>CM053793.1:450230574-452923074 GCA_028749045.1 Cupressus sempervirens
TAAGGAATTTCTAAATTAGGTAGAGGATAGGCTTTTTAGGGCCATTACTAAGTTTGGAAAAATACCTACAATTGATGTGGGTGTATTTTCAAGAAATTTGAAATTGGATGAGTTGATCAACTAGATCAATGAACTAGAGGAGTACTTTGAGTATGAGGATATCAAGGACCCAGATAGGGTTAAGTTTGCAAAGGCCAAATTGAAAGGCCATGCCAAAATCTAGTGGCAAGAGGTTCAATTGGAAAGAAATAGAAGAGGAAAGGAGAAGATCACAAGGTGGGATCTCATGGTGGACAAACTAAAGAAGAAGTTCATTTCTGTTGACTACAAGCTTGATTTGTTTAAGAAGATGTATGGGTTAAAGCAAGTAGGAAAATCAGTCCAAGAATATATACAGGAGTTTTACTGACTTGTGATTAGAGTGGGGCATGTAGAAGCAAATAAGGAGAAGGTTGCTTGTTATATCAGTGGGTTGCAACCTAGCATCCAAGAGGAATTAAGTCTAGTAAGAATGACCAATGTTGAAGAGGCATACCAATTTTCCCTATGAGTTGAAGAGAAGACAAGGAGGGTGTGGTCAAGGAGGAAGGGGTAGTGGTAGGTCATCTGGAGGCCAAAATGAAACCCAAAAGAAAAATGAAGATGTGGGTACTAGCAGGAACTAGCGAAACGAGGGTTTTAGCTGCTCCCATGATCAAGACTTTGGAAATTTGAGAGGAAGAGGTAGAGGACATAGACAAGGAAGAGGAGGCTTTCATGGTACCTATTTCCATTGCAATGAAGAAGGTCATCATGCCTTTGAATGCCCTCAATGACAAGGAAGGACAGATAGGAGAGCTAAGGGTCAAGCTAGGGTTGCTCATGTGGATGAGGATGCACAATCATCACATTCAGAGGATGCAAAAAGAGGAGAGACTTTAGTAAATTCCTATTAAGTAGTGAAATTGAACCAGGACAAAGGAGGAGTTTATTTCATACTAGGTGCAAGTGTGAGGATAAATGTTGTGATGTGATCATTGATGGTGGTAGCACTGATAACTTGGTATTAGAGGAGATGGTCTTTAAGCTGAAGCTTAAGAGGGAGAAACATCCCTAGCCCTATCAGATTGCTTGGGTGAAGGATGATCATAAGGTCTTGGTAAGTGAACAATGTTTAGTGAAGTTCAAAATTAGGAGTTACCATGATGAAGTTCTCTATGATGTTATTCCAATGGATGTTTGCCATCTATTATTGGGTAGACCATGGTAGTTTGATAAGAATGTAGTACATGATAGTCATGCAAACACATACTCTCTAACAAAGGATGGAGTTCACCACAAAATGAAGCCCATGAAAAAGGAAGGAAAAAAGGTATGTAGCAGTGCTAGGATTTGTCTTGTTGATATAAGGAAGTTTTTGGATGGCATGAAACATCAGCGTATGTGCTATGCTTTGATTCTTAGGAAAGATAAAGAAGGTAGTAGTGAAATACCACTTGAAGTTTCAGATTTACTAGGTGAGTTTGGAGATATCATCTCTGATAATGTTTCAGAAGGATTGCCACTAGTAAGGAAAATCAATCATCAGATAGATTTGATCCTAGGAGCTAGTTTCCCTAACAAGGTTTCTCACAAGATGACACCTACTGAAACTAAGGAGCTAAATAGATAGGTTCAGGAGCTATTGAGGAAGGGGTTGATTCAAGAGAGCCTAAGTCCACGTGTAGTACTGGCAGTACTGGCACCAAAGAAGGATGGAGAGTGGAGAATGTGTATGGACTCTCTAGCTATAAATAGGATAATCATCAAGTATCGGTTTCCTTTGCTGAGAATGGATGATCTTATGAACTGCTTGAGTGGAGCTCAGTACTTCACAAAGATAGATCTCAAGAGTGGCTATCATCAAATATGGATTCGAGAAGGAGATGAGTGGAAAATAGCCTTCAAGATCAAGGAGGGTCTTTATGAGTGGCTAGTTATGCCCTTTGGATTGACGAACACCCCAAGCACCTTTATGCAGCTTATGAATGAGGTACTTAAGAAGTTCTTGGGAAAATATGTTATTGTTTATTTGGATGATATTTTAATTTTCAAAAAGACTTTGGAAGAACATTTATTGCATATTTTTAGTGTCCTTGAAAAGTTAAGGGAAGAGAAACTGTTAATTAATCTGAAGAAGTGTATCTTTTTAAAAAGGGAGTTAGTCTACTTGGGGTTTGTTATATCACTTGAAGGTCTCAAAATGGATCCAGAGAAGGTAAAAGTCATCTTGGAATGGCCTACTCCAAGGTCTGCTACTGAGGTAAGATCATTTCATGGTTTGGTTAGTTTTTACAGGAAGTTCATTAAGAATTTTAGTGGCATATGTGCACCCCTAACTGACACAATAAGAGGGGATAGAAAAAAGTTCAAATGGATTGCGGCCACTGTGAGAAGTTTTGAAATGCTGAAGAACAAGGTGACAGAATAACCTATGTTGGCACTTCCAAATTTTAGAAAGGTGTTCCAAGTGGATTTTGATGCTAGTGGCAGCAATATTGGGGCTATATTAAGCTAAGAAGGTAAGCCTATTGCATATTTTAGTGAAAAATTAAATGATGCAAAAAAGAAGTATTCTATTTATGATCAAGAGTTCTATGTAATAGTTTAGGCCTTAAAGAAATGGAGGCATTATTTATTGCCAAAGGAATTTGTTTTATATATTGATCACCAGGCATTATAGTACCTAAATAGCCAAGGTAAATTGAATTAGAGGCATATGAAGTGGGTAGAGTTCTTGCAGAGCTATACATTTTTGTTGAAACATAGAAGTGGAAAATCTAACAAGATTGCAGATGCACTAAGTAGGAGATAGTTGTTGCTTACAGCAATGCAGGTTGAAGTAGTTGGGTTTGATGAACTCAAGAACCTATACCCTGAGGATCTTGATTTTTCTGAAGCGTGGAAAGCTTGTAAAGAGCCTGTTGTTATAGATAGAACCAAGTGGCTAGACTATTTGATTCAGGATGGTATGTTGTTCAAGGGCAATCAATTGTGCATTCCAAGGAGTTCCATGAGGGAAAATCTAATGAAGGAGAAACATAGTGGAGGGATGGCAAGACATTTTGGTCGAGATAAGACCATTTCCATTCTCAAGGTACATTATTTTTGACCTCAAATGTCACAGGATGTGAAGAAGTTTGTAGAGAATTGTCAAGTTTGTCAAGTGGCCAAGAGATTTAGTCACAATACTAGACTATATCAGTCATTGCCTATTCCATCAAAGCCATGGGAGGATATAATTATGGATTTTGTTCTTGGATTGTCGAGGACACAAAGGGGTAATGACTCAGTATTTTTGGTGGTTGATAGGTTCTCCAAAATGGCACGTTTCATTCCATGCCACAAAACTCATGATGTTGTCCATATTGTAGACTTTTTTTTCAGAGAGGTGGTAAGACTACATGGTCTCCCAAGGAGTATAGTTTCTGATAGAGATACTAAATTTTTGGGGTATTTCTAGAGAACATTGTGGAAGAAGTTGAGAACAAACTTGAAGTTTAGTTCTACACATCACCTGTAGATAGATGGATAGACTGAAGTGGTAAATAGAAGTCTGGCCAATTTACTGAGATGTTTTGTTGGGGATAAGCCCAAGGGGTGGGATTTGATTCTACCACAAGTAGAGTTTGCTTACAATAACTCTATAAATAGGAGTACTGGTAGATCACCATTCCAAATTGTATATGGAAGTATCCCAAGGGCTGCACCAAAATTGAGGAAGATAGAGCAAGGGGAGAGGACAAGTGTTGAAGCTGAAGAATTTTTTGAACATATCAAGCATCTACATGAGGAGGTCTAGGCACACATTACCAAGATGAACCAATAGTATAAAGCTAGGGCTGATCAAAGAAGAAGACATAAAGAGTTCCAAGTAGGAGATCTAGTCATGGTACACTTAAGAAAATAAAGATTTCTAGCCAGTATTTACAACAAGCTGAAGATGAAGAAATTTGGCCCCTACAAAATTTTGAAGAAACATGACTCAGGAAATGCATATGAAGTAGAGTTGCTAGATGGAATTTACATTCCTCCTATTTTCAACATTGCAGACTTAACAGAGTATCATGATGATGGTGTAGATGAGGAGCTGATGTTAGAGTCATGTCCAATTCCTACTTCTAAGGAGGAGATAGAGGAGATTTTGGATAGTTGTGTGGGTAGGAGTACCAGAAATAGGCAGTATGAAGAGTATCTAGTCAAGTGGAAAGGACGGTTGATAGAGGACTCAACTTGGATATCAGAAGTTGAGGTTTCCCATTTGGGATTTCCTCTACCATTCATAAAGTGACAAGGTCACTTTTCAATCTACCCTGGGTGTCTGATGCAGGAGCATCTAGAGGTATAAGGGCAATCCTATGTCAACAAAAAAAAATGTACTTAGACTTAGTTTATGTTTCATGTGTTTTCATTTCTAGATACCCATTTGGGTCAACTAAAGGTTCCAACTCTTATAGTTCCACTATCAATGTTCTAGGTTAGAGTATTTGAACACCTTGGGATACATGTAAATGTCAAAAAAATAGGAGTATGTAATTAAGCCATAATTTTGGTAAATTAGAGGGTTTAAATTGGTCAGATGAATGTAATTGTAATTTAGAGCATTCTAGAAAAAGAATCAGGTCAAAGGGCCCCACAGTTTGAAAGTTATCGCAGTTTTTCAATTTCTTGAGACCTCCTAAGTATGCTTCAAAGTCATGTTAGGGGCATTAAATGACCTCAAATAGGAAGCTCATCTATAAGGCTATAGAGTTCTTTGAGAGCTTTCCAGAAATGTAAACAATTTGTCAATCAGAGCTACTGTTCAAAAGTTATGCCTTCTGAAAGTTCAGTTACCATTTCTAGAGTCTTCTAATTTTGTGTCGACTTCTAATGCAACTTTTGGAGCCTTCTATTTGGTCGGTGGATACAAACTAGCACTTTCTAGAATGTATTCCTAATCCCTAACCCTTCAAGGTCTATTTAAGAACATTCCTGGCATTGTAAAAGGTAGTTTGGAGTGGAGTTTGAGAGAAGGTACTGGGAGAAGAATTTATCTCCAGATTTATGCTATTGTAAGCCCATAGGGCATGTTTTGAAGTCTATTTTCTCCATACTAAATGTATTACCATATTTACATGGTTAATAAAAATTTCCCCTTTCCTGTTGTGTCCATTCTATTATTTGGCTTGACCCCATCAATATAATATATATATATGTACTTATATATATGTATTTACTATTAGTCCTTATATAGTTTTGACATTTGAGTTAAAACACACTTAATCACTTTTTAGTATTGAAGTCGAGTACACTATGTATGTTAAGCCATAGTGTATGCCAAGCTAGTATTTCAACAGGTGACAAGTGACTTCACGTGCTGAGTAGTATATAAGTGTCGAGTGATGTACAGGTGTTGAGTCATAGTTGATGCTGAGCAAGTTAGAATGCTTCATATGCCAAGTGAGCCAAAATTATATATGTGTCGAACAAGATAGAGTTTAATTGGTGTCATGCAATCAAAGGTAGTATATGTGTTGAGCACCAATAGTCTAGTATGTGTCGAATAACACATAATTTACATATGAGTTTGTGCATAAATGTTGAGTGATATACAAGTGTTGAGTCATAGTTGATGCTAAGCAAGTTAGAATGCTTCATATGCCAAGTGAGCCAGAATTATATACATGTCAAGCAAGATAGAGTGCAATAGGTGTCGAGCAATCTAGGGTAGTATATGTGCTGAGCACCAATAGTCTAGTATGTGTCGAATAACACACAATTAACATATGAGTTTGTTCCATCACAAACTCAAATGTAAATTGTTTATGGAGCCAACATAGAGAGATTTTAAAAGAGGAAAAGGATAAAAATGACTCTTTTACATTTCCTATGTGATCAGCATGCAGCCAATTAGAAAAATGGAAAAGACATACAACCAATAAGAAAAATGTAAGGAATGAGCAAGAATTTGAGATTCAATATGGATCATAGATCCATACCTAACCCTAAGTCTTCACAATATTTAAAAGGAGTTCAAAAACCCATTATAAAAAAGGGATGAAAGTAGTGTATGGGGAGAATATTGCAAAATTCAGTGTGAAGAAGGAAAGACTTAGAGGAACAATTTAGCAATTTCATATCCAATTGGTTAGAAAATCATAGGGAATAAGGGACATGATCATATATCAAATCTCAAAGGATCAAGATCAGAAAGAGCAGCTCAAGTACCTAAATCCAATTATTAGAGATTGCATACTATCAAGTTTATTGTTCTAATACTTTCTTGTCATTGTATTAGATGTTAGAAATCCTATATTGATAGGTTAGCTTAATAGCTAGGTAGGAGAACCTTTGGAGAAGGTGATTGAAAATCCTATGTATTAGGTTGGTTTAATAGCCTAATTTAAATCCTTTAACAGGGTGGCACTTTGTGTAAGTTTTTTTAAATCCTGTAATCAGGTCACTATTGACATGGTGTAAAAGCCTTTAACAGGGCAGGCCTTTCACAAGGCAGACCATCAGAAGTGGTTAAACATTTATTGCTGCAATAATTTTTGTAGGTATCATCCCCACCCTAGATTTACCTTCTTATCCTTGGAGGGTTTTTGAGTTACCAAATTTTTTGTTATGTGCTATTGCATGTGTTTACTTTATGCTCATTTATATGTTTACATACATGCAGTTGATTTTTTAGTTATCTGTTTAAAGGATTGAAAAAGGTTAAAAGTTTGGTACTTCTATTTTACCCCCCTCTTAGAAGTACTCTTCCCATCTTTGAACATTCCAAAAATTGGTATCAAAGCTTAGCTTCTCACAGGGAGAAGCCTAACAGCTTAGAGAAAAGGTCTGAAGATGGAAGTCTTCAAACTTGGGAAGATCATTGACAATCAGGTGATTGATGTGCACCTAGGTCTACACAAAGTGGAAGACGCTAGAGAAGAGTTGAGAAAATCCTTAAAAAGAAGGAAGGAGATAGCCATAGCTGAAAATGAAATACACTAAAAGGAGATTGATACCACACAAGAATTTTCCAATGGAGATTCCAAGGAATTTAATGCAACAATAGAAAAACTAATGAAGAAAAATAGAGCACAAGCTGAAGAAATCAGATTACTCAAGCTTGAACAAGAATCACAAGCCATAATGCTTTGTGAAGTGACTAAAAAAAAGAAAAGAACCATTGAAGACAAGAGCATGATAGAAGATTACAAGAAAAATCTCACCAATAGACTGGAGGAGAAGACAATTGAATTTGAAAAGATATCAAACATGCAACTAGACACCTTAAGTCAGATGATGAATGCTCATCATGAGCTAAACATGAAGGACATTGAGATCTCCACCTTGAAGATGTAGAATGAAAAATTATAGAATGAATTGAAAAGAGAAAAGGAGATAGCAGAAAGCTACAACAAACCTAATTAGGCTATCAAGTACTTTGAGCAACTGCTAAATCACCAAGGGCTAATAATGATACTTCAGGACTTGGCTACACCAGCACTAAACAAGGATAATCATCCAAGACTATAGAAGAAAGGACTAACAAAGGTAAGAACTCTAAAACGACTTGTCATTTCTATGGTAAAAAGTGACATACCTCTAATGTGTGTAGGAGTAAGAACAGTCATCAGCATGATAAGCTTACCAATGCAAGTTTTTGTCATAAGTGCAAAAAAAAAAGGACATCAAGCACATGAATGTAGAACAAAGACTATGAAGAAAAAAATATTTGAAGGTCATTGTTACAACTACAAAAATTATGGACATAGAGCATTTGAATGTAGATCAAAGCCTATGAGGATACCTAATCAACCTACAAGAGGAACCAATCATGCACATTACTACAACTGGGGTTACAACACCAGATATAGTTGTCACTATTGTTAGGAGTATGGACACATCCCTAAGAATTGCATAAGAACACATTTTAAGGGGAGTTATAGTAGATGGTTAAGTCAAACTACATGTTTTAGTTGCTTGAAAATTGGTCATTTCAATAGGAATTTTCCAACAAAGTCAAAAGCACCCAAGAAAAAAGTCAACAAAGGAAAAGAGAAGATTGATGTTGAACAAATAAGAGGGCAAATGAACAAGACTTGGAAAAAGAAAGGTGAGTGTAGCACATCAAATGAAGAGATCACTTCACCCATGAGGTTAAGTGATCACACTCCATCCAACTAAGAAAAATATATGTATAGGACTGATATACAAGGTTATATCATACATCAGTCTCAAAGAACAAAGGAGTACTGCAAGGAAAAAATTAGCATAAGAAAAGATGCCAAGCAAAATTTTGAAGAAGTTGTCGAGTTACCCTTAGATGCTTAGTGAAGCTCCAATGGATGCCAACTTTCCAATAGCTACCGAGCTAATAGTTGAATCTGAGTAAAGTAGAAGTCTAGTGGAGGCTAAGTAAATGAATTACAATGGGAGCTGAGTCATGTTGAATCCTTCAAGTGTCAAGTTTACAACTGTATGCATGAAGCATTTAATGCTAGGTCTTTCATAGGTATAAGGTCAAATTTCATTCATTTTTACACCATTCAAACATAGAGAAAAGATGAGAAGAGCGAAGAGGCAATCAAGTAGCTACCTTATAGTCATTTTCATGGATTTCAATAGTAATTCAGCATAAACTCATCGATTCAAAGGTATTTAACAAGTGCCAAGCTACACAGAGTTACAGCTTTAATACATTTAAAAACCCTAGTTCAATAAAATGGCCTCTAGCTCAAGGAACCCCAAAGCAAAGGAAGATCATGAGATCCAACTAGTTAGCAATGAAGTGAAATAGCCTAAATTTAGGCCAATCCCCAAAGTTGCCTATAAAAATGACCCAGGTGGCACATTATCCATTATCCCAGCTAAGGTTGTCATGGTTCAAGATGTAATAAAGTAATACAACTACAAAATTGGTGCCATAGGTGACCTATAAATCTTTCATTCCTATGATAAGCTATGTGACAATGGGATATTGAAGGATGAGTTCCAAATTGTTGAGAAGAAGGGCCTAACCAAAACCCTAGTTTTCCCTACAATGTTTAAAACAAAATGGATTTGCATTGTTTTGAGTTGAATTCATGATGGATATTTATGGTTGGAGATAGGACCTATCAAGATTACAAAGAGGATAGTTCATAGGGATACTAGTCTCCTAACCTTAGATTGGCCAAAGACTTTGAGAAGTGACAGAAAGGAGGTCATAGAGAAGAATATTAGTGCAAAATGGAATGATAGGGGAATGACTATTGACACTATTACTTAACCCTTGCTTAAATTTTTTGTGAGAATAATTTCACATAAATTTTATTAGTCTAGCATACTAAAAAATGTAGCCTACATAGTTGTTGATGTAGCATACAAGTTGGTGAAGAAAGATCATACCTATGATTTGGCAGAACTCATGTTGCAACAAATTTATGAGAACCTAGGATCTATAAGGAGATCAAAAGGTGATCAATGCAAATTTGGCTCAATTATTATATGCATATTCTTTTATGTGATGGAAGAATTCCCTTAAATTGGGAAGGTGAACTAGAATTCTAACAAGTCTGCAATAACACAAATCAATTAATTCATTGATTAGATGGGTGACAACATTGAAACCTAGATGACTAGC
This sequence comes from Cupressus sempervirens, assembly GCA_028749045.1. Classification (NCBI taxonomy): domain Eukaryota; kingdom Viridiplantae; phylum Streptophyta; class Pinopsida; order Cupressales; family Cupressaceae; genus Cupressus; species Cupressus sempervirens. Next base: position 450,240,194 of record CM053793.1, read on the forward strand.
TACTTTGAAGACTTTAAGAAGTCTATGAAGCAAAGAATGAGAATACCAATTTCATTGGTAGACCAACATGACAATGACATATGCTTCTTGGTTGATATTGACTACACCTACATCCAAACAACAATACCAAGGGTAAGATGGCTAAGGCCATTAGGATATGAACTTGATCTAGATGAAGCCTTAGTAGCAATCATAGTATTGCTAGTAGAAGAAATTGATAAGGCAACTCCTCACTTTGGGAAATATGACATTGTTAAGTCCAAAGTTGAGACTAAATTGAAAATAGCCTCTATCATCAAGAAGAAGGATAAAATGGTAAGGAAAATAAAGAAGACAATTGGAGCAAACATTGAAGGAGAAGAAGAAGTAGAAGAAGTAGAAGGAGATAGTGAGGAAGAAGAAGGGCAAAGGCAAGGCCCAATTGAGCTGACACAAGGCTAAGGAGAAGACAAGGAGGAAGGTGTTGAGGGAGAAGAAGCCACGGAAGAACCAACACCTACCAAGGAAAAAAAGAGAAAGGAAAAAAAATAGCCTTTAGCTTAGCCTAAGCCCAAAAAGGTCACCAAACCAACTCAAACTAAACTAGCTCCAACAAAAAGGGCCACAATAAGAGCATCTACTCAAAAGGCCAAAGAGGCATCAAAGGAAAAGAAGAAAGCTACTATACAGCCTACTAAAGATCCTAAGAAAAGAAGAAGGTATATGGCTCAACCAAATACAGATGATGAAGAAAGGACAGAATCAGAGGACATTAGCCAATTTATAGTGGTAAGCCATCCTCCTAAATTTGCAATTGACAAACTTTGTAATAAGATTAAAAATGTAGATTTAAATGATTTAAAGTCTCTTACTTTCAATAAGCTCAATAGGGAAGAGTAGAATAAAATAGAGGAATCTATGTATGCCATGATGGCAGAATTTAAGAACACACCTCTAGAGCTTGATAATACTATGCCAAAGGAACTATGTGAGATAGTGGAGAATAAGTGGCATTATTGTCTAAAGATGGAAAGGGAGATTAGAGAATCTACCCTAGCACAAGTAAAGCCTGATACAAAGGCTCAAATAACCAAGGCAAACAAGAAACATAGTGGAAAGTTTGCAACCAAGTACAAAGCCTTTTGTATCCTTCAGAAAAAAATTGAGAATGTTGTAAATAAATCCACACACATATGGAAAACAATATATAAAATTACTGATGATAAAGTAGAGGAAACAAATAAGGCAAAAACTAGTGCCAACAAGAAGGTAGATGAAAAGAAAGTAGAATAGAAAAGGGAGGAGAAAGCAAAGGAAATAGAGAAGAAGGAAGAAGAAAAGAAAGAGGATCAAAAGAAAGATGAGGGAGAAAAAGGTGAAGAAGAGAATAAGGAGAAAGATGAGGAAGAATTAGTTGAGGGAGAAGAAACAATGGCAACAGTTGATCAGTAGCAAGAGTAGCAAGAAGAAGAATAGAGTGTGCAAGACACACAATTGCCACCTCCTAGTCTACCTCATGTAACCACTACACCTGCAGAGATAGTAATCATAAAGGATTTTACTGACAAGTCAATTCAGAACATCAATCCATTAACTGTAGAGGATCTCTCCAATATCCTTCACCAATCTACTTCATAGGCACAGTTATGCACAAGCCCTATATTGGTGAGTGTAGATGAACTACAAAGAGTAGTAGCAGCACCACAAAAGGAAAAGGTGAAACTAAAGGATCCACCTTTCACATACACAACTACTAGGACCAAATTTTTTATGCTTCCACCACCACCTCCACCAAGTTCAACAAGTGAAACTATTCAGATGTCAAGTGCAGAGGAGAGGAAATTAGATGAAAAAGAAGATGCAATAAAAGAAAAGGAGCAAGCCACTATTTAGACCATGGTAGAACTACCAAACACTGGCACTACTACTAAGACCATTCAAAACTAAGCACTGACACTATCCCCTTCAATTTTCAAATCTAGGCTCGTGTTCAACAAGAGTGACCACGGTACTTCACTATGGAGACCTTGAATTAGATGAAGATATTATGATTCCTTCCTATGATTCCAAGACTATCACAATGGCACAAATGACTGAAATGCAAAATGCATTGGATAGAAGGATGAGGCAAGAAATACTAAGAAAGGAGTTCAAACACAAGCAAGCACTTCATGATATAAAGGACATCTTTCTGGATGTTTTTAGCTTGTAGTCACCAAATGAAGCCAAGCCAATAATTGAGCAACTATCAGACGTAGTTGACCAAGTGACAAATGAAGACCGGGACACCAATGTTAAACTCATGGAATGGTCAAAGAGAAAATTTCAAGGAAAGGTGAATGAAAAGATATCAAGTGTCATTGCACTTGAATAGGTAGAGTTGGCCAAGAAAATTGATAAGGTCAAAATTGTCCTTGAAAACATTTTTTCCTTGTATAGGAAGTTGTGTGATTTTTCCAATTTCACATAAGAAATTAACCAAAGAATAATGAGCTTGGAAAGAAAATTTAAAATCTCAAGTATGTAATTACCTAGAGATCCAGCTCAGAGTGAGAAGCATTTTGCACAATCACTTCACACACAAAGGGAGTTATTTGTACTAACAATAGAGGAGGCCAATATTAAGGCAAAATTGATGCAAATGTAGTCCTCCATAACCCCTCATTTATAAGTCCACAATGAAAAATTTTATGCTAAAATAGTTTTAAAGAAAGATCCAAATCTTTCTACCCTTGATGGACTTGTACACCTTGCTACAGAGACTGCCATCCAGCACAAGTCACTTGACATAGCTTTGGAGAATTGGAATTCAGCTATGAAAACAATAATGGAGGTAAATAGTAATTTTTTGGCTAAGTATGGTATTACTCCTTAGAACCCTTTGACATAAGTGTCAAAAAGGGGGAGATAATAAGATAGTGGGAGATAATAAGGAAAGGGGGAGATATATGTTTTGATAGCCAAGAGGGTGAGATGCAAAAAATTTGGCAATCATATGGAAAGTTGCTTTGGTACAAAATGCAGATATCCATAAGCTTTGATAGATCAAACACAGAGACATTGGTATAGAATACAAGTATAGGATAGAAGACAAAGAGTACCAGGCACATTTAGCATAGAATTTTGGTTGCAATAATGACAAGGCACAAATAGCTTAGGGAGAGTTAAGGTATTTTTGAACAATTTTGAAATTTTGTGGATAAGGTACTCATAAGGATAGATTAGCAATGTCTAGGTAAGTGTTTTTGACACTCATGTCAACACATTTAATCACTTTTTTGTATTGAAGCCAAGTACACTATGTATGCTGAGCCATAGTGTGTGTCGATCTACTATTTCAACAGGTGTTGAGTGACTTCAAGTACTGAGTAGTATATAAGTGCTGAGTGATATACAGGTGCCCAGTCATAGTTGATGTTGAGAAAGTTAGAATGCTTCATATGTTGAGTGAGATAGAATTATATAAGTGCCAAGAAAGATAGAGCGTAATAGGTGCCGAGCAATCTAGGATAGTATATGTGTCGAGAACTAGTAGTCTAGTATGTGCCAAATAACATAGAATCAACATATGAGTTTGTGCCCTCACAAAATCAGATGTAAACTATTTATGGAGCCAACATAAAGAGATTTTGAAAGAGGAAAAGGATAAAAATGAATCTTTTACATTTCCTATGCAATCAGCATGTAGCCAATCTGAAAAATGGAGAAAGCATGCAACCAATAAGAAAAATGCAAGGAATGAGAAAGAATTTGAGATTCAATATGGATCGTAGATCCATACCTAATCCCAAGTCTTCACAATCTTTGAAAGGAGGTCAAAAAACCATTATAAAAAAGAGATGAAAGTAGTGTATGGGAAGAATATAGCAAAATTTGGTGTGAAGAAGGAAAGACTTAGAGGAATAGTGTAGCAATTTCATATGCAGTTGGTTAGAATAACACAAGGAACAAGGGACACGATCAGATATCAAATCTCAAAGGATCAAGATTAGAAAGAGTAGCTCAAGTACTTGAGTCCAGTAATTAGAGATTGCATACTATTAGGTTTATTTTTCTAATACTTTCTTGTCATTGTATTAAATGTTAGAAATCCTATATTGATAGGTTACCTTAATAGCTAGGTAGGAGAACCTTTGGAGAAGGTGATTGAAAATCCTATGTATTAGGTGGGTTTAATAGCCTATTGTAAATCATTTGACAGGGTGACACTTCATGTAAGTGTTTTTAAATCCTCTAATTAGGTCACTATTGACACAGTGTAAAAGCCTTTAACAGGTCAGGCCTTTCACAAGAAAGACCATCAGAAGTGGTTAAACATTTATTGTTGCAGTAATTTTTGTAGGTGTCATCCCCACCCTAGTTTTACCTTCTTATTCTTAGACAGTTTCTAGGTTACCAAATTTGGTGTTATGTGTTATTGCATGTGTTTACTTTATGTTCATTTATATGTTTACATACATACAGTTGATTTTTTAGTTATATGTTTAAAGGATTGAAAGAGGTTAAAAGCGTGGTACTTCTGATTCACCCCCCCTCTTAGAAGTACTCTTCCCATCTCTGAACATTCCAACATTTACATATATATATTCAAAGATAGTGAGAGTTATTTTTATATAGGCTTGTATTTTGATGCTCATTTTGGTGTTTATTATCCTATATATTCTTTTCATTATTTTTACTATTTTTGTTGGTTTTTAGTCTTGTTTCTTTTCAGTGTTCCCATAGTTTTTTCCATCTACCTAACTTTTTTCTTGGTTTTTCGCTTTTTCCTTTTTAGTAGTTGTTTATAGGTTTGTGTATTCCTAGGTTCACATTCATATATATATATATATATATATATATATATATATATAGTTATATAGTTATATAGTTATATAGTTATATATGGTAGAGTTATATATAGTTATATATGGTTATGTATTTATGAATGCATTTTGATGCATGGGTAGAGTTTTATCTTGTTTTATTTTATGTATGTTTTCTTTCTTAGTTTTTTAGGCTCTCCTTTTTGTCTCGTGCATTTATTTATAGATATAGTCATTTTTTATTTATTTCCTTGTATTCATGCTTATTATTTTTTAGTCTCTCTTTCTTTTGCATTGCCCTCCATTTTGTTATCTCTATCTTTTCTTCATTTAGCCTCTTAATTCATCTCTCCAATCCTACTTGTCTATGTTTGTAGCTTTCTTTCCATTATTAGCCTTTGGGCTAGTCTTTTTTCACTTTTCTTTCTTAGTTTTTTATTCTTTTCTTATTCTCTTTTTAGTATTGTCTTTATTTTTGGTCTTCTTAGTTTATGTGCCCCTCCTTTCCCCTCATTTGATGACTGCTTGAGGTTTCTTGGTCTACATAATTCCTATTCTAGCATTCTCTCATCCTAATGATGGATCATGTAGTGTGATCCAAAATGTTCATGCTCAAAAAACTCACACAATCTAATCCAGAAACACTTCTCTCATTCTAAATGGACTGTGGAAATCTAATAATGTTAATCTTATCTTCTCCTTGTCATTCTCTCTTATTTCCTCTCCTATATAAGGAGGCCTATTATGTACATTTTAAATCAATCAATTGGATGTCAATCAAGTCCATTATCAATAATAGAATTCTTGTATCTTCATGCAATTGTCTTGCTAATCTCTTGTGGAAGTTATCTGTGTCTTTCATTTGATCCTGGGGGTGTTGTAGAGTCACCTAAAACTCTAATAGACATAAACAATAAAGGTTTCAAAAACAAAAGAAATTTGTATTCTCAAAAATTGGGTAGCCTATTGCTAATCAACTTGTTAACCTAAAAAAGCAATCTACATAAACAAGTTTTAGCCTGTCCACTTCCTTCTTCTAGTTTTCCCTTACTAAATCAAAAATACTAATTAGTGTACATAGTGCATAAGATTCCACTTCAACTACACTCAAGTTAGTATATGAAAACTTTTCATAGGAAGTCTTTGCTACAAAAAATTCCACCAATTGCCTCTGCAAAGTACTAATCTTAGGGGACACAATTTTGCTAAGACTAGATAATCTCTTCACTACCTTCTTATCCAATTTCAAGCCTCTGATCACATTGTAGACCTCCTCCACTTTTTTTTTACAATCTTCGATGCTAGTCTCTAGGAGTAGTAACTTCATAGTGAGTGATTCAAGTTCATTCATTTTACCTATGATTTAACTCTCAAAGTCAAATAGGTATTTTTATGATAGCACACACTATCCATATAATATCTTCCCTTCATCAATGTTTTTTCTTAGTTCCTCGATGATTCCATCAAGTTCTTTCAAATAATTTCTCACATTAGTGCATACTGTAGCAAACAGTGATGCACCATGCTTCGTCTGTGCTTGCACTGAAGCTAATTCTACTAGAGTTGTGAAATCTTCATCAAAGATCTTCACCAACTCCTTGGCCTTTACCTACAAGTTAGGATTGACTATATTTGTAGTAATTATTGTTTGCATCCTATCTAAGACTTTAGTTAATGTCTTCTCTAAAGACTTTATAGATTTGTTCTTTTCAAACAATTTTCTCAACAAACTCATTAAACCTTTCTGATAATCATCATCATTTGATGGCACTAATAATGTTTTTGTTTTAATGATTGGACTTTCCTAGCATCTTCTTCAACTTTCTTCCTTTCCTCTTTTTTTTTCTTCTATTAATCTTATATTGGTTTTGACAAATGAGTGTTTATACACTTAATTCATTTACTTATTTCATGTAGAACAAGTAACATATGTTGAGCACAACATGTAAGTTAGAGCATGCCAAGTAAATAGTGAGTGTCAAGTCACTCATGTGCCAATTCATTCAAGTGCTAAGCATACAATATATGATAAGTGATACAAGTGTCAATCAAGTAGTGCATATCAAGTCATTTAGATGTCAAGTGACAACATTAAAGTCATGGTTAGTGTCAAGCACCAAGAACTTCAAAAGCTGAGTAACATACTTTTGACATAGTTGTTTGTATTGGCACAAACTACTATGTAAACCATTTTTTACCCAATTTAAGGATTGATTTACAATATTTTGTTGATAAGAAGAAATCTTAAGTGTGAATCCCTATGTATTACACACATCTAATCAAAAAAAAGGAAGCCTTAAGTGGCAATATGGGTGAATCACAGCCATTGATTCATACCTAATCCTAAGTCAATTAGGTCTTCTTAAGAAGGACAAATTCTAAATGTTCTAAGTAGAGATAGAGATAGAGAGAGAGAAAGAGAGAGAAGAGTAGAGAAGGAAAGTTTACATGTGCAAATGACCAAGGTATTATGATTTGAGTTACATCAAATAATCAGTTAAAGGAGAATAGAGGAAGGAAATAGTAGACAGCAGAGAAATATCTAATCAAAAAGGATTAAGTACACATCAATATAGAAGTGATCTAACATCAAGCAATAGAGTGCTAATTATAAGATCATTGTTGAGACATTCTAATAGGTGAATTAGTTAAATATCTTAACAAAGTAGTCCTAACAGACTATATTGAAATCCTCTAACAAGGTGCTTACTTAATTGCGAGTTGAAGTCCTTTAATTAAGCACATTTCTAATAGGTCATTGAAATCCTTTAATAGGGTAAGAACTAACAATATTTGTAAGATTTTTAAAAGGTAGACCTTTCACAAGGTAGATCTATTGGTAATATAAGATAGACTAGGTTACTGAGAGGGGAGGGGTGAATCAATAACCAATAAAACTTAATTTGACTTCACCAATTAATCCTTCATATGTATTTTGATCTAATTACATGCATGAAAAACTGAAAGCATTAAAACATTCATCACAAACACATAATATGGCAACCCAAAAACCTTCCAAATAGAAAGTAAAACTAGGGTGGGGATGATACCCACAAGCTTTAGTATTGTAGCATAAAGTTGGCATGTTAAGACTTATAATGGTCACTTCTAATGATTTGCCTTGTTAGTATCAATAATTAATGCTAGGTCCACCTTGCAAAAGGATTTACAAACATAAAATGAAGTAAACATTTGGCAAAGAGATTTACAAAAGACTATTAAGTCTACCTTGTGAAAGGATTTAACTATTCCACCTGTTAGGATGAACCAGTGGTTGATCTCTGATCTACAACTTTGATTTGTTGAATGAGATTCCTTTGGAGTGTAATGATCACCTTTCTATGATGGATAAATCTTTTCTACTCCTTATACTTTTTGTAGCCTCCTTACTTTTTATTTTTTCTCCTATATATATTTATGTATTCATGCTTCTTTCTTTCTTATTTGGATGTGATACAATTTATAATTTATCAAAGTTGGCTACAATATAGGTTTCATAAAAATACACAAAGTCATTCCAACTATAGGTACACAAGTTTTGAAGACAAACTCGGTGAGGTTCTAACACTTAGCAACCACTATCAATGCTCAGCATTATCATGCACTTGATAGACCTAGAAGCTCAGTTCATACTAATCAATTCCAAGTATTCTAAACTTATTTTTCACTAGTGACTCAATGAACTCTATGAAACTTAGCATATAAGCTAAATCACTTGGTTAGCACTGCATAGCTTAGTCAACACTATCATTGGGAGCTTGATAAGCACTAGAAAACTCAATTTGCATTGAGAAACTTAGTAAACACTATGAAACTTAGTTTATACTGATAATCACCAAATTTTAGATACTTCTTAGTGTGAATTGAATATTGTTCCTAGAACTTGGTAGAAACTATAGAACTCAATATAGCCTGAATTACTTAGTTAACACTATAGACTGCATGATAAGCTTGGTAGTTGCTAACGATCTAATTAAGTGTGTGCATCACTAATAAAAAAACTTGACTATAATGTCAACAATCTCCCCCTTTGGCATTAGTGACAAAAATACTTATCAACCAATACTAAATTCAAAAAGTTCAAAAATAATTTTAGTCTCCATCCTGTGTCTTCAACTCGGTAACATACTCATATTTTTGTTGAGATTTTCCAAAATTGCTCTTGTAAGAGATGTTTATCTAAATATTTGTACATATTATGTATAATATTATGATGCTGCCCCATACATATATATTCAACATACTTTACATGTCATACATCTTCTCATCTTCTCCCCTTTTATTGCATCCTCACATATTCTCCCCTTTTTATAATTTTTGACATAAATGCCAAAGGTGTATGCTACATGGTTATTTCAAAATGTTACAAGAAGTTAGAATGTACCTTTAAAATGAGTGACATTTTCTTCTCCCAATTCTCTTGCAACACCTTGCTTGCATGCAATGCAATATGAACTTCTGCTGATAACTCCATCATGTGATTGGGTATGGAGAAGTTCTTATTATGGATGAGATTTTTGGCATGTGCAATGTGTTTTTGCAATGCATCCATGTTTGGATGAATCATTCTTTGTATATCTACAAGTGTGGCCCTTATCCTAGCTTCTTACCTTAGTATTTTTTCTTTCAAATCAATTAGAAATTTGATCTTTATATAATGACAAGAATTGTAGCTTGGGACAAGTGACACCTAGTGTGCACTTGCCTTCAGATCTTCATCTATCTTGGAGAGCTTATCTTTGATTTCATGCATAAAGATATATGTATCACATAGTTTACTAAATAGATAAGTGACATTGTTGGCAAAGGTTTCCAATGAGCTAAGAATAGTAGACAAGTCTACTTAGTATAGCACAATCTCATGTGCAACTAGCTCCAATACTTTGTTTTCAAATTTCTTCTCTGCTCTTTGCAACAATTTTTCTTGCCCATTTAGATCTTCATTTAATTTTTGAACCACTTATGCTAATTTAGCCAAAATAGGTTGAGAAGTGTAAACCTCAGTGTTGAGTGCATCTGCAATAATGTTCTTTGCATCTTCTAGCACTTGATTTTCTCTACTTCTCTCCTCTCTAAATCTCTGTTGCTTAGCTTTCTTTTGGAAATTCTCACCTACTATATGCATTTGATCAAGATTCAAAGTAGAGATATCCAAATTTAGAATAACTATATCCTCATCAAGATTAATGTCTTCTTCCTTGTCTTTGCCTTTGCTAGAAACTTTAGTACTCAATTGAGGCTTACTCTCAATTGTCTTTGTACTTATTATTTGCATACCTAGAATAGTAACAATGGTGGAAATGGAAGGATTGGAAAAAAAAATAGATATCACACTAATTGTTAAAATACCTTGTTGCTAAGTAGCCAAAATTAATGAAGGAGGAAGCATTGAATACTTAGTAGATGAAGTGTTTATCACAGTAGTCAATGAAGTACTAAGTTGAAAAAGTGCAGAGATTGGTTGAGTACTTGGATTTGTAGTGTTTTTCACAACCAACTTGGTAGTAGCTTTCTTTGAGATTGATGACTTTAAAAGTTTGCTCAAAGAGTGAGAAAATGAGGCCATAAATTTTGCTACAATCTTTTTAGGGTTAGTTTCCTCAATGCTCTAAATCTCAGGGAGAGTCTCAATGATGCCTTCCTATTCTTTCTCCTCATCATCTTTATTATCATCATTTGTTTCTTCTTCATCATTATTTTCCTGTTATTCCTTTTCATCTTCACTATCATCTTTGATATGAACAAAAAAATCACTCTATTGATGAAGATTGAAGATATTCTTCCATGTATTAGTGACATTACTCACCACATGTTCAATATTGTTGATTAGTATTAAGAAAGTATTAAATTTCAAGGTTATTTTTTCTTCATTCTCCTTCATGGAATCTTTTATTTCTTTATCATTAAAACTCATCAAAAGTTGCCTCAAAATATACCAATATATGTCCTTTGTAGGTTTTCTTAGCATGTTCCCATCTTGGCTTTATTCTTTCCATCAGTTCCTTGGGAATCTATTATGCAAGATGATCAGGTGAATATTTCCATTTGCCTAGCTTAAAAATAATCATGTCTTCAAGGTGCTTCTTCTCTTTTGTATTTTGGTTTCATGTCTTAATGATTTAAAATTTTCCATGCCAGCTTTAGAATCAATCTCTTCCAATTTCTCTTGAAATGTAGGTGCTTCTTCACCTAATTTCAATTATTTTCTAGATGTTCTTCTTGTAAATATTGTAGTAGATGACTTGGTAGGTTTGATTATGATAACCTTACCTTTCTTCTTGATTGGTTCTTCTTTTTCTAATTTTATTTCATCTACCTCATCTTTTGCATCATCTTCAATCACATCATCTCCTTTACCTTCTATTAATAGGAGAGTAGAACTAGTTTGTCTCAGTTTTGCTATCCTTTTCTTTCCTTTGCTGACAGCCTAAGAAAGCTTTGTCTCTAGTTCAATTCTAGCTTTGGCTTCATAATATGTACCAAAATATGTGTCCTTGGGATCTACAAGTTTATTTAGTAATGCCTCAATGATGTCTCTAGTGTCATCAATATTAACCTCATAGCATAGAGGCTTAACCCATACAACTCTAGGTTTGATTTCTTATATGTACACTTTGTCACAATCTACCATAAAAAAAACATCATCCTTGTAATCTTCTACAAGTTTCTTTGGAATTCTAAATATGTTATTCATCTTATCTTTGAATGAATCAAAATAATCATCCATGATACTGACATAGTTTTCACCCATCTCTGCTATATACTCATTGATTTGATATAGTGTAGGTACATATTTTCTCCATACAATTGTACCTTTTGAAGGGAAAAACTTTTTCACAAAGAAGAATAAATAGGTTAAAAGTAAATTGAACTTACAAGGGTTGTTCTTCAAAGTTCTGATGCTTTCCATGTTTTTGTTGAATTGGTTCAACATCAACTCAACAAGGTTGAAGGACATGTTGTTCCTCACCACATTGAAAGTGAGATTAACTTCCTCACATGATACATTGTTGAGATGAATGAAGCTATATATTTTATGTGCTATTACATGAATCTAAAACTTCAGCTCCATGTTAGCTACATAGCTGATCTTCATACCTCTTCTATCCCATTTGGCAAGAGTTTTATTTTCTAGTTCTACTCGACTTAGGGTTTTGGTGGTCTTTTCCTTGGTCAACATTGGGAGCCCTATGATTCAATGACTCATTTTCTTTGTTATGAGAATAGTTTGTTCCAACTATATATGCCCATTGTGCACATAGCTAAGGATAAATCTTATTGGGGTATGTGTAGAATGTGAGTTAAACCCTTGGTTTACAAGTGTTGTTTATCAAGTTTTAATGCACCATTCACACACAAATTTTCCAAAGTTTCATCCAATTATAGTGTTCCTATGTCTTGAATTGAATATTGAAAATGAAAGTGAATAGCATTAACTAGTAATACCTTAGGTGGAATCTATGACTGAGCTCTAGTAGGATCAACATTTTTGCAATTGTCGGTCTCAACTTGAAGACAGGTGCTCTCCACTCAACTCCTTAAACTAACATCTTGGAAGCTTTCTTGGTTTTAATAATAGAGGATGCCATGCTTGGTAGGGTTTATGAAAACATGAAAAACTTCAACAAAAAATTACACAAATCACTTGGATGCATAGAAATTTCTCTTTGTATATAGCTTTTAAAAATTCATGGTGACAAATGAATTAAATTTCACCCTTTTTAACAAATTTCACTTTCTAATCAACATAAATTCTAGGTATGTTCTCTTTCTTGTTGATATTTTGTCTTATACTTGGTTTAAATTAATTTCTCAGTAGAGCTATTCATGATTCAATGTCCACACAATTACTTAGTTACTTCCAACCTTGCTTGACAAGGTCTTGCAACCTAGCATAGCTCGGTTAAAATGTTGATATGGATCTTCCTTTTTTCTAACTGGAACTAATGTAAGATGTCTTCTTTATAATCTTAGTTCTAGTTATCCTTGTGTGAGATCAAGTAGAAGTGTTTGAGTCACCCAATTCTTGAGTGACATGTGTTTCATTGCTCAAACTTGTATTCTTAGAAGATTTCAAAATCCATTATTGTCTCATCTTCTTTCTAATGTTATCAACCTTGGCTTTATTTTCATCTTCAATTCTTCTAGTATTCATATAGTTCTTGGTGAGGTGTCCAAGTTCTATGCAAATGAAACATCTTCTAGTGGAGTCTCTTGTCCTCATGTGATGTTTTACACAATTTATTCAAATGTATCCAAATTCTCCACAGTAGTGACATCTACACCATGTGTTGTAGTCCAAACCAAATGTAACTTTTATAATTTGTTTTTTTGGGTTCAATATCTTAGTTTTGCATTCAAAAGATTTGTGCCCATGCTTCTTGTATTTGTGGCATTTGCCCTCAAATCTATGTTTCTCTTTGCATTTATTAGCTCTATGACCATGTTTATTGCAATTGTAGCATTTTCCATTGAATTTAGCTTTACCACTACTCCAACATTTTTTTAATGTATGACCTATCTCCCCATAGTGATTGCAAGTAGGTCTTTGATTATTTTGAGCTCCTTGATTGGATGATTCACCTTCTTCTATATATCCAATTCCTACTTTGCCTTTATGTATGTATTGTGTTTTCTCATCTAATTGATCCATGTATGCTTGAGATTTCATCATCCTCTCATTGGTTTTTTTTCAATGTTTAGATCATTCTACAATATTTCATTTTCTAATCTTAGATTCATGATTTCTTCATTTGTATTAATAAGTTAATCAATGAGTTCTTCCTGTTGAAGGGGCATATGCTAAATTTCATTGTTCTTTCCTCCTTATTCTTCTTTTATCTTATTTTTTTCTTCCATGACTCCACACAATCTTATTGGCTAAATTTCTTATTCTCTTTTTAGCTTCCTTACTTCTTCTTTAATTATTATCCTTTTCTAATAGTTCTCTCATTGCTACATTAGCTTTATCTGAATTACTTTCTAAATGGATATCTTCAATTCTTTCTTCAATGTAGAGTTTTTCATTCATCTGTTCTACAAGATCTTTTCTTCTATTTAGGGATTGAGAGAATTTCTCTTTTTCTTTCTTAAGTTTCTCAATAGCCAATTCCAAATATAGGTTTTTGTTATCAATAGCCTTATCAAGTCTAAATACTTCAATTGTCTCTAATCTTTGCTCAAGTGGTTAAACTTCTTCTTTGAGAACCACAAAGCTATGATACCAATTGTTGGAAATATAAGATAGGAAAGGTTACTAATAGGGGAGGGGTAAATCAGTAACCAATAGAAATTAATTTTGATTCACCAATTAATCCTTCATATGTATTCTAATCTAATTGAATGCATGAAAAACTAAAAATATTAAAAAATAAATCACACTTTGATACACAATATGGTAACCCAAAAACCTTCCTAATAGAAAGTAAAACTGGGGTGGGATGATACCCACAAGCTTTAGTGCTATAGTATAAAGTTGGCTTATTAAGCCTTACAATGATCACTTCTGATGATATGCCTAGTTAGGAGCAATAAGGACTACTAGGTCCACCTTAGAAAAGGATTTACAAACATACAATCAAGTATGCACTCGTTAAAGAGATTTACAAAAAGACTGTTAAGTCTATCTTGTGAAAGGATTTAACTGTTCCACCAATCATGATGAGCCAGTGGGTGATCTCTAATCTACAACTTTGATTTTTGAATGAGATTCCTTTGGAGTGTAATCATCACCTTGTTGTGATAATAAATCCTTACTTCTCCTTATACTTCTTGTAGCCTCCTTACTTTTCACTTCTACTATATATATATATATATATATATATATATATATATATATATATATACTAATCCAATTTACAATTCATCAAAGTTGGTTGCAATATAGGTTTCAACCAAAATATAGAAAGTTAGCCCAACTACAGGTACACAATTTTTGAAGAGAAACTCAGTGAAGTTCTAACACTCGACAATAATTTTCAATGCTCAATATCATCATGCATGTAGATGTAGAAGCTTGTCTTATACTAATCATTTCCAAGTAGTCTACATTGGTGACTTGTTGAACACTATGAAACTCATCATATAAACTAAATCATTTGGTTGGCACTACATAGCTCAATCAACACTATCACTGCAAGCTTGATAAGCACTAGAAAACTCAGTTTTCACTAAGAAACTTAGTAAACACAATAAAACTTGGTTTATATTGATAAACTTCAAGATAAGCTTGGTAGTTGCTAACCATATGATTAGGTGTATGTATCACTAATAAACAAACTCGATTGTAATGTCAACAAGATCATGTTTCATGATCAAACATTGTAAGTTTTATTGGATACACTTTATTACTGTAGTAGTTAAGATTTGTGGGTGTCATCTCCACCCCAATTTTACCTTCTCATTGGAGGGTTTTTGGGAGATCATATCTTATGTCATGGATGTGTGAATGCTTACTTGTTTACATCATGGTATTTTAGTTTACTTATTGAATTGTGAGATGGATGTATGGTGAATGTTTTTATGGGTAAAAATTTGAAGCACTAATTCACCCCCACCCTCCCTGCCTGTCTTAGAGTTTACCTTTCATATTGTAATTCCAAAAATTGGTATCGAAGCTAGTTCTCTAAAAGTAAAGATTTGTAGCTTGAGGAAAGATCTTGGAAATGGAAGTCTATAAGTTGGTAAAGATTATTGAGAACTAGGAGATTGAAATATAACTCATTCTACATCATTTGAATGAAGCAAGAGAAGATCTAAAGAAATCATTAACAAGAAGGAAGGAAATTTCTATTGAGGAGAATGACACACAATACCAAGAGATGGACGCTACTAAACTATTTGCAATTGGAAACTCCAATGAATTTGATGTAATAGTTACAAATCTAATAAAAAAGCATAGAACTCTAGCTAAAGAGATTAGAAATCTTAAGACAAAGCAAGAATCACAAGCCATATTACTATATGAGGTGACCAAATAGAAAAAAAAAGTCTATGGAAGACAAAATCATGATTGAATATGAAAAAAGATTTTTGACTAGTAGATTGGAAGAGAGATCATTAGAGATAAATAGGATTTCTCACATGAAATTAGAAACAATGAATCAAATCATGATTGCTAATCATGAAATAAATAGTAAAGACATTAAGATCACAACACTGAAGTTGCAGAATGAATAGTTGAGCAATGATCTAAAAATGGAAAAAGAGTTTGTTGAGAGTTTCAAAAACCCTAGTGAAGCCATCAAATACTTTGAACAATTGATGTGATCCCCTAGATCTAACAGTGATACATCTAGACTAGGATACACTAGTACTAAAGAAGGAGAATCATCCAAAAGTGCTAAAGAAAGAAGTAACAAAGGTAAGAACTCCAAATCTACTTGTAATAATTGTGGTAAGAAAGGACCTATTGATAATGTTTACAAGAGCAAGATTGTAAATCAAAACATTAAGTAGAAGAACATGGGTCACTACCATAAGTGCAACAAACAAGGTCATCAGGCACATGAATGTAGAACCAAGACCATGCACATTCAAAGATTTCAAGGACACTATTATAACTATCAAAAGTATGGACATAGAGCTTTTGAATGCATATCCAAACCAATGTGGTCATCAAACAAGAAGACAAAGGTAAAGAATAATGACAACTTTTATAATTGGGATTATAATACAAGGTATAGTTGTCACTACTATCAAGAGTATGGACATATTCCTAAGAATTGTATTAGAACACATTTTAGAAGTGATTAGAAAAGGTTGTTGAGTCAAACTATATTGTTTATTTATTTGAAGGTTGGTCACATAAGTAGATATTGTCCAACAAGGTCAAAAGCACCAAGTTCTTTTATGCATGAATTTGTGGGCATTTGAACCTCACACACACTTCAACATGGTCCTTACTTGTAGATTCATCCTAGAATGAACATGGGATAGCTCATCCAAGAGGTCCAATAGTGTGACCCATTCCCTTCTAACTAGAAGGATTTTTCCTATTTATGCTCTCAGAGTTTAGATGCAAGCAACTAGACCATTCTAGAATGAAGGATTTTGAGTGCAATTAAGTCTATGTGATATGCAATTATTCTATATAAAAGATGTAATTAATCTAATAACATGTAAAACAAATTAGACTATATGTATGTATATTAAAACTATATGATATTAAAATCTAAGAAATGAAAAGCTTATGCTAATAATGAGTGAGTGAGTGCACAATTCAACAGAGATTCGATACAAATTCAATTCCAACCCCTATAATGAGGAATTAGGTGTCTCTTAAATAGAATTCTTGGAATCCATCAACGGTTGAGATCAACTCAGATCGACGGTCAAGATTAAAGCCAAGATTTAGTCAAAGTGGAAGATTCCCAATACAGATACAATTAACTAACTCAGATCCTGAGTGCAAGAAATAGTTAACTCAAATTCACTTTAGTGTGAGAGTAAGTCAATTAAGTCACTTCTAATTCAAGAATTAGTTAACTGAGAATTTCCATTTTGAATTGAGAAAGATAATTTGGGAAAGATATTCAATTTAATAAAATGAGATATGACCTCATAAATGTCTTTTCTATTTAATTGAATGATTACATTCAATTAATTAAAATAAGCATAGTTATTAAATTAAATGTTTTTAATTCCTTAGTACATTATCCTTAGAAGATAATTTAATTTAATTAAAGTATAAATACTTTAAATTAAATTAAATCTTAATGAATAGGTTTAATGTGACTAATATGAGTCAATACTTTGAGAATTAAATAAGTAATATGATTAATGCAAATTTAGGATTTTTTACATTTGATGATTAAGTCAAATAGTGACAATTAGAATGAGAATTTCCTAATGAAATAGGACTTTAGGGTTTACCAAAATAGACTAGAATTGGTTCAGATGGAAATGAGCCAATTTTGGGGTATTACATTTTTCCACTCTTTGAATGAATGTGCGAGCAGCACGTTCAATTCAAAGAAAATCAAAAAGCATGATGTGAAGATTAATAAGTAAGATTGGTTCTGAAGTTGATATCACGAAGACCAATTGATGTGCTTTTAAGGACTATCTCCAAAATGGAGCTTAATCTTAAGGAATACAAGTAGAACACCTAGATACCTAAATTGATAAGAATTTTAAAGGTTTTCATCAAAACAAAGTTTAACTGTTAAGGATCCAGATAGAGCATCTAGATACCTGAGATTGATAGCATTTAAAAGATTATCTCTAGAATGGAGCTTAACCTTTAAGGATCTAGATAGAACATATAGATACCTAAGATTTGATAAGAATTTAAAAGATCACCTCTAGAATGGAGCTTAACCTTTAAGGATCCAGATAGAACATGCAGATACCTGAAATTGATAAGCATTTAAAAGACTATCTCTAGAATGGAGCTTAATCTTTAAGGATCTAGATAGAACATCTAGATACCTAAAATTGATAAAAGATAGCAAGATCGAATTATGAGTCATAGAATCATCCCCAAAATGAGGCTTGATCCTTAGGAGTTGAGGTTTAGATTGTCTCAATACCTATCCATCGAACTCTTTGTAAGATGTGACCAATGGAAAAGATGCCAGAAAAGAGGGGAATGAGATGCCTTGAGTGATGAGATGTCCTAAGTGATTAGGACATAAGATGGGAACAAAATGCCCCAAGCAATAAAGATTTAGATTTGAATCAAAATTTTGATTCAATGATGTAATCATCCTACCCCCTCAAGAATGAAATCGAAAGATGACACACCAAAAATATAATGTAAAGTAGTAAAGAGATCAACATAATCATAAGAGAATTTAGAGTCAATTCACTATGATTTCGAGGTCCAAAAGAATAAGTTTGACCAAAATTGACCATAGTTGACTTGAGTTGACATTTTAGAAATAATTTTTGAAACATGATGAATTTTGAGTTGAAAAATATTCCAAGAATCACAAACTATCACAAAAAATTGGACTGCACAAGCATTCGACCGCGTCAGTCCCAAAAATTTAAAATGCATTTTTAATCCACTTAAGTGTGTTAGATTTTGAATTTGATCCCAAAAATGGATTTAGAATGGTCAAATTAGCCAAGGGATGATTTTCGAATAAATTGGAGCATTTTGAAAAGTTAGGTCAAAACCTATATAAGGGACCAAGGGGTCATTTTCAAATCATTTGTGCCTTTTGTCTTTAGTGAATAGGAGCTCTGAGAGGAAGATGGAAATCTCTCTGTGATTTCATCATTTTGAGCACTCCCAATGACATAGCTAGCCAGTGGACTATGGACCTCCAGTGAGTGGTCAATAACCTAGCTTTGGATTTAAATTTTTACTCATTTCGATGTAGTTTTTAGCATGTTTTAGGAGGTCATCAATTAGTTTTCATGTGAGACTATCCTTTCTCACTCAAAATCAATCTTTTCTCATGTAAAAATCCACCAATCCAATATTTCTTTGTGCACACCAGTGCGAAATCTCATGCAGGAGGTACCCACTTCTTGCATGAGATGCACAGGAAATTGGGCAAACTTCGCTCATATTGTCATCGTCTCTCATGCGAGATCTTATTTCTTTGTGCAAGGACTTGATTTCTCTTATGAAGATGCACTATCTCACATGAAGAAATAAATTCTTGCATGAGGAAATGTAGTCTCACATGAAAATTAGGCACATCATGTGAATTAAAACGTGCATTTTTCGATGTTTTAGCTTTGAATTTACTTTTGTTTCATCGTCATTTTGACTTTTTGAGCGAGTACTGACTATTTGCACATTATTGTTGTTCATGTGTGTAGGAGTTCTTCAATGATGTTGCATTTAGGCCTCATTATCTATTGTATGGAGCTTTGTTGTAGAGCCTCAATAATGTAGACATGGCCCACATTGATAGATTGGGTCTCACCTCTCTATGTCAGATCCCAGCAGTGCAGATGAATCATGGCTTACTAACAGCTTTGGTGGAGCATTTCCATTCAAAAATGAACACATTCCACTTGCCTTGAGGAGAGATGATAGTAACTCCAAAGGACATATATAGGATCCTGTACATACCCTTCCATGGACCGAGGATAGTGTATGATACAGTGCCCTAAGTAGGGATTGAGGCATTGAGAGCTATATTTCAAAGAGAGCTAGCGATAGGATGAGCCATCACCTAGGTGAGCTAGTCCATACATATAGCTAGATGCATAGGTTGGCTTCAGTGTTAGCCATATTCATTAGTTACTTCTTGATGCTAGATAGAGCATAGCATGGGGGTTCATGCTATAGCAGATGCTCGACTCACCCGAGTGATTTGGATGGGGCTAGTGCATGCTTGCCCATATGTTTTATGAGATGCATGAGATTGTATATCATTAGTGGAAGAGCATGGCCACCAGAGTATATTTTTTATAGATTTGGGCATGCGAGCATTTGCCCATGACAAGGCCCCTTTTTGAGGATTTTGGTGAGCCTATGGAGCCATACATATGCAGATATAGGGGAAAAATTACCTAGATATGCCTAGGTAAGATAGATCATTGGAGGACCCATCTCAATGACCTGGTCTCTATCATATGGTGGCCTTGGCAAGAGACAGAGGATTGGGATGACACTCCCAGAGAGCTGAGTTGCACTAGTACAAAAACAACAATATATGATTAAATAAACTGCTAAAAATTGTAAATATATGACTAATTTTGATCACGTGACCAATAATAGTTTATTTGTAGACATTTATCTCTCAACAAAATTTATGACTAAACTATTTTAATCATTGATTTGGTTGTTTATTTAGTCATTAATTTGGTTGTTAATTATTGTTAACTGATAGTTTATTTGCTCATTAATTATTGGTAGTTGACTGTGTATTTGATCATTTATTTGGTAGTTGATTTGATAGCTTATTTGGTCATTTATTTAATCATCAATTAAGTCATATTAGGGCACGATGGAATTGAACCATCATCCTCCTACTTATAAAGTAGGTGCTCTTCCATTGAGCTAGTGTCCTTCAAAGAATAATATAAAAAATGTTGTAAACATGAGATAACAATTAAGTAACCAAGAAGTCTAAATTAGATAAAACTACTACATGAAGACAAGTAGCAAGATGCTCATGAGATATCTTCTCCAACACTTTAGAGAACTACACATCATCATTGAATATAAAGTACCACAAAAAAGTGAATCAAAATAGTTACAAGTCAAATTATACATGAAGCATGCCAATTTAAACAAAAATATGGCATGCTTGTGTTTTATAGCTCTTTCCTTGCTATTGCTTTATTTTAATCTTGTAAATGCTCTCACTAAGGAGCCTTTTAAATATTCTATCAATAAAGATAATTACAAAACATGTTACAATAAAATATTTTAAAATAATTACTTGTTATATAAAGAAATAAATACTAATCTTTTATGTTGCATATTGAATTTCAAACTTGTCCATTCAAAGAGATTCATAATATGATATAAAAAAATTGGTACGATTTCTCATGATTTCTCCACACACACACACACACACATACATACATACATAAACCAAGTGATCTTATTCTTGAAAAAATAAAATAAATAATAATATAAGCAAGTGTAATGCCAACCCCTTTTGGGTCGGAAGCCCATGTGGTATTGACACATGACCCATTGATTGGTCATAATGTATGGCGTGAGAGGTATATAAAAGGTAGGATATGACTTTTATTCAATTATTGAAAAATTATAATAATTATACACGATACACAAATCAAATACAGAGAGGAAACTTTTAATGAGTTAATAAACAAAACTTTTTATATGAATTCTGGTAGAAGATTTTCCCCAACACTTAACATATTAGATTGAAAAATATATAGTAAAAATACATTTAAGCCTATGTATATTCCATGTTGTGTTTGGGTGCATGTTCATATATTTGATACATTCTTTTCCTTTTTGTTGATTATCAAAATAGAACTATCTTCGATACAATCAGTATTATAGGAAAGAATCATCACAAAAAGTCAAAACCTTATAAAATGTTTTATAAATGATCTCAGGATTTCTTTGAACATTATTCATGCAACTTCACACCTAGGGGTCTTCTTTCTTCAACCAAATAATTAGAACAAATATTTTTTACTATCAAAATTAAGAAAAACAATGTCATCTTCCTACTAGGACATCAATCCATTTTTTATATACATCACCACTTTATTTAAGATCAAGTGAAAATAAAAGCCACATGAATCTACCATAAAAATAATGAAAAATTAAAAAACTTTAAATAGTTCAATGTGCAAGTAGAAACAAACCCTTGTACATATGGCAATAATTCACTTATGATTATCTCTTGATGGATGTCCATACCTTGTTCTTCATCTCCCACTATGGCATAGGTTGGTAAGATAATAGAAAAGGTTTTTGAATCTAGCTTTACACAAGCTATATGAATTTTCTTAAATGTTACTAAGGCTCTTTCCAAGACCCATATTGTACATATCCATCAACCATAGTATTCCATAATGCCACATTTATTTCAGACATTTTGTAAAATAGTTCACATGCCTTGTATGCTTTCCATATTTTATGTACATGTCTATGAGGGTATTAATAATTATATTATTTTTCAAAAAGCCATTGTAGATCATGCTTTGTTGGATGTCCATACCCTACTCTAAAGCTTCCATTTTGGCACATGTTAGAAGGATGCTAACAAACATCTCTCTGCACATATCCTACAATCATCACATTCTATAGGACTGAGTTTGTTTGAGGCATTTTTGTGATGTACTTTACATGTCTCTTGTATTTTTTTGCATTCACATACATGTCTATTAGGGTATTCACAACTAAAGCATCTAATATAAACTCACTTTGTATTATTCTTTTGTGCATGTCTATAACCTATTCTAAAGCGTTGACTACATCTTTTCTGACTTTTACCTAGGCTTTCATGCTATAGTGCAGTGTAGAATAACTACTTCTTCAATACTTTTTTTTGCATGTTTTTATGATATAGATGTAGTACATTGTAATGGATCCCTTTTGTAGTAAAGTCCCCAAATAATATTCTAGAGAAGTAGAAATGCATACTTCCTATGTTAATAAATACTATCTAAATGCTACCATTGGCTTGAGGATATGCAATAATATTTTCTAGGTGAATCTTTGTAACCAACTAATAAATCTCAAATATTATTTATGTTGCACCACTGAACATTAAATAAGTCAAATCTGATTTATCCAGTTGGGATTAATGAGTGATAAGTGAATGAAAAAATTGATGATGATGATGTCAACACTTCAAAAGATTTTCACATGAACATTTTTAATGTATGAGAATCACCTTAGTGTGAACTATATTAGGAAAGAAATCACAATGTGTGCATATAGCTTATTAGTTCTTATTGAAACTATATCATAGATCCTTAAATGTGAGTATTTCTAAGCATGGATTGAATATCTCAAGAACACTTTTCCTCTTGAGAATATATATTAAGTTTCAATATTTGTAAGTATGGATGGAATATCTTGAAAACACTTTTCCTCTGCAGAAAATATATTAAACTAG
This sequence comes from Cupressus sempervirens, assembly GCA_028749045.1. Taxonomy (NCBI): domain Eukaryota; kingdom Viridiplantae; phylum Streptophyta; class Pinopsida; order Cupressales; family Cupressaceae; genus Cupressus; species Cupressus sempervirens. The sequence goes on from CM053793.1 coordinate 450,263,496, forward strand.
ACATCATGCTTTTGTCATAAAATATTTTCTTTATCTCAATTGAACATCATTTTATAGATGAGTAGCATTGTTGGCAAGTCACATATACTTGGTCAGGCATAAAGGCTTCCTATCCAGCTTCCAAACATGTTGTGAATGGGTATTTTCATACCTTATGATTTGAGCTACATTCATGATGCACACTTATAACATTTATACTAGAAAATTTTAGTATCATAAGGCAATTTGTTCATGATGTTGACTTTTGATTTAGATTTCTTATGGTAAATGGGAAAATCATGTTGCTAGCAATTTTAGCACACTTGGCTAAAATTGGTAGACTTACAAAGCTTTATAGATAAGGTATATACACACCATTTCAAACTTTCAAGGCTTTAGGTTTAATGTTATGATTTTGAGTTAAATGAGTGCAAAGATGAGTTATAGAAGTGTGAAAGTGATAGAAAGTACAAATGCATAAGAATATTGCATTCCAATTTGTCTATAAAAGAGTTTCTCAATAACATTCATTGTGGAAAATAAGTACATGAAAAATAGATCATCATATTATTATACAAAGATGTTACAAAAGTGTATTTACAAATGCATCTTTTCAAGTTGATGTCTTCATTATATTAACAAATGGAAACGTACATTACAGGATTCCACACAACTTGTGAATACCATAATAGAACAGATATATGTAATAAAAAATACAAATATAGATGTCAAGAAAGAGAGAGTAAAGGGAGATCCTCCACTTCCTAGTTTGAATGGTGGCTGATCCAAGATTAGACAGTTGGTTGAAGGGTTGACTCTATCTTAATGAACTAATACCTGCAAGATGATAGAGATAATGTTAGTCACATGCATGATTGAACAATGATAGATCTGCATTAATCCTTCTAATTGGCTACAACATTCATACATTACACTACATATGTGAATTCCATTAAGTAGAACAACCAAGGAAAAATAGAATCAACTATTAATGTAAAGGAGATACAATGCAAACTTTTAAACATGTCAATCATGGAAGAGAGAAAAGAGGAATTAGACTACTATCGAAAAGAAGGGCAACTCTATATACTAAGGCAGTTATAAATCAAGGAAACATGTTTAACCTAATGAGTTTGTCTATTGTGTAGGTAAAGGTACTATATAATTTTCCTTGACAAAAAATGTAATATTAAATGCTGGGTAAATTACAATGCAATTAGTAGAGCAGGGGTCATCATTTCCACATGAAGAATAAAGTAGCATAGCTGAATTGGTCAAATAAGTTGCAAAGACAATCAGGGCAGTGAAGTAAATAACAACATCTTGAGGGTAAGAGGACACTTGTACTAATAGTGAATTTTCATATATGAAGAATTGATCTACAATATCTAAATATTAGTCATAACAAGGGTATAATGGTAAAATAGATATTAGGTTATCGATGGTGACAAGAACAGGAAAATTTTTATTGGTACAATGAAGAAGCACAATCAGCATGAGCATTTATATAAGGGAGTTGTATCAACAACAACTTGAGCATGTGGAATAGTTCTTAACAACCTTTTCAATCGAATCTATTATGGATAGCCAGTGAATATACTTGTTATAGTGAAGAATGATAATAATGTTCATGTACAAGATTGGTAGTTGCAAATAGACTCTGGTAGCAAAATAGTTGTTCAAAATAGTTGCTTACAAAAAGAAAATATAATGGTGTTACAGCACTATAATATTGCAAATGTCATCATTTCATAAAAGTTGTAATGATTGTGAAATTATGAAAGAGTTACAATACATCTATTGTAAATGCAAAGGAGTTTAACTTTATTTAAAAGTACAAAAAATCTTAAGCATACAAATTCAGTTCAACCTTTGCCTACTACAAATGACTAAAGAATAAAACTGATACATTTTTTATTAAATGATAGATTGAGTCAGGATTATGTATTAAAGGTCTTTATAGTGCAAAGACTAATATCTCCAAAATGCTATCTTTAGGAAAATTTTGAAGTTGTATCCAATCACAAAATAAATTCTCATAAAATCAACAAGATTGCCTATGCCCAGCAAAGTACATTTTAGCATATTATAGTAGCAACAAAGAAAACAGAGGTAAGATAGCTTGTCATGTTTTTGCTATTTCTCCTAATTTAGGAACTAGGTAGGGCTGAAATTTTAACTTGAGTTTGAAGAAAGTTAAACAAAAAAAACCCTTTAAATTTTGTGCCAATCAGATTTGTATTGCAGAAGTTATGGTGTTCTGTGTGCAAAATTAATCTGTAAAATAACAATATGTTTGAGTCAAAGCAATATCAAAGGAAATATTGACCAGCGAATACAATTAAAAAAATCCAAGTATACACAATTAGAAGAATGGAAGTAGAATGCATACTATATAGAACTTTAAAATGGAGTAGTTAGCTATACATGTGCCAAAAGAAAGGTATTATTGCAATGATACTAAGCATCTATATTATACGACAAGTTTACATAAACAATCTACTAGAACCTGTACCTAGGGTGTATACAGAGGAAAAGAAGCAAAATTCTTGGTAAATAAAAGAAAAATCCACTATATCTTCAAGGACCATGGTACATATTCATGGTAGTGCTAGTTTAAAGAAAAATATATCAATAAATTTTCTACAGGGAATAGCATTACATATGGTAGATCTTTCAGCTACATCATTTCAAAGTTCAACAAATAGAATAGACATTCAAGTAATGATTTATATTTAAAAGTATTGTAGACATATACTGCCAATAGGAAAAAAATAGGTAATGATTTCATACACAGGAGGCTATCGTTTCCAAAAATGACATAGTATATCTAATAAAGAGAGCTCCAGTAAGGTAAAAATGATAACAAGCAAGAGTCAAAGCATATACTGAACAAAGAGAAATGGTGGCTTGATAGTTTAAAAAACCTAATTCAACTTTTAGACATAGATTTTATTTTTGGAAAAATATAATGGCAAGATTTTTTTTTAGATAATGCAATGCTCCAAAAAATAATGGAAAAGGGGAAAATAGGGATCACATATGCAACTCTTTAATTAGAAACTCTTTTCTACAGTAAGATTATGATAGTTTAAGGTAAATGATCCATAATTACAAATAAAGAGAAAAATAACATCATATTGCCATATAACCTGTGGTCAGGAAAATAAAAATAAATGATCATATAGCAAAGACCCTCTTGCTAGGAAGGCAAGAAAAAAAATATCAAGAGTTTGATTTGAATCAGCAAAATGAAGTGGCTATACAACCAAATCATGTAAAAATAGAGTCAGAAAGTTGTATGAAGGGTCATGCTCTTAGCAAGTTTATTGGTTTTCTGTTAGATGCAAATCGAGAAAAAAAAAAATTTAATGGAAAGTTTAATAGTATGCTTCACCAAAGATCCATGCACAATAATAAGCCTTCAAGAGCAGTGACCCAATAGCAAAAATTCAACATGAGGAAGGGAAAAATGATGTAAGAAGCCCTTGATGCCATCTTTTCCAATTGTGAGAGGTTTCTCATAGAGGAGATAACAAAAAAAATTTAAATAAAATAGGTCAGAAGTACCTATGGATACAATAGAGAGATCTTCAATAAACCCCTCTACAGATTGTTTGGAGAAAGCCATTTTTCCACAACTCTGCTTCAAACCCTAGTCTCAGAGAGTTGCCGCTTGAGTATTGAAAACAAATAAAAAGTAAAGAAAGAATTAAAGGTGGATAAGGGATTTTAGCCCTAAATCCCCTATGGGTTTTGATTTTATGCTCTCCATTTTCTTTTGCCTATGAACTTTTGAGTTTATACTAAGATAACAACCTTACAAGTAACAAAGGAATATTTTGTCAAAGGATTAGAGCAGTTTTATTTTATTATTTGTAATAAAATCTAGATATTACTCTATTTTTTTGGCTATAAGTATTATATTTAGAATCTTATTTTAAGAAAAAATAAATTGAAATGCTTCTATGGTAAAAGAGAGCCATGGAGTTTCCATACCATCTAATGAGAACGTCCAATATTTTTAATAGTTGTATATTATTTTTCTATTTTACGATTTAATTTTAATAGATATGTATAACATCTAGTAGAACTATAAAATCATAAATAGAAGTACAATATCTAATACAAATTGATATTAACTTTAATTTAGCATATTCGATATTTAGTAAGTTTAACTATTTGTTAATTATGAATATTTTAGATTAAATATAGGTATTATTATGTAAATTTTTTTATAGATATATTATCAAAATATCAAATGTGATTAATAATATATACATGTAGAAATATGGAGGGTTGATTTTATTTGGTGTTCAACATGCATGAGAGAGATTTTACATGCATATTGAGGTTGTTTTACAGAGGTTGGCAGGTATTTTCATTTTCTTACATACACATGGTACTCTCAAAGGGGATTTTATTATCTCACAATTTTACTAAGCATATAGAGGGGGGATTTTTTAGTTTTTGAGCAGTTTGAGGGCAATTGAGGCCTACTTTTGGGTTTCATATCTGTTGATATGCAGAGATAGATTTGGAGTTTTCATTTGAGTACATGGAAGGTTTGTGTTTTCTTCAAGAGTTAATAGATAGACCTTGAGGAGTTTGATTATAGATTGGGTTGATTTTAAGTTCATTCTAGTTCAATAACAATTGAGAGGAGATTTGAGGAATTTAACTGATACTGATTTATTCATAAAACAAAAACTCCTTCTGTGAGTAATAAAACTTATAAAAATATTAAAGAACATATTAATATGATAAAAATTCATTGATCATTCATTTAGTGATTTGTTTGGGTGACTAATTAGTAGTGACCAATTGTATAATCATCTATTTAATCATTTATTTAGTCACTTATGTTTGTCTAACTTTGTGATTTTACTCAATGACCAAATTATTCATTTGTTTAGTCACTTATTCTTATAAATTAAAAACTATTACTAGAATTTTATCATTTTTGGTCACATGACTATAATTTTTAGTCTTGTGACTAATTTTTTTAGTCACATAGTCATTTATTTGCCAAAATTCTACTAGTGTTGGATGTTCTACTCATCACCAATGGTCGACAAGACCACATAGATTATTGAGAAGTTTCCAATCATGTAGGTGTTGAGATAGTATAGTCGATAGCAAGATGTATCACAAGAGTACTATGCATATGCAAGAGTAGCCTAGGACCTGATGACCAATGAGATTAGATCCTGGGCAATCCATGATTGATGTGAATAACCTAGTTGTGGCACAATGGGATTACCTCCTTGAGGTATTAGGTGTAGGGGTGACACTGATATATCAAGAATATTTCATTAGCCACCCCATCCTATGCTTCACAGATCCCCTGGGGATAGCAGTATAGGCACCTCAGTAGTAGGCACCATAGCAATACGCACCCAAGTAGTAGGCACCCTAGTAGCAGGTACCATAGGTGCGACAGAGGCCGAGGGTGGATGAGCAAGCACCCATAGAGTAGGCACCTAAGATGTTGGATGAGGAGATGCAAGAGCATCCTACTACTAGACCATAGGATGCATTGTAGTAGTATAAAGAGTGGATCCACCAGGCCTTTAGATAGTTGGGAGATTTATAGATATAGGTATCAATTAGGGATACATGGATCATGGAGTGAGATCACAAGATCTAGAGGCTACGAGAGTAGGTACAGGCAGTCGAGCAAAGGGCAGAGATTCTCTAGGATGAGGTTAGATTGTAGATGTCTTTAGTGGCCTATTATTTTTTAGCTTATTCGATAGTGGTGTCCAATAAGGCTTAGTAGGTTCCTTGCTTCTCATAGTATGCATGAGACTTCATAGGTGCATGCCCACCGGCTAGACCAAACATGTCACCCCCTCCTCCTCTAGGAAGTGATGGCACTGGACAGAGTTAGTAATGATAGTTTTCCTTTGAGTTTTGATTCTAGCTATGTAGTGATTGGTGTGCCAACACCATTTTTTATCATTTTTTATCGATAGTGCTCAAGTAGTGCTCATTTTTTTGTACTGATACATTCTGTGAGATATATATATATGAGCTTTTGGAGCCTAGTAGCATTGTGTTCATGTCATTATCATTCTCTATATTTTCCTATGATGTACATGAGATGTTTATATGATGACTATGAGGTGCAAAATGTGATGTAATGGATGCATGTTTGATGTGATGTGATTTGATTATGTAATATAAATGACATGAGTGTATGGATGAAATCCATATGGAAATGAATTGGCATCTCATGAAGGGTTGTATATTTTTTCTTGACAGTGATAGGTATCCCCTTGAGGAGAGTGTGAATACAAACCAAAGAACCAAACACTTGTGCAATTATGGAGAATCTTGATATGTTTGAAGAGATCCACAATCCCCCGTCATGAAGGATGGAAATAAAGTTGCAATTGAATCATGTTCTTATGCAAGTGAAGTATGCAATGCAAGACTACATTAAATCCAACCCTAGGTCTAGTTACCAAGCCTCAAAAATTTATCATCACTAAGCATAGAACAAAATACTATATGTCCTATAATTCCCCCTAACATTGCAGTCATGAAAATATGAATAGGACATATTGTTATAGATTTGTTAGGATGAAATGTAAGCATTCAAGGAAAAAGAAGCCAGAATGACCAAAACATTCATCCCTTTTGATGTAGCAAGTTAACATAAGCATTAGAGCATAAATGCTAGGATGACTAGAATGTTGCTTGCAAGGTAGACACACCAAACATACAAGAGATCCATCTTAAGCTAAGTATTTAGTATTTATTCTATCAACAACCCTTGCATTCATAACCTAAGACAACAGTGTGCTAGATATACTCATAGTGACCCATATGTTTACTTAATAGGATGAGTATTAGTATGTACTATAGCATGAAGACTTCACTCCAACAGACAAGGAGAAGAACCAAGATTATTGACGTATCTATATAAAAGGAGTTGAGGTAAACCTGGCCATCCAATACAAGATGGAGGCTCTTATAGTGGACACCCCTTTTATAGGACTATGTCAACTCATTGGAACTAAACCACAAATAGAAAACAAAGAAAAGACCATGCCCCCAGTCATCACTTCTCTAGTCAGAAATGACATCGTCAAGTTGCTCAAGTAGACATGATGAAAGAAAAAGCAAAACAAACAAGGAAAATGGTTAGCATATCCAAATAAGTATGTCATTTTGAGTTTAATGTTTTTCATAGGATTGATGTCAAGTGTCAGTGTCCAGAACATAGATGAAAGGAATCTCTTCAGTAGGGTGATGATAGTAGGTAGATGCAGTTAGAATGACTGGTGACTAAAGTCAAAGAGGAATCTTTGAGGTGAAGAACCTAAGAGAACCAAGTGATAGTAGATAGACATAGCTAGAACAATTGGTGACTGATGCAAGAGAGATCTTCCATAAAGGAATCTCAAAATTTGACTCGAGCAATAGTAGGCAGACACAGCTGAAACAATTGGTAACTATTGTGAAAAAGATTCTATGAGGGGAATCTCAAAAGGAGTGACACTAGTGATAGTAGGTAGACACAGCCAAAATGATTGGTGACTTTCATGAAATAGATTCTATGAGGAGAATCTAGAAAAGAATAACACTAGTGATAGTAGGTAGATATAGCCAAAATGATTGGTGATTATCACAAAAGAGATTCTATGTGGAGAATCCAAAAAGAGTGACACTAGTAATAGTAGGAAAACACAGTGAGGACCACTAGTGACTATCATGAAAGAGACTCTGTGAGGAGAATCTCAAAAAGAGTGACACTAGAAATAGTAGGCAAACATAGTGAGGACCACTAGTGACTATCATGAAAGAGACTCTATGAGGAGAATTTCAAAAAAAAGTGACACTAGTGATAGTAGGAAGACACAGTGAGGAGCACTGGTGATTATTACACAAGAGATTCTATGAGGAGAATCTCAAACAAGAGTGACACCAAAGGGGAATACTCCCAAGTTGTGAGAAGACTCAATCCATGGATACATGAGCAAAAGTGGCAAACTAAAGTAGGAAAGCAACTATATAGGAAGCTAGAAGATGTGTTGCAAGATGGAGCATTAGGAACAAGAGGCACCTATATACCAAGTTTTCACCTTCTTGGAAAAGCTTTCATTTTTTTGCTACCATGATGCATGTTTCCAAGTTTTCACCAATGGCACTTTTCTTGTTTTTCAAAAAAAAATTGTTTTTCTCTTTTTTATTTTTTTTGTATTTTTTGGAATTTTTTCTTTTTTTGGTGTTACCAAGGTGCTTATTGCTAGGTTTTCACTAGAATAACCATTTTTTTAAGACTTTTTTTTATTATTAGGATTTTTTTAGGACATATAGGTATGTAAAAAGAACTTTTTTAATCAGATCAGTTGTAAACCTGCTTCAAGTGGAGAGTGTTGACAAGTTCCTTGAGCACTTCTCCCTTAGCTATGGAAAGCTCCTAAGCACTAGATCCATACATTACAATAATGATGTAAGGACCAAGCTAGTTTGGTTCAAACTTCCCTTTTTAGACTTGTTGTTATTGATTCTTAGGGTTCTCTCTCAGGACAAGATCACCCAGTTGGAAGTCATGTGGCCTAACTTTCCAATTGTAGCTTCTTGACATTCATTTTTTATAAGCTTAGAGATGATCACATGCCACTTGTTGACATTCATCTAGTAGCACTAGCTCTTGAAGCTGAGCTATCCTATAGTCTTCATCAATAATAAGACCTTTCATAGAGATTCTCAAGGTAGGAATCAAAACCTCTATTGGAAGTACATCATCCACTCCATAAACCAAAGCAAAGGGCATTGTACCTATTGTGGTCCTAATGTTTTTCATCTATGCCCATAAGGTTGGGTTAATCTAGAGATGCCAGTCCCTCCAAAATTTGTTGACTATGTGATGGAGGATCTTGAAGATTGCTTTATTGGATGGCTCAGCCTAGCCATTACCCTGGGGGTAATAGATAGAAGACCAATGTTGTGTGATTTTGAATCACTTGCATAGTTTCTTGAGATATTTATTTTTGAATTTTCTTCCATTGTTAGTAATGATGGAGGACAGTACACCATACTTGAAAATGATGTAGTTTGTGATAAAAGGAGTGATAGTTTTTCCATTTTCTATTGCAAGAGGTACTACCTCTACCAACTTTGTGAAGTAGTCTATAGCTGTGATAATGAACTAAATCTGACCCACCAAGTTGAAGGCCCATTGTTTAAATGGCCATGTTGTAGTAGATGGGATCAGCTCCCTAGCTAGAGTGTGAATTAGATTTCCATGGAGCTAACACTGCTTGCAAGACTTAGTGTACTTGATTGCCTCTTGCTCCATTTTAGGCCAATAGTAACTAGCTCTAATGAGTTTGCAAGCTAATGTCAATCCATTTGAGTGGGATTCTTAAATGCCCTTGTGAATGTCAATTAGTGCACATTTGGACTCTTCAGGTTCTAAACACCTAAGGAGTGTTTTTTTGAGACCTCTCCTATATAGGTCATTAGCAATAATGACATACTATGAAGCATTATAGATAAGGTAATGTTTCTCATTCTAGGTTAGACCTTCTAGAATGGTTTGGTTATGAAGATAGGAATAGATGTGATGGTAGTGGGATGAGTATTGTCCTAGAATAGAATAGATCATCCTAGAATCAAGGGTGTCATAGGCTAGGTAGTGTAAAACTTCCACTAGGAACTCATGTCGAAGATCATTTTTAGGCATCTATAGCAAGGACGCCAAAGTAGCAATAGCATTAGCCACTTTATTATCTACTCAAGGAAATTTTTGGAAGGTGATGTGCACAAAATACTTCTTTATATCATCAACCATGCATTTGTAAGGGATCAATTTCTCATCCTTTGTTTGATACACATCATTAACTTGGTTGATTATAAGCTATGAGTCTCCAAAGATATCTGACTAATCAACTCTCCATTCAGCTATAATCTTCATGCCATTAATCAAAGCCTCATATTCAGCAATGTTGTTTGTACAAGGAAAGAGAATCTTGTATGCTTTGGGTAATGAGTACCTTTGTGGCATTATGAAGAGTAATCCAGCACTAGATCCCTATTCTATGAAGGACCCATCGAAGAACATGACCCATGTTTTTTGTGTGAGTATCAAAATTGACTCATTAGGGAAATCAATTTTCATTGGTAGGAGACTCTATAGAGGTACATCTGCTAGCTAATCTATAATTGCCTATCCCTTGATAGCTTTGCATTCAACATATTGAATGTCAAACTCATTGTGTATCATAACCCACTTAGCCAATCTTCCTATAATAGCTTCCTTACTGAGCAAGTACTTCAATGGATCTATTTTAGCTACCAACTACATAGTATGGGCAAGCATGTAGTGTCTCAACTTCTAAGAAGCAAAGATGACTTCCAAGCAGGCTTTCTCAATGATGCCATAGTTCCTCTCATAAGAGATCAGTGTGTGACTCAAGTAGTAAATAGCTATCTCTTTGTTATTATTATCTTCTTGAGCTAATAGGATTCCTAGAGATGTTTCAGTTGCTAAAATGTACAAAATCAAAGGCTTCCCATAGATAGGAGGTATCAAGATTGGTGGATTGCCAAGATATTGTTTGATCTATGTTAAGCTATGCTCACAATCCTAACTCTAGTTGAATTTGACACCCTTATGTAAAGTCTTTTTGAAGGGTTGTGATCTATCTACCAACTGTGAAATGAACTTGCAAATAGATTGGAGTCTTCCTTGTGGACCTCTCATCTAGCTGATGTTTCAAGGTGGAGGCATATCCATAATTTCTTGAACTTTCTCTAGATCCACCTCAATTCCTTTTGTAGACACGATTTATCCCAAAAACTTTCCTGATGTGACACCAAATGCACATTTCTTAGGATTGAGCCAAAGACTGAATTTTTCCACGTGATCTAAGATAGGTCCCAAATCTTGTAGATGAGTATTGCATTTTTCACTCTTGACCAAGGTATCATCCACATAGTCATCCATGGTCTTATGCATCATGTCATGGAAAATCATAGTCACTACCCTCTAATAGGTAGCACCAGTATTTTTCAAGCCAAATGGCATTACATTCCAACAAAAAGTTCCCCATGCACATATAAAATTAGTCTTCTCCTAATCTTCTAGCACAATTTTTATCTGATTATAACCAAAAAAAACCCATCCATGAGTGAGTACATCTCATAGCCTGCTATCATGTCCACTATCATATCAATGTTGAGAAGTGAAAAATTTTCCTTAGGATATGCCAAGTTTAGCTAATAGAATTTAGTACAAACTCTGATAGATTTATCATGCTTAGAGACTGGGATAATGTTGGATATCCATTTGGCATAATCAATTGCATGGATGAATCCTACTTTTAGAAGTTTCTCCAGTTCTGCTTCGATGAGCAATGCAACATGAGGATGCATTTTTCAAATTTTATGTTTAACTAGTTTGATGACTAGTGCAATGGAAAAATGATGCATAATAAGATCAAGATCTAGTCCTAGCATGTTAGAATATGTCCAAGAAAAATTTATCTTCTTCTCTCATAAGAAGGTAATGAATTCCTCCCTTTTTTTGGAGACAATGACTATGCCAGATGTATCATATGAGGATGTTCTTCTGTGCCCAAGTTGATTGGTTGTGTCATCTCTATCAACATTGATGATCTCTCTTAGAAGTTACTTGGAAGTGCATCAAATATCTCATCCATGGGTGTCTTAGAGAGGTTTTCACCCTTGGATACATCTTTTGCTTTTAGTTTTTCGGTTCTAACACTACCACAATGTGGTTTTCACTATTGGACCTTTTGCATTTTTTCTTTTTAATTATATGACTGACATATTTGATGTTAGCTTCAATCATTTTGATGTTCTATTGACTTGTGCAAGATTTTACAAGTTTGACAATGTTTAGGTAGTAGGCAAGAGCATAGTCATTCTAGAATGTGGAGACTTCACTAGATGCATTAGGGTTCTAGTCTATAAGCTCGAGATGTGTGAGTGAAAGAGTAGTGATGGGTTTAATTGTGTTTATATTATAGTCATTAAGTGCTTGGACAAGAAATTTGAGACCTACGATGACTTCATCCACAAGTTTTTTTGAATGCCTTTGAGTACTAACATCAAAAATTGATGACTCTAGGACACTAGTTGGATTAGACACATCTAACCTAACCCTAGATGTTTCACCCACTTCGAGTTGGTTTTCATAGACATGAACTTGGTCAATGTCTTTATCAGTAGTCACTTTTGAAAGAGTCAAACTCATATTCCTTAGAATTAGTGCTACATGGTGAGAGACTATAGAACTCCCCAACTATGATAGGGACATACTCACCTTCATCATCTAGGTTCTTACACAAGCACTCAATATGTAATGATTGACTAGAATCTCCCTTTTCTAAATGAGTTTTGGGTTGATCAGTATTGTCCTCAGAAGAATCACTAGTATCATCCATAGTGCTGACATGTGGCACAAAGTCATCTGGCTCAACAAAGAATTTAGAAAGATCATGAGGGATAGGATAAGGATAGGGATCCTCATTGTTAGATTGATCATCTTGAGTATCAGACTTAGATTGTGATTCATTTCTAGATGAACTCTTGAGTTCTGGTATGAATTTGTTAGCTCCCAAATAAAAGGGAACCTTCTTAAAGCCTAGTCTAGTTGTATCATTATTTCTTTAAGCTATTTCCTTGATAGGATCAATTAGGCCATTGTTATTGCACCCAATAGGGCCAATTCCCTCATAGACAAAATACTTCATTAGTCTAAGACTAGGCCAATATTTCTCAGGAGTGATCTCTCGAGCTTGCTCTATCAAGTCTGCTAGAGTCTCTTCTTTGTAAAGCCATGCAATAATGGCTCTATTTTCACTTTCATCCTATGGGGGAATTTTAGCTTTGACAAAAGTGCCATTATACTTGGTTTGAGGTGTTAGCACAAATGGCTTCTTTGCCCCTGAGGGTCTCCCATAATGATGAGGAAACTCTAGAAGAGATGTTAATGATAGCACTAGTTCAATATGGTACTTTGCCATGCTAGTTTCTTTCAGTTTGAATGACTACTCAATTTGTTTTAGTTTACTGTCATGATAATTAATGGATTCCCTATTGGTGGGCACAAAATTTTCAACAGCTTTAAGCATACTATAGGTATAGCTAGTAGTGGCAAGAATAGTGACCTCAGAGCCATGAAATGGGAATTTGACACATTGGTGATATGTGGATGGCACAACGTGCATCTCATGTATCCATGGCTGTCCTAGTAGAATGTTATAAGCCAAGGTAATGTTGAGCACTTGAAAAGTGACATCCCTTTCTATAGGACCGATGCGAATGGGTAAGACCACAAGACCTAGAGACGTTCATTCAACTTTTTCATATGCTTTGATAGTGATCTTGCGTTGAGGATCAATAAAGTCCTCAGAATAGTTCAATTGTCTAAACAAAGAAGAAAAGACAATGTTTAGCCCATGATACATGTCTGATGTATCATGATCTCAATGTGTAGAGGTTGATTGTGTAGGTGACTCAATGAGTTATCATCCTCCTCAGAGAATGACATAAAGTAAGGTGAGGTCAGGTGACCTACCATGGATTGAAATCACTCAAGATCTAGATCTTGAGGAATGTTTTCCTTAGTGAGGGCTTTGTCCAGAATCTTCCTATGTGTAGGCAAGATTTTAAGCAGCTCAAAGATGGAGATTTTATGCATTAGTTTGTTTTAATTGATTGGGAACACTATAATTGGTTACTACTAAATTCATTGCAAGTTTTGCACCTTTGCCAGATGGACCAGCAAGGGCTTTGTCTTTATGTTGTTCAAGATTAGGAGTGGAAGGCATAGGGCTCTTGAGCACCAATTTGGTGTGAGAGCATGTGACAGTGTTAGTATAATGTTGCAAAGGCATGTTGTCTATTGTTTTGGAAGTAGGGCCCCTCAAGACGAATGGTGTCTTGGGTTTATTGTTATCTTGTTTGCCCTTGATGATAATGATGTCATAGTACTCAAAATCCATAGGTTCAACCATGTTGATAATCTCATCATCATTGTTAGAATATGTATAGTTGACCTTGTTGTTAGGTTTTGGTTTTGAACTCTCTCTTTTTTCATAAGCTAGGAAAGGCTCTTTGAACGCCTTGTGATCCAAGTTCTTGTTATGTCCATCTACCACAATGTCACCAGTGTCAATCATGTCCTAGAATTTGTGGCATAAGTTTATTTAGTTGTTAGTTTTGTGCCCCTTATTTTGATGGTACTCACAAAACACAGTCTCACTCCACCATGGTGGGCATGGTTTTAGATCATAAGGGTGAGAGTTGTCCATTGGTGAAATGAGCTTGTTTTGTAACAAGGTTTTGTAAACTAAATCTAAAGGTTCACCCAAAGGTGTATACTCTCATTTATGGCATGTAGCCCATGAGTTTCTTGGTTTGTTCCCAAGTTTCTTGTTGTCAAGATGGGGCTTCTTGGCATTTTTGGCCACATTGAGACCATCTGTGAGATTAAAAGTTGTCTTAGCAGGTTTAGGAGTGACATTGTCAACAACCCCATTATGTACAATTTCTCAATTCTTGTTGACATAGTTAGTGTTGTCCTTGTTGGATGTGGAACTCTATTTTGTATCCTTCTAAAGAGTGAGTTCACCCTTCTTGACCATAAATTCCTCTATGTGGATGGCCTGTGTGATCATGTCTTCAAAGGTACATGGACATTGAAGTTGAACCCTATACCTAAAATTAGGTAGGAGATTATCAGTGAAGATTTAAAGCTTCTCCATTTCTAGAATCTTGCATGAATACTTAGTGTGAAGTTGTCTCCACCTTTGGAGGAATGTGAGGAAGGGCTCCCCAACTTTCTTCTTAAGGTTACATAGATCTTGAATATTAATAGCGCATTGAATGTTATGAGAATACTACTAGACAAACAAGTTAGAAATGTCATCAAATTTTTTGATGTCAGGAGGCAACTGTGAGAACCACTCCAATTCTTAACCACCTAGAATTATAGGGAATAAATGCATGAGATATGTCTGGTTATGCATAAATTCCATAGACATGGCATTGAATTCCCATAAGTGATCTTGGGGATTGGTGGTTCCAAAGTATTTTTCATACTTGTAGTTCTACTCCTCTTGGGAAAAGGGGCATGTCTATGCTCTTGTCAAATGGAAATCGACAAAGAGCATCTAAGGTGTATGTTTTGGTAGGTTTTTCTTTCTCATGCATCATCTAAGCCAGTTGATCTTGCATGATTTTTAGTTGTTTTTGGAGTTTGGAAGTCTCAGTTTTCTCTTCAAGTGTGATGATGGTTTCCACATTGAAATGAGAGGGTAGCTTAGCTCCCTCTTGGGCCAGCTTGAGAAAGTACTATTCTTTCTCTTTGTTGAGTAGAATTTCCATGACCTTTTGAAACTCTTTATCTTTTTGACACTTTTCTATGTGTTTAAGAAATATTTCCACCTCTTCCTATTCCTCATCTATGTCATGGTCTTTCTCTTTGTCATTCCTAGGTGGTTCTTGATGTTTTTTGTGACTACCATGTTCAGGTTCATGATCAGTCCTTGTAGGAATGTGTTCAATTTTAGTATTTTGTGATTCAAAAGGTCCTTTGAATATAAAGTCAAACATTTTTTTTGGAGATATGAAACCTTTACTTGTCTCAGGATCCTCTTGATACAAAGGGTTCCTCGTTTATCATAAATTTATGGAGAATGTTCATTGGACTCGAGGTGACCTAATGGGTGAGGGAGATCATGAAGACTCCTCACTAGATGAACTAGATGTAGATCATGTAACAAAAGGAAGGCAACCTCTACCATGATTATGACCCCTAGCATGACCTCGCCAAAGTCTAAGAGGATAAAACACATTGTCACTTCTTGTTTTGATAGTTATACATAAGGATAAGAAGTAAGAACTTGGAAAAGGAATGAACTAGAGCTCAGTCTCAATAGGAAAAGATAAGAGTGATGTATACTAATGCACAAATAGTCTAATTTGAAGGCTAGAATAGCCAAAGATTATGACTTTCATAATGCAAAGTATGACAAGCACTAAAGAATGAGAATTAAGACAACTAAAAGACAAGACTAGTCAAAGTACAGATCACAAATCTTTAGTTAAGCTAAATTTCATTGTTTGGGACTATTTATAGATAGGGAAGGGACAACTCAATGTAAGAAATAGACTATATGTAGATCAAAAATTTCTTGAATAAGCTGATTTGATAGTTTTAATACAAGGTCTCGCACAAAGATCCTTTATGAGGCACATAAGAAAGTACATTGGGGGATGTGAAATCTCAAAACAACAATATAAACTCATGCGAGGATGTGCTCTAGGCCATGCAAAGAAATGACTAGTTTGGCAAAAGAAAACAACAAGATCTTGTGTAGATCTATGAAAGTTCTCATGTGAGGATCCAGGCAGGCTCGCACAAGGATGTGACTACTTGAACGAAATGTTGCAAGATTGTGTACAAAATTCAGGACCAAAGTAACAACAAGATTGGATTTCAAAGAGATTTTAGGACAATTCCAGATAGATTGTAGTTTTTTTTACTGATAATAGATAGATTGCAAGGTTGATTTCTAAATTTTTGAAAGTGATGTTGGGTTTCAAACAAGACAAAGTGTTTTCAACAAAACGTAGGAAGCATGCAATAGTCGAATACAATCCAACTGAGGGCAAAGAAACTCAAAGGGATAGGGGAGTCTTGACTTTTAGTTTGTTTAAGTAGGTTTGGACATGTTTAGGACTTGATAAAAAACATGCTTTAACCCTAGAAACAAAAAATGGAAAAGAAAGCAAAACCTTTGTCCCACAACTTATGCACATGTGTGCAGCTCACACAGTCGTGTCACCCCCTAGAGGACACCCATATTTTTGGTGTATTCAAAGGGCTGAATAAGAGATACACTAAGTGAAAACCCTTGTAGCAAGGGTCAAGTGTGTATACCACCTTCAAATGCCCAATAGCATGCCTATAGTGAGTTCTACAGGATAGATTCTTACCCCTCCTTGCACAAAGATTATGCCTCCTTTTGAAGGTGAACTAGATAGCTTCTAACTGAAAGGTTTTTACTTGGCTTTATTCATATTAATTCTTGGTGGCTCCACAAGTAGAGTTGAGACCAATAGCCCACACCAACATCTGAGAGTGCACACACTTACTTAGCAAGACTAGGGTTAGCATTAGCCAGTGCAATAAATAGAGCTTCCCCTTGATAAGTGATATCAAGAATCAAGGGAAAGAAATTAATCTAGCTTTGGATTTTTTCACTCTACAAATCATCTTGATTATAGTGAGTTGGAAACTTTGGTGAAAGGATTTTTCTCACTTGGGTTGTTCTTGGAGGTTGGATCACTCTAGTTGGCCCTCTAAAGGATTGACTTGGATTGTTGGTTTAATCATAAGGGTCAAAGTTTTTGATTTCCCTCAAGGGGAAAGAGCATACTCCTCTACCTTACTTTCTCACCCAAACATGTAGAACAAGTTAATTACTGACTTAGCTTAATCACTCTAGACTCATCCTTCCTAAAGATTTTGATTCCCTCAAAAGGAAATCATCGTCTCATCATAGAAAAGGATCAGCACTAGAGAACCACTAAGCTACTTGCTTCCCTTAGAATACCATCTTTCAGAAGCGTCTAGGTTTCTGATTCACCCTTGGTCATGACCTCCAAGTGGTGAAGAGCATAACCCCCTATTCTTTTGTCTTGCACCCTAAGAATTTCACAAGCCCTAATTAAACTATGTTTAGAAATCAAGAAAGAAGACACGTTTAGTGGGTTTTAATGTTGTTCTTTGACAAATGTATCTTTGACAATCGTCTTGCAAACAAATAATCAGTTCATGTTTGAATGGTTTGTATAAGGAATCTTCATCAAATGTGCTATAGACAACCATTAAGCTACAAAAAATTAAAAAAATATAATAGTAATACTTCAAAAAAAAAAAAGTTAGTAAAAGATAATGAACAGCATGCTGAAAAATAACAAAATTAACCTTGTTGTTTCAGAATTTTGTGCAAAACCTTGCATAGGATCGTGTGAGATCTTTCACTAACTTGCATGAGAAAATGAGGTACCATGCAAAGACTTGCACAATAGGGAACTTTTTCATGTGAGAAAGTGTAGAGCTTTGGGCAAGACCCTCAAATCTTTGCATGAAAATTTGAAGAACTATATGAAACAGTACATCAAAACAAAAAAAATGATAGAAATTAATGCAGATGAGGCCAAAAAAATTTATTTTCTTGGCCCCACAGTGGGCGCCAAAAATGTATACATGAATTTGTGGGCCTCTGAACCTCACACACAATTCAACATGGTCCTTACCTGTGGATTCATCCTAGAATGAACATGGGATAGTTCATCCAAGAGGTCTAATAGTATGTCTCGTTGCCTTCTAACTAGAAGGATTTTGCATGTTTATGCTCTCAGAGTTGAGATGCAAGAAACCAAACTATTCTAGAACAAAGGATATGTATGCATATTAAACAAATTAGACCATATGTATGCATATTAAACAAATTAGACCATATGTATGCATATTAAAATTATATGATATTAAAATTTAAGAAATGGAAAGCTTATGATAATAATTAGTGAGTGAATGCACAACTTAGTAGAGATTTGATACAAATTCAATTCCAACCCTTGTGATGAGGAATTAGGAGTCTCTTAAATAGAATTCATAGAAACCATCAACGGTTGAGATCAACTCAGATTGACGGTCACAATTGAAGCCAAGATTCAGTCAAAGTGGAAGATTCCTAATATAGATGCAATTAACTGACTCAAATTCACTCTAGTGTGAGAGTAAGTGAATTAAGTCACTTCTAATTTGAGAAGTAGTTAACTGAGAAATAGAATTTGGGAAAGATATTCAATTTAATAAAATGAGATATGACCTCATAAATGTCTTTTCTATTTAATTGAATGATTACATTTAATTAATTAAAATAAGCATAATTATTAAATTAAATATTTTTAATTCCTTAATACATTAGCCTTAGGAGATAATTTTATTTAATTAAAGTATAAATACTTTAAATTAAATTAAATCTTAATCAATAGGTCTAATGTGACTAATATGAGTCAATACTTTGGGAACTAAATAAGTAATTTGATTAATGCAGATTTAGGGTTTTCTACATTTGATGATTAAGTCAAATAGCGACAATCAGAATGAGAATTGCCTAATGAAATAGGACTTTAGGGTTGACCAAAATAGACCAAAATTGGTTGAGATGGCAATGAACCAGTTTTGGGGTATTATAGTTGTGAGTTCAACAAAGGCAAAGGAAAGGTAGATATTGAAAATGCCTGAGATGAGATGAACAAGATATAGAAGAGAAAGGAAGTTTGTAGCACATCTAGTGTAGATGGGATCACTTCACCTAATGGATCAAGTTATCACACCTCATCAAATTAAGTAATCAAGAGGTATGTGGGACTGATATTGAAAAGAAATACCATACATCAATTCCAAGGATATATTTTTGAAAATATTACATATGCATGAATAAAGATGAAAAGTGTTGTTAGGAATCAAGAATAAATTTTTAAGTTTTGTTAGTTTTCATGTTACTGTCAAGCATGAAAAGTTTCATATGATTACTGAGTGAAATATTAATAGATGCTAAGCTAACAAAAAAATTTAATTAAGGCCAAGATCATAGTGGTTTCTAAGTGTATGGAAAAACACATAGATGCCAAGTGAGCTAGAAATTCAATTGAAGTCGAGCTTATAGTTGTGTAAGCACTTAGCATTAAATGAAATATTCCAAGGGCTATTTGATCAATTTTTATTAATTTGACATCATTCAAATTTGAAGAAGAGTACAAAGAGTTAAAAGTGATCTGGAGAATTTTGTTTGAGTGTTTCTAGGAGATTTAAAAGGTTGTTCAACATCATTCTTGCAGGATTCACAAGATATTTATCGTGTGTCGAGCTATGTAGTTTTAAATTTTACAAACCCTAGTTTCATGTAATGGTGTCTAGTTCATTAGTAGCCAAATCTATATAGGGAAAATAGGTTTTAAATGTTCAATTAATAAGTAATGAAATCAAACAACCTACTTTTAAGGCTATCCTAGATATAGCTTATAAATAGGATCCCTCCAATGTGTTATCCATGATACGACTACAAGGCTTAATGATTCAAAATGTTAGAAATTGTTACACATGCAAAATTGGAAGCATAGGAGATATTGAAACTTGGGAAATATATGGGAAACTATGTGAAAATGGAGCATTGAAGGAAGAATTTAAGATTGTCGAGAAAAAAGGGTTAACTCGTGCCTTAGATTTCCCCAACATATTTAAGATAAAGTGGATAAAATTATTGTGTGTAGAATTCATGATAACTTTGTATGGTTAGAGAATAGGCTAGTAAAAATCACTAATAAGATTGTTCATAGAGTAACAGGGTATCCAACCCTAGATTAGCCAAAGACCATGAGAAATAAAGCAAAGGAAATAACTGAAAAGAGCACAGGAGCTGTGTGGAATAAAAGGGGAATGACAATTGATACTATCACAGATCCCCTAATAAATTTATAGTGAGGGTCATAGCACACAATTTTATCAATCTAACAAATAAATAGTGTACCCTACATTACAGTTGATATGGGTTACAAAATTGTGAAGAAGGATCATACTTATGATCTTTTTGGGTTACAGTTGCAACAATTCATTGAGAATTTGGGAGCTATAAGGAAGACCAAAAGTGCACAGTGTAAATTCAGATCTATTCTTCTATGTATTTTCTTTTGTTTATAGAATACTTTTTTTACATTTGGTAAGGTTTCATGGAAGGTGAATAGACCTATTGTAGTTCAAATAGGTGAATTTATTGAGCAACTAGGTGATAACTTTTAATCTATCATGTCAAGTTATTTTGAAGGTTTCAAACAATCTATGAAGAAAACATTAAGGGTACCAATCTCACTAGTGGAGAAACATTTTTGATGATGTTTTCTTCCTAGTTAATATTGATTTCACATGTGTACAAGTAGCAATTCCTAGGGTGAGATGGATAAGGCCATTAGGATATGAAATAAATTTTGATAAAGCCTCTACATCAATCACAACATTACTTGCAGAAGAAGTGGATAGTGAAGCCAAAGCATTTGGGAATTATGATTTAGCCAAATCAAAGATCACTATGGAATTTAAGACTACTTCAATGATTAGGAAAAAGAAAAAATTGGTAAAGAAAATGAAAGAATAATTTGGTGAAGGAGCCAAGGAAGAAGAAGAGGAAGATGATGAAGAAGAAGATGAAACAAAAGCTCAAGCACCATTAGCATTAACACAAGGTCAAGGAGAAGACTAGCAAGAAGATGAAGTAGAAACTACAAAAGGTGCCAAGGAAGAAGAAGCCAGTGAAGCACCTATAACTACTAAGAAGAAAAAGAGAAAAGAAAAGACTCTAGTAGTGAACAAACCAAAGAATATTGCTAAACCTAATCAGCCCAAACCTACAACACCTACCACAAGGGCTAGCACTAGATTCACTACACAAAAGGCTAAAGAAATAGCCAAGCCTAAAGAGAAGGAAGCTGGAGCACAAAAGAGACTGAGGAGGAAGTATATTGCTCAAGTTAAATCTGATGAAGAGAAGACTAAACCAAATGACAACAGCCAATTTCAAGTGGTAATTCATAGTCCCTCTTTAGATTTAGACAATTTATGTGAGAACGTTAGGAATAATGTTGATTTATTAGGATTCTCTCACATTGAGTTTGACAATCTTTAGAAGATTGAGAAGAACTAAGTTGAAGTGGCAGTATATGCCATGATGGCTATATTTAAAAAAACTCCTCTAGAACTTTCCAACTTCATACCTAAAAAAAGTATGATAGAGTTGAGCAAAAATGACATTATTGTTTAGACGCTAAAAAACAAGTTAGGGAGACAGCCCTTTCTCAAGTTATGCCAAAACTTAGTAAGGCTGAAATCTCTAAAGCCATTAAGAAGTATGTTGTAAATTTTGTCCCAAAATATAGGGCATTCAACATATTGCAAAACAATATAGAGGATGTTGTACAGAAGTCCAAACAGATGTGGAAGATAACATATGGACTGTCAACATCTAAAGAAGCTAACCAAACACCTATTGAGGTAGGAGAGGATGAAGAAGATGATACTAAACAAGGCATAGTTGAGGGAGGCACAGATATGAATATTGACAAGGCACCAACTGAGGAAGAGCAACAAATAGAATAGAGTGTACAAGACACACAAATACCAAGTGCTAGGCTTCCACATGAGACAAGTGTACATATTAAAATTGTCAAAGTAATGGATGTTTATGAGACTATTTCTCAAAACATCAATCCCCTTATAGAGAATTATTTGAAAAGGATACTTATCCAATCTACTTTCCAGGCCAAACTATATGACATCCCTATACTGGTGAGTGTAGATGAAATTTAAAAGATAGAAATAATAACTCTAGGGTAGGAAGTGAAACCATAAGAAACATCTATAATCACTCATCAAGTCATAAGTGTAAAACCTTCACAACCTATAATGGTATATCAAAGGAAGGAAATAACAAGTTTCACTATTAGTACACTTATACAAGACACTCCAGTCTTAGTGAATGTACCAAAAACTAAAAAAGAAAAGGATGAGATAGTTGGAGAAGACAAGATAGAAACACCAGAAAATGATGACACTCAAGGCCAAATAGGTCAAGTAGATACACTTACACCTCCAGCACAAGATCAAGGTGCAACTAGAACTATAGTGGAAGAAAAGGACAAGACTAAAGAGTCAAGTTTGACACCCAAGCCAAAGGAGCTACTACCTTTTCAAGCACTAGTGACATTACTAGAATCTTGTATTCCTTCCAGTCAAACTCTTTAGAGGCCGAGTATAGATGCTACACCATTGCAATTCTCAATGTCAAGTTCTAGATCATCTAAGGCAAAAGAGGTAGTTACTTATGGAGATTTTTTTTTTTTTTGGAATAGTAAATGGTCAAAGCCTAGATTAATTATTATCATTTTTTGGGTAGATTCAAACCCAAGACCTCCCACATGAGAGGCTCACAAGTTACCATTGCATTGTAGGCTTTTGCCTTACTTATGGAGATGTTAGACTAGATGAAGAGATTGTATTGCCTAAATTTGATTTAGCAACAATCACAATTGAGTAGATGGGCATAGTACAAGAGGCCCTAGTAAGGAAGAAAAATTAAGAAATACTTAGAAGGGAGCATAGGTAGAAGCAAGCTTTGATTGATATCAAAGAGATTTTCCTAGATGCATTCATTCTATCAACTCTAGATGAAAACAAGCCCATCACTGAATAATTAACCAATATAGTGGAAAGGGTTAGTGATACAGACCTAGATACTAATGTAAAATTACTAGAATGGTCTTAGAGGAAGTTTCAAAACAAGGTAAATGAGAAGATATCATGTGTTATTTTAGTGACATAGGTTGAGATAGCAACCAAAATAGAAAGTGTGAAGAAGGTACTAGAGAACATTTTCTCTTTCTATACAAAACTATGTAATCCTACACTTTTAACAAAATAAGTAAGGAATCACATCCTAAGTTTGGATAACCATATGTAGTCATTCAGTGCTAATTTTCCCAAGTCTCCAACTCAAAGTGAGAAAAATTTTAGGTACCTCTTGCAATCTTAGAGTTAGTTAGCATCATCATAATCATATGAAGCCAACATCAAGGCTAAACTAATTAGCATCTAGTTGACATTTACTCCTCACATGGAGATATTATACAAGGAGCTAGGATATGTAGAAATACTTATAAAGAAAGACCTCAATCTTTCTACATTGGATGGCTTAGTACACCTTGTTGTTGAGATGGCCGTCCAAATCAAGTTTTTGGAGGTAGCTTCTAATAATTGGGATGTAGCTCTTAAAATTATACTTGAATACCATAAATATTTTTTGAACAAATACACTATTAGTGTATAACCCATTGACATCAATATTAAAAAGGGGGAGTAAGAGCAACGGGGGAGAAAGCAAGATGAGAAAAGAGATATTCATACCCAAGGAGGAGTAAGAGACAAAGAACAAAGGGGGAGTAGGAGAACAACAAAATGCAAAAATTATTTCAAACAAGAACAACAAAAGAGTATCTATTCATGAAAATCTACTTAGCAAGAGAAATATTTTGATATAGAGTATAGTACAGAATAGAATAAATAGCTTAGGGGAAGTTATGAAATTTTGAGGTACAAGTCATGTGTTGTAAAATTTTGATATTTTGAAATTTTATAGAGAAGCTAAATAAATATCTATGTTATGCTCATAAGGATAATATCATTAATGAATGACCAAGTGTTTTTGACACTCATATCAAAGGGGGTGATTGTTAATCTCAAATTGGTTTTGATAAGTGAGCATCTGTACACTTAAGTCATTTACTTAGTTCATGCCAACCAAATAACATATGTTGAGCACAACATGTAAGTTAGATCATGTCAAGTAAACAATGAGTGTCGAGTCACTCATGTGCTGAGTCATTCAAGTGCCAAGTAGATAGTATGTGAGTTTAGGTGTTGAGCAAGTAGTGCATGTCGAGTCATTCAAATGCCAAGTGACAGCATTAAAGTCATAGTTAGTGTTGAGCACCAAGGACTTCAGATGTTGAGTAACAAAGTTTTGACACAGTTGTTTGTATTGGAACAAACTACTATGTAAACCATTTTTGAGCTAACTTAAGGATTGATTTATGATCTTCTTTTGATAAGGACAAATCTTAAGTGTAAATCCCTATGTATTACATGCATCCAATCAAAAAAAAAAAAAAGATTTAAGCAGCAATATGGGTGAATCACAACCATTGATTCATAGCTAATCCTAAGTCACCTAGGTCTTCTAAAGGAGGACAATCCCTACATGCTCTAAGTAGAAATAAAGAGAGAGAAGAGTAGAGAAGGATAGTTTACATGCACAAGTAGGATATTCATGGTGACCAAGGTATTATGATTTGAGTTACATTGCAGAATTGGTTAAAGGAGATTAGAGGAATGAAATAGTGGATAGTAGAGAAACATATGATCAAAAAGGATTAAGTACACATCAATATAGACGTGATCTAACATCAAGTAATAGAGTGTTAATCATAGGATCATTACTAAGACATTCTGACAAGTGAATCGATTAAATCTCTTAACAAAATAGTCCTAACAGGTTGTATTGAAATCCTCTAACAAGGTGTTTACTTAATTATGAGTTTAAGTCCTTTAATCAAGAACAATTCTAATAGGGTGTTGAAATCCTTTAGTAGGGTAAGACCTACTATTCTTTGTAAGCTTTTAACATGTTCAATCTTTCACAGGGTAGATCATGTTTCATGATCAAACATTGTAACCTTTATTGGATACACTTTATTATTATAGTAGTGAATATTTGCGGGTGTCATTCCCACCCCATTTTTACCTTCTCATTGGAGGGTTTTTCAGTAATCATATCTTGTCTTATGTATGTATGAATGCTTACTTGTTTACATCATGGTATTTTAGTTTACTTATTGAATTGTGAGATGGATGTATGGTGAATGTTTTTATGGGTAAAACTTTGAAGCATTAATTAACCCACCCCCCACCCCCGAGTTTACCTTTCCTATTGTAATTCCAACATCTTCTTCTTGGCTTCTTCTGGTTCTTTTTTCTTATCCTCCTCTTTTGTTTCTTATCATCTTCATCTAGCCTTTCTAACACTTTTAACCTCTCTATTTCTTTCTTCTTCTCTTCTTCATCTTCATCAAAGCTAGAGTAAGTTGTTATATTGTTGATATTGCCAACTATTAGGAATAAACCATGGACAAAAATAAAAATTACATGCAAATATAACCAATATCAAAAAATAATAGATCACACAGAGAAGAACACAAGACACCAAGATTTAATGTAGTTCACCCAATCCCTAGGCTACGTCCACCAAATAGCAAGTCTGATATTATTATGATCTAGTAATTACAACCTAATTACAATTAGTAATCCCTTATAGCTCAATACTACTACAAGAATCAATTTCCACATCACCACTATGAAACAATCCCTAACCCTAAGCCCTTTTATAAAAGTATTTTAATCCCTAACCAAAAACTAATAATCTCTCACTTGGGGACTGATTAGACTCCACACTAGACAACAATCTCCTACTTGGAGATTGATCCTATAGCAATACTACTATCATATGGGGCTCCCACTGGATCAAACCACAATGGACTTTGTTGTTCTTTTATTCATGTTTAGTCTAATAGACCAACTAAAGTTGAAGATGAATTCAACTTCTCCCTTGTCACAACCTTTGTAAACATAGCTATTGGATTGTCATCTATATGTATCTTGTCCAGCTTTAACTATCCATCCTCCAAAACTGACCAAATGAAATGGTACCACAAATGTATGTGTTTTGTCTTTGAATGTAGAGCTAAATTCTTCATAAGATGAATGGCACTCTAACTATCTATAAACAAATAATTACCCTTCTAAGGGTGTCCCAACTCTTTTAAGAAGAACTAAATCTGTATCATCTCCTTGGCTACCTTTGTAGCAGCAACATACTTTGCCTCTATAGTGGGTAAAGCATTAGCCTTCTATAACCTAGAAACCCAGCTCATGGCTGCCCCACCAATAGTAAAGACATAACCTATATTACTCCTCCTGGTATCAATATCCCCTACCAAATATGATTCAACATAGCTCTATAAATCAATAGTAGAGCCCCCAAAGTGTAAACACTTATTGGATGTTCCTCTCAAAAATTTGAGAATCCACTTGACTCCATTCCAATGCTTAATTTCTAGGTGAATCACATACCTACTAACGACTCCCCCTGCATGTGCAATATCTAGCCTAGTACATACCATAGCATACATCAAGCTTCTTACAGCTGAAGCATAGGGTACCTTGGACATCATATCCTCCTCTTCTTGTGTCTTGGGACACATCTCCTTAGTCAACTTAAAATGAGCAAGTAAAGGTCTGCTAACAGCTTTAGCATTCTCCATAGAGAAACTTTACAACACCTTCTCAACATAATAAGCCTAAGATAGCATCAATTTTTTATTCTTCTTATCTCTGCAAATCTTCATACCAAGGATTTTTTTTCTACCCCCAAATTCTTCATAGAAAATGCATGTGCTAATTAGAATTTCAGCCCCTTAATGTGATCCATGTTAGACCTAGCTACAAGCATATCATCAACATATAAACATAAAATAATGTAGCTATCATCATCCAACCTCTTAAAGTAGACACAATGATCTAAATGATACCTACTATAACCATGTTCATGCATAAAACTGTCAAATTTTAGATACCATTGCCAAGGTGTTTGCTTCAAGCCATATAAACTTTTCTTCAATTTGCACACTAAATTCTCCTTACCTTTGACCTCAAATCCCCATGGCTAAGCCATATATATCTCTTCATCCAAATCACCATGAAGGAAGGTTGTTTTAACATCAAATTTCTCTAAATGTAAATCTTCAGTAGCCACAATACTTAAAATAGTATGAATAGAAGTCATTTTAACAACAGCAGAAAATATCTCATCAAAATCAATTCATTTTTCTATGCAAATCCTTTTACAACTAACCTAGCTTTAAATATTTTCTTACCTCCTTCCTCTTATTTCAACCTATAAACCCACTTATTTTGTAAAGCTCTTTTACCTATAAGAAACTTGCATAAATCTCATATCTTATTCTTCAACAAAGAGTCCATTTAATCTTTCATTGCAATCTCCCACTGAATCTTAGTATCCACCTGTAAAACTTCATCATATCATTCAAGTTCACTAGCATCTATTAATAAAATAGAATACAAAGAAGGAGAAAATCTTTTTGGAGGTCTAATTTTCCTTGTTTACCATCTAAGATTCATCGGTGTGTGTGGTATTTGTTATTTTTGTTGTTGCACATCATGAGGAATGGCCAGAACATCAGCATTTCGAGTATCATCTAGCACTACATAATCATCTTCTTTCTTCTAATGTTGCTACAACAGATCTTTGTACAACACTTTCTCATTGAATATGACATCCCTACTTCTTAAAATTTTATGATTTTCAAAATCTAAAAGCCTATAACCAAATTCATTAATGCCATATCCAACAAATACACATTTCTTTAACTTAACTTCTAGCTTGGTTCTAATTTTAGAATCTATGTGAGCAAATGCTTCACAACCGAAGGTCTTGAGAAAAGAATAAATCACCTTCTTACCAATCCATGCTTCCTCTAGAATACCACAACCCAAAGGAGTAGAGGGACCTCTATTAATCAAATATACAATAGTATTGATAGCCTCCATCCACATGTATAAGGGCAACCCAACAAGAAACCTATACTCCTTGCGCACTCCATTATAGTCTTGTTCATGCATTCAGCCACTCCATTTTCTTGTAGAGTCCTTGGAATAGTTTTTTGTCTATGAATACCATTAGTGGAGTAATAATCTTTAAATTCATGACTGCAACACTCACCACTATTATTAGATCTGAGAAATTTTAATTTCGTATGAGTCTCATTTTTAACCAAGCATTTCCATTTCTTAAAAGTTTGAAATACATTAGAATTATGTTTAAGAAAATAAATCCATACCTTTCTAATTACATCATCAATAAATGTAACATAATAATGAGAGCCTCCAAGGGAAGATACCTAAACTAGTCCCCATACATTGGTATGCACAAGCTCTAATTTCTCCTTTTTGTTTTCCTTCCTAGTCTTTACAAAACTCACTCTATTTTTTTTTCTATACACATAACTTTCATAGAAATCCATATTAACACATTTTAGACCTATTAGAACTTTCTTTGAATGAAGTGCTTTCATACCTTTCTCACTCATGTGCCCAAGTCTGTTGTGCCACAATTTTGTATCAGAATTTATAGCAGTTGTTTGTTCTCCCTACTCAATTGCAGTAACTATTCTTGAACATTCATTTTTTTTTCTAAAACAATTAAAGTAGAAGGAACAATATGACCTTTACAAAGATATAAGGTGCCTACTTTCACACCTTTTTCTACTACAAGGGAAGCTTTTGTAATCTTCCAATTTTTATTATTAAAAGTAACTACACAACCCTCATCACTGAGTTTTCCTACTAAAATTAAATTCCTACTCAATCTTGGAACATGTCTTACCTCATGTAGTAGCCAATGATTCCCATTCTACAACTTAATCTTAACTTTTTCCTTTCCAACAATTTGACAGGGTTCATTATCCCCCAAATAAATAAGTCCAAAATCCCCTTGGACATAATCAATGAAATAACCTCTATGAGGTGTAGCATGAAATGAAGCACCAAAATCTAAAACCCATGAATCATCAGCAATTTCTAAAGATAGAAGAAAATTATCCTCTTCGGATTTTTTACTTACCACATTTGCCTCCTTGTCTCCATTTGGTTTATCTCCTTCATTTTTCTTTCAATTCCAGCAATCTTTCTTTTTATGCCTTGATTTCCCATAGTACCAGTAGTCATTCGGTCCTCTTGATTAAGACCTCCTTCCCTTTGACTTTCCTCTTGATTTTTCATAATTTTTGAAATCACTTCCTCTCTCAGTTGTTCTACCTTAACTTTGTGCATTCAAATAACTTTTTGATGTAGATCCACCTAAGGATTTCCTACAAGTTTTCTCACTCAAAAAAAACACTTATCACATCATTATATTTTAGGGTACTAGATCTAGGAACATAATCACTCACAACCATTACAAAGTCATTCTAGCTTTTAGGAAAAGAAAACAAAATCAAGAGAGCCCTAATTTCTTCATCAAAATTGACACCCACATAAGATAATTGACTAGTAATAGTATTCAACTCATTTAAATGATCTACATTAGATCTATCTTCTACCATTTTCTACATATTAAATAAACACTTCATGAGAAATACCTTGTTTGAAGTGGAGGGTTTTTCATATAGTGTCGCTAGGGTTTTCATCAACTCTTCTGTTGTCTTTTCTTTTATAATATTAAATGCCATTAATGGTTCCAAGCATAATAAAATATCCAAAAGATCCCATTCATCATTTGACATAGATTCCTAATTCTTGACTTTTCCTTCTAACAGCTTCTATAAATCCTTATGATAAAAATAGTCTTCTATTTGCATCTTCCATAACTAGAAGTTCTATCTATTAAACCTATCAAACCTTATTTTCCATTGCTCTCACTCAATCATGAGACTCCCACTTAACCATGAGACTTTCCTACAGAGGATAACTAAAAAAAAACTTTGCTCTAATACCAATTGTTAGGAATAAACCACAGATAGAAATAAAAATTACATGCAAATATAACCAATATTAGAAAATAATAGATCACATAGAAAATAACACTAGACACCAAGATTTAATGTGGTTCACCCAATCCCTAGGCTATGTTCACCAAATAGAAAGTCCTATATTATTACAATCTAATAAAGACAACCTAATTAAAATTCGTAATCCCTTATAGCTCAATACCGCCACAAGAACCAATTTTTGCATCACTATTATGAAACAATCCCTGGCCCTAAGCCCTTTTATACACGTATTTAATGCCACTTTAGGGTTACAACATGTCATCCATATGTCAACCATATGTTGGCCACAACATCAGCCATGGCCCAATATGAAGTATGTACAGTACTTTCCTGATTAGTCACCACAAACTAACACTAACAATATTTGCTCCATGTCCTATAAAAGGATTCTCCTTTGTATCTACCATTATGTGTGTACTATAGCCACTTGCATGGATTTAGTATCCATAACAATATGTGGTGGTGAGAGTGCATGTTGTTTCTCTTATGCTTCTGTCTCATCACTAGATGGTGTGTGTGCTTCCACATACACGAACTATCAGGTTTTGACTATGCACTCACCTTAGGCACTATAGTAATGAATTTAACAATTACCTCTTATGTCTCCTTATTGACATTCTCATTATTGCCTCCCACTAGAAGAATTTTTCTTCTTTTGTTCCTTAGAAAGGGCTCAATACCCTTCTAAAAAAATTAGACCTCCTTAGAGTCAACCTCAAATATTTTTTTTATCATATTTATCCTCAAATTTATATCTTCTTCTAGTACTCTCTTCTTCCTATTTATTATCCTATTATATAGGTCTTCAGGTATCTTATTTTGAATGTTCTCAAACTTCTTATTCCTCAAAATCATATTCCTTATAATGGCATTTTCTAACTCCCTTATATCCATATTACTATATAGATTATAATACTTATTTAACTGTACACAATTGTCATCATTGGTTATTTGCATGTTTAGGTTTTCTACCTATGGTTTCCATTCCTTCTTTCTAGTTAATTTTTTTCCTTCCTATGAATCTTGTGCTACTAGCCTATCTCTAGCTTTATCCTTAGAACTGTCATATTTACTAGCTTGCATTAATTTTCTTCTCTTGCCTGGTCCACTAGTGGTCTACTTGACCCTTTTCTTTGATGAAGGTGCAGGTTGTCTCTTAACCTTCACCAGTC
Source organism: Cupressus sempervirens (assembly GCA_028749045.1). Classification (NCBI taxonomy): domain Eukaryota; kingdom Viridiplantae; phylum Streptophyta; class Pinopsida; order Cupressales; family Cupressaceae; genus Cupressus; species Cupressus sempervirens. The sequence continues at coordinate 450,294,938 of CM053793.1, forward strand.
TCTTAGATTTCCTCTGCATTGTAGGTTCTTCCATCTCTTTCTACCTCCTTGGCTAATCACTTCCTATTCTCACAGGTTGCACTTGTGCAACTACTACATAAGGTGCAATGGGGGTCTACACACATGGTTGTGCTATTATCACACCTTCTAAAGGTCCAACTATTAGAAATAGGAATTACTAAGAGGGGGGTGAATCATAATTTACAAACTTCAACCACCAATTGAATATTATTTATTACTTTGAACTATGCATAAGAAATTAATAAAGTAATGTTGAATAGTAATAGTAACCATATGCAAAGATAACTCATAACACCATATTTTGTTAACTAGGGAAACCCTAGCCAAGGGAAAACCCTAATGGAGATTATATCCACTAGATAATATATTGATATATATGTTCCTTATTAGAGGATGGACCTTGTTAGGAGTCAATGAGAAAATTCAGTATAGAAAGTTCCTGTTAGGAGACTTTGAATCCCTATTAGGAGATTCCAACCCTATTAGGACCTATAATATAGTAGATGCAAGATAAGCCCACTGCCCAAACATGCACTTCCAATTCCAAGAAGAGCTCACTACTCAAAAAAATAATTAGTCTTTAGGAATATAGATGTTGTAACTTCTTTCTTGACTAATCTCTGATCTTTAGCTCAATCTTGGATCACAAAAATAGCTTCTCAAAACTTCGCATATATTGCTTTCACAAAAAAATTTCATATCACAATATATCAAAAAATACTACTCTTCTCTTCACAAGATATCCTTTGCATAAATACCATGCCTTTTCAAAAAAAATTGGTAGGGTGGCTAGGACCATAATATACTTTTCCAAATTAGAGTAAACATCTAGGATGTTAGTGCTAATTGGTCAAGTAATTATTTTGTAAACAAAATAATTCCTTTCCTTTAATTTTGTTGTCCTGTTTCACTAGTAAAATATGAATATCTATTTGTCATACAATCTGTATTGATGTTTGAGGTTATACACATCATCGTCAACATGTATACTATATCCGTCTAACCTTTCTAGTCATAATATGATGTCAGTAACAAATTACATACAAAATAATATACTAGTGTAAACCAAATTTATACTTACACATTTTTTTGAGCACCAAAAGATAAGTATCTTTATTTTTGAGGTTTCCTGCAAGCATGTATGTCATGTGTTTCCATAAATGGAAAAAAATGCATATCTTCATTAGCCAATTTTCAATAATCTCCCAATTTGGCATTAATGGAAAAAAAATAGGAAAAATTGGCTAAGTATCAAAAACTTATCAAAAATAATACAATAACTTTACATTAATCATCTATTACAACTTGTCCATCTTACATATGCTCCCCCTTACAATATGATTTAATATCTTACAATTTTATCTTCTCCCCTTTACCTTATTTACAATTTTCTTATGCATCTTCTCCCCTTTGACATCAATGATAAAGGTCAAAAACTCTATAAACATCTTCCTTAAACTGAGAGTATCTTCATATAGTGGTCAAAACTTGCCTTAAGACTATTCATACCTTTAGTCCATGTATCCTTGGTTGATTTAGCAAAGGTGAGAATTGCACATAGGGCATATGATACAATCTCAACTGCATTAAGATCAAAATACAAAAAGTTTGAGTAGGTGTCCTTGGCTTTGATACACTCCTCTAACTATCTCTCTACAATAGATATTTTCAAAGCAATGAACTCTCTAAAATCTAAAAATCTTTTCAACAACTGTTCTTTCCAAAGTTCTAGTTTGTTGATATCACAATGAATATTGGCCACTTGTTCTTCAAAGTCATCAACTTTTCTAAAAGGTTGTTGTATTTGGTTAGATAGAGCCTCTAGCTCACTCAACTTACATTCAGTCTTACTATCAATATCCTTAATCAACTTATGAGATAGGGTACACTTAATCTACAATATTTTGCCATCTTGTTGACATTTTTGAAGTTCCTTGATATAAGTATCAAGACTTATTAAATCATTCTTGATATTTTAACAAATGGTGTTAAATAAATTAGCTTCATGTGAAATCTGGGCCTTTGACTCTACCACATTCAACAAATTTGTAAATTTTTCATCAAAATATTTTATCACTACTTGTGCCCTCTATTCAAGATCTACCTCTGTATGTTGGACTACTAGAGTACCATGTAATCTATCAATAACCTCCATCAAGGTTCTTTGCAAGCTCTTCACTTTCTTTTTCTTCTTAATAAGCTTAGTTAGAAATGAGATCAAGTCAGTTTGATCATCATCATCACTTGTTAGGCTAGCAACTGAAAGTGGAGTAGATGAACTAGATGGTTTAGATTCATCTTCCCTTTGCTTCTCCTCAGTTTCCTCTTTGATTCTCCTCTCTTCTTTCTCTTTCTCCTCCTTCTCTTTTGTTTCCTTCTCTCTCTTTTCTTCCTCCTATATTCTCTTCTTCTTATCTTCCTCAACTATTCTCTTCATTTCAGCTTTAAGTAAATTTTTCTTGGCTTCTTCTATTTTCCTATTTTCTTCCTCTAGTAGCCTCTTCTCCTCTTAAATTTTTTTTAATTGGTCCTGAATATCCTCAGCATGAGATTTGGGTTGTTCTAAACTCTCAAAAAGGTTAGTATCATCAATGTTAATAGTAACATTTGCCTAATCTATTTCCATTGTGTCACCACTTACTGACACTTTTGAGGTTCTACGTGCAAGCAAAGGTCTTGCCCTAGACTTTGTCATCATCTAACTGCTAGTAGCAATTGTTTCACTTCTAATCTTATCCTTCCCACACACCATAAAAATAAATGGTTTCACCTTATTTCTCAAGCAAGGTGCTAGACTTCTCAATAAGTTCTTGACTTCTTCTTCATCATCAGTCTTGCATATGGTTCTTATCATAGACTTATGAAGTTATATGTCTTCTTCTTGAGCTGGTGCCTTCTTTAAAATAAGTCTATCATAGACTTTCTAATTTATCATGCCTTCAATATCCTTGAGTTTTAGATTATTAGTTATTATATATCTCATAGTAGAGATATCAATCTAATCTTTCTCAATATCATTATGCAAGTCATAAAATTTATTCATTTGAGCAAAATTTCCCTTCATTAGCAATGCCTGAATTTATCTAGAAGTAGTTAATTTCTCTACCTATTTAGCTTCTTTTTTTTCTTCTTCACTAGATTCAACAATTGTCAACGATTTTCTTGGCCCTTTTTGTCTTGGTGGTTATAGCTTCCACTAATCTTTCTAATTTCTTCTTTGGCTCACTTGGATGCACATATGACATTGTTGCATATGGAATGCTCTATTTCAAAGATGTCTCTATTGTAGACACTGATAAAGGTTGCACATACATTATGCCTTGCTGCATAGTCTATCTAACTACATGTGACTCACTTTCAGTCATATTGGCCTCTGATAAAGCTTTCTTCATTATTGTTTCTATCTTCTTGTGAGATGCTTTCTCTAAGGATGCCTAATGATTTGATTGGTTAATCTCATCGTAAGTTCCAAATCTATACTCAACTTGGTCCTTTGCAAAGTTCAATAATAAATGAATGTATCCAATTGCTATATCGTCACTCAATTCATAACCTAAGGGATCAAGAAATGTTTTCTGAGGTTCTACTACTTGAATATAAGTAAAATCTATATCATCCATAATCATATGTCATGTTTAAAGCTTTCTACAAATTTTAGGTGCAATTCATAATCTTTGTCTCATTTCATTCTAAAATGTTTTCATTATCAAGTTCCCACTATCTATGATTTTATCTGTTGGCTATCTTCTACATATATTTGTGATCTTGTTCATTGTACACCTCTCATTGTTCATAATTTTTGTGACTAAAAAATATGGAAATCTCTTAAGTACATGAAAAAATAAATGATTAATCAGTGACTGAAATCTAAACACAACATTCTTAGTCCTCTTGATTTTCTCTAGGTTCTCAAGAAGTTGCATTCTTAGAATTTCACTAAGGTTAACTTGTTGCTCCTCAACACATATTTTGTAGACTATATAGATGAATCTGGTTGACAATTCATCAATCTTAGAGCTTGCACATATAGATTAGACAATGATTCTACATAGGAATCTTACATCATCTTGTTTAATGGTGTTGATCACCATGGTGTTCCCATTATAAACTACTTTTGTGTAGCTCTCAACCTTCTTCTTAACAAGTTTCTCACCTATAGGTACACTACCCTATTTGCTAAGACTAGTTACCTCATGAATAAGGTTAGCCAAAATATCAACTACATTATCTTTCATCCAATAGTTTTCCATCACAAATTCTACTTTGTATGAATTGTGTCCATTTAGCTATATCAAATTCTTGGTAGAAATGATATTTGAATAGGTCTAGTTCTTTCAAATATTCAAGTCTGGGCTTCATAGTCATATTATGGTTAAAGACTATTTCCATATCTTTATTCATATACTCGCTCACAATAGATTCAAACTTCTTGTTAAGATAACTTCCTATGTCTTTCAAATACACTACATTATTTGGTGTAATGGATAATGTTGAATTAGGATTTCCTTCTACGAGTTTCATGGAAACAACCTTCAATTTTGATCTCTCCTTATTCATAACATTATGTACCATAGACATATAAACTTTATCAAAGAAATTATGTGAATAAATGATAAAATCCCTCTTTCCAAAAATAGGGTTTACTTCAAAATCACCTTATCAAGTTCCTTCCAAATGCTCTATGCTTCGGATGTAATTGCAATAAAGTGGTAATCAAGTTTGTACTCCATTTTATTCATTAATTCAAACTTGCATTAATTTCATACTTTGTAAACATGAAAATGTTGTCAATTACATTTTGAAATCAAATATCTTTTCAAGATCTTCTATTGAATCTTCTGATGCTACCCTAGGTTTACCATAGCTTCCTTCCATCATGACAATGTTCCACAAACTTGACTCCACAAAATTCTCTATAAAAACATATTTTTTATCTTCTTCTACAAAATTAACTTTCCTTGTAATAACAGTAACTCTTAATTCCTTCATAATAAGTTCTGATAAGCTCCAAATTTCAAGTGAACTTAGATACAATCTAAACTTATCTTGATATACCTTTTCCCAACTTTGCTACCCATAATTTGATCTCCAAGCAAAGTTACAAATTCTGGTGTTGTGAACAAGCTTAATTCAACTTAGTTGAATCAAACTCAATTACTAACTTTGATCTTCATATCTCACCATCATCTAACTTATCTTCTGAGATGTCTAATCCTTTTATGAATTCCTCATTGAGTTCTTCTCAAAGTTCACTAACTATATTTCTTTGTTTCTCATTATCTTTCTTAGTTTTAGAGTTCCTTTCATTGTTCCTTCTATCATTTCTGATATTTCTTCCATCATCCCTTCTATTTCTAAATTTTCTTCCATTGTTCCTTCTATCTCCAAAGTTTCTATCTACAATTCTTTATTGTATGTCTAAATTTGTTGCATAATTGACATACTGGAGTTCTACTTCTAGGATTCTATTCATCAACTGGTGCATGACAGTTCCAAGCAATGTGTCCAAAGTTGTTACACTTATAACACATGATTTGTCTTCTTTCTTTAGCAAGGAGATCAATTTGTTCAAGTATCTCTTCAAGGTTTTTCATCAATTGTTCCATATCCATAGGGATCTTACTCAAGCTATTAAGCCTCTTCTGAGTAACTAGGCTCTGATACAAATTGTTAGAAATAGGAATTACTATGGGGGGTGAATCAATAATTTACAAACTTTAGTCACCAACTGAATATTATTTATTACTTTGAACCATACATAAGAAATAAATAAAGTAATGCTAAATATTAATAGTAACCATGCACAAAGATAACTCATAACACCATATTTTGTTAACTAGGGAAACCTTTGCCAAGGGGAAAACCTAGTGGAGATTAGAGGATGGACCCTATTAGGAGTCAATGAGAAAATTTAGTATAGAGATTCCCTATTAGAGACTTTGAATCTCTATTAGGATATTCCAACCTTGTTAGGAGTTGTAGTATAATAGATGCAAGATGACACCACTACCCAAACATGCACTTCCAATTACAAGAAGAGCTCATTGCCCAAACAAGTAATCAGTCTTTAGGAATATAGAGGTTGTAACTTCTTTCTTTACTAATCTCTAATCTTTATCTCAATCTTAGATCACAAAAATAGCTTCTCAAAACTTTTCATATATTTCTTTCATAGAAAGTTTGCATATTACAATATATCACAAAATACTAGCCTTCTCTTCACAAGATTTCATTTGCATAAATACCATGCCTTTTCAAAAAAATTGACTAGGTCAACTAAGACCATAATATACTTTTTCAAATTAGATTAAACATCTAGGATGTTAGCCCTAATTGGTCAAGTAATTATTTTGAAAACAAAATAATTCCTTTCATTTAATTTTGTTGTCTTGTTTCACTGGTAAAACACAAATATCTCTTTTTTGTACAATTTGTATTGATGTCTGAGGTTATAGACATCATTGTCAACATATATACTATCTCCATCTAACTTAGCTAGTCATAACATGACATCAGTAACAAGTTACATACAAAATAATACATTGTTGTAATCCAAATTCATAATTAAACAATTTTTTTAGTACCAAAAGCTAAGTATCATTATTTTTGAGGTTTCCTACAAGCATGTACATCATGTGTTTTCATAAATAACAAAAATTAAATATCTTCATTATCCAATTGTCAACACCAGCTACAATAATTGGAGTGGTTGCTAGTACTTCAGATTGTCCACTTTCTCTCATTTCCATTGCAATACCTTTGACTTCATTAAATTCCTCTCCAGTCATGTCAAATTCCTTGAGGATGGAATCTATCACCTTTTTCACTTTCTTCTTTCTTTCCTTTTTGTGTAGTTCTGAATGAACTATTCTCATTTTCTCCTCATAGGTTCCCCATCTGGGATACTCTATGTCCTTCTCAGATTGGAGTATGATTTGCACATACCATTATATGATATCAAGAATAATCTCATACCCCATGGGTTCAATGAACTTAACCCTTGGTACCATAGCTTCCATATAGTTGTTTTCTATCTCTACCATAAAGCATATATCATCCTTATATTTCTCTACCATAGAGGGAGGTATCCTATACCTCTATTTCATCTCAAACTAGAAACTTTTCATCATTTTTTCAATTTCACCATCTCTAACATTCTCCAACTTTGATCATTAGCATTGAGTCACCATCTTCATTGTGCACTCATTATTGTCCTAATTTGCTAGTTCAAGAAACTTCCTTGTAGCATAGAAAAAGAATGAGTCGGTAGAGACTCAAATCTAAAAACTACGCTCTTTGTTTTCTTTAGTTTAGCAATGTTATCCTATAATTACAATCAGATAATCTAACATTAAATAAATTTTCTCCTTTGAACTACCATCACATAAGCCATATGTAAAAATCAAATTGATACTAAGTTAACCCTTATTATATCATTGAACTTGTACCCTAATATCTTTGTTAATAGCTTTACTCCTTTTTCTTGAATAGAATCTACCTTCATGTTTCTTCCATCAAAGCTAGTATTCAAGTTCATCCAACCATCTTTCTTCCATTCTTCTCATTGATAGGGTTATGTCCCTCATTACTTAATCATGTGACCTTATGAATTAGTTTATTATTAGTAACTATCTACAAATTATCTAGACATAAAAAAGCATCGTGTATCCTACTCAGAATAATTTGGGTCTAATCATGATTATTTAACTCTGTAGAAAACATATACTTCACTAGATTCAACTCACTTAGGTGTGCATACTTATATTTCAAAGATAGGTTACCATTACATATGGTTCCCATATCTTTGTGTATATCTTCATCTCCTATGCTCTCAATTTTATAGTGGATATAACTTCTAATATCCTCAACATGAAGCACATTCTCCGTAACTTGTAAAAATGCACCCAAAAGGTCATCCAAAAGTGATACAAATGGATGCTTCTTGATACATACCATGGTCTATCACTCACATTATAGATAGTTTGACTGGCCATTGCAATTCTACTATATTCACTTGAAAGACTTAGCTTTAGCTTTGTAAAATGCCTTAAAATCATCTTTTAGGGCTTATGTAACTTTGTGCTTCACAAACTACTCTTCACACTTAAATTTTCTCAAGACACTTCACATGAACAAATGGTACACAAAATATTTATTACGATCCTTAAAGCATTTCAAATCACATTGTGCATTAAATATATATCTACCACAAATTCAAATAATATCTATATTTACTAGTAAGCGTGTTTTCCAATTTTTTGCTCATTGAGATCATATCTAGACTTGTGTACTTAACCATAGCCTTCTCTCTATGTCATTTACCTTATGTTAACTATGAAACTTCCAACTCTCTATCTAACATCAATTCTAGTCAACTAATGTACTTCCTGTATGAAACTACTTAATCTAGGTAAGATGAGTCACAAACAATCTGTGACTTTAATGTTTTATCAGGGTATTGAAATATTGTTCCTCCAAAATTGTATAAGAGATTTATGGATCCTTAGCTATCACAAATGCCTCCTTGAATTGATCAACATGTTCCTTAATTGCTTCCTTTTGACTATTGTCACTACCATTATCATTCCTCCTATCATTTTTGTTGTTGTTCCTTCTATTATTAGGATTCCTATTAAAGATCCTTCTGTCCATTCCATAATATCTCATTGTGTGTCCAAAGTTATAACATAACTATCATGCAAGTGCATTTCTTCTCTGATTAGTTCCATAATGATTCTCAAGTGCTCTATAATTCCTTGCTATATGTCTAGGATTGTTACACTTGTAACACATGAACTGGTTCTTTTCTCCATTAGATTTCTCTCAATCATTGGATCTATTTTTTGATCTTCCTCTTTCATTACCTATAGGGTTAGTATTCCCAAACATTCTAGTATTTTCATTATTACCATCAAAATTAAGTTTCTTAAATTCTATTATGTTATATCCATAACCATGACAATTATAACTATAAGAATTTTTCTTAGAGCAAAATTCACCCAAGCCAAAGGAACTCAAGCACAAGCACAATAGTAGACCAAAAGAGTATGATCAAAATGATGATATGATATTCATTCAATGTGAAAGGACACTAGGAGTGCCTATATATAAAGGCCTCTAGAATGTTTCTAGAATGCATAGGAATCAGCAACATGATAAGTCATACAACCAGGCACATGTCCACCAGATATTGTTGTAGACACTATGTACTGAATTAGAGTTGCTTACTCCAATGTTGTCAACATGACAACTCATAAGCATATGTAAACCCCTAAGTCTCTCACCTATGAAATAATAAAATAATGCATTAATCTAAGTAAACTTTAGTAAAATGTAATAAGTAAATACTTATTTACACCAACACCCCTCTTAAGTGCAACTTAGGGGAATGCACTTAAGCTTACAAAATTAAGGATGGAATGCATTATGGGTCCTGGCTACTAGGCCATGTTAGGTACCCATGTACATAATGAAATGTAATCTCTCATAAAGTGGAGAAAGAGGGAAAACCCCATGGGAAAAACTCTCCCCCAAAAAGAGAGATGAAAAAATAAGATGCATGGATGGATGGAGTAATCAAGACCCCCCCTATTATGACATACATCAAGTATAGACAAAAGAGAAATATGAGAAGAACACAATCCCAAAAGAGGAAAAGGTCCCCCCCACAAGACAGAAGAAGAAGAGAGACAAGCTAGTCCCCCCCCCCTCCCAAATGTAGATTTGATCAGTGATAGCTACTCCAATGTAGAAGTCAATCTAAGACTACTAAATAATGTTCCTCCCCTTTGGAAGAAACAACTTCATAGCTACATAAGAGATTCTTCCCATGTGTGTAGAAAGAATCTTGATTATCAATGCCTCTAAAACTTGCTCAACTATCCTTGTGTTGATACTGACTGTCAACCCTTCTAATCTTTCTTAAAATAACATTGTTTGATCTAGCAAGGATGGATTTAGAACCTATCACAAAAAGCCTACTATCTCCTCAAATGATAAAGAGACCTCCTGCAACTACTTTACATAAGGATCCACAATCACATCAACAAGATTGATCATGTAGAGAATGGACATGAGGGTCAAAATGAGCCCTCGCAACAACTAAAGAAGGATCTTCTTCATCAAAGAGAAGATGTATATCATCAATGATGTCTCCCAAATCTGTTATGTATGACTCCACAAAAAACCTGAAATATATACTATGTAGTCATCCTCTGATGTTGGAGCTAGAAGGCTAGGTGTACCCTACTATGTTGGACCTATCATTGTGGCAATATATGCATGTGGAATGTGTTAATTTCATGACCTATCATTCAAACTATTGATAGAACCCCACATATCTAGATCTTTTGAAGTACTATCACTAGTGTCACAATCAATTTCCACAAAGTATGAAGTGTGTAGAGAATTAGAGGATAAGTTGGGTGAACTTTCCTCAAAGTGTACATCCCTCTCCACAAAAATCTCATGAGTCTTAGGATCCATAAGTCTATATTCCTTAACACCCTCTTCATATCTGATAAAATTACAAGGCCTTAGTAGTGCCTTGCATCACCTGGAAGATATGTTTACCCATGTTGGACAATCGAAGACTCTGAAGTGTTTCATAACAGGTTTTCTACCACACCATGCCTCAAAAGGTGTCTTTCCATCTAAGTCATTATGAGGAGACCTATTAAGTATGTTATTGGCACTACTTATAGCTTAGACTTCAAGTGTAGGATCAAGAGACTTGGTTTGTATCATGCAACTTGCCATAGACTTAAGAGTCTATAATCTAAGTGCTACAACATTTGTCTTGTATAGACTAAATGTTGATGGATTCTGAAGATCAATACCCTCAAGTTTGAAAAAGTCTTTAAGTCTTTTGTTCACATGTCTGCTATCATTGTCCATCCTTAGAATTTTGATGGCTTTCCTTGATTGTTGTTCAACATGACTCTTCAAGGCTAGAAACTTGTTCAACACTTCATTCTTGTGATGAAGAAAGTAGACCCCTGTATAGCATGAAAATTCATCAATGAAATTAAGTATGTAGCAACCCCAACTGACTGATGTCACTACAAAAGGTCCTGCTAGTACCATGTAAACCAACTAAAGAACAACTAGTGCTCTTGAAGACTCCCCTTTATCAAACTTCTCCTCTAGATGCATATCCACTAAACATGTTGAACATTCACCCTTAGAAAAGTTTATTGTAGGTAGACCTTTGACCATGTTTTTTGAGAAAAGTTACTGGAGATAGTAGAAGGCAAGATGACCATACCCCTCATGCCATAATTTGATTTGTGAATGAGATTGAGTCAAGAGGGCATGTGAAGGAGACTTAGGTACAAAGTGGGATAAAGAATACAACCTTGTGTCATGATTAACTCTTCCTACTACAACCAATAAATCATCTTTAAGAGTGTGCACCATTACTAAATCTAGAAGGAACTCAACTTTATTTCCATCTCCAAGGTGAGTGATTTGGTAAATTGAGAGGAGATTAGATCTTAGGTTAGGAACATAGAGAATTTCTTTGAATTCCTCATTTTTCATCTCCACTTGTCCTTTCCCTTCAACTTCCATTTTTGTACTATCTCCTACAAAGATGTACAATACCTTAGACTACTTCAATGAAGAAAAATCTCCTTTTGAAGAACCCATATGATATGAGGCACTTGAGTCAAGAATCCATTCCGTTGAAGAACTTGAGTTTTCCATAAATGTTTGTCCTTTGCCCTTTGAATCTGAAGATGAATATCATTTCTCCTTATAAGAATTAGGCAATAGAACATTGTGTTTCTTTATAATTTTCATTAACACATCAATCTTTTTATGATAACACTCATGTTCATCATGACCCAACTTCTTGCAATAGGTGCACTTTTTTTTCTCCTTCTTGGTATCCCCCTTCTTGTTTGAATTTGAGGAAGACTTTCCTTGTTGATTTGATGATGGTGTTGCCTCTTCTATATCCTCTTGTGTGTTATTTTTCCACTTCTTCTTCTTTTCCTTTCCTTTATTTGAAGTTTGAGAACCCTCATTATTGGCCACCAATGCCTTAGACTTGGATGACTTGAGAATTTCTATTGATTGCAACTTCTTTTCTTCTTCATCCAATAGTAAAGCATAGTGATCAAAAGTGATTTTCTAATAGATAGACCCTATTGTAGTCTTTGAGGTGTTATAAGAAGAATAAAATGTGGAGTACTTAGATGGAATCTTATTATGAATGAGATAGATAAACGTGTCATCTTTAATAGGACTCCCACAATCATCTAGCTTCATTCTTAATTCATTCACCTTTATGATATAATCTTGTATGGAATAAAATGTCTTTGGATCTAAGGAGAAAAGTTCATCTTCAATTTTTTAAATATCCTCCTCAGAAACTTTACCATATAGGTTTTTGAGGGCATCCGAAACTTTCTTGGATGTATGAGACTTCTAGATTTGATAGATGCTCTTGTCTTCAACTCCCAAACAAATATCACCTAGGGCTTTCCTTTCTACAATTTCCCAAGAAGAGATTTCAATTGTAGATACTTGATCACCTCTTGGTTTAGAAAGGATACCATCTACATATTGAGAAACTCCATTATGCATTAAAACACACCACATTTTAATTGACCATGTAGCATAGTTATGAGGTGTTAATTTTGGAGACTTAAAATTTTCCATAATGCAAAAAATGAAGGAAAATAATAGGAAAAGAGGAACACAACACTAGAAACACCCCCCCCCCCCCTCCCCCCCCCCTCCTTTCACTCAATCAAGAAACTCCCAAAAAAGATGCTTTTGGCACTTTATATTTAGTGTGTTTACAATGGCCACTTGCCAATTTTGGCCTTAGTGGACTTTTGATTTTTCCTTTTTACAATCTTCTTATGGAGTTAAAAACTAGAACATTACAATGTATCTTAGATATACAACAATTTTGAAGTTATATCAAAGCATTAAAATGTAGAGAAGGACCTAATTCTGAAAGTGAAACTTTTTTCCACATAACCTTATAATCTAATTGTAGATCTAGAAAGTATACAAAAAATAACACACATTCAAAAAATGTGGAACCTATTTTCGAGTCCAGATGAGCTCGTATGGGGCAATTGAAGTTGCAAAATGTACGATTAGATAGGTACAGTCACCAAAAGATGCAATTTTTAACAAATTCATGCACCAAAACTAGAAAAAAACTATGCTACTAAAATTTTTGAGAAATTCTACCCCAATTCAAAAAAAAATTGCACCTGATTTGGTTCCAGATGATTGAGATATGGCCTCCCAAAGTCAGACTATCAAATCAAAAATCAATCTAGAGTGCGGTTGTATGAGAAAAAAATGGGGTTAAATTTGACGGTCAAATGGCCATTAAAGTAGTTCTAATTTTCTTCTTGATGATGGTCAAATGGTCATAAATTTTAAAATAGTAGAATGTTGACATCAGCTTACTTAACCCCTAGATGATGTTAGTGATGATGTGTAATGTACAAATGATGATATCACCTATACAGATTTGTACAAAAAAATTTGATGTGTGACCATACTTTCTGATGTGTCATCCAACTATGCATATAGAAGGTATGAGTTGGTAGGATCAATGTGTCTATATGGCTCCTTGGGTGTTTGATGTGTCAGTCTATCCTGCTGGTGGAAGGGCAATGGATTGGTCCATATGTCTTGCATAGTGGTCTACCAAGTGGCTATCGAGCAGTGAATGATGTTATCCTACAGATCGTTGGTGGCTAGAATAAATACAAGTGGGAAGGAATAAAATGTGGTGGGGCCATAGTTCAGTTTGCCAATGATGAAAACTGCTGCCAAAAAATTGTGTGCTTGAAAATTGCATGAAATGGGTAGAATGCTACAACCAGAAAGGAAGCCATGTGCACCAGGAGTCTAATTTGTGATGGCCAAGAAAGGAAAATGGCCTGCAGGGTCTGATTTTAATCCCACATTGGTGGGGTAGCACTCTGTAGAGTGTTTAAAAATAAGGCCATGGGTGTAAAAACCAAAAAATCTTGTCAGACTGTGGGAGTTGGCCACCAAATTGTGTTGAATGATGAATTTATGGGTCATGGTGTAAGTTCAAACTACCATAAAATTTGATAGTGTGCCTATCGAATTTGAAAGATGTTGATGAAATATTTGGCTTGCAGGGGCTGAGGTGTTACTACCTAGTTCCTACAAAAAAATATAATTCTCTCTACAAGCCCTATTAGGAAAAAAAAAATTCAAAAAATATAGAATTTTAAAAAATTGTAGAGATAATTAAAATTCAAATCTAAAAATAAAAAATTCGTAGATTGAATAAATGACCATACTCAGTTTGCAAATTAGGCATTCGGGAGCCAATTTGCAAAAAAAAATTGCCTCAAAATTGACTTTGGCCCAGCATAGGTGAATTTATAGCTGATTTTCACTAAATCAACATTCTGAATGCAATGGTGAGGTCTTCTTTAGCTCTAGATGCTCCCAATTTTTGTGAATTCTCTAGATCTGGGTCAAGGTGCTGAAGAAAGAATGGTCTTGAATGGCTATGTGAAGAGAATCTCCCTCAGCTTTGATACCATGTAAGAATTTTCTTAGAGAAAAATTAACCCAAGACCAAAGAACTCAAGCACAAACACAATAGTAGACCAAAAGAGTATGATCGGAATGATGATATAATATTCATTCAATTTGAAACTACACTAGGAGTGCCTATATATAAAGACCTCTAAAATGATTCTAGAATACATAGGAATTAGCAACATGATAAGTCATACAACCAAGCACATGTCCACCAGATATGGGTTATCCTCCATTAAGCATAAGAGTAAGTGTGATGATGAGAGGATAAGCCTACAAAGGTGTAGCATATAAAATTATGATGTAGATACCATGTGCTAAATTAGGAGTGTGAATAATTATGTTGTCTACATGACAACTCAATTAATTATGAAAACTCTAGTGTTGAAGACACCATGTCTTGAATTAGAGTTGCTTACTCTAGTGTCGTCAACATGAAAACTCATAAGAGTGTGCAAACTCCTAAGTGTCTCAGCTAAGAAATAATAAAATAATGCAAAATAATAAAATAATGCATTAACCTAAGTAAACTTAAGTAAAGTGTAATAAGTAAATACTTATTTACACCAACAATAACAAAAGAAATTAGTAATGAGTTTAAAAGACTTATCTGTGCAATCTCCTTTCATGTTTCCAACTTCATTACATGTGAAGCATTTGAACACATGTCTTACTTCCTTGGATGGTTCTTCTTGCTTAGGTTTATCAACTTTTGTTGTTTTCTTAGGTTCATCATGTTTTCTTGACAAATCAATTAATTCTACTTCCTTATATACTTTAATAGTGTGTTTGATTCTAACTTACTCAAATTAGATTCTTAGGGGATTCAATAACTAGATCTAGTTCCCTTCTAATTTCAACTTTCTTGGCTGATTTCTCTCCAATTAGATATCTAAGTACTATCTTGTCATAAGAAGGTCTCTGGTGAAATATCTATTGATCTATCTTCTCACTATTGGAATAAAGTTTCTCTAACTATTGCTTAGCTTATGTCAATTCTTCTTTCACAATGATATTGTACTTTTCTAATTCTACATTCTCAATCTTGATAGTATCTAGTTTAGATGTAACTTGACTTAACTGGGATCTAAGGTCTACACTCTAAGTTTTTAGTTTAGAATCATTCTTGCCACCATTTTTCCTAAGACACAAATTAAGTTCAACAATTTTTAGTTCATGTTTCAAAATCTCATTTTCTCTTTGAATATTTTTGACTTCATGACTATCACTATTCTATGCAATTGATTCCTTGCTAGATTTTAGATTATTAATCTTGTCTTTAAGTTTACCAATGAAGACTTTTGCATCTTCATATCTATCTTTCAGTTTATCTCTTCCTTCAGTAAGAAGGTCAATTTTCTCAATATTTTCTTCAAGGTTTTTCTTCAACTATTCCATATCTTCAGAGATCTTACTCAAGCTATTAAACTTCTTTTGGTTAATTGGGCTCTGATACCAGTTGTTAGAAATAGATAATATTTAGAGGGGGGATGAATTAGTATTCTACAAACTTTTGGCCACAATTGAATATTGTTAATTACTTTATAACTTGCATATGACAGTAAACCAATAATGTTGAATAATAAATATAATGATGCATGTAGAGAACTGATTACACCATTATTTGTTGACTAGGGAAACCTTGGCCAAGGGAAAACCCCAGTGGGGATGATTCCCACTAGATGATTCACTAAGCAATAGGATCTTGTTAAGGATATTGACCTTGTTAGGAGTCTATGAAATAAATATAGGGTATTTAGTCCTTGTTAGAGGACTAGGCCTTGTTAGAAGCCTCAACCTTGTTAGGAGTAGGTGGATCAAATACAATGTATGCAAGAAGAGCCTACTTCCCTAACATAAAATTATATAATTTAGATCTTCACAAGAATAGATATACATATAGTACTTTCTGTCTATTATATTTCACACTTGCTCTAATCATATACCATACAATCAAATTCTCTGCTATGCTATGTTCTGCTATGTTAAATGCTCATACTAGTTTTTTAATCATAACTCATGTCATATTATTTGTACATACCTACACACTGGTACATGTCATCATGACACTATCATATAGTTTTCCTCAACTATACATAAGCTAACTCTCAATGAGTCTTTCATACACATCACATCTTCTCTCTATGCTTTTGCAAACTATCAAACACTTAGACAATTTTCTATCTCTAAATGCATAAATGAAATGTTGAGTACATATTTTCATAAATGAAAACACTCAATACATCTTCTGACCATATTTCCAACATATCAATTATATTTGTTTCTCTTTACCAAGAGACATATGGTAAATAGTCATGGCCACCCATCTTATGTCTTTTTTATTGAATATATATTTGAACCAATTCCAAGACAGAAATAATCAAAATTTAAAAACACGTTGTTCTTTTCTAATTAGCAATATCAAAAATTGAGTTTCATATATTTAGAATAGTTATACATTGTGAATTTAGATCTACATTTATTAGATCATAAACTACAAAATAGAAATCATGGATTAATATACAAAACCATTCATATGTTGCATCAAATCTGCAAAATAGTCATTGTTTCATTAGTCTAATCATAGATTGTATATACTCTTATGTTAGATGGTGTTGGAACTTTATTTGAGTTTGAGAACCTAGGTATGAAGAAGAACTCACTCTATAGTATTGTTGTTGAGCTTGTATTTCTTTTTTGTTGTACAATGTTGTATCATCTTAAAATGGAAGCACTTCCATGTTAAGTGCATTTACCCCTCTAAGTAAGTGGTCAAGGGTCATGTCAAGTTCCTTGAATAGGTATTTGCATGGATCTAGATATTCCCCCTTGTTTTGCTTCTCTCTCCCTATTTTTAGCCTCTTTCTGATAATTTTTTTTATGAAACTAAAGACTTTGACTTTCCCAATCAAGGTTGACCTTGACTGTAACCTAGGTCAAGGATAACCTCAACCCTAAGCTAGGGAAGGGTCAACCTTGTCCCTAACCCCAAGTCAAATTTTTCAATTTTTGGAGGTTTTGAGATATCAGGCTTTGGAAAGTTTTATTTTACAGCTTCTAGGTCAGTTGTTTCGGGCTTCAAAATGGTAGACTCTTAAATTTCATTTAATATAGTTCCATTTCTAGGGGTTAAGATTAATTGGTATTTAATTCTCCAATGTCAACCTTCTCTAGAAGTTTGTGCCCTAGATCCCTATATCAAGAAGCTCTTTCTCTCTCATTTTGGACACCCACAAGAGATATTGGACAAACAATTTTTCTATGAAGTGAAGATTTACTATCCATCAAGTGTTCAAGCATTCAAGTATTCAAGAAATCAATTCATCAAGGAGATCCATTGTTAACCTTTGAAGGATTCAATCTCTATGGAGCCTTCTTATTGAAGATTTCTCCATCCACATCCATATTTATCCAAGCCTTTTCCTATGCAAAGATTCATTCAAGATTGTTGTTGAAGATATAATGCCATTGATTTGAGACATCCTACATTCATTTGGAGCATCTGTATTTGTGGATTCAAGGATTCAAATCCTCCACAATGATTTCAATATAAGCAAGGTGAATAGTTCCATTTACTTTGTTTATGCATATTGCAACTTTAGTTATATTCCAAGGTTGATTCCAAACTAGGATTTGACCAAGGAAAACCCCCCATCCAAACCAAAAAAAAAAACATTTTTCTTGTAGGTATAGATACAGGATAGTGAATTAGAGTGTAGTTTGGATACCCTTTTTGTTGAACTTGTGAGATTCATAAACAAAAATTTTGTCAGATTTGTGTAGTTCAAGGTCAAATTTTTGAGATATAATTGTGTCCCAGGATAAGATTATGCCCCGCTATTTAGGTCAAGGTCAATCCACTCTCGAAAGGAACAAAAATTTATGGGTTTTTTCAATCTCAACATTTCTAGTCCAAAGTAGGTTGCAGAATTCCCTGAAACTATACACAAACATTAGAATTTTGTATTTTCTATATTTTCTCTACTTTGAAGTTAGTATATGTCTTTTAATCATTCAATATTTCAAGTACTTTCCTTCTAAAGTAGATTATAGGATCTCCTCCTTTCTTCATATTCTCCATTGTTTGATTCATTACTGTATTGATCACTTCCTTATGGTTATTCAATTTGGATCATTCCTTTTGGAAAATTGGGTTAAGGATAAATCCACTACAATATTTGGGGTCAATTTATGATGGAAATTTGCAAAGATGGTGTAATTTGTGGTCATTTTCATATTTTTTTTGCAATTGTCTCCTATGTTGTCACAATATCGATGTTAGTGTTGTAATTGTGACACCCTTGGGAGTATAAAACAAAACAAAACAAAAAAACATGACAACCATTTTTCATTTGTTTTGATTTTGGAGAGAGTTGCACACAAAAGAGGTGGAGAGCTATGAATGTTATCATGGTGCCCTTGTGATTAGTGCATTTGGTTGATGTGCCCTCATGATCTCTACATTTTTTTTAGTGCCCTTCCACTATGATTTTATTATTGTGTCCTACCCTTGCATTACGATTTTATTTTTGTGTAATGCCCTTGCTTTGCAATTTCATTTTTGTGTCATTCCCTTGTGATCTACATGCCCTAGCTCTAGGATTTTCTTAAAGGGAAAGAAGGGGTATGTAGTAAATGTTTTTTTCTTTTTTTTGTAAAAATGTATGTCTTTATATTTTCTTCTAAACATGTATCTCTTTATATATTCAGAGATCCAGTTATATACATATTCTAGAATCCAAATAAGAAAACAATAAAATTCACTCAACCCGAGCTTAGTGACTTACCTCAAGATCCTACACAAAAATAATGTAGACCAAAAAAAAGGGGCTAAGTTCACAAGAAATTTTACAAAAACATATCATAGCAAATATTTTTAGAAAGAAACAAGCCATAACCAGTTAAATGGCTCTAGTTGCTAATTAGTTGGGTTGATATATACATATATGTAACTGTGTTATGGCATCTATAAGGGAATGATCCTCCTGATTATGCATATTTGTTTGGTGAATTTCTTTCCTATGATATATCTCTGCATTTCATTTTTGTGCCCTTGCTCTGTGATTTTGGCCTCATGCCCTTACTCTATAATTTTGTTGCCATATCGTGTCCTTGCTCTATGATTTTGTTTCCATGCCCTAGCTCTACAATTTTCTTCAAGGATATATAAATGTTGGTTTATTTTCCTTCTAAATAGGTATCTCTTTATATCTCCTTTTGAGCATGTATATTTAGAGATCATTTTTAAGGTGCTTATTACATATTAGCTACACAATAGAAAATTTCATCCAACTACATATATATTCTAGAATCTAAATAAAAATAAAAGTAAAACTCACTCAACCTATGCTAATTGAGTTGCCTCAAGATCCTCCACAAAAATAATGTAGAGCAGGAAAAAAGGGCAGAGTTCACAAGAAATTTTACAAAAATATATCATAGCAAATAATTTTGGAAAGAAACTAGTTATAACCAGTTAAATGGACCTAGTTGTCAATTATCTAGGTTGATTACAAATTCCTTTAGAACTATCATTAGATTAGGTACAATATAATGAACAATCAATTGTTCCTAGCTAGCAAAATCAAATACAGTTTTTCAAGGTGATAAAATTGTATATACAAGGAATTGAAGAATAACTTCAATGAAGAGTTGAGTGTAAGGAGTTGAAGAAGCAAGTTTTTTTTTTTTGTAAATGCCATAATCATGAGGCTCATTCCCTTATAGAAGCCTCTACCACAATGACATTACCTCCAAACCTTGCAAAGGATGTTGAAGTGGTTCCCAATGTTGAAACACTCTTATAAGAATTTGATACTTGGGACCATCGTAGGGAGACTATGCCAATACTTGAAATACTCTTATAAGAATTTGATATTTGGATTTTAAATTCTCAAAGACACTTACAAGAGATTCTAATGTCATGGTACCTACCACAACACTTCCCTAGATTTTATCCAATGGTTCCCATAATATCATCTATGTTGTCTAGCTCTTGTTTTTGTCATGTAGTCTCTTTCTAAAGTTTCTCCTTCTTATTCTCTTTCTAAAGCCCCTCCTTCTCCTCAAACTTTTGAATATTTACCTCTACCTTATCTAAAATCAACTTCACAATGTGTTGTAACTCTAGCATAAGTGTTTGATCATTGATAGCTTTCATTTTAGCATTCAAGTTTTGAAGATTGGTCAACACCCTCATTTGTGGACATCTCATGTCAAGCACTTTTTATACTATATCAACACCATGTTCTTGCTTGTGAGCTAATAGTTCCTCAAATGCATTTTCTTGTAAAACATTAATTTTGTTGAACAATTGTAAACTCCTAGAGAGTGCATTGTTATTTTCATGTATGTATATATATATATGTATGTATAGAGATCTTGTGGATTGTAGATTATGGATTATAAATAAAAAAGAAAAGAAAACATGACAAGTATTCCCCATTTTTTTTTATTGATTATGGAGAGTTGTTCTTGAAAGAGGGTGGAAAGCTACGAACAAGGGTGGAGAGCTATGAATGTTGGTGAAAATTTAAAAGGGTAAACACTTTGACCTAGAGTTACAAAACAATGAGGCCACAAATGGGGACTTCATCCCCATTGGATTTGAACCTTGATGGAAAATTAAACAACTTAACCATCACAACATGCCACTATTTGCAAGAGCTATGAATGTTGGTGGAGATCAGTGGAGATCTAAGATTTTTTTGCCATTCCCTTGTGATCTATGTGTCCTTGCTCTACAATTTTCTTCAAGGGGAGAAGAGGTACCAATGTAAATATTCTTTTCTTTTCTTTCTAAACATGTATCTCTCATTCATATATAATATCTTTGGTTAGATTCAAGGATAACTAATTATGATGATTGTATGAATATGTGCATGTATGTAGGTAAATTAGTTCACTATGTGAACTACTTTACATGCATACATACACACTTGCATAGTACTTGTGCTAAATTAAATTAATCATTCATGTCTTGGATTCACACAACAAATTATATCCTTGTATTCAATCAATTTTTTTCATACTAAACTAAGTACGAAGAAATTTGTATTTGCATATTATATTATCTCTTGGTGATTAAGTAAATATCTTGTGCATAATACCATCCAAGTAATGATCGGATGTATTCACATTAAGTCATAATAGGATCAAGTAGATGATCTATTTATGTTACTTCATACTTGTTTTATTGAAAATATAGTTTAACATAAGCAATAATACTAAAATTATATGGTTGTAGCTAGTACTCTTGTTTGTTTTATTTAATCATATATATTTAAGACATTTATTTTTCTTAAAATTAGACTGTATATTTGTTATCACTAAAACACAAATATAGATCTCTTATATTTATCTTTTTTCATTTCAAGGTCTTCATATTTAACGTGAAGAGTTTCCATTACTAGATAGTAGAATAGCCACAATGTGGAGCAACATAGTTCATCAATTTTTACACCAAATTATATTTTTGCCCTTAAAAATATTATAGGTGAATGTTCTTCTGATTTTCCATATATTTAATAATTTTCCACTTGTCATTTGAGGTAATTTTCTATTATGAGATAGAGACATCTATCATGAGGATGGACATGCCAATTTTGATCACCCCACTTTCAAAGTTGATTCCCTTATCTAATTAATGAAAACACTTGCAACTAACACCCTAATTTTCTACAACTTGCCCAATCAGCCATTCACGCAAATGAATAATCCCATATCCATAAACAACATCTAATCTTCTATAAGTCTCTATATTCTAAAGACCCAATACATGGAGCCATTATCATCATGAGTAGACTCACTCTGCTCTGATGAATTCAATTGAAACTATTCATACCAAACTAAGTATGCAGAAATTTGTACTTACAAATTATATTATCTCTTGGTGATTGAGTAAAGATCAAATATATTTTTTGAAGGTGATAAAATTGCATGTACAGATGTATGTATGTATGTATGTATCTCTACATCTCATTGTCATGCCTTTGTGATCTCTATATATGTATATTTGTATGTATGTATATACATATATATACATATGTATATGTATATATACATGTATATATATACATACCGATACACATTTGTGTGTATGTATATATACACATACATATATATAAAGAGAAGCTTCTCTAATCACCTACTAGGGGAAATATAAAGAGATACATGTTTAGAAGGAAAAGAAAAGAACATTTCCATAGGTACCTCTTCTCCCCTTGAAGAAAATTTCAGAGAAAGATCTACTGGATTTGGACCTGAATACCACTAATTACACCACCATCACAAATTGTCACTGTAATTTAACTCCAAATGGTGTAGTGTTGCAAAGGGCACAGGGATCACAAGGGTACAACACAAAAATAAAATCATAGAACAAGTGCAAAAGATCACAAGGGCATGACAATAAAATGCAAAGATCACAATGGCATGGTAATAAAATCCTAGATCTCCACTGATCTCCACCAAGGGCATGACGATTAGATGAAGATATCATAAGGGCATGGCAATGAAATACAACAATCACAAGGGAATAGCAATGAAATTTTCACCAACGTTCAGAGCTCTCCACCCTCTATTGCATGTAGCTCTCCAAATTCAAAACAAATGGAGAATAATTTATGTTTTCTTTTCATTTTTCTATATATATCTTAATTCAAATTCACATTATGTTGTAAATTTATCATAGATGTTTGGTCCTTGATAGCTTTCATTTCAGCATTTAAACATTCAAGTTGTCAAGTTTCATTTTCATTATATAGTCCTTTCCACCCTAAAAACCACTTTGTTACTTCATTAAAATCAGGACTTGAACAAAGTCAATAATAAAACAAAGCCCATATTGTAGAATCCAAATAATAAAACAATAAAACACACTCAACCCATGCTAATTGTCTTAGCTCAAAATCTTACATAAAAATAATGTAGACCAAGAAAAAATGGGCAAGAAATTTTAGAAAAATATATCATAGAAAATATTTTTAGAAAGAAACAAGCCATAACCTAGTTAAGTTGGTCTAGTTGTTGATTAATTGGGTTGATTACAAATTCCTATAGAACTATCATCAGATTAGGTACAATAAACTGAACAATTAGTTGTTCCCAACTAGCAGGATCAAAAATAGTTTTTCAAGGTAATAAAATTTTGTATGCAAATGTATCTATGTATGTATTTAGATGTATATATGTATGTATATGTGTGTGTATGTATGTATATGTATGCATGTATATAGAGAGAGATCTTGTTAATTGTGGAGATTAGTGGAGATCTATGATTTCATTGTCATGCCCTTGTGATCACTACATTTCATTTTCATGCCCTTGTGATCTTTGCATCTCATTATTGTGCCCTTGTGATCTATGTATATGTATGTATGTGTGTTTGTATATATATGTATGTATGTATGTATGTATGTATGTATATTTATGTACATATGTATGTATGTATGTATATAAATAGAGAGATCATGGCACAACAAAATAATAATAAAATACACTCAATAGGTAGCATGGCCATGGGTATTGTCACAAGCTTTTAAACATAATCATATAAGGAGTGAGTTAGGATGTATATAGGTTAACCTTACATTAACTATAAAATACAATACAAAGGTTGCAATTGTAATCACCTAAAAATGGTCATCTAGACTATTAGCCCCCTTCTCAGCATTTTGGCTAAATTAATTTAATCATTTACTTAGACCAAATTGCTAATAATCAATTTATTTGATTATAACCTATAGTTTTACTATGCTATCCTAAGTTCATTATTTGATTAAAAGAACATGTCCCCTTTTAATTAAATAAAAGACCCCATTCTTCTAACCCACTTAAAGTGCACACATAAAGTCTTTTTTCTATTTTACAATTAAAAGAAAAGGCTTGTGAGACTTTTTTTCTTATGTGACAAGTCAATTTATATTCTATTGGTTGACTTGTGTGTACACATGGATCACTCCTATTTTCGAATTCAACCGTTGATCATCCACCATCTTCATCTTGATCTCCACCATCTGTACATCTTTAAAAGGGAGAGAGATTTCCCCTCAAAGCATCCTTATTTTGAATATTGTTATGCTACAGGTTTTCTAACAGGTTTCTTTCGAGCTTTGTGGAGAACTTCTATTTCTTGTCTACATTCTCTCATCCATAGCATCATGGCATTCTATCTTAGCTTAGCTTTCATTTTTTGCATGCTTAGAATAGCTGCATTTTTCATATTCATTCTATTTTAATCTTTAGTTGCATTTCATTCTTGAGGAACTCCTTGAGACATTTGCATTCTTGCATCTTGTCTTTGGAACCTCCCATTACATGGTTTACTAGCAAGAAGAGTATCTCTAAGGCTTATCTGAGAGCCCTTGAAATTGAAATACACTCTTTTGCACTCCATGGATAGGGAGCTCTAAGCCGTCATCCAAGCATTCCGAACTCATGGGATCATTTGGATAGAAGGGTTTAGAGTGGGACACTTTCGAGTGTACATTTTTGGCGCCCACCGTGGGGCTTGAATCAAGTTTCTAGCTCCATTTTCTTTTATTTTTCATCTCTAGTTTTTTTACAGCAGTATATTGGATCTAATAAAATGCTTTTGTAAAATTATCACTATGGTTTTAAGGCCAACCCATAAGTAGATTGGTTTGAAGGCCAAAAACTTAGTTGGTTTAAAGATTTGATCATATCTTTTAAACCGCTTGGATTCTGGTTTTGAAATTTTTTTTTCAGGTTGGTTATGTGCTCAAAATGTCTCAGCCCTATTTTCAAAGCATTTTGACATGATTTTCGGAAATTATAAGTTTTTCTTTGTTTTTCATAAAAAGCCATTTCTGATCGCAAATCAGCAAATTTTTCAAAAAAACTTACATTTTTAGAAATAATTTTGAATTCTAATGGGGATTCTTTCTCTGTATTTTTAATTTTGAGGTCATATTAAGGATCAAAAACTCGATTTGATAAATTTGGCCTATTTTGACAAAATCAATCTCTAGAGTGCAAATGAAGAGATTTTTTTAAATTTCTTGCATTTTTGGAAAGCTCTCTGATTTTTAATAAGGGCCTCTTCTTTTCATTTTTATTTTTAGATAGAAAATCATAGCAAACAAGTCCAATCTTGTTGACTAGGTCAAAATCAAAGAGTAAAAATGAGAGCATTTGTGATTAACTTGCACTTTCTTTACATGCACTTGGTTGGAAGATAAATTGGATTTTTGAAGAAACTCACCACTTTTTATTGCATATTTTTATGTTATTTTACACTAACTTTTGGTGCTAACAAGTTGTGATTACAAGTTGCCCTCCTTATGAAAAAAAATTGAAACATTGCATAAAAAGAACGCATGTCAAAGCTTCAAATGTGCAAGGGCTACTAACATTGTTTGCAGGGCTACCCAAAGCATAAAAACTCAAAATTTCTTGCTTTTTTATTTTCATGTGTGGCATTGACTAATTGTTCATTTTTCATAGGCACATAAAACTTTTGATTGGAGTCTTTTGGTAATAGGAGAGTATGCTCTTCACCCTTAAGGTGAATCAGAAATCTTTACTTGCCATTTGGTTTCAAAAGAAAGGGGTAACTAAATCTTCTTGGCGTGTTTGAAAGAAAATGATTGGAATAGAAGAGTATTCTCTTCACCCTTGTGGTGAACCAAAAATTTTGACTTCCAAAAGTTGATCCACTTTGTGTAGTTAGAATCTTTTAGAAGGCCTGCTCTCGGACAACCTAAGAGGAATGACCCAAGTGGGGACAAGCAGATTACCCAACTCTTCCAACCCACTATAAACTTAAGACTATCAATGACACAAAACTTTGGTAGACATAGTGTTTGTCTTCGCCTAGTGTGATCACTTATGGGATTTTGACCATAGGGAGATCACTAGGCAAGAATGCTTAAGGTACTCTTGTGATCATGAGATTAGTTACTCATCGCAAGGTGAGGTGTCCCGGAATTGGGAGCAAGAGAAACACTATGAATGAAAGTCTGATCTAAAAACCCTAAGTTAGTAACTACCCTTTTTTAGCCGCTCAACTTCTTTGTGCAAGGATCGATCCTAGTGGACTACCCGGATCACCCCAAGATTTACACTCACCATATGTGTTCCCTTGGTTGTGCTTATGGCACTTCCATGACAAAGCCAATATCTCTTGTGGGAAACCACTTGGTGTGAATTGAAGGAGCATCAAGCGTGGGCCAAGTTGTTGAGTAATGAACCATGTCCTTTAGGTAGATATTGCTTGATGTGTTCTCGAATGTGCTAGACCTATGAAAATCTTTGGAACATACACATGATGATAGTTATACGGCTTTCTTTTAAGACCTCACATATGCTTGTATCATACAAGGTTGCTTTGTCCCTTTCTTGATTGTTTGAAGAATACTCCATGTGTTACTATCTTGCTTGGAAAGAAATTATTTTTGAACATCAAACTTGCTATGCTATCAACTATTGTAAAACTTTGTCAACCAAGTCAAAACATCAAATGAAAACATTTTCGTGTGTTGCTTGCTAAGGGGAGTCTCACCATTTGATTTTTATTTTCTATGTCTATAGTTCTTGAACATGCTTAAAGTGACTCTTTGGTCTTGGTGCTCTTGGTCTTTCTATCTTCATGGTCTATTTCCACTTGCTAGTTATCTTTTTGCTGAAATGGTTGCCTTGATTTCTTGACTACACTCTTGGGTTGGAGAGTTGTTCACTTGTCACCCTGCTTGCTCTATCTATTTGGCTATTTGGGCATCTTTCCTAGCTTTTGAATTGAGTCATTCATGTTGTAAGTTTCTTGGACATATTGTTTGATAATTCACTTTAATCTCTCTCTACTATCTTGGCAAGTAAACACTCTACCTCCTATAGTTTCAACATCAAGTTATCTTCTAGGCTATTTTATGCTTGGCTTTGCATCTAAAACTATGGGATCTAAACCTTGTGCTACCAAACTTCAACCAAATCTAGATGATCATGATATCCTCCATGTCACTAAAGAGTTTCAAGATCTATATGCACAATACACAGAACTAGAAGAGACAAATGATCTTTCTTACCTTCATTTCTCTAAGCGCATGACAAAAATGAAGTCTAAACTTGAGAAAAGGTTAGAGGAGAAGATTGCATCATTACATAAATCTTCCTTAAGGTCTTTACATGCATGTGAGTCACCTTCTTTGAGGTCATCCTCTTCTTCTAGGTCTACATGCTCTACTTCAAGACATAAAATATCTTCATCTTCCAGATCTAAAGACCTCCTTAGAGAGAAAGAAAGTGATACCTCCTTTGAGCCTATGCCAAAATTTCATAATGGACCTATCTTTGACCAAGATAATGATGAAGACATGAATTCATTCTATTCACTTGAGAAAAAACAAGAAGATCCTAGACATACTTCTAATAGAACTTTTTCTCCCTTGGAAGATTCTTATGATGACACTTTGCTAAAACTTCTTGGCACCAAGCTCATCATGTTGCCTAAGTCTAGCTCCTATGGAAATCCATTCTTGGATACCTATTGTGCCTATCATCAATCTAATGACCATGTTGCTTCTAATTGGATAGAGCTTAAACATAAAATCCAAGATCTCATTGATGATGAGATTGTTGATCTTGGAACCTCTATTGACTCATGTGCTGAGGATACTTTTCTTAAGAAAGATCATATTAATGACCCTATGTCTAGTGATGGTTTACTTGATACCTCCACTTCTTCCAACACTCATGCATCTTCCAACACTTCAAAGCTTTCCAACATGCTTCCATCAAACAAAAAACCTAGTGCTTTCCATATGCAATATGTGTACCCTCAAGGGCTACCTCTAAAAGAAACTCAAGCTAACCTTCACTTGGTTGCAAACATTTTCCATGCTACCAATCCTAAACATCCTCAACCTTCATGCACTACTATACCTAATCCAAGCAGTACTCCATTCACTCTTCATTCTCCCTTGTCCTTAGAAGTGGCTCCATGTCAAGAGGACTCTAAAAAAGAAAAAGCTATAAATGTCAAGAAAGATCAAGATCAAGCACCCTTTCATCTCTTTCAAGATTTTTCCCCTCCATATCCTATATCTTGTCCACCTCCTAAGTATGATGAAGATACCACTTCCATTATCTCCCTTGAGCTTACTGAAAATTATGAGAAAAGTTCTCTTCATATGCTATCCAAGGCTACTTGTCAAGATCAAAGCATCCCGTCATGT
The DNA here is from genome assembly GCA_028749045.1 of Cupressus sempervirens. Taxonomy (NCBI): domain Eukaryota; kingdom Viridiplantae; phylum Streptophyta; class Pinopsida; order Cupressales; family Cupressaceae; genus Cupressus; species Cupressus sempervirens. The sequence continues at coordinate 450,323,707 of CM053793.1, forward strand.
TCTACTTCTCCATATCCACTTAAAAATTGTGCTCAAGCTTCAAGTGCTACTATTAAAAATGTTTTTCCTATCAAAGGTACTCATGAGTCTATTGATGGCTTTGACCATGTTGCTCACTCTAAAAATATTGATATCCCTTACCACTATCCCTTTGCATCTTCTAAATCTATCCTTGGTCCTTATCCATCTAAGCTAAAGCATTCAAACCTTCCATCCATATTGGGGTCTTATGTTCCTCCATCTCCTACATTCACTCCTAGCTCATTCCCTAGCTCTCCTATAATACCTCAAGATCAACAAAGACACTCATCCTTGATGACTTTTCACCCATCTATACATCTAAACCAGTCATATCATCCTTATTCACCCACAAGTCCCAAGTCCTTTGGAAGTGAGAATAAACATAAGAATCCATTGAAAAATGAAGATCACTATGTCCCATCTAATCGACATGTGAATGCTAAGAAGGAAAATGCACAAAAGAGACCGCAAAGGTCCACTATTAAGAGAGCTAAACCAAAGAAAATATGGGTTCCTAAATCCATCATTATACAAATGCACTCTCAAGCACCCAAAGAACAAGGAAAATCTAAAGCTATGTGGATTCCCAAGTCTCTTTTAAAAGACTTGAATATTGAAAATACTTCAAAGTTGACATTCAAGCTTCCAAAGGCTTCCATTTTATCTTCTTCCAAAAGCCTTCCTAAAATTATTACAAAGCCTTCCACTCCACTTTTTTCCAAACCTTTTCTACCACCTCATACATCTAAATCTCAAACTATTTCATCCATGATTCCTCCATCATTCCAATACCCTTCAAGGTGTGTGTCAATGTTGATCTTGTCCAATATTTTAGCTACCCACGTGAAATCCTCTAAAGCTTAAACTTACTTTCTATACATGAACTCTTATCTTCAATATATTCTTCCTACTACCATTTCTCTTTCATCACCCTATCAACATCTTTGAGCATACCTTTCTATGGTCTTGTCTTATCATGACTTATCTTTCCTATAGGAGCACTATCTACATTCAAAAAGCTTGAGCTCTTTCTAAAAATTCAAAAAAAGCAAAAAAAATAAAAAATCAAAATGTGCCTTGGTGAAAACCACTTCTTGTGGCACTTTGGTAGCAAAAGTAAAGAGAAAGAAATTTATCCTATGGTGAAAACTACTTCTAGTGGCACCTTGGATAAGTACCATGATGAAAACCTGGCAAACAGGCGTCATGCGTAATTCTTCCACCATCCATCTATCCCCTCTTCTCTTTTTGATCTTCACAATGTTAAGCTATCTTTACATATTGGCTATCTTATTGATGAGATTCTCTATTTTTTCTTTCTCATTCCCTCATAGCCTCCATCTTGAGCTTTATTTTTATTGCTCTATCCCATCGCTATCCTATCTAGTTGACCCCTTGATCTTGATCATAATAAACAAAACATGGTTCTCATAGGTCTCTTGACATGTCTACTCTTTTGGACTACATGCTTCATGCTATCTCACTTTTTGGCTTCACTACTTATCCTACATGCTATCTTGCTCATTTCTTCCATTGCTTATCCAAAACATGCTTCATATGACTATTTCACCTCTTTCCCTAGCTTGGGTACTCTTGAGGAGTCAGTCCTTGAGGATCACTTTCACTTGCTTCACATTCCTTTCTTATGCATCTTTGCTTATCTATTAGCTTGTTTCACCATCATGTCTTATACCTTGCTAGACATTGGGAGAAAATGATGTGATCTTGCTTGAGAACTAGTATTCTCTAAATTATTCTAAAAAATCCAAAAAATCAGATATGATGCTGAAAAAAATTCTAAAAATTAGAAAATGTCCTGAAAAAATGATCATCTTAGTGAAAACCTAGCAATAGGTGCCTTGATGTATCACCAAAAAAATCAAAAATACAAAAATACAAAAAAATTGAAAAAGAAAAAAAATCCTGAAAAAATCTGTCAAGTGGTGAAAACCTGGAAACAGGTGCTACTTGAAACCCTCGCACCTATGTCTATCAATCTCAATCATCCACTTCGCTACACATTTCCTAGCTTGGAATTGTTTCTAGTCCTCATCTTGGGGGCATAGTTACTTAGCCTATTGAGGTATTCTTGTGCATTAGGGTTTCTTTGACAACTCACAAAATAGTGTTTCTCAACACTTCCCCCACCTTGACATCAAGTGTTTTTCAACACTTTTCAGATAGTTTACCTACGATCTTCGATGTCACAATATTTCTCACTATCAGAATCAAGTCTTGAAGAAATGGCCAAGTGACTTACACACACGCACTTTAAACACTTAAATGACTGAGCTATGCTGATCTTTATCTACTTTGTGTGCTATCTATGATGATTTCTTTGCCACGTGTTCCCTTCCTAATAGTCTTTCAAGGATGTCATTGACTAGAAGACTGGGAGCATGGGACATATTTTCTTGATTTCTGCTTGTGGGTATACTTTTGTTTTTTTATAGTGTTGTAAGCATTTATGTTGGTCCTATTCAACATGTTGACTTACAAATGTATCATCCTTGACTATTTTGCAAGATCGCACTCAGGGTTTATCCTGACGCTTATGCCTTGATACAGGTGTAATCTTGCTAAATTAAACTTAGGGAATCTAATCGCATAGTTATCTTGACTTACATGTCTTTGATGCTTAGATTGGATTTCCACATACCTATCTAATCTCAATCATATTCATATCCTCATAGTTATACTAGTGATGGTTGTATGATCTCATGGTGTCCCTAATAAATGCTCAATGATGAAATTAAGAGTCTAAATGTTATGCGCTTCTTGCTGGTAAACCACTTTGCATATTAGCTTGCATTTTAGGTTCATTTTCTAGCTTAGTCTTGCATTCTTTCATATGGGGAGAGCTCTCTCTTCATCTTTTCATAGACATATCGGCTAACTCCTTTCATATATTTCTTTACTTTCTTCTTGTTCATGTCTTTTCACCTTCTTAATCTTTCGCTTCATCTCTTTTCTATCTTATGGTCACATTATATAAAGTTTTGACCTCTTAAATAATTTCAACATCCTAGATTCATTTTCGGGATCAAAATCCAAATTCAAGTTCATCTTGATGGTCAAAATTGTCTTTTAAAAATTCTACTTTCTTCTGAGTAGTTAGCTGACCTTTTAAGGTCTAATCTCTGAATCATCACTGGGGCATCTTCATTTCTTCATGTCTTCATCATTTCCATACTTCATATCTACTTCAATTCACCATTTTATGTCTAAAATAATCTTTCTACTAGATTTGACCTAATTTTAATGCTATATCCTTCAAGGTCAACTCTAGTCAAACTGGGGCATTTTATCAGTTTCTTATAGTCATTCTTGGGTTCTAATCATCTATCTGTCATCTTGGACATTGCTCTATTCTAATTTTCTCATGTCTAGCCAATTTTTGCATCCCCTTAACTCATTTCAATTTCAATCCCGAGGGGGCAGAAATACTCTATTGTTGATTGTTACAGCTATCTATTTCTTAGGAGCATTTGTTTGACCTTATCACTTGCTCTCGATCTATTCGCTTTGCTAGATGTTAGAATTCTTTTCAAATCCTAACATCATCTTCCTAATGTTCAGTACTACCGCTATCAGGCTATGCATTTAAGACTTGCTATCTATTTCTGCATTTCATTCTTTGGAATCAGATATCTATATCTATCATCGCCTACTTTGCTTCGATTTTCTTTGACATAATGTGTTCCTAGATCGATCATGCATTAGTCAAAGAGGGGAAAATTTAATCACCTAAAAATGGTCATCTAGACTATTAGCCCCCTTCTCAGCATTTTGGCTAAATAATTTAATCATTTACCTAGACCAAATTGCTAATAATAAATTTATTTGATTATAACCTATAGTTTGACTATGCTATCCTAAGTTCATTATTTGATTAAAAGAACATGTCCCCTTTTAATTAAATAAAATACCCCATTCTTCTAACCCACTTAAAGTGCACACATAAAGTCCTTTTTCTATTTTACAATTAAAAGAAAAGGCTTGTGAGACTTTTTGTCTTATGTGACAAGTCAACTTATATTCTATTGGTTGACTTGTGTGTACACATGGATCACTCCTATTTTCAAATTCAACCGTTGATCATCCACCATCTTCATCTTGATCTCCACCATCTGTACATCTTTAAAAGGGAGAGAGCTTTTCCCTCAAAGCATCCTTATTTTGAATATTGTTATGCTGCAGGTTTTCTAACAGGTTTCTTTGGAGCTTTGTGGAGAACTTCTATTTCTTGTCTACATTCTCTCATCCATGGCATCATGGCATTTTATCTTAGCTTAGCTTTCATTTTTTGCATGCTTAGAATAGCTGCATTTTTCATATTCATTCTAGTTTAATCTTTAGTTGCATTGCATTCTTGAGGAACTCCTTGAGACATTTGCATTCTTGCATCTTGTCTTTGGAACCTCCCATTACATGGTTTACTAGCAATAAGAGTATCTCTAAGGCTTACCTGAGAGACCTTGAACTTGAAATACACTCTTTTGCACTCTGTGGATAGGGAGCTCTAAGCCAGCATCCAAGCATTCCAAACTCATGGGATCGTTTGGATAGAAGGGTTTAGAGTGGGACACTTTCGAGTGTACAGCAATAGGGTATTATAGTATTTTAATTATAGAAAATTGTATGATTCACCCGAGTGGGTGCATGATGGAAAAGAGTTGTATTAGGTGAGTAAAGCTCACTAGAAGTTATTGGAATATAGCTACATCAAAAAAAAATAGAAACCAGAACTACATATTAATTAGAGTGAGTAGTTCAAGGGTCTTGATCCCATGGATATGAGTATGTAGGAAATGTTGAAAATAGATTGATACAAGTATGTATATGTGTTTCAATCATCATTTTGTCGTTAATGTCAAACCTACTACTTGATGGTAAGACAATTGCTTCTATTATTTGAGTACTATCATTTATTTGATGAGGATTTGATCAAATGAGATAATAATAGCACCTAGAGGAAAGGTTGAGTTATGATATGGAAAAGAAGTACAAGGATAAGTTAAGACAGTGATATTATAATCCATTGATAATCTACTTAAGTGTGCAAAGGATGGTTATACTGATTAAGTTTAGAAGAACAAATTAAAAGAATTATGTCTACCAAGCTCAACAATCTGCACAATAGGTGCCAAGAAAAGTTAGTGTAAGCCAAGTAGAAAATTAATTGGAGCCAAGAAAAAGTCAATTTCAATGTAAGTTAAGTGATACAATGTAAGTTGACTAAATTTTAGTTGATGTCAAGCACCAGTAAACTTTAGTTCATACTGAGTGTTTTGATAGTGGATGTTGAGCAATGTAGTACATGTTGAGCATTAGAAGCCAATTAATGTCAAGTGTTAGAATTATGAGAAAGACCAAGGATTTGATGAATCTAAGTCAACAAGTTTAATTTCTTGGATTATGTGAACCGTATGGAAGATAAGCTTGATGATCTTGTAGCACAGAATTCATGATGAATTTTTTTGAGGGGAATTCAAAGAGGATTGAAAGAAAAGTTTCTAGAAGGGAATAAAATGAAATGATGGGTGGATTCATTGAATCCTACCTTATCCAACCTAACCCTAAAATGGATGATTGAGGATGAATAGTAAAAATCTTAATTTTTTATTTATAGAGATGGTTGATCAAAAGAAAAGATTGTCATGTGCAAGAACCTAAGGAAGACAAGGAGTCTAGGGTATTTGTTTCATTCAGTGACCTAAAAGAAGTCTGTGCATTGGAAAGCAAAGAAAGAAGGCTTAAGGGTAAGAATGTTTGAAGGGTGAAGAAGTTGTCAGAGTTGAAGTGTGTGAAAGCCAAGTAGAATGGAGGACTAGAACAAAGATCTGTAATCTACAAGTGTGTTATAAGTTATTATCAGATCAAGCCTTATTGTTCCTTTCTAATCATTATATCAATCTAGGGTAAATTCTTTGGATTAAGGTTGACCTAATAGTAAATCCTTTAATTGGGTGACAATCCAAGTGAATCAACTAAAGTCCTCTAACAAGGCTCACTCCTAAAAGGGTGATTGAAATCCTTTAACTAGGTCACATTTAATAGTGTGCACTGTAACCTTTAATAGGGTTGGCCTTTCATAGGGAATCACTTCAGAAGAGTGCGAATGAGTAGCATGTTACTGGTGGTTTTTCTCAAATTAATTTTCAACATTAAATCTTTGTGTCAATTGTGTTATTGAATCTATTAAGTTTCATACTTACATTTCTACAAAGTTAATTTGACAGTAACCTACAAGTTGACATATATGTATGATCTAATGGATGCATGCACGATGAAAATGTTATATGGATATGGGTTCACTAAGTTGTGAAAAGTTTTATATGTACATTTGGACCTTGGATAATTGATTCGCCACCCACCCCCCCTCCCCCCCGGTCTCAATTATTCTAAAGAATTCCAACAATTATTATCAAATTAGTCTACTTAAGAGGATTAGTTTGAAGGTACTGTAAGCAAAAAGATCAAGATGTCAAAAAGAGTGCTACACAAGCTTAATAGAGATAACTTGCCTACATGAAAATGATGATATCAAGGGTTCTGATAGTGCAAAGAAAATGTGGGATGCTCTACACACTATATATAGAGGTGAAAAAAATGTTATAAAAGCCAAATCTCAAAGTCTTAGAGGTAAATTTGATGATATCAAAATGCAAGAAGGTGAGAATATTGCTCAATATTGATCTAGGATAAAAGATGTTGTTAATACAATAAGAGGAGCTACTAGTAAGATAGATGATGAGATTGTACTAAGAAAAGTTCTGAGAACATTATTTCCAATTTATGTTATTAGAGTTTCTACAGTACAAGAACTAATATGTATACCAGGGAATGATTTGACTCTTGAGGTTTTGGTAGCTAGGCTCACTAGTTTTGAGCTATCTAATTTGTATAATTATAAACCTGGCAATGATCAATCTACTTTCAAAGCTAAGCTATCATTGAAAGAACCTAATGAGAAGAAGAAGAAAAAGGTAAAGTATTTGTCCATTGATAGTGAAAGAGATGAGGAAGATGTAGAACAACTTGAAGCACTAATAGCAAGGAGATTCTATAGAGGTAAAGGCAAGTTCAAAGGTAAGTTACCTATCATATGTTTCAATTGCAATGAGGTTGGTCATACTGCTGCTAGATGTCATGAAAAGAAGAATTGCAGAGGTGGAGATAAGTACAAAAGTAGAAGAGATGAAGACAATAAAGATTACAAAGATGAAGGAAAGAAGTCTTGCTATATTGCTCAAGTGGAAATAAAAGATGAATATAATGATCATGATGATGAAGTGGTGTATGTTGCAATGAAGAATGAATTTGATAAGGATGAAGCAACTACACTAGTGTCTTTTGTCAACAAGAATGATAGATGGATTATTGACAATGGGTATTTACATCACATGACTAGAGATAAAAGTAAGTTCATTACCTTGAATTATTATGATGGAAATAGTACAAGGTTTGCTAATGATGCCCCCTATTTGATAAAAGGAAAAGGTTCTATTCAACTCACAAAAAATATTTTATGTGACAATACTTATTATGTTGAAGGACTTAGTGATAATTTTTTGGGTGTGTTACTACTAAATAATTTAGGTTGTAATTTGATAACTTGGTTAGTATCAATAACATGAAAAGAGTTAGAGGTTTTTCTAAGTTGAAGAAACCTAACAATATAATTTGCAAACAATGTCATCTAGGCAAAATGACAAAGTCAAGTTTTAAGAGTAAGACTCGTACCTCTAAAGGAATATTAGAGATTGTTCATAGTGACTTTTGTGGACCAATTTAAGTGCAAAACTACAAAGGAGATAAGTACATTATGCTACTTGTTGATGACTATTCTAGAATGATGATAGTTATATTTCTAAAATAGAAATTTGATGATTTCCAAATGTTTAAATGGTACTTAGCAAGAGTTGTGAAGGAAATAGGTAAAAGTTTAAAATTTTGGAGATTTGATAGAGGAGGAAAATTTACATCAAATGAGTTTGACATTTTTTGCAATGACAGAGGAATCAAAAAATAGACATCTACTCCTAGGACCCAATTTTTGAAAGGAGCAATAGGTTTATAATGGATTGTGCTAGGACACTCGTGATGGTCAAAAAAAAAATTTGAAATAATGGAGAGAAGTTGTAAGTATGGCTCTCTATACCTTGAACCATGTACAAGTCAAGAAAGGTACTCATTTAACACCTTTTGAACTATGGTATGCATATGTACCCAATGTAAAATATTTTAAGGCATTTGGAAGCAAGTGTTATATTCTCAAAGATTTCAAGAATGGTAAACTAGATGCAAAAAGTGAAGAATGTATATTCCTTGGTTATTCCACAAGAAGTAAAGCTTATAAGTGTTTAAATACTAACACTAAAAAAGTTGTGGAAAGTGAAAAAAATTAATTTGATGAATATATAGAAGTACATGAGGTAGAACATATGAAGGAATTAGAAGAATACAAATTATTTGTATAGTTTTATGAAGGTATACCTACGGATGAAGATGTTGTAAATCAAATTGTAAACCAATAGTATGTTTCAGTAACTGTCAAGTCACATACTATGAATATCAAGTTGCATTCACAAACTGAGCTATATTCAGGTGCCAAGTTATAGAACGAATTTTAGGAACATTCTGATTATGAGATTAGTGTACATGAAGAAGATGCTGAAATACTTGATAGAGATCTACATAGTGATTTAGAAGTTGAGAAACCAAGTGAAGAAACTAGAGTAGAGAAAAGATTATCTAAGTATGTTAAAGAGACATAATCCTTCTACATAAATCATTGGAGATAGAGATGCTAGATCAATGACAAGGAACAAGTTGAGAAATGATATATTTTTTCTGAGCAAGTAAGAACATAAAATAGTGAAAGATGCCTTAGAAGATGTGGACTAGAGTAAAACCACAGAAGAATAGATTAAACAAATTGCCAAAAATAAAACATGGAATCTAGTTCGTAGACCAAACGATAAATATGTGATTGGAACCAAGTGGGTATATAGAAACAAGCTAGATGAAAATGGTGAAGACACAAGGAATAAGGCAAGATTACTTTGTAAAGGATATGCACAAGAAGAAGGGATAGACTATGGAGAAACATTTTCCCTTGTTGCAAGATTAGAAGGAGTAAGAACTCTGCTTGCTTACACTGCATATCAAATGGATGTTAAGTCTTCATTTTTGAATAGTATATTGGAGGAAGAGGTTTAAATAGAAAATCCAAAAGGATTTGTTGATGTTAACAAAAAAAATATGGTATGTAGACTACACAAAGCTTTATATGGTTTGAAGCAAGCACCAAGAGCATGGTATGAGAGGCTTCATAATTATCTTGTTAATATTGGATTTGAGAGAACTAATGATATTAATAATTTGTACTTGAAGATAGAGAAAGACAAAGTTATTTTACTTTCTAAAAATTTTGTTGATGATATCATATTTTGAGGTCAAGATACTTTATGTAAGGCTTTTGCAAATGAAGTAAAGAAATAATTTGAGATGTCTATGTTTGGAGAGATCAAGTACTTTGTGGGTTTGCAAGTACATTAGATAAAATATGGTGTATACATCACTCAGTCAAAGTATGTAAAAGAGATATTGAAAACTTTTAGATTGGAAGATTCCAAGACAATAAGCACACCTATGGTAACTATACACTGGAAACATGTCACACTCTAAACCCTTCTATCCAAGTGATTCCATGAGTTTGGAATGCTTGTATGTTAGCTTAGAGCTCCCTATCCATGGAGTGCAATCTAGACTATGATTTGAATACAAGGGCTCTTAGCTAAACCTTAGGAATATTCTTCTTGCTACTAAACCATGCAATGGGAGGTTCACTTAAAATTTACACTAGAAATGTGTCACACTCTAAACCCTTCTATCCAAGTGATTCCATGGGTTTGAAATGCTTGGATGCCAGCTTAGAGCTCCCTATCCATGGAGTGCAAGAGAGTGTGATTTGAATACCAGGTCTCTTAGCTAAGCCTTAGGAATTCTCTTCTTGCTAGTAAACCATGCAATAGGAGGTTCTCTTAGAGATGAGATGTAAGAATGCAAATTTCTACAAAGGATTCCTCAATAAAAAATGTAAATGTAGACTAAACTAATATGAAATGCAAAGTGTAGCTATGTTAACAAGATGAGAGTATTACAATATCCAAACTAATTATGCTATGTGATCTAGACTATTGCAACAAAAGAACTAAGCTACCATGCAAGATGCTTCTAAACTAGTATGCAATGGTGATGATAAAATGAGAAGTTCTCCACAAAGCTCCAAACAAACCTGTTAGAAAACCTACATCATAACAATATTCAAAAGGTAGATGGATCTTTTGAGGGGGAAAGTTATCTCTCTCTTTTAAAGTTGTACAAATAATGGAGATCAAGATCAAGATGATGGAAGATCAATGGTGGAGTTCAAAAATAGGAGTGATCCATGTGCACAAGCAAGTCAACCAATAAAATAGAAGTTGACTTCTCATATAGGCAAAAAGTCACAAATCCTTTTCTTTTAATTTGAAAAATAGAAAAAGGACTTTATGTATGCACTTTAAGTTGGTAGAAGAATGGGGTCTTTTATTTAATTAAAAGAGGACATGTTCTTTTAATCAAATAATGAACTTAGGATAGCATAGTCAAACTATAGGTTATAATCAAATCAATTGATTATTAGCAATTTGGTCCAGAAAAATTATTTAAATTAGCTAAAATGCTGAGAAGGGGAACAATAGTCTAGATGACCATTTTTAGGTGATTACATTTTTCCCTCTTTGACTAATGCATGATTGATTTGGGAACACATTATGTCAAAGAAAATAGAAGGCAAGTAGGTAGCAATAGATAGGAATATATGATTATGAAAAATGAAATGCAAAAGGAGATAGAAGATCCTAAATGTATAGATTGATAGTGATAATACTAAACACTAGGAAAAAGATGATGATATAATTGAAGAAGAATTATAATACCTAGCTAAGCAAATAGATTGAGAGAAAATGAAAAGATCAATCATATGCTCTTAAGAAATAGATAGTTGTAGCAAGCGATGATACAGTATTTATGCCCCCTCAGGATCAAAATCAAAATGAGGTAAGGGAAATGTCGAAATGAGTGAGATATGAGAAAATTGTGATATAGCAATGTCCAAGATGACAGATAGATGATTAGAACCCGAGAGTGGCTATTAAGGAGCAACAGAATACCCCAGTTTGACCAGAGTTGCCCACAAAGAATAAAGCATAAAAATTAGGTCAAATTGAGTAGAAAGGTTATTTTAGACATGAAAATGTGAATAGTGTAGAAATGATGAAGACATGAAGAAATGAATATGCCCCATTGATGATTCAAAGATTAGACCTTAAAAGGTTAATGAACTACTCAGAAGAAGGTAGAATTTATAATGCAATTTTGATTATTAAGATGAACTTGGATTTCAATTTCAATCCTAAAAATAGATCCAGGACATCAAAATTATATAAGAGTTCAAAAGGTTATATATATGTGATGATAGGATAGTAAAGAGATGAAGCGAAAGATCAAGAAGATGAAAAGACATGATAAAGAAGAAAGTAAAGAAAGATATGAGAGCAGTTAGCTAATATGTCAAAGAAAAGATGAAGAGAGAGCTCTCCCCATATGAAATAATGCAAGACTAAGCTAGAGAATGAACCTATAATGCAAACTAATATGCAAAGTGGTTTACCAGCAAGAAACACATAACATTTAGACTTGTATTTCATCATTAAGCATTTATTAGGGACATAATGAGATCATACAACCATCACTAGTATAACTATGAGGATATGAATATGGTCGATATCAAATAGGAATGTGGAAATATAATATAAACATCAAAGACATGTAAATAAAGATGGCTATGCAATTAGATTCCCTAGGTTTGATATAGAAAGATTACACTTATATCAAGGCATAAGCATCAAGATAATCCTCGAGTGTGGTCTTGTGAAAAAAATCAAGGATGATACATTTTTAAGTCCATGTGTTAAGTAGGAAAAGCATGAAAGCTTGAAAACACCTTAGACAAACAAAGTATACCCACAAGAAAAAAGCAAGTAAACATGCCCATGCCCCCAATCTTCTAGTCTATGACATCCCCAAAAGACTATTAAGGAGGGAACATATAGAAAATAAATCATCATAGAAAACACACAAAGAAGATAAAATTCATCATAGCTTAGTCGTTTAAATGTTTAAGTGCATTTGTGTAAGTCACTTTTCCATTTCTTCAAGATTCAACTTTGATAGTGAGAAATATCATGAGATCTGAGACTATAGGTAAACTATCTAAAAAGTGTTGAGAAATACTATTTTGTGAGTTTCCAAAGAAATATTAATGCATAATAATACCTTAATAGGCTAAGAAATTGTGCCCCCAAGATGAGGACAAGAAACAATTCCAAGCTAGGAAATGTTTTGTAGAGTGGGTGATTGAGACTAATAGACATAGATGCAAGGGTCTCAAGTAGCACATGTTTCCAAGTTTTCACCACTTGGCATATTTTTGTTAGGAACTTTTTCATTTATATTTTTTTTATTGAGATATTTGATTGTTTTTTGTGATACATCAAAGTGACTATTGCTAGGTTTTCACTAAGATGGTCATTTTTTCAGGACATTTTATGTTTTTTAGGATTTTTTTCAGCATCATATATGTTTTTGTTTGGATTTTTTAGAATGATTTAGAGATCACTAGTTCTCAAGCACGGTCATATTTTTTGTCCCAGTGTCTAGCAAGGTGTAGGATATGATGAAGTATAAAGTTGGTGGATAAGAAAAGATGGATAGGTGAGGAGTATGAAGCAAGTTAAAGTGATCCTCAAGGACATACTCCTCAAGAGTACCCAAGCTAGGGATAGATAGCCATAGGAAGTAGGTTTTTGATAAGCAATGGAAGCAATGAGCAAGATACTATATAGAATAAGAAGTTGAATCCAATAAGTGAGATAACATATAGGATAAGCAGTGGAGGCCAATAATAAATATAGCATGAAAGCATGTAGTCCAAAAGAGTAGACATGCCAAGAGACCTATGTGAACCATGTTTTTCTTTATTGTGATCAAGACCAAGGAGTAAACTAGATAGGATAGTGATGGGATAGGGAAATAAGAATAAAGCTAGATGTGACAGCTATGAATGAATGAGAAAGCACAATAGAGAAGCTAATGCATAAGATAACCAATGTGCTTGGATAGCTCAACAATGTCAAGGTAAAAGAGGAAGAGGGAATACATGGATGATAAAAGAATTACACACCATGACTGTTTGCCAAGTTTTCATCATGGTACTTATCCAAGGTACCACAAGAAGTAGTTTTTACCATAGGAAAAGATTATTTCTCTTTACTTTTACTACCAAGGTGCCACAACAATTGGTTTTCACCAAGGCCCTTTTTTTTCTTTTTTTCTTTTTTTTTTGGATTTTTAAAAATAGGTCAAAATTTTTCAAGTTAGATGGAGCTCCTAAAGGAAGGATAAGTCATGATAAGCTAAGACCATAAATAATTATGCTCAAAGATGTTGATAGGGTGATGAAAGAGAGATGGTAGTAGGATAATTATATGAAGGATAAAATTTCATACCTTGAAAGGATTGTAGGAGTATGCATAGAAAGTAAGTGTATTTTTTAGAGGATTTCATGAGGTTAGGTGAAAAAGTGGTCAAGATCAACATTGACACACACCTTGAAGGGTGATGAAATGATTGAGGAATCATGGAGGAAATAGCTTGAGGTTTAGATGTATGAGGTGGTAGGATAATTTTAGGAGAAGATGGAGTTGAAGGCTTTAGATTCTTTTTATGAATATGTTTGGAAGAATATGGAGTGGAAGTCTTTGGAAGCTTGAATGTCAAATTTTATTTATTTTCAATACTCAATTCATTCAAGAGAGACTTGGGAATCCATATAGCTTTAGATTTTTCTTTTTATTTGGATGTTTTAGAGTGTATTTCTTCAATCATGGGTTTAGGAACCCATATTTTCTTTGATTTATTTCTTTGGGTAGTAGACCTTTGCGTTCTCTTGAATGTTTTATCTTTCATAGAATTTACATGTCAATTAGATAGGACATAGTGATTTTCATTTTTCAATGGATTCTTATGTTTATTCTCACTTCCAAAAGAATTGGGATTTATGGATGAATAAGGCTGATATGATTGGTTTAGATGGATAGATAGGTGGAAATTCATTGAGGATGAGTGTCTTTTTTTATCTTGAGGTATGATGGGAGAGTTGGGAGTGAAAAATGTAGAAGATGAACATAAGGTCCCAATATTGATGGAAGGTTTAAAGGGTTTAGCTTAGATGGATAAGGACCAAGGATAGATTTAGAAGATGTAAAGGGATAGTGGAAAAGGATATTAGCATCTTTAGAGTGAGCAACATGGTCAAAGTCATCAATAGACTCATGAGTAGCTTTGATAGGAACAACATTTTTAATATCAGTGCTTGAAGCTTGAGCATAATTTTGAAGTGGATGTGTAGAAGCAGAACATGAGGGGATCCTTTGATCTTGACAAGTAGATATGGATAGCATAGGAAGAGACATTTTCTCATAATTTTTTGTAAGCTCGAGGAAAATAGTGGAAGTGATGTCTTCATCATACTTAGGAGGTGGATAAGACATAGGATATGAAGGAGTGACATTTTGAAGGAGATGAAAGGGTTCTTGATCTTGATCTTTCTTGACATTTATAGATTTATCTTTTTGATAGTCCTCTTGACATGGAGCCACTTCTAATGACATGGGAAATATGAGGTTTTCATGATAGGCTCTTGAAGAGGTAATGGGGGACTAGTTGGAGTAGGAATAGTAAGCATAGAATCACATGAAAGTTGAGGATCCTTAGGCTTAGTAGTATGGAAAATATTTGCAGCCAAGTGAAGATTAGCTTGAGTTTCTTTTAGAGGTAGCCCTTGAGGATAGGCATAGTCAATGTGAAAATAATTAGGTTCTTTGTTTGATCGATTTATGTTGGAAAGCTTTGAAGTGTTGGGAGATACATGAGTGTTGGAAGAAGCAGAGGTATCAAGGAAAATAGCACTAGACATAGGTCCATTAATATCATCTTGTTTAAGAGAATTATCCTCACCACATGAGTCATTAGATTTATTAACAATCCCATCATCAATAAGATCTTGGATTTTATGTTTCAGCTCAATGCAATCTAAAGTACTATGCTCATTATGTTGATGATAAGAACAATAGATATCCAGAATGAGTTTCCATATGAGATAGAATTAGGCAATGTGATGAGCTAATTAGAAAGGAGAATTTGCAAGATGATGTCACAAGAATCTTTCAAGGGAGTAAAATTTATTTCAAAAGTATGTATGGGATCACCATGTTCATATCATGAATAAATATCTTCATCAAAGATAGGTTTATCATGAAATATTGCCATAGGCTCAAAGGAGGTATCGCTTTCTTGTTCTCTAAAAAGGTCTTTAGATCTAGAGTATGAAGAAATTTGATGACTTGGAGTAGAATATGTAAATATTGAAGAAGATGACCCATGTGTATTTAAAGGTCTTAAGGGCAATTTTTTTAAGAATGCAATCTTCTCCTCTAACCTTTTCTCAAGTTTAGACTTCATTTCTATGATGTTCTTAGAGAGATGAAGGTAAGAAATATCATTTGTCTCTTATAGTTCTTTGTATTGCACATATAGATCTTGAAACTCTTTAGTGGCATGGAGGATATCATGATCATCTATATTTGGTTGAGTTTCGGTAGCACAACACTTGAATTCCATAGTGGTAGATAGATAATCAAGCATGAAGGAGACTAGAGGAAGCTAAGAAGGTGAGACAACATAACTTGATGTCCAAACTAGAGAGGTAGAGTATTCACTTGTCAATATAGTAGAGGGAAATTAAAGTGACTTGTTAAGAAAAGTGTCCAAGAAACTTATGACACTAGTGAATCAAGTCAAGAGCTAGGAAAGAAGCCAAATAGCCAAATAGATATAGCAAGTAGGTTGACAAGTGAACAACTTTCCCAACCCACGAGTGTAGTCAAGAAATCAAGGTAACCATTTCAGCAAAAAGATAACTAGCAAGTGGACGTAGACCATGAATATAGAAAAACCAAGAGAACTAAAACCAAAGAGTCACTTTCAGCATGTTAAAGCACTAGACATAGCAAAGAAAATTCAAATGATGAGACTCCTCTTAGCAAGAAACACAATAAAAATGTTAAGACTTGATGTTTTGACTTGGTTGACAAAGTGTGATAGCATAGAGAGTTTTATGTTTAAAAGAATTTTTTCCAAGCAAGACAGTGACACATGGAGTAGTCTTAAAACAATCAAGTAAGGGACAAAGTAACCTTTCATGATACAAGAATATGTGAGGTCTCAAAAGAAATCCTTAGAACAATTATCATGTGTATGTTCATAATATTTCCATGGGTCTAGCACATTTGAGACCACATCAAGAAATATCTACCTAAAGGACATGGTTCATTACTCAACAACTTGTCCCACACTATGTGTTCCTTCACCTCACACTATGAGATATTGGCTTTTTCACAAAAGTGCCATAAGCACAACCAAAGTAACACAAATGGTGAGTTTAAAATCTTGGGGTGATCTGGGTAGTCCACTAGGATCAATCCTTGCACTAAGAAGTTGAGCAAAAAAAAGGGTAGCTACTAACTTAGAGTGTTCAAAAAAGATTTTTGTTTATAGCACTCATCTTGCTCCTGATATAGGACACCTCACCTTGTGATCAGTAACTAGTCTTGCAACCACAAGAGTACCTTAAGCATTCCTCCCTAGTGATCTCCTCATGGTTGCAATCCCACAAGCAATCACACTAGGTAAGAGAAGTGCTACATCTATTGAGGTTTTGTGTCCTTGATAGCCTTGAGATTATAGTTTTGACAACTGGCTAATAATGATATGTAATTTTTGTCATTTATGGCAACACATGATGTACATGTTCACAAAAAACCTCAGAATTAAAGATACTTAGTGTTTGGTAATCAAAAATTTGTCTAAGTATAGAATTTGGTTTATAGTAGTGTATTGTTTTATTTATAACTTGTTGTTGATGTCATATTATGACTAGAAAAGTTACATGAAGACAATATACACATTGGTGATAATCATGTTTAAAGAAAAAAAAGATAGCAAAATTGCAGGAAAGAATTTTTTTTAATTACTTGTCCAATTAGGGCTAACATCCTAGATGTTTATTCTAAGTTGGAAAAGTGATTTTTAGTCTTAGTCGACCCAACAAAAATTTGTGAAAAGGCATGGTATTTATGCAAAGGACATTTTGAAATAAGTGTGTAAGTGGTGTGCAAGTGCTATATGCAAACTTTTGTGAAAGCAATATATACAAACTTTTATATGAGCTATTTAGTGATCTAAGATCAAGATAAAGATCAAATATCGATCAAGGAAGAAGATATAGTACCTATTCTAGAAGTCTAATTACTTGTTTGGGTAGTGATCTCTTCTTGTAATTGGAAGTACATGTTTGTGCAGTGGGCTCATCTTGCATCTACTGTACCACAACTCCTAATAGGGTTTGAATCTCCTAACAGGGATCCAAAGTCTCCTAACAGGGACTCCTTATACTAAATTGTCTCATTGACTCCTAACAGGGTCCATCTTCTAACAAGGAACTTATATATTAGTATATAATCTAGTGGATATCATCCCCACTAGGGTTTTCCCTTGGCCAAGGTTTCCCTAGTTAACAAAATATGGTGTTATGAGTTATCTTTGTGCATTGTTACTATTACTATTCAGCATTACTTTGTTGCTTTGTTATGCATGGTTTAAAGTAAGTAATAATATCTAGCTAGCGACTAAAGTTTGTAGATTATTGATTCACCCTCCCCCCCCCCCCCCTCGTAATCCCTATTTCTAATAATTGGTATCAAAGCTCAATTACTTTGAAGAGGCTTAACAGCTTAAGTAAGATCCCTATGGATATGGAACAATTGATGAAGAACCTTGAAGAAGTTCTTGAACAAATTGATCTCCTTACTGAAGAAAGAGATAAGCTAAAGCAAAGATATGAAGAATCCAAAGCATACATTGATCAATTGAAGGAAAAGATTGAACATCTCAAATCCAAGCCTGAATCTACTGAATCTGGAACTGGTGATGATTATTCAAAGTTGAAAATAGAGCACAAGATCTTGAAGCATGAATTGAAGATTATAAATCTGAAGCTAACTTTGAGAAATGATACTAGCAAAATTGAATCTAATTTGAAGATTGAAAATGTAGATCTCAAAGCAAGTTTGGCAAAGAAAACATCTAACTTTGAAACATTGAAAAAAGATCATGAAGAGCTCCATAAGTACAATACTATTATGAAAGGTGAATTAACACAGAGTAAGAAATAATTTGAGAAGCTTTATTTCATTAGAGAAAAGCTTGATGATTCAATGTCAATACAGAGACCTACTTATGATAAGATTGGTCTTGGTTATCTAATTAACATGTTTGTGAAGAAACCCGAGATTAGATTAGATCTAAAAGATAAAGAGAAATTTGATGATAAGATTGAATCCAGTCAATCTTTTGATAAACCTAAAGAAGTTAAGCAAAACAAGGAAGTTGAAATCTTGCATGAACCAAAGCATTTCGAATCTCCTAAGCCAACTAAGTATAAATTTAGAGGTTAGTGTTATTTTATGTAATGAAATAGGTCATATGAAAAGAGATTGTATTAATAAGTCATTTAATCATGTTAAGGACTTTTTTGTCATAATTGTCATGGTATGGGTCATAATGCAATTGATTGTAGGAAACCTAAGTATGATAATGATAGAAGAAATAGTAGAATGTCTAGAAATACTAACCCTATAGATAGAAGAAGATCTAATGAAAATTGAGAGAAGGAAGATATTATTAAGACAAAAGATAGATCATGTGTTATAAGTCTAACAACTTAGGATAAATTTCTCAGAATTGTCATGCACCTGATGATCAGCAAAATATTAAAAGTTGAGCACTAGTATGTCAGTTATGCAACAACTTCAAACATGTAGCAAAGTACTATAGAATGGATAGAAACTTCAGAGATGGAAGGAACAATGGAAAAAACTTTGGGAATAGAAGGAATGATGGAAAAAACATCAGAAATGATAAAAGGAACTCTGAAACTAACAAAGACAATGAGGAACAAAGAAACATTGTTAGTGAACTTTGAGAAAAATTAATGAAGCATTTGTGAAAGGAGTAGATATCTCAAAAGAAAAGCTAGATGATGATGAGATGGGAAGATCAAAATCAGTTGTTGAGTTTGATTTAATTAAGTTGAATTAAGCTTGTTCACAACATCAAAATTTGAGAACTTTATTTAGAACTTTATGATACCCACAAAGCTTCGTTACTCCAGTATGAAGACCTTATAGACCAACTCTCTAATGCAAATGAAGAAATCAAGATTCTCAGAGTACAAAATGAAATTCTAAAGAATGATTTAAGAACTGAGAGACAAATCAATGAAAGCTTGGAAAATGATCTAATCTCTGAAAGGAAAGTCAATGAAAGAATGATGAAATCCCAAGCAGATATGAATCAATTAAATCAACAAAATGAGGAAAATCTTTATAGACATAAAGGTAAAGCTGGTCTTGGATACAAGGAAGAAGGTGAATCCTCCAAACAAGGTGAACAAAGGAATCAAAAACCCACTTGTAATCACTATGGCAAGTTAGGCCATACATCAAACAAATGCTGGAGCAATGGAAAAGAAAAATTCAATGGTAAATGCTTCAATTGCAATAAACATGGTCACAAAGCAAATGAGTGCAAAGAAAAAGCAAAATTTGAAGGCAACTATCACAAATGCAAAAAACATGGTCACAAGGCATTCCAATGTAGATCCAAATCATTCAATCTAGTTGAACAACTTGTCAAAGCCATATTTGGATGGGACTACAACACCTAGTGTAGATGTCACTATTGTGGAGAATATGGACATACTGGCATAAATTGTGCAAGACATCACCTAAAGAAGAAGGACACTACTGTAAGGTGCTATACATGTACAGAACTTGGTCATATAGCTAGAAATTGCATGAATATAGAAAGAATTGAAGATGAGAAGAAAATCAAAGCAAACAACATTTGGAAGCAAATGAAACAATAGTGGATTCCAAAATCTACCGAACAAGATAAGTCAAGCAATGGAAATATCACTCAAGAAATGAGTGACTCCACCATCTCCGATTAATATTCATAAAAGAAAGTATGGAACTGCATCCTCCAAGAATTATCCTAAACAATTCCACAAGAAGAAAGATGATCAAAATAGTATTCAGATACACTTTGATCCTAGACTTAATCGAGTTCGATTGGGTAAAATAAAGTTTCATTTATCAAGTTATATCAACCAAGTAAGGTTAGTTCATGATTTTGCTGAGTTAGGTCAGTACATCAACATTCTCTTTTGATCACTGAGTTGATAGTATCTATCGAGAAAGTGGATGAAAACCTGTCATTTCATCTACCATCGTACCAAGCATTTATGATGAATTTTTGTCAAAAGGGAAAAATTTGATCTCATTCTTCACTGCAAACTTTGAGCTAAGTTATCTTCTGTGATTCCAGAGTAAGCTTAAAGCAATTTCAAGAAAATTTTAAAGGGCAAAGAATCTGTTCAGAATTTCTCTTCACTTACCGAGCAGCAATGGCATCCAAAAGTAGCACCTCCAAGGCAAAGAGAGGCTCAAAAATGCTAGTTAAAGGTGTGGAATGGAAGGCGTCGAACTTCAAATTGGCACCAGAAATTGCAGAATCATTTGATCCTAATGGTGCTCAGTCTCAAATTCCTCCAAAGGTACTCCTTATAAATGACATTCACTCTCATTTCAAATGTTCCATTCAAGAACTTGGAAACCTAGAAATTGATAATGCCCTAGGAGAAATGAGCATAGATGGAAATTTGAAACCCGAGCATAAGCATCTTGAAACAAAAGGGATAACCCACATTTCACATTTGCCAAGGAATTTTCAAGTTAAATGGGTTAGGTATGTACTAAGTCAGGTCACAATGGGAAATTGTGGTTAGAGCAACCAATGCTTATCACAAAGAAAATGATTAACAAGATTACTAGCCTTCCCATGTTGAGCAAAGCTAAGTCTACCAAAACCCTAGGTAAGGAAGAATTGCAAAGGATAACCCAAGTAGAATGGGATGGTAGAGGACTTAAGCTCAGTATAGTAGCTGACATTGAATTAAGATTTGGTATTCACATCATTACTCATAAAATTTACAATTCGAGTCGTCCAAATAGTGTACCTTGTGAAGTAGTAGATTTAGCATATAAGGTAGTAAAGAAGAATGTTGAGTTTGATCTGTCTGAATTGCTTTTGTCTCAATTTAATAAAAATATGGAAAGCATAAGGACTTCAAAGAACAACTTCTGCAAATGTTTATTTTTCTATGTTCAAAAGTCTTTTCCATCAAAAGGATCAGTAGTATGGAGAAAAGATATTCCCATTCTTTATCAAATAAATGACTTCATTACAGAGTTAGGTGAAAATTTTGATAGTGTTTTGGATAATTACTTTGAATATTTTAAGGAAAAAATGAACAATAGGTTTTGGATTCCACCTAAACTGGTTGAGGAATACAAAGAAGATGTATGCTTTATGGTAGGTTGTGACAAAGTATACATACAGGTAGTCAGGCCCCAAGTTGCATGGGTGAAACCTCTTCCTTATGAGGTCAATATTTATGAAACTAGAAATATCATAGAAGCATTGGTGAATGAACTAGTAGACCCAAAACAAATAGTCTTTGGAACTTATGATGAAGCTAAGGCCAGAATTGAGCTTCAAATCAAAATCCCTCAGGTCATTAGCAAAGGAAAGAGGAAGATTGCAAAGCTAAAAATAGAACTTGGTCCTCTGATGATTACTAAAGGGAAAGGAGAAGATGATGAAGAAGAAGAGGAAACCGAGTCAGAAAAAGTAGAGGAACCTCAACAGAAGAAAGGTAAGGTGATTATCACCAAACCTAAAAAGCAAGCTACTGCAGTCTTCTCCAGGAGAACAAGACAGGGGAAGAAGGAACCTATACTTGTCAAGCCTCCACTCACATTTGAGGCAAGATTGAAGCAATTAGAAGAAGGTACTAGCTTCACAAATTTCAAAGCATTGAAGTTTGAAACAAGAACAGAACAGGAGAAAATGCAGATTGAGGAATTGGTATTGAGTAAAATGGGAAGATGGAAATACTCTCTAGACAAAATTGCTTCTCAGATCCAGAAAGAGCTATTAGAGAGGTTGCAACCAAGATGGGAAATTGCAATCAAGACTATCAAGGATATATTTGAGCAAATCTTGAAAAATCTCCTGTCGAGTCTCACTAATGCAGAAGTGAAGAAATCAATGAAAGATCATGAAGGTAATATGATGATTAGATTCCACACTTGTTTGATACTAATCAAAGACATTGAGCATGTTTTAAATGATGCAACAAACATGTGGAAACATATCTATCATCTACATAAATCCAGTGAGGATATTGTTAAAATCAAGGACAATGATAGCAGTGATGATGATGATATTGAAGATATTCCAGGGGATCTGCATTCAATGATGATAAATGTTGAGGAAGAAGAAAAGGAATATGAAATGGAGGAAGAAGACAAGGAAGATGAAATGGAGGAAGAAGAAGCTGAACAAGCTAAGGAGGAAGATGATCCCATAAAAATTGCAGCCAAAGTCATTGCATCTCTTCCTCACTCTCCACCTAAAGCAGCTACATCAACTGTGGAGATAGCTTCTACTGGTGAGATTGTGTGCACAACAGCTTCATCAATTGCTCAATCTTCACCTGTCTCCTCTTAGCTTTGGGTACCATCTATGCAAGTGTCTACCACTTCATTAAGCAAGCTACAGCCATCTTCATTGATCGATTCATCATTAGCTATAGCAGTAAGTTCATCAAGCATATCAACTTCTACTACAGAGTGTACGGTAAATGTACCCACTGGTACTTCAATTTTGACAATTTCATCTACTCCAATTTTTGCATCAGTTAGTTCTCCCATTCCAATTTGTACATCAATCTTGGGAGGAACATCAATTTTTGATACTATTAGTACTTCTCTCAGTCTTCCTCTAGTTAGTCCTATTCCAATTTTGTCAGCTAGTCTAGCCTCATCAACTATTGTTTCAGTTTCAAAGGAAAAAGATGAAGTCACTGCAAGAAAAGCAAAGAGATACACATTTTCTAGCAAGGCATTGGATGAGGAAATAGACTTGGATAAGGACATTGTCATTCCTAAGATAGATCCGGATAATGCATCAGTCAATGCAATGAGAATGATCAGTCAGCTATTAGATCAGAAGGCAAGGAAAAAACAATTGAGGCATGAGAGAGATCAAGAATATTGTATTATTGAAAGTGCTAAGAATATTCTAATAGAGGCTATAGGTGTTGAAGTAGATTCTACTCAACACATTTTGATTTAGTTAGAAGAGGTTGTATATAAATTCAATGAGGATACCTCTGACCAAGAAAAATTGATTGAAAAGGCAGAGAAGAAATTTGACAATAAGGTGCTTGAGCACATTGCTCAGCATATTGCATTAAAATGGGTAGAATCGTCTACAATTTTGAGTAATTTTGAACATTCTTTTAATAATGTAACTTTGCTTTTTGGCAAACTTTGTGATGTTACTGAGTATTCTAAGGAAATCAAAGAAAATTTGAATAAAATTGATGAGGATATGAAGGTCAGTGCCCAAATGTTGTAGCTTGACCACAGCTCAAGTTCATCCCATCATCTCAGAATAAGATTTTTGTCAGAGAAACAGGCAGAATTATTGAGAGAGGAAGCAAGGATCAGGTGTACTCTGATTGACATCCAAAATATGATCCTTCCTGTCATGGACACAATGCAAAAGCATATTGCCCATTCCAAAACATTGATTCATGACAAAAACTTCTCAATTGCAGATCATATGATTGAACTCTCTGCAGAAGTTCAAATAGCACTCTCCACAAGCAAACTTTTGCAAGATAATTGGGATAAGACATTGGCTCTTATTCTCAAGGTACATTCTAAGTTTATCTCTCATTTTGGAATCTTTGTGTAAATATTTATTGTTTAATTTGGCATTATTGTCAAAAAGGGGGAGATAGCACACTCCAAGAGATAATTGTGCAAGAGATATGTGTAATGACTTGTAAATATTGTGCATATTATATGGGGGAGATACATGTAAGAAAGATATGTGTAATAAGACTTGCAAAGATCAATTTTGAAAATTCAGAACTATATGTCAATTTTTGCACATAAACTTTGAATAATAATTGTTTTTGTCACTAATGCCAAAGGGGGTGATTGTTGGCATAAATTTATTTGTCATTAGTGACAACACTCATCTCATAGTTCTAACCGAGCACTGAGTAATACAGTTTATACTGAGTGATGGCAACTGAGTTCAAATCGAGAACTGAAGACATAGTTCAAACCGAGCGTCAAAGATACAGTTCAAACTGAGTAGTGAAGACACAGTTCTAACCGAGTGAAGATGCACTTATTGTTAATCGAGTGGAGATGCACTTAGTGTTAATTGAGTGAACTTGCACTTAGTGTTAACTGAGTAAAGATGCACTCAGTATTAACTGAGTGAGGAAGCACTCAGTGATGATCGAGTGAAGAAAGACTCAGTGATAATCGAGCTCAGGAGGTTAACAAAGAATTTAGTTTCTACCAAGTGACACTATATCTACCAAGTAACCAAAGGTTACCGAGTCTCAGGAAACGTTGTATGACTAGTATGAACCGAGCCCCTACCTCTACCGAATGCATGATGATGCTGAGTAACGTAGTGGATGCCGTGTATCAGAAGGTCATCAAGTCTGTCTCAAGAACTTGAGTTTATTTTACTATTTGGTCGACTTAGTTATATTTTGTTTACTTGTGTTTGGCCGACCTTGCATGAATAATTATTGGAATGGTATATATATGTAATGTATTATATCATTCAACATATAGATACAAGGAAGATATATAAGATATAGAATATTGCACAAAAGAGGGACATAAGATATGATATGTGAATTCATCAGCAGTAAAGAATACTCAACAAGGTCTACAAGGAGTAGAAATGATTTCATCAATCACAGAAGGTGATCTACAATAAAGAATCCAGTCAAGTTGTAAGTTGATTTGTCGATTTAGCCTAATAGGTGAATCATTCTTGTAAATCCTTTAACAAGGTAGACTTAACCGTCTTTATTCAAATCTCCTAACACAGTGCATACTTGTAAAGTATGTTTGTAAATCCTCTAACAAGGTGGATCTAGCAATCCTTTGTGCTCCTAACAGGGCAGATCACCAGAAGTGATCATTGTAAGCCTTAACCAGCCAACTTCATACTGCAGTAACAAAGCTTTGTTGGTATCATCCCCACCCCAGTTTTACTTTCTATTTTGGAAGGTTTTTGGGTCACCAAATCTCTATGCATATATGGTTTAAATGTTTAATAGTTCTTTTATACAGTAGGCTACATGAGTAAATGTTGTATATGGTTATTCTGAATTGACTTAAAAGTTTTATTATTACTGATTCACCCCTCCCCTCTCAGTAACCTATTATATCTTGAATATTTCTAATAATTGGTATCAGAGCTTTTCGGTTCTCAGGACAAAGTTTGACAACTTGAGCAAAGATCTAAGTTATGGAGATTTTCAAACTGGAGAAAGTTATTGAAAATGAAAAGTTAGATCTAGAAATGGCTATGGTTCAACTCAAAGAAGCAAATGAGCATCTTTCTCAATCCCAAAAAAGAAGAAAGGAACTTGCAAGACAAATGAATGACCATCATTATTTTGAAGAAAAGATTGAAGATTTGTTACCATCAAGTAGTTTAGAAGAAGCTGACAAGGCAATCAAAGAACTTCTAGAAAAGAATGGATCTCTATAAGAAGAGGTAAGAAAGCTTAAAAGAGAGCAAGAAATATAGTCAATTAGGCTATGTGAAGTTTTGGAACAAAGAAACAAAGCACAAGAAGAATTGAAGATAAAAGCCATAAAATTCATAATCAATCCCATTAGCATGAAGACCTTATAGACCAATTCTCTAATGCAAATGAAGAAATCAGGATTCTCAGAGTACAAAATGAAAGTCTACAGAATGATTTAAGAACTAAGAGACAAATCAATGAAAGCTTGGAAAATGATCTAATCTCTGAAAAGCAAGTCAATGAAAGAATGATGAAATCCCAAGCAGATATGAATCAATTAAATCAACAAAATGAGAAAAATCTTTATAGACATAAAGGTAAAGCTGGTCTTGGATACAAGGAAGAAGGTGAATCCTCCAAACAAGGTGAACAAAGGAATGAAAAACCCACTTGTAATAACTATGGCAAGTTAGGTCATACATCAAACAAATGCTGGAGCAATGGAAAAGAAAAATTCAATGGTAAATGCTTCAATTGCAATAAACATGGTCATAAAGCAAATGAGTGCAAAGAAAAACCAAAATTCGAAGGCAACTATCACAAATGCAAAAAACATGGTCACAAGGCATTCCAATGCAGATCCAAATCATTAAATCTAGCTAAACAACTTGTCAAAGCCATATTTGGATGGAACTACAACACTTGGTGCAGATGTCACTATTGTGGAGAATATGGACATACTGGCATAAATTGTGCAAGACATCACCTAAGGAAGAAGGACACTACTATAAGGTGCTATACATGTAGAGAACTTGGTCATATAGCTAGAAATTGCATGAATATAGAAAGAATTTAAGATGAGAAGAAAATCAAAGTAGACAACATTCGAAAGTAAATGAAGCAACAGTGGATTCCAAAATCTACCAAACAAGATAAGTCAACCAATGGCAATATCACTCAAGAAATGACTGACTCCACCATCTTCGATTAATATTAATAAAAGAAAGTATGGAACTGCATCCTCCAAGAATTATCCTAAACAATTCCATAAGAATAAAGATGATCAGAACATTATTCAGATACACTTTGATCTTAGACTTAACCGAGTTCGGTCGGGTGCAATAAAGTTTCATTTATCGAGTTATATCAACCGAGCAAGGTCGGTTCGTGATCTTGCTGAGTTAGGTTAGTACATCAAAGTTTTCTTTTGATCATCGAGTTGATAGTATCTATCAAGCAAGTGGATGACAACCTGTCATTTCATCTACCATTGTACTGAGCATTTATGACAATTTTTTGTCAAAAGGGAAAAATTTGATCTCATTCTTCACTACGAACTTTGAGCTAAGTTATCTTCTGTGATTCCAGAGCAAGATTAAAGCGATTTCGAGAAAATTTTAAAGGGCAAAGAATCTATTCAAAATTTCTCTTCACTTACCGAGCAGCAATGGCATCAGGAAGTAGAAGCTCCAAGGCAAAGAGAGGCTTAGAAATGTTGGTTAAAGGTGCGGAATGGAAGGCGTCAAACTTCAAATTGGCACCAGTAATTGTAGAATCACTTGATCCTAACGGTGCTCAGTCTCAAATTCATCCAAAGGTACTCCTTATAAATGACATTCACTCTCATTTCAAATGTTCCATTCAAGAACTTGGAAACCTAGAAATTGATAATGCCCTAGGAGAAATGAGCGTAGATGGAAATTTGAAACTTGAGCATAAGCATCTTGAAACAAAAGGGTTAACCCACATTTCACATTTGCCAAGGAATTTTCAAGTTAAATGGGTTAGGTATGTACTCAGTCAGGTTCACAACGGGAAATTGTGGTTAGAGCAACTAGTGCTTATCACAAAGAAAATGATTAACAAGATTACTAGCCTTCCCATGTTGAGCAAAGCTAAGTCTACCAAAACCCTAGGTCAGGAAGAATTGCAAAGGCTAACCCAAGCAGAATGGGATGGTAGAGGACTTAAGCTCAGTATAGTAGCTGATGCTGAATTAAGATTTGGTATTCATGTCATTGCTCATAAAATTTACAATTCGAGTCGTCCAAACAGTGTACCTTGTGAAGCAGTAGATTTAGCATATAAGGTAGTAAAGAAGAATGTTGAGTTTGATCTGTCTAAATTGCTTTTGTCTCAATTTAATAAAAATATGGAAAGCATAAGGACTTCAAAGAACAACTCCTGCAAATTTTTATTTTTCTATGCTCAAAAGTCTTTTCCATCAAAAGGATCAGTAGTATGGAGAAAAGATATTCCCATTCTTTATCAAATAAATAAGTTCATTGCAGAGTTAGGTGAAAATTTTGACAGTGTTTTGGATAATTACTTTGAAGATTTTAAGGAAAGAATGAACAATAGGTTTCGGATTCCACCTAAACTGGTTGAGGAATACAAAGAAGATGTATGCTTTATGGTAGGTTGTGACAAAGTATACATATAGGCAGTCAGGCCCTGAGTTGCATGGGTGAAACCTCTTCCTTATGAGGTCAATATTGATGAAACCAAAAATATCATAGAAGCATTGGTGAATGAACCAATAAACCCAAAGCAACCAGTCTTTGGAACTTATGATGAAGCTAAGGCTAGAATTGAGCTTCAAATCAAAATCCCTCATGTCATTAGCAAAGGAAAGAGGAAGATTGCAAAGCTAAAAATAGAACTTGGTCCTCTAATGATTACTAAAGGGAAAGGAGAAGATGATGAAGAAGAAGAGGAAACCGAGTCAAAAAAAGCAGAGGAACCTCAACAGAAGAAAGGTAAGGTGATTATCACCAAACCTAAAAAGCAAGCTACTGCAGTCTTCTCTAGGAGAACAAGACGGGGGAAGAAGGAACCTATACTTGTCAAGCCTCCACTCACATTTGAGGCAAGGTTGAAGCAATTAGAAGAAGGTACTAGCTTCACAAATTTCAAAGCATTGAAGTTTGAAACAAGAAAAGAACAGGAGAAAATGTAGATTGAGGAATTGGTATTGAGTAAAATGGGAAGATGGAAATACTCTTTAGACAAAATTGCCTCTCAGATCTAGAAAGAGCTATTGGAGAGGTTGAAACCAAGATGAGAAATTGCAATCAAGAATATCAAGGATATCTTTGAGCAAACCCTGAAAAATCTCCTACCAAGTCTCACTGATGTAGAAGTGAAGAAATCACTGAAAGATCATGAAGGTAATATGATGATTAGATTCCACACTTGTTTGATACTAATCAAAGACATTGAGCATGTTCTAAATGATGCAAAAAACATGTGGAAACATATCTATCATCTACATAAATCCAATGAGGATATTGTTGAAATCAAGGACAATGACAGCAGTGATGATGATGATATTGAAGATATTCCAGGGGATCTGCATTCAATGATGATAAATGTTGAGGAAGAAGAAAAGGAAGATGAAATGGAGGAAGAAGACAAGGAAGATGAAATGGAGGAAGAAGATCCCATAAAAATTGCAGCCAAAGTCATTGCATCTCTTCCTCAAGCAGCTACATCAACTGTGGAGATAGCTTCTACTGGTGAGATTGTGTTCACAACAGCTTCATCAATTGCTCAATCTTCAGCTATCTCCTCTCAGCTCTAGGTACCATCTATGCAAGTGTCTACCACTTCATTAACTGAGCTATAGCCATCTTCATTGATCGAGTCATCATCAGCTATAGTAGTAATTTCATCAAGCATATTAGCTTCTACTGCAAAGTGTACAGTAAATGTACCCATGGGTACTTCAATTTTGACAATTTTATCTGCTCCAATTTTTGCATCTGTTAGTTCTCCCATTCCAACCTGTACATCAATCTTGGGAGGAACATCAATTTTTTATACTATTAGCACTTCTCTTAGTCTTCCTCTAGTTAGTCATATTCTAGTTTTGTCATCCAGTCCAACCTCATCAACTATTGTTTCAATTTCAAAGGGAAAAGGTGAAGTCACTGCAGGAAAAGCAAAGAGATACATGTTTTCTAGCAAGGCAGTGGATGAGGAAATAGACTTGGATAAGGACATTGTCATTCCTAAGATAGATCTGGATAATTCATCAGTCAATGAAATGAGAATGATCAGTTAGTTATAAGATCAGAAGGCAATGAAAAAACAACTGAGGCGTGAGAGAGACCAGGAATATAGTATTATTGAAAGTGCTAAGAATATTCTAATAGAGGTTATAGGTGTTGAAGTAGATTCTACTCAACACAGTTTGATTTAGTTAGAAGAGGCTGTATATAAATTCAATGAGGATACCTCTGGCCAAGAAAAATTGATTGAAAAGGCAGAGAAGAAATTTGACAATAAGGTGCTTGAGCACATTGCTTAGCATATTGCATTAAAATAGGTAGAATTTTCTACAATTTTGAGTAATTTTGAACATTCTTTTAATAATGTAACTTCACTTTTTGGAAAACTTTGTGATGTTACTGAGTATACTAATGAAATCAAAGAAAAGTTGAATAAAATTGATGAGGATATGAAGGTTAGTGCCCAAATGTTGCAGCTTGACCACAGTTCAAGTTCATCCCATCAGCTCAGAATAAGATTTTTGTCAGAGAAACAAGTAGAATTATTGAGAGAGGAAGCAAGGATCAGGTGTACTCTAATTGACATCCAAAATATGATCCTTCCTTTCGTGGACACAATGCAGAAGCATATTGCCCATTCCAAAACATTAATTCATGACAAAAACTTCTCAATTGCAGATCATATGATTGAACTCTCTTCAGAAGTTCAAATAGCACTCTCCACCAGCATAATTTTGCAAGATAATTGGTATAAGACATTGGCTCTTATTCTCAAGGTAAATTCTAATTTTATCTCTCATTTTGGAATCTCTGTGTAAATATATATTGTTTAATTTGGCATTATTGTCAAAAAGGGGGAGATAGCACACTCCAAGAGATAATTGTGCAAGAGATATGTGTAATGACTTGTAAACACTGTGCATATTGTATGGGAGAGATACATGTAAGAAAGATATGTGTAATAAGACTTGCAAAGATCAATTTTGAAAATTCAGAACTGTATGTCAATTTTTGCACATAAACTTTGAATAATAATTGTTTTTGTCACTAATGCCAAAGGGGGAGATTGTTGGCATAAAGTTATTTGCCATTAGTGACAACACTCATCTCACAGTTCTAACTGAGCACTGAGTAATACAGTTTGGACTGAGTGATGGAAACTCAGTTCAAACCGAGCACTAAAGACACAGTTCAAACTGAGCATCAAAGATACAGTTCAAACTGAGCACTAAAGATACAGTTCTAATCGAGTGAAGATGCACTAAGTGTTAACCAAGTGGAGATGCACTTAGTGTTAACCGAGTGAAGTTGCACTAAGTGTTAACTGAGTAAAGATGCACTCAATATTAATCAAGTGAGGAAGCACTCAGTGATGACTGAGTGAAGAAGGACTCAGTGATAATCGAGCTCAGGAGGTTAATGAAGAAGTTAGTTTCTACTGAGTGACACTATATCTACCAAGTCACCAATGGTTACCGAGTCCCAAGCAACATTGTATGACTAGTATGAATTGAGCCCCTACCTCTACCGAATGCATGACGATGCTGAGTAACGTAGTGGATGCCGCATATCAAAAGGTCATAGTCTTTCTAAAGAACCTGAGTTTATTTTACTATTTGGATGACTCAGTTATATTTTGTTTACTTGTGTTTGGTTGACCTTGCATGAATAGTTATTGGAATGGTATATATATGTAATGTATTATATCATTCAACATATAGATACAAGGAAGATATACAAGATATAGAATATTGCACAAAAGAGGGACATAAGATATGATATGTGAATTCATCAGCAATAAAGAATACTCAGCAAGGTGTACAAGGAGCAAAAATGATTTCATCAATTATAGAAGGTGATCTTTAATAAAGAATCCAGTCAAGTTGTAGGTTGATCTGTTGGTTCATCCTAACAGGTGAATCATTCTTGTAAATCCTTTAACAAGGTAGACTTAACCGTCTTTATTCAAATCTCCTAACACAGTGCATACTTGTAAAGTATGTTTGTAAATCCTCTAACAAGGTGGATCTAGCAATCCTCTGTGCTCCTAACAAGGCAGATCACTAGAAGTGATCATTGTAAGCCTTAACCAGCCAACTTCATACTACAATAACGAAACTTTGTGGGTATCATCCCCACCCCAGTTTTAC
Organism: Cupressus sempervirens; assembly: GCA_028749045.1. NCBI lineage: Eukaryota > Viridiplantae > Streptophyta > Pinopsida > Cupressales > Cupressaceae > Cupressus > Cupressus sempervirens. The sequence goes on from CM053793.1 coordinate 450,355,827, forward strand.
TTTCTATTTTGGAAGGTTTTTGGGTCACCAAATCTCTGTGCATATATGGTTTAAAAATTTTAATAGTTCTTTTATATAGCAGGCTAGATGAGTAAATGTTGTATATGGTTATTCTGAATTGACTTAAAAGTTTTATTGTTACTGATTCACCCCTATTATATCTTGAATATCTCCAATAAGAAGAATAGGAAAGTGAAGAGTTTATAGAGAATTTTAATGGAAGTTATAGACATACTGCATAGTACCTTAGTAGTACAGCACACAGAATCAAACCTTGAATAGAGGGCACAAGCAATGTTGAAATTATTTTATGAAGAGTTTACCAATTTATCAAATTTTTAGAGGCAAAGGCATAGATTTCCCATGATGCTAACTTGTTTAGCACTATTTGTCAGAATATCAAGAATGACTTGGTTAATCGTGATACTTGTATAAAAGAACTTCAAAAATGTCAATAGGATGGGAAAAATTTGTATATTAAGTGTACATTATCATAAAAACTAACTAAAGACATTGATAGTTAGATAGAGGTAAAGATGAGTGAGCTAGAGGCTTTATCCAACTAGATCTAGCATCCATCTTACAAAGTAGATGATTTTGAAGAACAAGTGGCCAATATTCACTATGATATTAGGAATCTAGAACTTCAGAAGGAACATATCTTGAAGAGGATATCAGATTTCAAAGAGTCTATTGCTTTGAAATTAACTTTTGATCAGAAATAGTTAGAGGAATGTGTCAAGGCCAAGGACACATATTCCAACTTTTTGTATTTAGATTTTAATGCAGTTGAGATTGCATCATATGCCTTATGTACAATTCTCACCTCAGCTTAGTCTACCAAGGAGACATGGACTAAGGGTATGGATAGTCTGAAGGCTAATTTTGATGATTGCATGAAGATCATATCAACATAAGGAAGGACAACATTTTTGGACGGTTTTTTTGGACACATCTTGACATTTTGACCTTTTTCATTGATGTCAAAGGGGGAGAGATACAATGTGAAAATTGTAAATTTTGTTAAGAGAAGATAAAAGTGTAAAGTATATTGTAAGGGGAAGCATGTGTAAAGATGAACAAATTATAATAGATGTAATGCAAGGTGTTATTTATTTTTTATTGTAATTTTTTGTCACTTAGCCAATTTTCCCTATTTTGTTGCCATCAATGCCAAAGGGGGAGATTATTGACAATTGGCTAATAGTGATATGTAATTTTTGTCATGTATGGCAACACATGATGTACATGTTCATTGAAAACCTCAAAAATAAAGATAGTTATTGTTTAGTAATCAGAAAATTGTCTAAGTATAGAATTTGGTTTACAATAGTGTATTGTTTTGTTTATAACTTATTGTTGATGGCATATTATGACTATTGAAGTTACATAAAGAAATTATACATGTTGGTGATGATGTGTATAACCTTGAAAGTTAGCACAGACTATACAGAATAGAGATAATCATGTTTGAAGTGAAATAGAATAGTAGAATTGAAAGAAATAATTATTTTTAATTACTTGTCTAATTAGGGTTGACATCCTAAATGTTTACTCTAAGTTGTAAAAGTGGTTTGTGGTCTTAGTCAACCCAACAAAAATTTGTGAAAAGGCATGGTATTTATGCAAAGGACATTTTGTGATAAGACATGTGTAAGTGGTGTGCAAGTGCTATATGCAAACTTTTGTGAAAGTGATGCAGGAGCATCCAGAGGTATAAGGGCAATCCTGTGTCACCCAAAAATATCTACTTAGACTTAGTTTTTGTTTCATGTGTTTTCATTTTTGGATACCCATTTGGGTCAAATAAAGGTTCCAACTCTCACAGTTCCACTATTAGTGTTCTGGGTTAGAGTTTTTAATCACTTTGGGATACGTGTAAATGCTAAAAAAATAGGAGTATGTAATTGAGCCATAATTTTGGTGAACTATAAGGTTTAAATTGGTTGGATGATTGTAATTATAATTTAGAGCATTCTAGAAAAAGAATCAGGTTAGAAGGCGCCACGGTTTGAAAGTTATCGCAGTTTTTCAATTTTCTGAGACCTTTTAAGAATGCTTCAAAGTTAGGTTAGGGGAATTAAATGACCTCAAATAGGGCTTTAAAATGGGGGACTATCTAAGATTTTCCATAGGGCTATAGAGCACATCAAGAGCTTTCCAGAAATGTAAACAGTTCGTCAATCGGAGCTACGGTTCAAAAGTTATGCCTCTCAGAAGTTCGGTTACCATTTTTGGATTATTCTAATTTTGTGCCGAATTCTAATGTGACTTCTAGAGCCTTCTATTTGGTTAGTGGATGACAACTAGTACTTTCTAGAATTTATTCCTAATCCTTAACCCTCTAGGGTCTATTTAATAACATTTGTGGCATTGTAAAAGGCAGTTCGGAGTGAAGTTTGGGAGAAGGTACTAGGAGAAGAATTTATCTCCAAATTTATGCTATTGTAAGCCCATAGGGCATGTTTTGGAGTCTGTTTCTCTGTACTAAGTGTACTAGCATATTTTTACAGTTAATAAAATTTTCCCTTTCCTATTGTGTCAACTTTGTGCTTGGGTTGTCTCCCCATCAAGTGGTATCAGAGTGTACCTTCATCAGAAAGTGATAAATGCAAAGTTTTATATGAGCTATTTGGTGATCCAAGATTGAGCTAAAGATTAGAGATCAATCAAGGAAGAAGATACAATACCTATTCTAGAAGTTTGATTACTTGTTTTGGCAGTGAGCTCTTCTTGTAATTGGAAGTGCATGTTTGGGCAGTGGACTCATCTTGCATCTACTATACCACAACTCCTAATAGGGTTGGAATCTCCTAACAGGGATTCAAAGTCTCCTCACAAGGACTCCTTATATTGAATTTTCTCATTGACTCCTAATAGGGTCCATCCTCCAACAAGGAACTTATATATCAGCATATTATCTAGTGGATATCATCCCCACTAGGGTTTTCCTTTGGCCAAGGTTTCCCTAGTTTAAAAAAATATGATGTTATGAGTTATCTTTGTGCATTGTTACTATTACTATTCAACATTATTTTATCTCTTTATTATGCATGGTTTAAAGTAAGTAATAATATCTAGATACTGACTAAATTTTGTAGATTACTGATTCACCCCCCTTGAGTAATCCTTATTTCTAACATATAGTGGGTTGAAATAGCCAAGTTTTCTTATCTCAACTTGGTTCATTCCTCTTGGTTGCCCAAGAGCAGGCCCTCTAAAGAATTCTAGACTAAACAAGAAGCGGATCAACCTTTGAAAGTCAAGATCTATGATTCACCACTAGGGTGAAGATCATACTCTCCTATCTCAAAATCCTTTCCCAAACATGTCAAACAATGTTCAATTAACCTTTTTTCTTTCAAAATCTAAAGGTAGGTCAAGATTTCTAATTCACCACAAGAATGAAGAGCGTACTTTCCTACCACCAAAAGACTCTAATGAAAAAATCATAAGTGCCTACTAAAATGAACAACTAGTATAATGTCACACTTAAAAATGAAAGGAAAGAACAAGCATTTTTTTGTTTGGTTTTTGTGCTCTGGGCAGCCTTGCAAACAAGTCTTAGTAGCTCTTGCACATTTGAAGCTTTGACATGCATTCTTTTTAGCAATGAGATGAGAAAATCCCTACAAAAAAATCAAGATTAGGGCATAATAACCAAGTAATACTTGCAACACAAAGTGGTTAGTTGCCTCACAATTCCAATTTATCTTCCAACCAAGTGTATACAAAGAAAGTGCAAGCTAATCACAAATGCTCTCATTTTTACTCTTTTCTTTTGACCTAGTCAATAAGATTAGGCTTGTTTGCTATTATTTCGGATCTAAAAATAAAAATGCAAAGAAGAGACCCACGCTAAAAACTAGATAGTTTTCCAAAAATGTAAAAAATTTAGAAATATCTCTTCATGTGTGCCCTAGGTACCCATTTTGTCAAAATAGACCAAATTTATCAATTCAAGTGCTAGAGTCCTAATATGACCTCTAAATTCAAAATTTAAAAAAAGACCCTTGTATAATTAAAATATATTTCCAAAAAAGTTTTTTTTTTTGAAAAATTCATTGATTTGCAACCAAAAATGATTTTTTATTTTTATTTTTTTTTTAAAATTCATAACATACACAAATCAACTCAAAAAAATCTACAAATTGGTCTAAGACATTTTTTATACATACCCAACTTGCAAAAAAAAATTAGATCTAAACTCAAAGTGGTTTGGAAGATATGCTTAAATCTTTCAAAACTAGGGTTTTGGTCTTCAAACAAATCTGCACAAGGGTTAGCCTTAAAACCAAAGTAAGAAACCTGAAAAACCACTTGATTAGATCCAATAAGTTGCTATAAAAAACTAGAAATGATAATGTATCTAAAATTCAATCAATAAAATAGAGCTAGAAACTTAGTTCTAGCCCTACGGTGGGTGCCAAAAATGTACACTAGAAATGTGTCACACTCTAAACCCTTCTATCCAAGTGACTCCATGAGTTTGGAATGATTGGATGCTATATTAGAGCTCCCTATCCATGGAGTCCAAGAGAGTATGATTTGAATATGAGAGCTCTTAGTTGAGCTTTAGAAATTCTCTTCTTGCTAGTAAACCATGCAATAGGAGGTTCTCTTAGAGACAAGATGCAAGAGAGCAAATGTCTACAAAAGATGTCTCGATAATGCAATACAAATGTAGACTAAACTAATCTAAAATTCAAAATGCAGCCATGTTAACAAGATGAGAGTATTACAAAATCCAAACTAATTATGCTATGTGAGCTAGACTATTGTAACAAAATAACTAAGCTACCATGCAAGATGCTTCTAAACTAGTATGCAATGGGTATGATAGAATGAGACAAGGAATGAAAAGTTCTCCACAAAGTTCAAAAGAAACCTATTAGAAAACCTGCAGCATAACAATATCAAAAAGGTGGATGAATCATTTGAGGGGGAAAGCTCTCTCTTAAATTCATATGGAAAATGGAGATCAAGATCAAGATGATAGAAGATCAACAGAGTTCAAAAATAGGAGTGATCCATGTGCACAAGCAAGTCAACCAATTAAATAGAAGTTGGCTTCACATATAAGAAAAATTTGCCAAAACCTTTTTTTTTTTAAATTTAAAAAATAGAAAAAGGACTTTATGTGTGCACTTTAAGTGGGTTATAAGAATGGGGTCTTTTATTTAATTAAAAGGGGACATGTTCTTTTAATCAAATAATGAACTTAGGATAGCATAGTCAAACTATAGGTTATAATCAAATTAATTGATTATAGAAATTTGGTCTAGGAAAATGATTAATTAAATTATCTAAAATGTTGAGAAGAGGGACAATAGTCTAGATGATCATTTTTAGGTGATTATAGTAACAGGTCATAAATTGTTAAAGAATGATGATTTAGCTAAGGTGAGTCAAACATCATATAGGTCTATGATTGAAAAATTGTAATATGTAGTACACAACAAACTTGATATTGCATTATCAGTTGGGATAGTTGTAAGATTCTCTACTATTCCCAAGGAGAATCATTTTATGGTAGTTAAGGGAATAATGAGATATCTAAAAGGAACAGAAGACTATGGTCTATACTACAAGAAAAATGAGAAATTTGAATTGAGAGTCTACACTGATGTAAAATGGGCTAGAAATGTTGATGACAGAAAGAGTACTAGTGGAAGAGCATTTTTCTTAGGCAAAAGGCTGGTTACATGGACTAGCAAGAAATAAAATTGAATCTCTCAATCTACTGCTGAAGTTGAATATGTTGTTGCTGCAGTAAATTGTACAAACATTGTATAGATCAAACAACTACTTAAAGGTATGAAGGAGGAAATCACTAAACCTATGATACTTTATTGTGAAAATACAAGTGTTATAAATATATCAAAGAATCATGTGATGCATACAAAGACTAGCCACATTGAAATTGAGTATCATTACTTGAGAGAGTTAGTTCAAGATGAAGAGATGATTATGGAATATGTTAACACAAAGGAGAAATAGTTGATATCTTCACAAAAGCATTACCTAAGGATGCTCATGAGTATCTAAGAGGTAAACTAGGGTTGATACCCTATCAAAGGCTATCTAAGAAGCATGAGGAGTTCCCTGCATCAAATAAGTTTCTTGACATATGTTACACATTGATGTAGTGTATCCTACTTTAGGAGCTGCCTAAAGTAATCAAAGAGTCAGAATTACAAATTAATCACAAGTTAGGTAACTGAGGGAGAAAATGAGAATGTTCATATATGCATATTACAAATAACAAGTCTTTGCAATTACTGTCAAAGAAGGAGATATTGTTGAGGGAGAAGAGGAAGAAATCTTAACTACTGAGGGAGGTACTATTGTTAAAGAAGGAGAAACCCATAAAGAGAAACATAAAGGGAGATAGAAGATACAAATAAAAGAAACATGCAATATCTACTCAAAGGGAGAAAAGTGTACCTACTAATCTACCTAGTAAAGAGGGAGTTAATGTCAAAGGAGATATAAGAAGTGATTTTGAGGAAGTCATAATGTTGAGTTGATTGATTGTTTTTTGATTAGAATAGAATTTTGTAACCTATTCAAAAGATGAAAGTTGTTGATAGAGGGAGATATTTTGATATAAAGAATTATTTTCTTTTTGGTATTTTGTTGGTTGAACTGATTAAGTTTGGTTAGTTTGATTCGTGGCCATCAATGCCAAAGAGGGAGATTGTTGAAAACAAGTTGATACAAGTATGTATATGTGTTTCAGTCATTATTTTGTCACTGATATCAAACTTGCTACTTGCTGGTAAGAAAATTGCTTAGATGATCAAGTATTATCATTTGTTTGATTAATGAAGAGGATTTTATCAAATGGGGTAACAATAACACCTAGATGAAAGGTTAAGTTATGATATGGAAAATGAGTACAAGGATCAATTAAGACAGTGATATTATAATGCATTGATAATCTACTTAAGGTTGCAAAGGATGGTTACACTAATTAAGTTCAGGAGAACGAGTTAAAAGAATTATGTCTACCAAACTAACAATCTACATAGTGGGTGTCAAGAAAAGTTAGTGTAATCCAAGAAAAAAATTAGTTAGAGATAAACAAAAGTAAACTTCAGTGTAATTCAAGTAATACATTATAAGCCAAGTAATGTTTAGTTGATGTCAAGCATCGGTAAACTTTGGTTCGTGTTGAGTGTTTTGATAGTGGATACCAAGCAATGTAGTATGTGTCAAGCATCAGAAGCTAGTTAATGTTGAGTGTCATCATTATGAGAAAGATTGAGAATTCAATGAATCTAAATCGACAAGTTTGATTTCTTGGATTATGTGAACCGTGTGGAAGATAATCTTGATGAGCCGATGGCACAAAATTCATGATGAATCATTTTGAGGTGAATTCAAAGAGGATTGAAGGAGAAGTTTCTAAAAGGGAATAAAATAAAATGATGGGTAGATTCAATGAATCCTACCTAATCCAACCTAACCTTAAAATAAATGATGGGGGATAAATGGAAAAAGATCTTAATTTTCTATTTATAGAGATGGTTGGTCACAAGAAAAGGTTTTCATGTGTGAGAACCTAAAGAAGATAAGAAATATAGGGTATTTTCTTCATTTAGTGACCTAAGAGAAGTGTCTACATTGGTAAGAAAAGCAAGAAGGCTTAAGGATAAGAATGCTTGAAGGATGAACAAGTTGTTAGAGATGAAGTGTGTGAAAGCCAAGCAGAATGGATGATATAGGAGCATCCAGAGGTATAAGGGCAATCCTATGTCACCCAAAAAAATATACTTAGACTTAGTTTCTGTTTCATGTGTTTTCATTTTTGGATACCCATTTGGGTCAAGTAAAGGTTCCAACTCTCACAGTTCCACTATCAGTGTTCATATAAATCTCAAAAAAATAGGAGTATGTAATTGAGCCATCATTTTGGTGAACTAGATGGTGTAAATTGGCTAGATGAATGTAATTGTAATTTAGAGCATTCCAAAAAAGGAATCAGTTCAAAAGGTCCCACGGTTTGAAAGTTATTGCAATTTTTCGGGTTATGGAGACCTCTTGAGAATACTTCAAAGTCAGGTTAGGGGCATTAAATGACCTCAAAAAGGGCCAAAAAATGGGGGACAAGCTAAGCTTGTCCATAGGGCTATAGAGTGCTTCAAGAGCTTTCCAAAAATGTAAACGGTTCGTCAATCGAAGCTACGGTTCAAAAGTTATGCCTCTCAAAAGTTTGATTACCATTTCTGGATTCTTCTAGATTTGTGTCAACTTCTAACGCAGCTTCTAGAACCTTCTATTTGGTTGATGGATGCCTACTAGCACTTTCTAGAATGTACTCCTAGTCCTTAACCCTCCGAGATCTATTTAAGGAGATTTTTGGCATTGTAAAAGGTAGTTCGGAGTGGAATTTGAGAGGAGGTACTGAAAGGAGAAATTATCTCCACATTTATGTTTTCTATTGTGTCCATTCTGTTCTTGGGTTGTGTCCCCATCAAGTGGTATCAGAGCTAGTTTTCCTGAGTGTGTAGACAGAGCGCTGACTGTGAGGCAGTTTGCACCAGGACTGTGTGGTTGTGGGTTTGAGTTAAGAAGATGCCTCCATGAAGATAGCATGGCAAAAGGGCCAGAGCTATTAATCTTAAGGAGGTTAGAGCCCTCCAAAGGAAGGTACAAGCATTGTAGGAGGAGCTTCGTAGAGGAGCAACTGTGACCACAGGTGATGAAAGTGAAGATGACAACGAAAAAGATGAAATTGGACTAGAAGGGGAATTTGATAGGGAAGTTCTAAATCAGGCAGAGGAAAGGCTTTTTAGGGCCATTACTAAGTTTGGGAAAAGACCTACAATTGAAGTGGGTGTATTTTCAGGAAATCTAAAACCAGATGAGTTGATCGATTGGATCAATGAATTGGAAGAATACTTTGAGTATGAGGATATCAAGGACCTAGATAGAGTTAAGTTTGCAAAGGCCAAACTGAAAGGCCATGCCAAAATTTGGTGGTAAGAGGTCCAATTGGAAAGAAATAGAAGAGGAAAGGAGAAGATCACAAGATGGGATCGCATGGTGGAAAAATTGAAGAAGCAGTTCATTCCTGTGGACTATGAGCTTGATTTGTTTAAGAAGATGCATGGGCTAAAGAAAGCAGGAAGATCAGTCCAAGAATATACAGAGGAATTTTATCGACTCTTGATTAGAGTGGGGCATGCAGAAGCAAATAAGGATAAGGTTGCTCATTATATCAGTGGGCTACGACCTAGCATCCAAGAGGAATTAAGTCTGGTAAGAATGACTAGCATTGAAGAGGCATAACAGTTTGCCCTACGAGTTGAAGAGAAGCTGAACAAAAGGTTTGAAGGAAGACAAAGAGGGCATGGTCAAGGAGGAAGGGGAAGCGGTAGATCATCTAGAGGCCACAATGAAACCCAAAAGAAAAATGAAGATGTGGGTACTAGCAGGAACTAGAGGAATGAGGGTTTCAACTGCTCCCATGATCAAGACTTTGGAAATTAGAGAGGAAGAGGTAGAGGATGTGGACAAGGAAGAGGAGGCTTCCATGGTACCTATTTCCATTGTAATGAAGAAGGTCATCGTGCCTTTGAATACCCTCAATGACAAGGAAGGATAGATAGGAGAGTTGAGGGCCAAGCTAGGGTTGCTCATGTGGATGAGGATGCACAATCATCACATTCAAAGGATGCAAAAAGAAGAGAGACCTTCATAAATGAAAGAGTCTTAATAAGTGGTGAGATTGAACCAGAACAACGGAGGAGTTTGTTTCGTACCAGATGCAAGTGTGAGGATAAATGTTGTGATGTGATCATTAATGGTGGTAGCACTGATAACTTGGTATCAGAAGAGATGTTCTCTAAGCTAAAGCTCAAGAGGGAGAAACATCCCTAGCCCTATCAGAGTGCTTGGGTAAAAGATGATCATAAGGTCCTGGTAAGTGAACAATGTTTAGTGAAATTCAAAATTGGGAGTTACCATGATGAAGTTCTCTATGATGTTATTCTGATGGATGTTTTCCATCTATTTTTGGGTAGACCATGGCAATTTGATAGACATGTAGTACATGTGGGCATGCAAACACATACTCTCTGAAAAAGGATGGAGTTCACCACAAATTGAAGCCCATGAAAAAGGAAGGTGAAAAGGTATGTAGCAGTGCTAGGATTTGTCTTGTTGATAGAAGGATGTTTTTAGATGGCATGAAACATCAGCATATGTGCTATGCTTTGATTCCTAGGAAAGATAAAGAAGGTAGTAGTGAAATACCACTTGAAGTTTCAGATTTACTAGGGGAATTTGGAGATATTATCTTTGATAATGTTCCAAATGGATTGCCACCAGTAAGGTAGATCAGTCATCAGATAGATCTGATTCCAAGAGCTAGTTTCCCTAACAAGGCTACTCACAGGATGACTCCTACTAAAATAAAGGAACTAAATAGACAAGTTCAGGAGTTGTTGAGGAAGGGCTTGATTTAAGAGAGCCTGAGTCCATGTGTAGTACCTAAAGTAATCACACCAAAGAAGGATGGAGAGTGGAGGATGTGTACATATTCTTGAGCTATAAATAGGATAACCATCAAGTACTGATTTCCTTTGCCAAGAATGGATGATCTTATGGACTACTTGAGTGGAGCTTAGTACTTCACAAAGATAGATCTAAAGAGTAGTTATCACCAGATATGGATTCGAGAAGGAGATGAGTGGAAAATAGCCTTCAAGACCAAGGAGGGTCTTTATGAGTGGTTAGTCATGCCCTTTGGATTGACAAATGCCCCAAGCACCTTCATGCGGCTCATGAATGAGGTACTTAAGAAGTTCTTGGGAAAATTTGTTATTATTTATTTGGATGATATTTTAATTTTTAGCAAGAATTTGGAAGAACATTTATTGCATATTCGTAGTGTCCTTGAAAGGTTAAGGGAAGAGAAACTGTTAATTAATCTGAAGAAGTGTATCTTTGCAAAAAAGGAGTTAGTCTATTTGGGGTTTGTTATATCACCTGAAGGTCTCAAAATGGATCCAGAGAAGGTAAAAGCCATCTTGGAATGGCCTACTCCAAGGTCTGCTACTAAGGTAAGATCATTTCATGGTCTGGTTAGTTTTTACAAGAAGTTTATTAAGAATTTCAGTGGCATATGTGCACCCCTAATTGATACAACAAGAGGGGATAGAAAAGAGTTCAAATGGACTGCAGTAGCTGCGAGAAGTTTTGAATTGCTGAAGAAGAAGGTGACAGAATAGCCTGTGTTGGCACCTCCAAATTTTAGAAAGGTTTTCTAGGTGGATTTTGATTCCAGTGGCAGTGCGATTGGGGCTGTATTAAGCCAAGAAGGTAAGCCAATTGCATATTTTAGTGAAAAATTGAATGATGCAAAGAAGAAGTATTCTGTTTATGATCAAGAGTTTTATGCAATAGTTCAAGCCTTAAAGAAATGGAGGCATTATTTATTTCCAAAGGAATTTTTTTTGTATACTGATCATTAGGCATTACAGTACCTAAATAGCCAAGGTAAATTGAATCAGAGGCATATGAAGTGGGTAGAGTTCTTGCAGAGCTATACATTTGTGTCGAAGCATAGAAGTGGAAAATCTAACAGGGTTGCAGATGCACTAAGTAGGAGATAGTTGTTGCTTATAGTAATGCAGGTTGAAGTAGTTGGGTTTGATGAACTCAAGAAATTGTACCCTAAGGATCCTAATTTTGCTGAAGCATGGAAAGCTTGTAAAGAACCTGTTGTTGTAGATAGAACCAAGTGGTTAGACTATTTGATTCAGGATGGCATGTTGTTCAAAGGTAGTCAATTGTGCATTCCAAGGAGTTCCATGAGGGAAAATCTGATTAAGGAGAAACACAATGGAGGGATGGCAGGACATTTTGGTTGAGATAAGACCATTTCCATTCTTAGATAACATTATTTTTGGCCTCAAATTTCATAGGATGTGAAGAAGTTTGTACAGAGTTGCCAGGTTTGTCAAGTTGCCAAGGGGTTTAATCATAATACTGACCTATATTAGCCATTGCTTGTTCCATCGAGGCCATGGGAGGACATAAGTATGGATTTTGTTCTTGGATTGCCAAGGACACAAAGGGGTAATGACTCAGTATTCGTGGTGGTTGATAGGTTCTCCAAAATGGCAGATTTCATTCCATGCCACAAAACTCATGATGTTGTCCATATTGCAGACTTGTTTTTCAAAGAGGTGGTAAGACTACATGGTCTTCCAAGGAGTATAGTTTCTGACAGAGATACTAAATTTGTGGGGTATTTCTGGAGGACATTGTGGAAGAAGTTGAGAACAGACCTAAAATTCAGTTCCACGCATCACCCATAGACAGATGGCCAAACAGAAGTGGTAAATAGAAGTCTGGGCAATTTGCTGAGATGTTTAGTTGGGGATAAGCCCAAGGGATGGGATTTGATTGTACCACAATCAGAGTTTTCTTACAATAACTCTATAAATAGGAGTACTGGAAAATCACCATTCCAAATTGTATACGAGAATAGCCCAAGGACTGCACCAGAATTGAGGAAGATAGAACACGAGGAGAGGACGAGTGCTAAAGCTGAGGAATTTTTTGAACATATCAAGCATCTACATGAGGAGGTTCAAGCACACATTACCAAGATGAATCATGAGTATAAAGCTAGGGCTGATCAAAAGAGAAGACATAAGGAATTCCAAGTAGGGGATCTAGTCATGGTGCACTTACGAAAAGAAAGATTTCCAGTCGGTACTTACAACAAGCTGAAAATGAAGAAATTTGGCCCTTGCAAAATTTTGAAGAAACATGACTCAGGAAATGCATATGAAGGCGAGCTTCCAGATGGTATTCACATTTCTCCCATTTTCAACATTGCAAATTTAACAGAGTATCATGATGATGGTGCAGATGAGGAGCTAGTGTTAGAGCCATGTCCAATTCATGCTTCTAAGAAGGAGGAGATAGAAGACATTCTAGATCATTGTGTGGGTAGGAGTACCAGAAATAGGTAGTATGAAGAGTATTTGGTCAAATGGAAAGGATGACCAATTGAGGACTCAACTTGGATTTCAGCAGCTAAGGTTTTCCATTTGGGATTTCCTCTACCATTCATAAAGTGATAGGATCACTTTTCAATCTACCCTGGGTGTCTGATGTAGGAGCATCGAGAGGTATAAGGGCAATCCTGTGTCACCCAAAAAAAATATACTTAGACTTAGTTTTTGTTTCATGTGTTTTCATTTTTGGATACCCATTTGAGTCAAATAAAGGTTCCAACTCTCACAGTTCCACTATCAGTGTTCGTGTAAATCTTGAAAAAATAGGAGTATGTAATTGAGCCATCATTTTGGTGAACTAGGAGGTTTAAATTGGCTAGATGAATGTAATTGTAATTTAGAGCATTCCAAAAAAAGAATCAGGTCAAAAGGCCCCACAGTTTGAAAGTTATTGCAGTTTTTCGAGTTGTGGAGACCTCCTAAGAATGCTTCAAAGTCATGTTAGGGGCATTAAATGACCTTGAAAAGGGCCAAAAAATGGGGTACAAGCTAAGCTTGTCCATAGGGCTATAGAGTACTTCAAGAGCTTTCCAAAAATGTAAACGGTTCATCAATTAGAGCTACGGTTCAAAAGTTATGCCTCCTGGAAGTTTGGTTACTATTTCTGGATTCTTCTAGATTTGCGTCAACTTCTAACGTAGCTTCTAGAACCTCCTATTTAGTCGGTGGATGCCTACTAGCACTTTCTAGAATGTACTCCTAGTCCTTAACCTCCGGGGTCTATTTAAGGAGATTTTTGGCATTGTAAAAGGCAGTTCGAAGTGGAGTTTGAGAGGAGGTACTGAAAGGAGAAATTATCTCCACATTTATGTTTTCTATTGTGTCCATTCTGTTCTTGGGTTGTGTCCCCATCAATGGAGGACTAAAATAGAGATCTATAATCTAAAAGTGTGTTGTAAGTTATTATCAAATGAAGCCTTACTATTACTTTCTAATCATTGTATCAGTCTAGGGTAAATCCTTTGATTAAGGTTGACCAAATAGTCATTGTGTAAATCCTTCAATTGGGTGAGATTCTAAGTGAATGGTCTAAAGTCCTCTAATAAGGCTCACTCCTAACAAGGTGATTGAAATCCTTTAACTAGGTCATATTTAACAATGTGCATTGTAATCTTTTAAAAAGTTGGCCTTTCACAGGGCATTACTTTAGAAGAGTGAGAATGAGTAGCATGTTACTGGTGGTTTTTCCCAAATTGGGTTTCCACGTTAAATCATTATGTCAAATGTGTTATTTAATCTCTTATATTTCATATTTACATTTCTACAAAGTTAATTTGACAATAACCTACGAATTTAAGTATATGTATGAGCTAAAGGATGCATGCATGATGAAAATATTTTATGGATATGGGTTCACTAAGTTTTGAAAAGTTTTATTTGTACATCTAGACTTTCAATAACTAATTCACCCCCCCCCCCCTTCTTCTTAGTTATTCTAAAGAATTCTATTAGGCAGCCTGGTAGGGTTAGGTAGCTTTGGACATAGTTAGGTAGAACTTAACCATGTATTTATGTATGTATATAACTTTATCACTTGTGACTATAATTTTCAAATAGTTCAAATCAAAATAGTCTCTTATAATTGTATGATTCTCTTTGTAAGTTTATAAAATTAAAGTTTAAAAATTAATTGCATTTTGATATTTCTCTTTTTCCTAACTCACTGTCCAAGAATAATTTTTGGAAACACATACTGACTAGTTGGAGATTGAGCCAAAAACTATAGAATGATTATGCCAAAAGAGCTAAAAAAATGATTGTGTATGATAATCATCTTTTTACATTCTTTTTGGTATACTTATTCTTATATTTTATGTTTTTTGGTGAGAAAAAATTCCAAACTAATCAGGTAGGTGATAAGACCTTTGTCTTGTGATAAGACATGTTTCTTTATTTAATATAATTCTTATAATATATCTAATTGAGTTGATTTTTATTTGGTTTTGGCTAATACAAAATTTTATTTTAAATATATGTTTTTTTTCCAAATGTCATGATTTCTAACAAGAAAAACTAGTTGAAATATCGTATAGAAATCTTAGAACATATCTAATTTTATTAATGGAAATTTTGTTCATCTCTTTAAAGAGTATTTGTATGTAATGATTTCTTTCTTTTGCAATGGGATTTGAAATATGTTTAGTTGTCTGTGCCTCTTAATTATAGCTTTTTTTTATATGTGCTCAAGAAATATGAGTTCTTGAAATTCCAATTTGACTTCAACAAGATGAAGGATTATTAGCTAAGATAGGGTATTAACAATGTAGGAACATGTTAGTAAACTTAGTGGACTATGTTATTCTTTGTTCTATGTTTTCTAGTAAATTTAACTAGAATATTTGGATCTAGTAGACTTGGTATTTTATGCCTATCTTATTAAAGGTTTAAAAGAACTACAGATAAATAACTTGATTTCAATTCTATGGGTTTTGAATTGTATTAGCACACTCTCCCTATGAGGATACCAAGCATCTATTATTGTTTTTAATTTGGTCTAGTTTCTTATTAGCTAGGTTGATTACAAATTCTTGTAGAACTATCATCAAATTAGGTACAATAAATGAACAATCAATTGTTCCCAGCTAGCAAGATCAAATATAGTTTTCCAAGATGATAAAATTGCATATACAGATACATCACTTGAATTTCAAGCATGAAGCACATTCCCCAATTTATAATGAATGGTTGGACATAAAAGCATCATACACTAGCCAAAAAATGGAAGCCAAGGATTTAACCATGCATGTATTGGCACACTCTCCCTACAAGGATCTTAAGTATCTAATGTCATTATTAATTTGGGTATCACTATATGATCCAAAATGTAATGAAGTAGTGAAGCCAGTAGTAACTTCTCCTATGTCTCCAAAAAATGTAGCACAGGTTCAAGGTCCCTTGTCTCCTAGGAATTTTTGGTAGGTATTCTCACTATTAGAAGAATAACTTCAGTTAAGAGTTGAGTGTAAGGAGTTGAAGAAGCAAGTTCTGCTTCTATGTAAATGTCATAATCATGAGCCTCATTCCCTTGCAAAAGCCATGCCCAATTAAATATATGTATATATACAAGCCATAACCCAGTTAAATGGGTCTAGTTGTTTATTACCTGGGTTGAGGATAAATTCATGTAGAATTTTCATCAAATTAGGTACAATAAAAGGAAAAATCAACATTATTTTTGTGCAGGATCTTGAGCTAAGTCACTTAGCACAGGTTGAGTGAGTTTTATTGTTTAATTATTTGGATTTTGGAATATTTATGCAGCTGGATCAATTTTCTATTATGCTAAGATGTAATAAGCACCTTAAAAAGATCTTTTTATATACATTCATAAAATCATACATATGTATGTATGTATGTATGTATGTATGTATATTTATGTATGTATATCATGTGGAGATCTATTTCATTTGAATGCCCTTGTGATAACTACATTTTATTGTCATGCCCTTGTGATTTTTGCAGCTCGTTATTGTGCCCTTCTGATCTCTACATATTGTTCATTTTATTGTACCTAATATGATGATAGTTATATAAGAATTTTTTGTCATGCCCTTATGATCTCTTCATCCCAAGTATCTATTGTTTTTAATTTGGGAAATGACTATATGATCTAGAATATTATGAAGTACTGAAGTTGGTAGTAACTTCTCCCATGTCTCCAGAAAATGTAGCATAGGTTTAGGGTCACATGGCTCCTAGGAATTTGTAGCAGTTATTCTCACTGCTAGAAAAAGAACTTTAGTGAAGAGTTGAGTGCAAGGAGTTGAAGAAGCAAGTTCTACTTCTATGTAAATTTCATAATCACGAAGCTTATTCCTTTGCAAAAGCCATAACCTAGTTAAATATATGTATATATCAACCTAGCTAACCAGAAACTAGACCCATTTAACTGGGTTATAGCTTGTTTCTTTCTTAAAATATCTGCTATGATATGGTTTTGTAAGATTTCTTATGAACTCTGGGCATTTTTCCTAGTCTACATTATTTTTGTGGAGGATCTTGAGGTAAATCAATTAGCACCTTAAAAAATATCTATATATACATATACATACATACATACATATATGTATATATGTTTGTATATTTGTATGTTTGTATGTAAGTATATATATATATGTATGTATGTATATGTATGTATGTATGTGCCCTTATGATCATTGCATTTTGTTGTCGTGCCCTTGTGATCTCTACATCTTGTTGTTGTGCCCTGGTGATATTTGTATATGTATGTATGTATGTATATACATATTTATATACATATGTATATGTATATATATGTGTATATATGTATGTACGTATATAAATAAAGAGATCTTGCCAAAATAGAAAAATAATAAAAGTCACTAAACAGGTAGCAAGGCCACAGATGCGATGGCAATGCCTATTGGTAAGTAGATTCCTCTTTCTCTCTCTCATTTTCATTTGTTTATTTCACTTGAACTATTATTTCATAGGGGGAATTTTCCAATATTGGATTCATTTTATGCATGACATGATTACAACATTCCTAGATGTTCTCATGTAATGAATTGCCCATTAGCAATGAAAATGGATTTTCCTTGAGAGTAGCATGAGGCAATGAGGGCATTCTAGGTAATTTAAAGATTGATAATTTCTTAAATATTTTGGATGTTAACAGGAAACTCCATGTTCACATGGTTGTCCCTAATTAGTAGCTAATATTAAACTATTCTCAAAACCAAGTGAAGCTCAACAATAACCTATGATTATATGACAACTAATTGTGTGAATCTCTTGATTTCAGGAAATGCAAGACACCATAGTTTTATATACAATGTCAACTCATATGTATACAACATCAGGTGGAGCTAAAAAATGCAACAAGTTCACATTTTTTTAGATATCTTTAATTAGGTATTTTAAGTTATAGACCATCACAAACATTGTTCATGATGATGGTCTATAATTTTAAAAACTTAATAGACCTATTAAACAAATATAATCATGTTGCATTTTATTAGCTCCACCTATTGTCCATGCATTTGAATGCAGTTATATGTCTATTATCGATTTAGAGTGGAAAAATCTTATTTTGGATGCGACAGAAAAATGACATGCAGCAAAAGATGGGAAATGATGTCACTTTTTTAGGTCTGGAACCTTATTTTGAACTTTAAACATTAATCATTTCTTAAATATTTTAGGTATTAATGGGGAATTTAGATATTTTTGGGGGGAATGAGATTTCACCTTCACCTAGTTGGCCTTGATTAGTAGAGAATATTAAACCATTCTCGAAACTAAGTGAAGCTCAATATTAACCTATGACTACATCATAGTCATTCAATGTTTGCTACCATTTTTTTTTATTAATACAATATGACATCACAATTGATATGGTTGGTCATTGATCCCACATCATTCTTATCACATGCCCATCCCAATTGTAATGGAGGTTTCTGATAGCTTGCCATGGGACCTATAGCATTTCTATCACATAGACGTCATAATTGTGATGGTGTCTTTGATAGATTTCCATTGCAATTCTTACGATGAAAATGAATAGTTTTCTAGAATGGTAGCCCAATTTATGACACCTGTAGTTGTTAGAATTGCAACAGTAAACATTTTTGTTGCAACTTGTGATAGCAAAAGATTGACACTCATCCAATGGGAGCCAATTCTAATAAATGTCAGTTGGGCTATGGGTTGTTGTTGTAATTGTGATGGCCTATCCTCACAATTCATGCCCAAATGTAGTAGTGATCCTATATTCTCCCTCATTTCATATTTTTCCCTACACATTTTTTACCTCTATTCATTTTGGTAAACCCAGCACACTTACCCTGTTTTCTTTTGTGGAATTAGATACCCTATTGTGTTTTGTGGTGTTAGATTTCCTTTTATCTTATCTTGTTGGTGTGAGATTTGTCTTTTATGTTAAATCTTGCATGCTAATTAAATTTCTTATTTCAAAAATACAAAAAATAAATTGTAAAATCTCTTTCAAAATACAAAAATATTCATGCTTTATGTTTTCTTAGTTTAGTTCATTTTCATTGTATTGGTTTATGAGCTTTATTACTTCTAATCCTACTTCTAATCTTCCAGCTAGATGAAGTTGTAGACTTATGGGTACCTTGGATCTTGAGTCTTCTTCACCTTTCCTTAAGATGTCAAATAAGAATTTCCTTCTTCTTGATTCCAATCCTATTATGGAGAAAAACTCTTCTCACTCATCTCATGATGAGAATGATGCTTTGAGAGTTCCTCCTGAACAAGTCCAAAAAATTTCAACTAAACTTCATAAAATGGGTAATTGGCTTATTCAAGCAAACCATAATCAAGATTCTATTCAAGCTATAAAAGCTCTTAAGAAAGTTCTTTGTGATAGTAATCAAGGTGTTAACCTCTTGTGTGGTATTACTCACCTTGCGCATTCAAATTTTAAACCTTAAACTCAAGAAGCTCAAGATTTAGGGTTGATTCCTCCTATTACTAGTGTAGAACCTTCTTATGTTCCTTTACCTAGTATGACTACCTATACTCCTTCTTTAGTGACTACGATGGTTTCCTCTATTCCTATGAGTGATCCTCTTGTGTCCCTTCCTATATCACAACCTTCTTATCATAATGTTCCTTTTTCTTATTCTAATCCTCTACCAACTTTAGTTCCTAGTGTTTCTCTAGTTGTTTCTTTTGTTCCTATATATTTATACACTTTACCTAGTGTCTCTAATGTTTCTAGTTCTCCTAAATTCTCTAATGATTCAACTCTTTTCAGTTTGGCTAAAAATGTGTTTACAAAAAAAACTTGCTACCTTGACTCAAAACAAGTTTAGTACACCTACATGTGACATGGGAAGTCCTTTGTCTCGAGATATCATTCATACTCCAATTCCTTAGTAAGTTGATATGCCTCACCTTGAGAATTTCAATGGTAAGGAAGATCCTATTCATCATGTTAAAACATTTCAAATCCTTTGTAGTGATTTTTCTCATGACCATAGGATTTTAGCTAATTTTTTTGCTAGAACCTTTCATGACAAGGCCTTACAATGGTTTTTTCCTTGCCTCCTTATTCTATTGATTCATTTCCACAACTTTACAATGCTTTTATTCAACAATTTAAAAACAACATTGTCCAACAAGTGTTTTTGACTGATTTGATGCAGTGTAAACAAAGTTCTAAGGAAAATTTGACTAAATTTATTGGTAGATTTAAACATTTACATTGTCATATTTTCTATCATGTTCCTGATAATGATATTCAATGTATGAACTTATTTCAAATTTGCAAAAGGATATTAGAGATAAGATTTTTGTTACTGAATTTACATCTTTTCTACAACTTTGTGCAACACTTCATCATTATCAATTACAAGTGAGTCAATTTGAAAGAAATACTCCAATGGATTTTTCTCCTACTGATAAAATTGATTCTACTCCTAATTGAATTAATTTTTTAAAAAAATCAACAACTATGTCAAGATAAACAAACAAGAAAATGCAATTGTTGATCAAGCTATTATTGCATCTCACAATGCCACTTTGGAATCCACTTCTTTTCAATTAAATTGTATGTTTATACCTCTTTCTAAATCTTTACATTTTATTATGAATAGGTTATTAAGTGCTAATATGATTACTTTACCTCCTATTTGACCTCTTTTACCTACTACAGTTGCATCTAAATCCTTTGATTATAAGGCTTTTTGTCATTATCATCATCAAAATGGTCATGATACTGGTAAATTTTATTCTTTAAAACATATGGTTTAGGATTTAATTGACTCTAATGCTTCATCTATTGACAATTTTGATCTTAATGGTAATAAGTTTTTTTCTCCTCATAATCAAAATTTGCAAATCTATACGAATTCTTTACCTCAACATGATACTAATATTCCATCTTCTATGGATATAGTGTATAATTCAAAGATGGATGATCTTGATCATGTTGTTAATCAAGTGGTCCATGTTAAATTTGTATCTCCACCTCGACTGAAACCTAAGCCTAAATTAAAGCTTCAATGTAAACCTTGACAACAACCTAAGCATAAAAGACCTCATGAACTTTTGATTACCTTTGATGATTCTAAGACTATTAAAGCTCCTAATGGTCCCATTTATATTGTTGCTAGGATTTCTCAAATACCTATGTGTGGTTATCTTGTTGATCCTACATCCTTAGTCAATATTATTACTAAAGAAAATCTTTTTATGAAATATTGCAATGTGATTTTTATGATACATCTGATGAACGGATTCAAACTTATAATTTTTTTCTCTATCCATCATTTGGTTCTATTAATTTACCAATTGAAATTTTTGAAAAATTGTGAACACTACCTTTGTTGGTGTTCCTACTTTTTATCAGTTTTCATTGAAAACATATTGATATAGGATAAATATATGTTTCAATCATTGTTTTTTCACTTATGTCAAACCTACTACTTGTTGGTAAGACACTTTCTTAGATTATTTAAGTATTGTCATTTGTTTGATTGATAAAGAGGATTTGATCAAATGAAGTAACAATACCATCTAGAGGAAATGTTGAGTTATGATATGGAAAATGAGTACAAGGATCAGTTAAGACAGTGATATTATAGTGCATTTATAATCTACTTGGGGTTGCAAAGGATGGTTACATTGATTAAGTTTATAAGAACAAGTTAAAAGAATTATGTCTATCAAGTTGAACATTATGTACGGTATGCACCAAGAAAAGTTAGTGTAAGCCAAGTATAAAATCAGTTGGAGCCGAGAAAAATTCAATTTCAGTGTAAGCTAAGTGATATAGTGTAAGCCAAGTAAAGGTTAGTTGACTCCAAGAACTAATAAAATTTAGTTTGTGGTGAGTATTTTCATAGTGGATGTTGAGCAATGTAGTATGTGTTGATCATCAAAAGCCAGTTAATGTCGAGTGTTAGCATTATGAGAAAGATTTAGAATTTGATGAATCTAATCTGACAAGTTTGATTTTTTGATTTGTGTGAACTATGTGGAAGATAAACTTGATGAGTTGGTGGCACAAAATTCATGATAAACCATTTTTTAGGTGGATTCAATGAGGATTGAAGGAGAAGATTCTAGAAGGGAATGAAATGAAATGATGGGTATATTCATTGAATCCTACCTAATCCAACCTGACCCTAAAATGGACAATGGAGGATGAATGGAAAAAAATCTTAATTTTCTATTTATAGAGATGGTTGGTCAGAAGAAAAGTTTTTCATGTGCAAGAACCTAAGGAAGACAAGGAGTCTAGGGTATTTTCTTCATTTAGTGACCTAAGAGAAGTGTCTACATTGGCAAGCAAAGTAGGAAGGCTTAAGGGTATGAATACTTGAAGGGTGAACAAGTTGTTAGAGCTAAAGTGTGTGAAAGCCAAGTAGAATAGAGGACTAAAATAAAGATTTGTAATCTACAAGTGTGTTGTAAGTTGTTATCAGATCAAGCCTTATTGTTACTTTCTAATCATTGTACCTGTACACGGTGTGAAAGTGTATTCATGAAACTTTAGTGTAGAATGCAAATAGACTGATGATGAACTAAACTAAACCCAAGAAAATATCATCAAAATGTAATTTCTACAAATGTCTTATGTTTCTCTAACTACAACTACTAAAATAGCTCTCAGACTAGCATCTTAGTGATAGTTCTAGAATGAGAGTATGCTAAAAATGCAGATCTACAAGGATGTATGCAAGATCTAGGACTAAAAATGAAGATTATATGCTATAAAAATGGATATGCAATACTAATATTTAATAAATGATGCTAAAAAACATAATAAAAAATGTTAAAAACTATGGGCGCTCTCTCAAAATTTGAATTAGCTGGATCACTTGCAGGCAGGAAATTGGTCGAGGAGAATTTGTGTGGGGTCCATGTCCCACCTTTGGGATCCCATTCTGCCTTTCATGTGTCGGGACAAGATCTCAAGAAGGAAAAAGAAAATGTTGTCTCTTTCAAGGAAAAGAAATTTGGAGGACAGAAGCAAGGGGCCTTGGAAGGAAAATCTTGGTCATCCTTTTTTGGCAAGAAACCAACTAGAAAGTCTCTCTTTCTGCCGGTGATTGTGAAGACCTGCTGGGAGAAAGGTGAGTTTCAAGTTTTTATCCCAGACCCTTTAGTTGATTTTTTTGTGTCTTCCATGGATTTCACTTTAATGGGAAATTTTTTAGGTGCTAGACCTAACATTGAAACTCTTAGAAAGATGGTGAAAAGGAAATGGGTTATTAGAGGAGAGGTAAATGTTGCCCCCATGCTAAATGGCTTCTTTTTGTTTATCTTCAATTGTAAAGAAGACATGATAGAGTTCTTTATGGAGGGCCGTGGTATTTTGGCAACAGTTCTCTTACCATTAAAAAATGGGAACCCAATATGGATCTTTTAGACTCATTCTTCTTAACCACTCCCATTTGGGCTAGACTCTCTGGACTCCCTCTTGAATTCTGGCATGAAGATATCTTCAAAGGTGTCACTAGTTCCTTTGGTGAACTAGTGGCTATGGATAATGCTACAACTTCTAGATCCAAACTTCATTGTGCCAGACTTTTTGTTAAGGTGGTAGACTTGAATCACCTCCTAGAAAAGGTGGATCTAATCTCCAAGTTGGGTAAAAGAACTCAAGAAATCCTATTTGAAGATTTGCCTAATTCTTGCTATGCTTGTAAGAAGCGGGGGCATTTGGTTAAAAACTATCCCTCTAAAAGTAAAAATTAGGCTAGTAGTGGTTTGGAAAGGAAAAATAACAAGATTTAGCACAAGAAAGTTTGGAAACCCAAAGAGGGCCAACGCCAAGAACAAAAAAGCTATAAAAAAATTCAAAGTCAACAGGCTAAGGCAGAGAAAGAGCTCACTTCTAAGGAAGCCAACTCTAAGAAAGAAGGTTTCGGTTTACAATTTGAAATTAGTTTACCTAAAAAAGAATTGGAAAATCAGGCAAATATCTCTAAACAAATTTTTATTTACCAGAGGATAGAAGAACAATGGGGAGATATTGATGACAAAATTATGCTTGAGGATGGTGAAATCTTGGCTGATTTTGGAAATTTACCTGAGGAAGGAGATCTTCCTTCTTCTCAATTCAGGGAGATTCAAATGCAAACCCAGATAGAAAAAGACCCTTCTATGGTGGAACCTCCTCCCCTGGATGATGCGAAAGAAAATGGCTCAATTCATAAAATAATCCAAAGGAAAAGGGTTGAAAAAAAGAACAATACCAAGGGGGTAGAGACTAGAAGCAGCAAAATAGATCAACATATCAAGGCAAAACCTCATGTTTCTTATCTGGAAAAAATTGGGAAAAGAACAGATCAACACACTAAGGTAAAACCAGATGTTGGATCCCTGGATAATCCTAGAAGAAGATCTACGAAGAAAAGTAGAGAGTTAAAAAGTATGTAGAATATTGCTGATGGTAGGCAGGAAACTATTCTGGATTTTTCTCCTAAAAAATGAATATGAAGATCATAACCTAGAATATTAAGGGGTTGAACAATACTCATAAACTAGACATTGTTAGGAATTTTGTTAGAGAACAAAAGCTTGATTTTCTTCTGCTTCAAGAGACTAAGATGAATAAAGAGAAAGCAGAATAGATTAAAGCTTTTAATAGCAATTCTTTAAATGCTAGTAGTTCAGAAGGGGCATCAGGGGGAACTTTGATGTTATGGAAGAAGAATTGTTTCTCTAGAATAATTGTATTTGCTAGTAAACACCTTATGATAGCCAAGATTTCTAATTCAGACCAGAAGGAAGAGTGGTAAATTGTGAATATTTATGCTCCAAACTCAAAGCTTTCAAGGAAAAAGGTCTAGGATTTTGTTTCTAATTTTAAAAGAAAAAACTATTCTGGCCGATGGATCATTATGGGAGATTTTAATGTCCCTCTTTATGACCATGAGAAAATGGGAGGCAATGCTACTCAGTTGGAAGGAAGATTCGATCTAAGGGAATTCATCAATAATGAAGGCTTAATGGATTTGGAACTCTATGGTATCTAGTACATGTGGAGCAACAAGAGAGTTGGTAATGAATGTACTCAGGCTAGGCTTGATTGTGCTCTTATTTCTCCCGACTGGACTAAAGACTTCATTTGTAAACTGGAGGCTTGTCAAAAAATTAGATTGGATCATTTCCCTCTTATATTCACTGCTGAGAAGATTAATCTCAAGAAGATTTTTCCTTTTAGATTTGAGAAGATGTGGATGCAACACCCTTAGTTTGAAACTAAATTGAAAGAATGGTGGAATATAGAGTATGAAGGCACTGCCCTCTTTAGAATTTCTTCCAAGCTCAAAAATGTTAAAAGGGAAGTCAAAAAATGGAACAAGAACAGCTGTGGGAACATTTTTGAGAACAAAACTATTGTTAAGGAGGATATTTTTAATATACAAGAAAAAATATAGAAGGAAGGTTATACCTCTGATCTCCTCCTTGAAGAGAATGAAAAGCTTGTCCAATACCATGACATCATCACTAAAGAAGAAATCTTTTGGAGACAGATATCCCGATTGTTATAGTTGAGAGAAGGGGATAAAATACTAAGTTTTTTCATCTTTCTACTCTGAAGCACAGGGCCAAAACTCACATTTCATATCTTAAAATGGGTGATGTGAAAATTGTTGAAGAGAAGGCTATCATGAATGAGATGGTGATATTTTTCTCTTCCCTTATGATGGTTGATTCTAACATTAATGTGGAAAGTCAGGCTAAATTCCTCAAAGTGATTCCTCCACTGATTACTAAGGATCAGAATGAAATGTTATGTCTATTCCTAAGGATGATGAAATTCTCAAGGCTGTTAGTTCTTTGGGAGGAGATAAAGCCCCTAGCCCTGATGGATTCCCCATGTTCTTCTTCCAGAAGCTTTGGAAAGTGGTTGGTAAAGATGTATGTGATGTTGTTAAGGAATTCAATGGGGCTAAACAACTGTTCAAAGAAATCAATTCCACTTTTCTATGGCTTATTCCTAAGAAAGTTGGGGCTGATTCTTTGGATCAGTTTCATTTGATTAGCCTTTGTAACTCTTTCTATAAAATTATTTCCAAAGTTCTCACTTCCAAACTTGTTTAGGTGATCCTGTTGATTACTGCTGATCAACAAAATGGTTTTGTCCCTGGTAGAAAAAACCTTAACTCTATCATCTCTCCTCATGAGAATATTCATTCCTTGTCCTATTCTAACAATCAAGGCTTCATTATGAAAGTGGACATTACTAAGGCCTATGATAGAGTGGATTGGTCTTTCCTATGTAATATTTTTATTGCTTTTGGCTTTGATCATAAGGTTGTGGGTCTGATCTACCAATTGGTTTATACTATCTCTATTGCGATCTTGGTTAATGGTAGGTCCTCTCCCTTCTTTTTCCTTCTCGAGGGCTGAGACAAGGTGATCCTTTATCCCCCATCATTTCTTTTATTATGGCTGATTGTTTGGGGAGATTTATTGGAGACTTGGTCCAAAGAGGTTTGCTCAAGGGATTACAACCTTCTTCTCAATTGTTAACTTGCTCCCATGGACAATTTTTTGATGATACCATCTTCATGGGTAAGGTTGAAGTGAAGGAAGCCATGATTTTAAAGTAGGCTATTAAATTATATTCTACTACTTCTGAACAAGGGGTTAACTGGAGCAAAAGTGCTATGTTCTTCATTAACATCCCTATCCACAGACAAGTTAAAATTGCTAAAATCTTGGGATGTTCTATAGGTTCTCTCCCTTCCTCTTACTTGGGGCTCCCCCTAGGTTTGAAGGTCCCTGATGCTTTCTGGGAAGATCTTATTAACAAATTTAGCAAAAAGTTGGCAGGATAGAAAGGAATTCTTTTAAGCCAAGCTAGTAAGTTAACCCTTCTCAAAGCCTATCTCCAAAGCATTCCTACTTATGCTTTAATTCTTTTTAGAATTCCTTTTAAATTTTCTGAGTCAATTGATAAAATTCAAAGAAACTTCTTATGGACTGGCTTAGAGGATAAAAGGATAATGCCTTTAATTGCTTGGGATCAAGTTTGTAAACCTCGCAGTGAAGGGGGATTAGGAATCTAGAAAATTAGTAGTTTGAATAAAGCCCTTATAGCCAAATAGGGGTGGAGAGTGTACCATGACAATAAAGAGTGGAGTTCCATTTGGAAACATAAGTATCTCTTCAATGCTTACTCCCTTCCAAATTTCCTTGAATCTCCTAATGTTATTCACTCTTCCTCCATATGGGGAGCTGTCCAGGGGACCAAGAAAACTTTGAAAAAAGAATGTTCCTAGAAAGTTGATAATGGACTTAAAGTGAAATTTTAGTAAGATATATGGCTTATGGATCACCCTTTGGCTGAAGATTTTAATGACAAGGCCTTAATTGATCGATGTAAGCAGAGATTTGGCCTTCTTGTTTGTCATTACTAGCAGAATGATTCATGGGTGAATTTAACTGATGTAAGTCATGGCTTCAGTAATATCCAATTATCCCTTAATGTTGTTTCTCTTTACCCTTATATGGAGGATGAGATGATCTCACATGCTAACCCTAGTGGGAAATTTAAAGTCTCTTCTATCTTTGCTCCTAAAGATAAGAATAATCAACCTTCCTGGTCTCAAGCTTGGATTAAGGGTCTCATTCCCAAAATTAACATTTTCTTTTGGACTCTTCTCCAAAAGAAAATTTTGACTCTTGATAACTTGCAAAAAAGAGGTATAAATTTGGTTAACAGGTGTTCTTTATGTAGAAAGGGACTTGAAGATAGAGATCATATGTTTTTGAGTTGCTCTTATACCCAGGAAGTCTGGACTGAGATTTTGAATTTTTGGGGCATGACATGGGTACATCAAAACAATATGGATCTTGCTTTCAAGAGTTGGAGATGCCCCTCAAAGGATCCTAATGCCAAATTTCTTTGGAAACTTACCCTCCCCCACCTTTGGTGGGGCATATGGAAAGAAAGAAATAATAGGATATTCAAAAATAAAGATCTTCCAAGATGGGTGCTTGGTTAGAATATCATCAGAGCCTTCAAGGAGAATTTTATGTCCCAAAGGGAGCCTGCTCAAACCTTCCAACTTGATTACCCTTTAATATCTCAAGGATCTAAGTTGAAAATTGATAATCCTAGATCGATTATAAAGTGGCTTGTTCCTCCTAGTGGATGGATCAAAGGAAATTTTGATGGAGCAGCCAAGGGTAACCCGAGAAGAGCAAGATGTGGAGGTGTTCTTAGAGATCATATGGGAATGTTATTGATGTTGTTGTTGTCCCTATTGGTCACTTGAATAGTCATATTGTTGAAGCTATTGATGCCCTTTATACCACTATTTTAGCTATTGATTTGGGGTACTCCAAATTATGGTTGGAAGGTGATTCTCTGAATATTATAAATATTCTTAATAATAAAAATTCTATCTCTTGGTCTATAGAGGCAACGATTATGAAAATCAAAACCTTAAACAAACATGTGGATCTTAAAGCAATTATTAATTATGATGTTATTCATTCTAGAGTCAGAAATATTTGCTTGGATTAGAAATTTAATGATTTGCGAGAGTGGCCTTATGATTGTTAGATTAGTATTCCCAAGAATTTACATTCATGTGAAGGCTATGTGCTCTCTACATGTATCCTCAAAAAGGCATCCTCGATATCATGTCACAAAAAATTGGTCTCACTTCTACCTCTCTGCTATCGATATCTGGGTGCCTTTGGTTTTTTGTTTGCTCTGCAATATGGGAGGTGAACCAAGGAAGCAGGAACCCAAAAAATGTGATTATTGGAAGGCTAGGTAGGACATTTGGAATATTCTCTAGAAAGGGAAGGTGGTTAGCTACCTGGAGTGGTTGCATGGATTGAAACACCATATCACCACTGCTTTCTTCAAAAATTGGGTGGATGACAAAGTTACTTTACATGGAGTGTCTATAAAGCTTACTAAGGAATTCATTGTCGAGGTCACTGGCCTCGCCATGAAAGGTATCAAGTTTTCAAAGCAGACTAGTATTTCTAATGTGGCCTACAAAAAATTCTCGAAGATGAAAGAAGAGGAGTTGCATTTGGAAAAGAATGGCAACTTCTATGATGTGCAACAAATAAAAGGTATTTGGCATGATGTGCTTGGTTGTATTCGCAAGTATTTCATCCTTGATGGAAGAAATAAAAGGGTGCACAAATTCCACTTTGTCTTCCTTAACCATTTTAGGTACAAGCATAGAATTTCCTTCCCTTTCTATTTGTAGTTTTCTTTGCTCCAAAGTTTGAATGCCCATAAAAAGAAATAGTCTCAGCCTATATTACATGAAGGTCTAATTTTACTCATTGAGGTTTTTTGTAAAAATAACTCCATTTCTTTGTCTCCATCCACTGGTAAGCATAAGATTCCTAATCCCATAAAAGGTAAAATACATGAGAGTATTAAAGAGAAAATTAAGGCTAAACTAAAACCCTCCAGATCTCAAAAACAAATTGAGGAAGAGGATATAGAGGTGGAGATCACTGAAGGCTCAGATAAGGATGCCCCTGAGGAAGAGGAGGGGAAAAATGTTGGGGATTTTAGCTCTAACCTGGATGGTTACTCAAATTTGAAAGACAAAAATGAGGATGGGAGAGAGGAGGATACTATTGAGGTGAATTTGAAATAGAGCAAGTCTAAAAATGAGGACACTCATATCGTGTCTAGGGGAGGTGATAAAGAGAAAGAAAATTTAATTGATGATCTAGCCATTTTGAGGGAGGAGGAAAACATGGGGAAAGCTTCCACTCCTGTTAAGGAGACTAAGGGACATAATAAGGAGGGCCAGAGCCACCATATTCAAGTAGAGTCTGGTGAGGAGGAGTTGTTGGATGGAGGGATTCATATTGATAAAGTTGGCCCCTTACCACACACCACTACTAATGATGCAAGTGACTCCCCGAAGAGGGAAACCAAACTCTCCTTCCTTCACTCTGCTAAACAAAAAGTTGACTCTTTCCTTCAAGTCAATTCCTTGTTATATAATGAAATAATGGTGCTGAAGAAGAAAGTGGATACCTTGCAACAAAACTAGGAGGTTGACTGGGCTATTATTCAACACATGGAGGTACAAATGGGAGATATCCCAAAAAAACTAAAGGATTATGAGCAGAATCTTAGAGTGCTCAAAATGTTCTCATTTTCTATAAGAAGGTTCATTTTAGAGTTGTAGGCCTACCATAAAAATCTCATTTCTCAAGCATATGTATCAAAGGAGTTATTGTGGATTTTCAGTGGAAAAATTTGCAGAAAAATATTTAAGCTCACCACTGGAGGCCTTAGAGTGTCTAGATAAGGTTAGAAAACTTGATGAAAGGGTGCTAGCATTGTTTTAAGCCTATAGATCAAGAGCTAGCATTTTTGAAAAGTGGTTATAATAACCAATCGGAGCAACGGTTCGTGAGTTATGGCCTTTCAAAGTTGGGCTACCCAAAATATCTAAAATAATTGTCAAAGATGTATTTGGCCAACTCTATATATATTGTTAGGGTCTTTCAGCCCTAGGTATTAAGTTTCAATCTCTAGAACCTTCTCGGGCAGCATAAAATTGCCTATTTAAGAAAGGCTCAAACATTGTCTAGGACAGCTCTGGGTGATAGTTTGCAACTTATCTTGTAGATTATTGTAAGGAAGGCACCCATGTGGGTTAGCATATTGTACTTGAGAATTTTTTAATTCTATATTTTTGACAAAAATAAGAAGTCCATATTTTTTTCTCACATTGGTTGTTTTTTCTTTGTTTTGTTATGAGTTTATGGTTTTAAGGGGAGCACCCTGCATCAAGTGGTATCAAAGCTAGAGTTCTTGAGTGTGTGGACAAATCATCGATTGTGAGGTAGTTTTCACCGAGATCGTGGTTTGGGCTAAGTGTGTAGAAAAATTGTTGATTGTGAGGCAATTTGCACTAGGGTTTCAACGGAAGTTCAAAAATGTCTCCATAAAGAGAGCATGGTAGAAGAGTTGTAGGTGTTACACCTAAGGGTTTTTGAGCCCTCCAAAGACAAATGCAAGCATTGGAAGAATAAATGCATAGAGTAATGAATCTTCCCATAAGAGATGAAAGTGAGGATGAGGATGAAGTAGAAGAAAATGTCAAAGCAAAGGTAGTTGTAAATCCAAAGGAAGAGAGGTTTTTTAGGGCCATCGTTAAGATTGGAAAAAGATCCAAGTTTGAGGTTCTCACATTTTTAAGAAATATTAATCTAGAGGATTTGATTGATTGGATCAATGAACTAGAGGAGTACTTTGAGTATGAAGATATTGATGATCCTGATATGGTCAAGGTTGTGAAGGAAAAACTAAAGGGACATGTGAAGATCTGGTGGCAGAAGGTTCAGTTGGAGTGAAATAGAAAGGGAAAGGAAAAAATCACCAGATGGGATCAAATGAAAGATAAACTAAAGTGACAATTCATTCATGTGGATTATGAGCTTGATCTATTAAAGAAAATGCAAGGGTTGAAACAAGCAAAAAATATGTTCATGAGTATACCGAGGAGTTCTACCGAGTTTTCATTAATAGCCATGCAAAAGCTAATAAGGAGAAAGTTGCTCATTATCTTAATGGGTTAAGGCCAAGCATTCAGGAAAAGCTAAGTCTAGTTAAAATGAGAATTATTTAGGACGCATACCAATTTTCCCTAAGAGTTGAGGAGAAACTAAACAAGAATTTTGACAATAAGAATAGTGAAAGAGGTTTTGGTGGAAGATCTGGTGAATGACCTTATGGAAGCCATAATGATGATCAGAAGAACAAGGATGAGGCTAGAAGTAGAAATCACAACCAAAGGGGAAAAAATTCCAATCATTTCCATGATCAAAACAATAAAAAACAAAGAGGAAGAGGTAGAGGACAAGGATTTGGAAGAGGAGGTTTCTGTGGAAAAAAATTTCACTGCAAAGAAGAAGGGCATAAAGCATTTGTATGCACCCAGTGCCAAGGAAGGATAGATCAAAGAATAGAAGGTTAGGAAAGAGTTTCACATGTTGATGAAGATGTTGAATCCTCACATTCTAAAGATGCTAAAAGAGGAGAAGTCCTAGTTAACAGAAGAGTCCTACTAAGTGGTGAGAATGAACCTGATCAAAGAAGGAGTTTATTTCACACAAGGTGTAGATGTGAAGATAAGTTTTGTGATGTGATCATCAATGGTGGAAGTGCTAACAATTTGGTGTTAGAAATTATGGTCTCCAAGTTAAAGTTGAAGAGATAGAAACACCCTCATCCATACCGTATTGTTTGGATGCAAGATGACCACAAGGTTATGGTCAATGAGCAATGCTCAGTGAAGTTCAAGATTGGAAGCTACTAGGATGAGATACTATGTGATATCATACCCATGGACATATGTCATATGTTGTTGGGTAGGCCATGGTAGTTTGACAGGCATGTTGTACACAATGGGTGAGAAAATACCTACACTCTAACTAAGGATGGAGTGAAACATAAGTTGAAACCATTGAAGGATAAAGAAGAAAAGGTATGTAGTGCTCCTAGAATATGTTTTGTTGATGGAAAAGAGTTTCTTAAAGGTATGAAACATGAGCATATGTGTTTTGCTATAATTCCTAAAGATAGTAAAGAAGAAGTAGAAGAGGTACCTACAAAAGTTGCAAATATATTGGAAGAATTTTTTGATATTGTATCAAATAATATACCTTATGGATTACCCCCAATGAGGAAGATTAGTCACCAGATAGATTTGGTTCCAAAAGCCAATTTTCCAAACAAGGCAATGCATAGAATGACACCAACAAAAAGTGAAGAGTTGAACAGACAAGTTCATGAGTTGTTGTAGAAGGGGATGATTCAAGAGAATCTAAGTCCATGTGTTGTACCAGAAGAATGGAGAATGGAGGATGTGCACAAATTCTTGTGCTATCAACAAGATCACCAGCAAGTATAGATTTCTTTTGCCAAGGATGGATGATATTATGGATTGTTTGAGTGGAGCTCAATATTTCACAAAGATAGATCTAAAGAGTGGGTACCATCAGATTCGTATCAAAGAAGGTCATGAGTGGAAGACTTCTTTCAAGACAAGGGAAGGATTATATGAGTGGTTAGTCATGCCTTTTGGGTAACCAATGCACCAAGCACTTTCACGAGGCTCATGAATGAAGTACTGAAGGATTTTTTGGGTAAGTTTGACATTGTTTACCTAGACGATATATTGATCTTTAGTAAGACATTGGAGGAGCATTTGATTCATATTTGCAAGGCGTTTGATAAGTTGAGGGAAGAAAACTTGTTGATAAACTTGAAGAAGTGCAGCTTTGTAAAGAAAGAGTTGGTGTACCTGGGATTTGTAGTCTCAAGAGAAGGTCTAAAAATGGACCTAGAGAAAGTGAAGGCTATCCTTGAATGGCCTACTCCAAGGAGTGCGAAAGAGGTAAGATCTTTTCATGGACTGGCTACATTTTACAGAAAGTTCATAAGAAGTTTTATCAATATTTGTAGACCCTTGACTAAAACAATGAGAGGGGATAGGAAAGGGTTTAAATGGACTGTAGGAGCAAATAAAGAGTTTTAATATGTTGAAACAAAAAGGTTTTGAGCAACCTGTTTTAGCACTTCCTGATTTTAACAAGGTGTTTCAAGTAGATTGTGATGCTAGTGGTATTGTAATAGGAGCTATTTTGAGCCAAGAAGGTAGACCTATTGCTTATTTTAGTGAGAAGTTGAATGATGCAAAAAGAAAATATTTTGTTTATGATCAAAAATTTTATGCTATAGTTCAAGCATTGAAAAAGTGGAGATGCTATCTTCTTCCTAAGGAGTTTTTTTTTTGTATACTGATCATCAAGCTTTGCAATATTTGAATAGTCAAGGAAAATTGAACTAAAGGCATTTAAAGTGGGTTGAGTTTTTGTAGAGTTATACCTTTGTTTTGAAATGCAGGAGTGGGAAGTCTAACAAAGTTGTAGATGCTCTTAGTAGAAGACAATGTTGCTGACAAAAATGTAGATAGAGGTGATTGGGTTCAAGGAACTCAGTACATTATATCCAAATGATCCTAATTTTGGTGAAGCATGGAAGGATTTTATAGAACTTGTTGCACTTGATAGGACAAAGTGATTCGATTTCATGATCTAAGATAATATGTTGTTCAAAAGAAGCTATTTGTGCATTCCTAGAGGTTCAATGAGAGAGAATCTCATCAAGAAGAAGCATAGTAGAGGATTGGCTAGAAATTTAAGCAAAGATAAAACCATAGCTTTGGTTGCAAAAAATTACTATTGGCCATAGTTGCAGCAAGATGTGATGAATTTTGTACAAAGTTGTAAAGTATGTTAGATGGCAAAAGGAGTGAAGTAGAATAAAAGATTGTATCAGCCATTACTTGTACCAAAGAAACCATGGGAGAATATCAACATGGATTTTGTTCTTGGATTATCGAAGACACAGCATGGGCATGATTCTATTTTTGTAGTGGTTGACAAGTTTTCAAAGATGGCACATTTTATTCTATGTAAGAAGACTAGTGATGTTGTTCATGTAGCAAAGTTGTTTTTCAGAGAAGTGGTGAGATTACATGGTCTGCCAAAGAGTATAGTTTTAGATTGTGATACCAAATTTTTTGGGTATTTTTGGTGTACATTATGGAAGAAGTTGTAGATAGATTTGAATCTTAGTTCATCACATCATCCACAGACTGATGGATAGACAGAAGCTGTGAATTGTAGTTTGGAAAATTTGCTAAGATGCTTGGTTGGAGATAAACCAAAAGGATGGGATATGATTTTACCACAAGTAGAATTTGCATATAATAATTCTATCAATAGGAATACTGGTAAATCATCATTCCATATTGTATATGTGAGTAGCCCTAGAAATGCTTCTGAATTGAGACAGTTGGATAAAGGAGAGATAAGTGGTGCTGAAGCAGAAGATTTTGTTGAACATTTGAAGAACATCCATGAGGAGGTGAGGAAGCACATCATAAAGATGAATACATAGTATAAGATTAAGGCAAATGTGAAAAGGAGATATAAGGAATTTCATATTACAGATGAAGTCATGGTTCATTTAAGAAAGGAGCAATTTCTAGTGGGTACATATAATAAGTTGAAGATAAAGACGTTTGGATCATGCAAGATAGTGAAGAGGCATGATTCTGGCAATGCATATGAAGTGGATTTGCCTACTAAATTGAATATTTCACCAATATTTAATATTTTA
This sequence comes from Cupressus sempervirens, assembly GCA_028749045.1. NCBI lineage: Eukaryota > Viridiplantae > Streptophyta > Pinopsida > Cupressales > Cupressaceae > Cupressus > Cupressus sempervirens. Next base: position 450,391,011 of record CM053793.1, read on the forward strand.
AATTTGATAGAGTATTATGAAAATGTGATGGAGATGAAGTTGCAAAAGCATAGTGGAGCTTTCAAGTAGCTAGTTTGGCTACAAAGGAGATTGAGGAGATACTAGACAGTTGTGTTGGAAAAAGTACCAAAAACAAAACTTATGAGGAATATCTGGTCAAATGGAAAGAGAGACCATTTGAGGATTCATCATAGCTAGCAAAGGAGGAGGTTAACCATCTTGGTTTTCCTCTGAACACCTGAGACATGACGGGGTCACTTCTCAAATTACCCCAAGTGTCTAATGCAGGAGCATCCTAGGTGCAAGGGAAATCTTGCATCACCCAAAAATATTTTATTTTCATTCTTTTCTATTTTAATAAGGACTAGTAGATAGGGTGGTTACTATTTATGGGAACTTATTATTTTTAGTAATTTTGTCATATGAGCTCAGAATGTTCTCATTTTCTATAGGAAGGTTCATTTAAGAGTTTTAAGCCTACCATAAAAACCTCATTGCTCAAGTATAAGTATCGAAGAAGTTATTGCAAATTTTTGATGGAAAAATTTGTAGAAAAATCTTTAGGCTCACCGTTGGAGGCCTTAAAGTGCCTAGATGAGGTTTGAAAACTTGATGGAAGGGCACTAGCATTGTTTTGAGCTTGTAGATCACAAGTTAGCATTTTTGAAAAGTGGTTATAATAGACAATCAGAGCAATGGTTCATGATTTATGGCCTTTCAATGTTGGGCTACCTGAAATATCTAAAATAATTTTCAAAGATGTATTTGGCCAACTCTATATATATTGTTAGGTTCTATCAGCCCTAGTTATTAAATTTCAATGTTTAAAACCTTCTCATGCGGCATAAAATTGCCTATTTAAGAAAGGCCCAAACATTGTCTAGGACAGCTCTGGGTGATAGTTCGCAGCTTGTCTTGAAGATTATTGTAATAAAGGCACCCATGTGAGTTAGCATATTGTACTTGAGAATTATGCAATTCCACATTTGTGGCTCAAATAAGAAGTCCATATTTTGTTCTCGCATTGGCTATTGGTTTTTTTTTTCTATTATGAGTTTATGGTTTTAAGGGGAGCACCCTACATCACATGTCAAGAACTTTGAATAGGTCTTTGCATGGATCTACTTGTTACCCCCGTGTTCTACTTCTCTCTTCCTGTTTCAAGCCTCTTTCTAACAATTTTCTATGTGAAACTGAAGACTTTGACTTTTTGGGTCAAGGTTGACCTCGACCTTAACCTAGGTCAAGGATGAACTCAACCTTGATCTAGGGCAGGGTTGACCTTGTCCCTGACCCAAGGTCCAATTTTTAATTTCTAGAGGTTTTTGGATATCGGGCTTCAAAAAGTTTCATTTTCCCACTTTTTGGTCAATTGTTTTAGGTTTGAAAATGGTAGATTCTCAATTTGAATTTAATCTAGGTCCATTTGTAAGGCTTAAAGTTAATTAGGATTTAATTCTCTAATGTTGGCCTTCTCTAGAAGTTTGTGACCTAGATCCCTATATAAGGGAGTCTTTCTCTCTCATTTTGGAAACCCATAAGAGATATCAAACAAATGGTTTTTCTATGAAGTGGAGATATAATATCCATCAAGTGTTCAAGAATTCAAGCATTCAATTCATCAAGGAGATCCATTTTTAACCATTGAAGGATTCAATCTCTATGGAGCCCTCTTGTTGAAGATTTCTCCATCCACATCCATATTCATCCAAGCCTTTTCCTATGCAAACATTCATTCAAGATTGGTGTTGAATATCTAATGCCATTGATTTGAGATGTCCTACATTCATTCCTTCATTAATTTGGAGAATTTGTGCTTATGGTTTCAAGGATTTGAATCCTCCATAAGGATTTCAATATAAGCAAGGTGAATAGTTCCATTTACTTTGTTTATACATATTGTAGTTTCAATTATATTTCAAGGTTGTTTCCAAACTGGGGTTTGACCAAGGAAAACCCCCCATTCAAAGAAAAAAAACTATTTTTCTTATAGGTACAGGTATAGGATAGCAGATTCAAGTGTAGATTTGGATACCCTTTTTATCGAACTTGCAAGATTTGCAAAAATAAATTGTCAAAGCTATGTAGGTCAAGGTCAAATTTTGGGGGTACAATTATGCCCCAGGGTAAGATTGTGCCCTACTATATGGGTCAATGTCAACCTACCATTGGAAGGACAAAAGTTTTATGGATTTTCTTTGTATCGATATTTCCAGTTCGGAGCAAGTTGTAGAATTCCATGTAACTATACACAGACATTAGAATTCATCATTTTCCAGGTTTTCTCTACTTTGAGGTTATTATTTTTCTTTTATTTATTCAAGGTTTCAAGTACTTACTTTCTATAGTAGATTATAGGATTTCCTCCTAACTTTATATTCTTTATTAATTGATTCATTTGTGCATTGATCACTTCCTTGTGGTTCATCAATTTGGATCATTCCTTTTGAGAAACTGGGTTAAGGATAGATCCTATATTCTCCCGCATATCATATTTTCTCCCTACATATTTTTTAGCTCTATTCAAATGCTAAATTTATGAATAGTGATTATCATATTTCTTTAGATATTTATATTTGTAAGATGAGTGAGGATCTAAACTATGTTAGTTTGAGATGATTGATCAGGGAAGTACTATACATACTCCATAATTCCTTGGCTGACATGTTGTAACTAATTTTAACCCTAAAGAAAAAAAAATACTTGTATAAAATAGCTTAGGGTTAGGTATTTTCATATGGTGTGATGCAAAAATTGCTTCTTGTGATGGTATTGAGTTGTAAGGATTACAAATTGTAATCGGGTTGTAATCACTAAATCGTAATAATACTAGACTCATTTTTTAGTGGATATAGCCCAAGGATTAGGTGAACCATTTTAAATCTTGGTGTCTTGCATTCTCTTCTATGTAATTTATTATTTTTTGATATTGGTTATTTTTTAATGTAATTGTTATTTATATTTGTGGTTAATCCTAACAAGTGGTATCAGGGCAAGGTTGTTATTTTTTAGTTATCATCTATAGAAAAGTCTCATGGTTGACTGGAAGTGATGGCAAGCGAGGGTAAGCTAAAGGTTGAGAAGTTTAATGGGTAGAAATTTCAATTATGTAAAATGAAAATGGAGGACTATCTTTATTAGAAAGATTTATGGAAGCTATTGGAAGGAAAAACCAATAAATAGGGAACTATGACATATGAGGAATGGAAAGTTCTAGACAAAAAGGAACTTGGAAGTATTTAATTATGCCTAGCACCATCGGTGACATTTAACATTAAAAAAGCAAGGATAGTAAAAGAGTTGATGAAAATGTAGCAACATTGTATGAAAAGCCCTCCACTTAAAATAAGGTATTTTTCATGAAGCATTTATTTAATATGAAGACGGAAGAAGGCGGATCTATTGCTGATCATTTAAATGAGTTTAATATTGTTACTAGTGAGTTATCTTCTATGAATGTCAATTTTGATAAAGAAATTAGAGTTCTCTTTATTTTGTGTTCTTCGCCTAAAAGCTGGAATGACTTGGGAATGATTGTGAGTAATTTTGTTTTTGGATCCAATATCTTAAAATATGATGATGTGATTGGTCTTATTCTAAGTGAGGAACTTGTAGGAAAACCTCAAGTGGATCTACATCAAGACATTTTTTTAATACACAAAGAATAGGCAGAATGATTGAGAGAGGAAACAATTTTGGAAATCTTGGGAAATCAAGAGAAAAGTCAAATGGAAAGAGGTCTCAATCCAGAGGACCAATAGATTGTTGGTATTGTGGGAAGCCAAGGCATAAGAAGAAAGATTTTTAGACTCAAAATAAAAATGAAGGAGATATACTAGAAGGGAACAAGGAGGCAAATGTGGTAAGTAACAAATCCGAAGAGGATTCTTTGCTTCTTTCTTTAGAAAGTGTTGATGATTCTTAATTTTTAGATTATGGGGCTTGATTTCATGCTACAGCCCATAGATGTTATTTTATTGATTATGTCCAAGGGGGTTTTGGACTTGTTTACTTGGGGGATAATGAACCCTGTTAGATTGTTAGAAATGGAAAAGTTAAGATTAAGTTGCAAAATGGGAATCATTGGCTACTACATAAGCTATGACATGTTCCAAGGCTAAATAGGAATTTAATTTTAGAAAGGCAACTTGGTGGTGAGGGTTGTGTAGTTAATTTTAATGATAAGAATTGGAAGGTTTCAAAAGGTTCCCTTATAGTATAAAAAAATATGAAAGTGGGAACCTTATATCTTTGTACAGGTCATATTATTCCTTCTACTTTAATTATTTTTAAAAAAATGAATGTTTAGGAACAGTTGATGCAGTTGAGCAAGGAGAACAAATAGGTGTTGTAGATTCTTATACAACATTGTGGTACTACAGACTTGGTCACATGAGTGGGAAAGGTATGAAATTACTTCATTCAAAGAAATTTTTACCAGGTTTGAAATGTGTCAATATGAATTTATGTGAAAATTGTGTGTATGGAAAACAAAAGAGAGTGAGTTTTGTGAAGAGTGGGAAGGTAAAGAAAAATGAGAAATTAGAGCTTGTGCATACAGATGTATGGGGACCAGCTTAGGTATCTTTCCTTGGTGGCTCTCATTATTATGTTACGTTTGTTGATGATTCAACTAGAAAATGATGAGTTTGTTTCCTTACACAAAAATCTAATGTATTTCAAACTTTTAAGCAATGGAAATGCTTGGTTCAAAATGAGACTGGTAAGAAATTAAAATGTCTTAGATATGATAATGGTGGTGATTATTTCAGTCATGAATTTGAAGATTATTTCTCCACTAATGGTATTCACAAATAGAAAACTATTCCAAGAACTCCACAAGAAAATGGAGTGGTTGAATGCATGAACAGGACAATAATGGAGTGTGCAAAGAGCATGAGATTTCATGTTGGGTTTCCCTTAAATATGTGGGTGGAAGATGTCAATAATTTTGTATATTCAATTAATAGAGGTCCCTCTACTCCTTTGGGTTGTATTATTCTAAAGGAAGCATGGACTAGTAAGAAGGTGAGATATTATTTTCTTAGAACCTTTGGTTGTGAAGCATTTGCACATATTGATTCTGAAAATAGAACCAAGCTAGAAACTAAGTCAAAAAAATGTATATTTGTTAGATATGGCATTGATGAATTTGATTATAGGCTTTGGAATTTTGAAAATTATAAAATTGCAAGAAGTGGGTATGTCATATGCAATGAGAAAGTGTTGTACAAAGATCTATTGTAGCAACATGAGAAGAAATAAAATGATTATGTAGCATTGGATGGTACTCTGAAAGATTATATTTCAAAAGTTCCTCATTCTCTACAATAACTACAACAACAAATACCACACACCCCAATGAATGTTAGACTGTCAACAAGGCTAAGTAGACCTCCAAAAAAAAAATTCCCTCTTTGTACTTCATTTTACTAACAAATGCTAGTGAACTTGAATATTATGATGAAGTTTTGCAGGTGGATACTAAGATTCAATAGAAGCCTACAATGAAAGAAGAAATGGACTTGTTGCTAAAAAATAAAACTTAGAATTTATATAAGTTGCATGCAGGAAAAAGGGCTTTATAGAATAAATGGGTTTACAAGTTGGAAGAAGGGGATGGAGGTAAGAAAATATTTAAAACCAAGTTATTTGTAAAAAGGATTTGCATAGAAAAAAGGCATTGATTTTGATGATATATTCTCTCATGTTGTTAAAATGACTTCTATTCACATTGTTTTAAGTATTGTGGCTACTGAAAATTTGCATTTGGAGCATCCTAATGTTAAAATAGCCTTTCTTCATGGTGATTTGGATGAAGAGATATATATGGAACAACCATAGAGATTTGAGGTCAATGGTAAGGAGAACTTAGTGTGCATATTGAAAAAAAGTCCATATGGATTGAAGCAAGTAGCTCAACAATGGTATTTGAAAGTTGACAATTTTATGCATGAGCATGGATATAGTAAGTGTCATTAGATCATTGTGTTTATTTAAAGAGGTTGAGTGATAATAGCTACATCATTTTATGTTTATATGTTGATGATATGTTTGTATTTGGGTCTTACATAGATCACACTAAGGGGTTGAATTGTCAGTTAGCACATTCATTTTCTATAAAGGATTTTGGGGTAGAAAAAAAAATCCTTGGTATGAAAATTTGCAAAGATAGGAAAGACAAAAAATTGTCTTTATCTTAGGTTGATTATTTTGCAAAGGTGTTGCAACATTTCTCTATGGAGAATGATAAAGTTGTCAACACACATTTACCTGGTCATTGAAGTTGACTAAGGAAATGTGTCCAAAGATACAAGAAGAGGAGGATAAGATGTCCAAGGTACCTTATTATTTAGTTGTAGGAAGTTTGATGTATGCTATGGTATGTACAAGGTTAGATATTTTCCATGCAATGGGAGTCATTAGTAGATATATGAGTCATCCCAAAATTGAGCATTGGAATTTAGTCAAATAGATTCTCAGGTATTTGAGAGGAGTATCCAATAAGTATTTACACTTTTGGGGCTCTACTACTAACTTAAAGGTATATGTTGACTCAAATTTAGTAGGGGATATTGATACCATGTGGAGCACTATAGGTTATGTATTTATTGTTAGTTGGGTAGTAGTGAGCTAGGTTTCTTGATTATAGAAAGTGAATGTTTTATCCACTACAGAGGTAGAGTATGTTGTTGCTATAGAGACAGCCAAGAATATGATGTGGCTTTAGTTCTTATTAGAAGAATTGGGACACCCTTAGAGAGATAATTATTTGTTTACAAATAGTCAAATATTTATTCATATGGCAAAGAATTCTTCTCTACATTCCAAGAAAAAACACATACAATTGTGATACCATTTCATTTGGTTAGTATTGGATGAAGGACAGTTAAAGCTGGTGAAGATACATACAAATGGCAATCCAATGGATATGCTTACAAAGGTAGTGACAATGGAGAAGATAAAGTCCTCTTTATCTTTTTTTGGTCTTCTAGACTAAATGGAATAAAATAACAATAGCGTCCAGGGTGGTTTGATTTAGTGGGAGCCTCGTGGAGTAGTGGCATTTCTATAAGATCAGTCTCCAAGTGAGAGATTGTTATCTAGTGTGGAGTCTAATCAATCCCCAAGTGGGAGATTGTTAGTTTGCGGTGACTAATTAGGGAAGTATTGTACATACTCCATAATTCCTCGACTGACATGTTGTAACTAATTGTAACCCTAAAGACTTGTATAAAATAGGTTAGGATTAGGTATTTTTATAAGGTATGTTGTAAAATTTTCTTCTTGTAGCATTATTGAGTTGTAAGGGATTATAGATTGTAATCAAGTTGTAATCATGGATCATAATAATATTGGACTTGGTGTTTGGTGGATGTAGCCTAGGGATTGGGTGAACCACGTTAAATCTTGGTTTCTTGTGTTCTCTTCTGCATGATTTATTATTTTCTAATATTGGTTATTTTTGCATGTAATTGCCATTTCTATTTGTTATTAATCCTAACAAACTGAATGAAGAAGAAGAATTTTTTCCTACATATTTTTAGAACTTCAATATATATCACCATAATTATTTGGTTTTCCATAGATAATTGGTTCTCATAGGATGTTGATTGGATCTATTTTTGACAATATGTTAAATAAGGTGTTAGGTAGGATCAAAGTAATTTGTATTTTTATCAAAGTCATTGTATCTTGTCTATTTCATCTTGACCTTTGTTGGTGAACTTACTAGTTTGTTGTTGTCTTTGTATTTGTCTCATGTTTATGCTAGATCTTTGAGTGGGGACAATTTAAAACCTTTATTTTCAATTCAAAACTCTAGTAAACATCTAATAACAATGAAAATAAATAAATTATATTGAAAATATTTTGTTCCATAGGATATTATACTTGAACTTAAATGCAATAAAAAAATGTGTATGTTCATCATTTAAGTTTAAAAATCATAGAATGACTTCTAAATCAATTTGATGGAGGTGGATACCCTAAAAGTTCACTTTGACACTTTTTCAACTCTCCTATAAAGTTGTGTAGCTTAAGATTTAGCATGGGGCAATCTTTTGATAAGTTAGAATAGAGACAAATGGGTAGCTAAAAGTACATTTTGTTTTGGAAGTTCCTTGGAAAGTTTTTGAATAAGTAATTTAATTCAATTTTTGGAGGCCTAATAGGTAGGGCCAATGGTGTTTTCCTATCAATTGAATGTCTGGGACATTGAAACTTGGTTTTTTGGATTTAATTAACTTATTTGAGACCTTAGGAACCCTTGGGGTCATAGAGAAAGGTAAATCCAAGTTTGGTCTATTTGGGCCTACTAAATATATTAAGGAGCATAAGGGATAAGCCCTATTTGTTTGAAACATGTCTCAAAATTAGTGATTAGTGATAAGAGGGTTTGATCTAGAATATTTTCAAAGCTTGAGAAGATGATTTACTTGTACACAATAGTGGATACTAGGAGTACTTGACAATTAATAGGTCTAAGAATGGGAATGGTTGGATCTAGTATATTATCGATCTTCACTTTGTTTTGAGAATAGTTTACTATTCTCTACTTAATAGGGCCAACCATGTGAAGGTGGAAGCTCAAAAGCATGCCACCCCATGCACCTGCACCCACCCCACCCCCCCCCCCCCCCCCGCCCCCCCAACCCAACATAGTTCTAAATTCCCCATTAACAACATTCATTCATTATCACATGAAGTAAACATCTAACATCCAAAGCTAACATCTAAAATTTATTTGTTCTTTCATCATTAATAAAATACAGCATTCATTCATTAACTTATCACATTCATTAACACATAACATTCATTAAGATTAGCATATAAAAGATTATATTGTTCAACATTATTTTGTCTTTCATCCACCTCATCTTATTGAACACCCCCTAGAGTTGAAATACAAAAGGTTATATTAATAAAAAAAACCAATTGCAATTAAATTGGTTTAAATAGATTAATAATTGAATGCATACCTCTTCATTTAATTCATTTCATTGGTCTTCTTCTTTATCCAATTCATCATCATTATCATCAATCATCACTTTCATCATCCTCAGTGTTGTTGTCATCATCACTATCACCACCATCACCACCACCACTATCATCATCATCGTTGTTTTCATCAACATCATTGTTGATGTTGGCATCATCTTCTTCTTCTTCTTCTTCATGAACATCTCCAAAAAGATCATCATCGAAAAAAATTGATCGCGATCATCATCTTCTACTTCTTTGATATCTCCTCCTTCTGTTACACCATACTTTACTAGCCTTCCTCTTGGATTATGTCTAACAAAAAAAGACCAACCTAGTTCATGTGGAACTTCTGAGTAAAATACTTGTTCACATTGGCTTGGAATAACATAGGGCCCATCCCCAAGTGTCTCAAATGACCTTGAATTAACCATTGTAAATCCATTTTCATGTTCAATAACAACTCTATCGAGATCATTTTTAGTGAGTCATAGCATATATATTTGACCATGAAGAGAACTATTTTGAAGTAATTGAATTCACACTCAAGTATATCATCAAAAATGTCATAGCATCAATTTTGACTTTCAATGATGTATGTCATTTCTGGATGAAATTTTAGTCACCTCAAAGATTGTAGTTATCCCAAAATCAAAAAAAAATCTTTATGCCATCTAACTTTTTGATGCCACCATTGCATCACATAGCCTTGTGGCATTTGAGCTGCAATAATATGTCAAACATATTATAAAAATTGCATCATGATTTGATAAACATACAAGTCATTAATAAATTTATATGTACCTCCTGACCTCTTAAACTATATGCTAAATCAATTTCCTTTTGTGACACATTGGAATCTCTATTATGAAAATATTATTTAACCAATGAAGACACACCTTCCCATGTTAGTGTACGACCAAACTGTCGACATCATTAAATCCATACCATCATCCAATCAAGAATGTTTTCAATATACAAATGCAATGCATCCTACTCTTGACCAACTATACAAAAAATAGATAGACAACTTGGAAATGATTTATTTGAAGATTAAGAATTAATCAACTACAATAAAATCTTATATTTACCTTTCACTTTCCTCAATCTACCTTTCCCCGTTAGGTACTCCTCTTCAAATTGGCTAATGGGGTTCAAATCCCAAATGTGATATATATGGAACTTTGTTGTAAGCTTTGGAATATATTCAGTAATATATACCATAGTCTGATATACCATATATCCCTCCACCATAGAACTCTTAGGACATGCTCTTTTTTGAACCAAATCCTTTAGAAATTTCAAATGCCTCTAAACCATCCACATTGACTTAGTGCATACAAGTCCACAGATTTCAATCTCCTCAGCTTGGTGTATGATCTAGTGTTCTTGTGCATTGAAAAAATCAAAGATAAACATTTTTTCATTTTACACATTAGACGAGGAATCTTCTCTTCCAATATTTTATATCATCTTTATGGATTTCTTTAGATGACAACCACCTATAAGAGATTCAAGACATAAAAACATATAGGTATGAGACTTTACAAAATAATATACAAAATATTACATAACAAGAAAAATAAATCACAAATATAATATGTACCTATACAAAAAATTGAACAAATATCAGTACTTAGCTCATATATTTTCCAAGATCATATATGACAAGCTTGACATAATAGAATAAAAACTACATGCAGTTTAAAAATATATAGTAAATACATAACAACATGAATACCCTATTGAAGGTATGACAATCATGCATTTTCTACCCTAGGCCAAATTCATTTTTATTTGATAAGAGATAGCGTATGGGAAATTATATTTTTTGTATGACTTATAGTATTACTTTGTTGCTCCATTAATAACCAAGGAATGATACTTATTTTGATCTAGTCTCCATGGGTATTTGATTGAATGAAAGCTTTCATTGCATGAGTGGATTCATGAATGTCAATACAAATTTTGACAATTTTTTATTTGTCACGCCTTCCATCCAATATTTTCCATAATGTTTCTATTACATTCTTTCACATATGCATAGTATCAAAAAAATGTACAACTTGTGGATGCTCATAGTAGGGAAACCTATAAAAAAAAATTAGGATAACTTTTAAGTCCCTTTAGAAGGTGGTCATTGATGCCTTGACAACCTTCATGATCATCAATTACATCATTAGTAAACAAAACACAATAGAAAAATATAAATTCCAAACATAAAACATTAGGTGGAATGGAATTACCTTGATTATTAATTCTATTATATTCCAACTTCCATAAGTGAGGTGTCATTCTTCATGGCTTTGATGCAGTCTCTTCTTTCTTACTGAAAATATATTTTTCAGCACTTTGATACTTATGATTCATGTGGAGGAAGTGTGTACACTCATAAAACACTTACTTTCTTAAAGTTTTTGAATGATGAGACCTCATCTTTGGACAAAAAATTGGACATTCAAATTTTCCCTTTGCAGTAGTGATTGGGTAAAAGTCAAATCTAAGGCAAAAACTATTACCCAAACAAGTCATACAACCAATTAAGTAGTGATGGGTTGAGCCTCGTACACCTGTCATTGCTAATTATTTTATAGAACTATAGAAGATAATACAATGTCAACCTAATATCATAGACCACAAAGGGTCGATGTATAACCTAAAGTTCATATGATCCTCCAAAACAATTATCATAAATTGTGGATTTACATGCATCTAGTATGTCAGTATAAAAAAAGGGTAAAAACCCCTTTTCTCACTAATTGCAAGCATCACCCTTATCATCACTAAGATCTTCCACCCATGACAATGAGCCCTCTTCACCATTGCTCTCAACTGTCCAATATAGTGCCACACCTAACCACAACTCATTAATTGGAAAACCATTAACATAGTGACACATGTAATTGTAGAAATGTCACCCTCCAAATTGTACCTTCCACATTGATTATGACATTATTGACCACATCATCCATATCAGTGCAATGGAATCACCCTACACAGTCACTAATGTGGTTCAGTTATAGTGTGACACATGGGTTTCAACTCCATCTAATTTGATACCCATTCAAATGCCTTCTTTGTAGGGTTGTTGATTTTATATGACAATTATACAATTGTCAAATAAATCATACTAGTTTTATGATGTCAACATTGGTTTGAATATTTTGCCCATTCACCATTTGATTATTTTATTTTGCAATCCAATGTTGAAGCCTCGTATCTTACTTATTTTGACTCTTTTATTTGAGTGTTTTTTTAATTTGGGGTGGATATTTGTGAACTTTTTTGTTGTGATATTATTATTTTTATTTTGGTGCACAAAGTTACTAAAAATTATAGCTTTTCACGACTATACCTATCCAATTTTGAATTATACAACTTCCAAGACTTCATTCAAGCTCATACAAACACATTTAAGGTGTCATTTTATAGAGTGTGTGATGTTTTGTCCACTTCTCATTTATTCTATCAAATTGTAGCCATCGTGAATAGACATATCACTTTTAAGAATTTTATCTATTATGGCCAATGTTGGTACTTTATTTATTTAGATCATTGAGGGATCTAATGCATTATTCATTAGAGTCTTCTATCATCTAATTTGGATAGTTGCAATCATTTGAAATCAAAAGTTGACTTTTTCTTATTTTGCAAAGTGCAATGTGGTGGGTAATTGATCTCATTTTATGATTTGAGAAGTTTTTCACTGATGTTACCATGGGTTCTGAAATACATCCTTCAATAATAAATTTGACTAAGTGAAATTGTGAATCATGGGCAAAAGGAATTATCACATATTATATATGGCTTAATCTCCTAGTTCATCTTTACAGACTTGTCCTTGAGCCAAAGCCAAAATGGAAGCAATATGTTTCAAGTAAAAAAATGTTCATATCATATATTTGATTAGTAGAAGCATCAATTCCTATCGCTTCCACAACATTTATCCCAACTTTAGAGTTGTCCAATATCTATGCATAATTTGGGCCATTGTTTGAGAGATTTTTTGGAAATCCACTTATTCCTCCTTTTCCAAATGATCATATTTTAGATTACCTCATCCCACTTGATGTAGGCAGTATCCCTTTGATGAGGAATCCTTAGAAGATATTGAAGAATTTTCACTACTTGAGAGTCATGATGATCCAAATTCTACATCTCCAACTCCTACTTCTCTAGTTGAGATCACACATTCATCTCTTGTTAGAAATTCTAGTAAGTCATTGCAAGAGATATGTATTTTTTTTCCCAATTGGGATTCTTGTTTGCAAGAAATTGGTTCCTTATTTTTGGAGTCTCTCATTTCAAATTTGAGGAACATATTTGAAGGGTATCTCTCTTCTCTTTTATGATGGCTTCATTGTAGTTGGAAAATATTCTTCACCTTCTTTGGATATTAAAATTCATGATTCTTTTCCTTCACTTGATATGTCAAATTGGTTGGTTTAGGATGATCATGCTTAAATGATCACTTATTCAGGCTTGGAGACTCCAACTCACTTTTTAGAGGCATTGCTCATATTTTATGGTAGTTATAGCACCAATTTTGTTACTTTGTATTTGTCTTTGGAGCTTTTTAAAATTAATCAATTCCTTGTTTGTCACCTTTTGTTATGATTGGGCATGTTTTTTATTGGTTCATGGTGTTGATATATGATTGAAAAGATCATTTGACTAGGAAAATTGTTGAAAGAAGATTGTGTTCTTTCAATCATTGTTTTGTCACTGATGTCAAACCTGCTACATGCTAGTAAGACAATTTCTTATATGTTTCAAGCACTATCACTTAGTTGATTGATAAGGACGATTTGATCAAAAAGATGTAACAAAAGTACCTAGAGGAAAGGTTGAGTTATGATTATGTATTGAAGTGCAAGAATCAGTTAAGACAGTAATAGCATAATGTATTGATGATCTACTTTGAGGTTGAAAAATGGTTGGTTACACTTAGAAAGTTCAGAAGAATAAGGTTGGACAAAGTTCATTTGCCAAGCTTGACCAAGTTGATAGAAGGTGCCAAGAAAAGTTAGTGCAAGCTGAGCAAGTTAGTAGATGCCGAGTGATTTTTAGTTGATGTCGAGCACCAGTAAAATCCAGTTGATGCTGAGTGATTTTGCAATAGATGTCAAGTAACACAGTATGTGTCAAACATCAGTAAATTGTTATACCGAGCTACTGCATTATGAAAAAGATTGAAGATTCGCCAAATAAAAGTTGACAAGTTTATTTTCTTGGAACTTGTGAATTAGGAGGAAGATAAGATTGATGAGCTAGAGGCACAAAATCTTATGTAAACCATTTTGGAGGCAAATTCAAATGGACTCTAGGAGAAGTTTCTAGAGAAGACAAGATATGGGGTAGATACATTGTATCTTACCTAATTCATCAAAAACCCTAATTTTAGTGATGGATAATGAGCAGGAAAAGAGTTCTAATTTTTGATATGTAGGGATGTCTGGTCATGAAGCAAAGAGGTTAGAGGTTGGAGAGTTTTGGATGCAAAAATCTGAAAAGGAGAAGGAAGTGGTTTTGCTTCATCAAGTGACCCAAGAGAAGAAGTATGCAATGGATAACTAAGCAAGAAGGCTTAAAGAGGATGAATGCTTGAAGGGTGAACAAGTTGTCAGAACTACAAAGATTGGAAGCCAAGCAGAGTTGAGGACTAAATAGTGATCTGTAATCTGCAAGTAAGGTTGTAAGTTGTATCAAATTAAAGCTTTATTGTTACTTTCTAACAATTGTATTAGATTAAGGTAAATCCTTTGGAAAAAGGTTGACTTAACAGTCATTGGAAAATCCTTTAATACAGTGACATTCCAAGCGAATGGCCTAAAGCCCTCTAACAAGGCTCACTTTTAATAGGGTGATTGAAATCCCTTAACTAGGTCACATTTAACAGTGTGTGTTGTAACCTTTAACAGGGTTGGCCTTTAATAGGCATCACTTCAGAAGAGTGAAAAAGGAGTAGCATGTTACTGGTGGTTTTTCTCAAACTGAGTTTCCACGTTAAATCATTATGTCAAGTGTGCTGATGGATATGTTGTGTTTTATGCTTTATACTTCTGCATGTTAATGTTATAGTAACATATCAGTTTTGGTTAAGACACAATGAATGCATGCATGGTTAAGAATGATATATGGGTTCACTTAATTGTGAAAAGTTTTACTTTGTACATCTGGACCTTGAATAACTGATTCACCCCTTCCCCACCCCCCTCTCAGTTATTCTAAAATAATTCCAACACATGGGATTTTCATCATCCAAGGACATGATGACACAAAAAAACTCTAGAGACATCATTGTCACCATACTACATTTGAAATCGACTTCGTAATTCCTATTTAGAATGGGAATCATTCCTACATTTATACTTGTTCTTTCTTATCTCAAGGGGAAAATATTGTTTGAATGCATTCGACTATATTTTTCTTCAATCACTCATCATTTTTGTAGGAGATTATTCAATTACAGGGAGATTTCATGTCTACTTTCCTTTCTATAGAGGGATGCTTGATTGTATATACATGATATATGTAATCATTGGTAGCTCATGAGTCCTCCATCCATGCATATTGTTTTCTTTCATCTCTCTTTTGGAGGATAGTTTTGTACCTTTTGGATTTCTCCATTTCTTCTCTTTATGAGAGAATTATTGTGTTGTATTGCCTATTCTACATAGTTTCCTAACATGGCCTAGTAGCTAGGGTCCATCTTGCATTATGAGTTTAAGTGCATTCCCCTAAGTTACACTTAAGGAAGGGTGTTGGTATAGTTAAATATTCACTAATTACACTTTAATTGTGCTTACTTAGGATAAAGCACAACATTGTAGTTTACATTTGAGACAAGGAATTTACACCTTTATTTGCACATGGTATAGGAGAAATTTTACTTTAGGTGGTTATAGAGGTTATCACATTCTACTTTATGTGTTGCTTATCATATTATCACCATCCATACATTGCACCTGCTACATTTCATAATGGAGAATGGTCATTTTTTGTTATAGTACTAATTCCACCTTGTACAAATAATAGCTTATCTACTTATCGTTGACTCTTATTTCCTTTCCTATTTAAGGAAACACATCAACACTATAAATTATTCTTGTTGAATCAATAAAGCCATCAACTATGGTATTGTTGTCCAATTGATTATATTCATTAGCAATAATATCATTATTGCATCTCTTTGCAATTATGTTGACAGTTTCTTGTGGAAGTTATCATGGTCTTTCATTTGACCATGGGGGTGTTGTAGAGTCACCTCAAACTCTTAACTCAACTACGAATCTAACCAAGAAAAGAAAAGAATGAAAACACCACAACAAGAGAGGGAAAGAAAATGAAAACTAAGATAGCACAAGAACAAAGACAAGAAACAAAGAACAAAGGAGCTAGCTCCCCTACGAAAAAGACAAATGAGAAAAGAGAGACAAGATGAAATGGAGATGTAAAAGAAGAGGGGAAGGAGAATGAAAGAAGAAAGAAAGAGTGAGAACCCTACAAAGAGGCCAACAAACCAAAAATGTTAAGTGAAGAAGAGGGAATCAAACACACAAAAGGAAAGGAATGGGTCTAGGGCCAGAGAGAAAGCAGAGAAGGTAATCCAAAGGAAGGGGAAGGGGCGGGGGAGAAGGGTGAATGAAAGGCCAAAATGAAGGGCTAATGAAAAAGGGTAAAGTTAAGGGAAGGTGGAGGTTTCTAAGGGAAAATAACAATGGTTGCCAAGAATTATTAAAGCTTCACCCCTCATTATGATTGAGGTTGATGGAGCTAATGATTTTAGTAGCCTCCCTTGAGCTTCCTTTTAAAGAGATTGTCTTCCTTAAACACAATACGAGTGTCTTCTAAGTGAATGTGGTGCTTATTGGAAAAGGAATGTGGCTTAAGAAAATTTAAGAGCACACTCATGTTTGATATCTATAGCATGTGTTTACTTTTGGTGCTAATGGAGCAATCGATTTCACCTATGCAAGGGTGCTATGAGAACACAACCTTGTAGACCCTAGATTTTATAGAGTCTTACAAAACCTTATAGTTAGCAATTTTAGTATCTTAAAGTTTAGATCATTGGTTAATTGTTAGTAAAGGTAACTCTTGACCTCAAAACACTATTGATAGCTTTTACTAATAGAATTTGTAGGATCCATGGTGACTTGTAGGAAAATTTCTGGAGCAATTGTCATTTGAATTTTTGTATTCACCCACATGGAACTCCTAAAAATATGAGTGGTACATAGCACCAACATCATCCAAGAAGCTACAGCTTTGTCCAACATTCTAAATGTAATTTATTAGATTGAATGTGATAGTCAAAGTAGGACTAGCTTAGCAAAGAGCCTAGCTTTGTATGCACAAACAAAACATAGAGATGTTCAACATCATTTTGTGTTATGGTAGAGGATAGAGCATTGGTTCTTGAAAAAGTTGACAATCTCATGAATGTTGAAGATGCATGAATAGTCTCCAAGTATAATGGAATGTAGGTGGTGCGACAAATCTTTCCATGGGCCCTTTGGTCATTCTACCTTTAGATTCTTAATAACAAGGTTGAATATAAGGATCATGCCTTTGGATGCTCCCATAACTCTTGATAACATGTTTCTCGTCATCTTTGGAGGCAACAAAAGATAACCCTCCCCTCACTAGATTTGAGTCTTTGAAGTACAATATTCCATAAACATTATTGTGACACGCAAAACCCAAGTTAGTAAGAGTCTAGGGGTGTGGTTGGCCATTTTTGTTTGTTTTATTAGTAACTTATATTCAAATTTATTTGTAGTAGCCTATCATTTTTTGCTACTTTTTTGCTCTTGTTCAATTATGTGCTACATGTCTCTTGTTAGAAAACATTTCAAGACCCCTCATAAACATTTTTTTCCCTCTAATAAAAAATAATAATATATGTTATTAATAAATGTACTAACAAGTAAAAGTTACATGTTTATTTTTAAAGTCGAATATACTTCTTGGTGAGATAATTGCACAAGTGTATCTTCAAAACTCACAATCAATGAAGTCAATGATTCATGGTATAGAAATAACATATTTTATATTAAAGAAGCCTAAATTAATTATTATTTATTGTAGTTAATTATTTTTTGTATTAAGCAAATTTGAACCCAAGACCTCCCACATAAGAGACTCACAAGTCACCATTGTGTTGTAGACTCTTGCCTCAAATTTCTTCTATATTATACATAAACAGCTTTAGCATTTTAGAAGAAAACGATTTCGCAAATTCAGAATCCATACAGAATAAAAACCAACAAATCCAAGAGCGACTACCCCCATAGTAAAAACCAAACAAAGACTCAGGAAAGCAGCAAAGTATCATAATTCAAAAACCAAATAATACTATCATCCCAAAGAATTAAACAGAAACTAAATCAAGATGGAGCCAAATAAAGGAAAAAATACAGAAACGAGTAGGATACTATGGCAAAAGCAAATACAGAAGAAAACATAATATCCTACAGAAAGAGCCCTTCGAAACTAAATGCTTCAACTCATTTGAAGGTCTAGGAAAAATACAATAAAACCCTAATACAATTTACCAATCAAGAGATTCTCCTAAAAATATTCAAATGAAATATCCTTTGATGATTAAATTATCGAGACCTCCATCCACAATCAATCCTAGAAGCAGGAGAGATTTTAACAAAGGACAGGTGCAGAAGAAACTGAACTAAAGTTACCAAAAGGAGAATTCCAAAAATTGACTATAAGACAATTTAAACAAGAGACACAATGCATCATAGTTCCTGCCTAACACATAATGGTTGTAGAAGTGTAGATGAGTGAGAATCTAAATTAACATTGTGAATGCATTAATTTTTGCCTAGAAATGCACTTGTGATCTGATAGGATTGCTTATATTTTGTTGTTAAATTCTCGTCCTAGAAATGCGCTTGTGATTTGATAGGATGACTCATTTTTTTTGTTAAATTCTCGTGCTATATTATTATATCTTTGGGCATTTAAGCTCGAGAATAAGAGGCCAAAGTCCCCAATATGGCACTAAGTACTTAATATCATACTATGATCAATACATAAGTTTTAGACAAATTTGCACCTTCTACATTGACAACTTAAATTATGTGCAATGAGGAAAGATATCCATACCAATATTTGAATTATAGAACTTGAAGAAGTGATGAAGCATTTGGAGTATCACATTATATGTTTAAGCATACCATGCATGCTACTGGAGAACCATAAGTAGTTGGAATAACTCCCCCAACTATGTATTATTTTCGTCTTGATTATCAAATTGAACTCACACTATTTTTAATCATTAGCACTAGACAAAAACTAGGATAGACTTATATAAAGAGATAAATGGCAGTATACAACAATAACAACATAAACATATATGCAAAGGAAAAAAAAAGGATAGATAATATAGAGGAGGAAGAGGAAGAGAGATAAAATAGTAAGATAGAGTGATAACAACATAAGTTGTGTGTGTGTGTGTGTGTGTGTGTGTGTGTGTGTGTGTGAGAGAGAGAGAGAGAGAGAGAGAGAATTAAATATAATTATTTTTCTTAATAAAACAAATAGTCAAAATAAAATCATGGTTATAATAAAAAATTAAAATATATTATATTTTAATTAATGAAACTAAGAATTTAATTTTTATATTAAAACTCACATTTCTATAAGAAAAAATGAAATGTATTGAAATATAAAAATATTTTATAAGTAAAACTAATTATTTAATTTTACAAAATTAGAGAAGGTTTACTATTTAATGTTTGTATTTCCAAATTTTTCATAAAATTAAGTAATTCTTAATTACGAAATAATATCTATATAATTTAATATGTACATTTGTAAATAATAAATAGATGTAATACATATGAATTTGATGTTGATGAATAAATATGATATAATAAATAAGAAATAAAATATAAGTATTTAATTTTAATACATAGTTTATAAAAACATAATAATAATATATATATATCTTTTAGAATTGAATTATTTCTTTTTTGTGGTTATTTCTTTAGTATTTTTTTTGATATAAAATATAATCATTAATTTAATATTAAAATATATATTTAAGTTTTAAATGTATTTAAACTAAATGATAAATTGTTTAAATAAAAAATATTAATAATAATAAATGATACAATTTATAAATTGCAACACTTATCAATCATACATATTACAAACACTATTATAAAATATAATTAAAAAATAACATTGTTTAATTTATTTTTATAAAAGTAAAATAATAGTAATAATTTAACTACTTTTATTGAAAAAGCAAAATTTAAAAAAAATTAGAAATTCGAATACAAAGATATAACATATTGAAATTATATTTAAAAAGACATATTTATTAGTTATATATATATATATATAGAAGTATAATTTGAACTTATGCATTACATGAAGTTTTAAGAACAAGTTATATCAAATAGTCAAAAATAAACTTCAATGTAAAACTAATAATAAATATATTTAAAATAAGAAATTAAAAATATTTAATAGATTGTGATAATTAATATTGATTAGACATGTTGTGTGAGGTGGAAGATAAAATGATTGAAAAAATAAAATCTTATCAACTCATCACAAATGTGGAAAAGATAAAGTTGTAATTAATACATTCATTAATTCAAGATGAAGTTGTTAGAAAATATTTGTATTTTTTGTTGAAGAAAATTAATTTTCTCCTCCACCAAAAATAGTATGGACCAATAGAATAGATGAAAAATGTGATTTATAAAATAATAAAAAATTAGAAAAAGATATAAACATTTGAAATCTCCTATAATCTTTTAAATTGTTTGATTTGATTGGTCAGTGTTAATGGCATATTTGCATTGACATGAATGCATAAGTATTCCTGCCTTGGCAAGTAATAATGAGAACGAGTCTAGAAAAATAATAAATCTAAAACGGGATCATAAAGTACATATTGCAATAAATATTAACAAAAAAGAACCAAAGAAAGATAAAATTCATGTATAGGACAAGCCTTTAAATAGTACAAATAAAAATACGAAGGAACGGCCTAATTTCCATCTAAGTCAACAACAGCAAAATTCATATTCATGAAAATGTAGTGATTTTTTCCTTTAAAAAAATTAATTTTCTACTATAAATTATGCAAATCATGAAGATCAAACACTGAAATTTTTAGAAAAATCCATGATGTTTTAGATCTTTTGAAAATTAGTCAACTATATAGTTTGGATGGAGGATAGCCGCAATAGACTCGCAAAGAACAAATAAATATAATTATAATAAGTAAACATCATTCTAAGTACCAATGGTTCGAATGTAAAGACTTGGGAGTGTATGCAATCTGGAGCAATCCTTCACCAACAAAATCAACTCTGGATAAGTGGTTAAAAGCTGGATGCAAAAATCAAGTAAGTACCACTCACCTTTCAGATTCATTAATCTTTATTCATTGCACTAATAAGCAATAATAAGCAGGTTAAAGAAGAACTACTACATGATCCTATACATTTTGTTAATGGATATAGTCTAATCTTCTATAATTGGATCCTGAACTTTGACAAGGTAGTCATCAACAAATTGATCAAACCAACATGGATTATTATCAAAAAAAAAATCCAATAGAATTAATGCACATCTAAATTATTAAAAAATGGCAATTCCATAGGAGAGTTTCTAGTTATTGAATCCTAGTTTTCATCTTCAAACAACATTAAAATGTTAATAAATTTAAATTCTAAAAATCCAAACTTAAACCTATTAAAATAATAACAAATAGATCAATATATATTCTAGAACCCTATCTCTATCATAATTCAATTTAAAATCTTATGTTTTTTGACTCAAAATCTTGAAATAAATACAAGTTGTATTCATAATTAACTCAACCTCAGCACTCAAACTAAAAAAGCATAAACAATATTATGATGAAAACTAAAAACTAACAACCATCTTAGAAGCAATTTCCAAATTCTAAATCCAAAAATTGAAAAAGGAGAAATAGTAGAAATAGGTCCAAAATCCCTCCCTAAACCAAATTTAGAAGCTAGCATGGAATATAAAGATACCCCAAAGGATTCTAATAATAATAAAATATCAATAGAATTAAAAAATAATGAGAAGGAAAGAGATATTATTCAAAACAACTACTTAGATACCACTACTTTTATAAACAAAGTTACAATTTAACAAGATCTTTTCATTAAGGAAATTAAAGACAACATAAAAACACATAGTGAGCTTATAGAGGATATTATGTTAATAAATAATGATATATGTGACCAACTTATTTTATGGGACAAGGGGCACAATCCTCACACTGAATATGAAGCTTTTATAAACAAGGATAGGAATAACTCTACTATGTCATTGCGAGAAAGTTGTGTTCATATCCTTCAAATTTTAATATTACTTACAACTCTATTAAAAAATCAAGTCATTTTAAACCGTCAAACTTAAATATGGATGAGAGAAATAATTTAAACAACAACAAAATAAGACGTAATAAAAACAAGAGAAAAAATCCTAAAGAAAAATAAGAAAATAAAACCAAATATAATTCTCAAAAGATCAAAAAAAGTAATTGAAAAGGAGATAAATAGTGGCAACCTAGAATTTAATAACTCTAGACAAATATGCCCTAAGCAATTCATTATGCCCTACGCAATTCAATATTCTAGTAAGATCCCTAGAAAATCCTTAAAAAGTAGAGGTTATAATCAATCAAGAATGTCAATGATTTGTACCATTAACAAATAATATGTTTAAATCTTTTATAAAGGAAACAAACTATATAAATAAAAAACTATATAAATTCTAGCAAACACCTCCTAATAGAAATTAATTATTCACAAAAGAAAATGAACAATCCAATCAACCTGAAGAAATAAAAGTTAATTCACCACTCCTAAACTATGATTTTAAAATCGATCTTGTTACAAAAGAAGATCTAGCTCCTCATGATATATTATTTTATGAAGCCAATAATCCAAAACACTAAATAAGGAAGATGTAGGCAAAAAAAATTAAATAATAGTACTCTTCAAAATTTTGAAAAAAATTTAACCATACACCAATTTAGTCTTCTCGTGAAGTTGAATTTTTTTTAAGAGATCCAAAACTTCCTCTAATTGAACAAGACAAGGATAATCAAGGAACCTATAGGGAAGAATTTGGAATCTAAAATACTGACTTAGTAAATCTCCAATCAAGAAATTTAGCTATTAATAAGAAATCCAAAGACAAAGGAATAAGTAATACAATTATGAAAGAATTCGAAGGAGAATGTTTGGATAAAGAAGAAGAAAATTTATTAAAACCTAGCCTGCAAAATGCTAGTAGTAACTTAGAAAATATAGATATTGAAGCAAATCTTAAAGGACTAGAAAATTCTAATTGTGGACAAAATAAAACAAACAAAAAAGAGGTAGAAAATCCTTAGATGAATTTAGAGCTGAGGTCTAAAAGAAAACATTAGTACCCTTTTAAACTAAGGAAAAGGGAAGATTCTTGCCACAGGCTTATGAAGATAACTACTTGAAATATTAGGGGGATAAACATTCCCAATAAAAAGAAAATATTAGAACATAATTTATCTTTATTCGATTCAAAAATCATAATAATCCAAGAAACTAAACTTAAAAAGGAAGGAGAAAAATTCAAAAACACTTAAGGTATTTGGAAAATGGATTTAGTACAATCAAATGGAATACTATGGATCCTAAGCATGTAGACTATTCTCCTATTATTTCTAATAGAAATTGGATGGGAGGTAATGATAAAAGCTACAAAAATAATATACAATTTATAATTATTAATGTATATGGTCCTACAAGCAACACCAAACAAGAAAGATCTTTAGAACAAAATAAGTAATCTATTGAGATCAAAACACTAAGAAAACATCCTTCCAGAAGAGATTTGTTTGGACTCCTTACAAGGCTCCTGGACCCAAACGCTAGATTACGAAGGTATCCCCTTCCGCTGCAAAAAAATGTCATAAGACAGGTCACATTGCTACTCGTTGTGCTACTAGGAAGACTAAACCAAGGCTTCCACCTTCCTGGTGGCCTGGGGCTTCCCCTAAGCACCACATGGTTTTTAAGTCCTCAGAAGGTTCCTTGAAGGTTGCGGCTGATTCTGGCTCACCCCATGTTGTTGACATCTCAAAGCTTGTGGTTGCTAAGGATGTCAGGCCTTCTCCCCTTGTTGATGATTCGGTGCCAGTGGTTGCAGAGAAAGGCCGGTGTTTGATCCCTAATCCCTCTCCTGCCCCTGTCCCTATCTCGACTAATCATGTGCCAGTGGTTGCTGAGGAAGGCCAGTGTCTGGTCCCTAGTCCCTCTCTTGCCCCTGTCCCTATCTCAGCTGATTTTCATGTTCATGTGGGAGGTCTGCCTTGTACGAACTCTCTTGGGGAGTTTGTTGTTGCTCCTGCTCCTCGTAGCCTCCTCTCTTCAGTTTCTTCTGGGGATTGGATTGGTGAGGCAGCTAAGGTGGAGGATGGTTGGATTGTGGTAAAAAGAAAGAAAACAAAGCCCTCTGCTCCTCCTTTAGAAATGTATCTTCAATCAGGCAAGGGAGACTCTAAAACAAAGGGTGTATCGTGAGCTCCCTTGTTGTGCCTAGTTTTGGAGGCAGATCCTTCTATTCGGACCTTTGCTTCCTATTTAGTTCTTTGGTTTTGGTTGGTGATATGCTTTTATGTCACCAAGTTTACCCCTTTTTGTCGGGGTGAATAGCTTCTCTTCGGTTTGTTGTAATTTTGTCTATGTGCTTATTGAATATCTAAAGTTGTGTACAGGGTTTCAAGCACCCTTCAAAACCTATTTTCCTTAATCAAAAACACTGAGAAAACATCCTTATTGGAGGAGACTTCAATACAATCCTTAATCCCTTACAAAAAGTTGGTGGTTCTTTCAATGAAACTCAAGTCATGTTGGATTTTAAGGAATGGCATGTTATGAATAATTTAATAGGTGTTATGTTATCTAATGGGACTTTTACATGGAATACTAGGAAAACTAACTTTTGTTATATAACTGAAAGACTAGATAGATTTATCATTAGAGGAGATTTAATTACATTTAATTATCCCCTAAGTTTTGTTATTCTTCCTCTAACAGGTTCTAATCATTTTTCGGTCGGACTAGAGATTAGGGATCCTCAAGCCCCATCTATGATCCATTTTAATGTGAAAAATTGTAATTCTTAGATTTAAAAAATTCTCAACAAAATCTATCAATGGTGGCATGAAGAAACATTTGTAGGATTAGAAATGTTATGTTTCATATCTAAAATGAAATCGTTAAAAGAAAAAATTAAGAAATGGAACAAAGATCACTTTAATGATATTTTTAAACAAAAATTAGATAATGAGACTAAGCTAAAAAAACCTAAATAATAAATAAATAAATAAAAGGACTGAATAATGAAAAATTTAACAAAGAAAAAGATCTTTTGGTCAAACAAGAATTAATCTTAGCAAAGGAAGAAATTTTCTAGAAATAAAAATCTAGAGTAAATTGGTTGCAAGAAGGCTATAAAAATGTCAAATTCTTTCACAAAAACACTATTAATAAAAGAAATATAAATAAGATTTCAAAAATAAAGGATTCCTTAGGACAAACAACTTTTTATACTAAAGAAATTATGGGAACCTTTGTAATTTATTTCTCAAACTTACTCAGAAACTTCAATTCTTCAAACCTAATTGCCCAAACTAAGATGTCTAAAATAATTCCAAAAATCATAACAGCATAAGATAACAAATTTCTAAGTAAAAATAAAATCACTAAAGAAGAAACCAAGGAGGTAGGTTTAGGGCAAGATGCCTTATTTGGGAAAGATTCATAGGATGGACTTCCTTCTCCAAATAGCTTTAACCTACCTAAAAACATTAAAAATACTCTTACTCAAATATGGGGGAAACATGTTAGCAACTTCAAGATAAAAATTAATAATAATTAGTATGGGCGATGGAAACGAAAACCTCTAAATAATATTCCTTGTCTCCAGAAGAACAAAATTCTTTCATTCAATTCCTTGATAGCAGATTAACTAACCATAACGGTAGGAAAGATAAACTTATATGAGAAGCTTCTAAGGATGGTAACTACAAAGTAGAACTTGGTTATGAAAAAATGATAAATTCTAAGCAATGGGACAAGATTGATCTACCTCTCAATCTATACTGGGATCCAGTATGCTTACCAAAAGTAGGTATATTCCTTTGGCCAGCTTTATAAAAGAAAATTATAACATCGGAAAAGTTCACCAAAATGGGTTATTAAAAAGATAGTCTATCATATTCCCATTATACTTGACTAGGATAGAAGAAATTCAAAAATCTTAAATTATCTATTAAATTTTTTGATAGCCTCAACATAGCATCAACCAAATTTAGACATATTTGTAATGTTCCCGTTATAAAAATCAATCATTTATCAAACTATTGTTAATGGGACAATTGATTTAATATACCTCGGACCCATTTTTATTTTGTTTTCGTAGGTAGTTTGGTCATCGGCTATGTTTGTACACCCTCGGAAGGTTTTCCCAACAGGTATTTAAGCACAGCTTGTAGGTAGTAGTAGGCATTTTTTTTAGATTATTTCTTTGTACTATGAATTCTAGTTGGGATTCTCTGTTGTTCGCCATTTCATTAGTGAAAGATCTTCCCTATTTGGCTCGTGTGGTTTCGGTGGGATTCAACCCTCACCCTATTCCGTCACCTGTAACAATTCACTCGATCTAGCAAATCAGAGCACCATCTTTTGGCATATATTATTCATATTCAAGTTTCTATTATTGTGTCTGATCTACTTGTGTTTTTTATGAACAGATTTGCATTCATTGTTGTGGCTCAAACACCTAACTGTGTGGCATTCGGACATTCCTCTATGACTCCTTGATTTGCTCGTACGGCCTTCATTCTTCCTCATATCTTCCACCATACCCCCATACCTCCCTTGCATTCTCCATCCACTCACCGTACGGCCTACTATACGGCCTATTTGTCCTTCACACCATAGGCTACCCTTCCATTGACCACCGTACAGCATCCCTTCCCCTACTTCAACCATACGACTTCAACAACACCTCTATGCACCATACACTTGGATACCATATGGCCATCTTTCTACCTCCCAGACACCATAGGGCCAGTT
Source organism: Cupressus sempervirens (assembly GCA_028749045.1). NCBI lineage: Eukaryota > Viridiplantae > Streptophyta > Pinopsida > Cupressales > Cupressaceae > Cupressus > Cupressus sempervirens. The sequence goes on from CM053793.1 coordinate 450,418,139, forward strand.
TAATTGCAACGTATGTATGGCCATAACAAATAGCTTATCCTCTCTGTATCACATCTTCCAATTACTTGCCATTTAATGGAATTCGGATATAGTGAAGTTTGTCTTCTTCGAGGTTGGAACATTATAGTATTTTATTAGATAATCCATTCTTTGAAGACTCCCCTAATTAAAATTTCTTTAAATTGGATCAGCATATTACTATTTAATGACAGTGTAGATTGACTTCTTCTGTCGAATTAGCCTCTTTTAGTCTTTCTAGGTTATCGACTTAGATCCATATTTAAGCTTTTAGATAGCATTTCATTTCTTCTTTAGATTTTCTCTAATTGTATTCTGTGTCTTTTTGTTCTCTTCTATATTCTCCTCCTCTTATTGGTTTTGTTTCTTTTTTCATTTTATTTAGGATTGTCTTTCTTTAGTTTGTAGGTTTCCTTTCCCTTCTTTTAGTCAAGTTAGTGTGTTTCATTTTAATTCTCCTTCTAGTAGCCTTTTTTTTAGGTTTACTTTATTTTGTCCTTCAACTAGTTTCTAGAGTTACGGGTTTTTAGTCTTTCTAATAAGTCTCCTTGTCTCTTGTTCAGAATTGTCTCATCTTTTTTGCCCTTTTTTAGGCTTTTAGATTCCTAACAACTCTGCCTATTGTCTTTTGGGCATAGCTTGTTTATATTTTTCCCTTTTTAAGGCTTCTTGTCAAGTCCCTCCTTCCTTTTTCCTTTTTCTCTCTACAGGTTTTAGGGTGCCTTTTCCTTTCTTTCTTGGGCATTTTCTTCCTCCCAAAATTGTTCATATGAGGAGACATAGTATGGTCGAAATAACTAACAAGTATCCAAACTAGTTACTTCAATTGTAACAATGTCACATGATATGTTGTTTTTTTCTACCTTTCCTTTGTTTCATTTACTCTTTGTTCTTTCTTTTCTTATTCACTTTCTTTTCCCTTTCTTTCTTGTATGTTTTTCATTCCTCATTTTTTCTAGTTGTTAGTTTATTCTATTTAGGGTCATTTGTCCCTTCTCGAAACCAAATAATGTCTTTTCAACGTCTACACATGGGATTTAATCATTTCATATCTTCTAACCTTCATCTGCATTAGTCTATTTAAAGATGGATAGTGTTTAATCTCGATCAAGCCCACAAACAAACAAAGTATATCCAAAAAGTGGAAAACATTATAAAACTTTGTGGGTCATTGAATGAGATAGCTTATGATGGTCCAATAACAGGCATGATGATTAAGAATATGCTATTGCACTCATTTCTTAGTAACAAGCGTGATTTACCATATTCTGGGTAAAGAATTTATCTTCAATACTAATAGATATAGTGTCCCATCTGATATATCTTCTATGTTTGTAGTCATGGTACATACAATTGTATAAAAAAAATTGGTATAGATCTCCTTTGTAGAAGATTGCTTGAGAGTGTGTATTTAAGAGACCTTGAAAAAGTATTGATCAATATAAATGAAAAGCGTTAAATTCAAAGACCCTACAACTATGATAAAAAAAAAAATCTTAAGAAGAAACAATGTTCCACTTTTTCCTTTAGTATTTACATAAGACCGAAGAAGGTTAAGCAAATGAAAAATGGTGATCAAACGAAACGTAGATATTCTTAATGCATTTCCTTCATGTTAGATTTCCACCTAGTTTTGACTGGATTGATAAATTTATGCAAGAAGATCAAGTAGGATTATGGGAAGACATTAAAAATATAAGTCTAGAATATATCAAGCCAACTCATCCTTGCGATGAGCTTTTAGAATCAAAATCGTCTTCTCAATGAAATCCTCTAATTCCTCTATGTTATAAAGTTTTAAAATTTGGCGCCTGTAAATTTAAAATAAAGAGAAGTTTTTTTTTGCATTTTTTTTACTCAATTTATCTATATATGATTCTGCAAATAATTTAACTAAACCATTATTTTCACTATTCTAACGATTTGATCTTAGCTAAGTTCTAATGCAAGTTATATGATATATTAGAAGAGCAAATGGAATTTATACCATAAAATTAAAGGAGAATTACTTCAAATAATTTGGCAACTAGAAATTAATAATTCATAAATATTTCTAAACTTAATAAAAATAATTTAGGGCCTCAAAGCCTTTTCTATATCCAAAAATTAAAAATTAAAAATCATGATATAAAATGTGACTAACAAGTTCAGCCTATAAAATGGGCACCAAAGTATTCATTTAATTTCTACATTGTTTCATAAATGTGGACAAAGCCAAAATAAACAATGACTTCAGACTATTAATTCTTGTATATCAGCAAACAACAAAATAGTGTATATTCAATTGCCAAGTCGACATTTTTTTTTGAAAAGATAACAGAAAAAAGTGGATGTTTTACAAATACAAAATCTCATTGACACTTAATGGTAGCTTTTCATAAAAGGATAATGGGCATAGCAATGCGCATTGGCAATCGAAGTTTTCTCCACATTAGGGGTCCTACCAAATTTATTTATTTTAAAAACCCAAACACAAACAAGGGTAAATAGTAAGTAAATGTGTAAGTATAGAAATTCCAGTCATTTACTTTTTAACTTTCACTGGTATTAAATTTTAATAAGTTCAACAACATTTGTTGATAATTTTCTTTCAAAGTCTCTATATATGTTATGGTAAAATAATGAATGTGTTATTAAACAAAGATCATGAATGGTCTATATATACAAGATACAATAGAATGTTTCTATAATGAACAAAAGAGAGGAAATATAAACATTCTTGTAGAGTGCCAATGAAAGTTTCCATAACGAACAGAAGGAGCTTATGGAAACATTAAAAAAAGAGTGACCATTGAAAAAAAAACAGAACAAGGAGAAAATAGGAACTATCTAATCTCATAATACCCTCCCTTAATGATCAATCTATTTTTAAAAAACATAAATATGCATGTCCTCAGGTTGATCGAAGAGGTTTGCATGTTCTGCAATGTTGGTATTTGAGACCCTATTTCTGCTGGTCAGAAGCAATGCGAGTCTTGCAATCTTCAATCACATGACCGAATTTGTGGCAATAGTTGCACTGGATTTGCCTCTTATTGGAGCTATTCTAAGACTGAGCAAATGCCTAAGAAGTGTCTTTATCCTTGTTAAAGGATTGGGCTGAAAACGTTTGTCCAGAGGAGAATGAACGATCACTACTACCAAACTGTTGTTTCCAACGATCTTGTTGCATAAGTTTGGTGCACAAGTCTAAAAACTTCAAGTCAACATTAGTTGCAATAATGTTGAGTATCTCAATAAAGTGCTCATTTGACAGTGGTAGGCTTTTTAGAGTAATGACCACCATATCCTCTTCCTCCATAGTATGGCCAATGCCCTCAAGTTGATCTTTGATGTCTTTAATCTTTAGAGGATGTTTCTATAAAGACATGTGCTCATCCATAATAATATGGAATAGTTGATTCTTCAAAAAGAAGGCTCTACTTTTATTTGATGTCTCATGGAGATCCTTTAATGTTGTCCAAATCTCTGCAACAGTCTTGTCAAATGGCACTTGAGGCAACTAATCATCAATAACTAAAAGCTTAATAAGCATAAACTTCTCGAATAGCATCAACTAATAATTTTGATCTAATAATTTCAAAAAAGGAAATTAAAATTTGTTGAAGAGGCCAAGAATTTGCTATGATGTCATATTATGGTAAAATAATGAATGCGTTATTAAACAAAGATCATGAATGATCTATATATACAAGATACAAGAGAAGCTTCTATAATGAACAAGAGAGGAGAAATAAAAACATTCTTGTAGAGTGCCAAAAAAAAATTCCATAATGAACAGGAGGAGTTTAAGAAAACATTACAAAAAGAGTGACCATTAAAAAAAGACAGGAAAAAAAATAGAAACTATCTAATATTGTAATACTGTATAGTGAAATAAATCGCCCTGAGGATAATTAACAGACCTTCAATTATTCTGCTCACTCTGATGATGGGCCATGGAGTGTGACACAAAATGTTATACTGGCAGTCTTTACTTGTAGTGGCCATAGTATGATTAAATTTAAATGCATCACTTCAAATGGATCAACTTCTAACAAATAAAAACAAAGACCAATGCAAATGTAGTTTATCTGAAGGTTGCTATACATTATCAAACACATCAGTAAGGTGAGACTTGCCGTGTTTCTCTGAGTTCTTGCAAAGAGATGGCTTTAAAAATGCAAGAGGGAGAGAAATTTGCACAAAAAGAAGACACAAAATCGAGGACAACGTTTTTAATTGGCAATTCAATGTTAATTGTCAAATCATAAATGCTACAGGACAAATCATAAAAACAATGAAACAAATCAAAATGAATTATATCACAGTAGCCTTATTCAAAATCAGGATCGTATCAGCAAACCAAAAGTGTAAAATGAAATTCAATTATTCAGTACATTAATCGGAAAATTCAGGAAACATCACTGATTTCCCATTCAGTCCAATTACATTGAGAGGGAGGGTCAGGAATATTGAACAAATAAGTACAAATTTGGGAAAACAGTTTTTAATGGGCACTTCAATGCCAAGTGTCAAATCATAAATGCAAAGAGAAAACTTAAATATGCTACATGACAAGACAAAATGAATTATGTCAGAGTAGCCTTTGAATTCAGGGTCAAATAGGAAGAGCAAAAGTGTCCGAAAAAAATCGATAATTCAGGACATAAATTGGTAAATTCAGGAAGAATTTGCTGATTTCTCATTCAGACCAACTATATATATATTCAGAACAGAGGCTCAGGGCACCCAAGGTTGAAGGCTAGCAATCCTTGTGGGAAGCTAGTGATACACACCACAAAGTACAAATACTCGTAATAAAATTCAGAGTGAAGCTTGGGGATGGCAGCTCCAAGCAAGGTAAAAACCACAAATTATTAAGACCGCCTAAAAAAACATGGACTTTCAGTACATCATACATGTCCTTTTGGGGTGTCTAATAACAGTTCTATAGGTTGGGTGGCTGACTTTAGCCCTACATTAGGTTGAGGGCTTATTATCCTTGTTTTAAGCCAGCCAGCCTTCATTGCTGTTCAAAGTGCCACAAGCACAAGACATGAGGCACAGAAGTCTATCCTCAAAACCTTGCATCATACATGAAATGTCCCAGGATCAGCGCCCATTATTTCGCAGACACATTCTGTTGACTCATTATCACCCCAAAACATATCCAAATGGTAGTGCTCCTGCAATGGACGCATCCCAGTGCACAATGGATTGTTGTGAAAAAACAATTCAATCACATTTGCCATGTCCATTCTTATCATGAAAGGAGTAAGTACCCGAATGCCTCAATTGAGCAGAACGTCATTGAACTTTAGTGGGCAAGGTATACACTACCTTGGTTCTTATTGAGCATCTGATGTGCAAGCAAATACTGAAAAAGAATAGCATCACTGTTCTTCAGTTCTGACACAGCAGAAGCATGAATAGAACTGCCTACCAATCCAAAAATACTTGAAAATCAAAGCAGCAACAAAACCATTATATTGGTGTTGGCAACAAAACCGTTATATTGGTGTTGATGTGGGGCACAATCTTTGGACTCTGCGGGAGAAAACATCCATTGTTGGTCTTACTACTTCTATTTATGTAATTACCAATTTTATAAGTATTCTTCAAGGCATAGACACTGCATAAAGACATCATGGGCTCCATAATCAAACAGGTTCTGTATCCCCTCTCATGGAGTTGACAGGATAGCAACAAATGTGAACAATTCACATTGAAAAGCACCACTAGTTGCTCCATGGTTATAGTAGGGAACTCAGAAGAATATCATCATACACAATGGTTTAAAAGTGACAATAAGTGAAGGGAACCGGTCCTCTCAAAAAGCACAAACAATAATTGAAGTTGATAACAGCAAATTAATATTACAAACTTCCCTTTTTAGATATCACTAAGTGATTGGCTTCTATGGTTTATTTAATGTTCTGAATAAGCATATTTCTTGCAATTTTTCTTAATATTTGATTAAAACTTAGTCAAACATACATGCAAAATAAATGGCCCATGTTTTGCTAATTACAAAAGGTAGTTATGTAAAATAAAGCTTCTCCAAGTTTTATTTCAATTGAATATTTATTCTACAAAGAGTGCATGTTCATATTAATATAAGTTTCTTGTCCAACCATAATCCCTTTCAAGCTTCTTGTTGCTTTTCTAACTCTACTAACCCATTCTTTCAAAATGATCTAAAATGTATGTCTAGACAGCTGTACTTGACTTCTTTTCTAGATTATGTTTCTCAATTCTGGAAATACTATCACTTTGCTTATTTCCAAAAGCTTTAGTAACATTTTCCAAAGTTGCATGGATACGGATACAGATACGGTATTGCGTATGGATATGGCTATTTTTTAAGACATATGGCTATTTTTTAAGACCCCCAATATGGATATGGCTGGACACGACATTAATAAATAACACATACACATTTATTTAACATAGTTTTCCAAGTCATTGTAGGAGATTTTCATTACTTCAAAAGCTTTATTGACACATAAATGCTACATAAATATTTATAAGTAAATTTACCACTTATAATATGTAAACATAATAGAGTTGCATTAGAAGATAACCCCAAAAACAGGTTTCTGAAACAAAAAAATTATTTTAATTGTCTTTCTCATTTGGTGAACGTATTGTTTATACCAATTTTTTAAAATTGCTTTAATTAAGTTTTTTTTTAATTAAATTTGGGAAGAAGATTTATGTCAAATCTTTTAAAAAATCAAATCCCATAGTATTTGGCACGATTGGAAAATCAAAGTTTTTTAGGAAGACACGGGTACAATAGTGTTTGTGTATCCAGACAGTATCAGATATGTTTCCAAATGGATACGGGGATATGCACGCCCAAGGAGGGACAGAGGAGTTCCCAACAACTCAACATTTTCATCTTGGTCACATATTTTCAGAACTTTCTGCACGTAAAGAATTATCCCTGATTAATTTAATACTCTCTAGCCTTACGAAGAGGACAAGGAAGAAGGGAAGCAATACAGAGATAAGAAGATCCCAAAAGTTCCATGGCATAACAAGCTGGCAGAACCAGTAGCACAACCATAAGGCCCATGATTATAGTTTCCAGCAGGGTGCACCATGAGTTCATTTTCCATAAGTTGCCAATAACTCAAGCCAGACAGACATTGACATCCTTATACTACAAAACATGTCAATATAATAAAATACAATAACCTATGATTCTCTTTACATGACTTAGGTCTTAACAAACACTTTAATAATAAATAACATTACCTTGAGCTCACACAAAATTTAGTGAATCCTAGCCCCAATCTCAAAACATAGAGCCACATTGAAGGTGAAAAGTTACAATCACCATATTCACTCATTATTATTAAAAAAATCACTTTTCACTTGTTTGAAGCTGCTAGTTTGAATGTTTTGACTAAACAGCTGAACTAAACTTAAGTTCAGCACTATCTGATCATGTATTAGATAAACAATGCTAGCTTAAAGGTTGCATTTGGAAAAGGACAAAACATTCAATGGGAAGCTTTATACTGCCACAACAAAGTTTAAAACATCTATCTAAAATTTAGCATATAAAATGGAATAATAAATTATCTGTTATGTTGCTGATAAATTGACCATGCCTCATCTGTTAGATAAAGATTCCCAGAAACTGTGAATTGCATTTATAGAACATAGATATGCTGTCCTGCAGGACAAAATTAAAGTTAAATACCACAATGTGCACACATTATATGCAATAAATCTCTCAAGAACAAATTATTGACTCTCATATAACAGGTTACCAGGAGCACTGAAGCTTTTTCATGCCTATATGATCAGATATAGCAGCAAACCTAGGAAGCAAAATTCGAAACATTTTCTGTTGCATTGCCAGCAGGAGCAAGTGGTAATTTTCACCATAATAGCTAGAGAATCAACCTGCTATCCAAATATGCAATGAAATTGACTCATGCAAGATTTAACCCCTTAGAGATCTTGCGTAGGTACATTGTTAGACCATTGTTCCCATTTCTCATGAGGACTAAAGAGAGAACAATCTGCTGATCACTTAAGAAATTCTAAGAGAACTTGCCCCATTTTCCCGTGGCTCAAGTGAGGCATTTGCTATGCTAGCTTCTAACTCCTCCAATTCCTCAGGATCCAATTCATCCTCTTCGGCCAATATCAGTTCCTCTTCCTCAGCTGTAATTCCAGATGTTGAGGGCTGTTCTGGGAGAATATTCGTCTTCACCTGTAGGCCATTCAACCATTGTAGAATTAATATTCATTAAAAAAAGATAACAGCCATTCAGTTCAGGTTGCATGAGTCTAGAAACGCTTTCACGTGACAAATCTTGACATAAATCCAAGAGATTGTCAGTAATTTAAATTGGCTACACCAATAAAATTGAAGTTGATCTTTATTAATTAAAAATAAGATATTAACATCTTAATATGCAAGGAGATGCAGATTGTGTACAAGTTCAGAACAATTCTTTATTAGACCCTGCCTTATAGAAGGCAGGGAACTAATGTTTTTGTTTGACCCCCCTGCCTATTTCTTTATTTTCCAAGAAACATCATATCCTAAGGTTTTTAGATTATATATTTTTTATTTCATTTATCAAAACAAAAACAAAAAATTCTAATTGGACCAGGGCTATTTTCCTGAGGTTTAATTTTATTTTCCACTACCAAAAAAATATTTTAAAAAAGTGAAAAGACATCCATACATTAATTACACTGACTCCCCACATCAGCATTGATAAATGCAGTCATCAATGTCCAATAAAATAATGCGCTGCTATGCCTTTTTTTATTACGGAAAAGTAATTGTTTGGTAATTTATTGCTTTGATGACGTTTACTTATGACTTCCCTGGCCACACCAAAAAGTGTGCTTTTTATTTATTTATTTTCCATTTTCTTTCATGGCGCGCCCTTGTCAATTACATATAGTTTAAGCAACAAATTATTTTTGGGGCGATTTTTTATTTGTTTTGTATGGGATTTGATTTGCAAAAGATAATCGAATTGATTTTACTTTTTATTTGTTGGGTTTGAAAAGTTTTATTTCTTTATTGTTTTGGGATTTCTGCTAATTGCACAAGTTCAACTAATAACATCATATTAATTAATATATATCATTCAACACTATATATTTTGTTTAAATATTTTATTAAATATTTTTATATTAAAAAATATTCTAATTTATAACTAAACAATTTTTTTACATTCATATTCTATGAATGTCATTTTTAACACTTTGGAATTAAAAATACAAATAATATTATAATTTCTAATATAACAAATTATTTTCAGAAGTCAAAATGTAATATATATATATTTGAAATTTTACTTCAAATTATTTATAATTTGTTTTCATTTCATGAAAAAATTATTAAGAAATGAATCTTTTAATCTTTTTTCAAATTTTTAAAGAGGAACTCTACAATCTGTATTATGATGTCAAAGGCAGGGACTCCTGCTCGCAAAGAGCTCTTGTTATAATTTATTATTTTCAGCTAAACTGGCAAGCCTAACAATATATATTATTTTTTTTAAATGCAGATCTTTGATTTTTTTTAAGGCACTTCTTATATATTAAACAGTTCAGTTGACTGCATAGCCATGGCTGTACATCATTGCCTCCCCATTCTTCCACATAAGCCCGCTTATAGGGTCTGTGCATGGACACAAGCAAGTCTATGGGGACACACCTGCCATTTGTTTTGCAATCAATTAGCCGAGATAAAAGAAAATCACTAAAAGGAGAAACCTTCCAAACTACATGGCGTAAAAAATAGTAGTGAAAAGATGACATGGTACTTTTTTTACCAGTTAACTCTGGACGAAATCAGTGCCACTCCACCACTTCTTGCAGTCATACACAGAACAGAAGGCCTGCAAACACGTGAGAAGCAAAAGAATCCCTGTAGCCGCCAAAATGAGGAGCTGCCATGACCCAAATATGTATTTGCCCAAATTTGTTTGAAATTCACTCAAATCACTCCAAATTCAACCCGGGCACACATAACATTCAACATTTGCTACAAACGCGTGGAAAGTCATCCAGGGTCCTTATGACCGACTTCAGAGCGCATTACTCAGAAAAAATACAGAATTAAACCGAATATGAACCGACTTCAATTTTACAACGAAACCACTTTTGAAATTGTAGGGACTGACCAAATATGGTAACTTAGTTTATTATTTAGCTATTCATTTGTGGTTATATTTTAATTTTTTATTATCAGCCATTATTAAATTCTATCTCAGAAAGGGTTTACACTAATCTGCCTCTGAGCCTTACTGATGAGCAAGACAAAATCAAAAGAAACAATTTCCAAATGCCAATACAATTGATCCATTGGATCTGCATCGTACTAAATCACTAATGTTTGGATTTAAATTTTTTAAAGTTTATTATCATTGAGCACTGTACCAAAATTACCATTGTCAAAATGAGAAGGCTCGGTAAGGAACTTCTAAAAATCATCAAAGATGCCTCTACTGCAATTAGAATCTACCACAGGGTTAAACTATTTTAGACCTTGAATTTTGAAATTCAGTGAACTCCAAAAACATAAATAAAAAATCATTGTAAACACACCCAATATTCATACAGATATAAGGCATAATTCTTTTAATAAAATATGGTTTAAAAAAAATCTGAGATTTTTCTAAAGTTGAGCAATGCCAATAATTAAATCTGTTTCTTGCACCCCACAGTAATAAGGTTGGAGAACAAATTACCCAAATGAAGCCAAGATCAAGTGAGGTCAATTTTTTTATGACTGATAGTTTGATCCCGCGATGAGGAGCGAGGGCATTCACACTTAATGGACAGCTGTAGCAGCAGGTGGAGGTGAATGATCGGGGAATTTATTTTAGCCAATCTAAAAACAGAAATTTTTTTATGCTATATGCTTCAGTCGAGAAGAGTAATTGATTAAGGGTTAACCAGGTTTTAAAGCAGTGTAACATGAGTCTTGGGGGACTAGTGTACAGCAGGACAAGTTTCCAGAATGGGGAAAAAGGGCCCCGATTTGGGGACACCAGGTTGACAACAGGGGGATGGCGGTAGGGGTAGGGAAGGGGAGGTCACAGTGCCATATATACTATATACTATGCATATAGTACTTGAATTGCTAGTTATGAAAAGATGTATAAGAAGTAAAGCTGCAAAATAGTAAAATTGCAAATGCCAAATACAAAATACAAAATTTGAATACTAAATACGGACGACTATAGTATATTTGAACCTTGAAGTTTTATACGTCAAACATCAAATTACGAATTACCATTAGAAATTACAATACTAAATAAAATTGTCAATTCGGCAAATGGAAGGTTTATATTATATCAAAAATATGACAATTGCACTGCATGAATTTGTGAACATGGAAACACCAACGTAGAAACCTCAATTCTGTTTTTTATTCAGTGTAGTCAGCATAACTAGCAATAATGCATGCAATAGCAGCTACAAGCCCTCATAAACTGCCCATATTATGTTTGCAATGATCTGAAAATGAACTTCAAACAGCCAAAAAAAAAATCTATATCTGGTTTGTCCCTGTGTTCCGGCAGAGGTTGAGCGGCAGTGGGGGGCGCCAAGTCCCCATCCCGAAGTCTCCATACTGGAAACCTGGGGGTTCGGGGGGGGGGAACACGCATCCCCGTGCTTCGCTGTTTTTAGGGTACCCGAAACTCTGTGTACAAAATACTGTCATCAGCAAACAATCGGGAAAAAGGCAGCCAACCTAGAGCTAAAAAGGAGCAAAACAAGAACTAATTCAAGCTTTTTAAAGCTTTTCTGCTTCAGCTTCGAGTTGAGAGATGTTTATAGAGAGCTTTTTCTTGTCATTCAAAACCTGATTTGACTATTCAGCAGCCCTTTAATGGTGGGCCCACATACGAGTATTGATCGCTTTGTCCTCCTCTATTAGAGCCCATCTACCATTATCGAACACCTCTAAATCCACAAATTGCATCTTTGCTTCATGCATTTTCTAAAATTTCTGAGTCATCACCATCATACTATCAGCACTGCTCTTATTACCATTGTACTAGCAGCGCTGCTCTTAATAACTTTGTGACTCAGGTAATGATATTGTCAATTATCTTGTCATTAATCTCCAATCTAGTGGTTTTGCCCTCATAATCCTCTTTCATATACTCAACATCCTTGACCGCCTTCTGCAGAGACGCTACCACACTTTTTTCCTTCCTTTTCAATCCACAAATCACCTTGACATGAGATTTTCTCAAGATTACTTTGCAGACATAGGAATTTTATATATCATTTAGTTGAAAAAAGTTGTGTCATAAATGTATCCACTGACGCATTCCTGGCCACTCCTGAGAGATCATTAGGGCTCTCTTCATCAGTGTTTAGGAGCGGCAAATCTTTTCCCAAACCTCTAAAAAAGGAAGGTCTTCCTTCCCTGTCAGTCACTGCAAGGGAAACTCCCGAGCAACTTTAGCTATTGCATTCACATTATCCATAAAAACAGAGCAAACTGGGTATGTTTTCTGTTTTTTAACTTCTTTCTTCGTACCTAACTTCTTTCTTTCCTCCTGATAAACAAAATCAGGGTCATCATCATTCCTTTGCTTTCCTGCCATCCTTGTCAGAATACAAGCTAACTGAGCCCTCTTCCTCAAACTCAGATCTGTCTTTATCGAATTCCCTGAAAGAAGGGGTATTTTAGACTTCCCTTTAGATAGCTTTAAATGCTACATTATCAACAAAGTCAACCCTTCATGTGGGATAGTGTTCCTAGGGTTTTTTCTATAATCTCTAATACCCATTCTCAGCGAACAAAGGACCTACAGTTGAGAAGAGTTGCTTATTTGATACTTAATTATTACATTTTAAAATTTAGTTGCACTTTTATTTTAATTTTTTTGTTTTTCAAATAGAACTTACATCTTTGTACTTTTACCTTCTGTTTTATTTAATTTTGATTTTTCAAAATTAAACTTATATTTTTTTAAGGTTTTGTTTTAACTTAATTTTGTTTTTAAGTCATTATATTAAAATTTAATGTTTTAAAACATTTAAAGTAGAATTTTGCTTAAAATATGTTTATTATGTAGTAACATATATAATTAAAAACATTTATTATTTAGTATATAATATTTAATAATTATTATTAAACTTTGAAACCTATTATATTATAATGTTTTTAAGTTTATTATGACATACTCAAATTTAACATTGTTATACTTCTATAGTATCTCTTAGTTTTTTTTTTTTTTAAAACAGTTTATACAAGGCAAATTTATTCCAACCTTTTTCTATCACCAAATTTTTTCTGGAATTTTATTGTTGCAAAACTTGAACCTTATGACATAAATTAGAATCATGCGATCCAAAAGTTATAGAGAATTCTCTCTGAGTCTCCGAATTGCAGCAACTCTGGTAAATTAATGTCATATACTTAAAAAATACCAGAAAAAAAAATACATCCAGTGATCTGTAAAAGTGGATTGAGTTGACACTTGGACCATCAGGGACATGCCATTCTAGTTCATAGGGTCTTTAAAAAATCTAATGGAGGAATTCATCATTTACCTAGTGTTAAAAGGAAGTTTATGAATAGTTCCCACTTCTTTAATGTTTATGAATCAAGTGTTAAATAAAATTCCCCATTTGGATTTCTCCCAAAAGATTTGGGCAATTTCAAAAAAAAAAAAAGGTCACAGTACTCGGATAAAGTAGTGAACCTAATTCTAAACATGGCAAACTGTGTTTGCCCTAACAAAGTTTCACTCATAAAGCGGTGAATCTTCAAATAAGTGACAAATTTGTTGCTGGTAAAGTGGCAAACAGTTGCCTGTGCGTGCAGAGAGTTGATTTTTGGAACAGGAAACATTTTCTCTTCCATTTTGGCAGTTGATCTTCCATCTTTGGATGTTCAGGTAGCAATAGCAAGTTGTTGTGTACCTTCTCACGTCATGGAAAGGGTTAGACACTCTTTCCAATAGTATCAAAGCCATTGTTGGTGTGACATGGTGTGTGCAGGTTTGTGAGTAGGGGAGTGCTTGTTGAGGTAGTTCAAATCCATTTAGTATATGGTTGGATCTTGATCGGATTTAATTAGTCAATGTAACCTCTGCATTTCCTTTTTTGCAGAGTGCAACTTTAGGTGTTTGCTCCCTAGAATGAAATTTTTGACCTGATGGGTTTTCTCCAGGATAAATGTATTGCTCCAGACATTGAGCATGTTTGTCATGATCAATTTAACAGTTGTTAGAATTTAGATCTCTTTTATATGCTATGCATCCACTGCATATTGTAAATTATTTTCTAAGTTAACATTTATTAAGAGGTCTAGCTAGTTGAATCCATACATTGAAGTATTGCTGCCTGGTTTCCTTAGTGATAACGCAGTATCTATTTATGTGATCAATTGCCCTGAATAAATTAAGGCCTACTTACAGCTTGGGCATAAGCATCATAAATAATAGTATTAAATAAATAGTAGTATTAAATCCATAAACTTTGTCCGAACACAATAGTCATGTTGTAATGATTCGAACACAATAGTCATGTTGTAATGATTCGTAAAGAGAATCAGTATTGAGAGTTGAGACTAGAAATGCAAGAAAACAAAATAAACAAGAAATATGATGCAAGAGGAGAATCCATTGAAGCTTTAGAGAAAACATTTATGAGAAAAAGAAAATCTACGAAAGAAAAAATGAACACATATTTGTGAATATGAAAATGATACAAAACGGGAAGTGAATTAAAATCAACCAATGTAGCATTGATAGCTTTTTAAGTGAAAAATAAAACAATTTAAGTGGTTAGAGAAACAATAATGAAATTAAAAAGCTACACATAACTTTATGCATTTTGATGCTGTTGAGAACAGATTTAACAAACAATGCATGTTTGAAATATCATCTTATCTACAAACTTTTCAACATGCCATTATAAGATGACAACACACTTGCATGCTTTCTTTCATGTCCTAAACCCAAAAAACATCATTTAAGTTAGGAAAATAGATTCACAAATATTACACAAAACTTCACCAAAAACACCCAACCTAGTTAGCTATTGTTGCACAGGAAGGGCTATTTAAAATGGAATTTTGTAAAACATCACTGAACACGATCTTTCTGATATGTGCAGCCTATAATCAAGTCTGAAACCATAGTAACACAAAGACACGTCCCCACTATTTTTGGCTGCTGCACCTGAGACGGGGACACACCCAGGACAGGGGGACAGTGTTCCCCTGTCCCCCACCGTCCCCCTGTCCCCCCATCATTAAACTGCATTTTCAACCTCTAAATGTGATTTCAAACTGCATTTAGAGGTTGAAATCGCATTAAATCTCTATGTTTTTTCATTTCTATTCATTTCATGGTTTTCCGATTTTGCTACAGCAGCAAAAAGAACAGTGAAGAGCTCATAGAAAGGTGATTATTTGAGTGAAAAGAGTGTGTGGGAGACAAGGAGGAGTAACAAGGAGAAGGAAGATATTTCAGCTTGTTCAAGAGAACTTTGAAGCAAAAGGTAGAGCTTTTCATGGTTTTTTTATTTTATTTTCTGATTTTTCAAGTCAAGATCAATGTTTTTAGTTTCTAGTTTGTAGTTTTTAGTTCTTAGTTGAACTTCATTTCTAGATTTTAGTAGATGTTTCTTGTTTCATTTCCAAATTTTTATTGCTTAAGTTTAATAAAAAAAATTGTGAATTTGAAGAAAGGCATATACTGAAAGCATGTATTTATTTTATATTTTTTTCATTTTGTGAAATGCAGTGAGAAAATGAGCTATCAAGGTCATGACTCAAGTGGATCAAATCATAGTTGGATTTAAAGGTCCATTCTCATAGTGATAGCAGCCAAGAAGAGTATAACCCTGAGGCTGAGCATGATGAAGAGAATGAGGAAACAAATTCACAATCAAAAGATAATTGGCCACCCGATCCACCAACTACAGATTGCCCCTCCACTCTTTTGGCAAAGTGGGCTAGGGGTAATTATGACATTAAATCTCCTCTTGCACAATTTGCAACAAGGATAACTGCAAGAACAGCTACAAGTGGTGGTACAAGGAAGTGGAAATGCAACATTTGTGGGACACAATTGATTGGCAGCATCACTAGAATGAAGGCACATTTCCTCTTTTGGATAGGAAAAAAAGGTGTGGCTACATGCAAGTTCTTGATGAAAATGAAAAATTTGCATTACAGAATTGAGTTCACCAAGCTTTAGGGTGTTCCAAATGACTTGGGAGTTGAGGTACCACCTTGAATGGTAGGCAACAGGTTCAAAGTCTTCAGCAGGCTCATGAAGAAGGGCAGCCACGTTTTTCTATTCCCAGTCCTAGGGGTAGACCATAGCAAAGACCTATTGCTACATCATTTGGAGGGGCAGCCTCAGGTTCTTCTACATCTAGTGCTATGCCTAAAGTACAATCCAGCAAGGGGAAAAGAAAGGTGTCATTTGAAAGTCACCCCATTGCTGATTTATTTGATGCACGCCTAAGAGAGGAGATAGAGGATGCCATTGGCAGATTTCTTTTTTCCAATGGCATACCTCTTCATGTGACACGGTCTCCTTATTATAAGGAGATGATGCAGCTAGTGGCAAGAGGAGGACTGTCATTTGTGCCACCAGGTGAGCACAAATTGCGGACTACAATCTTGGATACCGAGTATGCCAAGATTGCTTTAGAGAAGGAGAATTTGAGGCATGTTTGGGAGGAGTATGGTTACAGCATCATCATGGATGGGTGGACGGACATTAGAAACCGTCCACTCATCAATATCATCATTACATGCACAGAGGGGCCATTTTTTCTCAGGGCTATTCATTGTTAGGGTATTGAAAGGATGCTTATTTTCAGTTTAATATACTTCGTGATGCTATTGAGGTTGGGCCACAAAATGTGGTTCAAGTAGTGACAAATGCAGCATCTGTGTGTAGAGCTGCAAGGGGGCTTGTTGTGATAGCGTACAAACATATTTGGTGGACTCCATGTTGTGTGCATGCCATGAACAATCCAGTAAGAGATATGGGGAAGATTGGCTGAATTAAAGGAGTAGTGAGCGATGCTAGAGATGTGCAAGATGTTTATCTGCAATCACCACACATCACATGCCCTTTTCAGGAGTTTCGCAAGGAAGGAATTATCGAAACTAGTTGAGACTCGATATGCATCCTACTTCATTCTTTTGCAGAGAATGATTGAGTTGCGGAAGCCATTGCAACTCATGGTTATGACAAATGAGTGGAATAGGTGGGATGGGTCAAAGACAAAGCAAGGGATAAGGGTGAAGGAGATAGTGAAGAGCGATGTATTTTGGAGTAATGCAAAATATAGTCTCTTTCACTACTCCAGTTTTCTAGGTCATAAAATATGGGAATGGGGATGCAACTACTCTTGGAGAGGTATACAAGTTCATTGATGCTATGCTTGGCCAAATGAGGGCAGTTGTGCAAGAGGGGGACCTCGGTTTAACATTTTACACTGAGCACATTCGGCCTATTATTCAACATAGATGGGACAACCTCAACACTCCCTTACACATGGCTACTTATGCATTGAATCCGAAGTGGTACATGCCTAGCCCTCAGAGAGTTACACCGCTGAATGATATTGAGCTAATATTTTATCAAGTTAGTACACTTGCACTAAGATACGTTTACTTTTTTAATTTATTGATTTTAAAATTTGAATTTCAGGTGAAGGAAGGATTCTTCAAGTGCATATATAGGATGTATGACATTGAAACAGCATGGAAGATTCGCACTGAGTTGACCAAATTTGCTACTCTTAGGGGCTATCCAGCTAGAGCACAGGCCGACATAAAAACAATGGCACAAGAGGCTCCCATTTTGTGGTGGAATTGTCATAGACCCAAATCAACAACTACCACACTAGCCATCTGTCTCCTATCTCAGGTTTCTTGTTGTTCAACTTTAGAACCTTCACTATTCACTTTCAATTTCACTTTTACTTTTAGTTGTGAATTTCAATTTTCTAATTCTCATACTAGTCGTTTGATTACTATCTTAGTTATCTAGTTCTTCAACTTCAAAAAGGAACTAGTCTACTTATAGCTTCATACACTCTCTTAAGAGGAACAGACTTACCTCTGAGAAAGCAAAGAAGCTAGTGGTTGTACATTGTACCTTGCATATCAAAGATCGCAAGACACGTGTAGAAGTAAAGCCCTATAGCACAATGGGATGTAAAGCCAAAGGAGACCTCACAGGTTGATGAGGACACAAATACTTCTGATGCAGGGTTGGTTGGTATTCCTCTCGTGGCTCTTACCCTTGAAGAGGCCAAGAGTTCGAAGGATGAATTTATTGAGCGTAAGCCTCAGTTTGACATGGATGATTAAAGGCCTCTAGGAAGCCTCTACTACATTTTGGTGGCCCTTGGGTCTTTAATACTTGACCTTTTGTCTTTTGATTTTATAGTTTGTACTTGAGACTTGGATATTTAAAGTTTGAAACATTGAACATCGAACGTTGTGATCATATCATGGTTCCAAGTTGATGCTACTTGATGTAATTAAGTTTATGATGTCATTGAATGATTGATGGGACAATGATACTCGTACTTTTGCTAAATTGATAATAGATATCTATGACTTTTGAATTTGAATCTTCAATCTTTGATTATTTAATTTATTTGATAGAAGTTAGAACTTAGAACTTAGAGCTCTTTTATTGTTCATTGTTCAATGTAAAACTAAACTAGCAATAGTGGTCTTGATGAACTTATACTTCCTATTTATGTCTTATATTGTTATACATCTTTTCATAATTAGCATTTTAAGTATCATATGTATAGTATATATTATATTAACCCCCTCTCATCCCCTGTCGTCATCCCCCCACCATCCCCAAATTGAGGCCTCGTTGTCCCCCCGCCTCGGAAATCCTCCAACCCCCCGGCCCCTTGGCTGATGTAACTATGTCTGAAACTGATCTAATACAACAGCAACATTAATATATTTGAACTCCAGCTCATCAGAAAAAACCCACAAACTATTACAGCCAAATACCATCAATGTTTCTACAAAACAACAAACTGTTACTTTTTCATTTCCAAACGAAAAATAGATTTAATTGCAGGATTTGGAACCTTCTAGGTGAGTTTGGGTCTATGACAGGTCAAAATTCACCTAGTGTCCACGGCGGGTTCCTCATAGGGTCAGCGCCATAGATTGGGGGTCAGCACAGGTCTGCGTTTATGAGGACCCGCTGCAGACCCACCACTTTTTTGAAGGAACCTGGCAAACCCGGGGGCACCCAACGCCCCATGGCCATAGAGGCCAAAAAGTGAAAAGAAATACATAAACTGATTTTTTAAACATTTTTTCCCTTCTAACCCTAGAAGGAGCCTATTAAAATACATCTCTCATTTTGTTTCTCATTTGCTCTCTCACTTAGCTATCTCATTTTGGTGTACACATTTTGCACACATTTTGCAAGTTTCAAGAGAAGGTTGTAGAGATTTATTTTGGAGTCACAAATCCTTCCAAGAATCGGTGTCGAGTGTTCCAAGCATATGTTTGATCCTTTATTTTGCTTCTTTGATAGCTTGTTTTATGCTTTTTAATTGTTCTAAATTTTTTCAAGTTTTTTTATTAGTTTTGAAATATGTTTTTTTTTTTTTTTCATTTTTGTTATAGATTACAATACTGAGTGGTCAGAGCTTAGTAGGCGGGGAGGGGTACCAAAAATTTAAAATTCAAAAAGGTTCTCCTTTGTGGAAGTAGACAACAAGAGTTCAACAATGTCCTGGAGGGCAAGGGTTTTTTTTTTTCATTTTTGTTATAGATTGCAGCAATGAGTAGTCAGAGCTCAATGGGTGCGGAGGCGTCTCTAAAATTTAAATTTGAAAAAGGTTCTCCTTTGTGGAAATATATAACGAGAGTTCAACAATGTCCTTGGGTTTGGGGGGGGTTGTTATATGCAAAAGTAATTTGTGTAAAACCCAATATAGAAGCTCTTATTACTGAGTAAAACATCATATTCTAGGCCCTGGGGTAAAGGGATTGATATGTGTGAAGGCTATAAAAGACAGAAAAGAAGGGGTTGCCAACTTCTCAAATAGCAGCCATGTTAAAAGAACAAGAAGCTGATAAGTTCATTTCAATGGGGGGAACAAGAAAAATAAAAAAACCATTGTAACGCAGTGACGCGTCCCCCACCTTTTTGCCCCACGCACTGGGTACTTAGGGACTCTGTTCCCCCATCCCCAGCGGTGCCACTAAATTCCACCACCTCTACCAAAGATGGGGGGACGTCTTGGTTTTAACTATTTGCTGATTTGACTATTTATGTTCGATGTTAGATGTTCCAATTCAATGCAATATTCAAAGTATTTACTCTACATCTTTATATCTTATATTGCAATATATCTTTTCATAACTAGCACTTTAAGTACCATATATGTAATATATACAACCCCCGCCATTCCCCCAGTCATTGTACCCCCATCATCCCCAAATCAAGGCCCCTCTATCCCTCGTCCCTGAAACTTGTCCCCCTATACCCCATCCACCCATCCCCTAGGGTGGTGTAACTATGCAAAAAACAAAGCACCAACACTAGCCCCTCAAACAACCACTAGACATCATCCCTTCTTACCTATGACTTATATGGATGAAGAAGATGTAAAAACACCTAAAACCGCCACCTGCAAGAAAGTCCCATTAGATAGGGCATCTCAAAAAGAATTAAGCAAAATTGTTGATATAAAGGTTGCCTCTTTGTAAATGGTCTTCCATTCAATCTAGCTAGGTCACCTTATTGGAGAGAGATGGTGCAAACAATAAATCAAACACCTAATGCTTACTAAGATCCTTGATATGAGAAGGTGAAAACCACCTTATTACAAGGTGAAAGAAAAAATGTAGACCTCCTCAAACCAATATGAGATTCATGGATCCAAACGGGAGTCGCAATTGTCTCTGATAGATGGAAAGATTGCAAAAACCGTCCATTAATAAATGCAATTGTTGTCTCCCCCAACGGAGCAATGTTTTTGAAGGCAGTTGATTGTGAAGGGGAGGTAAAAGATCCTTAATTTATTTCTCGGATTCTCATTGAATCCATGCCCAAGTAGTAACAGACAATGCAAAAATTTGTAGCGCTGCGTGTGCTTTGGTAAAAGCACAATATAGTCACATCTTTTGGACACCATGCACCGTCCACTCCTTAAATTTGGTGATGAAAGCAATTGTCACCCAAATTGAATGGGTGACAAAAGTATATGAGGGTGAGGAGATACAAATGTTTGTGACAAACCACCATATGTCACAAACAATTTTCAAAACTTTCACTAATTTGGAATTATTGAAGGTAAATTTTAAAATTTAATTTAAATTTTATTTAGTTTCATTTATCAGTTTGTGTTATGTTTACACTGTAGAGTCTCCCATGTTTGCATTTTGTACCTTGTTATATATTTTGATTTGCCATTATCATAGATGTTAGATGCTATGTTGTTCAATTTGATCATATTTGCATGATGATGCTTATTGATGTGACATGATGCTTTATGATGACATCTGGTCATTTTGTATTCGGACATATACTCCATTTATTATTATATGATGGACTTATTGGATTCTAGATACTTTGATTTGATGCTACAGTTATTTACTTCATTCTTGCTTTGAGATATTTTATGATGCAATGAGTGATTTAAATAGATAATAATAATGTGATTAAATAAATGGTAATTTACGTGATTTAATACAATTATCACTCGGCTATATTATTATATGTAATTGCACTTGATCGTGTTGTTCAGTGTGCAGGATTTATATCCCGAGCAGTGGCTCATGGAGTCAGTGATTCAACTATTCTTACCTAGCCAATGTCATCCCTGTATTATCGGTGTATCCTATTTAACTGTTTAATTAAACCCTCCACTAATTTAATAAATCCGAACTCATTTTCCTTATGTGATTAGACCCGTGAGCGTGTTTGTGCATTTAGAGGTTCGCATTGACGGGAAATTTATTAAGGTATATTGTGATTTAATAGTTTATGGGAATTTTATATTTAATTTAATTATTTTAATTCCCGACAGCTTTGCCATAGTTGAATTCCGTTTAATTGTAATTACTCGATTTTGTCTGAGTTGAGAAAGGGTTGTCTTAATGGGCCAGTTAATTTCTTGATTTTATATTTCACTTTTAAAAGTGGAGATATACTCCAAAAGTGAATTATTCCCTCACTTCTCACTTGTGGAATAGAAATCTGGAGAACAAATTCCAAAATCCTCTTAGAAGGATTTACTGTTTTATTCGCTGCTGGAGCTACAGGCGTGGGATCGTCGGAATTTGAGCTCGTTGGATCTAGCTCAAGGAGACCTTTGTTTGCCGAGATTTTTGGCAGTGGCCGCAGAGTGATTATTTTATCACGTGCGTCCCTGTTTTAGCGCTTTTGGCTGCGTGGTAGGAACTCTCATGCTTTATTGCTTTCGCTCCATTTTGGAATCTATTTATGGTAGTAAATTGTTTGGAGGCAAAGAACTAGTGTTCCCCTCCGTTTCTACATGCTAACTCTACCCGATTGAATGGGTACGAGCGTTTGAAGCATTTTGGGCTTGGGGTTTTGGGGTTTTGTGTTGTTATGTTGGCCATTTTTTCATATGGACTTTGAAACCAAAATTTATTTGATATTTGTGACTTTTGTACCCAATGGCATAATGGGTTTTAATTTAGTGGTTTTTGGGCATTTTTGGATTTCGCCTCGATTTGTGTGCCGCCCAACTTTCTTGAGTTTTCTTGGCACTGAAATTGGTTGTGGATCCAAATTATCTGTAGGGATATCTATCCAACCCTAGATATATTTTATTACATTAGGATTCATGTTGAATCCGTACTCCTAGCTACGTGCTCGGTTGAGTGATTTGATACTTGGTGTTTTATTTGTTTCTCATCCAGCCCTTGTTGTTTATGATCATCGTGTTGTCGGTGTGCCCATACACGAGCACGTAAGCGTGCACTTGTCAGGTTCTTGCCAGACCAGAACTCCCAATTGCTTTTGGTTGTGCTATGTTCATTGGGGTTGGGTTGGGAAATCGCACTCATTATGTGATGAGCATGGGTATGTAGGGTAGACAAGTGGAGGGGCTTCTCTTGTAACCTCGAGTCATGTTCCTGACAAGGTTAATGTAAAGAAGTTTCTAAATAAGTGATAATTAAATGAATAAATGGGTAATAAAATGTGAAATACCTGCATGATGAGGGTATGAGTCTATATAGTTTGATCCAAGGGTATGAGTCTGTACGGTTTGATCCAAGGGAGAGTTCTTGAATGACATTAAGCTTGGGATTCCCAAGCGATCTACTCTCCACTATAGTCCCTACATAGTAGACCCATATAGTGTCTCACTAGGACCTATTG
This sequence comes from Cupressus sempervirens, assembly GCA_028749045.1. Taxonomy (NCBI): domain Eukaryota; kingdom Viridiplantae; phylum Streptophyta; class Pinopsida; order Cupressales; family Cupressaceae; genus Cupressus; species Cupressus sempervirens. The sequence goes on from CM053793.1 coordinate 450,441,529, forward strand.
TATTGCATTGTCTCATCATCTTGGTTTCAGTCCTCTCTACTGTTTGGTGTGATTGTTAGCCGTGGATGAATGTTTTGTGTGTTTGAGGTTGGATCACTATCTCCATCAACACGGCAAGAGTGGGCCTACAAGTTCCACATGGTTGAGAGGCGTAGCTACCTTTACCACTGCTGGGGACCAACGTACAGAGTTGGCCTTCCTCCATTGTCAATTCTAGAGTTGGATGTTCACATGGTTCTTCATATCTTCCGGAGTATGTTCCATGTGGTTTATGTTATTTTAGTTTATTGAGATGGTTGATTTATGCACATGTATATTCATTCCATGTGGTTTATGTTATTTTAGTTTATTGAGATAGTTGATTTATGCACATGTATATTCACTACGATGCTGCTTTCCACATGATTTCATTAGATGCTATGGACTAGATGTTATGGTAGAGACGTTAGAATTATGCAATCTCCTTTATGCTTTCTAGTATTTACTCATCGACTAAATTGGTTCCGGTACTCCCGACGTGGAGGTTCCAACTCTTTTTCCTTCTATTTAGTTTGCCAGGCTTTTTCCTTGGTAAACTTGGGCAACATTGGTTCAGCATTAAGCGATACTGGTAAAGTATCACACGACAGTAGCCAATTCTATCGTGCGACACTGGTAAAGTATCGCACGATAATAGTAACTTGTATCATGCAATACTGGAAAGTATTGCATAGTAGTTGTAAGAAGTGTCATGCAATACTAGAAAAGTATCACCTCGTAGTAGTGTACAGTATCGTATGATACTGGAAAAGGATCGCATGGGTTTTGTGCAAAAACATGCTCAAGCAAACCGCAAGTATTTTCGGACTTGTTAGACGAATTTCGAAGTGTGTTTTGGATACCCTATTGCATTGTGCCCCTTCCTAGGGCTCGACAGATTGGAGATTAAGGGTTTCTTGTTTGTTGAAACTTTCATAGTTGGTTTTGAATGCGTTCGTAAGTAGTGACACTTGGAGATCCTTGGGTGTTTGGGATTGCTTGGTTAAGTCTTTCGTTGTGATCTTTTGATCGATTGCATGTTGATGTTGTTTGAATTTATGCTTATTACTTCTTTTTTAAATGTGTTAGCTTTTATTTTTCCTTGTTCCAAGGATCTTCAGGTGAGGCATTACATACATAATTGAATAAAATATTTTTTGTATTGTTTTCATATTTAAAATGTGTTATTAACTTAAAATTAACATATTATTAGGTCGTTGAAGCTCAATTTGCTTCACACACAATCGTCCTTAGACGACTTGTGAGGGTGAAAGATGCATTGTCTCAGATGGTTATTAGCAACCAATGGGGTGTTTTAAAAAGTCGAATACAAAAAGGCATTCAATAGGCTCTCTAGCAATCCTGAGGTGGCATCAAATGCTAGGAGAGAGTTTGTAGAGTTTGTCTCAAAAAAACATGCAGCTGATGCAATTAATGGCCAAAGTAGAATGGATGGTATTAGATGGTAGTACCTACATGGGCAAGGCTATATGTACCTCCAGCCTCTTGCCATTAAGATCCTATCACAAGTAAGTTATAAGCTTCATTTCCCTTTTTTTATGGCCTCTTACCTTGCATAATTAACAATTTAAAACTTTTATAATGATATTGTCTTTCTATTTATTTTTAAATTTTGTTGATTGTCTCTCTAGGTTGTGAGTTATTTTGCTGCTGAGCAGAAGCAGCAGAATTGGAGTACATACTCCTTTAGCAATTTAGTCAAGCATAACCAAGTGGGTTCCAAGAAAGCAAAGGACTTGGTACATATTCACAATAACTAGCACCTCTTGTCACGCAAGGATCCAAAATACAAGGGGCCAAAGAAGTGGGATGTAGCACCTGAGTCAATTGTCTTGGATATGACCATCCAAGATCTAGCTAGAGCTACCTTGTTGGATGATAATGATGATGATGATGATATAGCAGCATTTGGGGCTACTAAAACCGGTTTGGGTTCCAATAATGAGGATCTTAATTTAATTGCAGCCAAGGATGATGCCATTGATCCCTCATTTTTTGATAACCCATCTAACCCTTGAAGAGCATTGATACAATGATAAATTATTAAACACTTGACATTATGATTTTCATTTATCATTATGTTTCAAACATTATTATTTGATGAACCAGTCTATGTTTTGAAATTTCATTTTGCAATTCTATAATTCAATGTATGATTTTCTTTAGAATTGTGAACATAAATTAATGAGCGAGTATTTATCAACATATATTCATACTCTGATATGATCTAGTTCTGCAATTATGCATGTTTCTCTTTTTTTTTTTGTATATACACTACCAAACGCTGCCCGCCCCGCCCCCCCCCCCCCCCCAACACACACACACACACACAAACCCAAATGGAAAAAAAAGATTGCCCAAACCCACAAACCTGAACCCAAATCCAAAGCTGTCCCTGAACCCGAACCGTCAACTGAGAAAATAGAGAGACTATCTGATACAAGATTAATAACAACAGAAAACCCCTCAAAATACATCTAGACTTGTTGCAACAATATTAACGAAGCCCTGAACACACACAATAGAAAACTATTGAGACAGCTGAAATCTTGAATCTTGAATCTTGAATGCAACTTTGGGATGAAATTGCTCTATGTGAAAAACATGACTTCGTCTACTATCCACCTAAAACTCATGGGTTTCAATTCACTAAAGAATTCTGCTGAACATGAAGTGCATACAATGAGAAATTGAGAAGTAGAAAAGGCATTAAAAATCCATTTTCTCAAACATTCTTTGTAATTATCTTGTCCTCCGCCAATTTGATGGGCAAATCATTAATTAAAAATATTAAAAATTTCACTCCACTCTTACTTTCCACATTTGTACTTGGTGGAAAAATCATTAATTAGAAATATTTTAATCAGCCACTCCACACTTTCCAAATTTGCACTTGATGGGAAAATCATCTATTAGAAATATTTCAACTTATCACTCCACCCTTGGCAGTTAGTCATAATTAGAAATATTTCAAATTTCCCATTATGGCAAAAAATTGAGCTCCCCACTAAGTGTTTCCAAATATTCAATTTAATATTTGAATGACCTTTTGATATTGACAATATTTGGGCATTCATAAATATTAAAGTTTAAATTAATTATTCCCCTTAATCTTTTATTATTAACCCATAAAATAATAAAAGTGGGTTAGTATTAGCCAAAAACCATTTAATAACAAAAGGGGACATGACACAATCTAACATGCTCAAATGGTAGATTATGAAGATACACGACAGTTGTTATTTATGGATAGCATTTTATCAAAAAACATAGAAACTGGTTAAACTTGTTCAAAATCTATTAAACACACCATGTAACATTGTATCCTAGAGTCCTATTACAGATCATACGACTAATTATTTTACTGATTCTGGCATGTATTAGCCTTGGACGATGGAACGAAAAAATAACACCCATGTTTCTGAAGAATTCTTTCTTAACTTTCAAACTTTTATAATTCCTAACTGTGGTTAATAATAAATATGTTCTGATCACTATCCATAGCTATAAATCTTTGTATTATGAGGAACCAACCTCCTTCCGATCAGTTTCCTCGTCCTCCCTTGTATACTTCTCATAAGCATCTGCATCATCATCGTCAACAAATAGACTTGCATCTGACATGAACAATTCACGTCCACTGCAAAGATCCATGTTTAAAAAAATTAATGCCTTCATAAGCCCTCAACTTGGAATATAACAATCAACAACACAGAATCCAGATACTTACCTCATCCGATCATTTTTAGCCCGTTCTGCCATCTTTGCAGCATGTTCTGCTTCCTTTTGATCCATCTTTTTCTTCTTCCACTCATTAAACAATTCGGTAGTCAAAGGAGTTGAAACTTTTATTTGTTGCCGCTGGAATGGGTATCAGCAGCACAAAAATCAGTATTAAACCAAGTTCATCACAAAAACAGAATTAAAATATAAATGAGTTAATCAGATCCATAAAAAATAGACCTGTCAGCATTTAAGCTTACCTGCGCTTCAATCTCCTCTTCAATTGGAACCTTATCAGCTTCCTCCTCTAACAAGGCCTTCATTTGCGACTTCAATACATATCCAGGAGGAAGAGCATGTCTATAGTGGCATTCCTTTCCACCATTAGGACAAACCCAAAACCAGCCATATTGTTTCTTCTCTACAGCTTCCAAAAAGTATTTACAGACCTGTAATCGAGTCATTATAAGGATAGACAAATACAAAAGGCAAGTACAAACAATTAGAAATAAGAAATGTCCACATGAGATCAATGTCTGCAACACAGGTTAAAAACTTAAATATCAAGACTCAAGACATTGAATTGATCACAACATTTTTTTGTTAACATGCGCATGAGGTCCTAGTGGCATAGAGGAATATGATACAATCAACAAAACATGAGATAGCAACAGACTAAAAAGGCTAAGAAACAGCCCAAAAATAATTGTTTCATCTCATTGCTAAACATCAAAATATATCCAAACTCCATACTCGTTCCTGCCAAATTCTCAGTATTTGAAACTAGCATTTTTAAATCAAGTAGTGATTGATTGGAAATTCTTTCTCTATTATGGTAAGGTTGTTCATTCAGAGAAACTATCATATCAATCAAAGCAGAAACTTTGGAAGGAATTTGACAGGGAAACTATGTGGAGTCATCTAGCAGCAGCATCAGAAATGCACATGCAAAGCAGCTTACCAGGTGATTCATGCAAAAATGATGAGCATTGATAAGGAAAGAAATCACATGACTCTTCTCCTTCTTTGAAAGGTTCTAAAAGAAAATATGTATTGTTCCTATGCCACTGGTGGTTAACAGGCTCTTTTGCACATCCTCTCATGGAAAGAAATCACATGACTCTTCTCCTTCTCTGAAAGGTAGATCTACAAAGAAAATATGTATTGTTCCTGTGCCACTCGTGGTTAACAGGCTCTTTTACACATCCTCTCATATTCCTGGTTCAATGTATGGCCATCCAGCCCCAAAGAGGGGCTGAAATCATGAGCCAAGGTGCTAAAGGGTGAGTATTCAGTGCCCAGCCTCTCTATTTGTCATCTTGAACCTGATAAAGACAATTATAGTCTCTCTTTAACAGTCCCCGATTCAGTGGTGGTGAGACCAATACCAGACTTCATAATACCTTAAAGAAATGTTCGTTGGATTCCATGCTAACATTGATGTTGCAAGAAGTTTAGTTTGGCTTTAAAAAGATGGAAGCCCTGTGTAAGCAGAGATCTACAGTGGCTAGGGGCTTTTTCTATCTCAAATAAGGAAATTTGTGTTAGGAACCACATTGATGGTCCCTGGATGCTGGGAAAATTAGGTTTCTGAGCACAGAAGTGGAAACTGGGTTTTGATAAGATCAGAATATTAATGTGACACCTACACCAGTTGAACTGCCAGGTCTCCCACTGGAATATTGGAAAAAAGGGCAATTAATGGGTATTACCAAATCTTCTGATCATCTGATAGCAACTGATCCAGAAACAAGACCTAGAAGGAAGTTAGTGAATTTTAGATTCTATGTAAATGTTAAAAGGGAAAAGGATCTACAATTGGACACCTTCTGCCAGTCCTGCTATAAAATTGGACACTTATTGATACTGTATCCAGTGGAAAAGCAATTTGGCGTGGAAGTTTGGAAAAAGGGGAGGATCGCTCCACATATCAGTAAAAATGAAAAAAGTCTCAATGCTTCCAAGAGCAAAAAGAGAATAAAATTCATAAAAAGGTTGCAGAAACTGGACTAGTTGTTAGTAAAACACAGAACTCTCAAGAGAAGTCATGCCTTTCAACAATTGATGTAAAGCTCCAGAGGAAGATTTAAACGATAAGTGTTCCCTGGTTTTGGTCCTAAAGACTGAGGAAATGGTGGTTTCTCTAGGTTGCCTGGATGTCTCCAAAAGACATCACCTATCTTGCAAACTACTCCCCTTCATTTTCAGACTTCCAGCTCTTTGAATGAGATCCAACCTAAAGTAGATTTTTCTCTAGGCGGACTAAGAAGAACAAACAATGTGATTCATTAAGGATGAGAAGATTATATTCCATGTCTCTTTAACACAAGGCAAGTCTCCTCCAATAAAAAGATCTCCAAAAACTCCACAAAAATGATAGATGTCGGTCTGCAGATGACAAGGAGGCCAAGTACTAGAGACACTTGCTCTAGAGAGACAACAAATGAAGTCACAAATGGTAGCTGAAAGTATCCAAAACATTGCAAATAAAAATCAGAACTTGGACCTAAGCGCTATTTTCTCGTCCTCCATGAATTCAAGATATTGGACAACAATTTTGTTGCTATTGAAAACAGAACATGGGATAGTACTGATTTTATATGTGTCAGTTCTGCTGGCACTCCTAGTGGTCTTGTGACCATTTGGATCCCCAGAACGGCTAAGGGAGGTTCTATGGAGGAGTTGACATCAGCCAGCTATTTTATTCACAAGCAAGAAAGATAAGTCTAATTGAATTCTATCTAGCATGTAAGCCCCTAATTCAAGAGTTAACATGAGAAGACTTGGAAAGGTGCATAAAGTGTTACAAAGGATAAAACCTCAGGAGTGTAATGTTTCTCTTACTCAACTGAAAAGAAAGGTAGCAACCAGGTTTTCTCCAACAGTATGTAAGATTTAAGAAATTCATATCAAAGATTGGACAAATGGATGTCGAACGGTCCAATTTTGCGTAGTCAAATAGATGAATGGGAAACAAGTTGTGTAGTCAAACAGATAAATGTGATAAAAACATAATCAGATCAAGCTAGATATTTTTTTTCTTTCTACCAATTGGATGATCTCCAAAAACTATCGCATTTCCTCCTTTGCAACAATTGGTTTAGACAGCAATGTGCTATTATTAAGACTTGAGAGGAGTTGGATAAAAGGAAGATGCCCCTTCAAGTTTGAGAATATGTGGATCCTCCATCCGAGGGCTAAATACATGACTAAAGAGCCATGGAAGATAAAAGTTCAGCAATGTTCATTATCTCTAAGGAAACTAAAAAAATTTAAAATGTTAAGGCTAATGTCAATAAGTGGAATATGGTGACCTTTGAAAATACTTTTGGCCAAATGGAATCCATAAAGGAAGAAAGTGTGGTACTTGACAAGGAGATTCAGATTAAAGGTATGGAAAGCAACTCTTGAGCTCATAGCACTCAAAAGATGCCAAAGAGAATACCTTCTAAAGGCAAAAACCTAGTGTGCTATAGGTTTGGCTGAGGAAGGCATGACCACAAAATTATTTTACCTTACCGTGCTCAAGCATAAAAGAAACAATAGGATCAAAGAGATTGTCAAAGAAGATGGGAACAATATGACAAACAATGTAGATATTAGTAACGAAGTAATTGTTTTCTTTCAATCACTTCTATCAGGTCTGAATTTTGGTGATCTTGATTTTCAAGTTCAATCCTTGACATTATTCCTTTTATCCTCTACCCTAAGGAAAGTAAGGAGTCCTGGTGATGGATTTATAAGAAGCTCAATAGGGCTATCTTCTCTTTCAATGCTAAAAAGTAAAAAAGCTCCAAAATAAGATGTATTTCCTCTAAAAAAAATTTGAACGTTACTAGGAGATTGTTTAAAAGGACATAACTGTAAATGTTTAGGATCTCTGATAGAGATTCTGATTGCTTTTGTCATTTCAATCTAATAGATAATATCAGAATATCTATTATAATGGTTTCAGACTAAATGTCTGATATAACTGTCAATGAATAATTTCAGACTGAATATAGTATAATAATATCTGATATAACAATCAGACCAAGTGAGTACTGACCTGATATAATAAACTGATATAATGATCTGATGTAGTGTTGACCTCCCAATGAAAACTAGGACATTGCCTATTTGATTGATATCCTTGTCTATTGGCAGAATCAGTATTAATATGAGAAAGGAGTACATGTCCCTATGTGGGCATGTATTTAGTGAAGTCTGAACAGGTTTAATAATGCCCGATACTCATTACTTACTAACCGTTTATTAGTAAGAGTATCGAACAACTTTTAAATATAACATTACACGTTATATAATAAACTGATATAATGATCTGATATAGTATTGACCTCCCGATGAAAACTAGGACATTGCCGATTTGATTGATATCCTTGTCTATTGGCAGAATCAGTATTAATATGAGAAGGGAGTACATGCCCCCGTAGGGACATGACTCTATGTGGCCAATGGCCACGTAGAGTCATGTCCCTACATGGGCATGTAATCAGTAAAGTCTGAACAGGTTTAATAATGCCCGATACTCATTACTTGCTAACAGTTTATTAGTAAGAGTATCGAACAACTTTTGAATATAACATTACACTATATATATATATATATATATATATATATATAGTGTGTGTGTGTGTGTGTGTGTGTGTGTGTGTGTGTGTGTAAAGTGTATAAACATATATATCTGAACTTGATATAACAAATGCCAATGACTTCTCTAACATACATACACACACACACACAAACATATATATATATAAAAAGTGTATAAACATATATATCTGAACTTGATATAACAAATACCGATGACTTCTCTAACATATAAATAATCATATACGTGTGTGTGTGTGTATGTGTGTGTGTGTAAGAGAGTAAATATGTATGTTTAGAGAGAATCATTTACAAAACACTTCTCCTGAAGCTATATATTTAACACTCCCTCTTAGCAAGGGAGAAGTGTAATATCAAAGTTAATCAAGTGTACTTATATATCCAATTTGTATCAATATTAATGATACTTAAACAGATTATCTGAGTTTTAACACTCTAAAATAGTGAATGATACAAAAACAGATTATCTAAGTTTTAACACTCTAAAATAGTGAATGATACAAAAACAAATTATCTGAGTTTTAACACTCTAAAATAGTGACTTGTCAAATAACTGTAACCACATTGTTATAACTCTATCATAACAAGTATTATGATCTCCAGCATTCTGGATCAACAACTACATTGATCATAATACATTTGTTATCAATGACTTCATTACCTATCATGATAACAGGCCTATCATTTGTAAGATCATCACCTTACAATGATTATCTTATGAATATATATGTCTATGAAAGATCATCACCTTTCATTACATATCTGATGCAACTATTGAATTAGAAGCATAAACACACATATGAATTTGAAACTTAAGTTCAATATTCAAAAAAATTACAATTTGATCATACCAAGTTTTCTTCTAAAATATTCCAATTTGACCTTGGCAAGAGGTTTGGTAAGAACATCCATTGTTTGCTCATTTGTACTTATCTAATCTAGTTTGATAACATCTCAATCTACCATATCCCTAATATAACGATAAGCTCTCTCAATATGCTTAGATCGATTGTGGAAAACTAAATTTGCCGAAAGTTTTATACAAGTTTGATTATCACAGTGGATGATAGTTAGCTTCAAGGGTTTCTTGAACAGCCCAACTAGTAACTTTCGCAACCATACTGCTTCTCTGGCTCCCATGGACGAGGCTATATATTCTACTTCAATGGAGCTTAAGGTAACTGAAGATTGTTTTCTACTGAACCAAGAAATCATCGCATATCCAAGACTGAAACAACATCCTGTGGTACTCTTACATTCAGCACAGCTGCCTACCCAATCAAAATCATGAATATCCATGAAGATTGATTTCAACTTGATCATATTTGAGTTCAATCCCAACTAAACCTCTCAGATATCGTAAGATGTGCTTATCTTCCATAAGATGTATCTTCTTTGGTTCACAAATAAATTGACTTAAAGTATTAGTTGTATAACAGATATCAAGACAAGTATTAACCAAGTACATTAGTGATCCGATGATCTACTTGTAGTAAGTAGGATCCGTAGGTTCAAATTCAAATCTGTCATCCTTTAGTTTATGAAGATCAGCTTCCATAGGAGTAGTTAAAATCCATCATTCCAAACTTAGTTAAAATATCAATAGTGTATGTTCCTTGATTTAAGAAAATGTAGTTTTCCCTTTGCCAAACTTCTCGGCCAAGGAAGTAATGAAGAAGTCCTAGGTCTTTCATATCGAATTCTACTGTTAGTTCCTGTTTGTATTTAGCTATAAGATGTTCTTCACCTGTTGTTAGTAAGTCATCAACAAATAATACAAGAATAATCATATCATCTCCATTTATTTTGAAGTATATGTTAGGATAAGCTTCATTCTTGGAACACCCTAATTTTGTGAGATAGTTTTCTATTCTTTCCTAACATGCCCTGGGTGCTTGTTTAAGGCCATATAATGCTTTCTTTAATTTACATACGTGAGAATTTTTGTCATGAGTGATGAATCCTTCTGGTTGCTCAATATATACTTCTTCTTCAATCTCATTGTTTAAGAATGTTGTTTTGGCATCCATTTGATGTATCTTCCACCCTTTGGATGCTGCAATTGCTATGATAGTCCTAACAGATATGTACCGGTCGATTAGAGCAAATGTTTCTTCATAATCAATTCCTTCCTTCTACGAGAATCCACGAGCTACAAATCTGGCTTTGTATTTTTCAATGTTGTCGTCAGGTGCATGCTTGATTTTGTATAGCCATCTAGAAGAGACAAATGATTTATTCTTCGGTTTGGGTACAACATCCCACACATCATTTTTTAGTATTGACTGATATTCTTGAATCATCGCATCTTTCCAAGATTTCTTTGACATTTGTAAGCTTTGTTTTGATGAGTTCAGAGAGTAGTGCTACATAGCATGAATGATTCCTTGTTCTCCTGTTTTCTCTAACTACTTCGTCAAGTTCTATATGATTTTCTTTTATCATTTTTCTAGCCCAAAGTGGTCTCTTTTTATTGTTAGGATTTTCAATATTCTCTAAATTTGGAATACGAGGTATAATATGTTCAGTATCATTCTCCCTCTCATTCTCTACTAAAGGATTCTCATCTAATTCAGTAGTAGGTTCTGAGTATGATTCATCAATGTTCTTGGAAAGATTAAAGGCAAAGTCTTCTTCAAATTTTACATCTCTAATGATTTCAATGGTTCTTTGTTTAGGGACATAGATCCTGTAACCTTTGGTTGATTCACTATATCAGATGAGTATACCCTTCTTTCCAGATGATTCCAATTTTGTTCTCTTTTCTTTAGGAATATGAATATAAACAGGACACCCAAATATTCTTAGGTGGCTTAAGTCTGGTTTGATTCTTGTAAATACTTCTTCAAGAGTTTTATTTTCCATTATTGAGTAAGGACATCTATTTTGAATATAAATTGTTGTACTAGAAGCTTCAGCCCATAAAGTGGTATGAAGATTTTGGTCATGCATCATAGCTCTGGTTGATTCAATAATGGATCTATTTTTCCGTTCTGCAACTCCATTCTGTTGAGGATTATATGGTACAGCAAACTCTCCCTCTTAATCCCAACAAAAATGCAAAAGTCTCTAAAGATTTCTGAGATGTATTCACCTCCATTATTTGATCTTAAGGTTTTGATTTTCTATCCAGACTGGTTTTTGACTAGGGCTATAAATTCTTTGAATTTGGATAATATTTTGAGTGATTCCTTTTGTTGAAGGAAGTAAATCCAAGTTATCCTAGAATAGTCATCAATAAAGATCACATAGTACAGAGATCCATTTAGGGAAGGTACAGACATAGGACCACAAAGATCAGTATGAATAAGTTCAAGTACAAAATTAAATTTGTGTTCACTTTTGGGAAAGGAACCTTTTGTGCTTTTACCTAGGGCACATCCTTTGCAAATACCTAAATGATCAAGTTTAAGACTAGGTAACCCAATTACATTTTTTTCCTATAGTTGATAAGGCACGGAAATGAAGGTGACCTAGTCTTCTATGCCATATTTCATTTCTATTTAATGCTTCATGATTTAGAGCTAAGTTTTGATAATTACAAAGTTTATATAGACTTCCATCTCTAAATCTAACGGATATGGCTTTCTTGATATTAGAATTCTTTGGCCACGATAGAACTTTATCTTCTTGGAAAGTGATTCGATCCTTGGTCAGCTAGCTCGGAGATGGAGACCAAATTTCTTTTTATACCAGTTACAAAATAAAACATTTTTAAGTTGAAGAGTAATACCTGAATGTAGTTGTATTGAACATGATCCAATACCTTTTACCGGGTGTGTCAAGTTATCTCCAATGGTTACTTCTTTAGATGAGTATTCTTCAAAGTTTCCAAATTTACCTCTAAAACTTGTGATATGACGTGATGCTCCACTATTAATAATCCAGGTGTTTTTGTTGGAATTTTATTCACTTGAGTGCTAGGTAGAATGCAAAGTTTTCATCTTTTTCATCTTTGATTTCTGCTAAAGCTGCTTGAATCTTCTTTCATTCTAGGCAGAAGTTATGTGTGACCAAATTTGTCACATTTGAAGCATTGCACTTTTGACCAATCTCGTTTCTTGTATGATTTGTTAAATTCCTTTCTATTTTGTTTGAATTTACCTTTCTTTCCTTTATTGTTGGTATCGATTTGAAGCGCTTGAATGTCTCCCTCTTGATTTAAATTAATTCCTCTAGAAATTAATCTAGAGATTCTAGACTCTTCTTGAGTGCATTCATTTTTAAGTAGTTTAAATTTAGGAAGATCAGGTCGACAGCTTAGACCACGAATAAAAGTTTCCCAAGATAGTGGTAGTCCTTTTAGTGCTATAATGCTTAGTTCTTTGTCATCTACTTGATTTCCCATAGTTGCAAGTTGATCTTTCAATTCTAAGATTCTTTAAAAAATAAGACATAATTGATTCTCCGCTATTCATTTTTATGTATAGAAGATCTTGCTTCAAAGTTAGCAATCTACTAGTGTTGTTAGTTTCGAAAGTATTCTTAATTGTAGAAAACATCTCAAAAGTTAATTTAAGACAATAGAGTGGAGAATGTGATCATTTACAGAATCTATAATAATCTTCATGGCTTTGTTGTTGTGCCTTTTCCATGTTTTATCTGGATCATTTTTTGGTACTGGTTGATTTGACTCTATATATTCTTCTAATTCCATCTCTCGTAGGACAATCATAACTCGAATTTTCCATGATGCAAAATTTGAAGCTCCTTCAAGTCTATCCTCTAACTTTATGTGATTCACCATTTTGAATAAATCAGAATCTTATATCAAAATTTTAATTTCTCTATCAGGATGGCTCTGATACCATGTATATGTTTAGATCTATTTGCTTTTGTTATTTCAATCTAATAGATAATATCAGAATATCTATTATAATGGTTTCAGACTGAATGTCTGGTATAACCGTCAATGAATAATTTCAGACTGAATATAGTATAATAATATCTGATATAATAATCAGACCGAGTGAGTATTGACCTGATATAATAAACTGATATAATGATCTGAAGTAGTATCGACCTCCCAATGAAAACTAGGACATTGCCGATTTAATTTATATCCTTGTCTATCGGCAGAATCAATATTAATATGAGAAGGGAGTACATGCCCCCATAGGGGCAATATTAATATGAGAAGGGAGTACATGCCCCCGTAGGGGCATGACTCAACGTGGCCAATGGCCACATAGGGTCATGTCCCTACATGGCCATGTATTTTAATATTTAGTAAAGTCTGAACAGGTTTTATAATGCCCGATACTCATTACTTGCTAACCATTTATTAGTAAGAGTATCAAACAACTTTTGAATATATATATATATATATATATATATGTATTTAACAATAACCAAAAGTTGCTCATGAATTCCTTTCTGTCAGTAAGATCTTGACAAAATAAACAAAACCTTACTTGTCAGTTCCCAAAAAGCTTAGAGCTTTGGAGATCACAGACAATCCCATAAGTCTCTATAATATTCTTTATAAGGTCTTCACCAATGAAAGAATGTTGAGATAGGGTAATCCTTGTCCCCCTACCTTTTTATAATTATGGTAATGGTTTTCAGTAGAAGAAATTCCATGGCTCTCAAAGAAGACAAATACAAAGGTTTTACACCTTCCTTGGTCAGCCGTGTTCCTCACCAGTAATTTGTTGATGACAGAAATCTAAAACAAGCTTCGATCAATGCACATCAAGGTCCTCTTATATTTTGAGCCAAAAAACCAACATTGACCTAAGCGTTATCCTCTTTCTAGCAACACCTTCAAAGTCAAAGCATGTGATTGCCAAAATCCTAAGTTTTGAAGCGAAGAAGCCCTTATGTGTTCAACTTGATATGACTTTGTTAAGAGGCAAAACATCATTATGCTTGTTAAATTCTTCATGGATAGATTTCAAAGGAAGCTATAAGGTTGGAATAGTTGTTTGTTGAAAGAAGCCAAGAAGCTGCAATTTGTTAAAAGTTTGCTCTAGAGTTCCCCAGTTTATCTTTTGTCCCTACTTAAGATACAGTGTAAAATGCCTAAAAATGTGAAGCGGACATAAAAGAATCTTTGGTCCACAATTGAGGATAAACAACGAATTTTTGGGCTGAAATTGTCAAGTTGAAGTACCAACCTAGTAGTGAACCTAATGATTTCTTCACAAATGATTAGCTCCCTCCCAACTCTACATTCTAGATCAATTTGACAAAGTGTAGCTTCCTATTGAATTGAAAAACTCATGTGGAATGTTCTAGGGCTTGATGTCTGCTTCTAGAATGATACCCCTTGAGTATCGTTTGACCTCTTTTAACTCCATATAAATTGCCAAGTCTCCCTTTCAAGTTAGTTATTGGTAATAGGGTGGCTGAACATGTCCAAGTTCAAAACAAGTCAGTTATTAGTAATAAGGTGGCTGACCATGTTAAAGTTCAAAACTCTACAAACCTGGAAGTCCTTCGTCAGTTCTTCCTCCAGACCTACGCTTCCAACTTGGTAAACCTTCTCCACTAATCTTTATCTATTAATTCAAGTAATCAAGTCCTTATGGATCTCACTCTAAATGGCTTGCCTTTGTCAGAGGTGTGGTTTAAATACCTTATCCCTAAGGCCAACCTCTTTTCTGTTATGTCTCCCAAAATAAGGCTCTCACACTACATTTGTCTAGAAAGACTTCCTCCTTGCAAAAGGGACTTTGAGTCTGTTTTGTTTGCTGTTGGACTCCTACAGACTTGATATACAACAAAAAAATTTATGAGGAACAAGACCAGATGGACTACCAACTTACTGCTAATCAGAATTTGTTGTAATTCAACTTCAGTGGAGCAAAAAAGGTGTGCCCAAGTTTGGTTGTAGATAGGGTTGCAATGAGAGGCAACAAAGGAGGTATTGCTGTTGCTTATGTGAGAGGTACATGAGTGCAAATTAACCATGTTGCAAAAGCAAAGGATGTCTACTAGGGAGCTCAATATGCTAAGAAGCATTTGGTATCTCATTTTACAATATAGGGGGTTCTCTTTATTGTTATCAAATGTCTTAAATGAGAGTCATGCCCCTCTTGCACTATTACAAATACAGTAAATGAGGCTTAAGTGACAAACAGAAGGTAATGAAGTGGTTGATAGAAAGGCCCACATTGGTGTTGTTGATTTTAGGCTTCAAAAATGGGCAAAAATAGACTTCCTTCCAAATGAAGATATCTGAAGTTCAATTCCTGAGACTCTTTGTAACCTTCATTGCCTTATGCTCTTCATTATTTTGATGCTATTACTATTAAGGATTCCTTTCATCAGCTATGTTGGCATGTGTGACATATTGATTCATTGAGGCCACTACCAAAGTAAGGTAATCATGACTTCATCCTAAGGATTTTAAAAATCTCTTCACTTATATTTAGAAAAGCAAGCATTTGAATTGAATTGTAACTATTACGTTCATCCGAACTCCAGAGGTTTTAGTCCCTGTTAAAAAAAATCTTAGGTGAGAAATGAGAGTTTGCATGATGCCTTAAGGCTCCTAATCTTCGTCAAGGGTTGTCTACTAGGAAAAAATAATTTTTAAGGGCTTAGGTGCTGGTTCTACTCTAGCAGCATGGGTAGAGAGGCTCCAAATTGAACCCTCCTCCTACAAAGGAATCTAGAAATTTTCCACCATTCAGCACATTTTTATGGAGAGATGGGTTGCAAGCTAGTCCATTTCATGGAAAGGGGTAATGGCTGGGACCTAATTTTGTTGATGGAATTTCCCTAATCTCCGAAGAGACGGAAAGTAAATGCTCAAATTATTGGCTTCAAGGTGACAAAGGAATGTATAAACATTTAAAGGTTTTCAAAGCAGAGAAAACCAAAAACAAAGAAGAGAGAATCTTTTTTTAGAGGCAAAGAGAACTTTGTTAGATTTCAATCAGGCATTTATAATTACATTGAAGAGCAATGAAATGACAAATAAGTCAATACTTGGATGGATTATGGTACTACAAATTGGTGTTTACAATTTGATCATTGGCTTTCCAAAAAATATTTAGCCCTTCCATGGCAACCAAATTTCATTGCAATCCTTTAATTGATTCCTTGAATATGATTTCCAAAAATTACACAGATAGACTGCTAATAGTTATGTGATAATGATTAAACTAGAGGCAGAATTTTTGATGAAAATCAAAATCAGAAAACCAATTACAGAAATGTGAACCACTTACAATTAGGACTGTTCTATTAATTTGTCACATATTGTTGATACCTTAGAGAAGGGGAGGAAAGAAAGATATACAGAGTATAAGCAACATCAGTTTTTTATCATTAAACTCGTGAGAGGGATTTCATCTATGTTTAAGTTTAAACCATATTCAAAAAGAAAGCCGTGTGCAGGAATAATCTGGAAATTTGAGGTCATTTGGAAACTGAAAAATACATGGATAAATGAATTGGAAGGAAGTTGTAAGCAAAAGGATTGGACTAAAAAATAATCCACAAATTTTTAGAAGGTGCTAAGCTACTTAATCAATAACGAGAGCATAGCAATTAAGGCAAAGGAAGCGGGAAGCAATCACTACCCGACCACCAGGCATCCTAATAATAAATATGGTTAAACAGTACAACTTTTCCTTTATTTTTTCAAGATATGGAGCTCAAAATAACACAGAATCAACTTGGATACAGAATATACTACAAAAAGGATTAGCCAAATAATGACTAGGGGTATTTTTCCCAGAGCAGGCCAAAAAGATTGATCCCTCCTCATAGCCTTAAGGTCTATTGATCCAGAGTCCAGGCACTAGATGTTGCCATTCAATTCAATTAATTAATTCAGATTTTGCCTGAAACGAAGTATTCAATAGATCATAAAAACCTCATCGACTTGTTTAATTGAGTGTGGAAGAGAACCTAATTTTCTTGCTAATAATATGTTAATAACTCCATATCACTAAAGCAGTTTAACATGCCAGACTTCCAGCATTGATGCCATTTAATGACAGTTTGAATATCATATTTTAGTGCATATGAAATTGGTTCATTGGCTCCTAAATAACAATAACATATCATAATGGCAATGAAAGAAAAACACATCCGCTATGTAGGCTCAACCTAGAGAGAGATGGCAACTAGCCAATGACAAATAAACCAGGAACACCAGTACAATGTCCTGCTACAAAGCATGCAACTATAGACAAAATAGAGAAAACAAGCAAGTACATGCAATCAAGAATTACAGAAAATTCAATTGTCAAATACAATGGACTTCAGATGTTTACGAAATCAAATTGAGGAGCTGAAATGAAAACATAGAGAACAGTTACAGAACTGCTCCTGTTTAATGCCTGGGCTATAAAATGAATAATATAGATATGACCACAAATAGTGTCCCTCCATTTATTGGATTTTGACATGGTGAAGCTCAAGGCAATTGAAAACAATTAAAACAATGAATAACGAATTCAAAATTCAAATCAGTGTTTTCAAATGCACAGTTGATTGACTTGATTTAGAGGACACACATAAAATATATATTAACTACAATAAACCAATAACACAGACTGAAACCAAAATTAGTACAAACATTAACAACCTCCCCAATACAAATAAAATTATCAAAGAATTCCAGTATTGTGTCACCTCACACTGAAACGCCCATGATAACATTATATTATGAAAAAATTAAAAAGTAGAACCAGGCAAATAACTATGTAATAGGTACAAAAGAGTGCAGTTTCAAGTTACACTCTACAGCAATAGAACTTTCTCTAAATCAAATTTGCAACTAAAAATTGCTTAATCCAGCATATTGGAAGTTAGAAATAATTTGATCATTAGAATATGACATACAATGTCAGTTGGCTTGTTCTGGCTATACTCTTTGTTCTTGGATTCCACCACCTTTTCAAGTGTTTCTTGGTCCCAATCCTCCATAGTTTCTACATGCAACACAACTACACATGTTAGCACTCAATAAACACAGGAAAATAAGCCTTACAAATTAATCATGTTCTACATTTAATACCTTAAAAAATAAAAATCATGAGACATCTTTAAAAATCTCAAAATATAAAGCTCAAACTGAGAACCATCCCATCCATTTTCCTAGGCATAATCCATAGGGGCAAGTAGGTCTCAAGCAAGTGATCGGGCCCATGAAGTTACTGGATCTCCCATTCATGATGGCAAATAATCAAATACTCTCAACCTAGCACAGGCAGTAGACTGAAGCTAAACTTCATATGCTAAGTATTCCCATTTATACAAATAGCATGCTAGTATTTGAGCAATCTGTCAAATGATTCCTTTCCAGGTGCCCAATGATCATAAGATATGTGAAACACACAGAAGAATGGTCCTAAACATCTTATGATAAGTATTAATCATTTTGAGACAAATAACAAACTGGCATTCAACTAGATTGTGAAAAGATTCCCTTGCAAGATGGGAAATGATCACAAGATATAAGTCAAACTCTTAACTTCCATCATCTGTGGAAATAAACGACAAAAGTGAACTGTCAATCAATCAGCTCACTACACAGCCATGCAAGTATTTGCAGACTCTTCAAAGATGTTCTTAGATGGTGATACAGCTGATTGCCTTGTACACAAAACCAAAATTTTATACCAAGCAACAAAGTAAGAACAATATTGATAAAAGATTCATATCAAAGAGAATAAATAAATTGACAATTGTAGGGTGCACCTTCATCTCGCTTGTCACTGTAAATATCAATCTTTTCACCCTTCCGTTGAACATTTAAATCATGCGAAAACTTGCACTTAAAACCCTTCGCACATTGTCCAGCCTTAAAGAATTCACATAGTATAGATTTAGGATCAACACCTGCAGTCAAGATCAAAATTATTCTATATGTGCAAGGATTCTATGTTAGAAGAATACAAGCTTCTTGAATTGGAAAAATAAACTACAAAATTAAAACATGCAGAAAACACATAGGACAACCATAAAAATTATAATAATAATGCTAGCACTATTGTGATTGTGAGGATCGTCAAATCCTACGTTAAACTTCCCACCATTTCAAGCCCTCCTTCCAGACTGCTTGTGTGCGATGTAATGATTGAGCTTTTCATTTCTTTACCCAAGGACGGAAGGAAGAGCTCAAAACAATTTAAAGACGGGAAATAAAATGGGGGACATGAAATGATGGATCGTCATGTATGAATTTCCAAAATTTTCCAAATTTCTTTCTGGGCCAATTAATGATGATAATAAGATATCAATTCGTATACGTTCATCATTATGATGAGGTTAATCACTCTAAAATTGTCGATGCACAGACCTGTTATGAAGTTCAAAGTGCTCAAACTAATAAATGATGATCCTCTCAATTACAGTTTTTAATTCTACACATCTGTGGAACTTTCAAGCATATTTCTCTCTTTTAAATTCTTGATGACGAGACTGTAAGAAGGCCTCCGCAATTCGGAAACTTAAACTCCATAACTAGCAATGCTAAAAGCACGCCTTCAATATGGTGTTAGTCTCTGAGACAGTTTAATAAGGGCCATCTTCGACTATCAGCAATTTTATTAGTTTATACCCTCCAAACGTAAACTCGATCTAGTCGACCCTAAATACAACCTTTGCTTTTTTAAACCACTTTATTCCCCTCGCAGATTGAAAAAACGGATTACGCGCAACCAGAAGCAAGCAAACTAATAACCTTGATGACATTAAAAAATAAAAAATAACTCAAAAATATATTAGATAAAATTGGCACCAGGTGGAACTTTGGGTTGACTGACGGCAACTTTAAAAAGATCGTTCAACTCCTTCTCTCGTTGTTTTTCATCTTCCTTCTTCTTCTGCATCCACCCAAAAACAAAATTTTAGCCTAGAAACAAATCATTCAACAACCCTCCATAATCGCTTTGCAATTTACTTAATCGCCAAAAACACTGATACGGTCCAAATCCAAATAGTGTTGTTACCTTGATTGTATCTTTCGGGTTATTCTTTGGCTGCGAAGCTTGCTGGATACTCTGAACATATTTCTGAACATTTTTGCTCTTGTTCTTGTTTTTCAAGCCGAAGGTTTTATCCTCCACAACCTTCTGTTTTTTAGCCAAATCAGCCTTCGATGCTTTAGGAGGCATAATGAATCACAGCAACACACCCTGAAGCCTACTCTAATATCCGCATCCGAAAAAAACCCTCGTTGATTGGCAAATTTAGTTTAGATTATGAATAGATAACAGAGGGTTTAAATTTGACGAACCAAGGCCAGAAAAACTTGCAATGCTGCCCTGCTTCGACTGCTCTCAATCTCTCTCTCACAAAACCTTAGCTTCTGCTAAATCCCACCTCATTAGTAAAATTTGCACATGTTTTAGTCCCGGAAAAGCACTCACCATTTCAACTTACGGAGAAAGGTTTCCCTTTTTTCTGCTCTTCTTGTTTATATGAGATTGAAGCTTTTCCAGTGTGGATGGGGCGCCGATGGATGGTGGAACAAGTGAAGTCTTCATGAACCCACTATTTTGCTATGAAATGTCTATAGGACCTTTTTCATTATAATTGGAATGATTTGCAATGAAATCTTTATAGGACTCCTTTCACTATAATTTATTATTTATTTTATTATAATTATAGTAAATTGTTAGAATATTAGTTTGGAGTCTTATTGTCTTGGCCTTAGGCCTTCTTTTGTATGTCATGATTTGTTCTAAATAAAATTTTTACTTCTATTTTTGAAAAAAAAGACTCCTTTTAATGAAGTAAGAGTGCAATGGGCAGGAAGAGAGTGATTTTGAAAACACCTTGGACTGGTTTATATGATTAACTTGAACAAATTTCCACAATCATTCATAGTAGGATGCATATTCTGGATTCGATTGTGTACCATGTTTTTGCATCAACGTTTCGGATCACACTCAGTGATCCATGATCAGAATGAGAAGAGCTAGAGGATAGAAATGTTTTTGCCAGTTTTGTTCTTATTGGTCTGCAGCTGATCATTTCTCTCCTCTAGCTCTTCTCATCCTAATGATGGATCACTGAGTGTGATCTGAAACGTTGATGCAAAAATATGGTACACAATCAAATCCAAAATATGCATCCTACTAGTTTATATGATCGCTTCAATGGAAGAAGCCAAAATGCATAGTGATGCTAGGCTCAAGTTCAAAGCTTTAGATCTAGGGATGGCAACATTGGATTGTGGCCTCAAAATTAGAGGTTTGATTATTCTAGTAATGATAATGGAAGGCAAAGGGGATTTTTTAAGAAGACCCATGATAAGGTTTCTTCATAACCAAAAACGATTTAAGTTCCAAAAGATTGAGAAGAGGTTTTGGCGATCGAAGGCAGAGATAACAAACCTGAAAGTGGACCAAAAGATTGAAAACAATGAGAAGATCATTCATACAAGGATGACATTGACAAGGGTAAGCAATAAGCAGTGGCTAGAATTTGTGGCTTTTTTTTTATAAGAGAAAGTTGTGACTGCAACATGGTTAGGTCCATGGCCCTCTCTTAGCAAAATTATTAACTAGTTCAAAGAAAATTGAAGTGAGTTTAGTTCCTTTAAAATAGTGGTGAATGGGTTTGTTTTAGTGTTGTTTGAAACCAAGGATGATTAGGAGTGGATTCTTCAGAATGGTCATTACATGTTTGATGATAGAGGGTTATATGTAAAATATTATACCCAAATTTTGACCTAAAAATGGAATAAATGAAGGTTATTTTGATATGAAAATGTTAGGAACATTGGTCAAAATTAAGGAAGTTATGGACCCCGGTGGATCTCCTAGTGCTCCTAAGACTCTAGGTTTGGCGGTAAGAATGTTATGAGTTTCCAACCTAAGTTGTCTGAAGTTTAGAAAAGGGGAGTGAGATAGCCCCTAGGGGTCGAAAAGGAAGAGAAGAAACTAGTTGATGAAGGTAAAGGAAATGACTTTGGAGCTAAAGGTAAAGATCTAGTAGAGAATAGACTACGTGAAGAGATTATATGGAAAATGGAGATAAAGAGGGATGTAGATCTATAAAAGTGGGTGGAAAGGAATGAGGAGTGGGTGTTTGGCCATGGACTAAACTGGAAGAACCAATGGGAGAGGATAGGGATAGAAAGTAAGGAATGGATCATATTTTTACCAAGGAGTGGGATGGAAAAAAGCATCAAGAAGCCATGAGTGTTTATGTTCAATGTTTCCATGAAATCCCATTTTCAATCTAGTTAAATGCTACCTATTTGGTAGAGGAGGGATGTGATAGTGATGACAATCATAATTTTGAAGTCTCCAATGAGGATGGGGGTAGAGATGTTAATGTAGACATGAGCGATTATGGAATGGTACATAACCATCGTGAAGGCATATCTCAACAGAATGATGACCTTTTAGATGGATTTGTCCTAGATTCAGCTCCAATGGTTGGGAAAATAAGTAACAATGTTGGAGAGTAGGGTTTTCTTATCTCATATTTAAGGAACATGGTTCCAAGTTACGAGGTTCATATTGAGGAGGTTTGTGATCTTCTATCACTGAATAGGATTTGCTCATATGCAAAGGAAGTAGTTTTTAAATATATTAAGATTTCTCCAATCGGGAACTTGGATAATATATTAGAGGAAGCTTGAGATGGTGAGGAATATCTTTATGATTCCTTTGAAGTTGTTGGAGAAGATTATAATTTAGGTTTGATGGATCCTCATTGGGGTGCAAAGGAGGAGAGGACCTAAAATAATAAAGATGAAGCTAGAACAAATTGGTAATGCAACAGACCTAGCGAAATTGTTGAGATCAGGAAAAGGATATGCCTTTTCCTTGTAGCAATGAGGCCCCTTTCATAGAATTTAAGGGGTTGTAATGCCCCTAACAAGATGCACTTAACTAAGCAATATCTTGATCAAGTGCAGCTACATATGATCTTTCTCTAAGAAATGAAAAGGGAGGAGGTTGTATAGTCTTTTAAGAAATATTTTACGAAATGGAAAGTTATTTGTATGGGATCTGATAGTGCATCTAAGGGTCTAGGGGTAATGTGGGATAGAATATGTTGGAAATTACTTTGATTAAACAAACTAAAAATTGAGAGTGGTTGGGACTCCACTCAAAATAATTGTTTTCTTCTTTCTTTGTTCCAAGTATTCTATGGCATGAGATTTTTGCAATCTTGGATCAAAGAAAATATGACTTAATTCTCTTGGGGTGACTTTAATGAAATCAATAGTCCAAATGAGGAAAAAAGGTGGACTTGGATGGTCGAGCCAGAGTTGATGTGAAATGTGTGAATTTGTGATAAGAAATGGTTTAATGGATTTGGAGCTAAGGATTAGTGAGTATACATGGACCAACAAGAGAAGTGGCTTCCTTAATATTTCAAATAATTTAGATAGGTTTATGTTGGTTGGGAATTAAGAATTAAAGGATTGGGTCTCTAGTGTTGAGATTCTACCAATTATGGTTTTATACCACTATCCCAATATATTCTAGAATCCAAGAGGATTCAATTCCTAAAAAAATTCCTTTTAAATATGAAGCAAGATGGTCTAGATTTTGTTGCTCAATGGTGAAATTTTTCTCTAGTCAAGAAAGGTAACAAAACCTCTAGAGTTTTTAAAAAGATAACATTATTAAAAGACCAACTCAAAGTGTGGAATAGGGAGGTCTTTAGGATTATATTCGTTGAAAATTTTAATCTAGAATTTCATCTTGTACACTTGAACTCTAGAATTATTGTTTTGATTAAGTAAAAACAAGTTTTAAAGGATCTAAAACCTTTTGCAAAGTAGCTAACAATAGGAGCAAAGAAGCCAACAATTGAAAGAATAGGAACCTTGATCAGTTAAGCAAAGATCTTCAAAAAAGGATGGATGGTCTGGATGCTAGAGTGAGTAACATGGAGAAAATAGTCAAGAAACTGGCAAATCAAAAATGCATTATTTTGAAGACTATGGCTGATAATTTCAACACCTTATTGAACAAGATGGAACAGAGTAGAGGCCAAGACTCCTCTATTGTGAATGAGGACCAGGACCCGAGCAAGTGTACAAGGGCTAATTCCAAGAAGACTAAAGGAGTGGAAGCAAAAAAATGGATGAAATGAGAGCTTATGCGAAAAATATGAACATACTGGCAGACCAAGTTGCGGACCTATTGAAGACCTTATAGCTGTCAGGGGGCAATCTTTTTGCTTTCCTTCTGCTGTCTTATTGTGCATAGTTGTACTCTAGCCTCTTATTTTTTGGCTTTTTCTGTATGTTCTCTAAGGCCTTTTGTTCTCTAAACTTTTATGTTCTTATTTCTCTAATACTTTGTTAAAGGTTTTGGGTCCTTTAAAAACCTATTTTTATGTAATCAAAACAAGAGCAAAGAAGCCTAGAAGAATTGTGCATCAACACCAAAAAGTGGAACTAACTAAGGCCATAAGCCTTAATACAAACAATAAGAAAACAAAACAAAAAGAAAGCAAAAAGTAGCAATAAGACAACTACAAGGTCTTCAGTACATCAGCAGCCTGATTTGCAAGGATATTCATGTTAACCATAAAGGCCTTCAGATCACCCATTTCTTTGGCATCCATGACCTCAATCCTCTTAGAGTTAGCCCTAGTTTGTTTGCTAGGGTCATGTTCCTCTTTCAAGTCCTTTAAGCCTTGAGCTCTCCCCTATTCTAGTTTGTTTAGCATAATGTTAATTCTGTCTACCATAGTCTTCGAGATGGAGCAACTCTAATCAGAAAGTTTATCAACCGCCTTCTATAATGCCTCGCTTGGAGATCTTTGGAACAAGGATGAATCTAAGCTAAGATTTTATTTTTTTAAAGAAGTATGGATGCACACGACATACAACATACAAGGATCACAAAGATCACAAGGGAAGACTAACCAAACATCCTGACACTAAAGGATCTCCAAATGCCACTACTGATCAAAACGATTGACC
Organism: Cupressus sempervirens; assembly: GCA_028749045.1. Lineage (NCBI taxonomy): Eukaryota > Viridiplantae > Streptophyta > Pinopsida > Cupressales > Cupressaceae > Cupressus > Cupressus sempervirens. Next base: position 450,466,769 of record CM053793.1, read on the forward strand.
ACAAAAGACACCCAACCGATTTTGAATCAAAACATTCTGAAATCAAAATGTAATGCCAAGGGATTGAAGAACACATAAGAGGGTAGCCAAAACCCTTCTTGAAAATTTTGGGTCAAATCGAAAAGTGCCCTTTGTCTGCCCGTATAGGTTTTTGCAAAACCTAGGTGATACTTTAAATCAACACTATGTGATACTTTCTAGTATCGTACAACCTTTCTCAATAAGAGGTGTGACACTTTCAGGGTTTGGGTGACACTTCTCTAAAGGGTATGTGATACTTTATAAGTATCGTACGATACTCCTTTAAAGGGGGTGTGATACTTTCCAGTATCATATGACATTTCTCCCTAAGAGGTGCGATACTTTCCAGTATCGTGCAACATAACTCCTTTGGGGGTGTGACACCTTATAATATCACCCCATGCTGACACATGTTCACCTAGGACAAACTAAAGTGTAAAATAGAGTTCAAAACCTCCACACTAGGGAGTATCGGATCTACAATTCAAGGCATAAACACTCAAATACAATACTGAAAGACAAAAACTGCATGTAACCATCTAATCAAGCAATGAAGGGAAATAATTGAAAGCAACATTGTAGTGTATAGAAGTAACATCATAATGAACTGAAATAGCCCACTAAGTACGCAATTTCCCCCAACTGTAATAGCATCATAAGACCATCATGGGTCCTAGCCATCCTCTACAATAACATCCCAAACCACTGACCAAATCATTGATGTTATCTTATGAGGACATCACTACTAAAACATGCTACAACATAAGAATAAGGAAATCTAACATGCTAGAAATAAAGCATAAGATAATCCTACAAATCAAACTCATCATCTAACATATGCTAAACATCATATAAGGAAATGCGTCAACACTAACATCATCTAAACATGATATATAAGCATTCAAATGAAAGCATAAATCACAAGAAAGCATACTTCATAACCTAAAGTATCAAGTGAAAACATCCAACAATGGTCACACTGGGCTAAAGAACAATCTCTATACATCAGTCCCTACCAGTGGTGAAGGTAGCTATGCCTCCCAACCATGTGGAACCCATAGGTCCACTCCCGTCGTGTTGATAGAGATAATGATACAACCAAAAACACACATAAAGCACAACATCCATGGCTAACACTCATGCCAAATAGTGTGATGACTGAAACCAAGATCAAGTGACAATGCATAAACTATAGGTCCTAGTTAGACACTCAATGGGCTACTAAGTAGGGGGTGACATCATGGAGAGTCACTTGTCATCGACAAGCCCAAGCTAGTATTGGCAGCTACTCTTCTTAATAAAAGGCACACAACTCAAGCACCAACTCTTCTCGATTGAAGACGCACAACCCAACCATTTTAATTATCTTATAATTATTACCACCAAGTATTTTAATTTAGTTATCACTTATATAAAATTTCCTCTGCCAACCAATGGGAAACAGTCATCAGGTTGCAAGATAAAAGCCCCTTTATGTGCTACCCTACCCTACCCATGCTCATCCAACAATGAGTGCATGTAGGCATGCATATTCACAACCCAACCCTAATGATCATAACTCTCGAAAGTACCACGGATGATCGAGCCTTGCAAGTCACCCGACAAATGTATGTGAATGTACTCGTATGTGGTGCACCACCATCACAAAGATCATAACTACTAAAATGTGATACAACCAAAAACACATATAAAGCACAACATCCATGGCTAACACTCATGCTAGATAGTGTGATGACTGAAACCAAGATCAAGTGACAATGCATAAACTATAGGTACTGGTCAGACACTCAATGGGCTACTAATTAGGGGGTGACATCATGGAGAGTCACTTGTCATCGACAAGCCCAAGCTAGTATTGGCAACTACTCTTCTCAATAGAAGGTGCACAACCCAGGCACCAACTCTTCTTGATGGAAGGCGCACAACCCAACCATTTAAATTATCTTATAATTATTACCACCAAGTATTTTAATTTAGTTATCACTTATATAAAACTTCCTCTACCAACCAACGGTAAATAGTCATCAGGTTATAAGATAAAAGCCCCTCTATGTGCTACCCTACCCTACCCATGCTCATCCAACAATGAGTACATGTTCTCGGAAGTACCACAGAAGATCGAACCTTGCAAGTCACCCGACAAATGTATGTGCATGTACTCGTGTGTGGTGCACCACCATCACAAAGATCATAACACAAGGAATGGATGAGAACACAATGTAGAAAATCACTCCACCAAAAATAGTCTCGGGAGGATGGATGTGACATGCATCCCAATGTGACATAAAAGTGCAATAGTGGTTTGACTAACATCCAAACAGATCATCTAGGTCCACAACCAACATCATGCTAAGACAACTCGAGAAAATAGGGCGGTACACAAAATAAGGTAAAAACTCAAAAAAATGGAAAACTTCAAAATTAAAACCCAATTGGTCTTTGGGCACAAACACTCCAAAAATCCAATAAAATTTGGGTTTGGACATCGTATGCAAAAATGACCAGTATAATGGTGCGAAACTCCAAACCCCCATCCTGAGAAATAGGGACAATGTTCATACTTGACCAACTGAGTAGAACTAGCAAACAGAAACGAAGGGGAACACTACTTCTCAACCTCCTAACAAACTACTACCAAAAACGAAAGTTGAAACAAAGTAGAAACAAGAAAACAGGAAAGCCCTACCTAATAGCAAAAGGGGCAGAAACTGAAATCACCCTAATAAAATAAATAACCTTCTGATACTATTGAAAGTGACAGCAAAACAAGGTCTCCTCGAGCCGGATCCAACGAGTCCATCCTTGCAAAGATCCTACGCTTGTAGCTCACACAGTGAACATAAGACCAATCCTCTAGAAAAAAAATTTAGAAAAAGCTCTCCAATTTCTAAATTGCAAAATTGAAAAGTGAGAAAACAAATCCCTTTTTCAATATTTATTCACTTTTTGAGTGAATAATCGATTAGGGCAAATAGCTAGTTAGACTGGCTAAACTTTGAATCGACCCAAACGAAAACAAGTTATCCCTAGTAATAGGAATTCACTTAAGGCAAAGCTACCAAAAATTAAATTCAACAAAATTTAAAGCCCAAAAATTGAAAATCACATAAATATCCTTAACACTTTTGTGATAATGTGAACCTCTAAAATGCACAAACACACTCACTGGTCTTATCACATAATGTAGATGAGTTCATATTTAATAATCACCGAAAGGTTTAATCTAAAAAAATAAAATAAGGATACATCAACCATATAAGGATGATATTGGTGAAAAATGAATAGTTGGATCATTAACTCCATGTGTCATTGCCAGGGATATAAATCCTATACACTAAAACACATGATCGAGTGCAATTGCATATAATATCATAGCCAAAGCAATCAATGCATTAAATAACTAATTCAACCATTTAATAATTTATACCTAAATAATTCATTTACATCACTCATGTTTGTATAAATCATAAAGAGACAAGACTAAAGTAAATATCCATAGCATAAAATCCATCACATAACCAAAACAAAGATATGTCCAAAATACCAGATAATTAGATATCATCATAGACCTATTGTCATCTCAAAATGGCATCAACATGAAAATATGATAAACTGAACAAAATAACAATAAAGTATCTATGGTATTGAAATCAAAGTATAACATCCGACCCTCAGGTCCTCTCAAAGTACATGTAATAAGAATATCAAGTATCTCTCAAATCAAAATGAACAAAGTACAAACTACAAAAATGAGAGGCACTACATCCTCCCCCACTAGCATAGGCTTACTCCTACAAGTCAACAAAAAGGTAGGGGTACAATCCCCTCAATCGTATAGTATCTTCCTAATCTACAAAGGTCTCATGGCTTGGGTTCCTTTGGACTCTTACCTGCTCAATGTCCCGACATCGCAAGGTCAGCCTCTGCTACTGTAGGATATGAATGGGCTCCAAAATAAGCTATCCATTTGCTACTTGCAAAACATCCCAATCAAGAACATGGGTCACATCCAAAATATACTGCCTCAAAATAGAAACATGAAAACATCGTGGATGTGTGATAAGCTAGGTGGCAACGCTAGTAGACAAGCAAAAGGACCAATCCTCTTGAGGATCTCAAATGGTCTGACAGAACATGGTGCCAACTTAGAGACTTTCCCATAATGGATGGGGCTCTTCCTCAGACACACTCACAAAAACACCTTGTCACCAACAGAAAAGTGATGATCCAACCTATGGGCATTGACATACTTCTTCTGCCTATCCTGAGCAATAACCAAATGCTCCCTAATACAAATAACCTACTGCTCCATATCATGAAGCATCTTTGGACCCAAAAGGACTTGGTCCTCTAAATGATCCCAACTCAAAGGGGTATGACATGATCTACCGTACAAGGCCTGAAAAGGTGACATGCCAAGAGAACTATGATAGCTGTTATTGTATTCAAACTCAACAAGGTATAAATAATCCTCTCACTTCACCTTCATGTCCATCATATACATGCAAAGCATATCCTCCAGAACCTGATTCACTCTCTTAGTCTGACCATCGGTTTTTGGGTGATAAGTCGAACTAAAATTGAGCTACGCACCTAAAGCATGTTGGAGGGATGTCCATAGTGCAGAAGTAAATACTGGATCTCTATCCAAAATAATTCAACAAGGGATCCCATGCAGATGAGCAATATCATCTAATAAAACATGTGTTACAGAAGAAGATGTGTAGGATGCTCTCATGGGTGAAAAATGTGCTACCTTGGACAACTTGTCCACTGTCACCATGATACAATCATGCCTCCGTGATGACATAAGCAACCCTATGATAAAATCAATAGATATTGTATCCCACTTTCACTTTAGAATGATATGTGGTTGCAAAGACTTGTTAGATGCTAATGCTTTGCCTTCACTCTCTAGCATTCAAGACATCAAGCAACAAAATTAGCAACATCGCGTCTCATCCCTGGCTAGAAATACAATTGTTTAAGATCATCGTGCATCTTCTTGACATCAGGATGTGCGAAATATGGTGCATGATGCACTTTTGACAAAACCAAGGCATGAAGATCACTTGACATTGGCACATAGATACACCTCGAGTGTCGCAATAGTCCTTTGGACTCAAGCATATAACCTGAAAATCTCCCCTCAAGGGTACGCCCATACTTGATCTCTACCCTCGCCTCTTGATACCAAGTGTCACTAGGCAAAGCCTCCAAGATACAACCTCACAAGTCCACTCTCAATGACATCACTGATACCTCATGTCACCTCTACTCAAGGCATTCACAATGGCATTCTCCTTCCTTTTATGTAATGAACATCAAAGTCATACTCGCACAAGAACTCCATCCAATGATGTTGTCGTGCATTTAGGTTTGGCTGAGTAAAGATATACTGCAAGCTCCTATGATTGCTATGCAACTCAAACCTGTGTCCCAAAAGAAAATGCCTCCAACAGACAAGGGCATGCACCATGGCCGCTCATTCCAAATCATGAGTGGGGTAATTAAGCGCATGGTCCTTGAGTTTTCTAGACTCGTATGTAATCACTCAACCATCCTGCATCAACACTGCACCCATGCCTTCCAACGAAGCATTTGTGTGAACCATGAAATCACTTACAGGATTAGGCACTACAAGGACTGGTGTACTGGTCAAACACTCCTTAAGAACATTAAATGTTGCCTCGCACTAACATGACCAAATTTACTTCTTCCCTTTCCATTGAAGAGAAGTGATGGGATGAGCTACTTGTGAGAAATCCTTTACGAAGCGATGGCAATAACTTGCCAATCCCATAAAAGTATGAACCTCTGAGACATTAGTGGGTACCAACCAATCCATGATAGCACAAATTTTCTCCAGGTCCACTAAAATACCATCACCAATAATGATGTATCCTAGATACTTCACCCTTGACTAGAAGAACCCACATTTACTCAAGTTTTCGTACAACTGATGGCCTCTTAAGCACTATAATACTTTTCGTAAATGGACTTCATGTTCCTCCATAGTCTTTAAATAAATCAATATGTCATCCAAGAATACAATGACACACTAATCGAAGTATGTGTGAAATACACCATTCACCAAACTCATAAACATCAATGGCGCATTGGTTAACCCAAAAGGTACAACTATGAACTCATAATGCCCATACTGTGTACAAAAAGTTGTTCAATGAATGTCAACCTCCTAGATATGAAGCTAATAGTATCCTAACTTCATATCAATCTTTGAGAACACTCGTGCTCCCTTTGTTTGATCGAATAAATTATTTATCCTTGGTAAAGGATAATGGTTCTTCACTATCACCTTATTCAACTGTCGGTAGTCAATGCACAAATGCAAAGAACCATCCTTCTTCTTTACAAAGACAACTAGTGTACCCCGCATGGATGAACTAGGATGAATATGGCCCTTGGCCAAAAATTCCTCCAACTACAATCTGAGCTTGTTCAACTCTTGAATAGTCATGTGGTAAGGGGCTCATGAAATCGGCTCTGCTCCTAGTACAAGATCAATCCAAAAATCAATGTCATGCTATGGTCGCATACCTAGAATCTCATTAGGAAATACATTTGCATACTCACGAAGGAGTGGGTGATCATCAAGTGTCACCATATGACTCTCGACTTCCTCCAGATCACTGAAAGAAACAAGAAACAACTAACAACCCTTTCAAACACTCCACTTCAGTTGATTAGCTAAAATCATCTAAATTGAGACTGGTCTCTGAACTGCCCAAAGTTCCACCTGCCCACCTATGTCATCAACACATTGTACTATCTTACAATGACAATCGATAGTCACCTGATGAGCGACTAACTAATCCATGTCCAACACAATGTCATACGATCCCAGAGGTAGGCTAGGAAGATCCACTGTAGTGGTAAGGTTCCCAAATTCAAAATACAACCTTTGACCAATGAGTCTACAACCACTTTGGAACTTGTGGCTAACTCAACCTACCACCTATCAATCCAACATGTTGCCACTAGCCCACATTGCTAAACAAGAGATGGTGAAATGAAAGAATTTGAAGCATAAGACTCAAACAAAACTGAAGCTGAAATACCATGCAACATACCTGTAGCCTCGACTAATGTACCTTGAAGCTCAACTTGATAGTTGTCAACTGTCGCAAAGACTCAATGGTTCCTCTTAGTATATCCCACTATAGGCTTCGATCTAGTTGCACTCTTACCAGATCCTGCAGATGGTTTGATAGAACACTCAAAATATTTATGGTTGGGCTGACCACAAGAAAAATAATTTCTTCTAAAGCTGGGATCAGTTCCATGACCACCATGAGTAGCACTAGGGTAAGGTGCACTACCCCAGCTAGAATTCTGCTGAACATTATGGGGGGGATGATCCTGCTGAGATCTTTGTCCTCCACTTTGGTCACCTCCCTTTAGCCCTATGCTAATAATGACCTTTATTGCCACCTTGAGAGGGTTTTGATTGGGCTTGGCCCTTCCCAAAGGATTGGGTAAATTCAACGTCCTATCCTAAATATCATGTACTTTGGTTCTGAGAACCAAATCTGCTACTAAAACCTTTAGCCAAATTTTCCTCTATGATATGTGTCTTCTCAATAGCGAGGACAAGAATTCTAGGCTAATGCATACAAATTTCTCCAATCAAGGCATCCTTAAGGCCTCATATGAAATGATGAGTGAGGAGTAAATCATCATGGTTGTAGGACAAATACTCCCTAAGCTCAAAGAATTAGATTTCGTACTCTCACTATCATATTTCCTTGCCAAATTGCATGGAAATCATCAACATAGGCCTCTCTGAACTGAGGATATAGGAATCTCTCATAGAACCTCTCCTCAAAGATCTCCCAGGTGAGATCTGTAATGCTGATCTGGAGCTTCTGCCCCTCAATATTCCACCATATGGATACGTGTTCCCTCAACTATATAATCACACAACGTGCCTTCAAATTGGTTGCATATGGGTACATGGTGAAGTAGTGCTTCATGTCCAATAACCAAGTAGAATTTTCCTTGAGGCCACCTCCCTTACCATCATACAATGATAATTTGGATTGATGAAGAGACTTAATAATATCCAGCCAGATGGAATCTTCACTATTGTGGTCCCTACCACCTCGACAGTGCCCTTAGGCACCTGGTGGAGTACAGGAACATTCACATTTGTACTCCTCTTCTCTATGCTCTGAATGATGTGAATCTCCATGATGGGATCCCTAATCCTGGTCATGATCCTATCGGCGTTCCTCTACATGATGGCCCAACCGACCAAGAATCTCTTAAAGCACTGACATTAATGCCCCCAATGCCATTTTGTTCATTATTACCCTATTCTCCCTCTCCTTCCTGACATCCCTCTTCCTAGTGTTCTTCTCCATGGTTACTACTATAGCTACCACCCCGACCACGAGGCCTATGTGCAAGAGGCATCACTACGGGAAACAAGATAAAGTCAAACATAAGATTCATAAGCATAAAATTTGAAAGCATGAACCAACGAGATATCAAATAATCAAACATAATATAACAATACATGACAAAAAACAAAACCATAGTGGAAGCATAACACAAATATCCCAATGTTTCAACATGGCTCTAATACCAGGTGTAATGCCCCACTCGGAGATCCTTGGAACAAGGATAAATATAAGCCAAGATTTTTAAAAAAAAACAAGTATAGATGCACATGACATACAACATATGAGGATCACAAAGATCGCAACAAAAGACTAACTAAACATCCCGACACCAACGAATCTCCAAATGCCACTATTGATCAAAATGATTGACCATGGAAGACACCCAACTGATTTCAAATCAAAATGTAGCGTCAAGGATCAAGAAACACCTAAGATGGTAGCCAAAACACTTCTTGAAAAGTTTGGGTCAAACTGAAAGTGCCCGTTGTCTACTCATACAAATTTTTGCAAAACCCAAGTGATACTTTAAATCAACACTATGCAATACTTTCCAATATTGTATGACCTTTCTCAAGAAGAGGTGCGGCACTTTCAGGGTTTGGGTGACACTTCTCTAAAGGGCATGCGATACTTTACAGGTATTGTACGATACTTCTTAAAAGGGAGTGTGATACTTTCCAGCATCGCACGACATTTCTTCTTAAGAGGTGCGATACTTTCTAGTATCGCACAACATAACTCCTTTAGGCATGCAATACTTTAAAGTATGACCCCATGCTGACACATGGCCACCCAAGAAATGCATAAAATGCTCCAAGGACAAACTAAAGTGTAAAAATAAATTTAGAACCTCCACACCACGAAGTACCAGATCCATAATTCGAGGTGTAAACACTCAAACACAATATTGAAAGACGAAAACTGCATCTAACCATCTAATCAAGCAGTAAAGGGAAATAACTAGAAGCAACATTGCAATGTACAAAAGTAACATCGCAATGAGCTGAAATAACCCATTAAGTATGTGGTTCCTCCCAATTATAATAGCATCATAAGACCATCGCAGGTCCTAGCCATCCCCCATGCATAACATCCCAAACCACTAACCAGATCATCGATGCTATCTTATGAGGACGTCACTACTAAAATGTGCTACAACATAAGAATGAGGAATCTAACATGCTAGAAGTAAAGCATAAGATAATCCTACAAATCAAACTCATCATGTAACATATGCTAAACATCATATAATGAAATGTGTCCATACTAACATCATCTAAACATAATATACAAGCATTCTAATGAAAGCATAAATCACAAGAAAGCATACTTCAGAACCCAAAGTACCAAGTAAAAACATCCAACAACGGTTGCACTAGGCTAAAGAACTGTCTTTGTACACCGGTCCCCAACAGTAATGAAGGTAGTTATGCTCCCAACCACATGGAACCCATAGGACCACTCCTTCTATGTTGATGGAGATAATGATTCAACAAAAAACACACATAAAGCACAACATCCATGGCTCACACTCATGCCAAATAGTATGATGACTGAAACCAAGATCAAGAGACAATGCATAGACTATAGGTCCTGGTCAAGCACTCAATGGGCTACTAAGTAGGGGGTGACATCATGGAGAGTCGCTTGACATCGACAAGCCCAAGCTAGTATTGGTAGCTACTCTTCTCAATAGAAGGCTCACAACCCAGGCACTGACTCTTCTCGACAGAAGGCACACAACCCAACCATTTTAATTATCTTATATTTATTACCACCAAGTATTTTAATTTAGTCATCACTTATATAAAACTCCCTCTACCACCCAATGGGAAATAGTCACCAAGTTGCAAGGTCGAAGCCCCTCCATGTGCTACCCTACCCTACCAATGCTCATCCAACGATGAGTGCCCATAGGCATGCATATTCCCAACCTAACCCCAATGATCATAACTCCCAGAAGTACCACAAAAGATTAGGCCGTGTAAGTCACCTGAGAAATGTACATACACATACTCATGTGTGTTGCACCACCATCACAAAGATCATAACACAAGGATTGGACAAGAACACAATGCAGAAAATCACTCCATCGAAAACAATCTCAGGAGGACGGATGTGAGACACATCCCAATGCAACATAAAAGTGCAACAGTGGTCTGATTGACATCTAAATGGATCGTCTAGGTCGACAACCAACATCATGCCAAGAAAACCCAAGAAAATAGGATGGCACACAAAACGAAGTAAAAACCCCCCAAAATTAGAAAATTTTGAAATTAAAACCCATTTGGTCTTTGGGCACAAACACTTTGAAAATCTAATAAAATTTGGATTTGGACACTGGATGCAAAAATGACCAGCATAATGGTCTGAAACCCCAAACCACCATCTTGAAAATAGGGAAATTGTTCATACCCAACCAATCAGGCAAAACCAACAAAAATAAACGGAGGGGAACACTAATTCTCAGCCTCCTAACAAATTGCTACTAGAAATAGAAGTTGAAATGAAGCAAAAACAAGAAAATAGGAAAGCCCTACTTGAAAAAAAAAAGGGGCAAAAACTGAAATCACCCTGATAAAATAAATAACTTGCTAATACTATCGAAAGTGATAGCAAAGCAAGGACTCCCTAAGCCAAATTCAATGAGTTTGTCCTCGTGAAGATCCCATGCTCATAGCTCTAACAATGAACAAAAGACCAATCCTTCCTAAAAGGATTTTAGAAAAAGCTCTCCAATTCCTAAATTGAAAAATTGAAAAGTGAGAAAACAAATATCTTTTACGATACTTATTCACTTTTTGAGTGTATAGTTGATTAGAGCAAATAGCTAGTTAGACTAGCTAAACTCTGAATCGACCCAAATGAAAAATAGGTTATCCCTCGTAATAGGAATTCACCTAAGGCAAAAATACTAGAAATTAAATTCAATAAAATAGAAATCTCCTTAAGACTTTCTCGACAATGTGAACCTCTAAAATGTACAAACAGACTCATTAGTCTAATCACATAATGCATATGAGTTCAGATTTAATAATCACCGAAAGGTTTAATATAAACAATTACAATAAGGACATGTTGACCATATAGGGATGACATTAGTGAAATATGAATAGTCGAATCAGTAACTCCATGTGCCACTGCCAAGGATATATATCTTGCACACTAAAACACACGATCAAGTGCAATTACATATACTATCATAGCTAAAGCAATACATGCATTAAATAACTAATTTAACCATTTATTCATTTATACCTAAATAATCCACTTACATCACTCATGTTTGCATAAAGTATATAGAGACAAGACTAAAGTAAATATCCACAGCATAAAATCCATCACATAGTTGAAATGGGATCAACATGCAAACATGATAAACTGAACAACATAGGAGTAATGCATCTATGGTACTAAAATCAAAGTATAACATCCGACCATCAGGTCATCTCAAAGTATATATAATAAGAGTATCAAGTATCTCTCGAATCAAAATGAACAAGGTACAGACTACAAACATGAGAGGCACTACACCTTCTCAGTGCTGACCACTATGTTATCCATGCCATCTAGTCTTTTATGCAAATCCTTCATCTTCTATTCCATAGCTCTATTATTGGCTTCCGAGGGTGGAATTCTCTTCATAAGATTCTTAACCTCTTCTACATTACCAATCATCTCAGAAAGTCTATCAAGATGTTGAATGAGAGTTCTCACACCTCTAGTGGTCCTATTTAACTGATCAAAATCTCTCCTAATGTCCTGCATTTTCTCCTACATTCTACTAATATCCCTTTTCATCAATCCTAGATTACCAATCACTCCCTTCCAATACCCTTGTTCCTCATAGTCCTTGTTATGAACTAGGTAATCCCCATCCTTTTCCATATTGTCTCTTTCAGTATCCTCCTCCTTAGTACCTTTGTCATCAGCCCTCCCTTGAGAAAGTAGATTCTTACCTTTCCACTCCATCCTCTTGATCAGAGGTTCATCATTGGAGAGAATGTTTGAAACCCTATTAGCTTTCTTTCCCTTGTTTCTAGTAGCAATACCAAAATTACCAATGGTTTTCTTCCTTGTACCCTCCTCAGGCTCCTCTTCAGATTACATGTCCATCTTAGAATCCACCTCTATAGTCTTCCTTTTCTTCATAGATGAGCTCCCAGGAGAAAGGTTTTTCCTCTTCCTAACCTCCATCTCATCATCTTCCTCCTCCGTATCCTCATTGTTTCCCTCATCCTGTTCACTCCCCTTAGTTTTACACTCCAAATTTTTCTTACTAAAATGGGGTCTATCCACTTTCTTTGTTTTAAGAAGATTCATAATCAAAACCATCAGGCCCTCATGGCAAGCATGGTCACCCTTAGGATTGTTTTGTATAGCTAGAGTGGTGTTACCCAACAACTGCTTGAGGTAGAAGGGGAGATTAAGTCTAACCCTGTGCCTAAAATGGTTAACCAACATAAAATGATGCCCAAAAATCTTAGTAAAACGACCATCCAAGGTTAGGTATTCAATCACCACGAACATGACAAACCTTCAAGTACGAGAAATAGAGCCAGGGCTAAAATAAGCATTAGCATTTTTAACCAACCTATTATGCTCCTTAGTCATCTTTTTGAACTCTTCATCAACATGATCTAACAACTTCCTATCCCTATAGAAGTTGATACCCTATGTATCAAGACCAGTAGCTTCCGTAATAATGTCGTTTGTGACATCCATTCTCTGGTTTCCCACCAAAATACTACCATCCTTCTAGGTCTTAATAAATTGGCAAGTAATGGAAGGATTGATAACCTTTAACTTCTCCATGAAGCTTGTGAAATGACCTTGTTCCAAAATATCCCAAATATTTGTCTTCTTATTCCATTCCTTGTAGCTTGTTGGCTCAACCCTCTTTCTCTTGCTTCCCATCTTCCTCAAATTGTAACAAATTCTCATAGTCATAACAGAAGTAGACAATATGGAAAAACTCGATGTCAATATCACAACAAAAAATTTTGTTAGGCATAAAGACCCACAATCTGTGTGACAATGAATGAATAGTCCCTTCAAAACTAATCGTAGATTGCAACTCCCCATTCCTCCCCAATTCATAATTATTCCTAAATGTCATGTTCATCATTATTAAAGCTTTTTTGCAAACTTCTAACCTTGTCGTAGTCTATCAAGGATAGCTCATCGGTAGGGATGTTGTCACCTTGATTCCAAATCATCTTTGCATGACTATTGCATGCCACATTCACAACCTAGTCAATAACTTGGTTTGTTCCTCTGTAGTTGTGAGTGATAACACAATCCTCAAAAAGAATAAATAAGATTAATAGCCTTGGAAATAATATTATGGATAGTCCAAGAGGGATAATTAATTTTATTAAGAAAATTAATAATATTAAGGGAACCCCCCTTAAGCCAAATTGTCTTCAAATTCATACTCTTGGCAAAAATAAGACCATGGAGAGCTGCACTAGCTTCCACAACATGGTTAGTTTGTTCCCGGATAGGAATAGCCATAACACCCAAACTATCCCCATTCATATTTTTGATAATCACACTACACTCGCAATCCTTGGGTCACCCTTAGAGGCCCCATAAAAACTAATCTTACACCAGCCCTTTGGTGGACAATTTCACCTAGCCAAATTCCTAAGATTATTATCATTATGAGAGATGCTTAACCCTTCCAAATTCCAATTATGGATTACTTTGCCTTCCCATTCATTCTAAGGTTCATGACCTTTTCGAAAAATCATAATATTCTCAATCACCATATGCTTAATCTTATGAAATAATTGAACAAAATTAGTCTCCTTACCTCTGAACACCTTATCATTTTTTTCCTTCCACACACCCCAGCAAAGAAATGGGAGGATGAACTCCCATAAATTCATAATCAAGGTATTACAAGAAGGAGATTTCCATGCTAGGAATAACTCATGAATACTAAGGGAGAAAACCTAGTCCATATCGAGCATTCCACAGATCCTTTCCCATAATCTTCTCATATTAGAGTAGTGAATAATTAGATGATTAACTGACTCTTCCTCTTCCTTGCAAAGATAACACTTGTATGCACGAATATGCAGCCTCTACTAACACACACACTTCAACACGGTCATTGTATGCGGATTCATCCCGGAATGAACATTGGATTGTTCCTCCGAAAATCAGCCAGCAAAGTGACCTGTTGCCTTCTATCTAAAGGGAATTGCTTGTTAGATATCCTCAGATTCGAGATGTTCAAGCAACCAGACCCTGTAAGAACGAAGGATTTGAAAGAAAATGCGACTAATCTATATGAGAATGCAGATTAATCTAGAATGGAGTATGCACATTTAATATAAGAACATGTAAAAGAAATTATACTAAATGTATGCATATTAAATCTATATGAGAATTAAACTAGAAAATGAATATGAAAGTAGGGAGCTCAAATGAATGCACAATCCAACAACAATTCGATGCAAATTCTCATTCAACCTCTCCCAAAATGAAGAGATGAGGTCTCTTAAATAGACTTTCCTGGAATCCATCAAAGATTGAGATCGATTTCAATCAATGGTCAGGATTAAAGGTGAAGTTCAGTCATAAAGGAAGATTCCCAAATTAAAGGGAGTTAACTGATTTAATTTGAGTAAAAAAAGGAGTTAACTGATTTAATTTGAGTAGAAAAATGAGTTAACTGATTCAACTCATTTTTTATCAATAATGAACTAGAAATTTCCTTTTTTGAACTGAAGAGAGATTTTGGTGAGATATTTAATTTAATAAAATGAGATATGCTCTCATAATTACCTTTTCTATTTAATTAAATAATCCTTTAATTAATTAGAGACACTTTTCTTATTTAATTAAATAACTTCATTTAATTAATTAGGAATGACTTCCCATTTAATTAAATAACTTTGTTTAATTAATTAGAAGTAAGTACTCCATTTAATTAAATAATTTTGTTTAATTAATTAGAAATACCTTTCCCATTTAATTAATCAAGATAGGCGTATTTATTAAATTAAACAAATTTAATTCCATAGTACATTAGCCTTAGGAAATAATTTAATTTAATAAAGTATAAATACTTTAAATTAAATTATAATTAAATCAAGTAGGTTTAATGTGACTAATATGAGTACATACTATAGGAATTAAATAATAACCATGATGAATGAAAATTAGGGTTTTCTGCATCTGACAATTAAGTCAAGTAGCAAATAGCAGAATAAGAATTGCCTATTAGAATAGGACTTAGGATTGATCAGAAATAGCCCAGAATTGGTATCATGGCAATGAGCCAATTTTGGGGTATTACAACACCTACTAACAAGACACATACCTTTCTTCATTAAATTGTCAGTGGTAAGAATTTTATCCTACAAAAGAATCCAAAAAAAATGTTAACTTTAGGGGTCAATGTAATATCCCTATTTTGACATATAATTTAATAATAAATAAATATTATATATTAAGTTTATAATATTGAAAGATTAATAATCTATATAAATTGAAAATATAAATTATTATATATCATAAATATTATCATATGTATATAATATATACACATATATATTAGATATTTAATATACTATACTATTGAATATATATATATATATATATATATATTAATTGATGAAATAAATAAATCATATTTATATTCCTAATGATGTCACTTTAGATATAATATATGTATAATTAAACTTATATAATATACTCTATATATTAATGTTATTATTATTAATATAATTATATAATTATTATATTGTGAAAAGACATGACTCTTACTATTAAAAATATATATACGAAATAAAAATGTTGGTAAGGGGGAAGGAAGGAAAAAAAAGTAAATAAATATGCACAGTTAGGTTCTAAAATCGAATGTCCTAATTGGAGACATTACAAGTGGTATCATAGCATCTTTCTTGCTAGCCAGTGGAAAGTAGTTAAGGCAAAATCACCAAAGGGATCAAAGAGCACTAGAAAAGGAAGGAAGGAAAAAAAATAGAAAATATATGTGCAGTTGGGTTCTAAAATTGAATGTCCTAATTGGGGACATTACAATCAAGCCTTTAAACTAGGCTTTAGTCTTTGAAAGCATTGACATGTAGAGAGGAAATAGAGAACACCCCATTAGGATTATACTTCCATATTAAAGTATCCTCCTCTTGAACTAAAAAGACAACATTCAGAATTTTGTTAAGTTCATTAAGGTTCTCATCCACTCTACTAAGGTGCAACCATTTATCCTCTTCCCAATAATCAACAACATAATTACCAAGAAAGTTATTACATTGATCCATATACCCATTCCACCTCTTATTAGAACTCAGGGCATGATCAAGAATCCAAATGTCCACCAAAAATGAATAGTCCTTCCATTACCAGCCTTTCATCTAACCCCTTTTATGATCAACTGCTTGTTTTTCTGAGCATGCTTCCAAATCATAGATCCCCCTTGAGTGACCTCACTACAAAGGAAGAGATTAAACCCTTAATCCTCCTTGTTATATTTATTAGTCCATATGTATTTCCATTCACCCTCCTCTTCATACCATCTCCATATTATCTTTGCAAGTAAAGAATCGTTCATACTATTGATCTTTCTTGGTCCTAGTCCTCCTTTTTTGATTGGCATGTAGACTTTCTCCCAGGCAATCAAAGCCATTATTTTGTTCTTTTCCATACCTATCCATAAGAAATGTTTCTAACTTTTTTCAATGGCCAAAGCATATTTCTTAGGAATCTTAAAAACACTCAAAGCATACAGAGGCATATTCTATAAAGTGAATTTAAGAATAATAATCTTCCCTACCTGGCTTAGGAGGGAACCTTTCCAACCAGCTAACTTTGAGAGGATTTTGTCTATTAAAGAACTCTAGAAGGACTTAAGAGGATCAAGACAAAGAGGAAGACCAAGATAAGATCCCAAAGGTCGCCAACCTCACAACCAATTATTCTTTTGATTTTGTTTTTTCTATTCTCATTAACATTCATAAAGTAAATCAAGGTTTTGTTCTAGTTAATAATTTGTCCAATAGCCTGCCCATAATACTCAAGAACCTTCTTGATATTTCTTGTATTTTTTACAAAGGCTTCTCCCATCACAATTGAGTCATCAACAAATTTTTGATGAGAGCAAGTTAAAATCTTAGAAGAAGGTATTAGACCCACAAATGCCCCCTCAAGAATCATTTTTTTCACATATCTACCTAAACGTTCAGCCATGAGAATGAATAGGATAGGAGATAGTGGGTCCCCTTGTTTTAAGCCACAAGAAGCCTAGAAGAAAGGAGTTGAAGAATCATTGACAAGAACATAAAAGGTGGCAGAGGAAACTAACATAAGGACTGACTCCAAAAATATTTTATTAAACCCTAAAGCTTCTAGCCCACATTTCAAAAACTACCCAACCTACCCTATCATATGCTTTGGATAAATCAAGCTTTAATAAGGACACCTCTTTCTTGGATTTAGAAAGATAGTGAATATTTTCATGCACCGTAATGATAGAATCCAAAATCCACTTTCTTGTAACAAACCCATTATGTTGTCTTAAAATCAAAGAAGGTAGTAAAGATAAAATACTTAGAGTAAGAACTTTGGATATGATTTTATAAAAAGAATTAAAAAGACTAATTGTTCTAAATTGGTCCATACAATCAACACTAGACTTTTTGGGGATCAAAGCTAGAAATGTACCATTCAATTAAGGAGTTTTCCAAACCCAAAGAACTCTTTAACACCATTAAAAAATCCTCTTGAATGATATGCCATTAAGTATGAAAAAAGAGGAAGGGGAAACCATCTAGACCATGAGCTTTATCTCCCTCAAAGGAAAAAAAAATAGCCTTAGTAATTTCATCATTGGTAGGAATGGCAATGAGTTTTTTATTCTGATCATCAGAGATGCTTTTAGGGATACACTCCATAAACTCCTTTTGCTTATCCTTATCAAATTGGGTTCATTTCTAGCAGTCCTCTAAAAAAATTCATGGCTTCCCCTTTAATAGCCTCATCGTCATCAATAAAAAGACCTTGAACATTGAGTCTAGAGATCTTATTAACCATTCTATGCTTCAAAGTAGTCATATGGAAAAATTTAGTATTCATATCCCCCTCTTTTAAAAAAGTTTTTCTAGACCGACATCTCTAGTACATCTCCTCATTGGTAATAATATCATGCATCTCAATCAGCTTAAGATCTTCCTCCTTCCTAGAGACGTACTCATAGCCCTCAAACTAAATGTTGTCTTGAATATCCTTTAATTCCTCAAGAATCCTCCTTTTGATGTCAAAGATGTTCCCAAAGGTTTCATTGTTCCATCTTTTGATATTATCTTTAACATTCCTCAAAATTTTAACAACTTTAAGCATAGTTGTTCCCTCCACTTGAATACCCCACCAAACCTTAATAAGGGTTTCCAACCCATGATGGAGAGTCCACATTTTTTCAAATCAAAAGGGGTAGTGCTTCTTAGTAGTGATTGGGTCAGCCAAAAGAAAAATGGGGTATTGATCAGAGCCCCCTCTCACATGAGCAAATAAAAAGCATTTATAATACAAGAACCAGGTTGACAAATTAGGCTGCATTTTTTATCTACATTTTAAATTCTTTGCCATTTTTCATCTGTATTATTTCAAAAAAAAAATCCCTTCAAGCAGCCAACAGAGAATTTTTTTTGCAAGTACCAAGCTATAAGATCTCAGCCCTGCATAGAGGAATATTTTGTGGCATTTGTTATAGGGTGAATATTCCATATTTTCTATCAAGTTTGGCCAAGACATAACGAGCACCGCACACAACTTTCTGGCAGTTTCCATCGATCGACCAAATCTGGTGAACATTCCAATCAGACCAGTCGAGCTCACATGCCGACGATTTCCTAGCCACCACCAGCAGGCTTTATTTTCACACATGCGACCTTCGCCATTTAAAAAAGGAGCAGTGCCTTCCCATAGTAAATGTGGGATTAAAATCCCATTTTTGACGATGCTAATATAGGTTGTGGCCACACTTTTTCTCCTCCCAGTCGAGTAGTCTCTTTTCTGGCCCCCATACATTGTTACTGGTGCCATTAATGTTTCTTGGCCCCTGTTGAGTGACATGCGGCCACAGTCACAAATCCCACATGACTGTAAATATCTGTGGTCGCGTCCTTGTTTTGAGCCACGTAGCACCTTCTACACCCTCGCTAGCTATCACGAATAGTCCCTACCACCTATCACATGGACAACGATAGAAAACCCCACGGACATGTCTCTAAACACGTGGACTCTGAACACATAAGTCACCTACCCAGCCATGCAGACCAACATGTTAGCACCCTCCACGCAGGATTGACACCTCAACAAATTGTATAGACACATCAAGACATTTGCCAAGTCGTTTGTACAGTGCCATGTCATCTACCACGTGCCTAGTTTGTACATTCTGTACAGTTCGTACCGTACAAATAGCTCAATCACCTTGCCACGTCACCCTAGGTCACTATTTTTTCCTGACATCATCATTTTACTAGGTTAAATTTGACAGCCATCAGACCATTATTCCTAGTCATTTTTAAACTACTGTAATGGTTGTTTGACCATCAAATTTAAGCACGCAATTTTCCTTCTAGACCCCTCTTTAGATGCATTTTTGATTTGGCAGCCTGACTTTGAGAGGCCATAACTTGGTCATCAAGACTTTGATTTAGGTGTAATTTTTTTTGAAATTGGGTAGAATTTCCTGAACTTTCCAGTGGTGGTGTTCTTTTCTAGTTTTGGTGCAAGAATTTTTCAAAAATTGTATTTTTTGGTGATTGTACCTACTCAATCCTACATTTTACAACTTCAAATGCTTCGTATGGGCACATCTGGTCTTGAAAATAGGTTCTATTTTTTTGAAAGTGTGTATTTTTTCGTCTACTTTCTAGATCTGCAATAAGATTCTAGGGCTGTGTGGACAAAATTCTCACTTTTAGAACTAGGGCTTTGTCTACATTGTAAAGCTTTGATTACTTTTCAGAATTGTTGTACATCTAAGCTAAAGTGCTTATTGATAGATTTGGGCCTTACAAGGCAGTTGTAAAAAGAAAAATAAAAAAGTCCACTTTGTTCATTTTGACAAGTGGCCCATTGTACACGCACTACTTATAAAGTGCCAAAAGCATCTTTTTTTTTGGGGGGGGGGGGTCTTTTGATTGAGTGAAAGGGGGGGGGGGGGGGGTGTACTGTGTTTTGTGTGTCTCTTTTGTGCTCTTTTCAATTTTTGCATCATGGGTTCATTTAAATGTCCACCTCTAACTTCATGCAATTATTCTACATGGAAAGATATTACATGGAGTAGATTAATGGAAAAAGGTTACAACCTTTATGTTGATGGTACAATTACCAAACCTAATGATGCTAAAGAACTCATTGAATAGAAAAACAAGACCAAAAGGCTTTAGGAATTATCAGAAGTTGTGTACATAGAGATCTCTTCTTTTACATTGCCAGATGTATAGAATCCAAATCATCTTGGGACAAACTTGAATCATTATATGGTAAGGTGGATGAAGAAAAGGGATTTCAGACTGAGGATGATCTACTTCTTTTGGATCGAATAACTTTGACACAATTCAAGATTACATCAACAAAGCCAATGAGTATAGAGCACTACTTAAAGTTTGTGGAAATCCCATGAAGGATGACAAGTTGATTCATCACATCTTGAAGAGGCTACCTTCAGGGTATGCTTCCTTTGTTTCAAGTTTTAATACTCACAGGTTGACCATGGGAACTACTTACCAGAAGCCTTCATTTGATGCATTTGCAGAGATGTTGATTGTTGAACAATCTCACTTTATGGATTTAGGACTTCTCATGACATCAAAGACCAAAGCCTTGGTGGTTAGTGATGAACACCAATCAAGTCAAGGAGGGAAAAGCAACAACAACAAGAAGCAGTAGAAGCAGAAATCATAATCTGAGACACAACAATTCTCTTCACAACAAGGTAATTCTTCTTCCAAAAAGAAGGGAAATAATGAAAAGAAGGACAAACTTTTTTGTGCATATTGCAAAAATCCAAATCACGACGAACATCATTGCAAGACTAAAAGAATCAACGAGTTGGAAAACCTACTCAGGAAGAACAAGATTCAAGTGTTAGGTACTTCCAAGGATTCAATTCCAACCTCTTCAAAGGAAAAAGGGCAAACACTTATGGTAAACTCAAGTTTTTCTTTGGAATGGATACTTGATTCAGGTGCCTCCTACCATATGGGTTCTTCAAAGGGATACTTTTCTTTATTGAAGTAGTCAAAGGTACCGCACATCTTCATGGGAGATGATACTAAAATGGAAGTTGAAGGGAAAGGATATGTGCAAATGGAAAATGGGGAATTCAAAGATTTTCTCTATATTCCAAACCTTAGCTTCAATCTCCTATCAATTTACCAAATCACTCACCTTGTAGATGGTCATAAAGTTGAGTTCCTTCCAGATTCAGTGATGGTGCACAATCTTAGAGATGATTCATTGGTTGTAGTGGGGAAAGTCAATGATGACAAGAGTCTTTATTCCTTCTCCCACTTTGTGCCAAAATCTCCTTCTCAAGCCTTGTTGACTCACTCTCATTCACAAATCAACTTATGGCATGAGTAGTTTGGTCATCTTGCCTTCCACCATCTTTAGCAACTTTTCTTCAAATACATTGTCAAAGGTCTACCTAACATCAACTTTTCTAAGGTTGAGTGTTCATCATGTTCAATGGATATGCATCTCAAGGAGAAGTATGATAAAGGGAAGTCTTTTAGAGTACTAGTTGTTCTCTAGTTAGTTCACATGGTTTTAGCATGACCCTTTGCAATGACTTTAGTCAGCTAAGGCCGCTACATCCTTACTTTTGTTGATCACTTTTTAAGATTCACATGGGTTTACTTCATTCATCATAAGAGTGAAGTGGTTCATAAGCTTCAAGCCTTTAAGACTCATGTTGAACACAAATCAAGGAAAGCCATCAAGGTTCTACGGATGGACAATGAGAACAGATATGTGGACAAAAGACTTAGAGACTTTTATAGACATGAGGGAATTGATCTTCAGATTCCACTAGAATTTAGTCTGCACAAGACAGATGTTTTTGTACTGAGGATTAGGACTCTCAAATCCATGGCAAGTTGCATGATAAAGGCCAAGTCTCTTGATCCTACATTAGAAGTCGAAGCCATTAGCAGTACTACTCACATACTTAATAGGTCTCCTCATAATGCCTTAGATGGCAGGACTCCTTTTCAAGCATGGTGTGGTAGAAAACTGATTGTGAGTCACTTCAGAGTCTTTGGTTGTCCAACATGGGCAAACATATTATCCAGGGGATGCAAAGCACCAACACCTAGGCCTTGTACTTTCATCAGTTATGAAAACATAATGAAGGCATATAAACTTATGGATCTAGAGACTCATGAGATTTATGTGAAGAAGGATGTTCACTTTGAGGAAAGTTTACCAAGCTTATCCTCTAATCCTCTTCACACTTCACACATAGTGGAAATTGATAGTGACACCAGTGATAGTGTTTCAACAGATTCAGACACGTAGGGTTCTATCGATAGTTGTAGTTAGAGGTCACATCATCAGTATAGTCCACATGATTATATTGTCGTAATGAAAGGTCCAAGAGAACATGGTGCATCTCGTCTTTCATCTCTAGCTTCAGTTGATGACTACATGGAAGACACTGCAAGTTTGTTCATGGAGTCACACTACAGATTTGGGAGATAGTCTTGATGATTTACATCTTCTCTTTGATGAAGATGATCCTTCTATAGTTGTTGTGAGGGCTCATTCTGATCCTCGTGTCCATTCTCTACATGATCAATCTTCACAGGTTGGCGTGATTGTGGATCCTTATGAACAACAATTGTTGAAGGTCTCTTTGTTAGTTGAGGAGAGAGATGGTTCATTGGAATACTTTCAATATACATCCTTGCTAGATCTGCATTCATTCTTTTTAGCATAGTTGGAAGAGGTGAACATTAGCATCAACATAGGTATACTTGAGTAGGTTTTAGGGCCACCATACATCTTCAAGAATGCACCTTTGCCATTGTTTCTTCCAAAGGGGAGGAACATCATTCTACACTCTTGGACCAACTTCTTTCTTGGAGCAGCAGTCACTAGTCGACACTCTTCATTTGGGGGGGGGGGGGGGGAGACTACCTTGTCTCTCTTCCTCTTCTTTCTTATGGGGGGGAACTTTTTCCTCTTATGAGGACTTCTTCTTCTCATTCTTCACTATTGTATATACTAGATGTATGTCGTAATGGAGGGGTCTTGATTACTTCATCCATCCATGCATCCCTATTCATCTCTCTTTTTGGGGGACAGTTTTTCCCATGAGGTTTTTTCTCTTTCTTCGCCTTATGAGTGATTGCATTTCATTATGTACATGGGTACCTAACATGGCCTAGTAGCCGGGACCCATCTTGCATTTCATCCTAGTTTTCATAAGCTTAAGGGAAATTCCCCTAAGTTGCACTTAACGGGGGGTGTTGGTGTAAATACATATTTACTATTTATACTTACTTAAGTTTACTTAGGTTAATGCATTATTTTATTATTTTGCATTATTTTATTATTTGATATTGTGAGACACCTAGGAGTTTGCACACCTTTTTGAGTTCTCATGTTGACAACACAGAAGTATGCAACTCTCTTTCAACACATGGTGTCTACAACAATGGAGTTTGCATCATTCACTGAGTTGTCATGTAGACAACACAGTTATTCACACTCCCTTTTTAGCACGTGTTGTCTACAACACTGATTTGCGTGTTACAGCCTTATATGCTTATCCTCTCATCATTGCACTTACTTCCGTGCTTAATGGAGGATAACCCATATCTGGTGGACATGTGCCTGGTTGTATGACTTATCATGTAGGTGATTCTAAGGCATTCTAGATGTATCTCAGAGGTCTTTATATACAGGCACTCCTAGTGTACTCTTAATGCACATTGAATGAATATATTGTCATTCTAATTATAATCTCTCTTTCTAGTTTACAGTTGTGCTTGTGTTTGAGTTCTTAGTTCCTAGCTGAATTTTTCCCTAAGGAAAATTCTTATAGAAGGCAATAGTTGATAAGATGATACAATTTGGGAAGTATGAACATGAGCTTTCTCTTAGCTTGATAGTTCTTGTGATGCTAACAAGCCTGTTGATTAGAAATGGTTTTATGAGACAAACTTGAAGGATTTGGATTAATTGACATAGGTTCCAGGGGAGGAAAAACTATGGATTAAGGGGTGTTATGTAATGAGGAGACATGTAAGACAACTATAGGAGGTTCAACCTTAGGAAGGCTAAGCTCAAATATCATATCTACCTTTTTATTGCTGATGGGATCAATAAAGATGATTGGGATGAATAGGTGGTTTTTGAGGAAGAGAAGACCAACAAAAGTCCACTTCACAAAAAACTAAACGATGTGAAGGTTATGGTTTATGGTGAAAACTTCTCCATTATGGGAAAATTTAATTTATTTATGAATAAGAGAAGCTACAACTTACATGGAAGAGAGCCACAAAATACCAAGCTTAACTTGAATTTAATTGAGAGTTGGAGTGACAAAAAAGGAAGTATGTGCAACCTTACTAGAAAGGATCACATAAAGATTGATAGAGCCTTGTGGACAATACATGAAACCATTACAAGTTTGAATCCAAAATTTAGATGTGTCATATTTATCCTTATGTAATCTTTTATTAAAAATATTCTCTTTGGTGATTGCATTCACAAAGGAAGAGGGATCAATTGGAACACCATTGGAATGGATATAAGAAACCCTAGATGTAATATAAAGAGAACCATTTGTTGACCTTATGGTCAAATAATTTGTCAATTTGTGTCTAAACACTTAATCATTTAGTTGTCTATAGAGTCTACTGAGCTTCACAAGTAGAAAATAGTGTAAGCCGAGCTTCACAGAGTTTATTGAGCTTCACAAGAAAAAAATAGTGTTAGCCAAGCTATTAGTGTCTATTGAGCTAGCCATATTAACCAAGTAGAAGGAAGGTAGTGTTGACCAAGATGTAGTGTCAACTGAGCCCTTAAGTGTCAACTGAGTTCTCTAGTGTTTGCGGAGTCATCAATGCTAACTGAGTTCATGCCTACTTCCAAGTGATCAATGTGGATTGAGCACCAATGTCAATCAAGTGCCAGAGCTTGCCAAGTTGACTATGTTGCTGAGTGTTAGAATATCATTGATTGGTCTTCAAAACCTAAGTTTCAATAGTGAGCCAGCTTGGTGAATCCTTGAATATGATGTTGTAGCCAACTCCAAAAGTTAATTATTTGGATTAGTATATATGTAATATATCTTGTGTGATCCAAATGAGAATGTGTAACAAGTATGTATTCAAATTAAAGAGTAAAGGCTACAAGCAGTATAAGGAAAAGCAAAGTCTCATCTATCACAACAAAGTGATCATTTTACATCAAAGGAATCTCATTCAAAAAATTGAGTTGTAGAGCAGAGATCTACTACTGGTTCATCCTAACAAGTGCACGAGTCAAATCCTCTAACAAGGTACACTTAACAGTCTTATGAAAACTCTCCTAACCAAGTGCATATTTTCTTATATTGTATAAATCCATTTGTAAGGTGAACCTAATAGTCCTTATTGATCCTAAAGGGGCAAATCACTAGAAGTGATAAATTGTAAGCCTTAATAGGCCAACTTTATACAATAGTACTAGTGCTTGTGAGTATTATCCCCACCCTAGTTTTACTTTCTATTTGGAAGTTCTCTGGGTTACCAATACTATGTCAAGTGTTATGAATGTTTTTATTTTTTTCAGTCTTTGATGCATGCATTAGATCAAATTAGATTGTGAAGGATTAATTGGTGAATTGAGGCAAAAGTTTTATTGGTTCCTGATTTACCCTTCCCCTCTTAGTCACCTAGCCTATTCTACATTTCCAACAATTGGTATCAAAGCGTTGGTTCTCACATCAAAAGTTTAGCTGCTTGAGAAAAGATCAAAGGCAATGGAAGTGTATAGACTAGAGAAAGATATTGAAAATGAAAAGTTGGATCTGCAACTAGCCATGGATCAATTCAAGAAAATGAAGGAGAAACTCTCTCAATCCTTGTGCAGAAGAAAAGAACTAGTAGCACAAATGAATGACAATCTTTACACAGAAGAAAGAATTGAAGACATTTTCCAAGACAAAAGTTTAGATGAAGCTAATGCAGCAATCAAAGACCTACTTGAGAAGAATATCACTCTACATGAAGAAGTAAGAAAATTGAAAAGAGAGCAAGAAATTCAGTCAGTCAAAATGTGTGAAAGCATGAAAAAAAAAGGACATGGCAAAAGAAGAGAAAATATTGGTAACAAAAAATATAGAAGAAAAGGATAATGAAATTCATCACCTATCTCTTCGGCAAGAAAATTTGGTAAAACAATTCAATTATGCAAATCAAGAACTTATCAACTTGAGGACAGATAATGAAATGTTGCAGAATGATCTCAGCATAGAAAGGAAAACCAATGAAAGAATGATGGAATCTCAAGAAAATATGAATCAATTGAATGAGAAAACTCAATTCAAACATAAAGGTAAAGCAAGATTAGGCTATATAGATGAAGGTGAATAATCTCAGCCAAGAGCTCAAAAGAACAAAAGGCCTACATGTAATCATTGTGGAAAGATATGGCATACATCAAACATATGTTGGAGTATTGGTAAATCAAAATTCAGTGGAAAATGTTATAGTTGTAACAAACAAGGACGTAGAGCAAGTGAATGCACATAGAAAACCAAGTTTGAAGGAAGGTATTTCAATTGTAGCAAACAAGGGCACAAATCTTCAGAATGCAAGACCAAGAAATGGAATCAAATAGAACAAATTGTGAAATTTATCTTTGGTTGTGATTATAACGCATGGTACAGATGACACTTATGCGGTGAGTATGGAAACATTCGATAAAATTACATAAGAACTCACATGAGGAAGAGAGACCCTACAAAGAGATGCTTTGTATGTACACAACTTGGACATCTAGCTAGAAATTGTATGAACTGAGATAAAGTTGAAGATAAAAAGAAAGCAAAATCAAATAATATTAGAAGTCAATAGAGGCCGTGGACAATGCAAGTCAAAGCCATGAAAGTGTTGACATCCAAGTGAATAAGTTGGGTGACTCAACCATTTCAAGATGATTATCCATGGAGATCATTGGAACTATGATTCAAATAAGACATCTCATGTTAGTTCTAGTCTATAAGCAAGAAGATTCAAATCAACATTTCAGATGCATTGGGATCACCAAGTTAGATAACAGTTGAAGTAATTTCTTAGACCTTATTGAGCAAGGTCAGGTTGTAAGACCTTACTAACCAAGGTCGGGTTGTAAGACCTTACCAACCAAGGTCAAGTTGCAAGACCTTACCAAGCAAGGTTAGGTTGTAAGACCTTACCGAGCAAGGTCAAGTTGCAAGACCTAACTGAGCTTGGATATAGATGGCAATTTTAGAGTTCCAATCATTTGTTGAAAACTTAGCCAAGTTGAACATGTTGAGCTATTTGTAGTACTCTGCATTAATGACGACTTAAAAATAAAAATTGGTTAAAAGGAAAGAATCAAAGGATTTTTTTTTCATCATGAATTTTAGAGTGAATAGAGCAAAGCATTCTTGAATCCCTGAGAAATTTAGAGTAGATTTGTCAAAGAATTATCTTTGCATCACCAAGCATAATTGTGTCTTTATCTAGTAAAAAAGTTAAGAAAGGTTCTGAGATGTTGCTTAGAGGTGTTGAGCATGAAACCTCAATGTTCAAACTTTGTCCAATGATCACAAAAGAACTAGACCCAGTTGGAGAACATTTGAAAATTCCTCCAAAGGTACTTTTAATCCATGATATTAGGTCATTTTATCATTGTTCAATTCAAGAATTGGGCACTTTTGAATTGAATCAAACATATTAGGTGTTATGCATGGATGAAAACTTGAAACCCAAGCATAAGGATTTGGAAACAAAGGGTTTAACCCACATTCTACATATGCCAAGGGATTTTCAAGGAAAATGGATTAGGTTTATTTTGAGTTATGTCCATGACATGCAATTCTGGCTTGACCAACCCATCCAGATAATGAAGAAGATGATTCATAGGGTTATCGAGTTGCCCATGACCAATAAAGCAAAGACAACAAAAATCATAGGTTGGGTTGAACTACTGAAGAAGAGTCTTGCCAAGTGGGATGATAGAGGAATGAAATTGAATGTCATTACAAATATGGAAATTAAGTTCAAAATACATGAAATTGCTCACAAGATTTACAATTCCAACCAACTTAACAATGTTCTATGTGAAGTTGTATACCTAACATACAAAGTGGTAAAAAAGCAATCTATCATTTGACCCCATCAAATTATAGATGAACCAACTAAGAAAGAATATGGAGAGCATCCGAGCATCCAAAACAAATCTTTGTAAGTTTGGCTCACTCTTGAGATGCTTATTCTTTTATGTTCAATTTTTTTCCTTCCAAGGGTATTGTAGTATGGAAGAAGGATAAACCTATTGTATATCAGATCAATGAGTTTATAGTTGATATAGGAGACAATTTTGAGGGCATCATGGACGAATATTTTGAAACTTTTAAAGAAAGGATGCAGACTAGGTTCAGAATACCCAAACAACTAGTTGATGATTATGAGCAAGATATATGTTGCCTTGTACACTGTGACAAGGTACATATTCATGCAATTAGGCCAAGAGTAGCATGAGTAAAACCTCTTGGTTATGAGATAAACATTGATGAAACAAGAGATATCATTGAGGCTCTTGTCAATGAGCCTATGGATCTGAAGGTACTATATTTTGGCACATATGAAGAGACATAGACCAGGATTTCTTTGGAAATCAAGATACCTTAGATTTTGAAGAGAGGAAGAAAGAAGGTTGAGAAGATCCAAAAAGAAAGCAAGAAATATGATTCCCCTCTTCTACTCATAGAAGGTAAGGGTAATGTTCTTGAAGATAAAGGAGAAGAGGAACAAGAAGAAGAAGAAGAGCCTCCCAAGACAAAGGAGAAAGTAATAATAAAGAAACCTACAAATTCCTCACCCACCTTCTTCATAAGGAGACCTACCAAATCAAAGACAAAATTCAAACTTCAAGATAAAAAAGAGGAGGAAGAAGAAGAGTAGCAGGTAACTTTTTAGAAGTCTTCTCCTATCTTTGAAGACAAGTTACTAAGACCCAAAGAAGGAGGAGGTATGATATACTTCAAATCTCTTAAGTATGAAATTAGGAGTAAGGAAGAGCAAAAACAGATTGAAGAAGCCTTAGTGGCAAAGATGGCTAAATGGAAATACTCTCAGAGTGAATTGAAAAGCCAAGTTCTAGATATCATACTAAAGATAGTTGCACCTCGATGGGATAATGCTATAGTAGTTGCCAAGGATATTAGGGAACAAACCTTGAGGAAGGTTATGCCAAATCTTTTAGACAAGGAAGTGAAGGAAGCATTGACCAAGCATGAACAAAAACTAATTCCTAGGTTTAATGTATTTTTTATTTTGTCCAATGATATTGAATCTATTGTGTAACCAAATACAAATGCATGGAAGAACAACTATGGATTGCATGTTGTAAAGCCCACTGAGCAAGTTGTACAAATTGATGATGAGAAATATGATGAAGAGGATGAGGATGATCAAATAGTAAGTGAGGATCTTCCTGAGATTTAGAATATTCAAGATTTTGATCCTAAAAAGATTGTAGCAGAGGTAATGGCCTCCCTTCATAATTCTTTAAGAAAAACATTGGTTATATCAAGTTCAGAGAAGGCTTATACTGAGTCACAGACAATTGAGTTAAACATTGTTCCATCGAGCACTCAATTGACTATTGGAGCTATCCTACCAAGTGTAATGATGAGTATTGTTACTACCACTTCATCTACTGAGCAACAAGCTCCACTCTTCATAGCAACAAGTCAGATTGAGTCATAACAAGGTATTGCAAATACTCCTACTATTATTGTTGTTTCTCCAATAAGTAATGTTTGTTCTGCTACTAATGTTTCAATAGTAAGTGCAACGATAGTTGAGGTTAATCCTCAACCAAGAACTGAGGATTTGAGTAAAAGAAAGGAAATTATTCCTTCTTCTATTCCAAAGGAAAAGGGTAAAGAGGTAAAATAATCTATTGATGAAATTAACCTAGATGAGGATATAGTTATTATGAATTGGGATACCTCTAATCTCACTCTTGAAGAGATGGATGACCTTGGAGAGCTTTGGAAGAAAAGGGAAAAACAACAGAAGTTAAGAGTAGAAAGGAAGAAGAGGAGTCAAGTGCTAGAAGACATAAATGGTATATTTGTTGATGCGCTTAGTATTCAAATTGATGAAAAGAAACCTATATTGGACCAACTTGTCCAAATAGTTCAGAAGATTAATGAAGATCTGAGTGGCCAAGAAAAACTACTATAGCAGGCATAAAGAAAGTTTGATAACAAAGTTCTGGAGAAAGTGGCACAAAAGATTTCCATTGATCAAGTGGATTTGTCCATTGTTCTTGTTACTATTAAAAGTTTTGTAAATAATGTTGTTTACTTATTTGTAAACTTAAGTGATACTACAAATTTCACCAAGGAAATAAAGGACAAGTTGCTTAAGATAGATACTGATCTAAAGGCAAGTGCACATCAGTTGTCACTTGACCCAAGCACTAGCTCTATACATTTCATCAAGAATAGGTATCTGATAGACTTACATGTAGAATTGTTCAGAGAAGAAGCTAGAATTCAGGTTACACTAGCAGATAGTCAGAGTTTGATAATTCCCAACATGGATGTAATGCAGAAACATATTGTTCATGCTAAAAAATTAATCCATGACAATAACTTAATTGCTGACCATATGATGAAATTATCAGCTGAAGTACAAATAACTTTGCACACTTCCAAAGTTTTTCAAGATAATTGGAACAAAACAATGTTTATAATTTTGAAAGTACATAGTGATTTCCTTTCACATTTTGGTGTTACCTTGTAAATATGCATTTTGGCATTTGTGTCAAAAAAGGGAGAAATAGTTATATCATACAAAAAGGAAGAAATATAAATATAAGGGAGAATACAAAGGAAGAACATATCTATAAAGGGGGTAATATATGTACAACAAAGATACAAAAATAATTTTGAAACAACAAAAATAGAGTTAGTGTCAGCTCAGTATCATCACAACAGTCAAAACCAAGTTATAGACCCAACCACATTGATAGGGCGAGTTTTGACTTATATTTTTGAAGTATTTAGAATTTTGGCATGATAAGTGTTTTTGTCACTAATGCCAAAGGGGGAGATTTTTGACCTTATGATCAAATCATTTGTCAATTAGTGCCTAAACACTTAATCATTTGGTTGGTCACATAGTCTACCGAGCTTCACAAGTAGAAAATAGTGTAAGTTGGCCTTCATAGAGTCTACCAAGCTTCACAAGTAGAAAACAGTGTAATCCAAGCTTCACAGAGTCTACCGAGCTTCACAAGAAAAAATGAGTGTTAACCAAGCTGACAGTGTCTAATGAGCTAGCTATGTTAATCAAGCAGAAGGAAGGTGGTGTTGACCAAGCTGTAGTGTCAACTGAGCCCTTCACTATCAACCGAGTTCTTTAGTGTTTTCCAAGTCATCACTGCTAGCTAAGTTCATGCCTACTCTTGAGTGATCAATATGGACCGACTATCAGTGTCAACCAAGTGCCAAAGCTTGTTGAGTTGACTGTGTTTTCAAGTGTTAGAATATCACTCGAGTGGTCTTTAGAACTTGAATTTTAGTAGTGAGCTGACTTGGTGAAGATTGTTGAATATGATGTTGTAGCCAACTCCAAAAGGTAACTATTTAGATTGGTATATGCCATTTATCTTGTGTGATCCAAATGATAATATCTAACAAGTATGAATGCAAATTAAAGAGTAAAGGCTACAAGAAATATAAGGAAAAGCAGAGTCTCGTCTATCACAACAAGGTGATCATTTTACATCAATGGAATCTCATTCAAAAATTTGAGTTGCAAATAAGAGATCTACTACTGGTTCATCCTAACAAGTGCATTAGTCAAGTCCTTTAACAAGGTGGACTTGAAAGTTTTATGCAAAATCTGTTAACCGAGTGCATACTTCATTGTATTTTATAAATCCTTTTACAAGGTGGACCTAATAGTCTTTATTGCTCCTAACAAGGAAGATCACCATAAGTGATCTATTGTAAGCTTTAATAGGCCAACTTTATACTATAGTACTAAAGCTTGTGGGTACCATCCCCACCCAA
Source organism: Cupressus sempervirens (assembly GCA_028749045.1). Classification (NCBI taxonomy): domain Eukaryota; kingdom Viridiplantae; phylum Streptophyta; class Pinopsida; order Cupressales; family Cupressaceae; genus Cupressus; species Cupressus sempervirens. The sequence goes on from CM053793.1 coordinate 450,499,538, forward strand.
GTTTTACTTTCTATTTGGAAGGTTTATGTGTTAGCAATATTGTGTCAAGTGTTATGAATATTTTATTACTTTCAATATTTCATGCATGCATTAGATAAAATTATATTGTAAAGGATTAATTGGTGAATTGAGGTAAAAGTTTTATTGGTTCTTGATTCACCTCTCGCCTCTCAATCACCTAGCCTATTCTACAATTCCAACACCATTATGGTACAAAAGTACCTAGGGTCTTAGGTCAAATCCTATCTAATTCTGGCTTGTAAGTGGCCTTGTCCAAGACACTAAAAAATAAGTGTACACTAGAAATGTGTCACACTCTAAACCCTTCTATCCAAACGATTCCATGAGTTTGGAATGCTTGAATGTCGGCTTAGAGCTCCCTATCCACGAAGTGCAAGAGAGTGTATTTCAAGTTCAAGGGCTCTCAGATGAGCCTTAGGAATACTCTTCTTGCTAGTAAACCATGCAATGGGAGGTTCCAAAGACAAGATGCAGGAATGCAAATGTCTCAAGGAGTTCCTCAAGAATGCAATGCAAATGAAAATTAAGCTAGAATGAGATGCAAAGTGGAGCTATGCTAAAACATGTATGAGAGTGTTACAATACCATTATTAAGCTATGCGAGATTAAGCTACATGTAAAAATGAAAGCTAAGCTAAGCTAGAATGCCATGATGCCATGGATGAGAGAATGTAGACAAGAAATAGAAGTTCTCCACAAAGCTCCAATGAAACCTGTTAGAAAACTTGTAGCATAACAATATTCAAAATGAGGATTGATTGATTGAGGGGGAGAGCTCTCTCCCTTTTAAAGTTGTACGGATGGTAGAGATCAAGATGAAGATGGTGGATGATCAACGGTGGAATTTGAAAAGAGGAGTGATCCATGTGCACACACAAGTCAACCAATAGAATATAAGTTGACTTGTCATATAAGACAAAAGCCACAAAGCCTTTTCTTTTAATTGCAAAATAGAAAAAAGACTTTATGTGTGCACTTTAAGTGGGTTAGAAGAATGGGGTCTTTTATTTAATCAAAAGGGGACATGTTCTTTTAATCAAATAATGAACTTAGGATAGCATAGTCAAAATATAGGTTATAATCAAATAAATTGATTATTAGCAATTTGGTCTAGGTAAATGATTAAATTAATTTAGCCAAAATGTTGAAAAGGGGGCTAATAGTCTAGATGACCATTTTTAGGTGATTACAATAAGTACTAAAATAAAGTCCCAAGTGTGTGTTTAAGTCCTCTAGGAAGTAAGGATAGGTGTGGCAAAATTGAGCTCCAATAAGTGTGGAAATAGGTAAAATTTTATGAGGAGGGCATATTTTTGTTAAATTAATCATTGTATGCCCATTTGAGGTGTTTATGGTGCTATAAATGTCAAAATGCTTAAAATGCAAAATTTGTCAATGACAACATTGACAATAATTTTTAAACTACCCAAAAATCAATTGCGGATATAAAGAAATAGTTGGATCACATGCATAAGTGTTATATTATCTCATTCCGAGTTAGAGGAAAATGTTGGAGTTCCATTTGTGCAAAATTTATTAATGAAAGCTTACTATTAGCTTGTAAATTTTTTCATAGTCGTCCTGCACCTCAAGCATCTACACTTTAATGGATTGACTTGAATGTCTTAAATGAATGGTTATATAGGGGATTTATTATACTTTCTTTGTGTGTGTGTGTGTGTGTGTGTGTGTGTGTGTGTGTGTGTGTGTGTGTCTTGGGTTTCTATTTTATTGTTTTGATAGGTGTAAATAAAATATTTCATTTGTGATAAGTTCACTAGCCTGTCTAGGGTGGGAAGACTTAGAATGGCTATAACTTGAAATCCAACAGTTGGATCTATACAAAATATTGTAATATTTTAGGGAATTATGTATACATTGTAAATATTGAGTTTGGAGTGATAATGTACATGTTTTTTATTTTTAGCATCAAGCCCTAGGCGAGTTCAATGACACCTAACTAGGTGACTTGACTTATGATAAAGTTTTTAAGGAGGGGTTAATGGATTCATCTATGTAATTCAAGGCTAGAGAGATGTGTATTAATGTTTGGAGGTAAATTGAATAGGTTTTGGAGAAAAATTTAGTCAATTTTCTTGGCATTTGAATTCCTGCAAGGTTAGATGACACAAAAAAGCTAGAAACCCTTGATATTAGGCCCATTTCTAGGAAGGAGGTGTACAAACAGTTTGAAAACCTAGAACCATGAGAATATTTAAGTTCCCTTAAAAGGGTATCTAGAATGGTGATTAGTTCCTATCCTTTCTCGAGAATTTTTAGGGTTAAAGACCAAAAACCTCAGATGGAGGCATAATTGGGGCTAAAAGGCTACTAGGCCTAATTCCAAGGGTTTAGAGAAATTGATAACAAAACTGTGGGAGATGAGCAAAAAGTAACACAAAAAATAATGGAAACAAGTGGTAATGAGGCCCCTCCATCCAAATGTGAATTGGTCATGACCATTGTGATAGAGGACTTAGTGCCTTGAATCCAAGAAGCAAGGTCAAAGGAGTGTGAAGTGCTAGATTGAAATAGAGGTCCTTAGAGTGAGAGCAGTTGTAAGGGTATTTCTCTAGTGTAGAGTCATAGAGGGAACCCTATTAAGGTGAAGAGAAGATCCTTAAAGAGTCCTAGAAGATATTAGGGCTAAGTGAAGGACCTTCCCTATCAAAATGGTATCAAAGCCTACAGATTTGGGCTAGGTGTATGAGAGTTTGATAGTGAATTAGTCTGTGAGATAACCATGGTAACTAATGCTGAGTTAGCCAAGGAAATGATCAAGAAAAAGAAGGAGAATATAATCTTGAAGGAATCCCTAGAGTTTATGAGGAATAAGTTAGATGAAGTGGTGGAGATAACTAAAAAAGTCAAGGAGAAGTTGAAGGATAATAAAGATAAGGGTAAGGTAGTGGACCAATAAGATGAAATCCCTAAACCTAGACCACCTCTATAGGAGGAATCATTCCTTAAGGACATCAAAGCATTGGGTGAAAAAGAGCTTAAAGGGATACCATTGTTTAGTGGGAATATGGATCCTCAATTAGTAATGAAATGGGTAGATGGTATGGAAAATAACTTTGATTGTGAAGGGGTTATTGAAGCCCAAAATGTGAAGGTTGCCAAGTCCAGATTGAGGGGACTGGCCTTGACTTGGTGGAAGTCTCTTCAAGAATAAAGAGAAAAAGGTGGGGAAAAATTTAATAGCTAATTGGAAATCTATGGTGGCCAAGATAAGAAAGAATTACATTCCAGAGGATTATGAGATCCAACTTCACAAGAACAAAACAAAACCTTGAGAAAAGGGACATGGATGTCGCTATGTACACAAAAGAATTTCAAAAGTTATGCCTCAAATCAAAAGTGAAGAAAGAAGAGAGTATCAAAGTAGTTAGGTATTTGAATGGACTCAGATGGAGCATACAAGAAGAAATAAATCTCTTAACCATTACTACTATTTTTTAGGTGTTATCAATTAGCCCTTAAAGTAGATGAGAAGAGTTGAGAGAAGCAAGACACAACTTCAAGGGTAGAGAAAGAGGAAGAGACTAAAGAAGGAGTTATGGAGGATGATTTTGTGGTAGAAGAAATGAAGGAGTTTTAGAGGATGATTTTGTGGCAAAAGAAATGAAAGAAAAAACCAAGTAGAGCCTAAATTGACTAAAAAAAACAATAAATCAAGTGGAATAGGTAACTATAATAGAGTAGAGGCTTTAATGGTGATGGAAAAGGTATATTTGGAGGTTTTGGAAGAGGTTCACACTTTGTAAGCATGAAGTGTTGCTATTGTGGTCAATTAGGCCACCCTACCAATAGGTGTCTTTGACAAAGCATCATCCTCACAAGATGAAAAGAAGGTTGTATATGGTCAAGAAGAGGTTAGTAGCACAAGAACTCTAGAAGTAAGTCTTGATTCAGAAAGTAGTGAAAATGTAATGTTTAGAAGGGTTTTAACTAACCTGGTAAAGAAGAACCTAAACAAATAAGGTCACTCTTCAAGGTGAAATGAAAGATACTTGGTAAAGTAAGTTTAGTAATCATAGACTCAAGTTCAATTGATAATATAATTCTAGAAGAAGTTGTTCAAAGTCAAAACTTATAGGGATCCCTCATGCACATCCATACAAAATCACTTGGTTGAACAAAGGGCAGAAATTTCTTATTAATGAGAAAGTGTGGGTTGATTTTTCTATAGGAGGATACTAAGATAAGATTTTTTGTAATGTTTTACCCATGTATTTTTCCATTTATTGTTAGGTATACCATGGAAATATGATAGAGATGTAGTGCACCATGGAAAGAAGAACATATACACTTTCAAGAAGGATGGGGTTACTAACAAAGTTTATTCTCTTGTTGTAGAAGGAGAAGATAAAAGTTATTTTCCTTTTAGTAAAGTGTGATTTTGTGAAGAGATGTGCAAAGTATTTGGTAAATGCAAGTAAGTGATCCAAGGGATTATTGGATAAGAATTTGGTGATCTAGTATTGAGATCAAAAAAAGTGAAGTCTAATTTATAGGATAGAGGAAGAGAAAGTACAAGTAAAGTTCATTTCTATTATTCTACAAGGAATAATACATAGATTAGTTGGATAGTGAGTTCAGTGGTCTTGCCCCTAAAGTTGTTTGGACAGTAGGTCCATGTACCTTCTATAGCTTGTAACGGGGTTGGCATAACTCCTAATAGGGTTAGAATCTCCTAATAGGGGTTGATATGTACTGAATGTATTTCATTGGCTCCCAAATATTCCATCCTCTAACAGGGAATATTTATATTAGTGCATCATTTTGTGGGTATCACCCCCACCGAGGTTTTCCCTTTGATCAAGGGTTTCCCTAGTCAACATATCTGGTGTTATTGTGTATGAGTATCTTGTTATAGTTGTTGATTATATTACTGACATGGTTAGGATTTAATCAGGTTGATAATTTTTATAATTGTTGGATAACTGATTCACCCCCACTCCCCCCCTCAGTTATATTAGTGGACTTTACTTTCCAACAATTGGTATCAGAGCATCAGGTCCTTAAAGAGAAAGCTTAACAACTTTGGGAGACCAATGGTGGGTCACTTTAGAAAAGAAAGCGCTAAATTTGATGGATTTAACTATGACAATTGGAAGGAGAAGATGAAGAGTCATTTACTATGTATAGGTCAAGGACATTGACTTTTGACAAAAAATGATAAAGCAGTTGTAGAAAAAAACAAGGTTGAAGAATGCAATGAAGCTAAAAGAGATATGTTTATGTGCAAAATGTGAGCCAAAAAAGAATTACTATCAATTCTTCTAAAAAATGAATATAGTCAGATAAGATCTTTAGAAACATCTTACAATTTTTGGAAGGCTTTAGAAAATACTTTTGAAGGAGATAAGCATGATAACAGAGTAAGACTACATAATTGGATATGTTTGTTTCAAGATGCTAAAATGATGGAAGATAAATATGTGAGAAGTTATATTGGTAGAATATATGACACTATTATAGGAATTAAGTCTTGTGAAGGATCTAAAGAGGAAGACGAGATTTTATGGAAGATTATGAAAACATTAACCCTAGCATTCAAACAAGTAGTACACATGATTGAACTCTTGATACCCTACACTAAGATGTTTACTAGGTAGACTTTACTTGGAAGATTGGAAGTAGTAGAATCAAGTTTGAAGAAATCTAGGGAATTGACCAGAGTGTAGATAGCTTTTAGTGGATTGAGTGTTCATCCTTGTTTCTCAAGAAGTGTAAGTACTAATGGAGATTATGCTAGCAGCAACAGATCCAGATCTAAAGCAAGCCATTCTTGTGAGAAGAGAACCAGATGGTAAGATAAAAAAAAATTAATGTTGGAATTGTGATAAATTTGGTCATTATGCTTCTAAGTGTCCTAAAAGAGAGAGAAAGTATAGACAAAATTTTAAGACTAGAAGACCTAGAGATTGTTTGTATGCAAATGAAGATGATGGATTTGAGGAAAGAATTTAGAGTGAAAGTGATAATGAATTAGGATTTGTGACTATAAAAGAAGAGAGTTATGAAATTGAAATTAGAGAATAAAAAGCGCTAGTTTCTCAAGTTGAAAATAGATTTGATTGGATTATAGACAGTGGATGTTCACATCATATGATTGGAGATATGAATAAGTTTATTAAGTTCAGAGATCATGATGGAGGAATTGTTAGAGTTGGTAACAATATAGGTTGTCACATCATAGGGATTGGATCTATTACTCTTGATGGAAATACTAATACTGATGTTGTTTATTTTTTGGATGGGTTTAAGCATAACTTGTTGAGTGTTGGAAGTTTGTTGATAAAGGCTACCAGTTGCAGTTTACAAAGAAGACATACATTATCAAAGACAAAGATATTAAGTTGATTGGAATAGGTACAATGATCAAAACATAGTCCAGGAGGATGCAGAGGATGTTGCCTCAAGCAAAAATGAGAAACTATTGAAATCCATTTTTTTGGTATTTTCTATGTTCTTGTCTTTTTCATTTTTAGAGGTCTCTGGGGTATTTATAGGCTTCAGTAGGGCCAAGAAGTTATAGTATTATACTTAAAACTTTGGACAATAAATGTAGAAATGTAGAATATCTTTCCAAAAATTCAACCGGTTCATGATTTCGAGCTACGAGTAGAAAGTTATGACTTCAACAAGTAGACGCAAATTTTAATATAGTTTTTATACATTTTTTTTTATAGTTGTTAGTGTTTATTTTGTAATTAATTAGCTTCTGGACTTTTCATTTTTATATCCAAGGGATAATGGATCCATCAAAATTGTATAAATTCTATTTTTTGAAATGAATGGATTACTTTTTGGCTTGCAGAACATCTACTGTTGCATTTAACTTTTTTCAATTTAGTCACAATACCATAGCTTCTACACCAAGTATTGTAACCTGAATTCATAATTCAGATCATACAAGATCTAGAGGTAATGTGTTTCAATTTAATCCTACTGAGATGACTTGTTTAGTTACAAAAGTGGATAACAGTTGGTTGTGGCATAGAAAGTTTTGTCATATAAACTTTGATAACATTGTGAAGGCTAATAGTGTTAGAATATATAGTCCACTAATATAACTTGGGGGGTGGGGAGGGGGGATGTGAATCAGTTATCCAACTATCATCATGCACATTAACCTTAAACAAACTTAACCATGTGAGTAATATAAAATGAAACTACAACAAAATACTCATACACAATTAACACCAGATATGTTAACTAGGAAAACCCTTGATCAGAGGAAAAACCCCAGTGGGGATGGTACCCACAAGATGATGTACTAATATAAATATTCCTTGTTAGAGGATAGACCCTATTAAGAGTTTGTTACAAAATTCAATACATATGATTCCTTATTAGGAGATGTTGAATCCTTGTTAGGAGATTCCAACCCTGTTAGGAGTTGTGCCAACCCTATTAGGAGTTGTGGAAGATAGTTGGACCCCCTACCCAAACAACTTCAAGGTCAAGATCAAAGAACTCACTATCCAAATGATCTCTGTATTATTCCTTGCAAAATAATAGAACTGAAATGTACTTCTTCCTCTATCTTTGTCCTATCAACCAGACTTTTGCTCCTTCAAATCTTATAGCCAAGTCTCATACTATGCATCCAATGATCCCTTGGATTGCTTACACACATTTAGCAAGCATTCTAGTCCTTCTCACATTGCGCACTAAGACTTTGCATTCCACTTGATCTTATAAATCAAGACTCATTACAAATAAGGAAAATAACTTTCCTTTATACCGTATCTTCATAATAATTCCTTGAGTTAGCCTTGAGGATTTTCCAATTAATTAAAATAAGATAATTCTTTAATTCACAATTATAATAACACTGTCGGCTCACAATCTATATAAAACTTCATATGTGTGAAAGCATGTCTTGTGCACATATTGGCATTACCACATGACTATCCTCTATCATTGTGTGACTGCACATCTCTTCATTACATCTTAGATGAAAGATAGTGATAGCTCATTAAAACTCTATTTTCTAATGCTTTTTTTCTGCATTGCTTCTATTAAAACAAGTGTAACTTCTATACACCATCAAATCAGGCTTAGTCCTTTAAACCATGTCATCAAGATAACCTCAGAACATTTCCTCCACTGTGCATCATCTAAAAATTCCTCAGCTTTTGCGCATCTTAAGATTACTGACTGTTATTCTTCTAGTCTTAACGAAATTACTACTATTTTGACATGAATAACAAATACAATCATGAACACAACATATCAATACTCTTCAATGCTTAGGATACTCCCCCAGTGTAGTATCATCATCATTGATGCTAAAAAATAGTACATTTTTAGTTAGATATTTTCCTAGAATCGTGAAGCCTACTAATGTTGCTTGCAAAGAATGTATCATGGTTAAGTAGAAGAAGGTTTCATTTCCTAGCAAGAAGTCTACCACCACAGAGAAATTGGAGATTGTTCATATAGACCCAAGTGGTCAATACAACAATGTATACCATGAACAGAGTGTCGATCAAAAAAGGTATAAACAAGACTCCTTATGAATTATAGTTTGATATACACCCTCAGTAAAGTATTTTAGAATTTTTGGAAGTAAATGTTACATAAAGAGAGATGATGATATTGACAAGTTTGATCCAAGAAGTGATGAAGGTATGTTACTTGGTTATTCATTGAAAAGCAAAGTTTATAGATATTTTAATCAGAGAACTAAGACAATTGTTGAATGAGAAAATGTGAAAGTTGATGAAAATTTTGGAGTTAAAGAGAAAATGTCAAATTATATTTTATATGATGAGGAAGGTAATCCATAGCCTGTTAGGGAAAATGTTGAAGTTTTCTTTGAGACTAAAAATTATTTGCATAATGATGTACAAGTTGTTGTGCAAAGAGGAGAATAGAGAATAGAACCAAGAGAAGAGATAAGAGTTGAGATAACAACTCCTACACCAAATAGGAATTTGGCAAAGAACCACCCTATAGAACAGATAATTGGAAGTAAAGACAAAGGAGTGATGAAAAGAAATAGAGTACATGAGGAATTATGTTTGATTTCTCAAGTTGAACCTAAGAGTGCAGATGAAGCATGCAAGGATGATCATTGGATTCAAGCAACGAAGGAAGAGCTAGATCATATTGTCAATAATGGGACATGGGAATTGGTTCCTAGGCCTAAAGATGAGAATTTTATAAGAACTAAATAGGTATTAAAAAATAAGGTGAAAGAACAAGGTGAAGTTGTAAGGAATAAAGCTAGACTTGTATATAAAGGATATTCATAACAAGAAGGTATAGAATATGAAGAAACATTTGCCCTTGTAGCTAGAATGCAAGTAGTATGAATATTCTTGGCTTATATAGCAAATAAGAAGTTTAAAGTATATCAAATGGATGTTAAGTTATTGTTTCTAAATGGAGAACTTAAAGAAGAGGTTTACATTAAGAAGCCTGGACGATTTCCTTTTATAGAAGAAAAGGATATGGTATGCAGATTGCATTGAGTAGCCTGAAGGATTTCCTTTGATAGAAGAAAAGGATATCGTATAAAAATTGAAGAAAGCATTATATGGTCTAAAGGAAGCACCTAGAACTTGGTATGCAAGGTTGGATAAATATTAAATGGGATTTGCTAAAGGTACGATTGATAATAATTTGTATTTAAAAGAAATTGAGAATGGTGTGTTGATCATTGTGATATTTTTTAATGACATAATGTTTGGAGGTAATGATGAAGCAATTTATAAATTTGTTGATGAAATGAAGAATGGGTTTGAGATGAGTATGATTGGTGAGATGAAGTTTTTCTTGAGGTTATAGATTGTGCAAAATAGAGATGGTATTTTCATATCACAAGCTAAGTATTTAAAAGATTTGGCTTGGAAAGTTGTAAGCATGTTGGTACACCTATGATAATTGGTTACAAGTTATTTAGTAAATATGAGACATCTATACTTGAGTAGAAGAAGTATAGATCTATGATTGGAGGTTTGTAATATCTGAATTACACTAAACCAAATATAGCAAATGTAGTTGGTATAGCAACAAGATTTCAAGTTGATCTTAAGGAATCTCATTGTATATCAATAAAGAGGATATTTAGATATCTAAAGGGTACACTTGATTATGGATTATGGTATGATAGATGAAGTGATTTCACTTTATGTGCTTATAGTAATGCGAATTGGATGGGTAGTATGGATGATAGAAAAAGCACTAGCGGTGGAGCATTTTTCCTTGGAGGAAGATTGGTTTCTTGATTGAGCAAGAAGCAAGATGTATTTCACAAAGTACAACAGAAGCAGAGTATGTAGTAGTAGCAAACAATTGCAATTAGATCATGTGGATGAAGTAAATGCTGAAAGACATTGGGATAAAATTTTCATATCTTGTTATCATACATTGTCATAACACAACTACAATGAGTATGTATGAGAATCATGGGTTGCATTCTAAGACTAAGCATATATCAATTAAGTATCATGTTTTAAGAGTGTTAGCTAGGGTTTTGGAACCCTAAATATTTCCCCTCTTAGCTCAACAACATGAGAAATTAGAAACCTTTAAAACTTACAAATTATTTTGCGTTTATATTATTTAATGAATTAAATATATTCAAGTTAAATGCAAAGTCATTAATTATTAAAACATTACTCTAATTTCTCATATGATTAATTCTATAACGAATTAATTATAATATGAGGGTGAAAGTAGAAGAGTTAATTGGGTAAGTTGATGGAGCATGTTATATTTGGAAAAGAATGATTAAAAATAATTAATTCTTTTTAAAAGAATTAATTATTATTATTGTAATTTGTATTAGTTAAGGTATTGGAAAGTTCAAATATAATTAATTCTTTAAGAGAATTAATTATCACTGTAATGGGAAAATGGGTTCGGTAAGAAGTTAGGGCAGTTTCCAAACCTCTTGGCAAAAATTTATTTAATGGGGGAAAACTATTGTACTGGGGTTTTTTTTTTTTTTTTGGGAGTGGGAGTTCTACAACTACTGCTATAGGGAGAAGATAGTTCTATTTTGTGATAGGGGAAGGAGCTTTGTCTTATGTAGATTGATTGTAATAAGGGATAGAGCAATATTGTTGTTGTTTTATCATGTTTCTGAAATAAAGAGGGATATAAATGTGTTTGATTTTGCAGTCATATACATTTGTGTTTCTGCTTTAGAAGGATTTTGGAGTCCTTTTGTTTCTATTTTAGATATAGTCCTCTATTACTATTTTGAACGTGATATATGTAATCTTGTGGTTATGTATTCAAACTTTTGTATAATGATCTTTGCAACTCTTCCTATCTCTTCTGTAATGTAGAAAGTCAAATAGGTGATCATAGGGTTATTTCTTTGCTTTCTCTCTTTAGGTGTTAATCTGATAATCACATTCATTCCATATTGATGGATGAATGTCAGAAAACCCTTCATGTCTTCAGGTTAAAGATATAAGCATATATCACATTCATTGAATATCTTTATGAGGGAGCTGTACCTCTTAATTCAGAGGAAGATTATCAATAAAATGATAATCTATCCAATTGTTAGTGCTTTTTGTCCTGCTTGTCGGGTGTATTGAACCCTTTTTTGTAATTCTTGTTGAAGGGCAAAACTGTTTACTAACAAAGAGACAAATTTGTAGAGAAAGAGATCAGGTTAGAATATGTTAGTACAAAAGATTAGATTGCAGATATCTTTACAATACCCTTGCCTAAAGATACATTTGAGTATTTGTGAGGTATGCGTGGGGTTATGCCCCTGCCTACTTCTGAGTAGATGATGCAAATAATGCATTAGTAAAGTGGTACAGAGCACTATTGTTTGACTAGATTGAATGTTGATGCTTAACGTGTGGAGGAGTATCTGAGATAAGAAGAGTCATCAAGGACTCTTAGTAGCTAGTTTAGGATAGTTGGACACTTGAGTTGGTTAAAAATATGGAGTAGATGATTGACATAATGAAGCCTTTTCCATTGATGTCAATGGGGGAGAGATTGCATGAAAAAAAATCCTATGAATGGGAAGAGAGAAGCACCATGAATAGTGAGAATATCCTCTAAGCATAGTGGGGGAGAAGTATACATGACATACATCTCTTATCTATGAATGGGGGAGAGATTGCATAGAAGCTATCTCTTATGGGGAAGAAATGTTGAATGAGAAAATTTTTGAACAATTGATTTTCATCCATGGAAGAATGAGAAGTTGTTCCTAAGAGTTAGAGTGTGAACAACTAATGATGTTGATCTAGAAAGAGATATAAATAGAACAATGTTCCAATGAGTTTCAAATTTGATTGATGAAGAGGATTTGAAAAGAAAATAACAACAGGAGTAGCAACAGAGTTTGGTTTGGTATTCTTGGAACTTAGATGTTTTTCATGTATGTTTCCATTAATGCCAAAGGGGGAGATTGTTAGCATGAATGTTGATGGTATTTCTTTGGGGGAGTATCCTAAGCATTGCAAATATTATTTATGATTAACATGTTGCATTCATGACTGTGTTTGTCATTAATGTCAACATAGCAGTATTTCTGTGAAGACTTGTAGAGTAGCAAATAGAAAATGAGATCATGCAAACAAAGTATTGATGATCAAGTCAAGCATAGTTAAGGATGTGTTTTAAATTGTTTCCTAGTGAAGTGGTTAATTACACATACAAAGAGTTGACGACATGTGAGAGATATTCTTGATTTACATAGAATAGTAGATAAAGTACTTGAGAAGTAGTTTATGATGTTTGGATTTCTAACCAAGATAGAATTGTGATATGTGAGGTTAAAAAGTGCCAATAGACAGCTTGATGATGATGTCAACAAGTGTGGAAGGTAAGAGCTTGCATGTGCGAGAAGTTGTAAAGACTGTGAGCCAACAATGATTTGTAATTATGAATAAATATAATGATTTGTAATATCTTAATGAGGTCCTATTATAATTAATTGGGAAAACCTCAAGGTTGACTCAAGGAATTATTTTGAGGATATGGTATAAAGAAAGGTTATTTTCCTTTTGGTAAAGTGTGAATTTTTAAAGATATATGTGAAGTATTTGGTAAATGTGAGTAAGCAATCCAAGGAATTATTGGATATGAAGTTGCTAATTTGGTATCGAGATCAGAAAGAGAAAAGTATCATTGACAGAATAGAGGAAGAGGAAGTACAAATACAACTCATTTCTATGACTCTATTATAAAAATAATAATTATTACAAAGTTAGAAACAAAAAAAGGGTTTCAACAATCCTCATATAGTTTCATATTTGATTAATGATTTATAGTAAAAAATTATTCAATTGAAAATATCCAATGAAAATTTATAATATGTATATGTATGTCCTTTAAATTTCAAAACCTGTAAATTTCAATAATATATGAACGCAGGGCCAGGGCCATGCAAGTTAATAGTTATAATAGTTTTAACTGTTATTAATTTATTTAACCATTTTAAATAAATAGTTTGTTAAAGTTAAACTTATGATACATGTTACCATGACTCATGAATCATGAATCATGATTCCTGATCATGCAATTTAAATTGTATAAATAATATTGAAAATTGATTTAAAAATAAAAAGTTCAAATTATAACTTATATATAAATGTTCATATAAAATATTGAATATTAATTTATTAATTCATTGCTTCCTATTTTCAAATCTAAATTTATTTAAATATCATGATCATCATAATATTTTAAATTTTTTATCATATTTTGAATTAAATGAAAAATGTCATAGTTATTTAGATTTAGATTTAAATTAAGTTATCATTATCAAGCTGATGCAATTTAGCAAATATTGATTATAATCTAAATTAATTTTAATTAAGTAAAAATGTTGTGATTATTAAATTAAGTTATCATTATTAAGCAATTACTGATCGATGAATGATTACAATTTTCAAATTATAATTTATATTTTTGAAAATTTGATGTTTCATTAATTTTACATGTTTAATTTTATTCTAATCTAAATCAGGGATTTTAGAAATTGTCAAGAAATTCAAATAATTTGTATGTTTTAACTAAATCATTTAGTTAAAATGTGTGCAATTGGTTACTGCACTCTGTGATTTTAATTTTAATTTGCATTCTATAATAATAAGATAAATTATAACTTAAATTATTAATATTTGTTATGTGAAAGATTTAGCGATTCACGAATTGATCTAGATCATTCAATGAACAATAGATCAACAACTGCAGCTCTATTTCGGGCCAAATTTTAAAAGATCTGAGTTAAACTCTATTTCTACACAAAATTGAGACACATGTAGTCCAAGATTCTTTCTTATAGTTATATATGACCGTTGATTAAAAGAAAGAATGACGACCTAAGATGAATTTTGGATCGATTTGGGGAATGTTTTTCCATGTGCCTAAATTCATCCAGAATCATGACACATGTCTAGTCATTGCAATGCTCAATTAACTGTGAGGACTCAATTATTATGTTTAGTCTTTTTAACTAGTTAATCCTGACTCTTAAGTAAAAGAAAGATCAACGTCCCAAGATGAATTTTAGGTAAATTTTGGGAATGTTATCATTGTTGTCAGGAAACATCTAGAATCATGACACATATCAAGGATACGTGTCCATGACAAGTGTCATGATTCCGGATGACTCTTGACAACAATAATAACATTCCACAAATCGGCCCAAAAATCATATCTAGCGAGGTTGTAGGGGCCGTTGATTATTCAGTTTGATTTTTATTATTTAATTTATTAAAAATGTGAAAATTTCAAAATTCAAATGTATAATGTAATTAATTATTACTTTTTATTAGTATAATTATGTACATTATTGATGATAATTACATGTACATTGTAAAAAGTATAGTACTTTAAACCATTAATTACTTATGACATAACATTCAACTATTAACCTTTTACTTTTATGTTTTTAGAATACAAAGTTCAAAGTTCTTGAGAGTCTAATACTGTAGGGTTTTCAAATTTCAAAGAGTATGACTGAATTTCATTTTCTATTTTAAAGATTGAAAGTTTGAACTTGAGTATCATAGAGAAACACCAATTATCTGAGTATCTATTAGTACCAGCATTATCGAATCTCAATTCTCAATTTTGGGTGTTTAATTTTTTTTAAAAAAAATTGTAGTGTAATTGCAACAATAGAAATCTTACTGTCTTAGGTTTACACTTTACATTTTTTTAATTAGGGCTTGAAGAAGAATTTGGCGTAATAACTAGTAGCAGGCATGGGAAACAAAAATTCAAAAACCTCCAGTACGAGTGCAAGAAAAAAGGAAAAGAAAGACATTATAGAACTCAGGCAAGTGCTACAAACCCCAAGTTTCACTGATGAATATCATGGTATTTTTTATCTTGTTATCCATGGAGATTTGGGAATCATGGTAATTAGATATTCATTGTTTAATAAGTGGAAAGATCCACAAAAGGGAGGAAATTATTTCAAATATAACAAAATTATTAGCGCACATATAAATAAACTAGTCACTTTGGTTAGTGGATTAGCAAACCTCTCTCTACTCGAAGTATTCCCTTTCCCTAAAATTGTAATGCTATGCACTCATAATTATGATGAAAATAGAAAGACAATTGTAAACCAAAACACTTAGGAGGAAATTTTATCCAAAACTAAGAGTGAATTGTTCACTCTATTAGACCTAGGGCTAGGGTTTAAACCAAAAAGCTTTAATGAGTGCATTGACTTAGATAAACTAGCACATGCTTATGACAAACTACATAGAGTTTTTCAAGATTCATATATTAAGGGTTTAATAAACTTAGAGTATTCTACTGATCATACTAGTATTATTGTTGTACTAGACATAGACCATAAGCCTCCTTATCAGTATGATATTTTTGTGCCATGCGTTCAGAATACTATTTCTTTGTTATCATTTTATCTAGGATTGGACAACTACAAGGAAATGGTTGCTAGTATTCTTGAAATGATTTATAATATCCATTGTTGAGGTTAATCATTTGAGAAGGTAGAAGTAAGATATAATTATGTTTAGCACATTGTTGAATCTATGCAAGAGCAATTACTAATGATTAAACAAAGTACAACTATAGGAAAGATAAAGATATTTAGGTTCATAAGTTACTTATGCTACATTATTTTAGCAAAGCATCACCCAATATTTCACACTAAGAACAACAAGCTTGATATTGAGGTCTATAAATTTGATGAGAAAACCCAGAAGAAATCAAAGACTCCAAGTCTAGTATATGAGTAGACACATAATATAAGGATGACTGGTAACAAGCATAACTACAAACATTTTGTAAAATTATTTTTGGCACCTATTTACCAAAAAATCATAGACACTTTGATGCCTAGATTTCCTGTGTATTGTAATGATTGCATTCAACTGGTAAGTCAAATTCAATTAACTGACTGGTTCTTCATGGAAGACTACACTGTATTAAGGTTTTATAGTTCAGTGGTTGAACTATGTAAACTTCCAATGTGAGTTAGAGAAAGGGTTTTTGCACTGGAATATGTATGGCAAATGGAGAGTGCAAATGAAATTTTTAGTGGACAACAAAAGAAAATGGTATTCCCTTCCTTGCCTTTTGCAATTGGAGGCCTCACATATGAGAGAAAGGCTTTCAAAGTGGCAAATAAATTGGTAATTTTTTTTAGCTTTGATTTTGTTAGTCACTAGAATTATGATCTACTAAATATAATAAAAACAAGACTTATTGCCAATGGGAACTCTACAAGAAAATATCATCATGAGGAGATGCCATTGATAGAAAAGTTTAAAAACATGGATTCGTGGGATGAGGTTAAGAAAGAGATGGAGACACATGCAACAGAGAATAATATTACAATGCAAGAATTGTCATCCAAATTATGACATTGCACATATTAGAGTCACACAAATCAAAGCGTCTGACATACTTAAATTTCTATAAGAAAGCATCTCAACCTTCTAAAATTTCTATGCCAAAAACAATTAAAAAGGCGTACAGATCTAAATTATGGTGTCAAACCAAGATGATTGATTTTTGGAAAATAAGGCAAAATTTGGGTGAACCAAAGACCTTAGCAACTTTTGAGGAAATTGAGGAGGATGAACCATTTAGCAATTATTGGAATAAAGAGGATCCATCTGTAGTATATCAATTTGGCACTTGCAATGATAGTAATAGTCAAAGACTGAAGAACCTTGACTCCGATGAAGATATTCAAGGTACTTATGATATCAGGTCAACCAAGAATATTTTTAAACTTCAAATGAGTGATTCTATTAAAAAAATGTATAGTAAATGGGCAAGTGTGATACAAAACATGGGTTATACAAGTATAGGGCCCATTGGTGCAAGTGCTAAATGGATTTGGAATCCAATTGTAATACCAAACCCACCCAAATGTGGAAGTAAACCAGTCATTAGACTCTCAATGATATTGAAGATGATTCATCAAGAAAGGGAAAAAACATTATACATCTTTTGAAGGTCATCCCAAGACAAAATTTGCTAAATCTTAAAATCTAGTTGTAGTTGATCCCACTGGCACTGGCATTGACACTAGCATGGGTGAACCTTGTACAAAAAAGTAAAAATTTATGAAAATTACAATGCAAGCAATGTCAACGGTTACTTCACCAATGTATGCACCAGCATTTTGGACAAATCTTGAAAATATTCCTAAAACACTAGGATTTGGAATGGGTCATCTTTAGGTTGTTTGTAATCCTCAAAATACAATTATAGATAGAGTAAGTGTAACCGGAGTTGGAGGAGCATACAAAAATACAATTGATAATTCACCTTTCAAATACTCAATTGTGTCAACAAACCCATATTTTAGTTTAAATGACTTTGCAACAAATTTTGATTGGAAAAGCAAAAGAAATAGGCAAATTATGAAGACTTTGAAAAGTGATGCAGTTATTGAACATCAGGGATCTAGTAAAAGTCTATTTCCAACATATGATCCAAACACCAAAATGATGAACTTCATGGTTGTTATGCCCCTAACTAGAGATAATAATATACCATAAAATCTAATAAATTATAATGATTTACAAGTTACTAGTCTTCAAATGGATTTCTCAAAAGTGAAAAATATTGACAAAATGAATATATCAAAAGAGAGCAACAAAATGGTCTACTCTACACTTCTGAAAGTAGAGAGGGAAAACCAAAGTCTTGCAAAGCAAATAGAAAATTTATAGGTAGACCTTGATAATGTGAAGGCCATGGAGAAAGCAACAGATAATAGGTTCAAAGAATTGCAAAATAGGATAAAGAACTCTTCTTCTATAGAGGAAAGTATCCAACAAGAAAACATGAATAAACAACTAAAAATTTTGACTAAAGAATTGGATGAGGGCAAAAAAAAATTTGAGAATGAAAAAACCTCTACTAGACAGTTGTTCAAGTCTATAGAGCGTAGTGCATAGGTAAATAATAAATTGAAAACTAGCCTAGACTCTATTGTCAAAAATAAATAAAAATTGAAGATTGAATGGAAAAAGTACTCCTCTACTGAAAATTCAGTCCATAATTTGAAGATGGCATTGGAGAATGGAATGAAAAAAGAGTCTAATGCAAGGATAATTTATAATTTGTAGAAGGAATTGGGGAATGAAAAGAAAAAAGAGGAGTCTAGTGCAAACACAATCCAGAATTTGAAGAAGCAATTGGAGAATATGAAGAAAAAAGAGGAGTCAACTACAAAGACAATCCTTGATTTGAAGAAGGAATTGGAAAATGCAAAGAAAATAGAGTCTAGTAGAAATAGAAAGACAATCCACCATATGAAGAAGGATTTGGACAATACAAAGAAAAAAGAGGAGTCAATTGCGAAGAAAATCCTTGATTTGAAGAAGAAATTGGAGAATGTGAAGAAAGAAGAGTCTACTCATACTACAAACTATTGGAAATATAAGAGGAGTAACTAAGAAGGGAGGGGTGAATCAATTACCACAAAAACAAATTTCAAATCACTTAGAAGTCAATATAAATTAAAAACTCTATGTAAACTATATTCTATTGTTACTCAGAAAACACATAGGCACTTGGTTTACACTATCAAATGTTGTAACTCAGTAAACACTAAAATAACTTGGCAAATTCTTATCATGAAAATCTTAAGATATTATCTATGGTTAATCTTACTTTAACTTAGTGTAGGACTAGAAAATGGGCTAATATCTAACATACTATGATGAAATCACAAACTCAATAAACATATGCTAATACCCTCTAGCCTACCATGAAAGCCAAATAAACAAAGAAAGCAACATAAAGTTAAAACCCCCTCTTTCATTTGTAGCCCCCATGTCCTTCTTTCTTCTTTATATGGTGTAGCTCCAATTTCTTATAATGCACACAATTGAAAAGAAAAAAGCCTATGATATGGTAATAATATGAGAATACTAGAAGACTGATTTTAAGCTTGAGAGACCAAAAACCAAGGGACCAAAAATGAGAGCAATTTAGCTCATTTTATAGCCAACACACAAGATGAGAGCATTGGACTTGTCACCTTGGATATGCGACTTGAAAAGACATTCCTTTCAGAATCCATGAAAAATATGACACAAGATTCCAAATGTAGGATTGTATGACGCTTGCAAGTCAAACATGGCTAAAATGGCGGAGGATCTATGATGCGTCATGTGACACCTCAAAGCCACTTAAAGCCAAGAATCTATGACAATGATAGTTAAGTATAGATATGTGTTAAGGAATAATAATATATGGATTATGGCATATCGTAGCCAAGTGTAAGGGTAAAATCCATGATGCAAGATTCTCATGTGTCATGATGATGTCAAGATTATGTCAAAATTATGTGGAATGTTTGAATTAAAAATCCACATATCCACACAAATGGAAATCAGGAATTTGGAAATTAGAAGTGGAAAAAGAGACCTAGGAAATTGAGAATTCCCATGGTTTGTGAATGATGAATCAATTAATTAACAAAATTAATTAATTGAGGATGTTAAATAGGAAGAATGATTAGAGGAATGAAATAGGATTAAATCATGGGTTATTTAACCCTATAGATAAAATTAGTAGACGATTGACTAATTTGATTGATAAATGCGACAATTTCCTTTGATGAAAATGTGACGATTATGCAGATTGACTAGGATAATGATGGGTAGACCAAAGCTATGGTCAAGTTGATTGATTGATTAAATTGATAACATGCCAAGGACACATGACATGAATTAAGGACACATAACATTTAACTAATATCATAAATGCTACGAGATCGAGATTGATTGATATGGTTGATCATTATAACATCGATGAATACTATCAATGTTATTAAAATGGTTTGATGATGTCATGATCTAAAACTAAGGGACTCAACAAAGTCAATGATCAAATGATAAGAATGATGGTTTGACCTAACACTTAGAGCCATGATAGTACTAAGGTCATATTGATAGGTTTGATGGATTGATAGGTTTCTGAGGCACTGAAAGCCACAACAATGCCTATAATTGGATAAATGATGATTGATTTAGGATGTTTGAGATATTTTAGTTTGGTTATGGTTGATTCTAGGTTATTTTATGTAGATTTCTGGTGATTTTGGGTTGAATTGATATGATTTTGAGTTGATGAAATGGTTTTTGGGTTGATTGGATATGATTTAGAAATGATCTACAATTGATGTGGAAATGGATATGAATGATGAAGAATACTGTTGAGATATAATCAAGTTGGCCAAAAGATCAAAATTAGTGAAATAAGGAAATGAGACAAGTTAGTATGAAAATGTGATGAAATTGTAGACATGAACCATTTTTTAGCATCTAGATTTTTTCCCTCTTCGATGCAATGTGATTTAGAGAGTAATGTCAAAGAATCTTGATGAAAAAGTCATAAAAGTATGCACCAATAATGGTGGTATATATGGGTGAACCCTCAATAAATTGACTGATATATATTTATGATAGGTTAATTTTTTGATATGAGAAGACAAAAACCATAGCAATTGACAGATCACAAATCAAAGATCAAATACAAAAGTTATGGGGTTCAAAGTGCAAAGTGGGGGTCAATCGGGGCCCCTAGAGTAATTTCATGGGCTACCACTCAAGGAGGTGACAAAATAATGAAAATTCTATGTCAATTTTTTGACAATAAAGATATGAATCCAATGCAACTGACAGATTACAAATTTGAATTGAAATGCAAAAGTTATGCACTCTAGAGTGCAAGATAGGGGCTTTGGGAGCAGTATGAAAGTACCAAGTGTGTTCAAAATGCACCCAAGTGCACCCAGGAAATAGTTGGTGATTCCAAGTGCACTATGAAAGTACCAAGTGTTCCCTAGGCACACTTGGGAAGCCCAATTGTGCTCAAACAGTGCAGATTGTGCCCCAGAAGGCTCCAGGGGCCAAAATTAGTCTGACTGCACTTGGAATGACTTGAAACTTTGTGTGCATGTCCAAAATGATGGAAAGAGGTCAGAATATGGGTAAAATTAGTTATACATGGTCAAATGTGGCCAAACTTGGGTCAAATTGAGGGTAGACTTGGTGGGAAGCCACAGAAGGTTGATAGGTAGTGTATGAAGATGGAGGAAGATGATTTGGTGTATCAAAGTAAAAGACCATGGTGATGAATGAAGTGGATGTTAGAAGATAGGGGAGATGAGATAAGGAACAATTAGAAAGAGACGAGGACTTTTGCTTTTAGAAAGTGCACTATATGTCAATGGAGCTTTATTTTGATATGGTAAATGGAATGCAATGCATCATGGAATAAGGGGCCAGAATGCAACTACAAACCTTTTGTGTAAACAAAAATGATGTAGACATAAAATGATCCTTTCCTTCCTGAGGCATATAGATATGCCCCAAACTCTCAAAGGTACATTGTTTAATAGACAGAAAAGAAAAGATGACCATGAACCATCCTAGCCACTCTGATAGATTAGTTTATATCATCAAGTGGCATAGGAACATGATCAAAGAAAAATAAAGAAAAAATAAATCACTCACTAAATAGCTTGAGCCAATAGCTATTCTTGTCCATCATTACCTTCTTTTTAGGTTTTTGGTCTTCAGATAGTGTTTGGCAGGTTGATCATGTGATAGCTCTGTTTGTTGATTTAGTTGATAGGTTCATACTGATACATTGGATTGATTGTTGATTCACATTGCTTAGATAGTGTGATTATCATGAAAGTGTCATGCTTTGAGTCTTAGTCTCTGAAAGTGTGAGTGTTTAAGAAAAGGGGGTGATTATCTGCAGTGAGTATTTACAAGATTTATTATAAATTTTTGGATGGATTTTATAATTTTTTAGGGTATTTAAGAATATTTGATGTTTTTGTGTTACTCATTTCTTCAGGACTTTTTACAATTTTGAGGATTTACTTAAGGATATTTTATGATGTTTAGGGTTTTCTTTAGGATTTTTTAGTGGTTTTTTCAGAACATTATATGATTTTTTCAATTTATTCATGACATTTTAATGAATTTATTCTGGACATTTCATGATTTTTAGTGATTTGTTTCAAGATCATAAGGAGTCTCAAGTGTTAGCTCCAATTCATTATGTGATAAGTCTGATGGATAAAAAGTGCTTAGGGATATGCCCCCAGTTCAAGTTCAAACTCATGCACTGTGTAGGTAATATGCCCCTAGACAAGATGTAGACTATGTATAAAGTCCAAAGATAGAGGATGTACAAATTGGTGATGCTTAGGTAAGATAACAATGGACATTAACCATTTCATGGGTTGTGATCAAGGATGAGGGATGTCTTGTAATATGAAGGATATGATCATGAAATGATAAAAAGGGGGAATAACCAAATGGAATAATGATAGATGGATGAGCAATAACTAATTATACATGGTAGCTATTTTCTAGGTTTTCACCATGATACTTACCCAAAGCACCTGTTTGCCAAATTTTCACTTTTGGATGAAATTTTTCTCTTGACTCAAATTTTCATGTCAAGATGCTTATTTTCTAGGTTTTCATCAAGTCATCCATTTTTTCATGACCTTTTACCATTTTTTGATTTTTTTAAGGACTTTTAGATAGAATCATAGATGTTGATGAATGCTAAGAAGAAATCTATTGTTGGTACTGCTAGCTGATAATCTTTAGATCCATAACTGACCATAATTGCACAGGATTTGTTCCAAGTCTGTAGCTAAAATCAAACCACTAGAAAGGCCTCAAGATATACCATCATGTACCTTATGTAAGATAGTGTCTACTTCTCATGAATCAATGCATCCAAGGATAAATGGGTCAATGGATATGTTGTGTGTGATGTCACTGATGATGGTGTGCTCAAAGGCTTACTAGATAGAGGTTGTATTTTGGTTATTGGACAAGTTAGGTAGTAGAATTTGGGTATAAGTAGTTTGATATAAGAAAGAGCTGGGAGGATTGAGACCAATGAGTTCCCACATGAAGGCTGATCGAGAGAGCTCAAAAATACTTCGTGGCATGTTGAACACTGGAACACTAATATTCATGGCATCAACTTGTTCATTTTGTAACCCTGGGAGCTGCTTAACTTTTTCTTTTTCACGGTCTAATGACACCTTTCAATTTTCACCAAGAGACCTATTCTTGTCATTTTTTCTTTATTTTCAATTTTGCATTTGGAAGATGGAGTTGACTCCCTAGAATATGTCAATGTGTTCACTTCAGGCAAAATTACTTCTTGATGATTGTCAATGATAATGCCTTCATAGATTTCAAATTCTATTACAAGATAGTCATCATTGTCAAATCAATCAAAAATTGGTGGGCCATATTGGTCCCAATCTAATAGTTCAGGATAACTTGAGGGGATGTCATCATCAGTGTTGAATGGGCTTTGGTTGAAGGTATATATATGGATCTCAGATTCAATTGTATTAGTGGGATCAACAAAGATATGGTCAAGGGCATAAGGATTAATGATTTTAGGTTGGGTGTCCTTAGATGCCTTTTCATCATTTGAAACATCCAAAACCTAACATGTAGGTGCCATAGTAGTAGGATGACCTATTTGCAATGGTTTGAATCTAAGCCCCAAATTAGGAGGTCATCCTTTTGGAGTGACAGGTTCAATTATTCCTTGTTTTTGATATCCAAGACCACTATAGCAATCATAGCTTATTTTTGCACGATAGTAAACCCAGATCCATACTTGCTAAGAGATATCAAAGTGGGTTCTTGTTCTTCTTTTTCTTTCTCAACATAGACAAATGTATCCTCATTGATAAATGTGGCATTTTGTGTACTGATCTCATAATGTTGTGCTTGCAATAGTTGTGATTTACCATAATATTGGGGAGAAATAGGTGACTCCCTAATGTGAGATATTTGAGACATAAAGTATTCTCCACACCCTTTGTCTTCAATCTTTAGCTTTTCCTTAGCCTTATTGAGGAGTATATTAGCATCCACATACTTAGAGGAATTTGTGGGTTATGCTTTATTATTTGTTGGTACTTGGTGTGTAGTAGCATCTCTTAGATTAGCCCAAAACTAGAAAGGATCTGGATTGCCAGGGATAATAACCTCCATATTGTTGTAGGAAAACTTTAGACATTGATGATATGTAGAAGGCACAACTTGCATAGCATGGATGAAAGGACATTCTAGTATCATATTACAATTCATTTTGATATCTAGGACCTAGAACAATGTGTTTTCAATAGCTAGACCAACTCTTATATGATGTCACCCTTGGAGAAGCATCATCATCATAGGCCTTTATTGTGATTCTGCAAGAGGGATCTACATCTTCTTCAGAGTAACCCAAACCCTTAACAACTTTAAGGGTACAGATGTTCAGTCCTGCACCTCCATCTATTAGAACACATCTAACCTTGGCATTATGGATAAAGACTTCAAGTGTTAGGCTTAAACCACAGACAAAAATAACAATTACATGTAAATATAAACAATATTAGAAACTAATAGATCACACAAAAGAGAAAACAAGACACCAAGATTTAATGTGGTTCACCCAAACCCTGGGCTATGTCCACCAAACAATAGGTCCAATATTATTATGATCTAGTGATTACAACCTAATTACAATTTGTAATCTCTTATAGTTCAATACTACCACAAGAAGAAATTTTTGCATCACACATTATGAAAAACCTCTAACCCTAAGCTCTTTTATACAAGTATTTTTACAGCTTTAGAGTTATAATTAATAATTATAGTACTTTCCTGATCAATGACCAAAAACTAACAATCTCCCACTTGGGGACTGATTAAGCTCCACACTAGACAATAATCTCCCACTTGGAGACTGATCTTGTAGCTATTTTGCTACTCCATGAGGCTCCCATTGGAACAAACCACCCTAGACTCTATTGTTCTTTTATTCTACTTAGTCTAGAAGACCAAATGAAGCTGAAGAGGATTTCAACTTCTCCCTTGTTACTACCTTTTAAATATATCCACTAGATTGTCATCTATATGTATCTTGTCCAACTTTAACTGGCCATCATCCAAAATTGACTAAATAAAATGGTACCACAACTGAATGTGTTTTGTCTTTAAATGTAGAGCTAAATTCTTTGTAAGATGAATGGCACTTTGACTATCTATAAACAAATAATTATCCTTCTAAGGTTGTCCCAATTCTTCTAGGAAGAACTAAAGCCATATCATCTCCTTGGCTACCTTGTAGTAGCAAAATACTCTACCTCGATAGTGGATAAAGCATTAACCTTCTGTAACCTAGAAACCCAACTCATTGCTACCCCACCAATAATAAATACATAAACTATAGTACTCCACCTAGTATCAATATCCCCTGCCAAATCTAGGTCAACTTATCCTTATAAATTAGTATTAGAGAACCTAAAGTGCAAACACTTACTAGATGTACCTCTCAAATATCTGAGAATCCATATAATTGCATTCCAATGCTCAAGCCCTAGATGACTCAAATACTTGCTAATGACTCCCATTGCATGTGCAATATCTAGCCTTGTACATACCATATCATACATCAAGCTTCTTATAGCTAAAACATAAGGTACCTTAGACATCTTATCCTCCTCTTCTTGTGTCTTGGGAAACATCTCCTTAGTCAACTTCAAATGACTAGCTAAAAGTGTATTGACAGCTTTAACATTCTCCATAGAGAAACATTGCAACACCTTCACATATAATCAACCTAAGATAATGCCAATTTCTAGTTCTTCCTATCTCTGCAAATCTTCATACCAAGGATTTTTTTTCTGCCCCCAAATCCTTCATAGCAAATGCATGTACTAATTATTCTTTTAACCCCTTAATGTGATCCATGTTAGACCCAACTACAAGCATATTATCAACATATAAACATAAAATTATGTAGCTGGCATCATCTAACCTCTTAAAATAAATACAATGATATGAATGACACCTACTATATCCATGCTCATTCGTAAAACCATCAAATTTTAGATACCATTGTTGAGGTGCTTGCTTCAAGCCATATAAACTTTTCTTCAACCTACACACTAAGTTCTTCTTATCTCTTCATCCAAATCACCATGAAGAAAGGTTGTTTTAACATCAAGTTGCTCCAAATGCAAATCTTCAATAACTCTACAATACTTAAAGCAGTACAAATAGAAGTCATTTTAACAACAAGAGAGAATATCTCATCAAAATCAATGTCTTTTTTTGTGCAAATCCTTTTATCACTAACCTAGCTTTAAATATTTTCTTACCTCCATCCTCTTCTTTCAACATATAAACTAGCTTATTGCGTAAAGCCCTTTTACCTGCAAGAAACTTGCATAAATCCCAAGTCTTATTTTTTAGCAAAGAGTCCATTTTGTCTTTCATTTTAGACTCCCACTAAATCTTAAGTATCCACTTGCATAGCTTCATCATAACATTTAGGTTCACCAGCATTAGTAAGTAAATAGAATACAAAGAAGGAGAAAAACTTTCTAGAGGTCTAATTAGCCTTGTTGCCTGTCTAACATTCACTGGGGTGTATGGTATCTATGTTGCGGTTGTTGCACATCATGAGGAATTATAAGAAAATTATCTCTTAGAGTATCATCTAGCACTACATAATCATATTCTTTCTTCTCATGTTGCTATAATAGATCTTTGTACAACACTTTCTCATTGAATATGACATCCTTACTTCTTACAATTTTATAATTTTTAAAATATTAAAGCCTATAACCAAATTCATCAATGCCATATCCAAAAAATACATATTTCTTTGACTTATCTTATAGCTTGGTTCTATTTTTAGAATCTATATGAGCAAATGCTTCACAACCAAAGGTTTTGAGAAAAGAATAACTCACCTTCTTCCCAATCCATGCTTCCTTTGGAATACCATAGCCTAAAGGAATAGAGGAACCTCTATTAATCAAATATATAGTAGTATTGATAGCCTCCACCCACATGTTTAAAGGCAACCCTACATGCAACCTCATGCTTCTTACACGCTCCATTATAGTCCTATTCATGCGTTTAGCAACTCCATTTTCCTGTGGAGTCCTTGGAATAATTTTATGTCTATGAATACCATTAGTGGAGCAATAATCTTCAAATTATTAATTGCAATAATCACCACCATTATCAGATCTGAGACATTTAAATTTCTTAATAGTCTCATTTTCAACCAAGCATTTCCATTTCTTAAAAGTTTGAAATACATCAGATTTTTGTATAAGGAAATAAACCCATAGTTTTCTAGTTGCATCATCAATAAATGTAACAATAATGAGAGCCACCAAGGGAAGATACCTAAGCTGGTCCCCATACATCTATATGCACAAGCTCTAATCTCTCACTTTTATTTTTCTTCCCAGTCTTAACAAAACTCACTCTCTTTTGTTTTCCATACACACAACTTTCATAGAAATCCATATTAACACATTTTAGACCTAGTAAAAAATTATTTGAATGAAGTACTTTCATACCTTTCTCACTCATGTGCCCAAGTTTTTTGTGCCATAGCATTGTCTTAGAATCTACAACATTTTTTTGTTCTCCCTTCTCAACTACAACAATTATTCTTGAATATTCAATTTTCTCTAAAACAATCAAAGTAGAGGGCAATATGATTAGTACAAAGATATAAGGTGCCTATTTTCACACCTTTTGCTACTACAAGGGAACCTTTTGAAACATTTCAATTTTTATCATTAAAAGTAACTACATTGAAATTAAATTCCTACTCAGCCTTGGAACATATCTTACCTCATGTAGTAGCCAATGATTCTCATTCTACAACTTAGTTTTAACTTTTCCCTTTCCAATAATATGACAAGGTTCATTATCACCCAAATATACAAGCCCAAAATCCCCTTGGACATAATCAATAAAATAACCTCTATGAGGTGTAGCATCAAATGAAGCACCAGAATATAAAATCCATGAATCATCAATGCTCTCTAAAGATAGAAGAAAATCATTCTCTTTGGATTTGTTACTTACCACATTTACCTCCTTGTTTCCTTCTAGTTTATCTCTTTCATTGTTCTTTCGAGTTGAACAACATTTCTTCTTATGCCTTGGTTTCCCATAGTACCGGCAATCTCCCAGTCCTCTAGATTAAGACCTCTTCCCCTTTGACTTTCCTCTTGATTTCCCATGATTTTAGAATTATTTCCTCTCTCAGTCATTCTACCTCTTCTTTGTGCATTCAAAGCACTTCCTAATGTAGATCCACTTGAGGTTTTCTTATGAGTTTCCTCACTCAAAATAATACTGATCACATCATCATATTTTAGGGTATTAGATTTTCAAACATAATTACTCACAGTCATTACCAAGCCATTCCAGCTTTCAAGAAAAGAACACAAAATCAAGAGAGTGCTAATTTCTTCATCAAAATTAATACCCACAAAAGATAACTGACTAGTAATAGTATTAAACTCATTTAAATGATCTACAATAGATCTACCTTCTGCAATTTTCATATTAAATAAACACTTCATGAGAAATACCTTTTTTGAAGCAGAGGGCTTTTCATACAATTTCGCTAGGGTTTCCATCAACTCTTCCATCATCTTCGCTTTTGTAATGTTAAATGTCACTGATGGTGCTAGGCATAATCAAATACTTCCAAGTGCCTTCCTACCTAAAATCTCCTAGTCCTCGTTTGTCATAGTTCCCCAATTCTTAGTTTTTCCTTCCAACGGCTTCCATAAATCTTTATAATAGAGATAGTCCTCTATTTGCATCTTCCATAACTGAATGTTCTACCTATTAAACTTATCAACCCTCAGCTTACCCTTGTCATCTCTCCCACCCAACCATGAGACTTTCTTATAGAGGATAACTGGAATTTTTAAAAAAAAAAATTGCTCTGATACCACTTGTTAGGCTTAAACCATAGACAAAAATAATAATTACATGTAAACATGCAAATATAAGCAATATTAGAAACTAATAGATCATACATAAGAGAACACAAGACACCAAGATTTAACATGGTTCACCCAAATCCTAGGCTACATCGACCAAACATCAAGTCCAATATTATTACGATCCAATGATTACAACCTAATTACAATCTATAATCCCTTACAACTCAATATTGCTGCAAAAAGTAATTTTTGCTTCACACACTATGAAAAACCCCTAACCCTAAGCTCTTTTATACAAGTATTTTTACCACTTTAGGGTTATAATTAATAATTACATGTTAGCCCAAAATCTTGATTAAACAAGGCCCAAATTTTTTTTTGGGCCAATGCCCCAAGCCCCAAAGAATTATGAAGTATGTACAGTACTTCCCTGATCAATGATCACAAACTAACAATCTCCTACATGGGGGCTAATTAGGCTCCTCACTACACAACATCATAATGAAGAGGGTCATTATGGTTGGGTCTATCTTTAGGAATATCTCAAAGGGAAAAGGTGATATGTTGTGATGTAGATAAGTTTCCAACTATGGCCTGGAACTGGGCAACATTAATGTTATCTAGGACTACTAACTTTTTGAGAGCTTGATCCAAGATCTTCTGATGGTGGAGTAACATATGTAGTAAATCCAAGATGGATATTTGTGCAGGGGTCTTACCAAGTTGTTCAACAAGGCTATAATCAGATAAATTAGGAGCATTAGGTCTACTAGGGGGTGTAGATCTCGTAAAGGGAGTAGGTCTAGAAGGAGCTCTAGGTAGGGTGATCTTGGTATGACACATAGTGACAGTGCAAGGAGGGTCTTTAGCCTTTAAGGTGAATCTAGATATGTGGAAGTCAAACTCATTAAAGTAATTTATGGTGTAGTCATATCCAGTATATGTGTGATTCACATTAGCTTGTGAGTTTGAGTTTGAATTGGAGGCCTTCTCTTTGTCACGATTACCAAAAAGATCTTTAAAAATAGTGTAATTAGTGTTGGATGCTAGCAATGAAGGATTTACAATAACTATACCATCATTGATGAGGTCTTGGATTTCATGTTTGAGCTAAAAACATGAGGTAGTCTTATGTCCTCTAGTATAGTGATAATGATAGAATTTATTGTTGTCCCACCACTCTGATTTTGTCGGTGGCTCATCCTTGATTGGGGGTAATTGCAAGAAGTTATTACTCAATTATTGTTGAAGTGCAGTGTTGAGAGGTATCCTCAAGGGTGTGAATTTTTTGTCCTTGGTTCTAGTATGTCTTCGAGGTTTGTCCCACATGGAAGTTTCAATTTTCTACTATTGAGGTGATGTTTATTGGGAGTTTGTGAATTTATAGGGTTTTCACCTTTCAAAGTTAGTTGAGGTTATGTTGCACTAATCGTACATGCATCCACAATGGCATTATTGGTCACATTCTTGTTTTTGGAGAAAATTTTTTCATTTTCATTAGACGAGTTGGTGTTTGTGTTTTCCTTGTTCATTTTGAGGATTTCTTTATGGATAAGAGCGTCTTCAATACTAGCCCCTTTTTTCATCATCTTGGAAATGGTGCTTGGACTTTTGATCTTGAGTTTGTACATTAAGTCAGGGACTAGGTTTTCAATGCATATATTAACTTGTTGTTCCTCAAGAATGTTTAATGAGTATTAACTGACTAAATTTCTCTAGCGTAATAAGATTGTGATAAATGACTCTCCCATCTTCTGTTTAGTTGAGCACAAATCAGAAAGCATCACCTCATTTGTAATGTTGAAGGCAAAGTGGGAGATGAACTTGTTTGGTAACTCGGACCAAGATTTTATATTACCAAGAAGTTTGGAGTACCATTCTAGTGTGGGCCCACCTAGAGAATGAGAGAATAGTCTCATGAGGTAGGTGGGCTCATCACTGAGTTTATTACAAGAGGCACAAAATTTCCTTATGTGATCAATGGGGTTTCCTTTTCCTTGGTATTTTTTGAATCTAGGCACCTCAAAATATTTTGGGAAAGGAGGCATATATAGACTTTTATCAAATAGATTAGGATGTAAGTCCCTTTTTGTATATAGAGCTTGTTTCCTCTGGACTCCCAGTGCCTTGACTTGTTTGGATAGTTGTTTTAATTGTGCTAGTAACTCTTCATTAGGGTTTTGAATGACAGTCTTCTCTTTGAGTCATTTGTGTCTATGAGTAGATCATCTGATATGGTGAGAACTATGTTTACTCGGTTCTAACATATCTATGTCTAAAGAGTTGGGTGATGTGTCACTAGGTGGTGCAGGTATGTTAGTACCTCAAAGACAAAAAGGTCCTTATTGTGGTACACATTAGGGTACTCATTGTGATACTTTTTGTGGTACTTGTGGTATTTATTGTTATTGTTGCATGACTTGTTGTGGTTTTTGTTGTGCCATTTGTTGTGGTTTTTGTTGAGATACCTTTGTTGGTTGCATGTGAGACTGTGAATGTCACTATTGTTGTAGAGGTATCTATTGAGGTTCTCGTGGCATATGTTGTTGTTGTAACAAGTGTTGGTGATAGGAAATTTATTGCTCAAGGCATCTTTGGTATTCTAATTGTTGTTTTAGTTGCTCTTATTGTTTATCAAACATGGTTTTTTGTTGTTGGAATTACTATTGGTACATTACATGAAATTCAAGTGGATTTACATTGGATTGCTTGTTAGGAACATTGGATCCTTGTACCACTTGAGGTTGTTGCTACAGTTGATGTTTTTGTTGATATGTTGCATTCATGTTAAGTGGATTTTGACTTGGTTATGCATTAGAAATGTTAATTCCTTGTATCATTGTACGTTGTTGTTGTCTTTGAAGTTGGTTATGCCCTTGAGAATTGAACATCATGTTTGGGTTGTTGTTTTGATACCTTTGTGTATTAGATGTTTCACTCTGGGACATCATACTAATTTGGCAATGAGCCATTTTTTTTATAGGAATGGGTGAAATTTCAATAAGGCTCTTCATTTATAAGGATTGATCTATCTTTGCAATTAACAAATTGATTCACTTTTGATTAATAATAATTTCTCTTTTTGCTCACTAAGAATGTCTCCTCTATGGATATGAGAATTTTGGCCTCCATAGATTTTGCTTCTTTCTTTCCTATGACAAGTGTTTGCATGCAAGAAATTCTTGGGAGATATGGGGTTAATCTTTAATCAATTTCAATAGATTTTGACATGATACCTAGAGATAAGATTAGGTAAAGGTTGGAGGAAATTGAGGTCCCTATACATCTTAAAGTAGTTGTTTACATACTAAATGAGGAGTCTAAAGTTAAAATTAAAACTTTAGATGTTATCTCCAAAAGTTTTAGAAATTAGATTTATGTCAAGCAAAGGTTCTCATTGTCATCTTGTTGGTCCTACCACATGTCAATATACTGGGGGGGGGGAGGTGAATCCATATACTCACTGATCTCAACTATTTACTCTAGATAACACTTCCCACTTATCTACGAGTCAATGCTAGCTATAAATTAATTGGTCAAGATTAAGAAAAAATATAGAACATGAAAATAGAAATACACATGACAATATTTATCTCATGGAAACCCATATAGGGTAAAAACACAGTGTGTCAATCAATACTCTGAAAACTTGTACTCTTTTGAAGTGTGTCCAATCAAGAGCTTATCCCTATTAAAGGATTACAACAACATTGTTAGGAGTCACCCTGTTGGGGATTTTGATAAGACCTTTTAAAGTCTTGTCTTGTTAGGAGAAGCTTGGTTAAAGGACTTTGGAATACAATTTAATATTTCACCATGTTAAGGGATTTGTACAAAGAACTTGTTAGAGTCCACCCTCAATGAGATTTGATGTTGTAAAGATTAGTGAACAAAAGGAAATAATCTAATAATTTAGCTACTGCACTTATCTTGAGATATATCCCCTTCATCTCTCTTGACTAGTCTTGAACTAAGCTCTACCTTCTCTTGGCTTTCCAACTTCAAACTCTGATCACTTGTGTACTTGGCTCTCCTTGATTGTGCCCATTACACCTTATATTATTTAGGATTTCTCTCCTATCCTTAACAAAATAACTCTTCAAAGATGACCTATCTCTAATCACTCTCCTTTAAAATATGAGATTCCACTTTAGCTCAGCTCATCTAGCTCTCTAGTTACTCGCTTAGTAATCTAACCTTTACTCTTTCAAATCTATTTTCTTTTATACTTTAATCTTTCTTCATTTGGAAGTATTGATCTATGAATTCATAATTTGGATTCTTAGCTCACTACTAGCTCAACCTCCCATTGTAATGGAGCACCACTCTTGTTAGATGTAACATGTTTGTATAGGAGTTACGAGTTCCATGTGTCCTTGATGACTTGCTATTATTGGAAAAGAATTCAAATTTGAATTATTTTAACTATTCCTTGATCCATTCCCCCATCACCATTAAATGCAATATTGAGTGCACTCTTACCCTTTACATGACTAGGCAATCATAGGTTTCTTTCTTCATACTCATCTTGCTAACCTAGCCAATCCAACTCACTAGTTTTTGGCTTTTCTTTCTTCTTTGGGTCCTTCTACTTATTTGGATTTCACTTAGAATTTTTTTTCTAAGTGGATCACCTTTTGTCAATGCCTCTACTAGGCTTCCACATCTTCCCTATCATGATCACCCTTGTGAATTACAGTTAGATATTAGCGTGCTTTGCCTATCATTCCTCTCTATTGGTCTTGATTCCTTCATATATGTTTCCAACAATGACAAAACCTTTGATGACTAAGTCTACCAGTCAATCTTTAAGACACTCAGGCCAATAATCTCCCCCTTTGGAATTGATGAAAAAACTTAGTCATTTTAGCACTCTCTATTTCATTTTCCTACCTTGCTTCCCTTCTTTAATTATCTCCCCCTAAGATAGTGTATTTTCATGCTTTGATCATTTGCAACTCATATCATCTTTCTGGCCCTCCTCCCAAATTCTCCCCCTTTGACAATAATGCTAATAACAACCATCTTCTCTTGCCTTTAGGTCTCTTAACTTCTCACCCTATACAGTAGTCCCTTGTTCTCATCAATCCACCTTTAGGCTTCTTCATTTCTTGATCATGGATTGATGTTTGCTTGTCTAGGCTTAGTTTAGGCTAGATAGGGGTTTGACCCCTAACCTTTCTCTTAGATACTTGAAAGTATCCTTTTGAAGAGGCTTTGTAAAGATATCAATCAATTTCTCATGGGTTGGTACATATTCTAGTCTAACATCTTTTGCTTGCACTTGTTCCCTCAAAAAAATGGTATTTTATGGATATGTGTTTTGTCTTTGAGTCTATAACTAGTTTTTTAGATATATTGATTGCACTAGTATTATCATAGTTGATAACTACCAGATCCCCCATGTTATCATGAATTCCTTCAAGAATTTTTTTGATCCAAATAACTTGAGCACAATTCGTTGCTACAACAACATATTTTGCTTCAGTTGTTGACTGTGATATTCAATTTTTCTTCTTGTTGGTCCAAGCAACCAATCTTTCCCTAATAAAGAATGTACCTCTCATTGTGTTCTTTCTATCATCTATGTTCCCCACCTTATCAACATCTATGAAGACACTAGTTCAAAGTTACCTCTTTGAGAATATCATAGACCATATTATTCAGTGCCCTTTTGATATCTGAAGATCCTCTTTATAGCTAGCATATGTAATTCCTTAGGGTTGGAAAAAAATCTATCGACTAACCCAATCACTTGTGATATGTATGGTCTTATATGCATTACATATTGTAGTATACCAATCATGGATCAATAAAGTCTCTCATTCACTTCAGGGCTCTCATCTTCCTTTGATAGCTTGCAATCGGTTACCACTGGAGTAACTACTAGTCTTGCTTCTTCCATACTGAATATCTTCAGTATTTCCTTTACATACTTAGTCTTCCCTGTGAAGATTCATCCTTTTAACTAGGACACTTGAAGTCCAATGAAGAACTTGATTTCTTCAATCATAGAAAATTTGAGCTCCTTCTTAATGGCTTCAACTAAATCAACACTTAGCCTATCATCTCCTTCAAAGATGATATCATCCACAAATATCTCTGTAGTAACCAAAAAAAATATTATTTCTTACTTGATCTATAGATTGTAGTTATCATTGGTTCTTATGAACCCAATTTTTATCAAGTATGAGTGTATCTTTCATACCATGCTCTTGGTGCATGTTTCAATACATACAAAACTTTTCTTAGTTTACATATTTGGTTCTTGCCATGTTCACTTTCAAACCCCTTAGGTTGCTCAATGTAGACTTCCTCCTTTAGAACTCCATTCAATAATGCACACTTTACATCCATTTGATATAACTTGAAGTTCCTTTGTGCTACAAATGCTAAGTGTAGCCTAACTCCTTCCAATCTAGCTACTAGTGCAATGGTTTGTCTATAGTGTATGCCTTCCTTTTGTGTATAGCCTTTGCAAATAAGTATGACCTTATTTATAACCACTTCTCCATCTTTGTTCATCTTATTTTGGAACACTCATTTTGTACCAATGACATTCTTGTC
Organism: Cupressus sempervirens; assembly: GCA_028749045.1. Taxonomy (NCBI): domain Eukaryota; kingdom Viridiplantae; phylum Streptophyta; class Pinopsida; order Cupressales; family Cupressaceae; genus Cupressus; species Cupressus sempervirens. The sequence goes on from CM053793.1 coordinate 450,535,398, forward strand.
ATTTGGTCAAGAAACCAAGGTCCTTGTATCATTCTTCACTATTTGATCAATTTCTTCCTCCATGGCCTTTTTCTAGTCTCAATATTTCAAAACCTCTTTTGTAGCTTTAGTCTCCATGTGTGAGAGTACACACACTATCTCTCTTGCCTTTCTACCAATTATTACTCTAGCATCCATGTTGCTAATGATCTAGTCTATTAAGTGGTGTCTTCTCACATACTTTGCTAACATCTATTTTCCTTTTGGTTTCTATTCCATTTGCTCTTCAAGTTGAGCTTCTTCTACTTGAGCTAGTACAACTTATTGTACAGGTTCCACCACTATTGGCACTCTCTCCATTATATCACCTAGTATGATGTACTCAAATTGCTTGTAATCTTCTAGTTACTTCTTGTTGCCTTCTGTATTCTTCTCTAAGAATTCATCCACCTTTACTTTGGAAAATTCCACAATTTTGTTTGTCTAAAGATTTAGGTACAAGTATGCTATACTCTTGGTAGAGTATCCCAGAAAGATACCTCATCACTTTTTGGCTTGAACTTTACTTAGTATTCATCCCTCTTAACATAACATTTTCATCTGTATACCTTGAAGTAGTTGACAGATGGTGTATGACCAAACCATAGTTCATAGGGAGTCTTTCATCTCCCCTTCTTCACTTATACCATGTTCAAGGTGTACATAATTATGCTTACAACCTCTCTCTAGTAGATCTGTGTAACATTATTTTGGATCACCAATGATCTCACATAGTCTATGATAGTTATGTTTCTCCTCTCTGCAACCTCGTCATGTTGAGGTGTACTTGGCATTGAAATTTTCTTTTGATTCCATACTTGCCACAATAGATTTTAGATTCTTGTGAACTCACCTCCCTGGTATGATCTCAAACACTTCAATGCTTTATTCATCTCCCTTTTAATTTTTTCTTTTTATACTTTGAACATGTGGAAGGCTTCTAAGTTTTCTTTCAAATAAATAATCCACATCATCCTAGAAAAATCATCATTAAAATGTATGAAGTATCTATCACTAGACACACTCTTCATCCTCATGGGACCACACAAGTTAGCATGAACTAGATCTAGTACATGTTTTGAAATAAGTAACATGCTAGAGAAACTTGAACTTACCAACTTTCCTAGTTAACAGTCTTCACACATAACATTTTCAGATTTAGTAATAGGAGTAAACCCCTTATACAGTTCTTCCTTCCTACTTTGAAATGCTTTCAAAATTTACATGACACAACCTTATATTCCATAACCAACTATTATCATTTCTAGCTACAATAAAAGTATTACCAGAAATATTGAGGTAAAAGAGGTTACCTCTTCTTTTCTATCATGTAGCTAATAGCTTGTTTGTCTTGTCAAATATTCAAGAGCCTTTGTTAAACTAGAATTTATACCCTTTGATCATTAGTTGAGCCACACTCAAAAAGTTAAATTTTAACCCTTCCACTAGAAATAAATCTTCACAAGTAGTGGATTCATTTAGTGCTAATGTTGTTGAAAACTTACAATTGGAACAATTGTTGTTTTGTCATTGATGTAGAATCTATTGACAAGACATATTCCTACTTAATTTAAATGTCATATCTATTTGATTGATGAAGTGGATTTGAGAAATTGCTCATAAAAATAGCACCTAGAAGAAAGGTTGAGTTATGAAAAGGAAGCTAAAATGGACATTTGATTAGATAGACTTTGATAAAGAAAATTGATTGTTTATGTCAAGAAAATTAAGCCAAGTTGAGCAATAGAGTAAAAGGCTAAGGAATGCCAAGCGATGCTAGTGTTGACCAAGTGTTAGTATCGATTGAGCAAGATGGTTCATGCTAAGCCCAAAGTTTTATAGCAACTAAGTAATTTAGTGATGACGAAGTGTCAGAATTTAAAGATTGTAGAGTAATAGTATGTGAATGAATTTAAGGAAATTGTGAGATCTAGCTGACTTAGTTGATTTATTGGGAGATGTAAATTGTGTTGAAGATAAGATTGATGAGTTAGATCATTAAATTCAAGGTGATGATTAGGTAAAGACCTAATAGATGAATTATAGAGAAGTTTCTAGAGGATGATCAAGAAGATAGATAGATATAATGAATCATGTTGAACTTGATCGTAAACCCTAAGATCTACGGTGATCATGGAAAATGGTAAAGTAAGAATTGCTTATTTAAAGAGGTAAAAATCCAAACAAAAGCAAGAATGTGGATGCAAGTGTATGTAAGAGACCTATGTAGAGAAGGTTGATTAGAAACACAAAAGTGTGAGAGTGGATGTGAAGCTAAAGGAGATTTCTTACGTAGATTCTAATATTGATGAGTGAATCTAAGCAGAAGTCTTAAGTGTTGTTGAGAAGAGAATGTTGATTGCTTGAAGGATTTCCACATGATTCACAAACATAGATGAAAATGGAGAACTTATTAGTAAGTCAACACATGAAATGAATAGAGATTTGAACTAGCAAAGTGGGTTTTGATCGTATAGATCAAAACCTACTATTTTCTTTTTAATCATTGTAAATGGAAGAATTTATAGTATGAGTAAATCCTTTAACTAGGTGACATTATAAATGGAATGATCAAAGTCCTCTAACAAGGTCACTCCTAACATGGTGATTAACTTTTTTAACAAGGTGACATTTTATATTGTGTTTTTTAAACCTTTATTAGGGTTGGCTCTTAACAGAGCTAACTTTGAAAGAGTAAAAAATAGTGACATGTTTCTAGTGGTTTTTCCCAAATTTGTTTTCCATGTAAAATCCTAGGGTCAAATTTGTGTTGAATGCTTTATATGTTTTATATTTGATGATGTTTTTGATTAAGCAAAGCAAGTTATGTTTAAGACAATATTTTTACAGTAGAGACTAAGCAACAACAAGATAAGTAGAATAGTGACTGCTTATGTTTAAGTGTTCAAATGGTACTTAAGGACCTTGAGTAAGTGATTCACCCCCCCCCCCCCCCCCCCCAACTCTTAGTTATTCTAAATTTTTCTAACAATTGGTATCAAAGCTCAGTGCTTATAGAGAAAAGTTTGAAGGTACTTAAAGCCAAAGATCATGACTCATAAGAGAGATGTACCCAAGCTAAACAAGGAGAACTTTCCTACATGGTAGACCTTGATGAGGTTGCACATATCAAAGATTAGTGATGTTGCTATCAACTTTGTGGATAGTGAGTATGTAAAGGTGACTACTACTCCTCTGACAACTAAACAACTAAAGCAAAAGCAAGAACAAAATCGAGCAATGTTGGAAATTGCCTTAGTCCTAAGCTATGTTGAGTTTGATGACCTAAAAGATTGTGATAGTACAAATAAAATGTGGGCTAGATTGAAAACCATATATGGAGGTGATGACGATGTCTTGAGAGCCAAATCTTAAAGCTTGAGAGGAAAATTTGATGACATGAAAATGATGGAAGGTGAGAACATAGTGCAATACTGCACAAGAGTTAAAGAGGTTGTCAAGTTATTCAAGGTACCAATGGAGAAATCAAAGATGAAATAGTAATAATAAAGATTTTGAGGACTCTACTCCCTATTTATGCCATTAGAGTCTCTGTAATCCAAGAACTGAGATGCACACTAGGTAATAATTTAATTTTAGAAGGTGTAATTGGTAGACTTACTATTTTTGAGATGTCTAACTTTGATAACTACACACTTGCTACTATTGAGTTTGCATTCAAGTCACTATTAGTTCTTAACAAAAGAAAAGGTAAATATGTGGAGAGTGATAATGATAGTTCTAATAATGAGATGATGAACTTGAAGCCCTTATTGCAAAAATATTTTCAAGAGGAAAGTTAAATACAAAGGTAAACTACCTATTATTTATTTTTCATGCAACAAGGTTGATCATATTGCTGCTAGGTGTCCTTACAGAGAGGATAAGGATGAAAGAAATGAAAGCAAGTACAAAAGAAGAAGAGATGACAAAGACTACAAGAGAAGCAAGGATGAAAAAAGTAAGAAATATTGTTATATTGCTAAAGAAGAAACTGATTATGAATCTACAACCAATAATGATGAAGTTGTCTATGTTTGAAGATTTTGTTGAAGATGAGAAAACTGAATTAATTTCATATATAAACAAGAGTGATAGATGGATAATTGATAGTGGATGCTCCAATCATATGACTGGTGATAAAGATAAATTTAAGGATATTGGTCCATGCAAAGGTGGATGTGTTAATTTTGGTAATGATATCTCATGTGTTGTAAAAGGTAAAGGTACTATTCAACTGACTAACAAGATAAAATGTGATAGTGTTTATTGGGTTGACAGACTTAACTATAATTTATTGAGTGTTTCCTAGCTGAATAAATCAATTTATAGAGTTGAATTTCATAATAGGAAGGCCAATACACATGATTTTAATGGTAAGTTGATTGGAACTAGTAATCAGATAAGATGTAACTTATTCTATCTAGATTTATCAAATGAGACATGTTTGTTTGCACAACAAGAAGATGTTTTGTTATGGCACAAGAGGTTATTTCATGTGAACTTTAACAATTTGGTGAATATTGGTATGATGAAGAAAATAAGAGGGTTGCCTAAACTAAAGAAGCCTGACAATGCCATGTGTAAACAATGTCAATTGGGAAAAATAATCAAGTCTAGTTTTAAGAGCAAATTATACACTGACAATGATATTTTGGAATTGGTTCAGATTGACCTATGTGGACCCATTGATGTTCAAAGTTACTGTGGATATAGTTATTTCATTCTATTTGTAGATGACTACTCTAGGATGATGATTGTGATGTTTCTTAAAGCCAAGTCTAATGATTTTCAATTATTTAAGTGGTATTTAGCCATAGTTGAAAAAGAAAAAGGGAAGAGTATGAAGTTTTTGGGATCTAAAAGAGGTGGTGAATTCATTTAAAATGAGTTCAATACATTTTGCAATAATATAGGAATTAAAAGATAGATGTCAACACCTAGGAACCCTCCTCATAATGGGATAGCTAAAAGGAGAAACATACCAATAATAGATTCTGCAAGAATATTCATGATGGAGAAGAGTGTGTCGAAGGAATATTGGAGAGAAGCTATTAGTATTGTTGTCTATACCATAAATAGAGTACAAGTCAAGAAAGTTACAAATGCTACACCTTTTGAACTATGGTATGAATATGCTCTTAATGTGAAATATTTCAAAATATTTGGAAGTAAATGCTATATACTTAAAAATAATAGGAATGGAAAATTTGATGAAAAGAGTGATGAAGATATATTCCTAGGATACTCCACCAAGAGAAAAGCTTATAATTATTTGAATTCTAACACTAACAAAGTTGCAAAAAGTGCAAATGTGAGAGTTGATGTATTTGCATGAGAAAGAAGTGACACTACATGTAAAGAAGAAACTGAAGACTATATTACATTCATCTATGTGGATGATGATGGTCCTAGCACTCCTAATGAACAAGAAAATAAAATTGTAGTCTCTTAGCAGATAGGAAATGATGAAGTGCAAATACAAATTGTCAAGCATCAGAGAATGGATGTTGAGCAACAAATTCGAAGATGCCGAGTCACAGATAGGGAATGCTGACCATTAGATAGAAAATTCCAAGAATGCATAACATGTACTAGTACCTCAACAAGAAAGAGAAAATGATCTTGACAATATTTTTCTAGATGAACCTATAGAAGAACAAAGAAGGAAACTACCTGTGCTAGCAAAATATGTGAGAAGACATCACAAACCTGAACAAATTATTGGCGATGTTGAATCAAGTATCATAACAAGAAAAAGACTCAAAGATGATACATTCTTACTTTGTGAATTTGAGCCCAAAATAGTAAAAGATGCTTTAGACAATGAAGATTGGATTCAGACAATGAACAATGAAATTGACTAGATTAAGTACTTAAAGTTTAGTGCCAAGGCCTAAAGAAAAAAATGTCATTGGGACAAAGTGGCTTTTTAGGAACAAACTCAATGAAAATGGAGATGTAAAAAGAAACAAGACAAGACTAGTATGCAAGGGTTATGCTCAAGAAGGAGGAGTTGATTATGGTGAAAGTATTACTTTTGTGGCAAGACTTGAAGGAGTTAGAACTCTACTTGCCTATTTAACCTACAAGAATTTCATGGTATATCAAATGGATGTCAAATCTACATTTTAAATGGTAGTCAAATCTACATTTTAAATGGTATACTAGAGGAAGAAGTATACATTGAACAACCTGCAGGATTTGTACATCCAGATAAGAAGAACATGGTATGTAAACTGAACAAAGCACTTTATGGACTGAAACAAGCCCTAATAATTTATATTTGAAGAACAATAAGAACAATGAAGTATTGCTATTTGAATTATTTTTGTTATATTATATTTCGAGGAAGAGAAGCATTATGCAAATCATTTGCTGATGAAATGAAGAAAGAATTTAAAATGTCTATGTTTGGCGAAATCAATTTTTTTTTTGGATTACAAGGATTTCAAATGTAGTTTGGTATTTTTATTACTCAATCCAAATACATCAAGGAGATACTAAATACTTTTTGTATAGAAGATTCAAGGCCAATGAGTACATCTATGTCTATAAGACATAAGCTATCTAAGAATGATGATTCTACTAAAGTGAACCAGATCTTATATAGATCCATGAATGTAAAATTACAGTATGTTGTTCACAATAGACTAGTTATTGCTTTAGTAGTTGGGATAGTTGCTAGATTTTCAACAAATTCCAAAGAGAATCACATGATGGAAGTTAAAAAGATAATGATATATATAAAAGGTACAAAAGACTATGGATTGAATTACAAGAGAAATGATAAATTTGAACTAAATGTATTCACTAACTCAGATTGGATAGGAAATATTGATGATAGAAAAAGGACTAGTGATGATAGAAAAAGGACTAGTGGAGGTGCATTCTTTCTAGGAAAGAAATTGGTGTCATGGACAAGCTAAAAGAAGAATCGTATTTCCCAATCAATAGTTGAAGTCAAATATGTGGTAGCTACAGTGAACTATTCAAACATTATGTGATTAAACAATTACTGAAAGGAATGAAAGAAGAGATTATATATCCAATGGTTATCTATTGTGATAACACAAGGTTATTAACATTTCAAAGAATCCAGTGATGCACACTAAGAAAAAGCACATTGCTATCAAGTATCACTACTTGAGGGAGCTAGTTCAAGACAAAAAAGTGAAGCTAGAAAATGTAAACACCAAGGAACATATTGCTAACATATTTACAAAAGCCTTACCTAAATATGCTCATTAATATCTTAGAGATAAATTAGGGGTGATTCCCCTAAACAAAGCTACTTAAGGAGACAAGGTGCATTGCATTACATGTACTAATAAGAATATCCTACACAACAATGCAATACAACTCTACTTTGGGAAAGGCCTAAGGTAGAAACATCAGTATAACATAATAGAATAGTCATTAATAGATGACATAAATTAGTAAGACATGCAAAATCTACATAACTCAGATGTGTGAACTGATTAAAGCTAAGAAAGCTAAGTGTCTTTGGCATTGTTGTCAAAGATGGAGAGATATATAATAAAAGAGGGAGAGAAAGCCATACAAGAGAAAATAATATATAGTAGGAGAAATATATCTGTTGTCAATCAAGATTGTGCTTATAGCGAGATGAAAAATCTAGCCATTCTGTTTAAACATGGAAGCTCTCTCAGGTGGTGGGTTGTCCTAAAATGAGTGATGAATTTTTGGAAGCTAGGTCGATTCCTAAACAATGATCACCTAAAAATTTTAATTGTATGTGAGAAAAGGGATGAGAAGTGAATGAAAATAATGAATACTAACCTAAATGAGGTGATACATCAATGATTTGTATGCAACTTCAATTTACCCAAGATACAAATGATTCACATTACCCAAACAAGCATGTAACTACAAAAGTGATTCTATGCAAGGACCTGAAATCTTCTGCTTTGAAAGGAAAACCTAAGCTTTACCAATTTTATGAAAAAAGAATAAGAACACAAACAAAGACCTGCAATTACAAATATCAAGATTCTCACATGTAATAAGGAATAAAGCTTTCATGAAGGATGGACACAACATAAAAGAAAAGAATCAACAATATTGCATGGGAATCAATGAGAAGGAAATGTTGAATCTATATAACCAATGCTGAATTTTTTTTGTTACAGAATGCTCTTAAAATCAACTCAAAAATTTAAATGTGCAAAAAATCTAATCTCGAAAGAAGATACCTCAAAAATGAGGTGAATGTACAATAAATAGATCTCAAAATCCTAATTCAGATATCAGAAATATGAATGAAAAAAATGAGTCAAAACTAATCCAAACTGTGAAGAAACCCCTGAAAACTAATCTCAACCACTTGTCCAACTAATTGTTAGAATGCTTTAGAATAATTGGGAGGAGGGGTGAATCAGTTATTCAAGTTCCAAATGTCCTAATAATTTTTTCTCACTAAGTATAGTGAGTCCATTAAACTAACCATGCATCCAAGCTAAACATTTTTCTAGCAAGTTACTAATACATCAACATGTAGGAATAAGACATGAAAGATCAACACATAACACAGTGATTTACATGGAAACCCAATTTGAAAAAAACCACTAGTAACATGCTACTCCTTTCTCACTCTTCTGAAGTGATTCCCTATGAAAGGCCTGCCCTATTAAAGGCTAAAAAACACACTGTTAAATGTGACCCAATTAAGGGATTTTAACCACCCTATTAGAAGTGGGCATGGTTAAAGGACTTTAGAACATTCACTTGGAATGCAACCCTGTTAAAGGATTTACACAATGGTTGTTAAACCAACCTAAGTCCATAGGATTTTTTCCTAACTGATACAATTGCTAGAGAGTAACAATAACGGCTTTTGATATGATATAACTCACAACATAACTTGCCAATTTTAGATCTCAGTTTAATTCACAAAATTGCCTGGCTTTTAGTCTTTGCAGCTTTGACAGCTTGTCCCTCATTCAAGCTTCATCTCCTTGAGTCTCCGTGCTTGTTGTGCCAATGCAATCACCTCTATGCTCACCTATTTAAGTAGAGTCTCTATACTTTGTTACTCCCTCTCAATGCCTTCTCCTTGACATCACACACTCTCTTCAACCAACCCCTTTGCTTCTTGAACTATAACTCCTTAAATAGAAGTCTGGGATACTTTTCCCGCTCTAATTTTTTAATCTCATTTTTGGCTCGAATGGATTAGGAAAGATACAATGTATCTTCCCCTTATCTTGTTTCTTCTAGAAACATCATGCCGAATCCACCTATATTCCCCTAAAAGTGGTTTACCTAGAATTCTATGCCACTAGCTCAACATCCTTATCTTCCACCTGGTTCACAAAATTCAAGCTAAAAAACTTTTTTCGCTTAGATCTAGCAAATCTTTGACTTTTCAAATAATGCAATAGATTGGTACTATTGACTTTTTGATACTCGACACATACTGTGTTACTCAACATCTACTGTGGATTCCTTCAGCATCAACTAAGTTTTACTGATGCTTGGCACCTATTACATTTTGTCTAGCTCGACTTGCTCAACACCTTCTATTTCACTCAGTAGACACTAGATTTTTCATTTTCTCGGTACTTATTGATAATCTGCTCGACATAAACTAACTTACTCGGCACCCACTAATGAATTTAGTCAAGCTTTGCAAACAACTTTGTTACAACTTATTCTTCTAGAGTTTCTAAGTGCGGCCAACCTATGTATCTTCCAGTGTATTATCAATACATCATTTTAACATTGTCTTAACTAATCCTTATAATTCATTACAAAACCATAACTCAACCTTTCCCTTAGGTTCTTTTGTTACATCTTATTGATTAAATCCTCTTCATCAATCAACTAAGTGATAGTACTTGGATCTTATAAGCAATTGTTATTCTAGCAAATAGTAGGTTTGACATTAGTGATGAAACAATGATTGAAAACATTCTTTATCAACAATCTCCCTTCTTCAATAATGATCTTTTCAATTAGATTTCAACAATCTCCCTCTTTGGCATTGATGACAAATCAAACTGATCAACCAAGTTATCAAAATGCTAACTATGTTAATAACAGTAAGTCAAATGTCAAAAACAAAACTTTGTATCCAAGATTATTCATTCTATCAACAAATTTTAATTTCTTATGACTCCCTCTTAATTCTATAAGTAACTCCCTCTTTCAAAGTATTAGGGATATCTCTTCTATTGATACATTGTCTTCTCCTTTTTGTTCTACTCCCTCTCTGATCTTGTCATCCTGATTGATTTCTGTTTGTGCTATTTTCTCCCTCTTAGTTGCTATTTCCTTTTCTCCTATTTCTCCCTCTTACACTTTTGATCCTATAGATTTGATTAGTTTCTACTATTTCTCCCTCTTTTGACAACAATGCCAAAGACATATTATTTCAGCTTCTCATCATGCAAGTATATCATGTGTAGGAACTCCAATTTCTCCCTCTGTCACCTTGCCTATGCCTTATTTGGATTTTTAGTATTTTAATTACTTCAAGAAAAACCTAAAGTAAGTATCCTCTGCATCAATTTATATCATTTCAGCAATCAACTCATTTGATGTAGGGCAGTCTTGCTATTACTTAAATAGCCTTGGATAGGGTTATTACCCATAACTTACCTCTAAGATACTCAAATGCATCTTTAGGTAATGGTTTTGTGAAGATGTCAACAATGTGTTCTTTTGAGTTGACATATTCCATCTTAACTTGTTTGTCTTCCACCGATTATCTTACATAGTGATACCTAATTGCAATGTGCTTTGTTTTGGCATGCATCATAGGATTCTTTAATATGTTGATGGCACTTGTGTTATCACAATAGAGTATCATAGGTTCAGTTATCTCTTCCTTCATACCTTGCAATAGGTGCTTGATCCATAGAATATTGGTGCAGTTGATGACAACAACAACATACTTAGTTTCAGCTATGGACTGTGAGGTATAACTTTGCTTTTTGCTAGTCCAAGTGACTAATCTTTTACCTAAGAAGAGTGCTTGTCGACTGGTGCTTTTTCTGTCATCAATATTACCTCCCCAATCTACATCAGTGTAAGCATTCAACTCAATCTTTTCAGTCCTCTTGTAGTATAAGCCAAATTCATATGTTCCTTTTAGGTACCTCATTATTCTTTTTACTGCCATAAGATGATTTTCTCTTGGGTTTGCAGAAAATCTTGCCACTATTCCAATAGATAATGCAATGTCTAGTCTACTGTGTACAACATACTGTAACTTTCTAATCATTGATCTATACATTGTCTAATTTACTTCATTTGACTCATCATTCTTGGATAACTTATGTCTTGTTACCATTGGTGTACTAACTGGTTTTGAATCCTCTAGACCAAATGTTTTGAGTATCTCCTTGATATATTTTGATTGGGTCACAAATATGCCATGTTTCAGTTGATGTACTCGCAATCCAACAAAGAATTTGATTTCCCAAAACATTGACATCTCAAAATCATGTTTCATCTGATCAACAAAATCTTTGCATAGTGCATCTTTTTGTCCAAATATTATATCATCAACAAAGATTTCAGATATTAGAATGTCTTTACTTTTTTTTGCAATTGATATAAGGTTGTTTTTGTCATCTGTTCTCTCAAATCCTATCGTCACAAATAGTGAAGACTTTCATACTAAGCTCTAGGCACTTGTTTCAAACCATAGAGTACTTTATGTAGTTTGTAAACCATATTCTTGTTGTTGTCATCAACAAATCCCTCTATTTGTTCTATATAGACTTCCTCTTCCAATATACCATTTAGAAACGTAGACTTTACATCCATTTGGTAGACTTTAAAACCTTTGTAAGCAACATATGCAAGTAGAGTTCTTACTCCTTCCATCCTTGCAACAAGGGAAAATGTTTCCCCATAGTCCAGTCCTTCTTCTTGTGCATAACCTTTACAGACTAGTCTTGCCTTATTTCTTGTGATCTCACCATTCTCATCTAGCTTGTTCCTAAATACCCACTTGGTACCAATCATATTCTTATCACCTAGTCTTGGTACTAAAGTCCAAGTTTTGTTCTTTTCTATTTGCTTAATCTCCGCCTCCATAGCTTTACACCAATTATCATCTTGTAGTGCATCCTTAACTATTTTGGGTTCAATCTTGTTTAGTAGACATGATTCATTTCTTAGTATATTCCTTGTCATTGATCTGGCTTCCTTGTCACCAATGATTTGTTCACTAGGGTGATGTCTCTTCACATACTTGGATAGCCTTGGTTCTGTCCTTGTCTCCATGTTAGGTCTTTCAGCTTTAGAGTCACTGTGCACATCTCTTTCAGGTAGCTCATCATCTCTTTCATATGTACTAATTTCATAATCAGAATGTGCATTATCTTCATGAATTGCAACTCGACTTCTAAATGCAACTCAGCATTCACTGGTTGTGACTCAGTTGATACTGAAACTTGTCGTTGATTCCCAACTTGATTGGCAACTTCTTCTTTAGTAGACATTCCTTCATAGAAGTATACAAAGAATTTGTTCTCTCCTAGTTTCTTGATGGATTCATCAACTTGAACTTCTGCATGCTCTTCAAAGTTTACATTTTCACTCTCCACAATTTTGTTAGTGTTAGTATTTAAACACTTATATGCTTTACTTCTAGTGGGGTATCCAAAAAATATACTTTCATCACTCTTTGCATCAAATTTTCCATTTCTAGAGTCTTTAAGAATATAACACTTACAACCAAACACTTTGAAATGTTTTAGATTGGCTGAGTGACCATACCATAATTCAAAAAGGTGTCGCATTTGTACCTTTCTTAATTTGTACTCGATTCAAGGTGTAGACATATGTACTTACAACTTCTCTCTAGTACTTTAGAGCAACATTCTTCTCCATCATTAATGTTCTGGCATAGTCTATCACTCATCTATTCCTCCTTTCTGTAATTCCATTATGTGGGGGAGTTTTAGGTGTTGATGTTTGTCTTTTAATTCCTTTGTCATTGCAAAATGTCTCAAATTCTTTTGATGTGAACTCTCCTCTATTAGATCTTAGGCACTTCAAACTCTTCCCTATTTTTTTCTCAACCCTAGCCAAATACCACTTAAACATTTGAAATGCATCAAATTTTTGCTTTAAGAACATGAGAGTCATCATCCTAGAGTAGTCAGCAACAAACAACATTATATATCCATCTCCTTTGTAGCTTTGCACTTCTATTGGGCCACATAAATCAATATGGACTAACTCTAGTATTTTTTTGGAAGTATAGGTTTAGCTTTTAAAACTTGACTTGGTCATCTTTCCTAGTTGACATTGTTTGCACATTGTATTGTCAGGCTTCTTCAGTTTGGGCAATCCTCTAACTTTCTTCATTTTGCTGATGCTAATTAGATTATCAAAGTTGACATGACATAACCTTTTATGCCATAGCCAGACATCATCAAATCTTATAATGAGATAGGCAGGATCCTCCATATCTAGGTAAAACAAATTACTCATAGTTTGGTGTCTTTTTCCTTTCAGATTTTCATTAGTGTTAGATTTTGGCAGTTTTGTTTCCAAATTCTACTTTGCATCCTACATTGCTTAACTATGACACACTCAGTAGATTGTAGTTCAATCTTTCAACATAATATGTATTATCACATGAAATTTTCTTTGTAAGATTAATAGAACATTTTCCTTTGATCAGACATGAAGCATCATTTCCAAATCTAACACTATTTCCATCATACTGAGTTAAGGTAACAAACTTACTTTTGTCTCTTGTCATATGATGTGAGCATCCACTATCTATGATCCATCTGTCATTCATGTTTACACAGGTTACTAGTGCTATTGCCTCATCTTCATTTGACTCATCCTTCATAACTACATAGACTACCTCATCATCATTTTCATCAGAATTCTCTTCTTCAACAATGTAGCACTTTTTCCCTTGTCTTTGTAATCTCTACCATCATCTTCTCTTCTATTCTTGTACTTGTTGCCTTCTTTGTAGTTCTTTTTCTATGTGCATCTTCCATCAATATGTCCTACTTCATTGCAATTAAAACAAATGATAGGCAGGTTACCTTTGAATTTACCTTTGCCTCTATGAAATATTCTAGCCAGCAATGCTTCCAATTGTTCCACATCTTCTTCATTTGTGCTGTTGTCACTGGATACATATTTTATCTTTCTTTTCTTCTTCTTTGTTTTCACCTCTTTAGTGTCTTTCAACAACAACTTGGCCTTGAAAGCAGATTCAAGATTCTCAGGTCCGTAGTTATCAAAGTTGGATAACTCAAATGTAGTAAGTCTTCCCACTATACCTTCAAGAGTTAGCTTTTGTTTCCTGGTATGTATCTCAACTCTTGGATGGCTGATACTCTGATAGCATAGATGGGAAGCAAGGTTCTTAAGACTTTTCTAATGAAAATTTCTTCATCTAAATGACCACCCAAACTTCTTATTGCACTTACTACTTCCTTTATCCTAGAGACATATTGAGCAATGTTCTCTCCTTCCTCCATTCTCATGTCATCATACTTTCCTCTAAGGCTTTATCTTTTTGCTCTTTGGACATTTTGATCTCCTCCATAAATATTTAGAAAGGCTTTCCACATCTTGAATGCAGAGGTACATCCCTTGATGTCATCCAATTCAGCATAGCTGAGAGCATAGGTAATCTCCAACATTGCCTGATTGCGCTCCTTCTTTTTCTTCATATCTTCTATAGTAGGAACACCAATTGGATCAACATGTTACACTTCGATTGAGGTTTGCGCATGATCACCTATTGATCTAAGGTGTAGCTTCATTAAACTTTTCCATGCGACGAAGTTATCTCTATTGAGCTTGGGAACTTCTCTTTTGGACATCTTGATCTTTTTATTTCTAGTACCTTTAAACCAAATCAACAGATGACTCTGATACCAATTGTTAGAATGATTTAGAATAACTGAGAGGGGGGGTGAATCAGTTATTCAAGGTCCAAATATCCTAATAAATTTTTTTCACTAAGTATAGTGAGCCCATTAAACTAACCATGCATCCAAGCTAAATATTTTTCTTAGCAAGTTACTGATAAATTAACATGCAAGAATAAGACATGAAAGATCAACACATAACACAGTGATTTGCGTGGAAACCCAATTTGGAAAAAAACACCAGTAACATGCTACTCCTTTCTCACTCTTCTGAAGTGATGCCCTATGAAAGGCCTACCCTATTAAAGGCTACAAAACACACTGTTAAATGTGACCCAGTTAAGGGATTTCAACCACCCTATTAGAAATTTGCCTGGTTAAAGGAATTTAGAACATTCACTCAGAATGCCACCCTATTAGATGATTTACACAATGGTTGTTAAACCAACCTAAGTCCATATGATTTTTCCCTAACTGATACAATTGCTAGAGAGTAACAATAAAGGATTTTGATATGATATAACTCACAACATAACTTGCAGATTTTAGATCTTGATTCAGTTCACAAAATTGCCTGGCTTTCAGTCTTTGCAGCTCTGACAACTTGTCCTTCTTTCAAGATTCGTCTCCTTCAGTCTCCTTGCTTGTGTTGCCAATGCAATCACCTCTGTGGTCACCTATTGAAGTAGATTCTCTATACTATCTTTCTCCCTCTCAATGCCTTCTCCTTGACACCACACATTCTCTTCAACCAACCCCTTTGCTTCTTGACCTGTAACTCCTTAAATAGAAGTCTGGGATACTTTTCCTGATCTAATTTTCCATTCTTATTTTTGGTTCAAATGGATTAGGTAAGATACAATGCATCTTCCCCTTATCTTGTTTCTTCTAGAAACATCATGCATAATCCACTTGTATTTGCCTAAAAATGGTTTACCTAGAATTTTGTGCCACCAGCTCAACATTCTTATCTTCCATCTGGTTCACAAAAATCAAGGTAACAAACTTTGTTGGCTCAGATCTAGCGAATCTTTGACTTTTCAAATAATGTAGCAGCTTGGCACTATTGACTTTCTAATGCATGACAGATACTGTATTACTCGACATCTACTATGGATTCACTCGACATCAACTAAGTTTTACTTATGCTCAACACCTATTACATTTTGTCTAGCTCAGCACCTGAACTTGCTCGGCACCTTCTATTTCACTTGACACACACTAGATTTTGCATTTGCTCGGCACTTACTTATAATCTACTCCACATGAACTAACTTGCTCGACACCCACTAATGAATTTACTCAAGCTTTGCAGACAACTTTGTTACAACTTATTCTTCTAGAATTTCTAAGTGTGGCCAACCTATGTATCTTCAAGTGTATTATCGATACATCATTTTACCATTGTCTTAACTGATCCTTGTACTTCATTATAAAACTATAACTCAATGTTTCCCTTAGGTGCTTTTGTTACATCTTATTGATTAAATCCTCTTCATCAATCAACTAAGTGATAGTACTTAGATCTTATAAGCAATTGTCATTCTAGCAAATAGCAGGTTTGACATCAGTGACAAAACAATGATTGAAAACATTCTTTATCAACAATCTCCCTTCTTCAATAATGATCTTTTTAATTAGATTTCAACAATAACCAACTGGAAAACTGCCTCCATCTCCTCATAATCATGCACAAAACCCTAACTCAAATCTCAAAATCAACCCAAAAATATGACATGTGAAACTGCTCAAAAATATGCAAAAAAATGCATAAAACAAGCTCCCAAAATAAAATGCATGCAAAACTCATCTTGATTGCTCCATATTTTGCCAAAAAATAGCACTAAAGTGCTCCATCATTGCATAGAAAACTCAAACTTCCCTTTGACCAATTATGTATGTAGACAAGTCTAAGTAGACTCTAAAAATGCCAAAAATAGCTCCATAATCGACTCCATAGTCTCGAGTTTGACTCAAAAATAGTAACTAAATTCCAATCTCAATGACTCAAACTCTTTTATTATTATTATTGCACTTAACATTAACAAATTGATTGATTCTTCATCAATTTATTAATATTAATTACATATTTCTAATCCAAAAAATAATAAATCAATTCTTTCGTTTAAATAATAAAAAAGAATTATTTTTTAATTAATTGATTTTGTCAAACAACAATTAATATAATAAAGACAATTCTTTATATTTAAACACAACTGTGGGAGAACAAAGTACCGAAATGGTGGGAGAAAGGTGCAGAAAAGAACCGGTGGGAAAAATGGAGAAATGGAGAAGCAGGGAGAAAGTTTGGGAGAAGTTGGTTCAGGGCGAGATTTCAAGGTATATTACGAAGCTGCATGACTACAACCAAAATGTGACTGACAACATGGTCAATTCGTGGAAGGATGGTAGAGTCAAGGTTAATGGGATAGCTTATCTGATAATGGAGGAGGTGATCTCGGCTATGACTGAGATTCCAATCGTGGGCTTTAAGTTCTTTAGGGATAAAAAGCTTTCGGCTAGTGCTGTGAAGGACTTTGCGGACAATCCTAAGGCATTGAATGCCCTAAAGAAATGTGATACATTTTATGATCTAGAGTCTATAATGAAGATTTGGAGGTACGTTTTGTGCATTTTTATTGAGTATATTACTCTTGATGCTAGGTTTGATCATGTTTGCACCCACCATTTTGTTCTTCTGAATCATTTTCGTCATGATAGCAAAGTTTCTTTCCCTTTCTATTTGTTGAATTATATGAGCAAGGTGGTGTCAAGCTTCAAAAAGAAACCCTCTGCTAACCTTGCTCTACATGAGGGGTTGTTACTGCTCATCTATGAGCACTTCAAGGCTTAGACGGTTAGTAACATCTCGTTGAAGGCTGGGAATGAGGAAATCGATAGCTCTAGTTATTCCTTTGACTCAGATGATATTCAAAGCATTAGTTCTGAGGAAGGAGGGCTTGCCTTTGCGGGTAAAAAAGCTTCGCCAAATGTTAAGAAGTCTCCCTCCCCATCATCCCTAGAAGAATTAACCCTAGAGACCATGGTCAGAAGAAGACTGAGAAGGAGGAACATGACACCTATGATGAAGAGGAGGTGACGGAGTCTGAAGATGAGGAAAAGGAAAGGCAGGAGGAAAAAATGGATTCCCAGGGTGGGAAGAAATGCAAGAGGGTGGGCACAAAGGATGAGAGGTTGTAGCAGGACCTAGACTCTTCTCTAATCCCTCTCTCCCTTGTCCATCCCTAGGCCCATCCGGAGGAGCAGACTCAAGATAGTTTTGGTGTTGAGTGTGGGTAGGTGCTGGCCAAAGATAGGAGGAAAGCATGGAGAAATTTTAATGTGAGAACCTCAAAAATGGGTATTTTCAGGGAAGTGATGAACCCCCAGATCCTGGTGGACAATTAGGAGGAACCGCATCTTGAAGAGCTCATTAACCTTGCGATTGTGGTTATCTCTGATAATGCTAGGGAATCTGGGATGAACCTCTTGAATAATGCCCGCAACAACATGGTTTATAATTTCAAGTCAATCAAGGGGCTTTTTCACAAGCTAGAGGAGGTTAAGGAGAAGGTGGTTCAAATGGAAGGAGCCAAGAATCTTAAGGGCCTAGAGAAAGGGATAGATTATGATGATAGGCATAGCCTGGCGGAAAGGAGGATGCACAATTTGGAAAATTATAATCACAATCTGTCGAGACAGACGATTTCACTGCTCAACTCAATCAATAACAACATTTTATCTTTAACTGAGTGGCTTAAAGATAGAGGCATGCAGGGGGATATGGAAGGAAAAGACAGGGGTGAAGCCAAATCCAATGAAGATAATACCACTGGTATCACCTTTTCTACTCTAGACAAGGAAGATCTCAGCACTCACCAGCAGGAGGCTGAGGAGAACAAGATGGCACAGGAGGCTACACAGGTCATGCAGGAGCTAGAAAGAAAGATCGAGGAGTAGTTCCTGTTATTTTCCTTTTTGGTTGGCTTTTCATTCTAGCTTTTGACTATTTCATTTTGTCTTTTTGGTTTGACCTTTTCTTTGGCCTTTGTTTATTCGGTTGGGCCTTGTGCTATTTCAGCCTTTAGACTTGTTTCTTTTGTGGCTGGGCTTCTAACGCTTATTTTTAGCTTGATTTTTATTAACTCTCAGGTTTCAGGATCCCTATTAAACTTGTTTATCTAATCAAAAACATGTACATGACTCCTATATTAATAAATACACTATTATATTGTTTTATCCTCCAAATTCTTAAGAATGGACCCGAAAGTTTATAAAATATAAATGAGGAGAAGAATAAAAGTGTAAAACAATTGCTATGTCTTTACCATTTGAATGCAATTTGAAAATTGAATGAAGGAAGAAGGAGAGGGTATGAAGCCCTAGCGGTCATGGAGAAACTTCAATGTCTTCTTCTTGCTCTGCTCCATACTGTGAGTTCTTGTTCTAGTTATTTTCTAACCTGTGAATGACATGTTCTCCATCTCTATTCTGTGGTATGCTTGTATGGTTTCCATGAGTGTTGGATGTCGTGATCCATTTCCTTCATGGATTTTTCTTAATTTGATGGTTTTCATGAGCCACTTCATGGTTATAGCCATGTTGATGGGTATTTTTTGTTCATTGTGGCTTTTCATTTCTTCTAGTTATGGTTGATGTCATGAATGGTAGACATTTTTTGGCTAGATGTGACTTCTTTTCTCTATATTTGTTAATGCCGTGACTGTTGGTTAGTATGTCATGGCTCATTCTCCCTCATGTTGGGTTGTTGATGCATGAGCTTCATGCTTGATGTCGTGAGGCAATGATTTTTTACAGGTCTGTTTGATGGTATTTAGATGTCATTCTCCTGTTGGTTATTTCTTATGGAGATCCATGTTGTGGGTGTCTGGTAGTCATGAGTTGATGCCATTGTTCTTCACTTTTCATGTTGTAAGTTGTACTTGATTTCAAACTTAGAGTTTTAGATAAAATAAGGGAGTTTTGCTTGTTATTGTGCCTCATGAACTCCTTACAGATTTTGAAAAAGAAATATATGAAAAGAACATTCCTTCATTTCTTTCTTTCAAATACATGCTTTATTTTCTTAGGCTAGAGGTTACATTTTCTAGGTTTCTTTCTTTGCTGTGAGTGCTGCTGTAAAGGATGGGTGTGCTACACAAGGTTACACATTCAAAATATCCCTTTCCCTTCCATTCATATTTGGCATATTCGATAGGAGGTTTTTATTTTATTTTATTTGAGGCATCCACTTGTAAGCTTTCAAGTGCATCAAACTTAGAGATTGAACCATTATCTTCAATACCTAGAAGGGGTTGACTATGAAAACCATCTCTTATAGATAAATTGTATCTAGGGAAAAAAAACATCATCTAAAATAAGAGAAATTAGAAGACAAAATACCAAAAATAATGCTTGTAACTTGGATAAAGGTGAAGTATCCTTGCTTCTCTGGGTCTTTTGTTGAAGTTTTGATGCAAGGCCTAATAAAATACATCAAAAGAATACAAACAAAAGGAATACCATGATAAGAAGAGATAGAAGCTTCACATAATCCTTCTGAATGCCTCCAAAATAAGTTTTTGTATCTACTACAACACTCAGCCCAGCATAACCTTTTAAAACGCTTGCTAAAGTGCCCCTACTGTAAATCATACCATTGGTGACAAGAACAAGAGTATTGAACTATGTTGCACTATTTGTACCAAAAACTAGTGCTATCCACACCTTTATTTGGTTGTAGCATAACATCTCATTACTGCAAAAATGACACTTTTGGATTTTAATGTACCTTTTAATTTTATTTTAGAATTATGAATGACTCATGTGTTAACATGTATAAATGAAGAAAACATTGCTCCTATTTCCACCATAGTCCATCATTTATGGAGTACTGAAACCCCCTTCCAGAATGTTGAAATCTACCTACTATTGTACTTTTACTGATATGAACCAGCCATCAAATTTAATTCAATCTGTTATAATCCTCTTTTCCCTTTTAACTGAAAAATTGATTGTGCACTTGTGGACTTCCAATCCCTCCATGATTCAACTAAAAGGTTTCATACCTATAATTTATGTATGTCCCTTTGACAATCTCCTCATGTCTTCAATCTTCTGCTATGGTTCAACTAGAATGTCTCATACTTGTAATTTACGTATGCCCCCTCAACAGTCTCCCCATGTCTTCAATCTTCGCCTCTACATGATTTGACCATGAGGTTTCATGCTTGTAGTTTATGTGTGTCCCTTCAATAGTCTCCTCAGTCCTTTAGTCTTGGCCTCTACATGATTTAGTCAAAAGGCTTAATGCGTATAACTCATGCATGATCCTTCAACAACCTCAAACTTCATACCTGTATCTACACATGAAACAAACGTATTAGCATAAAACCTGCTTTTCTTTCAAAAATTTGTCTTGCCTTTGCATCTTTTAATGCTTTTATCTGAATAACCATGTTGTAGGAACACTAAGTAGTGCAGAGATAATTGGAATGGTTTCCATTGCTCAGTTCATATGAACTAACCCTCCTCTTTTGCATTTTGTAGGTCTATTTAGGCAATGGAGGCTCTTCCCCTCATTTTTCCAATAGTTTTCTATTTATGTAATGTGTTTATTTAGATGTTATATTAGGAGTT
The DNA here is from genome assembly GCA_028749045.1 of Cupressus sempervirens. Taxonomy (NCBI): domain Eukaryota; kingdom Viridiplantae; phylum Streptophyta; class Pinopsida; order Cupressales; family Cupressaceae; genus Cupressus; species Cupressus sempervirens. Next base: position 450,556,940 of record CM053793.1, read on the forward strand.
ACCATGACTTGTGTGGTATCTAAATGGATTGTGTCAAGTACTATGTAAAAGTTGAACATTTTGTACCTTATCAAAATAGTTTTGAAATATATTTCAATAAAGTGTACTATTTTGGTATTTGTATGTATTTTGAGTAAAAAATGATCAATTTCTCTTGTTTATTGATTTTTGTACTTTACATTTTGTATCCAAACCATTATGTAATATGCATGATCAACAAGTTAAAACACAAAGCACAGTATATAAGCAAGCTTAACATAGCAATTTAGGAGGTAGGCTAAATTGGTAACATTTTTGGTGACCTCTCAGTGGTGTTTTCTTGCTAAACAGTAATAGACCAATTGCCTTATGCATATCCATTAGGTACAGAGTTATCTTCAACATTTAGAAAACTGAACCTTCTCAAACTTTTAGAAAACTATCAACCTGAGAAACTGAAACACACTTGTTGAAAGAAACACACCACACCACAAATCGAAACTAAAATTAAAAACTTGAACTAGATCTGTAAGTTTTCATAGGATTCTATAGATGTTCATTTTGATAATCATGATGTAGTTTTACCTTAGCAAAGATATTTATATGTTGGATACAGTTGTTAATTGTGTATTGTCTTTGATGTTACACAAATGTCATATCAACCATCAGACAGAGTCTACCGAACTCAGACAGTCAGCAAAGCAATTTACACTGTCTACCAAACATTCCTAAACATTACACAGTAAGTTAGCCCTTACCGAGCTCACTCGGGCATCAAAGGATCTTGTAGCAAAAAGTTAATGTTAACCGAGCTCCCAAGGTTAACAAAGGGAAAGTCAATGTTTATCGAGTTCAATGTCTACCAAGCTCACTCGGTCATCAAAGAGAAAGTTAGCTTTTACCGAGCTCACTCGGTAAGCGAAGGAAGATTAGCTTTTACCGAGCTCACTCGGTAAGTGAAGGAAGGTTAGCTTTTACCGAGCTCATTCGGTAAGTGAAGGAAGGTCAGTGTTTACCGAGTTAACTCGATCTCCGAAGGAAGTTGCAAGGTTTGCAGTGTTTATCGAGCTTCACTTGATTAACACTGGGGAAACCATTCTGGAGCAGTGGTCACCGAGCTGGGTTGGGCAACGAAGAATTTTATTGTTCTAAAGAATTAAGTTTAATTGTTTTATGCAGCTGACTAATTTAATGTTTTTCAGTTGTTGTAACTTGTAATTGAGCCGACGTGACAATCTGTAAGGTATATATGAAAGATCAAGATGTGAATTCATAAGAAGTAAGAGTGTGGATGAATAAGAGTGCGAATGTATGGATATGGAATGAGCGAATATTGAATATATGAGCGAATGTTGAAGAAGGATTAGATATGCTTATGGAGCTGCAAAGTTGTATTCGATTAGTAAGGATCTAGTGAAGCAGAACAGAGATCTATAGTCAACAAAGATAAGTTGCATATATTTTAGATCACTTCATTGTTGCTTTCTAATCATTGTAACACTGATTCAAAACCTCTTAACAGAGTTGGTTTGACAACCATTTTGTAAATCCTCTAACAAGGTGACAATTCAATTGAATTATTTTAAAGACCTCTGACAAGGCCACTTCTAACAGGGTGATTAAATCCTCTAATAGGGTCACACCTAACAGTGTGTTTTGTAACCTTTAACAGGGTTGGCTCCTAACAGGGCTCACTTCAGAAGAGTGAAAATTGGTAACTAGTTACTTGGTGCTTTTTCCCAAATTGGGTTTCCACATTAAATCTGGTGTCTCTTGTGTTCATGTTATTTCTTTATGCATGCATGTTAATCACTTTAAATGCTCAATAAGTTAACAGAACATCTATCAAGTTTTAGCATTCATTTGTGTGGTTACCGAGTAACAGCATCAACTATATTTTAAGACATCTTAGGATCTGTGGATTTATTTTTGTGGTAACTGATTCACCCCTCCCCTCTCAGTTACTCCATCTCTATTTCCAACAATTGGTATCAAAGCTTTTGGTGCTTGCAGGAAAGATTTCAAGGATCTAAGCTAAAGATCAGAATGTATTACAAGAGGAAAATACCAAGGCTTAACTAGAATAACTTCTCAGCATGGCAAGGGTTGATGGGACTTCATTTAGCTTCTATTGGAGACACAGGACTAAAATACCTTGATGAAAAATATGCAGAACTAGCTGGTACACTGTCTGTTAATGATATTGCTGAAAAGAAGTCTCACAATATTATGATGATAGATATAGCATCTGCTTTGAGTTATGAAGAATTTGATGATATCAAGGATTGCAAATCTGCCTTTGAAATGTGGGAAAAGCTGAAAGAGATCTATGGAGGAGATGATAATGTTAGAAGAGCCAAAACAGAAAGTCTGAGAGGACAATTTGATCAAATGAGGATGAGAGAGGATGAAAACATTGCAAAATACGTTGAAAGAGTTAAAGCTTGTGTCAGTGCAATCAAAGCTTCTGGAGGAGCTATCAGTAAAGAGACATTTATAAGTAAAGTTCTCAGAACTCTACTTCCCATTTATGCAATCAGAGTTTTTGCAATTCAAGAAAGAAGATGTGAAGCAAATCACAAAATAAATCTAGAGGCTATAGCTGGAAGATTTACTGCATTTGAACTAGACAACTTTGATAACTATGTTCCAGCTTCCAAAAACATTGAATCAGCATTTGAAGCCAAACTTTCACTCAAGGAAAAAGGCAAAAAGAAAAAGGAATCTTAGTTAGAAAGTGAAGATGAATCATACCAAAGTTCAGACAGTGATCTTGAAGTAATTGAAGCCCTTCTAGCAAGGAAATATTCTAGAGGCAGAGGAAAATACAAAGGTAAAGTACCCCTAATCTATTTTTCATGTGAAGAAGTTGGTCATATTGCTGTTAGGTGTCCAAACAAGCAGAATAAAGATGAAAATAAAGATCACAAATGAAATGGCAAGAAAGATTTCAAATCATTCAAAGATAAAGGTAAGAAAACATGTTTTATGGCTAAAGATTCTAATGATTCTAATGATGAAGAAGAAGATGAAATTGTCTACATTGCTGTGAAAGATGAATTTGATAATGATGAGGAAATGGTACTCATTTATCATATGAGAAAAAATGATACATGGATCATAGATAGTGGTTGTTCTCATCACATGATTGGGGAAAAAACTAAGTTTGAATACTTTGAAGACTACGATGGTGGCAGTGTAAGATTTGGTAACAATGAACCTTGTTGTATAAAAGGAAGAGGAAGAATCTCTCTAACCCAGGAACTTATATGTGATAATGCCTATTGGGTAGAAGGACTAAAGCATAATTTGTTAAGTGTGGCACAACTACTCAATAATGGATTCAAAGTAGAATTCATGCATGGTAAAGCAAGACTGTTGGTTGGCAAAGGAAAGCTGATTGGATCAAGTACTCAAACTAAAAGTAACTTGTTCTATCTTGAACTAGGTGAATGTTCATGTTTCATTGCTCAAGTAGAAGAAAGTTGGTTATGGCATAAAAGGTTGTGTCATTTAAATTTTGATAATTTGGTAAAAATAAGCAAATTCAAGAAGGTAAGAGGCATTCCTAACATAAAAAAATTTGAGGTCGGTCTATGCAAAAATTGTCAGATTGGAAAGATGGGAAAGACTAGTTTTAAAAGTAAAAACTATCAGTCTAAAGGTATATTAGAAATTGTGCATACTGATTTATGTGGACCCATTGGAATTGAAAGCTATATTGGAGAAAAATTCTTCATTCTTTTTGTTGATGATTACTCAAGAATGATGACAATCATGTATCTAAGAAACAAATTAGAAGCATTTGAAAAGTTCAGACGGTATTTGGCCAGAGTAGAAAAGGAAATAGGGAAAAGATTAAAATGCTTGAGGTCAGACAAAGGTGGAGAATTCATTTCACATGAGTTTAATAACTTTTGCATTGAAAGAGGAATCAAAAGACAGGTATCAGCCCCTGGAAAACCCCAGCAAAATGGAATAGCTGAAAGAAGAAATAGATCCATCATGGATTGTGCAAGAACTTTAATGATTGAAAAGAGCATTGCTATCAAATACTGGAAGGAAGCTATCAGCATTGCAGTTTATACCTTGAACCAAGTACAGCTGAAGAAAGACTCATTCAAAACCCCTATGAGTTATGATATGGCTATAAACCTAATATAAGTTACCTTAAAGTATTTGGAAGTAAATGTTACATTTTGAAAGAATCTAGAAAAGGCAAATTTGATGTGAAAGGTGATGAAGGTATATTCTTTGGATACTCATGCAAAAGTAAGGCATATAGATGTTTGAACTTGTCTACTCACAAAGTCATAGAAAGTGCACATGTGAAAGTTGATGAGTTTGTAGAAAGGATTGACGAAGAAAGCAAAAGGGAACCAGAAGATTATAAAAGGTTTGTCTTCAGTGAACTTGTTACAATACCAGTTACATCAGAGAATCAAGAAACTTCTACTCCCGAGTCATCTGTTACTGAGTTATAGGAAGTTCAAACCGAGCCACAGCAAACCAAGTTAAATTTAGTGTCTACCAAGCAAGTTTCTAGAAAGCAAGTGTCTATCGAGAAAGTATCCACTGAGCCAGAACAGACAGAACCTGAAGTTGAAATGCAAGAAGATAATAATGAAATCCATTCAAAAGGCAAGGAACCTGTATTAGCTAAGTATGTCAAGAGACATCATTCAACAAATCAGATCATTGGAGATAAATCTGAAAGAACCATGACAAGAAATAAGTTGAAAGGTACTTGTTTACTTGCTGATTTTGAACCTATAAATGTCAAAGATGCATTGGAAAATGATAGTTGGCTTGAGGCTATGAATTAAGAGATAGAGAAAATAGAGAAAAACAAGACATGGACTCTTGTACCTAGGTCTAAAGATAAAAATGTGATTGGAACCAAGTGGGTATTCAGAAACAAGTTGGATGAAGATGGTAAGGTATCAAGAAACAAAGCTAGACTAGTATGCAAAGGATATGCTCAAGAAGAAGGAATAGACTATGGAGAAACTTTTGCTCCTGTTGTAAGATTGGAAGGAGTCAGAACCTTACTAGCATATGCTACTGACAAAAGATTCAAAGTTTATCAGATGGATGTCAAGTCAGCATTCCTCAATGGTATACTGGACGAAGAGGTTTACATTGAACAACCTGAAAGTTTTGTTGATCCAGATAAGAAGAACATGGTCTGCAAATTACACAAGGCATTGTACGGTCTGAAACAAGCCCCTAGAGCATAATATAAAAGATTGCACAACTATCTTATTCAGATTGGTTTTCAAAGAACTAATGATAATAGTAGCTTATATATTAAGGAAGGACCAGATAATAAGATTGTCTTGGCAGAAATATTTGTAGATGATACTGTTTTCACAGGGAATGATGATTTGTGCAAAGAATTCTCAAAACAAATGAACAAGGAATTTGAAATGTCTAAGTTTTGTGAGATCAAATTCTTTGTTGGTCTTCAAATTCAACAGAATAAAAATGGTATCTACATTACTCAATCAAAATACATCAAGGAGATATTGAAAAAGTTTGGAATGGAAGATTGTAAACCAGTTGGGACTCCTATGTGTACTGAATTAAAACTTACCAAGGAAGATGAATCAAAAGAAGTAGATCAAACATTGTATAGATCTATGATTGGAAAGTTGTAGTATGTAGTTCATACTAGGCCCGATATTGCCCTTGCAGTCAGTATTGTAGCAGGATTTTCAGCAAAACCAAGAGAAAATCACATGATGGCAATCAAAAGAATAATAAGATATTTGAAAGGAACTAAAGAGTATGGTTTATGGTATAAGTTTGGAGGAAATTTGGATTTGAAAGTGTTTACTGATGCTAATTGGGCAGGAAACCTTGATGATAGAAAAAGTACAAGTGGAGGTGCATTCTTTCTTGGAAAGAGGTTGGTTTCTTGGACAAGCAAAAAGCAAAATTGTACATCTCAATCTACAACAAAGGCAGAGTATGTTGCTGCAGCAGTAGACTATTCTAATATTGTTTGGTTTAAACAGTTGTTGGAAGGCATGAAGATGGAAATCAAAGAACCAGTTTTTATGTTCTGTGATAATACAAGTGCAATCAACATATCTAAGAATCCAGTGATGCATTCCAAAACCAAGCACATTGCAATAAAATATCATTTTGTCAGAGAATTAGTGCAAAATAAGGAGATTAGATTGGAATATGTTCATACAAAGGAACAAATTGCTGACATATTCACAAAACCATTACCTAAGGATGCATTCTTATATCTAAGAGGTAAGTTAGGGGTCACTCCCCTATCTAAAGTTCACTAAAATCAAGTTTTAGTGATGCATCAACTCATACCAGATTGAAGATCTATTAGTTGATGCAACATAACCAGGAAATATTGCATATGAATCAGTGCTAAAGGTACACTGAAATTCATTTGAGTTGAGTTGTCTTTGGCATGTGTTGTCAAAGAGGGAGAGTTTTACTGTCATATCTCTCTGAAATTTGTTCAAAGTATAAAGAGTTTGCTATGCAATTCCTTCACAGAGGGAGATTACTATAAGAGGGAGAGTTTTCTATCTTAGAGGGAGAATTGTTATGCTGACATGTTGTGTTGCCATATAAGAGAAAGACTTGTTTTCAAATTTTATTTCTGCTATGACATGTTGTGTTGCCATCAATGCCAAAGAGGGAGATTGTTAGATACAATTATTAATTGTGTATTGTCTTTGATGTTACACAAATGTCATATCAGCCATTAGACAGAGTCTACCAAGCTCAGATGGTCAGCAAAGCAATTTACAATGTCTACCAAACGTTCCTAAACATTACACAGTAAGTTAGCCCTTACCGAGCTCACTTAGGCATCAAAGGATCTTGTAGCAGAAAGTTAATGTTAACTAAGCTCCCAAGGTTAACAAAGGAAAAGTCAATGTTTACTGAGTTCAATGTCTACCGAGTTCACTCGGTCATCAAAGAGAAAGTTAGCTTTTATCGAGCTCACTCGGTAAGCGAAGAAAGTTTAGCTTTTACCGAGCTCACTCGGTAAGCGAAGGAAGGTCAGTGTTTATCAAGTTAACTCTGTCTCCAAAGAAAGTTGCAAGGTTTGCAGTGTTTACCGAGCTTCACTTGGTTAACACTGGAGAAACCATTCTGGAGTAGTGGTCACCGAGCTGGGTCAGGCAGCGAAGAATTTTATTGTTCTAAAGAATTAAGTTTAATTGTTTTATGCAGCCGACTGATTTAATGTTTTTTAGTTGTTGTAACTTGCAATTGAGCCGACGTGACAATCTGTAAGGTATATATGAAAGGTCAAGAAGTGAATTCATAAGAAGTAAGAGTGTGGATGAATAAGAGTGCAAATGTATGGATATGGAATGAGCGAATATTGAATATATGAGTGAATGTTGAAGAAGGATTAGTTATGCTTATGGAGCTACAAAGTTGTATTCGATTAGTGAGGATCTAGTTAAGCAGAACATAGATCTATATTCAGCAAAGATAAGTTGCATATATTTTAGATCACTTCATTGTTGCTTTCTAATCATTGTAACACTGATTCAAAACCTCTTAACAGAGTTGGTTTGACAGCCATTTTGTAAATCCTCTAACAAGGTGACAATTTAGTTGAAATTTTTTAAAGACCTCTAACAAGGCCACTTCTAACAGGGTGATTAAATCCTCTAACAGGGTCACACCTAACAGTGTGTTTTGTAACCTTTAACAGGGTTGGCTCCTAACAGGGCTCACTTCAGAAGAGTGAAAATTGGTAACTAGTTATTTGGTGGTTTTTTCCAAATTGGGTTTTCATGTTAAATTTGGTGTCTCTTGCGTTCATGTTATTTCTTTATGCATGCATGTTAATCACTTTAAATGCTCAATAAGTTAACAAAACATCTATCAAGTTTTAGCATTCATTTGTGTGGTTACCGAGTATCAGCAGCAACTATATTTTAAGACATCTTAGGATCTGTGGATTTATTTATGTGGTAACTGATTTACCCCTCCCCTCTCAGTTACTCCATCTCTATTTCCAACAGTATATAGTTTCATTTTATTATCTCTTTTCTATGGCATAACAAGTATATGCTGGTTGTGAAGGCTAACGATTGCTGGCTATTATGACAACTTGCAGATTTGATTGAAAACATACTAAAAACAACTATAAAACTCAACTATAGAACTTAAAATTATACCTTGCATCATAAAAACAACTTGATGTGTCATTTATGGTTATAGTGGGGTGATATACCAACTGTCATGGAGTGACCAGACCTCCTATTTTTTGGTATCTTTATTTTTTTATAAAATGGTATATTAGTCTAATATGATGATGAATAATACATCATATTACTATTGTGCTTCAAGATACCATTCAAATCAACTATAACTCAAAAACCAGAATTAGTACTTGTTATTTTTCTAAGATTGATTCAAAATAATTTTTACTAGCAATATTAATGAATGTTTTCTAATTTCTTTACAATTGAATGGTTGAAAATTATACCATGTCATTGTGAACCTATTATGAACTCATGGAGTATGTATGATTCATGGAATCAGAATCTATTCCATGCTTTGTGTGATATGTACCTCATGCATTGATGGCAGATTAATAATAACATGTTGTAGTCTTCAGTTTTTTGACTAATAACTAACAACTTACACACCAAAACTTGAATTTGAATGTGCTAAAATGATACTTATTGAAATCTGAAAATTGATACACTTCTCTATTCTATTGTGCCAAGGCACTTATTGAAATCTGAAAAATACCTCAAAAGCATTGCTTGAGGTGAATCCCATTAACCGAGATTCACAACTCCTCTCCTTCAAGCCTAGACAAATGGAAATAATTTTGTGTTGTGCTTCCTATTATGATATATGGACTAGCCCACATGGCATCGAACTCTATATTCTTCCTAGGCCTACTTTTCAATTCATCTCATTTCAATACTGTGTCTCCTAGCTGGAAATTTTTAGAAGATGATTTGTTATCAAATCTTCTTTTCATTTGAGCTCGATGATGCTCAATCTTTTGCAAAGTACCCCTAATTTTCTCCTCTAATTTAGTGAGTTGAGCTAGCCTCACAATCATAGGTTCTTCATCAATCATGTCTAATTGATGCATAAAATCTAATGCTAGAAACTCAACTGAGATAGGTAATCTAACTTCTTTACCATAAATTGATCTTTTAGGATTTGTTTTATTAGCCCACAGTGTTGATTTCAACTTTTCATGCCAAGAACGTTGATTCCATTCTAATGTCTTCTTTATAATACGAATTAGGTTCTTGTTAGTGGATTCAACTTGTCCATTACTTTGTGGATAGTAATTTGATGAAGTATTTAGATACATACCTGTCTTAATAGCCCATTTTGCAATTTTTTTTCCTATAAATGCAAGTGTGTTGTCTGAAATAATCAAATCTAGTATGCCAAATCTACAAACTAAATCATCATAGAAATTTAAAAAAATAGTCTCATTTGCATCTCTAAGAGTTACTACTTCAGTCCACTTTGTAAAATATTTAGTGGCTATCAATACCCACTTATGACCTACACTTGAAGGTGGGTTAATGATGCTAATAAATTCTAGACCCCATTTCATAAATGGTTGGTCCACTTGAATAGGTTGCAAGGGAAATGGTGCTAATTTCTCTTTACTAGAAAAAAATTAACTATTTCCTACACTTTCTTACCCAAGAATGTGTGTATTTAAACACACTTGGCTTATAATAGCCTACCTTCATCACTTTAAGAGTTATAGCTTCTGGTGAGAAGTGGTCTCCAACTGGCCCTTCATGAAACTATTGTAAAATATGCTCAATTTGATTTGGTTTAATACATCTTAGCAAAACCCTTTACAAATATTTCTTAAATAAAATACCAATCATCAAATAGTAAGGAATATCTTGTAATCTATAATACCTCCATTTTGACCTTTCTAAACCTTCAGGACATCATCCTATTTGAAAAAATTAATCATATCATCCACCCAATCATTCTAAATATTATCGACACCAGGTTGTTCATCATCTAGCAAGGCTAAAACAACATCAACATCACCAATTAAACTATTATCTTCATTTCCAACCAGTTGTTCACATAAACCTTTTCCTCTTACTAGCTTGTTGCATTGATCTCAATGTCATATTATTTTTCTTTTGTGATACAACTTGCTCTTTTAGTATTCAAATCTTTGTTTAATAGGAAATATTTAACAAAAGGTTGAGCCATCATTAGCTTGATTTTATTATTCAAAAGCATATGCCTAAATTTTTTAAAACTTCTTATGACAACAAGAACATGTTTCTCAACAAATTTATAATGTAGTTCATAATCCTTAAGTCCTTGACTGGAAAATGCTAATGGTTGTTCAAAACATTCATCATTTTGTTGTACTAACATGGCAACAATGCTATCAACATTTCCATAGGCATATAATATGAAATCTTTTGAAAATTTTAGATTTAACAATGTAGGAGCAACAACTAATGCTTCTTTTATCAACTCAAAACTACATTTACCTTCTTTTATCTAGTTGAAAACCATACCCTTTCTTAACATAATTGTTAATGACATTAATAATTCAGCAATATTTAGAATGAATCTCCTCACAAATTTAATTCGACCTAGGAAACTTTGAAGTCCTTTTTTATGAGCTGGAAGAGGTAGAGAAAGAATTGCACTTACTCTTTTAGGTTCAATGGTAATACCTTCTTTAGAAATGATGAATCCTAACAGTTTACCTTCATGGATAGAAAAAACACTCTTCTTTGATTCAAGGAAATACCATATTCCCTGCATCTCTCAAATATCACCTTTAAGTGTTGAATGTGATATGCTGCATTCTTTGAAAAAATAGTAATGTCATCGAGATAAATAAGTACAAACCTATACATTAAATTTAAGAAAGCCTTATCCATTGCTTTCTAAAATGTTGCACTTGCATTTGACAAACCAAATGGCATCTTCTAATAAGTCATAGTTCCCCATTTGGTAGTAAACACTATTTTAAATATGTCTTCTTCCTTAACCAAAATCTAGTTATAACCAAAGAAACCATCCAACAATGAAAACTATTCTAAACCTGAAACAACTTGTAAATTTTGTTCCATTGAAGGCAAATGATTCCTATCCCTTAATGAAGCTCTATTTAAGTCACAAAATCAACACACAATTTGATTTCTCCATTCTTTTTTCTAAATGGAACCAAGTTTGATACCCAAGAAGTATGCTTAATAGGGAATATAATATTGCTCTCAATCAACTTATTCAATTCTTTGATCATAAGAGGCTCTAGCTTTGGATTTATTGGCCTGTATTTTTTTCTAATTGGTTTTGGACTAGGTTCTAGTTCAATGGTATGTTGAGCAATATTAAGATCAAATCCCTTTAGATCTTTAATAATTCCAAGCAATAATATCATGGAATTCATGGCATAAATTAACAAAAGTTTGACACTCTTCAGAAGTACATACCTTTCCAAGTTTCATCATTTTATCCTTTGCAACTTCAATTTCTTCATAGTGATCTTCTTTGATCTGCAAGCTAGGTTTATCATTTTTAAATTGATCATTAGTATTAAAAATAGATTCTAAAGTTACTAAACTTTTAGGCATCTTGTTTGTCCTTAATTGAATGATCTAATCATCATAGTGATCTTGCAATTTTGTTGGTTAGGCTGAGAAAATTTAGCTTCTTCTCTTAAAAAGTTAACAATATGCTGGTCAGATTCAAAAAGTTGCCGACTTTTACCATTATTTGGTACAACATGTGTGACAATAACTTTTACATGATTATTTCCTTTATCTTTACCAATCTCAAACAGTATATCATATTGTGTGCCAATTGCACCAACTTTCTTAGCATGCTTATTTTGATTTCTAGGAATATATTGCAAGTTAAAAACTTCAAAGCCTTCAACTAAATCCCACACAACATGCTTATAACTTTTCAATAGATCATTTTTGGTTGAATGGATGCCTCTAACTTGGTTAACAATCAATTCAGAATCACCAAAAACTTGTAAACAATTTATACCTCACTTTATGGTTCATTTTAATCCATTCACAAGTACTTCATATTCAATGACATTGTTGGTATAGCTGAAAGTAAATTTGAAAGATGCATAATACTTTTCATTTGCTGGTGAAATCAGCATACAACCTCCTCCTGCACCTGTTTTGCGACATGAACGATCCAAAAAAACTTCCAAACAACATTGTCTTGTTGTCTTGAACTTAAATCTGCACTTTTCATGACATTTGACAGAAAATCAATAGTTTCATGAATAACATAATTGCCCAGACTTGGTTCTTCAACTTGTTCTTCCATAATTTAAGCATTTTTCAGTAGCCCATACATCCAATAATACATCAGGAATATTGTCTATCTGTATTTTAGGCTCATGAAACATAGTAATTTCCTCTTGATCAAATAAAATAGATGTTATGTAATTTTCAATATTGACAATGTGATGTTCAATACAATCCTTTGTAATAGGTTAAGATGGAATTGTGATCTTAGTGCCATACCTAGTGCGAAAAAATATATGATACCAATTTGTAGATAAATAACCTCCTATTTTGGTAGTGAAATCTCATCATAAACATATGAAAAAATAGGGAGGCAAGTCAATGGTGTAAATATCCGTAGGGACTAAAAAGCTAGGACAAGAATGCAAGGTAAAATCAAAGTTCCTTATAACTCCAACTCTTTCAATAGTTGTCACATCTAGTTGAACTACCCCTTTCTCAAGTGGCTCATATTTGAGGCTTAGCTAGTCAACAATTTTCTTTGGCATAATTGAGCTAGTAGCACCCAAATCTATCATGCAATTATGAACAAGGTACATGCCTTTTATGACTATAATGTAAAAAAGGTGGTGTCTTGACTTGCTTGGATGGTTGTTGTGACGTATTAGCATTTGCAGCCATTAGAACTCTAGAATTTTGTTGTGCTAAAGCATCATTAGATAAAGTAAGTCACTATAATGCTTCCTATAGCATATCTTTTTGACCTAGAAGTGCTAAAACATCACACATGGAAACAAGAACATGAGTCTTCATCAAATGCTCAATGATATTGAAATTTTGTGTTCTAACCTTGGATTGATGTTTCAGTATAATAAGCTTCTTTTATTATTGTGATGGTTGTAAATTTTCCTTTTGAGCTTGCACTTATTGTCCTTGTTGTCCTTTTGGCACATATTGTGTCTTTTGCACATTTGAAGGTCTTGGTTGAGTATTAGTTGCATTAACCTATTGTTATTTTCTCTTATCAACTTCTTGTTGTGGCTTAACAATAGGTTGTACCTTATCAATCTACTACTAAACATTTGCAGCCTAGGTCTTTGACCTTGGGCCCACTAATATAGGTCTCCAAACTTGGTTTGGATCAAAATTTGTTGCTATAACAACTTCATCTTCATTAAAATTCATTAGAGTAGCATCTAGGTTACCTTGTTTCTACACTTGATCATGATGAACTTCTCCTTGAATAGTAACTTATTGTCCTTTAAGAACATCTCATCTTCTTTCTTCTAGCACATGTGCACAATCAAGCCAAAAATGTCAAGTGTTACAAGTATTGCACCACTCATCATCATGTGCATAGCTGTTTTGAGGAACAACTACCAACTCTTTAGAAGTACTTGGAGTTGCATAATTGTAGGGCTAACTAGCTCTTTAACCATAATTTTTTTGTTGTCCTTGAGCTTGCCTTGGTTGGTTTGATCCTAAAGCTTGGTTTGATTGCCTATTTTCCTAATAGGAAGCTTGATTAAACCTATTGTATTGACCTTGTTTCCTCTTCAAGTTTTTTATTTCATTTGCATAACTTTGCAAAGTTTGCATCATTCTATCACTTTTCTCCATTAAGTCCAAATTCTACTCTTTTAACTCTCTGATAGGAGCTATAGCAGTGTGTTCTTTTGTTGCAACTTGTATGTTAAATGTTGGTAATGCTAACATATGTGGAATAAAAAACCCACAAACTCCTTGTAGATTTTGAAAAAGAAATATATGAAAAGAACATTCCTTCATTTCTTTCTTTCAAATGCATGCTTTATTTGCTTGGGTTGGAGGTTACATTTTTTGGATTTCTTTCTTAGTTGTGAGTGCTGCTATAAAGGATGGGTGTGCTACACAAAATTACATATTCAAAATATCCCTTTCCATTTCATTCATATATGGCATATTTGATAGGATATTTTTATTTTATTTTATTTGAGGCATTCACTTGTAAGCTTTCAAGTGCATCAGACTTAGAGATTGATGCATTATCTTTAGTGCCTAAAAGGGGTTGATTGTGATGACCATCTCTTAGAGATAAAAATTGTATCTAGGGAGAAAGCATCATCTTAAATCGTAGAAATTAGAAGATAAAATGCAAAAAATAATAGTTGTAACTTGGATAAAGGTGAAGTATCCATGCTTCTTTGAGTCTTCTACTGAAGTTGTTGTGCAAGGCCTAGCAAAATACATCAAAAGAATACAAAAAAGATGAATACCCATGGTAAGAAGAAACATAAGCTTCACAGAATCTTTCTCAATGCCTCCAATATAAATTTCTATATGTACTGTAGCACTCAGCCCAACATAACCTTTTCAAATGCTTGCTAAAGTGTCCCTACTGTAAATGATACCATTGGTGACAAGAACAATAGTATTGAACCATGTTGCACTATTTGTACCAATAACTAGTGCTATCCATACCTTTATTTGGTTGTAGCATAACATCTTATTATTGCAATAATGACACTTTTAGATTTTAATGTATCTTTTTAAAAAATAATTAGAATTATGAATGGCTCATGCATTAACATGTCTAAATGCAAAAACCATTGCTCTTATTGCTACTATAGTCCATTGTTTGTTAAGTATTGAAACTTACTTCTAGAATGCTAAAATTTGCCTGCTATTGTACTTTTACTAATATGAACCAGCCATAAAATTTAATTCAATTTGTACAATCCACTTTTCCCTTTTAATTGAAAAATTGATTGTGCACTTGTAGACTTCCAATCCCTCCATGATTCAACTGAAAGGTTTCATTCTTATAATTTATGTATATCCCTTTGACAATCTCCTTGTGTCTTCAATCTTCTACTATGGTTCAACTAGAAGGTCAAATACTTGTAATTTATGTATGCCCCCTCAATAGTTTCTCCATGTCTTTAGTCTTCGCCTCTACATGATTTGACTAGAATGTTTCACGCCTGTAGTTTATTTGTGTACCTTCAATAGTCTCCTTAGTCCTCCAGTCTTGGCCTCTACATGATTTAGTCGAAAGATTTCATGCGTGTAACTTATGCATGATCCTTCAACAACCTCAAACTTCATACTTATATCTGCACATGAAACAAACTTATTAGCATAAAATATGCTTTTCTTTCAGATATTTCTCTTGCCTTTTCATATTTTAATGTTTTTATTTGAATAACCATGTTGTAGGAACACTAAGTAGTGTAGAGATAATTAGAATAGTTTCTATTGCTCAGTTCGTATGAACTGACCCTCCTCTTTTACATTTTGAAGGTCTATTCCCAGATGGAGATGTGGGCTCAAATATTCTTCAACATTCAGATCAATGATCCTTCCATTCAGAAAATGGAGGCTCTTCCCCTTATTTCTCTAGTACTTTTATGTTTATTCATATATTATATTAGGATCTGCCATTACTTGTGTGGTATCTGAATGCATTGTATCAAGTACAGTCTAAAATTTGAACATTTTGTACCTTATCAAAATAGTTCTGAAGTATATTTTAATAAAGTGTACTATTTTGGTACTTGTATGTATTTTGAATAAAAAATGATCAATTTCTCTTGTTTATTGATTTCTATACTTTAGATTCTGCATCAAAATCATTCAACAATATGCATGATCAACAACTTAAAACACGTAACGCAATATATAATCATCAAGCTTAACATAGCAATTTAGGAGGTAGGCTAAATTGGTGAAAATACCAAAGAGGAGACTTAACCAAATGAAGGAGGGATAGAAGAGAGATATATCAAAGAGGGAGAATATGAACACAAAAAGAGACTATTATCTCAGAGGGGGAAAATCTTTTGGATTGTATGGTAACCAAGTGAGATACATGTGATACATTAAGGTATTGCTAAATATCGAGCTGTAGAGATGTTGTCATCAATGCCAAAGAGAGATTATTGGAAACTTACAATTGGAACAATTGTTGGTTTGTTATTGATGTCAAATCTATTGATAAGACATATTGCCACGTAATCTAAATGTCATATCTATTTGATTGATGAAGAGGATTTTAGAAATTGCTAATAATAATAGCACCTAAAAGAAAGGTTGAGTTATGAAAAGGAAGCTAAAATGGACATTTAATTAGATAGACTTTGATAAAGCAAAGTGATTGTTTATGTCAAGAAATTTTAAGCCAAGCTGAGCAATAGAGGAAAAGGCTAAGGAATGTCGAGTGATTCTAGTGTCAACCAAGCCATAATTAGTGCAGAGAAAATCTAGTGTTGACTGAGTGTTAGTATCCATCAAGCAAGATGGTTGATGCCGAGCCATAAGTTTTATAGTAATAGAGTAATTCAATGATGATCGAGTGATAGAATTTAGTGATTGTCGAGTGATAGTATGAGGATTAATTCAAAGAAATCATGAGATCTAGCCAACTCAGTTGATTTCTTGGGAGATGTAAATTGTGTTGAAGATAAGATTAAGGAGTTGGATCATTAAATTCAAGGTGATTATTAGGTAAAGACCTAATAGACGAATTCTAGAGAAGTTTCTCGAGGATGATCAAGAATATGGATAGATACAATGAATCATGGTGAACCTAATTGCAAACCATAAGATCTACGATGATCATGGAAAATGGTAAAGCAAGAATTGCCTATTTAAAGAGGTACATAGCTGAACAAATGCAAGCATGCTGATGCGAGTGTATGCAAAAGATGCATACAGAGAAGGTTGATCAGAAATGCACAAGTGCAAGAGTGAATGGGAAGCTAAAGGAGATTGTTTATGTAGATGTTGATCTTGATAAGTGAATATGAGTAGAAGGTTTAAGTGTTATTGAGAAGAAAAGGTTGATTGCTTGAAGGGTTACCAAGCAAATCAAGAACATAGATGACAATGGAGAACTTATCAGTAAGTCAACACATGAACTGAAAAAATATCTAAACTAACAAAGTGAGTTGTAATCATACAAATAAAAACCTACTATTTTCATTTTAATCACTGTAAATAGTTTGTATTGAAATCCTTTTAACAAGGGTTAACCTAATAGTTATTCTGTGTAAATCCTTTAACTAGGTGACATTCTAAATGGAATGATCAAAGTCCTCTGACAAGGTGACTCCTAATAGGTTGATTAAATCCTTTAACAAAGTCACATTTAACAGTGTGTTTTGTAAACCTTTAACAGGGTTGGCTCCTAACATATTTCACTTCAAAGGAGTGAAAAAGTAGTGACATGCTACTAGTCTTTTTTCCCAAATTGGGTTTCCACATCAAATCCTAGTGTCAAATATATGTTGAATGCTTTATATGTTTTACATTTGATGATGTTTTTAATTAAGAAAAGAAAGTTATGTTTAAGACAAATTTTTTATAGTAGAGATCTAGAAACAACAAGATAAGCAAAATAATGAGTATTTATGTTTAGTTGTTAAAATGGTACTTAAGGACCTTAAGTAACTTATTCACCTCGCCCCCCTCCCTTAGTTATTCTAAACATTTCTAATGAAAATACCCTTACCTATCACTTTGCATGGCAAGTTGTTGTCGAACTTCACCATTAGTCCATTGTAGGCCTCAACCTCATGGAACTTGCTCTTGTCACCATAAATGTGATGCAAGCAACCTCTATATATATCATCGAGTTCTTATGGATACTGGTACTGGTAATCAGGGTTCTCTCTACCCTTTTCTTGTGTGACGATGACAAAAGATACTTCATCCTCATCTTGGTCCTCATTGCTGGTTGACTCTTCATCAATCACACCTTCTTCAGTAATGCAACATCACTTCTTCTCCTTTCCTTTGGAGTTAGACTATATTTTGTTGGTTCCTTTCCAATTGTTGTTTTCTCTCTCATCATTGGTCTATTTCCTAATAGGTTCTTGACATCTAGCAACATAATGTCCTACCTTTTACCAGTTAAAGGATTTGAAAGGAATCTTACCCTTGTGCTTCCCTTTTCCTATGACCATAATGTTTTCCAAATGAGTCTCCAACTCTTCTTGTTCAGATCCTTCAATGTATAGGCTTTCTAGTTCTCTCTCATGTTTGGATGTACTCACCTCTCCCCTTTCTCTTTACACTACAACTATTGTAACATAGGCTTTGAATGTAATTTCAACCTTGGGTGGTTAACTGTTGTCAAAGTTGCTAAAGTCAAAAGTAGTGAACTTGCATATTGTAATCACCTAAAAATGGTCATATAAACTATTAGCCCCCTTCTCAGCATTTTGGCTAATTTAATTTAATCATTTACCTAGACCAAATTGCTAATAATCAATTTATTTGATTATAACCTATAGTTTGACTATGCTATCCTAAGTTCATTATTTGATTAAAAGAACATGTCCCCTTTTAATTAAATAAAAGACCCCATTCTTCTAACCCACTTAAAGTGCACATATAAAGTCCTTTTTCTATTTTACAATTAAAAGAAAAGGCTTGTGAGACTTTTGTCTTATGTAACAAGTCAACTTATATTCTATTGGTTGACTTGTGTGTGTACATGGATCACTCCTCTTTTCAAATTCCACCGTTGATCATCCACCATCTTCATCTTGATCTCTACCGTCCGTACGACTTTAAAAGGGAGAGAGCTTTCCCCCTCAAAGGATCCATCCATATTTTGAGTATTGTTATGCTGCAGGTTTTCTAACAGGTTTCTTTGGAGCTTTGTGGAGAACTTCTATTTCTTGTCTACATTCTCTCATACCATGGCATTTTAGCTTAGATTCATGTTGCATGTTAGTTTAGTTTCTATTTTGCAATAATCTCTCACATAGCTTAATATTTGGATTGTAACACTCTCATACATATTTTAGCATAGCTGCATTTGGAATTCTCATCTTAGCTTAGTTTCCATACTTGCATTGCATTCTTAAGGAACTCCTTGAGACATTTGCATTCTTGCATCTTGTCTTTGGAACCTCCCATTGCATGGTTTATTAGCAAGAAGAGTATCTCTAAGGCTCATCTAAGAGCCTTCTTATTCTTGAAATACTCTCTTGCACTCCGTGGATAGGGATCTCTAAGCCAGCATCCAAGCATTCCAAACTCATGTAATCGTTGGGATAGAAGGGTTTAGAGTGGGACACTTTCGAGTGTACATTTTTGGCGCCCACTGTGGGGCATGAATCAAGTTTCTAGCTCCATTTTCTTTCATTTCTTATCTCTGATTTTTTACAGCAGAATATTGGATCTAATCAAATGCTTTTGTAGAATTATCATTTTGGTTTTAAGGCCAACCCATAAGTAGATTGGTTTGAAGGCCAAAAATCTAGTTGGTTTAAATATTTGACCATATCTTTTAAACCGCTTGGAGTTTGGTTCTAAATTTTTTTTTTCAAGTTTAGTATGTGTCCAACATGTTGCAAACTGATTTTTAGAGTATTTTGACATGATTTGAGGGAGTTATGATTTTTTCTTTATTTTTCATAAAAAGCCATTTTTGATCACAAATCAGCGCATTTTTCAGAAAAAACTTATATTTTCAGAAATTTTTTTTAATTCTAAAAGTCTTACTCTCTTTGTGTTTTGACTTTTGGGGTCGTATTAGGGATCAAAAACTTGATTTGATAAATCTAGCCTGTTTTGGCAAAATGGGTCCCTAGGGCACAAATGAAGAGATTTTTTTTAATTTCTTCCATTTTTGGAAAGCTATCTAATTTTTATTAGGGGTCTCTTCTTTTCATTTCTATTTTTGGATCTAAAATCATAGCAAACAAGTCCAATCTTATTGACTAGGTCAAAATCAAAGAGTAAAAATGAGAGCATTTGTGATTAACTTGCACTTTCTTTGCATGCACTTGGTTGGAAGATAAATTGGATTTTTGAGGAAACTAACCACTTTTTATTGCAGATTTTTATGTTATTTCACACTAAATTTTGGTACTAACAAGTTGTGATTTTAGGTTGCCATCCTTGTGAAAAAATTGAAACATTGCATAAAAAAAATGCATGTCAAAGCTTCAAATGCGCAAGGGCTACTGACATTGTTTGCAAGGCTGCCTAAAGCATAAAAACTCAAAATTTCTTGCTTTTTTGTTTTCATGTGCGGAATTGACTAATTTTCCATTTTTCATAGGCACATAAAACTTGTGATTGGAGTCTTTTGGTAATAGGAGAGTATGCTCTTCACCCTTTTGGTGAATCAGAAATCTTGACTTGCCATTTGGTTTCAAAAGAAAGGGGTAACTAAATCTTCCTGGTGTGTTTGGGAGAAAATGATTGGAATAGGAGAGTATGCTGTTCACCCTTGTGGTGAATCAAAAATCTTGACTTCTGAAAGTTGATCCACTCTTTGTGTAGTTAGAATCCTTTAGAGGGCTTGCTCTCGGACAACCTGAGAGGAACAACCCAAGTGGGGACAAGCAGATTACTCGGCTCTTCCAACCCACTATAAACTCAAGGCTATCAAGGACACAAAACCTTGGTAGATGTAGTGATTGTCTTCGCCTAGTGTGATCGCTTATGGGATTTCGACCATAGAGTGATCACTAGGCAATAATGCTTAAGGTACTCTTATGGTTGCGAGATCGGTTACTCATCGCAATGTGAGGTGTCCCATAATTGGGAGCAAGAGGAACACTATGAACGGAAGCCCTATCTAAACACCCTAAGTTAGTAACTACCTTTTTTAGCCGCTCAACTACTTGGTGCAAGGATTGATCCTAGTGGACTACTGGGATCACCCCACGATTTTACACTCACCATCTGTGTTTCCTTGGTTATGCTTATGGCATTTCCATGACAAAGCCAATATCTCTTATGGGCAACCACTTGGTGTGAGGTGAAGGAGCATCAAGCGTGGGCCAAGTTGTTGAGTAATAAACTATGTCCTTCAAGTAGATATTGTTCGATGTGTTCTCAAATGTGGTATACCTGTGAAAATCTTTTAAACATACACATGACGATAATTCTAGGGATTTCTTTTGAGACCTCACATATGCTTGTATCATGCAAGGTTTCTTTGTCCCTTGCTTGATGGTTTGAAGAATACTCCACGTGTCACTATCTTGCTTGGAAAGAAATTTCTTTTGAACATCAAATTTTCTATGCTATCAATTATTGTCAAACTTTGTCAACCAAGTCAAAATGTCAAGTGCAAACATTTTCTTGTGTTACTTACTAAGGGGGGTTTCATTATTTGGCTATGATTTGTTATGTCTCTAGTGCTTAAACATGCTTAAAGTGGCTCTTTGGTCTTAGTGCTCTTGGTCTTTTTGTCTTCATCATCTATGCATGCTTGCTAGTTATCCTTTTGCTAAAATGGTTACCTTGATTTCTTGACTACACTCTTGGGTTGGGAAAGTTTTTCACTTGTCACCCTGCTTGCTCTATCTATTTGGCTGTTTGGGCATCTTGCCTAGCTATTGACTTGAGTCATTCATGTCATAAGTTTCTTGGACATATTATTTGACAAGTCACTTTAATCTCTCTCTACTATCTTGGCAAGTGAACACTCTACCTCCTATAGTTTCAACATCAAGTTATCTTCTAGGCTCTTTTATGCTTGTCTTTGCATCTAAAACTATGAGATCTAAACCTTGTGCTATCAAACCTTGGCCAAATCTAGATGATCATGATATCCTCCATGTCACTAAAGAGTTTCAAGATCTATATGCACAATACAAAGAGCTAGAAGAGACAAATGATCTTTCTTACCTTCATCTCTCTAAGTGTATGATGGAAATGAAGTCTAAACTTGAGAAAAGGTTAGAGGAGAAGATTGCATCATTACATGAATCTTCCTTAAGGTCTTTACATGCATGTGAGTCACCTTCTTTGAGGTCATCCTCTTCTTCTAGGTCTACATGCTCTACTTCAAGACATCAAATGTCTTCATCTTCTAGATCTAAAGACCTCCTTAGAGAGAAAGAAAGTGATACCTACTTTGAGCCTATGCCAAAATTTCATGATGGACCTATCTTTGACCAAGATAATGATGAAGACATGGATGCATACCATTCACTTGAGAAACAAAAAAAGGACTCTAGACATAATTTTGATAGAACTTTTGCTCCCTTGGAAGATTCTTATGATGACACTTTGAAAACACTTCTTAGCACCAAGCTCATCAGGTTACCTAAGTCTAGCTCATATGGAAACCCACTCTTGGATATCTATTGTGGTTATCATCAACATAATGAGCATAGTACTTTAGATTGAATTGAGCTAAAACATAAAATCCAAGATCTTATTGATAATGGAATTTTTGATACCTCTAATGACTCATGTGATGAGGATACTTTTCTTGAGAAAGATCATATTAATGAACCTATTTCTAGTGATGGTTTCCTTGATACCTCCACTTCTTCCAACACTCGTGCATCTCCCAACACTTCAAATCTTTCCAACTTGCCTCCAACAAACAAAAAACCTAGTGCTTTCCATATGCAATATGCGTACCCTCAAGGGCTACCTCTAAAAGAAACTCAAGCTAACCTTCACTTGGCTGCAAACCTTTTCCATGCTACTAATCCTAAACATCCTCAACCTTCATGCACTACTATGCCTAATCCAAGCACTACTCCATTGACTCTTCATTCTCCCTTATCCTTAGAAGTGGCTCCATGTCAAGAGGACTCTCAAAAAGAAAAAGCTATAAATGTTAAGAAAGATCAAAATCAAGCACCCTTTCATCTCTTTCAAGATTTTTCCCCTCCATATCCTATATCTTGTCCACCTCCTAAGTATGATGAAGATACCACTTCCATTATCTCCCTTGAGCTTACTGAAAATTATGAGAAAAGTTCTCTTCATATACTATCCAAAGCTACTTGTCAAGATCAAAGTGTCCCCTCATGTTCTACTTCTCCATATCCACTTCAAAATTGTTCTCAAGCTTCAAGTGCTCCTATTAAAAATGTTGTTCCTATCAAAGCTACTCATGAATCTATTGATGGCTTTGACTATGTTGCTCAATCTAAAGATGTTGATATCCCTTCCCACTATCTCTTTGCATCTTCTAAATCTATCCTTGGTTCTTATCCATCTAAGCTAAAGCATTCAAACCTTCCATCCATATTGGGGCATTATGTTCCTTCATCTTCTACATTTTCCACTCCTAGCTCATTCCCTAGCTCTCCTATAATACCTCAAGATCAACAAAGACACTCATCCTTGGTGACTTTTCACCCATCTATACATCTAAACCAGTCATATCATCTTTATTCATCCACAAATCCCAAGTCCTTTGGAAGTGAGAATAAGCATATGAATCCATTGAAAAAGAAAGATCACTATGTCCCATCTAATTGACATGTGAATGCTAAGAAGGAGAAAGCACAAAAGAGACTGCAAAGGTCCACTATTAAAAAAGCTAAATCAAAGAAAACATGGGTTCCTAAACCCATTATTGAAGAAATGTGTTTTGAAGTATCCAAAGGAAAATCTAAAGCTATATGGATTCCCAAGTCTCTTTTAAAAGACTTGAATATTGAAAATACTTCAAAGTTGACATTTAAGCTTCCAAAGGCTTCCATTCCATCTTCTTCCAAAAATCTTTCTAAAAATATTGCAAAGCCTTCCACTCCACTTTTTTTCAAATCTCTTCTACCACCTCATACATCTAAACCTCAAGCCACTTCATCCATGATTCCTCCATTGTTCCAATACCCTTCAAGATGTGTGTCAATGTTGATCTTGTCCAATATTTCAGCTACCCTGATGAAATCCTCTAAAGCTTACACTTACTTTCTATACATGAACTCTTATCCTCCATATACTCTTCCTACTACCATTTCTCTTTCATCACCCTATCAACATCTTTGAGCATACCTTTCTATGGTCTTGGCTTATCATGACTTATCTTTTCTATAGGAGCACTATCTACATTCAAACAACTTGAGCTCTTTCTAAAAATTCTAAAAATTCTAAATTAAAAAAAAAAAAAAAAACATGAAAAATAAATGAAAATGTGCCTTGGTGAAAACCACTTCTTGTGGCACCTTGGTAGCAAAAGTAAAGAGAAATAAATCCATCCTATGGTGAAAACTACTTCTTGTGACACCCTGGATAAGTACCATGATGAAAACCTGGCAAACAGGCATCATGCGTAGTTCTTCCACCATCCATCTATCCCCTCTTCTCTCTTTGATCTTGACAATGTTGAGCTATCTTTGCATATTGGCTATCTTATCCATGAGGTTCTCTATTTGTGCTTTCTCATTCCCTCATAGCCTCCATCTTGAGCTTTATTTTTTATTGCTCTATCCCATTGCTATCCTATCTAGTTGACCCCTTGGTCTTGATCATAATAAATGAAACATGGTTCTCATAGGTCTCTTGACATGGCTACTCTTTTGCACTACACACTTCATGCTATCTCACTTGTTGGCTTCATTGCTTATGCTACATGCTATCTTTCTCATTACTTCCATTGCTTATCCAAAATATGCTTCATATGACTATTTCACCTCCTTCCCTAGCTTGGGTACTCTTGAGGAGTCAGTCCTTGAGGATCACTTTCACTTGCTTCACATTCCTTTCTTATGCATCTTTGCTTATCCATCGGCTTGCTTCTCCATCATGTCCTATACCTTGCTAGACATTGGGAGAAAATGATGTGATCTTGCTTGAGAACTAGTGATCTCTAAATTATTCTAAAAAATTCAAAAAATCAGATATGATGCTGAAAAAATCCTAAAAATTAGAAAATGTCCTGAAAAAATGATCATCTTAGTGAAAACCTAGCAATAAGTGCTTTTATGTGTCACCAAAAAAATAAAAAATACAAAAATACAAAAAAATTGAAAAAAAGTCCTGAAAAAAAATTCTGTCAAGTGGTGAAAACCTGGAAACAGGTGCTACTTGAGACCCTTGCACCTATGTCTATTAGTCTTAATCACCTACTTCACTACACATTTCCTAGCTTGGAATTATTTCTTGTCCTTGTCTCGGGGGCATAGCTACTTAGCCTATTGAGGTATTCTTGTGCATTAGGGTTTTTTTGACAACTCACAAAGCAATGTTTCTCAACACTTCCCCCACCTTGACATCAAGTGTTTTTCAACACTTTTCAGATAGTTCACCTACAGTATGATGTTACGATATTTCTCACTATCGGAATCAAGTCTTGAAGAAATGGCCAAGTGACTTACACACATGCACTTTAACACTTAAATGACTGAGCTATGCTGATCTTTATCTACTTTGTGTGTTGTCTATGATGATTTCTTTATGTTTCATCCCTAATAGTCTTTCAAGGATGTCATTGACTAGAAGACTAGGGGCATGGGGCATGTTTTCTTGATTTTTGCTTGTGGGTATACTTTGTTTGTCTATAGTGTTATAAGCATTTATGCTTGACCTATTCAACATTTTGACTTACAAAAGTATCATCCTTGACTGTTTCGCAAGAGCACACTTGGGGTTTATCCTGGCGCTTATGCCTTGATATAGGTGTAATCTTGCTAAATTAAACTTAGGGAATCTAATCGCATAGTTATCTTGACTTACATGTCTCTGATGCTTAGATTGGATTTCCACATCCCTATCTGATATCGATCATATTCAAATCCTCATAGTTATACTACGGATGGTTGTATGATCTCATGATGTCCCTAATAAATGCTCAATGATGAAATTAAGAGTCTAAATGTTATGCACTTCTTGTTGGTAAACCACTTTGCATATTAGCTTGCATTTTAGGTTCATTTTCTAGCTTAGTCTTGCATTCTTGCATATGGGGAGAACTCTCTCTTCATCTTTTCGCAGACATATTAGCTAACTCCTTTCATATATTTCTTTACTTTCTTCTTGTTCATGTCTTTTCACCTTCTTGATCTTTCGCTTCATCTCTTTCCTATCTTATCATCACATTATATAAAGTTTTGACCTCTTAAATAATTTTGACGTCCTGGATTCATTTTCGAGATTGAAATCCAAATTCGAGTTCATCTTGATGGTCAAAATTGTCTTTTAAAATTATACTTTCTTCTAAGCAGTTAGTTGACCTTTTGAGGTCTAATCTCTGAATCATCACTGGGGCATCTTAATTTCTTCATGTCTTCATCATTTCCATACTTCATATCTACTTCAATTCACTGTTTCATGTCTAAAATCACCTTTCTACTCGTTTCAACCTAATTTTTGTGCTATATCCTTCAAGGTCAACTCTAGTCAAATTGGGGCATTTTATCACTTTCTTATAGTCATTCTTGGGCTTTAATCATTTATCTGTCATATTGGACATTGCTATATCTCAATTTTCTCATGTCTAGCTAGTTTCTACATTCTCTTACCTCATTTCAATTTTGATCCCGAGGGAGCAGAAATACTCTATTGCTGATTGTTACAACTATCTATTTCTTAGGAGCATTTGTTTGACCTTATCACTTGCTCTCGATCTATTCGCTTTGCTAGGTGTTAGAATTCTTTTCAGATCCTAACATCATCTTCCTAGTGTTCAGTACTTTTTCTATCAGGCTGTGCATTTAGGACTTGCTATCTATTTCTGCATTTCATTCTTTGGAATCAAACATCTATATCTACCACTGCCTACTTGGCTTCAATTTTCTTTGACATAATGTGTTCCCAGATCAATCACGCATTAGTCAAAGAGGGGCAAATGTAATCCCCTAAAAATGGTCATCTAGACTATTAGCCCCCTTCTCAACATTTTCGTTAATTTAATTTAATCATTTACCTAGACCAAATTGCTAATAATCAATTTATTTGATTATAACCTATAGTTTGAATATGCTATCCTAAGTTCATTATTTGATTAAAAGAACATATCCCCTTTTAATTAAATAAAAAACCCCATTCTTCTAACCCACTTAAAGTGCACACATAAAGTCCTTTTTCTATTTTACAATTAAAATAAAAGGCTTGTGAGGCTTTTGTCTTATGTGGCAAGTCAACTTATATTCTATTGGTTGACTTGTGTGTGCACATGGATCACTCCTCTTTTTGAATTCCACTGTTGATCATCCACCATCTTCATCTTCATCTCTACCATCCGTACGACTTTAAAAGGGAGAGAGCTTTCCCCCTCAAAGGATCCATCCATCTTTTGAGTATTGTTATGCTGCAGGTTTTCTAACAGGTTTCTTTGGAGCTTTGTGGAGAACTTCTATTTCTTGTCTACATTCTCTCATACCATGGCATTGTAGCTTAGATTCATGTTGCATGTTAGTTTAGTTTCTATTTTGCAATAATCTCTCACATAGCTTAATATTTGGATTGTAACACTCTCATACATATTTTAGCATAGCTGCATTTGGCATTCTCATCTTAGCTTAGTTTCCATACTTGCATTGCATTCTTAAGGAACTCCTTGAGACATTTGCATTTTTGCATCTTGTCTTTGGAACCTCCCATTGCATGGTTTACTAGCAAGAAGAGTATCTCTAGGGCTCATCTGAGAGCCTTCTTATTCTTGAAATACTCTCTTGCACTCCGTAGATAGGGAGCTCTAAGCCAGCATCCAAGCATTCCAAACTCATGGAATCGTTGGGATAGAAGGGTTTAGAGTGGGACACTTTCGAGTGTACACATATCAGGGCAATAAGTGATACCTCCATCTTGTCTATAGTTCTCATCTCTTGAATGGATGGCACTCTTATGGCATACTTGGACAACAAGGTTCTCAACACCTTGCTCACACACCCATCTTCTATTATTACTCCTCTACATGCTTTGATGGCTAGCATGAAGTCTTTTACCCACTTACCATAGGCTTCAATCTCTCTTCCTTCTTACATCCTCGTGCCATCAAAATTTCTTCCCTGGCTTTCATCTTTAGACCTCATGACATGCTTATCACCACTATGGATGACTTTTAGCTTCTCCCACATTTCATAAGCTATCTCTAGTTCCTCCACATCTTTATAATCAAAGTACATCAAGGTGCTCACTAGAGAATTCATTGTGTCCATGTGTATCTCCTTCTCCTTCAAGTGGTTTGTGCTTAGTTGACTAGCTAGCTCAACATATTTGACCTCTATATGGGTCAAGTAAGCATCTCCGAGAGTCTTAAAATGAAAATGCATCTTCCTACACCATGAGTTGTAGCTTTCTCTAGAAAACTTTGGTACATCCATTTTAAACATCTTGATCTTTTCTTCAAGCTATTAAACTTTTGTCTCCTAAGGACATAGGCTCTGATACCAACTTTTGGTCCTACAACATGTCAATATAATAGGGGGGGAAGGTGAATCAATATACTAACTGATTTCAACTTTTTACTCTAGATCACATTTCTCACTTGTATACGAGTTAGTGCTAGGTATAACTTAACTAATGAGGATTAAGAAAAAACATGTTCTACATGAAAATAGAAACACAACATGACATTTATCTAATGGAAAATTAGCTAGGGTAAAAACTATGGTGTGTGGGTCGATCCTCAAAAAACTTGTACTCTTCTAAAGTGCACCCAGTCAAGAACTTATCCCTATTAGAGGATTAGAATGGCATCATTAGGTGCCACCTTGCTAGGGGACTTGGATAAGATCTATTAAAGTATTTCCCTGTTAGGAGTAGCTTGGTTAAAGAACTTTGGAACACAAGTTAATGTCACCCTATTAAGGGATTTGTACAAAGAACCTATTAGGGTCCACTCTTGACATGATTGTTGTTGTAAAGATTAGTAAACAAGAAGAAATGATCTAAGAATTTAGCTATTGCACTTAGGTTGAGATTGGTCCTTCTTCATCTTTCATGATCAATCTAGAATCAAGCTCTACCTTCTCTTGGCTTTGCAACTTTAGACTCCAATCACTTGTGTGTTTGGATCTCCTTCCTTATGCATACGATACACCTTATGTTGTTTGAGCTTTCTCTCCTATCCTAAACACAATCACTCTTTGAAGACGACCTTTCTCTAATCACTCTCCTTCATACTGTAAGAGTCCACTTTACCTCAACTCTTCTAGCTTTCTGACTATTCGCTTGGCAATCTAACATTTACTCTTTCAATTTTCTTTTCTTTTATACTTTCCTCTTGATTCGCTTCAAAGTCATGATTTATGAATTAAAAATTTGTCTTCTAACCCTACTACTAGCTTGACTTCCTATTGTAGTAGTGCATTGCTCTTATAAGATGTATCATGTTTGTACATGAGTTACAAGTTCCATGTGTCCTTGATGACTTGGTATTGTTGGAAAAGATTTTAAAATTGAATTCTTTTCAACTATTCTTCGATCCATTCCCTCATCACCATTAAATGTAACGTTGAGCACACTCTTATCCTTTACATGACTAGGTAGTCACAAGTTTCTTGCTTCATGCTCATCTTGCTGACTTGGCCAATCCAACTCATTGATATGTTTTCTTTCCGTTGTGATTTGTGTCCTTTTGCTTATGCATACTTCACTTAGCACACTTTGTATAAGTTGATCATCTTTTGCGATCACCTCTACTGGACTTCCACATCTTCTCTGCTATGATCAACCTTGTGAATTAGAGTTGCACATTAGTGTTCTTTTTTGAGTTGTTCTTCTCTACTGATCTTTATTACTTCATATATGTTGCCAACAATGACAACCCCTTTCATGACTAAGTTTATCAGTCAATCTTCAAGACATTTAGGCCAACAAACCTACACTCTTTGGTTTACATATTGATGATTTTGAAGAGTGGTTAAGAATACAAGGAGGTGAAGGTGTCCATTTCAATGAGTATGTTATCACATTTTTTTAGTATGCTAGCAACCTTATTTTAATCTCTAATTTTGATCTTGGCCTTCAAGAGTACTTACTTTTCCTTGAGTAATTTTGTAGTTCGGTGGAGATACAAGTCAATATTAGCAAAAAAAAAAGTGATATTATTCTTGAATAAAACAAAACATAACCAACATAAGTTTTACTTTGAAGGTAGCATTTTTGATGATGTGACCAACTACAAATACCAACACAAAAATTCAAGTTCTGAAGGGTGTAGAATGAAGTGAACTTTAGGAGGTTGGAAGTGTTTTAGACTTTACAAAATAGATGCAAAGAAGTAGAACTATGAGATTGGAAAACTACCCAATCTCATTTTGGGATTTTAGTGCTTTTGTTTGTTCTCTATGGTTGCAAATTGTGGGTCAACAATAATTATGATCTACAATGGAAAGAAATTGAGAAAATCAAAAAATGCTTGATTGCAAACAAGTTCAAACTTAGAAGTTTACTCCCTTATTATATCATGTCGAGTGAGGTTTTGGATGCCCCTTTCAAAGAAATTTCCATGGTAAGGCTCATATGATACTTAAAAAAGAATAAAGGGTAGATGGCCCAAGGATGTTTGGAATGACACATTGTGCAAAAGAAAAAAGAGACTTAGACTTGATTAAAAAATAAATGGTTAAGTAAATGGAACATTTACTTAAATTCATGCCCCACAAATATTAAGGAGATAAAGGCTTTTGTTATGGATATGTACCATAAGTGTTCTTGGTATAAATACCTAATGAGAAAGAAAGATAAATGCCTAATGATAAATAAATAGTATTATATTCAAGAGTTTAGTCACACTTGTAATCATCATAAAAAAGTGCACGTAGGGTTTAATATCTCCTGGAGAGTCAAAATTCTTATAGCTCAACTAAGGATTGACTTTAATCAACTTCATTGTGAAACTAGGTGTTAGAAAGTGCCAAAAGAAGCATGAGAAGAAAGAGTGTGTATTTTCAACGCTTCTAGAAAGTGGAAACAATTTTTTTATTTTATTCAAGGACAACAATGGCAACTATGTTAATATCTTAACAACTAATTCTTGGATTGATTTGTTCAACAAGGGGACAATTGAGCAATTGGGGACACTCATTTTTAGGTTGCAAAAGAAGAGGACTCAAATGTAAAAATGAATATGTGAGGTAGTTTGTCCCATATGCTATCTTCAACATTGTGGATGTTAATGTATCTTTCTTTCTTTTTTCTTCTTACATTCCCATAGACAAAACTTCACTAAGATTGGCTATAAAAGAAAAATTCATAAGACCATAAATTTAAGATTTTATCTCTTAAGCTAATCTTCACTATGAAATTCATAGATGTCGACATCTTTGCCTTTAGATAGTGCATTACAACAACACGAGGTAAAATGTGATAAACTATAAGTCTCATTTAGTTAAATAGTCATGTAAATCCCATTTGTCAAAGTTAGCTAGATGTTGAACCTGTCCGAAATGCACCTCCAAATATTTCAATCTTGGTGGATGACTTTTTCTCTCCCATATCATCATCTTCACCTATTGTAATCAACCAATTTATCTCCAACCCTCTAACAAACTTAAATTTTAAAATAGAAATGAAAAAAAAAGGAATTCATAAAACCACCAACCTTTAAATATTCCTTATAAAAATCTAGAACCGTGGCTCTAATTTTAGGAAAAACCTCCACAACTCCCCCTAGGTGAGGCCTTCCCTACGTGAGGAAAGAAGAAATAAAAAATGATTAGTTACCGCCACTATAGCATTCATTGAAATGTAATTGTTCAATTTAATTGTCCAATAAGATTTGAGTATTTTTTGACAACTTTTTAGATCTTTAAAGTTTTAATATATATTGACGTTTTTAGAATTATAGAGAAAATATTTATCTTCAATATGATTGGCTGCTTTTTGCTATACAGTAGTGTGTTTGGCTCACTCTAATAATTTTAGGAACTTTATACATTCCAATGGGAAAAAAAAGATGAGTAATAAATAAAGTTCAAAAAACACCATAAATATCTTGTACTTATTCTAAGGATAATAATAAATGAATTTTAAAAAGTACCATAAATATCTTGCACTTATTCTAAGGATAATAATAAATGAATTTTAGAAAGTACCATAAATATCTTGTACTCATTTGAGAACAATAATAAATGAATTAAAAAAAATACTATGAATATCTTGTACTTATTATGAAAAAAATCTTGAAATTTTTAATTTTTTTTTTCAACATTCCACAACATTATAGAAGTTTTTTTATTTCAATTTAAAACAAAATTGGCGGGCACATAGTGACAAAATTTGTAGCACAAGATCAATGTAATTATCCAAACAACATAAACCTACATTTTCATTATTTTTCAAAAACTATTATTTGTCTTTATGGTCATTAATTGCTTAATACAAAGTAGACATTCTCTTAGTCACTTAATTTGTCATATGATGTAAATGTATTTCTATATTCTTCTTTTACCACAACAAAATCAATATACATTATGTATCAATGACATTTCATTTTAAAAATTTTGTATTAGCTTATTAGTCAATGTTGTATTGCATAAACAAGTATAATACATCACACAATTTGACTAGCTGTGGAAATCATCTCCTACTTATCAATTGATGAGCTTAAGGGGCTTTCTAATGAATGGTTCATAAGGCACAACACTTGGGGTTGCAAGCTTTGGGTTTAACTGTGGAGGAAACTCCGTAGTTAAGTGTGCTCAGGCTGGAGTAGTACTGGGATGGGTGACCTCCCGGGAAGTCCCGGTGCTTCAGCCCTGTGAGCATCACTTAGATCCAATGAGTGCTAAGTGTTCCATTTATTCTCATGAGAGATGGATTCATGTTGAATCACTACTCATGAAACATGGGTCATCAAGTTTGACTCAAAGATCACACAGTTAAATCTTGATATTCACATCACAATTTGACTAGCTGTGGAAATCATCTCGTACTTATCAAGTATAATACAATATTTTTTTACCTTGATTTTGTTAACAAATCTAATATGTAAGCTAAGTGTATGACTAATGCAATTACAAATTCTGCATCGACAGGCACTAGAAGCTATGCGTCCTTGTTGGCAATTTGGAATGGTGAATTGAACAGGGGAATTAGCGTAATCAGGGGGAGGGTCAGCCTTCTTACTGTCCTATAAATTTCAACCTTGCATCTTCCCCCATTATGTTTTAAAAATGTTTTTCGTGAAAATACTGCACCTTTATCGATTATTCTCAGGTCCAATTCCTTTGCTGGATTCAGGTTAAAGGGCGAAGAAATTGAAGCCTCGCCCAATAGGACGGTTATAAATAGGTAGTTTTGGTTTAGACGGAAAGCGCACCAAACACATTGCCTTCTATAAGGTAAGATGGAGTATGCGTTCGGACATCCTCTTTTAAATTTACCATATCCATGTTCTGAATGTATATATTCTCATTTGAGTATTCTTTTCTGTTTAAAGATTTATTTTTTGGTGGAATGTATATCTTTTTTCTTCTTCTTATGGAATGACTATTAAATTGAATGAGTGCTCATTAGTTCCTGATTTTTTATCGTAGAGGTAGTAATCGAAATTAACGATTTTGCGTCGAATTGCAAAAACATTATAACGATTTGAACTAGCATATTTAACTAAAAATACAAACTTTAATGCTCAACTAAAACAAATTTGGTCTTATCAGAATTTTTTACCTTGAGAAGAGTTATCATACAGTGCAATTTAGTATTTGGAATTTGACTTTCAAGTCATTCGTTCTTGTAAGCATATCGTTGAACAACCTTTCCTTGTCAGTTTTTGACTTGGGTTTGGGGAACGTATCTCGTAATATGTGTTTGAATAATTAATGGGCACCTTCAATTGTTGGGTAAGCTGGGCCACATTTCCTGTTCGTTAAACCACAACTTTTCCATACGTCTGCGAGTGTTATGGTGTTGCTTAATGCAGTGAAGGATCTGAACCTGGCAAAGCCTTTTCAGGTGTTTCCCTTTTTCACCCAACAATCGCTTGGATATTCCATTATTTTTTCCCAACGAGTTTTGTCATTAGAATTAATTATGTTATGCAAGACTTTCCTGAGAAGTCTTTTTGAATCATGATTCAGCGTGGATGCTTTTAAATTACATCATCGTTGGGCAAGTCATTTGGAAAATAATGTCTATGGAGTAAGTTCTTCCTGTTAGTATAGTGTATTAAGTTGTTAATAAATGCATTTCACTGATTAGGTTAAACAATTGGAGAGAGTTTTGTACAGATAAACTGTTTAACTTCTTTATGTTGTCTCTACCACTTTATTTAAATATCTATCAAATGTAATATTATATATATTGGAAATAAAAGAATATTATATGTATATTCGTAACAATTGATTTGAGAGCTATTGAATTTTTTTTTCGACATCAAAATGTTTTGATAATGGAGTTTAGACTGCAAAGTGAATCCTACCATGGGCTGCAAGTTTCTTCATGAAGTGAAAGGAATCCCAATGTTGTGAAATTGTTTTTGAATCCACAAGTAGATAAAGTCTTCTAGAAGAAGGACCAATTATTTCTTCTTGTGGAGTAATTCATCTCATAGCTAATATGTTTCATATTTGACAAATCTCTCTTTTCTATTGTGAATTCAAAATTTGTTAAGCAACATAGCAATACAGGTGCCACATTTTCAAGTCAATTATTCCTTTTTTTGTGGATGTAGTCAAATACTTATAAGAATATAGTATTGGACTTGGCAAGCTATTTGAAAAAGATAACTTTTGTTCAAGAAGTTTGTATCCCTTTGTTTAGTTTTTTGGTCTACAATCGAAGCACAAAACTATGGGGAAGTATATGTTGGTCATTTTGTTTTATTGGATACCAAAACTAGAAATAAAGATACCAAAATTATGGTCAATTTAATGATAATTCACATATTGCTGCTAGTATTACTTCCTTTGGTGCTACTTTTGGAGGGTAAAGTGTAAAAGGATCATTTTGGAGTTTGGTGGCACAGGAGGGTGGAGGATTTTAGTCATCTCAAGTTAGCTTCTCTGTTTGAGATTATGTTTTTGCTTGAGAAGCATTTTTGATGTTTTGGTTTCTTGTTTATTCCTGTTATTACTGACATATTTGAAGATGCATGTATTGCGAAGTTTGATTTGTGGAGGTAGATAAGGGATTTTGTGTAGAATTCAATATGGATGGTTGTCCAGTAGCTTTTGAGGCTGTGATTCGAGAGTTAAGAAGGGAGAACTCGGGAATCTCAGATAGGGGCTACACCTTTATGAGGATTATGAGATAAGTTGATGGACTCCTCTTGATTCAGGATTTGTTTCTTCGGAGAAGTTTTTCACAAAGATGTGTATACATTTTGCATTTAACAAATTTTAAAACGTAAACTTTAAGGGGGGGTTTCTCAAAAGATGAATTATCAATTATGTGATACAGTTGTAGGAATAATGTAATAAGCGGAGGGATTGTTAGTATAGTGTATTACATTGTTAATAAATGTATTACACTGATTAGGTCAAACAGATGGAGAGACAATTTTACATAGATAAACTGTCTAACTTCTTTATGCCATCTCCACCACTTTATTTGAATACCAATCAAATGTAATATTATATACATTGAAAATAAAAGAATATTCTATCTATTTTATTAACACTCCCCACGTTTCATTAAGAACATTATGTAAATTTCCTTTTGGGATATATTTGTTTTTTTCCCACAAATAACAATTCCAAATTTCCAAGAATACAACTTTTTACAAAGAGTATTTTATAAATAAATTACATAATGGCAAGTAAACCTAGAGAAAATTATAAGTAATAAACACTGACTATTACGATCATAAATATTCGCTGTTGAAATCGAAGTATCATAAATGCATTTGATCCATTTTATAGCATGTGTACAATAGAAAATCATATTAGGAAGTTGATGGGAATGAGTGGCTCACAAACAAACCAACTTGGGACAGGCTATTTAATGGAGGGAATTGGTACTGCTGCATCTGCCTACCAAATGTTTTGCATTGATTCTAGATATGATTGCTTGTTGGCAATTAGATATTCTTCTTGTTAGGATGGCTGGAGATTATCTTCCTCAACTGAGCTCAAGGGCATGGAATGAGCCTCCAAGTCATTTGGTCCCTTGGCCCACAAGCAAACCAACTTGGGGTGGGGTACTTGATGGGGGAAGATCAATACTACTGCATTTCCCTCATGGATTTATAAATAGTAAATAGAATAATATTGCACACTGATCACTTTCCCTAATGTTCTATATTGTTCTAATTTTTTTGAGTTCTATTCAAATTAGGCTTGATCATTTAATTGTGGTTGAATGATAAATATTTGTATGAATGATTGATCAATTAATTGAATTCCTTTGATTGTATGATTTAAGGCATTGTTGTGTGATGCTTGGTGATTGATAAGTGACGATGAATGAATGCTGGTTTGATAAAATGTTTTGTCTATTGATTGTTTCCTTGATATGATAAGTAATGATTGCTTTCGTGGAATCATGAGTGAGTGATTGATAAGTGATCCTTGAATGATTGGAATAATCTCTTTTATACTATATTGGTGAAAGGGTCACCGCATTTCATAAGACTTGAGTCACCACCCTCTATTGCCACCCTTTGATAGTAATATTTTATTTTCCAAACTGATCTCTTTTTGGATATCCTTCTTGAATGAAGCCTTATCTCCTTTACATATTCCAATATAAAGGAGAGCTACACCTCTTTGTTATGTCTACTTTTTACAAGGGTTGCAACCTTCGGTAATAGCCATCCTTTGAAAGGGTACAACTCTTCATTATTGCTATCCTTTTGAAGAGTCAAAACCCTTCTCAATTACCTGTCTTCAAAGAGTACAACTCTTCATCATTTCTGCCCTTTGAAAGAGTCACAGCGATTCAAATTACCACCCTTTGCGAGATTACAAGCCTTACATCATTTCTTCCCTTTGAAGGAGTCATAACCTTTCATAGTTACCACCCTTTGAAAGGGTTACAACCCTTCACCATATCTTCCCTTTGAAAGAGTCACTTCCTTATTTTCTTCCCATTCCTTTGTTCTTCCATTACTCCTTCCTTGATTCCCATGCTCCCTTCTCTTGTTAAATTTATTAGCATCATATGAAATTTCTGTGTTTATTTTGATTGTGCGATTTCTAAATCTGAAGTATTTATGCTAACACCATATTGGACAAAAACTCTGCTATTTTATTTAGCATTATAACTTTAGTTCTCTACTAGTATTAGTGTGTCTATCACTGGAGAAAAGTCTTCTCCACCAGTGCTTGGCCATTTGACTTCTTATGGGCCCATAACAGATTTATTTGTTAACCAAAGTAACGAGTTGGAGGTATTCTCGAAGGACAACTATTTTTGCTCCCTTATGTGGAATATGTAACAACATGCACTCTTCTTTAATCCTTTTTGCTGGCTGTGTTTATTATCGACTTGTCTTATGTTCAAGTCATACTTTATGATTAACGTCAAGCTATCATTTTGGTGGAATGGTGAACGCATAAATGAAAGGATGTTGGTGGAAGTTACAAAAGATATGAAATCAGGTCATTTGCCTTCGTTGCTTCATCTTGTCTCATATATGGATTGCGTCTCATATATGGATACCGTTTTGGCTAGGAAGTGACATCGGGGTTTTCATTTTCATCTAAAAATTCTTTGCAAATTAAGTGTAGCAAACAACTTATGGAAACTGTAATTTTGGGATTCATATTTTCTCTAGTGCCTGATTTCAATTCTTTTCATAATCGATCAAGACTTGAACATTGGATGTTTAATATTTGTGATTCCTCTCACATCTATCAATTGAATGTTGTTTTCAATTGATAAGGATTTCTCTTAATTTTAGCGATATTCATATCACTCTGATTTTGTGTTTGTAAATCATTTTAGATTCTTCAATAAGGGCCCGTTTGGCAATGAGATTAGACTGGAATAGGCATTTGTAAATCCCTAAAACTTTAAATCCTCAGTTTGGGTGTGCCAAACAGGAATTGAGAATAGAAATAGGTATTCCAATCTTGACCTCAAAATAAGCATTTGTTATTCCACCTAATTAGGTGGAATAGCAAATGCCCATTCCTATTCCCATTTTCCTTTTGACGATTTGAAAGAGTCTCTTCACTATTGAGTATGGGTAAAGTTTTATTGAAAAAAAAAAAAAAAATATAGCATTCCAGAATTGCACAGGAAGGGAAATTGTATGTTTGTGAAAATCAAATTGTCGATTGCAAAAAGTTTGACCACAAACAGCAAGGAACTCTACTATCAACAACATGACAATTCAGGGAAACTTCCATTGCAAAAATAGTCGAGGCAGAGGAAGGGGCCATCTGCCAAAACAACATGTTATGTAACCTTCCACCAAAGCAAAATGGATCAAAATCCTAGGAAACAAAAATCAGACAAATATAAGGGTCCCCTGTTCTTAATTGTCATTGCCATTTTCATTGGCTGATGGAAAATAAAGAGAAGGGAGCCAATGAGATTTAAATGGTTAATATAGACCAATTGAAAATTTTCATTCCCGTTTTCCTTGGAGTTGACAATTTTATATTTTTAAGCTTGATTAGATCGGGTAGATCTATGCCCAAATAAAATAAAAAATTCAAATTTTAATCAATTGTAATTGTAATTTTAGTTTTGTCCAACCAAACGGATTGAGGATAACAAATGCAAGCATAATGAATCTGGAATAACATATGCCTATTCTCAAGTCCTATTCCCGTTGCCAAACGGGCTCTAAGAGTTCAGATTTCTGAGGCTGGGTTGTTTCCCTCTGTGAGGGGTCTTTTCCTAGGGTAACTCATTGTGTAGTACTGATTGTTTGTATTTTTGGTTCTAGTTATAACATGGTATCAGAGCTAGGTTGGTGATTTCAAGGTTGAACCAAATTACTTCATTTGAAGGTTGAAGATAGATTGGAAGGAGCATCAAATATCATATCTTGGAAATGTAGAATTTAACTGGTTCTTGAGGAAAATGATCTTCTTCCCTATGTGGAGTTTGAAGTCTTAGAGCCTACTAATAATGTAGAGATAGCAACCTAGAAGAAGAATAAAATCCTGGCTAGAAGGATTATTATTGACTCCATGAAAGATCATTTAGTTTTGGCAATCTCTAAGCTGAAGTTTGCCAAAGCGATATTTGATTATCTTCATAGCATATATGAGATAAATAACACGAGCAGAGCTCTGGCACTTCGCATGCAACTTCTTCATATCAAGATAAGTAAAGGAGACTTCATTGGTATTTTTTCTTAAAAATTTCAGAGTTACAGGATTAATTAAGTGTCATTGGAGAGATTGTCAATGACAAAGAACTTTTCATGCACACCATGAATGGTCTTCTAGACTCTTGGGAATCATTCATTCGAGGCATTAGTAGCAGAAGTGATTTTCCAACATTTGAAAGGTTGAGAACAGATTGCATTCAAGAAAAATGTCGACTGGAGGCTAGAAGGAGTTCTCATAGAGCTCACAATGTGGAGGACCAAGTGCTATTTTTGATGAGAAAGTTTCATCTCCAACCAAGGTTTCTTGTGATCAGTCAGAAGGTTTAGTACTTATCTCAACCCTGTGTAGTCATGTTCAAGCTGATTGCAATACTTGGTTGATAGATAGTGGTGCTTCTCGTCACATCTCTAGTTATAAGCAACATCTTTCACATCTGATTGAATAGGATTCCCATCTTCAAGTGATCATTGGTGATGATGCATCTTATTCTGTTAAAGGGGATGGTAATACTTCTTTCAAATTAAAATTTGGTATCCCTCTCCATCTTAGTAATGTTTTATTTGTTCCTGGAATGAAGACGAATTTAATTTCCATTTCAGCCTTAGAGGATAAAGGTTTTAATGTTGCTTTGGCTAATGGAAGAGTGGTTGCTTGGAAAAAGGATTTTGATTTCAGTTCTACTCAAATTATTGGAGAACGTCATGATAATTTATTATGGCATAAAAGATTTGGTCATCTCAACTTCAAATTACTTTCTTCCATGGATAAGCTGGTTGCAAGTCTCCCCAAACCCAGTTCTTCTCATAATAGTATTTTGCAAAGGGTTGTGCCTTGGAATTTTTTTCAAAGGGTCATTTTCATTGAAGTGAAAGTAGGGCTAAGCATGTGTTAGAGCTGATTCATTCTGATTTATGCGGGCTTATGTCATGAGCTTCTTTAAGTGGGTTTTGGTATCATGTCACTTTTATTGATGATTTTTCTCGTTAGACATGGATTTATTTTCTTAAATCCAAAGAGTCTGATGAAGTTCTATCCAAGTTTAAGGAATTTAGAGCCTTAGTTGAAAACTTTTTAGAAAAGAAAATTAAAACTCATAGATTTGATAATGGAGGTGAACTTATTTCAAGTTCTTTTCAATCCTTTTGTGTTGAAGTAGGAATAAAGAGGGAGTTTTGCGTTCCTTACAATCCTCAACAGAATGGGGTTGCTGGAAGGAATAATATGGCTATAGTTGAGGCTGCAAAAGCCATGTTTCATGATCAAAGTTTGCATATTTTCCTTTGGGCAGAGGCTTCTAGGAGAGCAATATATGTTCAAAACAAGAGTCTTCACCAGGTTCTAACTAATGACTCCGGAAGAAGCATTCTCTGGTTTTAAATCTGATGTAAGTCATCTCAAAGTCGTTGGTTCCTTAGTTGACATTCATATTCCCAAAGGTAAAAGATCTAAATTTAGATCCCTAAAGTAAGAATGGAGTCTTCATTGGTTACAGTGAATCTTCAAGGGCTTATAGGATCTATATTCTGGGTCAAAAGATGATTGAGCTAAGTAGAGATGTTTCATTGGAAGAAAATGTTGATTTTTACAAATGTGCTGGTCCTCCTCTAGATATTGATTTGGATGTTCCTCCCTTTCCCCAAGATTCCGATCTTGCTGCTCCTTCAAGTCTCTTTGAGAGGGAGGATTCTCCTCCTTCTTGCCCTTCTTCTCCTAAGAATCAAGTTATTTCAGAAGCTGGTTCTAGGGTTCAGATGATCGTAAAGAAGAGACCATTTGGGCAAGGAACATCATGCAAGACGCTGAAAATTATTCAGCTCTTAAGGGAACTTTTCAAGAAAGTAAAAGACCTCAAAAATTTGATAGTTATTTTGCATTAATGTGTAACATCATTGATTCTGAACCCTCTTGTTTTGAATCAGCAATAGGTCAGCAGGTTTGGAAGGATGCTATGTTGGAAGAATATGAGTCTATTTTGAAAAATGAAGTTTGAGAAATTGTCCCTCACCCAAAAGATAAATCAGTCATCTCTTTTAAGTGGTTGTTCAAGTTAAACATGCTACTAATGGGAATGTGGATAAATTTAAAGCTAGATTTTTAGCAAGAGGCTTCAGTCAAAAGGAAGGTGTAGACTATGATGAGACTTTCACTCTTGTAGCAAGTTACATATCAATTAGAACTATTATTGCTATAGCTGCTACTAAAAGGTGGAAGTTACATCAAATGGATGTCAAAACAACCTTTCTCAATGGTGAAATTAATGAAGAGGTTTATGTAGAGCAGCTTGATGGATTCATCATTCATGACAAAGAAACTCATGTTTGTAAGCTGAAAAAGGTATCGCATGGCCTTAAACAAGCCCCACAAGCTTGGTATGAGTGCATTGATGACTATCTTTTGAGTTTGGGTTTTATAAAAATGAAGCTGATTCAAACATTTATCTCAAAAGGTATAATGATCTAATGCTGATTCTAGTTCTTTATGTTGATGATCTATTTATTAGTGGAGATGATGAACTGATAGCAAATGCCCGAAAGATTTAACTTTTGAATTCGAGATGAAAGATGTTGGTTTGATGCATTACTTTCTTGGATTAGAAATTTGGCAAAAATCTAATGAGATCATTATTTGTCAAGGTAAATATGCTCTGGACATTCTCAAAAAGTTTGGTATGCTTGATTATAAGCCAAATGTGACTCTAATGAATCTAATCCAAAGAAACTTCAAGAAGTTGCCGCTGATTCAGAATTGATTGATTGCACTCCTTATAAGCAACTTATCGGTTCTCTCATGTATTTTTTCAATACAAGGCCTGATATATGCTATGCTTTTAATTCCTTGAGTCAGTGTATGAGTGACCCAAGGAAATATCATTTGCAGCCAAACATATTCTGAGATATGTTAGGAGATCTTTACATTATGGATTGAGTTTCTCATGTGCCAATGATCTTCAGCTTCATGGGTTCTCAGATTCTGATTGGGCTGGTTGCATTGTGGACAGGAAGAGTACCTTAGCTTTTTGTTTCAGCCTTGGATCAGCTATGATTTCTTGGTGTAGCAGGAAACAAAAATGTGTGGTTCAAAGCACACCTGAAGCTGAATATGTGGCAACTTGCTTAGGAACCCAAGAAGCTGTATGGCTTCGAAAACTTCTCAATGGATTATTTGGAATATCTTCTAAGTCTACTACAATTTTCTGTAATAATCAGAGTGGTATAAAGATTTCTATAAATCCAGTCTTTCATGACAGGTCTAAGCATATAGAAATAAGTATCATTATTTAAGGGACATGGTACTTCGAAAGGATGTAGAGCTGAAAATATATCAGCACTGATGAACAAAATCCTAATATTCTCACCAAGCCACTTTTAAAGGTGAAAGTTTCTTATTTTAGATATAAGCTAGGTATAGTCAATCTCAAGACTTAAATGGAACTAAGTCTTAATTTTGTATGTTTTATTTATGACTATGTTTGTGTGTGAATTAATAATTTTGTAACATTAGCTATGATAACCCTTTCACTATGAGAGAGTCCATGATGTCATCATGTTGAGAGATTTTGTGATGAGAGTTGGATGTCATGTTGAGAGGTTCCATGACAATTCACGATGAGAGAGTCCTTGACCAAAGGCTTAGTTGTGAGTCTTATAGATGTTATGTTTAGTGATTCCATGATTATTTGTTGTGAATAAATTGCTCTATTTTTCATATGAGTGATTTCATTGTGCTATTGTGCTAATCATGTGAATGGATACGTGTTTGCTTACACAATTTCATATTTGCTAATAGGGAGTGTTAAATTTATTAGCATCATATGAAATTTCTGTGTTTATTTTGATTGTACAATTTCTAAATTTGAAGCATTTATGCTAACATCGTATTGGACAAGAACTTTGCTATTTCACTTAGCATTATTACTTTAGTTCTCAACAGGTGTCAGTGTGTCTATCATTGGAGAAAAGTCTTCTCCACCGATGCTTGGCCATTTGACTTCTTACGGGCCAAAAAATATTTATTTGTTAATCAAAGTAATGAGTGAGAGGTATTCTCGAAGGGCAACCATTTCTACTCCCTCATGTGGAATACGAATGACATACACTCTTCTTTAATCCTTCCTATTGGCTGTGTTTATTATCGACTTGTCTTATGTTCGCGTCATCCTTTATGATTAATGCCAAGCTATCAGTTTGGTGGAACGGTGAATGCATAAATGAAAGGACGTTGGTGGACGTTACTGAAGATACAATATTACAAAGTTAGATCATTTGCCTTCGTTGCTTCACTACATCTCATATATGGATATTGTTCTGGCTAGGAAGTGGCATTGGGGTTTTCGTTTTCATCTGAAAGTTCTCTGCAAATTAAGTGTATCAAAGAACTTCTAGAAATTATAATTTTGGGATTCATAATTTCTTCAATGCCTAATTTCAATTCTTTTCATAATCGACCAGGACTTGAACATTGAATATTTAATATTTGTGATTCCTCCCAAATCTATTGATGGAATGTTGTTTTCAATTGATAAGGATTTCTTTGTTATTTTCAATGATATTCATGTCACTTTGATTTTATGATTATAAATCATTTTAGATTCTTCAATAAAAGTTCAGATTTGTTGGGGCTGGGTTATTTCCCTTTCTGAAGGGGGTTTTTCCTAGGGTAATTCATTGTGCAATACTTATTGTTTGTATTTCTAGTTCTAGTTTTAACACTTTCTTCCTTCGTCCATATCCCTTTCAAATGAACTCTTCTCCCTTTTATATCTTGTGTTTGAAAGTGCTACTACTCTTCATTTTATGACTTTTAATCCCGCATTAAACTTAATTAAATTGTAATTATATTATTATGTTTTTTAAAATTTTAATACACACTATTAAATTGTATTTCAAAAAGGGGACATTACACAATACAACATATTGGTCCCTCCCTTTTAAACCCTAAATACTTATTCTAGGTTCTTCTAGAGAAGAACATAAGATCTATAAATATTAAATACAACACTTGCTCAACTAGTGTGCTAGCAATAGCTAGCTGACTTTGACTCAACAAAAGTTTGGTAGACTTCGAAATGTGAACTCGACAAAGACTCAGAAAAATTTCAGCAAAACAACTTAAAAGTTACCTAGATTTCTTTAAATACACAATTTCTTTGCAAATTCAATGAGAAAATGTATTTAATAAGTACAAACAGAAATTTGATTCAAATTGAGTACAAAATCACATCATCTTGTGGAATCTTGCTTCTATATTTAGGTGTCTACTTTTATATTTTTATTATGATTTATTTTCAAAATCATCATCATAATTCATCAATTGCATATTGTAATGTTTTGTC
The DNA here is from genome assembly GCA_028749045.1 of Cupressus sempervirens. Classification (NCBI taxonomy): domain Eukaryota; kingdom Viridiplantae; phylum Streptophyta; class Pinopsida; order Cupressales; family Cupressaceae; genus Cupressus; species Cupressus sempervirens. Next base: position 450,601,366 of record CM053793.1, read on the forward strand.
TAGTGAAAAATTGGGGATGGGTTCTAATTCTTGCACTTTATTGTAGCTCCTTGGTCAACTTTACAGGTTGTGTTTTGTGGCTTTGAATCAACCAAATTAATGACTTCCTCTAATTTATTCTCTATCTTTTTTGTGTAAAGTTGAAGGCTGTGTTGTACTTTATAACAATAAAAGCTACGAACCCCCCCCCCCCTCCAAAACCTCGAAGTACCTACTCGTGGGATGTCCCTGCACTAGTTACTTGGAGTACCTGAGTACCCCTACCTCCGTCATTTTGGAGCCATGCCACCGCTAGTGCGGACTTTAATTTCTATTTGAATTTTGATTTTTAATGTTACTATTGGGTATGTACTATGTTACTACATTGAATGTTCGATGGTTCTTATTCATGTTGCAGTTTTTCTATGTTCAAGTATTTCAATTTGATATGTTTCAAACATCATTTCATAACTAGCATTTCAAATTCGATATGTATAGTATATAACCCCCCCTTGCTCGTCGTAGCTGTCCCCTCGCTCGCCCCACTCATCTTGAAATTGAGGTCCTTTGCTCCCCCATCTCAAAATCTGGTCCCAACACCCCAATGTCGTCGTTACAATGCTTTATGATAATAATGACATTTGAATCTTTGATATTGATAGTATGATTATTCATCATTTATCAATCATATTACTGTAGGGATTGAGAGAATTTTCTAAGTTGTTGATTCTAGTCTCCACTTCAGAACCCCCTCATTGTAACCAGATCTCTTTTAAGATAATAGATCCCACTATCTGGTGGGGGTCTGGCATTGGCGACCCATTTCGGAGGTCACACTATTTTCACAATTTTATCTCTCAAGGAAGAGACTAGCTATATGGTGCATTTTTGTTACTGATTTTTTTTTGTTTTGGGCAGGAACTTACCAATTTAATGGCACGAACTCATTGAGTTTTTTAAAGAAACTTGCCAAAATCTCGTCCATGGCAAAATTTTTGTAGAAAATACCTTGTAAGAAAATAAAATTTAGTGGGTAGTCATTGAGTCTTCAAACCATGTTGAAAATTGAAGAGCACATAGATATTGAGAGGTGGGGTTGGGGGAGGGCGCGGGGTGTGCGAATTTGTATTCAGAACTTTTAAATGTTTAATGACATGAAATCATATAAAACATAAAGAAAGCAACCATAAAGATGCATACACCAAATTTCTTATAGAAAACCCTTAAAAGTAAAAAAGGAAAAAACATGTCATACAATAGCTTTTCATTAACAAAATAGGCACCAACCCAGATTACATAAGTGAACACCAACTCATAGAGAGCACCAACCCTTTTTCAAGCAGCAACTTCAATTAGTTGAGGCACCAACTCAGAAATACGAAACTCAACTATATTTTTTAGATTATTCTCAACACTTCACATGAAACCCCCTTTTTATCAGTAATGACAAAATAGAAAACACTGCTTTTTGAATAGCATAAATAAGATCTTTCATTCGAAACTGTCATGTCTTTGCTATGAAATTCATAAACGATCTAAATTTCCTGTTCAAGACCTAAAGGTATATGATTCAATAAGTTCTAATCACAGATTGAAACTTATTCATTTGAGCTTCCACCGTTGGTTGGTAACATAAGGAAGAAAAACACATGCACACATAGAGTCACTGATTAGGTTATGGTTATCAACAACATAGAAGACTGAAATTGAAACATTTATACATAATAATAAAATAGCTGATACACTAATCTTTATAGGTCGTTGGATAAACATAATAATCGTTAGATTGGTTATAGGTCATTGCATCATATTCTATTTGCCATCTAACACGGAGATTGGTCATACGGTGGAAATTTGATAGCCCTCAAACACTGTCTATGGAAGAATGTAAGTGTCAAGGCTAGAGAGGAGAATCTGTAACATAGTAATAAGAATACTGAGATCCATAATAAACCACTGACAATGACAATACATTAAGAAAATACTCACCAGAAAATGATACCTGACTATTAAACATTGACAGTGAAAAGTCAGAAAATTTATGGAAAGAATTAACTTTGTGAAGATGGTGATAACATTAGTAACATTAATCTGTCTAAAGGTGGTCGATTTTGAACAAAGGGAGAGATTAAAAATCAGCATTATGAAAAGTCAATATAATTATAAGGTGGTTGACTTTATTCAGAGTCCAAAACATAGAATATACAAAACAGTAATTTCATCAAAGTGTTACCAGCCTTAGACTTGGCTCAGACTCGATCAGGCCCAAATTGGGCTTAGACTCGGCAAATAAAAAAACCCATGAAATTCAAAGATTTTAAGTTTTTTCATGCATAATTTAGGCAATTAACATCAAATAGACAATAATTGAGATAAATAGAAGCTACTTTGCACACATATACAACTCCCATAGATCACGTAAGTATAAATGTGAATTTTTGAAAAAATTACTTAAAGTTAAATTGAATAACATAATAGAAATCTGAAATATACTGTAATTGTCAAATGTCTACAATATCCATGGAATCAAAACATATATCAAAAGAAAGGCTCATAGTAGCCTATGTCTTCCTATGAATACGCTTAAGATAGGTCATGGAAGACTCTAGAGCCATCCTCTCTCCCTGTGTTTGAGGTTGAACCTCAGTGACATGTCATCATGATCATCCTCCTCATCCTCATAATCCTCATCATCAGTGTCAGATCCATCACCCTTGGCCTTAGGGTCCTGCACTGAGTTTCCTCGTGCTCTAGTCTCCTCCACTGCCATCGCCACTGCCTCTGTCTCTCGATCCACCTGATCAACCCAATCCAAGTCTTCATCACCAAAGACAAGATCATCAACCTCTGTGTTCCACCCTGTTTGTATATCAACCTTCTCTAATACAATGGGAGATGTGTCGGTGCCCAAAATCTGTTTGTGGCGGAAGTGAAGGTTGTAGTGAACAAAAACAAGATCATTCAACTTTTTTGCTACCAACTTGTTGTGCCTCTTCGAGTGTATATGCTCAAACATACTCCAATTGTGTTCGCATCATGAAGCACTAGATGGCTGGCTCAAGATACGAACTGCAGTACTTTGTAGATTTGGCACCGTACTGCCAAACATCTCCCACCATATATTTGAAACAAGAAAATTTTAAATCAGTTCTATAAATTTGACTTTATCAATCTAGATTCTAGAGTTTAAAGTGGTAATAAAATAGAAATTAGAATTTGGAATCATAGGTCTTTACCACGCATTAGTTCTGTCCGGTTTTTCATGCATGAGTCTTGTGAAAATAAATCTCCTAGTGCTTTCTTAAACTTCTCAATCTCATGGACTATAACTGTTCCAACAATTGTATCATGTGACATTCTCTCTATAACATCATAGAGGCCACTCAACTCCTTTTAAAATTTGGGCTGAATTGGTATGTTGGATTAAGAAAGTGGGCAGCTACATGTATAGGCCTATGAAGTAAATTGTGCCATTGCTTGTCAATGACATCCCATATGGGACCATATTTTTCATGATTCCCTGCATAAAAAACTTGAATGGCCTCTTTTGCATTATCCATGCCCTCATAAATGTAACCTATTGTGGGCTTCTCTCCATCATAAATTCGTAGGATAACAATAAGAGGCTCTATGATTTGCAATCATTGTGAGAAACAAAATATTAAACTTTAAGTTTTCCGTTTAAAAATGAACAATGTGAATATCAATGAACATAAACAAAGTGTTTTTTTTTTTGTTTAAAAATGAACAATATGACTATCAATGAATATAAACAAGTGTTTAAAACTTCAACAAAAATAGTGAAATGAAATGAAAATGAGCACAAAAAGGAAAAGTACCTCCTGTTACATTCCAATTTTTGACCTAGCTTGAAATATATCCGTTGAGGTTCGCATGAAGTCAGTTGGTAGTTTAATTTGATATAATCTAGAGAAATGGTAAGATAGTTGGTCGTTATGATTTCAAGTGAAGATGATATGTTAGTTGATCGTTAATTACGAATTCATGGAACTAAGATGAAAGGTTAACTATTATGATTATTTATGATTAACTAATTTATAATTTAATTACGGAGAAATTTCTTGCAGGAAGCATGTCAAAGGGGGTGGAAGCATTGTCAGAAAAGAATTAGGCAGGGCATCACCATCTCTAGGCAGAGAGGTAGGGACTTAGCGATTTGAAACATGATACATTTGTGGAACTGCATGAGTTATTTAAATAAATAATTTAATTAAAATATTTGAGTTAAAATACAAAACGTATCTTAAAGGATTTTAATTTCTCTTTCATTATATTGTTTTTTATAATTATTTATAAACATACATTTAAATATAAAAATGATTCGACACCATTATAATTTAATAATTTAATAAAATGATGTTTATATGTACCTATAAGATTATAATTTAATAACGTTTGAATTATAACCCTATTCTTTTCAATTTAATAATATTAATTATTTGAAAAACTTTTCATTCTCTTTTCCTTTTCAATTTTTCCCTCCTTTCTCTTTTTCATTCTAATCGATTTGATTAAAGAATCCGAGTATGATCTTGTAATTGTTGGAAGCTGTAAGGACTAGCTCGCGTCAATAATATGAGAATTTTAAACATAACTCGACATCCTTATTTCCTAGCTTTTGGCGTTCAATTTTGCTCACGGCTTCCAAGCCATTTAATATTCAAGCCCTTTCAGTTAGAGTGAAAAGTAATTTGAAGAAGCAACAACAAGTAATACTGTGCATATGACTGAGTGTCTTGTCGCAGGCTGGAGGATACCTTCATACTTGAGTTACTTATTTACAGAGCAGAGTCACATAAAGACCTTTTAATGCATTTCATTGAAACGACTTTCAATCTTTCATGTTTTGTATATGCAATCATCCCAGTAGCAGTCGTATAAGATTTCTTACCATTCTTGGCAATTATCTAGTTCCTTTTGAGACATCGATTTGAGATAGAGTCAAGTGATTTTTATATTCAGTCTGCCTTTTCATTATAGATATGAAAGAATCGTCTATATCATTTTTCAAATCATTATCATTTGCTGGAGATCAGTCAATTTCCATAATAAAGAATAAACATAAGTTTGTTATTGTTATAATATGCAACTTTTTGAATTTCATCTTAATAATCTATCCTCTTTGAGAACATTTGTCATGCAATTAAATATAAGTCTGATAACTCAGAAGAGTTAATTAATTAGAGCACCAAGGAATTCACCAGGCTAAAAGCCAGAACAGGGTGAAGAGGGTGCGGAGTATATATCAAAGCTAATTTGATGGCACCAAGGAATCACCGGCTTGATGGCCTGATTAGGGTGATGAGATGTAGATGAACTTGTAAAAAGAAAATACAAGAAAGATATCAGCAAACTATATATATATAATTAATGCTTTAGCTCATGCACGCTCTTGAAAAATGTTGTCAATTTTGAGATCTTTTAAGAATATAATCACAGAATGTGAAATAATGATTGTATGTAATCTTCTTGAATAATTGTTAGAACCGTCTGATCTGAGAATTCGGATACCTGGGACTCACCCGGTTGTGTAGCCGAGAAGATGGGTGATGAGGTGTGAGGAAGGAATCATCATTAATATGAACCAGTATCAGTTATGACATTTCAATATTTATCATTTAATATGAATTAATTAATAGCTCATGCATATTTCTGTTATGGTGATCTCTTGCAGCCGAGTCGTATGGTGTGTTATATATCTTGATGCCTAGTGAATGGCAAGATGTTCCCTGTCAATTCCGAGTAGGGAGGGCCTTTCTCGTTAGAGATCGTGTGGGGATATGTTGTGGTCCGAGGTTGGGTGGTTAAGCCCTTGACAATGTTTCACCTCTCTCAAGATGTCGGACATGCGTCAGACAGAGATAAGCTATGCATTCATTTGTTTATCGGAAATAGGTAATATCACTTTTATTTATGAGGAGTTAATTAATCGGAAGGAAAGAAATCTGAAGCCCTAATTGATTAAGTGACAGTTGGAACCCTACTTGATACAACGGTATCGGAAGCCCTAATTGATTCCGTGGTATTGGAAGCCCTAATCAAGACCATGGTATTGGAAGCCCTAATTGAGTCTGTGGTATCAGAAGCCCTATTTGAATCCGTGGTAGTGGAAGCCCTAATTGAATCCGTGGTAGTGGAAACCCTAAGTGATATAGCGGTATCAGAAGTCCTAATTGAACCGAAGGTAAATGATGCCCTAATTGATACAGTGGTATGTGATGCCCTAATTTAAAATATAGTGGTATTTAATTGTAATTATCTTTTGTTTTTTAAGATAGCGGTTTGTAAGATAGTTATCATATGAAATTGTTATAGTGTATTTGAGGACTAACCCGAGTGGTTGCAGAAGCATCCCTAGTTTGATTTCGATCTCAGTTTTCCGAAGTATGTGGTTATCAATTTCTGTAATAATTTCATTTGATGGTATTCCAAGTTTTTAAGTTAAGAAATTTTGTCTAACTGATTTTTAACGGTAGATCTTATTCACACGAACATGAATGATATAACTGTCTTCCTATGGAACAAAGTAATAACTGTATTCTTTGAGTATGTTAGATGTTAATTTAGACCCGAGAAACGGGATGTTACACCTCCACAATCTCCTTGGTAGGTTTCCAAAAGCCACTCATCAAAAACTCGATCAACCACCTCAATTGTTGCATTGAGCTTTGCATACGATGAATTTGTCCACAGACATACTTTCAAACCAGCCTTTGCCTTAAGAAAAAAATTCAACATGAGAAAAATTGTTGCAAATCTAGTGACAACAAGACGAGACAACTCTTTTTTCTTTGTGTGTTGCCTCATAAGGTTGAGGATCCAAGCATGATTATATATGAACTTGCAAATATTCCTTGCTTTCTCTACACATTTTTTTATCCAAGTAATTTTACCTAGATCCTCCAACATGAGGTCAATGCAATGGGCGGCACAAGGGGTCTAAAACAAGTGGCGGTGCCTCTCCATAAGAAGATTACCAACAACAACATAATTTGTTACATTATCTATTTCAGTTTGGACCACATTTTCTTCACCTACCTCCTTCAAAACTTCATCCATTACCTCACAAAGATACTCAACATTTTTGGTCTTCCCCGAAGCATCAATTGATTTCAAAAACATTGTGCAACTTGAGAAAAAATAAAGAAATTTAGTACAATCACAATGATCAATCAATTTATTACTAACTTACTAAATTCTAAGTACAATATTGAATTACTTGACGAGGAGACAAGAACATTCGGCAGTGTTCTATTTCTTCTATCAGTCCAATCATCGCTAATGATGGTGCAACCCTTTGCGACCCATACTTTACATTGCTCCTCAATTTCAACTTTTACATCAACAACGCGATTGGCCAAAATAGGACCTTTTAGCTCCTAATCGTTAGGGGCTTTGAACCCTAGACCACAAATAGTAACAACATCTATGTCAATTTGCCAATAAGGAGACCTAAAACAAATTAAATAAACAATATAAGTATACTTATTATGCAAGCAAGAGAACATACAAATTAAAAATTAAAATTATAAGTACCTTGCATGCTCCCAAGCGATGGTTGTGCACTTGGACTTGTGCTTGGAACAAAGATGGAATCAAGTGAGGATATTTGCTTACGCACCTGAGGCCCAGTGGTCACAGTCTGAGATGTAGTAGTAGTAGAAGCTGGAACTTGAAGAGCCCTCCACACTTTTGGTTCTAGCTAATTGTGCCATCTCTTCTTGTTGCTTTTTCTAAAATTATTTCTTCTTTGTAGCTTCCTCTAAGAGAGCTTGCATATCATGAATAACATCTTGAGTTATGTCCTTGCATTTTTTGATATCACGCCTTGGTACATGTGCAAGCTGATATTTCAATCTATTAATGCCTCCCCCATTATATGTTGTCATACAATGCCAACATGTCACAACTCCTTTATGCCTAGGAATGACATGTTTCCAAGCCCTATCCCTTGCTACTGCACTAGGGTTAGCATCAGGGTTAGTTTTAGGCCGAGTTCCACTATCCTCAAGTTGAGACATGATGTTGCTGTTGCTGCCATATACCATAAAAAAATGCATTTAGAATATAGAAAATCCAATTTACAAACACTAGGGCTGCTTACTTTTCAAGTTTTTCATCACCATAAAATGGAACAAATCTAAAGAGTCCAAACACATGCAAATAAAAAAAGATATATGAATGTAAAAAAAATTGCAAAATAACAAGAAAAAAATGTATCTTACCTCTTCAAATTTGCTTCAGAAATGGAAATGTGACTCAAGTTTGAAGAAGCCTCCTCCAAACGCTTCTTTTTAACTCCTCTCAATGCTTATATGCAAGTTACAAAGTGACACAAACAATCAACAACCTATAGATGAGAGCCAACCGATTCGCTAATCTATCTCCCAAAACTGCAATATTATTCCCTCAACTTTTCTTTCTCTATTCTCTGTCTTTGCAAGTGATAGAATGACCTTTTTAGGTCTTACTTATGCTTTACATACAAAGGAAAAACATTAAAAAACTTTTTTTGGTCCTTTTTGGACCTTGACTATCGGTCGAGTCAGGTTGACGAGATTTGGCGAGTCAGCCGAGTTAGCTAACTTGGCGAGTTAGCCATGTTTACTGTATGGGGTAAATAGATTAATGCACACAGAAATGAAACAAGCATATGTAACAACAGTACTCCTTTTATTATTCGCATATGCCAAAGACATTACATTATGCTTCTGATCATGATTACAATGATCTCGAAGGGTGTATATATACTTTCTAAAGAACCTTCCCGAAGGGACCCGTCAGGTACATTACAATTATCGATGACATCAACCCCTCGGCTACACAATATCTACTGATGACATCATCCCCCCCAAAAGAAAAAAGTCGTCTCCAGACGACAATTACAAAATATCCGAGACAGATTAACAAAACATAGTACATTAACTGACTAACTACAACAAGATATATATGTTTCCGTCACACCACTCTCACATTCGTTCTGTGCCTGCACCAAACTAGTCTCCAAACCACGTTTCATCTGTAGCCTCTGTTAACACAATACTATCTCCTTAATCAAGCTGACCTTGATAGCCACCTGTGCTGCTTTCTCTGCTTCCAACTCCTGGGTACACTGAGCCAAGTGTCGTTGTACTGCCTTCAACTGGATGATCAGCTCCTCCTGAGCTCTCTATGCATCCACCAAGATAGCTTCACGTCCAACACCTACTCCAAGTGCCTCAAAGCGTATCACCCCTCTCGAAAGGCTTGCTCCATTGATCTTTCCACCTCTAGCACACTATGCCTGCAGTAGCTCTAGGTCTCATCAACTAGTCACACTTCCCATGGTTGATAATCGCACTGATTGGGGGTCTAGTGGGCATTGCCCTTGCGGGGTCTTGGGGCAGCGCCCTAGGCTTGCTCGCGATAGAGGGCGAGGTTGAGGGGCAGTGCCCCCACCGCCAAGACCAAATTAGCACTCTCAAAGCCACACAAAACTCTATGGAACATACCATTTTTGACATTGTCTTCCAATTCCACGCTTTCTAGCAGCTGCTTGCGTTTTCTACCTGTTTATGTCTTTCCCTTCCCTTCGGCATCAAATATTATTCATTCTGAACATTTTTGATTTGTCGTTTTTTTTTTTTTGCTCCTTTTTGTATTTCTTTCTATTGTACGGCTACATCCTCTGCATCATTCACCTGTGTTGTGGGGCATACGGCCTCCCTGGTGTGATAACTTGCTTTTGGACGCATTTGCCCTTCAAGGTCGTACGGTCTGTATTTTTGCCCCTTTCTTCCCTTTCATTGTACCTATTTGTTTTTCCGCTGATTCCACTGTACAATCCTACACCTTTAAGTGTTTTTCCTTCCCCTTTTGCTAGCTGTACAGTGGTCGCAACATGTTTGCAGGGCTTACGTATGGTTTCCTTCTTCAATTGCCATACAAACTTTTTCATTGTACACCTTATGTCTTTTCAATTGCCGTATGGCCTTTTTCACCGTACACATTGCGTTCTTTGATTTGCCTGTGTCTTCTTTATCGTATGTCGTACAGTTCTATCCTGCCACTGTAGACGCTGTACGGTCCTTTCAAGATGTGTGGATTGCATTGTCACCGTACGCTGTACAGTCTTGTTCTCCCTACCATCGTATGCCATACGGTCCACACATGTTTAAATTACATTTTTTTTCTTGGCCGAATGGTGGTTATCAGTGTGCTGATGTTGTCGTGCAATGACTTTAAAACTTTTTTTTTTGTTTTTTTTATTGCTCCTTGCTATTCATCGACGGAACAGGTCACGCATGATATATTTTCAACTTGGAATTGTTCATCGTTTCCGAAATTTCCTGCCCGTCCAATGTTCATAGCTTTATTGCTCTGCTATCGCCCACTTTCCGTATTTGGTACGGTTTGACCCATTTGACTCTGAACTTGACCGGTTTGATTTTGTTCCGTTCATCATACTTCAACACCAGCTGTCCTAGTTGGAACTTGTTCAGTTTCAGGTGTTTATCATGCCATGCTTTGTTCTGTGTCACCTTCATGGCCTATTGTGCTTGCAGTCGTGGCTCATCAAGTTTATTTAAGTTACACGATCTCTCCCTCAGGTTTTCCATATCGCCCTGTTTGTTCTCAACACTCGGTACCATGAATTCCATCGGTTGCCACTCCTTGCCGTCAATAATTGTATTCTTGATTTTAGAACCTTCACTCCGTACTGCTGAAGTTTTTATTAAGCCCTTCCTCTTTGTTTCCTGTGCAAACCGTACGATGTGTTTTCTTTGCTGCTAGCACCTTCTAGTACATTCATGGTGCATTGTAACCTTTTCTTTTCGCGCGGTCCATTTATTGTGTTCCGTACGGTGGGATCTTTCCTTTTTCTGGGTTCATACTGTATGTTCTTCCCTTAAGCTTTAGCCGTAACCGCCTTTTCTTCTTCCACTTCTCTGTATTCCTCCGGACATTCATTTTCCTCTTCTTTCTCACCTTCATCGACCCTTAACATATTACAGCTCGGAAAGAGCTCGTAATCCTCCATCTGCCAGTGGAGAAGGCCGTTCACCGAATCCAAATCATCGTCCGTCAATCCACCTTCCAACAGTAGGACTCTTTCCTCATTGAGTTCCAATCGCTGCTTTCCTTCATCCTCTTCTTTGGAATCAGATGAGAGAGCTTCCTCGCCCACCATTTGCGTGTGTAAATCAATGATGAATTTTTGTCCTTTACTTTCCAGTGATAGTGTATTCTTCTTCCAATCATGCTTAACCTTTGCTTGTACAAGCCATCCCCGGCCCAAAATGGTGTCATATCCTCTCTTCTTTAGCGGGATGACTACGAAATCAAGTAGGAATGACTGAGTTCCAATAGTCACTCGTTGTGCCATCATGATTCCCAACGGTTTGATCCCGTGTTGGTCTGCCGTGAGCAACTGGAATGTAGGTGGCCACAATGTCGGTTTTTCCAACTTCTTCCAGGTATCTTCTGGTAGGACGTTTACCCCTGAACCTCCGTCCACAATTGTGTCTGTCAGAACAGTTCCCCGAATTCCCATTTCGACGACCATCGGATGCCGTTCGGATGTGAGGGCTAACAGCATTGGATCTGCAGTACTTGCTCTGCTTTCCTTTTCCCTTCCGTCCGCTACACTTGCTCCACTTTCCTCCTCCCTTCTGTGTTCTCCCAGTAATTTAGCAGTCGGGGCTATGTTTGCGAGTGCCGATCGAAGTTGAGGCATTGTGAGCAGCAGATCGTTTATTTTGATTGGTACTTCAATTTGTAATATCTGCCGTATGATGTTTTGTTCTGCGCAGTTCCTTGCTAAGGTACCAGTAGTGTCCTTCAAGTGTACTTTCTCCGCCTGCGTCGCCTTCTCAATTTCCACCCGTGTTTCCTCTAATCTCTTCTTTTCCTCCGTCGGGTCGAGGTATAGTTTTGCTTGCTTCCGTGTGATTGCCAGAATCTCCTCTTCGTCTGTCTCGATGCTGATCAAATTCACTCTTGATTTCGAGCACTTGGCATCTTCATGATCTCTAGGACCGCACCATCTACATAACAACTTTGGTGCGTTTGTCGTTGTACAGTCTCAGGCAAAGTGGCCCCACAAATTGCATGCTCAATATTGTACCATCAGGCAGCAGTTCGCATCATATTGAATTCGGCTGCGGCTCCGATTATTATTTTTGGCATTGTTGTTGTTTTGCCCTCGTTTATTATTTTTGTACCCTCCCGACGTGGCAGCCTCATTACTGGTGTTTCCGCTCCCTCTTGACGCGAAAGCCTCCTGGGTCAGGAGCACTTGTTGAGGTCCTCTTGTTTTCATATTGAAGGGGCATTCTTTTGTGGAATGTTCCATGATCTGGTACATCTTGCAGAACTGGTTCTTTGGATAGGATCCTTTCATGTGACCTTCTGTCTTACATTTTGTGCACAATAGCTCATTTCCCTTCGTCTCTTTCTGCATGTTCTTAAATTCCTTCATCATTTGGACCATATCCTTCTAGAGAGCTCGGACCTTCTTCCTGCCCTTTTCGTCATTGCTGCTCTCTTCTTCCGAAGACGCATCGTCATCTGAATCAGATGAGCTACTCTTTTTTTTGTTTTTTGCTCACTTTCTAAGTTCATCACCCGATTGTATGCTTTAGTGTATGACGATGGCGGCATGATCTTCATTTTCTTTTGTAACTTCAGGCGTAGTCCTTCAATGAACCATCTCTTTTGCAGCCCATCTGCTGACTTACTTTCCATCTTGTTTATTAATTCTTTTAATTTTTTGGCATATACTCGAACTGTTTTATTTTTTCCTTGCTTTGTGTTGTATATCTCTGCTACGATCTCATTGTCGTCGTGCAACAATTGAAATTCAGTGATAAATTCCTTTTTAACTTCCACCCAATTGGTTAATTTTTGGGGATCCATATTGGTAAACCAATCAACTGCTACACCCCTTAGGGTTGCTGGAAATTGTCGCATCCATTCATTTGTGTCAGTTATGCCATTCGCCGTCCAAATTGTTTCACATGTCTTACAATGTCTAATTGGATCGGCTGTTCCATCACCATCAAACTATGGCAACTTCTCTTTTGGTTCTGCCATTATTACTTGATTTTGTGTACGCGCGTTGTTCAGTATTGCTCCACCGGTGCTGTTTTGCACTCCAACACCGACGTTTTGCACTTCGGCACCAACGCTTTGCACTCCGAAACTGACACTTTGTATTCTGACACCAACGCTCTGCACTTCGACACCGACATCGTTTCAGGCAGTTGTCTTATTCCCAATAGCTGCGTTGTTTGGTGAAGAAGGGTCTTTGTTAAGCAAAATTGTCCGTTCCAGAAGTGTATCGTGGACGAAGAGTTCACTCCACGCTCGTGCTCCCTGGGCACTCCGAGCCGTGCGAGTTAATTCCCTTCCGTTTGAATTCTCTTCCCTCGGTGAATATAGGTTAAAAAATTCCTCCCTTGCTTCTTCCACCAATTCCACCTGCTGTCGAGTCTCCTCCAACAATTCCTCGGTACTTCGATGTCCATTGACAATCTGCTGAAACCTCCATCTGTGCTCGGCCCGTTGTGCCAAAATTAAATTCCCTTGTGTTGTGCGTATTTCATCTTTTTGCTTCAGCTTATTCTTATTTTTATTTAGTTGATTCGGCATTAGTCTTCATTTCTCTGCCTTCGTTCTAGGTCCATGGGCAATGGCGCCAAAATGTTTACTGTATGGGGTAAATAGATTAATGCACACAGACAATGAAACAAGAATATGTAACAGTAGTACTCCTTTTATTATTCGCATATACCGAAGACATTACATTATGCTTCTGATCATGATTACAATGATCTCGGAGGGTGTATATATAATTTTCGAAGAACCTTCCCGAACCTTCTCGAAGGAACCCGTCGGCTGCATAACAATAACCTTCCCGAAGGGACCTGTCGGCTACATAACAATAACCTTCCCGAAGGGACCTGTCGGCTACATAATAATTATCGACGACATCAACCCGTCGGCTACACAATATCTACCGACGACAAGCCAAGACTCGGCCAAGATTCGTCCGAGTCCGAGTCAAGAGGCCATTTGCTTCATTTTGCCTAGGCCGCCTCAAGACTCGTCGAATCTGGCAAGGACTTGTCGAGTCTTGTAAGGCTGGTAATAAGTATTATTAAGGTATAATGATGGTCAATGTTTATACATAACAATAAAGAAGAAACTTGATTTAAGTACTGAAGTGATTACTTTTCTCTACTCATGACAAGTCAGCAAGGACTAACAAAAGGTTGCCATTGAAGATGAAAAGATCATAATTTAAGTATGAGGAGGCATGACTCATGCCTCTTAACATGACTTGTCATTCGTATTTGCAAGATATTAAAGGGACTTGCCATCATTTGTTCTAGGTGGTGATACATCTCAAGGGAGTCAAAGGCATCAATCAGAGGAAGACCAACAAACAACAAACAAGGATTAAATAAGTCGTTCTAGTGTCCATTCCAAGGATCATCAAATAGAAGAATACAATCGTTCAGCAGTTCAAATTCTTAGTACTAGAGAGAGATAACATGTGATGTCCACCATTTAACAAGTTTCGGTAGTATGGGTAAGTTAGCTCATCATTGCAACCCTTGTGAGATAACACTTAGATTTGGGGGTCTCTATTTGGTCAACTTACTATTTATAGTAAGCCAAGAGAGTTGGTTTCTATTTTTAGCAGTGCATAGCGGTACACCTTGAGTCAAGCTAGTTTTGTATTTCATAGAGCTTTGACAATAGGAGCATTATGGAAGTTATTTATTAAGTTTTACTTAATTAAATAACCTAATATGTTTTAAATGAATGGTGTGAACATGAAGCTTCTTAAGTGAAAAGTGTAAGCTTGAAGCCTTAGCTGTTGGGTGTCTTGATGAATCTTTTGAATTAAATGTTATAAATTGAACTCCTTGCAAAAGTATGATCCATCTCAATACATTTATGTTTTTGATGAGATTGCAAGTTATGAGCATTCAAGGGTTTACTGCTGGAGAACATTTTCTCTTGGCAAGAAGAGCACTTTGAATTGGTGAATTTTGCCAATGAATTTTGCAATGTCTGGTCCTTACACTGTTGAAGCGATTTGGTATTTGTATTTGAAGTTTTGAGCAAAGAATCATTACTATCTGCTGCTGTTGAATCGATAGTACCTGCTGAAGAACATTCTAGCACTAGGAGACTGAGATGGTTAACATTCTGATAATTCTGAGGTAGAAATGGTGTTTGCTGGGCATTCTAAGTAGCTGGCATCAAATTTTAAGAGGCTGCGATTATTCCTAGAGGAGCAGCATTCGAGTATATATGGCTGTGGTCAGTTTAAAAGTGAATTGATAGTGCATCTTGACCTGTGTTTCATCATCTCAGGTTTTCCTTTTACTGCTGAGAGAACCATGCTAATATTGGAACCTAGCTATGATCAATACATTTGAATATTAGAGTCCATTGTGCATCCTGGCTTATTTCTTTATTGCAATTCCAATTCAAAAAGTTGTGCATTTCATATAGCTGCAATTCATTGTATATATTTGCATAATTATAAATAAGAGTGTGAATTGCAATTTATTTCTATGCATTGTTCCTATATTCTTTTCAAATTCTGAAAAAACCAAAAAATGCTTATAATCCAAAAAAACAAAAAAAATTCACAACCCTTCAAAAAACCAAGAAAATAGTATTACTTTACAAAATAGTTAGGTAGAACCAGCAGGGCTCATTACAGTGGTATCATAGCTTGCATGATAAGTGTTTGACAAAATGCCAACCACTAGAATTGAAGTTAGAACCGGTTGGGGTTATTACAGTTGTATTAGAGCAGTTTCTCGCTAGCTTACAAGGAATGGGGTTCATTTATGGCACAAAGATCTATACCAGGAGTTCATTATACTTGTAGGGGTAGAACTTCACCACCAGGTGAAGGCGAACATGAGACACAGTTTGACACTATGGGTGACAGATGTTGGCGGTTCAGGTAATGGCATAGAAAAAGAGGCTAGGGATATGTTTAGGGTATTGTAGATGGACAATGTCAACTGGCCAACACCAGGTTGCTGATGTACTACAGTAGCTCTTTGATACATTACAAGTATCTCCTTCCCTAGAGGTCATAGCAAAGACATGGGTATGAGGGTTGTTTCAGTTAGCTCTCACAGGTGTAGAGCTGAAGATAGAGAGGATCCTACAAGTATATGTGACAAACTTTTCCATCCTACTTTATTGAGACTTGAATCAGATGTGGTTAGTGTTGAGATTGAGACCACTACCCTTTGCTGATGATGGTAGCTCATTTTGCAGAATGAGATGCATTACCATAGGTAGTAAAATAAAGTTTGAATAGATTCGTGACTCAGAAGAGAGAGCCTTCTAGAGGAAGATTTGGACCTGATATGAGACAGAGGCCTAGATAGAATGATTTGAAGCAAGCAACCAACAAGATGACCTTGGCACATTTTGATGGAAGTGGGAAGTTTACAGCTAGAGTTTGGGTTAACAAGCTTGATACATATATTTCATTACATCATATGACTGAGGAGGACGCTATTTGGTTTGTTGTGTTGCACTTGGATGGTATAGCCTATGATTGGTGGTACCATGGGTTGGTCACTTTACATCACGATCATATTACATCCTACCAGAAGCTTGTAGATAGATTAGTGGAGAGATTTGATTAGAAGGATCCAGAAACTTACTTCCCTTGCTCAACTTAGGTAGTCAGGCAACCTAGAGTCTTTCATTAGTGAGTGTTTGAGACTCTCTTTCATGGTTCCTAAGGCGACAAAGAAACACTTAGTTATACTATTTACAAAGGGGTTACAAGAGCTACATAGAGGGTGGCTAAAGGCATTTGATCCGCTTTTCTTGCAAGGGGCCATCAAAAAGGCCAAGAACATGGAGCTTTTCATTCCTAAGAGGCAAGCACCCCCTAAACCTACCACTTCACTTGTAGATGAGGTACGCCCACCATACATTGATGAAAAAAGAAAATCCGCTATTAAACATGAGGTAATTCGTGAAGATTTAAGGAGGAGACAACTTTGCTATTGGTGCAAAGAACCTTATAAAAGAGAGCACTCCTACCCTTTGAGGCCTAAGGGAGGAGCAAATCGTTCTATGTTGGCGTACCATGATGAGGTTGAGGATGAATCTTCACAAAAACTAGTTGGTTCAAATGTTGATGTTGCTCAGAGAATCCTTATGGAGTTTGGTCTTGATGCTAGTTTGCCACCTATATTGTTGTCTATTGTTGTACCACTTCCTCTCGCTATTAGAGTGCTAGAATTGGTAGATGGACATCCTTGCATTTCCACATTAGACACTTGGGCCACACATAATTTCACACATGAAGGTTTTGTTAGCTTATGTGGCCTGCAGGCAAAGGAATTTATTGGGTTCAAGTTAGGGTGACAAATGGCTACAACCTTACATCAACCAAGCGCATATGACATCTTTCTTTATTTCTTGGTGATTATAGACGCACTGAGATTTTTATATGATCAACTTGGGAGGAATGGATGTTGTGTTAGGGATGTAGTGGATACAAGATATTGAGGAGTTTTTCCTTAGCTTGTTCTCAATGGAGATGAAGTTTGAGTATCGAGGTAGGAGGTATCTGTTATAGGCAAGGTCACTAGGAGACGAGGAGACTTGGAGGTCTCTGATACTGGTACTGGTACCGGTATGCCAATTTTTCAAAAATAGGAGACGGGGGTACTTGGAGACGGCAACTTTTTTAAATTAGTTTAAAGAATACAAAATAGTAATACTGTAAAACTAAAAGAGTAAAGTAAATAATAATAGTAATATCACCTTAATATAGAGTCAAATATATCAAAACTCACATAATCGCAATACTATATCTCATAGTCATACTTGTTTTCCGAATATTGCATATGATAACTGCTGCGATTATCATTACATATCAAAATTTTAAATTCAAAAAAGTATAGTTTGATGCTAAATTGCCGATAATTAAATCAAAATGAACAAACTTAGTATAGTAAACAAAAACCAGAAATCTATCTAGGACTAGTATGTTGATGGTACTATCATATACTCCACAAGGTTGTGATCATCCATCTCAAGATCTTAGATATCACGCTCTCCAAAAACTCATTTAAATTGTCATTGGTCTTAATTTTTGCATTAAAAAACATTAAAATTAGGGCTAAAATACATAAAATGTTTTAATATTATATTTTACATTTATTTTTAATTAGGAGACTTTGGGGTGGCTTTAGTTTTTGGACTAGGAGATTGGGAGACTTCAAGAGACTTCGTCATGAAGTCTCCAACCTTTTTTGAGGTCTCAGAGACGCGTCTCCGTCTCCGAGACATGTTCTTTAGGGGGGAGACGAGTCTCCCCGTAACCATGGTTACAGGGTATCACAAAGGGGAGTTTACATACTATGTATCTTTGTGCAGTGAATAGTGGGGATTTATAGAGGCATGCTAAAGTTGAGGTGGACCAGTTTAGACATGATGTTTTCCATGGTTCAAGGTTATCTAGTTTAGATCAGCATACAGGTGTAGATCACTTTGTGAACAATCCCCTGTTTGGTATTGATGTTACTTTGTCATATGATTATCTATTATTTGAGTTTGATGTCGGTCTCCCTCAAGTGATGAGTGAGGATGATGTTTGGCATTCGACCAGTACACCAGGATCTTTTTTTTGAAAGTATTATTGAAATGTACACTAGTATGGGTGCAAACTTACAAGGAGTATTTTGCAATGTGCTTCTTGTGATGAGAATTCTATACCTTTGGGATTTAGATTTGTAAAGAACAAACTTCTACACCAATGTGTATTAGCAAGCCATAATGACTGATCATTGAATTGATTAAACGAAACAATCGTATTGTTACCAATGCTAGAATGGTGAATGAATGGCTGTTCTATGAATGCTTAAACATTTCCAAATTTCTGTTTTAAATGCCAACCCTAGAATGGAAAAAGAGTTGGCCACGCATAATAAGATATAAATTCATATTTCTCTTTAATAAGCCAAGGCTAGATAGGTAGATTATTGGCTGTGATTCCATTACTCATACATCCACTTGATGAATCATCCAGGTAGACCGCTATGGTTGAGATGAAGGTTGTGAACAAAGGATACTCCTGCATGATAAAAGAAGGAATCATCAGTAACTGAAACAAGAAAGTAAATTATTAAATAAACTGTGTCAGCTCATGAGAGTCCTTACTGTAGTCTTGTTGTCAAGTCGAGTGGTGGGTGATTGGGTGTAGAATGCCCTCACAAATCCTTGGCCAATGTAGGTTAGTGGCATGCTTGTTGCTGTGATCACTAGAGGTTGGAGTGCTAGTAGTTAGAAGATGTCCACAACCTCGCCAACTAACTAGCTGACACTCTAACATTAGGATGCTTACTGGCTGGATAGTGGTGCTCCAAGCCTAATTCCCAGGGTAGGGAGGCCCTTTCTTGGTAGAGATTGTGTGGGGATACTTAAGGGTCCATGGTTGGGAGATTAAGCCCAATGGTAATTCTTTTATCCTTTGTTAGCCGAGGCTTGTAGAACTCAAGGTTGCCGTCTTTTGCAATCATCTATAAATTGGGTACTTTATTTCATTTTAATATCTTGCAAATTCTAGTAAAGAATTATAGTTAGATGAAATGGTTATTTCCATTCATATAGATTAAAGCCATTAGATTAGTTAATCATTTACTTGTTATGTCAATAAAAGGAAAATTGATAAATGCATAAGTAGTTATAATGTCCTTTCATGTTACATTGTAAAGAATGTTATTTTAAGATATTTCCAGTTAATCATTTATTATGAAATATTAGCATGTTACAACAACTATGAGGGCACCCTACAACGCTGTGATTGAGGGAGTACTGCTAAGTGTTGTAGTGGTAGTTAAGGGAGAATAGGTATGAGGGCACCCTACTGCACCATGATTGAGAGAGAACCACTAAAGGCATCACATTGTAGTTGCAGTTAAGGGAGAACAACTATGAGCACACCCTATTGCACTGTAATTAAGGGAGAACCACTAGGGGCACCCTATTGCAAGTACCTTCCAACCTGTACATTGAGGGATTAGTGGTGAAACATAATTAACTCCAATCACTAAAGAATGGTGGGGATGTATAGATGGAGAACTGTGATCCTAGGGCACCGTACTGTGCTTTCTTACTCCACATCCTCTTTAATTGGAACTCACATATCATTTAAGTACCACATGATTATGAAGATATATTCTCTTTACTCTAATCCTTGATTAATTTATGAATAATGTTTGTATCATTGAATATATGTATATATGTACACATCCTTTTATATGTTGGTATTGTGTTTATGTGGTGAATGCAGGAATTCAAGTAATGGATCACACAATTAAAAGAAAACATCTATTTGGGTAAACCCTAACCCCAGTATGTTACGATTGTGATTTAGGGCAATTTCTAGGACAAATTAGAAAGAGAAATTACAAAAACTGCTCCAACACACAACTCCCAACAAAATCTCAACTGCAATGATATTCACAATTGCTGTAACCTGCTTGACTTTCATCATATATTAATATAATCAGCTTCATAACTCAGCTTCTATGTGAGTGCAAAAATACACATGCAGTATATTTTTCCGTTGACAATGACCAAAAGCAGTGATCAAAACACCCAGAATTTACTGCTCGAGCCTCTATTATTTTGATAGCATGCTCTGTTCACACTTCACTTCAGACTTATGTCATTGATACTAAGAGTATTGTCTTCACACCATGAACAAAAATCAAAGTTTTTCTATCAAAACCGAGTATTACTCCTTAAAATCTGCACACACTCTTCCATTGCCATGCGAGCAATTTCATAAATGTAGCTATAGATAAAGAAAAATCTGACTCTACCAAGCACATCAAGTCTAGGAGAAACAAAATAAAGTCCTCAGAAGCACACAGCTGAAGGAAATAAGCTGGAAACGACTACACAGTCAATTATCACCATGATTGACTCAATATGTTTTAATCTTAGAAACCAAATACACTTCAATCTCATGTATTGGCCTAAAAATAAAATTACAACTCTTCCCAACCATTTAAAATGACTTTTGCTTTTTTCTTACCCATATGCTTGATGCATCCATGTCCAATGAATCACACATCCAAAGAAAAAATGCGTGGCCTTTTTTTTATACTCATCTCTTTTGAAAACATGATCCATACTCCTTTTTAATTTTAGCTTCTCTGCCCAGTCACATAAAACAAAACAATCAGCTAATGAGTATACCAAGAATCAATTTTTTTGACCTATCTATGATTATCCATGATACACAATGAAAGAGATGAACTAAATTTGTTATTTTCTCAGATTATTAAGCCAGCATATTTATTAATGCGAACGTTGGAGATGCAATATTAGTAGCATACTGTTTTTTTCCTGGGATGCTGCTCCATAGCCTTGTTAGGTTGGATTGGTATCACTGTGATAGCTTGCATTTCCAGGTGCAAGCACCAATTGCCTTGAAGTTTATGCTATGCTTCAATTTCTGGAAAGTCTCCTTTGTACAGCCTCAGTCTGAGCAAAAAGTCTATCCTCACCCAGCTACCGAAATGTGTATTATGTGCTCAGACCTTTACAACTACTGCCTGCCATGCTACTCAAATAATTGAATCACTCAGACAACGCCTCCTTGAAGGGATGCTGTGAGAACTTCAGTTCTATGCTTGAGTATTGACTTTCCCCTACACTCCTGCTGCCATCTTGGATGCACAGAAGATAAGATATTGCCCTTTATGTGCCAGCGATGATACCAAGATCTGGAATGACCTGGTCAATTAGACTCTAACAATGAAAATGGATTGAATGTTACAGAATTGAGTAAAGTAGGGATTTCGTCCTACTTGATCAGAGGTATCTTGTGGTTTTGTCCAAGAGAAGTGCATTCATTGAATGCACTCAGAAATGTTGATCCCTAATTCATGCACATGCATATGCATGTATACTGATCTTTTCAAAGTCGGCCTTAGTTGAAACTGTCACAAAGTTGGCCTAAATAACCGTTAAAATTTAAGCAAGGTTGGCTCAAAGGGAGCTGTCATCCCAATTATTCAATAATTATATTTATTAGTAATTTATTATTTAATGTTTTATTTATCTACTAGTTATTATGCAAATAGTTAGGCTAGCTGACCTGGACTCTAACTGGGGACATCACAGTTCACCTGTCCTAGATGTTGCTTGTCCTTAAGCAACCTCAGATTTTGATCCACACCTTCCCACATTACTTCATGTGTGTTCTCATAGGAGACTATATAATATATATATATATATATATATATATATATATATATATATGTATATATATAGTGTGTGTGTGTGTGTGTGTGTTTCTCCTTTTCCCAAACACCTATAACTTGGTCGCCATGGATCTCTACATGCGGAGCATACCTTTTTTCCTTCGCAGCTCATTTTTAGACATCTCTTTATTTGGCTTAAGCAGCAGTTTTCTCTTTTCAAACAAATTCTTTGATAGCATATGAGATGCTTGCTTGGATCTCAATTTGTCTTTAGTCACCAAGTCTTCAAAAATTAAAGCCCTTTTGATGGCTACTTGCAATGAGCTTGGATCAAATCCCCTTGCCAAACCTTTAAGGGGTTCAACTAAGCCTTCCACAAAGAAAACTATAAGCCTTTTCTCCTACACATTAGAAATCATTACCACAAGCTTCTGTAATTCTGCTACATAATCTTCCACCTTAGCCTCTTGCTTCGGCTGTTCTAACTCAAATGAGTCTTTGGATCCTTCCTATCAAACTTTTAAATCAGATGGTCTTGGGAGTAGCCAATTACATTCTAGACATGAAGATTAGAGGAGAGAGTGACCAAAAAGCTTTGACTGGGGCAGGGTAATTGTGTGAACTTGATTTCTAAGAGATTTAACATGTTAGTTTGTAGGCCTTTTAGTGTTCCTATTTCAGCAGGGACTAAAGTTTGTATGTAAATTAGTGTTCATCAACACCCAATGGTATGGCTCAAGTACCTTATGTAAGTATTGTTGGGAGTGTGATGTATGCAACTTGATTTGTACTACACCAAACATAACCTAAATAGTTGGAATCCTTAGCTATTTAATGGCTAATCCTAGATCATATCATTGGGATGCATAAGAGGGTCTTTGCATATTTGTTGTGTACCCTGAAGTGCTTTGTTGTTATCTTCCAAGTGCTCCTTCTAGGTCCTGCCAAATCTTAGGATGTCATCAAAGAAGACTAACACAAATTTTCTCAACTGCCTCCTAAATACTCGGTCATGCAAGTATGAAATGTAGTAGGGGCATTGGTAATCCCAAATGGCATTACCAAGAAATCCAAATGGTCATGATGACACCAAAATGTTGTCTTCTCAATATCCTTTGCTTTCATCTTGATCGGATAACCTGACCTCAAATCTATCTTAGTGAAGTAGCAAGCTCCATGTAATTCATTTATCAATTTATCTATTCTAGGTATGGGGTGCTTGTTCTTAGTTGTCTTTTTGTTCAAGGCCCTATAACTGATACACATCTTGATGCAAGGTAGGTAGGGAGAAACCTCAAGGAGGGGTGTCCAAACCCACTTGTTATAGTAAACACGCGAAATATAGGAAATGATTGATTTCAACTAATTATATGCAAATCCAATGATATTTGATTACAATATGTGGGACATAAGGTTTACCCGGTTGCAACCTTCTAATTACAACAAAAAATCAACATGCGAGCTTGAATGCTTGAGACTTTAACCTCTAGATCTTGTCTTCTTAGAGTTCCACCTCTAAACATTAACTGCATTACAATATATAGCCACTAGGACACATAGGTCAGATAAGAGATCACAATTTCCCAAAATAAGGAAACGTATTACAATAGATAGGTCCTATCCCAAAGGGGAAATCAATGACCACATGAATATGCATAAGAAGAGCCTCAAACATGGAAGTAGGTCTACACAAGATCCATAAAGCCACATGTAAAGCCACTGAAGGTTGCATGTAAGCACAAATTTCGCATAAGCAAATTCCCACATGCTACACAAGTTGACAACGAAGAACACGCCTCAAGGAAGAATGTAGGAGAACAAGCCAATGACGAAACATCAAGAATTGCGATCAAAGTCGATACTTTGATAGGTCCACATTAAGGAACTATGTTCGCAGACGAAACAAAGCACGTACAACAAGACTATTCTCACAAGCAACAAACTAGAAATAGAAAACAAAGCAAATCTTTTTGGATGATACAAGATTGCCAATGAACCCAAGATGCTCCTGCATCAAACACCTGGGGTAAATAGAAAATTGATGTCCACATTAGGATTCATGTACACTCTTGAGAAAAATCATAATGATCCAACTCAAATTGAGAAATCCATGTATAGTCTTCAACAAGTTTATTCTTCCACTTTAACTAAACATTCCATGTAATCCTTTCCTTTGGTGCTCTTACTAATTTTGCTATCCAAAATCCTCTCAATCACTTTTGTTTGTTTTTTACGATAATCAAGCTTATTGATCGCTTCATCATTAGACTCATAATACTCATGAATATCAAAAATATTAAATATAGGTGAAATATCCATGTCATCAGATAACTCAACCTTACTAGCATTATTACTATCAAACTTCCTCAAGATTTTACAAGGTCCAAACTTTCTCACCTTCAACTTGCTATAAGTTCCAACAAGAAATCTATTCTTTTCAAATCCTTATTTTTTTTCTTTTATTTGCTTTATCCTTGTACGTATGACTACTATACTTCAAGTTATATTTCACTTTATCATTCAAACTCCTCATGAAATTAGTACATCCTTCCACTTCAACACTTCTTCCTTCTTTAGGATTAAAATATCTTAATTAGTGACTCCTCTAGGATGTATGTAGTGACAATCTCAAAAAGTGTCTTCTTTGTACTCCTATTCACAGAATTATTATATGCAAACTCTACTTGCACCAAAACCAAATCTCAATTTCCAGGTTTGTCTCCAACTAAGCATCTCCACAAGTTACCCAAGCTACTTTAGTTTGTCTGTCAGCCTGTGGATAAGATGTAGAACTAGACTTCAACTTAGTATTCAACCTCTTCCAAAGTGTTTTCTAGAAATAACCTATAAACTTAGTATCCCTATCAGAAGCAATAGTCTTAAGAAATCCATTTTACTTTACAATCCCTATAAGAACAAATCTTCTATATGTACTGCATCTAATGTCTTTTTACATGGTATGGAATGAGCCATTTTAGAAAATCTGTCAACCACAATAGAGACAGAATCATTACCCCTCTAAGTTCTAGGCAATCGAAGGACAAAATCCATATTGATGTCTTCCGAAGGTTTACAAGGAATGGGCAATGGTTTGTACAATCTAACATTCTGATTTGTTCCTTTTGCAACTTGACAAATTCTGCAACTTCTCACAAATTTCTGAACATCCTTGTACATTTGTGGCCAAACGTATCTTTTAGAGATCAAACTTATTGTCTTATTAAATTTGAAGTGTCCAGCAAGTTTTCCACTATGCTTCTCCTTTATTATGTTATCCTCTAGGTATGCACAACTGAATCTCTTTGAACAACATATCTTCTTGAATGAAATAATCAACTCACTTACTTTGATTATTTTCAGTAGGTGTCTTACAAGCTTTCCAAGGTTCTGCAAAATCAAGATCAGTCTCATACAAATTCTTCAAATCATTAAAACCAGGTACCTTAACCTTCATCTTTGTTAGCGAGTTTCTTATTTTACTCAATGCATTTGCAACACTGTTTTACAGTCCACTCCTATGTTTCAATACAAAAATGAAATTCTGTGAGTACTCAACCCATTTCTTATGCCTTTAATTCAACTTAATTTGACTACCCAAGAATTACAATGCTTTATGATTAGTATACAACAGGAAGTCCTTAGGTATCAAATAATGTCTCTATTTGTTTAAAGCTTGAACAATAACATAAAACTCTTGGTAATTCTTTCTTGGTAAAACTATTTGTTTAAAGCTTGAACAATAACATAAAACTCAGTTTAGGCCGATCAGCCTTTGTAATTCTTTCTATAAAATTATCTCCAAAGTGCTTACTTCTAGATTGCTTTTGGTGACCCCTTTGATCATTGCTGACCAACAAAATGGCTTCACTCCAGCTAGACAAATCCTCAATTCTGTTATTTCTGCTCATGAGAATATTCATTCCTTATCTTGTTCTAACAATCAAGGTTTTGTAATGAAAGTGGACGTTGCTAAGGCTTATGACAGAGTTGATTGGTCTTTTCTCTCAAACATTTTGTTGACCTTTGGCTTTGACAACAAGGTTGTTGGATTGATACATCAGTTGATCTCTACTTCTTCTATTGCTGTCCTGGTTAATGATAGCTCTTCTCATTTTTTTAATCCCTCTCGGGGATTGAGACAAGGGGACCCTTTATCCCCCATCCTCTTTGTTATTATGGCTGATTGTTTGGGGAGGTACTTTGGGGATCTGGTGCATAAAGGAGTTATTAAGGGATTGCAACCCTCTTCCCATCCTCTTATATGTTCTCATGGCCAATTTGTTGATGATACCATCTTTATGGGGAGATCTGAAGTTAGGGAAGCTAGAAATTTGAAGTAAGCAATAAATATTTATTCTTCTGCCTCAGGCCAACTGGTTAACTAGAATAGAAGTGCTGTGTTTTTTCTCAATACCCCTATTCTTAGACAACATAAAATTGCCAAAATCCTTGGTTTTTCTATAGGGGCTTTCCCTTCTTCCTATCTGGGTCTTCCTTTAGGCTTGAAGGCTCCGGATTCCTTCTGGGAAGACCTTATTAACAAATTCAGCAAGAAGTTGGCTGGTTGGAAAGGGAACCTTTTAAGCCAGGCTGGTAAATTAATTCTTCTTAAAGCTTCTCTCCAAAGTATACCAACTTATGCTTTAAGTCTTTTTAAAATCCCCACTAAATTTGCTGAGGCTATTGACAAAATTCAAAGGAATTTTTTATGGACTGGTGCAGAGGAAAAAAAGAGAATGCCTTTAATTGCTTGGGACCAAGTTTGTAAACCGGTCAAGGAAGGTGGATTGGGCATCCGGAAAATCAGAAGCATGAATAAAGCTCTTCTAGCTAAACAAGGATGGCGTGTTTTTCATGAAAACAAAGAGTGGAGTACCATATGGAAACACAAGTACCTTCTTAATTCTGTTTCTCTTCCTGATTTCTTCTCTTCTTCCGATGTTTCTCATCCTTCCTCCATTTGGGGAGCTGTGCAGGGAACAAAGAAAATTCTTGGAGAAGGGTGCTCTTGGAAAATTGGTAATGGGATTAGGGTGAGATTTTGGGAAGATGTATGGCTTAAGGATCACCCCCTGATTGAAGATGTTCAAGATATGACACAAGTTGACTTATGCAAGCAGAGATATGGCACTCTTGTTAGTCATTACTGGCAGAACGACTCTTGGGTGAACTTGAAGGACATTGATCAATGCTTCAATCATATCCAATTATCTCTCAATGTTGTTTCTCTCCATCCTTCTTTTGAGGATGAGATTATTTGGTATGCTGATCCTAGTGGGCAATTCAAAGTTTCTTCATTCTTTGTTTCTAAGGAGAAGGAAAATCTTCCCTTTTGGTCTCAGGCTTGGACTAAGGGTCTCATTCCTAAAATTAACATCTTCTTTTGGGTCCTGCTTCAAAATAAAATTTTGACCCTTGATAACTTGCAGAAAAGAGGTATAAATTTGGTGGATAGGTGTATTTTATGAAAGAATGGATTTGAAGATAGAGACCACTTGTTTCTGAACTGCTCTTATACCCAGCAAGTCTGGAGTCTGGACTGAGATCCTTATGTATTGGAATTTGACCTGGGTTCATCAAAACAATGTGGAATCTTCTTTTAAAAGCTGGTAATGCCCTTCTAAGAATTCTGATGTTCAATTCCTATGGAAAATTACTCTTCCTCGTCTCTGGTGGGGTATTTGGAAAGAAAGAAATAATAGAATTTTTAGAAACAGAGAGGTTCCTGGATGGGTGCTTGGTCAGAATATTATTAGAGCTTTTAAGGAGAATTTCAGATCTCTGAAGAACCCTGATAAAACCTTTCCTGTTGATAATCCAATGCATTTCGAAAATCCTAAACTTCAAACTAATAACTCAAGATCGACCATCACTTGGAGTTCCCCCCCTTATGGTTGGATTAAAGGAAACTTTGATGGTGTTGCTAAGGGAAACCCGGGAAGTGCGGGTTGTGGAGGTGTGTTGAGAGATCATCGGGGAAATGTTAAAGATGCTATAGCAATCCCCATAGCCAGGACTAATAGTCACATTGCTGAAGCAATGGCTGCCCTTTATACTATGAAAATTGCCATGGATTTGGGATGTCCGAATTTATGGTTGGAAGGTGACTCTCTAAATATTGTGAATATCCTAAATAATAAAAGTTCTATCTCATGGTCGATAGAGGCCACAATCAAGGAGATCAAATACCTTATTCAAAAATTTGAAAAAGTTGTCATATCCCATACCTTTCGGGAGGCCAACGGTGTTGCTGATTGGATTGCCAACTATGCTGTCCTAACGGGGCAAAAGGTGAGGTGGACCGATGAATTAACTAACCAAGTTGATCTCAAAGCAATTATTTATTATGAAGCCATCCATGCGCAAGTGGGAAAGATTTGTAAAGATTAATTTCGTGGACTGAGCATATTATTGCCAGATTTTCTTCCCCAAGGAAGTACACTCAAATGAATGCGATGTGGTTTTCGCACTTATCTCCGAAAAAGGGAGTCTCTTTTGATGGGACGAAAAACAGTTTTCATTTTAACCCTTTTACTCTCTACGTTTGGTTACTTTGGTTTGAGTGCGTTCTCAATTCTCTGCAGATGGGGGGCGAACCGCGCAAGCAGGAACCAAAAAACTGTGATGCTTGGAAGGCTCGTGAGGATGTATGGAAAATTCTGCAGAAAGGAAATGTGACTTGTTATCTGGAGCGACTCAATGGTTTTAAGCCACACATCACTACGGCTTTCTTTAAGAATTGGTCCAATGACAAAGTCACTCTCCATGGTGTTACTGTGAAACTTACGGAGGATTTTATTGCAGAGATCACGGGGCTCTCCATGGCGGGCATAAAATTCACCAAGCAAACCAGTATTTCAAATGCAGCCTACAAAAAGTTTCCGAAAACGGAAGACGAGGAGAAGCAATTGGAAAAGAGTGGTGATTTCTTCGATGTGCATCAGATAAAGGAGATCTAGAGGGATGTTCTTTGCTGTATCCGTGAGTATTTCATACTTGATGGAAGAAGTAAAAGAGTTCATACATGCCACTTTTTTTTTTAAAATCACTTCAGACACAAAGATAGAATATCTTTCCCCTTCTTTTTGCGGTTTTTTTTACTTCATAGTTTAGAAGCTCATAAGAAGGAGTCCAGACCCATTTTACATGAAGGGCTGATTCTTCTTATTGAGAGGTATTGTAAAAATAAACACATTGCCTCTACTCCCTCTAAGGACAAGGACTCTATTAAGAGTAAGAAGGGTGACTCTGTTAAAGGTAAAGATAAAGCCCTGAATTTGAAACCCTCGGCTTCTCAAAAACATGAGGATGACGAGTCTGAGACCGAGAAATTGGAAAGCCATGAGAATATTAACCCTGAGGTTGAGGAAGATACTGACGCCGGGGATTTAAGCTCTAATTTGGACGGGTACCCGGAGACTGAAGGTAATAATGAAAAAGGGAAAGAGGAAGCCAATAGTGAAGGTAATTCTGAACAGAGTAAATCTGTTAATGAGGGTAACCAGGCTATATCTAGTGGGGGTGATAAAGAGGAAGATAATACTGTTGGGAATCCTGTTGAGAAGAGTAAGGAGGACCATACGGCTAAGACTGCTTCTCCTGTCAAGGGGATAGAGGAAGAAAAAAGGAAGGACTCTGCTCACATAGAGGACTTTGCCGGGGTTCGAAAGGAGGATCAAATGGAAATGGAGGAAAACAATGACAATGTCCGTTCCCCCCCACACGGGACTGCTGAAGATGATAGCGACTCAATGCAGAGGGATATCATGCTCACCTTCCTGCATTCTAAAAAGGATAAAGCTGACACCATGCTCAAAGTAGATTCCTGGATCTACAATGAAATGATGGGTTTGAAGAAAAAGGTGGAAATTCTCCAACATAACCTGGATACTATTAATGTCAAACTTAGCTAACTGGAAGGGCAGATGGGAGACATCCCTAATAAACTTAACAACTATGAGCAGAACCTCAGAATGCTAATCAAGGAGAGTGGCACTAAGATGGAATAGGTCACCTCGAGTATATGTGCGGCTGCTGCAAGCCTGGGCAAAAGGGCTAATGAAGATATCACTTCGGCTGAGGGTCCAAGCAAAAGAACAAGGTAGAGCTCGAGGAAGAGTGCAATGAAAGTTGCTGCTACTTCGGCTGCTGACACCATTCAAGAGACTGCAGCAATTGGTAAGGAAACTGCTAAAATGATCTTGGAGCTGCAATAGTGGCTCTGGGTCGGATTCCCTGGTTTAGTTTCTGTCTGGTCTGGTTGCTGGTTGGGGTCTCTGGTCCTGGTTTTTGGTTTTTTTCGTTTTGACTGTTTGTGGTTCCAGGTCCCTATAAAACCTGGGTTAGTTTGTTCTTGGACTTTTCTAGTGGTTTCAGGTCCCTGTAAAACCTGATTTTGATACTGTTCTACAGTTTGTTGTAGGTTTTACCTGGTTGGGCTATAATGCTTTATCTTTCTGCTTTTTGTTAAAGGGTTTCGAGGTCCCTTCAAAACCTGCTTTTACCGTTATCTAAAACATAAAACTCTTGGTTATAAATTGAATTTTCTTCTTAGCATCATTCAACTTCTCACTAAAAACAAAAGGTTTACCTTCTTGACTCAATACTGCTCCGATGGCATTCCCACTAGCATTATAGTAAACTTGAAAAGCTTTAGTAAAATCAGACAAAGCTAACATAGGCAATTTTACGACCTTTTGTTTCGATGTTTCAAAACTTTTATCTGCTCTATGTGTCCATTTAAATTCCTTTTTTATCACCTCCCACTGTCTCTCTCATTGCATTATAAATTGAATTGAAATTTTTGATAAATTTTCTATAGAAACTAGCCAATCCATGAAAAGATCTAATTTCACCAACACTCTCAGGTGTAGGCCAATCCAAAATGACTTTTACCTTCTTAGGATCCATCTTTAAACTATTAGCAGAAATTACAAAACCAGGATACACAATCTTCTCTTTCATAAAAGAACATTTCTTTAGAACTTCATTCATCAATCTCATGAAGTACTAGGTGCATTAGTCAAACCAAAAGGCATAACCAACTAGTCATACAAACCTTCATTTGTCTTAAAAGTAGTCTTCCATTTCTCTTTCTCTAATTCTGATCTGATAATATCCACTCTTCAAGTCAATTTTGGTGAAATACTTTCCTCCATGCAATCAATCCATTATGTTATCCATCCTAGGCAATGGAAATCTATACTTTACTGCAATCCTATTTATAGCTCCAAAACCGGTGCACATTCTCCATTCCACATTCTTCTTAGGTGCCAAAACTACAAGTAATGCACAAGGACTCAATCTTTCTCTGATCAAACCTTTCGCAACAATTCTTGGACTTGTCTATTTAATTATTCATTCTTTGTAGGCGTTAATCTATGTGGCGCTTTTTTAGAAAAACTAGCTCTAGGTATAAGATCCATACAATGACTGATACTTCTAATTGTTGGTTATACTTCTAATTGTTGGTTATCCATTAGGTACATTGCCTGAAATTATATCTTGAAATAGTTGAGTATTCCAAGAACACATTTACATGTGAGGTTATGGATAGGTAAGTTTTGGATAACAGGTGCAGGGTCATTGATAATGTAATCTACTAGAAAAACAAAATTTACCTAGTTTCTGAATCCAATAATAGGTCGTCTTGGGTACTTTAAGACATACAAGAAAATTAGAGAGAGTTTCTCTTGGAAGGACCTTAAGGATGACGTTCTAACTCATGTTAGAGAGTGCTTGACTTGTCAGCAGAACAAGTCTGAGCATATATATCATGCTGGTCTGTTGCAGGCCTTGCTGGTTCTTGAGCATAAATGGAAGAGTATCTCCATGGACTTAATCACAGGGCTTTCAAAGGTGCAGGGTAGGATAGCATATTTGTTGTAGTTAATAGGTTGACAAATTATGCTCTTTTTTTTGTGGTGGCAGCTGATTGGACAACCTCTCATGTAGTAGCGTTTTGTTTAGAGAGGTTTTCAGAGTGCATGGTCTTCCTAAAACCATTTTTAGTGATAGGGACAACAAGTTTCTTAGTGTATTTTGATAGGAGCTATTCAAACTAGTTGGGACAATGCTGAATGATGAGGCTATCTTCCAAATGTTGTCAATGTAATGTATGTTGTGGGCTCTACCAATGAACATCATTACCTTTCCTTGCCAATAGTGTCTCCTTTGCATGTTAGTAGTGGCTTGAGTGAGAGAAAATGGATACGATGCTTTTGGAGAAAACAAAGAACTTGCTGAGATACGAGTTTCAGAGGAAGTTCTAGAGACAAAGCCTCTAGCCTTTGGTGTTTAGACGAAATCCCAAACCTTGGTGAAGTTTACAATAGAACTTCTACTCGTTCTGCAATGACAAGACTGGTTATTGGTTACTCAGTGCTTGATTAAGCTGTAATGACTTTTTCTTAGTGTGATCGTAGACATTGAGATCGATATTAGTCTATCATGCAATTTGATATTGGTAGTGAACTGATTCATGGCTGCTTGCTTCAACAATTGGGTATGAGATATTGTATTCCACATCATTATTAGTTTTTTTGGGCGTTGAGTTGGAAGTGGTGGGACGATGCATTTAGGATCACAATGGCATAAGAGATCTTGGTTCCAGTCATCAGTACCACATAATAGTGGTCCCTTGAAAGTTGCAGCATGAGGCTTTTTACATGCTATCGATAATCTCTCAAACCATAAGATTTTAACCATCGGATCATGTGTAACATATAGACTTCGAATTTTTGAGAAGTTGGGCTATAAAAAATAAGAGCATATTACTTACAGTACATATATTATTGACCCCTTATGTGTATTGCATCTGATTTTATTATTTTAGTATGATTATGTGTTGACCATGTATGCAAGATATTAGTTTCTTTATTTAGTCTTGCTATAGTATTTTAGACCTACAAGTTTGAACCATTAAGGATAGTAGACTGTAGATTTAACTTAGGATATTCAGTATTAGGGACAAGACTCAAGAATCACGGGAATCATTTTAGCTTGGAGTCTTACATTATTGCAGATATTGCGATACTTAGTCTGCAAGCAATATCGTGTTTAGCCTAATATAATTTTATTCTTAGGAGTATAGGTTTGATTGACACTTGGATATATTGTTTTTGTGTTGTATTGATTACAGGTTTTGTCATTGATGACAACATATGTTTACGTAATCATGGCAAACAAAGATTTTGTATATCGTAGGGAGATTATTAACACATCAAAGTTGGCATATAACAGGTTAAGCTATGTGAGATTAGAATTGTGTTCATGAATGAGTATTAGATATCATATGTATGTTCGTTGGACTTTATGTTGAGTTACGATTGAGTTACAATTCATTTGATGAAGATTGGTAGCAGACTAGTGTACATGAAATAATGTTAGAGATAGTTGGTAGCATAGTGGCTATATCTTATCGGCAAAGTGGAATTAATGCCAATGAGCTTGGATTGCGGTTGAAGACATGTTTGTGATAGCAAGGCTTAGAGATAATTCTAGAAAGGTCATTGAAGTGAGACATTTGATATGTTTTACTGACAACCGATTGTGTTGAGGAAGCGTATTGATCTTCATTGTAAAATGTATTAATTGTATTGTAACGTGTGGGAACCTTAATGTAATAAGTATAATGATGCTTAAGAAGGCGTGTATGCCTTAGCAAGGTCCCATGTAACTAAATGTACATTGAGGAAGCTTTATCAAATTGACCTAATTAATTATTTGTAAGGGTATAAAGGAAAGTTCTTAGTTGGGAAACACCATGTATCATGGATCTAATGTATGTGGTCAAAGAATGCGAGTTTGAATGTTTGATGATCAGAGCAGAGCAAAGATTGGTTTGGTTGATTATATTGGGCTTCAAAGGAATTGTTTTGGCAAGTAAGTTTCAGATAGTCAATTCATAATTTTGGATATGTTATCCTGAAGATTTGATCTTCATAGTTGCTAGAGCGATTTAGATAGTGAGTCTAGTTATTTCTCTATTAACCTTTGACATGGTTAGAACCTTCTAACAAGGGTTCAAGGTTTCCTAACAAGGACCTATCCTCTCATAATGATTGTTGTATTGAATGCATTGTAATTGGCTCCTAATAGGGCCACTTCCTTTCATAAGGAACATATATATTAGTACACTATCTTGTGGGTGCCATCTCCATCAAGGTTTCCTTTGTCAACAAATCATTGTGTTATGGTGTATGGGTTTCTCTTATTGTGCATTATTGTTTTAATTGTTGGAGTTGGAATTCATAAGTTCAGATTTAAGTCTAATTGCTCACAACTAATTCACCCCACCCACCTCTTAGTTGTGTACTTCTTAACAGCTGGCATTAGAATATCAGGTTCTCAATGAGAATGAAGCTTTAGAGCTTGAGGAGATGCATGGCTTACAGGAAGGAAAGTCCAAAGTTTGATGGTGAGATCTATGACAGTTGTAAGGATAAGAAGCGAACACACTTGATCTGCATGGGAATTGACTACTGGTTGATTACAAAGACAAAGGTTGATGTTAAGAAAGATAACGATCTAGCTTAATGCACAGATGAGGAAAAGATCTTTCAGTGTAATATGATTGCAAGGGAAGCGCTAATTATTGCACTTTTTAGAAGTTGAACTCATTGAGGTATAAGGTCTTGATCTTGCTTATGATATTTGGACTAGGTTAGAAAGATTATATGAAGGTGATGAACATTCAAAGAAAGCAAAGTTGCAGAAGTGGAGATCTAAGTTAGAGAGTGTTAAGATGCAAGAAGATGAAGCTTTTAGGTCACATGTGTAAAGAATTATTGAGATTGCCACATGTATAAAAAGCTTTAGAGGAATTGTATCAGAAGATGAAGTCTGCTATAAGATTCTAAGATCCTTAACTCTTGCTTATGATAATAAGGCAAATGCCCTTGAAGATTTATTCCTTTTATAAAAGATTTTAATAGAAAAACTTTGATTGGGAAATTGCAAGCTTTTGAGACTAGTAGATTAAGAGATGCTTTGCCTAGAGTTGAAACTGCTTCTAAGGCTAGTGTACATGATGATAAAATGATAATAACAAGAAGTACAAGCTTTAGTGGAGACTATGCAAGAGATTGGGCAGAGATTCTGGAAGAAGAAAAGAAGATAGATGATCTTGTTTCATGGATTGCAAAAAGGGAACCTAAAGGTAAGAAACCTGCTTTTGTTTGTTGACAGTGCAAGGAAATTGGTCATTTTTCTTATAAATGTCCTAAAAGAGAATCAAATGTTAAACCTAGAAGACCTTACAAATCAAAGATTCATAAAGAATGTCCCTATGTGAGTGATAATGAAACTAAATTTAAAGAGATCAATTTTCTAGATAGTGTTGATGAAGATGAAATTGGATTTGTTGCTATAAAGGAAGCAAATTCTATTAAGGAAGAAAAGACACTTGTTTCACATGTTGAGAAAAATAAATCTGACTGGATAATAGATAGTGGATGTTCACATTACATGACCATGACAAAGATAAATATGTGAGTTTAATAGCTATGATGGTGGTGTAGTTAGAGTTGGTAACATTGCACCTTGTCCTACTGAGGGCAAGGAATCCATTACACTTGATGGAAAACTAACATTGGGGATGTATACTTTGTTGATGGTTTGAAACATAATTTGTTGAGTGTTGGACAACTTGTTAAGGGATATCATCTACAATTGACCGAGAAGACATGTATAATTAAGGATAAGCATGGAAAATTGATTGTAACAGGCACAAGGACTAGAGGTAATGTATTTCAATTTAATCCTGCTAAGATCAGTTGTGTGGTTGCAAAAATGGATCGCAATTGGTTATGGCATAGAAAATTTTGTCACATAAATTATGATAACATTGTGAAGGTAAGTAATTCTAATGTTCTAAGATATCTACCAAAGATTGTGAAGCCTTCTAATATGATGTACAAGAAATGTGCAATAGCTAAATATAAGAAGATTACTTTTCTCAGCAATACATTCACTACTTTAAAAAAACTTTTCTTTGTTCATCAAATTTATTTGGTCCTACACAAACTAAAACTTTCTATGGTAAGAGGTCTTTCGTTCTTTTTATTGATGATTATAGTAGAATGACATGGGTTGCATTTTTAAGGGAGAAATATGAGGCTTTTGACAAGTTTAAGTTATTCAAGGCTAAAGTTGAAAATGAATCTGGTATAAGAATCAAATGTTTGAGGTTTGACAGAGGTGGAGAATTTACTTCAAATCAATTCAATGTTTTTTGTAAGGATAATGGAATTTGCAGGCAAGTTTCAACACCTAAGACTCTATAGTAGAATGGGATAGCAGAAAAAAAAAAACAAAATATTAAGTGAAGCAGCTAGAACGACATTGCTTGAAGGCAAAGTAGCACATGTCTATTGGAGAGAAGCAGTTATTGCTGCAATATACACTATGAACAAAGTTCAGATCAAGCAAGGAATAGGTAAGACCCCTTATGAATTATTATGCTTTGGTCATATTCCTACAGTAAAGTAAATCAGATTTTTTGGAAGAAAGTGTTATATCAAAAGAGTAGATGATATAGGAAAGTTAGATCCTAGAGGCGACAAAGGAATCTTTCTTGGTGAGAGTAAGGCATATAGATATTACAATATGAGATTGAAGAAGATTGTTGGAAGTGCAAATGTCAGGATTGATGAAAGATTTCAAGTTCAAGAAAGAATACTTGATTATTACTCTGATGACAATTCAAATCAGGTAGTACAAGGCATAGACCAGTGTAAATTAATCACAAAACAAGAACAATTCCTTGAATTGGATAATGAAATACAAGTATAGATTGAAGAACCTAGAGAAGTGTAAGAACTTGCCTTAGGGCAGAATTCACCCAAGATCAAGGAACTCAAACACAAGCACAAAATAGACCAGAGTATGATCAGAATAACTGTATAGTATTCAATTCCATGTGAAGTACACAGGGAGTGCCTGCATATAAAGGCCTTTGAGATGCATCTAGAATGCCTAAGAATCCGCATTATGATAAGTCATACAACCAGGCACATGTCCACTAGATATGGATTATCCTCCATT
This sequence comes from Cupressus sempervirens, assembly GCA_028749045.1. Taxonomy (NCBI): domain Eukaryota; kingdom Viridiplantae; phylum Streptophyta; class Pinopsida; order Cupressales; family Cupressaceae; genus Cupressus; species Cupressus sempervirens. The sequence continues at coordinate 450,638,673 of CM053793.1, forward strand.
ATGCATAGGAGTAAGTGCGATGATGAGAGGATAAGCCTACAATGGTGTAGCACACAAATTTATGTTGTAGATGCTATGTGCTAAATAAGGAGTGCAAATAACTGTGTTGTCTACATGACAAATCAGTGAATGATGCAAACTCCAGTGTTGTAGACACCATGTGTTGAATTAGAGTTGCGCACTTCTGTGTTGTCAACATGACAACTCATAAAGGTACGCAAACTCCTAAGTGTCTCACAAAATAAATAATAAAATAATGCACTAACCTAAGTAAACTTAAGTAAAGTGTAAATAGTAAATATCTATTTACACCAACAAAGTAAGAAGCAAAATAATGTTGCTCTTTCTTCCACAGAGGTTGAGTATTGAGGAGCTGTCAATGCAGCTACAGAGGCTCTTTGGTTACAACACATTCTAGAGGAGTTTGGATTTGATCTACCTAAACCTATAGTTATTCATTGTAACAATTAGAGTGCTATTGAGATCTCCAAGCATCCAGTTCAGCATCAACGGACCAAGCACATCGAGGTTCATATGCACTATATTAGAGAGCTGATACATGAGTAGATCATTGCACTACAGTATTGTCCTACAGCAGAGCAAGTCGCCAATATCTTCACCAAACCCTTCACTGAGGTCAAGTATACTCATTTGCAAGATCTCTTGGGGGTGCAGGATGTTTGAGAAAGTGGAGTCCCTTGACTTCTCTCTTCTCTTTCTTCTGGAGGGATCTTTTCCTCATCTGAAGTCTTCTCTCTCATCTTCTTATTGTACTTATTTCTCTTTTTGGAGGAGGGTTTTTCCCATGAGGTCTTCCCTCTTTCTCCGCTTTATGAGAGATTGCATTGCATCGTTGTATGTACAGTATTACTTTTGTACATGGGTACCTAACATGGCCTCGTAGCTGGGACCCATCATGCATTTGTGAGCTTAAGTGCATTCCCCTAAGTTGCACTTAAGGGGGGGTGTTGGTGCAAATAGATATTTACTATTTACACTTTATTTAAGTTTACTTAGGTTAGTGCATTATTTTATTATTTATTTTGTGAGACACTTAGGAGTTTGCGTACCTTTATGAGTTGTCATGTTGACAACATAGAAGTGCGCAACTCTAATTCAGCACATGGTGTCTACAACACTGGAGTTTGCATCATTCATTGAGTTGTCATGTAGACAACACAATTATTTGCACTCCTTATTTAGCACATGGTGTCTGCAACATAAATTTGCGTGCTGCACCATTGTAGGCTTATCCTCTCATCATCGCACTTACTTCTGTGCATAATGGAGGATAATCCATATCTAGTGGACATGTGCCTGGTTGTATGACCTATCATGATGCTGATTCTTAGGCATTCTAGATGCATCTTAGAGGCCTTTATATACAGGCACTCCTAGTGTACTTGTACATGGAATTGAATACTATACAGTTATTCTAATCGTACTTTGTTCTATTTTGTGCTTGTGTTTGAGTTCCTCGGTCTTGGGTGAATTCTGCCCTAAGACAAATTCTTACATGGTTCATCTTGGTAACTGGTGCAAAAGTCTCTGTATAGTCAATCCCTGGAACCTGCGAGAAACTTTTGGCAACTAGTCTAGCCTTATGTTTATCCACACTTCCATCCGGTGCAAATTTGGTTCGATAGATCCACTTACACTGAACCACCTTTCTTCCCTTAGGAAGGGGAACTGAGTCCCAAGTGTTGTTTTTCATCAAAGAGTTATATTCTTCCTCCATAGGCTTGTCCCATTTTGGAATCCCTGATGCTTCCTTAAATGACTGTGGATCTAAAGCAATGGCTATATATGCATGTGGAAATGACTTGTGCTATGACCTTGTCCTCCGAGTGTCTAAAGGATTTCCCACCAATGAACCTGCTGCATCAAGGGTTTGTTGTGCCCAACGAGGTTTAGTGGAAGAAGAAGGAATGTCCTCAACTGTTTGTTGACCCTGCGAAGGTGGTGTCCTACAAGTCAAGGTTGAAGGAATCTCATCTTCTGAGTCATTATCATCATGATCGCTGTCCATGAAGGAGGAAGGAGGAGTTGAAGAAGCCAAACTTGGACAAGTTTCTTCAAAGTGAACACTCCTCTCATAAAAGATTTCATGTGTCTCTGGATCCATTAGTTTGTATGCCTTGAGATGGTCAGGATATCCAACAAATATGTATGGTTTGCTTTGTGGTTCTAATGCCTTTCACTTTTGTGGAGGTATCCTTGCCCATGTTGGACAACCAAAAACTTTGAAGTGCTTTACACTTGGTTTTCTTCCACACCATGCCTCAAAAGGTATTATTCCATCCAAGGCCTTATGCGGGCTTCTGTTTTGGATGTAGTTGGCACAACACATGGCTTCTGTTCAAAACACTTGATCTAGAGACTTATGTTGAAGCATACAAGTGGTCATTTCCTTAAGGGTTCTATTTTTTCTTTTAGCTACACCGTTCTGCTGTGGCGTGTATGCAACTGAATGTTGAAGATCAATACCCTTATATGTGTAAAAGTATAAGCGTGGAGTTGACATATTCTCTGCCATTATTTGTTCATAGGATCTTGATGACTTTCCCTGATTTTTTCTCAACTTGAGCTTTGAAGGTGATGAAGTTATCAAATACTTCACTCTTATGAGCAAGAAAAAAGACCCAAGTGTATTGTGAAAAGTCATCAATAAATGTGAGAACATAGTGGGCCTTACCAAAAGATGGTACTGGAAATGGGCCAGCTACATCACTATGAACCAATTCAAGAACAGCAGTTGCCTTCCAAGACTTCCCCTTGTCATATTTCTCTTCGAGATGCTTGCCTGCTTCACAACCTGGACATACACCTTTTAAATATTTGACTTGAGTTAGACCAATGACCATATCCTTGCTGCTAAGTTGTTGGAGGTAGCGATAATTAAGATGTCCAAATCTCTCATGCCATAGTTTACTTTGTGTATTTGAATGAGTCAACAAGGCAAGGGAAGTGGACTTAGGCACAAAATGTGAGAAAGAATAAAGTCCTGTTTCATGTTTCCAATTGCCACCATAGAATCATCTTGGAGATTTTTCACCACAACTGTATTGGGGAGGAACTCCACTTTGTTGCCACATCCATAGTGAGTTATCTGATAGATGGAGAGAAGGTTGGTGCTAAGGTCAGGAACATGTAGAACATCCTTGAAGATGCCATTTTCCAACTCAACATTTCCGTTACCTTCTACTTCCACTTGAGTATCATTGCCCACATAGATGTAAGGTACATTTGATGGTTTCAAAGAGGAAAACTGCTCTCTTAAAGCACCCATATGATGTGTTGCTCCTGAATCAAGAACCCATTCCTCAACATTGTTTGTACTTGCTACCAAAGCTTGTCCCTTACCCTTTGAAGTGGTTGAAGATCCCTTATCCTTATATGCATTTGGTACATCAATTTTGTGTTTTCTAATTATGTTGACCAATTCATCAATCTGCTTATCCTTGCAGTCATGTTCATCATGACCATTCCTCTTACAATAGGAACAAGTTTTCTTCTTTTTTTGTTGGAATTGTTCCCCTTTTGGTTATTTTTGGAAGAAGATTTTCCTTGTTGTGAAGAAGATTGTTGAGTGGAAGAAGATTGATTTGAGGAAGATTGTTGTTTTGAGGAGGATTGTTGTGTGTCATCTTGTGGCTTAGCCTTCCACTGCTCCCGCTTCTTCTTGTAGTTTTTACCACTTGAATTACCTTCATTAGCTACCAAAGCTTTGGTCTTGGAAGACTTGAGAATTCCCATACCCACTAGATTGTCATGTTCTAAGATCAACATTTTTGAAAATTTCTCAAATGAAAGCTTAATATAGGCACTACCCATTGTTAATTTGTGTGTATTAAACTTAGAAACAAAAGGAGCATATTCAGGTGGAAGACGAGTCATGATGTGTTTGATCATCTTTCCATCCTTGATGGGTTCACCACAATCCTTAAGTTGTGCCCTATACATGTCTACTTGGGTAAGATAGTCTTTGATGGTGTCGAAATTCCTAGGATCCAACTTGAGAAGTTTGTCCTCTATGGTGTAAGCCATGTCTTCATCTATTGTCCCATACAATGCTTCAAGTTTAGCCGAAACCTCTATCGGATTGGTAAGCTTCCTAATGTGAAATTTGACAGGATCAAAGATATCTTTTAACAAGGTTCCTAGGGCCATCTCTTGTTTGGATTCTCAGTCTTCTTTCTGAGCTTCATCAACATCAGCAAGAGGTTTCTTTGCTGCACTAGTTACATAATGCAGTAAACCTTTTTCTACCAATGGTTCCTTAATGTTTTCTTTCCAAGTAGCATAATTATGTGGAGTTAATTTTGAAAAAGAACCCATAATGCAAGAGCACAAGATCAAGGAAACACAATACACAGTACACATCCCCCTTTTTCACTCAATCAAAAAATCCCCCCCCAAAATGAATGATTTTGGCACTTTATATATAGTGCATTTACAATAGGCCACTTGTCAAAATGGACAAAGTGGGCTTTTTGATTTTGCTGATTACAACCTCTGTATAGAGTACAAATCTGGAATTTTACAATGTAGCTCAAAATACAACAATTGTGAAGCAATATGATGCAAAACAGGACCTATTTCTGAAAGTGGTATTTTTGTCCACACAAGCCTACAATTTGACTGCAGATCTGAAAATAGACGAAAAAATATACCCTTTAAAAAAAAAACAGAACTTGAAAAGGAGTCCAGATGAGCCCGTACGATGCGTTTGAAGTTGCAAAATGTAGGATTGGGCAGGTATAGTTGCCAAAAAATGCTTATTCTGACAAATTCGTGCACCAAAACTAGAAAATAGTTGCACCACTGAAAAGTTCAGGAAATTTTACCCAAAATAAAAAATAATCGCACCTGATTTGGAGTTCGTATGACCGAGTTATGGCCTCTCAAAGTCGGATTGCCAAATCAAAACTGCATTTGAAGAAGGGTCTAGAGAGGAAAACACAATGTTAAATTTGATGGTCAAACGATTGTCCCAGTAGTTAAAAAATGCATCTGAAGGTTAGTCAAACGACCATCAAATTTAAGACAGTACTTTGCTGAAGTCAGCGAAAATGCTGGCCCTGGATGATGTCAGCATGATGTCATGGCGATGCCATCATCGTACGGACGATATGGATGGGTATGGCCATTGATAGGGCTGCTGACGTGGACGTGACAGCTAGCGATGACGAGGCAAAAGCTGGCGGGTACAGTCACTGTACGGCTTCACTGACTTGGCGATTCAGATGTGGTGCAGATTTGCCATGTGGGCAGCTTTGACTGGTTCCACATTGGCAGGTGTAAGACCGTGGACGTGGACGCCACATGGCTCGGAATATGCAGCAACACCAAAATCTTCATGCTGGGAAACTTAAGCAATCGTTGGTGATCCTTTTTTCTGGCCGCCGAAGAAACTGATTGCTGCTTTTGGAAATTATTTTTAGTTGTTGGTGATTGTTTCACGGCCGGGGAGGAGATTTTGCGGTGGGCGGGGTTTGTTGGAATAATCCCACATTTGTGGGGATACACTCATATAGTGTTTAAAAACAAAGCCGTGGATACTTTAAAACAAAGAGTCGCGGGCTATGTAGTTAGTGGGCTAGTCTGGTGGAAGATTGCTCCGCCGGATTGTTGCAGTTGCCCAGAATTTGATTGCTCGGCCAAAAATTGTGGTTGTTCGTCAAAATTTGAATGGGCGGTCGCCGGTGGGTGCCCGTCCGTCGATGGAATGTGAATGCCGATTGTTAAAGGAATATGCCGCTTGTAACAGAATATGCCAAATATTCCTCCTTGCAGGGCCAGGGTGTGACTGTTCGGTTCTACAAATTTTTTTTTCTCTGCAAGCCTGACTGGGCAGAAAATTTCGAAAATATACAAAGATCAGAATTAACAAATCTGAAAATGAATTAACTAGAGCGAACAATGACCATACTAGATTTGCAAATCGGGCCTTCGGGTTCTGGTTTGCAAATTTTTTTTGCCTCACGGTCAACTATGGCCTAAAATAGGCAAATTTATAGTTGATCTTCATCGAATCGTCACTCCGGACACAATGGCGAGGTTTGCTTCGGCTCTAGACGCTTCCAATTGCTGTAGATGCACCGGATGTGAATCGGGTCTCTTCGAGAGATGAAGCAACACGGTCTGCAATGGCTATGTGACAAGAATCTCCCTCAGCTGTGATATCATGTAAGAATTTGCCTTAGGACAGAATTCACTCAAGACCAAGGAACTCAAACACAAGCACAAAATAGACCAGAGTATGATCAGAATAACTGTATAGTATTCAATTCCATGTACAAGTGCACTAGGAGTGCTTGTATATAAAGGCCTTATAGATGCATCTAGAATGCCTAAGAATCAACATCATGATAAGTCATACAACTAGGCACATGTCCACCATATATGAATTATCCTCCATAAATTTCGAAAGAAATTCCGAAAATATACAGAGAAAGAGCAGAATTAACAGATTTGAAAATGAATTAACTAGAGCGAACAATGACCATACCAGATTTGCAAATCGGGCCTTCAGGTTTCGGTTTGCACATTTTTTTTGCCTCACGGTCGACTATGGCCTAAAATAGGCAAATTTATAGTCGATCTTCACCGAATCGTCGCTCCAGACGCAATGGCGAGGTTCACTTCGGCTCTAGACGCTCCCAATTGCTGTAGATGCATCGGATGTGAATCGGGTCCCTTCGAGAGATGAAGCAACAAGGTCTCCAATGGCTATGTGACAAGAATCTCCCTTAGCTCTGATACCATGTAAGAATTTGCCTTAGGGCAGAATTCACGCAAGAGCAAAGAACTCAAACACAAGCACAAAATAGACATGAATATGATCAAAATAACTGTATAGTATTCAATTCCATGTACAAGTACACTAGGAGTGCCTGTATATAAAGGCCTCTGAGATGCATTTGGAATGCCTAAGAATCAGCATCATGATAAGTCATACAACCAGACACATGTCCACCATATATGGATTATCCTCCATTATGCGCAGGAGTAAGTGCGATGATGAGAGGATAAGCCTACAATGGTGTAGCACGCAAATTTATGTTGTAGACACCATGTGCTAAATAAGGAGTGCAAATAACTGTGTTGTCTACATGACAACTTAGTGATGATGCAAACTCCAGTGTTGTAGACACCACGTGCTAAAGTAGAGTTGCGCACTTCTGTGTTGTTCAACATGACAACTCATAAAGGTACACAAACTCCTAAGTGTCTCACAAAATAAATAATAAAATAATGCATTAACCTAAGTAAACTTAAGTCAAGTGTAAATAGTAAATATCTATTTACACCAACAAGAAGAACAAAAAACACCTAAATATATTGCAAGGAATCATCCTAATAATCAAATCATTGGTAATGCTAGCAAAAGAGTGATGCCAAGAGGTAAGGTAAGAGAAGAAATTTGTTTGATTTCAAGAAAAAGTTGAACCTAAGAGTATTGATGAGACATGGAAAGATGAATTTTGGATAAATGCAATGAAAGAAGAATTTGAGCAGATAGAGAAGAACAATACAGGGGAACTGGTCCCTAAACATAAAGGTAAAAGGGAACTGGTCCCAATACAGGGGAAATGTTATTGGCACAAAATGGATATTTAGGAACAAAATGAATGAATAAGGTGAAGTTGTGAGGAGCAAAGCAAGGTTAGTATGTAAGGACTATCCACAACAAGAAGGTATAGACTTTGAAAAACCTTTTGCTTTTGTAGCAAGACTAGAAGTCATAAGAATGTTTTTGGCTCATTCATCTAATAAGATTTCAAAGTGTATCAGATGGATGTGACGTCAACTTTCTTGAATGGCGAACTTGAGGAAGAGGTATACATTGAACAAACTGATGAGTTGCCATTGACCGAAGACAAAGACATCATATGTAAGTTGAAGAAGGCATTGTATAGACTAAAGCAAGCACGTAGAGCCTGGTATGCTAGATTAGATACACATTTATTGAGTTTGGTTTAAAAAAAGGAAATGCAGACAATAACATGTATCTAAGAAATAATTGTGAGGACTTGTTAATCATTGAGGTATTTGTTGATGACATTATTTTTGGTGGAAATAATGAGGCAAGTAATAAGTTTTTTGATGAAATGAAATGAGTTTGAAACGTCCATGATTGGCGAGATGAAATATTTTCTGGGATTACAAATAACATAGACTAAAGATTACACTTTCACATATTAGACTAAATATCTTAAAGAGTTATTCGTAAGATTTGGTATGGAGAATTGTAAACATGTTGGAACACCTATGATGATTGGATGCAAATTGTCTAACAAAGATGATTCACCTAGTGTGATGCAAACAAGGTAACATATCTATGATTGGTGGTTTACAACATTTGACTCATACAAGACCAGACATTGCTAATGCAGCTGGAATTGCAACAAGATTTCAAACATATCTTAAAGAGACATTTTGCAGCAACAAAAATAATTTTCAGATGTAGAATAATAGATTGTGGCTTATGGTATGACAGATCTAATGATTTCACATTGTATGCATCTACTAAAACTGATTGGGTAGGAAATGTTGATAGAAAGAGTACAAGTGGAGGAACATTTTTTTTGGTGGTAAGAAACAAGATTTTGTTTCATAATTGACAACAGAGGCAGAATATGTTGTAACACAAGTACAATAAGTCTAAGAATCCTATTTTACATTCAAAGACTAAGCATTGTGAGAGAAAAGGTTGCAGAGAAAGAGGTAAGATTGGAGTATGCAAGTACAAAAGAACAAATAGAAGATATATTCACAAAACCATTGGCTAAGGATGCCTTCGAGTATTTCAGAGGAATGCTTGGGGTGATGTCCCAACTTGATATAGAATAATTGATGCAGCATTGCATTAGTGTAGAATAACCAAAGCACTATTCATTCATTTCGATGTCATGCTTGGTACTGTTCCTTAGGGGGAGTGGTCGTAGCAAGGACTTTTGGAATGGTTGAGGATAAACCTCTTATGATTTGATTTTGACACAACAGGTTTTGTTGGCACTTGACACATTTGTGGTTGCAATTTGGCTTGAAGCAATGTAGGTAATTTGATGAGAATGTTCATCAAAGTGGAAGCATTTTTAGATGTTATTTGACATATTGGCACCTTTGCCATTGATATCAAAGGGGAGAGATTCAATGAGAAACCCCAAAAAAGATAAAAATTTATGCCAAAGGGAAAAAGAAGCACTCGAGGAGATTGTATTAGAGTAAGGAAGGCTGTATATGTTGAAATTACTCAGTAAATTGTAAACGTTGTATATATTGAGGATATTTAGAAAATTGTATTAAGAAGATTGCTTTTGGATTGGTGATCTATTATCATGTGTTGCCATTAATGCCAAAGGAGTAGATTGTTAGGAATACAGGTTTGGTTGGCATTTGGATATATTGTTTGTGTTGTATTGATGACAGGTTTTGCCATTGATGACAACATATGTTTCTGTGATCATGACAAACAAATCCTTTATATCCACAAGGAGATTATTGGCACAACGAAGTTGGCATATAATAGGCTAAGCTATGTGAGTTTAGGATTGTGTTCATGGATGAGTATAGATATCATATCTATGTTTTTTGGAGTTTATGTTGAGTTAAGGTTGAATCACAGTTCATTTGGTGAAGACTAGTAGCACACTAGTGTACATGAAATAATGTTAGAGACAATTGGCAGCATATTAGCTATATCTTATTAGTGAATTGGAATTTACGTCAACAAGCTTGATTCATGGCTGAACATGTTCATTATAACAAGGCTTAAAGATCATTCTGGAAAGGTCGTTGAAGTGAAACGTGTGATATGTTTTGTTGATTGTGTTGAGGAAATGTATTGATCTTCACTGTAAAATATATTAATTGTATTGTAATGTGTGGGAACTTTAATGTAATAATTGTATTGATGCTTAAGAAGGTGTGTATGCCTTAGTAAGGTTCCATGTAATTAAATGTATATTGGGAAAGCTCTAACATGCCGACCAAATTAATTATTTCTAACAGGTATAAAGGCAAGTTGTTTCCTTGGAAAACACCATGTATCGTGTATATAATGTATGTGGTCAAAGGATGCGAGTTTGAATGCTGGATGTTCAGAGCAAAACATCGATTGGTTTGGTCGATTGTATTGGGCTTCAAAGGAACTATTTTGGCAAGTTGCAGATTACTCAGTTCAATATTTTGGATATGTTATTCTGAAGTTTTGATCTTCACAGTTGCTGGAGCAATTTAGATGATCTAGTTGTTTCCTTATTAACCTTTAACAGGGTCAGAACCTTCTAACAAGGGTTCAAGGTCTCCTAACAGGGATTATGCATTGTAATTGGCTCCTAACAAGGTCACATCCTTTCACGAGGAACATATTTATTAGTACACTACCTTGTGTGTGCCATCCCCATTGGTGTTTTCCCTCCAATGAAGGGTTTCCCTAGTCAACAAATCATTGTGTTATGGTGTATGATTTCCTCTTTTTGTGCATCATTGTTTTAATTGTTGGAGTTGGAATTAGTAAGTTTGGATTAAGTTTAATTGCTCACAACTAATTCACCCCACCCGCCTCTTAGTTGTCTGTGGACTTTACTTCTTAACATCTATATCAGTATTTTGTATTTTATTTAGTCATTCTCTGTTATCTCAATATTTGATCATTGGATGATTGTTGAGCAGACATTGTTATTAATTTGTTCTAAGGTAACCTTAAGCTTATTGAATCTTAGGCTGGAGATATCAATTAGGAGATAGCCTTTGTAATTGGTTTTGAAAATTGAATAAAGGCATCATCAGTTTTTGTGGGCTGAGTTGTTTCCCACAGAGAGGATGGTTTTCCTCAGGATAACTTCTTGTGCTATTTGATGCAATCATATAATTTTGGTTCGTAATTTTAACAAACAACCCTAGCAAACTCTGTCAAAATCTTGGAGGTGCAATTGTAGCAACTGGTTCACTAGCCATGGAACTAGTTTGGCCTTCTGGATCAACTCCATGCTCACCCACCTCAACCTCATGCTTAGGTTTGTATTCTGATTGACTTCCATCATGAGAATAAATTTCCTTCTCATCCACACTCATATCATGACCATGAGAGCTCATTGTTTCAGTGCATTTCGCCAAATGAATATAAATTCAATAAATAGTTAGTTTCAGCACACTTGAAAAAAAAAAAACTAAATTTTATTTTAGTTTTTAACGAATTTCAAATTCTAAAACAAAATTAAATTTTTTTGAATGAAAAATCATAATGGTTCTTCATATTTCCCTCAAAATGTAACATAAAATATGACTTAGCAAATGAAATAGCAAAAATGAAAAAACAACAAAAACAAATAAAAATCAGAAAATAAAATAAACAAAAACCTTAGCTTGTGCTTGAAAAGTCTCTTCAAGGTGTAGAATCTCCTTCTTCTTTTTGCTTGTCACTCTTTTTTCACTTTCACTCACTCCTCACTCCTCAAATCTCTCTTTTCTTTCCTTTTCACCCTTCTCTTTCTGCTGTTGTAAACAATGAGAAAAGAAGTTGAGTAAGAATGAAGCTTGGAGGGGTCAAGATGGGACCTACCAAAAATTAGGATTCAAATTTAGCCCTATAAATTAAAAAATTGCAAATTTAAAAAAGAAATGCACTTTTTATACCTCTGCTGACAAAGAATGAGCAAACATTCCTGGGACGGTTGAGGGACATTTGGGCATCCCCACGATAACCCAGGGATGCCATGTTGTCCCTGCCATTCCCACAGATGGTGTGGTGGTAGTGGGGGGACACACTGTCTCCATCCCCCTGTCCCAAGAACATTGGGGTTTGGGGGATGGAACACGTCCCTGTGTTTCGCTGATTATTTATAACATTTTTTGTGACTCTGGATAATTCCTTTCAGAGTGTCCACTATCAACACAAAACTATAATAATAAACCTTTTATGGAAATTATAGCTCAATATCTGAATAGATTGTTTTCTAAAGTAGTGCGGTGACCCCATCTAAATTTTTGTTCCCAAGTGTGGGTTAATCTGTTCTAACAATCAACATGACTGTGCATGATCTGCAATTGCTTCCTGCAGATCTGTTTTAAATGGATAACACTGGAATTGCAAAAGTTACAAATATACAAATCTTAACCGCCATGCATAATCATACAGGGTTGAAGAATTTCTTAATTAGTCATACATATTTATGTTTTTGTCTTTTAATCACTTTGTGAAGTGCAGGGATTATGGACAAAAGTAAGGACAGAACAATCTCAAAAGATGGGCATTTTTTGACGAAAACAAAATTCAGAATTGTTGAAGATGACTCAAAACCTGTTTTAAAAGATCCTGTATCCTTACATTTAAATTTGCATTCTTTGAATATGTTATTTTTCTTGTTTTGCAGCTACATTTGTGATTTTGCTTCTTTGGATTGAATCAATGGTCAGTTTGTGATCTTTTATTTAAAATTCACCCTTAACAATGTATCTCAGCTTCTGCGAGCTGATCCTATTGAAACTGAACAGGCAGTTCTTCAGTTACCTCCATTTGATCCCAGGCCAAATAGATACAGTGGGGAGATGGACGTTTCATCAGACTAGCCAGTTTTGATGAATTTGAATTTTGGGATAATATCCATCTGTGCATCTGCATTGCTTAGTTGATTGTTTTTGGCATTTTATGGATGATCACTGTCAAACAATTTAATGCAATAAGGTTATGTTTAAATCATGTTTGGACAGAGTTTGGGAAGCAACTAATCAGCTTTATAAACCACCATGACAATTTACTGCAATAATGCAGTATACTTGTGTTAAAATTATGCATGTATAGAATTCGGGAAGCAACTAATTAACTTTGTAAGACACCATTACAAATTTAGCTCACAATAATGTAGTATACATGTTTTCGAATTATGTTTGGACAGGATTTGGGAAGCAACTAATTAGCTTTGTAAAATACCATTACAAATTTACCACAATAATGTTGTATAGTTATGCTAAAATCCACAATAAAGTTGTATACTTGTGTTAAAATCATGTTTGGACAGAATTGGGGAAGCAACAAATTAGCTCTGTAAAAGCTCACTACAGAATTACCACAATGATGGTAGTATACTAATGTTCGGAGACAATTGGGAAGCAACTATTTATTTTTGTAAAACACCTTTAGGTAAAGTCGCTTTCTTGGTCATTTATGATGCTTTTTGTCATTGAGTCTTTCGTGGCTTTGAGATTCCTCTCTTCTGTTCTTTTGTTGACATAGTTTTGCAGAGACCTCAAAGATTAAATTAAACGATTTCACAGCAAGCCTGACGTTAGATGCCAAAAATATCTGTAAAAAGGGTTTAACATATCATTTTAAAGGTCTTTTTCAATATAATGGCCCATGGATGCATTGTTCAATTAACATTTTTCACTTCACGATTTGAACATTTTTATGGTGGTGACAATTTCAACGGGTTTTAGAGGGCATGTGGAAATGGATATCGGGGCAATCAGTCATCGAGTTATGTGGTTGTTGGTTAAAAAACATTGATATATCTACAGCATATCCTAAGCTTAACGGCTATTTCATACTCCTTCGGTAGAGATGATTACCCTGCAAGGAAAATTCCTTCATTGCCATTCTGTGATTGGATCAGCTTTGAAGGAATACGTTACTTTTGAATCTTTGATGATTACTAACATTTAAATGAAGATCCTGGTCCCATATTAGCACCTGAAATGTCAAATATCACATCTTTTATGAGGATCAAGAATATGTGCAGCTTTAATGAGAAACAAAATATGTGTATTTCGAAATATTGAGAGACATGACATGCATTGAAAAGAAGGAAGCAAAACCAAACGTGGCTATGGACTACGACAAAACATGTAGGCTAATATGCCAAGGATCATACACTCAAAGCTCTATCCGAATAGTTAAAAAGGTTTATGAGAATTCAAAAGGCTGGGGCACTAAGTTAATTTGATCACAGATAAATTACTTATGAAGCTGTAATGGAAAAAACATTTCGTGATGAAGGTAGCATTGTCCAGAATTAAATAGGACAAAGGTGCCATCCAAGGCTCTCAAGTCGGGAAGTTTGATTTCTATCATGATAGTCATTGTTTGAACATTGCAAGTCTAGGTGGTCGGTTACTGTTATTCAAAGTCAAATGCAAGTGAATTTGATTTTTTTGGCATGTTGATCTACAATAAATGTGGATGCAAATAAAATGGAAGCTGATGTATCAGGTTCCTGAAAACCATCAAATATTCTACATATTATGAACTATAACAATCTTACGAAAACATTTCACAAAGTCGGAAGAATTTCAATTACATTATCACATAATTCTTTTTTTTGACGTTTCACATTACTAGTACTAACCAAAAATCACCAACGATTAATAATAGATGCCAGCTGTGCAGGGTTTGACATATTAGCATCGATCCTACAAATAATGAGCATCTAAAATTGAAAATCAACAAATGCGAGGGAGCATAACTAAGATGTATAAAAACTGGGATGCAAGTTAAGAAAAGACATAGATTCATTAGTATGTGTTTCTTAGAAAGTTCTTGGGTGGATTATTTTTAAAGTCATTGTGACTACAACTCAAAATTATGTATGTTTGCAACTGACATTACCGATTCTAGCTACAACATGTGAGACACACCTCTCTTACTTCTAAGGGAACCCCTTCCCGGATCTCTTATTGTTACTTGAATCAACAAAACACTTAACTATTATTTAGACTAAGATAAATCATGACATGACATTCATCTTATTTTCATATTTTAGATTAGATGTTACTATTACATGCAATTTTAAATCAATAGTGTAATTTACTTACGAAAGTATCTATTAGAGCAATATTTTTGATAAACAGACAATTAGATGTAAGAATGATCTTCTAACTTTCCAACATTTTATGTTACTTAGAAACTCATGAAAGTACAAAGTCTTCCATGCACAACTCAAAGTCTCTAGCACATATTTCACCTTGCACGTACAAATGAAAAGAACAAAGCGACGTAATGTCAACAAGCTATTCGAAAGTCCTATGTTAATCTCATACATGATAAGAAGTTCAAAGTTTGCATCCAAATTGTAAATTCTAAATCCAATATGCAGTTCAAAGTCTTGGGTTCAAATCCCTCTTGAATGAAAGCACAAAGCTCACAATTAGTATCCAAAAAATGTCGTCATATAACATCTTGAATCAACACAATGTTTAAAATCAAGTTGCTTCTTTTATTTAAAGCAATTTAAATTAAATCCGAACTCAAAGTCTTAGAGTGCATATAAAAATTGGTAGTCTTCTTTCCTTTCTTGAAAGTCCTATGTTAATCTCATACATGATAAGAAGTTCTGTGACATCAAAATATGAAGAGCCAGGGATTACTATAATGATGAACAAATAATAACAAATTATAGTATATTTAGTAGGATTAATTTCATTGTTAGATTATTAAAGAGATAAATCCTCTTCATGCTTTCATACTAGGAACAATTAACATATTTTGGAGATAAAGTGTTACCAGCTATATGTCAAATGCATGAAACATACTTAAGAAACATCATAGGTATTAATGACAACTGATTTAGGATATCCAAATCCAAACTTATTTGTACACCATATCAATCTAAAATCATTTATACAAAAGCTTAAGCACACCCATTTTCTGAATAGGAAAAGATTAGGAACGAGGGAGAAAAAGCCACGGTGAAGAAATATTTTAGGGGACATCATTGTGTTCGGGAAAACATTTCTCAAACATTCCCTTGAAATGTTATTCCTAGAACATAGATCGAAGAAGCAAGGTTGGAGAAACAAAAATGATAGGTCAAGAGAGCGAAAATAGGGAGGAGCTAGATATGTACCATCCAAATTATATAGAAGAGATAAATATATAGAGTTCTCAATCATTAGATGAGGAGAGATAAATGCTAAACCAAAAAATTATGCCCTTCGTAAAAACTAATGATAACAAAAGAATAAATGCAAAAGATTGACAAAAAAAATGGAAAAAAAGCCAAAATAGAAAGGATACTAGGTTCGAAGAAAATGTAATCATAGAAAGAAGAAGAATCCAAACTTAAGAATAGCTAATAGGTTTTGAGGATAGATTACTAGAAAGCCAATTTTTAGAAAAGATAACTCGTGTTAACTAGCAATTTGAGGGAAAAAATCTATGAGCCTATAGATACTAATAAATAAAATGACTAATTATCAATGAATATTTATTTTAACCCAATTTATATATATCTAAACTCTGTCAAGTGATTCAATTAAGGGTTAGTAAACTATTTTTCAAATTTCCAAGATTAAAAAACCAAATAATCTATTGCTCACACTTAGATAATTTAGTTAACTCGAAGGAAAAAGCCCTAATAATAGAATTTTAGAATTCACTTATATATATATATTATCATATTGAACTTCTTGTTTCATATCTGCTGAAAAAGAGCTTAAATCCACCAAACCTTGGAATTATAAATTAAAATATCAGATATAATTTCCACAAATTTGGTAATTAATAACCAAAACAATCTTAATCTTACCCTGTTAGAACTTGATTATTTCTAACAAACCTAAGGAAATGTAGCTTTGAAATTCTTTTTGAAAATGAAGGTAGACCAATTTCTATCACACCAAATCTTATTGATTTATTCTATTAAATAATAAATTCCTATTTAATTAATTAATTCATGATGAAAATTTCCAAAATTCTAAAACCAAGAATAGGGCCTATAGAAAATTGTCATATCATGGTAAAACTTAAGCCTCTTCATAGAATATATATGAGAATTACACTCAAAGTTATACTATAACTATATTTATATTCAACTATATTTTAAATAGAAAATACAAACCCGTTTTCACATATGAAATATATAACAAAAAATATAAAACTTCCTTATATAGACTCTTAAAGATATCATTCTTATAAAAGGAAAATAAGAATATAAAATATAGACACACTAATATTAACTTCAACTAAACTCCTAGGATCTACTCTTATAAACCTACCAAGATAATTACATAATATAGACTAAGAACCAACTTTACATTATCAAGTCAAATCAGTTTAGAAGTCTACATATAAATGTTGTAATTTCAAACTAACAATGTCCCTTTGAAATTTAGGAAAATCAAAAAAACCTAACACAGAGAATCCTTCACATGTCCTTATGTCACAAAACAAGCAGTTCTTCATCAGTATCTTCGCCATCTACCACTTTCCACGAACTAGTTGTTGCTTCTTCCTTAGCCTTCTTTGAATTGCTTGATTTTTTCAATCTTGGAAGGGTAAAACTAAAAGCATTATGATCATCATCCATTGATAATAGAGGAGGGTCAACTTTAGCCTTTTTGAAGATTGGAAGAAGCAAGAAATTCTTTCTTTCTTTGACTATATTACACCATCACAATAGAAAGTAAAAATTTGCTTCCATTTTAGGCCAAACCCTATCAAATAAATTTTGGTCTCTTATGGACATTTAGGAACCTTTTCCCATTTAAGACTCCCTATAGGCTAGTCCATATACTCTCAAGGATATGGAATTTCCATCTTATGGTTGATATTAAAGATAACTTGGTGTCAACCTTTCATACATGTAGGATAAAAAATGGTTTCACAGAGCTTCACCTTATCTAATTGGATAACTCCAGCTCTAAGGAAAACTAATATAAAGCACCCGATGATTTCACTATTCGTCCTCCATAAGTTACTCTAGTTGAATTTCTTTTATCCTAAAACACTTCCTACCACAAACAAGAGCATTTCATCTTGGACTTGGAGAATCCTACTCCATCTTTCTAGTTTCACCAAACCCAAGAAGGCCATTGTTCAGTTCTCATATCAATGGAAGAGAAAAACACTAGTTTCTATGGCTCAAAACGTAGTTACAAAAAAAAATCACAAATTGCATTATACAATGTTAACTCCACCAGACATCAAGACACAATTAAAACCATATAGCCACATAATTCATTAAAATAGGGCACCTAAAGGGGACAATTTAGAAAGGACATCAAATAAATGACAGTCTTTCATTATACTAAAAATCACTTAAAATCGATCATAAGATCTAGCAATACATTTTTTATATTAAAATTGTTTACAAATCTTGTGCTTATTCAAGCAACAACATGAGAATTACAAACTTATTCAAGCTCCTTTTGAGAAACCGCATTAGAAACAACATTTGGAAGACCAAGAGTCACAACTTAGAATCCACCTTTTACAATGAGACATATACAACCAATAGAAGACCAAGAGTCACAACTTCGAATTCCACAAAGATGTCCCTCTTGGGATTTGAACCAGGGTCTCTACAATAAGAACTCATTGCTTCAACCAACTAAGTTAAACCCCTTGTACATATCTAACAATACATTTGATAATGATAGTTGTACTTTATTACGCATAAAGAGGACAATGTTTAATAACAAATAACTCTAAATGAGTTTAAAAAGATTATAATGAAAGGGTGATGACTTCCGCAATGAAGTGTAATTATTCTCATCTTAGATATTTGATTGGGCTTTGTTTGGTATTAATGAAACCCTACTCTCATATAATTATATATTCCTTAATATAAATATCAACCTTTCTAAGCCGTAAGGGAAACTTCTAGAATCTAAATAAATTAAAGGATAATGAGATTGGTGATGTATATTGTTGGTTATGTTGAATTTTTTTTAATTCAATTATATCATAAAGGGGTCCTTAGCTACCCAAAAAATTATATGTAGATTTAGAAGACAATAAACTAAAATTTCTATCTTATTATTTTTCCTTAATATCTCGATAGGTAATTTAAAAGCTTTTAAACTATACATTCTCCTTATTTTTTTAAATATCTAATCTTTGTAACCAATATTGAAAGAGTATACCTATATCTATTTGAATCAATAATTTTTTTATTTTATTTTACGTTAGGTATAGATATATTCTATAATGATATCTAGTTGTTAATAATGTTATAATTAAACATACGTACCTCCTAGACCTATAACTTGAGTTATTAACTAATTAATGAAATGCATTGTGAAGATAATATTCATATTAAGAGGAATTACTGAAAAATATTAGATAATATTATTCCTAAATATAAACTAAAGATCAAACTTAAGACCTTGAATCATTATGTCATTGTTATATTAACATAATTCTAGGAAAAAATCTATCAGGTATTAGATTCTTTTATATGAATTTTTTAACCATCTACTCCTTTATTAGCTAAGTTATCCGATTCTTTATTCCATTCCCTATAAATATGTTTTATAATAACTTTTTCAAAGCTATCAACTATAGCTAAGGCATATTCAAGTTTGGAATTTAGAATCCAATATGGAGTTTCTCTTTTTCTTTACGCATTTGAAATGATTTATGAATCTCCTTCAATAAATAGGTTATTAATTCCTAAATATCAACATATATTAATCCTTCTATCCATGCCTCTAATTCTTCTAGGTTATTAGAGATTATACCCAATGGCTTGGCCCTTTTAGATAGGTATATTCCTCCGTTTGAATAAATAATGTTAGAAATGTTTAAATAACTAAAGGGGTGGGGGGTGAATTAATCACTAAAGGTCTATATGTACCACTTGAACAATTAAACATTAAACATATCACTGTTATGCTTATCTTGCGTATCCTACTGTTGCTTGGTCTTTACTGTAAAACTATCATTAACTTAACTTGCATTGCATAATGTAAACAACATCACATTTAAAACATTCATAACACATTCATCACATTTTGACATGGGGACTTTGTGTGGAAACCCATTTTGGGAAAACCATCAACAACATGTCAATGTTTTTCACTCTTTCAAAGTGAGCTTTGTTAAGATCCAACTTTGTTAAAGGTTACAATACACACTATTAAGTGTGACCTAGTTAGAGGATTTAATCACCCTATTAGGAGTGGCCTTGTAAGAGGACTTTGATCATTCCATTTAGAATGCCACTTAGTTAAAGGATTTACATAGACTATTAGGTTAACCTCTGTTGAAAGGAATTCAATACAAACTATTTACAATGATAAGAAAAAAAAAAAAGGTTTTGATCTATGTGATTACAACTCACTCTTGTTGGTTCAGATCTCTATTCGGTCCTTATGCTAGTTCACTAATAAGCCTTTCATTATCAACTCTGATCTTGATCTTCTTGGAAACCCTTCAAGCAATCAGTCCACTCTTCTCATCAATACTTAATCCTTCTACTCAAATTCTCTTATCAACAACAACATCACATCTACAAGCTCTTCTCTTTTAGCTTTACATCCACTCACTCGTGTGTATTTGATCAACCTTGATTTATATGTCTTCCTTCACATATAAAATTTCACACACATTGGCTGGGGTTGGACTGGGCACCAAATGTTCAGTTTTGTATCACCTTAAATAGGCAATATATGCTTTACCATTTTCTACATCCATCGCAGATCTTAGGGTTTACGATCATATTCAACTTGTTTCAATGTATATATACATCTTCTTGATCATCCTCTAGCAACTTGTCTAGAATCCTTCTATTAGGTCTTTACCTAATCATCACTTTGAATTTAATGATCTAACTCATCAATCGTATCTTCAACACATTTTACATCTCCCAAGAAATCAACCAAGTCAGCTTGATCTTACAATTTCTTTGAATTTGATCTTTTACTGTCACTCAGCAATCACTGCATTCTAACACTCGATCAATGCTGAAATACTCAATCGCTATTTAAGCTTTTTGGCTTCGCATCAACTAACTTGCTTAGTCGATGCTAATGCTCGATCAACACTAGATTTTCTCGGTACTAACTGTGGCTTGGTTGACACTAGCATTACTTGACACTCCTTAGTATTTTACTTTTTTGCTCAGCTAGACTTAGCTTCCTTGACATAAACAATCACTTTTCTTTATCAAAGTCTATCTAATCAAATGTCCATTCTAACTCGTTTTCATAACTTCAACCTTTCCTCTAGGTGCTATAGTTATGAGTAACTCTCAAACCCTCTTCATCAATCAAATAGATATGACAATTAGATTAGGTAGCAATATGTCACATCCATAGATTTGACATCAATGACAAAACAACAATTGTTTCAATCATAAGTTTCCAACAATCTCCCTCTTTGGCATTGATGGCAACATCTCAAATATTTGAATACTAATAATAACTTAGTTACCATACAATCCAAAAGATTTCACTTCCATGAGTGACCACTATCCTTAGTTTCATTTTGATTCTCATGCATTCAAACTTTTAGACTCCCTCTATTAGTTTTCTCTCTTTCACAATTCTCTCTCTCTCTTTTAGTAATCTCTCTCTCTCTCTCTCTTTCTTCTTCAATCTTTTTCTCTCTATCAATAATCTCCCCCTCTTCGACAACAATGCCAAAGACGTGTAGCTATCTCAGCTTCAAATTCTTCATACATCTAAATTATGTATATTTTGCATGTCTATATGATACTTGTTCTCTATCTACGGCTGATCTTTTATGTTGTACTAAAGTATTCTACCTTAGGCATGTCCCAAAGTAGAGTTGTATTGCACCACTATGTAGAATGTTTTTTTAGCACATGTAATGGAACACACATTGGCTTCTTAATTAGCCTTAGTTAGGGGAATAACCCCTAATTCACGTCTAAGATATTTATGAGCATCTTTGGCTAATGGTTTTGTCACTACTACATTTGACCTCATTTTTCTACCAAAATTTTTGACCATCAACTAAAAAAGTTTAAGTTGGTCGGAATGTAGAAGATTAAAATTTCTTTTTTTTACATCTAAGCCCCGTGTTGGTCAAAATTTTGACCAACACATATAAGGTGAACTGTGTTGGTCAAAATTTTGACCAACACGAGGCTTAGATGTAAAAAAAAAAACATTTCTTGTTTGTTATTTTTCTCGTGCATGTGATCATTCACATTTTGTTAGTGTTGGGCACCATCAGACAAAAAACTTGATGCTCTACCCTTGCTTGCTCACGGCTAGGGATAGTAGCGATTTCTTAGATATATCAAAATTGCTAAAGAGGAAGACGAGAGTGATGCATCAAAATCACTAAAGAATATAGATCTGGAACAAGCTAAGAGGTACATATGGAAAACTTGAGCAATAGCATGGGAAGAGGCCGAACAAGCAAAATATACAGCTAGGTACAAAGAAGAAGTAGCTAAAATACAAGCCTGGGAAAATTATCATAAAGCAAAAGCTGAATCTGAAATGATGAGAGTAGAGGTAAAAGTGGAAAGGATGAAATTTCATGCTCATGAGAAACTATTATACAAGTTGGCAGCACTAAAACAACATGCAGAGAAAAAGCGTGCAACTGTGAATATATTATGATTATTACCACATTCTTGAACTTGCTAGCTCAGTACACTGCATAAACTAGGCAAAGGAGGCCGATTTCCTTCACAAGATGCACTTGGATTCCCTGTGGGTGAACATCCATAGGGCATCTAGTGTGCATCCACAGGGCATCTAAACACATCTCCCCACGCATCTGTTCCCAAACAAATCTGCAATGGGTTGTAGGGACAGGGAGTGGGCATCCAGTAACATAGGATTCATAAGTTGATAACATTTGTAACGGGTATGTTTCTTTTTCTCATCATGAACATAATCTAGAGATATCTGAACTATTAAAATGTGTGTAATATGTGAATGGTGCTATAGCTATGTACCTCTATTTTTGTCACACTACGGTTTTGAACTAATGTTTAAAAGGGACATTGAGAATAGGTTTATCTCTTTTGGCCTTGCTTATTTGATCCTACAAATTGAAGTTGTTACAAAGGAATGCTTTTAAGGAAAGGCCCTTTCATTTCCCATCTCCTCCTGTCAATGGATGAAAATATTTTCATACGGAATACAAGAAAATAAATATTCAAAGTGTACTAGATGAGATGCATAAGATAGTTTTAGTCTTATGAAGATGATGATGCCAACAAAAATGATAAAAATCTTATAATAAGAAAGTATGCAATCAATGGATTAGCATGCCAAACAATCAACACTAGTGAGTAGTGGAGCGCAAATTGTGAAACTATCAAATATACTCATGTTACCTATTCTTGTCCTCAATCAGAAGAAAAACACTTATAGATGCTATACAGTAGTTCAGACTGAGCATTCTTTCCCAATTTAAAACCATTCATCTGCTAGACCACATTCTCACATTTCATTTTTCCTTGACTCTCTTGCATCCTGACGATGGATCATGTAGTATGATCCGAAACATTGATGACAAAAAAACTTACACAATCATTCCCAAAAAATTGATAGAACATTTACATGGATTGTGGAAATTTGATAGCTTTGTTTGCATTCTCACTATTAAATCTGTTAAATAGTGATAAATCCTTTGCAGTCATAACTATTTAGAAAAATATTATTTACAGGACCAACTACTAAACATTGAAGCATAAGTACAACACAAGTTAAATTTAAAAAATAAAATAGGATCATTCATTGTACCACAAAAAATATTTGAAGTGGGAATACCTACTGATTGAATAAAAGCCCACATTTATTGGTCAAGACGACATAATGAAATCATACAAGGCTTACACACTCTCTCTCTATTACAAAATATGAGTATTCTAAAACAAAATGATAAAAACACCTAACTTCAAGAAAGTTATAATGGCAAACCTCTACTTTATAGGGGTGATTCGATCATGCACGCAACTTCAAGTCTCTACATTTTGCATTTTGCATTTTGCATTAGTCCGTGCCTATTTGTTCTATTCCTCATGATAGGATGTAAGCTCACATGTGCAATTATTGTAGTTACATTCTAATATTTCTTGTAAAGAATATGGCAACACTTAAGAAATTGAAAGTCTTTAACTAAAAAAATGAATGTAATAGAAAAAAAAAGATTGAAAGTTCTTGCCACCTGATTTAGAACAAAATATGTTTAAATGTGGGAAAGATCCATACATATAACTTAATGAGAATATCCTTTGTCATAAAGTTCACTGAACATCATATATGGAGTTTGATTCAGTGAACTCAAAAATAACCTACTTTTTTTTTCTTTAAATTCGTGTTTCCCCCTAAATTTATTTGTGGATAAGGTCTTATAGGTTTCTTTTAATAAAATGTATTTTTTAATAAGTGTTTTCAATAGTTTTTTAGAGCTTTTGTGTAAAATGAACACTGGAATGCTTCATGTTTGCAACCCTGTGGCTGGAGTTTTGTGCTGGAATATTGCTGATGATTTGATGATCATGCTGACTATTCTCAGACATGGTGCAACAATAAAATTATCACCTTTCAGTCTTAGACATGACACATCATTTTCTAGTGATCAATATTATTCATTGATTCCATACAGGACATCAAGAGGCATGTTGCTGTTGGTGTAGAGTGTCTATTAACCTTAATAATGTGGCAGTAGATTTGTGAGAACTATACTATACCAAATGAAATGTAACCCATCCCCCAATTGATTAACTTTGGTTCCTTTAACATCACATTCTTGTCTCTAGTACAGTAGGTTGCATATCTTGCATTGTAATCTTTTATATATTCATAAGCTGATTATATATTTGTGTACAATGTGTTTTGTAATTTTTTTAAACATTCACATCAATGTGTATTATAGAAATCTATTTAATATTTGAGCTAAAGACTGGGTTACATGTATGTGTCTCCACCCCTCAAACCCTCTATCAGTCCTAAGACATTTCAAGGATAGGGGAACATTAAGGAATGTCCCCTAGCTATCCCCCTCAATATGAGAATCTGGAAGTATCTTGAAACATGTTTTCCATTTTAGGGACAGAAGGAAACATGTAGGGGATGCGTAACTATCCTCAAGGCAGTTGGGGATGTTTTAGATGTGTCTTGCCCATCTCAAGAATGGCTATGCGTTCCCTACAAAAAGAAACTTTTTATAATATTTTTGATTAAGTAAAAAAAGTTTTTTATAAGGATTCTTGAAATAATGGCATTTCCTTGTCAAACTCAAATACATCATCTGCTAGAAATGAAAATCCTAACTGTAAGCACCCTTGACCCTGAAGCTCAGAATCTATAAATGCATCAGGATTAGACACAGATTCTGACATTAAATCTAAAATTTCTCTTATCTCTTTCTCCAGAGATGACCGTCCATTGTCTAAAAGGTTCAAGTTCACCTCATGATCCACCATTTGCATTCTTCCAATATCTATCTTGCTGAAACAAAACATGTGGATGGAACCAAAAAGAAGACCAGATCTACTTGTTGAGTCTTGCTTGGACTCTAGAAGGGTAAAAAGAGGCTTGAAATCCATATCCACTTGTATTAGAAGGTAATAAGAATTTCCATACTTCAAAAAACCCTTGAGCAGTAAGTCTGAGCCTTTAATTATTGATTTAAGAAGCTTAACTCTAGCCACACCTTTTTCATACACCAATATTTAACAATTCAAGATATATGAAAATTGATATTTGCACCAAAATTTTGCTACAAAGATAGGTAGTAAAAAAGTAGATTCCATCCATGTTATCTCTGGAATATCCATGAGGTATGAAATTAATGCTATTGAAGTTTGAGCGAAAGTGGACTCGTATTTTGTTGTTATGTATGACACTGGTAAATAGAGTGGAAAGTGATAGAATCTTACAAGATGGATCAAAAATGTTTAAAAGGTTTGGTAGACTGTGGGGAAAGTGGTGATTTTCTCACTAATAAAAATCTAAATCTTTAAACCTTGACTCCCAAGATCAAAGAACGTTATAACAAGAGCACAACTATCTTTATTAGTGCCATACATTCCATGTAGAAGGAGCACATGGATCTCCATTACATCACATTCAATCAAGATTTTGAAAGGATTCTTTCAATGCTTTCATAATTAAAACTTCTGATGTTTTAGTTGTGAAATCCATTGAAATCAATGCATAGTTCTCAAGAGCACTGATTATTGGAGTTCCAGTAAGAGGTGCTAACATTATGCTCATTGTTGGTTTGGTAAAGTTTTGAGCAGTCTGCTACCAATGAAATGCAGTGAAGCTTCCTACTCCCTTGAAGATATTTATCTAGTGTAAATTGATGCCAGTGAAAATAATGCCAAACACTTGCTTCCCAACAACAGTAATACTTGAATCAATTTCTGCAAGGTGAGAAACCAAAGCCTATAGTGCAACCTTGTATCAAAATACTCATAGTCTAAATTAGAAGTCAATGTAAGAGGAGTTTGATACAAATGAGATGAGAAATAATCATGAGCTTGATTTGTACTCTTTATTAGATTCTGGGTCAACAACACCTTGCTTCCATTGAGGCTATTAACACCATTGATGTTTGATTGCCAGGCACACCCAAAATTATCTGTATCATTCTTAAAGCTAGGACCAAGAGCCACATGTCAGGTGGCAACAATTCACCAAGATTAAAATTCAACAATAATATGGGCTGGAAACCCCCGCAACATGTGACTGGAAACTCTTCTTTGGGTGTAAGGAAAGTACAGGAAATGCTGGAATATTGAGAACAGAGCTAAATTCAGAACCATACTCAATATGGCCCTTAGCTCATAACTATTACAAGCAACTCTCATCCTAGCGATGGCAGCTCTAGGATCTCTCTTTATTAAAAAAGTTAAGATTATCATCAAATGGTCTTTCATCCGTAGAGTTATGGCAACTCTAGGATCTCTTTTTCAATGCCTTGAAGTGAAATCTCCTCTTTCGTTGATTCCAATTCCACATTTTCTATATAAAAATGTTTTTCATGACAGATAAGCTGATATAGATCTATGTTATTAATCCAATACCTTGATCTGAAATCATAAAGATCTATAGAGTACTGACCTTTAGGTTTGGACGTTTTTTTGAGACTCTCTTATACAATTATCCTTGTAACTTAGAATTAGAATCAGCCAAGAAATCCTCTTCAGTTGCTTGCTCCTCCACATGGTGACTTAGAAATTTGATGACTTGCTGCATTCGCTCTTCTTTTTGTATATTGGTAAGTAGTTTGTAAATGAGAATGTCTATTTCTACCTTAACCTTTTCATTTTCAACCAGAAATGCTTTTTCAACCTTAAGTTCATTGATATTTTGCTTTTGTTTTGACTACTCTTCTAGAGTCATGGGCTCATGCTCAGTAACCTCCTCCTTAGCAACTTCAACAACTCCCTTCTACTTACTCTTTGGCATTCTTCATTTTTAATTCACACAACTCGTCAAAAGATAAGTCATTATAAATTGTTTGACTTAGAGCATTATATACTTCATGATACTTTGCCATTTCTTCTTCTGGACGTAGTGGTAATTGTTGTTTCTCAATTGGATCTTCTTCCCTCTGCAAATTTTTTTCTTGGAATGTCCTTATATGAGGATTCTTTGAAATGCTATCATTAGCTGAGTTACTTTCTTTTGCAAAAGGCTGATTGTATGTAGTAGTCTTTCATTGTTGATTCATTGATGTGAACTATCTCTGCCATAGAATCACAGATAGATTATTGAAATTATTTGTCTTCTCTGATAACTTCCTGCATAATTTTTTCATTCATATTTGTTAATCTGCATTACAGGCTGGCAAGAACAATAGCTCTGAGACCAATTGAATGCCCCTAGGGTTCAGAAACTATTTAACCATTTTCAGATCTGTGATTTGAAGTTAATTCTCACAATTACGATAATATTTTAATCATTAATAATACTTAGGTTACCTAGAATACTAGTAGAATTCAAATTTATGGTTAATAAGAAAAATGTAATGAGTTGTTTGTGAACAAAAAAGAATCCTAATTTCTAGATTCTACACAACAGTTGAACAAGGTACATCAAGAAAACTGATTGCAATCTCTTGCTATAAAGTTCAGGTCTGAATTTCAAAATTAGCTGAGCAACAAAATAAATAATGTAGATTGAGTCTGATTTATATTTTTTTTTCATGCATATCCTAATTCACAAACCTTAGAGGATTGTTTATATAACATTTACTATAGGATCGAGTTTAGGTCTGTGTCCCACTCTGTATGCCATTCTAGATAAATCCAAAAGCTAATGAATGCATGCTAGATCTCCTTCTGCAACTTTCTGTAGGACCTCAGAATTGAGGTAGTGGTAATGTCTCTCAAGGCTAGTGCCACAATTTACTGACCAAATCATAGAGGAATATGCCCTATAATGGTAGTTGCAGTCAACGATTTACCAAGGATTAGACTCAACTGCTCGGGGAAATCTGCCTAGCACTCAACTGTCTAGGATAAGAATGAACAAGTAAATCTACAATAATGCTATTGTAAATTTTATGTTTTTTGTTGGTGAGTTATGTGTAGTTAATCCATGCTAACTACACTTCATATTTAAATTATATTAACATATTTTGCATTTGTATTTTTTATACTGAATGTATTCGGTAATTATGTAATGTTTCTAATGGTCATCTTTAGTGAGTTTAATTTTATTTGTTAATTTCTATTTTCATTTTTAGTTAATGATTGTTTCGTTTAGAGACCAGAACATAGCTCTCAGGCATGGTATAGATATTGATTGAACTTGGCAACTTTAGTTGTTTGTAAATCCAAGCCTTCAAAGGTCTGGATTCTTAAGATGAGAGTTTTTCATTTCATGAACCATAGATGATGTTTAGCTTCTCCCAAGAGTAAATGAGCATAGGGCGTGTATTCCATCTTCTTTAATGTCTGGAAATAATGGCTTGATCAGAACTCTTGGGTCATGATGGTGTAAGAAATGGGGTAGATTGCCCTTTAGAGAATGGGTGATTTTTTATAATAGCTATTATAAAGGATTCGTGCTGAGGACAGATGGAGCCCATGCCATTCCTATGGGAAATGCCAATGATAAATTTGATCGAATGGTTTTCTAGAATATTTTGGTTGAGACAAAAAGAATGGGGATGGGTGTTTGTGGTGAAGTAGAGAAGAGCATGGTCAGTCAGATGACAAACTTTGCTAGCCACTGCAACACAATATAGGGAATCACTAACCTTTCGATCCAAATTATAATTTTCTTTTCATATATCTGATGCTAATAATTCTTCAATATTGGTTTGAAGAAAACCTTAATGAATATATTTAAAAAAAATTATGAATAAAAACTTTTGGTTGTCGAATAATTACTAACAAGTTTATTCTTCCTCACTGGAGGTTGTAGAAATATGTGCATGCATTCTTTAGAAAGGTTCTGGCATGTTTGAACCCTAGAAAATCAATCACACACATTTTTGGGTAAGGAATATTAATAACTTGGTTTTTTGATAATAAAGTAGGATTGTGAAATTTTCAGTGGATTTTTTTGGCCATTCTTGTGAAAAATTAAGGTAATTTGTTAATTTCTAGTCTGTATGCACTGTATGGAGCTATGAACCATATTAAGCTGGATTCTTGTAATATTTTAATGTTTGTGTAGCAAACAAATGCTATTTTGCCAATTCCAATACATGGTGCATCTTTGTGAACTCTGATAATGAATGCTAATTTGACTATACTGTTGTTGCTTGGTAAATTGCTACTCTCCATCTTAAATGACAATGCTTTTTGTATTTTAAAAATAGCCAAACTCTATTTTCCTTAGCTCCTAGGATGTTTATAGAGTGAGTGGAACTTAATGTTGTAATTGCAGGTTTTAGTGGACAGCGGTTAAAAGTTTGTGTGTCCATTTAAAGTAGATATGAGGGAGGTATGGTCATAGTTTGTTTTTTTGGAAGATTATTGATATTCTTATGCATTTATTTTAGAGTACTCTTATGCACTATACTTATCTTTTGAGATTTCTAATGTTTTTTTTATGTCTGGAAAATTTGATTAATCAATTTGCCTTTGACAATACTGCAAATATGATTCATTACATCTAGTAAATGTATTTGGCAGTATTTGTGCTGACATTTTTGCACATGGACACCATATAGCAAGGAAAGATATCGATACATAGCTTTCAAGCTTGAGGTAGGTATTGCCTATGAACCAACTATTTTTGTCTTTCTGTGAGCTATAATTGGGTCAGACCTTATGATGCTTTTATTCAATATTTTATCTTTACTCTCTATTTGTTATGTATAGCAACTTGATTTGTTCTAAGAAAATAGATTGTGTAGTTTTATTGCATGTTTATTTTTGAGGAAGTTAAATGCATTGACATATTGATTGCATGGGTCACTTCATTGATGGATTATAATTTTGTGCTGCATATTTTTTATGATTATACAATAGTATGGTTACTAAGGTAGAATCTATTATCACTTTTTACTACTAGCACTTTATTTGAACTCCTATTCAAGAACTTTAATTTAGGGCTCTCACTTAGCTTCTCTTATTGATTCTTCTCATATATAGTCTACATTTACTTGTATTTCACCCTTAAAGATCAATTCCTCTGAACTTTTTGTCATAACTAAATATAGAATTTTTGTTGGACAAATAAATAGTTCCAGAAAGGCTTATACCTAATAGACACAAGAAAAAGTAAATTTGCGATTGAAGGTAACAACCAGGAACACAAAATTATCAGATTTTGCATGCGTAAAAAATATAATGCATGCAGATGGGACTATTTTAAGCTAGAAGTACATAAGTGAAGCAAAGAGAGAGACAACAAAGAACAAGAGAGAGCTCGATGTGTAGTGTCATTCCACACAAACAGGGACATGTGCTACGGACAATCACACAAGTTTAGATAACAATCCATCTTCATTAAATCTGTCTTCAGCTGCAAGCCAGTTTGCTGGTTTCAAGCATGTGCTAAAGTTGATAGCGCAAAATACTCAACAACATCTTCCTATTTCTTTTACAACAGATAATAAAGATGAGTTAGTGGAAGTAAGTCTGAAAGCTTCAAAAGTGAACATAACAGATTCAAAAAAGAAGCTAAAAGTAGAAAACCAACTCCCTGAGATACATAACTCTTATAACCTTCAAGCTATAGGCAATTACATAAAATGGGGAACATTCAATGCTGAGCTACCAACATTGCATGCTTCACTTTCAAAAAATGGTCCAGGCATGCCATTTTAGACTAAAATAGATCAAAATGGTAATTTTATGAATTCCTCTGACTCAGGAATACATCTAGATATGGTTGAATTGGACAATGACATGCTTGGGACTGCTATGTCAAGAACAAGCCCCTCTACATTTCCTTCACATGTTTCAAATACCCAAATTGTTACTTCATCATGTTCCAGCAATACCAACATTGGTATTCAACATCATTTCAATATGTTTAATCCAGTATGTTCAGATGTAAACTGTACACTCGAAAGGTGCACTTCTCTAAATCATTCTATCCAAGGTTCTCCATAGATTGGAAAGCTCGAATGCCAACTTAGAGCTCCCTAGTTATGGAGTGCAAGGGGCATACAAATGTGCATATAGGAGCTCTCAGCTGAGCCTTAGAAATACAACCCTTGCTAGTAAACCACAAAATGGGAGATTCTTTAGACAAGAGCAAGAGTGCTAGTGTCAAAAAACTCTTGGGTCATGCAATGCAAAAATGAAACTATATTAGGGTGAGATGCACAATGCAATCTATACTAAAAATGAGATGGAAATGTTACAAATCCAGCTATTAAGCTATGTGATCTAATTATTTGCAAAGGAAACTACACTATCATGCAATATGATCTTAAGACTAATATGAAGGAAATGAGAGAATGAGACAAGAAAATGAGAAGTTCTCCACAAAGCTCCAAGGAAACCTGTTAGAAAACCTGCAGCATGACAATATTCAAAAAAAGATGGATTGAGGGGGAAAGATCTCTCCCTTTTAAAGATGTATGGACGGTGGAGATCAAGATGAAGATGGTGGATGATCAACGGTTGAATTCAAAAAGAGGAGTGATCCATGTGCACACACAAGTCAACCAATAGAATATAAGTTGACTTGTCATATAAGACAAAAGTCACAAAGCCTTTTCTTTTAATTGCAAAATAGAAAAAGGACTTTATGTGTGCACTTTAAGTGGGTTAGAAGAATGGGGTCTTTTATTTAATTAAAAGGGGACATGTTCTTTTAATCAAATAATGAACTTAGGATAGCATAGTCAAACTATAGGTTATAATCAAATAAATTGATTATTAGCAATTTGGCTTAGGTAAGTGATTAAATTAATTTAGCCAAAATGTTGAAAAGGGGGCTAATAGTCTAGATGACCATTTTTAGGTGATTACATTTACCCCTCTTTGAGTAATGCGTTATCGATCTAGGAACACATTATGTCAAAGAAAATCGAAGCCAAGTAGGCAGTGATAGATATAGATATCTGATTTCAAAGAATGAAATGTAGAAATAGATAGCAAGTCCTGAATGCATAGCCTGATAGTAGTAGTACAGAACACTAGGAAGATGATGTTAGGATCGAAAAAGAATTCTAACACCTAGCAAAGCAAATAGATCGAGAGCAAGTGATAAGGTCAAACAAATGCTCCTAAGAAATAGATAGCTGTAACAATCAACAATAGAGTATTTCTGCCCCCTCGGGATCGAAATTGAAATGAGGTAAGGGGATGCAAAAACTGTCTAGACATGAGAAAATTAGAATATAGCAATGTCCAAGATGACAGATAGATGATTAGAACCCAAGAATGACTATAAGAAAGTGATTAAATGCCCCAGTTTGACTTAGAGTTGACCTTGAAGGATATAGGATAAAAATGAGGTCAAATCTAGTAGAAAGATGATTTTAGACATGAAACAATGAATTGAAGTAGATATGAAGTATGGAAATGATGAAGACATGAAGAAATGAGGATGCCCCAGTGATGATTCAAAGATTACACCTCAAAAGGTCAGCTAACTGTTCAGAAGAAAGTAGAATTTTAAAAGACAATTTTGACCATCAAGATGAACTCGAATTTGGATTTCGATCCCGAAAATGAATCTAGGATGTTGAAATTATTTAAGATGTCAAAACTTTATATAATGTGATGATAAGATAGAAATGAGATGAAGTGAAAGATTAAGAAGGTGAAAAGACATGAACAAGAAGAAAGTAAAGAAATATATGAAAGGAGTTAGCCGATATGTCCACAAAAAGATGAAGAGAGAGCTCTCCCCATATGCAAGAATGCAAGACTAAGCTAGAAAATGAACCTAAAATGCAAGCTAATATGAAAAGTGGTTTACCAGCAAGAAGTGCATAACATTTAGACTCTTAATTTCATCATTGAGCATTTATTAGGGACATCATGAGATCATACAACCATCACTAGTATAACTATGAGGATATGAATATGATCAATATTAGATAGGTATGTGGAAATCCAATCTAAGAATCAGAGACATGTAAGTCAAGATAACTACGTGATTAGATTCCTTAAGTTTAATTTAGCAAGATTACACCTGTATCAAGGCATAAGCACCAGGATAAACCATAAGTGCAGTCTTGAAAAATAGTCAAGGATGATACATTTGTAAGTCAACGTGTTGAATAGGACCAGCATAAATGCTTACAATACTATAGACAAACAAAAGTATACCCACAAGCAGAAATCAAGAAAACATGCCCCATGCCCCCAGTCTTCTAGTCAATGACATCCTCGAAAGACTATTAGGGAGGGAAAACATGGCAAAGAAATCATCATAGACAACACACAAAGTAGATGAATATTAGCATAGCTCAGTCGTTTAAATGTTAAAGTGCGTGTGTGTAAGTCACTTGGCCATTTTTTCAAGACTGGATTCTAATAGTGAGAAATATTGCAACATCAGAGACTGTAGGTAAACTATCTGTAAAGTGTTGAAAAACACTTGATGTCAAAGTGGGTGGGGGTAGTGTTGAGAAACATTGTTTTGTGAGTTGTCAAAGAAACCCTAATGCACAAGAATACCTCAATAGGCTAAGTAGCTATGCCCTCAATATGAGGACAAGAAACAATTCCAAGCTAGGAAATGTGTAGCGAAGTGGATGATTGAGACTGATAGACATAGGTGCGAGGGTTTCAAGTAGCGCCTGTTTCTAGGTTTTCACCACTTGACAAATTTTTTCAAGACTTTTTTCAAATTTTTTGTATTTTTCAATTTTTCAAATTTTTTTTTTTGGTGATACATCAAAGTGCCTATTGCTAGGTTTTCACTAAGAAGATCTTTTTTTAAGGACATTTTCTAATTTTTAGGATTTTTTCAGCATCGTATATGATTTTTTGGATTTTTTTAGAAGGTTTTAGAGATTGCTAGTTCTCGAGAAAGATCACATCATTTTCTCCTAATGTCTAGCAAGGTATAGGACATGATGGAGAAACAAGCTAGTGGATAAGCACTAATGCATAAGAAAGGAATGTGAAGCAAGTGAAAGTGATCCTCAAAGACTGACTCCTCAAGAGTACCCAAGCTAGGGAAAAAGGTGAAATAGTCATATGAAGCATGTTTTGGATAAGCAATGGAAGTAATGCGAAAGATAGCATGTAGGATAAGCAATGAAACCAACAAGTGCGATAGCATATAAGATAAGCAATGGAAGCCAATGAGTAAGATAGCATGTAGGATAAGCAATGGAAGCCAATGAGAGAGATAGCATGAAAGCGTGCAATCCAATAGAGTAGCCATGTCAAGAGACCTATGAGAACCATGTTTCATTTATTATGATCAAGACCAAGGGGTCAACTAGATAGGATAGCGATGGGATAGAGCAATAAAAATAAAGCTCAAGATGGAGGCTATGAGGGAATGAGAAAGCACAAATAGAGAATCTCATGGATAAGATAGCCAATATGCAAAGATAGCTCAACATTTTCAAGATCAAAGAGAGAAGAGGGGATAGATGGATGGTGAAAGAATTAAGCATGATGCTTGTTTGCCAAGTTTTCATCATGGTACTTATCCAAGGTGCCACAAGAAGTAGTTTTCACCATAGGATAAATTTATTTCTCTTTACTTTTGCTACCATGGTGTCACAAGAAGTAGTTTTCACCAAGGCACATTTTCATTTTTTTTTTTTTTTTTTTCATTTTTTTTTTTGAATTTTTAGAAAGAGCTCAAGCTTTGTCAATTTAGATAGTGCTCTTATAGGAAAGATAAGCCATGATAAGACAAGACCATAGAAAGGTATGCTCAAAGATGTTGATAGGGTGATGAAAGAGAAATGGTAGTAGGAAGAGTATATGGAGGATAAGAGTTCATGTATATAAAGTTAGTGTAAGTTTTAGAGGATTTCATGAGGGTAGTTGAAATATTGTACAAGATCAACATTGACACACACTTTGAAGGGTATTGGAATGATGGAGGAATCATGGATGAAATAGCTTGAGATTTAGATCTATGAGAAGGCAGAAAAGATTTGGAAAAAAGTGGAGTGGAAGGCTTTGGAATATTTTTAGGAAGATTTTTGGAAGAAGATGGAATGGAAGCCTTTGGAAGCTTGAATGTCAACTTTGAAGTATTTTCAATATTCAAGTCTTTTAAAAGAGACTTGGGAATCCACATAGCTTTAGATTTTCCTCGTTCTTTGGGTGCTTGAGAGTGCATTTCTTCAATGATGGATTTAGGAACCCATATTTTCTTTGATTTAGCTCTCTTAATAGTGGACCTTTGTAGTATCTTTTGTGCATTTTCCTTCTTAGCATTCACATGTCGATTAGATGGGACATAGTGATCTTTCTTTTTCAATGGATTCTTATGTTTATTCTCACTTCCAAAGGACTTGGGATTTGTGGATGAATAAGGTTGATATGACTGGTTTAGATGGATAGATGGGTGAAAAGTCATCAAGGATGAGTGTCTTTGTTGATCTTGAGGTATGATTGGAGAGCTAGGGAATGAGCTAGGAGTGGATGTAGGAGATGG
Organism: Cupressus sempervirens; assembly: GCA_028749045.1. NCBI lineage: Eukaryota > Viridiplantae > Streptophyta > Pinopsida > Cupressales > Cupressaceae > Cupressus > Cupressus sempervirens. Next base: position 450,674,391 of record CM053793.1, read on the forward strand.
AGGAACATAAGGCCCCAATATGGATGGCAGGTTTGAATGCTTTAGCTTAGATGGATATGGACCAAGGATAGATTTAGAAGATGCAAAGGGATAGTGGGAAGGGATATCAACATCTTTAGAATGAGAAACATGGTCAAAGCCATCAATAGACTCATAAGTACCTTTGATAGGAACAACATTTTTAATAGAAGCACTTGAAGCTTGAGCACAATTTTGAAGTGGATGTGGAGAAGTAGAACATGAGGGGATGCTTTGATCTTGACAAGTAGCTTTGGATAGCATAGGAAGAGAAATTTTCTCATAATTTTTAGTAAGCTCAAGGAAAATAGTGGAAGTAGTGCATTCATCATACTTAGAAGGTGGATAAGACATAGGATATGGAGGAGTGACATTTTGAAGGAGATGAAAGGGTGCTTGATCTTGATCTTTCTTGACATTTATAGCTTTTTCTTTTTTAGAGTCCTCTTGACATGGAGCCACTTCTAAGGACAAGGGAGAATGAAGAGTGAATGGAGTAGTGCATGGATTAGGCATAGTAGTGCATGAAGGTTGAGGATATTTAGGATTAGTAGCATGGAAAAGGTTTGTAGCCAAGTGAAGGTTAGCTTGAGTTTTTTTTTAGAGGTAGCCCTTGAGGGTACGCATATTCAATGTGGAAAGCATTAGATTCTTTATTTGATGGAGGCATGTTGGAAAGCTTTGAAGTGTTGGGAGATGCATGAGTGTTGGAAGAAGTGGAGGTATCAAGGAAACCATCACTAGACATAGGTTCATTAATATGATCTTTCTCAAGAAAAGTATCCTCATCACATGAATCATTAGAGGTATCAATAATTCCATTATCAATAAGATCTTGGATTTTATGTTTTAGCTCAATGCAATCCGAAGTACTATGCTCATTATGTTGATGATAAGCACAATAGATATCCAAGAATGGGTTTCCATATGAGCTAGACTTAGGTAACATGATGATCTTATTGCCAAGAAGTTTTTGTAATGTGTCATCATAAGAATCTTCCAAGGGAGAAAAAGTTCTATTAGAAGTATGTCTAGAGTCCTTTTGTTGTTTCTCAAGTGAATGGTATACATCCATGTCTTTGTCATTAGCTTGGTCAAAGATAGGTCCATCATGAAATTTTAGCATAGACTCAAAGGAGGTATCACTTGCTTGTTCTCTAAAGAGGTCTTTAGATCTAGAATATGAAGACACTTGATGTCTTGAAGTAGAGCATGTAGACCTAGAAGAAGAGGATGACCTCAAAGAAGGTGATTCACATGCATGTAAAGACCTTAAGGAAGATTCATGTAATGATGCAATCTTCTCCTCTAACCTTTTCTCAAGTTTAGACTTCATTTCCATCATGCGCTTAGAGAGATGAAGGTAAGAAAGATCATTTGTCTCTTCTAGTTCTTTGTATTGTGCATATAGATATTGAAACTCTTTAGTGACATGGAGGATATCATGATCATCTAGATTCAGTTAAAGTTTGGTAGCACAAGCTTTAGATCCCATAGTTTTAGATGCAAAGCCAAGCATAAAAGAGCCTAGAAGATAACTTGATGTTGAAACTATAGGAGGCAGAGTGTTCACTTGCCAAGATAGTAGAGAGAGATTAAAGTGACTTGTCAAACAATATGTCCAAAAAAATTACGACATGAATGACTCAAGTCAATAGCTACGCAAGATGCCCAAATAGCCAAATAGATAGAGCAAACGGGGTGACAAGTGAACAACTCTCCAACCCAAGAGTGTAGTCAAGAAATCAAGGCAACCATTGCAGCAAAAATATAACTAGCAAGTGGACATAGACCATAAAGATAGAAAGACCAAGAGCACCAAGACCAAAGAGCCACTTTAAGCATGTTCAAAAACTAGAGACATAGCAAATCAAAGTCAAATGATGAGACTCCCCTTAGCAAGAAACACAAGAAAAATGTTAAGACTTGATGCTTTGACTTGGTTGATAAATTTTGACAATAGTTGATAGCATAGCAAGTTTGATGTTCAAAAATAATTTATTTCCAAGCAAGATAGTGATACATGAAGTAGTCTTCAAACAATCAAGCAAGGGACAAAGAAACCTTGCATGATACAAGCATATATGAGGTCTTAAAAGAAATCCCTAGAACTATCGTCATGTGTATGTTCAAAAGATTTTCACAGGTCTCGCACATTCAAGAACACATCAAGCAATATCTACCTAGAAGTCATGGTTCATTACTCAACAACTTGGCCCACACTTGATGCTCCTTTGCCTCAAACCAAGTGGTTTCCCACAAGAGATATTGGCTTTGTCATGGAAGTGCCATAAGCACAACCAAGGGAACACATATGGTGAGTGTAAAATCTTGGGTTGATCCGGGTAGTATACTAGGATCGATCCTTGCACCAAGAAGTTGAGCAGCTAAAAAAGGGTAGTTACTAACTTAGGGTGTTTAGATAGGGCTTCCGTTCATATTTTTCCTCTTGCTCCCAATTACGGGACACCTCACCTTGTGATGAGTAACCGATCTTGCGATCACAAGAGTACCTTAAGCATTCTTGCCTAGTGATCTCCCTATGGTCGAAATCCCATAAGCGATCACACTAGGCGAAGATAAACACTATGTCTACCAAGGTTTTGTGTCTTTGATAGCCTTGAGTTTATAGTGGGTTGGAAGAGCCAGGTAATCGGCTTGTCTCCACCTGGTTCATTCCTCTCAGGTTGTCCGAGAGCAGGCCCTCTAAAGGATTCTAACTACACAAAGTGGATCAACTTTTGGAAGTCAAGATTTCTGGTTCACCACAAGGGTGAAGAACATACTCTCCTATTCCAATCATTTTCTCCCAAACATTCCAAGAAGATTCAGTTACCCCTTGCTTTTGAAACCAAATGGCAAGTCAAGATTTCTGATTCACCACAAGGGTGAAGAGCATATTCTCCTATTACCAAAAGACTCCACTCACAAGTTTTATGTGACTATGAAAAATGAACAATTAGTCAATGCCACACATGAAAACAAAAAAGCAAGAAATTTTGGGTTTTTATGCTTTAGGCAGCCCTTCAAACAATTGTTAGTAGCCCTTGTGCATTTGAAGCTTTGACATGCGTTCTTTTTATGCAATGTTTCAATTTTTTTTCATAAGGATGGCAACCTATAATCAGAACTTGTTAGCACCAAAAGTTAGTGTGAAATAACATAAAAATATGCAATAAAAAGTGGTGAGTTGCCTCAAAAATCCAATTTATCTTCCAACCAAGTGCATGCAAAGAAAGTGCAAGTTAGTCACAAATGCTCTCATTTTTACTCTTTGATTTTGACCTAGTCAACAAGATTGGACTTGTTTGCTATGATTTCGGATCCAAAAACAGAAATGAAAAGAAGAGACCCCTATTAAAAATTAGATAGCTTTCCAAAAATGTAAGAAATTAAAAAAAATTTCTTCATTTACTCCCTAGAGATCGATTTTGTCAAAATAGGCCAAATTTATCAAATTGAGTTTTTGATCCTTAATATGACCTCAAAATTCAATGCACAAAGAAAGAACCCCCATTAGAATTCAAAAGACTTTATGAAAATGTAAGTTTTTTCGAACAATGCACTTATTTGCGATCAAAAATGACTTTTTATGAAAAATAAAGAAAAAATTATAACTCTCGCAAATCAGGTCAAAATTCTCTGAAAATCAGGCTGAGACATTTTGAACACATACTTAACCTAGAAACAAAATTTTTGGCCTTTAAACCAATCTACTTATGGGTTGGCCTTAAAATCCAAGTGATAATTCTACAAAAGCACTTGATTAGATCCAATATGCTGCTGTAACAAATCAAAGATAAGAAATGAAACCAAATGGAGCTAGAAACTTGATTCAAGCCCCACGGTGGGCGCCAAAAATGTACACTCGAAAGGTGCACTTCTCTAAATCATTCTATCCGAGGTTCTCCATAGATTGGAAAGCTCGAATGCTAACTTAGAGCTCCCTAGTTATGGAGTGCAAGGGGTATACAAATGAGCATATAAGAGCTCTTAGCTGAGCCTTAGAAATACAACCCTTGCTAGTAAACCACAAAATGGGAGATTCTTTAGACAAGAGCAAGAGTGCTAGTGTCAAAGAACTCTTGGGTCATGCAATGCAAAAATGAAACTATATTATGATGAGATGCACAATGCAAGCTATACTAAAAATGAGATGGAAATGTTACAAATCCAACTATTAAGCTATATGATCTAATTATTTGCAAAGGAAACTACACTATCATGCAATATGATCTTAAGACTAATATGAAGGAAATGAGAGAATGAGACAAGAAAATGAGAAGTTTTCCACAAAGCTCCAAGGAAACCTGTTAGAAAACCTGCAGCATGACAATATTAAAAAAAATATGGATTGAGGGGGAAAGCTCTCTCCCTTTTAAAGATGTACAGACGGTGGAGATCAAGATGAAGATGGTGGATGATCAATGGTTGAATTCGAAAAGAGGAGTGATCCATGTGCACACACAAGTCAACCAATAGAATATAAGTTGACTTGTCATATAAGACAAAAGTCACAAAGCCTTTTCTTTTAATTGCAAAATAGAAAAAGGACTATATGTGTGCACTTTAAGTGGGTTAGAAGAATGAGGTCTTTTATTTAATTAAAAGGGGACATGTTCTTTTAATCAAATAATGAACTTAGGATAGCATAGTCAAACTATAGTTTATAATCAAATAAATTGATTAGCAATTTGGCTTAGGTAAGTGATTAAATTAATTTAGCCAAAATGTTGAAAAGGGGGCTAATAGCTTGGCTATTGTTTTCGATGTTTTGACCAGTGTTAACGTTCTTGCAACATAAACATTTCGATAAAAAGTTGTTAGGAAGGCTGTTCTGATATCCCAAGTGCGTATTGACAAGGTTGTTTTTACCCTTGATCAATTGTTTTGAAGACATGTTACAACACTTACTATTTGCAAACCTTGCTGTTTACTAGTACAAGCTGAGATGAAACACTGTCTGATTGAAATGACTGTCTGATTGACAAATGTACACTCGAAAGTGTCCCACTCTAAACCCTTCTATCCAAATGATTCCATGAGTTCGGAATGCTTGGATGCCAACTTAGAGCTCCCTATCCACAGAGTGCAAGAGAGTATATTTCAAGAATAAGAAGGCTCTCAGATGAGCATTAGAGATACTCTTCTTGCTAGTAAACCATGCAATGGGAGGTTCCAAAGACAAGATGCAAGAATGCAAATGTCCCAAGGAGTTCCTCAAGAATGCAATGCAACTAAAGATTAAACTAGAATGAATATGAAAAGTGCAGCTATTCTAAGCATGGATGAGAGTGTTACAATACCATTATTAAGCTATGTGAGATTAAGCTACATGTATAAATGAAAGCTAAGCTAAGCTAGAATGCCATGATGCCATGCATGAGAGAATGTAGACAAGAAATAGAAGTTCTCCACAAAGCTCCAAAGAAACTTGTTATAACATTTGCAGCATAACAATATTCAAAATGATGATTGATTGAGGGGGAAAGCTCTCTCCCTTTTAAAGATGTATGGACGGTAGAGATCAAGATGAAGATGGTGGATGATCAACGGTGGAATTCAAAAAGAGGAGTGATCCATGTGCACACACATGTCAACCAATAGAATATAAGTTGACTTGTCATATAAGACAAAAGTCACAAAGTCTTTTCTTTTAATTGCAAAATAGAAAAAGGACTTTATGTGTGCACTTTTAGTGGGTTATAAGAATGGGGTGTTTTATTTAATTAAAAGGGGACACGTTCTTTTAATAAAATAATGAACTTAGGATAAGCATAGTCAAACTATAGGTTATAATCAAATAAATTGATTATTAGCAATTTGGTCTAGGTAAATGATTAAATTAATTTAGCCAAAATGTTGAAAAGGGGGCTAATAGTCTAGATGACCATTTTTAGGTGATTACATAAACATTATGTTGGGCCTATTGAAACCACTAGGGATGTCCAAACAACATGGACTGTTATGTCAAATACAGGAGTATGTTGACAAATCAAAACTTTATGTATCCTCATTTACTAATGCAGACAAGCCACTTTCTGCTTGCTTCGATTCTTTAGTTAAAAAAAACTTGATCACTTAATCTTGAATTCCCGACGGAGGTTTAAAAGAAGAGATGTGATGAAGTGTCATTTTCAAACTGTGAGAGCTATTATCATATGACCAATTTGAATTGTTATAATCCTCTTATAGCTCAGAGCAAATGGATGATGGATGTTTTCCACAATCCATATAACCACACTAGACAATCCAAATTGTAGAAAGGTTTTTCTTGTCCAAATCTTCACCAACCCATTGAACATGCTGCAATTTTGAACTGGAAGCAAGCAGCGGGTGGTGGATAATTTTGCATTTTTTATCCAATGACAATCAATTAATGGAGAAGGATCTTGTTCATTGCCAACAATTGTTTGTGGACAAATTGTTTGTTTATAAAATAGCAAGGTGACTGTCACGTGCCTATGTCAGACAATAATTTATTCAGCACTGTTCCAATAAACTTTTACAATATATTTGACTCCAATGTTAAAGAGACTTTTAACAAATCATTGATATTCTTCAATCAACCTTAAATCTTAAAAAACACCAACTTTACATGCCAAGAAACTTGTAAATACTTTGAAATCAAACAATAATAGATAGCACTATTATGACAGTAAAAAAAAATACTGAAATGACAGAGATTTTATTTATTCTTTCTTTCAAACTGCTTCCTCCTCGACCACCACTGTCTCTTACATTCAAAATGCATTCTTTTTAAATACCTCTTGCCCTCTAACTACCCTCAAACTGACTCCTATAGACCAAACTCCCATATAACTATCACATGACAATAAACAAGCATTTTTGATAACTTTTAAATGACAATCATTACTTATTTGGTTTCCCTTTACATCTTTCTTGGCTTAAGATCTTGGGAACATTTATTATTGTACCTAAATGACTTTATGATACCTAAGTGAGCTAAAGACTCCACCTTTATCATTAATTTCCTCTAAGGTACCGCATTTGGCTTACATTGTCAATGTTAACAATTTTACCACATCTTGCACTTTGAGTGCATTTTACATCATTTAGAGGCTTTAATAGCCTATTACATTATTCATGACCTTGGACACATTTAATAACACCTAAATGACCCTTTATGACTCTTGACTCCTTATTTATGCTAATTTGCCCATTCTTGGCAAGGCATTACATTTTGACAACTTTATTATATTTCTTACATTTAATGGCTTCAATAGCCATGATTCCTCATCAATTGACTTGATATGTCTTCATTAGGCATGGGTTTCCCTTGGTACCTTCATGGTCTCCTTCATAGCTCTTGGTGTACCCTGTAGTTTCCTGTGTCCGTTGGGTGCACCTGCACCAAACTCCCTAACTTCAAATGTTTCCCAGTCCATGGGAAGCTCTATACCTGCAAAATAAACATTAGAAAACATATCTTGATGTCTTTGTAATGTGTTCTTCTTCTTCATGCACTTGCATGTGTCTTGTAGACACCTTCTGTCCTCTTGTGAAAAAACTCTTCAAGACTGTCCTTTCCTTCTTCATATGCTGATCCATGTGTGGATCCTCCTTGTCAAACCTATAATTCATCTACTCCCACATCCCTTTGTTAGTTGTAACATGTCCATTATTCTTGCCCCTTCTCTTCTTCTTTTTGGGCTTAGTAGTCATCAACCCAATAAGTAGAAACAAGAAGCAATAACAAGCTCCTTCTAGAATATAACTCTTACCAATTATTGCTATCTTCCCCACACTAGGAATCTCCATCATATTCTCATATGCCTGCAAAAAAATCAGAATAACAAACCAAAAATAACTCATATTTTCATACTTCTCCATGCTTGGAATATAATTACCTTGTTTAGCCTTCCCTTGGCTCTTCATCTCCATTGTCTTCTCATCCTTAGTCTCTTTGTACCTTGAGACGTCTACTGCTGTCTGCAACATGTCTTCACACCCTTTCCATTTGCCTTGGTATACCAACTCCTTGTTGGTGGCTGTTCTATCAGATTCAGTCATCATCGTCTTTGTGAATTTTCTTTGTCCAACTTTCAATGGACACCATATAGAACCAATCAATATCATATCTGCTTCTCCAAGCCTTGTTTCTTCACTATTTACATCAGCATTTTCACTTTTCATCTTTGTTCCAATCATCTCCTTTAGCCCTTCAAGACCTAATCTTTTTCTATCTTCATTAGCATCCCTTCTCTTTACCTCTGCTACAACCTTTTGAACCTTTTTGGTGTTTGGTTCTCCTTGCTCTTCAACACTTGACTGCTGCTCATTTTTTATTTGTCCTCCAAATGGACAACTTGTCTTCATATCATCCTTTTCTAGGTTCTTTTCCTCAACCTCATTCTCGTTAGCTGTTTGCTTCAAAGCATCATCCTTCTTGATCAAAACATCTTCCATTGCTTCACCATGTTCCTCTTTTCTTAGGAACCTTTCCCTCTCAAAGATGCCAATGCTCACTGACACCTTCCAAGTTGTCTTGTGCTCCTCCAATGGTGTTAATACCATCTTCTCTCCATGATATTAGTATCTTTAGTTCTGCCATTTCGAGCATCAATGTCCCTTTTCTTCAGATTTCTACTAGCTTAGGTTCAGAAGGAGCTTTGCTAATTGGTGATCCTGGTTCTAGCTCATTATTGAATTTCATTAAGTTCCAAAGTTGCGAATAAATATACTCGGCAAATTAAGAAAAGATCAAAGTAGACCCAATTTGTGTTTTCAAACAAAGTCCTCCATTATCATGAATTTTATCTACAATCATAATGTTTTTATTTTATTTTAATCACTGCTTCTCTGAATAAGTTTATTATTTTATCAGTTACTCTTCCCATATGAATATTTTACCAAGCTTTTCAACTGGAACAATCTGGAACTTGCACCTCATGGATTGATAAACTATGGAAATGGGTAATCTTAACATACGTGAGGTTGTTATGTGTTAATGAAGTCTTGATTAGTATTTTGTATTAATGAATTTTATATCATATTAATGAATGTTATGTGATTGTATTGATTGAATGTTATAGTTCATAAATGGATGAATGCATGAATGAATGAATGAATGAAGTATGTAATTAGATGATAATGGGTACTTTAGATTGATGTTAGGGGGAGGGGGGTGAGGCCAAATGAGCTTCCACCTTCACGTGGTTGGCCTTGTTAAGTAGAGAATATTATAGTATTCTTGAAACCAAGTGAAGCTCAAACTAACATAAAATAGACACTTTGCATGTCGTAGGTCTAAAATGATCCACAACTAATTGATCTCGATTCTCAACTGAATACCTTTGATTAGAATTGTCCTACTCGTGAGATTTTTTCCCTTGGTTATATTTTGGATAACTAGTTGAAAATGTTAAACTATTGTAGATGCAATGTAGAGAGTTTGTTTTAACTCATTTGTTAAATGTGTTGATCATGAACTTCTTGTGTTTGAACTGCCCTTGACATCAGCAATGGTATTTACTCAGAATATGATAATAGCTTTATCAAAGTTTAAGAATTTATGGTAATATTTAGGTCAATAAGTTATAGCATAATACAAAGTAGATCAAATTGTGAATTTTCTGTGAATATTTTGCAAATATGCTAAATTAGAAGGCTTCATTAATACAAAAGACCCTGTCCCCAATATGTCAAGTGTAGGCCCTAATATGACAAGACTAAGGACCCTGAGTGTATATTATATATATGCCATATATTTGGTCAATATATCCAGCTCAAAGCTTCAAGCTAAACTCTTCATTCTACCATCTGCATTCAACCTTAGGATTCATGGCACTAAATTTTGTTTTAAGGTTACATTACCATTTTAATATGGATAATGACACAATATTTTATTAATATAGTTTAAAAAGATTAATATGGCTCTAGATTTTTATGGATATAGAAGTTTTAGGCTTCATATATATATATATATATATATATATATATATATATATATAATGTATGTCTTGCATTGACATACCCAGATTGTACCCTGACTTCTGCTACTCGACTAGAAATGCAGGCTTCAGAAGGGGTCCCTATAGTGATAGTCGTGCATCTACCAATGACCATATATAAATTGATACATGTAACCTTTCATTCCAAGTACAGTGATACATGACCATATATTGATACATGACCATATCTAGTGATAGTCATTCCGAGTACTATCCAAGGCATAAATATGGTATGAAGAGGACATATATGTTAGTTATTATCACCATGTGGAATTAAGGAGTTAATATTAAAGAGTATGTGGTGTTGAGTGCCAGAAAGTAACAAAGAAGATATTTGTACTTTTATTTGCAAAGATTATTTTCCTCTCTTCGTTCTTTTTTTCTCATTTTTGGCATTTTGAAGAAGAGCTGATATGTGCAGGTGGAATATATTTTCACATTTGTTTGAAGTCTGGATGGAATACGAGAATTAAGGATAAAAGTTTCTGAAGGTTTAAAATTTAAATCAAGAGGAATTTAATGAAGGTTCTATCCTATGATCACAATTTAGTTTTAAATTTGTTAAGATCAGTATGATGCAAATTAGTGAGACTGTGCTATCTCTTTTATTACACGCTTTTTAATTCCTAATTTTTGAGTTTATATTTACTTTTTCCTATCTCTTCTATTACACGCTTTTTAATTCCTGATTTTTGAGTTTATATTTACTTTTAGCTATCTTGATCTGTTAGTTCCAGGTGTTGACATACTAGTACTATTTGAAATTTGATTAAAAATATTCGTGTCACTTTAAAATTTTTTTGTGGTAGTTACAATGCCATGTCTACATTTATGGGTTTTAATGAACTTAAGGGGCACATGTTATGTAAATTTTTTGTAGAAGTCAACAAGACATTTTTAGATTCCCTAGATTAGCATGGATTTTGTACATTTAGTAGCTGTCACTTGTCACCATATTTGATGCATAGTTGTAGAGTTGTGAGAGTGCTATATGTTCTTTGATGCAGGCTCACTCAGACTTGCTTTGACAAATGTATGGAGAAGAGGTATGCAATGTTTGGAATTAGCTCATTTTGTTTTGGTTGAAATACATCACAACAATTTTATGTTTTTTTAGCATTAAGTTTCCTTGATGGGCTATTTCTTCAAGGACAACCCTCCAAGAATGACTGCTTGCACTTGTTATTTCTGTAGATGTTGTTTTTCTGCAAAAACAAGTTCCTTGATTTCTTGTTACTGCAATAATAATCTACAAGTACTAGATGCATTTTTTGGTCAATTAACTAACTTTGTGCAACATGGACACAATTTTTTATGTTGTTCTTTCTAAATTATTTTTCAATACACACATAAAGGTGGTAGGATGAAAGATCCCCTTTGATCTGATGTCTACTAATCCTAATTTTTTTGGTTTTTCCTTGACTTTTATGGTTTTTTGTGATTTTTGCAATATTTTGTTTTGTTTGGTATTTGAATGTGTTCTGATATTTTTTGTGTTTTGATGTTTATGCATTGAAATTGCTGGAAATATAGGGAAATTGAAAAATACTACTGTTCTAAACAATAAAATAAATGATTTGCACATAACATGACATATCCATTTCAATAGATGACTTATAAATGAATTGTGACACGACTATTATGAATTCCACAAGTCTGATTTGAGTTCTTGGGCTGCATCATGTGGCTGCTATAGAACTGATATGCAACTTCCAACCTCTACGATAAATATTATGGGTTCTTCTTTGCTTCTCTAGCCAATCCTATGTCTGGTATGGATTTGGTCTCCGAAATTAGACTTACTTATGACTAATCTGTGGTCTGATTATGGCTCGAAACCCAACACCCAGTTGTAGTAGGTTGTATTTCACTAAATATGTCTGATATGCTATTGAAGATAGATTTATAAGATCAAACAACCCAGATCTGAATTCTCATCCTTAAATTTTCTCTTCAAGATGACTTTACCTAAGTTTTTCTCTAATGCCCAAGTTAGGTCTGATTTATGATTGATCCAAGATTTGATTATGACTCCAAACTCGAATGCCCAGCTGTAGAGTATGTTGTATTTCATTGGATAATAGATGGTATGGCAGGTCTAATTTATTACTCATGTATAAGGTCAAACAATTCATATATGAATTTTGATCTTTAAATATATTGTTTAGTGGTCCATTTGAAATCATATAGATTAAAAACTCATTTTATATTAAATTACAAATTGTATATAAGATCGTCCAGTCATGGATTGGGAAATGAGACAATGGTCTCTTTACGCTACTATATTTTCAAGTGTTTTTCTTCTTGAAATGTAGATAAAATATTGGATGCAATATTTGTGTATAAGTTCGTATTTTATCATACTTTGTTCTGTAAAGGTTTCTTATGTTTTTGTTTATGTCTAAAATCCTTGAAGTGGCATGCTGTAGAATATGCCAAATGCTAAATGTTATTTTATAATAGTGCTAAATTCTAATTGATAATGGTTCAAATAGAGCAGTTCAAATAACAAAATTATTGTCATGTAATTCTTTCTCTCCTAGTTTTCATTTCTTTTTCTCAGTTGTTTCTAGAGTAAATGTACAATAATATTGTTTGCCAAACTGGTAATGTCATTAATTTTATTCAAGGTGATTATCGGGAGTATTATTTGTTCAAAATATTCATGTCTATGAATAGAGACAAGTGACTGTGATGATCTGGTGTACATCTTATCTGGACAGGGCAAAGGTTAATAAAGAATCTATCTATGCTATTCAAGGGGATTGAGATAAAACCCTGTTTGCTTCATGGAGATCTTTGGACTGGGAATATTTCTTCTGATAAGAACAATGAGCCTGCTATACTTGATCCTACATGTTATTGTAAGTTTTTAAATTTGCAATTGTTTGCATGTATTCTTTACATTGCATTATAGGCATTTCTTACAGATTTTCTATATTACATAACTTTTGTCATGAGGATAAAAACCAAGATAAATGAGTGGATAAAAACCAAGATTGATGGGTATGAAGTTTCTGGAATTTTTGAGGTTGGTAATATGTCATTACATGCTTGAATAGCACATAAAATAGTTGCATTTACCTACAACATCTCAAAAGATGCTGAACTTGAAAAGATAGTGAACTGTATGCTTCTCTTTATCATGTTGGTAGAGGTATAATTTGATTTCCATTTTATTAAGATTATTTTCAAACACTTATTTCTATATATATTTCTTAATTTTATGTTTTTCAGCATGTTGGTTGGTGGTCACCAACTATTGTTAGAGGGGATGACCGGGAGGCTGTGCATATTCTGAATTGCAAATTTACTATTACTACAGTACGAAATATTAGTCAGAAATCACACTGGCGTATAAAGACTCATTTTGCTATCAGCCATTTAGATGTGAACAAAATTCGAGTAAGTAGACTTGACTTATTTTCCTTCTAGCTTGTGTGATCATGATATGCAAAAGTGTCTTCTGAGTTTATGTAATGAAGTATTTTTTCATTATGGCATGTGGGAGAATGTGTAAGTTACTAAGACACTTATGATTTTGAAGTTTGGTGCAGTTTTCTTTTTCTCTAGCATTAGTTACTGAGTTTATTTTCCTTATTTCAAGATAGTTTATTTCTATTAGGCTCATAGAAAGGATTAAAAAAATTGAACCCAACCACTCCATATCTTCCATCTCCTTGTCTACGTGTGCCCAAATTCTATGCTATTAAGCTTGAAAGCATTTTGAATAGAGGAAAGTTGAGTTCATTGTTTGTTGACAGATCCTCTGAGATCATCAATGAAAAGTGATAGTGGCATCCTGACAAGGCATGATGTTGCCCTTTCTCCTTCTTTCTAGCTATTTGATCAGTACCAATATCTGTTTGGCATGAGGTTTTTGAATCTTAACATATGGTTGCTCAAATTCTGTATCTCCTAAATGATTTCCTTTTAGCATATAACTTGCTGTGCATAGTTGCCAAGTTTGCTTATTGTATTAGGCATATTAATGAAGAAGCATATTAGTTAGTGTTGGTGTTTACGATAGTTTGATTAGTTACTGTCGATGTTTTTCAGGCATTCTATAAAATAGTTCACATGCCTTGTGTATTATATGACATTTTGCATGCATCCTGCACTCTCTCATCTTGCTGATGATGGATTACGGAGAGTGATCTGAAATGATGATGCTAAAAAACACACACAATCAAATCCAAAATGAACTTGCATTACAAATGGATTGTGGAAATTTGATATTGTTAATTTTGCATGCATGTCTACCAGGACAATCACAACTTAAACATATTTTTATATGTTTAAGTTGTGATTGTCCTGGTAGACATGCATGCAAAATTAACAATATCAAATTTCCACAATCCATTTGTAATGCAAGTTCGTTTTGGATTTGATTGTGTGTGTTTTTTAGCATCATCATTTCAGATCACTCTCGTAATCCATCATCAGCCGGATGAGAGAGTGCAAGATGCATACAAAATGTCATATCATACGCAAGGCATGTGAACTGTTTTATAGAATGCCTGAAAAAAAATTTACACCTAAGCGTTGGTAGAAATTTCTACCTTTATTGGTCAAATTTTTTGACCTTCATTAGTCAAAATTTCTACCTTCATTGGTCAAAATTTCTACCTTCATTGGTCAAAATTTCTACCTTCATTGGTCAAAATTTTCTACCTTCATTGGTCAAAATTTCTACCTTTATTGGTCAAAATTTTCTACATTCATTGGTCAAAATTTCTACCTTTATTGGTTGAAATTTTTGACCTTCATTGGTCAAAATTTCGACCAATTCCTGCCAAAACTTGCACCAAGGCTATGGGAGTTTTTCGACCAACGTATTGGTCAAAATTTTGACCAAAAAAATTCTGACCAATGGGTGGGTCAATTTTGGTCGAAGTTTGGTCGAAAATTGGGTCAAAATTTTGACTAATAATGGTCAAAAAATGGTCTCAAATGTACTAGTGTGTGAGTATGTTAGCAATTTGTTCCTTTGTATTCACATATTCTAGCTTCACTTCTTTGTCTTGAACTAATTCTCTCAAGTAGTGATACTTGATAGAAATGTGCTTTGTCTTAGTGTGCATCACTGGATTCTTTGAAATATTACTAGCACTTGTGTTATCACAATAGATAACTCATGGATATATAATATCTTCTTGCATGCCTTTCAATAATTGCTTAATCCATATTATATTTGAAAAATTTGTTGAAGATGCCACATACTTGGCTTTGGTTTTTGAAAATACAATTTTGTTTCTTGCTTTTCCATAACACCAATCTCTTTCCTAGGAAGAATGCACCTCCACTAGTGCTTTTCCTATCATCAATATTTCCTTCCCAACCTGAGTTAGTGAAAACCTTCAGTTCAAATCTATCACTTCTCTTGTAGTATAATCCATAGTCTTTAGATATCTCATTATCCTTTTTACAACCATCATGTAGTTCTCTTTAATTTGCTAAAAATCTAGCAACTATCCCAATTGCCAATGCAATATCTAGTCTATTGTGAACAACATATTGCAATTTTCCTATCATAGAATCATCATTCTTAGAATTAGTAGAATCATCATTCTTAGATAGCTTATGTACTGTAGACATAGGTGTGCTCACTAGCCTTGAGTCTTCCATACAAAAAGTCTTCAATATTTCCTTGATGTTTTTGGTTTGTGAAATGAAAATACCAAACTTTATTTGACATACTTGTAGTCCAACAAAGAATTTGATTTCACCAAACATAGACACTTTAAATTCATTTTTCATTTCAAAAGCAAATGATCTACATAATGCTTCTCTTCCTCCAAATATGATATCATTAACAAATATCTCAGATAACAATACTTCATTGTTCTTACCATTCTTCAAATATAGATTATTGTTATCATTTTTCCTCTCAAAACCAATTTTTACTAAATAGTTATGTAGCCTTTCATACCATACTCTTGGTGCTTTCTTCAATCCACAAAGAGCTTTATTCAGTTTACATACCATGTTCCTCTTGTTTGGATCTACAAATCCTTCATGCTATCTAGTGTATACTTCTTCCTCCATTATACCATTTAAAAATGTAGATTTGATATCCATTTGATATACCTTGAAATTCTTGTAAGCTGAGTATGCAAATAGAGTTTTGACTCCTTCAAGTCTAGCCATAGGAGCAAAAGTTTCTTCATAGTCAACTCCTTCTTCTTGTGCATAACCATTGCATACCAATATTTCTTTATTTCTTGTTGCTTCACTATTTTCATTGAGCTTGTTCCTAAAAACCAACTTTGTCCCAATGCCATTTTTGTCTTTAGGTCTTGGCACTAAGGTCCAATTATTATTCTTCTCAATCTAGTCAATTTCTTCATTCATAGATTGTATCCAATCTTCATTGTCTAAAGTATCTTTTATTTTTTAAGGCTCAAACTCACATAATAAGCATGTGTCACCTTTGGGTTTTCTCCTTGTCATCACACTTGATTTGGAATCTTCAATGATTTGATTAGGTTTATGATGTCTTCTCACATATTTTTCTAATACAGATAGCTTTCTTCTTGGTTCTTCTTAAGGTTCATCTAGAAAAATAATCTCTAGCTCTTTTCCTCTTTCTTGTTCTGGTTCTGGTTCTAGTTTTGAATGCTTGGAATTCACTGTCTGATGGTCAACATTGCCTATCTATGACTCAACATCTTCAGTTTGTTTCTCAGCACAACTCTTTTCTATTTGGAAATTTGCATTTGCATTCCATCATTTCCTATGTGATGGGAACTTACAGCTTGACTT
Source organism: Cupressus sempervirens (assembly GCA_028749045.1). Taxonomy (NCBI): domain Eukaryota; kingdom Viridiplantae; phylum Streptophyta; class Pinopsida; order Cupressales; family Cupressaceae; genus Cupressus; species Cupressus sempervirens. The sequence continues at coordinate 450,691,148 of CM053793.1, forward strand.
GTCTGTTCATTTTGGGTGCTGGGAGCATCATCAACATAGATGAATGCACTATAGGCTTCAAGTTCTTCATTACATGAAGCATCACCTTTTTCTGCAAACTCATCAACTCTTACATTTGCACTTTCCACAACTTTGTTAGTGTTAGAATTTAACATTTACAAGTTTTTCTTTTTGTGAAATAACCTAAGAATATGCCTTCATCACTCTTTGCATCAAGTTTTCCATTCCTATTATCTTTCAGTATATAGCATCTACTTCAAAAGATTTTGGAATATTTAACACTAGGAGCATAACCATACCATAGTTTAAAAGGTTTAACATTTGTACCTTTCTTGACTTGAAATCTATTTAGGGTATAGACAATAGTACTAATTGCTTCTCTCCGATATTTCTAAGATATGCCTTTCCCCATTGTTAGTGTTTTTGTATAGTCCATTATTGATCTATTTCTTCTTTTAGCTATCCCATTCTGAGGAGGGGTCCTTGGTGCTGACATCTATCTTTTCATTTCTCTATAATTATATAATGTATTGAATTCATGTGAGATGAATTCACCACCTTTGTCAGATCTCAAACACTTTAGACTCTTCATTGTTTTTTTTTAACTCTAACTAAATACCACTTGAATAACTAAAAAGAACTAGATTTAAATATAAGAAACATTATTATCATCATTCTAGAGTAGTCATCCACAAATCGAATAAAATATTAATCTCCATAGTAACTTTTTACACCAATAGGTCCACATAGGTCAGTATGAACCAATTCCAAAATATCATTAGTAGTATATGTGTTACTCTTAAAAATAGACTTGGTCATCTTTCCTAATTGACACTATTTACACATAGCATTGTTAGGCTTCTTCAATTTTTCCAATCCTCTCACTTTCTTCATCTTACTGATATTCACCAAATGATCAAACTTCACATGACATAACCTTTTGTGCCATAACCAAACATCTTCTTTTTGTGCAAATATACACGTTTCTCCTAATACGTCTAGATAGAATAAGTTACCTCTTGTCTTCTCACTAGTTCCAATTAGCTTACCATCATTATCATGTATCTTGACCTTTTTGTTGTGAAATTCAATTCTAGAACTTGATATTTTTAGCTATAAAACACTCAAAAAATTGTAGTTTTTGATAAGAAAAATAGGTTTTATAGGGATCCTGAAATCCAAAAGTTGTTACATATCATAGGGGTATAAATAAAACAACAAAAGCCTAGAAATAGTACTACGGCCAACCAAGAGGCTAGTTTGAAAGATAGACAAAAAGCCAAGCCAAAAAACCTATAGAAACCAAAAAATTAAAGGAAAAATATAGATAGACCTTACTCCTCTGCTTTCCTTGCAAGGTCCTATATTGTTTCTATAACTTCATAGGCTTTCTGACACTTCTCAGCCATTTGCTCCTATTTCTTCAAGAAAGTCCTATCCAATTGGCTATGGGATATGTCCATGATGGTTTCATCATCCTTCTTGTCTTCTTCTCTATCCTTTTCCTCATTATCCTCCAGAAGACCTCTAGCTTTCAACTTTCCAGTAAGAGTAACAATGTTTTCATTGTGAGAGTTCAGAATGAAGATGATCTGGTTAGCTATGTTATGATTGCAAGCGTCCAAATTTTTTATGACATTCCATTTCTCAATTTTCTTCCTTGGTTTTCCAGCTATCCCATTCTTTCTTTAACCTCCTTCAGTTCATGAAATAATCATTTAATTGATCTAAAATTATCTATCATGCTATTTCTTGCATTATTAAGTAGGTTAATCCCACTTCCCTCGCATTATCAGTTATAACCACCAGTGCTAGATCAATAAGATCCTCCATCTAGACCTTTCCCTCTTTTTCTTCTAGGATTTACAGATTCATGGCTTCTCTTACAATCCCCATCTTTGAAGTTTTGAGATTAAAATTTTTCCATGGAAGACACCTATCTTTAATAACCACCTCAGCACTTCCTTCCTCTATTTTTTCCTTTTTGTACTCCCGAGGGAGACTTAGAGAGGGTGGAAGCACAAAAATTTCTAGAACATAAATAATTTTCCCCTCTATAGGTATGTCCTCTTCTTTCATCCTCCTCTATTTCTTCCTAGGGTTTTCAATTGGCTCCTCCCTATCTTCATCTTCCTCACACTTATTCTCCTCATATGTATCCATGTCTTCACCTTCTTCATTATTTTACTCTTCTCCTTGTTCAATAATTTTTGGCCCAAGGCCTCTGGAACTTTTCCTACATGGAGTCTTCTATGGGGGTAGGTGTATCCTTATCTTTACCCCTTTCCTTCTTTCTAGATGAATTCAGAGCTTCATCTTCCTCTAAGGTAATACTTTGAATCTCTTTCAAGTCTAAAAAGAAGTTAGAACTCCCTGTGTCCTTAGAGGCAACCCCAACCTAAGCCAGGGTTTTACTTCTAGATTGAGCTTTAAAATGTTCAGAAATCAAAAGCAGTAAATGCTCATGTAGGGCTGGGTTAGAAGTGGGTTTGTTCTTGTGCCTATAAATTCTCTTGTTCATAGAAGAATACAAATAAAATGGAAAGGAAACCTTAACCCCATAACGAAAATGATTAAGTAAAACAAAGTGATGGGTTCTAACCCTATCAAATTTAGTGTCCATAGATATATATTTAATAATGACTCTGAGCACATACCTCCAAAGTTTTTTAATTGAATCCATCTCATAGTAGGCCTCACTCTTCACTAGTTCCTTTTTCTCTTTTATATTCTTGGGGAAGTCCCTAACTACATTTGCAGACACCTTTTTGTCTCTGTACAATTTTAACCCCTCATTTGGAATTTCAGTAACATGAGTAATAACATCCAAAGTAATTTGATATGACACCCCATCCACTTTGACCCTACTATCCTTCCACCAATTGACCATAAGATTGGTTATTACTAGATCGTATCCATGAATCTTGGTGATATAATTTGCAATTCCACCCTTTTCAAGCTTCTCCCAAACTTTTTTTCTTTGCTTCCATTTGTCCGCCTCACCTACTGGTTCTTTCCTTCTCCTTTTACCCACCATCTCTATAGCCTAAACATTTACAATTCTCATAAATGCCTTCCTCTATTTCCCTTTTAGAATCCTCTGGATACTCTATATAAAACCACTTTATTTTTCACCGCTTTGTCTTTTGATTTCGTAAAAGTGATAAAGGAAATAGACAACCCACAAAGCATGTCAATTTGACACAATAAATGTCACCCACCTATTCCATCCGTATTTACCATTATTGTGGTGGCTTTTACCCATACTAATATTAATTTCCATAATTAACTTAGGATTTCACCCGTACTTCCCTAGATCCTCTCCTAATTGATTAGGCTTTTTGCATCTATCAGAATATTTCCTCTAGTGTTCCATATCATCACTATTTCTTTCTTTATTGCTTCATTGAAAAACTAGTTAGCCACTGAGTTAGCCTCCCTGTACTCATGGCTAACATAAATATGTTCAAATATTCCAAATGTTATATGAATTTCTTCGATTATATTTGCAATTGTCCATGCAGGATGAATACTCCCTATAATACATCTGATAATATTATTTGAGTCCCCCTCTAGCCATAATATTTTGAATCCAACATCTAGGTCTAATTTAATAGTGTGGAGAGTAGCACTGGCTTCAACAAAATGATTTGTTTGGATACCTAGGGGGTAGGCAAGAGCAACAACTCCACTACCATGAAAATTTCTAATTATTCCTCCACATCCAAAAAGACTAGGATTCCCTTTAGCCACTCCATCAAAGTTGGCTTTATGCCAACCCTCAGGTGGGAGTTTCCACTTCACCTCCTGTCTTTTTGTCCTCCGATCATTTTCCTTTTCCTTATTCCTATTTTATCTTCAATATCTCCTCCCTTTCTTATTTGAAAATTTTTCTTCATAGTGCTATTGATTTTTTCCACAAGCACATAAGTAGGTACCTACCTGTCTCTGAAGATTCAATTATTTCTCTCCTTCCATATTCCCCAACAAAAGTGAGGCAAAGTCCAGGAGCTTATAGCATGAAAATTTTGGTTCCTTTATACATATTATCCCATTGAAAAAATAACTCCAAGACATTATTTGGCTTGCACCAACTCCATATTTCTTAATGAGCAATTCCCAAACTTCCATAGAGTATGGACAATGAATAAAAATATGATTCACTAACTCCAAATGATGCTTACATAGAATACATCTATTTGAGATATACTAACCTTTCTTTTCCATATTATCCAAGGTGAGAATTTTATTTTGTAACATTAACTAGACAAATATGTTAATGTTAGGGGTAAGGCCAGACAATCAAGCTTTAGCCTATGGAGGTTTCTCCTTTAGGCTCCAGAGGGAATTATACCCCAATGCCACTGAGTAGAAACCATTAGTATTATCCTCCCATATTAATTCATCCCTCTTATTGTTCAAGATCATTGTATTCAACATCACCATTATAGGCTTGAGATCATTCAAAATGAAAGATAGATCTCTCCTTCCTTGATCCATTCTATACTCTCTTACTTTCACTCCAATTTGCCTAATGTAGGTAATAGCCCATTTGTTATAGATAGGATTGTTAAGAGAGGACCCTAAATCAACCAGTTATCATGCTAGAATAGGATGTCTTCACCATTTCCCACTTTCCAATTGGTCTTAGAATTAGCCAGGTCTCTTGCTTTAAGAATACCATTCCAAATGACCAAGCCATTTGAATTGTGAGGATCATTTAGCAGAAACCTTTGAGAAGGCCTTCTAATATACTTCTCCACTAAAACATCTCTCTATTCCCCCAAGATTTTGAAAATGCACTAGATATATGCTTAGCTAGAAGAGCCTTATTAAGGTGTCTTAGTTTAATTATTCCAAGACCTCCATAACTCTTAGGGAGGAAAACATTATCCCAAGCCACAAGAGGGTATCTTGTGTGATCCTTAAGCCCAAATCAAAGAAAATCTCTCTAGATCTTTTCCACTTTATCAACATGTTAAGCAAGAATCCCAAAGAGATTTAGAGCATACATTGGGAGATTTTGAAGTGTGGATTTCACTAGAAGACATTTACCATCTTGGCTTAAAGTATTACCTTTCCAACCTACCAACTTCTTACTAAACCTATTAAGAATTTGTTGAAATTTGATTGAAAAGATCATTATTAAAGAAGGGAGATTGTTGATAAATAATGTTTTCAATCATTGTTTTGTCACCGATGCCAAACGTGATCTTTTCTAGAATGACAATTGCTTATAAGATCCAAGTACTATCACTTAGTTGATTGATGAAGATGATTTAATCAATAAGATGTAACAAAAGAACCTAAGGGAAAGGTTGAGTTATGGTTTTTTAATAAGGTACACAAATCAGTTAAGACAATGGTAAAATGATGTATTGATAATACACTTGAAGATATAGAAATTGGCTACACTTAGAAACTCTAGAAGTATAAGTCGTAACAAAGCTGTATGCAAAGCTTGACTAAATTCATTAGTGGGTGCCGAGCAAGTTAGTTCATACAGAGTAGATTATCAGCAAGTGTCAAGTAAATGCAAAATCTAGTGTGTACTAAGTAAAATAGAAGTTGCCAAGCAAAGTTTAGGTGCCAAGCTAGACAAAATGTAATAGGTGCTAAGCACCAGTATAACTTAGTTGATGCCCAATGAATCCATAGTAGGTGCCAAGTAACACAGTATGTGCGAAGCATCAAAAAGTTAATAGTGCCGAGTTGCTACATTATTTGAAAATTCAAAGATTCCCCATATATGAGCTGATAAGTTTGTTACCTTAAATTTTGTAAACCAAATGGAAGATAAGGATAATGAGCTGGTGGTACAAAATTCTAGGTAAACTATTTTTAGGAAAATACAAGAGGATTCTACAAGATGTTTCTAGAAGAAACAAGATTAGGAGAAGATTCATTGTATCTTACCTAATCCATTCGAATCCCAAATTAGAGTGGGAAGATTAGAGTGGAAAATGTATTCCAGACTTCTATTTAAGGAGTTATAAGTCAAGAAGCAAATAGGTTGGTTGGAGAGAGTGTGTGGTGTCAAGGAGAAGGTATCAAGAGGGAGGAATATATAACATAGACTCTGCCTCGATAGACTCTACTTCGATAGCTGACCATAGAGGTGATTGCATTGACACAATGAGCATGGAGACTTAAGGAGACAAAGCTTGAAAGAAGGAAAAGCTATTAGAGCTATAGAGAATGAAAGATAGGAAAATTTGTGAATTTAATTGAGATATGAAATTTGCAAGTTATGTTGTGAGTTATATTAGATGAAAAGCCCTTATTGTTACTCTCTAGAAATTGTATCAGTTAGGGAAAAATCATATGGACTTAGGTTGGTTTAACAACCATTTTGTAAATCCTTTAATAGGGTGACATTCCAAGTGAATGTTCTAAAGTCCTTTAACTATGCCCACTTCTAATAGGGTGGTTGAAATCCTCTAACTAGGTCATAGTTAACAGTGTGTTATAGCCTTTAATAGGGTAGGCCTTTCATAGGGCATCACTTCAGAAGAGTGAGAAATGAGTAGCATGTTACTGGTGTTTTTTACCAAATTGGGTTTGCACATAAATCACTATGTAATGTGTTGATCTTTCATGTCTTAATCCTGCATATTGATTTATTAGTAACTTGCTAAGAAGAATGTTTAGCTTGGATGCATGGTTAGTTTAATGGGCTCACTATATTTAGTGAATTTTTTTTTATTAGGACATTCAAACCTTGAATAAATGATTCACCCCCCCTCTCAGTTATTCTAAAACATTTCTAACAATTGGTATCAGAGTCATCTGCTGATTTGGTTTAAAGGTACTAGAAGTAGAAAGATCAAGATGTCCAAGAGAGAAGTTCCCAAGCTCAACAGAGATAACTTCACTACATGGAAAATTTTAATGAAGCTACACCTTGGATCAATAGGTGATCATGCAAAAACCTCAATTGAATTAGAACATGCTGATCCAACAGGTGTCCCTATTGCAGAAGATATGAAGAAAAAGAAGGAGCACAATCAGGCAATGCTGGAGATTTCCTTTGCTCTTAGCTATGCTAAATTTGATGACATCAATAGATGTACCTCTACTTTCAAGATGTGTAAAGCCTTAAGATATATTTATGAAGGAGATCAAAATTTCCAAAGAGAAAAAAGAGAAAGCTTGAGAGGAAAGTATGATGGCATGGGAATGGAGGAAGGTGAGAACATTGCTCAATATGTGTCTAGAATAAAGGAATTAGTAAGTGCAATAAGAAGTTTGGTTGGTCATTTAGAAGAAGAAATTGTCATTAGAAAAGTCTTAAGAACCTTTCTCTCCATCTATGCTATTAGAGTATCATTCATCCAAGAGTTGAGATGCATACTAGGAAACAAGCTAGCTCTTGAAGGTATAGTGGGGAGACTTACTGCATTTGAGTTATCCAACTTTGATAACTACAGACCTAAGAATCTTGAATCTACTTTCAAGGCTTAGCTATTGTTGAAAGACACTGAAGAGGTGAAACCAAAGAAGAAGAAAAGAAAGATAAAATATGCATCCAGTGATATCAACATAGATGAAGAAGATGTGGAACAATTGGAAGCATTGCTAGCTAGAAGATTTCATAGAGGCAAAGTTAAATTCAAAGGTAAGTTGCCTATCATTTTTTATAATTGCAATGAAGTAGGACATATTGCTGCAAGATGCACATAGAAAAAGAACTACAAAGAAGGCAACAAGTAGAAGAATAGAAGAGAAGATGATGGCAGAGATTGAAAAGGCAAATGCAAAAAGTGTTACATTGTTGAAGAAGAGAATTTTGATGAAAAATGATAAGGTAGTCTATGTAGCTATGAAGGATGAGTTAGATGAAGATGAGGCAACAACACTGGTAACCTGTGTAAACAAGAATGATAGGTGGATCATAGATAGTGGATGCTCACATCACATGATAGGAGAGAAAAGTAAGTTTGTTACCTTAACTCAATATGATAGAAATAATGTTAGATTTGGAAATGATGCTCCATGTCTAATCAAAGGAAAAGGTTCAATTAAGCTTACAAAGAAAATTTTATGTGATAATGCATATTATGTTGAAGGATTGAACTACAATATGCTAAGTGTGTCACAATTAGGCAATGTAGGATGCAAAGTAGAATTTGGAAACAAAACTGCCAAAATCTATGACATTGATGGAAATATGATAGGAAAAGGAGACCAAAGTAGGAGTAATTTGTTTTACCTAGATATGGAGGATGCTACTTGTCTTATTGTAAGATTTGATGATGTGTGGCTATGGCATAAAAGGCTATGCCATGTCAACTTTGATAATATGATTAGCATAAAAAAAATGAAGAAAGTTAGAGTTTTACCTAAATTGAGAAGCTTGACAATACAATGTGCAAATAGTATTAGCTAGGAAAGATGACCAAGTCAAGTTTCAAAAGAAAAACCTATACTTCCAAAGAAGTACTAGAGTTAGTCCATACTAATTTATGTGGTCAATTAGAAGTGCAAAGCTACAAAGGAGACATATATATAATGTTGTTTGTTGCTGATTACTCTAGGATGATGACTGTCATGTTCTTAAAGAAAAAATATGATGCATTTCAAATGTTTAAGTGGTATTTGGCCAAGGTTGAGGAAGAAACATTGAAGAGTTTGAAGTGCCTAAGATTTGATAGAGGAGGAGAGTTTACATGAAAAGAATTTGAGACATTTTGTAATGATAAAGGAATTAAGAGACAAATATTAGTACCTAGAACTCCCCCACATAATGATATTGCAAAAAGGAGGAATAGATCAGTTATAGACTATGTCAAAATGTTAATGATGGAGAAACAATTGTCTCCACCTTGAATCGAGTACAAATCAAGAAAGGTAAAAATGCAACACCTTTTGAATTATGGTATGGTTACTCATCCAATATAAAACATGTCAAAGTTTTTAGTTGTAATTGCTATATTCTTAAAAATTCTAGAAATGGAAAATTTGATGCAAAGAGTGATGAAGGTATATTTTCTTGGATACTCCACGAGAAGTAAAGCATATAAGTGTTTAAATACTAACACTAAAAAAATTGTGGAAAGTGAAAATATAAATTTTGATAAGTATACAAAAGTTCAAGTTGATGGATCCAAGAAACCATAAGAGTACAGATCCTTTGTATACTTCTATGAAGGAATGCCTGCTAAAGAAGAAGCTGCCAATCAAATTGGGAATCAACAACAAGTTTCAGTATCTGTCGAGTCACAACCAGTGATTGTTGAGTTGCATTCAAAAGCTGAGTTGTAGAATGAAGATAATGCACATTCTAATTTTTAAATTAGTACACATGAAAGAGATGATGAGATACTTGGAAGAGATGTGAACAGTGACTCTGAAGCTAAAATACCAAACATGGAAACAAGGAAAGAACCAAGGCTATCCAAGTATGTGAGAAGACATCACCTTGTAGAACAAATCATTGGTGACAAGGAAGCCAGACCAATGACAATGAATAGACTAAGAAATGAATCATGTCTATTGAGCAAGATTGAACCCAAAATAGTAAAAGATGCACTACTAGATGATGATTGGTGTAAAGCTATGGAAGAGGAGATTGAGTAGATAAAGAAGAAAAAAACTTGGACTTTAGTTCCAAGACTAGCTGAAAAGAATGTGATTGTTACCAAGTGGATATTTATAAACAAGCTAAATGAGAATGGTGAGATCACAAGAAATAAGGAAAGATTATTCTATAAAGGTTATGCTCAAGAAGAAGGACTAGACTATGGGGAAAAATTTTCCTTTATTGCAAGGATGGAAGTGGTAAGAACTCTACTTGCATATGCTACTTACAAAGGTTTTAAAGTCTATCAAATGGTTGTAAAGTCTACTTCTCTAAATGGTATACTAGAAGAAAAAGTCTATATAGAACAACCAGAGAGATTTTTTGATGACAAAAAAAATGATATGGTTTGCAAACTACATAAATCACTCTATGGTTTGAAACAAGTGCCTAGAGCTTGGTATGAGAGACTTCACAAATATCTTGTGAAGATAGGATTTGAGAGAACAGATGAAAACATCAACCTGTATATCAGGATAGAAAAAGGTAAAGACATTGTAATATTTGAAATTTTTGTTGATGATATAATATTTGGAGGAAAAGATGCACTATGCAAATATTTTGTTGATTAGATGAAACATGAGTTTAAAATGTCAACATTTGGGGAAATCACATTCTTTGTTGGATTGCAAGTACATCAACTAAACCATGGCATATTTGTGACCAAATCAAAATATATCAAGTAGATTCTCAAAACATTTGGTTTAAAAGATTCAAAACTAGTTAGTACACCAATGGTAATAGGACACAAGTTATCCAAGAATGATGAATCAACTGAAGTAAATCAGACAATGGAAAAATCAATGATTGGAAAGTTACAATATGTTGTACAAAGTAGACTAGACATTGCATTATCTATTGTAATAGTGGCAAGATTTTTTGCAAACCCAAGAGAAAATCATCTTATGACAGTAAAAAGAATAATGAGGTACCCAAAAGGAACAAATGACTTTGGCTTATACTACAAGAGGACTGAAAAGTTTGAGTTGAATGCCTACACTAATGCAAATTGGGGAGGTAATATAGATGACAGAAAAAGCACCAGTGGAGTACCACTCTTCTTAGGTAAAATATTAGTCACTTGGACTAGAAAAAGAAAAATTGTACCTCACAGTCCACAATTGAACCTTAGTATGTTGCTGCTACCATCAACTACACCAATATTGTATGGATCAAGCTCCTGTTGAAAGGTATGAAGAAAGAGATAACTAAACTTATGATACTCTATTTTGATAACACAAGTGCCACCAACATATCAAAGAATATTGTGATGCATACCAAAATAAAGCATAGTGCAATAAAGTATCACTATACATAGAGAACTGGTGGAAGACAAACAAGTGAAGATGGAATATGTCAACTCAAAGAAACAAATTCTTTATATTTTCACAAAATCATTACCTAAATATGCATTTGAGTATCTTAGAGGTAAGTTAGGGGAGATACCCCTATCTAAGGCTACTTAAGTAACAACAAACTGCCCTGCATCAAATGAGTTGATTGCTGAAATGATATAAAGTGATGCAGAGGATACTTTAGGTTTTTCTTGAAGTAATTAAAATACTAAAATTCCAAATTAGTAACAAGCAAGGTGATGGAGGGAGAAATTGGAATGCTAAGGTGCTATACTAATATGTCTTTGGCATTGTTGTCAAAGAGGGAGAAATAGCAAAAACTAATCAAATCTACAGGATCAAATGTGTAGAGGGAGAAATAGAAAAAAGGAAGGAGAAAAGGAAATAGCAACTAAGAGAATGAAAATGACACAAATAGAAATCAATCAGGATGACAATATTAGAGAGGAAGTAGAACAAAAAAAGAAGACAATGTATCAGCAAAAGAGATATCCCTAATACTTAGAAAGAGGAAGTCTTATAGAATTTAGAGGGAGAGATTCAAAGTTGCTTAGAATTTAGAGAAGTTGCTGATAGATATGAATATCTTCTGGATACAAAGTTTTCTTTTTGGCATTTGACTTACTATTTTAACCTAGTTAGCATTTTGATAACTTGGTTGATCAGTTTGGTTTGCCATCAATGCTAGAGAGGGAGATTGTTAAAATTTGATTGAAAATATCATTATTGAAGAAGGGAGATTGTTGATAAAGAATGTTTTCAATCATTGTTTTGTCACTGATGTCAAACCTGCTATTTGCTAGAATGACAATTGCTTATAAGATCCAAGTACTATCACTTAGTTGATTGATGAAGAGGATTTAATAAATAAGATGTAACAAAAGCACCTAAGGGAAAGGTTGAGTTATGGTTTTGTAATGAGGTACAAGGATCAGTTAAGACAATGGTAAAATGATGTACTGATAATACACTTGAAGATATAGAGGTTGGCTACTAATGCAGGAGCATCCAGAGGTATAAGTGCAATCCCGTGTCACCCAAAAAAGTACTTAGACTTAGTTTCTATTTTAGGTGTTTTCATTTCTGGATACCCATTTGGGTCAAATAAAGGTTCCAACTCTCACAGTTCCACTATTGATGTTCTAAGATAGAGTTTTTAATCACCTTGGGATACGTGTAAATGTCAAAAAAATAGGAGTATGCTATTGAGCCATCATTTTGGTGAACTAGAAGGTGTAAATTAGTAAAAAATTGTCATTGTAATTTAGAGCATTCCAGAAAAAGAATCAGGTCAAAAGGCCCCACGGTTTGAAAGTTATCACAATTTTTTGATTTCTGGAGACATCCTAAGAATGCTTTGAAGTCAGGTTATGGGAATTAAATGACCTCAAATAGGTCCAAAAAATGGGGGATGAGAGAAGCTGGTCCATAGGGCTATACAGTGCTTCGAGAGCTTTCTAAAAATGTAAACAGTTCGTCAATTGGAGCTACGGTTCAAAAGTTATGCCTCCCGAAAGTTGTGTTACCGTTTTTGGATTCTTCTAATTTTATGCAGACTTCTAATGTAACTTCTAGAGCCTTCTATTTGGTTAGTGGATGCCTACTAGCACTTTCTAGAATGTATTCCTAATCCTTAACCCTTCAGGGTCTATTTAAGAACATTTTTGGCATTGTAAAAGGCAGTTCGGAGTGGAGTTTGAGAGAAGGTACTGGGAGAAGAATTTATCTCCAAATTTATGCTATTGTAAGCCCATAGGGAGTGTTTTGGAGTCTATTTCTCTACACTAAGTGTACTAGCATATTTTCATAGTTTATAAAATTTTTCCTTTCTTGTTGTGTCCATTCTGTGCTTGGGTAGTGTCCCCATCAACTACATTTAGAAACTCTAGAAGAATAAGTTGTAACAAAGCTATCTGTAAAGCTTGAATAAATTCATTAGTGGGTGCCGAGCAAGTTAGTTCATGTTGAGTAGATTATCAGTAAGTGCTGAGCAAATGCAAAATCTAGTGTGTGCTGAGTCACATAGAAGGTGCCAAGCAAAGTTTAGGTGTTGAGCTAGAGAAAATGTAATAGGTGCTGAGCATCAGTAAAACTTAGTTGATGCCTAGTGAATCCATAATAGGTGCCGAGTAACATAGTATGTGTCGAGCATTAGAAAGTCAACAGTGCTGAGTTGCTATATTATTTGAAAAGTCAAAGATTTGCCAGATTTGAGTTGATAAGTTTGTTATCTTGAATTTTGTGAACTAGATGGAAGATAAGGATGATGAGCTGGTGGTATAGGATTCTAGATAAACTATTTTTAGGTGAATATGGAAGGATTCTACAAGATGTTTCTAGAAGAAATAAGATTAGGGGAAGATTCATTATATCTTACCTAATCCATTCGAATCCCAAATTAGAGTGGGAAGATTAGAGTAGGAAAAGTATTCCAGACTTCTATTTAAGGAGTTATAGATCAAAAAGAAAATAGGTTAGTTGGAGAGTGTGTGTGGTGTCAAGGAGAAGGCATCAAGAAGGAGGAATAGAGCATAGAGACTCTGCCTCAATAGACTTTGCTTCGATAGGTGACTATAGAGGTGACTGCATTGGAAAAATGAGAATAGAGACTCAAGGAGACAAAACTTGAAAGAAGGACAAGCTGTTAGAGTTGTAAGACTAAAAGCCAAGAAAATTTGTGAATTGAATTGAGATGTAAAATCTACAAGTTATGTTGTGAGTTATATTATATCAAAAGTCCTTATTGTTACTCTCTAGCAATTGTATTAGTTAGCAAAAAATCCTATGGACTTAGGTTGGTTTAAGAGCCATTTTGTAAATCCTTTAATAGGGTGACATTCAAAGTGAATGTTCTAAAGTCCTTTAACTAGGCCCACTTCTAACATGGTGGTTTAAATCCTCTAATCATGTCACATTTAATAGTGTGTTGTAGCCTTTAATAGGGTAGGCCTTTCAGAGGGCATCACTTTAGAAGTGTGAGAAAGGAGTAGCATGTTATTGGTGGCTTTTTCCAAATTGGGTTTCCATGTAAATCATTGTGTTATGTGTTGATCTTTCATGTCTTATTCCTACATGTTGATTTATCAGTAACTTGCTAAGAAGAATGTTTAGCTTAGATGAATGGTTAGTTGAATGGGCTCACTATATTTAGTGATTTTTTTATTATTAGGACATTCAAACCTTGAATAAATGATTCACCCCCATCTCAGTTATTCTAAAGAATTTCTAATATAATTCCATTCTAGAATTAATTTGGTAGCTTAGTTTCTAGTGGTAGACCAAGATAGTTAGTTGGGAGGTTCCCAACCCCACACCCAAGAATCCCAACAATCTTCCTTTGTCTTTCAATAGTAGTGTTAATAAAGAAAACTAAGCTTTTTACCCAATTAATAATTTGGCCTAATCCCCTAACATACAGATCTAGTAAATCCTTCATTACCTCTTTAGCCTCCCAAACTAAATCTTCCCCACTCATAATAGTGTCTTCCACAAACTGTTGATGAGTAAAAGTAACATGTCCTGAAGAAGGCTTAATACCTCTCAATATACCATCCTATCTTTTTCTCTAAATCAACCTACCAATACACTCAACCATGATAATGAACAAGATAGGAGATAGGGGACCCCCCTATCATAAATGTCTTGAAGGTTTGAAAAAATTAGAAGGAGCGCCATTGATCAGAATGGAAAGAAAAGAAGTAGAAATAAGTTGAGAAATGAGTTTATGTACCTCATGATCAAAAGAAAAAGCCTGGAGAATAGAACCAAGGAAATTATAGTCCACTCAGTCATAGGCTTTGGATAGGTCAAACTTGAGAAGGAAACCTTCTCTTTTACCCGCTTCCAGTGAATGAATAACTTCATGAAGCAATATGATAGAATCTAGGATCTATCTTCCAGGGACAAAACCCGTCTACTGCTAGAATATGATCAAAGGCAAAATGTTAAGAATTCTAGTCATCAACACCTTTGAAATGATCTTGTAGAAAGAATTATAAAGACTAATGGGCCTAAATTGATCCATTGAATCTACCCTTGGATCTTTAGGAATGAGAACCAAAAAAGTAGAGTTATGTTCTTTAAGGAGATTCCTGGCACCAAAAAATTCTTGCACCACCTTGACAACATCCTCCATAACTACCTCCAAATATACCTAAAATAAGAACATAGGAAAACCATCTGGCCCAGGGGCTTTATCTGCTAGAATATAGAACAAAACTTGTTTAATTTCCTGAGCCTTAGGAATTGCCTGCAACATTTTATTGTGATGTGGTTGAATTAATTGGGGAAGAGATGAAACAATTTCATTCTAATCCACCATAGATAACAAGGGGTGCTAGGAAAGAAGAGAAGAGAAAAAAGAAATAGCTTCAGCAACAATATCATTTTCTTTTGTCAAAAGAGCTAGGCCCTTCTTAATCCCTAAAATCTTATTATTTTCTCTATGCTTAAGGGTGGAAATGTGAAAAAATCTTGTGTTTTGATTGCCCTATTTTAGCCAATTAACATGAGATCTTTGTTTCCAAAAGTTCTCTTCTCTGCTTATAATGTTATGTAGATCTGAGAGAATTGACATGTCTGTACTCCTATTTTGATCATTATATCCTTCCTTCTAGATAATATCCTAAATACTACTAAACTTATATAACTTTTCCTCTTTTTCTTGAAAAATATGTCTAAAATCCATCTTATTCTAGACTTTAATATTGTGTTTAACATTACTCAATTTCTTGGAAACCCTAAACATAGTAGTCCCTTCCACCTCAATATTCCATGAAGAGGAGATTCTATCCAAAAGGTCAATTTCTCCTAGCCTCAATAGTAGCAACCAAAAGGGAGATGGGAGAATGATTAGACCCAACTCTAGGGAGAAGGGAGAGCTTACAGGAAAAGGAATTCAACCAAACTTGAGTGATGAGAGCATGGTCCAAATTAACCTAGATACACTCCCTCCTAATTTTCCTATTAGACCAAGTGTAAACCTCACTTGAGAGATCAACATTTAGTAGAGCCAAACTATTAATGAAGTTTGAAATATCCAACTTGCTATCCAAATTCGGGCCAAACCTCCTAATTTTTCCTCATTAGTAAGGGGAGTATTGAAATATCTCATTATTATACCCTTATTGAGATTACTATTTTGAATAATAGAACAAAGCTTCATCTAATAATCCTTTCTTTTCATTTTGGTATTTGGGGAATACACATTCAAAAGAAACCAGGAATAATTGCTATTCCTATGGAACACTTTATATAAGAAAATATTCCATTCATTATACAAAGAAGTAACAATACAAAATTTATTGTTAAAGAGAGTAAGTAGGCCTCCTGAGGCACCCTCAGAGTTGGTGGCTTGACTAGCCATGGTGTTACTAAAGGAAATCTTATCCAAATTTCCTTCTTCATTTTTGTTTCTTGGATTAGCATAAAATCAGGTCTTTGATCTCTAATCATATTCCTAACTACTTCCTACTTATGGGTCCTATTTAGGCCCCTTATATTTCATGATATTATCTTCATTTATTTTTACCAGAGCATTCCAAAATGGTTCTTTTGCTTCGATTTGCCAGATTTCTTCTAGTCTCCTCTTGCACAACTTGGCTTGAACTCTTTCTACCTGCTAGCTTTTGCTTTACTCCCACATCCACTTTTACCCATCTTTTGGTAATTACTAGTGACACAGGGGAAGGAGCCCTACTATTCTTCTTTTTTGTCTTTATCTCACTCCCCTTGTTATTATCAAGCCATTCCACAATTCTTGAAATCTTACCAATAGAATAAAATTTGACCATGTCCATAAGCCTCTCTTCCAAATTACAAGAATCATAATGCCCCTTTGTAGAAGATGAGGTGACCCCTATGGTTCCCTAAAATTCTTGTGCTTCCCTCACTACCTCCAATTCATCAATCAATCTATTCTCCTCCCTCCTCTCCATTGGAGAGGAAATCATAATTTCTTGTAGAGGTATCACACACTGAACCCTTTCCTCTTGACGTGGTGATTTCAATATTTCCCTTTCAATTCATTTATCTCCCTTTGAAGACTCATTTATCCCCTTATAAATTTGGGGAACAACCAACTCTATAACCATCAATTCCTTTCCTAAGATAGCCCTCTCTATGGCCTGAGAAACTAGATGTTCATCCTCCTTACCCAACTTGGGTCCAATCTAATATGATTCTATGGTTTGAGGATCAAGCATTGCAGGAGCCATTTATTCAACCTCCTTGCCCTCCTTTGATCCATTTTGATCTGGTTCATGCACTTATTTAATAGGGGTTCCCACCCTCCCTTCTTGATTCTCAGACCTATCCTTAATTTCCTTCTTTCTCCACATCTTTTTCTCCTTTCTTGATTTAGAAATTGCTTTTTTCCTACTCTTTTCCTCTTTAGCCTTTGGGCAATATTTAGACTTATGATCTGATTTCAAACAATGGAAACATGCAAAAGATATGCTTTTATAAACAAAATTTTGGACATGCATACCTAGTTTAGAATGAAAGCTCACAACCTCTAGCATATCTTCCCTGTAAGAATTTTCCTTGGGGAAAATTCACCCAAGAACTAAGAATTCAAACACAAGCACAACTATAGACTAGAAAGAGAGAGCATGATTAGAATGATGATATATTCATTCAATATGCATTAACCTAAGTAAACTTAAGTAAGTCTAAATAGTAAATACATATTTACACTAACACCCCCCTTAAGTGCAACTTAGGGGAATGCCCTTAAGCTTACAAAAACTAGGATGAAATGCATAATGGGTCTCAGCTACTAGGCCATGTTAGGTATCCATGTACATAGTGAAAATGCAATCTCTCAAAAAGTGGAGAAATAGGGAAAACCTCATGGGGAAAACCCTCCCCCAAAAAGATAGATGAAAAAGGATGCATGGATGGATGGAGTAATCAAGACCCTCCCATTATGACATACATTGAGTATATACAAAAGTGAAGAAGGAGAGGAACAAGACCTCATAAGAGGAAAAATTCCCCTCCATAAGAAATAAGAGGAAGAGAGACAAGGTAGTCCCCCCTCCCCCCCACCCCCCAATGAAGAATTTTGACCAGTGAGTGCTGCTCCAAGGAAGAAGCTAGTCCAAGAGTGCTGGATGATGTTTGTCCCCTTTGGAAGAAATAATGGTGAAGGTGCAATATTGAAGATGTATGGAAGTCGTAAAACCTGTTCAAGTATCCTTGTGTTGATGCTGATGTTCACCCCTTCCAATTGTGCTAAAAATAATGAATGAAAATTTGGCAAGGATGTCTATTGAACTTGTTCCAATGAATCATATATACCCTCAATTGATAAAGAGACCTCTGACAACTATTTTTCATAAGGATCCATAATCATGCCAACCTATAAAGATTGATCATGTAGAGAATGGACATGAGGGTCAGAGTGAGCCCTCACAACAACTATAGAAGGATCATCTTCATCAAAGAGAAGATGTAAATCATAAAGGCTATCTCCCAAATTTGTGGTGTGTGACTCAATGAAAAAACCTACAATGTCTACTATGTAGTCATCAAGTGAAGTTGGAGCTAGAAGAAAAGATGTACCATGCTATGTTGGACCTTTCACTATGGAAATATAAGAATGTGGACTAGACTAATGTCATGACCTCTCACTAAAACTGTCCATAGAATCCCATGGGTCTAAATCTATTGAAGCACTATCGTTGGTGTCACTATCAGTTTCCACAATGTATGAGGAGTGGAAAGGATTAGTGGATAATATGGATGAATTTTCCTCAAAATAAACATCATTCTCCACAAAGATCTCATGAATCTCTAGATCCATAAGTCTATAAGCTTTAGGATTGTCTTCATAATTGATGAAAGTAGAAGACCTAGGTGATAGTGCCTTGCATCCCCTAGTAATAGGTTAACCCATGTTGGATAACTGAAGACTTTGAAGTGACTCAGAACTAGTTTTCTACAACACCATGCCTCAAAATGAGTCTTCCCATCTAGGGCATTATGAGGAGACCTATTAAGTACGTGAGTGACACTACTAATGGCTTCAACTTAACTTCTAATGTAGGACCAAGAGACTTAGCTTTTATCATGCAACTTGCTATGGATTTGAGAGTCCTAATCCTTAGTGTTGCAACATCTATCTTGTGTTGACTGAATGCTAATGGATTTTGAGGATTGATTTTCTCAAGCTTGTAAAAGTCCTTAAGTCTTCTGTCCATATATCTATTCTTATTATCCACCCATAGAACCTTGATGGATTTCCTTGATTTGTGTTCAACATGAGTCTTAAAGGCTTGAAGCTTATGAACCAATTCACTCTTATGATGAAGGAAGTAGGCCCATGTGAATCTTGAAAATCCATCAACAAAAGTAAGGATGTAGTGGCCTTGGCTAATTGAAGTCACTGCAAAAGGACCTGATAAAACCATGTGAACCAACTAAAGAACAACTGGAGCTCTTGAAGACTTCTCTTTATCATAATTCTGAAGATGTATATCTACTAAACATGAGGAACAATCACCCTTAGAAAAGTTGATGTTAGGTAGACCTTTGACCATGTGTTCGAAGAAAAGTTGTTGAAGATGGCGGTGTAATCACATAAAAATGGTCATCTAGACTATTAGCCCCCTTCTCAGCATTTTGGCTAAATTAATTTAATCATTTATCTAGACCAAATTGCTAATAATCAATTTATTTGATTATAACCTATAGTTTGACTATGCTATCCTAAGTTCATTATTTGATTAAAAGAACATGTCCCCTTTTAATTAAATAAAAGACCCCATTCTTCTAACCCACTTAAAGTGCACACATAAAGTCCTTTTTCTATTTTACAATTAAAAGAAAAGGCTTGTGAGACTTTTTGTCTTATGTGACAAGTCAACTTATATTCTATTGGTTGACTTGTGTGTGCACATGGATCACTCCTATTTTCGAATTCAACCGTTGATCATCCACCATCTTCATCTTGATCTCCACCGTCCGTACATTTTTAAAAGGTAGAGAGCTTTCCCCTTCAAAGAATCAATCCATCTTTTGAATATTGTTATGCTGCAGGTTTTCTAACAGGTTTCTTTGGAGCTTTGTGGAGAACGTCTATTTCTTGTCTACATTCTCTCATACCATAGCATTTTAGCTTAGATTCATGTTGCATGTTAGTTTAGCTTCTATTTTGCAATAATCTATCTCACATAGCTTAATAATGGTATTGTAACACTCTCATCCATGCTTAGAATAGCTGCACTTTTCATATTCATTCTAGTTTAATCTTTAGTTGCATTGCATTCTTGAGGAACTCCTTGGGACATTTGCATTCTTGCATCTTGTCTTTGGAACCTCCCATTGTATGGTTTACTAGCAAGAAGAGTATCTCTAAGGCTCATCTAAGAGCCCTTGAACTTGAAATACATTCTCTTGCACTCCATGGATAGGGAGCTCTAAGCCGGCATCCAAGCATTCCGAACTCATGGAATCGTTTGGATAGAAGGGTTTAGAGTGGGACACTTTCGAGTGTAAATTTTTGGCGCCCACCGTGGGGCTTGAATCAAGTTTCTAGCTCCATTTGCTTTTTTTTTTCATCTCTGGTTTTTTACAGCAGCATATTGGATCTAATCAAATTCTTTTGTAGAATTATCACTTTTGTTTTAAGGCCAACCCATAAGTAAATTGGTTTGAAGGCCAAAAACTTAGTTGGTTTAAAGATTTGATCATATCTTTTAAACCGCTTTGATTTTGGTTCTAATTTTTTTTTTCTAGGTTGGGTATATTCTCAAAATGTTTTAGTCCAATTTTCAAAGAATTTTGACATGATTTTTGAGAGTTATGAGTTTTTCTTTATTTTTCATAAAAAGTTGTTTCTGATTGCAAATCAGCAAATTTTTTTAAAAAACTTACATTTTCAGAAAGGGTTTTCAATTTTAATGGGGGTTCTTTCTTTGTGTTTTGAATTTTGAGGTCGTATTAAAGATCAAAAACTCGATTTAATAAATTTATCCTGTTTTGACAAAATTGATCTATAGAGCGCAAATGAAGAGATTTTTTAAAATTTCTTGCATTTTTGGAAAGCTCTTTGATTTTTAGTAGGGGTCTCTTCTTCTCATTTTTGTTTTTAAATCCGAAATCATAGCAAAAAAGTCCAATCTTGTTGACTAGGTCAAAATCAAAGAGTAAAAATGAGAGCATTTGTGATTAACTTGCACTTTCTTTGCATGCACTTGGTTGGAAGATAAATTGCATTTTTGAGGAAACTCACCACTTTTTATTGCAGATTTTTATGTTTTTTTATACTAACTTTTGGTGCTAACAAGTTGTGATTATAGGTTGCCATCCTTATGAAAAAAAAATTGAAACATTGCATAAAAAGAACGCATGTCAAAGCTTCAAATGCGCAAGGGCTACTAACATTGTTTGCAGGGCTGCCCAAAGCATAAAAACCCAAATTTTTTTTTATTTTCATGTGCGGCATTGACTAATTGTTCATTTTTCATAGGCACATAAAACTTGTGATTGGAGTCTTTTGGTAATAGGAGAGTATGCTCTTCACCCTTGTGGTGAATCAGAAATCTTGACTTGCCATTTGGTTTCAAAAGCAAGGGGTAACTAAATCTTCTTGGCGTGTTTGAGAGAAAATGATTGGAATAGGAGAGTATGCTCTTCACCCTTGTGGTGAACCAAAAATCTTGACTTCCAAAATTTCATCCACTTTGTGTAGTTAGAATCTTTTAGAGGGCCTGCTCTCGGACAACCTGAGAGGAACGACCCAAGTGGGGACAAGCTGATTACCTAGCTCTTCCAACCCACTATAAACTCAAGGCTACCAAGGACACAAAACTTTGGTAGACATAGTATTTTTCTTTTCCTAGTGTGATTGCTTATGGGATTTTGACCATAGGGAGATCACTAGGCAAGAATGCTTAAGGTACTCTTGTGATTGCGAGATCGGTTACTCATCGCAAGGTGAGGTGTCCCGTAATTGGGAGCAAGAGGAACACTATGAACGGAAGCCCTATCTAAACACCCTAAGTTAGTAACTACCTTTTTTAGCCTCTTAACTTCTTGGTGCAAGGATCGATCCTAGTGGACTACCCGGATCACCCCAAGATATTACACTCACCATATGTGTTCCCTTGGTTGTGCTTATGGCACTTCCATGACAAAGTCAATATCTCTTGTGGGAAACCACTTGGTGTGAGGCAAAGGAGCATCAAGTGTGGGCCAAGTTGTTGAGTAATGAACCATGACTTTTAGGTAGATATTGCTTGATGTGTTCTCAAATGTGCTAGACCTATGAATTTTTTTTGAACATACACATGACGATAATTCTAGAAAATTCTTTTGAGACGTCACATATGCTTGTATCATGCAAGGTTGCTTTGTCCCTTGCTTGATTGTTTGAAGAATACTCCATGTGTCACTATCTTGTTTGGAAAGAAATTGCTTTTGAACATCAAACTTGCTATGCTATCAACTATTGTCAAACTTTGTCAACCAAGTCAAAACATCAAATGCAAACATTTTTTCTTGTGTTGCATGCTAAGGGGAGTCTCATCATTTGACTTTGATCTGCTATGTCTCTAGTTTTGGAACATGCTTAAAGTGGCTCTTTGGTCTTAGTGCTCTTGGTTTTTTTGTCTTCATGGTCTATGTTCGCTTTCTAGTTATCCTTTTGTTGAAATGGTTGCCTTGATTTCTTGACTACACTCTTGGGTTGGAGAGTTGTTCACTTGTCACCCTGCTTGCTCTATCTATTTGGCTATTTGGGCATCTTGCCTAGCTATTGACTTGAGTCATTCATGTCGTAAGTTTCTTGGACATATTGTTTGACAAGTCACTTTAATCTCTCTCTAATATCTTGGCAAGTGAATATTCTACCTCCTATAGTTTCAACATCAAGTTATCTTCTAGACTATTTTATGCTTGGCTTTGCATCTAAAACTATGGTATCTAAACCTTGTGCTACCAAACTTCAACCGAATCTAGATGATCATGATATCATCCATGTCACTAAAGAGTTTCAAGATCTATATGCACAATACAAAGAACTAGAAGAGACAAATGATCTTTCTTACCTTCATCTCTCTAAGCGCATGATGGAAATGAAGTCTAAACTTGAGAAAAGGTTAGAGGAGAAGATTGCATCATTACATTAATCTTCCTTAAGGTCTTTACATGCATGTGAGTCACCTTCTTTAAGGTCATCCTCTTCTTCTAGGTCTACATGCTCTACTTCAAGACATCAATTATCTTCATCTTCTAGATCTAAAGACCTTTTTAGAGAACAAGCACTTGAGCCTATGCCAAAATTTCATGATGGACCTATCTTTGATGAAGATAATGATGAAGACATGAATGCATGCTATTCACTTGAGAAACAACAAGAAGATCCTAGGCATACTTCTAATAGAACTTTTACTCCCTTGGAAGATTCTTATGATGACACTTTGCAAAAACTTCTTGGCAATAAGATCATCACGTTACCTAAATCTAGCTCATATGGAAACCCATTCTTGGATATCTATTGTGCTTATCATCAACATAATGAGCATAGTACTTCAGATTGCATTGAGCTAAAACATAAAATCCAAGATCTTATTGATAATGGAATTATTGGAACCTCTAGTGACTCATGTGTTGAGGATACTTCTCTTGAGCAAGATTATGTTGATGAACCTATGTCTAGTAGTGGCTCCATTACATCTTCCACTTCTTCCAACAGTCATGCATCTCCCAACACTTCAAATCTTTCCAACATGCCTCCATCAAATAAAGAACCTAATGCTTTCCACATTGACTATGTGTATCTTCAAGGGCTACCTCTAAAAGAAACTCAAGCTAACCTTCACTTGGCTACAAACCTTTTCCATGCTACCAATCCTAAACATCCTCAACCTTCATACACTACTATGCCTAATCCAAGCACTACTCCATTCACTCTTCATTCTCCCTTGTCCTTAGAAGGAGCTCCATGTCAAGAGGACTCTCAAAAAGAAAAAGCTATAAATGTCAAGAAAGATCAAGATCAAGCACCCTTTCATCTCTTTCAAGATTTTTCCCCTCCATATCCTATAGCTAATCCACCTCCTAAATATGATGAAGACACCACTTCCATTATCTCCCTTGAGCTTACTGAAAATTATGAGAAAAGTTCTCTTCATATGCTATCCAAAGCTACTTGTCAAGATCAAAGCATCCCCTCATGTTCTACTTCTCCACATCCACTTCAAAATTATGCTCAAGCTTCAGGTGCTTCTATTAAAAATGGTGTTCCTATCAAAGGTACTCATGAGTCTATTGATGGCTTTGACCATGTTGCTCACTCTAAAGATGTTGATATCCCTTCCCACTATCCCTCTGCATCTTCTAAATCTATCCTTGGTCCTTATCCATCTAAGCTAAAGCCTTCAAACCTTCCATCAATATTGGGGCCTTACGTTCCTTCATCTCCTACACTTTCCACTTCTAGCTCTCCCATCATACCTCAAGATCAACAAAGACACTCATCCTTGATGACTTTTCACCCATCTATACATCTAAACTAGTCATATCATATTTATTCATCCACAAATCCCAAGTCCTTTGGAAGTGAGAATAAACATAAGAATCCATTGAAAAAGAAAGATCACTATGTCCCATCTAATCGACATGTGAATGCTAAGAAGGAGAATGCACAAAAGAGACCGCAAAGGTCCACTATTAAAAAAGCTAAATCAAAGAAAATATGGGTTCCTAAACCCATTATTGAAGAAATGTGTTTTGAAGTATCCAAAGGAAAATCTAAAGCTATATGGATTCCCAAGTCTCTTTTAGAAGACTTGAATATTGAAAATAGTTCAAAGTTGACATTCAAGCTTCCAAAGGCTTATATTCCATCTTCTTCCAAAAATCTTCCTAAAAATATTCCAAAGCCTTCCACTCCACTTTTTTCCAAATCTCTTCTACCACTTCATACATCTAAATCTCAAGCTATTTCATCCATGATTCCTCCATCGTTCCAATACCCTTCAAGGTGTGTGTCAATGTTCATCTTGTACAATATTTCAACTACCCTCATGAAATCCTCTAAAGCTTACACTTACTTTCTATACATGAACTATTATCCTATATATATTCTTCCTACTACCATTTCTCTTTCATCACCCTATCAACATCTTTGAGCATACCTTCCTATGGTCTTGGCTTATCATGACTTATCTTTTCTATAGGAGCACTATCTACATTCAAAAAGCTTGAGCTCTTTCTAAAAAAAAAAAAAATAAAAAAAAAAATGTGCCTTAGTGAAAACCACATCTTGTGGCACCTTGGTAGCAAAAGGAAAGAGAAACAAATGCGTCCTATGGTGAAAACTACATCTTGTGGTACCTTGGATAAGTACCATGATGAAAACCTGGCAAACAGGCATCATGCGTAATTCTTCCACCATCCATCTATCCCCTCTTCTCTCTTTGATCTTGACAATGTTGAGCTATCTTGGCATATTGGCTATCTTATCCACCAAATTTTCTATTGTGCTCTCCCATTCACTCATAGCCTCTATCTTGAGCTTTATTCTTATTTCTCTATCCCATTGCTATACTATCTAGTTGACCCCTTGATCTTGATCATAATAAATGAAACATGGTTCTCATAGGTCTCTTGACATGTCTACTCTTTTGGACTACATGCTTCATGCTATCTCACTTGTTGGCTTTACTACTTATCCTACATGCTATCTTGCTCATTTCTTCCATTGCTTATCCAAAACATGCTTCATATGACTATTTCACCTCTTTCCCTAGCTTGGGTACTCTTGAGTAGTCAGTCCTTAAGGATCACTTTCACTTGCTTCATACTCTTTTTTCATCCATCTTTGCTTATCCACTGGCTCATTGCTCCATCATATCCTATACCTTGCTAGACATTGGGAGAAAATGATGTGATCTTGCTTAAGAACTAGTGATATCTAAAACCTTCTAAAAAATTCCAAAAAAAATCATATATGATCCTGAAAAAAAATAATCCTAAAAATCAGAAAATGTCCTGAAAAAATGATCATCTTAGTGAAAACCTAGCAATAGGCACTTTGATGTATCACCAAAAAAATCAAAAATACAAAAAAATTGAAAAAAGTCTTGAAAAAATTTGTCAAGTGGTGAAAATCTAGAAACATGTGCTACTCGAGACCCTTGCACCTATGTCTATCAGTCTCAATCACCTATTTTGCTACACATTTCCTAGCTTGGAATTGTTTCTTGTCCTCGTCTTAGGGGTACAATTTCTTAGCCTAATGAGGTATTCTTGTGCATTAGGGTTTCTTGGAAAACTCCCAAAATAGTGTTTCTCAACACTTCCCCCACCTTGACATCAAGTGTTTTTCAACACTTTTCAGATAGTTTACCTACGGTCTCCGATGTCGCAATATTTCTCACTATCAAAATCAAGTCTGGAAGAAATGGCCAAGTGACTTACACACACGCACTTTAACACTTAAACGACTGAGCTATGCTGATATTTATCTACTTTGTGTGTTGTCTATGATGATTTCTTTTCCATGTGTTCCCTCCCTAATAGTCTTTCGAGGATGTCATTGACTAGAAGACTGGGGGCATGGGGCATGTCTTCTTGATTTTTGCTTGTGGGTATACTTTGTTTGTCTATAGTGTTGTGAGCATTTATGCTGGTCCTATTCAACACGTTGACTTACAAATGTATCATCCTTGACTATTTTGCAAGACTGCACTCAGGGTTTATCCTGGCGCTTATGCCTTGATATAGGTGTAATCTTGCTAAATTAAACTTGGGGAATCTAATCATGTAGTTATCTTGACTAACATGTCTCTAATGCTTAGATTGGATTTCTACATACCTATCTAATATCGATCATATTCATATCCTCATAGTTATACTAGTGATGGTTGTATGATCTCATGATGTCCCTAAAAAATGCTCAATGATGAAATTAAGAGTCCAAATGTTATGCGCTTCTTGCTGGTAAACCACTTTGCATATTAGCTTGCATTTTAGGTTCATTTTCTAGCTTAGTCTTGCATTCTTGCATATGAGGAGAGCTCTCTTTCTTCATCTTTTTGTGGACATATCAGCTAACTCCTTTCATATATTTCTTTACTTTCTTCTTGTTCATGTCTTTTCACCTTCTTAATCTTTCGCTTCATCTCTTTTCTATCTTGTCATCACATTATATAAATTTTTGACCTCTTAAATAATTTTGACGTCCTAGATTCATTTTTAGGATCGAAATCCAAATTTGAGTTCATCTTGATGGTCAAAATTGTCTTTTAAAATTCTACTTTCTTCTGAGCAGTTAGCTGACCTTTAGAGGTCTAATCTCTGAATCATCACTGGGGCATCTTCATTTCTTCATGTCTTCATCATTTCCATACTTCATATCTACTTAAATTCACTATTTCATGTCTAAAATCACTTTTCTACTCATTTGGACCTTATTTTTATGCTATATCCTTCAAGGTCAACTCTAGTCAAATTGGGGCATTTTATCAATTTTTTTATATAGTCATTCTTGGGTTCTAATCATCTATCTTTCATCTTGGACATTGCTATATTCTAATTTTCTCATTTCTAGCCAATTTTTGCATCCCCTTACCTCATTTCAATTTCGATCCCGAGGGGGCATAAATACTCTATCACTGCTTAGGAGCATTTGTTTGATCTTCTCACTTGCTCTCACTCTATTTGCTTTTCTAAGTGTTAGCATTCTTCTTGAATTCTGACATCATATTTTCCTAGTGTTCAGTACTACCACTATCAAGCTGTACATTTAGGACTTGCTATCTTTTTCTACATTTCGTTCTTCAAAATTAGATATCTATTTCTATTGCTACCTACTTAGCTTCTATTTTTTTTGACATAATGTGTTCCCAGATCGATCACACATTAGTCAAAGAGGGGAAAATGTAATCACCTAAAAATGATCATCTAGACTATTAGCCCCCTTCTCAGCATTTTGGCTAAATTAATTTAATCATTTATCTAGACCAAATTGCTAATAATCAATTTATTTGATTATAACCTATAGTTTGACTATGCTATCCTAAGTTCATTATTTGATTAAAAGAACATGTCCCCTTTTAATTAAATAAAAGACCCCATTCTTCTAACCCACTTAAAGTGCACACATAAAGTCCTTTTTCTATTTTACAATTAAAAGAAAAGGCTTGTGAGACTTTTTGTCTTATGTGACAAGTCAACTTATATTCTATTGGTTGACTTGTGTGTGCACATGGATCACTCCTATTTTCGAATTCAACCGTTGATCATCCACCATCTTCATCTTGATCTCCACCGTCCGTACATCTTTAAAAGGTAGAGAGCTTTCCCCTTCAAAGAATCAATACATCTTTTGAATATTGTTATGCTGCAAGTTTTCTAACAGGTTTCTTTGGAGCTTTGTGGAGAACTTCTATTTATTGTCTACATTCTCTCATACCATAGCATTTTAGCTTAGATTCATGTTGCATGTTAGTTTAGCTTCTATTTTGCAATAATCTATCTCACATAGCTTAATAATGGTATTGTAACACTCTCATCCATGCTTAGAATAGCTGAACTTTTCATATTCATTCTAGTTTAATCTTTAGTTGCATTATATTCTTGAGGAACTCCTTGGGACATTTGCATTCTTGCATATTGTCTTTGGAACCTCCCATTGTATGGTTTACTAGCAAGAAGAGTATCTCTAAGGCTCATCTGAGAGCCCTTGAACTTGAAATACATTCTCTTGCACTCCATGGATAGGGAGCTCTAAGCCGGCATCCAAGCATTCCAAACTCATGGAATCGTTTGGATAGAAGGGTTTAGAGTGGGACACTTTCGAGTGTACAAGCGGAAGGCAAGATAACCAAACCACTCATGCCATAAGTTGATGTGTGAATGTGAGTGATTTAATAAGGCTTGAGAGGGAGATTTAGGCACAAAGTAGGAGAATAAATAAGGCCTCTTGTCATCATTGAATTTTTTCATTGCAAGCAATGAATCATCTCTAAGACTACACACCATCACTGAATCTGGAAGGAACTCAACCTTGTGACCATCTCCAAGGTGAGTGATTTGGTAAAATGAGAGGAGATTGGAGCTAAGGTTTGGAACATAGAGAAAGTCTTTGAATTTTCCATTGTCCATTTCCACATGTCCTTTTCCTTCAACTTCCAATTTGGTATCATCTCCCATGAAGATGTGTAGTACCTTTGATTGCTTCAATGAAGAAAAGTCTCCCTTTGAAGAACCCATATGATAGGAGGCATCTGAGTCAAGTATCCATTCCGAAGAAGAACTTGTATTTTCAATAAGTGCTTTCCCTTTTTCCTTCAAAGAGGTTGGAGTCAAATCCTTGGAAGTACTTGGCACTTGAATCTTGTTCTTCCTAAGTAGGTTTTCTAACTCATTGATTCTTTTTGTCTTGCAATTATGCTCGTCATGATTTGGCTTTTTGTAATATGCACAAAAATGTTTATCCTTATTTTCATTACTTCCCTTCTTGTTGGTAGAAGAATTACCTTATGTTGAGGAGGAGTGTTGTGTCTCAGATTGTCATCTTCCACTACTTCTTGTTGTTGCTAGAACTTTTCCCTCCTTGACTTGATTGGTGCTCATCACTAGCCACCAAGGCTTTGGTCTTTGATGTCATGAGAAGTCCAAAATCCATCAAGTGAGATTGTTCAAAAATCAAAATCTTTGCAAATGCATTAAATGTAGGCTTTTGGTAAGCAATTCCCATGGTTAACCTGTGAGTATTAAAACTTGAAACAAAGGAAGCATACTTTGAAGGTAGCCTCTTCAGGATGTGATGAATCAACTTGTCGTCTTTCATGGGATTTCCACAATCTTTAAGTAGTGCCCTATACTCATTGGCTTTGTTGATGTAATCTTGAATTGTGTCAAAGTTCTTTGGATACAAGAGAAGTAGATCATCCTCAATCTGAAATCCCTTTTCTTCATCCACCTTACTATACAATGATTCAAGTTTGTCCCATGCAGGTTTGGATTCTATACAACTGGTAATGTGAAAGAAGAGATCTCTATGAATGAAACTCTTGACAATTCCTAGAGCCTATTGGTCTTTTTTTTTCTCCATTCAATGAGTTCTTTAGCATTAGTAGGTTTGGTAATTATACCATTAACATAAAGACTGTAACCTTTTTCCATTAATCTACTCCATGCAATATCTTTCCAAGTAGAATAATTGCATGAAGTTAGAGGTGGACATTTAAATGAACCCATGATGTAGAAAATATAAAGAGCAGAGACACAAAAAACATAGTACACACCCCCCCCCCCCTTTTCACTTAATCAAAAGACCCCCCCAAAAAAGATGCTTTTGGTACTTTATAAGTAGTGCATGTACAATGGGCCACTTATCTAAATGAATAAAGTGGTCTTTCTAATTTTTCTTTTACAACTACTTTTTGAAGCCCAAATATGTCACTAAGCATTGTAGCTTAGATGTATAACAATTCTAAAAAGTAATCGAAGCATTATAATGCAGAAAAAGCTCTAGTTTAGAAAGTGAGAATTTTTTCCACACAACCCTAGAATCTGACTATAGATTTGGAAAGTACATGAAAAAATACACACTTGCAAAAAAATAAAACCTGAAAAGGTGACCAGATGAGCCCGTATAGAGCAATTGAAGTTGCAAAATGTAGGATTAATCAGGTATAGTCACCAAAAAATGCTATTTTTGAAAAATCCTTACACCAAAACTAGAAAAGAACACCACCACTAAAAAGTTTAGGAAATTCTACCCAATTTCAAAAAAATTGCACCTAAATTGGAGTCCAGATGACCAAGTTATGGGCTCACAAAGTCAGACTGCCAAATGAAAAAGCAATTTGGAGAGGGGTCTGGAAGGAAAACTATGTGCTTAAATTTGATGATCAAATGAATATTGCAACATTTAAAAAATGACTAGGAATTATGGTCAGATGGCCATCAATTTTTTCCTATGAAATGCTGATGTTAGTGAAAAAAAAGTAGCCTAGTGACGTGTCAGGGTGACTGGACTATCCATACAATACAAATATGCCATGTGGCAGTGTAAAAAATTGTTGACATGTCAAAGGTATGATTGATGACTTAGATCTTGTGTGGCATGGTACGAACACCTGTGTGTCAGGTGATGTGGCTATCTACGTGGCTGTATGAAAGTGTGCTCACT
Organism: Cupressus sempervirens; assembly: GCA_028749045.1. Classification (NCBI taxonomy): domain Eukaryota; kingdom Viridiplantae; phylum Streptophyta; class Pinopsida; order Cupressales; family Cupressaceae; genus Cupressus; species Cupressus sempervirens. The sequence continues at coordinate 450,722,235 of CM053793.1, forward strand.
AGATGCACAAGTGTCTACACACATATCTAAGGATGTGGCACTGTACATGTGGCTGATATGACATGTCATGTAATAGGGATGCTAAGGTCTTTAGGTATGGCTTTAGTGCCATGTGGTGCCAGTGGACAAGAGCTATGTGGCATGATTTGTTATCGTTAGACGTGATTATGCAGGCATCATAAACTGTTTGCGGTGCCATAAAGGTCATAGAGTTTACTAAAATTTACCCTTGGTGAGTGGAGATTCATTTTTCCCCTAGAAACTAGAAAACATGCCAATTTTCATGAAGCTTCTGGAGCACCGGCTAGGAGGGTAGCCAAGATTGGAAGGAAAGGTCGCTAGCGGGTGTGGGTTTAATCCCACATCTGTTATGTGGGTTAAACCAAAAGGTTTAAAAAATGATGTGCACATGGAGTATGTCAAATAAGTCACTAGTGTTTTGTGGTTGCTAGATCTTGTGCTTGTCGGTGGTTGGTTGTGGTTGACATGAAATGTCTAGTTTGGTTAGAAATTTGTAATGTGACAAAAAATTGTATAATGCCCACCGAATATGCTTGCGATTAAAGGAATATTCCTCTGTGCAAGGCTCAGATTTGATAGCTTGGTACTTGCAATTTTTTTCTTTGCTACCTACCTAAAGGGACATTTTTTTTTGAAATAATATAGTCAAAAAATAATGCAAAGAATTAAATTATAGATCCAAAAAATTAATCAAATAGATCTGCAAATGACCATACTCGAATTATAGATTGGGGCTTTTGGGTGTTAATTTGCAAATTTTTTTTGCCTCATGGTTGACTTTGGCCTAGGGTAGTCGAGTTTATAGTTGATCCTCACCAAATCAATGTTTTGGATGCAATATTGAGGTTAGATCTGGCTCTAGATGCTCTCAATTTTTGTAGTACTCCAGATTTGACCTTAGGTGCTGAAGCAACAATGGTCTCAAACAACTATGTGAAGAGAAAATATCCTAGCTCTAATACCATGTAATAATTTTATTTATGGAAAAATTCACCCAAGAACTAAGAATTCAAATACAAGCACAACTATAGGCCAAAAAGAGAGAGTATGATCAGAATGATGATATATTCATTCAATATGCATTAACCTAAGTAAACTTAAGTAAGTGTAAATAGTAAATATGTATTTACACCAACATTCCCCTTTCTGAACTCCAATATAGATATGAGCATATGTGAGTCTTCTTTTGGATGTAGTTATCAGATCTATGGATAGAAGCTCACCAAAGGAGCTTGCTACTCCAATAAACACATCCTATTTTCAAAACTCTAATGGTGGCTCTAGAAGTTTGATGCACATTGGAGCTTAAGCAAAAAAGGAATAATTCAAATCCAGCTTCGAAGTCCATTTCTAGAGGACCAATGTCAAGCAACCTATAACCCAAGGTCCTTAACACAAAATGTTTGACAAATCCTCACTACATGAAAATTCAAAATACAAGAAACCTTTGGCTGTCACAGTAACAGTAACCTGCCCCTTAAGGTTTCATTTCTTTTGCATGAAAACTCTAACAATATCTATTTTTTCCCTTTGCCCAATGAACTTACCCACTAGGATAGAGGCCATTGAAGCAATGCTATGATCTACCAACTCATCTGGTATTGCAATTGCACATGAACCTTTTTCCAACCTAGTGAATACCTTAAGTAGTGGGAAAGAAGACTTACCAGTTGGTTTAATTCCAAATAGAGAAGAACTTTTTGCATAATGTGCCCTATTCTGACCCACCTTGGAGTTTGGAAAAGACTTGTCCAGATCCTTGCCAAGGATACGTGGGTCCTCATCTCCATTCTCTATTGCATCTTTGACCTCTAAGTTTCCTTGAAAAACTTCATCACCTCCCTATGATCCATGCCCCAGACCATGTTTTCAATCTTACCCAACTAGAGGAATCCTACCTATGACAGGTTTTGAATTTGAAAAGTTTCACTTCCCAATCCTCTGCCCCTACCACTCCCACTCACCATTATGTGCTACAAATGTTTAAATTTTTATTAACCCTTGGTTTTCTCAACAAATTTTAGTTAAGTCTTTTAACCTAGTAAAAAATTTCACATGTTATCTTGTCAGTTAGTTGAACAGTGCCTTTACCTTTTATAACACATGGGATATCATTACCAAGTTAAAAATATCCACCATTGTATGGACCAATATCTTCAAATTTGGCTTTATCACTAGTCATATGATTGGAACATTCACTATCAATTATCCATCTATCACTTTTGTTCACATAATAAATTAATGTAGTTTTCTCATCTTCATCAAACTCTTCTTTGATAGCAACATAGACAACTTCATCATCATTACTCTTAGACTCATTATCAATCTTTTCTTCATCAATATAACACAATTTCTTACCTTTTTCATCCTTGCTTCTTCTATATTCTTTTTCATCTCTTCTTCATTTGTACTTGCTTTCCTTCTTTTCATCCTTTTCTTCTCTATTAGGACATCTATCGACAATATGACCAACTTTGTTGCATGAAAAAAATCATAGGTAATTTAACTTTGTATTTACCTCTTCCCCTTCCAAACATTTTTTCAATGAGGGCTTCAAGTTCATCAATCTCATCATCATAACTATCACTTTCAATCTTCACATGTTTTCCTTTCTTCTTACTAAGAATTAGTTGTGACTTGAAAGTAGATTCAATGTTAGGAGGTGTTTAGATATCAAAATTAGTCATCTCAAAAGTAGTAAGTCTACCAACTACACCTTCTAAGGTCAAATTGTTACCTAGTGTGCATCTCAGTTCCTAAATTGTAGAGACTCTAATAACATAGATAGGGAGTAGAGTCCTCAATACCTTGCTTATCACTATTTCATTTTCTCCTTGAATAACATTAACAACCTCTTTAAATCTTGTGCAATATTGTACTGCATTTTCACCTTCCATTATTCTCATATCATCAAATTTACCTCTCAAGCTTTCTACTTTTGCTCTTAGTACATTATTTTCACCTCCATAAATGGTATTCAATTCACCCCACATCTTCTTTGCTGTGAGGCCTCACCTAATCCATCATAGTATAGATGGTATATTTTTATTATGATACTTCTAATTTGATGTTCTGATATACTTTTGAGGCTATGGGGTTATGTTATTTTAATATCTACATTTTGATGATCTACACTTATGTCTACACATTAAGACCTAAATGATATAATTAATGATTTAATTTATGTTCTAACCTTTTTCAATTGCTTTGTAGAAATTGAATTGTAGAAATGCTTGTAACGTAAATTTGTAATGTTTAAGTGGAGATATTTTACTTACATTTTGATATTCAAGATTTAGATATTTTGACATTATTCAAGACTTAGATGGATAGTAGCTTATTAATCTATTGATTTTGACATTTATAGTGGTGTTTTTCATTTATGATATGTATTAAGAACCTAATATTGTGAATGGGATGATCGAACAAATATGGATGCAACTTTATACATGGAAAGATAGAAATTAGATTATGATGTGATGTGAAATGTTAATTTGATTATGATGAGTTATGATTTAATGTGACATGTAAATTTTGATACTTTAACATTTTGAATGGTTTATTTGAAATGATTAGGAATATAAATTTAATTGAATATGGATTACATAACATTTTATTTTATATGCATTTATGATATGTATATTATATGACATCCTTGGACTACTAGTGCTCAAGTTTAGTGTGCAGGAAGTGGAACCATGAAAAATTTGGGGGAAACAAGGTCCAAACTTATGTGAACATGGTTTAGCCAAAGAAAATCATTGAAAGATTCAAAAGCCTCATTGTGGTGTATTTTATTTCATAAATGTAAGATTTCTTGTGTGTGAAATTTTTAATCTCAAAGATGCATTAGGGACATGTCATGATGATGTGGAATGTTCTTTTATGTGTCACTTGACACTTGTGGATTTTGGGTGTTAGTGACATGTCATCCATGGTTTTGGTCATGATAGTATTTTACCCTAGAACTAATTACCTTATTAATGATTAAGTAAACCCACTTGACAAGGGCTAGGATGGGTCATTATCAAAGGAAATTCGAATTTAGACTTGACTAGGATTTTGAAGGGTCATTAGGTGGTCCCAAAGTGTCTTTTGTGTGAAAATAAGCTACTCACATGATAGTAGAACATGTTAGGGACCTAATTTTGACCACATTAATGCCTAGACAACCTAGGGGGCCCCTTTACCAATGCATTCTTCCACCAATTCGAAAATTGAGTTGTCACATGAGTTCTTCCCCATTTTTCCATTAAGTCAAAAATAAAAAACTTGTGGAGGGGGGGGGGACAAGGTTGTAAGAGGTAGTGGCTTGGTTTTTTTGCCAAAATAGATAGTGGGAAAGCCTTTATAGAGAGTCTCAAAAAAATTAGTGGGGTGTTCAGCCACTCTCTAAGTTTAGAGACAATTAGGGTTTTGTAGGGGAGGCTAAGGAGAAGGAATCTCTTCATCAATTATCATTTCCTTTAGCTTGGACCAAGGTTGGTGCTCAAACCATGACCATTCTTTGCATTTTCATAATGAATTTGAAAGCATGTATTGTTGTTGTGGATGCATACAATGTTATTGTGAATCCTTGTATTGTGTTGTGATGGTGTGATTGTGATTTGGGGTTATATGTATTTTTTTGGTTTTCTTTCTTGATCTCTTTGTTTGGTTTTGAGTTTTTGAATTGTTAATGGGTGTGAAGGCTTTAGTCACCCTTTGGGAAGGGAAGAGAAGTCTAGAGTGAAGGGGTTAGTTGGGCTTGAAATATAGTTGAGAACCTTGGAGTTGTTGGAAATATAAGAGGAGTAACTAAGAGGGGAGGGGTGAATCAATTACTACTAAAATAAATCCTAGATCCCTTAGATGCTAGTACAAAATAAACTCTAAAAATTGATTACTACTGATGGACGCTAAACATACATACTATGATGTAACTCGATAATTATCGGTTAAGAAAATATTTAGATGTTATATGTGATTACCATTACTTTAACTTAGTTGCAAACACACAAAAAAAATAGCATGAACACATTTGACACTAGGATTTAACATGGAAACTCAATTTGGGAAAAACCACCAATTGCAACTAGTTACTATTTTCACTCTTCTAAAGTGAGCTACCACCTTTGTTAAAGGTTACAAAACACACTGTTAGGTATGACCCTATTAAAGGATTTAATTACCCTATTAGGAGTGGCCTTGTTAGAGGTCTTTAGGAAATTCAATAGAACTACCACCTTGTTAGAAAATTTACAAATAGCTATTAATCCAACTCTATTAGGAGATTTAGATCATTGCTAGAATGGCTAGAGAGTAACAATGAGATGGCTTGATTTGAATGCAAGTGAATTTTTGATTATAGATCTCTGTTTTGGCTTGTACTTGATCCTTCCTAATCATATATAGTTTTTCTACTCCACAAGGATATTCTGCTATCCTTTAAATTCACTTCCTCTCTTCACCATAAAATATTCAATTCATTCATTACATCTTCACTTTTTCACACTTTCAAATTCTCAACTTGACCTTATACTTATATCTTTCATATTTTGAAGTCATCTCATATACAACTTAGTTTAATTAATATTCATCACCTTAGTTGGCTAGAACCAATAGATAAATCAATTAAGCTTAATATACCAAAATAAGAAAGTCCTTCATTAGCTGACCCAACTCGGTAGATACTAACTCTGAAATAATTTCTTGTGTTAACCAACAAAAGCTTGGTTAACACTGCATATTCACAAAGATCCTTTAGAAACCAAGTGAGCTCAATTAATACTAGTTCCATCCAACTTTTCTTCATTGACCGAGTGAGCTCGGTTAACACTCATCTTCTACATAGTTTCCTTCGATGCCTGAGTGAACTTAGTAGACATTGCCTTTTGAACTAGGCAACCATAGGAACACTTGGTAGACATAAAAAACTATCTTTACTTCCCAAGTGAGCTTGGCATATTATGAAATTTGTGTAACATCAAAGATAATACACAATTAATCGATTGTATCCAACAAGAGTATGGGCTCCACTGTATGCCATGTTCATTCATATATTGGTTTGGGGGTGATAAGGGAAGATAGTGTAGAGAGGAATTATATGGAGTATGGACTTCAAGGAAGCTATAGCTATTGGTAGCATGTTTGGAGTATGTTTGTGGAAGCCCTGAAAGGGCATGGAATTTGTTGATTTGTGAAAGCCCTAAAAGGGCATGAAAATTGTTTATTGTAGATCTGGTATGATATGGCAAGTGTCCTATTTGAAAGAACACCTTCACCCTATGCTCAAGGTTCCATTGGTAAACCATTGTGAAATACCCTTGGGATGGGATTGTTCAAGTGTTGTAATGTGATGTTTATGCATTTTTAAGATTGGAACAAAACTCAGTTTGAATCTTGTTTCTCTTGCTCGATGGGCAGCTTCATAGAAGCCTAGGATGGGAGGTGAGCCTTCATGGTTACAAGTTTGGTGTTATTTTTGCAATTATAAGAGAATAGAATTGATAAAGAGATTAGGGTTTCACCCTTGGCAATGCTAAAGAACCAAGTGCTTTTTCACGAGATTAATCCTTTTCCACATCATCTCAAAATGTAATGTGTTATTAAGTTTCCATTTTTGTGTTGTTTAAATGTGAAAGGGGATTTACTTCCCATTGTACATTTTTGTAAATGTATAAAGTGAAATTTGAGATTTTTCATATAGTTGTCTTTGCAAGAGAAAGGTTGTGTCATTAGAATATTTGTGTAAGAAGAAAAAGGAGCATTTCATGTAAAAGAAGACCTAATATTGTGGAAATCATATTGAAGTATGTAATTTAGCTCATTGCCCTTGCTTGGATTTTGAATTCAATCAATAACTAAACCCTATGGAATTCTCAATGTGAGAGGAATATTGTAATGACTATTTAATGCAGTTTGAGAGGTTTCATTTAAAGATTCTCTATTATGAATTTTGATGATTTGGAAAATATCAAGTTCTTAATGGTTCTTATGTATGCATGGTGAAATGATTTGATATGGTTTTAGTATAAGAAATTTCATATATATGAGTCCTCTCATCCCCTTAGTTCACTTATATTCAATCTTTGTGTAATGTAAACAAAGAGTTAAATTTTGAGTACCATAAATTCATGGTTTAGATGGATGCAAGAATGATATCAACTTATAAATAGAAGTAATAGGGAAGTTAAGTCAAAACATTAATACCCCATAATTGTGGTTCTTTAAAAGAAATAGGAAGAATAAGCCATATGACATAAAATGAAACCTTGCTGTAGATGCACATTTCCTCTCTAGAAATTGTATGGAGAGTAGAAAATAGACCCATCCTTTATTACAAACCATTAAAATATGTAAGAGAATATTCTTTGGAATCTTGTGCATAGAATGTTAATAAAACAATACATGTGCTAAGAGATTAGACTCAAACAATAATAAACATCTAGCTCATAAGTATATGTAAGAGTAGATTCATATGAGTCATGTGACCCTTGTGTCACAATTTTAAAAATAAAAGACAAAGAAAAAAAAAAGAATTAAATAGAAGTTATGTCAAGTCAAGGACCTAGGAACTCACCCCTTAGACCTGGGTGAAAAGGGAGGGGTACCTTATAATCATCATCAAATAAAAATAAAAATAAATAAAGAAAGACAACTTAAAACAAAACATAAGACTAGGCACCATTGTTTAAGGAGGGGAAAAGTCAATATTTCAAACAAGTGAGGAGGACAGTGGTCCCCAGCCTCCTAAGTGCTTGAGCAACTTTTGGGAAAAGACAACTCACATTAATAAAATATAAAATTTGAAAATCTTGGAATTTTTTTTACCTAGTAGACCACCTTGTATTATGTACCTACCACCCTCTTTCCCACACTCGTGTCAAGGTGTTTGACCCTTTGGATGCAATCATCCCCTCCCAAACACATGGTCTTGGGAGTATGCAAGCTTAATAAAATGGTTTTTTTTTGGGGGGAGGGGGGGGTGGGTATAGTGGGGGGAGGAGTAACCCCAAACAAATTATTATAAAAACACTCTTTTGAAACATAGGTCTTAGCACCTAGAGCATACCACTTGGAATAAGGAACCTCCTCATGTCCCATGTGAGTATTGGAAGGAGGGCCATGCCTTGGGAAGGGTAGGAAAGGGTGTAGGTTAGGGAAATATGTTAGAAGGTGTGGTTAGTGGTAAGTAGGTGTGGGGTTCAAAAAAAATCATTTAAGTTAGGAGAAAGGGGTAGGATGTGTATAGGAGTTCTCTTAGGAATATTTTATAGATTTAATATTAGTAGAGTAAGTATTTGAACTGGTTAGGATTAAAAGTTAGGTCAGTATGGTTATTAGTTAGGAATTAAGGGCTAATGGTAGATTTTTATTTTATTATGAATATCATTTAGTTAGTAGGATATGTTAGTAATGTAGTTAAAATTTTAAGAATGTTTAACTAGTGGATAGTGCTAGCATAGTACAAGTAATTAAGTATATGATATTAAATTATTAAAATTGATGTTAGGTTGTTAGTAAATAATTATATAAATATAGTAGTGTTTAGAATTAAAATAATTAGTATATGATAGAAATAATCTAGTTAGTAGTACATAGTAAGCAGGCTATTAATATGGTTACATTAAATTAAAATAAAATAAAATGTACAAGTTCATAAAAAAAATTAAAACATATTGTGTAAAATGGATTAACAATGGTAAAGTAATAAATCATGGTTACTATATAAATGATTAAAAATATATATGTTGTAAAATAATCATCTACACATTTTTGGATTATTTGATTTATGAACCTATATTGAATAAATAATTGGTGCTTCACTTTTATAAATACAACATTTGCTTAAAAGTGATATCTTATAATACCATCCAGCTCTAATTCCATTACTTGAACTTTTAATAAAGGCAACATAGTGAAAACTAAATAACCATCATTGAACTTGAGGACTAGGGTTCCAAATGTAATGAACCCTCTTACATCAACTAAGTCTATTTTCCCCCAAACATCATATTGACATCTCACCCATGATATCTAAGACCGGATTAGAATATTAATTTTTTTGATAAGAAAAACAAGTTTTACAGGGACCCTGAAACCCAATAGTGAAAACAAAAACCAAGGCTAATAATAAGTAGTTAAAGCCCAGCCAAACATAGACAAGTCACAAGGCTGATAACAAGCATGAAAGACCAACCAAACACAAAGGCCAACAAAAAGGCTAGTTCAACTTACATCCAAAAAGCTAGAACAAGAAAAAGCCAACTTGACAAAAAATAGTAGTAACCTAGCATCAAAAGACAGGAAAAAAAAAACCATGATTACTCTTCTATCTTTCGCTTGAGCTCTTGCATCGTCTTAGTTGCTTCATAGACTTTGTGAGTCTCCTCAACCATCTACTCTTGACTCTTCTAGGCTTCCCATTCCAGGCTACTAAAAGTAATTTCTATCACCACATCCTCTTTCACCTTGGCTCGTTCTTTGTCCTTGTCCTCACTCTCATCCAACAGACCTTTGGTTTTTAACATTCAAGCAAGGGACAAAATGTTATCATTGATATAATTGAGGATGGAAATAATCTAATTCACCAGATTATGGTTATAGTTTTCTACGTTTAGGATTCTCTTCTCAGCTAAATTGATTCTATCCTCCTTATTCTTTTGATTTCCTAGAGCTCGCTCCTTCTTATTATTTTCCATTTGGCCAATTTTTTCCCTCACCTCTTCTAGTTTGTGGTAAAGCCATTTGATTGACCTAAAATTTTCAATCATACTATTTTGAGCATTATTCAACAGATTCATGCCCGTTTACCTAACATTATTCATTTTTGCCACCATAGTTGGATCGATGAGTTCTTTGAATTGGAGCTGGCCCTATTTTTCTTCTAGAATTTGGGGATTCATTATCTCTCTGACAATCCCCATCATGGATATATTAATGTTATTAGAAGTCATTACATATTTTTCTCCATGCGACCAATCAACCTAAAATAACACCTCCAATTCAATAATCTAAGCATGTATCACCCGAATGTAACTCAACCACAACACAAAAATAAAATAAAATGGGATAGAATTGCCATGAAATATAATGAATTAAGGTAAGATGATTTAATTAGATTACTTAGGGAAGATATACACATCTATGCATTTGAAAATTGTTAAGTCTTGTAGCTATATTGATAGAGAATTTGTGCTCCTCATTTTTATATGCAACGTCTTATTTCAAGGTTAGGATGTGGAATCAGAATGATGACATCATTTGGCTTTTATGTTATAGTTTAGGTTTTCAGTAATGATAGAAATCTATTGGCCTCCTCTAAAAAACTTGAAGTCTAGAATTTTGTATGAAACAAATCCTCCTACACCAACTACAACTATTTGTCTCTAAATTATACCCTCACTAGTAAATTTGGACCCAATTTTCAACCAATGTTGGTCAAAATTTTGACCTAGGTTTGTCGCTATTTTTCTCATCAAAATTTTGACCAAAGTGTAGGTTGGTCAAAATTTTGACAAATACATTTGTTGAAATGTTTTTATTTTGGTCAAAACAAAAACATTTTCATGAATGTATTCATCAAAATTTTGACCAACATGCAATTTGGTCAAAACTTCGATGAGAAAAATAACAACAAACCTAGGTCAAAATTTCAACCAACATTGGTCAAAAATTGGGTCCAAATTTACTAGTGCATGGAATCCTACCCATGAACCCTAAGACATAGTTAAAGTATTGCTAAATTTAGTTATACATTACCTCCAACTCATTGAACAAATATGTAATATCCTAAAGTCCTTGATAAAATATGAGTTGTTATATTCCAAACACCCCATCATTTGATAGAGTATTCATAACAATACATAAGGCTATATGCATTTTATTTAGTTCACCCTTCAAATAAAAAATAAAAATAAAATTGTTGGTTGTGTCTTGCCTTGTAAATTTTGGGCATGAAATTTGTAGTATTGCAATATTTTAGGTTATCAAACTTGACATAGCTTAGGGCTGAGGCAATCTCCAACATTAATTGGTTGTAATCTAACTTTTGTCACAATTCTTCACCAGTCAGAGGAGTGGTTGTTACCTCTACATATTCATTGCTTAAAAAATTGACATCAACATCACTAATACTAGATATGTGTAGCTTCATCAGGGTGTGCCATGCATGAAAGTTCTCCTTATTCAATGTGGGTACATCTCTCTTATTTTTCATGATTTTTAGCTTTAAGAACCTTCAAAATTTTCTTTGTAAGCATTGAGATCTGATACCAATTGTTAGAAATGTCTACAATAACTTGGGGGGTGTGTGAATCAGTTACTCAAGATCTATATGTATGACTTATACAATTAGACATTAAACACATCACTATTATGCTTATCTTGCATATCTTGTTGTTGTTCGATCTCTATTGTAAAACTATCACAAACTTAACTTGCATTGCATAATGTAAACATCATCACATGTAAAACATTCATAACACATTCATCATAGTTTGGCACTAGGATTTTACATGGAAATCCAATTTGGGAAAAATCACCAGCAACATTGTTAGGATTAACCTTAGACATAAATGATAATTACATGCAAATATAACTGATATCAGAAGATAATAAATCACACATAAGAGAACACAAGACCCAAGATTTAACATGGTTCACCCAATCCTTGGCCTACATCCACCAACAAAAAGTCCAATATTATTAAGATCTAGTGATTACAACCTAATTACAATCTGTAATCCCTTACAACTCAATACCACCACAAGAACCAATTTTCACATCAAACATTATGAAAATCCCTAATCCTAAACCTTTTTATACAAACTTTTTTCTACTTACAAAATTAGGGCTAGAATAATAGAACAATAGTAGCTGATGCCTTTTACAATATAAGGTCATTTTTTGGCTTTGGGGGCACTACCCCAAAAACCCTCATGGGGGCATTTCCCCTTGACCCCACTCTATACTGCAATAGGGAGTGCATCTAGGGTACTACCCTAGGACCCCACATGGGTGCTACACCTTGAACCAGTCTTGTGGGAGATGTCCCTAAACCCCCATAGTAATAATATGGAGGGAAACTACATCAAATAAACTTCTGAGTCTGATTAGGCTCTGCATCATAACAATCTCTCACTTGGAGATTGATTAGACTCCATATTAATAATCTCCCACTTGGAGACTGACCATAGCACTACTAAACCTATAGCTCCCATTGGAATATTAAACCACCCTAGACTTTGTTGTTCTTTTAGTTTGTTTAGTCTAGAAGACCAACCAAAGCAAAAGAGGAATTCAACTTCTCCCTTATCACTACCTTTGTAAACATATCTACTAGATTTTCATTTGTCTGTATCTTCTCTAGCTTTAACTATATCATCCAAAATTGACTAAATGAAATGGTACCACAACTATATGTGTTTTGTCTTTGAATGCAGAGTTGAATTCTTTGCAAGATGAATGACACTCTAGCTATCTATGGAAAAAAAAATCCCTCTATGGGTGTCCAAATTCTTCCATGAAGAACTAAAGCCATATCATCTCCCTGGCTACCTTTGTAGCAACAACATACTCCACTTCTGTAGGGTGTAAAGCATTAACCTTTTGTAACCTAGAAACCCAGCTCATGGCTGCCCCACTAATAATAAATACATAACCTATAGTAATCCATTTGGTATCAATATCCCCTACCAAATTTGAGTCAATAGAGTGCTATAAATCAGCAGTAGAGCCCCCAAAATATAAAAACTTACTAGATGTTCCTCTTAAATATCTAAGAATCCATTTAATTACATTCCAATGCTCAGTTCCTAGATGACTCATATGCCTGCTAACAACTCCCACTACATGTGGAATATCTAGCCTAGTATATACCATATCATACATTAAGATTCCTACAGATGAAGCATAGGGTACCTTATACATCTTGTCCCCCTCTTCTTGTGTCTTAGGACACGTATCCTTATTCAACTTCAAATGACCAGGTAAAGGTGTGCTGATATCTTTAGCATTCTCCATAGAGAAACATTGCAACACCTTCTCAATATAATTAGCCTAAGATAATGTCAATTTTCTATTCTTCCTATCTATACAAATATTCATACCAAGGATTTGTTTTGCTACCCCCAAATCCTTCATAGAAAATGTATGTGCTAACTGGCATTTCAGCCCCTTAATATGATCCATGTTAGACCCAACTACAAGCATATCATCAATAGATAAACATAAAATAATGTAGCTATCATCATTCAGACTCTTAAAATAAACATAATGATCTAAATGACACTTGCAATATCCATGCTCATGCATCTACCTGTCAAATTTTAGATACCATTGCTGAGGTGGTTGCTTCAAGCTATATAAACTTTTCCTCAATCTGCACACTAAGTTCTCCTTTACTTTGACCACAAATCCTTGTGGTTGTGCTATATATATCTCTTCATCCAAATCAACATGAAGGAAGGCTATTTTAACATCAAGCTACTCTAAATGCAAATCTTTAGTAGCCACAATACTTAAAATAGTGTGAATAGAAGTCATTTTAACAATAGGAGAGAATATCTCATCAAAATAAATTCCATTTTTCTGTGCAAATCCTTTTACAACTAACCTGGATTTAAATCATTTCTTACCTCCATCCTCTTTTTTTAACCTGCAAATCCATTTATTCTGTAAAGCCTTTTTACCCACAAACAACATGCATAAATCCCATGTCTTATTTTTTAGCAAAGAGTCCATTTCTTCTTTCATTGTAGACTCCCACTAAGTCTTTGTATCCACCTACACAACTTGATCATAACATTCAGGTTCACCAACATTAGTAAGTAAAATAGAGTACAATGAAGGAGAAAATCTTTCTAGAGGTTTGCTTATCCTTATTGATTGTCTAGCATTCACTGGGGTGTGTGGTATTTGTTGTTGCAGTTGTTGTAGATCATGAGGAACTATTGGAATATCAGCTTTTGGAGTATAATCTAGCGCTACATAATCATCTTCTTTCTTCTCATGTTACTGCAACATATCTTTGTACAACACTTTCTCATTGAATATGACATCCCTGCTTCTTACAATTTTATGATTTTAAAAATCCCAAAGCCTATAACTAAATTCATTAATACCATATCCAAAAAATACACATTTCTTTGACTTAGCTTCTAGCTTGGTTCTATTTTCAAAATCTATATGAGCAAATGCTTCACAACTGAAGGTTTTGAGAAAAGAATAACTCACCTTCTTACCAGTCCATACTTCCTCTGGAATACCACAACCCAAAATAGTAGAGGGACCTCTAGTAATCAAATATACAATAGTATTAATAGCCTCCACCCACATGTCTAAGGGCAACCTTGCATGCAACCTCATGCTTCTTGCACACTCCATTATAGTCTTGTTTATGCATTCAACCACTCCATTTTCTTGTGGAGTCCTTAGAACAATTTTTTGTTTATGAATACCATTAGCAGAGCAATAATCTTCAAATTCATGACTCCAATACTCACCACCATTATCAAATTTGAGACATTTTAATTTCTTTCTAGTCTAATTTTCAACCAAGCATTTCCATTTCTTAAAAGCTTGAAATACATTAGATTTTTGTCTAAGGAAATAAACCCATACTTTTCTATTTGCATCATCAGTAAATGTAACATAATAGTGAGAGCCACCAAGGGAAGATACCTGAGCTAGTCCCCATACATCTACATGCACAAGCTCTAATTTCCCACTTTTATTTTCCTTCTTAGTCTTGACAAAACTCACTCTCTTTTATTTTCCATACACACAAATTTCACATAAATCCATATTGACACATTTTAGACCTAGTAAAAATTGCTTTGAATGAAGTGCTCTCATACCTTTCTCACTCATGTGCCCAAGTCTATTGTGCCAGAACCCTGTATCAGAATCTACAATAGCTATTTAATCTCCCTAATCAACTACAACAATTGTTCCAAAACATTCATTTTTCTCTAAAACAATCAAATTAGAAGGAACAATATAACCTGTATGAAGATATAAGGTGCCTACTTTCACACCTTTTGCTACTATAAGGGAACCTTTTGAAACCTGCCAATTTTTTATCATTAAAAGTAACTACACAACCTTCATCACCAAGTTACCCTACTGAAATTAAATTGATACTCAACCTTGGAACATGCTTTACCTCATGTAGTAGCCAATGATTCCCATTCTACAACTTAATCTTAACTTTTTTTTTTTGCAATAATCTAATAGGGTTTGTTATCCCTCAAATAAACAAGCCCAAAATCCCCTTGGACATAATCAATGAAATAACCTCTATGAGGTGTAGCATATAATGAAGCCCTAGAATCTAAAACCCATGAATCATCAACACTTTCTAAAGATAGAAGCAAAACATCCTCTCCAAATTTGTTACTTACCACATTTGCCTCCTTGTTCCCTTCTAGTTTATCTCCTTCATTGTTCTTTCAAGTTCAACAATCTTTCTTTTTATGTCCTATTTTACCATAGTACCAACAATCTCTTGGTCCTATGAATTGAGACCTCTTTCCCTTTGACTTTCCTCTTGATTTCCCATGATTTTTAGAATTATTTCCTCTCCTAGTCATTCTACCTCTGTTTTGTGCATTCAAAGCACTTCTTGATGTAGATCTAACTAAGGATTTCCTATGAGTTTCCTCACTCAATATAACACTGATCACATCATCAAATTTCATGGTATTATATCTAGAAGTAAAATTACTCACAACCATTACCAAGCCATTCCAACTTTTAGGCAAAGAACAAAAAATTAAGAGAACCCTAATTTCTTAATCAAAATTAATACCCACAGGAGATAACTAACTAGTAACAATATTAAACTCATTCAAATGATCTGCAATAGATTCATCTTCTACTATTTTCATATTAAATAAATGCTTCATGAGAAATACCTTATTTGAAGTAGAGGGCTTTTCATACAATTTTCTTAGGGTTTCCATCAACTCTTCCATCATCTTCACTTTTGTAATGTTAAATGTCACCGATGTTTCCAAGCATAATCAAATGCTTCCAAGTGCCTTTCTATCTAAAATCTCCTAGTCCTCACCTGACATAGTTCCTTGTTTCTTTGATTTTCTTTCAAATGACTTCCATAAATCCTTCTGATAAGGATAGTCTTCCATTTGCATCTTCCATAACTGAAAGTTCAGCACATTAAAATTCTCCACTTTTAGCTTACCCTTCTCTGCCATAGCTCCCATTAACCCATGAGACCTGCCTATAGAGGTTTACCAAAAAAAAGAAAAACAATGATGGCCTAGCTAAAAAAAAAGAAAAAAATGATGACTGTCTGAATCCGATACCACTTGTTAGGATTAACCTTAGATAGAAATAATAGTTACATGCAAATATAACTAATATCAGAAAATAATAAATTGCACATAAGAGAATAGAAGACACCAAGATTTAACATGGTTCACCTAATTCCTAGGCTATGTACACCAACAATAAGTTTAATATTATTATGATCCAGTGATTAGAACCTAATTACAATCTATAGTTCCTTATAACTCAATACCATTGCAAGAACCAATTTTTACATCACACATTATGAAAATCCCTAACCCTAAGCCTTTTTATACAAGCTTTTTGTTGCTTACAAAATTAGGGCTAGAATAATAAAATAATAGTAGCTGACACCTTTTACAATATAAGGTCATTTTTTTGGAGGGGTGCTGCCCCTAAAAACCCCCACAAGGGTGTTGCCTCTTGACCCCGCCCTATACTGTGATAGCGAGTACACCTAGGGTGCTAACCCAGGACCATACAGGGGTATTTCCCATTGAACCCATCTTGGGGGTGCTACCCACAAACCCCTATATAAATAATCTAGAGGGAAATTATGCCAAATAAATTTTTGAGTATGATAGGCTCCATATCACAACAAACATGTCACTCTTTTTCACACTTTCAAGGTCAGCTCTATTAGGAGCCAACCCTGTTAAATGTTATAATACACACTACTAAATGTGACTTTTTTAGAGGATTTATTTACCCTTTTTGGAGTGGCCTTGTAAGAGAACTTTGATCATTCTATTTAGAATGTCACCTAGTTAAAGGATTTACACAGACTATTAGGTCAACTTTTGTTAAATGGATTTCAATACAAACTATTTATAATGATAAGAAAGAAAACAATAGGTTTTGATCTGTGTGATTATAACTCACTCTTTCTAGTTTAGATCTCTATTTGGTCCTTATGTTGGTTCACTGATAAACCTTTCATTGTCATCTTTGATCTTGATATGCTTGGACAACCTTCAAGCAATCAGACCACTCTTCTCATCAACACTTAATCCTTCTTCTCAAATTCACTTATCAACAACAACATCACATCTGCAAGCTCTTCTCTTTTAGTTTTACATCTACTTACTTGTGTGTATTTGATCAACCTTTCTCTGTATGTCTTTCTTCACATACAATCTTGTACAAACATTGGTTGGGGCTGGAATGGGCACCCAATGTTTGGTTTTGTATCACCTTAAATAGGAAATCTATGCTTCACCATTTTCTACATCCACCATAGATCTTAGGGTTTACGATCATATTCAACTTGATTCAATGCATATGTACATCTTCTTGATCATCCTCTAGAAACTTATCTAGAATCCTTATATTAGGTCTTAACCCAATCATCACTTTGAATTTAATGATCCAACTCACCAATCTTATCTTCAACACATTTTACATCTCCCGAGAAATCAACTGAGTCGGCTTGATCTTATGATTTCTTCAAATTTAATGTTTTATTGTCACTCAAGAATCACTAAATTTTGACACTTGGTCAATATTGAAATACTCAGTTTCAAGCTTTATAAATTGGTATCAACTAACTTTATTGATCAATGCTAATGCTCTATCAACACTAGATTTTCTCGGCACTAACTATGGCTCAATTGACACTAGCATTACTCAACACTCCTTAGTATTTTACTCTTTTTCTTGGCTAGACTTATCTTCCTTGACATAAATAATTAATTTCTTTATCAAAGTCTATCTAATCAAATGTCCATTGTAACTCCTTTATCAAAGTGCTATAGTTATGAGTAACTCTCAAATCCTCTTCATCAATCAAATAGATATGATATTTAGATTAGGTAGCAATATGTCTCATCCATAGATTTGACATCAATGATAAAACAACAACTTTTCCAATTGTAAGTTTCCAACAAATAATACGTCCTAAGCCTACTAAACCATGGTTACCCCTAGAATCCCCATCAAAATTTAACTTAGTCCACCCAAGAGTTGGGGGGGGGGGGGGTTACGATTTATAGTTGATCCTATCTAATTCACTGGCTTTAGAATATATCAAAGGAGGGTTAATAAGATTAAACCATTTTTTTCACATTTCTACATCCCACTTGGAATATAATCCTTTATCTTTATAAGAGTTTCCAAGATTATTATTAGCAACCTCTGTAATACATGCTTCAAGTTTTTTTTGAAGTAGGCTATATCCAACTTTTTATTACAAAATATTTTACTATTCCTTTCTTTTTGTATTTTCCACAAAATGATAGATGGGGATATTTTCCACAATTTACTATAAATCTTTGAGCTACCATGTTTCAGCCAACTTCTTAAAAAATCTAAAAGATTTATAGAAATAGAAGGTTGCTAGTTTAATTTCTTGCATAAATAGTACCAACAAGTTTTGGAAAAAGGACAAGCATAAAGTAAGTGTTCAACAATTTCTGAATCATTTTCATAGAGAGGACACCAAGATGGTCCTTCATATCCCATTTAGTAAACTTGTCTGGTGTTAGAATTCTATTATGTAGAACTACCCACAAAAAGATGCACGCTTTTGGAAAACATGATGAATCCCAATATAAAAAGTGGGATATCAATCTCATCTCACTATTGTGAGTTTATGATCTTCTAATATCCTATTTTGACTCTGCAATTTCTATCCTTTGAGACTCCTCATATAAGTTTATCTTTCCTATCCTTATGATTTTTCTATCTATTGATTAGGAATTTATTAAACGTATTTTTTCTTGTTCTAAAAGAGGTGTTTTGTTTAATAATTTCCATTTCAATCCTCCATATTGGTTATAATAATCTCAATTTTATAACCACTCACATACTTACCCCATTGATTGGTTAGAGTATTTTTATGTTTATAGGTAAATTTTCACTATCCAAAGATGGAAAACCATCCCACAAGTATTCCAAAAATGAGGCATCTTGTCCTAAATCTGTATCCCAAGGCAATTTTTTTGTTATTACAGATTGACAATACAACACAAAGTTCCAAATTCTAGACCCTTTTTGAGGATTGATTATTCTGAACAGAGGTAACAAATTAATATTATTATTTAGATACTTATGATATAATATGTTGGCCCATTTACTATTACATTCTTTGAACATTCTCTAGATAATTTTTGGTCCCAAAGCCTCATTTTTCCAACTTAAGTTTTTTTATTCCTAGTCCACTAAACTCTTTAGGTTTATAAATATTTTCCCATTTAACCAAAGCTTATTTTTTTCTTATCTCTTGTACCTTGACATATTTTTTTATAGTTTTATTTCTAATTTCCTTTTTACACCTTTAGGAAGGGGGAGACATGACATATGATATGTGGCAATGGCTAAGAGAACTTCTTTAATCGTAGTCACCCTTCCTTCTTTAGTCAACCATTTCCCTTTCTAACTACCCAAAATCTTATCCACTTTTTCTAAAATCCTGTCCTAGGATTTACCTTCTCTTTTTCATTTTTCAAGATGAACGCCAAGATATTTACATGGAAATGTACCTTTTCTATATCCTATTATTCTGCACACATCTCTTTCTAATTCCTCTTTAGTATAGATAAAGAAGATCTTTGATTTGTTAGTATTTACCTTCTGCCTCGATGCCTCCATATAACTATTTATTAGTTTTTTAATGTTTTAAGCTTCTATCAACATGCTTTCCCCTAGAAGTATAATATCATCCACAAATTGTAGATGTGTAATATTAAAAAATTCCTCTGTAACTTTTTTACCTTTAATTTTCCTTTCTATTTGAGCCTTTTTTATGGCTCTTCCAAAAGCTTCTACCATAATAATGAAAAAAGGAGACATCGGATCTCCTTGTCCAATTCCTTTGAAAATAATAAAAAATTCTTCAGGAGATCGATTGATAAGAAGATAAATTTTTGGTGTCAAAATACAGTGAAAAATTAAGTTAATCCATTGATGAGAAAAGCCAAAAGCTTCAAGAGCTTTTCATAAGAATCTCTAATCTACTTTATTTTAAGATTTTTAAATTGCCAACCTCATTAACATACATGAATCATTATTTATTTGCACTGAATGAATTAATTCTTTAATAATAATATTACTGTAAAAAATAGAGCTATTTGGAACAAAACCAATTTGTTCTTCTGAAATAAGTTTAGGGATAATTTTTTTTAAATCTATTGGCTAAAGGTTTAGACAAAATTTTGTAAATAGTATCGCATAATTCTATAGGTATAAAGTGTCTTGACTCCTCATAATCTTATTTCCTTACTGATTCCAACCAAAAGATAGCCAAAGTTCCTAGTAGCTTCGATAGCCTTCCATAGACCCTCTCTTATTATGTCCCAACAGTTTTGAAAAAAGAAAGTGTGATAATCATCTGAGCCCATTTATTTATTAGGGTTAATCTAAAATAGAACCTTTTTATTTCTTCCTTAGTAAAATTATTATTTAATATTTAATTGTCTTCTACCAAAATTATTTTAGGGATTGATCCTAACATCTTCTTCTATGCTAATAAGTTTGAAGACTCAAAATTGTTTAGCATATTAGTATACTATTTAACAAAAGTTTTTTCTATTTCATTTGGATTGTTCTGTTACTCTTCCTATATCATCCTTAATTTTTACAATTTTGTTAATATTTATTTTGTTTTTGATAAAAAAGTAGCAAAAAACTAGGGGGCTAGTCCTTTACAGCAGTGGTGGAACAACCATCAAAAACCTATTGGCAACCAGCACAATACCAGCTAGCAACCAACACACAACCAAATAGTCCCCCTAATGGTTCATATCAAAAATATCAAAAATAGTATACTAGTAAATATAATTACTTGTATTCCTACTTTTAAAACCAAAAGAGTTTAACAAATTAATAAATTGCATGTAGGTGGTCATTGCATTGTACCACCTATAGCCCATAAACAAGTTCAACATAAAAGGAAAATCCATCAACAATAGATGAGAGAGACCAGAGGAGTACCGAAAAACAACTAAAAATAGAAAGCTATTAACTAGCCTCCATTTTCTTTCCCTTCCTAGCGATGAGAATTTTGGCCTAGTCATTAGTGAGGAAGCTATAAAGAAGCTTCATTTCCTCCTTTCTAAGGTTCTCCTCCTTCAAGTTATTAGCCAACAACTGAAGAGTGGTAGCCGCTACATGTGTCACTTTGAGAGTGAACTTGGAGAAAAGGTTGAATCCCTCTTCCACTGTCATGCACCTATCCATCGATTCCTTGTGTTCCTTGTGGGTAAAATGTTCATTCTCCTTGGTTTCTAGCTTTAGGGCCCTTCTACAATTCTCCAGGGGTTTCACTTAACTTGCACATAAAAAATGTTAGCATGGCCTTTCAAGTTCTCTTGGCCCTCTTTACCAACTAGGGATAAAATAGTTTTGGGGGAGGCATTTGTGATATTGGGGTCCTCTTGGTTGATAGCGAAAGAAAATATGGTGGCAGAGACATGTGTGGGGTTGGGGTAGGGGTCCTTAGTAGTGTTGTCTACCTCAAAATCTCATGTACCATCAAGGGTATCATTCCATTTCTCCACATTTTTATCTGTCTCCTCTTTCCCCTTATCCATACCATCCCCCAAATTCTTTACACTCTCATCAGAGTTGGTATCATCCTCATCCTCTTCTTGAGAGTGACTGGCCATTTGTTTGTATTGACTCTGGGTCTTAGCAATTCTTCCCAAACTTCTTCTACTCCCACAAGCTTCCTCATTTAAGTCACTAATTTCAACCTCCACCCTCTTGTCCATTTTAATTCTATTATTGGGCTTTGGCTCAAGGGTTAGAATTCTATTTTTCTTTGCCTTAGTAGGGGTTTGTCTAGGAGAGGGCTAAGGAGTGGGGCCTTGGCTACCACTAGTAAATTCCAAATGTAGGGGGCCCCTAGAGGGGAGGATGTTATTGAGGCAATCACATGAGGAGGGTAGAGGGCCAGGTGAAATTGGAAGAGGTGGAACATGAGCCCTTGGCAGAGAATAGTGAAACTGGACCCTTCTTTCTTCTTTTCTCTAATATCAATGATAGTGTCCTCAAGGGCGTGCAATAGGAAGAAAGGAATACTAAAAAATTCCCTATTGTGAAAGTGGTTAAGTAGAGGGAAATAATTAAATTAATACACACTATGCCTACCCTCTATCATCAAATACTTTATTATCATCAAATATACATCATCCTAGGGCTCTGGAAGTTTGCCTTTCCTAAATCCTCCTTGGTACTGGTCAGGAGCCTCATTCTCTCAAAAGAAACTAGATAGGCTCACCACATCCACCACCTTCATGGTTTTCTGCCATTTCTTACCCTTCATCTCTAAACTTGTCACCATAGCAATAGATTCTTCATTCACTTGAAAAGAAATGCCATTAATGGTCACCAGCCTATCCTTCCAGGTAGTGATGAACTATTGCAAACAATTTTCATCATCTCCTGCCATGGCCTACATGTAGGGGAAAAACCCTCCTTCCTTAAGCATAATCCAAGTGGCCTACCTCTTGGAGAAGTCCTCCAACTTTGTGGAATCTAAGCTATTTAGGTCCCCACCCATGGAAGCTTTCTCCTCAACCAAATCTCCTTCCACTATCTTTGTAATTTTCATTTGAACCCATCAAATTTTTGAGGTAGCCTTAAAAATAGAACAACCAGTGGATAAAAGATTTCATTTTTGTATCTCAGTAATATTTCTTTTGTTAATAGTACTATTGTGAATTTTTTTTGTATTCTTATCTCTCTCTTGTAACCAATTTTCTCTAGATTTTTGTTTCTTGAAAATTTCTTCTTTTGTTGGGATAATTTCTTGTTTATCCAAAAGATCTTTTTCTTTATTATATTTTTCATTCTCCATTCCTTCCTTAGCAATTTCTCTATTTAGGTTTTTTAAACTCTACTTCATTCTCAATTTTTTCTTTAAAAATACCATTAAAGTGATCCTTATTCCATTTCTTAATTGTTTCTTTTAATGGTTTCAATTTAGATACAAAAAAAAATAAAAATTGAGCCTTCAAAAGTTTCTTCATTTCACCATTGATTAATTTTTATCAAGGAATCACATTTTTTCACACTTCAATAGATATCTCAAAGGGTTTTGTAGTTCCCCAATTTCTAGCCTAACTAGAAAATGGCTAGAGCTTGCGCTTGGAATGATGAAAAAAATTAATAGATGGTTAAAATTAATTAAATCTCCTTTAAAGATAAATCTATCCAATCTTTCAACAATACTATAGAAGTGAATTCATTGATTATTCCATGTAAAGGTTCCATTAGAGGATGGACTATCTATAAGACTATTTTTAACAAACCATTCGTTAAAGTCTAATGTGCTTTGATTATTGTTCAAAGATCCACCTACTTTTTTTTAGAATCGAGAATTTCATTGAAATCTCCCCTAATAAAGAAATTTTCTAATGGTTTTGATAAAAAAAATGCTTATCTCATTCCATAATTCATTCTTATTTGCAGTTGTTATTGGACCGTAGACATTAATAAAAAAAAAAAAAATTTCACTTTTGAAACTTTTAACTTTACCTAACATGCAATTGTTATTAGATATAAGAGGTAAAAAGTCAATTCATTTTAAGTCCCATAAAATACTAATCCCTCCAAAAGCCCCTATTGAGTCTACTAAATCCATTCTCCATAAGCCTAATTTTTTGTTGAGCTTTTCTCCTTCTTCTTTATTAAGTTTTGTTTCTTGAATTAAAACTATATCAGATTCAAATAATGTTAAATTATGCTTAAGTAGGAATTTTTTCTTAGGATTATTTAGTCCCCTAATTTTCCTTTTTGTTATCTTTTTGAATTCGAAGAAAGGATCTATCCCTTTGCTGTGCTTAGAAGATCGTTAATATTTTTTTGATTTCTGCCTAGACCTGTAGCTACTCTAAGTTTAGCCAATGATTTTCTCCCTCTTTTACTACCATTTTTCTATAATTTTCATAATCTAAGCCTTTCAAATTTTCCTTAATACCAAGATTATTTTTATTTTTATTTGTATTCTGCATACTGGTACTAATTATTTTTTCTTCCTCTTTATCTAAATCTTCTCTATCTAATTCTTTCATAATTTTAATACTAATTTCTTCATCATCTTCATCCATTTCTTTGTCTAATAATTTTTTAAAAATTATTACTTGATCTTGTTGACATTAAGTCAAGTTTGTTATTAGTGACAACACTTATTCATATTCTGTATGGTAACTGAGCTCATTGAATAGTCTACATTGTTTGCCATGTAATTCAGTAACCACCAAGCTTTATAGTTCCTACCAAGAATTCTTGTGGCTACTAAGGGAATTTAGTTAGTGTGAAGTGCAACAGTTCAAACCGAACAAAATCAGGTAGTATAAAGTCCAACAGTTCAACCCGAGTAGCACAGTGGCTACCAAGCTTCACAGTTTCTACCAAGATAGTAGTTCATGTCAATTTAGTGTTAACCAAGCTATCTGATGATTAGTATTTACTAAGTGCAGTCATGGAAAATGAGTAATTCAGTTTCTACTAAGTTACATAGTATCTACCAAGTCACTAGTGTAGATCAAGTTTGAGACTACTCTGAGATGATTAGCATGGATTGAGCTTCTACTTCTACAGAATGCATGATGATGTCAAGTAGTGAAAGTTGACGCCGAGTATCAAAACATCACCATGTTAGTCTTCAGAACATGAGTGTTTTCATTTGGGCCAACTTTGTAATATTGGTGTTAACTTGTATATTGGCTGACTTTGTAATTATGCAAATTGAATTGATATATATGTAATGTATTGTATCATATCCAAAGTAATGAACAAGAAAGGAAGAAAGTATGAAATGAAGAAAAAAGGGAGTAAGAAGGATGAATGTGTGAAATAGAAGCATGCAAATGTGAATCAACAACAAAGTGAATTGTAAGGCCATATCAGAAAAGGAGTAGTAAAGTCATATCTATCACATAAAGATGATAAGTAGTTCAAAGAATCTCTATAAGAAAATTAGTTGTGAGTCAGAGATCTACTATTTGATCCTAATAGGTGAACCGGTCCAAATCATGTAACAAGGTACACTTAACAGTCTTTTGTCAAATCTCTTTATTGAGTGCATACTTCATTGCATGTTTGTAAAACCTCTAACAAGGTGGACCTATTAGTCCTAATTTTTCCTAATAGGGAAGATCATCAGAAGTGATCATTGTAAGCCTTAATAGGAAAACTTTATGCTATAGTATTAAAGTTTTGTGGGTATCATCCGCACCCCAGTTTTACTTTCTATTTGGAAGGTTTCTAGGTCACCAAATTATTGTGTTCAAGTGTTATGGATGTTTATGTTTTTAGTTTCTCATGCATGCAGTTAGATATGATTTAAAGAATTAAATGGTAATTGGATTATCACAATTAAGATATGAATTCAGTAAAGTTTTTGAGGTTATTGATTCACCCCTCCCCTCTTAGTAACCTAGCATAGTCTTGAATATTTCCAACAATTGGTATCAGAGCATTGTGGTTCTTAGGATAAAGCTTGATAGCTTGAGAAAAGATCAAGGATAATGGAGATTTTTAGACTTGATAAGGTAATTGATAATAAAAAGCTAGATCTAGAGATGGCCATTGTACAACTCAAGAAAGTTAAGGAGCAACTTTCCCAATCCCTAAAAAGAAGGAAGGACCTTGCAAATCAAATGAATGTTCATTAGTATATTGAAGAAAAGATTGAATATTTTTTCCCTTCAAGCAGTTCAGATGAAGCAAATGATGCAATCAAAGAACTCTTAGAGAAGAATGGTTCCCTATAAGAAGAAATAAGAAAGCTCAAAAGAGAACAATAAATTCAGTCAGTAAGGCTATGTGAAATCTTGGAACAAAGGAACAAGATGAGAGAAGAAATGGATGGAAGAAACAATGAGATCTAGAACCAATCCCTTTAGCATTTAGATCTTATAGATCAAATATCTGATACAAATAAGGAAATCATGAGCCAAAGACAGATCAATGAAAGATTAAGAAATGATCTAAATTTAGAAAGACAAACTAATGAAAGAATAGGGCATATACACCGAGTTGTGGTGCCAAAAAGGTGGCAAGTTTTTTATTTTTATTTTTAATTTTCTATTTTCAATAGTGCGTACACATTATAGCACGTACATGCTATTAGCAAAATTAAAAAAGTATATATGATGGGCTGCACACCCACAACCCATCATTTTCATCAACATTTTTTGCTATTCCTACAAAGAGCAGTGCATATGCGAGTTAAAAATCCAACATTTTCACCATCCTTTGCCGAAATGCCTCCTTGCCAATGAAATCCAAGACCACAAGCTCACCCACGACGATGTCATAAGTGATATAAAATTAACTCTGCATTGTTTGATATGTTTTTCATATTGTTTTGTAGGTTTTTAATATTGTTTTGTAGGGTTTTTACAAATTTCATTTAGATTTGTTTATTTATTTGGATTTCAATTGATTTTTTATCAAAAAATGTCCATAATCAACTGGAAAACAAAACCAAAACCCTCCTCAAGAAGAACAACAAATTTTACAACCTGAACCAATTGCAAGACCTCTGCTGGGCACACAAGAAAATATAATAAATTAAATAGAGAGAGGCAAAACTGAATTAGAAAGACTCATTGCTCGGTTGAAAGAATCCAAACAAACCAATCCAATGAGGGCTCAATTGGCATCATCCCTCAAATCTATTAACACCTAGATAGCCTCAGTTAGTAGTCAGTTAGATATTTGGCAGGTTAAGAGGGGTGAACAAATTTTTTTTTATGCAAATAAATTGTCATATGAAGATGTTAAAAAAAAAGAAATACTAAAAGGTAGTATATGTGCATTATTTAGAAAACCCGATGAGAAAAATATTGTTAGAGAGGGTACTAAATGATTCCCCATCCATTGGTGCATACACAATGCTATTAGAAATAATTTTTGGGATAGATGGTGGATGGTTTTTGATGCCCCCCCTTGCAACAATCATGAGGTCCCCATGTATTTTTTGAAGAAATTATATTGTGAGTTTGTCCTTGGGGAGATCCCCAATTATTTTGATATATTAGACTCCCAGGGTAGAGGTGGTGGTCATCATTTGAGAGGTTGGGAGCACATCGTGACCCTAATGTAGTTAGGGCACCTGTAGTCAAGCCACAACACAAGCATGTGACTATTCCTTCAGTTGTGAAGGAACATGTAGAGGCCAGTGCTCTAGGGACCATTAATGCTTTGACATAGACCCTCATCCATTCCAAAGGCCCATTAGTTGAGGGGGAGCCTTCTGTGCATCGTGGTCACATGTGCACTTCATGCGGATCCCTATGCACATTTGGCACTCATGCTAGAGATGGTGCGGATGATGGGCTTGTCACCGATCAGTTCTTGAATGACACATTTTCCATTGACACATAGGTAAATTAAAATTACAATTTACTAATTTGATCACATTTCATATGTATAGTGACTGATTAATTAATTAGAATCTATTGACATTGTTCAAAATTTAGGATCAGAGTGTTGTTGGGCCTAGTAGTGATCCTCCAAGCCCATTTTTCGTCCCTTCCATGAGTCCAGAGGTATGTATTGATTTAATCATTTTAATTAATACATATATTTATTATGTAATCATATTAAGGATTGACAAAAAAATTATGCATGTGCATCAGTTCTCCACAAGACCCTCAACCTTTACTACAAACTTGAAGCATAGACATCGTACAAGCTTCACACAGGTACAATTGTTTCATGTTAATTTAATTCATTTGATTATATTTATTTCATGTTTCATGTTAGATGTAACATGTATTGTATGACATGCAGCTCATGATGTCGGACACACCTCATCTACGACAGTCTGTTGATAGTGGAGTGCCCGTAGCTGTGGCTAGCTCACAGCCATTGACGGAGGTATGAAAGAATTTTCTTCATTTTAGTTGTTGTTTATAATAGTTAGTCTCAAAATTTCTAATTTTATTTATAAGTGATTATATTTATTGAATTTTTGTAGGGTCTCGTCACGCCTGATCATCCACAAGCATTCGAGGTGGACTTATAGAGTGACTATTTGATGACGGTAAGAAAATAATTGATTTTGTTTGTACATATATTTGATTTCAACATATAATAAATATTGATTCATATCTACTTTCTTTGTATCAGTTGGAGTTGGAGAAGAGCCTCAACAAGAGGTCAAGTGAGCATGTTAGGAGGACCCTATCATCTCCACCATCTCCCTCCACATGACGACATAGGAGATCAAGATACTTGTTTCCTTCCCCTCATGGGAAGGAAAAGATATAGTTGATATAGACATGTATATATATAGGCACCAGTGGACATATTTGATACACATTTGATGTATATGACATTCTATATTTGATGTATGACATTTATTTGATGTATGATATTATTCGACTTATGACATTATTGGTTAATATATAATATGGTTTTTTTTATATGAAATTATTGGTTATCATAATATATTATATGTTTTTTAATGTACATGACATTATTGGTTATCATTTTATATTATATGTTTGTTCATGTCTGACATTAAATTAGATATGTTTGTGTATGACATTAAATTAGATATGTGCATGTATGAAATTAAATTCAATACCTAATCTATTCAAAACTTTGATAGAATATTGATTAACAATAAACTTTATCATTGTTTTAGCATAAGTTAATCATTTGCAATATGTCATCATCATATGATTTATGATCTTGTTCATGTTTAAAGTTTTCCTTATCTATCATTTGTTTATCAAGTTTAATTCAATACCTAATTAGTTTGAATTTTTGATACAATATTGATTGGCAATAAACTTTATCAGTCAAGATCAATTAGGACCTCCTAGCAATAAACTTTATCAGGCAATATTCGTGGACCTCCTGGCAATTGGTCACCTAAATGAGAACCTTGAGATTTATTAGGAACTCCATTAAAAAAAATCAGTAGTTTGAAATTACTCTATCCAACAAAATTAGATCAAAAGTTCTCTAAACATTTATGTTAAAAATAAGATAAAAATTTGATCACAAGTGGTCACAAAGTTTTTTGTAGAAGAAAGAATCATTGTTACAAAAAAAATATAGACAAGAAGAAAAAACACAATTAAATTGTTGAGCTTCAATACATAACCACCATTATTTATCATCAATTGAAAAATGTCAAAGATAGTAGAGAAAAGATGGATTATTTGCAAAAAAAAATTCATTTTAAAAATCATAAATGTAACATAATAACTGATAGTTTTATGTGTTTTCATACATTAATGATTGTAACATAATCACCAGTTGATTGGAATGTGTTTTTATTATTCTATAGTAACTAGATTAAGGTAAAAATAAAAGTTTAATAAATAGTTGTGATGTATAAGAAAGAGAGATATCTCACATGAGAGGGGGACAAATCTAAGATGACACATAAGATACTTGTAAGAGGGAGCTTTACTTGTTAAAAAATTTACAATGCATGTTATAGAAAATCATAGAGCATCTTTAAAAGGAAATAAAAGAGTATGACAAGTGGAAGGAACATGTTGTTTTGTAGACTCGTATTCAAATTTGGGTGTCAATTTTCTAATGAAGGATTCAAGCACTGCAATTTGGTAGTTTTGGCTCATGTTATCCTTGTATCTCACTCTATCTTGTATCTCACTCTCTCTTATCCCCCCCCCCCTCTTTATATTTCTATTTTTTCCATATCTATGTAGCCATCTATCCTCTTCATCTCCCCCTCACTAATGTAGAGATGTTGAGAAAGAAGTGAGGTTTAAGCACTTTCTTCTTCCTAATCTACCAAACTAAACTTGTGGCCTTCCTAATATCTTACTCCTTTAGCATATCATTATTATGACCTATCCAAAGTCATAGGATCATTTGTGAACTCCTCCAAGGTGAGTACTTCTCCAATCAAGATCTTGCACCTTTTTGTTTTAGGTATACTAGCCCTATTCCAAGCCAATAACTATAACTCTTCACCAATGGCTTCACCAACCCCAAGTTTCTATTGGGACACCTTCCTTATGTTGAACTGATTGAGAATCAACTCTTGGTTTAACCCTCCAATTGTCAAACAATATAAAATGTTGACTATCATAGAATTCCTTGTAGGTCCCCTACTCTAATTTTTTGGACTTAAATTCCTCTTAGGTTTGAATCTAACTATTCTACAGGTAGATTTAGACACCCTTTTGAAATTTATTTAAGACTCCAAGGCCTAGATTCCCAATTCCATTCCTATAGCAGCTAACCCATGTGAAGTACATAGACCTAATAAGGTCACACTAGGTTTGGTTTTCAAAGTAATTACTAGATAATTGGTGCATGAATTGGTACATGGCCTCAAACCTCCTCTACTCACCAATATTTATCATCTTCAAATTATGATGAAACACAATAATGTTTCCAATTTTTTCTATTATATATTCCCCCTTATGAAAATACTCATAGAACTAATAAAACCTTCATCTCCTCCTTGCAACACTTCTCTACTTCATGTCTTTGCTTGACTCATATCTTAACTATAACACTTCTCTCCCTGAGTAGCATTTGCCAATAGTTCATTTCTCCCCCTTTGACTCATATCTTCTATTTTTACATCACTACCTTTGATATAAGTCCATTCAATATTTTATCTTCATTAACAATTTATTAGTGTTTTAAACTAAATTTCCAATGTTCTTAACTAAATTTCCCTTTTTTCTTAACATCTTTAAAGTTAGTCAATATTGATTATCCATTGTCACATAGGAATATATTCATATTTTGTAGAAAATATTTTATATCTACTCATACTCTTATCATCCCTAGTCATGACAAACAACATAGAACAATGAGTTGCCTTTAGCAATTTGATGTTTTTAGTAGAGGATAGAGAGTTATAGAGTTGGTAACAATTTGGATGTGTAATGAATATAAAAAAAATGAGTAAACAAGAAGCCATTAGACACATGACCTAAAATGTGGTATTTTCATGCATTCATTGGGTTTCAATATTATGGCTTTTTGTAAGAGCAATGTTATCATTACAAAGAGATTCACACCTTGAAGGTGAGTGCAATGTACCCTTCTCAAACATAATCAATTTGAGAATGATTAGGATTTTTTGAGTTTTTTTGTAGACTAATTTGGTAGACAAGGGAGAACTCCAAATTGGAGAGGACAAGGTTGATTGGGCAATGATTTGTTCATGGACAATGTCAACCTTGAATTTGCATAAGGTTACTATTTAAATTAAGTTTACATTTTAGCACAAATTATTCCTAGACCTTTCTCGAAACTTTGGATGGGGCTAAATAAGAATGCTAATAACTTTTTGTTGAAAGATAATGCCTAGATTTAATGTAATAAAATTTCTTGTTTTTGAAGTTGGCATAAAAAGTTACAAGTCAATTTTGAAGGTCTTAAAGACTCCTAAACAAATTGAAAGTGTTTGTAATTAGTGTAGTAAAGAATGTTTGAGAATGCTTGAGAATGTTTGAGCACTAAAGGGGATAGGATAAGGTTGGGGATAGGGTTTACCCGGCCACCTGGAGCTAATGGAGTAGATAGTTTGATCCCACGATGAAAGGTGAGAGAGATTTGGCAGTTGGCAACTTTGTACTAGCCAATACTACAAGTTTCAACATCACTCGAGATAACATCGTAAAATGAAAATAGAGCGTGATCTCCAAAAAGTGAGAGATATTATTGTAGGTCTCCACAACAACATCCTATAAGAACTAGAATTTCATCCATACCTCACATGAGCTCTGAGATATGCCTCATCAAATATCACAACCCTATGGCATTTAGTGACCCTTAGGGACATTTTGAATCAACGTGCTTGAGAATGTTTGAGCACTGAAGGGGATAGGATGAGGTTAGGGATAGGGTTTACCCAGCCACCTAGAGCTAATGGAGTAAACAGTTTGATCCCATGACAAAAGGTGAGAGAGATTTGATAGTTGGCAACTTTGTATTGGCCAATACTGCAAGTTTTAGCATCACCCGAGATGGCATTGTAAAATAAAAATAGAGTGTGATCTCCAAAAAGTGAGAGAGTTTATTGTAGGTCTCTACAACATGGTCCTGTAGGAACTAGAATTGCATCCATACCTCACACAAGCTCTGAGATATGCCTTGTCAAAGATCACAACCCTATGGCATTTAGTGACCCTTAGGGACATTTCAGTTCAGTGTGCCTGAGAATGTTTGAGTGCTAAAGGGGATAGGATGAGGTTGAGGATAGGGTTTACCAAGCCACATAGAGCTAATGGATTAGATAGTTTGATCCCACAATGAAAGGTGAGAGAGATTTGGAAGTTGGCAACTTTGTACTGGCCAATACTACAAGTTTCAGTATCACTCAAGATGGCATTGTAAAATGAAAAAAGATTGTGATATCCAAAAAGTGAGAGAGGTTATTGTAGGTCTCCACAACATGGTCTTGTAGGAACTAGAATCACATCCATACCTCACACGAGCTCCAAGATATGCCCTATCAAAGATTGTAGCCCTATGGCATTTAGCAACCCTTAGGGACATTCCGATTCGGCATGCCTGAGAATGTTTGAGCACTACAAGGGATAGGAAAAGGTTGGGGATAGGGTTTAACCAGCCACCCAAAGCTAATGGAGTAGAAAGTTTGATCCCATGATGAAAGGTGAAAGAGATTTGACAGTTGGAAACTTTGTATTGGCCAATATTGCAAGTTTCAACATCACTCGAGATGGCATCGTAAAATGAAAATAGAGTGTGATCTCCAAAAAGTGAGAGAGGTTATTGTAGATCTCCACAACACCATCCTGTAGGAATTGGAATTACATCCATACCTCACACGAGCTTTGTGATATTCCTCATCAAATATCACAGCCCTATGGCATTTAGTGACCCTTAGGGACATTCTAGTTTGGCATGCCCGAGAATGTTCCAGCACTGAAGGGGATAGAATGAGGTTAGGGATAGGGTTTACCCAGCTACCCAAAGCTAACAGAGTAGATAGTTTGATCCCACGATGAAAGGTGAGAGAGATTTGGCAGTTGACAACTTTGTACTGGCCAATACTGCAAGTTTTAGCATCACCCGAGATGGCATTGTAAAATAAAAATGGAGTGTGATCTCCAAAAAGTGAGAGAGGTTATTATAGGTCTCTGCAACATAGTCCTGTAGGAACTAGAATTGCATCCATACCTCACACAAGCTCCGAGATATGCCCCATCAAAGATCATAGTGCTATGGTATTTAGTGACCCTTAGGGACATTCTGGTTCGGCGTGCTCGAGAATGTTCCAACACTAAAGGGGATAGAATGAGGTTAGGGATTAGGTTTACTTGGCCATTTAGATCTAATAGAGAAGACAGTTCGATCCCATGATGAAAGGTGAGAGAGATTCGGCAGTTGGCAACTTTGTACTGGCCAATACTGCAAGTTTAAGCATCACGCGAGATGGCATTCTAAAATAAAAATGGACTGTGATCTCCAAAAAGTGAAAGAGGTTATTGTAGGTCTCCGCAACATGGTCTTGTAGGAATTGGAATTGCATCCATACCTCACACGAGCTCCGAGATATACCCTGTCAAAGATTGCAGCCCTATGGCATTTAGTGACCCTTACGGACATTTTGGTTCACATGCCCGAGAATGTTTGAGCACTGAAGGGGATAGGAAAAGTTTAGGGATAGGGTTTACCTAGCCACTTAGAGCTAATAGAGTAGACAGTTCCATCCCACAACCCTTTTTCCACTAAGTAGCAAATTTGAGCAACTTTTACAACTTTCAACAATGCAACTTTGCACAAAAAGTGCAATTTTTACATTTTTCACTTGATTCCAATTCTATGACTTAGGAAAGTTTCAAAAATAGTAAAACCTCAAAGGAATATAGGAATATAGATAGTTTTATGGTTATTCCCTAAAAGTTGCTAAATTGTTGCAAAAGTTGCTAATGCAACTTTGCAATTTTTGCACTTTTTGGAATTTCAACTAATCACCAACCTAAATGAATCCTAATCATTCCAAATGATTATTATAGACTCAAAAACACTAAAAAAACCTACAAAAGTACAAAAAATTGTAAAAAAGTGCAAAAAATTGCAAAATGCAAAAAGTTGCTAAGAGCAATTTTTGCAAATAATAGTTGTCAAATTGAACATGAGGTTGTATGGTGTTCCAACCATCCAAATGGAAGTTATAACTACTCAAAGGAATGTAATTAATATCCCCACATGTGGAAAAGGTCATTATACAGATGGTGGACAACATTGGTCAATAAAAATCTTAGATTTTATGCCTTTTTTACTATTTTTTCAATTATGTATAGCTTGTATAGATTGGTGGTGATACAAGTCTTATATTTTTGGATAGAGGGTTGAATTAGGATTCCATTTCAATTGGTTTGAGATCTTTATCTTGTATACAAAAAAATTATATCAGTTTTAGTGTAGGTAGGTCAGATTTACTCCAAATTTGAGAGTTTCAGCAAGATGGAATCCTAACTTGCAAACCCACTGTGAGATTTCAATGTCACTTTGTGGAATACAAGTTAGGAGAGGGTTCTTTGAGATGGAAGAGATTTAGGTCTGTAAGAGCATGTCATCTATTTTTACCAGCAAGCCCTAGACTGAACATAATCTTATGTCTGGTCTAGATTTGAAGGAAAAAGAAGGATCAAGCTCCTAAACTAATTAATTTGACCCAAGTGAAGGGTGTAGAAGGAAAAATTTGATATATAGCAGAGATCAAAGGGGTTGAACCAATTTTTTGAACCCATTTGTTTATGTTTTCCTTGTAACCCAACCTAAACTAGCCATTTAAGACTATGACACAAAGTGGGCATAACTTGATGCTGGAGCTGAGTTGGTTGATCTTTTGGAATATCTTACAAGTTGTTGAAGAGTGTTTAAAAATGAAAAAATAGTAGGGGGTCCTTTTTATGGTTTGGGAGTTTGACCGTTAAAACTAGAAATTGTCCTAGTAGGAAGTGTTGGTAACAGTTTTGAAATTTTATTGTTGAGTGTTGAGAAACCTCAAGTTTGAGATTTTTCTTGTTGGTTTGAGTCTATAATAACCATTTCCATCTGAAAAGTTGAGTGTTGAAACCATTTAAGAAGTATTTTCCTTTGTAGGCCTATTGGTGACAGGGACTTCCTAAGTGTTGATCCAAGTTGTTTGTGTACCCTAAGTTTGAGGGTTGGGCTTGTGAAGTGGAGTCCACTTGCAGGGTAGAGTCTCCCTGTATTAGAAGTCCATTAGATCCTTAGTCATTGGTGTCTTTAATGAATGTATCTTCATATAATGACCTTGGTGCCCCTACACCATTAAGCGATGATGATGAACATGAGTAAAATTATGAGACTTGTGCCTACATGTTACAATGAAAAAGTCATATCTATTTTGAAATTAAGAACTATAAAACAAGTTTCAAGAGAAGCTTAGGCTATGATGTAGGAGCATCATATGCTTATCAGAGGCACATTGGAGGTCCAAGTGATCATAGAGGTCATGGAGAATCTCCTAGAGTCAATTGGGAAATCCTTCAACCAATCATGGCATTTGAAAGCATAAAAAAGTCATAATGTTGTATGATGTCTTGATGAATTTCAATGTTGGAAAAGTTGTAATTTAGCCATTGAATAGGATCTATGGATTTCATAGGGTAGGAGAGTCCTTTGATAGGGTCCTATAGGTTATCATAACCTTAGCATGTCATTTGATAAGTTAAAAGATTCAAAAAGGTCTTTAAAAACATAGTTTAATAGCTAAAAAATTTAAATCTTGAATGTAATGGCTACATGGAAATTTTGGAGGGAAACTCCATAGTTTAAATTTTATGAAGGAATAGGAAGTGAAACTAGTTGGAGTTGGTTAAGGGAGTTAGTTTCTATCTCCCAAGTCTATAAATATTTGTTTTGTATGGATTGTAAACATAGATTGTACAGACTGTCTCAAAAAAATAGAAGGAAAGTGCTTGGTTTCAAGAGTAATTTGAAGATCTCTTTGCTTTGTGAGTGCTTCCACATGTTGGAATGATTGGTAACATCTTAGCAGACATGTTTTGAGATTCTTTACTTAGTTTAGCATTCAAACTTGAAGTTTTGTTCGTCAAATTTCTATATTGTTGGCTGTAGCAGTCTTATTTCTAAGCATTTTGACAATTTTTTGCATCTAATCATGGTTGTTTGATGAAATGTACCCCCACTCTCTTCTCTCCCATCCCCTACTCTCTACATCTATCACACAAACTCCCATCCCTCCTATCTCTCTCCCTCTCCCTCTCCTACTGCCTACTATCTCTCTCTCTCTCTCTCTCTCAAGTTCTCTCTCTCCCTCTCTACTCTCTCTCCCATCCTGTACGAGCTCTCTTTACCACCACCTACTCACTCTCACACTCTCTCCTATCCCCTACTCTATCTCTGTTAGGAACACACTCCCATCCCCCCCTCTCTCTCTCCCTCTTCCACTCCCTCTCCCACTGCCTACTTTCTCTCCCTCATCCCCTACTCTCTCTCTCCTCTCCCATCCCCTACTCTCTCACACTCTCGCACTCTCTCCCATCCCCTACTCTGTATCTCTTACACACACACTCCCATCCCCCCTCTCTCTTTTCCTCTCCCACCACCTACTTTCTCTCCCCCATCATCATACTCTCTCTCTACCACCCCCTACTCTCACACTCTCACACTCTCTCCTACCACCTACTATCTCTCTCTCTCTCTCTCCCTCTCTACTCTCTCTCTCTCCCCCATCCCTTATTCTAACTCTCTCTCTCCCATTCCTTACTCTCTCTCACACTCTCCCATCCCCTAATCTCACTCTCTCTCTCCCATCCTGTACAAGCTCTCTTTGCCACCACCTACTCACTCTCACACTCTCTCCCATCCCCTACTCTATCTCTCTTACACACACACTCCCATCCCCCCCCCTCTCTCTCTCCCACTCCCTCTCCCACTGTCTACTTTCTCTCCCCCATCCCCTACTATCTCTCTCCTCTCCCATCCCCTACTCTCTCCCATCCCCTACTTTTTCTTTCTTACACACATTCCTATTCCCCCTCTCTCTCCCTCTCCCTCTCCCTCTCCCACCACCTACTTTCTCTCCCCCATCACCGTAATCTCTGTCTTCCACCCTCTACTCTCTCTCTCTCACTCTTACAGTCTCTCCCATCCCCTATTCTCTCTCTTTCATAGACACACACAATCTTATCCCCCCACTCTCTTCTCTCCCATCTCCTACTCTCTACATCTATCACACACACTCCCATCCCCCTTATCTCTCTCCCTCTCCCTCTCCTACTCCCTCTCCTACTGCCTACTATCTCTCTCTCTCAAGTTCTCTCTCTCCCTCTCTATTCTCTCTCTCTCCCATCCTATACAAGCTCTCTCTACCACCACCTACTCACTCTCACACTCTCTCCCATCCCCTACTCTGTCTCTCTTACACACACACACACACACACTCCCATCCCCCCTCTCTCTCTCCCTCTCCCACTCCCTCTCCAACTACCTACTTTCTCTCCCCCATCCCCTAATCTCTCTCTCCTCTCCCATCCCATACTCTCTCACACTCTCACACTCTCTCCCATACCCTACTCTGTCTCTCTTACACACACACTCCCATCCCCCCTCTCTTTTTCCCTCTCCCACCACCTACTTTCTCTCCCCCATCATCGTACTCTCTCTTTGGCACCCCCTACTCTCACACTCTCTCCCATCCCCTACTCTCTCTCTTTCATAGACACACACACTATTATCCCCCCACTCTTCTTCTCTCCCATCCCTTACTCTCTACATCTATCACACCTACTCCCATCCCCCCTATCTCTCTCCCTCTCCCTCTCCCTCTCCCTTTCCCACTCCCTCTTCTATCACCTACTATCTCTCTCTTAAGTTCTCTCTCTTCCTCTCTACTCTCTCTCTCTCTCTCTCCCATCCCTTACTCTCACTCTCTCTCTCCCATCCCTTATTCTCTCTCATGCTCTCCGATCTCGTAATCTCACTCTCTCTCTCTCTCTCTCTCTCTCCCATCCCATATGAGCTCTCTCTGCCACCACCTACTCTCTCACACTCTCACACTCTCTCCCATCCCCTACTCTCTATATTTGTCACAGACACTCCCATCCCCCCTCTCTCTCCCTCTCTCACTCCCTCTTGCATCACCTACTATCTCTCTCTCTCAAGTACTCTCTCTCCATCTCTACTTTCTCTCTCTCATCCCCTACTCTCACTCTCTCTCTTCCATCCCCTACTCTCTCTCTCACACTCTCTCCCATCCCCTACTCTCTCTTGCCCCCATATCATACGAGCTCTCTCTACCACCTCCTACTCTCTCTCAAACTCTCACACTCTCTCTCATCCCCTACTCTATCTCTCTTATAAATAAATACACATTCCCATTCACCCCCCTCTCTTGCAGTCCCTCTCCCACTGCCTACTATCTCCCATCCCCTACTCTATCTCTCTTACACACTTCCATTCCACCTCTCTCCCCCTTCCACTCCCTCTCCCACTACCTACTATCTCTCTCTCTCTCTCTCTCTCTCTCTCTCTCTCTCACTCTCCCTCTCTCTCCCATCCCTCTGCCATTTCCTACTCTCTCTATCTCTCTCCCCTCTCTCTTTCACACACACCCACCCACCTCCCCTCTCTCCTCTTCCATCCCCTACTTTTTCTCTCACTTGCTCTCCCTCTCCCTCTCCCTCTTCCACCACCTACTCACTCTCACTCTCACTCTCACTCTCACTCTCTCTCCCCCTCTCTACTCTCTCTCTCTCTCTACTACCCCCTACTCTCTCTTACATTTTCACACTCTCTCCTATCCCCTACTCTCTCTCTCTTTCTCTCTTACACACATTTCTATCCCCCCTCTCTCTCCCTCTCTCACTCCCTCTCCCATTTCCTACTCTCTCTCGAGCTCCCATTCTATACTCTCTCTCTTTCACACACATGCACTCCCATCCTCCTCTCTCTCACTCTATTTCCCACTACCTACTCTCTCTCTCCCCCATCCCCTACTCTCAATCTCTCTCTCCCAACTTGTACTCTCTCTCTCACACTTCCTCTCTCTCCCATCCCCTACTGTCAATCTCTCTCCTCCTTCCCACACTCTCTCTTTGCCACCCCTACTCTCTCGCATCCTATACTCTCTCTGCCACTCCTACTCTCTCAAACTTCCTCTCTCTCCCATCCTATACTCTCTTTGCCACCTCTACTCTTTCTCACTTTCTCTCTCCCATCCTTTACTCTCTCCCCTCTCCCATCCCCCTACTTTCTCTCTATCTCTCTCTCACACGCACATAACCATTCCCTTGCCCCCCACCTAGTTCTCTTTTACAATTTAGGTATTGATAGTGCCTGCGCATTATAGCATGCACGTGCTACTGGGAACAAAAAGTTCAATAGCGCACGTGCTATAGGGTGCATGTGCTATTGAAAGCTTTGCATTAAACCCAAGCCTAAGGCTTGATTTTTCCTTGGAGATCCAACCCAAAGGTTTGGAGTTTATAAATAGGTTTGAGACATGTTTTCTAGAAAACATACCAAAAATGATTGCTTTTTCTTGTGTGCTCCCCTTCAAGATTCCTCATGGTTGGGTATTGATAAGATCAGGTTACATAGCATTATAGGTCTCTGTGTTAGCTCTCTAACCATATAATTTATTTTTAATTTGAACTATTTCAAACCTTTCATCTATAATTTCTTTTGAATGTATGTTCATTTTTTGGTCAAAAACCACCATGTACTAATTGGGCTATAGATTTTAGCTCATTCATCAACTTTTGCAACAACTTAGTTTTTTAGAAACTAGACTCCATTCTACACACTTTGAAAAAAAAAGTTTTGATTTTAGATTAGTTTTCAATTATTTCTAGGGGGAGCACACATATATTTCACATTTTTGGGATGTATCTAGTTAAAAAATTCATAAAAAAAAAATACACATTATAAAATTACCCAAAAAATTTGGGATAAACTACATAGTATTAAGTAACTTTTGACTAGAGCGATTAAATAATTTAAAAAAAAAAGTTAAAATTTTAGGGGGGCCACACTTTATACTATGTTATGTTTTTTTGGAATAAATGGTACCACTTCTTGTGGCCCCCTTTTTTGAGGACCTAAAACTAAACCATTTTGAAAAAAAATTAGTAGTTTAGAAACTAGATTCAAAGGACTACAACTTTTTATTTTGTCATATCTTAAAATTTTGACCATAACTATCTTCAAATTCTTGAAGTTCAAAATTTGAAAATTTTAATAAAAAGGTGTCCACTTATACCCCCCTTTTGGCACCACAACTTGATGCACTTACCCAATAAGAAGTGAGCTGAGATCTAAAAAGAAATTCGGTGAAAGATTGAAAAATGGCCTAAACACTGAAAAGCAAATCAGTGAAAGAATGATGAAATCCCAAGTAGACATCAATCAATTAAATCAACTGAATGAGCAGAATCTCTATAGAAAAAAAGGTAAATTAGGAATTGGATACAAAGAAGAAGGTGAATCCTCCAAACAATGTGCTCAAAGGAATCAAAGACCTACTTGCAATCACTATGGTAAGATAGGTCATACATCAAACAAATGTTGGAGTAATGGTAAAGAAAAATTCAATGGTAAATGCTACAATTGCAATCGGCATGGTCACAAGGCTAATGAATGCAAAGAGAAACCAAAATTTGAAGGCAAGTGTCACAAATGCAAGATACAGGGTCATAAGGCATCAGACTGCAGAACCAAGTCATTCGATCCAGCAAAGCAAATTGTGAAAGAAATATTCGGTTGGGACTATAACACCTAGTGCATATGTGATTACTATGGAAAGTATGGACAAATTGGTATGAACTATGTTAAACATCACACAAGGAAGAGAGATACCAGCTTAAGATGTTTTACTTGTATAGAACTTGGTCATCTAGCCAAAAATTGCATGAATACAGGTAGAATTGAAGATGAAAAGAAAGCAAAAGGAGATAATATTTGAAAGAAAATGAGGCAGCAATGGATTCCTAAATCCATAAAGGAATCTATTCCAAGAAAAAATGGTCATGTCACTCAAGAAGTGGGTGACTCCACCATTTCCAACTAAGTTCTTAAGGAAGAACTGGAACTGCGTTATCATGATCACATCCAAATAGTTCCAAAATTAAAAGGAAACAAAGATCCAAATCTGTATTCAAGATACAAAAGGATCACAAAAGATCAGTATCAATTAACATCAAGTTACCTTCTCTACTGAGTAAGGTTAGGCCATGGACTTTACTGAGAAAGGTTGGGAGTAATTAGTCACACATGTTTGGTTATCAAGTTATGAAGCATTCATCGAGTGATCCAAATAGATAGTGGATGATAGCTTGTTATGTATAATGATGTCATCATAGCTACCTTTATATTGAGCATTAATAGTAAAGTTTTATCAAAAAACATGAAATCAAACTTATTTTCATCGAAAAGTCTAAATGTTATTGCGATCAAGCAAATTGCAAAGTGATCAAGCATCTTCAAGAAGAATTTGTAGTAAATTTTTTCAAAAGTTTTCCATAACATACCAAGTAGCCATGGCAACATCAAGAAGCAATAGAAAAATAAAGAAAGGGTCAGAAATGTTGGTCTGAGGAGTCAAATGGAAACTACTAGATTTGAAACTAGTGCCGATGATTGCTAAAACCCTCGATCCAAACAGAGCATAATCATAGATCCCTCCTAAGGTACTACTCATTAACAATATTTGAACTCATTTTAAGTGTACAATTCAAGAAATTGGAACCCTAGAGGTGGATGATGCCCTAGGTGAACTATGTGTAAATGGTGTTCTTAAACCTAAACATAAGCATTTGGAAGATAAGGGTTTAACCCACATTTTGCACCTACCCCAAAGTTTCCAAATCAAATGGATGAGATAAACCTTAAGCCAAGTTCACTATGTTCAGTTATGGCTTGAGCAACTAGTTTTGATCACTAAGAAGATGATTCATCACATAAAAACCAAGTTTGGAGATGATTGAGACTATTATTAACATAAAAATACTGCATTGGTAGCATAATTTGTATATTGTATACATCTCAAGCTAGGGAAGCCTTTTAGAGTATTTTTAAAATTTTGGTAGTCCAAGAACAAAAAAACTAAAACCCTAGGTTGTGTGGAGTTAGAAAAGAAAACCCTAATTGAGTGGGACAACAAAGGTATGAAGATTAGTAGCATAACTGATGTAGAACTAGAATTTGGCATACATGTGATAACTCACAAGATCTATAGTTCTAGTCATCTAAATAGTGTGTCATGTAAAGTAGTAGACTTGGCATTCAAGGTCGTGAAGAACAATTTGTCATAAGATTTTGTAGATTTTTTGTTGAAGTAGTTTAAAAAAAACATGAAAAGTATAAGGACTTCCAAGAACAATCCTTGTAAATTTAGTTCTTTGTTGACATGTTTTTTTTTCTATGCTCAAAAGTTTTTCCATTCAAAAGGTACAATAGTATGGAGAAAGGATGTGCCAGTGCTATATTAGATTAACAAGTATATTGTAGAAATTGGTGAGAATTTTGTCAGCATAATGGATAATTAATTTGATGTCTTCAAGGAGAAAATGAATAACAGATTCAATATCCCTCAAAAATTGGTTGAAGATTACAATGATGATGTTTGCTTCATGGTAGATACTGACAAAGTCTACATCCAAGCAGTGAAACCCATAGTTGTATGGGTAAAACCTCTTCCCTATGAGGTGAAAATTGATGAAGAAAAGGACATTATTGAAGTGTTGATAAATGAACATTTTGATCCAAAGGCACCACACTTTGTAACATATGATGAGGCCAAGGCAAGGATAGAGCTTAGAATCAATCTTCCACAGGTGGTTAACAAAGGCAAGAGGAGAATAGAAAAACTGAAAACTAGCACACCTCTTATGTTGATTAAAGGTAAGGGAGAAGATGATGAAGTAGAGGATGAAGAGGAATCAGAAAAGGAAGAAGAGCCAGTGAAGAAGAAAGGCAAGGTGATCATCACTAAGCCACCCAAGCCATTCACTACAGTGTTCACCAAGAGATCCAGGAAGAAAGGTAGTGAAGTTGTGTTTAGCAAGCCTCCTCCCACCTTCTAGGAAAAACTAAAACAATTGGAAGAAGGTGCAAGCATAACCAACTTCAATTCATTAAAGTATGAAACCAAGACAGAGGTTGAGAAGAAACAGGTTGATGAATTGGTGCTAACCAAGATGAGAAAATGGAAGTATTCCCTTGATCAGATAGCCTCCTAGATCTCTAATGAATTATTAGAGAAATTAAAGCCAAGATGGGACTCAACTATGTAAATAGAAAAAGATATCTTTGAACAAACCCTGGGGTAGTTGTTACTGAGCATAATTGATGCTAAGGTAAAAGAGTCTATGAAGAAAAATGAAGACAAGATGATTCTTAGATTTAATACTTGTTTAATTTTGCTAAAGGATATAGAGCATGTAGTCAAGAATTCCATAAATATGTAGAAGAATTTTTATCACTTACATAAACAAAGTGACTTCCTAGTAGAAGTTAAGAATGATGACAGTGATGATGAGGAAGAAGAAACATACTCTGAGCCAACACATTTTGACAATGAAGAAGTTGAAGAAGATAAAGATGAAGAAGCTACCAAAGAAGACAAAGAAGATGATAACGAGACCGATCCTATGAAGATAGTAGCCATAGTAATTTCCTCACTTCCTCACTCTCTAAGAAAATTAGTAGCTACATCAAGTTTAGAGACAAATTCAGTAAGTTTGATTGTGACCACAACAGATACATCAAATGTCTAGTCACTCTTTGCTCACTCACAACTTAGAACCTCACTGATATAAGTGTTTACCACTTCATCTACTGAGCTGTAGCCTCCCTCTTCTTCAGCTCTCGAGTCAGCATCATCAGCAATGAGTACAGTATGTTCTACAATTTTGTGTTCTTCAGAAGTAAGTATAATTTCAAGCTCTACAATTTTGGATTCTATAGTTTTGTCTACTACAGTTTTGGATACTTCTATAAGTACTTTAGTTTTGGATTCAGTAAGCATACTAGTCAATATTCCATCTATTGGCACTATATTAGTTTTCACAGCTAGTCTTACTATCTCTACTATTGTTTCCATTTCAAATTCTAAGGCATCAAGTACAAAGGTAGTTGAATCTAAGGCTCAACCAAGTACAAGATTTTTGAGTAGAGAAAATGAGATAGAGGAGGATATAAACCTAGATGAGGAGATTGAGATTCCAAAATGGGATTTTGATAATGCCACTACAGATCAAATGCATATAGCTGGTCAACT
This sequence comes from Cupressus sempervirens, assembly GCA_028749045.1. Lineage (NCBI taxonomy): Eukaryota > Viridiplantae > Streptophyta > Pinopsida > Cupressales > Cupressaceae > Cupressus > Cupressus sempervirens. The sequence goes on from CM053793.1 coordinate 450,766,747, forward strand.
CCTCCAAAAGAAGGCAAAAAAGAAGAAATTAAGAGAGGAAAGAGAAAAAGAATATAAAATCATTGAAGATGCTAAGGATATTTTGATTAAGGTGATAGGTGTTGAAGTTGATACTTCTCAACAAATTCTATTTCAATTGGAAGAGGCAGTACAAAAATTTAATGAGGACTCTAGTGGTCGAGACAAACTGATTGAGAAAGGAAAAAATAAATTTGATAATAAAGTGCTTGAGCACATTACTCAAAAAATTTCCATTCAACAAGTAGAGCTTTTCTCAATTTTGACCAATCTTGAAACCTCTTGCACAAATGTAACATCACTTTTTGGAAAGTTATGATGTTACCAAGTTCACAAAGGAAATAAAGAGAAAACTAAAAAATATTGGTGAAGACCTAAAGGCTAGTGCACAATAGTTGCAACTTGACCCTACTTCAAGCTCTAAACATCATATGAAAATTAGATTCTTGTCAGATATGTAGGCAGAGTTGTTGAGAGAAGAAGCAAGGATCTAGTCTTTACTGATAGATATTTAGAATATGATCCTTCCCATCATGAATACAATGTAGAAGCATATTGCTTATTCCAAAACATTGATCCATGACAATAACTTCTCCATAGCAGATCACATGATAGAACTCTCTGCAGAAGTCCAAATTACTCTACATACATGTAAAGTTTTGCAAGAAAGTTGGGATAAGACTCTAGCACTTATTCTCAAGGTACATTCTGATTTTCTTTCTTATATTGATGTCTCTGTGTAAATAAGTTTTGAATAAATCTTTGGCATTATTATCAAAAGGGGGAGAGATAGTATATATATATATATGGAGAGAGACATTTAGTATGCTATGTATGGGGTGAGACAATAAAAGGAAGATTGCCATATATAATGAGAGATACTTGTTATACTATGTATATTGTATGGGGGAGAATCATGCAAAGGAAGAAAAGTGTATAGTAGAGAATTTGCAGATATAGTATACTGTATATACTTACTATTGTGGTCTCACAACACATGCCCCACTCCTCACTAGGAATGGGGACCCCCCTACTTTTTTTTTCCAACTCTCGAACTCATAGTTCAAGAGTCAAGAGAAAAGGTATTAGAGTCGTCGAAAATTTAAAAAAAAATGCAAAATAAAAATAAAAATAGAAAAACAAAAAAAAAATGAAAAATTAGAAAAACATAAAAAATTAGAAAATTGAAAAAACCAAAAAATCAAAAATTTGAAAAGGATAAAAAATTATAAAATTGAAAAACTATAAAAATTGGGAAAATAAAAAATAATTTTTTTTAATAACATTTACGTGCGCAAGCGAGTGTGTAGGTGAAGTGCGTGCTGTATGCCAACATGCTTACACTAAGCACCCCACCTGGCATTGGGGTTATAAAACCCCACACCCATCTTCAAACACTCAAAACATATTTTTTCATTTTTTTTAGAGCAACCACATGAAAAAGGTGAGCCCCTTCACTCGTACCTACGTGCAACAACACTTCATCGATGCCTGCATGCGGCAACACTCCACCCGAGCCCGAGCGACGCATACACATTGCAGTGCAAACATGGCACCTGCCCGTTTTATCCTAACCTAGGTGCCATGAGAAAACTTGCATTGTTACCTTGCAAGCATGGTGCGTGGCTTGCATGTGGCCCACACCTAGCATGCGAGGCCCCCACATACACCCCCATGCCAAGCAACAAAGCAAGGCCACCATTGGTGATGCACACCCCATTGGCACCTCGTGCCCTTCTGCCATTATGTATGTGCACCCATTAAACCCTAACCACCACTAGTTGTGCGTGTGCATCATGCACCACGCTCTGCGCCTTGCACCCTACACACACTTTAAAAAAAAATGATTTAAATTTTAAAAATTAAAAATAAAATAAAATAAATTTAATTTAAAAAAAATAAAAATTAAAAAAAAGTATAAATTAAAAAAAAAAATGATAAAAATAAAAAGGAATAAAATGAAAAAAAATAAAAATAAAAATAAAAATGACCAAATTGGGCATTTTATTTTCCTATTATGTTTATTTAGAGCTTTTACATTTTATTTCTAGTTTTTATTACTTTGAACTAATAAATGTTTTCTCATAACATATAGGTGATCAAATGGCATCTACATTTGGAGTAGCACCCAAACTCGTAGTTTTCAAATTCCAAGATGTACCCTCGAAATCAAGATTTGATGATGACCATGCGAAAATCTAAGATATTGATTTAGGGCACACAAATTTGGGAGAATTCCTAAGAATTTTCAATAAGCCCACTGAGAGATCATCTCTTGTATCCTCACTAATCCATTCCGGGTTAGTGAACATAGTTTCACATCCCATGTCAGTATAATCAACTGAACTAATCATGACATTGGCGTAACATTTTGTTGTTGATGAGAGAGTGGTCAAGAGCATCACAGGAGAGATTGTGTTGGACCTACGACCCGACAACATTGAAAGGGTCTTTCATCTTCCAAGAGTAGACTAGTTCATTAGACTCTCATATGAAGCAACTAAGAGATGGTATAGGGAGCACCAATAGGAGGTGTTAGACATAATACAATATTCTTATCTTATTGAGAAGCCTCCAAGGGGAAAGATAATAGGCAAAGTGGATATGACACGAGGATACATGAAGGAGGACATTGGTTATTCCATCATTCTCTTGAGTAGAGTTATGGGCTTACCTACAACAGGTCACCTCAATAGCTTCATGGTCAATTTCATTGAGACCATCAGACAAGAAAAGATACCATTGGACTGGGCCACCACACTAAGTGAAAACTTGTGTGGGTAACTAAGGATGGTGAAGGACAAGAAGAAGTTTTATATGACTTCTTACATGGTATACCTGCTTGCAAAAAAGGTGACAAGCTATTCCAGTTTGTACAAGAGAGGTAGTATGCAAGATCCCAATGCCTGGCCATATATAGTCTACCCCTAGCTGGTGAAGAAGAAGCTCTCAACACAGAGCAAAGAATATAGAATCGTCAATGATGCATTCATTTTTGTGATCATCCAATTCATTAAGGGGGACTATGGAAAGAGGTTATCCGATGAAGCAAAAGCACAGATAACAGCTCTCAGAGCTTACCTCATCCAATTCAAGACTTTCACATATCTTTAGGTAGTTGGTGCCTCCATCAATCCTAAGAAGCTCCTGAGGTATCCTAGTGACAAACTAGTGCTATTGGAGATTTTCTGACATATTGAGTCAGCATATGAGAAAATAAAGAGGCAATGGAAACCTTGCTAGGCATGGCCACATGTAAAGAGGAAGCAAGATATTCCCTCTTTTGAATGGGAGTGGGAGAACTATCCCCTTGAAGAATACAACTCTCCTCGATCCAATTTTGATAATGTTGGGAGAGGGGAAAGTCTGGCAAGAAAAGACTTCCATCATGAGGATTATATTGAGGATGACTGGATGAATGCCACAAATGACTATGATGTCCACATTAGGGATTATTGTAGGATGAATTTGTATCTAGCAGAGAAGGCTCTCTAGTTGAATATCTTGGAGGGGATAAGGCAACATGATTCTAAGGATTTATTGGACCCCTTATTCAATGCTGACAAAATTGGTGAAAGACCCATTATAAATGTTGAGGTTAACAGGGAGGAGGCTAATGATATTAATAATTGAGTGAGGCATGTCATTGGAATGATGAAGGATTGGATCAAGAAACCTTTTCCACTTGATCCAATTCCTGATACAGTGATCTTTCATGCTCATGCCTGCCTAGAAAGAGGTAGAGGGAAGAAAGTAACAATTCCAACCTTTGCAACCCAGTCTCCTATTAGGCCAGAGATGATATACTAGCTTGTTCACCTGGTTGGATATTATCACCCTCTTGAGAGGAAGGGAAAGAACAAAAGAAAGAGGACCTCCCCTTAGAGGATTCAAGTAGAACAAGCTACAAAATAGGCATCTCCCTAGCAGTAGGAACATAGTCTGCAATAGTTTGATGATACTTGAGCTACTCAAGTCAAGGATGAACCTTAGTTGCCTCCTATTGTACTTAGCCAACTAGAAGAGGAGAGATTTTGCAAGTCTCCTTTACTCCTACACAAGAAGAGCTAGCTTCTCATTCTACCTCCAAGAAACAAAAGAAGAGGATTAAGATTAAGATGAAAAGAGGCAAAGGATTAACATAAGATTGGTGCCTTCTCCATCTATTCTCAAAACTATCCTAGAAGAGGACAAAGAGGAAGAAGAAAAAGAATTAGAAGAGGAAGAGGAACAAGTGCCCTTGTAGGGAAGAACTTAGCTAGCTAGAGCCATAGAGTTGCAAAGGAGAAAGAGTGCCACAGGTACCCTACCATCCACTCAAGTAGAACAATTAGAACTCTCTTCTTCAAAAGATGAAGTATAGAAGTGGGTGGATGAACAAAGTGAAGAGGGTGATGATGTTTTCTCAATGTCAAATTTTTATTTCATGCCCATGGGTACAAATTTGATTTGGGACAAGATCAGGGACACTCCTACAGGAGAACCTTAGCAAGAAGATTGGACATAGATGCCGCCAGATACACAAGGTCTTGATCTTACCCCCCCATCTCCACCATGAGTTATGGTGGTAGATAGTGGCTTGGTGACTCCTCCACCTTAGAGTTTAGAGGAAGATAAAGTTTAGAAGGAACCATCATTAGAGGAGTGACCAGAATAAAGGGTGACCGATGACGTGTTGAAGGAGGGAAAAATGGTGGAATATTTTCAACTGCCTTCCCAAGACATTGAGGTGCAAGCTACAAGATCCATGGAGATTGAGTCTACAAAAGAAGAGTCCTCACAATAGGAGACAACTCCAAGTAGGAGCAATAAGGGGAAGGAGATAGCAGAACATACCCCTTCATCATCAAGAGTTAGGTCCTCAATAGGATGCATCCCTAAATGGATTCAAAAAGAAATAATGAGGATTACTAAGACTCAATTCTATGCTTTAGAGGATAAAATTTGTGACATTTTAGAGATCTTGAAAAAACTTAAGTTCCCATCACACGAGGTAGCACTATTGGCATTTGTCACTAGCACAAGGAACTAGGAACTATTTGCACAAGTGGATCTCCCTCTTAAAGGCACATATGTGGAAGTTCTTAGTCTTGAGGATTATGAATTGAAGGATGTTATGTTGGAGAGGCCTACAAGAGATTTATCTTGACTCATGATGACCATGGGAGTTAAAGAGTTCCTTAGGCATCTGGAGTAAGAAGAGGCCAAACTCCAAACACTTCAAAGGCAAGTTGAGATCCTAAAAGGATATCTAGCTGAAGTAGTTGGTCCTCTAGATCTTGAACACCCTTAGTAGACTTTGAATACTATTTTTAAAGAAGGGGGAGGTGTAAAACTTGATCCATTTTTAAAGTCTTGTTAGGAGTGGCAAGAAAGCCTTGAAAATAAAGATGTTACAATAATCACAGGGAATTTGAAGTTACTATATGCTATATAGGAGAATGTGAATAAGATTGTAGCAATTTTGAAGAAGGATTTTAGTATTATGGATGAAGTACGAGCCTGGAGTAAGGACTTGTAGACTCTAATAGCCATAAAGGGCTAAAGGTACCACATTTTGATTGATGTATATACAAGAGAAGAACTAGATATGATCAATGATTGGATATAAAAGATAGTAGATAGCAATAAGGTAATGGGAGCATTACATGAGGAGATCCATTGGCTCAAGGACCAAGCCTGAGAGCAAATTTTGAAAGCAGAGAAACTATATAGTGATGCATGCTTGGATATTTTTTAGGATGAGGAATGAGAGAAGCTATTTCTAGTTGAGGTAGTAGTAGAGAATTTTAAGAAGACCTTAGAGGAGGCATCAAGTGATACTAAACAAGCCTTTAAGATAGAAGAAGCCTTGTTAGAATTGGATACCAAACTCAAGGATTTTGTTGATACCTAAATTGAGGTAGACAATTACAGATAGAAGGTCAAAGATAAATATGAGGCTTTAGATCTTTTGGATGTGGTTAAGATTACTGAGATGATAGAGAAATTCAAGGGCAAACATCCAAACATAGCTTTGGGATGAAGAAGAACAAAACCTAGATGCCAAAATTTCAATTTTGACACTCAGTAAAATTTTGAGATTTTGACCCTATCGATGTCTGCAACTTCATAGGTACATAGGTCTATAGCTCTGCAACTTAGAGGTGCCATGAAAATTAACTGGTTGTTCTAAAAATAGTGCTTTCCATGCAATGGGAATGCATTCTAATGATAGTTTAACTTTGACACACACCTAGTAAAGGACCAACTTCTATTTTTGGCACCTCTAGACACTCCTACTTTGACTGAAGGCTTTCTCCTATTTCTTCTCTCATATTTTCTTTGCTTTTGACATGTAAAGGGCTCATGCATCCAATTAATGAATAAAATATGGATGGAATCCCTCTAAGCACTAGATTAATTGTTAGATTGTATATATTTAGTTTGTTTTATTGTTTAAAAGTTTTTTATTGCATAAAGAATATCTCTCACTCTCAACACAAATTGAGGAGATGATTTCTTATAAATACCCCATTGTAATATGTAACAAGGGACACCATTATTATGCAATAAAATTATACTTTTGGTTCTCGCATTTGGAGTGTAGTGATTCTTGCTTGAATGTGTCATTATTTTGTGAGTTTTGTTCATGACATTGTGATTGAGCCAAAGGTTTATTGTGTCATTTCTAGTTCTACAATATTTTAGTTCTGGCATTTGTTATAGATTTACAAATTTTACTAACGGACCAAGCTCGAGAAGAAATCACCAAATTGCCTACATAAATCTTTGTCTCGCATGAACACACTTTCCATGGCCTTGCGATTTGATGATGAGTGAAACATCATTCAATTATTGAAATTTTCCATTGACAATTGTACCAGTGGATTCTAGGAAGCGTTGCTCCTATTTTCATTGGGTTCCTACTAATTTTTTCAAAAGTTTAACTCGCAGCATGTTTTTTTTCTGTAGCTTATGTCCATTAGGATTTCAATTTCACATTATTTGCTTTCAATTTCATGTTATTTGCTTTCAATTTTTTAATTTTCTTTGCTAACCCCTTAATAGAATAGGAACTCATCTTAGTTGCATTGTTAGATTGCATTCATTGAAAAATAGAAAATAGAAAATATTGTTCTTTTGTGTGTTATTTTGAGATAGTGAATAGATTTTTACTTCATTTTGAGATCAATATAGAACCATCAAAAGCTTCCTCATGAACAATCACATTTATCTTCAATTAAGTAGATTTTAGTACATTGCAAGACAAATACTGAACCTTGTAGTTGATCCCAAAAGATTAGCTTTTCAAGAGAGGAATTGGGCAATGGATTCTTGCTATTGACCTCATGCATAATGACCACCCAACACTTACAAAGACAAATTTTGAAAAATCTCAAAAAAAAATAGTATACTTTACTGAGCCAGTATCACATTGCGATGTATATAGGTTTTGGCTGATAAGTGTTTTTATCACTAATGCCAAAGGGGGAGATTGTTGACATTAAATCAAGTTTGTTATTAGTGACAACACTTATTCAAATTTTGTATGGTTATTGAGCTCATTGAATAGTCTACAGTGTTTTTCATGTAATTCAATAGCCACTGAGCTTTATAGTTCCTATTGAGCATTCCAGTAGCTACCAAAGGAATTCAGTTAGTGTAAAGTGCAACAGTTCAAACCGAGTAGAATTAGGTAATATGAAGTCCAATAGTTCAACCCAAGTAGTTCAGTGGTTACCAAGCTTCACAGTTTCTACCGAGCTAGTAGTTCATGTGAATTGAAGTTAGTGTAAACTAAGCTATGTGATGATTAGTGTTTACCAAGTGCAGTCATGGTAAACAAGTAATTCAGTTTTTACCAAGTTACACAATATCTACCGAGTCACTAATGTAGACCGAGTTCAAGACTACTTTGAAATGATTAGTATGGACTAAGATTCTACTTCTATTGAATACATGATGATGCTGAGTAGTGAAAGTGGACATCGAGTATTAGAACATCATCAAGTTAGTCTTTAGAACCTGAGTGTTTTCATTTGGGCCAACTTTGTAATATTGGTGTTAACTTGTATATTGGATGACTTTGTAATTATATAAATTGGATTGATATATATGTACTATATTGTATCATATCCAAAGTAGTGAACAAGCAAGAAAACAAGTATGAAATGAAAAATAAAGAAAAGGGAGTAAGAAGGATGAATGTGTGAAGTAGAAGCATTGCTAATGTGAATTAGCAGCAAAGTGAATTGTAAGGCCATATCAACAAAGGAGAAACAAAGTCATATCTATCACATAAAGGTGTTTAGTTCTTCAAAGAACCTCTATCAACAAATTAGTTGTAAGTAAGAGATCTACTATTTCATCCTAATAGGTGAACCAGTTCAAATTCTTTAACAAGGTAGACTTAACAATCTTTTGTCAAATCTCTTTACCAAGTGCATACTTCATTGTATGTTTGTAAAACCTCTAACAAGGTGGATCTAGTAGTCCTAATTGCTCCTAACAGGGTAGATAATTATAAGTGATCATTTTAAGCCTTAACATGCCAACTTTATGCTGTAGTATTGAAGTTTTGTGGTTATCATCCCCACCCTAGTTTTACTTTCTATTTGGAAGGTTTCTAGGTCACCAAATTATTGTGTTCAAGTGTTATGGATGTTTATGTTTTCAGTTTCTCATGCATCTAGTTAGATATGATTTAATGAATTAAATGGTAATTGGATTATTGTAATTAAGATATGAATTCAGTAAAGTTTTTGAGGTTACTGATTCCTCCCCTCTCAGTAACCTAGCCTAATCTTGAATATTTCCAATAGATCTATCTTTTTTGACCATGTCTAGTTGTAATTTTTTTATTGCTTGGACCCTGAATTCTTCCCAATAATGAATATACCTTACCTTATAAGGTTTTAAATTATATAAATTCAATTTATTTTCTATTTCTTCTTGACTTATTAGTTAAGATTCTCTTCAAAAATATTCTATCTAAATAGCAATACAACTCTATAATTCATGTCTATTCTCTACTAATTCCCTATGTGGTACATTATTTTCCATGTCCTCCTGAATCACTATATCATATTTTATTATTATTTTTGAAGACATGCCTTTCTTCTTCTACCTTTTCAAAAAATACTGAATTTATGTTATAGTCTATTGGAAAAGAATTATCTTCTAATTGATCTTTCAAAATATGATTTTCTTTAATACATTTTGAAGACTCCTTTATTGCCTCTAACTTATCTAGTTCCATGATTTTTTGAATTAACCATTTTTTCTCCTTTGTTGCTTCTTCACTATCTTCATCTTCATCTTTTGAATCTAAGTTCTCAAATTAATCTTCTTCATTTGAGATCATATTAGATTTCATTTTTTCTCCATTTTCTCGTCTATTTTTTCCTACTTATTAATCACATTGTCTTCTTCAAAAATATTTTAAAGCTCTAGTAGGTGTTTGCCAAAATTTATAAAACTTTTGATTTTTGTTTGAATTGTCTTTTATCAAATTTGTTACAATGTTGTCTGGGTGTTTATATAGTCCTTGATTTATTTGTCTACTTTGATTCTTTAATTCTTTTGTATTTTCTAAAACTGATTTTATTAACATATTTTTAAAAATTAGAGGAATTTCTTTATTCCTATTTTCAAAAATCCTATTGTTAACTTCCAAATTAATAGCACTTACCCCTTCTTCATATTCTACTACAACTATTTTAGTCTTATGGATAACATTTTTAAAACTAACTTTCTGTTCTTTTTTCTTCGATTGATTTTTCTTCTTTGACCTTTTAAATTGTTTACTTTCCTTTCTTTAAATTTCTTTAATAGGAATTTCCCTAATTAAACCCTCATTTAGGACATTAATTTTACTACTTTCTTGAAGGGTTGGAGGCTTAGGATTTCTAAATTCTATATTTCTACCTTCCTCTTTTCCTAGATTTTTTTCTTTTATTGAATGCTGAAGAATTCAATGAGACTTATTAGGAAAATTCTTTTATTAACTATTTGAAGCTAGAGATCTCTCAAAGGCTCTTTATTCATCTGCATATCAACAATTTGTGTATAGTTGTCTTTCCTAATAGTATATTTAGACATATCTTGTGTTTTTATTATAGTTTGAAATTTATAAAGATTATGATTAGGAGAGAATATTGTGCTTAATATTTATTTATGATCCAAATTTTGATAAGCCAGATTAGTATGTGGGTTATGAGCCTTTCCCCATAAATGAGTTGATCACAAATATCATTATGAATTAACATTATATCATGAATCAATCTACTATGAAACCTTATGTTTTCTTTTATATCTTCAATAAATGTATTTAGTTTCTTGTATTTTTCACATAATTCCAATTTCTTAATCTCATCTTCAAAAAATAAACTATCTAAGTAGTCATTATTCTTCTCATTTGTCCCTTTTTACTTCTAAATCAAATCTTTTATTGTCTTGCCTTTTCCTATTTCCTTTGTCCCTAATAAACCTTTATTTTTATTATTTCTTTTACCTAAAAGATACTTTTCTAAATTTAAATTACTTTCTACTTCTACTGGCTCTTCTTCTTCAATATGTAAATTAGGAAGATGGACCTCACTCCTAATTTTCTTCCCTATCCTCCTTGATCCTCCTAGAAATATTTCTTTAAGGGACAAGTTTTTATCTATATACTTGAGGTTTATGGTTTGAGTTGGATCAAATTTGATGATTTCTTTAATTTTTCATTTAAATCTAATGATGTTTAATTCATAAATTGATCTATTTGTTATTAGTTTTAAAGGTTTGAAGTCATATGTACCTAATCCATTTATAAGGAAGTTTATATCATCAGTGCTTGTATATCTTTCTTCTATTTCAATTAGCCCACCTATGGAAGAGCCTATTCATTTGAGGATATGCATATGGTTAAGTTTTGGGTCTAAAGATTTAATAGTGACCCATATTGGTGATTGGAATTTCCCAAATAAAGGTTCATTAAATTTTGGTTCCCAATTTATAAATTTAACATAACAACTTTTATAAAAATGATAAGGAACTGATTGGAATTTATTTCTAATATTTTTATTTTGATAGTGAATAGAAACCAAATGCTTTGAAAAGTTAGAGATACTTACCTAGTTGCCCCATAATTCCTTCAACCAACTAATAAGCTTTGTGTTTTTTTATTTGGGTGCACTCTAGTATGCAAATATACCCAAGTCTTGACAATCTTTCCATCAACTCTAACTGTGGATGTTACTGATGCTAAGAATATTATCAATGTTTACATTTGTGATTTTTGAAGAAATATTCATTTCATTTGAAATTAGATAAGTAGAATAAGCTATTAGTAGCTATTTTTTCCTAGTTTCTATCCTAGGATAATTGTTAATATTATTGATTGATTTCTTCATGAAAATGTTTTGGATTTGTTTGAAAGGGATGAAACCTATCTGTGTAAGGCTCCTTCCTTAGTACCCTATTATAAATCTTAATAACACAAATATGGTCAGAGCTAGAAGTGTAAGGAGATGAGATGTCATAGAATGTGAATTATAAATTGTTATCTTACACCTTATGATAGAATGATGGTAAGAAGGTTTGGGAGCTAAGTATGTCATGATTGGAACTTTCCTTATCAATAATGGACCTAAGATGTTATTGATACTAATATATATTTTAGTTATTATTGTGCTAAGTATCCTATTTCAGATTAAATTAGGTTGATAAGTTAAGACCTTATGGAATAAAGGCTCGAGGTGTTATAACTTAGAAACTATGTCGATAGTTTCATAATATTTAATGGCATATTAAGATAATTGTATTATATGGTTATTATGGAAAGATGAATCAAAATCCACCCTTATGAATACTAAAAATAGTCATAGATGAATTTTTTTAATCAAAATTGGATAAGGGTATGCACAGTAGAACTTAGTAGGATGTAACATAATAAGTCAATTAGGTGAATATCTTGTTAATTATAAGAACAAATTTTACGACCTAATAAAATGTAATGGATTTATTCTATGATTGATTTTTAAACCATGTGACATGGCTATATAAATATCCTATTTACTTGACATAATTGACATGCCTTATAATGTATTATCTAATAAGGATAACAATATACTATTAGCAAACAAACTATATTTAACTAAATCAAAGGATATTAGTTGTGATGTTTACATTTTGATGATTTTGACCTAAAATATGTATATAGAACTAAATTTCATGATGGTTGGTTTAATAGTATAGATTCAACATTTCATCATTATGATAGGAAATGGATTATGACATGGTTCAAAATGTTAGTTGGATCATTTGATTAGATATTAATGTCAATATGCAGATCTCAATAATTTAATGTTTTAAATGCTTTATATGAAAATGACTAGAAAATAAAAAATTGATTATGATGTCAAGGTGAATTATTTAATATGAAATTGTCATGCACCTATATACATGTATTTTATATAATTTTTTTCATTGGGCTATTGATGTTTGGGTTTAGTGTGCAGACAATTGAACCATGCAATTTATTTGGGGAAACAAGGTCCAAACTTATATGGACACAATTTAGGCAAGGTGAATCTTTGGAAGATTCAAAAGCCTCGTTGTGAAGTGTTTATTTTGTTAATGTAAGTTTGTATGTGTGTGGTAAATTTAATCTCATAAATACATTAGGGACATGTCGTGGTGATGTGTAATGTGTTTTAAATGTGTCATTTGACACTTGTGATTGTTTGTGTGTTAATGATTTGGTCATGGCAACACTTAATCTTAAACTAATTTCCTTTCAAAATATTTAAGCAAATCCACTTGGATAAAGGATAGGATGGGTCACCATCAAGGGAAATTTTGAATTCAAACTTGAAAAGGATTTTAGAGAGTCAATAGGTGGTCCCAAGTACTTTGTTTGCAAGAATAAGCTACCCATATGTTAGAATAACATGTTAGAGGCCTAAATTTGACCATTTTATTGCTTAGCTAGCCTAGGGGACCCCTCAACCAATGCATTCTTCCACCAATTCGAAAATTGAGTTGTCCCATAGTTCATCCCCATCTTTTCACTTGGTCAAAATAATTTTTTTTGTAGGGACAAGTTTGTAAAGAACAGTGGCTTGATGCTTTTTCCAAAAATGATATAGTAGAAGAGCCTTTTTAGGGGACTTGGACAAACTAGTTTGGTGTTCACCCACTCTCTAATTTTAGAGACAATTAGGGTTTGGAGAGAGGAAGGAATAAGGAGAAGAGAGATCTACAATAACTTTCATTTTTGCCTCTAGCTTGGACCATGGTTAGTACCCATGCTATAACTCTCATTTGCACTTGCTCAATGATATTGTTCTTGTTCATATTGTGTTAAAATTCAGTCATGTATTTGTGTTGATATTGTTGGTATGTACCATTGTTGTGATGGATTTATCTTACATATTTTTCCCTTGTTTTTGTGTATATGAATGTCAATGGATGTGAAGGCTTCACTCACCCTTGGGAGGGAAGAGATGCCTTGGGTGAAGGGGTTAGTTGGGCTCAACATTGAAGTTGAGAGATTTTCCTCTTGGAGAGGGTTTTGTTGTTCATGGAGTATGGGCTCCATTGAAGCCATATGCCTTGTTTGTTATTATGGGAGGTATGTGATGAGGAAGATGTATTTTGACAACCTTGAAGAGGTATTATGTAATTAAAAATGTATATGTGTATATAGATATGGAATTCTCCTCTTTGGAGAGCCCACCTTCACCCATTGTTTTCATGATTTCAATGGTGAATCATTGTGTCAAGCCTTGGAAGGGTGTTTATATGTGTTGTAATGGTATGTTTTATGCATTGGTGGTGCTTGAGTGTAACCTATTTGAGCCTTGTTTTCCCAGCTTGGTGGGTGGCTTCTTAGAATCCTAGGAAGGGAGGTGAGTCTTCATGGTTCTCAGTTTTGTCTTCTTTTTTCAGGCTTGTGAGGATGGGATCTATGAAGAAGTTAGGGTTTTCCCCTTGGAATTTTTGGAGAAGCAAGTTTTGTGTTGATGTATCATGTAGTTGAAGAAATCAATCTTTTTCATGTTATTTTGTAATGTGTTGTGATGGAAAATTCTCCATTGTGGTTTTATGTATTGTGAGAGGGATTTACATCCTATTGCATTTTAATGTGAATGAGTAACCTAAGATTGGATGCTATGCATATAAATGGCATTGTAGGAAAAGATGATATCATATTCATAGTTGTTTAAGAAGGAAAGAAATAGTTCATGTGTAAAGAAATACCCATGGTTGTGAAGTTTGTGTTGAAGTCATGTAGTTGAGTTACTTATCATCATGCAGATTCATGTATCAATCAATAGTTAAACTTTATAGATTACTTATGTGAGAGAGACATTATAATAGTTATTACATTTAAGTGTAAGTTATTTCATTATTTTGATGAAATGGAAATAAAATTTTCCATCTTACAATAGTCATATGTACGCATGATAAATATTTCACTATGTCGCAATTAATAAGCAATTTTAGATACGAGGTTATCCATCATTTGGAAACATAGCTTTGATCTTGTGCAAATGTATCTGTGTGTTAAACTTTTGAGGTAGTAAGTATTAATAATCTTATAGAATAGATGGATGCAAAGGAATAATATCAACTTTATAATTAAAAGGAATAGAGAAGCCATCATTAAACCCATAATCATAGTCCCCTAAAATGAGAAGAGAGAAATAATGCATTAAACCCATAGTGAAGCATGCCTGTTCATGCACTTTTACTCTCTGGATTTTGTATGATAAGTAGGAAAAATAATTCTCTACCTATTATAGTCCAATATAATATTCAAATAGAATATATTCTAGCACATTCTTACATAGGTAGATCAATAGAATAATTGATACCTTAAAATCCTATATCCTATGATATCACATAGAAAACAAATAGGTATATGAACACTCCTTAGACTCATGTGATCCTTGGGTCACATTTCTATGGTTTAAAAAATATATCTATATATCTATATATAAATACCTAAGATTCATAATCATTTATATAGACACAACAAACATGATAATGTTTTTTTAAATCACAAGCCATATAAAATAATTGACCAACTTCTATTCAAATGTGAGCTTAAAATTTTTTTTTGAAACTTACAAATGAACCTTTTTAGGTTGGTGGTCCCCTCCACACCTTCTATTACATGTATTCTTCATGCTATTCAGCCAAACCAAGTCCTCCCTGTGGTACATCCAAATGAAGGGAGATGGAGTGCTTTAGGTACAACACAATCCTTGGCAAATATGTCCCTATGCTTGAGTTCTTGGGAATAGTGCTCACTCCATGCACTTAGGATGGGTTAGAAAGGTGAGGATGCATATATCTTTTCATGGATCCCTTAGTAAGAGGAGAGGCAAAAGGTTTGGGGAGTTAGGTAAGAATGGAAAGTTGGTTTTATTTGGGTTACAAAAAATAGATTTAGTGCTTGATCATGGAGATTAGATGGGGCATGTGAAAAGGGTATAAGGTTAGGATATGTGTGTTCGGGACTTAGGAAGTAGGGGTGCTCAAGGTGGGATTGGTTAGTATGTTAAGCTAGGAGAAATGGTTACTAAGTGGGGGGAAAAACTCTAGTATAAGGAAATTAGTATATTAAGTTGGGGATTAGTGTGTAATACATTAGTGTGTAGGAATGCATTAGAATTTTTGTTGTGGATTTAGTTAATTATATGGGTGTTAGAGATTGGGTTAAAGGATTATAGATATTACTAAGACATAGTAGATAGTTGAACATAGATTAAATAAAATAATTTAAAATTCATATATATATATATATATATATATATATATATATATATATATATATATATATATATATATATATATATATATATATATAAATTGCTAGAGGTATGTGGTTAGAAAAATATTAAGGTATCTTAAGGGGGTTACTTAAGGTGATTAAAATATATGTTTGTGATTGTTAGTAACGGGTTGGATAGTTAAGTGAATTTGTTTGAAAGGAATGGATAGTGGGGAGGTGTTAGTGGATTATGATATTATTTAATGCGCTATTAAACAAATAAATAAAATTTCTTTGGTATAATAATCATATAATTTATAGTCAATTCATTTAATATATACATGATGTATTGAAATTTATTCTATATATTTAAAAATGAATAGTCATTTTAGGACATTAATATATGTATATAATCTATTCATATTATATAATATGTAAGTTTCTTTAGAAGTTCAAGAATCCTTTAGACATATCATGTTTAAGTTGTTAGTGGTTTATAAGATGAACATAAACACATTATATGGCATCTAATGAAAACAAGAAACAATTATTATTGGTTTTTAAATATATTAGACCTTATGTAGTACAATATATATTTTAGCTAAATGTACATTTCATAAGAACTCCTAGGGAGTAGGTTCAGTATAAAATAGGCAAGGTAGACATTAACTATTGAACAAAATTTTATAACTCATTATTGAGTAAAAAGTATACCTAGGGAATTTGCATCATTGATTCATCCCAATTGATTTGTGATGCCAACTAGTATTTTATATTCAACTAAAATTTTAGGGGTCACTTTGAATAGTGAACTTTGGTATGTTGCAATAGTAGCTATTAGCTAATGACCTTGAGTGTTGTGTGCCAAACTCCTAGAAAATGATAACCTAATTGATAGTTTGTAGTTTCATATATGTTTCCCAAGTTGTCCTCAGAAAATAAAAATAAAAATTGAAGTTGTGTTTTTGCCTAGAAATTTTTTGCATGACATTCTGGTATTAGAGCCTAGTTTTGTAACATAGGGCATTAATGGGTCCATGAACAAAGGTACAATTTGAATGTTAGTAATAAAAGAGGAAATTTTATGAACCTATATTTTAAGCTAGTTATCTCTATGAGTGAGTTGAGTGAAAACCTAACATCCTTAGGTAAACAACTTAGGGCTAGCGATCTTGAATTATTGATAACAACAATGAGCTTGTAATTGGATGTGTGTAAATATGGCCTTGATTAACACACACACTTCAACATGATCTTTATTTGAAGATTCATCCTGGAATGAACATGAGAATAGTCTGGCAAGGTGACCTGTTGCCTTCTATCTAGGGGGATTTTACCTGCTTATGCTCTCAGATTTGAGGTATAGATAATTAGACCATCTAGAAGGAAGGGTTTTGAATGTAACTATATCATTATGAAAATTAATCTATATGAATTGCAAGCATTAATCTAAAAAGGAATAGAAGAAATTAAGCTACATGTATGCATTGTTTAATCTAAATGATACTAAGATATTAAGAAAAAGCACATATAAATCTATGAAAGTGAGTATGCAATCTGACATCAATTCAATAGCATGATAATTCAACCCCTTTGATAAGGAATTAGGAGTCTCTTAAATAGAATTCCTGGAATCCATCAACTGCTAAGATCAACTTGGATCAATGGTCAGGATTGAAGCAAGATTCAATTAAAATGGAAACTTCCTTAAGAAAGGAGAGTTAAGTAAGCTTTTCATGAGTGAGAGAACATGTTAACTAGATTAATTCTAATTTTAGAGATAGTTCATTCAGAGTTTCCATTTTGAACTAAAGAGAAGATTTAGGAAGAATATTTAATTTTATAAAATGAGATATGATCTCATAATTGCCTTTTTCATTTAATTGAATAATCACATTCAATTAATTAAAGTGAACATAATTATTAAATTAAATATTTTTAATTCCTTAGTACATTAGCCTTAGAGAATAATTTAATTTAATTAAAGTATAAATACTTAAAATTAAATTAAATCATAATCAGTAGGTTTAATGTGACTAATTTGAGTTAATACTTTAGGAATTAAATGAATAGCATGATTAATGCAGATTAGGGTTGTCTACATCTGACAATTAAGTCAAGTAGCAAGAATCAGAATAAGAATTGCCTAGTGAAATAGGACTTTAGGTTTGATCAGAATAGATCAGAATTGGTGATCATGGCAATGAGCCAATTTTGGGGTATTACATTTTGCCCCTCTTTGAATGAATGTATGAGCAACACATTTGATTCAAAGAAAATCAGAAAGAATGATGCAAAGATGAGATTGGTTTTGAAGTTGATGATATAGAGACCAATTGATAATATTTTAAGGACCATCTCTAGAATAGAGCTTAATCCCAAGGAATCCAAGCAGAATACCTAGATACCCAAAAATTGATAAGCATTTTAAAGGTTTCCTTCAGAAAAAAGTTTAACCTTTAAGGATCCAAATAGAATGTCTGGATACCCGAGATTGATAACATTTAAAAGATCATCTCCAGAATGGAGCTTAACCTTTAAGGATCTAGATAGAACACTTAGATACCTGAGAGTGATAGCATTTAAAAGATTATCTCCAAAATAGAGCTTTAACCTTTAAGGATCTAGATAGAACACCTAGATACTTGAGAGTGATAACATTTAAAAGATTATCTCTAGAATAGAGCTTAACCTTTAAGGATCCAGATAGAACACCTAGATACCTGAATTGATAGCATTTAAAAGATTATCTCTAGAATAGAGCTTAATCTTTAAGGATCCAAATAGAACACCTAGATACCTAAGATTTCATAAGCATTTAAAAGATTATCCCCAGAACGGAGCTTAATCTTTAAGGATCTAGATAGAACATCTAGATACTTGAGATTTGACAAGAATTTTAAAGGTTTCCTTTAGAATGAAGTTTAACATTTAAGGATCTAGATGGAACGTCTAGATACCTGAGATTGATAGCATTTAAAAGATCATCTCCAGAATGGAGCTTAACCTTTAAGGATCTAGATAGAACACCTAGATACCTGAGAGTGATAGAATTTAAAAGATCATCTCAAGAATGAAGCTTCAACCTTTAAGGATCCAGATAGAACACCTAGATACTTGAGATTGATAAAAGATAGCAAGATCAAATTATAAGTCATAGAATCATCCCCAGAACAAGGCTTGATCCTTAGGAGTTAGGGTTTAGACTTCCCAATACCTGTCCATCAAACTTTGAGAAGAGTTGTTATAAGATTGATCAGTTGATAAAAAGATAAGATAGATAGCAAAGATGCCAGAAAAAGGGGGATGGGATGCCCCAAGTGATAAGATGCCCCGAGTGATAAGATGCCCCAAGTGATAAGGACATAAGATGGGAACAAGATGCCCCGAGCAATAAAGATTCAAATTGATTTGAATTTCAAGTTCAATGATGTAATCATCCAGCCCCCACGAGAGTGAAATTGAAAGATGACACACTAGAAATATGATATAAAGCAGTATACAAAGAGATATAGAAGAAATTTGAGATGTAGTAGAGTGTAGAAAGGATCAGAATGATTAGAAGAAAATATGAAGAGATCAGAATGATCTAAAGAATATTGGAAGTCAATCCAAAGTGATTTCGAGGTCCAAAAGACCAAGTTTGACCAATAGTTGATCAGATTTGACTTTTTTGAGAATTAATTTTGAAAATTTGAAGAATTTTGAGTTGAAAAGATTCCAAGAATCACAATCACAAAGTATCAAAAAAATTTGGACTGCACAAGCGTTTGATCAGGTTGGTCCCAAAATTTTAAAATGCATTTTTGAGTGACTTGGGTGTGTCAGATTTTGAATTCGATCCCAAAAATGAATTCATAGTAGCTAATGTAGCCAAGAGAGTGATTAATCAATCATTTGTGTAGTCATGAAGAACACAATGCTTTGAAGAAGCCAACAATTCCTCATCACAAAGGAGGGGAATAGAGTTGCAATTGAATCATGTGCTTATGCAAGTGAAGTATGCAATGCAAGACTATGTTAAATGCAACCCTAGGTTTGATTACCAAGCCTCGACCATTTATCATCATTGAGCATAGGACAAAATACCATATGTCATACAATTCCCACTGACATTGCAATCATGAGAATATGAATAGGACATATATTATAAGTTTGTCAGGATTAAATGTAAGCATTTGAGTCACATGAAGCCAGAATGACCAGAACATTTGTCCCTTTTAATATAGCAAGTTAACATAAGCATCAAAGCATAAATGCTAGGATGACCAGAATGTTGCTTGTATGGTAGACACACTAGACACATGGGAGATCCCTCTTATTCTATGTAATCAGTAAGTATTCTATTCGCAATGACCCTTGCATTCATAACCTCAGACAGAAATGTGCTAGGTAAACTCATAGTGACCCATACGTTCACTTAAGAGGACAAGTATTAGTATATACTTTAGCATGAAGAGTTCACTCCAACAGACAAGGAGAAGTACCAGCATTATTGATGTACTCATATAAAAGGAGTCAAGGTACACCCAGCCATCCAATGCGAGATGGAGGCTCTTATAGTGGACACCCCTCTCATAGGAATATGTCAACTAATTGGACCTAAATTGCAAACAAAAAGAAAAAGATCATGCCCCCATTCATTACTTCTCTAATTAGAAATGACATCATTGAGTTGGTCGAAGGGACATGATAAAGAAAAAACAAAACAAAAAAAGAAAAAAAACTCAAGATATCCAAACAAGTATGTCATTTTGAAACTATTATTTGTCATGGGATTGATGTCAAGTGTCAGTGTCTAGAATATTTTTTTGAAAAAAATCTCTTTAGTAGGGTGACAACAGTTGGTAGACATAGTCAAAATGATTGGTGGCTGAGGTCAAAGGAGAATCTTCATGATGAAGAACCTAAGGAGGACTGAGCGACAGTAGATTAACACAACCATGATGACTGGTGACTGACACAAGAGAGATCTTCCATAAAGGAATATGGAGATATGACCCAAGCAATAGTAGGCAAACATAGCTAAAACAATTGGTGATTGTTGCGAAAGAGATTCGACAAGGAAAATCTTGAGAATGAGTGACACTGGTGATAGTAGGCAGATGTAGTGAGGACCATTGGTGACTATCACGAAGGAGATTATATGAGGATAATCTTGGAAAGAGTGATACTGGTGATAGTAGGCAGACACAACTAGAACAACCAATGACTATCATGAAAGAGATTCTATGAGGAGAATCTCGAAAGGAGTGACACTAGTGATAGTAGGTAGACACAACTAGAATGATCGGTGATTTTTGTGAAAGAGATTCTATGAGGAGAATCTTGAAAGGAGTCACACTTAAAGGGGAATGCCACTGAGCTATGACAAGATTCAATCCATGGATACATGAGAAAAAAGTAGGAAATGCAATAAAGCAACTGTACAAAGAGCTAGAAGATGCACTACAATATGGTGTGTTGGGAACAAGAGGCACCTGTTTACCAAGTTTTCACCTTCTTGGCAAGATTTTCTCTTTTTTGCTACCATGATGTCTATTTCTAGGTTTTCACCAATGGCACTTTTCTTGTTTTTTCAATTTTTTTTGGATTTTTCCTTTTTTTTTTCTTTTTTTTGTATTTTTTTTTTTTCAATTTTTTTAAAATTACCAAGGTGCCTATTGCTAGGTTTTCACTAGGGTAACAATTTTTCCAAGACTTTTTCAAATTTTAGAACTTTTTTAGAGATTACTAGCTCTCACGTAGGATTACCTTGATTTTGTTCTAGTGTCTAGCAAGGTGTAGGACAAGAAGTATTAGCAAGTTTGGAGGATAAGTGGAGATGGATAGGCAAGAAGTATGAAGCTATGAATGTTACCCTCAAGGAAATCCTTCACAAGATTACCCAAGCTAGGGAAAAGTATAACAATATAAGCTCATGGTGTAATGAAGGGTGTCACGTAAGTAATCCAAGAAAGTGATGATGTCAAGAGATTGCTAAGAACTGAGTTTTCTTCTTTCTTTTGTTGATCAAGACAAAAAGGGTTAACTAAATAAGATATCAAAGTTTGTTATGGAGGTTATGAGTGAATGACTTTAGGAATGAGGACATCTAAAGGATAAGCAAGATCATGATAGGATGTCATGGATGGAAGAATTATGCATGATGCCTGTTTACCAAGTTTTCATCATGGTACTTGTCCAAGGTACCACAAGAAGTGGTTTTCACCATTGGATGGATTTATTTTTCTTGACTTTTCCTACCAAGGCGCCTGTTTCCAGGTTTTCACCAAGGCACATTGTTTTTTTTTTTTTTTGGATTTTTAGAGTTTTTGGAAAGAATTCAAGCCTTTCTCAAGTTATATAGCATGCCTATAAGAAATATAAGCTATGATAAGCCAAGGCGATAGCAAGGCACAATCAAAGATGCTGATCAGGTAATGGAAGGGAAATGATAGGAAAATGAGAGGTAGATGGAGGATAAGGTTGTTGGTTTTGGAAGACTGAAACAAGAAATGATGGTAAGCAAGCATAAGATTTAGAGGATCTCATGAGGGTGGATGAGATATTAGGCAAGATCAACATTGACACACACCTTGAAGGGTAGTGGAATGAGGGAAGAAATATGGATGAAATAGATTGAGGCTTAGATACATGAGCTAGCAAAGCCTCTTTGGAGAGGGGTGGAGTAGAAAGTTTTGAAACCTTTTTAGGAACAAGTAGAAGTTTCATTTGAACCATTACTAGACATGGTTTCATGAGGTTGATCCTTCTTGAGAGTATAATCTATAGTAGATGAGAGCTTAGATTTTCAAATTATGTCATTGTCAAAGAGATCTTGGATCTTGTTTTTCAGCTCCTTACAATGTGAAGTTTTATGTAAATTATGTCCATGATAAGCACAATAGTTACTCATAAAGGAAACTCCTGCCAAAGTGACCTTAGGTAACACAATGAGTTTCTTTTGAAGAATTTCTTCCAAAGTTGATTCATAAGATATTCCCAAAGGGGTGAAATCATGCTTTGGTTTAGGTTCCCAAGGTTTTTCTTCAAAGATATTTCTAGATTTCCTAGGTGTATGTGAGGTGTTCTCAGATGTTTTGGATTCAAGATCACAAGAATGTGATTTTTGGTTGTCATAGGAGGAAGGGAAATTTTCTCTCAAGAATAATTTTTTTGATGATATTTCATCTTCCTCCTTTAGTCTTTGAAGTTGAGCACTCATTGATTGGATTTGTTGCTTCATGTTTGCAATAAGTAGCTTTTCTTCCTCACTAGGAATATTGGATTTAATGCATTTGTTGTTAGCCATCTTGATGTACTATGTTTCAAGTAGCGACAAACAAGTTTTAGAACATAAGTCAAGTTGCCACAATCATAGACAATGATGAAAAGCAAAAGCTTAGACAAGGAGCACACTACAACATAGTCTCAATAGGACAAGATAAGAGTGTTGTATACTAAGGCATGAATAGTTTAATTTGAAGGCTAGAACAACCAAAGATTATGACTATCATAATGCAGAGTATGAAAAGCACTAAAAAATGAGAATCAAGAAAACTAAAAGATGATACTAGTCAAAGTATAGGTCACAAATCTTCAGCTAAGAAAAATGCCACTATTTGGGACCATTTTTAGACAAAGAAGCAGTAAATTGATGTAAGAAATAGACTTGGTATAGAGCACAAATAGCTCTAACAAACTAACTTTACAATTTAGATTCAAGATCTCACATGAAGATCCTTTGAGAGGTGCATGAGAAATTACATAGGGCCATGTGAAGACTCAGGACAACATAAGAATTTTGCACAAGGATGTGCTCTAGGCTGTGCAAAGAAGTACAAGGTTTGACAACAAAATAAGGACACTAAGACTAGATCTCATGCGAAGATGTACAACTTTTTGTGCAAGAACCTTGATAGAGCCGCACAAAGATGTGGTAGGACAACAAGTATTCACACAAAATTTTGCAAACTGTGTGCGAAAATGGAAACTAGACTAACAATTGAACTAGATTTTGAAAAGACTTTGAAGATTTTAGACACTTTTGGATAGATTGTTGATTCATTTGGTAGATTTTAGACTGATAGCAAGGTTGATTTTCAAGTGTTGAAACAACATTTTCTTTTGAACAAGGAAAATGTTTTCAACAAGACACGAGAAGCAAGAAGTAGTCGAATACAATCCAACTGAGGGCAAAGCAACTTAGAGGGATAGGGGAGTCTTGACTTTCAGTTTGTTTGAGCAAGTTTAGACATGTTTAGGACTCGATAAGAAACACACTTTATCCCTAGAAACAAAAAATGGTAGAGAAGGAAAAACCTTAGTCCCACATCTTATGTGCATGTGTGTACCTCACACAACCATGTCACCCCCTAGAGGGCACCCATATTTTTGGTATATTCAAAGGACTCAATAGTATATGCTAAATGAGCACCCTTGTGGCAGGGGATGAGTGTGTATACCACCTTCAAACATCCAGTAGCATGCCTATGGTGAGTTCTATAGGAGAGATTTTTCCCCCTCCTTGCACAAAGATTATGCCTCCTTTCAGAGGTGAACCGGGTAGCTTCTAACTAAGAGGTTTTTACTTGGCTTCCATTCGAATTAATCCACAGTGGCTCCACAAGTAGAGTTGAGGCTAGCAACCCACACTAGAATCTAAAAGTGCACACTACTTGATTCACAATCCAGGGGCCAACATTGACCAGTGCATAGACAAAGCCTCTCCTTGACATGCGATGTCAAGAGTGAAGGAGAGGAAATTAATCCGGCCTTGGAGTCTTTTTCTCTACAAGGCTTCTTTATTATAGTGAGTTGGAATCTCCAGTGAAAGGAGTGTGCTCACTTGGGTCATTCCCAAAGGTTGGATCACTCTGGTAGGCCCTCTAAAGGATTGACTCAAACAAGTGGTTCAATCGCAAGGGTCAAAGTTTTTGATTTCCCTCAAGGGGAAAGAGCATACTCCTCTACCTTACTTTCTCACCCAAACACGTAAAACAAGTTAATTTACCGAATTAGCTTAATCAATCCAGACTTGTCCTTTCTCAAGATTTTGATTCCCTAAAAGAAAACCACATCCCTTCATAGAAAAGGACCCATACTAGAGAACCACCAAGTTGCTTGCCTTCTTCAGAATGTCATCTTTCAGAAGCATCTAGGTTTTTGATTCACCCTTGGTCATGACCTCGAAGTGGTGAAGAGCATAATCCCCTATTCTTCTATCTTGCACCCTAGGAAGTTCACAAGCCCTAATTAGACTATATTTTGAAAATAGGAAAGAAGGCACATTGTTTAGTGGGTTTTAATGTTGATCTTTGACAAACATATCTTCGACAACGTCCTACAAACACACAGTTAGTTCATGTTTTGAGAGTTTGTCTAAATGAGTCTTTGTCAAACATCCTAAAAACAACTATTAGGCTGTAAAAAATTAGAAAAATCAAAATAAAAATGCTTTGGAGAAAATGCGTCAGTCAAACAGAAGCTTAACTATGGGAAAATAAAATTTAACTTTTTTTTGTTCTTTTTTATACCCATGAAAAAGCTTAGAAAATGTCAAAACCTATGAAAACATCAAAAGTCAAAATTCATTTTATACTCATTTTAAAAAAAAATAAAAAAATAAATTATTATTTAAATTAAAAAAACTGAAATAAAGATGCTCCAAGACCATAAGTTAATGAAATCAAATGATAAACAACATTAAAAATCTGCATCCTAAAGTGTGTTGTTGCAAGATCTCGCGTAAAATCTTGTACAGGCCCCTGCAAAATCTTTCATAGACCCACGTGAAATCTTACAGACATGTATGTATTATTTAATCTAAATGATATTAAGATATTAAGCAAAAGCACATATAAAGCTGTGAAAGTAAGTATGCAATCCAACAGTAATTCAATAGCATGAGAATTCAACCCCTTTGATAAGGAATTAGGAGTCTCTTAAATAGAATTCCTAGAATCCATCAACGAATAAGATGAACTCGGATCAACGAGTAGGATTGAAGCAAGATTTAGTTAAAATGGAAACTTCCTTAAGAAAGGAGAGTTAACTGAGCTTTTCATGAGTATGAGAACAAGTTAACTAGATTAATTCTAATTCGAGAGATAGTTCACTCAGAGTTTCCATTTTGAACTAAAGAGAAGATTTAGGAAGAATATTTAATTTAATAAAATGAGATATGACCTCATAAATGCCTTTTTAATTTAATTGAATAATCACATTCAATTAATTAAAGTGAACATAATTATTAAATTAATTATTTTTAATTCCTTAGTACATTAGTCTTAGGGTATAATTTAATTTAATTAAAGTATAAATACTTAAAATTAAATTAAATCATAATCAGTAGGTTTAATGTGACTAATTCGAGTCAATAATTTAGGAATTAAATGAATAACATGATTAATGCAGATTAGGGTTTTCTGCATCTGACAATTAAGTCAAGTAGCAAGAATCAGAATAAGAATTGCCTAGTGAAATATGATTTTAGGGTTGATCAGAATAGATCATAATTGGTGATCATGGCAATGAGCCAATTTTGGGGTATTACAGTAATAACAATACAAAGATACAATAATACAATAAAGAAAAATAACATCTTATTACAAAAGAGAGTATGATTTCCTGAGAGAATCAAGCCATGATGGGTATTGAATTTTTGAAAGGGGAAGTAAGTTGTAGACCTTAAATGGATAATATTACTCAGTACTGATATTATATTTGAAACTTTAGAGGGTCATACTATGAAGTGAGAGAAGCAGTAACGGTGAATGTGTGAAACTACAATCCTTAATAATATGGGAATAAGGAAACATGTATAGCACTCCTTCATAGCTATAAGATCGAAGTGGACCATGATCATATCATGCATAAAGGAAGTTCTAAGACATACCAAGATTCAAAAGGATTGGGAAAATTTATGACTTAATTCAATGATAGTATATCCTTAAGTAAAATTGAGGAACCTTAATAGAACTAGTTTTATACCTTTGGATTAACACAATTCTCTTAATTAAAATCGATAAGAATGAAAAATAGAAGAGAATCATAAGGTTGTGAATAACTACCCTACCATGTAGTTCTAGTGGAACAATGACTGACTAGTATGCATTGATGGCAATGTTTTATGATTTAACTATCTTTGACAATGACTCCATAACTCAATAATGGAAGCCACACATGAAGATAGAGAGTAGGAGATTCTCCTTAAATTGTGATATTTTAAGGATGATAGCCCTATTAGTACCCCCTTTATAAGACATATTACAAAATTTTTAGTGCAAACCCATTCCTTAGAGAATTCATCATTATACCTAAAATGGTGCTTGTTAGGAAAGCGTGTTAGATTAATATAAAGGTATCTCATTGGTACTTCTAGTCATGACCTTTCGTACAACTAAAGGTCCATTAGTATAATTTGTGTAGAATCTCTACCCTAGACAAATTTTAGTGGTTGTTCATAGCAATAGGTAGAAAGGTAAGAAACCATAGTCTATTGAAGAATGAGCTCCTAGACTCAACAATCTCATCAATAATAAGTGTTGGATCACACTCCCAATTTTGGGAATATACTAAAAATTAAAAGAGAGAGTTTTCTTCGCATACCATTGATTTTTAATGTAGCTATAAAACAACTTTCCTCTTCTTCCATTAGGAATCTTTCATATGACCACATCATTCTTGAAAATTTGATTTGATGTGAATCATTGTTCTTCTCAAATTTTGGTATATTTTGCCAACTTTGTGGAGTATTTATTACATTTATTTCTTATTATGGTCTCATTTCCTTAGGGACATCCTTTGTTTTACTTGAAGATTTATCATTGTGGCCACACTTGTGTTTATTTTCCTTTAATTGGCTATTTGTTTCTCGGATTTAAGTTATTTACGAGGCATTTTCTTGTGAATAAGTGTGTTTTACTACAATTTATGAAATGACCATACAAAGAGGTATTCCTGATAATTTGTGTGGGAAAGTGGGACACCATAAGATTTGTTGACATTATAGTCAAGTTTTTTTATTAGTGACACACACTTAATTAGATAGTTAGCAACTACCAAGCTTATTGTATAGTTAATAGTGTTAACCAAGTAATTTAGGCTCTACCAAGTTTTATAGTTGCTAGTGAGTTCAAGGAACAACATTTAGTTTGCACCAAGTAGGTTCTACCAAGTTGATGATTATTAGTGTTAACCAAGCTTCATAGTGTTTACCAAGTTTCTTAGTGAAAACTGAATTCTCCAGTGTTTACTGAGTTTGTAGCTTCAGTGATGTGAGTCTAGTATTGACTGAGCTATACAGTGCCAACCATGTAATTCAATTTATACTGAGCTCATAGTGATAGTTTTGACCGAGCTATGTAGTGTCAACCAAGTGATTCAATTTATATGCTGAGTTTCACAGTATTCAGTGAGTCACCAATGTAGACTGATTTCAAACTACTTGGAAGTGATCAATATGGATTGTGCTTCTATGTCTACCAAGTGCATGACAATTTTGAGCATTGACACTAGTTGCTGAGTATTAGAACCTCATCGAGTTTTTCTTCAAAACTCGAGTACTTGCAGTTGGGCCAACTTTGTGTATTTTGGTGAAACTTGTATTATAGCTGACCTTGATGCCTTGTAATTTGGATTGGTATATATATAATGTATTGTAGTACATCCAAAGGTAAGAAATAAGATTATTAGATGCAAAATACAAAGAGAAGAACTGCAAAGTAAAAGGCTACAATAGTATAAGGAGCACCAAAGATTTATCTATCACAGCAAGGTGATCATTACACTCAAAGGAATCTTATTCAACAAATCAAGTTGCAGATTAGAGATCAGTCACTAGTTCATCCTAATAGGTGGAATAGTTAAATCCTTTCACAAGGTAGACTTAATAGTCTTTTATAAATCTCTATACCAAGTGCATGCTTCATTCTATGTTTGTAAATCCTTTTGCAAGGTGGACCTAGCAGTCTTTTTTGCTCCTAATAGGGTAGATCATTAGAAGTGATCACTGTAAGCCTTAACATGCCAACTTTATACCTCAGTATTAAAGCTTGTGGGTATCATCCCCACCCTAGTTTTACTTTCTATTTGAAAGGTTTCTTGGTCACCATATTTTGTGTCAAAGTTGTTGGATAATGTTGTCCTTGATGTCACACAAATGTCATATCAGTCATTAGTTTCAAGTTCACCAAGGTTAGACAGTCTGAAATGCAATTTATAGTACCAACCAAGCTCACTTGGTCATCAAAGGAAATGTGGAAGACAATGTTAAATGAGCTAACTCGGTCACTGAAGGAAATGTGAAAAGCTAGTGTTAACCAGGATTCACTCGGTCTCCAAAGGTTAGTTTTCATCGAGCTCACTTAGTCATCAAATGAATTATGGTAAAGTTAGTGTTAACCAAGCTTCACTCGGTCTCCAAAGGTTAGTTTCCACCGAGTTCACTTGGTCATCAAATGAATTATGAAAAAGTCAGTGTTAACCGAGCTTCACTCGATCTCCAAAGGTTAGTTTCCATCGAGCTCACTCAGTTATCTCAGGAAACTCAGTAATTACCAAGTTCTCCCGGCGATTGATGGTTTGTCACGAAGTTCGCTATATCAACCAGACTCAGTCAGTTAACACAAGAATTATTTTCTGAACAAAGTTCACCGTGCAAGGTCAGCCAGTATAGGGATTTGCTAATTAATTACTTTTAGTCGACTATTGTAATTGTTTGTTTTAGTCAGTGATTTGAGCCAACTAAGATAATCTAAAAGGTATATATGGTTATTCAAGTTATGAATTAAAGTGTGATTATGAAAAAGTTATGAATGCAAATTATAGTATGAAGAGGTGAATGTTGAGAAAAGTCTGATGGAGGATCAGATGTGTTAAAGGAGCTGCAAAGTTGCATTTGATCAGTAAGGATCCAGTCAAGCATCATAGAGATCTACAATCAGCAAAGATAAGTTGCACATTATATCAGGTCATTTCATTGTTGCTTTCTAACCATTGTAACAGTGTATTCAAAATCTTTTAACAGAGTTGGTTTAACAGCCATTCAATAAATCCTCTAACAAGGTGACATTTTAGTTGAATTGTTCTAAATACCTCTAGCAAGGCCATTCCTAATAGGGTGATTAAATCCTTTAACAGGGTCACACCTAACAGTGTGTTTTTGTAACCTTTAACAGGGTTGGCTCCTAATAGGGCTCACTTTAGAAGAGTGAAAAAGTTATATTGGTGGTTTTTCCCATATTGGGTTTCCATGTTAAAACTGGTGTCTCTTGTGTTCTTAATTGCTAAATTACTTTGTGCATAATATCATATCAGTTCTTAATATTTATCATTTGATGCATTATCAAGTTTCAACATTTTATTAATCAGATCAAAGGTATATTCAGACATCTTAGGGACTGTGGAAAGTTTTTGGAGTAACTGATTCACCCCCTCCCCCTCTCAGTTACTCTATTCTCATTTCCAACAATTGGTATCAGAGCTTTTGGTGCTTGCAAGAAAAGATTTCAAGGATCTAAGCCTAAGATCAAGATGTCTTACAAAAGAGAAATTCCAAAACTCAACAGAGATAACTTCTCCGCATGGCAAGCATTGATGAGACTTCACCTGGCTACTATTGGTGATACTGGACTAAAATACCTTGAAGAAAAATATGAAGAACCTCCTGGCACATTGTCTGTCAATGACATTACTGAAAAGAAGACTCACAACAATATGATGATAGACATAGCATCCGCTCTCAGTTATGAAGAATTTGATAACATTAAGGACTGCACAACTGCCTTTGAGATGTGGAACAAGCTAAAAGAGATCTATGGAGGAGATGATAATGTAAGAAGAGAAAAAGCAGAAAGTCTAAGAGGACAATTTGATCAAATGAGGATGAAAACATTGCAAAATATGTTGAAAGAGTTTAAACATGTGTTAGTGCAATCAGAGCATCTAGAGGTGATATCAAAGGAGAAATAGTTATAAGCAAAGTTCTCAAATCCTTGCTTCCTATTTATGCAATTAGAGTTTCTGCAATTCAGGAAAGAAGGTGTGAAGCAAATCATCAGATAAATCTTGAGGCCATAGTTGGAAGACTAACTGCATTTGACTAGATAACTTTGACAACTATGTTCCAGCCTCCAAAAAAATTGAATCAACATTTCAAGCCAAGCTCTCACTCAAAGGGAAAAACAAAAAGGATAAGGAATCTCAGTCAGAAAGTGAAGATGAATCAATCCAAAGTTCAGACAGTGATCTTGAAGTGATTGAAGCTCTACTAGCAAGAAAATACTCTAGAAGTAGAGGAAAATACAAAGGTAAAGTTCTTCTAATCTGTTTTTCTTGTGAAGAAATTGGTCATATTGCAGCAAGGTGTCCAAACAAGCAAAAAAATGATGAAAAGAAAGATTACAAATGTAATGGCAAGAAAGACTTCAAAACATCCAAGAACAAAGGTAAGAAATCATGCTTCATGGCTGAAAATTCTAAAGATTCTGATAATAGTGAGGATGAAATTGTTTATATTGCTGTTAAAGATGATTCTGACAGTGATGAGGAAGATAAAATGGCACTTGTCTCTCATGTAAGTAAGAATGATACGTGGATTATAGATAGTGGTTGCTCACATCATAGACTGGTGATAAAACTAAGTTTGATCAGTTTGAAGACTATGATGGTGGCAGTGTAAGGTTTGGTAATTATGAACCTTATTTCATAAAAGGAAGAGGAAGAATCTATCTAACCAAAAAACTTGTATGTAATAATGCCTATTGGGTTGAAGGTCTTAAATATAATTTTCTAAGTGTGGCACAGTTACTCAATATTGGATTCAAGGTGGAATTCATGCATGGAAAAGCAAGACTGTTGAATGAGCAAGGAAAGCTGATAGGATCTAGCACCCAAATTAAAGGTAACTTGTTCTATCTAGAACTTGGTGAATGCTCATGTTTTATTGCTCAAATTGAAGAAAGTTGGTTATGGCATAAAAGGTTGTGTCATGTGAATTTTGATAACCTGGTAAAAATAAGCAAATTCAAAAAAGTAAGAGGCATTCCTAACATTAAGAAATCTGAGGTTGGACTATGCAAGAATTGTTAGATTGGTAAAATGGGAAAGACTAGTTTTAAAAGTAAGAACTATCAGTCTGAAGATATATTGGAAATTGTGCATACTGATTTATGTGGACCCATTGGAATAGAAAGCTATACTGGAGAAAAGTTTTTCATTCTTTTTGTTGATGACTACTCAAGAATGATGACTGTCATGTATCTAAGGAACAAATCAGAAGTATTTGAGAAATTCAAATGGTATTTAGCAAGAGTAGAAAAAGAAACAAGAAAAAGACTAAAATGCTTAAGGTAAGATAGAGGTGGTGAATTCATCTCACATGAATTCAACAACTTCTGCATTGAAAAAGGTATTAAAAGATAGGTCTTAGCACCAGGAACTCCTGAACAAAATGGAATAGCTGAAAGAAGAAACATATCCATTATGGATTGTGCAAGAACCTTGATGATAGAAAAGAAGGTTGCTATCAAATATTGGAAGGAAGCCATCAGCACTGCAGTTCATACCTTAAACTAAGTACAGTTGAAGAAGGACTCATTCAAAACTCCCTATGAATTATGGTATGGCTACAAACCCAATGTAAGTTATCTAAAAGTATTTGGAAGCAAATGTTATATTTTGAAAGAATCAAGAAAAGGAAAATTTGATTTAAAAGGTGATGAAGGAATATTTTTAGGATATTCTTGCAAAAGAAAAGAATATAGATGTTTAAATCTATCCACTCACAAAGTTATAGAAAGTGCACATATGAAAGTTGATGAGTTTGTAGACAAATCTAAAAATGAAAACAAAAGGGTACCTGAAGATTACAGAAGATTTGTTTACATTGAACTAGATACTATACCAAGCATATCATTCACTGAAGAATCCTCAACTCCCGAGTCATCAGTAATCGAGCTGCAAAAAGTTCAAATCGAGCCACAACAATATTCAGACACTACCGAGCAAGTATCTACCGAGTTTGAAGAACTTGAGCCAATTCTTACCGAACCAGAACAACCTGAACATGAAATTGAAGCACAAGGAGATAGCAATGAAACTCATTTAAGAGGAAAAGAACCTATATTAGCTAAATATGTCAGAAGGCATCATGCACCAGATCAGATCATTGGAGACAAGTCTGAAGGAACTTTGACAAGAAGCAAACTGAAAAATACTTGTTTACTTACTGATTTTGAACCTAGAAGCATTAAAGATGCATTAACAAATGATAGTTGGATTGAGGCAATGAACGAGGAAATAGAAAAGATAGAGAAGAACAAGACATGGACTCTAGTACCTAGGCCTAAAAATAAGAATGTAATTGGAACCAAGTGGATATTCAGAAACAAGTTGACTAAAGATGGTAAAGTATCCAAAAACAAAGCCAGATTGGTATGCAAAGGATACTCTCAAGAAGAAGGCATAGATTATGGAGAAACCTTTGCTCCTATTGCAAGATTAGAAGGAGTCAAAACCTTACTTGCATATGCTGCTCACAAAGGATTTAGAGTTTATCAGATGGATGCCAAGTTAGCATTCCTCAATGGAATATTGGATGAAGAGGTTTACATTGAACAACCTGACGGCTTTATTGATCCAAATAAAAGGGACATGGTCTGCAAATTACACAAGGCACTGTATGGTCTAAAACAAGCCCCCAGAGCATGGTATGAAAGATTGCATAACTATCTTATTCAGATTGGTTTTCAAAGAACTAATGATAATAGTAGCTTGTATATAAAAGAAGGACCAGATAATAAGATTGTCTTGGCAGAAATATTTGTAGATGATACTATTTTCACAGGGCATGATGATCTTTGCAAAGAATTTTTAGAAAAAATGAACAAGGAATTTGAAATGTCTATGTTTGGTGAAATAAAATTCTTTGTTGGTCTTCAAATTCAACAAAATAAGAATGGCATCTACATCACTCAATCAAAATACATCAATGAGATATTGAAAAAGTTTGGTATGGAGGACTGTAAACCTATTGGAACTCCAATGTGTACTGGATTGAAACTCACCAAAGATGATGAATCCAAAGAGGTAGATCAAAGATTGTATAGATCTATGATTGGAAAATTGCAATACGTAGTTCATACTAGGCTAGATATTGCCCTTGCAGTTGGTATTGTTGCAAGATTTTGAGCAAAGCCAAGAGAAACTCACTTGATGACAATCAAAAGAATAATGAGATATTTGAAAGGAACTGAAGATTATGGCTTATGGTACAAATTTGGAGGTAATTTGGATTTGAAAGTGTTTACTGATGCTGATTGGGTAGGAAACCTTGATGACAGAAAAAGCACAAGTGGAGGAGCATTCTTTCTTGGAAAAAGATTGGTTTCCTGGACAAGAAAAAAGGAGAATTGTACATCCCAATCTACAACAAAGGCAGAGTATGTTGCTACAGCAGTAAACTGTTCAAATATTGTTTGGTTTAAGTAGTTATTTCAAAGAATGAAGATGGAAATCAAAGAACCAATTGTCATGTTTTGTGACAATACTGGTGCAATCAACATATCTAAGAATCCAGTGATGCATTCCAAGACCAAGCATATTGCAATAAAATATCATTTTGTCAGAGAGTTGGTACAAGACAAGGAGATCAGATTGGAATATGTCCATACAAAAGAACAAATTGCTAACAAAACGCCATTACCTAAGGATGCATTTTTGTATCTCAGAGGTAAGTTAGGGGTCATTCCCCTATCTGAAGTCCACTAGAAATAAGTTCTAGTAATGCATCAACACATACAGGATTGAAGATCTATCTGTTGATGCTGTTTCATCAGAAATCATTGCATATGAATCAGTACTAAAGGTACATTATAAATCACTTAACTTCTATTGTCTTTGGCATGTGTTGTCAAAGAGGGAGAGATTTTACTGTCATATCCTTCTGAAATTTGTGAAGTTTTGAAAAGTTTTCCATGAAGTCCCTTAACAGAGTGAGACTATTGAAAGAGGAAGAAGTCTGTTATCTTGTTGAACTTGTTTTCAAAATTTCATTTCTATTATGACATGTTGTGTTGCCATCAATGCCAAAGAGGGAGATTGTTGGATAATGTTGTCCTTGATGTCACCCAAATGTCATATCAGTCATTAGTCTCAAGTTCACCGAGCTTAGATAGTTTGAAATGCAATTTACAGTACCAACCGAGCTCACTCAATCATCAAAGGAAATGTGGAAGACAGTGTTAACCGAGCTAACTCGGTCAACGAAGGAAATGTGAAAAGCTAGTGTTAACCGAGATTCACTTAGTCTCCAAAGGTTAGTTTCCACCAAGCTCACTTGGTCATCAAATGAATTATGGAAAAGTCAGTGTTAACCAAGCTTCACTCGATCTCCGAAGGTTAGTTTCCACCGAGCTCACTCGGTCATCAAATGAATTATGGAAAAGTTAATGTTAACTAAGCTTCACTCGGTATCCAAAGGTTAGTTTCCACCGAGCTCACTCGGTTATCTCAGGAAACTCAGTAATTACTGAGTTCTCCCAGTGATTGATGGTTTGTCACGAAGTTCACTGTATCAACCGAGCTCAGTCGGTTAACACAGGAATTATTTTCTGAACAAAGTTCACTGTGCAGGGTCAACCAGTATAGGGATTTTCTAATTAATTAATTTTAGCCGACTATTGTAATTATTTGTTTTAGTAAGTGATTTGAGCCGACTAAGATAATCTGAAGGTATATATGGTCATTCAAGTTATGAATTAAAGTGTGATTATGAAAAAGTTATGAATGCGAATTATAGTATGAAGAGGCGAATGTTGAGAAAAGTTTGATGGAGGATCAGATGTGTTAAAGGAGCTGCAAAGTTGTATTTGATCAGTAAGGATCCAGTCAAGCATAACAGAGATCTGCAATCAGCAAAGATAAGTTGCACATTATATTAGGTCATTTCATTGTTGCTTTCTAACCATTGTAACAGTGTATTCAAAATCTCTTAACAGAGTTGGTTTAACAACCATTCAATAAATCCTCTAACAAGGTGATAGTTCAATTGAATTGTTCTAAAGACCTCTAGCAAGGCCACTCCTAATAGGGTGATTAAATCCTTTAATAGGGTCACACCTAACAGTGTGTTTTTGTAACCTTTAACAGGGTTGGCTCCTAATAGGGCTCACTTCAGAAGAGTGAAAAAGTTATATTGGTGGTTTTCCCATATTGGGTTTCCACGTTAAAACTGGTGTCTCTTGTGTTCTTAATTGCTAAATTAATTTGTGCATGATATCATATCAGTTCTTAATATTTATCATTTGCTGCATTATCAAGTTTCAACATTTTATTAATCAGATCAAAGGTATATTCAAGCATCTTAGGGACTGTGGAAAGTTTTTGGAGTAACTGATTCACCCCCTCTCCCTCTCAGTTACTCTATTCTCATTTCCAACAAAAGTGTTATGAATGTTTTAAATACTTTTAGTTTTTTATGCATACAATTAGATCATAATAAACATGAAAGATTAATTGGTAAATAAAGATTAAGTTTTATTGGTTACTAATTCACCCCTCCCTCTTAATAACTTAGCCTATCATATATTTCTAATAATTGGTATCAGAGCTTTGTGGTTTGCATAAAATAAGTTTAACAAATTGAGCAAAGATCATAGGCAATCGACGTATTTAGACTTGATAAAGCTTTTGACAATGAAAAGATAGATTTGGAATTGGCTATTGGGCAACTTAAGAAAGCAAAGGAGAAAATCTCTCAATCCTTGAAAAGAAGAAAAGATCTTATAGTACAGATTAATGAAAAAGTTTACATTGAAAAAAAAATTGAAGACATCCATTCATAAAGTAATTTAGATGAAGCCAATGAAGCAATTAGAGAACTATTAGAAAAGAATGGTAACCTTCAAGAAGAAGTTAGAAAGCTGAAAAGAGAACAAGAAATTTAGTTAGTAAGATTGTGTGAAGTTATGGAAGAGAAAAAAAGATAAAAGAAGAGATGGAAGGAAAGAACAATGAAATTCAACATCTATCCCTTCAACAGAAAGACTTCATCGATCATCTGACCTATGCAAATGATGAAATCATGAATCTAAGATAAAAAAATGAAAGCTTGAAGAATAATCTAAACATTAAAAAAGAAAACCAATGAAAGAATGATGAAATATCAAGTAGGCATGAATCAATTAAATGAGCAAAGCCAATACAAAAAAAAGGGCAAAGAAGGAATTGGATATACAGAAGAAGGTGAATCATCCAAACAAGGAGCTCAAAAGAATCAGAGACCTACTTGCATTCACTATGGTAAGTCAGGTCATACATCAAACAAATGTTTGAGTAATGGTAAAGCTAAATTCAATGGAAAATGCTAAAATTGAAATAAGCATTGTCATAAAGCTAGTGAATGCAAAGAGAAACCTAAATTTGAAGGTAAATGTCACAAATGCAAGAAGTATGGGCACAAATTTTCTGAATGCAAAACTAAAACATTGAATCTAGCAGAACAAATTGTAAAATCTATATTTGGTTGGGCTACAACACTTGGTGTAGATGTCATTACTGTGGAGAATTTGAACACATTGGAATAAACTATGTAAAGCATCACATGAGGAAAAGAGACACCACTAGAAGGTATTTCATTTGTACAAAACTTGGTCATCTTTCCAAGAACTATATGAATACTGGAAGAATTGAAGATGAAAAATAAAGTCAAGGCAGATAACATCAAAAAGAAAATGAGACTACAGTGGATTCCAAAATCTTTAAAAAATGCAAGTTCGAGCAATGAAGCACATGTCATTCAAGAATTAGGTGACTCAAGCATTTCTACTTGATCTCCCACAAGGGTAAGTAGAATTAGGATACTAAAGAAGAAATATTACATTAGTTCCAGTTAGGTAGAAGGAAAGATCCATATCAACATTCAAGATGAAAAGGGATCATTGAGTATCTAAAGAAATTCTAGATATTACTGAGCTAGTTTAGGCTGCAAGACCCTACTGAGAAAGGTTGGGAGTTACTAAATTATTGTGTGGACACCGAGTCATGGATGCCTCTACTGAGCAATTAATTCAAGCCAAGTTGTAGACAATCTATCATTGAGAAAGTGATCATACCAAGCATTTATGGCAATTGAAAGGAAAAAATTTGTTAAAAAGGAAGAAATCGAATTCACTTGTCATAGTAATTTTTCAAGAGCTACTTGTGAAGAGAAATCTCTGTGTATCCAAGTGATCTATCAAAATTAGTGTTGAATATTTATATGTTTTTAGAAACCCTACTAAGTGATGGAATCCTCCAATAGCAAGACAAAGAAAGGGTTTGAGATGCTAGTCCAAGGAGTTGAATGGAAAGCATCAGATTTCAATTGAGTCTGGCTATTGTAGAAACCCTTGATCCAACTAGAGCTCAGTTTCAAATTCCATCTAAGGTACTTCTGGTAAATGATATCCAATCACACTTTTGTTGTAAAATTCAAGATATAGGAACCCTAGAAATGGATAAAACATTGGAAAATTTGCATGTGAATGGTGCATTAAAACCTGAGCATCAACACCTAGAAGTGAAGGGTTTAACTCATATTTCACACATGCCTTGAGATTTTAAGATAAAATGGATAAGGTTTATCCCTATTTGTATGCACAATGGGAAGTTATGGTTGGAGAAACCTATCTTGATAATGAAGAAAATGATTCATAGGATCACAAAGTTTCCAATGTTGGCTAAGGCAAAAACCACCAAAATGCTAAGCTGGGTGGAACTACAGAAGGAAACTTTTGCCGAATGGGATGGAACAGATATAAGGATAAGTTGTGTTATTGATATGGAGCTAAAGTTTTCAATTCATGTAATTGTACACAAGATATATAGCTCTAGTCAATTCAATAGTGTATCATGTGAAGCTATGGATCTCACTTTCAAAGTAGTCAAGAGCAATATATCCTTCAACCTTGACAAAATGATGTTGAACCAATTAAACAAAAATATGTAAAGAATTATAACTTCAAAGAATAACCCTTGTAAGTTCAGTTCACTCTTAACCTATTTATTTTTCTTTGTACAAAGAGTTCTTCCCATCGAAAGGTACAGTTGTATGGAGAAAATATGTGCTTGTTCTTTATCAAATCAAAGAATAAATAGTAGAAATGGGTGAAAATTATATCAATATCATGGACAACTATTTTTATGCATTCAAGGAGAAGATGAATAAAAAGATTTAGGATACCGAAGAAACTTGTAGAAGGCTAAAAGGTTGATATTTGTTTTATGGTTGATTGTGATAAAGTATATATTCAAGTACTTAGACTGAGAATTGTATGGGTCAAGCCTCTATGTTATGAGGTTAATATTGATGAAACCAAAGACATCATTCAATCAAATTTAAATGAACCTGTTGATCCAAAGGCCACATCCTTTGGAACATATGAAGAAGCCAAAGCTTGAATTGAATTAGAGATAAAACTTCCTCAGGTTTTCAACAAAGGTAAAAAGAAGATAGCTAAACTGAAACAAACTAGTTCTACTCTCCTATGGATAGAAGGTAAAGGAGATGACATAGAAGAAGATGATGCAGAAGATGAAGAAAAATTAGAAGAAGAAGAGCTAGTTAAGAAGAAAGGTAAAGTTATTATAACCAAACCTACCAAGGCATCTACTTATGCGTTTACATAAAGAACATCTAGAAAGAAACTAAAATTGGGTGAAGAAGCAAAGGATGTGATTTTCAAATGGCCTCCGCCAAAATTTCAAGAAAGATTGAATGAAATTGATTCTAGAGCTAGCATAACAAATTTCAAATAATTGAAAAATGAAATCATAAATGCAAAGGAGAAGCAACAAGTTGAAGACATGTTCATAACAAAGCTAGGTAAATAGAAATATTCTCTAGACCAACTCACACAATAGATTCCCAATGAATTAATGGAAGAACATTAAGACAAGATGAGAGAATGCAAAGAAAACTAAAAAAGACATATATGAGCAGACTCTAAGGCAACTCATGCTAAGCCTTAGTTATAAAGAAGTAAAAGAATCCATCAAGAAGAATGACAAAAAACTTCTGTTGAAATTCAACACTTGTCTAATATTGATCAATGACATTGAACATGTGGTAAGGAATGCCACTAACACATGGAAGAATATCCATAATATTCATAAAAAGAGTGATTTTGTTATCAATGACAATGACAAGGATTATGATGATGAAAATGATAGGGAAGAAGAAATTGATGATAAGAAATAACAAATTATGATAATATAGATGATGAGGAATAAGAACATGAAGCTACTAAGGACCCTAAGAAGATTGCAAAAATGGTGATAGCCTCACTTCCTCACTCTTTGAGCAAAGCATTAAAGACATCAAGCTTAGAGAAAGCTACTGTTGAGTTGGTTGTGTCAAACACTAAAAACCCAAACACTCAACTAATCTTTGCACTTGTTTAGCTCAGTACTTCATTGACAAAATTGACCAACACTTTGTCTACTTAGTAGTTAGTATTTCCTCCTCCATTAATTTTGGTCACTCAAAAACAAGGTATTTCTTCAATAAGTGCAATATCTATTTTACTGCCAATCATTCTATTTCTACCATTGTTTCTATTCTGAGTATGCAAATAATAAGTACTAAGAAGGTTGAGAGCAAGCCTTGTATGCATCAATTATGGTCTATAATCCACCACACTTCAACATGGTCATTGTGTGAAAAATCATCCTCAAATGAACATTGAGTTGTTCATTCAAAACTATTTGGCAAGCCGACCTATTGCCTCCTAGCTAGATGGATTTTGCCTTTGTTCTCAGAATGAGAAGCTTGTTTAAATTTTAATTAATTGAATAATTAAATTCAATAATTAAAATGAGGAAATTATTAAATAAAATGCATTTAATTCCTTTGTACATTAGCTAAAGAAGTAATTTAATTTAATTCAAATATAAACACTTATAATTAAATTAAATTTAATCAATAGGTTTAATGTAGCTAATTTAGTCGATACTTAGGAATTAAATAAGGAGTGTGATTAATGTAGATTAGATTTTTTTGCGTTTGAAACTTAGGTCAAGTAGCAAGTATCAAAATCAAAATTTCCTAGTATAATAGGACTTAGAAATGACCAAATAGACTAGAATTAGTTTAGCATGGCAATGTGCCAATTTTGGGGTCTTACATTTTCCCCTCTTTGAATGAATGTGTGAGCAACACTTTTGATTCAGAGAAATCAAAAGTATGAAGCATAGATCAAGAAATGAGATTGGCTCTAAAATTGATGATATGAAGACCAATTGATAAGCTTTTTAAGATTATCTCCAAAATGAAGATTAACCTTAGGGGATCCAGATAGAACACCTAGATAATGAGATTGATACGCTTTTAAAGGTTACCTCTAGAAAAAAGCTTAACCTTAGGGGATCTAGATAGAACACCTAGATACCAAGATTGATAAGCTTTTAAAGGTTATCTCCAAAATGAAGCTTAACCTTAGGGAACCTAGATAGAACACCTAGATACTAAAATTGATAGCATAAAGATTGTCAAATTTCATAGAATTGTTCCCAGAAAAAGACTCAATTGTCAAGAGTCAAGGTTTAGACTGTCCCGATACTTTTCCATTAAAAAAATGACAAGATTAATCATGATTCCTAGAATCATACCTAGAATGAGGTTTGATTCTTAGGAATAAGGGTTTAGACTATCCTAATACATGTCCATTAAATAGTGATTGAAAGTAAGAGCCTAGAATTATCCCCAGAATGAAGCTTAATTCTCAAAAAAAGTTAGGATTATCTCCAAAATGAAGCTTAACCCTTAGCAAGAATTTGGAATTATCTCTAGAACAGAACTTAATCCCCTAGAGTCTAGATAGAAAATCTAAATACTGGTCCATAAAAGATAACAAGACCTATCATGAGTCATAGAATCATCCCTAGAATGAGGCTTGATCTTTAGGAGTCAGGGTTTAGACTATCCTGATACTTGTCCATCAAACTCTAACAAGAACTGCTTTAAGATTGATCAATGTTAGTACCTATATGGACCTATTTTTTCAAATTTTCACTTTATGGTTTTGAACCTCTTTGAACTAAGATTCAAAGTAGTTTGAAGTGGTTCAAAGCAATTTAGTTTGCATAAGAAGATTCATAGGTTCAAAGTTTCAGAGATTTGGAATTTAGTTTAAAGGCTCGACATGTTTAGTGATGTAGACTCAACTCGACTAATCAAATTTAGTGTGTTGAGTTCATTATTTTGGATACTTTAAATTGTTGAAAATCCATAATGCCCCAAAGTTAGAATTTTCATTTCTATCAATGCTTGAAGGTACATATGAAGGCATCACAATGCTTGGTCTCCAACATCAGGGGGAAGAAGTAGTTTATGTGAAATGCTATCTTAATAATGAGATACCTATGTGAACTAACAATATTCATAAACTTTGTGAACACTTTTAAAGATATTACATTTCATTATCTACAAAGCCAGTACATTCTAAACTTAATGGAGGAAGTTTAAAATTAATTACAAGTGTCAATAGATCATGTATTTAAGGAATGGGCATACACCATACAAGGTGATTAGTGATATTCTTGATGAAACATAGATTGAAGGTGTTGGCGCTCAAAATTGTAGCCCAAATTTTGAGCACTTTTGCAAAAATTGAGCCATATAAATGCTTTTAAATGAGATTGTACTCAACTATCAGTCTGAGGCCTAAGAGGTGTTTAATGCTTCTAGCACCTTCCACTCAATGCATCTATTCATTTCATGAAGTTAAACTGACATTCTGATCTATTCTGTGAAGTCCCATTTTGAGCAATTGTCATTTCTACATTTTCATCTAAGTGTCAAACAACGACATGAAGCTATGTTTGCCATTGAATATCTTGCACCTAGAAATTTTTTTTGATTCACTGATTTGGGAGTGTTTAGTGTCCATATCCAAGAACCTATGTTTCAAATTTTGAGTCCGTTTGACTAGGTTTTTAATCCCTCAAAGTTGGTCATTTAATATTGTCATGCTGATGCAATTAGTTCAGAATTTTGGGAAGCCCTATTTGACATGCTATAAATTTTGACCAGTTCACTAAAATATTGAAATTCCTTTTGCGTTGCATTTTAAACATCAAATACTTGTTATGTTTCAAGTTTCAGCTCATGAAAAATCTATTTGATCAATTTTCAGATGCGATTCCAAATGCAATTTCTATCTTTTTACTGGTGTCAGTGTTTGCAGATTTGTCAGGACCCCTGTTCGAGATTTCATAACTTGAGATTTTTGATTGTTAAGAATGAATGGATTGTACCCCTATGTTTTCCTCTAAAAATACTCCAAGTGTGTCAGTTTTTAAGTCTTGACGAATCCATATGGACACTATTCCAGATCAATTCTGTTTGCAAAAATCACTTTTCTGCCATTCTTTCCAGTCAACAAATCCACGTAGCTCACTTTGACTGCTTGCCATTTGCATCTTGTTATTTTTCATAACCCTAAATCACAAATCCATACTCTCCTCATGACAGAGAACAAATGCCCCAAGTTTCATTTTCCCAAGTGTCAGTTTGCCCAATTTTCCAAGCCAATTCCAAACCCAATTTATCACTTTCTGACATGTTTTCTTGTAGGCAGTTCTGAGAGGTCAACTTTAATGGTCAATATCTTTTGACCCCAAACTCATCATGAGACGAGATTTGATAGGGTACAAGAATGTAGAACAAAGAGTCAATGTGGCAATTTTCAGAGCTCGATCAGAGGTTTGGGTCAGCTTTTAAGGCTAG
This sequence comes from Cupressus sempervirens, assembly GCA_028749045.1. Taxonomy (NCBI): domain Eukaryota; kingdom Viridiplantae; phylum Streptophyta; class Pinopsida; order Cupressales; family Cupressaceae; genus Cupressus; species Cupressus sempervirens. The sequence goes on from CM053793.1 coordinate 450,810,264, forward strand.
TCAATGGACATCCTGGCGCAAAAGTGACAGGTTGCAAAAAAGGATGAAATGAGTTTCAAATGCTGATTCAGTAATCAAATTTGTTTCAAATTAGTATCAGATGTTCCATGGATCAATCTGAGGTTTTAGTTGTTTGAAAACAAATTTTTTTTTAGTCGAACCCACTTTTGGGGCCCGACTAATTGCATCAGACTAAATAAGAAATATGAGGATATGAGCATTTTAAACAAAGCAATGGTTGGTTTATTTTCAAAAAAGGAGAAGCCCATGCATGTCATCCAAGTGGTCTCCATGAGAGAGCATCAAAGCATACTTTTCAACAAACAATCCATGTAATTCTATGCAAGAGCTTCAAGTATAGAAATAGGGCAATCATTTCTTGTGCATTCTCTCACCAGGGCTGCCAGTGTTCCCACCTATAGAAAAGGTTCATGCTAATTAGTGAAATGAAGTATGACTAGGAGTATAATGACTACAAATTTTTTTCTTTTTTTGACTTGGCTATATTTTGACCAATCTTAGAACCTATCAAACAAGGCACCTTTTTGTCCTAAGAAAAAGCTAGTCATTTGTATAATATTAATGTCAGTCATTGCTAAAGTTTTATTCATCAAAAATATGACTCAAGTGAAATATTATGTGGTGAGCATAAAATTTTCAAAATGGGTACAATTTTTGGTGTTTGGACGGTGGGAAGAATGTTTACTTGTTTTTAAAAAGGGGAGGATGCCAAAGAAAGGGAAGAATTTGCAGCATACCATGTAATAGAGCTACCCATGGTTAAAAAGGGTGCCATGAAGATAGTAAATGGTAGTAGACTTGGGAAGAAGCCATCTTTACAAGGAGAAACCCACTGCTTGAAAATAGAGGAACTAAGTGAAGTTTCTGAGATATTTCCATCTGAGATCAAGATAGCACTGCTGACAACATGCAAGAGACTGTAGTAAGAGACAAGTGAGGTGGCATAGAAAATAAAAGAACAACCATGTACAAGGACCAAGCTACCAAAATAAAGGAGAATTCACATTCTATAGGATAAAAGGCGGAGAAACTCTAGAAATAGGGGATGGTCCACATCGACAGCATCTATGCCAAAGAGCAAAGCAAGAATCAACGTATTAATAGGATGGAGGGGTGATGGACGTTAACATATTCAAATATCCATTCCAATGAAAATGAAAAGAATATCCACATCTAACTTGACTGAAGAAATAATCTATAAAAATAGAGAAAGCCATCCACTAAAAGGCAACTCGCAGGTAAAGGGGAGATGCCACTGTGCATGGTAGCCTACAAAAAGGGCATGTTCACTCCATTAAGAAGCGTCGGTAGAACAGAAAAGCCCACGCTAGGGTTGTAGTAAGTGCCTGAGCTGCTGATACTTATCTTATCGTGGACATCTTTTACTTAACATATATTTCATAAAACCCCAAACCCTGATTCCTATGCCATGAGATGCCTCATCTTCCTTGATAGATAAAAGAAAAAACATGTGAGCAGGGGCGGCTGTTGGAGTAGTGAAGGGAGGCATTATAAGAGAAGACCTTGTGTAAGGGAAAAACCAGTAAAAGCTTAGTCCTACATTGGGGATGTGATAGAATTTTAAATAGTTTAAGTACTATCACACTAACATTACATTGTGTCCAATAGGACGTGGGCTTTTGCAAGCCATAGCTTTGTGTGTGGGGTCTGCCCCTTGATGACCAGTTACAGATTAATGCTAGTTGGAGGTGACATCAGCCAAATTTTGAATAAAAAAGAAAAAATGATGACATGGCACCAAAAATTAGGATCTGTTCAGATGCAAACATGTGGCCAGAATCTATGGTGGGTGCATGCCCGCAAAACCAAGATGCCTGTGAGATAAGAAATGCAGGCATGTAGGATATCACCATGTGTCAATGAGTCCTAGTTAGCGATGAGGTGGTGTTGTAGGTTTAAAATAGTGTGGATTCATCAGATGTCACCAAGCATCATGATCTGATGAACGACACAATCTCGCTTGACGAAGATGCACACCAGTTACAAAAAGTAGGTGAGCGAGTGTGCGACACGTGGCATTGGGCTCAGAATCACTGGTGACATGGCAGATGATTAGATCAGGTGAACTAATTAGGGGCCAACACATGGTGGTCGGTCAAAGCTGGTTGACCCCAAAATGCAAGGATAAAGGGAAAAATAGAATATTTAAAATATCAAATTTTTATTATTTTTCCAAATATGCCATATGCACGTTGAGTTTTTTTAAAATTCAGAAGGCTTAAATCTACAGTTTTAACTTTAGAAGGTTTTAAATTTTTTAAACTTTAAACTAGCCTAGTTGCATGCTTGAGTCTTCTACCAAGGGGTATTTTTCGAACTGAGATTTAGGGGGTTTCCAAGAAGCTAATATAGCGATATTATATATTGTCAGAATCATGAGAAGATGAACTTTCTGATTATGGAGTTTATTTTTGCACAAGAATTTATGGGTTCAAGTTATAGGCAGAAACATAAAATTTGGGGCCTTCTCAGTGGGATGAGTTAAAATTTAGAATGTAGTTACAAGATTGGCAACATATAGTGAAAATGTAGTTGGGGTAAGAATTTAACTACTTTCAAGTCAGTTGAATTAGGATTTCACTAGCATTTCATAGTGTTATCAAATATTTTGGCAAACAAAGGATTTCATCATTAAACTGAGGATATTTTCAAATGAGTTACAATGTAATGATGAAAGAAAATTAGATCAAAATGGGAGAAGGAAGAGAGAGGTTATTCAGTTGCAGAAGATTGAATTTCAAGTGGACAGGTGTCAGTTGCATAATAGATTCAGGAATTCATCTTCTTCCTATATCTTTGTTTCTTTCATCCATTGTAGAGGTTATAGTTTTTGGAGAAAAAACCACTCACTACTGTGATACCAAGTTTTGGTTCCATTTTTTGATATGTTCCCACTATTGTGACACCATTTTTCAGCATAATTCTCTTGTATGAACAACAGTAGGAAGGATAATTCAACAAGTTTTGATGTGTTATGTGTTTTCATATTTTGATTGCATGCATTTAATTGTATTGTTTCAAGGAAATGAATACAAAGGAGGAAAAATTTCATTAGTTTCATTCTAATTCTTGTCTCCAGTCTTAGTGAATTTTCAATATTTTATGATCTTGGAACAAAGAGCTTGGGTCATAGTTGCAGTCCCTTAAGACAGTATGTTGTTTTATTGTTGCTTATGACTCAAGGAGTTATGTAAATGCTTTGGGGAATCAACAGGGTTGCAAGTTTATTGAGAAGGATATCATGTAACAATGAGATTCAGATTGAACATGGATGTCCATTTACAAGGTGAATGGATAGATCATATATTTGAAGATAGAAATATGTCTCAGATATCTATATGTGTGTGATTAATTCATGGAATTGCCCAATAGATAAGGCATTGATCTTTTATAGGATCACTTGTTCATGCTGCTGCATATTAGGGGTTTTGTTGAATTCAAAATCTTTTAATCAAATCAGTTCATTTTTTCATGTTTTGTAGTGGGTTGAAAAGGATTAACCCTTACTAAAATTATGAGATTCATAGATTTTCATTCAACTACTGTAGATCTGTGTCATTTCATGAGTTATTAGGAGATATAAGGGGTTTACATCTATAGTAATTAGGTTTAGATTTATGTTTTAAATGCACTAGTACCATATCTCAGAACCTAAAGGTTAACCCGCCTAGGTCTAGTAGAGCCTGAAGTGAAGGAGTTATGCCTTAAAGTTGGCCGAGGACTGCAGTCAGGTGCATTCATCATAGGAATTGGCTAGCCTTAGATGCATTCGTCTAGTTTCTTGGTGATTTTCAAAACTATTAAATTAGAAGCCAACAAAAGGTAGGGGTGTTTATCTAGAAAAGTCATGTCTTTATCTTGATATGGATTACATTTAATACAACTTGTAGGCATAGATTCTCTGATGAAAAAAAATAGTCATGTTTTAGAGGTTGTATCTCACACTTCAACTATTGGATTTTACTTTATTTCAGATATGTGTGATTAATCCTAATTTTCTAACTTCCAACCAGAGAAATCTTCAAAATTTTTTTGGGTACATGAGATACAAATGATTGTTTGTACTAGTATCAGATTAGCAATGGTAGTCAAAAATGTGGATGATAGGAAAATCAGTCTCGATGTGGGTGCCATAACTCTTAGCTCCACTATTGGATATTCCTAAAATTGAAATATGTTGGGCATATCCTAGTTATCTAAATTCTCACTAGAGTAATCTTCAAAATGTTTCTAGGTGCATGAGATACATATGACTATTTGCACCACTATCAATTCAACAATGATCATCACAAATGTGGATGATAGGAAAATTAGTCTTAGTGTGGGTGCCATAACTCTCAGCTCCACTGTTGGATCTTCCTAAAATTGAAATATGTTGGGCATATCCTAGTTATCAAAATCCTTACTAGAGAAATCTTCCAAATTATGTTTAGTTTGTCACATATAGATGACTATGTTTGGGTCTATCAAAACTATCTAGAACAGTCATAAAATGATGACAACATCGACAAATGTCACTTGTGGAAGGGTATGTGGGTGCATATTTTAATATGAAATATGATTGTTAGTCTGTTCATATTTATAATGTTTGTAAAACATTAAAGCTGATAAGGGGATTTGAAAGAGACATTTGCCAGAGTTTCTAATAAACTTTATAAAAAGCAATATCAAAAGTCTTTAATAACTGATAAAGATCTCATCAAGACAAAAAATAGGGATACTTTTCAAGAATCAGTTATTATAACCATCTAACAGTTTTGAAATCCTTTATATTAAGAAAGAAACAATGTAAATAGGGGTTCTAGTCTTTCTTTTTGGGGAAAAAATTGTAGACTTTGTGCCGTAGGGTAAAACCTAAGATGGTAGATAGACAAGTAGTAGATAGGGGAGTTGTATTTTTCTAGTGGACTTTATGCTACAGAAAGGGGGATTTTCATCTTCTTGCAATTGTAATACAGAGAGGGTAGACACTTTTTTGAATTGTAATCTTTTATGTGTATCAAACAACAAGTCTATGTTATTTTTTTATGTTTAGGTGAGGAGAATTTAGTATATCAATACTTTGGGTTTGCATGCTGACTTTTTGATCAATGTTAATTTTTGAGTTATCTTGATTACCTTTGAATATAGTTTTGATACATCTAATTTTTGCGATGATAATCTATAGACTTTGGGCTTCAGTTATTCATATATATGGAAAGAATAATTTAGTTTTATTTTTTCTTTTCTTTTATAATGTAATGATTGGACAAACAAACTTGGTGTCATTTGTTATTTATTCCCATTCAATCAGTTAATCTCTTTGCATTTGTATCATGTTTACAGATAGATGTTTGTAGAACTTTCTTGCTTTTAGGTTAAAAGCATTATCAATTATAGTGTAGTTGATTTGTTTTATATCTAATACGAGGAGCTATACCTGATAGAATTTAGAGGAAGGTTATTAATCCAATGATAACCTATCCAATCATTAGTGCTGATTTAGTCTTCTTGTTTGGGCATTTAGAGTTAATTTGTATGTATTTTCTTGGGAGACAATCTATTCTCTAATAGATTTTTGGTGAATCTACTAGGAAACCAAAAATGGAGATTTAGTGTCTACTAATTATTTCCTTAGTTTTTTAATTATCTCCATGTGTAGGAGATTGGTGACTCTATGGCAAAGATCATGTTGACTATAAAAGTCATGAGAAGAATAAAGCTAGACCCTTCTCTCCCTAAACTTTATCAAATAGATGATGAAGTATTGCATGAATTTGTGGATAGCTTCAAAGAAAGCATTTCTTGGACTATCTAGAATAATATAAGTCTCGAAAATGATGCCTCATCTTGGCTACTATGGAAAAGCCTCTACATGAGATTTCATAAGTTGAAAGACTTACAAGAGCTTAAGGAGAAAGTGTCTCAGTTGAGGAAACATTTGGAGGTGGATGATGATGAAGCCCTAGTTATATCTTCACATTTCATCTCATGCAAGTATTCAGTCCTAAGTGAGAAAGGATTCCAAATTGCCAACATTAGAGAAAGGGTAAACACTAATAATGAAATCTTGCCTCAAGTCATTTTTCACCTCCTGTAGAAAGTTTTATAGTTCAGGATCATAATGATCATATTTTTCTTAAAGATTCCATTGAAATGTTTTCTAACCATGCCTTACCAGAAGACAAATCTTTAACTGTCATAAAAGATTCTAAGAATACTGACTCTTTTTTTGTGAATGCTGAAAAATGCCCCATTTTGGAATCATTTCACTTTGTAAATAATGCAACAACAAATCTTATTGTTAATGCTGATTTTAAAAATGGTGCTGAAATTTTTCTTGAAAGGAATTCTGTTGTGACTGAATGTTTGGCCAAAAGGATGAATCTAGAGACAAAATTAGAGCAAGAGGCCTTCTTACTTTGAGAAATGTTGCATCCTCAAGAAGATCAGACATGGGTGGATAAGGAAATTCAAGCTGAAAATGGAACCCATGGTAGCAATGAAAACAAAGATAAAGAATGGTTGATAGTGAAAGAAGAAGACTCCTTGGTAACATCAACTTACTTCACCTCTCACAACCATTCCATTCTTGCTATTCATAATGAAACTTAGGAAAAAAATGATGAAGGTTATCTTGAATTCTCTTCTTTTCTATTTTTAGAAATCTTTGTATTTGAAATCAACGATGATCATCTTGCTATAAAAGTTCCTATTTGTGAAAAAACTATCAATAACATGTTGGCAAAGCTTGAATCCTTTGTCTTTAATGAGAAAGCTAAAAGAAATCTTTCTTGTTGTGAAATTGGTTTTCAATCCATGGAAGAATCTTGTTGAGCTGAAAATAAAAATGATATTTGTGATGAGGTAAAGATGTCTTTAGCTGAAGAGTAACTAAGAGGGGGGTGAATTAGCTAATGACAAAAATTAATCCATAGATCCCTTAGATGTCGTAAAGATCTAGTTACTGCTGATACTCGGTAAAAAAATGTTGTAACTTAGTAAATTAAATTATTACTTATCTTCAAGCATTCATGCATGTAACTGAAAAACAAAGTGAACACAAGAGACACCAGATTTAACGTGGAAATCCAATATGGGAAAAACCACCAAGTAACTAGTCACCAATTTTTCACTCTTCTGAAGTGAGCCCTGTTAGGAGCCAACCTTGTTAAAGGTTACAATACACACTATTAGGTGTGATCCTATTATAGGATTTAATCACCTTGTTAGGAGTGGCCTTGATAGAGTTCTTTAGAACAATTCAACTGAACTGTCACCTTGTTAGAGGATTTACAAAATGGCTATTAAACCAACTCTATTAAGAGATTTGAAATCACTGCTACAATAGTTAGAAAGCAACAATGAATTGAACTGAACAAGGTGCAATTGAATTTTCTGGTTACATGTCTCTGTTCAGCATAATTAGATCCTCCTTGATCAAATATGGCTCTGCTACTCCTTAATGATCTTTAATCATCCTTCAAATTTGCTTCCACAATAATCAATCTTCATTTTTCATTAATTCCTCTTTCATTTTATACTTCTTAGAATTTGCAACTTGACCTCTTACTTATACAATTCAGATTGTCAAGTCGGCCCATTTACATGTTGCATTTACCAATAAATCATACATTAGTTAGCTACAGATATTACTTTGAACAAATAAATGTTATTTCATAAAATAGTGAAATCCTTTACTTGCCAACCCTGCTCAGTAAATACTGCTTCCAAAAATTACTTGAGTTAACCTTCTTGACTCGGTTAACATTGCAATATTTGTAAAATCCTTTAGCTTCCAAGTTTATTCGGTAAGAACTGAATTCCTTCATGAGAGCTTGGTAAGAGCTGCTTCTACCACATTTCTTTTGATGACTGAGTGAGCTCGATAAGAACTACTTCTTCCAAATTACCTTTGATGACCAAGTGAGCTCGATAAGAACTGCTTCTTCCAAATTACCTTTGATGATTGAGTGAGCTTGGTAAGAACTGCTTCTTTGCTTTGTTGACCTTCTAAACTCGGTAGACACTATCCTTTGCCTAGTTGACTTTCTGAGCTCGATAGACACTATCTGATGACTGATATGATATTTGTGTGACATCAAAGACAACACATAATTGAACAATTATATCCAACACAAACTCCTCCAAAAATCACTCTCCAAACTTGCAGCATAACAATAGCATAATCATGGATGTCCAAAATGAGGAGAGGGCTCTCCCTTATAAAGAAGAATAGATGATTAAGATTAAGAGGCAATAATATTTAATCGATGGTGGAGAAAGAATGATTAGTGTAAGACAAAATTCCACTTAGAAATATGTGCATTTAAGTGTAGAGGAAAAAAAATTATTTAATTTTTATTTAATTTATTTGCTTTTTTCAAGTGAGATTTTATTTAATTAAAAGGACGCAAGTTCTTTTAATTAAATAGGAAGTAATAATTAAATTAAAAGAGGGGTTTTCTCTTAATTAATCAAATTTGGATTAATTATTTAATTAAAAGAGAGGTTTTCTTTTAATTAAATAAGACTTAGGATAAAATGATCAAACCTTAGAAAATGTTGAAATAATTGAATTAATTACAATTTGATCAAAGAAATTGATTTGAATTGATTTAATAAAATATTGCAAACCATTGATTTAGAAAATTTGATAAATTGATCAATGGGGCCCCATTTTCTAGGTGATCATTTTAGTGTGCATACAATAGTCTCTTTCACTAAGGTATCTTTAGGAGGAGATGATATATTGCTCTATAATTTGGTTTTATTAGGAGTAATACCTCTACCATCATTGATAAAATATAACCTAGGAGATATAATATTGTGTTCATATTAATGTCATCTTTAGGATCACCATTTTATATGAAGACACTTATGATATCTATGCATTCTATACATTTCAATAAAAACATTATTTTGAAACCATATGCAACATTGATAAAGGCTGCTAGACCATGCATGATTTCAAGAAGAAGAATGAAGAGTAGCCCTCTGGTTCTGTCTTTTGTGTTTTTGCTATTTCACTATTGGCTTTTCATTTTGGCTTTTGCTTAGTTTTGTGAAAGATAGTTTGATCTGGCCTTTTTGTTGGCCTTTGTTGTTGGCTAGGCCTTGTGCTTATTATTAGCGTTTAGACTCATTTTTTTTGGCTAGGCTTTTTTACTTATTATCAACCTTGGTTTGTAGCTACTTTTGGGTTTCAGGGTCCCTTTAAAACCTGTTTATCTTATCAAAAACATTGATAAAAGCATTGAGAAATTATTTGCAATAAAGAAATATGTTTGAAATTATCATGGTGAAATATGCAAGATTACTACGAATGATAAAAAATAACATGAAATGGAAGAATCCATTATCTACCACTTAATTTTGTTAAATATAACTAAAATGTAATGAAATCATAAGTGAAATAGAAAACCAATATAATCAATGGAGTCCATTTCAATCTTCAAGACACACCATTATCAAATCTAGACATCTAGATTAGAATTAAAGGAAATGCATGTTTCATCAAGTTCACCAAAATATAATAAATTAGACTAAATGAATAGAAGTGTTCATTAGGATGAATTGAAAAACTAGGAGTTTAAAGCATAACCACTATCATAAATTTGAAGGAATATGAACCACAAGGCTCAAGGAGGAACATGTGTTGAGTGGATGTAATGATTTTTCATTGATATGGAAGATGACTATGAAAGTGGAACTTAAAAATGCAAGATTTGGAGCTATATGGAGAGAGAGAAAGGATTTATATGTATGCACAAGAAAGGAGTTTTATGTCTATACCAATATATTATGGACTAAGAAATCAATTTCAAGACTGGATATGGAAAGAAAAAATAGTAAGCAACCTGTAAACCAAAATTTAGCTTGAAATAAGAGGTCAAGAGTGAGTTGGAGGTTAAGAGGGAGTTAATGGACATGGACAAGTGAAAGTTTCCTTTGAAGCATCAATTTTGAATGAAACAAGTTGTAGACTATAGCTCTTGATATGATATTTTTGTAGCTCCTTCTGTGTTATGCCCAGAATTCTATAGGGTAAAAACACAACTAATTTTCTTTTTTTGAAGTAGAAATTGAAGGTAAGAAACTTAATCAATTCTAAAATTTGAAGGTGATGGATGAAGTTTGTCTTACTCCGAGTCTGGATTCAAGTTCCCTACGGTGGTCACTTGGCTGCAAGTTTTGAATGCAAAGCTACACTAAGGATTGTATCGAGGAGGTACTTATCAACTAACATTTAATTTCTATTAATATTAGGTTTACTTTTTATTTTTTAAAAATATTTTCATTATTATTATTCTTCATTTAATATTCCTATTTAAAAAAAAAAATTTACCTTCTAAATTAATATACATCCTTTTTTTTGTCACTAACATTATTATTACTTAATACTAAACTAGAACTATCACATTTCACCCAAGCCTTGTATTATTGTGGGCGTGCTTCCAAGTAGCAAGCAAGTCATAATGCTGATTAATTATCAAGTAAAAAAAAATCTACCATCTAATCATACACTATCTTTATCAATAATCTAAAATCAAATGTCTTAAGATATATATATATATATATATATATATATATATATATATATATATATATATATATATATATATATATATATATATATATATATAGACCTTTGGTTTTAGTATATTTGAATTATAGATGTTTTAGAAATATAATTGATATATATATATATATATATATATATATATATATATATATAATTTACCTAAAATAAAATATACAAAGTATTATTAAATAAACTAAGATCATGATTATACAAACCCCTAATCCAAATTATAATGAAAATGAATTAGAACTAAATACATACAATCTTTTTTATATCTAAAAAAACAAAATAAAACATTCTACTATACACCCTACCCCACTATAACCTAAGACCTAAACCTTATGTACCCCCCCTCCCCCACCTTTATTACTACCCTAAACTACTTTCCCACATACCACCACCCACCCACCCTTCATCTCTCCCTTCCCACATGGAAAGGGGAGAGGAGGGTGGTGTGGGAACATGGCGTCCCCCTCTGAAATTAACACCTCCCCATAATGATGTGAGCCAAGACATGTGGGTGGATGGATATTCCTCTCCCCCCCCCATTTTTACTTTAAATTATATTTGACACTAATTAAACCAGGTCGCCTCTTCCTTAGGGAAGTTTTTTTTTTTTAAATTTATTTAATTGAGTTGCTTTTTTTAAATCTTTTTGTTTATGACTGACCCAAGTATGAGTACTATAGGATCATCAACCCTCCAAGTCTTTCATATTAATGATAATTGACTTATTTATTTTTCTTTGTATTATTTTTTATATTGGAAATATTATTTTATTTAGGTTGAATTTTGTTTCATGGATTGTAGTAAGAGAGGTTTATTTTTTTTCCTTTCTCATACATTTTCCAGAATGTGAAATGTGCATGTACAGGTCTATATTGGAGTTAAAGCTATTTCATTCTAACTCAATTTTGTGAAGTAAGAGGCTAGGTTGTTGAATACTTAGATACTAGTTAGTTCATTCCAAGGTATATATCTAGATAGTGATCCTATCTTATTGCATTAACATGGTTAAATCGGACAATCCTTCTTATCAATATAATTTTCATGGTATTCTTTTTCTAATGACATATGGAAACCTATTTTTATGAAACCTCAAAGAACATCATTATATTAGTTTCCATTACCAAACTCAATCCATTATTGATAACTAAATACATAGTTGATAAACCAATGCGTGTACAAAAGCTTCTAAATCCATTTTCTATAACTATTCTTCATTCAAGATTGAGCATGAATGCATCTATATTTCCTATGAGAGAGTTGAGAATAGTAGGATAACCAAATGATATAAACTCCTTCACAATCTACCATGATACTTAATCCATTCCTTCTACTCAATCAAATACAAGATAATGAGGTACAATTCATAATACAATATGGATCTCTTCCTTGATCCTCTCTTTGCTTCCATACAAAAATTTCACAAAAAAGAACATAGGGTGGTGGAATTCTCCATTAGGACTACACATGGAAAGCTTGTTACAACACATAGTAATTCACAATTATTTTCTTATAATATGGCACATAACACATTAGTGATCCTTCCACCACTAAAATTAACATGAATACAAGAAGGAAATTACTTCCAACATCACAAAATGACATAATTTCTTCTTCCTCAATGAAAAGGTAAGACTTCACTATCTCCAAATGTCCAAGGCCTCAAGAAAAATCTTGCAAATAAGAGACAAGTATAGAACCATGGAGGCTCACCTCCCAACCTAAGCCTCAAGGAGGCCACCCACCGAGCTCGGGGAGACAATGCACAAATGGTTGCATGCTACACAATCAAATATCATGCATGATCAAACAAAATAACATAACTCTACACAATACATTACATGACAACCCAACCCAAGGCTTGTACAAGAATTCAACATTTGAATCAAGTATAGGGTAAAGGTGAGCTCTCTCCATGAGGAGGGTTTCCAAGCTATGATTCACAATATACACATATTCTCAATATCAACATGTCCTTTTGGGGCTTACAATAACTTCACTTCCACACACCTCCGTATACCTCCCAAAATGCAAGTAAACAAGAAGATCACATTCCTTTGAACATATAAAAATCATCTACACACATGGGAGAGTTCCTCAACTACATGTGTGAGCCTAACTAACCCCTTCACCCAAGCATCTCTTCCCTCCCAAGGGTGAGTGATGCTTCAAACCCATTACATAAACACACACAACATAACCCAAAACAAAAATTCAAGAGGAAAAACACATAAACTCTCACATACAACACTCATACAAGAACATCCTTATTCACACCCACACCTACAATATACCAAGATTTTTTATGAAAGAAAGAACACCATATCAACTCTACATGTAAATGAAGAACACCATGTATCATGGATACCAACCTCACTCAAAGAAATGGCAATGAAAAGTTTTAGCAGATCTCCTTATCCTCTTCCTTCAAACCCTAGTTGTCTCTAAAGATAGAGAGTGGCCAAGTGAATTTTTAGTTTGGCCAAGCTTCCATATATCACTCTCATTTTCGGATTCAATAAAAAATGAATTCTTTTTGGGGTCTCCTAGGTCTACTAGGCACCCTAGAGGTCATTATTAGCCCCCTAACTTAAAATACTAACATGGGTAGGGTTTATTTTGGTCACAAACTCACTGTGGAATTACTTTATGGCCCTTCCAATTCTAGGTATATTTAAAATTCAAAATTCAAATTTTCCCATGGTGACAACCTTGTTCTCTTTGCTAATTTAGGGCAATAAATCAAATTTCTTAATTAAAGCATTTAACTTGGAATAAGGTGGCCACATGATCCATCACTAAAGAACATGTCATTTCACATAACGAGTATAAGTGTCAAGTGACACACACAAAATACACTATACATCACACTTGACATGTTTACGAGCTACACATGAAATAAATACTACACACATACATCTCACATTGACAAAATAAATGCATCACAATGAGGTTTACAAATTGTACAAAGATTCACCTTGTTAGAGTCATTTAAACATGTGTTTATACCTTGTTTCCTTGTTAAATTTCCATGGTTCCTTTTCTTGCACATCAAACTTGAGCATCAGTAGTCCACGGGGGTCAAATAAACATATACAACATAAATTCATATAATAATAATATCCATATTAACATAATTCAAATTAGATTTCCTTTCCTAGTCTTTTCAATTATTCCATTCGAAATTTTAAGATATCAAAATCTGTATGTCATAAGTCATCATTATCAAATTAATATCTATCTACATATCCTAACCATTCATCTGCATTTCATAAAGCATCATAATCAAATTAACATTTATCTATAAATCATAAATCATCATAATCAAATTAACATTTTGCATTGCATCAAAATTTGATAATATCATGCCATAAAGCTACAACCATATATGTTTGAATATTTCTTACACAATAAAAACTTCTTAGTGCATATAACAATGAAAAACACTACTAAAGTATCAAAATCAATAGATAAAGCAATCCACTATCCATCTAAGTCTCAAATAATTGTCAAAATATCAAGGTCTCGAATATCAAAATGTAAATAAGATATCCATGCTATGACAGGTCAGGGTGAGGCCTCACATTCTGAATTGGTGTCACCTATCTCGTTAACATAGAAAAAAGAGGGTAAATGGTTTTAGAAAGGGGTTTTCCTAAGTCAAACCCTAGTCTTGGAATCAACTATAAAATTAAAATGAAATTTACTTGAAAGGAGAGCATATTGATACATAACAAAGATTATATTTAAGACACAAGATGTCTTGTACCTTGATGATGCAATTATCTTGGGTGGTTGTCACAAGTGTTTATACAATAACATGAATCTATACAACTTTAAAAGGAAATTATAAAAGACATGATTGCATGAATATTGTAAATATTTCTGCAATAAGGATATGGTTAGCTAAAATGCATTGAATGCTTTTTATTGATTTTTGGATACTTTAGATCATGAATTCTAGAATATATTTCTTTATTTAATCTTTCTTTGATTGCTTGAGATTGTGATGCCAGAAAGAGGGAGGATAGAATTTTTATATAACATTACCAAATTTAAAATTGGGGATATTTCTTGGGGCCAGGGATGACTCCTACATTAGGGAAGACTAAAAGTTACCTTGGACCCACATAGTCAGCCTTTATCACCCAATGTCTTAAAGACCTAGGGTCCTATTCTATACAATGATGTTAGAAATATGTGCTAAATTTAGGTGCAATTTGTGGCAATGTATGAGGCATATCACACATGATAAAATGAGAGATATGTAAGCAATAAATTATATAAATGCAACCATTGCAGTGTTGTTACAACTATATATATTTTAAAATCCCTATTTTTGCACCTTGCTTAGTACAAGTTTTTAAATTAGGGTTGATCTATTATACAGTTTCTATAAGCCAAAAAATTATGTAGGGGACCTATACATGGGCTTATGGAGTTAGGTATGGGATTTGTGAGCTATTGTTACTAGTTTGGGATAATCTCCTAGATTTTAGGAGGAATCACCTTTCTAAAGTGAAAACTAGGAGTTGAATGAGATATAATAAGATATTTCAATGAAGTGTTAAACTATTATGTTGGTCCAAACTGTGCATCTAGGTTACATATTTGTGTAATATTACCTTCTAAAGTGAAAACTAGGAGTTGAATGAGATATACTAAGAGATTTCATTGAAGTGGTAAACTGTTGTGTTGGTCCAAAGAGTGCATCTGGGTTAGATATTTGTGTAATATTACCAACTATGGACATATAATTTCTAGGGACCCTACTATTCTATGGGTGGTTTCAGTTGAATAAATCTATGCATTCTTCAGTGGCTTATGGTCATGGGGCATTACCTTGATGCTTTCTTGGAAATGAACTTTTATTTTATTTTTCCATTACACATTATTTACACAACATGTTAGTAGGTTTCACAATCTTTGGAAATTCTCTAACTCCAAATGTGAAAATAACCTTTATAATGATATCAAAGTTTATATGACAAAATTGCTTGAGCAATAACTAATTGTCATCCACTTTTACAACTAAACATATCATTTCAATAGGAATCAAATAAAATATATTACCTCTTGTCCTTGTACCGATACCAATCAACTTACTATCTTTATCCTTGATGATACAAGTCTTCTCTATGAACTACAACTGATATCCCTTATCAACTAGCTATCTAACTATCAAATGCTTATGTTTCAAACCATCCACAAAGTAAAGATCATCAATGCTAGTCTTTCCATCAAGTGTAATCAATCCTATTCCTTTTATATTATAGGATGCATTATTTAAAACTCTAACTACTCCTCCACCATAGCCACTATCTATAATCTAACCAAATTTCTTCTCATCCAATTGTGATACTAATGCTTTTTCTTCTCTAATTTATTATCTTTCAAGATTTACTTCCTTAATAGAAAAATATATATTTAATTATCCTCATCATCACTTCAGTAAAGAAGTCTACCATTTTGAAATCAATTTCACCATCCTCATTAACATAATTTTTTTTTAATAATTACTCTCTATTTGTAGGTCCTTTTCTTAAACTTATTTCCTCTCTTAGGAATTTTAGAAGAATAATGACCAAGTTCTTTACATGTCACACATATAAGAATTTTGCTACCTTTCAATTATCTTTTTATAAGAAGGGGAAGTCCTTCTTCAATCTTCTTGTATTATTCATCAATTGTTTGGTTGCTGCTAGCATGGTCTCCACTTGTACTTACACTTGTTGTCAACATAAGTTTGTCTTTTGTATGTAGAAAGAAATTTCTACTTTAGGAAATTGTCCACTTTGTTTCATCCACATTATAGTGTTCTATAATCTCCTAAGAAGAGTCTTTCTTGTAAAATTATATGTGCAAGATATAACTTATTCAATCATCTACATTGCTTATTTGCAAGAAAGTATCAAAGTCTTTAATATTTTCCACACAACTTCATCTTCTATTTTTTTTCCTCCATAAGTCTTAAATCTTGTAATAATTTTTGATATTCTACCAAAATAGATTCTTATAGATTCACTTTCCGACATCTTAGAATCTTGGAATAAATATATATAACTCTACAATCTAGCCTTTTAAGCATGTTTATCACCTTCAAATGTACTTTGTAAAGAATTCCAAATTTCATGAGCAAGTCTCAACAATCTTGCATAATCATACTCAATTTCTGGAAGAGCTAATAATATTTCTTCTCTAGAAAGAATGTTATACATGAATGTATCTTTTTGAGTTTCCTCACAACTCTCTAGCTTGTCTTCTTCAATCCCATCTTTACTGTTCTTAGTCACCAACCAATAATTTGGACCCATACACAATAGGCATGTCTTCATTTTTCTTTCTTGATGTTATAGTTTAATTTATTACACTTTGGACTCTCTTTCCTAAAATGAATCATAGTGGATCTCCTTAAGCTTTTAATATTTTCCTTAAAGTACCTGATGTTTTGATACCAATTTAGAAAGTAAATTCCACCAAGTAACTGAGAAGGGGAGGGGGTAAATTAGTTATACAATTAAGACAAATCTCAATATCTTTATTAGTTCTGAAACTTGTGAACTATAGATGCAATAACCATAGAAAGATAAACATACACAATAACACAAAATTTGAAAACTAGGGAAACCCTTGATCAAAGGGAAATATCTAGTGGGGATGGTACCCACAAAATGATGTACTAATATAAAAGTTCCTTATTTGAGGATAGACCCTATTAGGAGTCAATGAAATATAATTAGTACATATGAGTCCCTATTAGGAGACTTTGAATCCTTGTTATGAGATTCCAAACCTATTAGGATTTCAGCTAACCCTATTAGGAGTTGGAGGGAAGTCAGTTGGACCCATTGTCCAAACAACATCTATACTATCCTCATTTAATAATACAAGTATACATGAACAAATGTCCAACAAAAACTTATCTTTCCAAATATAATCCCTTGCAACCTCACCATGTCTCAACTATACCAAAATCTTTTATGATTCAAAAGATATTCACATTCAAGCTTGCATAATATGCATCACATAGATATGATTGCATATTACAAAAATGATTAAAATCAAGGAAGAAATATTTCCTTTATACCAAGTCCTAAAACAAGTCATTAAGTTGGCATTGAGGAATTCCCAATTTAAAAACATAATATAGCACATCCTTAAGATATTAAAATACACATTTCATAACAATTTTATAGTTTAAATAAGATTACACACACACTATCAACTTATAGTCTTCATAAATTTTCACTCAATGATCTTTAGATTATGCTATCTAAATAAAAGCATATATAACTTGTCTTCAACCTCTAGCTAAATCTTCTCAATCCAATTCCATCTCAATCCAAATAATAGTACCCATTTTCATAAATATTGTTTGAAATCTTCCTTCACTGAAATCCTCATAACTTTATCTAGCCTTCAAATTTCAATACATGCTCTGAATTGTAGCATATAGATATACTCAATAACATCGTCTCAAGTGTGCATAAGCTGATATTCAATCCTTGAACCATGCAAAGACAAATCTCTCTATGTCATTATGCTAGTCTTCATAGAATAATAAGTATGTTGACATTAATGACAAGCTTTGTCTTGAATAAAACTCATGGCAACTAAAATATGTCTACAAAATTGTTAGGATAATCTCCCATAGGAATGCAATCAATATTCATGCTAACATTGAGAAATCCAATAGGCCTACTAAAGGTGAGTCAATGACCTATTTCAGATTCAATGGTCCAAGTTCCATGTTCTCCCTAAAAAGGAAAAGTGATTACTTCTCTACCTTTTCACCTTATCCAAACACACAACACCAAACTATTCATCATCGAGCTAGTTTATCTCCTAGTTCATCTAGATTTTTTTATATTTTTTATTTCCCCCAAAGGGAAAAATGCATACTCTACTCACTAAAATATATGTCAATAGATTCACTATCTTTCCTTTCCTTCAAAGGGGTTTGTTGTCTAAAATGGTCTAGGTTTCTAATTTACCTATGGACATCTCTTCCAAGTAGTAAAGAGAATACTCCACTATCTCTTCATCTATAGCCCTAGACAAGTTACCAAGGCCTAATTAGACTATGTTTGGAATGCAATAAATGAAGACACAATATTTGAGTGGGTAGTAAATTGGTCTTTGAAAATCATTCTTTGACATGCACCCTGCAAGAAAACTATCAGTGAATGTTTATGAGTTTCAAATTATCTTCAACAGTTGTCTTATAGTAAATGTTAAGTTGCATGAAATGAAAAAAAAAAAAAAAAAGATCAAACAAAAGTGAGCATTAGAAACATGTAAAATTTCATCAAAAAAAGTTACAGAAAATAAGTTTTGAAAATGGTATGAGTACACAGTCTGACAAGAAGTCTCATACAAGATATAAAATCCCATTACAAGGATAAAGAAACCTCATACAACCTAGAATAAGACCTAGGATGAGGAATGGATCCTTCAAGACTCATATGACCTATTGGTTCTCAAAATTGGTGGTTGAATTCCTATGAGCCTTACCTACTCGATGATGGGAATCTCAATACAATCTTGGCCAAATTTGGAGATAGAAACTTAATAATTTAATCTTGAAAGTTCAGGTTCTACAGACCTAGCTAGGTGTAACTATATCTTAACCCTCTAGGGTAGGTTGGGGGTGGCTTTTGCAAGCACTATAATTGATACTCTCTATTTGGCAAGTTTGTTGTCAAGGAGAAATAAGAAAATGTGAATGCTTTGAATATGTATGAGGGATATCAAATAATGGAGTGTAATAGACTATTTGTATGATGTATGTATATGGATAAGATAAACAATATCACCTTCCAAAAAATTGTACTTATCTTCACTATAAAAAAATACTAGTAATTTTTTGTTGGGAGAATAAAGTCAATTTCAACATTAACTGCAAATATTAAACAACATGGAGATGGGCACCCTACCATCAATTGTTAGATGGAGAACTTGAATTAATAAAACCCTAGATAATTGTATTTAACTTTAAAAGTTGAATACCAATTACATAAAAAAATATAGGAGCATATAAGTTTTTCTTATTTGAGGGTTTTACCCAAGTTCAATCTATGAACAATGATATATATCCAAGAGGACAATTCATAGATAAAAATATTGATGATAAATTCCTAGACTTTGGAATAGAAAAAAAAAATTAATTCTAAAAAGAAGAGCACAATTGGAATGTGACTGGTTGCAATATCTATCCTATGTTACATACATATACACTTATCAATATTTATTCTCTATATCTTTCTATCTTTTTCTATATCTTTTAAGGTCTTGGTACCTTTTCTTATAAAAATTGAAAGGGTGAAAAAATATTTAGACATTTATAGTAAAAACTAAAAAATAATTACAACCATTTACCAAAATTTACAATAACAAAACTTAAAAGATGAAAAAAACTATAATTCTTGAATCACATCAAGAATCTCATAAAAGTGTTAATTACCCTAAAGAGCTTGGAAATCTACAAGAATGGCACAAACCTTGACCTTGTCCTCCTCAAGCTCCTATTAATGGGTACCACTGGAAAACCTTGCATAACTAGTTCATGATGCTTAAGCAACAATGTACATATTGTTGAGAACATCCAACTGGTCTTTCTAGGCCAGGGTCAAATCTAGTTGCATAAATGGCCTTCGGTCATCCTTTGCATTATAATCTTGAACTGGTAATCCCATGGTTGTGTGTCTTTGAAATGTTAAAAAAAAAATATAAATAATGTACTGCAAGAATATTGTTGATCAATGACCTAATGGTGTCCTTTTAACAATGTTAAAAAATGTAATAACTTTGACCATCCTTCCATACAGACCAATATAAAGTTATTCTCACATCAAATTGAGTGCAAATTTAAGACTAACAAACATACTTGACTACTTTTGTGCACTTTTCCTATAATGAGGTTGAAGAAACAATGTCCATACTTTCCTTTATGATTGCTTTTCACAATTACAACCTCAAAGAAATCTCCATCCTATGAAATCATGATATAAAGATAACACCACTTTATGAATCAATAAATCATGAAATTGAGTTTTCAGGAAATCATGAGCTTCAAAAATGCAATATTTGATAAGATTATGCCTTGTGCAAAATTACGAAATCAAATTATCAAAACTTAATGTTCAACAAAATTGCAAAATTGAACAGACAAGGTCTATCAACCTCAAAATTGTGAAATTAGGCCCCACTTATATCACCTTCTTGGTATTCTAAATTTTTGATTTGTGATACCCTACAAATGTTCTACTTCTAAAATAGTGAAAAATCATTATTTCACAACCCTACTTAATCCAAAACTCCAAAATGAGAAATGGTTCATTGTAAAGGAAAAAACATTTTGGAGTACCACAAGTGGCTCTTTCTGGGGATGCATATTACTTCATAATATGATGAGATCCCAATTTTCTCTGGAATAAAATAAGAAAAACAAATAAAATAATTCCTATTCTAATAATGTACAAGTAATGAACATGGAATATTAAGAGAAAAAGGGTTTAAGATATTGGCTGCGAATAGGAAACTCCTATATGTCCCCATGAACATCTTGTAAAAAATGAGTGCTCTCTTTGCTTCTCAAATATTATAAAAGGACCTAACTATAGAGTATCAAATATTCCATGCTTTCCTTTATCTTGATCCTTTACATTTCATTTCAACACCCAATCACCAACATTAAATATTCTATACATTGATCTTTTGTCATGAAGATATTTGATGATTTTCTATTTCTCAATGTTATGCTCTAATGTCATTCTACCATTCTCATCTAATTCTTCCAATGCATTAATCATTTCATCCATAAAGTCAATGTCCTCTATCTTCTATTTCTCAATGAATCTATAAACTAGTAATAAATTATTCTTAGGAAGCCTAGCTCTTTTCTATATACAAGTTCAAATGGTGAGAATCTAGTGACCTCTTTTTCTTGTAATCATGTTTGCCCATACTACAAGATGCAACTTTGAATCTCATTCCCTTGTATTATTACCCAACATCCTTTTGATGAATTTAAATATGCTCTTATTGCTAGATTGACCTTGCTATTCCCTTGAGGATGATAAGGATAAGACTAGGAGACATATATACCATATTCACTACAAAATTTCAAAAATCCTTTGATCTAAATCACATACCATTATCAACAATAATATTTCAAGGGAATCCAAATATGGTCATTATATTTTTCATCATAAATTCTATAACAATCATGCTAGTGGACTATCTAGTTAGTATAGCTTCTACCCATTTAGTACAATAATATGTGGCAACTAGAATCAAACTATGCTCATAGCTTCATTTATTAGTGATCTTAGATATAAAGTCAATTCCCCATATTTGGAATGGTTCTTCTTCTTGCAAGGTTCTAAGAGGAAAAGCTCCATTGTATCTCAATCTTCATAAAAAAATTCTTTCATACTTCACACTTTATAATATAAGCACAAAAATAATTGAAAAGATGTGGCCAATAATATCCTCCCCATAGAATATTGTGAGTTTTTATCTTGAAAGAAAATATCCTCCACAAACCCTTTCATGCATCTCTTTCATAACTACAAATTCTTGATAAGCAAAAATATAATATGCCATCTTTATTTTTCTAACAAAGCTCTACTTAGATAAGGATGTATTTTTTTGCCTACAACTTTATCATCCTTTTCTAATTCTCATTCAAACCCTCATGATACTCCATACATCTTAGATAATAAATAATACCACAGTACTAAGAGAACCTTTCAATACTTGAAAGTATTCTTCCACTAATTTATTTGTGTTTCTTCCAAGTTAGAATCAACCATGAGCTTAGCTAATCCTTAACCTCTTATTAGTGATATGAATATTTATATTGAACTCTTAGACTTGATAAATCCATTTGCACCTTCTTCCTATTGTCTCTAGCTATCTAAAGATATCTTTAAGTATAGCTTTAGGTACATATGCTACAGCATTAGCACATACCAAATATGGTCTAAAAGCTTTAACTACCTTTACCAAAGAATATGCTTGTTTCTCATTGATGTCATAGTTTAATTATGAGGTTTGAAAATTTTGCTAAAAAAGGCAATTGGATGTTCAAATTGGATGTTCATGTCTTTCTTCACTTTTTTGGAGCATGACTGCAACAATTATATGGTATGGTACAAATGAGAATATTTGAAAAGGTTTTTTGGAATCTAATGCCTTGAGAACTGGAGCTTCTTTTATTTATTTATTTCTTTATATTATCAAAATCTTGTAAAGTTTCATCATCCCAAACATAATTCTCTCCTTTCTTTAATATTTTGGACATGGACTTAATAGTTTCTACAAAATTGGCAAATCTCATTACAAAATTAATCTTCCTTAACTGATGGTGAATGACTAAACCATGGTTCATAAGGTATCTTTCTCATACATGTTCTGATCTATACTCTGTTTAGAGTATATACTGATGTATTGACTACTTCTCTCAAAAACATCTTAGAAACATCATTCTCAAACAACATTACTCTTGCTTCTTTTTCCACTGAATTATTCCTTCTTTGAGTAATCCCATTCTTCTCAGGTGTTCTTGGTATAGATAACTACCTTTTGATTCCATTCTCTTCAAAAAATATGTTAAGCTCTCTAGAGGTGAATTCTGCTCCTCCATCTGATCTCAAACACTTTATCTTAACATCATATTCATTCTCAACTCTATTCTTAATTATCTTAAACTTCTCAAAAGATTCAAATTTCTCTTTAAGAAATGCTACCCACATCATTCTAGTGAAATCATCAACAAAAATCATTAAATACCTTTCACCATAGAATCCTTTTGTTCTAGAAGGACCACTTAGATTGGTTTGAATAATCTCCAACTTATGTGTGGTAGTGAACTTCTTTCTAGGAAATGATATTATATTCTACTTAGCCAAAAAAACATTCCTTTCACACAACATTAGTAGGGCTAGTAAGCTTAGGGAAGTCTCTGATTGCAAAATGATGCTAACCTTCACAATACTATAAAAGTTTATGTGATAGAATCTTCTATTCCACAACCAATTTTTATCCACTTTAGCTACCAAACATGTCATTTTAGTAGGATTCAATTAAAATACATTACCTCTAGATCTAGTGCTAGTTCCAATTGTCTTACCATCTATGTCTTTGATAATGCAAGTCTTCTTAGTGAAATGAAATAGATATCCCTTGTCTACCAAATGTCCAACACTCAACAAGTTATGCTTCAATATATCAACACAATAAACATCATCAGTGTTAGTTTTACCATCAAGAGTAATGGATCCAATTCCTATTATATGACAAGTTGCATTGTTACCAACTCTAAAAATACCTCCATCATGATTCTTGAACTTAACAAACTTATTTATATCACTAGTCATGTGATGTGAACAACCAATGTTAATTATCTAATCACATTTATTTTCCACTTGGGAAATTAGAATTCTTTCTTCTCTAATCTCTCTACCAAGATCATCTTCCTTGATAACCACAAATCCCAATTCATCATCACTTTCACATTGACCTTTTTCATCAAATTCTTCATCTTCATTTTCATAAAAAAAAATTCTATCTCTATCTCTTCTAAGCTTAAAACTTCCCTTATACTTTTTCTCTCTTTTAGGACATTTAAATGCATAATGACCAAATTCATTACAATTCCAACATTAAAAAACTCTCTTACCATCTTTTTCTATTCTCACAAGAAGGGCTATTCATTCCTCAATCTTCTTGTCTTCATTATATCTATTACTAACGGCAAAATCTCCATGTGTTCTTGCACTCCTTTTCAGATTAGGTTAAATGTTCAGGGCACTGAAAGTTTTTTTGACTCTTGCTAGATCTCTAGACTATCTCAAATATTCTTCTACTAATTCTAATCTTCCAAGAAACATTTCCTTTGTGAAATCCTTAGTGTAGGGCATTACTAGCTAAATCATTTGAGCTAATATCTTGAATGGTCTTGTAAAACTTTTAGAGATCTTCCATATAACTTCATCATCTTCCTTGGTTTCACCATGAGACCAGATTCCTACAACAATTTTTGATATTCTTCCAATATAACTTCTTATAGATTTATCTTCCATAATTCTAGCATCTTGAAATGCACATATCCAATTCTATAATCTCATCCTCTTTGCATGATCATCACCTTCAAAAGTAGATTCTAATGCTTTCCAAATTTCATAAGATGTTACATGTGACTTTACGTGACTGTATTCATTCTCTGGAAGAGTTGTTAGAAGAGATTTTGTTTCTCTCATGTTACACATGAATAGATATCTCTCTTCTTCACTACATCCTTCAATATTTTCTTCTTCAACAATTGTCTTCTGACCCTTTGTCAAGATCCAACATCCTAAACACATGCACAAAAAATGAGTCTTCGTCTTCTCCTTCCAACTATCATAGTTGGCCCCATCAAATCTAGGACTATCCTTTCTAAAAATATTTTCCATCGATCTCCTAAAGCTGTTAAGCTTATCTTTCAAGGACTTAACACTTTGATACCAATTGTTAGAATATATAGTCCATTGATATAACTGAGAGGGGGGGGGGGGGGGGGGGTGGTGAATCAATTATCCAACTATTATTAAAATTATCAACCTTAAACAAACTTAACCATTTGAGTAATATAAACTAAAACCACAATAAGATACTCATACATAATAACAATAGATATGTTAACTAGGGAAACCCTTGATTAGAGGGAAAACCCTAGTGGGGATGGTACCCACAAGATGATGTACTCATATAAATATTCCTTGTTAGAGGGTGAACCCTATTAGGAGTTGATGAATACATTCAATACATATGAGTCCCTATTAGGAGACTTTGAATTCCTATTAGAACATTCCAAAAATGTTAGGAGTTGTGCCAACCCTATTAGAAGTTGTGGAAGATAGCTAGACCCACTACCCAAATAGCTCCAAGGGAAAGGTCAACAAACCCAATGTCCAAATGATCTTTGTATTATTCTGTATAAAATAATATAATGGTATTGTATTGTCATTTCTCTTTCTTTGTCCTATCAACTAGACCTTTCCTCCTTCTAATCTTGTAACCAAATTAAAAATATTACATCCAATCATCCCTTGGATCACTTATATGCATTTAGCAAGAACTCTTCTCCTTTTTGCACTTCACACTTCATACAACATTCGCAATGCTTCAACACATTTTATAATCAAGGAAACCATCTTTCCTTTATACCATATCTTCATAATAATTCCTTGAGTCCTCCTTGAGGCTTTCCCAATTAATTATAATTAATTAACTAATTACAATTACAATATTATTATTAGCTCACACTCTATACGAAACATCACATTTGTGATACTAGGGCTTGCACACTCGCTAATGTCATCAACATGACTGCACAATTCTTCATTACATCTTAGTTGTAAGATAGCCAAAAAACATTAAGAACTACTTTCCTAATACTTTATCTATGAACCACTCATTATAAATCAAGTGCAACTTTTGTACATCTTTGACTCAAACTTTACACACTTAACCACATCATTAGGACATTGTGTCAAAAATTTCCATAACTACATATCAAACCATTTTCTATACCACAAAGATCTATGTCTTCTACTCATTCAATCTTTAAAAAAACCATGCTATGTTGACATCAATGACAAACAAAATCATGAATGCAACATGTCAATACTCTCCAATGCTCAGGATACTCTCCTAATGTAGTATCATCAACATTCATGCTAACATAAGGAACTAATACATAGGATTAATCGAGCTTCAAAATATAAGATTAAGGAACTTATAGTTAAAGTTGAGGAGTGCTAGTGTCAATTGAGTGAATAGTAGAAGCCAAGAAAATTTAGTCTCAATTGAGTGCTAGTAAAAGGACCAAGTGAAGAGAGTTTAACCTAAGAAAGAAAGTTAGCGATTCTCACATTATCTAGTGATGACTGAGGTTGATGATCAATATTTTTTTGGAGTGTTAGAATTTTACAATTTTCCAAGGACTTGAGTCATTTCCTCATGTGAGTTTGTCAAAATCTATCAAAACAATGAGTTATATTGAGCTCCCTCTTCAAAATCTAATCCAAGTCTGATCTATGTCTAGAACACTTGGTTATTCCTCTATCTTCAACAATGTCCAACTCTAACTTCTTGCTTAGTTGACAACTTACGATTTACACATGAACTAGTCTCCTCACTTGGTTATCTTATATGGTTATCTTGTGTTCATCATACCTTGCATCATGATAGTCATAATTCTTGGATATTCTAACCATTTCTTAAATGACTTGTACAGAGGTATACAATACTCTTATCTTATTTTGAGGCTACATTCTAGTGTGGTCTTTGTTTTAGCTTTTCTTTTCATCATCGTCTATGACTGTTGCAACAAGGAGTTGAAAAATGTTTCCTCCCCATAGACTTAGATGAGGTAGAGCTTGAGGTCAGAATCATTGCAGAGGTCACTTCCCAATTTATACATGATCTGAATCTAGTGAATCTAGTGAGGAGTCTTCATGATCTCCTTCACCTATTAGTCCACCTCATGTTTAAAGAACATTTTCTATAAATGTTTAGAAAACTTGGAATCCCTTGAGTAAAGAGAATCTTGAAACTAATAGAACATCTAAATCTCAAGAAAAAATAACTAAGTTCTCATTCTAAAGAACTTTTTAACCAACATACACTAAAACCTACTACACTCCTAGAATGTTTGATCAAGACCACAAAAATGGAGAACATAGTAGAGGTCAAGATTACCAATGAAATGAAAGGCATAAAGAAATCTACGCTAATGAGAATGAGGAAACTGAAGAAATACTTCTCAAAGACATCAAAATTTTTTGTAAGGATAAACACTTTTAGAAAGTCACAAAAATCTTGTTTAATGAAGAGAAAGGGAAATACTTTCTCAAACTAGCTCAGGAAGGAGAAAAGTTACCTCACCACTTTAATGTCAAAACTATCATCACACATGAAGAAGAAACTTAAGCATCCAAGTTAAAGAAACAACTGAAGACCATGCAAGAAAAGTTGGCCCAAATGATGCATGACAAAGATAAACCAAAAAAACCATACACATTAAACACTGTTTGTCCATTTTATTTCGAAAAGAGTTTAGACATGCCTCCTTTTCCAAGAGGATTTGAGTTACTTAAGTATGAAAAATACTTCAGAACCTTCAATCCCCAAGATCATTTGAGGGAATTTGGTGTTTTATTTATGAATTCATGCACAATCATACATATCTTATGCATTTATTCCCATAGACTCTAGGTGGCTAGGCCACAGAATAGTTCTCAAGGTTGAGTACTAGTATCAAAATATTCGATGAGATTTCTAACTTGTTTGTTCAGTAGTACTCACACAATATACAACATCTAGTTAACATACATGAATTGTAACCTTAAAGAAAAAGTCAAGGAACCTTTCCTCACATTCCTTTAGAAGTGGCAATAACTCTACATCAAATACTAACAAAAGATTCTTGAAATGGAAAAATTTGACATCTTCACAGATAATATTTTACCTAATTTTGGGTATAAAGTACAACTTCAAGGTCCACGTACCTTTGAAGACATGGTCACACAAGCTATATGAATAGAGGAATTTAATGTCAAAAAGAGTGAGATAACCCTTCTAAAACATACTAAGAAAGGATCAACCTCTAGTAAGGATAAATCCAAGTATGTGAACAAGAATCGAGAGATAGTACTTGATAACATTACTCCTAAACCTATCAAAACAACATTAGATCTCATAGAAAATCTCAAAGCATATAAAAATGTTGACAAATATCCTCCTAACAACAAGACATTTGGAAACAAAATGAAGAACTCACCTTCAGTTATATGCCAAAAATGAGAATATACACCTCTTGGTGAACCTCTAGATTTTGTCTATAAGACCTTGCTACAAAACAAGCTCATTTCTCTATTGGATAATCCTCATCCTTATGATCCACAACCATGACCTTCATGGTGGAATAAAATTGCATTTTGTGAATACCATAAAAAAAAAGGTCACAAAATTAGAAATTACATCAACCTATGTCAAAAAGTTCAAGACTTAATTGATGATGGTGAAATCGTTGTGGATGGACACCACAAGAATATAAATCACAAGGCTTTCAAGGAGCCATTTCCATCCTACAAGAAAGGGGAAACTTCTAAATA
This sequence comes from Cupressus sempervirens, assembly GCA_028749045.1. Lineage (NCBI taxonomy): Eukaryota > Viridiplantae > Streptophyta > Pinopsida > Cupressales > Cupressaceae > Cupressus > Cupressus sempervirens. Next base: position 450,839,040 of record CM053793.1, read on the forward strand.
GAAAAATAATGACAAGGTCAACTATATATACACTAATAATGATGATGTAATCATTACATCTTATTTGCTCATCTTATGCATTACATTAGTATTTGGTATTTCACATGCATGACTCATGACTCTTTATTTCTATCTACTAGTTCTTATGTCTTATCCAGACTCCTAGAACCTTATTTGCTTCTAGTGACCTCTTCTAGGTTCTCCTACACCATGCTCCTCCAATGAATTAAAAAGTCCTTCTAGGACTTTAAGAGGGAAGGAGAGAAAGGTCAATGACCTTCAATTTAAAATCTCCTTCTTCAACCCAAGTGGCTTCAATATTTGGTTTTCCATGCCATTTTACAAGATGTTTCATATATGTCTTGTTCCTAGTCACCTTGTGTACTTTGGAACTCAAAATATTTTTAGCTTGCCACTTTCTTGTAGAGGACTTAGGTAAGGTTGCTGCAATATCCTATAGGTATGCATCCTCTACTAGAGTAAAATTTAGAATGGGACTCCTGTATGCTACCAAATCTGTAACATTAAAGGTAGCATATCTGCTGGTAAATCAACTTGGTAGGCATTGGCCCCATACTTGGCCAAAATTTTGCATAGCCCCACCTTTCTCATCGGTAGTTTGTGTGATTCTCCTTTGGTTAGTGTATGCTTATTAAGATGGACCATGACATAGAACCCAACTAAAAATCTCACATCTCTCTTCTTTCCATCTTCCTTTTGCTTCATCTTTGTTGTATTCTACTGCAAGCTTTATATGATCATGCCATGAACCTCTTTCATAGAAAGAAAAAAAGTCTTTAGCAACTCCACTAACATTTGCACCTACCTTCATGTCCCTTAGCTCAAGAATGCCCCTAGGATGCACTCCATAAATCACTTCAAAAGGACTCTTCCCAATAGATCTATTCATAGAATCACTATAAGCATACTCTACTTGTGTAATAATGTGGTCCCAACTCTAACCATATTCTTTGGTCAAACATCTTAATAGGTTCCCCATGCTCCTTTTGACCACTTCTTTCTATTGATCTATTTGAGGATGATAGGTAGATCTAAATGAAATATTAGTGCCCAATTTATGCCACAGAGTCTTCCAAAAATGACACATAAACTTAGTGTCCCTTATAGACACAATGCTAAGAGGTAGTCCATGTATCTATACTACCTCCTAAAAAAAATACCAATAGCACATGCATCATGTGTGGTCTTACATGGTAGAAAATGAGTCATTGTATTAGATCTATCCACAATGACATAGACATTGTCATGGCCTTTCTTTGTTTTAGGCAGCCCCACCACAAAATCCATGCTCAAAAATTCCCAAGGCCTTTGAGGAATGGGCAATGGTTGGTATAATCCTTCATTAGTGTTAACTCCCTTTGGCTTTCTGACAAACAATGTAGCACTCCATATATTTCTTCACATCCCTACTCAAAGTAGGCTAGTAGTAGAACCTTTTGACCAAATATACTATTTTATGAAATCCAAAATTCCACTAAAAGCACCACTATGCTTCTCTTGTATAAGGTTTGATATGATATATATCCCCTTGGGACACATAATTGATTTATTTTGAACATGAGGCCTTCCTAAAAGGTAAAATTAGATTATTCATGATGAAAATGGTTATTATAATCATTACACACCTTATAAGGTTTGGCAAAGTCTAGAACATCAAGATACATCTCCTTGAAGTTCTCAATCCCCACACTCCTAATTTGCACTTCTTGTATAATCAGCAACCTATGACTAAGTACATCTACTACCCTATTTGAAATTCATTTTTTAATGTTTGATGGTGAAGGTATATGCTTGAATATACTCCACCCACTTCATGTGCTTGTGACTCAACTTGTCTTGTGAATTTAGAAAGCTCAAGGCCTAATTATCAGAATATACAACAAATTCTTTAGGAAAAAGATAATGCCTCCATTTCCTTAAGGCTTGGACCAAGGAATACAACTCAAGGTCATATGAAGAATACTTCCTCTTGGATTCATTCAAATTTTTACTATGAAATGCAATTGGCTTACCCTCTTGGCTAAATACTACTCCAATGACAAGGTTACTAGCATCACACTCAACAATGAATAACTTCTCAAAGCTAGGTAAGACCAAAATAGGTTGGGTGGAAATCTATTGTTTCAACAACTCAAAGTTCTTAGTGTCTTCATTAGTCCATTTAAACTTGGCTCTAATCCCACCATTCATGGTCTATAGAAATTGTGCACAAATATGGCTAAAATTCTTAATGAACTTCATATAGAATTGTGCTAAGTCATGGAAACTTCTTACGTTTGATGCAAACTTGGATGTTGGCCAACTAAGTATATCCTCCAACTTTCTAGGATCCATCTTGAGTTGTCCCTGGGAGATGGCAAAACCCAAGTAGACCAAATCCTCTTGCATAAAATCACACTTTTCCAAGCTTATAGTGAGTTGAGCATCAAACAACCTTTTCAAAACTAGACTTAATTCCTTAAATGTTTCCTTGGTACAAATAAAAATCAAGATACCATCAATATAAATTACAACAAACTTACCTAAGTAATCAGAAAATGCTTCATTCATGAGCCTCATGAATGTGGAGGGTTTTTTGACAAACCAAAGGGCATCACTAGTGACTCATACAATCCTTAGTGGTCTTAAAAATTTTCATTCATTCATCTCCCTCCTTAATCATTATTTGATGATATCCACCCTTTAAGTCAATTTTGTTGAAATACTTTACATTTCTTGAACAATAAAGTAAGTCTTCAATTCTTGGGATTAGGAATTTGTACGTAATTTTTATCTTCTTTATTTCCCTTGAATCTATACACATTACTGAAGTACCTCCCTCCTTTGGCACCAAGATAGTTGGCACTACAAATGGGCTCACATTCTTCCTTATCAATCCATGGTCTTACAATTCTTGCACTTGTTTGGCTATCTCTTCATGTTGGCTAGGTGTCATTTTATAAGCTTCCTTGTTAGAAAAAGATAATCTTGGGATGAAGTATATCTAATGGCTAATAGCTCTCTTATGTGGAAATGTGTTCTTTCTATCACTCACAATGTCATCTACTAATTCTTTAGGTACTATACTTCTCTAGGTAATTGTGATCTGATTGTGTTTTGTGCATTTGTGGCTTGAAAATAATGGTATACCCTATGCCTCCTCCTTCCTTCATGATTTTGAGGAACTTGTTCTCACCTACCATTAAGACATTAGGTCCTTTCAATGGAGTTTCTTTTCCCTCTAACAAAGATTGGATGGTGTAGGAGTCTTCACCTTTCTTAAATTTATACACATTCTTCCTACCATCATATTAAGCTTCCTTATCATATTTCCATGGCCTCTATAAAAGGAAATGACATGCATCCATGGGTAGTATATCACATAAAACTCTATCCTCATACATACCAATGTTAAAGTCTTCCCATTCTTGTTCTTTTACCTCAACATACTGACCTTTATTTAGCCATGTGACTCTATAGGGACTGTTATGAGGAAGCTTTTTAAGTTTCAATTTATCTACTACTTCTTCTGACACTATTTTATTAGTATAAATAGAGTCAATGATAACCTTACATACCTTGTTTTGTACCTTGAATTTGACCCTAAATAGTGCTCTCCTTTGACTTGGATCCTCCTTTATGAGCTCCCTAATGAGTGTCCTCCTAAACATTGTATTCTCTCCCTCTTCTAAATCAAGTGGGAGATCTATTGATTGATTATTTCCATCATCTTCTTGAGAATAAGACACCTTTCTTTTTTCTAATGTAGAAGCCTTATTTGGACACCTATAAGAAGGATGTCCTAGTTGGTTACAATTGTAACATTTCATGGTGGCAAAGTATGATAGCCCTCTAACTTGATTTCCACTTCTACCCTTAAAGCTTCTATTGCCTCTGCCTCTTTCATTAAATCCTCCTCTTGGACTACTTGAACCACTTGCTTCACTTGTTTTACTATCCCCTTGGGGTCTAGTTGCTTGGCCTCTTCCACCACCAACATTTCTTCTCTAATTAATTTTCTCTCTTCCTTTACCTTTTCTTCTATTGCTAAAGTTTTACTTCTTCTTCAACTTTTCCTCAACCTTAGGTACTAACTTATAGCACTTTTGTACTATGTTAGGAGTCCAAAATTGAATATCCTATTGAATATTCTAGCTTAAACCATTAACATACCTTTCTATCTTGATGCTTTCAACTTCTTACACCTTGGATCTTAGGCATAATTTTTGGAACTCTTTAGTATAACTTGCCACCTCATTATCCCTCTATTTGAGGTTCTACCTTTTGGTATACATTTGTAGTTCAAAGTCTTTAGGAATTTAGGTTTGTTGTATTTGAATCACCATGCTGTTACAATTTTCATAGGGTTTCTTACCCTCTTTCACTCTTTCATGTTGAATGAACTTACAGCAACTAAGAGTTTCTCCTCTCATTATTTCCTTTGCTACTTTCACCTTTTGAGCTTCTATCACATTCTCACTCTCAAAGTAGTTCTCCATGCCTTCCAACCATTCCAAGACATGGTATATACCCAATTTTCCACCAAAATGTGTCACTCCATCTAAGCATTTCTAATTCAATTCTTTTATGGCTCTAAGAAATGGTTCTTCTGCTATCTTAGGATCAGGTGTAGATGCCTCCTCTTTGTCAAAAACCTACTGCTTCTACTTGCTACATTCCTCCTACTAATTGACCTTATTGGTCACTACTTTGATCTTGATATTTTCTCTCTCAAGTGTGTTCTAAAAGGCTGTTATCTTAGCCTTCAACTCTAAGTTCTCCTCATCTTGCTCCTGAACCTTCTTAACCAACTCTGCATTTGTCACCATGGTGGATCTTATGGAGGTTTCTCCTTCACTATTAGACATGCATTCTTTTCCCAAAATCAACCTAGATTTGATACTAATTTGATAGGACTAGTCTAGGGTAATTTAGATAATGAATAAAAACTCTTAGATATCCTCTACTTACAAAAGTTACCCCTAATCAACTAGGAAAAAAATTCCCTTAGGCTAACCTATCTATTTAGGCTTGCTCATTAACTTAAAATTCATTCTAGGCCTCCCCAATGAGTGACTTGATCTTGCAAGGGTTGGAGGTTATTTTGAGGGTGTATTCAACTTCTTCACAACCATTTCCCATAATACATTCATTTGGTTTCTATATGATCCCCTCAAACTCATACAAATTCTCTATTAGGCCTAGTAGCCCTCAATTAGCCCTCATAATGGACTAAATTGGAATTTGTGAATTTTTTTTATCAAAGAGGGTCCAAAAAAGCTCTATATTGGAATAACCTTTTCCAAGATCTTTTAGATTCTTGGGGTCTCATATTCCTAACTTCTACTGGATGCCCTATCCCTATTTTAAAGGGTTTGTTAGGGTTTAATGGCCATTTATAATAGTTAGCAAAAAAAAAAAACTCTTGCTCCTTTCCTAGGGATCTTGGATGTTTTTTCTTGCACATATAGTGACTCCACTCCCTTATCTTTCATACCATAACACCCATTCCCAACAAAATTCTACACCCTTACAAGCATTCTTCTTTCCTTGGCTCAATTTCTAGTTGAATACATCACAGTCTTGCCTAGGGATTCCAAGGAATTGTCTTAGCCCTACACTCTTGGTTCCATCCTTCCTAAAAAATAATATAAAAAAGTGTCTATTATCAGTCCTCAAATTTTCATAATTTTTTAACCGTGGGGAATGCTGGTAGACACCAGTTTTCCAAGTATGCCTAGTACAAGCCAACACAGAGATAGTTTAGAAAAACATTTATAGTGAACACCAATAGATTTTTAAGAACCTGAAACCAAAAAAATTACAAAAAGAAATAATTTAGGAACTATATTAAAAAACAAAAACATATATTCAATCACATGTCAATCCAAAACTCAAATTTCCATTCCAACTATCATGAATTTGTTGTTCTGTTGTATACTTTCGTACAATGCCAAAACTCTCAGCCATACAAAGTGACTTGGAGTGATTTAAATGACCATTTCACAACCACCTAAACCAAATTTCACTCATTGGTAACCTCATAGGTTATATAAACCAACTTTACAACTTTGACAAGAAAAGTTGCACTTTTTGCAAAATTGTCAATATGCAATTTTTGCAAAATTGACAATTTTTGCATTTTTGCATCTTAGTTTTGGTAGGACTATACCTTATGAATCCAACACATACATGGAAGGTATTTATTCCATATTTAGACTACTTCCATGTCTTCCTACCCTTCTATGCGTACTTAGCCCTCTAGACCAACTTTTTGCACTTTTGCCCCTAATTGTCAATAAATGCATCATTACACCTAATTTTCTCATCTCATGCATTAAATTATTGTTTGGTGTTTTACATGCATGACTTATGACTCTTTATTTATAAATAATAGGTGTTATGTCTTATCCAAACTACTAGACCATTATTTACTTCTAGTGACTTCTACTAGGTGCTTTAGTTGCATTAGTGTCCCAAAATGATTTTAACTATTGACCTCGATCAAATGATGCAACAAAAAGAAGTGCCCAAGGGGAACTGCACCATGGGAATTCCTAAACTACCTCCTTTGGAGGAATATAAAAAAAGTGCACTCTTGCTCCTTATGCTACCAACTACTATGACATCAAATACTATGGGGCCCCCTATAAGAACATCATGTGAAGCATCAACACTTATTGCTAAAAAATTTATCAAACCACAAAGGAAAAGCCTCATTGATATTTCATCAATTCCCCAAAGGAATATGGGTCATTTCAAAATCAATATGATATCCCAAGGTGAAATGTCAAACTTCCAAATGTATCAAAACAAGGATGCTAACATAATGCTCACCTCTAAAGGACATAGTCAACTTCCAAGACAACAAAAAAACATCAAGTGGTGTGAGGACATAATATTCGTAATGCACAGCCAAGTCAAAATCCACTTAACATGCATGCAACATATCAACATCCACATCATCAACAAAAACATCAAGTGGTACAAGGTGTAAGGCCCCTTTCCTAGTACCCTATTATAAATCTTAATAACATGAATATGATTAGAGCTAGGAAGAGTAAAGAGATGATATGTCATGTTTTTGTCTCTTGTGTATAGAATGAAAATTATATACTCTTACCATACACCTTATGAGAGAATGATGTTAAGAGGGGTTTTGAATCTAAGCATGTCATGATTGGCATTTTCCTTATCAATAATGAACACGAGATCTTGATGAGACTATTATATATTTTAGTTAGTATTATACCAAGTATCCTATTTGGAATTACATTAGATTGATAAGCTAAGACCCTATGGAATAAAGGTTCAAGATGTCATAACTTATAAACTATGTCGATGGATTCATAATCTATTGGGATAATTGAATTAGATGGTTATTATGGAAAGATGAATCATCACCCACTCTTATGATTACTACTAATAATTATAGATAAAAATTGTTACCAAAATTGGATAAGGGTCTACTCAGTAGAACATGGTACTATGTAAATATAATAAGACAATTGTTGTGCAAGTACTATAAGGTGGATATGTTATGGTGGATGATAATTAAGATGAAGATATAATATATATTTACTAACAAGATGCAATATATTTATGTAAGGACTAATTTTGAGCCTACATAGACATGATTGTATAAGCATTTTGATTATTTGACATGAGTGATTTTAAAGACATATGCATTATGATGTGTTATCTCATAATGATATTGGGATCATCTTAGAAATATCACCATATTTAATTGAAATAAAAGATACTAGTTGGGATGTTTACATTTGGGTGGATTTTACGTATGATATGTACTATGACCTAATTCATATTCTTGATGATCTAATAGTTATGGATTCAATATTTCATCACCATGATAGAAAATGGAATATATTGTGATTCAAAATATTAATTTGATTGTGTTAGGGAAAGATTAATGTTGATAAGAAGATTTTGATATCTTAATATTTTGAATGCTTTATATATAAGAATGATTAGAAAAAAAAAAATTAATTTGAATATGTTGATTTATGTGAATTATGAAATTAAAAATTTCCATGCATTTATATACATGTATTTTTATATGATTTTTTTTGTACTACTAATGCTCAAGTTTACTGTGAAAGAAATTGAACCATGGAAATTAATTAGGGAAACAAGGTCCAAACTTATGTGGACATAGTTTAGCCAAGGAGAATCTTTGCAAGATTCAAAATCCTTGTCATGATGTATTTATTTTGTAAATATAAGTTTACATGTGTGTGGTAAATTTAATCTCATAAATACATTAGGGACATGTCATGGTGATGTGCAATGTATTTTGATGTGTCACTTGACACTTGTAATTATTGTGTTGATGCAAGGAAGAGATGAATAACTAGGGCCAAATGCTCTCCTAGCTATCCAAACCACCTTGCAAGAGTTAACAAAATGGAGAAAACACAAAGAAAAAAAACCAAAGGAGGAAGAAGAATGAAATTGATTCATCAAAATATCTTCATACATGCCCAGCTATAAGGTCTTCTAGCTTACAACCAAATAAAAATATTTTCACATTCAAAGATCCAACAACAAATTCGCACTTTCAATTTTTCTCTGCAATCTACTTCCCAAAAAAATTGCCTAACTCTAAGCGTAAACACTCTATATATACTTGCCAAAATGGCTTACATATTATTCTAGGACATTACATAAGAGGAAGCCCAACCCAACAATGGTTTAGACACATCCCAAGAAAATATCTTAAAATAAATGTCATGATCGACACAAATCCTGCAAGTTAGCTCACAAAAATCATGTCCAAATGCTGACACTCAACATACATTGGGTAACTTGACACATGAAGAGTCACTTAGTATACACTAGGTAACTCAACACATGAAGGAATTGCTACAGTAACTCGACACATGAAGGAATTGCTAGGTACATGAAGGAATTACTAGGAACATGAAGGAATTGCTAGGCACATAAAAAAATTGCTAGGCACATGAAGGAATTTCTAGGCACATGAGGAATTTGCTACAATAACTAAGCACATCAAGGAATTGAAAGGTACATGAAGTAATTTCTAGGCACATGAAGGAATTGCTAGGTACCAACTTGTAGAATGAATCAAAATGAGCAAGATAACAATATAACCCAAGATGCTCCTACATCAAACAATTGGGGTTGAAAGAAATGATTCTCGTATATCATTGAGATGTCACAACCTAAGCTAAATCCAACTCAAATTGAGAAATCCATGAAGCATCTTCAATAGGTATGTTCTTCCACTTCACCAAATATTCATAGTAATCTTCCTCTTGTGCTCTTTCCAACTCTCTAATCCAATATCTATTCAACTTCTTCAATCTACTTCTTAGGATAATCATCTAATACAATAACTTCATCCTCTGACTCATGATACTTATACAAATTAGCAATATTGAATATAGGAGATATATCCACGTCATTAGGTAACTCAACTTCATAAGTATTACCATTGTCAAACTTTGTCAAGATCTTGCAAGGTCCAAATTTCTTTATCTTTAGCTTGTTGTATGTTCCAACTGGGAATCTTTCTTTCTTTAGATGAACCATCACCTCATAACCAACTTGAAAAACATGCTGTCTTCTAGACTGATCAACATTCTCCTTATACTTCTAATTACTTTGTTCCAACCTCAACTTCACTTCCTTACACAAAGACTCAATAAAATCAACAAATTCTTCCCCTGTAGTGCTTCTCTTTTCTTCACCAGCAACATCTCTCAAATCTAATATACCTCTAAGATGCATTCCAATAACAATCTCAAAAGGTGTCTTCCCTATACTCTTATTCACAAAATTATTATATGCAAATTTAGCTTGTGCCAATACCATCTCCCAATTACTTGGCTTATTCTCAAGTAAACATTTTAGAAAATTACCTAAGCTTCTATTCACAACCTCTATTTGACCATCTATTTCTAGATGGAATGTAGAACTAAACTTTAATTTAGTACCCATCTTCTTCTACAAAATATTCCAAAAATAACTGACAAACTTACTATATCTATTAGAAATAATATTTCTTGGTAATCCATGTAATCTTACAATCTCTTTAAAGAAAAGTTCAGCAACATGCTCAACATCTGATGTCTTCTTACATGGTATGAAATGAGCCATCTTAGAAAATCTGTCCACTACAACAAATATGGAATCATACCCTTTCACTATCTTAGGCAATCCAAGAACAAAATCTATACTAATGTTAGTCCAAGGTTTCTCAAGAACAGTAATAGGTGTATACAAACTAGTATTTTGTCTCACCCCTTTTGTAGTTTGAAAAACTCCACAACTCTTTACAAATTTCTAAACATCCTTATATAATTGTGGCCAATAATACTTCTCTTTTAGAAAACTCAATGTCTTATCAATTCCAAAATGTCCAACTAATCCACCACTATGCTTTTCCTTAATCAAATTCAACCTCATAGAACTTCTAAGAATACACAACTGAATGCCTTTGAACAACATACCTTGTTGAATGAAATACTCACCACACTTACTTATGTGGTCTACTAGATTTGGTGCTCTACACTCTCTCCACATCTTAGAAAAATTAGGATTAGCATCATAAAACTCTTTCATTTCATCAAAACCAAGAACTTCAACCTTCATTTTAGTCAACAAAGAATGTCTTCTACTCAATGCATCAACAACTCTATTAGTAACTCCACTCTTATGCTTGATCACAAATGTAAAACTCTGCAAGTACTCAACCCACTTCATATGTCTTTGATTAAAATTATGTTGACTTCCCAAGTATTGTAAAGCTTTATGATCAGTATATAGTACAAACTCTTTAGGAATCAAATAATGTCTCTACTTCTTCAATGCTTGGAAAATAGCATAAAATTTTGGATCATACATAGAATTTTTCCTTTTAGCATCATTCAACTTTTCACTAGAGAAAGCAATGGGTTAACCTTCTTGACTTAATATTGCTCCTATTGCATTACGTCTTGCATCACATTCAACTTGAAATACTTCGTTGAAATTAGGTAAAGCCAATATAGGTAATTTAGCAACCTTTTGTTTCAAAGTCTCAAAACTCTTATCAGCTCCATGTGTCCACTTGAAGTCCTTTTTGATCTCCCCTCATTATCTCAGTCATACTATTACAAACATAACCAAAATCCTTTATAAACTTTCTATAAAAACTAGCCAAACCATGAAGTGATCTTACCTCACCCACATTCTTAGGTGTAGGCCATTCCAAAATAGCTTTAACCTTCTCTATATTCATCATCAATCCATTAGCTAAAATCACAAATCACAAATACACAATCTCCTCTTGCATAAAAAAACACTTTTTCAAATTAATCAACAATTTTTCCTCTTTCCACCTTTAAAATACTTGTCTAATCAAGATGTTCTTCCTTAGTCTTACTGAATATTAGAATATCATCCAAATAAATAATGACAAACTTACGCAAGAATATTTTTAGAACTTCATTTGTCAACCTCATGAAATTACTAGGTACATTAGTCAAACCAAAAGGCATAGCCAACCATTCATACAAATTGTCTTTTGTCTTGAAAGCAGTCTTCCATTCATCACCTTCTCTAATTTTGATCTGATGATAGCCACTCTTCAAATCAATCTTGGTAAAATACTTTTCTCCACTCAAAAAATCCATTATGTCATCCATCCTTAGCATACAAAACCTATATTTCACTATTATCTTGTTAATAGCTTTGGAATCAGTATACATTCTCCATTCTCCATTCTTTTTAGGTGCTAATACAATAGGTACAACACATAGACTCAAGCTTTCTTTGATCAAACCTTTCTGCAATAACTCATGCATTTGTCTATTAAGTTCTTCATTCTCCATAAGTGTCAATCTGTATGGTGCTTTGTTTGGCAAACTAGCTCTAGGAATCAGATCCATACAATGACTTATGCTTCTTACTAGAGCTAAAACATCAAGAATATCATCAACAATAATGTCTTTATACTCATTTAGCAATTCTATAATTTTTACTGGTACTCGACTATCACTATCTACTATCACTCGGTTATTACTACCAACACTCGGTCCTCTAGGAACTATGGCAAAATAGACTTAATTCTTCTTTAATTCCTTTTCAAATTATTTCCCATTAACCATGCAAACTTTTATTTTAGTACAACTAACCTCATTTGTATTTTTAGTCAAAGGCAACAATATCTATTTCTTCTCATTCACCCAAAGAGTATATTGATTCAATCTTCCATCATGTACAACATATCTATCATGTTTCCAAGCTTTAACTAATAGAATATGACAACAATCCATAGGCATAATATCACATAAAACTTCATCAAAGTAATTTCCAATCTTGAACTTCACAAGGTATTGTTCACTTATCAATATCTTATGCTCATCTTTGATCCATGAAACATGATAGGATTTAGGATGCTTCAGCCTCTGCAATTAGAACTTTGTAACTAGCTCCTCTAATGCCAAATTTGTAGAACTTCCACTGTCAATGAACACCTTGCAACATTTTCTAGCCATCTTACATCTTGTCTTGAAAAGATTTGTTCTTAAAATAGGTTTCTCATCACTTCCCTTATTACATAAGGTTCTTCTCACCATCACATTTTTTCTAGCCTTAGGTCCACTTGGTGAACCCTCATCATCTCCTTGAATCATAACATTTCTATTACTTTGTCCACTTTCAGAGGATCTACATTCAAAAAATCTATGTCTCTCTTTACTACATTTGAAAAAATTACCATGAAATTCACCTCTAGAATAAGAATTACCTATTCCTTAGTAAGAATAAGTGCCTTCTTGATAAAAACTACCACTTTTCTATTCAGTCTTACTTTTGTCATCATTCTTCCATTTAGATTTGCCTTTATCCTACATAAAGTTGTTAGATCTACCACCTTCACCATAAGATCTACCTCTGCCTCTCTAGAATCTACCACCTCTACCTCTTTGTCTTTGTTCATGCTTCTTTGTCAAGATCTCCTTAGCTTTCAAGGCATATTGATATGCTTCTTCAATACTTTCCAACTTCACAAAACTTATTCCATCTTGAATTCCAAATCTCAATCTATTTATTTACCTTGCAATTTTCTCAACGTCATCATCCACATGTCTAGATCTGATGTCCAATCTATAGAATTCCTTGGTATACTCCTTCACAGTCATGTCTTTTTGTTTCAAATTTTGTATCTTTCTCAACAAGCTAACTTGGTAATCAGTAGGAAGGAATTTGTTCTTTACCTTGTTCACAATCTTTGACCAAGTTTTGATCTTCTCCTTTCCTCTCCTTTGTCTATCAGTTTGCAAGTGCTCCCACAATAGTGATGCATGACCTTTCAACCTAGTGATTGCAATCTTCACCTTTCTATTATCAAGAGTATTGTCATACTCAAGAAACTTCTCCATATTAGAGATCCAATCCAACATAGTGTTGGTATCTAATTTTCCATCATAAGGAACAAATTATGCAAAAAGCTTTGAATTTTCAATCTTTCCTCATCTTAATCTTCTTTAGGTTCTAGATTATGGTTTGGTGCTATTGGTTCATCATCACTTACATCATCAAGATGTGCTCCTCTCCTCTATGCTATCTCCATAGCATCTAATTTGGCTACAATTTGTCTCAACTGATCCAATATAGCATCATCAACATTTCTTCTACCACAAACCATCTTTACAAATTAGGTTCCTACAAGATCATAACCTTCTACAAGTTATAGGTCAAATTTGCAAATCTACCACCCTGCAACCAAATCTAGATAAGGATTCTACATGATCTAATCTCCATAAGGATGAACCTCAATGCTCTGATACCACCTGACACAAGGAAGAGATGAATAACTAGGTCAAAGGCTCACCTAGCTATCCAAACCACCCTACAAGAGTTAACACAATAGAAGCAAACACAAAGAATATAAAATAAAGGAGGAAGAAGAGTGAAATTGATTCATCAAAATATTTTCATACATGCCTAGCTATACAGCCTTCTAGTTTATGACCAAATATAAATACATTCACATTCAAAGATCCAACAACAAATTCACACTTTTAGTTCTTCTCTGCAATCTATTTCCCCAAAAACTTGCCTAACTCTAAGCCTAAACACTTTATATATACTTGCCAAAATGGCTTACAAATTAGTCTAGAACATTACATAAGAGGAAGGTTGACCAAAAATGGTCTAGACACATCCCAAGAAAATATCTTAACATAAATGTCACGATTGAAATAAATCTCGCAAGTCAGTTCACAGAAATTGCATCCAAATGCTGACACTCGGCATACACTAGGTAACTCAACACATGAAGACTCACATAGCATACACTAGGTAACTTGAAATATGAAGGAATTGCTACAATAACTTGGCACATGAAATAATTTCTACAGTAACTAGGCACATGAAGGAATTGCTAGGTATATGAAGGAATTGCTAGGCACATGAAGGAATTGCTAGGAACCAACTTGTAGAATGAACAAAAATGAGTAGGATAACAAGGCAACCTAGGATGTGCCTGCATCATGTGTGTTAATGACATGTCACCTAGGGTTTTATTCATGGTAGAAATTAACCTTAAAATAATTTCCCTTCAAAATATTAAGTAAATCCTCTTGGAGAAAGGGTAGGAGTGGTCACTGTCAAGGGAATTCGAATTCAAACTTGACAAGGATTTTAGAGGGTCAACATGTGGTTTCAAAGTGTCATTTTTGTGAAAATAAGACACACATATTTTATCATAACATGTTAAGGGCCTAAATTTTACCATTTTAGTGTTTAGCTAGCCTGTGGGACCCCTTAACCAATGAATTCTTCCACCAATTAGAAATTTTTGGTTTTCTTATGTGTGTTCCCTCACACTCCCACTTGGTCAAAGTTTCTTTTTTTTGAAGAGACAAAAGTGTAAGAAATAGTGGGCCTGATGTTTCTACTAAAAATGGGATCTAGTACAGAGTCTTTTTAGAGGATTTGTGGCAAACTAGTGGGGTGTTCACCCACTCTCTATGTTTAGAGACAAATAAGATTTTAAGTGAGGAAGACTAAGGAGAAGGGATCTCTTCATAAACTATCAATGCCTTTAGCTTGGATCAAGGTTGGTGTCCTTTACATAAATCTCATTGCACTTTCTCAATGATGTTGTTATTATTCATTTTGTGTTAAAAATCATGTAATGTGTTTGTGGTGAGATTGTTGTTACGTGTCATGTTTTGTGATGGATTTCTCTTGAAAGTTTCTCTTTGTTCTTGTGTGTATGCATGTTGATGGGTGTGAAGGCTTCACTCACCCTTGGGAGGGAGGAGAATCCTTGAGTGAAGGGGTTAGTTGAGCTCAACATTAAAGTTGAGATATTTTCCTCTTACAAAGGGTTTTGTTTTTCATGGAGTATGGGTTCCATTGAAGCCATATGATTGTTATTCATTATGGGAGGTATAAGTGTACTGATGTGATGAGAAGGATGCATTTTTATAGCCTTGATGAGGAGTTATACAATTGTAGATATATGTGTATATGGATATGGCATTCTCCTCTTTCGAGAGCCCACCTTCACCCACTACTTCATGATTCTAATGGTGAATCATTGTGTTAAATATTGGAGGGATCGTAAATATATTGTGATATTGTGTTTGAATGCATTGGGAAATATTTGAATGTAACCCTATTTGAGCCTTATTTCCCTAGCTTGGTGGGTGGCTTCCTAGAAGCCTAGGACGGGAGGTGAACCTCCATGGTTCTTGGTTTATTCTTTTATCATTTTGTGAGAATGGTATTGATGAAGAAGTTAGGGTTTTTCCCCTTGACATTGTTGAAGAATCAAGTGTTGTGTTGATGTATCATGTAGTTGAAGGAATCAATCCCTCCCATGCCATTTGTAATGTGTTGAGATGGAAAAATCCCCTTGTTATTTTTATTCAATGTGAGAATTAGTTACCTCTTATTGTATGAAAATGTTAAGTAAAAATTAAGTTTGATGTTATTCATATAAATTGCATTGTAAGAAAAGAGGGTATCATATCCATAGTTGTTTAAGAAGGAAATAAATAGTTTAATGTGTAAAGAAATATCCATTGTTGTGAAGTCTATGCTGAAGTTATGTAGTTTGATTACTTCTCCTCATGTAGATTCATGTGTCAATCAATAGTTAAACTTTATAGATTACTTATGTGAGAGAAACATTGTAATATTTATTCAATTTAAACTTAAGTGATTCCATTATTTTGATGCAATGGGAAAAAAAGGTTCTTATATTGCAATAGTTCATATGTATGCAAGGAAAATGGTTCAATATGTCTTCAAGTAAGTAAGTGTTAGTTTCGTTAGGAAGTAATACATAATGAAATTAAATTAGTAAGTTTTTGGGTGTAAGAATTTGTATAAGTCTATTTGAGTAGAGCTTCCCTACGATGAATTATGGGGCAAATAATAATCTATTGAATGAGTATTTTAAAAAAACATTGTTGACAAAAAGAATAATGGAGATATATGATTGATAACATCACTTGTAATAACCTAGAGATGGATTTTGGTTAAGAGATGCATTCCTACATAATAAAACTTATTGATGGAAAAGAGATTTTGATAGAGATTGCATAACCAATGAATGTTGGATTACTAGTAGTCTAGTAGGAAGTAGGTCATTTAGTCATTATTTACCTATGAATACTCTTACTCTAACACAACTTGTGATAGTTAGAAACTAATACTAAGGGTTACCTTCAATTATAGCAATGACATTTAGTCTAGTAGGAAGTAGGTCATTTAGTAATAATTTACCTATGAATACTCTTACTCTAACACAACTTGTGATAGTTAGAAACTAATACTAAGGGTTACCTTCAATTATAGTAATGCCATTTAAATGAAATGGCACCATATTCTAGGATATCTAAATGACTAATATATTCTCTAATGAATCCACTATAACTTTATTAGGGGAGTGCTACACTTAGAAAACTCTAAATCAAAGCCCTTGTTACTAAGATGTAAATATTGAAGTCATTTTGTAGGTTTGAACCTTTTGTATGCCTTGTAGACTATAGGTACTTTTATCTTCAATACTCAACTTATAAAAAACATGGATGAAACTTTCTATCATCAATGCATAATTAACCTATAATTTCTTTTTCAAAAAAAAAAAAAAATGTAGTTGTGTTTTTTCCTTATATATTTTGGGCATGACACAAGGACCCAAAATCTCTAACACACAACCTATTATAAATCCACTTGACTTACACACAATATATTAACAAAAATGTAAAAAACAACAAGAAATGTTTTTTATACAACAAGAGAAACTAAAACAATAGTTGGAATATAAGAAATGATTGGAGCAACAAATATTATATCAATAATGATTGTTGCAAAAAAAATGTGTGCCACAACAAAATCAACAGATACCTCTACAACAATAGTCACATACATGGCCTTACATTCAACCAACTAAGAAATCTCAACAAAAACCACAAAAAATGACACAACAACAACCACAACCTATGGTACAACAATCAAAATCAATGCCACAACAAGTACCACAACAATGACCTTTCTATCTTTGAGGTGCCAACATACCTCCACCTCCTGGAAATAGATCACCGAAATCTTAATAAAGAAATATTAGAATTGAGTAGACTCACAAAGGGTCTTGGTTACTCTAAATAAGAAATGGATCCCTTTTGTAGAATCACAATAAAGGTCTATGACAATGGTGAACACTTCTCCAAGGGTGTTATTATACTACCTATGAGAGTTGGTCTAAGTGCTAAGAATATATTTTTCTATGTCCTAGATATCAAAATGAATTACAACATGATACTAGGATGTCCTTGGATTACCATTCCTAGTGATCAAGACCACTTCTAATTCTATGCTAGTCTTAGAGGAACCACAACATGTCAAGTCTCAACAAACAATGAAGTGAAGCCACTTTATTCCTCCAAATATGTCGATCCCTCCGAATTCACAACCACATTCAAAGGATTGCTCAAAATTGAAGACCAAGATTGTGACAAGTTTTCCATGTCATAAGCCTTTCACATTGGGAAATTACCCCTTTCTCCCAAATCATATGGCAAACCACAACTTATGCAGATCAAACTAAATTCACATTATAGAAGAAACCCTTTGTGACTTTCATGAGTGGAGGTGGCATGCATGAAGACAATTTTTACAAGAACACATCTACATGGATTGAAAAGGATAAGACATAACAAGAACATACTCCTATATCACCAAGAAAGTATGGACCTTGATTTAACATCATTCAAAAAAAGGGATATGATAGATTTAGTGGCCTAGAACCTCAAAAACAAGGTATTATTGAACCTATTACTTTAGTAGGATGACCTCATAGCTTGGGGCTTGGATTCAAGCCATTTATATTGGTCCCTCCTAATACTAAGTTATCCTTGTCAAAGAATGTGAAGACTTCCAACAATAAAAAGGTATCTAAGAGCACCCAACCTGAAATTGAAGAAACTAAACCCAACATTGATGATCTTGATAGTTCCTATGGCCTTAATGACATCTTTGATCCTAATAAACTACCAATACAAGATAAACACATCATGGGAATTTCAAATAGATGTCCAACCTATCTAAATCCTATGATGAAATATGGTGGGACCTAAGTCCTCCTACCTTTGAACATGGAGCTCATGATCCATATGGTAGTGACACCCATATCATTTCCTTTGACCAAAGATTATTTAACACTAATCATGACATTTCCCTAGTTTACCCCAAACTCATTGATTGGGACCAACAAGGACCTTTGATTGATTTGAAAATGACCATTGTAGAATTCTTTGAACTCTGTGAAGGCAAACCAAGAGGTGATCACAAGTAAATTTTTCCATTGACTTAAATATTATGGCATAATTTGGGGAGTAAACTCCATATTCCACTCATAAAATTGGTAAAATGGAAAATTAATGACAAAAGCAGGTCTCTTGGTGAAAATTGAAAGGCACCGTTAGACTGTGAAAAAGTAAAAACAAAGAACTTATCCAAGGGTAAAAGCCTCTCTAAGGTGCTTGAGGATGGAACATTGGACATACCACTATTGAAAGAACTATTAGCCTTGCTTGTTTAAATGATAGGAAAAAATAAATATGGGAACACCTAATAATCCTAAGATCATACATTTTGCAGCCTCATTATCAAAAGAAGAAAAGGATGAGTTTGATATATTCTTACTAAAGATGTAGATCAACTTCGCTTGGTCCTATGCACACATGCCAGGATTATATCTTAAACTAGCCCTTCATCACTTACACTAAAACTAGTAGTGAAATATATAAAGAAAATATTGAGAAAGATGCATCCCCAAGTAGCTCTCCTTTCCAAAGTAGAATTGAAGAAATTATTGGATGTGGGCTTCGTAACACCCATTGACTATGTAGAGTAGATATCCAATCTGGTACCAATAAGAAAACACTCTAGGGGCATCTAAATATGTATAGACTTCTATGATCTCAACAAATCATGTTCCAAATATGACTTCTCATTGTCCAATATAGACATCATTGTAGAAATGATACTTGTATATGAGATGTTATCAGTGATTGATGGCTTCTCTAGATACAATTAGATTAGAATAGCTCTCAAGGATCAACACAAAAAAACTTTCACATGTCCTTGGGGAATGCATTTCTAGAATGTCATGCCTTTTGGCCTAAAAAATGTTGGAGTAACATATCAAAGAGAAATGAATACTATATTTCATGATTACATACACACCCTAATGGAAGACTATATAGATGACCTACTTTGCAAATCCCCTAGAAGAAGAAATCACTTGGGAATCATAGACAAAATATTCAACAGAATGGAAATCTATAAGCTCCATTTGAATCCTAAAAAGTGTGTATTCATAGTTTCTTCTAGAAAGCTCCTAGGGCATATTGTTTCTCAATGAGGCATCAAGGTTGACCATGGCAAAGTGAAAGAAATACTTGAGATGTCTCCTGCAACAATTAAGAACATTACGAACTATACAAGAGAGATTATGGTCTATCTGTAGATTCATTGCACAGCTAGAAGATATCACTTATTTCAACATCTATTATGCAAAGGAATACCCTTTCAATGGACCAACCCATGTGATGAGTCTATCTAATAGCTCAAAGACTATCTTCTTCATCCACCAATTTTAATGGCTCCCATTCTAAGAAAACTGTCTATTTTGTACATCTTAGCTATAGAAACAACATTAGGATCTCTCTTAGCATAAACTAATGAAAAAGGGAGAGAGCAAGCTATTTATTACAATAGTAGAAAACTTATGGGATAGCAGCTAGACTATTCACTTATTTAACAAGCTTGTCTTGTTGTTTTCTTTACAGCCCAAAAGCTAAGACATTACATGCTACATTAGAAAATCATGCTTGTCTCTAAGATTGACCCATTAAAATATCTCCTAAGTAAATATTCTCTCACAAGGCACATAGCCAAATGGGTTTTGATCCTTAATGAATTCAACATAGAATATGTGGATAGAAAGACAATCAGAGGACAAGTGATAGCTAACCAATTAGTAGAAGAATCCATAGTAGATGACCATCCCATGTTTTCATAGATTTTCTAGATGAAGCCATATTTAACATGGACATAGCTAATGAATGTAAGATTTACTTTGATGGCTCACATAAAAGAAAAGGTTTAGGAGTTGGCATCATGTTTATCACACCTCAAGGAGACATAATACCCAAGTCATATTGAATAACATTTAGTTGTACAAACAACATAGCCAAATATGAGGCAATGATAATAGGACTAAAGCTGGCCATCCAATGGAACATACAACATTCATAAGTATATGGTGATTCTCGGTTAGTCATTTGACAAGTCAAAGATGACTATGAAACCAAAGATGATAAGTTAATACCTTACAAATAGATGGCATATTTTCTTAAATTTATATTTATCACCTTCTCTTTTTATCAGCTCCCAAGAATAGACAACAAGAAAATTGATTCTATGGCCACTATTACTTCTATGATTGATATGCCTCAAAATGTAGAATGTTGTGAGTTCATTGTAGAATGACTCTTGATTCTGACATTTTAGCTCTCTCAATCTAAGTTTGTACGTGAAATTTTTGGTCCCAATCCCCCTTGGTATCAAGACATTTTTGACTATCTACATGCCTAAATCCTACCCCCTAACTTATCCAAGAATAAATGTTGAGCCTTCATTTGTCAAGCTGCTAGATACGTCATCATCAATGACACCCTTTACAAGAGATCTTGTGACCAAACCCTTCTTAGATACCTTGACTCATAAGAAGCCAAAAATTTCTTACATGAGGTACATGAAGGTATATGTGGCTACCATTTCAATGGTTTTATTCTAGCCAAGAAACTGATAAGAGCTAGAAATTATTGACCAACCATGGAACAAGATGCATATAACTTTGCCAAAACATGTCATAAGTTCTAGATAAATAGTAATATGATCCATGCACTAGCACAAGAACTTCAACCAGTTATCTCTCCATGATACTTTTCCCAATGGGCATTTGAAGTTGTCCCTCTAACTTTCACTACTGGGAAGCATATTTCAAGGTTCATCTTAAACTATATCAAATGTTGCTATGGAGTAACCTTGGCCATTATTTTTGATCATGGTAGCTCATTTCAAAATAAGGATGTTGATAAGCTTTATGAGAAGTAAAACATCTACCATGGATATTCTAGTATTTATCATCCATGGGGAAATGACCAAGAAGAAGCATCTAATAAGAACATTGTCAAGATCCTCCAAAAGACTATTAATAACTTTGGTTGAGACTAGCACTTACAACTAAATCCAACTACTTGGGCCTTAAGAAAAAGTGTTTTTTCTCCCACTGGCACAACACCATACTCTCTAGTCTATGACACTGAGGCCATACTTCCTATTGAGATTGAAATTCCATCATTAGGAGTATTCCTACAAGACATTGTTGATGATGAAAACTAAAAATTATCCAAACTACATGAACTTGAAATGCTAGTTGAGTGGAGGTGAGCCACTTTGACACATCAACAAGCTTACCAAAAACAACTCAAATAGAGATATAACAAGAAAGTTAGAGGTCATCATTTTGAGTTTAGTTGATAAAAAATATTGAAGAGGCACTTAAAAAAATTTATCCCCATACTAAGGGAAGAGATAAGCTGAAAGATAGATATGAAGACTCCAAATTATACATTGGGCAATTGAAAGACAAGATTGAACATCTCAAATCCAAGCTAGATTCTTCTAAATCTACTAATAATGATGAATATTCAAAATTGAAATCAGAGTACAAGATCTTGAACCATGAATTGAAGATTACTAATTTAAAGTTGAGTTTGAGGAATGATCCTACCAAAATTGAATATGATTTGAAGACTAAAAATTTAGATCTTAGAGTGAGTCTAGCGAAGAAGACATCTAAATTTTAAACATTAAAAGAAGATCATGAAGAACTTCATAAGTACAACACTATTGTGAAAGGTGAACTAATTCAGTGCAAGAAACAACTTGAAAAGTTTTACACTAGTGGATAAAAGATTAATGAATCTATGTCAATACAAAGACCTACCTATGATAAAACTGGTCTTGGTTATCTCCTAAGCAAGTGGAATCTCCTAAAGAAACTAGGTATGAATTTAGAGGTAAATGTTTTTCATGTAATGAAATAGGTAATATGAAAAGATATTGTACAAATAGATCATTTAATCATGTTACACAAATTTATTGTCATAATTGTCATGGTATTGGTCATAATGTTATTGATTGTAGAAAACCTAAATATGATAATTATAGAAGAAATAGTAGAATGCTTGGAAACACTAACCCTATAGATAGAAGAAGATCTAATGAAAGAAAATCAAGAGAAAGTAGACCTTATGATGAAAGGAAGCAGATTGTGTGTTATAAGTGTAACAACTTTGGACACATAACCTAGAATTGTCAAGCACCTATTGATCAAAAAAATCCTAGAAGCTGAATCCCAGTATGTTAGTTAAGAAACAAATTTTGATATACAACAACATACTATAGAATGGACATAAGAAATCAAGGAAGAAACTTTGGAAATGACATAAGGAATTATGGAAGAAACTTTAGAAATAGAAGCAACAATGTGAGGAACTTCATAAATGATAGAAGGAATCATGAGAGTAACTCTGGAACTAGGAAAGACAATGAAGAAAAAATAAATGTAGACAATGAAATTTGAAAAGAACTCAATGAGGCATTTGTCAAATGATTAGATATATTAGAAGAAAAGTTAGATGATGGTGAGATAGGAAAATTTAAGTCAATAATCAAGCTTGATTCAATCTAGTTGAATTAAGCTTGTTTACAACACCATAATTGGAAACTTCATTTAGAGATCAAGACATTCATAGCGAGGTTGAGGAAAAATGTATCTTGATGAGTTTGGATTGTAGTTAAGCTGACTTGAAATTTGAAGCTTATTAGAACAAGTTACAAAGGAAATAAGAGTTACTATTATAATAGAGATAGTTTACTCTATGACAAAAGATGAAATCTATGCTTCTATAGAAAATTTTGTGAAGACTTTTTTTTTGAAGCATTTTCATGATGAGAGGAAGCTATGGTGAACTTTGGATAGCATTCAAAGATTAAACAATTGATCTCAAGTAGATATTTGATTTTAGAGAAAAATAAATAGCTTTTTTGGTTGAGTAGAGTATGCAATTAATACAAGTTCCAAATGAATAAAAGGAGTATGAAATTTATTATTTCTATATTGTGATCATCTCAAAAGTTAAGAGCACATATAAGCGATTTGGAAAAAGTAATTTCGAGCAAAATCTTGCTCCAAAATAGGTATTTAATCATTTTCTACACATAAATTCTTTGATAAATTTATATTTAGTGTAATCATGGATATGGACCAACTATTTAGAATGCTGAAAATATTGAGAGACCTATTGTGGTTTCACAATAGAAACCCCATCTCTTCCTAAAAATGAGGACCCCCTACTTTAATTTTTAGCTTTCTAGAACCCTAGTCCAGGGTCTAAGTCATTTTTAGCTTTCATTTAGTGTTTCTAGTCAAGATCAGGTCTCGAATGGAAAACCTAGACTCCAAGAATCAAATTTCAAAGTGCTAAAGTCATTTCCTTACAAGAAAGAAGGCACACCAATGCACCTCATCAGGTGTGCTAGCGCACCAAATCACTTAAGAAGGGGCATCACCCTTGCCGATGCATTGCTGCACAATTGTGTAGCACTAAGGGGTTCTTAGGACTCTAAGTCTATATAACTTGAGGAGCCCCCCATCTACCCTTGTTTAACCACTTGTCTTCTTCTTCTCCAAGATTTGACTATAGGTCAACACCTATCAAGTGCATCTCATCTCCTCCTTCCCTACCTATAAACATAAAAAATAAAATTAAGAACTCAAAAAGGTATGCAGTAGTGCACCTAATTAGGTGTGCTACTGAGCATCTTTTTTCCTCTCAAAATGAGAAACCTTTAAAAAATCTAAAAAAAATAACACACCATTTAAGGTGCATAGTGGCACACCTAGATAGGTGCGCTACTATGCACCCTTAAAAAAAAACACTCTTTGCATTTAAATTACATATAGGGTGTGCTCCCATGAGGTGTGTTGTTGTGCACCCCACATTTTTAATGGAAAAACATGCACCATGTGCACCTATTAGGTATGCCAGGTGCACCCTTTTTTGTAAAAAAAGGGTTTAAATTAGGTTTTTTAGATGTTTTCGAGTTTGTAGGATTTTTTGTTTTGTTTGTGTCTATGTCAGGGTTTGAGTTTATCATTTTTTTTCTTTGACTTTAGACTAATAGACATAATTTTTATGTAGATTTAGTGGCTTCTTCATCATCCTCACTCATTGCAAAGATGGTTCTACAGCTTGTAGTATTCAAGTTTCAAGCTGTTCTGACCAAGTCATGCTTTCAAGATGACTATTTAGAAATCCAAGACACTAAATTGGTTCATATATATTTGGGTGCATTCTTAACACTGTGCAACAAACCCATGGAAATATCATTGATGATATCTAGATTGATCCATTTAGGACTTGTTAATGTAGCATCACATCTAGTTTTAGTGCAGTCCTTAGAATTGGTCATGACACTAGTAGAGAAATACATTACCAAAGAAAGGGTCATGGGGAGCATACCTAGAGAGATCATCCTAAATATTTGACCCAATAACATAGAGAAGGTGTTCCATCTTTTAAGGGCAGATCAATTTATTAAATTGACTTATCATTGAGCTGAGAGATGGCACAGGCAACATTATTATGAAGCTTTTGAAATCATTCAATCGTCATATCTCATCAAGAAGAATCCTCTAGGGTAGAAAGTAGGCAAAGTGGATATGACAAGAAGTTACATGAAAGAGGATATTAGATATTTGATCATACTCTTGAGCAGAGTCATGGGTTTTCCACTTCTAGACACTTGAACATTTGGATGGTCCATTTATTCGAGACTATCAAGATAGAAAAAATGCCAATCGTTTGGGCTTCCATTCTTAGGAAGAACTTGGGTGAGCTACTGGTGGTGGTTAGGAATGACTATAAATATTATATGACATCATATTTGGTATACTTGTTAGCCACAAGGGTGATTGATTATCCAAGGCTTTATAAGAAGCGTAGCACATAGGATGCAAACACATGGCCCTATATTAGATATCCTTAGTCGGTAAAGAAGAAGCTTTCAAAGCAAAGAAAGGAATATAGGATTGTGAATGATGCTTTTATATTTGTAATAATCTGGTTCATTGAAGGGGATTATGCAAAGAGGATGTCAAAAGAGGCAACTGCTAAGATATTAGAAGTTGGAGCCTACTACATCTAATTCTAAACATTTACATATTTGAGGGTAGTGGGTATCACTATCAACCCTAAGAAGCTCCCTAGGCATCCTAGTGATAGACTCATTCTATTGGAGATCACTTGACAACTCTTGTTTGAATAAAATAGAGTCAAGAAGTAGCACAAAATATGTTAGATATCGCCTATTACTATAGGACCTTTCAATGTGGTGTGAAGACAAGACACTCCATCTTTTGAGTGTGAATGGGGTCAATATCCCTTAGAATAATATAATTTTTCTTGGCCCTATTTTGATAACATTAGAAGAGTGCAACATCTAGTTGGCAAGACATTTTAGCATAAGGATGTGGTTGAGGATCATTGGATGAATGCAATAGATGACTGTGATGTTTTCATAAAGGGATTATTGTAGGATGACTCTATATCTAGTAGAGAGTTCCTTGAAGATAAATATTCCATTGAAGATCATGAAACAAGATATAGAGGATCTTCTCAATCCATTGTTCAATAGGGATAGGATTGGTGATAGACCCATCATGAATGCCAAGATTAACAAATAAGAAAACTAAAACATTAATCATAGGGTGAGACACATCATCAAATTGACAAAGGATTGGATCAAGAGACCTTTCAAACTTGATCCAATTCCTCAGATAGTGGTTTTCCATGCTCAAGACCACCCTGCTAAAGGTCGAGAAGCTAAGGTTATAGTACCTACCTTTATAGCCCAGTCACTAGTAAGGTTGGAGATAGTGTACCGACTTGATAGACCAATTGGGTATTATTAGGCTCAAAAGGGTAAAGGAAATAGGAAGAGAAATTCTCCTCAATGGGCCAAGCTAGAAGAGGAAGTGACTCAGGCACCTCCATAGTAGGGAGAAGAAAATGCACAAGGGCTAGAGAATGTAGAAGCTGCACAAACCCAAGATAATCCTCAAGTGCTTCCAGCTAAAAAAGGCCAAGGAGAAGCTAAAATTGAAGTTCAAGATGTATCTGCACCCCAACAAGAAGAACTAGTCTCCCCCTCCATGCCTAAGAAGAGGAAGATCAAGACTCTGGTAAAGAGGAGACAAAAGGTTACTAAGAAAGAGATTCCTTTTCCATCAGTTCCTATACCTATCCTAGAAGAAGCTAAAGAAGAGAATGATGAGGAGGAAGAGGATAAACTACCTTTAAACTAGAGGACTCATCTTGCAAGAGCCATGGAGATAGAAAGGAGAAGAAGCTCCATAATCACACTGCCATCTGTTCCAAAGAAACCCATTTAGACTACAACATCAGAAGATGAAATGTAACAATGAATAGATGAGTAAAATTTTGAGGGCACTGATGTCTTTTAAATGTCAAATTTTTATTTCATGTTCATTGGTACTAAATTGGTTGGGGATAAAATCAAAGATACTTCAACCAATCAACCTCAATAGGAGGATTGGAGTTAGTTGCCACCCAAACCATGAGGAACCAAGGTAGCTCTATCATCCCTAATGCAAGTCATATTTTGTGTAGATAAGGGATTAGGTACCCCTCTTCCTCCAAGCATAGAAGAAGCATAGGTTTTGGCAGAACAAGAGGAAGAGCCACAACAAGCATCCACTAAGGAAGTGTTAGAGGAAGGGAAGATAAGTGAGCATCCTCAACAAAATTCCCAAGACATCAAGGTAAGGTCTATGGAGTATATGGACATAGAAAATCCTAGTACAAATCTCATACAAAAGGAGAGGACTCCAAAAAGGGGAGATATGGGAAAGAGCATAGTTGAGTAGAATCCTTCATCCTCAAAGGGTAAATCTCCATTGGAACATATCCCAAGGTGGATAAGGAAGGAAGTGATAAGAAATAAGAAGCACCAATTCACCACAAAGGAAGAGGAGAGGATGGAATTGATTAAAGTCCTAAGTTAACCTCAATCACCCCCAAAGGATGCATGGGCATTAGCCTTCATCATGACTGATCAGAGTGAGGACTTATTTTATCATGTAGTTATCCCTCCTCTACATTCAAATGTTGAAGAATTGACTCCAAGTTATTATTAGATCAAGAAGGTTGTGCTTGGGAAACCTACCTTGAATACTATGAAGTTGATGATTATAATAGGGATTAAAGAAGTATTCAGGAGCTTGGAGCAGGATGGGGGCAAAATTGATAACACTTCAGCTACAAAATGAGATCCTAAAATAATATCTAAGTGAAGTTGTTGGTTCCTTAGATTTAACAAACCTCAAGGAAAGCTTGAATGTAGAAATTGAGAGAAGAGATAGGGGTATAGGCCAATTGGATCCATTTTTGAAAGCTTGTTAGCAATAGTGAGAAAGCTTTGAGGAGTCAGGTGGATAGATTATACAAGCAAATATGAAGCTACTACACCATATCTAGGATAATACAAATAGGCTAGTCACCTTTTTGAATCAAGATTTTAGTTTGATGGATGAAGTACATACCTAGGGCAAAGATTTGCAAACATTATAGTCTATCAAAGGAAAAAGGTATTGGGTATTGATAGAAGTGTATAAAGCTGAGAAGTTAGATAAAATAGATGATTATATAGAGAAAATTGCAAATGACAATAAAGTAATGGAGACTTTACACGTAGAGATTCTCAAGCTCAAGGTTCAAACCCAAGAGCAAATTTTGGTGGCAGAGAGGCATTATAGTGATGCCTTTTTAGACATTTTTGAGGATGATTCCAAGGAGAAGTTAATGCTAGTAGAGGTAGTAGTTGAATAGTTTTGGAAATTTTTTAAGGAAGCTACTAATGATGATGAAATTAGGCAAACATTCAGGATAGATGAGACATTATTAGAATTAGA
Organism: Cupressus sempervirens; assembly: GCA_028749045.1. Classification (NCBI taxonomy): domain Eukaryota; kingdom Viridiplantae; phylum Streptophyta; class Pinopsida; order Cupressales; family Cupressaceae; genus Cupressus; species Cupressus sempervirens. Next base: position 450,867,652 of record CM053793.1, read on the forward strand.
TGTAAAACTCAGAGATTTTGTGGAGACTCATATCAAGGTTGGCAACTATAGGCAAAAAGTGAAAGCCAAATATGAAGCCCTAGATTTTCCAAATGTGGCTCAAGTCACTAAGATTATCAAGAAATTCAAGGGTAAATACCTAGACATAGCTCCGGTATAAAGGAGAACAAAACTTAGAAGATGGAACTTCAATTTTGATACTTGGTGAAATTTTGCAATTTTTAGAACCTACCTCTGAGGTGCACTAGTGCCACAAGTGCATAGGTGTGATTTTTCATTAGTGTTATGGAAGATTTTGAAGAATTCAAAGGTGCATTGATAGTTAACTGCTAGGTCTAAAATTAGAGCTTTCCATGCATCAGAAATGCATTCTAATAGCAATTTAACTCTGACAGATGCCTAGTGAAGATGGAGCTTCTATTTTTGGCACTTCCAAAAATTCCTACATTGATTGATGGTTCTTATTTTATCATACTTTCTATATTTTAAGACATATAAAGGCTCATGCATCTAATTAATGATATAAAAATGGATGGAGTCCTACTTAGCACCAATTAGAGAGTCAGTTTGTACATAAATAGTTTTATTTTATTAGTTTAGAAGCATATGATTGCATAAATATATCTCTCACTCTCAACATAAATTGAGGAGAAGATTCCTTATAAATTTAGGAATCTAATATGTATTCAAGGCCACCATTATTTTGATGCAATAATATATGTTTTTAGTGCTCACATTTGGAGTGTAGTGATTCTTGCCTAAGTGGGTTATAATTTGTGGGTGTATGTTCATGAAGTGTAATTGAGCCAATTATTTTATTGTATTGTTTTGGTGGTACAATCTATTAATTCTGGTATTTTCTATACTTCTACCAACTCTATTGATGTACTTAGTTAGAGAAGAGATCACCATATTGTTCCTGCATAGCTTTTCATCTCGCATTAGTGCACTTTCCATGGCCTTGTGATTTTATGGAAAGTGAAACATCTTACAATTACTAAATTTCCATTGATGATTGCATTAGTGGAATTAAGGAAGCACTACTCCTATTTTCATTGGTTATGCACTAATATTTTTCAAAAGCTTAACTCATAGATGTGTTGTTTCCATGGCTTATATCCGTTAAGATTATACTTTCATGTTATTTTCTTAAACTTCTTGTTACCCTATCTTTGTTATTTTCTTTACTAACCCCTTGGCTAAATTAGAAATTCATATAGTTGCATTATTGGATTGCATTCATCATAAAATAGAAAAATACAAGAATATATTTCTTTTTCGTGTGTTTATTATTTTGAAACAGCAAGCTGATTCAAAATCTTATTTGAATTGTTAAACTAACCAGCAAAGGCCTCCTTGTGAACACTCACATTTATATTCAACTGAGTGGATTCTAGTGGGTCACAAGATCTACCAAAACCTTGGAGTTGATCCTATATCAACTTTTCAAGAAAGAAGTTTGAAAGGATTCTTGCCATTAAGCATCACAAAAAAAAACAACTCAATAGAAGTGGTACTAGAAGGAGGACCCTTAACTTTCAGAATAGAAGAAAAAAATTTGTAAACTTCAAAATTCTGCATTTTTTTACAAGTTCAGATTTTTTTTTGAACTTCTAAGGTGTGCTAGTGTACCAGTGTGCTAGGTGTGTAGGCATGTTAGGTGCACTAAATTTTGAGGTACACCTTATTTTTGTGAGAAAGTGTACTTCTATAAAGGTGCACTTTTTCCATAATTGATGTAAACTGGAGGATCCTAATCTAGAATCCCCATTTCAACAAGCTTTAAGATCTTTACCAAGTGCACATGAGTTCCTTGAGCTTATCCATTTTTGCAAGCCCCACAGTGATAAAGGAATACCTTAGATTCTACCACTTCCATTCAATATTTTGTCATCTTCTTTAGTTCCACCTCTGCAACAAGCACCTATTATTCCACCAAACCCTCTCATGACCTTTTTCACAAATATTGTAGATTCACCAATCAACTTGATAGGTGTACTCAATGATTTTCCTAAGAATCATGAGAAGTTTTTATCAAGGCTCATCTATGGAGAAACACAAATTTTTGAAGATCACATTAAGGTATTTAAAGAAATTTGCAACTCAAAGTAGATTACTAACAAGAATGTGGTTCTTCACTTATTCCCCTATTCTTTTGGGGGAATTTTCCTTTAATTGATATGTTAATTTTCCATGTAGATGTATTGGAGACTAGGATACTTTTGAAAACTTGTTCTTGGAAAAATTCAAGACCTTCATTAGCCTAGCTATGATACATCAACAATTCATATCAAACAAAATGGACCTAGTTGAGATGGTTTCATGCTTCAACCATCGCCTTCATATGGCATACTGCAAGTTTGAAACACCATATAGTATACCAATTGAATCTACTATTCATATTTATCTAAATACTATGGACCATATTACTCCTACTTTTCTAAAAAGACTTCCTACAAAAAATATTGTCACATTGGATAAAGTCTTTACAAAAGCAATTACCTTCACTAAGCAAGCCAATCCTAATGAAGGAGGATTGATGCTTCCAACTCAAGCTATTACAACAATTCCAACATATCCTATCAGAGAACCTATGATGCCTAGCCAATTCATACCTATGAATCTAGTTCCATTATAGTAAGCACCTACTCCATAAAACCTCACTTTAACATATCCAGGGTATGTGATGTAGAGCATCATACGAACCCAACAATAAATAGGAACCTTTATGATCCTTTCAACATCCATTCAATAATATCTTTGAACAATGAAATTTCTAGCCAACATCAGGAACTACCATTTCCAAAAATTACAAGGTCTTATGATTCCAATTGGTTTCTCAACCAATAACTATTTTAGACTGCTATTTTTATGTCATAAACCAGTTTTAAAACACCAAACCCTTCCTGCGGCATTTCATATCTTTCTGAAAATGAATCTAAATGACACCAAATAAATTACATAGTATCCATTTGTGAGTATAGTTTCCAAATATATAAGCTATTTATTTTTCCCATTCATAAATCATTGTATAAGATCAAATCTTTGTCTGCAACACTATTGAAGGCATTTAAAAACCAGTTTTCACTCAAATCTTCACAACTTCCAAAAATCTAAATGAAAATGACTGAAATAAATTGGAAATGAAAGATAGCTCACATATCTTTCCAATGAATATTATTAGAGGTCACAACTCTCAAAAATGTGTCCATACTACATGCTGTAATATGATTTTATTCAGAGAATCTCAAATCTGCAAATACCCATTTTCACCAAAATGATCATAACTTATTCATTTCTTCATAAATTTGAACCAAAAAAAAAAGAATGAGGAGGATTCATAATTATATATATCCATTACTATATTACATGGTTTACAAGCTGTACATGGCTGTACAAGGCCTAGAAACAATACTAAAACTAAAACACCAATCAAAACAACAACAATAGAATGCACCAAAAATGTATCAAATGTTTTCTCTTCTCAAAAAATTGATTTGGTTCGACCATAAATTGGTATTTATATCCATTTTATAGTTATAAACCTTCTTAACTATTTCCAAGACCAACCATATACCTTTTTACATTATTTTTATATTATTAGCAACTTTCTCAATGTTGCATTTTACAAATTTTTATGTAACTTTACATTTTTGACAAAATGGCTTCATAACATGTACAATTTGACCCAAATAAAATATAAATGACTCAAATGGTTTTAAATATCTCAAATAAGGAATCTTAACTTTCTCATGTTCTTTTACTTTAGGTGCTCCTGTACCAGTATGAACCTCAAAAAACTACTTTCTTTGAGCAAAAGGTAGTAGCTTCTGCTAAGGTAGACAATAGTTTTACCTTCAAATTTGGTCAAATAAAGAAGACCATGTCATAGATGAAAAATGAGTTGACCCACTTGAGGTTGTCACAAGGAAAAAATAAACAATTTCAAAGAAACAATGCTGGTCTTTACAACAACAACAACTATGGTCAGAACTACAAAAAGAATTTCACTGGAAACAACAATATTGTGAACAACAATGTAGGAAACAATAAGGGTAGGAACAACTTCAATCTTGCTAATCATAATAATGGCTTCCAAAGAAAAAATCGACAATGGAACACTAGTTTGAACAATGGAAGCATTTCTATAGATAACAATAACAATAATGTTTAGTACTACGAATATCAGTCAGTATGATGATGGTCAAAATGCATCTAACAATGATGGTTCATTTTACAATGGAAACCAAGAGATGAATAAGAATTCACAAGTGAATGAAAATGTCCCCCTTATGTATTTTAATGCTATGTTACTAGAATCTTACAATTCTACACAAAACATACAAGTGGAACAATTGCCCAATGAAGAATTCTCTTTTCCATTTAGTTAGAAACCAAACATTCAGCCTGCAGAGGTTTTCTTTTTGTAATGATAATTAAAATACTTACAATCTATGAAGTAGAAAAGAACCTATGGAAGATCTAATTCCTTTAGAACTAAAGCCAACTCCTCTTTATTTGAGAGAAAGTAACAATCTAGTACCAATTAGGCCATTGTATGGAGGACAACAAAATAAGAATCAAGGAAATGTGCCAACAATATTGAAGAATCTTGCTTGGTATACTGAAAAGTATAGTGTGGTAGAAGATTTGAAATGAACAAAGGCCAACATGTCCATGTTTAACATGCTGCAAAACTATCCACATGAATGAGAAGCACCTATAAAGACTCTAGATCATACAAAGGTACCCCATAATATGAATACTATCCCTCAAAAGATAGTATCTCAACAAGTTAATGCTTCAGAGGTAATGCCAATAATGTTTAAAGACAAGGTTGAGGTTCCCCTATTTCTACTTAGCATCAAGATATATGGGAAGAACCTTCATAATTGCCTAATTGATTTAGGAGCCTCTTTTAATGTTATGCCACTATTGATAGCACAAAGGTTGGGAGTCACTCCTCAACCATCTAATTAGATAGTGATACAATTAGATAAAACATAGGTGAAAGTCATTGGAGTTTTGAAAGACATTTGGTTACAATTAACAGTTGACCCCAAAATTCAAGACATCATTGATATACATGTGGTTGATATTCTAGAAACATAGGGATTACTTCTAAGAAGAAAATGGACGAAATGCTTAAGAGGATGGTTTTCTATGGATTTTACTTATTTATGGTTTCCATGGAAAGGATTGAATAATCGAATCAAGATAGACATAGAGCCAAAGCTAAAAACACTAATTATAGAATACAATGCCCTGAATGAAGTGACATTCTTACAATTAGATTTGGGCTCATACAAAGTAATGGAATTTGATACAACTCCAAACAAATTAATAAATGATCAAAAGGAAAGGTCCAAGATTTTAACCCCAAAGGAAAAGATCTTAACACAGTTCATAGACAACATGGTAGCTAACTTTCAATGTTCAAGAGAAAAAGTGAACTCCAATATCCTACTTCTCCCAAGATTTTGTCAATTACATAAAGTTAGCCATTTAGAATTCAAATGTTCATTGTGGCAAGAAGTAGTCACTAAGGTATTAACATAGATGATGGAAGTAAAAAGTGATAACACTCCAAAAGATGAACTTGCGAAAAATTAAAGTCCTATAAGCATATCTAAATTTTAGGAAAATGTTGAAGAGGAAGTTGAAGATTTAAATCTATCATATAGTGATACCTCTTTAGATGGTGGAGGTTTGTCTTCTCCTCCACCAGGAATAATCAAAGTTCAAAGAAGAATATGTTACATGAAATATCAAGGTTGAACTTTAGTAGTCATCCCTTCTAAAGCCAAAATGGATGAAAATATAGAATTACTGGGGGAAATTCAGGACAAGCAAGAAAAAGGTACAATTTTGGTGTCAAGGACTAACAAAGAAAAATCATCAAGTCCACCTCATGAAAGATTATAGTGGATTCCCAAGAAACAATCCTTTTAGGCCCAAGTGAAAGAAAAGCTACAGATGAATAAGCATAAGGTTAGAAATCCCAAAGAAGATCCAATCTAGACACTTCACTTCAATAGCTCCAAATGCAAATTAGGAGCTAGTGTAGGTATTGAGTTGATCAACCCAAAAGGTAAGTCTTTCTATGAAGCATATAAATTATAGTTTAGATGTACTAATAATGTTTCAAAATACAAAGCATTGATCTAAGGACTTCTTTTTTCATTGGAGAAAGGAATCCTAGCTCTCATAGTCAAGGGAGATTCTTAGCTCCCTATGAGACAAGTGAAATCATTATACTCCTAGAATGATAAGAGGTTGCTTACTTATAGGAAAAGAGTATGGGATCTAATGGATGATTTTGAAGATTTGAAGATAAAGTCCATTCCAAGAAGAAAAACCATGGTAGTAGATGCTCTCACTATTTCAACTAGTGCATTACAACCCATTGAAGGAAAAAAACTAAAAATATTTTTTAGTTGAATTGGTTGTTACCCTGTCTATCCTAGAAAATATCACCAACTTCCAATTCTTTCGAGACAATCAACATATACTCAATTTATCATGTGCAATAGCCACTTTAAAGGGCAAGAGATTGATGACTCTCTAGATGACAAACTTGAGGATGATAAACTTGGAAATGAAGATGGGATCCTAAACTTAAAAACCAATAGTATTCCTAAGGGAATGGTTGAGTTGGAACACATTTTTGATCATGATGAATCAACACCTAACAGAAGAATGGTCAAAGAAAAGGGGATTGAGAAATGTGACTCATACAACTTAGATATGGATGAAGACCCTAGAATGGTAAGGATTAGAAAGGTGAGTGATACACACAAAAAGGAAGATATGCTCAAATTAATTGTAGAGTATAAGGATTTCATTGCTTGGAGCTACAAAGAGCTAAAAAAATATGATCTTGAGATTATTACACATGACATTCCATTGAAACCAAATGTCAAACCTTTCTACCAAAGGAAAATACCCATTAATCCTATCATTAAACTACTGATAATGAAAGAAGTTAAGAAGTTACTTGATGCCAAGATCATCTTTCCCATTCACCATTTTATGTGGGTGGCTAATCTAGTTCTTGTATGAAAAAAGATTGAAGATATTTATCTTTCTATGGACTTTCATAATTTAACCTTGCATCTCAAAAGGACAACTACTCTTTGCCTTTACTAGATGAGGTTTTACAAATTATAAATGGTTTAAAGAAGATGTCTTTCTTGGATGGATACTCAAGGTATAATCAAGTAATGGTTGATGAAGAAGCTAGGCTAAAGAAGGCCTTCACAACTAAATGGGGAACTTTTTCTTACAAAAGAATGCCTTTTGGGTTGATTAATGCAGGGCCTACATTTCAATGAGCCATGTACGAACATTTTAAGGGATTAATAAACAAGTGTATATTCATTACATGGATGCATTAATTATAATTTCAAAGGATCAAAGAACTAATATTGCTGATTTAAGATAGATATTCAATATATGTCGTAAATATGACATAACACTCAAATATCACCTCCTCATAGTAAAAAAAAAACTTAATTCTTTCTTTAGAAAGATACATTTTGTGCAAAAATTTATAAGAGGATTTGTAGAGATTATTTGTCCCCTTAATGATTTACTCAAAAAGGGAGCTAAAATAGAATGGGTTCTAGAGATTAAGAAATCATTTGAGGATATCAAAGTGGCCATTTCCATGGACCTAGTACTGGTGAGTCCTGACTATGGACTACCTTTTAAAATATACTTTTTTTCTTTAGAACATTCATGTGTTGGGATTCTTACATAGAAGAAAGAAAAGGAAGATGAAAGGCCCATTGGCTTTATGAGTTTCCCTTTGAAAAATGTTGAGTTAAACTATTCTAACCTCAATAAATATTCTTTTTCTCTAATCAAAGTGCTAAAGAAAATCCACGATTATATACTGAGGAGCAAAGTATATGTAATTGTGCTTGATCCAATTGTTAAGACATTATTGATGCAAAATGAAATTGGTGAAATATGAGAGAAATGGATGGCAATCCTTCAAGTATTTGATTTTGAAATTTAACCCATGAAGTTAGTAAGAGGCCAAGGATTATAAAAAATGATAGTGCATAACTAGATCAAGGATGAAAAGAAGTTTAGATTTAACAATGAAAAAAAATTGAAGATCAGAAGAAGATTATAGCATCTCACATTGATATTGATAAGGGAGTAATAATAGATGTTTGGCACCAAGATATTGTTTACTATCTTTTACAAAATTAGTACCCTAGTTGGATGACTAGTTCTTGGTGTAGGGGGCTCAAAATGATGTGTGAATCCTACATGTTGCATGATAGAAAATTATAAAAAAGGAACTATGAAGGGATTCACCTAAAATTTTTGGGATGAAAGGAAGTAATAGAAGTTTTGGAATAATTCCACGATAAGTATGGAATAGGGCATGATTCAAAAGAAGCAACTGCTCATATGATTTCAAGATTGGGTTATTTCTAGCCCATAATATTTAAGGATATTTTTGAACATGTGCATAGTTTCCATATTTGGCAGACTAGTGCTAACAAAGAAAGACATTCTATAATTCCATTATAACTAGTGTTCGAGATACACCCTTTCGCAAAGTGGGGGCTAGATTTTATCAGTTTAGTGAATCCACCATCATCAACTAGGCACACTTTTATTCTCATAGCTACTAATTATTGTACATGTTGGATAGAAGTAGAGATGTTTAGAAATTGCATGACTAAGGCGGTTATAGGTTTCTTGGAAGAACACATTGTTACTAGATTAGGGATGTCATTCTCCCTAGTATGCTATAATAGATTAGCTTTTGTATTAGTATTCCTAACTTAGTGGGCACTAGAAAATCAAGTTATTATCAAGTTCTCTTCAAATTATTATCCACAAGGAAATGATGTGGCCAAATATATGGACAAGAACTTGATCACTGTAATAAGACATTTGTTGAAGGAGAATCCTAAAGATTGGAATACACAACTCAAATATGCTCTATGGATAGATTGAGTAAGGGTCAAGAATGCTTTGGGAACATCTCCATATCTACTTATCTATAGACAAGAGCTAGTATTCCCACTTAACCTCAAAATTTTTATTTTAAAATTCATCTGTGGGTATGTTGAAGATGCTCATAGAGTACAAATTAGGTTGATGAATCTTTTAGAGATGGATGAAAAATGGACAACCACTTTGGAGCATATGGTGAAACATCAAGCTATCTTCAAGAGGTGGTTTTACAAGAGAGGCATGATAAAGTCTTTCAGAATATCTGACCTTCTTCTACTTTGGGACAAAGCAAAAGAAAAGCCAGGTAGCCACACTAAGTTTTAACACTTATGGATTGGTCCTTATCAGAATATGGAAATTCTAGGAGAAAACACTTTGAGGCTAAGTTCCTTATAGGGGAATTCATTTTGTTGCTAGTTAATGGGAAATTCTAAAGCATTAGCCTTAAAAAAACCAAAAAAAAACCTTTCTTTTCTACAAGTGTGTTTCTTTTCAATCACATGTTTTCTTTTAGTCATGTGTTTTTTTTCAAAGTTGTGTCAGTCTAGGGGGTAGGTGCACTCGAGATTTTATCTTGACATATTTTATTAACCATTATTTTGGTTCTAATTTTTGGGAAGATGTATTTATTTTTCAAAACATTTAGATGATTTTGTGTCTTAGACCAACTGATGAATGGATGCTACTTTCAATAATAGGGGACTTTCAATCTTGAATTCAAAATTGTAGATCACTAAGTTCTCAACACTTTGAAAATTTAAAGATCGATTACCTTAGGTGTTTTTGAACCAAGGTTGAAGGCAATAAGGGATATTCAAAACCCTACTAGTTCAAATAGAAGGATATTCTTGAAGGAATTGCTAAGATCATTGTTTGGTGTGAGAGTTTCTAAAAAGTTCTTAAAAGAGGAATGCAAGGGATGTTCACAAAAGATTGAATCTGAAAAAATGATAGCAATGTCTTGGCCACATAGTTTAAGTGTGGTTAGGATACAAAAAGAAAATAAAAAAGAAAAATGTGTTAAGAATGAAGGATTCTAAAAATTCTAAGAAAGGTAACCCAACTATAGAGATATACACTCTAAATAAGCTATCTAGTATCAAAACCATTACTTCATCGAAGAATCAAATGGTAACATTGTGAGCTACATGAAGCAAGTATTCAAAAGATTACCTAGGACTTCAAAAAAAAATGATAACCCTCTAAGAGCTCTCAAAATTGATTCTCTCATCTGGTCAGAAAAAGGATTGATAAACAACTCTTGTAAAGATTCTTGATGAAGAAATCGAATGGGGTGGAAGATTGTTCTTGAGTTGTTAATTTTTTTTGAAAGATTGCATTCTAAGATGTTAAAATAAATGAATAAACTGAATAGATACTAAACTTGGAGATTCAATATTATAAGGTTTTTACTGTAAAGTGACTTGAAATATGCTTGGAAGTGTTCAATATTTAGTTGGTGTTTGAACATATCAGAGGAATGTTTGCTGATGAAGAAATGCCTTCATCATTTTTTCCTTTTGTCAGGGCTATCAATTGTGGTTTCATGATGCATGACCCATTTTTGCCTAGAAATAGGGACCTCCTACTTTAATTCTGTGGGTTTACAAAACCTTATTCCAGGTTCCAAGTCTTTTTTAGGTTTTATTCAGTATTTCTAGTCAAGACTAGGTCCTGATTGGAAAACCCTAGACTCTAAGAATCAAATTTTAGAATGCTAAAGTTATTTACAAAAGGAGAGGTGCACCAGTGTACCTCATTAGGTGTGCTAGTGTGCCAAATAACTTAGGAAGGGGCATAACCCTTGGTGATGTGCAGCTGGGTAGTTGTGCAACACCAAGATCTTCTTAGGGCCTTGGGTCAATATAACCTAGGGACCCCTATCTCCCTTGTTTCCCCACTTATCTTCTTCTTCTCCAATATTTGATCAAAGTTTTTCACCTATCAAGTGCACCTCATCTCCTCCTTCCCTACCTACAAACATAAACAAAACAAAGTTAAGACCTCCAAAGGGTGTGTAGTAGTGCACCTAATTAGGTGCACTACTATGCACCTTTTTTCGTCTCAAAATGAAAAACCTTTAAAAACTCTAAAAACAACACAAAACACCATTTAAAGTGTGTAGTATCACACATAATTAGGTGTACTATTGGTCACCCTTAGAAAACAAAACACTCTTTATGTCTAAATTCCATATAGGGTGTGCATCAGTGCACCCCATGAGATGTGTTGCTATGCAACCCATATTTCAAATTGAAAATGGCTCACTAGGAACACCTATTAGGTGTGCTAGGTGCACCATTTTTTGTAAAAAATGGTTTAAATTAGGGTTTTTAGAGGTTTTTGAGTTAGTAGGGTTTTGGTTTTTGTTTGTTTCTATGTTAGGGTTTGAGTTTATCATTTTTTCTTTCACTTTGGACTAATAGATGTCTTTTTTGTGTAGATTCAAAGGATTCTTCATCATCCTCCCTCACCACAAAGATGGTTCCAAAGTCCATAGTATTCAAGTTTCAAGTTGTTCTGACCAAGCCATGCTTTCAAGATGACTATTCAAAAATTTGGGACACCAAATTGGGTCATGTAGATTTGGGTGCATTCTTAACACTTTGTAATAAACCCATAGAAAGATCATCGATGTTATCAGCATTGATCTTCTTAGGACTTATTAGCACAACATCACATCCGATTTTAGTGTAGTCCTTAGAATTGGTCATGGCACTAGCATACAAATATGTTAACAAAGAAAGGGACACAAAGAGCATAACTAGAGAGATCATCCTAGATTTTTGACCCAATAACATAGAGAAGGTATTCCATCCTCTGAGGGCATATCAATTTATTAGATTGACTTATCACCAAGCCAAGAGATGGTACAAAGGACATGATGAAGCTTCTAAAATGATTTATTCATCATATCTCATCAAGAATACACCTCTAGGGTGAAAAGTAGGGAAAAGGGATATGATAAGAGGTTACTTAAAAGAGGATATTGGATATTTGATCATACTCTTGAGTAGAGTCATGGGTTTGCATGCTTCTAGATACTTGAACATTTGGATGGTCCATTTCATTGAGAATATCAAGATGGTAAAAATGCCAATTGATTGGGCTTCCATTCTTAGTGAGAAATTGGTTGAGTAGCTATTGGAGGTTAGGAATAAAAATAAATTTTATATGACATCATATTTGGTATACTTGTTAGCCACAAGGGCGATAGATTATCTAAGCCTTTATAAGAAGGGTAGCATGAAGGATCCAAATGTATGGCCCTACATTGTATATCCTTAGCCAGTAAAGAAGAAGCTTTTAGAGAAAAGCAAGGAATATAGAATTGTGAATGATGCTTTTATATTTACAATAATCTACTTCATTGAAGTGGATTATATGAAGAGGATGTTAGAAGAGACAATTGCTAAGATATTAGAAGTTGGAGCCTACTACATCTAGTTCTAAATATTTACATATTTGAGGGTAGTGGATAAAAATATCAACCCTAAGAAGCTCCCTAGGTATACCAGTGATAGACTCATTCTATTGGAGATCACTGGACAACTCTTGTCTACATATGACTGAGTCAAGAAGTAGAACAAAATATGTTTGACATGGCATATTACTATAGGACCTTTCAATGTGGTGCAAAGACAAGACATTCCATCTTTTGAGTGTGAATGGGATCAATATCCCTTAGAATAATATAATTCTCCTCAGACCTATTTTGATAACATTGGAAGACTGCAACATCTAGCTGGAAAGACATTTCAACATGAGGATGTGGTTGAGGATCACTAGATGAGTACAATAGATGACTATGGTGTTCACATAAGGGATTATTAGAGGATAAATTTATATCTAAAAAAGAGTGCCTTGAAGATAAAGATTCTATTTAAGATCATGCAATAAGATACAAAGGATCTTCTCAATCCATTGTTCAATAGGGATAAGATTGGAGATAGACCCATCATGAATGCTGAGATTGACAAAGAAGAAAATTCAGACATTAATCATAGGGCAAGGTAAATCATTAAATTGATAAAGGATTGGATCAAGAGACCTTTAAAACTTGATTTGATTCCTTAGATGGAGGTTTTCCATGCTCAAGCCCACCCAGCTAAAGGTCAAGGAGCTAAGGTCATAGTGCCTACCTTTATAGCCCAATCACTAGTAAGGCCAAAGATGGTGCACCAACTTGATAGACTAGTTGTGTATTATCAGGCTCAAAAGGGTAATGGAAAGAGGAAGACAACTTCTCCTCAATGGGTTGAGCCAAAAGAGGAAGTGACTCAGGAACCTCCATAGCAAGGAGAAGAAAATGTATAAGGCCATAAAATGTGGAAGCCACACAAGCCCACAATAATCCTCAAGTGTCGCTAGCTGAGCAAGGCCAAGGAGAACCTAAAACTAAAGGTTAAGATGTGTCTCCACTCCAACAATAAGAAAAAGCCTCCCACTCCATGTCTAAGAAGAGAAAGATCTATTAGAAACAGGGATTATTGAGAGGGGGGTTGAATCAACAATTCACAAACTTTAGTCACCAACTAGATATTATTACTTACTTTAAACCATGCATAATAAGGAAATAAAGTAATTTTGAATAGTAAAAATAGTAATGCATAAAGATAACTCATAACACCATATTTTTTCAACTAGGGAAAGCCTGGCCAAGGGAAAACCCTAGTGGGGATGATACCCACTAGATAATTTTCTGATATATAAGTTCCTTGTTAGAATATGGACCGCATTAGGAGTCAATGAAAAAATTCAGTATAAGTAGTCCTTGTTAGGAGACTTTGAATCCCTATTAGGAGATTCTAACCCTATTAGGAGTTTTAGTATAATGTAAGCAAGATGAGCCCACTACCTAAACATGCAATTTCAACTACAAGAAGAGCTCACTGCTCAAACAAGTAATTTACTTTTATTTTCCTTGTCTAATCTCTAATCCTCAAATCAATCTTAGATCACTAGATAACTAATACAAAACTTTTCATATACCACTTTCACAGAAGCTTGCTCACTTGACATAGCTTCACAATCACAAGCATTCTTCTCATTGCAAGAAGTTATTTTCATAAATACCATGCCTTTTCATAAATTACTACTGGGTTAGCTAGGACCATAATTCACTTTTCCAAGTTAGAATAAAAATCTAGGATGTTGTCCCTAATTAGACAAGTAATGTTTTTGTAAGAAAAACAATTATTTCCTTCAATTATGTTGTCCTACATCATAAAAACATGATTATCTCTATTCTGGATAGTCTGTACAAACTTTTGAGGTTATATGCATCATCATAAACATGTATACTATCTCCATGTAACTTTTCTAGTCATAATATGATGTCTGCAACATGTTATCAACAAAGCAATACACTGATGCAAACCAAATTCCATACTTAGACAATTTTCTGATTACCAAACACTAAGTATCTCTATTTCTGAGGTTTCTTGTCAACATATGCATCATGTATTGCAATTAATGACAAAAATTACATATTACAATTAGCCAATTTTCAAAAATATCCCCTTTTGTAATTGATGGCAATAGAATAGGGAAAATTGGCTAAGTGACAAAATACTTAACATAAACAACATATAAGCATTACAACTTGTTCAGCTTAACATATATGCTCCCCTTACAATATACTTTATACTTTTACAATCTTGACATATATTTCTCCCAAAAATATCTCCTTTTTTCATGTATACAATTTTCACATCTCTCCCCATTTAACATTAATGACAGAGGACAAAATGTCAAGATTTTGTCCAAAAGCTATCAAAATTGTTGTCCTTCCTTTATGTTGAAATAATCTTCATATAGTCATAAAAAATAGTCTTCAAATTGTCCATACCTTTGTTCCATGTCTTCTTGGTAGACTCAATTGATGTGAGAATTGCACATAATGCATATGATGCAGTCTCAACTACATTGATATTTGAATACAAAAATTTTGTATATGTGTCCTTGGCCTTGACACATTCCTCTAGCTACTTCTCAAAAAAAGATAAATTTAGAGAAATAGATTCTCTAAAATTAGATGTTCTCTTCAAAATCTACTCTTTCCAAAGTTAGTTTCTTGACCTCATTGTGAACACTAGCAACTTGACTCTCAAAATCATCAACTTTGCTAGATGGATGTTGGATTTGGCTAGATAAATCCTCTAGATCACTCATCTTAGTCTCTAACTGATTGTCCAAATCTTTAGTTAGTTTGCATGATAAGGTACACTTAACATACAAAGTTTTCCCTTCTTGTTGACATTTCCAAAGTTTTTTTATGCATGTATAAATATTGACTAAGTCATTCTTGACATTCTAGAAGATGGTGCTAAACAAGTTAGCATCATGGGAAATTTGAGCCTTCACCTCTGCAACTTTCAATAAATTAGTAAACTCTTCATTAAAAAACTTTAGCATTGCTTATGTTCTCTATTCAAGATCTGAATCAATATGTTGTACTATCAAAGTACTATGTAGTCTATCAGTCACTTCCATTAATGATCTCTACAAGCTTTTCACCATTTTATTCTTCTGTAAAAGTTTAGATAAGGATGGAATTAGATCAGTTTGACCATCATCATCAATAGCTAAACTAGTAAGAGAGAGTGAAGTAGATGAACTAGATGGTTTAGCCTTATCCTTCCTCTATTTCTTTGATGCTTCTTGTGCTCTTTTCTCTTCCCCTTCTTTGTTTTCCCTTTCTTCTTCTTTTCTCTTCTCTTCTGATCTTTTCCTCTCTTCTTCCTCAATTTTCTTTTTCCTCTCTTCCTTTACAATCTTTCTCTTTTCTTCATGTTAATTTCTTTTCCTTTCTTCCTCAAGCAATTGTTTCTTGGCTTCCTCTATCTTCTAATTTTCTTCTTCTAGTAGCCTCCTCTCTTCCTCAATTTGTTTCAATTTTTCCTCAATATCTTTAGTATTAGGTACATTTGGTTTGAAACTACCAAATGGATTGGTATCATCAATGTTAAGAGTAATATTGGTTTGATCAATCTTTATGGTGTCACCACTTACTGATACTTCCAAGGTTGTTGGAGCTAGATGAGATGTTGCTTGTGACTCTAATATCATCTTATTGGTAGCTATTGCAATCTCCTTTCTCAACTTATCCTTCTCACCAACCAAAAATAATAATGGCCTCAACTTATTCCTCATATATGGTGCTAGGTTATTCAAAAATCTCTTAATTTCATCTTCATCATCAGTCTTGTAGATAGTCCTTAGCATAGACTTCCAAAGTTCAAGGTCTTCTTCCCTTGCAGGAGTCTTCTTATCTATAAGTCTCTCATAGACATTCTAGTTCACTACTCCTTTGATATATTTCATACTAAGATCATTTTCTATAATATATCTCATAGTAGATATATCAATCTGATCCTTCTCTCAATCTTCAACTTCCAAGGTTGCCATGTTTTCCTACTGCTTGCTTAGGTGGAGTCACCTTTTCAACTTTTTTGGTTTCCTATTCCTCCTCTTCTTCATCACTTGACTCAATTTTCAAAAATGTTTTCTAACTCTTACCAGTTCCTCTGGCCATCTATTTGACCCTCTTTGCCTTTGAAGATACTTCTTTTACTAATCTTTCTAATTTTCTTTTCTTCTCATTGGGATGAACATTGGATACCTCTTCATATGGTATAATCTACTTCGAAGTTGTCTTAGCAACTAAAATTGACAAGGGTTATATGTTTAATACACCTTGCTTCAATGTATGTCTCATAGCCTCAAAATAACTCTCTAACATTCTAGCCTCAGATAGTGCCTTCTTCATGATTTAGTCAATCTTATTGGGTGATGCCTTCTCTAAGGTTGCTTGATAAGCATGCTAAGTAATCTCATCATAGGTGACAAATCTATATTCTAATTTGTCTTTCTTTGAATTCAACAACAAATCAATGTAGCTAATTGTAACATCATCACTCAACTCAACTCAAAAAATCTAAAAATTTCTCCCAAGGTTCCACTGCTTGAATATAAGTGTGATTTGTATCAATCAATATACATATATCCTCCTTGAATCTATACATAATTTCTGGTGAAATCCTAAATCTTTGTTTCATCTTATTTTGAAAAGTCCTCATAATTAGGTTTCCATTGTCCAATATCTTGTTTGTAGGGTGCCTTCTGCATACCTCTATGATCTTCTCCATAGTGTATCTATCACTACTCATTATATCTATTACTAATAATTAGGTAAATCTCTTCAATACATGGAAGAATATGTGATTTTTCAATGGTTGGAATCTAAACACACCATTCTTAGTTCTTTGAATCTTTTCAAGGTTTTCCAAGAGTCGCATCCTTAGTATTTCACTCAAATTTACTTTCTCCTTTTCAACACATATCTTATGAGATACATATATAAATCCAATTAAGAGTTCATCTATCTTAGAACTTACACAAACTGAATAAGAAATAATTCTACCAAGAAATCTCACATCATCCTACTTGATGGAGTTGATTACGATAGCCTTCCCATTGTATATAGCCTTAGTATAACTTTCTACTTTCTTCTTTACCAATTTCTCACCTATGGGTACATTACCTTCTTTGCTAAGACTAGTTACCTCATGTATAAGGTTGGCTAAAATTTCTACTACATTATCTTGTATCCAAAATTTGCCATAATGTATCCTACTCAATATGATTTGAGTCCATTCATCTGTATCTAGCTCACAGTAGAAATGATACTTAAACAAGTCTAATTCTTTTAAATTTTCAAATATGGGATTCATTGTCATGTCATGGTTAAATACTAGTTCCATATCCTTATTCATATATTCATTACCAATTGATTCAAACTTGCAATTCAAATAACTTTCTATGTATTCCAGATAAACTAGGTTGTTTAGAGTGATAGATAGTTTAGAGTTAGGGTTTCCTTCATTAGGTTTTATGGAAACTATCTTAAACTTAGGTCTATCTTCATTCTCAACACTATGTACTACTAACATATCCATGATCTTTATCAAACAATATCTTTTACCAAATAGATTTTGCACAAAAAATGAAAAATACCTCTTTCAAAAATAGGGTTTGCTTCAAAATTTCTTTGACAAGTCAATTCAGAATGCTCTTCACCTTGAATGTATTTGCAATGAAGTAAAATCAATTTTTTACTCCATTTATCCCTCAACTTGAACTCGCATTAATTGTGTACTTTTATAAATATGAAAAATTTGTGCTCAATATCATCTATTTGATCTTCAAATGTCACCCAAGGTTTACTATAGCCTCCTTTAATCATGAAAAATATCCTCAAAACTTTGCATCATGAAATTCTCTAAAAAATCTTAACTTTTCATCTTTTGTTACATAACCAATTCTCACTATAATACTAGTAACTCTTAATTCCATTGTAACTTCTTTAGATGAGCTCCAAATCACAAGCAAGCTTAGGTACCTTCTTAGCATAATTGAATACACCTTTTCTGAACTTTGCTACCTCTAATTCTGTCTCTGAATGAAGTTCTAAAATACTAGCATGTTGAACAAATTTAATTCAACTTAATTGAATCAAACACAATGAATGACTTTAATCTTCCTATTTCATCATTGTCCAATTTTTCTTTTGAGATATCTATTCTTTTCATGAATGTTTCATTAATTTCTTCTCAAAGTTCACTCACAATGTTTCTTTGTTCTTCATTGTCATTGCTAGTTCTGAAGTTCCTTTCATAGTTCCTTCTATCATTTCTTCTATTCCTAAAGTTTCTTCCATTGTCTCTTCTATCTCTAATGTTTTTGTCCATTCTATAGTAGTTTGTTGTTGTAGGACTAGAAAAAGAGTAAATTTGCATAAATGAGAGAACCACTAATCTCATATAAAAAAATGCAAACAAATCTAATCCAAACATAAAAGCCACTTGAAATATAAAATAATTTAAAATAACAAAACTCCCTTCAAGTGAAGCTCCTATGCTCTCCTTTCTTCTCCATAAATTTGAATTTTTTGTAGCTCTTGATCTTGACAAGATGTACCTACAATTGAAAGCAAGATGATTATATGATATGACAAAATGACAAGATAATGAGAATAATAGGAGAATTGATTGGAAGAATGTGGTTAGCTAAAAAAAGTGCAAAGAGGCTCAATTTATAAAGTTTGAGAGCCAAAATGCAAAAATTGAAGGAAAATGTGCAATTGGAAATTGTCATTGTTAAATTGCACAAATTGGAAAATTTCCATGATTAAGAGATTTACAATAGAAAATGTGTCATAAAATGGCACATTATGACAAATTGTAAGATATGTGAATAGAAACATGCAAAAAAGTTAAATAGAAGAAGTGAAAATGAAAGGGAAGGTGTAAGAAAATGAATAGAATGTGTAAGAGTTTGAAAAGAGGAAGTTGTAAGAGTGGAAGCTAGAAAATAGGAAGTGGAACCACAATTAGTGGCAATTTGTGAGAGTTAGGATTTTTGAATTTAAAAATTCATAAATCCCTCCAAAAATGGAGAATTAGAATTTAGGAAATAGAAAATTCCAAAAATTCATGGAAATGGAATCAATTAATTAATAAATATTAATTAATTGGGAATAATTAATAAAAGAGGATGGATTAATAAGATGAGATTGATTAAATGATTAAGACATAGGAATAAAGCATGAGCTATTTATTCCTATAAGGAAAATTAATAGAAATGATTGGCCAAATGATAAAATAAATACAAGGAATAAACCTATTAAAGGATTATAATGAAAATGTAGATGAAATGTGATGACATTGGATTGAATTAGGGACTTGATTAAATTGATGAAATAAATGATGCTAGAGGAAGGAAATTAAATGATGACTTGTCGAGGACACATGAAAAATGATTAATGATGTTGATAAGGCATTGAAAAATGTGATAATGCCAAGGATCAAATTGATAAAATGAGAACATGACAAGGACACATGACATGTATTAATGAATATTGACAAGGAATTGAAGGACGTAACAATGCCTAAAAGATTGATGGTGATAAGATGACATTGAAATGGTTTTGAATTGATTCTGACATGATCTGCATTTTTATTGAATGAAGCTCAAGTTGGCCAAAAGATAAAAGTTAGTTAAATGATAAAATGGGACAAGTTAGGATGCAAAGGTGATAAAGGAGTGGTGTGGACCAGTTTTGAGTGTTTATATTTTGCTCCTCTTTGATCTATCCATGAGATATTTTACATGAGCTTCAAGAAAATTTTGTAATGGACAATTATAAAGTTTAGCCATGTTGTAGCTTCATTTCATACTAGATTCCATTTGTTCTTGAACCTTTTTGGCTTTGTTATCCGATTTAATTTGCAACCTTTTGATAAGGAGTATGTAAGATTCAAGTGATTGATCATAAATTGTTGAGGGTGTCATTTGTGTTTGATCAAAAGAGGTAATGTCCTTTGAAGTGTATGTCACATTTGGGTCAAAACCTTGTGTTGAGTCAAAAGGTGTTCGTGAAGTGTCCATGATGTTTGGGTGAAAACCTTGTTTTTGCATAGGTATGTCTTGTGTTGGGTCAAAGAATGTTTGTGGTTTCTTGTCACTTGAAATGTACATGGTTTGATATGACCTTGTTGCCTTGTGGAAGTTTTTGATCTTGTGAAAAATGCCATGATGTCTAAGAATGTATGCAAATGCACCTAAGTATGAGGGTGTATGAAAAATGCACTTTATTTTTTGGATTTTGGGATTTTTGAATGAAAATGCAAGTTAAGGGTTTATGTATGCAATGTGTTGGGTGTTTAGGACATGCAAATTTAAAGTGTAATGTAGGGGTATGTAAAGGTTTGAATATGAAAAGTTTTTGAATATGAAAAGTGATGGAGACGCAACCCAAGAACAGAATGGACAAGACAGAAAAAGGGAAATTGTATTAATTGAAAAATAAGCTAGTACATTTAGTATAGAGAAAATAAACTTCAAAACATGCCCTAAGGGCTTACAATAGCATAAATGTGGAGATAATTTCTCCTTTCAGTACCTCCTCTCAAACTCCACTCTGAACTGCTTTTTACAATGCTAGGAATCTCCTTAAATAGACCCCGGAGGGTTAAGGAATAGGAATACATTCTAGAAAGTGCTAGTAGGCATCCACCGACCAAATAGAAGGCTCCAAAAGCTGTGTTAGAAGTCGGCGCAAATCTAGAAGAATCTAGAAACGGTAACCGAACTTTCGGGAGGCATAACTTTTGAACCGTAGCTTCGATTGATGAATCGTTTACATTTCTGAAAAGCTCTCAAAGTGTTCTATAGCCCTATGGACCAACTTTGCTCATCCCCCATTTTTGGCCCTTTTTGAGGTCATTTAATGCCCCTAGCCTAAATTTGAAGCATTCTTAGGAGGTCTCCAAAACTTGAAAAACTGCAATAACTTTCAAACCGTGTGGCCTTTTGATCTGATTCTTTTTCTGGAATGCTCTAAATCACAATTACATTTATCTGGCCAATTCACACCTTCTAGTTTACCAAAATGATGGCCTAATTACATACTCCTATTTTTTTGGGATTTACTAGCACACTGATAGTGGAACTGTGAGAGTTGGAACCTTTATTTGACCCAAATGGGTGTCTAAAAATGAAAACACATGAAACAGAAACTATGTCTAAGTACATTTTTTTGGTTGACACAAGATTGCCCTTATACCTCTGGATGCTCCTGCATCAAAAAGAAATGCTTGGTTTGAAATGTTTGGACTTGGACAAAGTTTGTGTTGATGGTGTTCCTTGGACTTTGGAGGCTTTTGATGTTTAGACAATATTTTTGAATATGATATGAAAATGTTTTGGATATTGATATGCAAATAAAAAATTCAATTTTTTTTGGATTTTTGAACTAAGTAGATGAAATGCAAACCTAGGTTTATGCAACTATGGTTTGAGAAAACATAGATAATGAAAATGAGGACAAGGCTATGCAACCTACGGTTATGCAAGATGAAGGCTATGGAAACGAAGGACATGCAAAAGGAGGTTTGAATTTTGAGGAAAATATTTGGAAAATACAAAGCTAAGAGTCTAACCTTACAAGGATGAATATTGGATCTTGACCAATAAAGAAAGGACAAAATTGAAATGACAAAGTTGATAAAAGGACTAAGTCAAATTCATCAAGACACAGATAAAATTTGACTCAAAGAAAATGATAAAATGACAAATGATAATAAGACTAAGGTCGAGATCCTTTATTCATCCAAATAAGAAAATACTTGAAGACTCATATTTTGCTTAGATTCTCTACCAAATTCAAAGGGTCCTAGGTTGAAGATGAGGGTTATGAATGTGGATTAGGATGTGCAAAATGAGGATAATGTAAGGTATGAAAAGTGGAAATGAGGATAATGTAGGGACCAAGATGAGGGCTATGCTATGCAAAAGGGATACTAAGTGCAAAATAAAAATTATGCAAGGAATATGAGAAGGACATGATATGAAATATTCCATATGGATATGAAAAATGATTTCTAAGAGACATGCCATAAGATCCTAAGGCAACAAGATTGAGTTTCCATGTGTTTGTAATGTTTTTGGACAAGTTTAACAAGTGTATGTTTGCAAAATGTTTTGAAAGTTTTTGAAGAAGTATTTGACAAGTGTATGTTTTGCAAATGTTTTGAATGTTTTTGAAAAGTGTTTGCAAGTTTATCAATTTGGAAATTATCTTGATTAATGTGAAACACTCACACAAGACACAATGAATAAAATGGTTGTTGTTAATATTAAACAAACACACCTCAACCTAGGCTAAAAGGATAGTATCCATTGAATTCTCACTTGAACCAAAGTTTAGCCACACTTATCTAGAGTGGAAAACCTAGAATCTTGGTAGCATAGGCTCCCCCTTATAGTGTACTCACTTCTCAAGCATACCAAGATCCACTTCACAAGGGGCATCACTTCCCAAGGGATTGTTGTCTCTACTAAGGACTTAAAAAGTGTGAGATGTCTTCACAGGAATGGGTGACCCCTTGAGCCAATGGATAGAAGGATTTTGGACACTACAACAAATATTTTTAGTACAAGACACTCTATTGAATAGGTGGATGATAAACTCCCACAGGAGGTCTCCTAGCCCTAAGAACCAAGGTTTAACACAAATCTAAGGGTACTAGAGGAGAGCTATCATCTAGCCATACTGTTGATTGGGCATTACCCACAATTGAGCCTTTATATAGTAGTTGTAATACCCCAAAATTGGCTCATTTCCATCTCAACCAATTCTGATCTATTTCTGATCAATCCCAAAGTCCTATTCTAATAGGCAATTCTCATTCTGCTATTCACTACTTGACTTAATTGTCAAATGCAGAAAAACCCTAATCTGCATTCATCATATTTCTTATTTAATTCCTATAGTACGTACTCATATTAATCGCATTTAACCTACTTGATTAATATTTAATTTAATTATTAAGTATTTATACTTTAATTAAATTAAATTATATCCTAAGGCTAATGTACTATGGAATTAAATTTATTTAATTTAATAAATATGCCTATCTTAATTAATTAAATGTAATTATTTAATTAAATGTAATTGTTTAATTAAATGAGAAAGGTATTTCTAATTAATTAAACAAAATTATTTAATTAAATGGAGTACTTACTTCTAATTAATTAAACAAAGTTATTTAATTAAATGGGAAGCCATTCCTAATTAATTAAATGAAGTTATTTGATTAAATAAGAAAAGTGTCTCTAATTAATTAAAGATTATTTAATTAAATAGAGAAAGTAATTATGAGAGCATATCTCATTTTATTAAATTAAATATCTCAACAAAATCTCTCTTCAGTTCAAAAAGGGAAATTTCTAGTTCACTATTGATAAAAAATGAGTTAAATCAGTTAACTCCTTTTTCTACTCAAATTAAAACAATTAACTCCTTATTTTACTCAAAATCAAATCTGTTAACTCCCTTTAATTTGGGAATCTCCCTTTATGACTAAACCTCATCTTCAATCCTGACTGTTGATCCGAATCGAGCTCAACCGTTGATGGATTCCAGAAAAGTCTATTTAAGAGACCCTCATCTCTTCATTTTGGGAGGATGAATTGATTTGCTATCAAATTGCTGTTGAAATTCTTGCTCACATTTACTTACATTTCTTACATACATTCTCATTCTTATTTTAATCTCATTTTTAGTTTAATCATGCATATGCTTAATCTAGTTTGCTTTATTTGTTCTTAGATTACATTGCATCTTTCATTTTAGATTAATATGCATACTCATTCTTAGCTTAATTCCATTGTTAAATCCTTCATTCTTAGAGGGTCTAGTTGCCTGCACCTTGATTCTGAGGATATTAACAGGCAAAATCCCTTTAGATAGAAGGCAACAGGTCGCTTTGCAGGTCAATTTTCAGATGAACAATCCAATGTTCATTCCAAGATGAATCCACATGCAATGACCATGTTGAAGTGTGTGTGTTAGCATAGACCACATTTTCACATATACATTTCTGGTGCCCACCGTGGGGCTCAAAAATCAATTTTTCTTGCCTCTTTCTGTATATTTTTAATCATTTTTTGTTCTTTGTCTGTACTTTTTCGTACAAATTTGAGAATCTTCACGAGAAACTGTTCATTTTTGCACGAGGATCTAGAATCTTCACGCAAAGATTCTTTTCACATCACGCGAGAAAGTTCTTTGGCATGTGAAACTTCATGCGAGACCTGTTTCTTTGCATGAGCTGAATTTAATTTCGTGCGAGCCAAATTTGATTTTGTGCGGGCCGTAAAAATTCTTCACATGGACTGTTAGGAATTTCGCGTGAAACTCTGCTAACAGAGGCATTTTTTTTGCATTGATTTGCATTTTTTTTTATTTTTCTGCTGACTGTTTGTGGTTTCTAGTGTTTCTATGTTTTCTGATTTTTTTGAACAACATAGCAGAGGTTTGTGGGACAATGGGAAAAGTGTGCTAAAGTTTCCAAAAATAGGTAAAAATCTACTAAGCACATTGCAAGGATTACCAGGTAATTCTTTTTGACTGATAACACTTCATTTGGAGCTAAAATGAACATCTCTTGTGTCAAGCTTGTGTGTGTATTTTCTGTCATGTTCTCATTTTACAACACATGCATAATTTGATACTAGATTGTGATCTCTATTAGTTTCATTTAGCAAGCTTAGTCTTTAGTAATAGATCTAATCAACTATCTTGGGTTATTGGACTCGCTAATCTGCCGACCCCTCATTCCACCCTGTGGTTGCAAGCTCAGCACCATGTTAAATAGGGGAGGGGTCTACAGGACATAAGCGTTAAAGGCTCCACAAGGCAACCCTTTTGTGCTTTCTAGAACTCACTAATTTCTGAGTTGTGGACTCATTTTGGCTTGTGTGAGGGGTTAAATGTTCCACATCTATGGACTCACCTCACATTAGTTAAAGCGTTAAGTGTACCACCTTGTGCTTTTTGATTACTTTTAGATAGATTTGTTTTCAGGAATTAACATCTGTACACACATAGTAATTAAGCCCCCATGAACACTATTCGTGGATCTTGAGGGAGCGGGTTCCTAGTGAAACTCCTCTCTAAGACGGATTCCTTATGGGTGGGGAGGATACTTTGAGCATCTCGTAGATAGATGAATCTTCGACTTGTTGATTAAGGCATCCTTTCTCCGAAGAGGTTGATAGATCATGGGGAGATGATATCATAGATCTTTAAAAGATAATCTTAGTTTAGTGTGTTGGATTAATCTGTCTATTTTGATTGGGCTAAAGGTGAAAAGGTGTCAAAATATTGAATCTAGAAGCTAAGTCCCCTCATGGTACACTATTGTGAGTCGATCACCTTTAGAGAGGGTTAATCGCAGCAGACAATCCCTCTATAGGGAAAATTGCGTTGACGGAACCTCGAGCGGTAATAGCCATTTTTGCCATGGTAGTGACAAATGCTATATAAATATCCTCGTGGAAGAAATCTCCATGGGTGTGGTTCATTGTGGGTTGCCAGATCTCCCTAGCATCTCTTGAAGATTAAGTTCTCAGACTGTGTCAAAACCTTGATGTGCCGAGATTGGAGGTCACCCCTATGAGTCATAAAAGTTGCAGAGTCAAACCATTACTAAATACCTTAGAGAAGCCAACTTTTATTTTCTAGGAATGTGTGCAATTGTTGCAAAACTCTTTGAAAACATACACAAATAGCTCTCTTAGGGATTAGCACAAACTAAGTCACTTGATTGTTCATGCGTAAGGTTTCTTTTGCCCTTGCTCATTGTTTTTAGACGTGCTTGAAATCACTTGCTTGCTATTCTACATGCCTATTTATATGCCTTGTTATTGGAATGATAATTTTTTTTGTTTAAATCAGTCACTATTGTGAAATTGTTCTGTCCTTTCGTGCGAAATCATTTTGGTCTCACGCGAAATCATTTGGCTCTCGCGTGAAGCCATTTTGTCCTTGTGCAAAATTAAAGTTATGTTGTGCATCTTTGCGTGATCCAGAAAACATTCTCGTGTGAAATTAAAAATTGTTACTCATCTTCCCGTGGCTCATAAAACTTCTTTGTGTCGATCGTAAAAGTTTTTCACGTGAGCCTTTGTATTAGCATTAACAATCTGGGTATATTCTAGCTATCTGTGGCCTGCACACTATCCTTTTCTGCATCTATTTATCGCTCTTTGTTTGCAAACAGTCCTAGAACAACGAAACTTCGCTTAACCAAAGACTTGTGTCTTATACCTTGACTAGTCTCGTCTCATAAGTAATTTTGGTCCTCGTCTTAATGCTTATCATACTTTGTGTCGTAGTGGTCATAATCTCTGGCTGTTCTAGCCTTTAAATCAGACCATTTGTGCCTTAGTGAACAAAATTCTTGCTATTATCTTGTCCTTTTTGAGACTCAGTCTTAGTGTAGTCCTTGTCCAGGTTCTAGCTTTTTGTCCTTGCCTATGAATGTCACAACCAGAAGCAGAAATGTGTTTTATCCTAATAATATTAGACATGATCATGCTAGGGGTCATAATCACGGCAGAGGTAGCTTACCTTTCGCTACATAATCTATATCCAGTTTGGATAGTGAGGCATCTTCACGATCTTCCTCACTTGCAAGGTCATCTCAAGTTCAATGAACATTTTCCAGTTTGCAACAAATTAGGAATCCTTTTTACCAAAAGGATACTGAGACAGGTAGGAGTCCTGCATTCTCAAACACAATGTATGATTCTTTCTCCATGGACCCTTTTGAAACACAACATATGAAAACTGAACAAATTCCTATAGTGACTAATCATGAACCTGAACAGGGTAGTCATAGTCGATATCAAGAACAACCTAGGGATGACAAGGAGAAAGAGAAAGAAGATGACACTGATGAAGAACAAGAAGAGGTGGAAATCCTTCCTGAACACATAGCAAAATGTCAAAGAGACAAAAACTTTCAGAAGGTCATGGGAATCTTACTCCACGAAGAGAAAGAAAAGTACTTTATCAAACTCACCCAAGAGGGAGCTAAACTGCCCACACATTTCAATGTGGAGACCATTATCACACATGAAGAAGAAACTGAGACCACTAAACTCCAAAAACAACTAAAAATTATGCAAGAACAATTGGCTCAGATGATGCATGAGAAAGAGAAACCCAAAAATACATACACATTGGATGCTCTTTGTTCATTTCCATTTGACAAAAGTATAAACATGCCGCCTTTCCCAAGAGGCATAGAACTACCCAAATATGATAAGTACTTTGGTACTACTGATCCCCAAGATCACTTGCGAGAATTTGGTGCTTTGTCTATGAAGTTTATACACAATCAAACGTACCTCATGCGTTTATTCCTTAGAAGCCTAGGTGGTCAAGCTTTGGAGTGGTTCTCACATTTACCTCCTGGAATCAAGACATTTAACAAAATTGCTAATTCATTTGTTCAGCAATATTCTCATAACATTCAACATCCTATAAATATCTGAGATCTATGCAACCTTAAATAGAAGGTTGGTGAGCCTTTTCTCACTTTCCTCCAATGGTGGAGACAAATTTATACTAAGTACTCCTATAAAATCCCAGAAACGAAGAAGCTTGACATTTTCACTGATAACCTCTTACCTGATTTCGGGTATAAAGTCCAACTACAAGGTCCACGTACCTTTGAAGACATGATTACATAGGCTATCTGTATCGAAGAATTTATGGTCAAGAAAGGTGAGCTCACTCTTTAGAGAGACTCAAAACAAGGTTCCACTTCCAACAAGGATAAAACCAAACATGTCAACAAGAATAGAGAAATTGTACATGATGGGCTTGTTGATAATGTCACACCAAAACCTACTAAAGCAACATTTAATCTCACAGACTACTTCAAAGTAGCCAAAAGTGCTGAGAAGCCTCCTCCTAACAATAAGACATCTGGGAATAAATCGAGAAACTCATGGGTAGCACGACCTAAGTGAGAGTATATGCCTTTAGGAGAACCTTTGGATGTGGTTTACAAAACATTGCTACAAAACAATCTTATCTCACCAATGGATAACCCTCATCCCTATGATCCACAACCACGTCCACCATGGTGGAATGAGACCTCATTTTGTGAGTATCACCAAAACAAGGGACATAAAACCAACAACTGTATAAACTTACGTCATAAAGTCCAGGACATGATTGATGCTGGTGAAGTTGTGGTAGATGGACATAGCAAAAACTCAGACCACAAGGCATTCAAAGAACCTTGCCCAGCCTATGAGAAAGGAGAGACTTTGAAACTAGAACCCTACAATAAGGTCAACTATACATATTCCAATGATGATAATATCATTCACATGGTTGAACCTATAGATTCTAAATACTGTGACGTTATTACCATAAAGCGCAAGCAAGATAATGATAAACACAAGACACCATTTGTCTTGAGAGGCCCTACTTCAAATAACATGGATAATGCATCTTCACAGCATTGTGCTAATGCTGTTACTCGCTCTCATGCAAAGTTGGTGCTCAAAGGCCCTACATCTCCTATTTCAAATACCCAACAACACAAGGACAAAGCCCTTGCTAGTCCATCCGATAAAGGTGCAAAACACATGACGAACTTGACTGTAACTAGTTATAGTGTTCTAGATTAGTTGAAATGAACCAATGCTCACATTTCCATATTTGAGCTGCTTAAAATCTTGCTTGCTCACAGGAAAATTTTGGACAAAGCCCTCACTGAGGCAAACATTCCTCAAGATCTTGATCTTGAGCGATTTCAATCCATGGTAGGTCACCTGAACTAACCTCATCTTATGACTTTCTCTGAGGAGGATGACAACTCACTGAATTATCCACACAATCAACCTCTACACATTGAGGTTATGATCCACTAGACACGTGTTCATTGAGTACTCATTGACAATGGCGCTAGCCTAAATATTGTTTCGGCTACTCTGCTTAGACAATTGGATTATTCTGAGGACTCTATTGATCCTCAACAAAAGATCACTATTAAAGCATACGATGAAGTAGAACAAAAGTCACTAGGTCTTGTGACTTTACCAATTCATGTCGGTCCTATCGAAAGGGATGTCACCTGTCAGGTACTTGACATTCCCTTAGCCTACAACATTCTGTTGGGATGGCCATGGATACATGAGATGTGCGTTGTTCCATCCACATACCACTAATGCATTAAATTTCCATTTCATGGCTCTGAAGTTACTATTCCTGCTACTACTAGCTACACTTGCACTATGCTCAAAGCTGCTGATTCTTTCATCCCTACTAACCGTGAGTCTACTGATTGTTACAACAATAAGCTGAAACAAATTGAGCAGTCATTTAAATTGAAAGAAACTAGTATGGGAGAGTACCACATGGAACTAGTTTTGTCATTAACATCTATTCCAGAGTCCCCTCGACATTTTGGGAGACCCTCAGTAGCAAAGAAGCCATTTGTGTTGACACCTCAGACCAAGTTTAATGGATCTTTTGTCAAAGCTACAGTTCCCTTAGAAGATGAAAGCAAAAACAGAGCCATTGCTGCATGACTTTACAAAGAAGAGTCTCCAGTAGACCTAATAGAACAAGCTTGAGAAATCACTCCTAAGAAGTATGGACCTAGTCTTAAGCTTATGAAGCATTTTGGCTACAAGGGAACCGGCCCTATTGGGTGCAATAACAATGGTTTAATAGATCCTATCAAAGCAACAACTTGAAGCAATAGTGACACAACTAGCCTAGGGTTCAAGAAGGTCCCTTTCCATTTGGGATCCAATAAATTCATACCCGTACCTAAGAGTTCATCTAAAAATGAGTCACAATCTGAGTCAGGTACTCGAGAGGAAGAATTTGATGATGAGGATTCTTACCCTCATCCTATTCCTTATGATCTTGCTAAATTCTTTGCTGAGCCAGATGACTTTGTGCCACATGTTAGCACTGTGGATGATACTAGTGATTCTTCTAAGGACAATGCTGAGCAACTCAAATATCATTCAAAAAAGGGAGAATCTAGTCAGTCATGCCATATTGAGTATTTGTGTAAGAATCCAGAGGTTGAAGGAGAGTATGTCCCTATCACTGTTGGGGAGTTCTATAGTCTCTCACCATGTAGCACTGATTCTCATGAATATGAATTTGATAATCTTTCAAAAGTGACTACTGATAAAGACATTGACCAAGTGCATGTCTATGAAAATCAAATTGAAGTGAGTGAAATGTCTAGGGATAGGTCACAGGGGTCTGATCCAACTAGTGTCCTAGAGTCATCAATTACTAACGTTCGTACTCCGAGATGTTTGAATACACCTGTGTGTGAGTTCGCCGTAGGTCTCAAATTGCTGGTCCATGCATTTAATGACTATACTATGAACACAATTGAACCAGCCACTACTCTCTCACTCGCACATCCCAAGCTTATAAACTGGAACCCCAATGCATCTAACAAAGTCCCCATGTTCCAGAATGACTATGCTCTTGCCTGTTACCTAAACGCTATCGAACCTATAACATCTTCCACCAATGAGAAAATTGTCAACATGACTGAGGCTGACATCAAATATCTCAGTCACATAATTAAAAGGAAAAAATGCAAGAGGTCTGATGGTGAAAACCACATTGTGGCAGTGTCAAATCCAAAAAAAGTAAAAATAAAAGACGTATCCAAGGGTGAAAACCTCTTTGAGGCACCAGTGGATGAGATATTTGATGTCCTTCCCAGTCACTTTCAAGAGAGATCATCAGTGTTAATAGAGCCAACACAGCCAATTAACCTAGGCACAGAAGAACATCCTCATGTGATACATCTGGCTCAGTCATTGTCAACTGAAGAAAAGGAAAAATTCATTGCCTTTTTCAAGGAGAAGAAAATAAAATTTTCCTAGACATATTCTAACATGCCAGGATTGGATCCTGATCTTATCATGCATCACTTGTCCATAGCACCAAGCATCAAACCAGTTAAATAGAAGCTTCGAAAAATGCATCCTCATGTTGCATTGCTAGTCAAAGCCAAATTGGAGAAATTTTTGAAGGCTGGTTTCATTTGTGCAATTGATTATGCTGAATGGATATCCAATATTGTCCCTGTGTCCAAGCATGATAAGTCTATCAGAGTTTGTATAGACTTACGTGATCTTAACTTGGCATGTCCTAAAGATGATGTTTTTCTCCCTAATATTGATATGATCGTGGACATGATGGCTGGCTATGAGATGTACTCACTTATGGATGGTTTTTCTGGATACAATCAAATAAAAATTGTTCCAGAAGATCAAGAGAAAATAGCTTTCAGATGTGCATGGGGAACCTTTTGTTGGAATGTGATGCCATTTGGTTTAAAGAATGTTGGAGCTACATATCAGTGAGCTATTACTACAATTTTCCATGACATGATGCATAGAACTATGGAGGACTATGTTGATGATACTTTGGTCAAAAGCGCTAAATGCAATACTCATTTGTATGATTTGGGGCCAATCCTAGATCGTATGGAAAAGTTTAGTCTTTGGCTCAATCCTAAGAAATGCGCATTTGGTGTTACATCAGGAAAATTATTAGGATATATTGTTTCTACAAAGGGAATTGAAGTAGATCCAAAAAAATTACAAGCAATAATGGACATGCCACCACCTCGAAACATCAGTCAGATGAGAGGACTACAAGGAAGGCTTCAATCTATTCGCTGGTTCATTTCACAATTGGTGGATAAATCACAACCCTTCACAAAGACCTTACATAAGGGTGTGAAATTCAATTGGAGCCAGGATTGTGAGCAAAGCTTAACACAAATTAAATAATATCTTGTCAATCCACCAATCCTAATGCCTCCTATGAATGGGAAGCCTTTTCTCTTATACATTTCAGTCACTGAAACATCTTTGGGAATCCTGTTGGCTCAGGAAGACAATGATAACAAAGAAAGAGCTATTTATTACTTGAGCCAAACATTGGTGTCTTATGAGAAAAAATATAGCATTATTGAGAAAGCTTGCTTGGAAGTTGTCTTTGCTTCCCAAAAGTTGAGACACTACATGCTTGCCCACACTACATAGCTTGTGGCTAAAATAGATCCATTAAAGTACTTGCTCAGTAAGGTAGATCTCACAGGAAGATTGCCTAAATGGGTCATGATACTAAGTGAGTTTGACATCCAATATGTTGAACACAAAGCTATAAAGGGATAGGCAATTGCAAACTAGCTGGCCGAGGCACCCATATAGAGTCTTAACTAATAGACATTGATTTTCTAGATGAGTCAATTCTAACACTCACTCACCATACATGGGTTATGTTCTTCAATGGATCCTTCACACAACAAGGATCAAGTGTTGGATTACTTTTCATCAGACCACAGAGATACTCATTGCCCAAAGTGTACAAGATTCTATTTCCTTGTACAAATAGCATTTTTGAATATGAAGCTTTGATCAATGGTATAAAAATTGTAGTTGAATGGAGAGTAGATCAATTGGATATCTTCGATGACTCTTAGCTTGTCATCAACCAAGTAAATGATGGGTATCAAACAAAGGATGAAAAACTAATTCCTTACAAATGCATGGTTGATGACTTGACAAAATATTTTGCACACATCACCTTCCAACAAGTTCCACACATAGATAATAAAGTGGCTGATGCCATGGCCACTCTAGCCTCCCTTCTACAAATGCTAGAAACTGATCTACAACACAAGTTCTTGGTGGAAGCATTACACTACCCAGCCTATGACACACCTGATTCCAAGATGATCTATTCTATTATAGGACAAGAATCATCCCACTACCATCACATCTATTCATACCTTCGTAATCAAACTATTCTGGAAGGTTTGACCCAAAATGAGAAATGTTACCTAATCTGTAACACTTCACATTATGTCATTATTGTTGACAATCTGTATAGGAGAGGTCTTGACAAAAAACTCCTTAGGTGTTTAGAATTCGACGGGTCCAAATGCACACTAATTGACGTTCATGAAGGCATTTGCGGATCTCATTCCAATGGCCTAACACTAGCTTGCAAACTCCTTTGTGTTGGTTACTACTGGCCTAAAATGGAGCAAGAAGCTGTTAAATATGCTAGGTCCTGCAAGTAGTGTTAGCTACATAGGAACCTCATTCACGCTCCAGCCAGAGAGCTCATTCCCTCTACTACAACATGGCCATTTCAACAATGGGCCTTTGACTTGGTGGGGCAAATTCACCCAACCTCTTCTAATGGACATACATTCATTATCACCACTATAGATTATTTCACAAAATGGATAGAGGCAGTCCCTCTCACAATTGCTGATGGAAAAACTATAGCACTTTTTATCACAAACTGCATCATCTGTAGATATGGTATAGCATCCTCAATCATTACTGAAAATGGAGGATAGTTCAAAAATAAAGACCTTAAGGAACTGTGCAAGAAATTCAAGATCACACAACATTGGTCTTCCATTTATTACCCCCAGGGTAATGGCCAAGCTGAGGTATCCAATAAGGTGATCCTCAAAATTCTTCATCGCACAGTTAGAAGTCAGGGAGAGACTAGCATATTCAGATCAATCCAGCCCTGTGGGCATATAGAACAAGCATTAGAACTCCAACGGGCATGGCTCCTTTTGCGTTGGTATATGGGGCGGATGTTGTGCTTCTGATAGAGGTCAAGATTCCTACCTTGAGAATCTCTATGAAAGGTCTTATCACTGATGATGACTATAGGATAGCCCGACTTCAAGAGCTTGCGTTGTTGGATGAATGATGATAAGTGGCCTGTGATCATCTATGAGCATATCAACAAAGAATGGCACGAAGCTACAATAGGAGAATTAGGCCACATGACTTCTAGCTGGGTGATCTCGTCCTAAGAGAGAATCCTAAGAATCAACAACAATGAATGCAAAAGGGAAAGTTTGAACCAAATTGGCTAGGTCCTTACATCATTACTGTAGTATATGGATCTAGCACCTATCAGCTTTCCAAAACCAAAGGAGAAGTGCTTAAAGAGCCTATGAACACTCTCCACCTGAAGTGGTTTTATAGTTGATTCAATCTCGGCAAGCTCTCTGTACATATCTAAATGTCCTAAAAAAAATCCTAAAAAATAGAAAAAGTCCTAAAAAAATTGTTACCCTAGTGAAAACCTAGCAATAGGTGCATTCGTAACACCAAAAAAAATTGAAAAATATCAAAAATACCAAAAAAATCAAAAAGAGAAAAATACAAAAAAATTGAAAAAAAGAAAAGTGCCATTGGTGAAAACCTAGAAACAGGCATCATGGTAGCAAAAAAAGGAAATTCTGCCAAGAAGGTTAAAACCTGGTAAACAGGCGCCTCTTGTTCCCAATGCTCCATCTTGTAGTCCATCTTCTGGCTATTCTGTACAATCACTTTCATGCTTTTTCTTTCCTACTTCCTGCTCATGTATCCATGGATTGAGTCTTGTCACAGCTCGAGGGCATTCTCCCTTAGTGTCACTCTTTTTGATATTCTCCTCATAGAATCTCCTTTGTGACAGTCACCAGTCATTTTGACTGCATTTTCCTACTGTCACTAGTGTCACTCTTTTTGAGATTCTCCTCATAGAATCTCCTTCGTGACAGTCACCAGTCATTCTGACTACATCTGCCTACTGTCACCAGTGTCACTCTTTTTGAGATTCTCCTCATAGAATCTCTTTCGCAATAGTCACCAGTTGTTTCAACTGTGTCTACCTATTCTTTCTCAGGTCATGTCCCAAGATTCCTTTATGGAAGATCTCTTTTGTGTCAATCACCAGTCATCCTAGCTATGTCTTTCTACTGTCATTTAGTCCTTCTTAGGTTCTTCATCATGAAGATTCCTCTTTGACCTCAATCACCAGTCTTTCTGACTGCATCTGCCTACTATTGTCACCCTACTGAAGAGATTTCTTTCTTACATGTTCTGGACATTGACACTTGACATCAATCCCAAAAACTTTGAACTCAAAAAAAAATGATATACTTGTTTGGATATGCTGAGCATTTTCTTTGTTTGCTTTATTTTGCTTTATAATATCTCCTCGAGCAACTTGATGATGTCATCTTCGACTAGAGAAGTAATGACTGGGGGCATGATCTTTTTCTTTACTTTCTATTTGCAGATTAGTTCTAAAAGTTGATCTATTCCTATAAGAGGGGTGTCCACTATAAGAGCCTCCATCTTGTATTGGATGGTCGTGTGTACCTCAACTCCTTTTATACAGATACGTCAATGACATTTGTTCTTCTCCTTGTTTCTTGGAGTGAACTCTTCATGCTATAGTACATACTGATACTCGTCCTATTAAGTGAACATATGGGTCATTGTGAGTATATCTAGCACATTTCTATCTCAAGTTACAAACACAAGGGTTATTGCAGATAGAATGTATACTGAATACTTAGCATAAGAAGAATCTCCCGTGTGTTTGGTGTGCCTGTCATGAAAGAAACATTCAAGTCATCCTAGCATTCATGCTTTGATGCTTATGTTAACTTGCTACATTAAAAGGGACAAATGTTTTGGTCATTTTGGCTTCTTGTGCCTCAAATGCTTACATTTAATCTTGACATCCCAATAACGTATGTTATATTCATATTTTCATGATTGCCATGTCAGTGGGAATTGTATAACATACGAGCCTTATTTTATATCCAATGATGATAAATCATCAAAGCTTGGTAACCAGACCTAGGGTTGCATTTAACATAGTCTTGCATTACATACTCCATTTGCATTAGCATGCAATTCGATGGTAATTCTGTTCATACTCCACATGCATCAGATTCTTCCACAGCTGCACAAGAATTTGATTTGTGGATTCACGCTCCTCAATAGAATACCTATGACTGTCAAACAAAAACACGCAACACTACATAAGATGTTAGTTCATACATATGCATTCTATCTAAGTACAACATACATCTCATGTACATCAAAGAAAAACAAAAATAGACAATGACATGTACACAGGAATACTCGGCTCAAAATCTCATATATATATATATATATCAAAGAATGGGTCAGTACAAAAATGGGTGCTACTCGAGCGCAATCGATAAAAAATGATACATGTGGTGCTGGCACACCAATTGATACATAGCCAGGATCAAAATCAAAAATTAGGCACAGAGTGTCTAACTTTGTGCCACACCCTCGCCTCCAGGAGGAGCAGGGGTAGCAGGTGGTAGAGGCGGTGGTGGCATATTTGGCCTGACAGGAGGTCGTGCACCTCCAGACTCTCGCGCATATTAAGAGAATCACTGCACCTGCAATGTCTCATAAGGTACGAAGCTGGTGTATGCAGCATAATAATATGCAGCCCGAGAAGATTGGAATCGGATCTCATCCTATGCTAGCTCTAGCCTTCACTCTACAGTCTCCACACACTCTCTCTGGTGATCTATCTCTCACTGTCACTTTACCAGCTGTGCATCCCTGACTGCCAATACAATCTACAACTCTCCCAACTGTCAGGAGGCTGCACAAACCCGCTCTCAATACTACCGTACCACATCTTGTACCCCACTTGCCGGATGATCTGGCATATCGTCATCAACCATCTCTAGTGGAGGCACCTATGGCTATGGAGGCACCTGCTATTGTGGGACCTCCTGTTGAGAGGCCTGCTCCTTTGTCCTCTACCTCCTCCGCTGACTATGTCCTGCCCCACTACCCCCAACACCTAGGTTTGATCCCATCTGATGTGGAGCAATAGGTATCTGCTATACCCGGTGTTGGACCTGTGGTTGCACCCGTGGCTATGCCTATTACTGTTGGGGCACCTGTCCCTACCCCTGTACCTACCTTGCCATCCCTAGTGGATCAGTGAAGCGTGGGAATGGGTGGCTCATCAAAAATGCCTGATATGTAGGCGTCATCCCTGCATCTACTACCTTTGGTAGGTAGTCCCACTAAACAATAGCCAAACTATAGATATCTATCATGGATCATCCTGGATCCATCTATGGTGGACATCCCCACTCAATATCCCTCTACACCCTGACATAGACACATTACTCAGCTAAAATGTCCTATGGTCGGCCATATTGCCACCACACTCATGAGATCATGAATCTCTCTATGACTGATGTCGTCCTGCCTACCAGCGATCGAGAACTAAACATCCAGGGTAGCTCTCCCGGGGCATCATCCCAGTCCTCTGTCTCTCTCTAGGGTAACCATATAACAAACACTAGGTCATCGAGATGTGTCCGCTAGTGCTCAGTCTTACCCAGGTGGGCTCAGGTAATATGCCCTCGATATCTGCAAATGTAGGGCTCCATGGGCTCCCGAGAATCCTCAAAAATTGGCCTACATACAGGGAGATGCTCCCAGGCCTAGATCTGTAGAACATAAACACCTGCTGCCATGGTCTTCTTCTCATGGAAGATGACCTCATACATCTCATGAAAAAGATGGGCCAAAATACACTGACCCCACCCAAAGATCTCGGGTGCCTCAACCATCCTACAGAGCATGACACCCCATCCACACTCCAACCCATGCTGTCCCCTGTCAGGACATAGGAAGCAGCTCAAGAAAATACCCAACACAGATGCCAACCTATATGTGGGTCCATAGGTATGCATCAACTCATCCCAGCTAATGGCTCTGCCTCTCGGTAGCTCTCTCCCAAATACAATGGAAAGTGCCTCTGTCCCTAATCGAGGCACTGTATCATAGATGACTCAAGCACCGTGAAATGGGATCCTCAGTATCCTCCATATATCCTTTGAGGTAATTGTCATCTCACCCATTAGCAAATGAAATGTGTTCATCTTTGAATGTAAATGCTCTACCAATGCAGTGAGAAGGCTGTGATTCACCATCATGGCTGGAATTCGGCATAGTGAAGACAAACCCAATCGGGCAATGTGTGCCCGATCTGTGTCATCCAAACTCTGCAATAACTCTCCATATGGCAGATAATGAGATCTGAATGACACGTCTCCAAAAACCTCCTGCATGCACAACAAAAAAAAAATGACAAACAAATGATCAGTATCAAGTCAAAATGACGCATCAAAACAAAATAAAATGCAATTTCTAAATGCAAAAATCACAAAATTGTCACAGAATTTGACACGAGATTCTTGAAATCTCACGCGAAGACATACAGTTTTGTGCAAAATAGATCTTCTAGTGCGAGAAAAGAGGTTCTCATGCGAAACACGAATTGCCTCGTAAGAAGAATCTCCACTTTTGCACGAAACCAAAATTGCCCTGCGCGAAGATCCTCTGGCCTCGCACGAAGAAACAATGCATCCTGTTTCTTCGCACGAAGAAAGAAGATCTTCGTGCGAGAAGAGATCAGTCTTGCATGAAGAAAGATTTCACAAACCTAAAACATGCTAAAAATGTGCATAAATGAACTCGAAATGCATGAAAATGAAAGTACAATGATGGAAAATTGATGACTCACTGGTGGTCCATAGTCTGCTGGCCGGCTGTGTCGTCTGGAGTGCTCAAAAAAATGATATCTCATGTTCACTGCCATGTCGCTATCAGAGCTCAAAATCACTACAAGACAAAAGCACAAATGAATTGAAAATGACCCTTCGAGCCCTTATATAGGTGTTGACCAAATTTTTCAAAATGCTCGAATTTGCGCAAAAATCCCACCCCTGGCTAATTGGACCGTTCTGGATCCATTTTTGGGATCAAATTCAAAATCTAACACACCTAAGAGCCTTAAAAATGCATTTTAAAATTTTGGGGACCGACGTGATCGAACACTTGTGCAGTCCAAATCTTTCTGATACTTTATGATTTTTGGAATCCTTTCAACTTTATATTCTCCATGTTTTCATAATTCATTTTGAAAATAGTCAACTTAAGTCAACTATGGCTAAATCTGGTCAACTTTTGGTCAAACTCAGTTTTTTTCTTGCGACTTCGCAATCATTTCAAATCAACCCAATCTTTAGATTGTTCTGATCTCTTCTAGATTCTGTTGACATGATATACTACTTCAAATCATATTTCTGGTGTGTCATCTTTCAATTTCGCTCCCGAGGGGGTAGGATGATTACATCATTGAATACTTAATGCTCAAGGCATCTTGTTCCCTTTTATCTGGCATCTTTGCCATCTATCACTTGGGGCATCTAATCACTCGGGGCTGTAGACACCTAAAACCTTTAGAAAATAAAGTATTTTTATTTTCTAAAAAATTCTTGATGACATCGTCATTAATTAATTAATTAATTAATTAATTAATTAATTTATTTTTATGCCATTAAATCCCTTTATCTTAATTAAAAATATTTAATTAAGGAATCCCTCCCAAAAATGTTTAAATCTTATTTAAACATTATTTCCTTATTTATTAATTATTTAATTAATAAATTGACTAAAAAACTCAAAATAAATATTTTTTTTTTTTTTGCCCAAAACTTGGCCAATTTCCTTAAGACCACTAACCTCTTCCAAAATTTTCTAATCCTTCTTTAATTTTGATTAAAGGCTAATCCCATCATTTCCTACCCCTAATCCCAACTCAAAATATTTAATTAAGATTAAATATTAATCTTCATGTTTATTAAAAAAGTTTTAATAAATATCTCCTCAACCCAAACCCTTGAAATAAATAAAATTTTATTTATTTCCTAAAAATCTAATTTATCCTCATCCTAAGAAGTTCTAGACTCTTCTAGAAAGTCTTCATCCTCATCCTAGGAAATTCTAGACTATTCTAGAAAGCCTTTATCCTCATCCAAAGTCTAGACTCTTCTAGAAGATGTCTTTAAACCTAATCCTAATCCCCTCCTAACCTTGTCACATTCCCTAAACATGGGTTAAAACTTACTAACCCAAGCCAAAGTTAACAAATATCTCCTCCTTCACCCACCCTCATTAAATGCCATCCACTTGCCTATCCCTAAGCTAATCCTAAACCATCTTAATCCATCCTCTAATCATTTGCACAATCCTAAGCAAGCTTAAAACCCTCCTAATCAAGCCCAAGTCAAAATTGCTCTCATCTCCCTCAAAATATCTCAACCATAAAACTTTATGAAGCCCACTAGGCCATAAATGACTCTTCCAAGCCCTTTTATTGCTCTTACAAGTCATTATGAGGGTCTTTATGAAGATTTTATCCCTTGAGCCTCCTTGGTTGACTCATCCTTCCCCTTTCCTCCATCCTCTCACCATGCAACATGTGTCACTCCTTGATTGGCTGTAAGGAAGCACAATCCATGTGCTCTCCTCTCATGCAATCTGAGCCCTCCATGAGCTTTTCCCCATCCTTGCATCTTAGCCCTCAATCCCTCAAGCCTCTTGCCTATAAATTGGATCCTTCCCCTTTGCAAAATAACACAATCCATGAAATAAAGTCATAATGCCATTTTGAGAAGCCGTTTTACATCAAAACCATACACTCACACCCAAATTCCAACTCCATTTGAAGCACTTTTTGAAGCATAAAGCTTGAGCATACATCCTATCTATTTAGACAAAGCTACTCAACAAGAGAGCTTCTCATTGAGAGAGCCCATTAATGGCTCATATTCTCAATTGAGAGCTCATCTTAGTCTATCTTGAAGTTTATGAATTTTGTTTAGTTTGTAGAAGCTTTATTTAACTTAGGTTTCTATTAGCATACTAACATTGCTCATATACATTTTGGCACGCCCGGTGGGACCCCGCATGGGTCATCTTCATTAGCTTTTTTAGTCAAGTTTTGTATGTCATTTGCTGATTTTGGCTAATTTTTCTTGTTTTTGTGATTGGTATGATTGTATAAATTGGTTTTGTAGGTCCACATGAGCATGAAGAAGACAAAGGAGCTTGTAGTCTATCTCATAGTATTTGCAGATTTTTCAAGCTTATAGGTGGACAAAGCACTTGGAATTCTTCTTCCTCTTCTTGTCTATATTCTTCTTATTCCATCTACTTCTTCTTCTTCTTGTGGGAGATCTTGGCCTTTTTTTTTTGAAGGAAGCAAAATCATACACACTTCTTTTTAGTGCTTAAAATGAGCCCCCAAATCATACTTAAATCCATTAAAAAAATAAAAATTTGCAAAAAAAAAAAATCTTTTTACAAGTGAAACTAAACCAATCCAATCATTTTCATCCTTGCAACATCAAGGTTTTAGATGCATTCATGCAAAGTTAGGGACACTTCATTTTTGAGAATTTAAAAAGAACTTCAAGTTTCCATTTCAAAAGGTTCAAAATCAACACTAAGTGCACACTAAAATCTGAGTCAAACTCAAATCATCAATCAAGGATAAAATGAACCTCATTTGAAAATATTTTAAAGTTCTTTTAAAAATCTCATGAAAACTAAGAATCCTAAATGGTTGCCAAAAATTTTCCTAAAAGCTTTGTTATTTGTTCCAAACAAATGTCTTGTTGCAAAATCTTGAATGTTTCTTAGGTTTTTTATGCATCAAAACAATCTAGGAATATCATTTTTGGGCTTAAAATATGCAAACTAGAACACAAAATATTGAATGAAAACCAAAGTCCAAAGAGTCATTTTCACTTTTGAGTCCAAAACAATCTTGAATGATCTAAGGTTAAAAAAAAGCACTTCAAAGTTCTTAAAACAAAACACAAAATCTCAATTTTGAATGCTCAAAGGTAAAAAAACTTGAATGTTTAATCACTTGTCTTTGAATGCATGTTGCTAAACACACTCTTGAATGCCATGGATTAAAATCAAATTTTCCTTGAATGCATGATTAAAACAACAAACCCAATCTTGAATGCCAAGCATCAATTAACCATTGCAATATCAAATACTTCATTTGGAGCTTCTAAAATTGAACAAAACAAATCTCTTTTCCACATGCAATTTAGGTAAAGTTTGATTTTTGGACATTTAAGAAACTTTGTTAAGTTAAATACAAATTTGCAAAAATCAATTTGAGTAGTTCCTTGGACTCACCTCTTTTCTAATCACCCATCAATTCAACCATTGGTTGCAATCTCAACGCCATTTATGGGGATGGGTCTACTTGAAAAAGGTGTTAAATGTTCCACAATCTAACTCACTCACTTGGTCTTTGACCATTTTCTTTAACTTTATCAAAAATTTTAAATGATCAAAACTCTAGATTAAATTGATCACACTTCAAGTTTGGGCACTAAAATTGAACAACTATTGATGTGGAGGGCCTCCGGGTGCGCGCTTGACAAATCAAGTCTCACACATCTTTGCTTTGGGCTTAAAACAAAATCACACCAACTCTTGAATGCTTTAAAGATAATTAATTGATACTTGATTGGAGGGCCTCTGGGCATGCAAGTTTTCTTTTGTTGACCCTAACTCTTCTTCTTGTTTGCATTCTTCGATCGATTTACTTTTGTTGGTGCTTCAAGTTGGAATTGAACATTGTCTCTTAAACATGAGTGCTTGCAAAGTCTAGATTAGCACACATAAGAGTCAGTTGGTAAAAGAGCAAGCGTGTTTTTTTTAGCCCAAGGTCATCCAAGTCTTCTCTCCCCTTGTCATCTTTCAAGGCCATCTTGGGTGCATAAGATTAGGATCCAAAACCTTATTTCTTTTTAAGAGGCCTGCTTGGGGATTTCATCACCCCTTGGACGACCTCAACTCCTGCATTTCGGCCGAGTATAAGAACTGGGAGGTGAATCAAAAGACACCTCTCTTGGGATCAAGATTTTGTCACTTGGGCTAAGCCTCAAGGGACTTTATACCCTTGAGAAGTGAAAGAGGAGAAGTGGGTTACCCCTCCTCTCAGCTGTGTGACATCTTTTTGGTTTCATCTATGGATATGGGCCTCACGTACCTTGGGTATATCGAGGACTCCCTAACTAAACCAATTGTCAGCCTTGTAGACAACCATCTAGGATGTTAATGTGCTTGAAGTGACTGATCGAAACATTTGTAGAACATGCACACTCCTTGGCACAAGTATCACATTCTGGGAATCAAAACTTCTATATGATTGTTTCTATCTATTGCTTGGTCTTTTACTTATTAAATGAATGTTTGCCAAACTTGGTCAATCCTAGCTTAAGGTACACTTAGCGTAGTCAGTGCCCATTCTAGAAGTTGAACAAGTTGAAGCAAAATAATTGAGGTCTCTCAAAGCCAAGTAGATTCAAGAATTCATGTTAGAGAAACCCAAACTCAAACAAAAGTTTCACAAAGTTAAACTCAAGCCATCTCAGGCATACCAAGAACTTTCAGCCAAGAGAAAAGAAATAACACCAAGCCCACAAATTGCCAAACTCTACAAAGTAGAGGAAAAAGCTGCTGACGAAGCACTTCAAGAGGTTTGGTTAGAGTGCACTATCAAATTTAGCCAACATCCAGGAGTTAATCCTACTTATGCCTTACCAACTAGGCATGATTTCTATGATTAAACACCCTTGTTTCTCCACATCTTCTTGGATAAGCTTCACTTTAGAGTCATCTTTGTAGAAAAGCCAATCATCTTAGGTTATCCCCTTAAGAAATATTAGCTCATCCATCTCATTTAGAATCAAACCATCTAGCCAGCAATCTAAAAATTGCACATCTAAAATTTCAAAATTGTTGTCACCTTGCTAAAAGTTTTCCATTCCTAAAAACTTTCAAAACCACCAATCTCACCAAGGTTATCCATTTTGACAAAACTTTTTCTAGGGTAATCTAGCTTTGCCACTTGTTATCCCTCATCACCTTGAGCTAAAGGTTGGTCAATCTCATGTTCTTCCTGAAGGATCATCGGTCTATCCTTAAGTTGACACAATCACCACCAAGCTTGCACATAGGAAAGCAGACCTTTTGTGCTTTGGCAACATATCTTTGAAGTTAGAATCCCCAACCCAATCCTCCTTAGGTTTTTTTGTATAGCTTTGTCTCAACCTAGGAAATCATTTGCATAGAAAAGCCTTCCTCCCTTTTTCATCCACCAGCATTTGTTGCATCTCATTCCTAGGAGCATTTTTCATGCCACCCGTCACTTGCTTAGCCAAGAAGAAAGAAACAATAGAGCCATATCATTTGGATTGAATAGCCTCACCCCCCTTGAGCACTCAGCCATCCTTCAACCCAAAGAAAGCTATGCCATCATCTACTGACATTGAAGCTTTCATGAACCAACTAGGAAATGCAGTATTGGTAAATGCCATTATAGACAAGAACAAAGAGACAATCATGGCTAATTTTCAAAGGGACAATGTAGAAACCTTTGACTTTGGAAGACCCCCTCCATTATCAGATCCATCTCACCCATTGTTTGGGCATCTGCCACCACCCATAGGCTCTTATGATCCAAATTATCCTCAATATATGCCAAAAGAAGAGCCTCCAACCAATCCATATGATCCAACAGACCCAAACATACCATCATCCACCCAAGTTGAAATCTCCATGATGCAATCCAATCCAACCACCACCACTCCATCCTTGGTTCATACCTCTCCACTCCAAACTCCCTTTACCCAAAACACCTCACCGTTCATGTCCTTCACTATTGTTGTTGCTGCTCCCCAACCCAGCCTTCCAAATCCACCCATCTCCCAAATCAGTGCTAGCA
This sequence comes from Cupressus sempervirens, assembly GCA_028749045.1. Taxonomy (NCBI): domain Eukaryota; kingdom Viridiplantae; phylum Streptophyta; class Pinopsida; order Cupressales; family Cupressaceae; genus Cupressus; species Cupressus sempervirens. The sequence goes on from CM053793.1 coordinate 450,912,536, forward strand.
TCTTTGGCCAACCTCAGCAATATACAACAGGGATGCCACCCATGGGGCCAAGTAATCAACCTTTCATCACCCCCAACTTGTTCACCATAGCCCAAAGCACAATCCCATCATTTCCATTAGGTCTTGGGAGCTCAGTGCTATCAGCCACAAATCCACAAGCTACTACCCTCACTCCACAAAGTTATCAAACCCCACAAGCTACTACCAATGTTCTGCCTAGCTCTCAAGTGACCCAAGCTCCTGCCACCACTCTACCAAGCTTCCAAATCCAGCCACCAAGCTATCAAACCCCATCAATTCCATTTCCTAGCTTTCAATTCCCACCACCTCCACCACCAACTAATCCATTACCTCCTATTACCAACTACTTTTCAATGCCACTTCTAGGAGGTAACCCACCAATCTAGCCAACCACCAATTATTTGTAGGTACCATCCCAAATGGGGGCGCAACCCACATACCTTGGTCAAACCCCACAAGCCCCCCGATCCTTTCCCCAAGCTTTACAACCATCTTATACATTACCTCCACAAAGCCATTCATTTATCCCACAGCCAGCTTATGTTCCTCAATCCCAACCTCAAATCTCATATCAATAGCAAGCCTCACAGCACATGCAACAATATGCGCCACATCCCCCTCAACAACCCATCATCCACCATGCAGCTACCCAAACAATGTACAATCCCTATCAAAAAATCCCTCACAGCCATCCATATTTAGTGGCCCCATATAGTGCATACCTACCTCAAGGCACTCCTACATTGGGGGCACCCCAGCCATCACCTATCGATTCAGAATGGGAGAAAATGAAGATAGCTCTAAAATCCATCCAAGAAGGGAATGATCTAAAGACATTCAAGTTTGAGAATGTGTGTCCTTACCCATTTGACAGAGCCATTACCATGACGCCATTTCCAAAACACTTTGAGGTACCCAAATTTGACAAATCCAGAGGAAAAGGAGACCCTGTCACACATATTAAAAAATTTTACATGCACTGCCAGGACATGGCATACAATGATGTCTTCCTCTTGTGCCTTTTTCCCAAAAGCTTGGCTAGACCAGCTCTTGAATGGTTTTACAGAATCCCCTATGGCACAATTAAAAACTTTGCTGAATTATCTGAGGCATTTGTAGCCCAATATGCCCATCTTGTTGAAACAGAGCTATCAATAGTTGACCTTGTCCACACTAAGCAAAAAGGTGGAGAAAGCCTTGCTGAATACCTGCAAAGATGGCAAACCCTTACCACCTGCATATCCTGCACCTTGCCAGAGCACCATGTGGTGAAAATGTTTATTGATAATGCCCATCCTAGCTTGGCTCACCACATGACCATGAACTATTTGCAGACCTACAAAGATATCAAAGAGAAAGGAATGATCCTTGAGCAAGGACTCATTAAAGATAGTTTGGTCAAGATTTACAAGGAAGCCAACCAAAATCAATCACATTCCAATGACAAGTCTAGGTATTGGAACAAAAACAAGAATGTTGCAATAGATGGCATCACTAACACCAGACATGTGAATATTGTTGGTCCTTCTCACAACCAGTCCAACCCACCCTATCAACCAAACAATCAACAAGCTATCAACAACCAATAGCAGAATAACCACAGCTATCAAAACCACAATCTAAGACCAAACTTTCAAGGGTTGAGCAATGAAGCTAATGCCATCAATGTAGCTATAGGATAAAAGCCCAGATTCCAACCTACACCTAGAAACTATACACCCCTTGGCGAGCCATTGGATGTCATTTTTGAGAAATTAGTCAAGGAAAACCTCATCAAATTTCCTCCTACCCAGCAAATTGACCCAAGCCAATCCAAAGCTGCATGGTACAAAGACAATGAGTACTGCAAATTTCATAGGGTAAAAGGTCACACTACCCTCAGATGCATGAAACTAAAAGACTATTTGCAGGACCTCATTGATCAGAAGGAAATCACTGTTGGTGCCCAAACCTCTCCCAATGCAGGCTTATAGATCTATCAAAATGCTTTTCCTCCTCACAACAATCAAAATCGTGGAAAAGTACCTATCCAAACCAACAACAACAACACCAACAACTGTTAGCCAAACCAACAACGTGGGAAGAACAATGACCACACTTCATCCTAATAGACTATGGTAGCCTTATAGGTTGTATATCCGAGAAAGAGCCTTCTGTCAATGTTATCAATATCCAAGGACCAAACAATGAGTGTGCAGTCACCACTCGAAGAGCCTGATTTAACATCACAAGCCCACCCATTTCACTAGCACCATCAGCTCCATCAAAAAGCTAGTACAATATCTTGGAACACCTTGGGAACATGCCAGCCCAAATCTCCATTTTAGACCTTCTTCGCACTAGTCTTGTGTACAACAACATCCTTGACAGTGCTCTCATAGAATCCCGTGTCCCTTTTGATATCAATGCTGTTGATTTTCATAATCTTGCTGGACACCTTTCATCCTCATGTGCCCTATCATTCAAACCCACTGACATACCTATGGTCGAGCCAGATCACACCCTTCCGCTTCGCATAGCCATCATGGTATCCAATTTTTTCGTGAAAAGAGTAATGATAGATAATGGATCAACCTTGAATATTTACACCCTAAAATTCATAAAACAAGCTGGGTATACTGAGGTAGATATCATCAGTGAGGTTATCACCATCAAAGCTTATGACAACTTGGAAAGAACCATAGAAGGAACTATTTTGCTGCCAATCAAGGTTGGGCCAGTCATCCAAGAAACACTCTGCCATGTTATTGATATAAACCTACCATTTAACATCCTCCTTAGTCGCCCATGGATTCATGCCATGAAAGTCGTTCCATCCACTTACCATTAGTGTATCAAATTTCTGAATCAAGGCACCGAGGTAACCATCCATGCTGATCCAGAACCCTTTTCTTACTGCAATGTAGTTGAAGCTTCATATACAAACCATTTCCCTAGAATTGATATCGGCGCATCCATCGCCAGCTCATCCCACACTTGTAATGACCTAGAAACCATCCTCGCCTCTACCCTGTCTACTATGAAGATCAATAACAAGGGCTGTGGAGAGTATAGTCTGTCGGATGCATTTGTTGTCAGGGCACTCCCACTTGATCCACATGCCCATGGATGACTGACATATCACAAAGCTAAGGAGATTCCACCTCCTCGATACAAACAGTTTGTCCCAGCAATCTTTGTATCCTTGAAAATCCCTCTTCATGAGGATCTCACTCCAGATATCAATAATTGGTTACATAAGGATGCACCTCAAAGGAATCAGGCACACCTTGATCACTTTAGCTAGAAGTATCCCTAAGAACATAAGCTCATCACTGACAAATGGAACTATCAAGGTGGTGGTCTAAGACCAAAAGAAAGAGGCATGCAGTGCCCCATCGATGCACACAAGTGGGAATCGAAGTCAGGTCTTGGCTTTGGCATACCCACAACTGAGGGCACCAACACGAATAGTCACACTTTTTTGAACATTCACTGCAACCTTGTCAAAATTGAAGACATTCCTGAGGAAGTTGAAAAGAGAGCCTACGATGATATCCTAGACTAAATCTTCCTCGGAGACTATGTTCTCCAAGAACTATCCATCCACCTCATTGACCTACCACTTGCCCATCCACAACTCATAGATTGGGACCAACCAAGCATCATACACATTGATGAGTTCACATCAGAGGAAGCAATTCTGAGATTCATGGGAGCTAAAACACCTCACAAGAAAACAAAGCCAGATTCTGCCTATATCTACAAGCTAGATCCCAAGAGGTATTTTGGAGAAAATCCCCAACCTAGTCTCGATACACCCAAAACTGGAACTAAGGTGAATTTGATACTAGCTAAGGTAGCGAAGAGAACCCCTCAGCAAGAACATCTAGAGCCACAAGCAGAACATGAGGATTTAGCATTACCTCCTCAAGATAATCGACCAGAGATATCTTCTATTCTAATTGAGGATACTAGGGAAGTCAACATCGATTCTTCAGAGATCCCTAGGCTTGTTCACATTGCTGCATCCCTATCACAAGACCAAGATGATCTCCTCTTTGAGGTCTTAAGAGAGAACATTGGCCAATTTGCATGGTCATATCAATACATGCCAGGGCTTGATCCAAAGCTTGTAGTTCATCATCTTACAGTCAATCCACAGATCAAGCTTGTCGGACAAAAGCTTAGAAAAATGCACCCCAAGGTGGCATTATTGGTCAAAGCCGAGTTAGAAAGAATGTTAGCTGCTAAGGTTATCCAACCTATCGACTATTCAGAGTGGATCTCCAACATGGTCCCCATCACTAAGCCTTCTGGTGACATCAAAATTTGCACTGATTTCAAAGATCTTAATAAAGCTTGTCCAAAAGATGATTTTCCCTTGCCCAACATAGATATCATTGTAGATCTTATAGCTGGACATGAAATTTTGTTCCTCATGGATGGATTTTTTGGGTATAATCAAATCAAGATTGTAGAAGAGGATCAGCATAAGACAGCATTCACTACCCCTTGGGGAACCTTTTGCTACAACATGATGCCTTTTGGCCTAAAGAATGATGGGGCTACCTATCAAAGAGCTATGACAGCCATTTTTCATGATCTCATCCATAGCATTTTGGAGGATTATGTGGATGATATCTTGGTCAAGTCTCATAACTTCATGGATTATCTTGCTAACCTGGAGAATGTCTTTGATAGGTTAGCCAAATATCATCTCATGCTAAATCCCAAGAAATGTGTCTTTGGGGTCACATCTAGCAAGCTTCTAGGATTTATAGTTTCTAAATGAGGTATAGAGATCAACCCCAAGAAGGTCAAGGCTATCTTAGACATGCCTCCTCCCCAGAAACTGTGACAACTTTGTTCTCTTTAGGGAAAGCTTCAATCTGTTCGGCGCTTCATCTCCCAGCTTGCAGATAAGTGTACACCATTTTCACATTTATTGAAGAAGGATGAGAACTTCAAGTGGGATCCTTTATGTCAATGCAGCTTCGACCATCTCAAGCAGTATCTCATCAATCCCCCTATCTTGGTTCCACCAGTTCCTGGTCATCCCCTGATTTTGTACATATCAACAACACCTACTGCTCTAGGGGCACTTCTAGCACAACTTGATGACTACAGCAGAGAAAGAGCCATCTACTACATCAGTAGAACCCTAGTTGGTTATGAAATCAATTACACTCCTATGGAAAAATCTTGTTTGGCAGTTGTTTTCTCAACTCAAAAGCTTTGCCATTACATGCTAAGTCATACCATCCAACTAGTCTCCAAGATTGACCCTCTCAAGTATATGCTCTCCAGAACAACTTACAGGCCGTTTGGCCAAATGGGTTATGATCCTTAGCAAATTTGACATCCAGTATGTGGACAAAAAGGAAATCAAAGGGAAAGCTATAGTAGATCACCTAGCTGATGCACCTCTAATAGATGCTTATCCGTTGATCATAGAATTTCTAGATGAGCATATCTATCTAATTAAAGAACAACCCCCATGGAAACTTTATTTTGATGGCTCATACACATCTCATGGATCAGGGGCATGAATATTGTTGGTCACACCTCAAGGAGATTACATTCCAAAAGCCTTCAAGCTACAATTCCCTAGCACCAACAATATAGCTGAATATGAGGCCCTCATAGCAGGATTAAAGATAGCTGTAGAATGGAACATTGCTGAGCTACAAATCTTTGGCGATTCTCAGCTCATCATCAAGCAAGCCCTAAATGAATATCAAACCAAAGATGAAAAGCTATTACCCTACAAAGAGCTAGTTGATCAGCTAACCTAACATTTTACAAGGCTTCAGTTTACACAAGTACCTCGAATACAGAAAAAAGCAGCAGATGCTATGGCTACTATAGCTCACTCTTGGAAATTCCCCAAGCAACTACACAGCATGATTTTTTAGTGGAGCAGCTCCTCACACCTACCTATGTGAATGAGGATTCAAATCATGTTTCTATCTTGGTAAGTCCCCAATCCCCTTGGTACCATGAGATTCACGCTTACCTTAACGATGGTATCATATCCCCTCACCTCACACGTACCCAACGCTAGAACCTCATCCAAAAATCATCCCACTATGTTATCATAGCCAATACCCTATATCGTCAGGGTTATCATGATACTCTCTCTCGATGTTTAGACCAAAATGAGGCCACGATGGTGTTAAAATAAGTACACTCTAGACTTTGCGGTGCCCACATGAGTGGTATTGTCCTAGTGCGACAAATCCTTAGAGCAGGCTACTATTGGCCTACCATTGAAGAAGACTCCTGTGACTTTGTTAGAAAGTGTCTCCCATGTCAACAACATGCAAATCTTGTGCATGCTCCAGCACAGGATCTACAGTCTATTGCACCACCTTGGCCTTTCGCTTGTTGGGGCCTTGATCTAGTTGGAACTATTACACCCCTATCATCTAATGGACATAAATGGATAATGATAGCTACAGACTATTTCACTAAATGGGTGGAAGCAGTCCCCCTAGTCTCAGCTTTAAGAGTTTAGGTCTCCAAGTTCATCTTGTACCACATTGTTTGCCGCTTCGGCATCCCATCCACCATCTTCACTGACCACAGAGGTAACTTTGAAAATCTCAACATGGAGGAATTATGCACTTCCCTTCGCATCCATCACCACTTTTCTAGCCCATATTTCCCACAAGGTAATAGCCAGGCAGAGGCAACTAACAAAACCCTCCTCAAAATCCTAAAGAAAGTTGTCAATGATTCCGACCGTGATTGGCAGCTACAAATAAATCAAGCCCTATGGGCCAATCGGACTTCCTTCCATACATCCATAGGCACAACTCCATACTCCCTAATCTATGGTGCTGAAGTGGTACTACCTATAGAGGTTGAACTTCCCTCCTTGCACATATCTTTGCAAGGGAAAATATCAGATGAAGAATACAGAGTAGCTCGGCTCACCCAGCTAGATCTCTTAGACGAGAAGCGACAACAAGCCTATGATCATCTCACAGTCTATCAAACTCATCTCAAAAGGAATTTCAACAAGAAGGTGCTTCCACGACACTTTCAGCCAGGTGACATGGTCCTCAAAAAAAACATGAAACTCCAAGAAGATCAAGAAAAGAAAGGCAAGTTTGAACCTACATGGCTTGGTCCTTATGTTGTCATTGCTTCCTTTGACTTCGGAGCCTATCAGCTATCTACACTGGAAGGAGAACTCTTGAATGATCCTACTAACATCATTCATCTCAAGAAGTTCTATGCTTGAAGATCCTTGGTATACACAGCTTTTGAAAAATACAAAAGAAAAAAAAAATAGTAAAGAGAAATAAGCGTCCAATGGTGAAAACTTGGCAATTCAAGCACCTTGGATAGGTACCTTGGTGAAAACTTGGTAATTTAGGCACCTTGTGTACTAAGACTAATCCATTATCTATCACTATCCAATCCCTCATCCATTCACCCACCATCCCATAAAACACCTGCTTGTTCCCTTGGTGTTCCAACCAAATATCCAAAATCTAATGGAGCTTGTAAATACCTCCTATACAGCTTGTAAAATCTTGTACCTTAGCTTGTAAAATATTGTACCAAAGCTTGTATTATACCTTGTAAATCTTGTACCATACCTTGTATATCTGAATCTTGTCCAAAGTTTGTACCATATTCCATCTTGTAAATAATCTTGTATCCTAGCTTGTATACTATCACGTGCACACAAAAAACCCCATTTTCACTTAAGCTTTTCACAAACCATCTACCTATCCACCTATCACCTATTATAGACATCCCATCCTTCACAAATATTTCCATCTCACAAAAACCAAAACATGAACAAACTTGTACATTTGTAATATATCTTGGTCCATCAGCTTGTACATCCTCTTTAGCTTAGTACCATTTTATCTATCCAAAGTTTGTGTCAGTTCATCCTTGATCAAAATCTTACACCCATCGCACATCTTGGTTAGCTATTCCAATGCATCCTTTAGCTAGATTTCCTATCACCAAAGTGTTATCATTTTTAGCTCAGCTTGCCAGATGCATCACTCATCCAAATCCACCAGCTTAGGTGCTCTCCGACAGGTCCTTGCAAGATATAGCTTTCCTCATGTCTGATCTTGGTCTATTAGTACCTCATCCTACCCATCTCATTGGCAAATGGTTCTCTTTTGGATTTTCACTTTCTTTCAATTTAGAATCTTCCCTTTTGGGTCTTGAAATATCTTTTCCAAGCAATCTCCTTATTCCCTCCTCAAGGTTGCCACGATCTTCCATATCATGGTATACTACAAATGGGGCAATCAGACTATAAGGTCTTGATCATGTCTTTTGTTTGTTTTTCTTTTCTGCTTGTGGGTTACCCAGTGTCAGTTCCACACTGCTTCCTTTAGGAATCATGTGTGATGTTGGGGCAATCCTTACGTATTTGTTTTGAGTCATTTCGTCAGTCCTCTGGATAGTTGGTGAAAAGGCCTTGATGTTCTTCGTAACCTTGGCAATTAACCAACAGTCTTATAGCAAATCTAGTGCTCAACTACATGGTGGTACTTCTCTTTGAAGTATCCCCCCGCTCAAAAATCTTCAATGGTTTTCCTTCATCTCCATTATCCCCCTTCCATATCTAACATCCATCTCTCGTACCCCATCTTATGCATCAGTATCTCTTTGAATCACTCCTCACTTTTAGCTTTAGGGATCCACAATCCTAGTCTTAGGGATCCACCAATCCAAATCAATCCACCAAGCCTCATCTTTCGAGATCCACAATCCTAGTCCTAGGGATCTCTGAAACCCATCTTCCACCAATCTGACTCTTTGAAATCCTATTGCATTATATTTTTAATCCCCTCATCCATCTCCTCATCCTGGATTCCTTTTATAGCACTCCGCTCCTTCATCCTCTGCAATCCCTGAGATCTTAAGCTTGCTTCCTCTTGTGCCTCTTATTCTCCCTTTATCATTCTCCCGTAGTGAGAGTTTGAGCTAACTAAACCTCTTCTCTTAGGCCAATCTAAGTCTTCTTTCTCATCTCGGATTCTTATACTTTTCAAGAAGTCATCGAGCCTCACTTTCTCTCCCCGCCACCTTCTTGAGGGGGCATCTCACAGTCCATTCTCTCCTCTTCTGCTCTAGGCTTGGGCATCTTATTTTCTTATCTTTGATGCCATGTCACTTGTGGCATCACATCAAAGAGGGGAAAAATGTAGACACCTAAAGCCTTTAGAAAATAAAGTATTTTTATTTTCTAAAAAATTCCTGATGACATCATCATTTATTAATTAATTAATTAATTAATTACTTAATTTATTTTTATGCCATTAAATCCCTTTATCTTAATTAAAAATATTTAATTAAGGAAACCCTCCCAAAAATGTTTAAATCTTATTTAAACATCATTTCCTTATTTATTAATTATTTAATTAATAAATTGACCAAAAAACCCAAAATAAATAAAAATTTTATTTTTTGCCCAAAACTTGGCCAATTTCCTTAAGACCACTAACCTCTTCCAAAATCTTCTAATCCTTCTTTAATTTTGATTAAAGGCTAATCCCATCATTTCCTACCCCTAATCCCAACTCAAAATATTTAATTAAGATTAAGTATTAATCCTAATGTTTATTAAAAAAGTTTTAATAAATATCTCCTCAACCCAAACCCTTGAAATAAATAAAACTTTATTTATTTCCTAAAAATCTAATTTATCCTCATCCTAAGAAGTTCTAGACTCTTCTAGAAAGTCTTCATCCTCATCCTAGGAAATTTTAGACTATTTTAGAAAGTCTTTATCCTCATCCAAAGTCTAGACTCTTCTAGAAGATGTCTTTAAACCTAATCCTAATCCCCTCCTAACCTTGTCACATTCCCTAAACATGGGTTAAAACTTACTAACCCAAGCCAAAGTTAACAAATATCTCCTCCTTCACCCACCCTCATTAAATGCCATCCCCTTGCCTACCCCTAAGCTAATCCTAAACCATCCTAATACATCCTCTAATCATTTGCACAATCCTAAGCAAGCTTAAAACCCTCCTAATCAAGCCCAAGTCGAAATTGCTCTCATCTCCCTCAAAATATCTCAACCATAAAACTTTATGAAGCCCACTAGGCCATAAATGACTCTTCCAAGCCCTTTTATTGCTCTTACAAGTTTTAATGAGGGTCTTTATGAAGATTTTATCCCTTGAGCCTCCTTTATTGACTCATCCTTCCCCTTCCCTCCATCCTCTCACCATGTGACATGTGTCACTCCTTGATTGGCTGTAAGGAAGCACAATCCATGTGCTCTCCTCTCATGCAATCTGAGCCCTCCATGAGCTTTTTCCCATCCTTGCATCTTATCCCTCAATCCCTCAAGCCTCTTGCCTATAAATTGGATCCTTCCCCTTTGCAAAATAACGCAATCCATGAAGTAAAGTCATAATGCCATTTTGAGAAGCCATTTTACATCAAAACCACACACTCACACCCATATTCCAACTCCATTTGAAGCACTTTTTGAAGCATAAAGCTTGAGCATACATCCTATCTATTTAGACAAAGCTACCTAACAAGAGAGCTTCTTATTGAGAGAGCCCATTAATGGCTCATATTCTCAATTGAGAGCTCATCTTAGTCTATCTTGAAGTTTATGAATTTTGTTTAGTTTGTAGAAGCTTTATTTAACTTTGGTTTCTATTAGCATACTAACATTGCTCATATATAGGGGCATCTTGTTCCTTTCTATTTGGCATCTTTGCTATCTATCCTATCTTTTCATCAACTAATCAATCTTATAACAATTCTTCTCAAAGTTCGATGGACAAGTATGGGGACAGTCTAAACCCCGACTCTTGAGGATCAAGCCTTGTTCTGGGGATGATTCTATGTCTTATGATTGGACCTTGTTATCTTTTAATCAATCTCAGGTATCTAGGTGTTCTATCTAGATCCTTGAAGGTTAAGCTTCATGCTGGAGACAATCTTCTAAATGTTTTCAATTCTAGGTATCTAGGTGTTCTATCTGGATCCTTGAAGATTGAGCTCTGTTCTGGAGATAGTCTTCTAAATGCTTTATCACTCTCGGGTATCCAAGTGTTCTATTTGGATCCTTAAAGATTAAACTTCATTCTGAAGAAGCCTTTTAAATGCTTATCAATTTTAGGTATCTAGATGTTTTGTTTGGATCCTTAAAGATTACGCTTCATTCTGGAGGTAGTCTTTTAAATGCTATCAATCTTAGGTATCTAAGTGATCTGCTTGGATTCCTTAGGATTAAGCTCTGTTCTAGAGATGGTCCTTAAAAAGCTTATCAATTGGTCTCCGTATCATCACCTTCGGAACCAATCTCATGTTCGCATCATGCTTTTTGATTATCTTTGAATTGAACATGATGCTCGCACATTCATTCAAAGAGGGGCAAAATGTAATACCCCAAAATTGGCTCATTGCCATCTCAACCAATTCTGGTCTATTTCTGATCAATCCCAAAGTCCTATTCTAATAGGCAATTCTCATTCTGCTATTCGCTACTTGACTTAATTGTCAGATGTAGAAAAACCTTAATCTGCATTCATCATATTTCTTATTTAATTCCTATAGTATGTACTCATATTAGTCACATTAAACCTACTTGATTAATATTTAATTTAATTATTAAGTATTTATACTTTAATTAAATTAAATTATATCCTAAGGCTAATGTACTATGGAATTAAATTTATTTAATTTAATAAATACGCCTATCTTAATTAATTAAATGTAATTATTTAATTAAATGAGAAAGGTATTTCTAATTAATTAAACAAAATTATTTAATTAAATGGAGTACTTACTTCTAATTAATTAAACAAAGTTATTTAATTAAATGGGAAGCCATTCCTAATTCATTAAATGAAATTATTTAATTAAATAAGAAAAGTGTCTCTAATTAATTAAAGATTATTTAATTAAATAGAAAGAGTAATTATGAGAGCATATCTCATTTTATTAAATTAAATATCTCAACAAAATCTCTCTTCAGTTCAAAAAGGGAAATTTCTAGTTCACTATTGATAAAAAATGAGTTAAATTAGTTAACTCCTTTTTCTACTCAAATTAAAACAGTTAACTCCTTATTTTACTCAAAATCAAATTTGTTAACTCCCTTTAATTTGGGAATCTCCCTTTATGACTGAACCTCATCTTCAATCCTAACCATTGATCCGAATCGATCTCAACTGTTGATGGATTCTAGGAAAGTCTATTTAAGAGACCCTCATCTCTTCATTTTGAGAGGATGAATTGATTTGCTATCGAATTGCTGTTGAAATTCATGCTCACATTTACTTACATTTCTTGCATACATTCTCATTCTTAGTTTACTCTCATTTTTAGTTTAATAATGCATATGCTTAATCTAGTTTGCTTTATTTGTTCTTAGATTACATTGCATCTTTCATTTTAGATTAATCTGCATACTCATTCTTAGCTTAATTTCATTGTCAAATCCTTCGTTCTTAGAGGGTCTAGTTGCCTGCACCTTGATTTTGAGGATATTAATAGGCAAAATCCCTTTAGATAGAAGGCAACAGGTCACTTTGCAAGTCAATTTTCGGATGAACAATCCAATGTTCATTCCAAGATGAATCCGCATGCAATGACCATGTTGAAGTGTGTGTGTTAGCATAGGCTGCATTTTAACATATACAGTAGTTAGAGTGGAGACTTTTCTTTGGCCTATTACTGTTCTAAAGTCATCCCTTGGCATACCTAATATTAGATATCTTGGTCCAAGGCAGCTTTTTCTAAAAGAATTACACATATTTCTCTTATACCCAAGATCCACGAAGGTGAGGGGAGAGGATACATTTGTATAACCCTTTGGTATTTTAGACACTATAGACATGCCAAGTAGAATAGAAAATGTTCATTTTAGGACCCAAATAATGTGTTTTCTAATCTAAGAAAATCACACTCATTGGTTTCAAAGAAAACATACAAGGTCTTCAAACATCAAATTTGTTAGTAGTTTGCATGATATGGTCTTCATCCCATGATTTCCACAAGCAAAGAATAGATCATTAGTAACACCAAAAATGCTTCTTAAAAGAACTATATAGATTTCTCTTCACCCAAGTTCCACAAAGTCAAGGGGAGAGGATACGTCTATATAGCCTTTTGAGATAAGAAATAATAGGACAATCCAAACAGTTAAATAAAAGGTTCATTTTACGCACATAAGCACATGGTTCTTAGCCCAATTAGAAAGGAATTGTGGTAGAAAACACAACTTTATTGTTCTTTTCCTTCCTAATTAGAATTGCATAAAAGTTTTTTGTTCATTAACCCATTAAGAAAGGAAGTTTGACAAAATATGAAAATTTGTTGTTCTTTTCCTTCCTAATTAAATCTAAGTGAGAATTGTAGAGTTCTTTTGTCCTCCTACTTAGACTAGGTAACTTTTTTGTTCATTTGATCCATTAAGAAAGGAAAATTTGAGAGCATAAAACATAAGAATTGTTGTTCTTTGATCCTCCTAATTAGGCTAGATGAGATGATGTGATATTCATTAACCTCCTAATTGGACTATGTGACTTTGTTGTTCATTTCAAAATTCCAAAATAAATAAATTGTACTACAACAAAGTTAGTCTCTAAAAAGTGCTTCAAGATTTCTTCCTTGCACCTACAAACAAACAATAAAAAGAAAGCAAATTAGTATAAGATTCATCTCAGGTTCACCAAATGTACGACTAGAAAAAGAGTAAATTTGCATAAATGAGAGAACTACTAATCTCATATAAAACAATGCAAACAAATCTAATCCAAACATAAAAGCCACTTGAAATATAAAATAATTTAAAATAACAAAACTCCCTTCAAGTGTAGCTCCTATGCTCTCCTTTCTTTTCCATAAATTTGAATTTTTTGGAGCTTATGATCTTGAAAATATGTACCTACAATTGAAAGCATGATGATGATATGATATGACAAAATGACAAGATAATGAGAATAATAGGATAATGTGATTGGAAGAATGTGGTTGAAAGAATTTGGTTAGCCAAAACAATTGCAAAGAGGCTCAATTTATAGAGTTTGAGAGCCAAAATGCAAAAATGGAAGGAAAATGTGTAATTGGAAATTGTCATCGTTAAATTGCACAAATTGGAAAATTGCAATGATTAAGAGATTTACAATAGAGAATGTGCAATAAAATGGCACATTATGAAAAATTGTAAGATGTGCATAGAAACATGTAAAAAATTAAATAGAAGAAGTGAAAATGAAAGGGAAGGTGTAAGAAAATGAATAGAATGTGTAAGAGCTTGAAAAGATGATAGTGTAAGAGTGGAAGCTAGAAAATAGAAAGTGGAAGCACAATTAGTGGGAATTTGTGAGAGTTGGGATTTTTGAATTTAAAAACTCATAAATCCCTCCAAAAATGGAGAATTAGAATTTAGGAAATAGAAAATTCCAAAAATTCATGGAAATCAGATCAATTAATTAATAAATATTAATTAATTGGAAATAATTAATAAAAGAGGATGGATTAATAAGATGAGATTGATTAAATGATTAAGACATAGGAATAAAGTATGGGTTATTTATTCCTATAAGGAAAATTAATAGAAATGATTGGCCAAATGATAAAATAAATACAAGGAATAAACCTATTAAAGGATTATAATAAAAATGTAGATGAAATGTGATGACATTGGATTGAATTAGGGAATCGATTAAATTGATGAAATAAATGATGCTAGATGAAGGAAATGAAATGATGACTTGTCAAAGACACATGACAAAGATTGATGATGTTGATAAGGTATTGAAAGATGTGATAATTCCAAGGATCAAATTGATCAAATGAGAACATGCCAAGGACACATGACATGTATTAATGAAAATTGATAAGGAATTAAAGGATGTAACAATGCCTAAAGGATTGATGGTGATAAGATGAAATTGAAATGGTTTTGAATTGATTCTGACATGATCTGCATTTTGATTGAATGATGGTCAAGTTGGCCAAAAGATCAAAGTTAGTGAAATGATAAAATGGGACAAGTTATGATGTAAAGGTGATAAAAGTGTGGCATGAACCATTTTTTAGCATTTATAGTTGTGTGTCCAAAGTTGTTGCATAATTGACATATAGGTGTTTAGCTTATAGGATTCTACTAATCATCGGGTCCATGACAATTACAAGCAATGTGTCCTAAGTTGTTACACTTATAACACACCATCTATCTTCTATCTTCATAAGATCTTCCTTCTCTTGATTTCCTTCCATTAATTCTTCTTTTTTCTGTAGGGTTAGTATGCATGGTTGCCTTAGGAGTTTCCACTTGCTTTGCTTCATCCAAGATTTCAGCTCCCTTGTTTTGGTCAACATCTTTAGATTTCTTAGAAGATTGAATAGATTCAATCTTGTCATTAGATTTGTAATTTTTTTTTTTGGATCTAATCTAATCTAAGTTTTCTTAGTAAACATGTTAATTAGATGGCCAAGACCAATCTTTTCATAAGAAGGTCTCTATATAGACATTGAATCATCAAGCTTTTCTGTACTAGAATAAAGTTTTTCAAGTTGTTTTTTACACTATGTCAATTCACCTTTCACAATAGTATTGTACTTAACAAGTTCTTTATGATACTTATTTCAATGTATCAAGTTCAAATGTTTTATTTTCCAAACTTTCTCTTAGATCTTCATTTTTAATCTTCAAATCAAATTCACTTTTGCTAGGATCATTTCTCAAAGTCAAGTTTAGATTTGTAATCTTCAACTCATTCTTCAAGATCTTTTATTCTATCTTCAACTTTGAATAGTAATCATCAGTAGTTCCAGATTCAGTAGATTCAGACTTGGATTTCAAATGTTTAATCTTTTCCTTTAACTAACCAATGTATACTTTGGAATCTTCATATCTATCCTTCAGCTCATCTCTTTCTTTAGTAAGGAGATCAATTTGTTCAAGAGCTTCTTTGAGATTCTTCATCAACTATTCCATATCCATAGGGATCTTACTTAAGTTGTTAAGCATATTCAAAGTAACTAGGCTCTGAGACCAATTTTTAGAAATAGTGATTACTAGGGGATGAATCACCAATTTACAAACTTTAGTTGCCAAATGGATATTATTACTTACTTTAAAGAATGTATAACAAAGCAATAAAGTAATGTTGAATAGTAACAATAGTAATGCACATAGATAACTCATAACACCATATTTTGTTAACTAGGGAAACCCTAGCCAAGGGAAAACCTTGATGAGGATGATACCCACTAGATAATATACTAATAAATAAGTTTCTTGTTAGAGGATGGACCTTTTTAGGAGTCTGAGAAAATTTAGTATAAGCAGTCCTTGTTAGGAGACTTTGAATCCCTATTAGGAGATTCCAACCCTATTAGGAGTTGTTCCAACTTTTTTAGGAGTTGTAGTATAATGTATGCAATATGCGTCCACTATCCAAACATGAAATTTCAACTACAAGAAGAGCTCAATGCTCAAACAAGTAATTTACTTTTCTTTTTCTTCCTTGTTTCGTATCTTATCTTTAGCTTGATCATGGATAACCAAATAGCTTATAGAAAACTTTTCATATACTTCTTTCATAAAAATTCACTCACTTTGTATAGCTTCCCAATCACAAGCACTCTTCTAATCACAAGAAGTTCATTTCACAAATACCATGCCTTTTCATAAATTACTATTCAGTCAGCTAGGACCGTAATTCACTTTTCCAAGTTAGAGAAAACATCTAGGATGTTGGCCCTAATTGGACAAGTAATTGTTTTGTGAACAAAACAATTCTTTCCTTCAATTCCACTATCCTACATCATCAAAACATGATTATGTCTATTTTGTATAGTCTATAAAAACTTATGAGGTTATACATGTCATCATAAACATGTATACTATCTCCAGTAACTGTGCTAGTCATAATATGGCATCTGCAACATGTTATAAACAAAACAATACATTGTTGTAAACCAAATTCTATACTTAGACAATTTTTTGATTACCAAACACTAAGTATATTTATTTTTGAGCTTTCATATCAAAATTTACATCATGTGTGTCCATTAATGACAAAAATTACATATCAAAATTAGCCAATTATCAACAAGATAAGGACTCTAGTAAAGAGGAGACAAAAGGTCACTAGGAAAGTGATTCCTTTTCCATCAGTTCCCAAACCTATCCTGGAAGAAGAAAAAGAAGAGGATGATGAGGAGGAAGAGGATAATCTACCTTTGAACTAGAGGAATCATTGTGAAAGAGAGATAGAGTCATAAAGGAGGAGAAGCTCCACAATCACACCACCATCTATTAATCCTGAGAAACTCCTTCAGACTACAACATCAAAAGATGAAATGCAACAATAGATAGATGAGTAGGATGTTGAGGGAAATGATGTCTTTTAGATGTCAAATTTTGATTGCATACCCATTGATATTTAATTTTTTAGGGATAAAACTAGAATACTCCAACCAATAAACCTCAATAGGAGGATTGGAGTTAGCCCCCACTCAAACCATGAGGACCCGAGGTAGCTCTATCATCCCTAGTGCAAGTCACATTTATGTAGACAAGGGATTGGCTACCCATCTTCCTCAAAGAATCGAAGGAGAATAGGTTGATGAATAACAAGAGGAAGAGCCATAACAAGAATTTACTGAGGAAGTGTTAGAGAAAGGCCATATAAGTGAAAATCCTTAGCAAACTTCCCAAGACATTAAGGTAAGGACTGTGGAATCTATAGACACAAAAAATCCCAATGTAGATCTTGTACAAAAGGAGAGGACTCTAAAAAGGGGAGATAAGGGAAAGAGCATATCTAAGTAGACTCCTTTATCCTCAAAAGGAAAATCTCCAATAGAACATATCCCAAGGTGGCAAAGGAAAGAAGTGATAAGAAATAAGAAGCAAAAATTCACCATAGAGGAAGAGGATAGGATGGAATTGATTGAAGTCCTAAGGAAACCTAAATCACTCCCAAAGGATGCATAGACATTAGACTTCATCATGAGTGATTAGAGCCAAGACTTATTTTCTCATATGGCTATCCCTCCTCTGCATTCAAATATTGAAGAATTGACTACAAGGGATTATTATATTAGGGAGATCTTGCTTTGGAAAATTTCCTTGGATAATACTAAGATGATGGTTACAACAAGGATTATAGAAGTATTAAAGTGCTTCGAGCAGGATGGGGCAGAATCGATAACACTTCGGTGAAAAAATGAGATCCTAAAAGGATATCTAAGAGAATTTTTTGGTACCTTATATCCCACAAACCTCAAGGAAACCTTGAACATAGAATTCAAGAGAAGAGATAAGGTTATAGGACAATTGGATCCACTTTTGAAAGCTTGTTAGCAATGACAAGAAAGTTTTGAGGAGAAAGGTGTATAGATTATACAAGGAAATCTAAAGCTACTACACCATATTCAGGATAATATAGATAGGCTAGCTTCCATTTGATATCAAGATTTTGATCTAATGGATGAAGTACATACATAGGGAAAAGCTTTGCAGACATTACAATCTATCGAAGGAAAAAAGTATCAAATGTTGATGGAAGTGTATACAACTGAGGAATAAGATAAAATAGATTATTGGATAGAGAAAATTTTGGATGGTAATAAAGTAATGGAGACACTACACGTAGAGATTCTCAAGCTCAAGGATCAAACCTAAGGGTGAATTTTGGGGGTAGAGAGGCATTATAGTGATGTGTGCTTAGACATTTTTGAGGATGATTCTAGGGAGAAGATAATACCAGTAGAAGTATTAGTTGAATGGTTTTACAAAACTTTTGAGGAAGCTGCTAATGATGATGACATTAGGAAAGCATTTAGAATAGAGGAGGCATTATTATAATTAGATGTAAAACTCAAATATTTTGTGGAGACTCGTATTGAGGTTGGAAACTACAGGCAGGAATTGAAAGACAAATATGAAGCCTTAGATTTTCTAGATGCATCTAAAGTCATTGAGATTATTGAGAAATTCAAGGGAAAATACCTAGACATAGATTTGGTATAAAGGGGAACAAAACCTAGAATCCAAAATTTTAATTTTGACACTTGGTGAAATTTTTCAATTTTTGGAACCTAGCTTTGAGTTGCACTAGTGTGCCAGGTGTACGGGTGCACTTTTTTAGTAGTGTTCTACAAGATTTTGAAGAATTTAGAGATGCACCAATAGTTAACTACTAGATCTAAAATTAAAGCTTTTTGTGCATTGGAAATGCATTCTGATAGTAGTTTAACTCTGACAGATGCCTAGTGAAGATGGAGCTTCTATTTTTGGCACTTCTAGACATTCCTACATTGACTGATGGTTCTGTCTTTCTTATTTTCTCACACTTTCTTTGTTTTAAGTCATGTAAAGGCTCATGCATCCAATTTAAGATATAAAAATGAATGGAATCCTACTTAGCACAAGTTAGAGAGTCAGTTTGTACATAAATAGTTTTTTTTATTAGTTTAGAAGCATATGATTGCATAAATATATCTCTCACTTTCAACACAAATTGAAGAGAAGATTTCTTATAAATTTAGGAATGTAATATGAATTCAAGACCATCATTATTTTGATGCAATAATATATGTTGTTGGTGCTCGCATTTGGAGTGTAGTGAGTCCTACCTAAGTGTGTTATATTTTGTGGATGTATGTTCATGAAGTGTAATTGAGCTAATTATTTTATTGTGTTGTTCTAGTTGTGTGATCTTTTAATTCTAGTGTTTGCTAAATTTCTACAAATTTGTTTGACATACTTAGTTCAAGAAGAGATCAACATATTGTTCCTGCATAGTTTTTTGTCTTGTATGAGCAGACTTTTCATGGCCTTGTGATTTAATGAAAAGTGAAACATCTTACGGTTACTAAATTCCCATTGAAGATTGCATCAGTAGAATTAAGGAAGTTCTACTCCTATTTTCATTAGTTACCCACCATTTTTTTCAAAATCTTAACTCGTAGACTTGTTGTTTCCATGGCTTATGTCTAGTAGGATTTAAATTTCATGTTATTTATTTAAACTTCTTGTTACCCTATCTTTGTTATTTTATTTACTAACCCCTTGATTAAATTAGGAATTCATATAGTTGCATTATTAGATTGCATTCATCATAAAATAGAAAAATACAAGAATATATATATATATATATTTGTGTTTATTATTTTGAAACAACAAGCCAATTCAAAATATTATACGAATCATTAAATGAACCAGCAAAGGGCTCCTCATGAACACTCACATTTATCTTCAACTGAGTAGATACTAGTAGGTCCTAAGATCTCCTAGAACCTTGGAGTTGATCCTAGATTAGCTTTTCAAGAGAGGAGTACAAAAGGATTCCTATCGTTAAGCATCATGCAAAAAAAAAGCTCAACAAGATCCAAATTGAAGGTTGTTCCTGTGAAACACTTAGAGGAAAACCCTAATTTGGCTTTATCAATTACTCTAAATAGCATAGTGTTATTGGAAGACATAGGAAGTTATCTATGTAGTAATTTTGAAACTAATTAAATTGAGTTTATGAATAGAGATATGGAAATTTTTTCAACCATGATATGACTATTAAGCTTGGATATGAGTATTTGAAAGACTTAGACTTAGTCAAATATCATTTCTACCATGAACTTGATATTGAGGAATGGACACATATTATATTAAGTAGAATCCATAATGGAAAGATTTGGATGGGAGATAATGTAGTTTACATCTCTGGCAACCTTATTCATGAGGTCACTAGTCTTAGTAAACAAGGTAGTGTACGTATTGATGAGAAACTAGTTAAGAAGAAGGTTGAAAATTACACTAAGGGAATTCACAGTGGTAAAGCAATGGTGATCAACACCATCCAACAACATGATGTAAGATTCTTGAGAAAAATTATTGCATACTCTCTATGTGCAAGTTCTAAGAATGATGAGTTATTAGCAGGATTTATTTATGTATCTTATAAGATATGTATTAAGAAAGAACAAGTGAATTTGAGTGAAATTCTGAGATTTCAACTTTTTGAAAACTTAGAGAAGATTAAGAGAACCAATAATGGTGTATTTGGATTTAAATTCCAATTAATCATGTTTTCTTTCATGTACTTAAGAGATTTCCACTTTTATCAATTACTAATGTTATGAGCAGTGAAAGATGTACTATGGACAAGATAACAAATGTATGCAGAAGACATCCAGTAGAGAAAATCTTGGACAATAGAAATCTGATCATGAGAACATTTTAGAATGAAATGAAACAAAGATACATAATTACCCCTACATTTGTTGATAGATTTAAGAATAATATATATTTTATGGTGGAAACTAACCTAAGCTATATCGAAGTAGTAGAACCTCGAGAAACATTTTTTTAGCCCCTAGGTTATGAATTGAGTGATGATATAGCTATTTATATTGATTTATTGTTGAAATCAGATATTTATCAAGTATCATAAAAATTCAAAACATATGAGGAGATAACCTAGTTAGCCTACTAGGTATCTTTAGTAAAGACATCTCATAAAAATATTGCATCTGTAATTAAGAAGGCACTATCAAAGGCCAGTATATTAGATGAAGAATCACAAGCAGTAAGAAAAACTATCTCTAGAATGAAACAAATTAGTGAACATGGTGTAATGTATGTATCACCTCTATCAATTGGCAAGCATTTGATGTATCTATTTAAAAAACTCTTATAGAATAGAACATTCCACATGTTGTTGTATCAGCCAAACAATCAAGTGGATCCAAAAGAAAATCAAAGAGATTCAAGCAACAAGCTACTAGACCTAAAAAGAGAAACAAGAAATTTTTGACAATTGAGGACTCTAGTGATGATGAAGAAGAAGAGGAACCAAAAGAAAAACACTAGAGAAAGCTACTATTTCTAAGTAGTAAACAAGCAAAACAAGGCAACCATGGAAACCTAAGATAGAGAATATTAACACAACTATTGTTAATGAAGGGAACTTTCTATAGATGAATAAGTTCTATGATTTATACAAAGAAATGGAGAAAGAATAGATTGATATCTCTACTATGAGAGATATTATTATAAATAACTTGAAACTTGAGAGCATTAAAGGTTTTTTAAATCAAAAGGTCTATGACAGACTTATAGCCAAGGTATTTCTTAGTGGCTAATATTTGTAATTTGACTAATTTTAGATTCTTTTGGCAAGTAATTTTGATACTAATTTAAGATTTTATACAACCTAAATCACCATAGTTTTATAAAATTTAGTTCTAAAATATTTAAAATCACCCAATATTTTTTTTATTGAAAAATTTAAACTCAAATATTCTCCATAGTACTCGTTACATGATTAGATTTGAGTCACCTAAAATTAATATATTATTGGAGAAATTAAATTGAACTAACCAATAATTGTCATAATTATTAGTTACTTTAGGGATACATCACCAATATTTAGTCTTCACTATTGATTTAAAGTACATGTAATGATCTTGATAATAATCCATGAGGTAAAAAAATGTTCAATTTTGATTTATAGTATTCGATGATGATTAATAATCTTCTTATTATAAAAAAGATTCACCAATATTTTATACAAAAAAATATGATTTGAAAATAATTGCCAATAGTAATCATATTTAGAATAAAATATTGAGAGATTCGCCAATAGAAATAATTTTGTTTTTTCACAATAATGAAAGATTCGCCAATTTTTTATATCATTTTTTGGAGGTGGTTTTCTTATAGTTTACCGTGCTTATGGCAAAGATAACACCAGTTCATGAAGAAGACATGGAACTGTAAGGCCCACACTAGTACCCTATTCTAGATCCTGATGAAATAAAAATGGTTAGGAGTTAATTGAGTTATGATTTACATTTTGTTTTTCTTACAAATCATGATTTAAGGGATCCTATAGGAGACTAATGTAGATTTTGATAATCTCTCCAGTAACATTAGTTCGATAAGATAAGACAACATGGAAATGAGATTTAAAATATTCAAGATAAGAACTTGACCATGAGACACTATGAATGATCTACTAGGTAGTTAGGAAGGATAAAATAACATTTAGCCTACTAAGAACAACTATGAGTATAGGTGATGATGATAATTAGATATATGGATATGCTTGAAAATTGGTTCTAAATTATTATGACATAATTACTAAAACATTCTAATAGTCTGTGGAGTTAAACCTAGAAAATCACACAAACCCCTCATAATGTGATAAAGGGTTATTGCTGGGAATGTCACTATGTTTAACTTGATCTAAAGTTACTAGTTAACTGGTCTGCAGATATCCATTTTATATTGTTTTTATGATTCACTAAAGATGACTTAGAGTTTCATTGTTATGTGAGAAAGAGTTGTGATGATACTCTGATTGAAAAGTATTTATATTAAGAAAGATTACTGTTGATACACATATTTGATATTTCAATATTTTAAATATTTTATGAGAATGGTAATGTAATATTTTGAATATGCACTTAGATGAAAGTTAAATGGAATATGATATTGCAATGTTTTATTGATAGTACTTAGAACATAAATGATTAGATGATAATTAATTGTATATGTTAATGAGAAGTACATGTTTGTATGTATCCTATATTATTTTATTGGGTTACTGATGTTAAGTTGAGTGTGCAAGAAAGTTGAACCATGGAGATTAATGGGGAAATAAGGTTCAATCTTATGTGAACACAGTAAATCCAAGGTGAATCTATGTTGTACATGTTTGTATGTATCCTATATTATTTTATTAGGTTATTGATGTTAAGTTGAGTGTGCAAGAAAGTTAAACCATGGAGATTAATGGGGAAATAAGGTTCAATCTAATTTGAACACAATAAATCCAAGGTGAATCTTTGGAAGATTCAAAACCTCATTGTATTGTGTTTATTTTGTAATGTGATTGTGCATGAGTGTTATAGATAGAGAGCATGATTAATTAGGGACATGTCATTGTAATGTGTAAAGTGTTTTTATGTGTGTGTGTGTCATTTGACACTTGTATTGTCTATGTGTAAATGACATGTCAAATAGGGTTCTTTGGCATGAAGTCACTTAACTTAAGCTTAACCCTCATTGTGAAATCAATTAAGCCACCTTGGAGAGTGTTAGGAAGAGTCAGCTTCTTGATAGAAGTTAAGTTATAAGTTGATAGGAACTTTAGAGAGCCTAAAGTGATTCCTAAGTGTTAATTTGTAAAAATAAGTTACCCACATGGTAATAGTATGGGATGGGAGTTTAAATATAACCATAGGTGGGTCTAGGGGACCTAGGGGACCCTCAAAAAAAGTCATTTCCAAGCAGATTCGAAAATCATATTATCACTTGACTTCTTCCCTCATTACACCACTTGGTTAAGTCCTCATTGGTGGAAAGATACAAGAAAGTAAGAGAGGTAGGTGAGGATGAAAGTGAAGGTCTTTGTAGGGAGTTTATGCCAATCTTGGTGATTCATTCACCCACTCTCTAATTTTAGAGACACACAGGGATTGGAAAGGAGAAGTTTGGAAGCCAAGCAGGAAGAGGTCTTCATTCCATTGCCATAGCTTGTAAGTAGGTTAGTGCTTCATACCATGCTTTGATTATATCATATAACTGAAATTGGAAAATTGTAAGAGTGCCTTTTGTAGGATTTTTCTTGGGATTCTTGTGTTGTGTTGTCTTGTGAGAGTGTGTTTTGTTCATGAAATTTCTTGGGGTTCCTTTAAAAGTTTCTTGTGTTGTTTTCTTGTTGAAAGTTGTTCATGGGTGTGAAGGCTTCACTCACCCTTGGGAGGGAAGAGAAAGCCTTGGGTGAAGGGGTTAGTTGGGCTTGAGATACAATTGAGAACCTTGGAGTATGGCCTCCATTGTATGCCATATGTTTTCATAATTTGTTATGGATAGTAAGGAGAGTGATGGTGTGATAAGAAGGTTGAGGAAGTATGGAAATTCAAGGATGCTTTGGTTGATGGGAGTATGATTGGAGGAAGTTTGTGAAAGCCCTAAAAGGGCATGAAAACTTATTGTTTGTGAAAGCCCCGAAAGGGCATGAAAACTTGTTGTTTGTGGAAGCCCCGAAAGGGCATGAAAATTGTTATGTTAGCTTTGGTATGCAATGGCAAGTCTCCTAATTGAAAGCCCACCTTCACCCAATGTTATGATTCCATTTGTTAATCATTGTGCAAACCTTGGTTGGGGTTGTAAATGTGTTGCTAAATGTGTGATCTTGTTAGTTCATGTTGTTGTGGTGATGTTTGGATGTATCCCAGTTGAGCCTTGTTTCCCCTAGTGCGGGGGCGGTCTCCTTGAGGCCTAGGTTGGGAGGTGAGCCTCCATGGTTCATTATTTTTATCTCTTATCTGTAGGTCCTTATTGAATGATTCTTGAAAACTTGGAGCTCTCAATGTCTTCCATGTGCATAGGAGCTGAAAACAGTCTTGTTGTATTTTGTGTTGAAGCTATGAGTAACATTGAATAGCTTTAGTGCTTTCCATTGTCAAGAAGTTTTGGAGAAACATCTAAGTTTAAGGAGTAGCATTTCTATTGTACTAGCTGACTAAAGAAATCTCACAACCTTTTACGTATGGGAAGAATTATTGATGGAAACATGTAAAGTGTGTGAGGAGATAAGTAGTCTCAGTTCTTTAAGTTGATGTGTTTCTTCTTATCTATTTAGATTTCAAGAATGACTCTCATTATCATGAAAGGATAGAATTAACTAGAAGTATCAGATCATGTAATGGTATTGGCATGGAAATTTTATTTCAATTTCTTTAAATAAATTAAGATACATGCATACTAGCATTGAATCCTTATAGATGAATGGAATACTAGCTCTTGAGCAAATGATTTACTCGATTTCAATACTTATAGATTAGAATTAATTTAGTTTGATTAATCTAAGACTTCTAGCATGTTTTTCCATATGTTGTTTTAAATTGAGTCCCTTGTCCAAATGATCTAATAAGTTTATTAATTTAAAATGTAAGAATAAGTTTAATAATTCATAATGTATCATTGTAATAATCTATGGTGGATGACCTCTATTATAGGAGAAGAAAATCAAAATAATACATATAAAGTGAAAGGAACATAAAAGCTAACTAGCTGAAGGTGCCCATTTATCTCTCTAGAATTTATATGGAAAGGTAACTAAATTCCCTCCTTCTATTACAGAGTAATATTTTATTGGCTAAGAGCCTACCTAGGACTCTAAAGGAATAAGACATTCTTAGCTAGAAATGATTTCAAAATAAACAATGAACTATAAAACCAAAATGTATAATCACTATCCATAGAGAAAAAAAATTAAAAGTATATATAATAATGCTAAAATTAATGCTATGCATGACTCTTGGGATGGCCTTTTTGACTTCTAAGGTGCCCTCTTTTGTAACAATAAAGAAGGACAAAAAAAAACAAGTAAACTAAGTATATCCAATGCCAAGTGGGAACCAAATCCAGGCGTCATCACTTGGGGACATGGAAAAGGGCACTAAGAAGCATTAAATGTTGCTAACCCTATCATAATAGTCCTTCACCTTCATGAAAAGGACATTCTTATTATGATTTGGGAAGGAAATATAGTGGAAGGTGTCTATGGAAGTGCACACACTCTTCTATCATCCTCTCACCCACCTCCACTCACCCCTAGGTTCCCATTTGGCAAGTTAACATGTAGGAAACTTAACAAACTTTATTGTGTTTTGCTCTTAAACAAAATCTTCCCATATACAAAGTTGACCAAAAACACATGTGCTTGAAAAGGGAGGAAGGTATAGTTTGCATAAGATTTGAGTGACATGACAGCTGTAGTACCATAATGATGAAGGCTAAGCCTAGTCTAAGTGTTAGATGGAAGTGAAAGGAAATAAAGATAATAAAGTAGTTTTAGTTTTAAAAAAAATATAGATTGGTAGGACAAGTGGGGTTAATCCTAGTTTAATCTTCATTGAAATTTTATTGTGGCACACAAGTTAACAAGTTATGTTGATATAAAAGTTGGGTTATTTAATCATTTAAATGGTAATGTTAATATGTTATTAATTTAGGATACTTGATGGTAACATTAAAGGATTATAGGAATTTGGGGATGTAATGGGTAATTAGAGATATGTATTATATTATTATTATTATTCTTGTATATAAATATGTGTGTGTGTGTGTGTGTGTGTGTGTGTTATGTTATATTATTAGGTTATATATTATTTATATTATATTATATTATTTAAATATACATTATATTATTTAGTGGTTATTTTGGTCGAGAGTAGAATAGATAAGATAAACAAGTAGGACACTTAATTTTGAATATGTTGATACATAATTTCTTGGCCATTTCCATTGTTCTTAGCCAGAATTAATGATGTTTTGATGTCAATATAAGGAGGTACAAGATTAGATAGTAATCTAATCAGGATAATAATTGCACAATGACTCCAAGCATAGTAGCTTGATTTAATAATTGATTGATTTAATAAATGATAACAATAATGTTAGCATTTTCATGAAAGATGTAATTGAAGAATAGGGGCTATGGGTGTATTTAAGTTACAACTATAATACTAGTTAACTAATGCTAGTAAGTATAATAATAATTGATATAAGGGTAACACTAATACTGATGGAAGAAAATTGATTAATGATTCATCCTCTCATTGTAGTTCTCAGGGCTATCACCACTATATTTGCATAATTTGGATCACACCTGCACATCAAAGTGTCTTGGTTTATGTATAGAACAATAAGGGCTCATAATCTAAATTCTCAGGTGGAGCCATCTTGATCTTTTAGTGAACTTAAACAACTCCAAGTTTAAATATGGATAGCATATCCTCTTATTTGATTGACACATTTAGAATAGTAAAGCAACTTCTGAATCTTCATCGTAAACTATAAACTTTGAATGCAACTCACACATTTAATTACATAGAGTAATAGTCAAGTATAACCAAAACCTGATAGGAGTGTAAACCCCTGCATAGTGTACACCAAATCATTCAACTAAATAATAAACATTAATGTATCTTTTAAAGAAAAATAAAAAAAAATTGGTTGTGTTCTTCTGTCAAAATTTGTGGCATGACATTCTGGTACTAGAGCGAGGTTATACAACACTGGGCATTAATGAGTCCACAAATTAATGTACTATCATAAGATATCATAATACCATATTGCAAATATGAAATTGGTTCATAATTGTATTATTACTAGTTGGCAACTGAGTTGAACACCCTAAAACTGGTAATAGTAATTGACCGTGGTAATAATTTAGAACTACTTAGGATTAAGATATGATAAGATGTTGGTCTCAATTTTATGGAAATAGTCCTTAAGAAAAAAAACATTAAAGATTGAATGGTTGGTAGCTTATCTCGATGAGGTCTAGGTATCCATAAGAACTCGAAGCCCATTTTGAAATGTAGACCCTGGTCCTTCGTAAAAGAATACTCTTACATAGGGTAAACGAGAATGGAAGAAACATAGATGATAAAATTGAGACTATAATAGATTATAAAATTGAGACTAGAAAACCCCCCCCACTTGTGGTATAGAGATGCGATGACTAATATGTTATACAATAAAGGGTAATCTTTAATGCCATGACTATCTTGATTTAGACTCCATAGTTAGGTGGAAGTAATCACACATGAAGGATCCCATTGGAGGTACTAATAAGATAAGCCTCCTACTTGACAGACAAGGGATAATTAGAGACAACATATAAGTAACAAAAGAATCATACACACAGAAGAAAGTAACACTAGATATAACTTGGTTTATCAAGTTCATTTACAACATGTATTTTTCACTCAAAGAGGAATCACCACTCTTGCGACACCATCATATTTGGATGGGCAACATGACTGCACATACTCACTAGTGGGGGTAACTCAGAAAGCATGAGGGTTCCTCAACAACAAGCAGTGAAACTTGCAAGTCAAGTGTCTGCTCAAAATGTTGTCATTACTCAACAACACCTTGCAACCTGGTGGCAACCTATGACTCGAGTATCACTATCTTTCCTAGAAAACACTATAGCTCAAAAGATACAAAAGCTTGACAAGACTGAATAGTCCTCATCATATCAACAATATCTAAAGGAAATTTAGGCTAACATGAGATCGAATGATGGAACTACCCTTAAAAGTAACGATACATCTGAATGATGTTTGAAGGAAGGTGTGACAGAGGTATATGAGATAACCCCATCAATCTTTCTTATAGCAACATTTTACATTATATTTTAGGTAAGGAAACATAATAAATTAAGGAACTAACTCTCTAAGGATTGATAATCCTTTAAGTAACAAGGATATGGATCACTTTCTTGACCTATTCCTAGGAAGACCATAAATACAAGGGAATCATTTTGCATACTTTGATTTACCACATACTCCTAGGACAACCCTTCCTCTTCTTTCCCTCAAGAAGACCTAGGTATGACTGCATTGCTTTTGAGAATTTGAATTGTTATGAATTTTTGTTGTTGTTCTTGATTTTTCAATTTTGGAACATTTATTTATGATGGTTTCTTGATATGGTCCCCTTTGCTTCAGGACATGACTTCTCGAAATGAAAGATTTACCATTGTGGCCACACTTATGTTTAATTGGTGATTTTATTTTAATTTATTTTTATTTTTAATTTATTTTTATTTTTGAAGCATTTTTCTATGAGAGTGTTGTATGATACCTTTAAGTCGGTCATATCAGGGAATATCTTGGATGAACATCATGGGAAAATTAGAATATCACCCTTCAATTCATTATGAGTTATGATTGCATTTAACCCTATAAACTTGGAAATACCTTGACTCTTGAATGAATATACTTCAATTTCATGCTATACCGAGGACTTTACATAAAGGTACTAAATGTGATAGACCTATAAAGATCGGAAGCAAAGGGCTACACAATGCTATTCTAAACTAATACTTAATAAGTATATCCAACTAATAGGATAATGATCAAAGCTCTCAATTCGGATGGAACCAAAAGAATACCGTAATTGTCAAGTGTTAGCAATTGAGAACTTGTAAGGGGATCTTGGATGTTAAACCCAATTAGTTTATGGAGATTTACGGAATGTATTAACCCTTCAAAATAAATTGATGTTGGTATTATCATCGTAAGCCTTGTTAGTGTCAAATTTAGGGAGTGACACAAGTCAGTAAGAACTAATGAAAAACTATGAAGACAAGGGTAAATGGATTATCACCCAAAAAAGACATAGTAGATAAGTAACAACACATATATACCTGAGGAGTATTTACTTGTTTGGGTAGTGATCTCTTCTTGTAATTGGAAGTGCACGTTTGGGCAGTGAGCTCTTCTTGTATCTACTGTACTAAAATTCCTAAAAGGGATTCAAAGTCTCCTAATAGGGTCTCTCTATATTGAATTTTCTCATTGACTCCTAATAGGGTCTACCCTCTAAGAAGGAACATATATATTAGTATATTATCTAGTGGGTATCATCCCTACTAAGGTTTTCCCTTGGCCACAATTTTTCTAGTTAACAAAATATGGTGCTATGAGTTCTCTTTATGCATGGTTATTATTTTTGTTTAGCATTACTTGTTTACTTTCTTATGCATGGTACAAAGTAATTAATATATCTAGTTGGCAAAAAAAATTTTTAGAATACTAATTCACCCCCCCTCTCAGTATTCCCTATTTCTAACACAAAGATCTCTACCAACATAATCTTCTTGTCTATCCTTCTTTGATGTATATGTTGTTGTTATCATTTGTCCTTTGAAAGCCAGTTTTCATCAAATTGTTATGAAGTATTTCATACTAAGTTGTGAGTGATTTCTTGAGACCATACAATGCTTTATGTAACTTGTAAACCATATCCTTTTTTGATGGGATCTACAAAACCTCCAAGTTTCTCTATCTAGACTTGCTATTCAAGAATTTTATTCAACAATGCAAATTTCACATCCATCTGATAAAATTTAAATCCATTATGTACAAAATAAGAAAATAGAATCCTAACACCTTCTAATCTTGCAATAGGAGAAAAAATTTCACCATAGTAAATACTTTCTTCTTGAGATTAGCCTTTGCATAGTAACCTTGCTTTTTTTCTTGAAACTTCTCCATCTTCATTCTTCTTATTTCTAAAAACCCACTTTGTTCTAATTACATTCTTATCCTTGTTTCTAGGAACAAGAGTCCAAGTCTTATTCCTTTCTATCTGTTCTATCTCTTCATTCATTGCTTTAATCCATATTTCATTATCCAAAGCATCTTTACCTGATCTAGGTTCAAATTCAGTAAGAAAACATGTATCTTTTAGTTTTTTTCTTGTCATAGTTCCATCTAACTTGTCTCCAATGATCTAATCAGGTGCATGATGCCTTCTAACCTATCTTGCTAACATAGGTACTTTGGATATAGACATTGTTCTACTTGCCTCACCATGATATTCTACATCATGCTTAGGTCCCACTATCTGTGACTCAAGTCCTGCAGATTCAAACTCAAGTTGCATAGGGTGAAACTCAGTAGCTTTTGACTACAAATTAGGTCCTTCAAACTATGACTTAGGTTACAGTAGGTGCAACTTGGGTGCTTCTTAAGATTTTGGGGATTTGAGAGGTGAATTCTTCTGACTGCCAATTGGATTTTGCAATGTATTAGTTTCAAATTAAATAAAATTTTTGTTATCTTCAAGTTCTTTGCTACTCTCTTCTTCACTCTTTTTTGGAAACTCATTAATTCTCACATGCTCACTTTCTATAATCTTATGAGTGGTCAAATTCAAATATTTATATTCTTTAACTCTATAAGAGTATCCTTGGGATATGCCTTCATCACATTTTACATCAAATTTACCTTTCCTAGTCTTCTTCAAAATATAACATTTGTTACCAAATAATTTCAAGTAACTTACATTAGGTTTGTATCCATACCATAGTTCATAAGGAGTTTGATTTGAGTTTTTCTTCAGCTAAACTCTATTCAAGGTATACATTATTGTACTAATTTCTTCTTTCTAGTATTTGATTGCTATATTCTTTTCTAGCATCAAGGTTCTTGCATAATCCATGATTAATTTGCTCCTTCTTTCTTCTATATCATTCTATTGTGGTGTACCAAGGGTTGATACTTTTCTTTTCAGTCCTCTTTTAGTGCAAAATTCATCAAAAATATTAAAAATTAATTCACCTTATATATTTTATTGCAAACACTTCAACTTCTTTCCTATTTCCTTCTCTACTCTTGCTAGATACTACTTAAACTTTTGAAAATCTTAAGACTTATCTTTTAGATTCATTATAGTCATCATTCTAGAATAATAATCAACAAAAATAATAAAGTACTTGTCTCCACTGTAGCTTTCAATTCCAATAGGTCCATAAAGGTCTATATGAACTAGCCCCATCTTACCAATTTGCCATTTTTTGCATAGGCCCATATGAGGTTTCCTCAAACTAGAAATATCCCTCACTCTTTTATTTATTTTTTATTATCTTGATCAGGCTATCAAAGTTCACATGAAAAAACCTTTTATGCCATAATCAACTTTCTTCTACTTGAGCAATGAAACATGAACTTTCACTAAGATCTAGGTAGAATAGGTTACCTTTTGTTTGGTTACTAGACCCAACTAGATTTGTTTTTCTATCTAGCAGCTTGGCCTTCCCATTCATGAATTCTACCTTGAATCTAATGTTAGTCAACTATGCCACACATGGTAGATTATGCTTCATTCCTTCATTAGCTTGTGAGATACAAACTTTTCCCTTTGTGCAACATGGTTTATTGTTTCCAAATCTTACACTTCCACCATCATAGTGCTCCATATGTTCAAACTATCTTTTTTCACCAATCATATGATGTGAACAACCATTATCAATAATCCATGTACCATTTTTTCTAACATGAGAGATAAGTGCCATTTTATCTTCTTCATCATTAGATTCATCTTATACAACAATATAGACCATTTTTCATCATTGGTGCTATCTAAATCTTTAGCCATAAAACAAGACTTCTTACCTTTATCCTTTTAATCCTTGTAGCTTTTGAAATCCTTCTTGACTTTTTACTTTTTGTTCTTCTTTTCATCTTTTTATTCTTCTTTTTGAACACCTTGTTTCAATATGACCAACTTCTTCACAAGAAAAATAGAGTAAAGGATTTTTTCCTTTTAAATGTCCTTTTCCTTCAGGATACCTTCATGCAAGTAATGCTTCAATGGCTTTATGATCACTATTAGAACTATCTTCCTCTTCACTTAAATTTTTTTTTCCTTTAGACTTTTACACTTTCTTCTTGTGTGACAACTTGGCTTCAAATGCAAACTCAAGATTGCTAGAACTAGGAATATAATTATCATAGTTATCTAGCTCAAATGTTGTCAATCTTCCAACTACTACATCCAATGTTATATCATTCATTGGATTGCATCTCATCTCTTGGATTTCTAAAACTCTAATTGCATAAATAGGAAGAAGTATTCTAAAAAACTTACTTACCACTATGCCATCTTCAATCTTTCCTCCTAAGGCCTTGATTGCACAAACATTGGCTCATCTTCTCTCATCTTCACTATACTTTGCAATGTTCTTATCTTCTCTCATCTTGATTTGATCAAATTTTCCTCTAAGACTTTCAGCTTTGGCTCTTCTAACATTATCATCTTCTCCATAGATGTCTTTTAGCTTGATCCACATCTCATAAGCAATACCACAATATTTGTCTTCATAAATTTGGCATAGTTGAGATTTGAAGCAATATAAATCATCATAATGTTATGAATCTTATTCTCTACAATTTCTTCAATAGTCATAGTTCTAGTAGGTGCCACATATTTGGTGTTAAGATATTTTAGACTTGAATCACCAATGGTTGCCAATTGTAACTTCACAAGTTCTTGCCATGCATTGATGTTATTTCTATTCAACTAGGGGATCTCTCTTCTGTAAGACATCTCAATCTTTAGCTTAGGCCCTTGAAGCCTTCTCTGCAAGCACCAAAATCTTTGATACCAATTGTTGGAAATAAGAGAGGAGTAATTGAGAGGAGAGGTTTGAATCAGTTACTAAAAAATAAATCCTAGATCCATTAGATGTCAATACAAACATAAACTCTATTGAAACTATTGTTACTTGGTTAGCATAGAGGCACTCAATTAACACTAACAATATGTTGTAACTTCGTGAGCACTAAAATAATAACTATTACTTGGAAAATACTAAAAATTCATAACTTAAGATATTATCTATGATTAACCTTAATTAACTTAGCTAGATATAAATAAAATAAATAGCATGAACACTAGTGACACCAAGATTTATTGTGGAAACCTAATTTGGGCAAAACCACCAATTGCAACTAGTTACTAATTTTTCACTTTTTTGAAGTGAGCCCTATTAAGAGACAACCCTATCAAAGGTTTTAAAAAAAATTGTTAGCTATGACCTTGTTAGAGGATTTAATCACTTTATTAGGAGCAGACTTGTTAGAAGTCTTTAGACATTTCAATCTAGAAATGTCATCTTGTTAGAGGATTTGGGAAATAGTTGTTAAGCCAACTTGATTAAATGATTTAGTTTACTGCTAAAATTGTTGGACAATAACAATGATATGACTCAATTTATAATGCAACTATATATTTTATTTCATATCTCAATTCTAGCTTGAATTCTTGATACTTTTTGAATGAATGTATCTTTGCAGCTCTTCAATGATATTATGCTTATCCTTCCAATTCGCTCCTTCTAAACATCTTCTATTCTTCCATACAATCACACATTCAATCCTCATTTTGAACTTATACTTATATCATAAACATTATCAAGTTGGCTTGAATACAACTTAGAATAATTAATATTCATCTCCTTAGTTAGCTAGAACCAACAAACATATTAAATAAATTCAATATGCCAAAACAATAAAATCCTTTGTTAGCTGACTTTGATTAGTAGATATTAACTTAGAAATGATTTTCCTATATTAACCAAGTGAACTTGGTTAATACTACATCTTTTATAACTTCCTTTGGTGATCGAGTGAACTCGGTTAGCATTGGTTCAATCCATCTATCCTTCATTTGCTGAGTGAGCTTAGTTAACACTCAACTTTAGCTAACTTATTTTTCACACCCAAGTCAACTTGGTAGAAACTATCTTTTGAACTTGGAAAACACTGGAATGCTCAAGAGACATAAGAAATCATCTTCATCACCCGATTGATCTTGACATACACTGACTGGTAAAGATATGACATTTGTGTAACATCAAAGACAATACACAATTGATCAATTGTTTTCAACATCATCATCATCCTCCCCCTCTTCATCATCCCCATTTCCATATGACTCCCCATCATCCTCTCCCTCATCATTATCCCCACCCCCACTATCTCCACCCTCCTCCTCATCATCTAACCTATCCTCATCATCCTCCCTATCCTAATAATCTCCTCCCTACCTATATTTCTCCTCCTAACCCTCCTTATCCTTCTCCTCTCCACACTAATCTACATGTAGTCTCAACCATGGTGCTAGAACTATCAGATCTGTAAACAACCTCAATTAATGTTGAGAAAACCATCTATTATATGTTGTTTTCATACCTACATCTATCACATCTACTACTAATCCCAATAACCTAGGTTATAGCTCCTCTAATTATGCATAGGATACCTGTGTCTTGATAGGTTTGCTCCACTCTCTAACCTCTTCCCTAGATCAAGAAAATAGAGCAAGCCCTATAGGCACTTCCTACCTCTTGCCAAACTACTAACACACTCACTATGGAATGTACATCTCAATAAGTAGGTGTCCAAACACATTATGACCAATCAGATAGCACTCCTATATGTAATACAAAAGGTGGATCTCATCATCATCCCACCCTAGGAAATCTCTATAGGGTCTTAATATAAACTATATCATAGTGTCCAACTGATGCTTGAAGAATTAGGTGTATCCCAATGGTCATCATGTCAATGCCCCTCAATAGTTGTATGGGTAGGGCATATCCTTGACCAACTCTCTTTCCACAAGATGCCTAAATATGGAAATGTGATCATACACCAAAATCTATAGAAATGTACCTCCTATGTTGAAGGACAATCCACTCGTATATGCAACTTGGTGAAGATAGTAGTACAACATCTCAAGCATGTAGGGCCCTCATGCAAACATAGTCATGTCCATCACCATCCTCTTAAAAAATCTAACCCATCCAGTAGGGAATCCATGCCCTCTCCTATCTAGTATTAGTAAACCACCCACAATCCAACATATCAAAGCAATCAAATGCTCATGTTGCACCACCAATACCTCTCACCCAATATTATAATTCCTAATACCTAGCTTCATGTCTCTACAACCAAAAATCTAGTGAAGTGCAACCAACCATATTACAAGATCATATACTACTAACTCTCCATAAATTATAATCTAGAGGATGCATCATACACCCTCCAAGCTCACAATGGCCTCTCTAGTGGGTAGATGGAAGGAGCTAGTCTCTGAATGCCACCTCTTTGTCAAAATTGTCAGCAACCCCCTGTTACCTCTCACCTCTAGCATGAAGGTGATATGGTAAAGACTAAGCCCTACCAAGATCTCTTGCTTCCTAGCCATTAGTTAGTGACATAGATCCAAGCTCTAGGGTCTATGTCCCCTTGTTCATAATAGGGGAAGGTCCTCCTACATAATCATACATTTTCTATCAACCTTCTCTAGTTTTCCATCTTATCTACCCTATGTTTGACCCAAGTTTGAATATTTATAACTATGTTTGACTATGTTGACCTATTTTTTGAACTCTTTAGATAGTTTTTTGAACATATATACCAAATTTTGGGTCATTCTAAGTTCACTTACATTGTTCTTGATCCTCTGCATTGCTCCCTACCAAATTTCTACTAATTTTGACCTAAATATTACCTAGGTTTGACCAATTTTGACCACCTTTGACCATGTTTATTTGTGTTGACCAATTTTTGGACCTCTTACTATGGTTTTGGGTACACACATAGAGTTTAAGGTCATTTTGGGTCCATTTTC
This sequence comes from Cupressus sempervirens, assembly GCA_028749045.1. NCBI lineage: Eukaryota > Viridiplantae > Streptophyta > Pinopsida > Cupressales > Cupressaceae > Cupressus > Cupressus sempervirens. The sequence continues at coordinate 450,949,521 of CM053793.1, forward strand.
ACTATTTTTGAGCCCTTGGAGCATTTTGGAACATAGTTGGGGTTTTTGACTACACTTAATGCACACTTGGTCATTCCAAGTGCACTCTATTGGTCTAATTTTTTACAAAGTAATTTTATTCTTGTCTAGGTAAAAATTCATAATTGAATCCATTTCTTTCTTGATAGGGTTTGGTCCTTTGGCTTTGCAATTTTAATAACCTTTGAAAAACTTGTCAAATCCTAAGTCTTCCATTCTCTCTAAATTTATTCGAGCACAAAGCTTTTCAAATTTTGAATATTCCTTGACCCATTTAAATTTTTCATGCCCCCAAGTTCCTTTTACCCTTTTTTATTTCACACCATCTGATCTTTATAAGATCTACGGTTATCGCATCATTGTTATGAGAAGATACAAGTGTTCTAATGATAGCGACATAGTGACTACCACAAAATTGACTAGAGATGTTGTAAAGTGGAGACTTGATGATCAAAAAATTGCATTATTTCAAAAGGTTTTAGTCATGTGCTTCAAGTCAAAATATTTAGAACTGAAAAGGAACCAAATGCAATGAAGTGCAAGAGGCATCACTAGAATCCAATTTTTTTGATGAGTTGCTATATCACAATCAAAATTTTTTTATATCCTACTAGTAGTGACATAGTGCCTAAATGAAAAATATAGAAGACGATGGCTTTTGAAAAATTCTTTGACCATGAAAGTTCCTGAATGAAATTGTGGACATGCATTTTGATTACTGTGTCAGAGGTATTAATTATTATAATCATGTTTGAAAAATAGAGCTTTTCCCATCATCGAATTTCATTTGTATTCATGAGGTCACTATGTCGTGACTAGATAAATAATGGGTCTTACTAGTAGTGACATAGCGCATTGCCAAAAATTGAGAAAAATGGGAGATTATGAAATACATGGGTGCCAAAATTCCTATCATTAAATTTGGTCATGTGACTTTATTTATTTTTTAGAAGCATTGATTTTGGTAATGATGGTGGAATTGGAAAAATTTTCTTGGCACTAGAATCTCTAAAGCCTTAAAGAGGTCACTATGTCGTAGTCAGAAAATGAAAGAATCCCACCATTAGTGACATAGTGTCTTGATGAAAAAAAAAATGCAACAACAATTCCATGAGGTAGGTCCCAAATATCTATTTCATTAGACATGAATCATGCAATCTTTTGGACAAGGTGGCATCTTGCTAGAAACATGTATGCACCAAAATTTTTAAGAGATTCGAAGGGTGCTATGTCGCAACTAGAAAATCTTTGTGTCTTGCTAGTAGCAACATAGCACCTAGCCTAAAAATTTGCATGTGGTAGGACCTAAATCATGTGGTGTTACAACTAGGATTCAAATGTTAAGTTACATGCTAGCTTGTTAGGGCATTCCCATGTTAGCAGTAACATGGACCCATGTCCAAGTCAGAAGTTAAATGAAAGATTGTGATCGTTCGATCAAGATTAGATCAATGATCATCACTAAGCCACTATGAGAAGTTGTGCAATGTTTACCCAATGAAACATAGTGACTATGGGACCCACCATAGTTTATACAACTCTAATACTATTTCATCCCTCACCATTTGATCAAAATAAAATCTATGGCTATTACTTCATCACTATGGGGAGTTTCTCGAATGTTAAGGATAATGACATATCGAGTAAAGAAAATGGATAGGAGGCCCACCAAATTTGAATTAAGTAATGAATCAAACATCCTCCATTTGATTAAGATGAAATCAACAGTTGTCACTATATCACATAGGCAATATGCTCACTCTTTATGTATAGTGAGATAGAAATTAAGTGACACATGTCCTCAAGGATTGGTGGGTCTAGTTGAAAACATTAGCAATGAAGGAAAGGTTTAGGTGGAGAGTTTTCATTGGTTTGACTGCCAACATGTCAAGTGAATAATGAGTCATCCCTATTTTTGCTCCTGGATTGTAAGATTTTCTAAGATTGACGGTCTAAATTTAAGCATAGAATATGGTGCCACTCTATTTCCCTTATAGTTCATTTATGAGGAATAAAAGCTTCACATGCCAGAAAAAAATAGAGTATATTGCAAAAGATCTCACCATTTTCATTTCACGTGAACATGATTTCAAGCTTTTTGAGCAGAAGAAATTAGCAAAAATTGGTACTATCTTTAATTGAGATGTGAAACAATTTCTTTTTGCACCCAAAACATTGTAGAGTTACAAAGAAGAACTAGAAAAAGGTCAAGTAAGTTCATGTGTTCTATTTTCTCCATAGCATTTTAAGTTTTCTACAAATTGTAGTAAATATGCCTCTAAAGGTGTTCTCTAGGTAGGAGGATTATTTGTCTAGAAATATCCATGATGACTTGCTTGAATTGCTCCTTGAATCTACTACTAAAACTATTCAAGTTAAAAAGTTAACTTTGTTAAACCCTAGGCTCAAAATCAAAGATGGGATATATGACAAGGGGAACTAGGTCTAGGATGCCAAAACTTCTCAATCTAGTCTTTCTTTATTCAAGAAATGGTTTTTAGAAAGAAATTTATTTGCCCCACATGCCAATATTTGGAATTTTCATTTAGGAAAGTTAGTTGTTCCAAGTGTTTTTATGGATTACGACCTCCTCAAAGTTGTTGCAAAAAATTATGATCGAGCAATTAGAGTGGTGAGAAGGATTCATGGTGAAATACTGATCACAATAAACTCAGAGGAAATTCAATAGGTATTTGGTTTAGGGCCTTTGACAGACTAGCATGTGTCCATTGACCTGAAAGAATTAGAAAAGGAATATATGTCAAAGAAGGATGCAGTCAGGTAGGGTACACTAAGGGCTCATATAGGCAAAATTGGAAAATTTCCAGCGATAATAGCATCCTCTAGGGAACCCATCAAAAGGGTGTATTTCAATACCAGGGCTATGGAGGCATACATGACTCTATGTAGCATTTTTGGTAAGGATGAAGAGGAGTTTGTTCTTGTAGGTTTTATGTACATGATCACTCAAATTTCATCTTTTGGTGTGGACATTATTTTTCATTTTGCCTCCTATTTAGCCAAAGAAATTCACAATGGCCTAGTTGGGATTGCGAAGGGCAAGGTGGAGAAATTTTTTGGTCACTATTCATTGTTAATGCATATGTTTTTGTTCAAAGGAGAAACATATTTTGGTAAAGAAATGAAATTGAATAGAGAACATGATGGGGAAGCACTACCAGGCTAATTATGGAGTGTAGATATGACCTAGGAAGCAGAAAAGGCTAGTTTTGTCAGGTTTGATATGTACTTTTCTTTCAAATTGAGGTGCCTATTATTAAGTGACAGTCCCAGAGTACCTAAGGCATTGGAAAGTCTTATTAGGCCCCTAGACAATCCTATTGGTTTAAAAGTTTCACATAACTGGGGAGATATCATCCCATATTCAGTCTCAACTATTGTTAGGATTTATGGTTTCAAAGGTACTCTCCATGTGTGTTGCCTTACCAAGTGCCTTCAAAGGTAGGAGTAGCAAAATTTTTGTGGCAGCTAGGAGGATTAGAGGAAACTTATTTTTTGAGAAGGAAAAGAGGGTTAATCTTCCCAACTTGCACTTTAGCCCACCAATTTGTAATCACCAAAGGGGGTTTGCTTTCTCTGCATAAAATATTAGATCAATATATGACAGCTATTTCTCATCCCCATTTTTGTGATACTAAGGGATTCTATAACTTAGCCTTTAGGCACTAGATCAAGCTTGGCAAGATTGAACATGAATTATATTTTCCTAAGATATAATACGAAATGAGTTCTCCTTGCAAAAATAGGAAACCAAGAAAGAAAAATGGAAATTATTTTGAAGAGTTTTGGATTTCATTCATTGTTTTGATAAGGATTATAGTCCTCTAGGTAATGCCATCACAAAGGCAAATAGAATAAATAATCTCATGATTACTTTCCTTGAAACAATGGAAGCTATGAATGAGAAAAAGATTTTTTTAATTAATTCTTTTCTAGATAAAGCTAAGGAAGTGATGAGGAGATTGGGATTGACTCCCAATCTAGGGGCAAGATAGTTGACTGTCCAAAAAAGGCTAGCATACACTATCATTCAAAATAAAAAGACGACTATGGATAAAGGAAAACAAATAATTGGATCCACTAGTGTTGTCTAGGAAGAGAGACCTCCTAAACCATCCCTTAAGAGGCAAAAAATAATAAAAGATCAAGGTCCTCACATTGAGGAATATTCACCTTCCCAATCCCCTCTAAGGATTGAAGAGGAACTACTCACTAGGGAGAAAATTGAACAACAGGGGTCCCAAGGAGGAATTTTCATTACCCAAGTAGAAATAGATGAAGGAAATCCCCAAGAGCCTCCTATGCCAAGCCTAGAGTTGATAGTAATAGATTTCAAAGGAAGGGAATTAGACCCTGTAATAGAGCAAGCTAGTCGACATTTTTTGTCAAATGATAGTTTTGTCCAGTCTAGAGCTATCCACTAGTTCGCATAGAGAACAAACATAAGAAAAGTTGAATAAAGATGTAATAAGTTAAGAATAGAGCATCCAAAGTTGGAGGAGGTAGCCTTGCAAAATTAGGTAAAAGAAAAGATGATGCAAGAATTCCAAAGTATAACTCCTAAAGAGAGAAGGCAAATGGTAAAAGCATCAAATATTTTATTACTACCCAATTGAGATATAGTTGATGCTCTAATTTTTAATTCTATTTCAAATAAATTGGACTTACAAGACCAAAATAAGAAAGAATTCATAGGTACTACATTTAGTGAGGACTAGGCTACTTTGGTTATATGGTCATTAAGGAAGGGATCAAGGGTTGTCTCATCATAGCTAGATGACACTAGTTTAATGGGAAATATCATTGTAAAAAGAGTAGCAAATACCTCCCATGTGTAGGTAGCTCACATGGGTTTTGGAACATCTCAACTTGTTTTGGTCATTGCAAAAAAGGAAGAAAAGACAATGTTTGAACTATAGACTAAGTATGAGAGAGTTTTGGAGGCCTATAATAAAGAAGTTTAGAAAAGAATTGAGCTTGAAAATAAGGTAGTGGGGAGGTCTTCTAGGCCAAGAATCACATATCCTCACCCTCTAGTGGAACCTTTTAAATCCACTCCTCTCATAGAAATGCCAGATACCCCACAAAGGACACAATATTACACTGCTAAAGACTTTGAAGAAGAAAAGAGAAAGCCATGGGCATTACATGTAGATCTGAATATACAATATGAAGATAAACTGAGAAAGGCTCTCATGTATCTAGTAGATAAAATCGAATCAACATTCTTTTAGGATCAATTAGCAAGAGTAATAAGCATATGGGAAGAGATGAAAACCCATGAAGAGACATTGAAACCCATTGTCAATAAGTGGGTAAAAAGAAGAAAATAAATTACTTTTTTATGTTTCTCTATTATAAGGTCTACCCATGACCATATTGAAAAAACATTTGATGTTGCTCATGATCTATTAGATTTTGATGATACAAGAATTGCACTATAGTTGAAGGTTGTTTCTCATCTAAGCAAGTATAAGAGTGAGAAATTTGATTTATTCCCTCATGCTTTAGATGGAAAGAATAAATTAAAGAATAAACATGAATGGGCTAAGGAATTGGATGAATTATTCTATTTAAGAATGAATAAAGTCATCAATGAGAAAGGACATGCTTGGTGGGCCACCATGATAGAGGAGTTGGTGAAGGTCCAATTATTCTTTGATTCTTTAAAAAAAGATTTTGATAGTATTAATAGGGAATCTAAGTACGTGCTTGAGAAGCAACATGATATTCTACAATTTGATTGGCCAAATGACACACTTTTTGACAAGTGGATGGTAGATATTGCTTCCGATGAATAGTTGGAAGAAGTTGAAATAGATGATGATGAGGTGCAGGAGGATGAAGTACAGATTGTTGATATAACAACACCAAATTAGAGAGAGGACAAGGATAAAGTTCAGCAATCAATTTCAGTTATAGGTTTGGAGGCCCATGATGTGGACATGACAAAGGAACAAACAAGAGTAAAAGTAGTTTTATCAGTTTATGATGAAAATAGTGAAAAATCTGGGGTAGAAATTGATTTGCAAGTGCTACAACAAGATTCATCATTGGCCAATATAGTAGCTACATATGCCAAAGATTTAGAATAGTAGTGGCCAACAAAAGAACCAATAGCTTGTGAAGATGTAATAGAAATGGGACCTACCAAAGAATTACTTGATGTATTAACTTTTTGTCACACAAAGTTTTTGTCCTTTTGTGACTATTTGCAAAGTGTAAATACCTTTTGTAAAAGGACACCTATCAGTTCTCTATGCTTGAAGCTTGTTGCATCTCACACTATATAAGTGAGATTCCAAGGCTAGAGAATGGTCTAATTTCTAATACAATTTGAGTCTATATTGAGTATGGTTCAGTCCAGTTTGATGTATACAAGCTTATGATGTATTTTCTCTATAAATACTTGGAAATAAATTGATATCGTAGGGTCTAGTGTCTTGTCTTTAGAGTTTTATTAAAATTGTATGCAAATCTTAAAAATGAGATTAATACAAATTGAACTGTTCCCATATCTATTATCACTAAAAAAATTCTCCTTTGTTATTACTTGGTTATTATGATATTGTATGAGCAAAGCTTGTCCACTTGAATGCAATTCACTTAGGTTGGATGTCAATTCATTATTGCTATTGATTCAATGAATTAAATAAATTCTTTAGTAAATTTTGTGGGATTTCTATGGTAGTATAAAGGATATCTATAAGAATGAATTCTAGTAAGAACTACTGATAATATTTGTTGTAATGCAACAAATCATATCTATAAATTGTAGTATACTTTGAATCCTAATGGAATAGGCACTGATCTAGTTAATCTAGTCTACAAATAGGTAGATCATGAGTAAGCATCAAGTTTAAAATCAAAATCAACTTTATTTTACTAATTGAAGAGTTTCAAGGGTGGTCGACACTTGTTTGCATGTAATTTTTAAGTAGTAGCTAGCTACTATTGCTGGGAATACTTGCAAATTGGAGAAGAGTTGAGACCAAATCTATTTATAAGGGGTGTATATCATTTGGAAGTGTCAAGAAATGGATAAACTATATATATGTCAAGGATAGAAGATGAGAATTAGAATAAAACTAATTAAATTCTCATATAACAACATTTATTCTGAATCATCCTTTAGTTATACCCACCTTGGTTCTGCAGAGCCTAAAGAGTAGAAAGCGAGTCTTAGTTTTGTTGAAGTTGGATCCAAATGGTTTACACATATAATTGTTGATAGGAAGTAGCTAACCCTTAGATTATGTGGGTATTATTATCTTGGTATTAAACCTTTGTTGATTCAATAGTTGAAAAACACTAACAAAATGGCAACTCTAATGGGGAGTTGTCCAACACAAGTGTAAAAAGTACTACAGTGTTTTTGGTCTTGTTATGTATGTATTTGTCAGGTTTTTTGGTATGGCTCATGGTTATTGTGGACATGTTTTAGTGACAAACCTTGAGAATTTAAAAAGGGAAAAAGAAAATCAAATGCCACAGATTAACACTTATGTATACAACCCTTCCAAGTGTCTTATTTGTCAAGCAAGAGTTGTAGTCTTATGATCTTTTTGATTGGTTCATCTATATATTATCTTGTGTCCTTTCCCTAAAGTCAAGAGTAATTTTAATTTTTGTATTTCCCCTAGTGTAGGGTGGTGACTCAGTCAAGGTTTTGAAGCTAGTGCTTATTTGATAAATAAAAAATATGGCTAACAAGAGAAAAAACACAAGAGCTTACACAAGAGCCAATCTTGATGTACCAATGTATACTAATTTACCTCAAGGTGGTATGAAGAACCTAAATAAGAAAAATGTAGAACCAAATCCCACCTGAAAACCAAGATGTAGTGTGTCAATCAATTCTCAATACCAACTAGTGGTAGGGAGAGAGTCCTCTTCACTCAGCTCTGAATAAAAAACCATAAGGCTTTTAGGAGGAATATTCAGTACCCTATTACCAGATGAAAGAACATATCAAGATAAAGATATGTCACTAGTAGGAAATGCATCCCCTAGGCCAAATATGATATTTGAGATGAATCATAGGCTAGGACTTAGGAGTTCATTTAGGGATCGTTTTTATCCCAAAGTTGTCCCCTACATGGAAACTAATCTTATAGACCTAGATGATCCTACCAATTCAAAAGCTACTTTCACAGATCCTAAGGAAGTATGATCAAAGATAGGAGTTTTGAAGAAGTGGGTTGCTAAGGAAGAAGCTAAACATGCTTGTCTTTAAAAGGAGAGAGAACAAGCCTAGATACCCCTATTGAAAGAGATAATTTTCTTAGAAGGATGGCTGCCTTAAAAGAACAAAATAAGAAGTTAGAAGAAATAACTCAAATCCTTCATGCTAATGTCTTTGGAGATGTAGATAGCTTGAGAGCCAAATTTTAGGAGCAAGAAAAAATCCTAAGCCAAAAACAAGAACCTGTTATTTCCCAGGTTCAACCCTACAAGCCTATCTAGAGTAACCAAGTAGAACCCACTGTCAAGAAGATAGATAAAGGAAAGGGAAAAGCTATAGGAATTTAGATAAATGAGCCTCAACCAACAAACAATAAATCTATAAACCCTCGAATGTCAAAATTAGACCCAGATCTAGAAAAGGCTAGGAAAGAGAAAGAAGACCTTGCAAAAGAACTTGAAAAGGTTGAGAATGAAGCCCAAGCCAAAGAAACTAGGAGGAGAATCTAGTTCATAAAGTCTAATTCTACATTGTCTTCATGGCTAAATTTGTCTACCCCAGCTACAACTTCTATAACAACTTGTGGTCTAGTAATTCCAACTTAGGGAATATCTTAATCTACCCCTACTTCATCATCCACCATTAGTACTCAAGCCCATATTGTCCAACCTCAACAATCTCAAGGTGTTGTTCTTAACCAAGCCAATGTAGCAAGCACCTTAAATTTTGTTGGTTTTTAGAAGAAACCCATCTGCATGGAAAAATATAGAAAAAATTCATTTGTAAGTATCCCTGATGCTCCACATCCTATATCTTTTGATTTAAGAGATAAAGTTGTCAAGTTCTCAAGAAATAATGTTGTTACTAGTGAAGAGCACTTAAGTGTTTTCATAGATATGCTAAATGACTTTGAAGTTGAACATGAGGATGTGGTGATGAAGTTATTTTTTCATTCACTAAGGATGCAAGGGATTGGTTCAAAAGGTTACCTGATGACAACATTAGTTCATGGGGTGATTTGGAAAAATTATTCAAAGAACAATATGGAGATAATACTAAATGTTGAATTTATGTTGAATAATTTCAATAACATCAACAAGAACTCTAATGAATCTACTTTTGACTTCAATGTAAGATTCCAAAAGGTTATGTACAAATTGTTCCAGGTTATGAGGTTGAATGAGGATGTTTCTCTTACAACCCATTTTAATGCTTTTAATAACAAGATGGATTACCAGTTGAGGGATGAAGATCCTAAAACTTTGAGAGATTCTTATAATATTGTAGTGAATATTGAAAATAATAGGAAAGCATCTAGCAAGCTTGGTAGGGGAGATGATCCAAAGTTGTTCAATCCAAAAAATAACAATAAGAAAGAAGTTGATAAAACTCCTGCAGGTAAGAAATCTAAAGAAGCCACAATAAGTTAGGTATTGGAACTGTTAAAAAAAATGAACCCAACTACTTTCAATATATATATAAGCCAAATGTTGGTGAGAAATCCGTAGTGAAAAATAACAACTTCAATAGACAACCCAAAATGTAGAATTGCCCTTATACCACTCAATGGAAGGATGGTAAGCCAATACCTAGCCAAACCTAGAATGTAAAAAACAAGGGTACACCAGATCCTTTTCAAAAATGTTCTATTAATATGAATGATGATGTGCCATGGTGTATCATTTTTCAATCACCCCACTCTTTAGAGTATTGTGCAATTGCTTAGTCATTTGTTTCAGATTATAGTACACAAAATGAGGAGGAAGAACAAGAAAAAGGCCATGATGATGTAAGTTTTAACATGGTGAGCATGTGTAGTGATTTTGTGGATTCTAATTTGGAAGAGACTGAAAGTGATCTTGAAAATAAGAAAATTGCCTATCAGTTACACTATCAACAAGTATTCTTAGACAATGAAGGGTATGATGAAGATCAGGTATGTGCTACATCTTCTAAAGTTTCATGTGAAATTAAAAATTACTTCTAAAGAGGAAATTGATAGGATAACTCCAAACATTATCTCCCAAGTACATATCAATTAAAATTTGAGAAACTGAATAGTTAACAATGATATTGCGTGTTGGTGTTTTAAAACTACTAAACAACACAATGTTCAATACCAAATTGATATTAATCACACAAGTTAAGGATTAGATAATTACTATTAATAGTCACATGTGTAAAACACTTCAACCAAACTTCAAAAAAACCAAGGGTGGTTTTCTACTCTTTAGGCTCTGCAAAACTAGGCTGGGTATACCCAGGGTCTGTTTCAAGGTTGGAAGCTACTATATGAGAATTATTTTATTTTCATTCTGATTTTCATCTCATATCCTCTAATACATGCATAAATCTGACATTTTGAGTAAACACATCCCATATAATAGATTTTGTCAAAATTCTTCTATAAATTTGCAAGTGTTCCCAACAACAGTGGCTGACTAAGGCTAAAATATTTTGTGCAAACAAGTGCTAACCATCTTTTGGAATCTTCAAGAAATGTAAATTAAAGTTGATTGTGATTTTAGAATTGATGCTTCTTCATAGTATATTTATTCTGCATACTATGTAAATTTTGATCAGTGCCTATTCTATTGGAATTCAGAGTCTACTTCAATTCATAGATCTAATCTATTGCATTACAACAAATATTGTCAGCAATTCTTACTAAAGTTCATTCTTACTGACATCTTTTCTATCACCATGACCATCCCATAAAATTCATCAAAAAAATTTACTTAATTCATTGAATTTATAGTAGTAATGAATTGATATACAGCCTAAAAGAATTACATTCAATTGAGCAAGCTTTACTTACACAATCTCAAAATAACCAGGTAACAGCTAAGGAGATAAATTAAATAAAACCTGATATGGGGATAGCTCAATTTTTTAAAATTAATTTTACTTAAAAAATTTATACAATTTTTGTAAAATCAGAATGATGCAGGAGCATCCAGAGGTATAAGGGCAATCCTGTGTCACCCAAAAAAAAATGTACTTAGGCTTAGTTTCTATTTCATGTCTTTACATTTTTGGATACCCATTTGGCTCAAATAAAGGTTCCAACTCTCATAGTTCAACTATCAGTGCATTTGAAAATCCCAAAAAAATAGGAGCATGCAATTTGGCCACCTTTTTGGTGACCTAGAAGGTGTGACTTGGCCAGATGAATGTAATTGAGATTTAGAGCATTCTAGAAAAAGAATCAGGTCAAAAGGCCCCACGGTTTGAAAGTTATTGCAGTTTTTTGGGTTTTGGAGACCTCCTAAGAATGCTTCAAAGTCAGGTTTGGGGCATTAAATGACCTCAAAAAGGGTCGAAAAATGGGGGAAAAGCTAGGCTTGTCCATAGGGCTATAGAGCACTTTGAGAGCTTTCCGAAAATGTAAACAGTTTGTCAATCGGAGCTACGGTTCAAAAGTTATGCCTCCCGGAAGTTCGGCTACCGTTTCTGGATTCTTCTAGATTTGCACCGACTTCTAACACAGTTTTTGGAACCTTCTATTTTGTCAGTGGATGCCTACTAACACTTTCTAGAATGTACTCCTAGTCCTTAACCCTTCGGGGTCTATTTAAGGAGATTTTTGGCATTGTAAAAGGCAGTTCGGATTGGAGCTTGAGAGGAGGTGCTAAAAGGAGAAATATTCTCTAGATTTATGCTATTGTAAGCCCGTAGGGCATATTTTGAAGTTTATTTTCTCTGCACTATTTGTACCAGCTTATTTTCTTAGTTAATATAATTCCCCCTTTCTATTGTGTCTATTCTATTGTTGGGTTGTGTCTCCATCACAGAATGACCTTAGAAAGAGACACAAAGATCATTCCATATTGATGCATTCTTAGAAAACATGCAAAGAAAATACATTATAAAGTTTTGCTCAAATACTGGATTGAAAACATCCTAAGTGTAATACAAAAAATGCATTAGAAATTAGACACTTCTGTAGCCCTGGAATCTCACTTATATAATGTGAGATGCAACAAGCTTTAGGCATAGATAACTGATAGGTGTCCTTAAAAGATATTTGAATTTGTACAATGGAAAAAGAAAAAACTTTATATAATATAAGGGTAACAACATATCATTCTCTTGGTAGGCCCCTCTTTTTATTACATCTTTAGAATATTACAAGCTCTATGATAGGCTTCTTTGTCATTCAAATTCATTAGAGTATGTAGACATTAGGCTTGCCAATGATGAGTTATTCTTTAATGCTTGTAGCTTTACTTTAATTCATGGTTTTTCAAGGTCAACATCATGAACTATTAAAAAAACCTTTATCTATGAATCCTCTTGTGCCACATCATCAATTGGGACCATGATGCTTTCATCCTAGGTTGGTTGCTCCTTTTTGTCCTAACTTGCATGTTCTAATGCATCATCTACTTGGCTTTCTTCCCGGTCAGCAACTATAACTGGTTGGTTTATTTCCATTGTTGAGAGTGACTGCTCTATTTTGTCTCTTTCTTTTCTAGGCACTGATGGAAGTGAATCGATGATTTTTGATTCATCTTAATGTATCTCTTCATTATCAATTTCAACTTCCTCTAACTATTCACCAGAGAGAATATCTGCCATCCACTTGTTATAAATTGTGTCATCTGAACAATCAAATTGAAGAATATCCTGTTGTTTCTTGATGATATATTCTCCTTCTTTGTCAATAGTAACAAAATCTTTCTTTAAAGAATCAAAGAATAATTAAACATTTACCATTTCTTCTATAGTTGTGGCCCACCATGCTTGCCTGATTTCATTAATAACTTTATTCATTCTTAAACAAAACAAATCATCAAGTTCCTTAGCCCATTCATCTTTACTTTTCAAATTACTCCTTTTATCTAGGGTATGAGGAAATAAGCTAAACTTTTGGCTCTTATATTTGTCTAAGTAGCCAACTATTATTCTTTGCAAACAAACCCTCCTATCATCAAAATTTGGTAGATCAACAACAATATCATAAATTCTTTCAATTTGATCATGAGATGATCTTATGATAGAGTAGCATAAGAGTGTCACTTCTTTCCTTCTCTTTTTCTTCTCCCATTTATTCACAATAGGATTTAAAACCTCCTCATTTGCTTTTAATTCTTCCTAGATGTTTACAACCCTTGTTAATTGGTCATAAAACAATGGCCATTCAATCTTATCTGCCAAGTATGTAAGAGCCTTTCTCAATTTATCCTCATATTTTGCATTTAACTCTACATGTAGTGCCCACAGATTGCTTTTTTCTTCTTCAAAATATTTTTTTGTGTAATATTCTAGAATTTGGGGTGTATTTGGTATTTCTATGAGGGGGGTGGATTTGAAGGGTTCAACTGGGGGGTGAGGGTATGTTATTCTTGGCCTTGTGGATCTCCCCATTAGTTTGTTCTCAAGATCAATTCTCTTTTTAACTTCCTTATTGTAGGCCTCAAGAATCATTTCATATTTACTTTGTAGTTCAAATATGGCCCATTCTTCCTTCTTAGTAGTGGCCAAAAGAAATTGGGATGAATCTACATTCTAATGTGCTGCATGCACATGAGAGGTATCAACCACTCTCCTCACAATGATGTTTCCTATTTGTCCTAATTCATCTAACTGTGATGAAACAACCCTAGATCCCCTTCTCAGTGATCACATGACTAGAGTAGCTTGATCTTCACTGAATGAAGTCCCTGCAAACTCATTTTTACTAGGGTCTTGTAATTCTAATTTATTAGAAATAGAATTGAATATCAATGCATCTACAATATCCCAATTGGGTAACAATAATATATTGGAAGTCTTTACCATTTGCCTCCCTTCTTTACGGGTTATGCTCTTGAACTCTTGCATCATTTGTTCCTTTATTTAGTTTTGGATAGGGGCTTCATCCATTTTTAGATGCTCTGCTTTCAATTTTTTTCATCTTTCCTCAAAATTACTCATATTTTCCCTCCATGCAAATTGATGAAAAGCCCTTTATTTTACCAAATTGTAATTAGACAAAAATTGATGACTTGCATATTCCAACATAGGGTCCAATTCCCTTCCTCTATAATCTACAACTGTTAATTCAAAACTTGGTACTAGAAGCTCCTAGGGGTCACCTTCATTTATTTCTAATTGTGTCACAAAAATTCTCCCTTTTGATCCCAACTACTCAACTTGCTCTTTAGTGAGCTGTTCCTCTTCAATCCTCAAAGGGGTCTATGAGGGTGAGTACTATTCAACATGAGGATCCTCTTCCCTTATTATCTTTCTCCTTTTTAGGGAGGGTTCAAAAGACCTCTCTTCCAAAACAACACTAGTGGACACCATTATTTGTTTTCCTTTGTCCACAGTGGTCCCTTTATTCTAAATAAAAATATAGCTTGGCCTTTGTTGGATAGTTAATTGACTTGCCCCTATATTGGGAGCAAAACCCAATCTTCTCATCACTTCCCTGGCCTTATCTAGGTAAAATCTAATAAAGAATTGTTTTTATTCATTCATTGCCTCTATTATTTCAAGAAAAGTATTCATAAGTTTTCTTATCTTATCTACATTTGTATGTCCATTTTCCAAAGGACTATAATTTGGATCAAAACAATGAGTGAAATCCAAAATTTTAGAGAAGACTCTCCAGTTTTATTTTCTAGTCTCCTATTCTTGCAAAGAGTACTCATTCCTTATTATATCTTCTAGAAAATAGAATTCATGCTCGATTTTTACAAGCCTAATTCTACACCTTAGAGCCAAATTATAAAATATCTTAGAATCACAAAAATGAAGCTGAGAAATAGCCATATTGTAGGGATCCAAAATTTTGTTCAAAGAGAGCCAACCCCCTATTATGATTACAAAATGATGGGCCACTTTGCAAGTGGGTAAAATTGACCTTGTTGATCTTTTCAACAAAAATATTTCCTCTACTCCTCCCAACTACTATAAAAACTTAGCTGCTCCTACCTTCAAGGGCACCTGGTAAGGTAATACATGAGGACTTACCTTAAAACCATAAATTCTAAAAATAGTAAAAATAAAGTATGGGATGATATCCCCCCAATTATGTGAAACATTCAAACCATTGGGGTTATCCATAGGCCTAATAAGACCCATTAGTGCCTTGAGGATTCTAGGATTATCACTCAATAAGAGGCATCTCATCTTTGAAGCAAAATACTTGTCAAATCTGAGAAAACTAGTATTCTCTACATCCCAAGTCATAGCTGCACTCCACAATTGGACTAGTAGTGCTTCCCCATTTTCCTCCCTGTTTAACTTCATTTCTTTAACAAAATATGTGGCTCCTTTAAACAAAAACATATGCATCAACAAAGAATAATGACCAAAAAAAATTTCCACCTTGCTCTTGGCAATCCCAATTAATCCACTATGGATTTCCTTAGCTAAGTAAGAAGTAAAGTCAAAAATGATGTCCACATCAAAAGGTGAAATATGAATAACCATATACATTAAATCCATGGGCATAAACTCTTGTTCATCTCTCCCAAAAACTCTACACAAGGTCCTATATATCTCTACAGCCCTGGAATTGAAATATGCCCTTTTGAAAGGTTCCTTGGAGGATGTTATTATTGTTGGAAGGGTTCCAATTTTACCTATATGTTCCTTCAATGCACCTTGCCTATTGTAATCTTTCTTGGATTTGTATTCTTTTTCTAACCCTTCCAAATCAATGGGCACATGGTAATCAGTGAGGGGCACTAACCTAAAAACTTCCCTAATTTCATTTGGGCTAACTTTAATTAGGGCCTAGCTATCGATTCTTCTTACTAACCTAATGAATTGGTTGTAGTTCTTTGCCATAGCTTCAAGAAGGTCATAGTCCATGAAAACACTAGGAACCACTAGCTTCCCTAAATCAAAATTCCAGACATTAGAATGTCGAGCAAAAAGGTTCCTCTCTGAAAATCATTTTTAAAATAAATCCAAACTAGTTTG
This sequence comes from Cupressus sempervirens, assembly GCA_028749045.1. Classification (NCBI taxonomy): domain Eukaryota; kingdom Viridiplantae; phylum Streptophyta; class Pinopsida; order Cupressales; family Cupressaceae; genus Cupressus; species Cupressus sempervirens. The sequence goes on from CM053793.1 coordinate 450,965,662, forward strand.
AGAGGTACTAGAATATCGAACCCAATTACCCTTATCATACAATCCATCTACTATTCTCAACCTAGGGTTTAATGAAGTAAGTTTTTTAACTTCCATAGTTTCAGTAGTGGAAATGGGAAACAACTCAAGTAAATCATTTTGGACATTCCTATCCAAGTAATTCTCCCAACTAGAAAATCTCTTTGTTGGAAGCATTTTGAATTATAACTTTGTAGAACTGAGACACTACAAAGATTATGATATGATTACTTACTTTAACCTTTGCTCATTCCTTCCTATAATTCTGCAATTTCCTCATGAACAATGGAAATTTTCTTCACACTCTAGTCAAGGTCAACACAACTTACTCAGTAATGGCTTTTTCTTAGAAAAATCTTGAAATATTTGTTCACATGGGATGAGACTGAGAAAATCTTTTGTATTATACTATGTTTTATTTTGCACAAGAAGCTTTTCATTCCTCATAAATGCACAGAGTAGAAAAAATAGAGTGGCATCATCTTTCCTTTTAAATTTGCACCATTAATCTTTAAAAAATCCTACGATCTAGGGATAAAAACAAAGCTGACTCCTCTTTCCTCTTAACACACTGGTAGTCAAACTAATGAAACACTTCCATTTTTATCTTTCCTTTGCTACTGGTGTTTCAGTTTGGACCCACTAATGACTATGTACATATGTCATCAAATCGCTACCTCACTATACATAACTTTTGAGCATCTTGCTAAAGTGAAGTAGCGACAACCATTGATTCTACTTTGATCATGTGGAGGACATTTGATACATCACTTAAGAGAAATATGGTTGGTCCCATATTTGGTACCTCACTATACATAACTTTTGAGCAACTCTTTATAGTATGATAGCAATGTACGTAGATTTGAAGTTGATCTGAAGGTGTGGAAACTGCATGAATTTATGAAGATGTGGTGGGTCCCTTATTTTCTACCTTTCATAATGTAAAAAGTGCAAATCTATCCATGGTGAGATAGCAAGAATCATTGATCCAAGCTTGATCTAACAATTAGAATATTTCATATGTTTTATGCATGGGGCGTGGGTCCAGGATATTGATGATGCAATAAAATCCTGCATAGCTAGCGTATAAAACCCTATTCTTATCCTAGTCACATTACCACATTGCTTGGGTCCCACCATGTGCTTATTTCATGGCATCTTGCTATGTCACTAATGGTGAGATGCCTAAACTTTTTGATAGTGAAGTAGTGAGCTCCGATGGTTCATGAAAGCTCAACACCAAAAGAATAATGGCAAGTCAAGTCACAATCACCCTCATTAAATGTTTTTGACATAATAGTCATAAATCACCATGCTACTTGGAAATATTTATGGTCACTAGAAAGTTTGGAGGCCATCGTGTTACATATTTCATAGCTATTTTCTATGTCACTACCGGTAGGGTGCTTAGTTTTTTTGATAGCAAAGTAGAGAATCATCGAAGAAACCATTATTTTGGTGACTTCTTTTGCTTGCTTTTTACTGGGTTCCATTTCCTGCTCTAATAGCTCTAAAAAAAGTGTACGTGATTGAATACTTTGGTTGCAACACAATTTTTGATCATCACACCTACATTTTACGGCCTCGTCCTTTAATTTTGCAGTATTCGCTACCTTGCTATACATAAAAGGTGCACTTCTTGCCATAGTGAGATAGTGACTACCATAGATCTTACCAGAATCAAATGATGAGGAACACAAGAGAAAAAGGCCACTTGGGGGCATGGTAAATTTTAAATGAGTACGAAATATGTGTAGAATTTTATTTAAAAGATTTCATGCCAAATTTTTTTAAAAATGAATGAGACATAAGGTTTAACAAATATTTTCAAAGGCTAGCCAACCTAAAGGACTAAAAAACCAGAAACCCTATTCACCATTAATGGATTCAATCTAATTTTTTGTATTTGGTTAGGCAAATTTTATCATGAAAAAAATTAGACCAACAGTGGCTCTATCTAGGGACATTGAAATATGTAGATTCAAATGAGGGCTCAAAATTTCTATGAAAAGCAGACCACCCAAACTCCCTACAAACTAACCACAACTAGGAGAAAAACAAAACATAGGAAAACTATATACAAGAAACTAAACAAAGGCAAAGAATTTACAAATGTACAAGAAAACCATAAACTACTATTCATGGAATAAGCAAGTATTTTTTCAAGAAAAATACCTCTTCAAGAATTGTCCATGAACTAGAAATTCAAGAATATTGTCTAACAAATCTTTGAGAACATAAGAGTCTTCTCCCCAAGTATTTTCAATCAAATAGGGACCTAACCATATAGGATCAAATTTACCACATTTTCCTTTATCTTCAATTCTAACATTCCACATTAAGACTAAATCTCCATTTTCAAACTTTTTACTCATTTTCCTTTTATCATATAATGTCTTAACCTATAGTTGTAGCTTTTGATTCCTGAGAGATGCTTCTCTTCTAGTTTCTACTAACCCTACAAGCTCATCTAGTATTTCTTGCATATCATCTGTAATATCTTCATCATATAATAGGATGTAATTATAGAGTCCTACTAAGTTATTTTGAGGCATCCTTGCCTAAACTCCATATACTAGATCAAATGGGGCTACTCCAATGGCCTTCTTCACAATCACTCTGTCAGCCCATATTGCTAGTTGCAACTTGGAATCCCATGCCTTCTTGTTATCATCCAAGGTCCTCTTAATGACTTTTAACAAGCTTTTATTTGTGGATTCAGCTTTTCCATTTCCTTGTGGATGCTATGATGAGGATGTTGATCTTTTAATTCCATATTTGTCAAAAAAAATTATGAATTCCTTAGACCTAAAGAACATTGCATTATCTATTACAATTCTCTAAGGGAAACCAAATTTGGAAATAATATTATTTAGCCAAAAACTATTGAAAACTTTACTAGTTGTATTTCTTGTAGTGATAGCTTCTACCCACTTTGTGAAATAATTAGTAGCAACTAAAATCTAGGAATGGCTAGTACTAGATTTAGGAGAGATCTCACCTTTGAAATCCATACCCCATTGCTGAAAAGGTGCTTGAACCTCAACTGGCTTCAAGGGAGTATTACCTGAGAATTTTAGTTTTCCAACAAACCTTTGACAAGAATCACAGTTTCTAACCATGGTTTGAGTATCTCTAAAAAGGGATGGCCACCAAAAGCCAACTCTCATCACCATGTGTGTAGCGGTTTTAGCCATATAATGTCCCCCACAAACTCCAACATGCATTTCACTTAGGATTTCTTTACCCTTTTCTTGATCAACACATTTAAGTAATATCCCTTCAAAGTTTCTCCACCACAAGCTACCTTGGATAATTATGTACCTGGTGGCTTGTAATTTAGTGTCCCTCTTCTCATTTTCAGTCAAGTAAAGTGGAGCTATCATATGTTGTAGATAGTGGATAACATTTGCATACTAGTCATTGTGATCCATGTCACATAAATCAGATTTGAGGTCATCTATCACCATATTTATCTTATTAGCATCCAAATTAGATTGAGCCTTGAGTCTAGCTAAACCTTGACCTCTTACCAATTTTTTTATTTGTATCTCAATATTGAACTCTTGGATCCTATTGATCCACCTACACCTTCTTCTTGATGCTTCTTGTTGAGAAAAAATATCCTTTATAGTAGCACTGGGCACAAATGTAATGACAATAGCTCCTATCAAATAGCATATGAATTCCTTAATAGCCTTTACTAAATCATATACTTTTTTTCATTTATCTCATATTTTAATTCAGTAGGTTGTATTGACTTGCTGAAAAAAGAAATGGGTTGTTCATATCCCTCCTCTTTTTTTTGCAACAAAACTATAGCTACAATGTAGAAGGATACAAAAGAAAATATGTTCATTGCCTTAGACTGGGGCATTCTTTATAGCAATCTTAATATCCTGGAATGCTTGCGAAGGTTCACCATCTCAGTTGATAGTAGCCCCTTTCTTGAGCATTTTAGAAATAGGTCTACTAATCTTAGCAAAATTTGTAACAAATCTTCTTAGAAAATTAACTTGCCCAAAGAAATATTGATTTCCTTTTACATTCTTTGGCTTAGGGACCTTATCAATGGCTACTACTCTTTCAAAGTCTATCTTTACCCCATCCTTTGATACTATATGTCCCAATAACTTACCTTCAATTATCCCAAATGCACACTTCTTGTTGGAGTTGAGGAAAGCCAACTCCGAAGACGCCAAGATCACCTGCATGCGAACCTGTCAAAGAGAAGCCATAGAAGGGAAGGAACATGGAGCATGGGCAAAAACCCTAAACGGATATGAGAGCCAAAAATGCAAACACAATAAGAAATGTATTTACAATAAGAAATGGCTTTTTGATCTGAAAATACAATGAGAGAGAGCCCGAATATAAAGAGCTCATGGAAGCTTGTAGAACAAGCTGGAAGGAGGTAGAAGATAAGATTGACAACTCAGCACACATCCACAAAAAGTGGAATATGCTAAAAAAGGAGAAAACTCCCGAGTTGTCAACAACTAACCACTACATGCATTAAATATAAAATATTAAATGAATGCATGACCTAAGTAAACTTAAGCAATAGAATAAATAATTAAATATTAATTATTTACTCTAACACCCCCCCTTAAGTGCAACTTAGGGAAATGCCTTAAGCTCACAAAGCTAAGATGAAATGCATAATGGGTCCTGGCAATGAGGCCATTTTAGGTACCCAAGTACAATGCAAGAAGAAACGAAACCTCTGTAATCGGGGAAAGAGAGAAAACCACATGGGAAAAACCCTCCCCTAAAAAGAGGTAAGAACCCAGTGAAGAGCTGAAGAAGTCTCCAACTAGGGAAAATTGTCCCCTAAATCAGGAACAATGAGTGATCATGAAGAAGTAGCATCACTGAAGCATGAAGAAGTTGCAAATCTGTCAAACTGCTGATCTGAAGAAACCTCCATGGAAGAAGAAGGCACGAACCAAGCATGTCTATATGGTAGATGATCCATCTCACCGAAATGCATAGGTAGCCAGCCACTGCAATCGCCTTGTATGTAGGATCAACCACTGAATACATAGTTCACACTATCGAACCATCGAACCATGGATGCATTAGAACACAGCATAATCCCCCCTTAATGCAGACGGGGTGTGATGATAGGAAACTAAGAAGGTGAGCCAAAATCTTCTGCAAACGAACCAAGAACGAGGAGAGAGGAAAAAAGGTACAGACACTGATAAAGACACGGTCTAACTGACTCTGCATGGGCTAATGTCGTGGAAGGGACACTCACTTGACAAAGGGAGAATGCCTAAAATAGCAAACAAATAATCCCCCCCATGGTGCTTTATGAAATAGTGCAAGTACACCTGACTCAAAACAACGTTCATGACTCCCAGAATGTAAAGGTGACAGTTTATCTCAGTGCGAAAAAGAAAAAGTGCTTCAAAAAGATAGCTACAATGATCAAAACTGAAAAAGAGCTGAACCAAAAGAAAGTACAGCCGAAAATAAAGCAAACCATGCCAGGAAAACGATCCTCGGGCCTAAAACACTCAAAATATCAACCATAGAGCAAAAATGCCAAAACTATGATAGAAAGAGAAGAGGCCAAAAGTGAGGAAAAAAGATGATAGTTCTGAAAAGTACACAGAACCAGCTTTCCAGAAATATTAAGTTTTCAAAAAACAGGCATGGGACGCAAAAGATATGCATGCCGGAGTCAAAAACAGGACTTCGGACTTCAACAGAAAAAACAACTAATAAAAAAGCATCAAAACCTAAAAATACCTGCACCAAAATCTCCATCTTAGAACCAGCTTTCCGGTGCTTCTTTTGGATTGGAAAAATACCTCCGTATGCAAAAGTTATGGCCAAAAAACCACAAGTAGGTCCAAAAGCAAATCAGGAGAGGTGCATGCAAGGTCTAGGATGCCGATGACGTCATGCTGATGTCAGCAAACTGGTGGTTTAAAATTGACGGCCAAACCCCCGTCACAGAAAAAAGGGTGCCACGTGGCATCGCCACGTGGCATGTACAGTTGATGACGTGGCAGGGGCCACGTGGCAATGTGCCACGTGGCGCCCGTGCCACGCGCAGAATGGCAGAAAATTGCTGACTGTGCTGCAGATCTGGCGCTACGTAGATGAGCGAAGGCTCAGGCGGAGGTTGCGAATCTGGGCGGAGACTGGGCCGAGCAGAGTGCTAAGGAGCGTCTCGGAGACTGAGCCGCTAGGAAGGAGGAGCCGCCAGGCACAGAAGGGAGCTGGCGGAGCAGCTCGCAGAACCACCGAGCGGAGAAGGGGGCAGCGTCGGGGAGGAGAGAACAGGAGGCGCCACTGGAGGAGTGGACCATGGGTGGCCCTGCGGTGGCGCGCAAGCGCTGCTGCGGTGGTGCGGCCTAAAAATATTTTTTAAAAATTTTTTTGAATTAGAATCGTCCGTACGACAGGGCGTGCAACAAAATTTTTTTTTGCCTCCCGGAGCTCTGTCTCCAAATTCGACAAGTTTTATATGAATCCTGACTGCAAACGGCTTTCCGGATCCAATGGTGATGTCCGTTTGGTCCCAAAGTGCTCCAAAAAATCGCTGATCCCCTGATTTGAAGAAAAAATGCACAAACCAACTAGGGTTTGTGACTTCAAATCACGGCTTCAAAGTTTCTTCAACAAAGCAGCAGCAGGAAGGCTCTGATACCATGTTGGAGTTGAGGAAAGCCAACTCCAAAGATGCCAAGATCACCTGCATGCGAACCTGTCAAAGAGAAGCCATAGAAGGGAAGGAGCATGGAGCATGGGCAAAAACCCTAAACGGACATGAGAGCCAAAAATGCAAACACAATAAGAAATGTATTTACAATAAGAAATGGCTTTTTGATCTAAAAATACAATGAGAGAGAGCCCGAATATAAAGAGATCATGGAAGCTTGTAGAACAAGCTGGAAGGAGGTAGAAGATAAGATTGACAACTCAGCACACATCCACAAAAAGTGGAATATGCTAAAAAAGGAGAAAACTCCCGAGTTGTCAACAACTAACCACTACATGCATTAAATATAAAATATTAAATGAATGCATGACCTAAGTAAACTTAAGCAATAGAATAAATAATTAAATATTAATTATTTACTCTAACACTTCTTAGGGTTTAATGACACTCCATATTCCAATGCTTTAATAAAAATCTTTCCAAATGCCTACAGTGGTCTTTAGTTTTTTTGGAATAAGTTGTGAGGTCATCCTGATACACAACCATAAATTTATTTATGTACTCATGGAAAGCCACATCCATGGCTCTTTGAAAAGTGGCACCAGCATTAATCAATCCAAAGGACATCCTCACATATACATAAGTTCCCCAAGGAGTTGTAAATGTTGTCTTGAATTTCTCTTCTTCTTTCACTAGGACCTAGTTATATCTTGAGAATCCATCCATCATTGACATAAGTTTAGACCCTATTACCTACTACAACATAGCTTCCATATTGGGTAACCCATAATTATCTTTCATGGAAGCAATGTTCAAATTTCTAAAATCTACATAGAGTCTAATATCTCCATTCTTTTTCCTGATAGGTACTAAATTAGAGACCCAAGTGGAATGTATGATAGGTTTAATTATTCTCCCATATCTTAACTTCATTAGTTCCTCTTGCATTTTAGGGGATTGAATGGGATTAATTGGTCTCTATTTCTGTCTAAAGGGTTTTATATTATCCTTCAGAGGTATGACATGCTGAAAAAGATCTTCTCTATAAGCCTTTAAATCATCATATGACCAAGCAAATATATGACTATATTTTCTCAATAGGTCAATCAAAGGATTTCTAATTTAAGCTAACAAATTCTGGCCAATGTAAACTTTCTTAGGGGCCTCAATAGTACCCAAGTTTATCTCTTCTAGCTCTTGAGGTTTATAGTCTTTAGCACCAGGCCTTACCCTATCTTGGTTATCAAACATGTTCTCCAAAACAACCAAACCTTTAGGTTGTTTATTAGTTTTTAGCGGTATAACCTCTTGACCAAAAATTGTTTCCTTCCAATCTATGGTTTGAACCAAATCACTATAGTCCAACTCTTGTCCATGGTATTTATCTTCATTTAGTAAGAAATTCACAATGTCTTTGTCATCTTCGAAGACTTGCCAATGCTCTATATTGTTAGGTATTGATGGCCTATTTTGAATTTTAATTTGTGATATTCCTGCAAATGATACATCATGGGGTTTAATTGCTACATTTTCTAATAAGTCAGCCATCTTATTTTGAGTTCTATCTCTCCACGATATGCCAAATGCTTCAAAAAATTCAATTTGATCCCAAAAAACATTTTTATACTATTTTAGCCTTTTGTTCTTAGAAGCATATGTTCCCCTTACCTGTGAGATAATCAATTCAGAATCACCTATAACATGCAACTTCTTTATCCCATGATGGTGGCCACTTTCAACCCTAACAATAAGGCTTCATACTTAGCTATATTGTTGGTGCATGAGAAAATTAGGGTAAATGAGTATCTAAAAGTGTTTTTCTTAGGAGAAACAAAAATTACCCTTGCCCCTGCACCTTCCTTAGAACTAGCCCCATCAAAGAACATTGTCCATAACTTAGGTGAATTCATACAACACTCAACTTCATGTTCAATTATAGTAGGAAAATTCTCAACTTCTTAGATAATCAATTCAACTCTGAATGCATTCACACTAGTATTTAGAAAGCAAGTAGCATCTTTTTCAATTTCTTCACCCAAGATGTGATTAACCCTTGGCTCTCCATTTACTTTAATAGCCTTATCACCTATGTGAAAAGTTGCATAAGTTAAGTCACATTGCAAGCTACCTCCCATAGCAACACTCCATTTTCTATAAAGCAACATTCCATAGTGTGGAGGTATATCAACTACAAGGACTGACATGGTCAATTCTACCTCAAGATATGCAGCTAAATTAAATGGCAAAGCATTTATGGTACCTATGACTAGGACTTCTCTAGCATCCATACATTTGCATCTACCTTGTTTAGTGTCTACTTTCAACCCTAAGGCTTCCATTACTTTGAAAGGCATTATGGTGTTAGAGACTCCTAAGTCTATCATGCAATTCTTAGGGTCTTTTCTTTTATAATTAGACTACAAAAAAATAGGTCAATATCTTCTATGTATGCTACTAATGAGTCATCCAAGAACATTTGGGGAATTTGGGACATGACACCACTATCTTCTATTACTAAGTGGGTCTATTGGGTAGCATTTTTTTCTACACTATTATTACTATTTCGTATCCCTCCCAACCATGACAAAGCCTTACACTTATGCTTTTCAATTCGAAATAGCTCAGACAAAGGTACCTAAATAGTGATTTATGACAACATAGATATCATATCAATTAGATCAGACACAGTAGGTTTCACAATCATACCTAGAGTGGGAACCTTTTGAGCAACAAGGATTACTATTTGCTTGATACTATTAGATCTTGATCCCTTCTCTTGCACAATTTTTGTTGTTGTCTCATTTTCTTGGAATTGCACTTTCTTCTTGGGTTCCCACTTCTTATCTTTGATATCTTTAATCTTGACTATTTCTACATTTGCCTTCTCTTCCTTATCTTTCATCTTATGTATGATATCCTTTATGAATATACCAGAAGGCTTTCCCACATCATTGTTAATTCTTCTATTTCTCAAGTTGTAATTGCTATGTACTTGGGAAATCATTCCTATAGTGATCCTATCAATTTCCTCTTTAGAAGGTATTCTTAAACTTACATGACCAACTTCAAAAGATGTAACACATACCTGGTCTCCATCATAACCTTCATTGTCTAAAAAAACTTATTGATGATGTAATTGATAAGTAATTTTCTTATTCTCCATATCACTTTCTATTTCTTCCAAATCAGAATCAACACAATCACTACACATGCTTACCATATTACAAATTGCATCATCATGGCTCTTTTCTTCTTCCTCCTCCTTAGTTTGTAGACTATGATTAGAAACAAATAATTGAGCAACTGCATAATATTCTGTAGAGTGGGGTTGTTGAAAAATAATACACCATGGCACATTATCATTCATATTTATTGAATTCCTTTGTAGAGGATCTGGTGTACCCTTATCTTTGACATTTTAGGTCTGGTTAGGGATTGAATTTCCATCCTTCCATTGGGTGTTATAAGGGTAATTTTGCATTCTAGGTTGTCTATTGAAATTACTATTATTCACAAGGGTTTTCTCAACAATATTTGGCTTATGGGCATTGAAACTAGTAGGATTCATCTTTTTTAACAAATCTAACACCCGGCCTATTGTAGGTTCTTCTAGCTTCTTTCCTACAAGAATTTTATCAACCTCCCTTTTGTTGTTACTCTTGGGATTTAACAGCTTTGGATCATCTCTTCTACCCAATTTGCTAGATGCTTTCCTATTATTCTCAATATTTACTACAACCTTACAAGCATCCCTTAAAGTTTTAGGATCATTATCCCTCAATTGGTAAGCAATTTTTCTATCAAAAGCATTAAAATATGTTGTGAGACAAGCATTGAAATCAAATGCTGATTCATTAGGGTTCTTCTTGATATTTTGAATTTATTTAACATGAATCCAACATTAGTGTTGTCTCCATATTGTTCTTTGAATAACTTCTCTAAATCACTCCATGAACTAATGCTATCATCAGGTAACCATCTGAACCAATCCCTTACATCCTCCATTAGTGAATGAACAAACAACTTCATGACCACATCTTCATGTTCAACTCCATAGTCATTCAACATATCTATGAAAATTCTCAAATGTTCTTCACTAGTAACAACATTATTTCTAGAAAACTTAACCACTTTATCTCTTAAATCAAAAGATATGGGATGTGGAGCACTAGGAATACCTACAAATTATATTTGTCTATACTTTTCCATGTATATAGGTTTCTTTTGAAACTAGGAATGTTTGAAGTGCTTGCTACATTTGCTTGGTTAAGGGGAACACTTTGGGATTGTTGAGATTGAACAATAGGGGCTTGCGTAATAATGGTGGATGACAAGGCAGGGGTAGATTGAGATATTCCTTAAATTGAAATTACTAGTCCACAAGTAGGTATAGAAACTGAAGCTAGGGTTGGAAAATTTGGCCATGAGGCTAATACAAAATTAGACTTAATAAACTGAACTTTTCTCCTAGTTTCCATAGGTTGAGCCTCATTCTATACCTTTTCAAGTTCCTTTGCAAGATCTTCCTTCTCCTTTCTTTCCTTCTACAAATCTAGATCTAATTTTGACATGAAAGGTTTTAAGGATTTTCTTGGTAGAACTTGGGGTTCATTTATTTGGATCCCTATGGATTTTCCCTTTCCCTTATCTATAGGTTTCATAGTGGGTTCTAGAGGATCTATTTGGACAGGCTTGCAAGCTTGGACTTGAGTAATGAGCGGCTCTTGCTTTTGGTTTAGAATTTTTTCTTATTCATGAACCTTAGATCTAAAACTATCTACATCACCAAAGACATCAACATGGAGGGTTGTCATTTTTTCCTCTAACTTTTTATTTTGTTCCTTTAAGGTAGCCATCCTTCGAAGTAGATTATCTCTTTCTACTATAGCATCTAAGGTAGCTTGCTCCTTTTCCTTTTCTAAAAAAATACATTTAGCTTCTTCCTTAACAACCCATTTCTTTAGAAATCCTATCTTTGATTGTACTTCTATGGGATCTATAGAAGTAGCTTCCAAATTAGTAGGGTCATTCAGATCTATGAGATTTGGTTTAGCATATGGGACTATTTTAGGATTAGAAGGTTCTCCAAAGGAACTCCTGAGTCCTAACCTATGATGCATTTCAGCTATGAGATCGGGTCTAGGGGATATATTCCCTACTGGTGACATATCCTTATTTTGATATGTTCTTTCATTTGGTATTGGGGTACTAAATATCCCTCCGAATAGTCTTTTGGTTTCTGATTCAAAGCTAGTGAGGAAGACTCTCTCCCTATCACTAGTTGATACTAGGAGCTAACTGATACACTACCTCTAGGTTTCTAGGTGGGATCTAGATTTGCCTTTTTCTTATTTATGTTCTTCCTTCCACCTTTAGGTAAATCAGTATACATTGGTACATTAGGATTGGCTCTTGTGTTTTTTCTCTTGTCAGCCATTTCACTATATATAAAATAAGCACTAGCTTCAAAACCTTGACTGAGTTACCACCCTTTTCTTGGGAAAACACACAATTACAATTATTCCTGACTTCAAGGAAAAGACACAAATAAAGATGGAAATATTTTACATAGATAGACCAATAACTGAGATTAAAAGACTACAACTCTTGCTTGTTAGATAAGACACTTGGAAAGGTTGGATACATTAGTGTATTTCTATTGTATTTGGGTATTTCTTTCTTTCTTTTTTAAATTCTCAATTTTTGTCACCAAAAAACCCCTCTTATAACCATGAGTAACAAAAAGGTCTAATGCATATGTACACAATAGGACCAAAGAAATTGCAGTACTTGTAACAAGGTGTTGGACAACTCCCCAATAGAGTCACCATTTTATTGGTGTTTTAAAAGTACTAAACCACACAAGGTTCAATATCAAATTGATATTACTCACACAACCTAAGGATTAGACAATTTCTATTAATAGTCACATGTGTAAAACACTTGGACCCAACTTCAACAAAACCAAGGGTGGTTTTCCACTCTTTAGGCTCTACAAAACCAAGGTGGGTATACCCAGGGGATGATTCAAGGCTGGAAGCTACTATATGAGAATTATTTTATTTTCATTCTAATTTTCATCTCATATCCTCAAATACATGCATAACTCTAACATTTTGAATAAACACATCCAATATAATAGATTTGGTCAAAATTCTTCTATAAATTTGCAAGTGTTCCCAGCAACAATGGTTAACTAAGGCTAAAACATTCCATGCAAACAAGTGCTGACCATCTTTTGAAATCTTCAAGAAATGTAAATTAAAACTAATTGTGATTTTAGAATTGAAATCTCTTTAGAGTATATTTATTTTTCATACTGAGTAAATTTTGATCAGTGTCTATTCCATTGGGATTCAGAGTCTACTTCAGTTCATAGATCTAATTTATTGCATTACAACAAATATTATCAGCAATTCTTACTAAATTTCATTCTTACTAACATCCTTTATATCACCATGACCATCCCATCAAATTCATCAAAATTATTTACTTAATTCATTGAATTAATATCAGTAATGAATTGATATACAACATAAATGAATTGCATTCGATTGAGCAAGCTTTACTCACACAATCTCAAAATAACTAGGTAATAGCTAAGGAGATAAAATTCAATAAAAACTGATATGGGGATAGCTCAAAAAACTTGTATTAATTTTCCTTAAAAAATTTATACAATTGTTGTAAACTTAGAATGACCTTAGAAAGAGATACAAAGATCATTCCATATTGATGTATTCTCAGAAAACATGTAGAGAAAATACATTATAAAGTTTTTCTCAAATACTAGACTGAAAACATCCTAAGTGTAATACCAAAAATGCATTAGAAATTGGACCCTTCTCTAAGCTTGTAATCTCACTTATATAATGTTAGATGCAACAAGCTTTAGGCATAGAGAACTGATAGGTTTCCTTAAAAGATATTTACATTTGCATAACAGAAAAAGACAAAACTTTATATAACAAATGGGTAACACCATATCATTCTCTTAGTAGTCCCCTCTTTCTATTACATCTTTAGGATATTACAAGCTCTATGATAGGCTCCTTTTTCATTCTGATTCATTAGATTATGTAGACATCAGGCCTTCCAATGATGAGTTCTACTTTAATGCTTGTAGCTTTACTTTAATTCATGGCTCTTCACTGTCAACATCATGAATTGTTAAAACAACCTTTATTTGTGAATCCTCTTGTGCCACATCATCAATTGGGACCATGATTCTTTCATCCTAGGTTGGTTGCTCCTTTTTGTCTTGACTTGCATGTTCTAATGCATCATCTACTTAGCTTTCTTCCTGGTCAATAGTTATAACTAGTTGGTTTATTTTGATTGTTGAGATTGATTGCTTTATTTTGTCTCCTTCATTTCCAAGTGTTGATGGAAGTGAATCGACATTTTGTAATTCATCTTCGTGTATCTCTTCATCATCAATTTCAACTTCCTCTAACTATTTACCAAAGAGAATAGCTACCATCCACTTGTCATAAAGTGTGTCATCTGACCAATCAAATTGAAGAATATCCTATTATTTCTTGATGATATATTCTCCTTCTTTGTCAATCGTAAGAAAATCCTACTTCAAAGAATCAAAGAATAATTGAACTTTTACCATTTCTTCTATAGTTGTAGCCCACGATGTGTGCCTTGTTTCATTAATAACTTTATTCATTCTTAAACAAAACAAATCATTAAGTTCCTTAACCCATTCATCTTTACTTTTCAAACTACTCCTTCTATCTAGGGCATGAGGAAATAAGCTAAACTTTTGGCTCTTATATTTGTCTAAGTAGCCAACTATTATTATTTGCAAACAAACCCTCCTATCATCAAAATTTGGTAGATCAATGACAATATCATAAATTCTTTCAATTTGGTCATGAGATGATCTTATGACAGAGTAGCATAAGAGTGTCACTTCTTTCCTTCTCTTTTTCTTCCCCCATTTATTCGCGATAGGCTTTAAAACCTCCTCATTTGCTTTCAATTCTTCCCAGATGTTTACAACCCTTCTTGATTGGTCATAAAAAAATGGCCATTCAATCCTATCTGCCATGTATGTAAGAGCCTTTCTCAATTTATCCTCATATTTTGCATTTAACTCTACATGCAGTGCACATAGCTTACTTTTTCCTTCTTTGAAATCTACTACTGTGTAATATTCTAGCCTTTGGGGTGTATCTGGTATTTTTATATGGGGGATGGATTTGAAGGGTTCAACTAGGGGGGCGAGGGTATGTTATTCTCAGCCTTGTGGACCTCCCCATTAGCTTGTTCTCAAGCTCAATTCTCTTTTTAACCTCCTTATTGTAGGCCTCAAGAATCATTTCATATTTACTTTGTAGTTCAAACATGGCCTATTCTTCCTTCTTAGTAGTGGCCAAAAGAAATTGGGATGAATCTACATTCCATTGTGCTGCCTACACATGAGAGGTATCAACCACTCTCCTCACAATGATGTTTCATGTTAGTCCTCATTCAACTAGCTGTGATGAAACAACCCTAGATCCCCTTCTCAATGACCACATGACTAGAGTAGCTTGATCTTCACTGAATGAAGTCCTTGCAAACTCCTTTTTACTAGGGTCTTGTAATTCTAATTTATTAGAAATAGAATTGAAAATCAATGCAACTGCAATATCCCAATTGGGTAACAATAATATATTGGAAGCCTTTACCATTTTCCTCCCCTCTTCAGGGGTTATGCTCTAGAATTCTTGCATCATTTGTTCCTTTATTTGATTTTTAATAGAGGCTTCATCCATTTTTGGATGCTCTGCTTTCAATTTTTTGCATCTTTCCTCAAAATTACTCATATTTGTCCTTCATGCAAATTGATGAAAAGCCCTTGATTTAAAAAAATTTTCATTAGACAAAAATTGGTGACTTGCCTATTTTGACATAGGGTCCAATTCCATTCCTATATAATTTGCAACTATTAATTCAAAACTTGGTACTGGAGGCTCCTGGGGGTCACCTTCATTTATTTCTAATTGTGCCACAAAAATTCCCCCTTGCAATCCCAGTTGCTCAACTTGTTCTTCAATTAGTTGTTCCTCTTCAATCCTCAAAGGGATCTATGAGGGTGAGTATTCCTCAACATGAGGATCCTCTTCCTTTATTATCTTTCTCCTTTTTAGGGACGGTTCAAAAAGCCTCTCTTCAAAAAAAACACTAGTGGACACCATTATTTATTTTCCTTTGTCCATAGTGGTCCCTTTATTCTAAATAATAGTATACCTTGACCTTTTTTGGATAGTTAATTGACCTGCCCCTATATTGGGAGTAAAACCCAATCTTCTCATTACTTCCCTGGCCTTTTCTGGGTAAAATCTAATAAAGAATTATTTCTTTTCATTCATTGCCTCTTTTATTTTAGGAAAAGTATTCCAAAGTTTTCTTATCTTATCTACATTTGTAACTACATCATCCAAAGGACTATAATCTAGATCAAAACAATGAATGAAATTCAAAATTTTAGAGAAGACTCTCCACTTTTCCTTTATAGTCTCCTATTCTTGCAAGGAGTACTCATTCCTTATTATATCTTTTGAAAAATAGAATTCATGCTCAATTTTTCCAAGCTTAATTCTACACCTCAGAGCCAAATTATAAAATCCCTCATAATCACAAAAACAAGGGTGAGAAATAGCTATCTTGTAGGGATCAAAAATTTTGTTGAAAGAGGGCCAACCCCGTTTTGTGATTACAAAATGATGGGCTACTATGCAAGTGGGAAAAATTGACCCTATTGATCTTTTCAACAAAAATGTTTCCTCTACTCCTAACTACCATAAAAACTCAACTACTCCTACCTTCAAGGGCACCTGGTAAGGTAATACATGAGGACTTCCCTTAAAACCATAAATTCTAAAAATAATAGAAACAGAGTATGGGATGATATCCCACCAATTATGTGAATTATTCAAACCATTGGGGTTATCCATAGGCATAATAAAACCCATTAGTGCCTTGGGGATTCTAGGATTGTTGCTCAATAAGAGGCATCTCATCTTTGAAACAAAATACCTGTCAAATCTAACAAAACTAGCATTGTCTACATCCCTAGTCATATCTGCACTCCACAATTAGATTGGTAGTGCTTCCCCATTTTTCTACCTATTTAACTTCATTTCTTTACCAAAATATGTGGCTTCTTTAAACAAAAACATATGCATCAATAAAGAATAATGACCAAAAGTTTTTTCCACCTTGCTCTTGGCAATCCAAATTAATCCACTGTGGATTTCCTTAGTTAAGTAAGAAGCAAAGTCAAGAATGATGTCCACACCAAAAGATGAAATCTAAATAACCATATACATGAAATCCATAGGCATAAACTCTTCTTCATCTCTCCAAAAAACTCTGCATAGGGTCCTATATATCTCTATAGCCTTGGAATTGAAATATGCCCTTTTGAAAGGTTCCCTTGAGGCTATTATTATTGCTAGAAGGGTTCTAATTCTACCTATATGTGCCTTCAATGCACCTTGCCTATGGTATCTTTCTTGGATTTTTATTCTTTTTCTAACCCTTCCAAATCAATGGGCACATGGTAATCAGTGAGGGGCCCTAACCTAAAAACTTCCCTAATTTCATCTAGCTTGACTGCAATTAGGCCCTAGCCATTAGTTCTTCTTACTACCCTAATGGCTTGGTTGTAGTTCTTTTCCACAGCTTCAAGAAAATCATAGTCCATGAAAACACTAGGAACCACTAGCTTCTCTAAATCAAAATTCTAGACATTGGCATGTGGGACAAAGAGGTTCCTCTATGAAAACCATTTTTTAAACAAATCTAGACTAGTTTGAGAGGTACTGGCATCCCAAACCTAATTACCCTTGTCATACAATCCATCTACTATTCTCAACCTAGGGTTTAATGAAGTAAGTTTTTTAACTTGCACAGTTTCAGTAGTGGAATTGGGAAGCAACTCAAGTAAATCATCGTGGACATTCCTATCCAAGTAATTTTCCTAACTAGAAAATCCCTTCTTTGGAGGCATTTTGAATTGTAACTTTGTAGAACTAAAACACTACAATGATTATTATATGATTACATACTTGAATCTTTGCTTGTTCCTTCCTGTAATTCTGTAATGTCTTTGTGAACAATGAAAATTTTCTTCACACTCTAGTCAAGCTCAACACAACCTACTCAGTAATGGCTTCTGCTCAAGAAAAGCTTGAAATCTTTGTTTGCATGGTATGATACTAAGAAAATCTTCTATATTATACTCCCTTTTCTTTTAGACATGAAGCTTTCATTCCTCATAAATGCACAGAGTAGAAAAAATAGAGTGGCATCATCTTTCCTTTCAAATTTGCACTGTTGATATTTGAAAAATCCTACGATCCAAGGATAAAAACAAAGCTGACTCCTCTTTCCTCTTAACATGTTGGTCATCAAACCAATGAAATGCTTCCATTTGTATCTTTCCTTGACTACTAGAATTTTAGTTTGGACCCACTGATGACTGAGGACATGTGTCATCAAATCCCTACCTCGTTATACATAACTTTTGAGCATCTTACTATAGAAAAGTAGTGAAAACCACTAATTCTACTTTGATCATGTGGAGGACATTCAATACATCACTTAAGAGAAATATGGTGGGTCCCATATTCGCTACTTCGCTATACATAAATTTTGAGCAACTCTTTATAGCAAGATAGCAACGCACATAGATTTGAAGTTGATCTAAAGGCATGGAAACTGCATGAATTTTTGAAGATGTGGTGGGTCCCTTATTCACTACCTTAGATAGAGTAAAAAGTGCATATCTCTCCATAGTGAGATAGAGAGAATCATTGATCCAAGCTTGATCTAACGATTAGAATCTTTAATATGTTTTATGCATGGGGCATGGGTCCAAGATACTGATGACGCAATAAAATCCTACACAACTGCAATATAAAACCCTATTCTTGTCCTAGTCACATTGTCACATTGCTCGGGTTCCATGATGTGCTTATTTCATGGTATCTCATTATGTCGCTAATGGTGAGATGCCTAATTTTTATAATAGTGAAGTAGCGAGCTCTGGTGGCTTATGAAAACTTGGTGTCAAAAGAATAAAGGCAAGTCAAGTCACAATCACCCTGATTAAATGCTTCTAACATAACAATCATTACTCACCATGCCACTTGGAAATCTTTATGGTCATCAGGATGTTTGGAGGCCATCATGTTACATATTTCCTAGCTATTCTCTATGTTGCTACTAGCAGGGTGCTTAGTTTTTTTGATAGAAAAGTAACAAATCATCAGAGAAACCATTGTTCCAGTGACTTCTTTTGCCTACTTTTTACTGGGTTCTGTTTCCTGCTCTGATAGGTTTGACAAAAGTGCACATGACTGAATAGTTTGGTCACAACACAATTTTTTATCACCACACCTACATTTTATGGTCCTGTCCTTTAATTTTGTAGTATTTTCTACCTCACTATACATAAAAAGTGCACTTCTTGCCATAGCAAGATAGTGACTACCATAGATCTTACCAAAATCAGACGGTGAGGAACACAAGAGAGAAAGGCCACTTGGGGGCACAATAAATTTGAAATGAATACAAAATATTCACATAATTTTATTTAAAAGTCTTCATGCCCATTTTTTTTTAAAAATGAATGGGACATAGGGTTTAACAAATATTTTCAAAGGCTAGCCAACCTAGAGGACTAAAAAACTAGAAACCCTATTCACCATTAATGGATTCAATCTAATTTTTTGTATCTGGGTTAGGGAAATTTTATCATGCAAAAAATCAAACCAACATTGGGAAGCCTTTTGGTATATTTATAAAAGATGTTACACATAAGATGGAGGATGAAGGCAAGAAGGCTAATGTAGAGATAGTTAAGGTTAAAGACACCAAAACCAAGAAATGGGAATCCAAGAAGAAAGTTCAATTCCAAACAAGTGAGATAGCAAAAGAAATTGTGCAAGAAAAGGGATCAGGATTTGATATTGTCAAGCAAATAATAATGTATTTTGTTCAAAAGGTTCCTACTCTAGGTATGATTGTGAAACCCACTATATCTAATCCTATTGACATGATATCCATGTTGTCACAAATTACTATTAAAGTACCCTCATCTGAACTATTTAGAATTAAAGAGCATAAGAGCAAAGCCTTGCTATGGTTGGGAGAGATAGGAAATAATAACAACAATAGATAACAAAATGTCATTCAGCAAACTCCATTGGTAGTAGAAGATAGTGGTATTATGTCTCAAATTCCTCAAATGTTCTTGAATGATTTATTAGTAACATATATAGAAGATATTGACCCATTTTTTCTTAGTCTAATTATAAAAAGGAAAACCCTAAAAAATTACATGATAGATTCAGGAGCTTCTAACACAATCATCCCTTTCAAAGTAATGGAAGCTCTAGGGTTGAAAGTAGATACTAAGCAAGGTAGATGTAGAGGTATGGATGCTAGAGAAGTTCCAGCTATAGGTATTATCAATGCTTTACCATTTAAACTAGCTACATACCTCAGGGTATAGTTGACCATGTCAGTCCTTGTAGTTGATATTCCCCTACATTATGGAATGTTTCTCTCTAGAAATGGAGTGTTGCTATGAGAGATAGCCTACAATGTGACCTAACCTATGCAACTTTTCACATGGGAGATAAGGTTGTTAAAATAGATAGAGAGCTAAGGGTTAGTCATATTTTGGGGGAATAAATTGATAAAGATGCTACCTATTTTTAGACATGGGTGTGAATGCATTTAGAGCTAAGTTAATTATCCAAGAAGTTGAAAAGTTGCCTACTGTGATTGAGCATGAAGTTGAGTGTTGTATAGATTTGCCAATATTATGGACTATTTTCTTTGATGGGGTAAGCTCTAAAGAGGTATAGGGGTAGGAGTAATTTTTGTTTCTCCTAAAAAGAATACTTTTAGATAATCCTTCACCCTAAATTTTTCATGCACCAACAATATAGTTGAATATGAAGCCTTCCTGTTAGGATTGAAAGTTACTACCCACCATGGAATTAAAAGGTTGCATGTTATAGGTGATTCAAAATTGGTTATCTCATAGATAAAGCGAACATATGCATCTAAAAATAAAAGATTGAAATAGTACAAAAACATTGTTTAGGATCAAATATAATTTTTTGATGTATTTGGTATTTCATGGAGAGATAGAACTCATAATAAGATGGTTGACTAATTAGAAAGTGTAGCCATTAAACCATAGGAGGTATCATTTGCAAGAGTTTCATAGATTGAGGTCCAGAATAGACCCTCCATACCTGATAATATTAAACATTGGCAAGTATTTGAAGATGACAAAGATATTGTGAATTTCTCGTTGAATGAAGATAAATACCATGGCCAAGAGTTGGAATATAGTGATTTGGTTGAAACTATAAATAGGAAGGAAACAATATTTGGTCAAGAGGTCATACAATTAAAGACTAATACAGTACCTAAAGGTTTGGTTATTTTGGAGAACATGTTTGATAACCAAGATAGGGTAAAGCTTGGGGCTAAAGATTGTAAACCTCAAGAGCTAGAAGAGATAAATATAGGTACTAATGAGGTCCCTAAGAAAGTTTATATTGGTCAAAATTTGTCATCTAAAATTAGAAAGCCTTTGATTGACTTACTGAGAAAATATAGAAATGTGTTTGCGTGGTCATATGATGACCTAAAGGCTTATAGAGAAGATCTTTTCCAACATTGCATATGTAGTGCACCAATATTACAGTCAAAGGAACCAACAAATATAAATATATTTTTCTTTTTCAATGAAAGCATTTTTATTTTATTTTATTTATTTTTATTTATTTTCTTTTATCTACAATATTGATGTACATTACTACAATACATTTAACTAACTTCACTAACCACTTTAGTTCCTTCCAACCAGAACATTATTTGAAATTCTAACAAAATGTCTTTATAACCAAATGTATCAATTTCAAATGGAGACACACATTTTCTCTTAGAATCATTTTAGAAACAAAAACATAACAACTTTACTCATTTCTATATACTATGGAATAGTGCATGATATATAAATTTCTTTAATCACTGAATGTAGCAACATATCAACAAGTACAGTCCACTTATACAGTCCACTTATACAATTTTCCAGCTTACAAGCTGTCATAAAACACAAGATTGGGAGTTACCCAAGGGTGACTCTCCCTAATACAATAAGAATTCACTTGGAAGTATGTTTTTGCTGCACATGAAAATAAGACAACATCCTTCTTCTCTTCAAGTCTTCAATCCATAGATCACAACCTGCAGTACAACACACACCAACAAGCCCATGGTACTCTCCTCCCAACCTTAGGCCTTTTAAAGGCCACCCCCGAGCAAGGAGAACCTTGACTAGGTGGACATACATTACTAACAACCATTTACAACACAATGCTCACATTAGAAAACTATTCACACATTTTATAGTTGACAAATAAAACCACAAAAATTCCCAACCAAGGTAGACCACTTAGGATCACATGTAGATCCATCTCAAGGGGTAAGGGTAGAAAATGAATGTTGAGGAGACTCCACCTGCAACTATGCCTTCATTAGGCTATACATTTTATACACATGCCTTCACAAGGCAACCCAACACCACATACATGCCCTCACATGGCATCTTTACAATACTTATAACTCCAACAAGGTGGCATATGGGGCCCATAACACCCATATGGCATCCCTCTCCTGCACTAGGAGAGACTCTCACCCAACACATTCCCTATGCACCCCTTACCCTCACAAGTCTCTCTTTCCCTCCCAAGAGATGAGACTCACCTCGTCACACCCAAAATAGAAAATTGCAACAAGAACACATGAATTCAGAACACAAAGTAAATCACAATACACACATACACCAAAATTGAAACATGATCTCTCAACCTTACACAACACAACATTACAACACACCATATTAGAACTACATTACAAAAAACTCACATGCATAACACAATAAAAATAATCTACTTAACACCAAGCTTTCATAGCAAGGGTACATAAGGTTACCAACCTGGTTTCCAAGCAAATTTGAGCTCCCTCTCTTTTTACCAACAATTCTCCTCCTAAGCTATCTTCTTCTCCTTGTTTTTTCCCCTTTTCCAAAATTTACCCCACTTAGATTCTTTTTCCAGATCTATCCAAAAATTCTCCCCCCCAAGAACTCTCCAACCAACTCTCCCTAAAGAATGTTTTCTTTTGATGCTTAGGTTTCCAAATTCGGCCAACTTGGGAATCCACAATTTTTGGGTTCTCTTTTCAATGCCTAGGGAAGCTTATAATACTTAAAAATGCCCCTACCCCCTAGGTATATCATATGGGCTTTAAAATAAGACCTCAAACTACCCCTAGGGATGGTGTAAACCTCCTAGAAATTCATAAAAGGTGTGCATTCGACCTAGCATGGAAAGAATCCCTCTTGGACCCATAAATACACCTAGGGAAAAGAAATCCTACCAAACCACTCCTTGGTTCACTCAACCACCTACCATCCTACTAAGCATGCTACAAAGGAGAACATGTGTCAAGTGACACCACAATACACACAACACACTTGGCAAGCCATCAAGAAAAAAAAAATTTACTTTTATAGAATCACAATAATACACAAAAATTGGTTTTACAAATAAAATACAAGGGTAAAAAGGTTATACCCTCCTTAGGGTTAACCTTGGTTTTTCCAAACACCTAGCAAGGTTCTCCATAAATCCATGGGCTTCTTTCCTACACACTTATTGCAAATATTAGTAGTCCAAGAATAAGGTGATAAAATGATAACGTAAATATAAATCACATAGATTCTATCATCAATGAATAACATAACTAATATGAAATATGTATTTCCATTCATATCACATTAAACACTTCACATTTGTAGCAATTCTCTAATCTAGATAGTAAAACATTATGATCATTTATTCTTACAAAAAATTATGGAATTAATCTACCTTAAGCAATGCATCAAATATAATATAAGTATACAATTCTAGTTTATTCAAATGATACATGAATTCTTAATGTTACTCTAAATATGCTAAGACATGATAATCTAGCACCATATGGAGACCACAATTCAAAAATTAAACATTCACTTGAGTATAACATAAGCTTTAATCATGACATATGGATCATCAAGAAGGTAAGTAAGCATATCTGAATAACATCATAAAAACTACTTAGAATATTAGTGTCCTAGTAACATCATAAGGAATCATCATATAGCCTAATGATATAGGTATCAATGTCCCAATAACATAACATGAAATCAAATAGTCTAAGGATCAAAATATCAATGTCCATAGGGGGTAATAATGTGTCATCTAGAGTCTAAATATCAAAGTCCAAAAGAAACAAAATGTCAATAGTGCTATGATGGTCAAGGCGGGACATGACAGCATACCATTGAAGGATAATGTAAAACCTTTTAGGCAGAAACAGAGACTAGTCAATCCCACTCTAGCCCCTAAAATGCAAGAGGAATTGATGAAGTTAAAGGATGGAGGGATAATTAAACATATTAGACATTCCACTTGGGTCTCAAATCTAGTACCTATTAGGAAAAAGAATGGAGATATTAGACTATGTGTGGATTTCAAAAATTTGAACATTGCTTCTCTAAAAGATAATTATGGGTTGCCAAACATGGAAGCTATGTTGCAGCAAGTCACTGGGTCTAAACTTATGTCCATGATGGATGGGTTCTTAAGGTACAATCAAGTTCTAGTGAAAGAAGAAGAGTAGTTTAAGACAACATTTACAACTCCCTAGGGAACTTATGTATATGTGAGAATGCCATTTGGATTGATTAATGCTAGTGCTACTTTTCAAAGGGCTATGGATGTAGCTTTCCATGAGTATATCAATAAATTTATGGTTATATACCAAGATGAACTTATAGCTTATTCCAAAAGGGCTAAAGACCATTGTAAGCATTTGGAGAAGCTTTTTATCAAAGCCTTGGAATATGGAGTGTCATTAAATCCAAAGAAGTGTACTTTTGGGGTAATTGAAGGAAAATTATTGGGACATATAGTGTTAAAAGATGGTGTAAAAATAGATCTTGAAAGAGTGATAGCCATTGATAAGGTGCCTAAGCCAAAAAATGTGAAAGGAATACAATATTTCTTTGGGCAAGTTAACTTTCTCAGGAGGTTTCTTACAAACTTTGCTGAGATTAGCAGACCCATTTCCAAAATACTCAAGAAAGGAGCTACTATTAACTGGGATGGTGAAATTTTGCAAGCATTTCAAGATATTAAAATTTCCATAAAGAATGCTCTAGTCCTTAGGACTCCAGATTACACAAAACCAATGCACATATTCTCTTTTGCATCTTTCCATACTATAGTTGTAGTCTTGTTGCAGAAGAACGAGGAAGGATATGAATAGCCAATTGCATTCTTTAGCAAATCACTACGACCTGTTGAACTAAAATATGAGATAAATGAGAAGCAAGAATATGCTTTAGTAAAGGCTATTAAGGCTTTTAGATGTTATTTGGTAGGTGCCATTATTATTACATTTGTACCAAGTGCAGTTATAAAGGATATTTTTTCTCAACAAGAAGTATCAGTTAGAAGATGCAGGTGGATTAACAGGATCCAAGAATTTAATATTGAAATACAAATTAAAAAACTAGTAAGAGGTCAAGGATTAGCTAAGCTTATGGCTCAATCTAATTTGGATGCTAATTAGATAAATACAATGTTAGATTACTTAAGATCTAATTTCTTTGATATGGATCACTGTGAATGGTATACAAATGTTATTCATTATCTACAACACATGGAAACCCCTTCCCATTTGACCGAAAATGAGAAGAGGAGTACTAAGTTACAAGCCATCAGGTACATAATTGTCAGGAACAATTTATGGTGCAGAAATTTTGAGGGAGTGTTACTAAAATGTGTTGATCAAGAAAAGTTAAAAGAGATATTGTAAGAAATACATGCTGGAGTTTGTGGTGGGCATTATATGGCCAAGACAACTACACACAAGGTAATGAGAGCTAGATTCTAGTGGCCATCCATTTTTAAGGATGCTCACTCAGATCATGGTTAACAAATGTGATGCTTGTCAAAGGTTTGTAAGAAAATTGAAATTCTCAGGTAATACACCATTAAAGTCAGTTGAGGTTTAAGCACCATTTCAACAATGGGGTATGGATTTCATAGGTGAGATATCTCCTAAATCTAGCACTAGCTATTCTTGGATTTTAGTTGCTACTAATTACTTCACAAAATGGGTAGAGGATATTACACTAAGAAATGCAACTAGTATGGTTATAAATAAAAAATTTCTCAACATCATTTCAAGATTTGATTGCCCACAAAAAATTGTAATAGATAATGCAATGTGCTTCAAATCTGAAGAATTTATAAAACTTTGTGATAAATATGCAATAACAAGATCAATATATTCTCCTTATCATCCACAAGGAAATGGACAAGCCAAATCAACAAATAAAAGCTTGTTAAAGGTTATTAAGAGGACCTTGGATGATAATAAGAAGGCTTGGGATTCCATGTTGCAATAAGCAATATGGGCTGATAGGGTGACTGTTAGAAGTTGTAATCTTTCCTTGGTGTGTTTATAAACCAAGGTTAGAACTCCTTTCTTTATTATTATAATATATTAGGATATAAGCCAAGGTATCCTAATATATTTCTTTTTTGTCCTTTTTCCACTACATCTTATTTTGTCATCTAGTGGAATATGTAAGGACAAATATATATTGTAATTTCTAATTTTAGATTATTCCTCCTTAAGAGGAATCTCACACTTGGCCTCACACACTTATGAATGGTGGCATTCATAGACATGGGAGTTACATTCTAACTCCTCTCTCTCATCTCTATTTAAGAGATGACCCTCCTCTCTCATTCAACAACAATGAGGTTTCTTCCTCTTCTCAATTATTGTATGAGCATTGCTCTCTATCTCTCTCTCTTTTCCTTCTTAGGCTTTTCATGCCTCATTCATAATATCACAAGGGGTTTTCTTTGCTTTCCCCTTTCCAAATATCTTGTCTCATGGTGTTGGAGCTTGAAGCTTTCTCTCTCCTATTTTATGGTAATATCTTTTCATGCATTTACTCACTTAGATTCTTTCCTGGTATTGCTTATTTACAGATTTCTTTTTCCATTTCTAACATGGTATCAGAGCAGTTTAATCTTTGTTTTGAGTGTTTGCATGAAGGTACAATTCGAAGGAGACTCTTGAGAGAGATTTCACTAATTTCTTCTTTAATCTTCTTAAGATGGAAGAAATTGATTTTTTTTTGGATTTGGCTGGTTTACCGCCAAACCTGATTAACTTTTGTGTGCTCTAATTTGTGCAGGTCACTTCTTATTTTCTATTATTTTTCATCTAACCCCCTTTGGAAGGCTTGCCGCCAAAGGGTTTTCCTATCTTTTTCAAATTCCTATCTAGATATCATTTTTTTTTAATCAGATCAAAACATTTCTTTGTGCCTCTATAACTCAAAGAAATTGTTCAATTTGTTCATTTTTCAGTTTGAGTCATTTGGACCTCTCTCTAAGAAATTTTTTTTAAAAAAATAATTTTGAAATTTTGATCGGTTACAACGTTTCATTCTAAACAATGTTCAGATTTTTTTTCCTTTGCAGTCTCCTTTTGCACATATGGTTCCCACATTATTGAACTTGCTCATTGCCTGCGAAGGGCACCCATTTTTTCATAGTGCGATTCGTTGCTGGCCGCTTCCAGGAGGAGGAATTTGTTCATTCAAAGGAGTTTTGTGCTTCAAATCATCATTTTTTTTGGATGAGATGATAGCGGAGGATGCAGAACCGATTGGTCAAGTGGCTCCCGAGGATTAGGAAGGCGATCATTGTTCCAGCATTTGGCCAGGCTTCCATTTTCTTTTTTCTCCATTCGAAAGGCAATCGCGTGGGTGGTATGCTTCTCTGAATCCATAAGGCCGGCTATTTTAATCGGCCAACGAAGATTAGGGTATCCAAGTCCATGGTTTATCGACAATCAGAGATTAGGGTTTGCCGGTCCAGGGAGGTCAAAGTTCATTGCTTGCCAAGGCTGAAAGATCGTGAAGAAGGTCCCTTGTTTTGTTAGATTGTAGATAAGTAGTCCAAGCCTTTTCTTTTCCTTCGAGAAGATTTTGTTGCTGGAGCCCTAGCTAAGTGGGGATTCTGTCGGAACCCTAGATAAGTAGGGTTTTTTTTTTTTTGATTTTCAGGATGAGCAAGATTTTGTTGATTAGACTTCCGTGTGGACGTTGTTTGAGACACTAGGGTTTCAAGGCCGTTATTTGAATTCTTTAGAATTTGTATTTTAAGTTGCGGTTTTCTGGCAGTTGTTTGGTGGCGTCGCTAAGTGTGGCAGCTATATTGCATGTTTGATCTATTAATTGTGCTATTAAAGCTCTGTTGGGTTTTTGCTCAAGGTTAGGTCCCTACCTTGTGAACTTTTGGATGTTATTGTAGGGAATTTGCAATTGATGGGCCTAATAAGGGCACGGGCAGTTTGTAAGAGATGGCGATGGCTTTCTTTGCCTTACCATAAATCCGATACTCCATGGTCGTGCATAGGTTACGTTCGCAGGAATATGAGTAATCTTAAGAATTTAATGAGGGATGCTAAATTTAGGCAGCATGTCTTTTCATGCAAGATTCTTTTTCTTTTTTGAGCTCTTAACAGAGGCATCATTT
This sequence comes from Cupressus sempervirens, assembly GCA_028749045.1. Classification (NCBI taxonomy): domain Eukaryota; kingdom Viridiplantae; phylum Streptophyta; class Pinopsida; order Cupressales; family Cupressaceae; genus Cupressus; species Cupressus sempervirens. The sequence goes on from CM053793.1 coordinate 450,994,057, forward strand.
ATTTTTTATTATTGCCTCTTGTCAAGCTATTTTTGGCAGGTAATCATTCACTATCAGAAAAGTGTAATATTCTTTCTCTCAAGCTTTTTTTAGAAAAGTTTTTTAACTCTTTTTAGTATATTCTTATCTGCCAGATCTAAACTCTATTATTATTTACTAACCTTTTTTACAGGGTTAGTTGTAACAAATATTACATAAACAAATTTTATTCAAGTATATATGGGTGCACACATATATACCAAGATAAATATACCAGCTATTATAATTTTCATATCCATGTTTACCCTTAATGGAGTTTTATACCTGATATCTATATTTAGTTGATCTTCCTTAAATCATTTTACTTAATTGGATTATGAGTAATCTTACTCATTTGCCTTCATTTTGATATTTTGATGTGCCCATAGTTGCACTTTTATGCTTTTATAGCATTGTTCTATGCCCATGTTGGCACTTTCTGGTTTTATACCAATGATATACATGATTTATATGATATTTTTTTCTTGAGTTGCATAGGGAGCCAATTTTTTCAAGGATAACTATGTAGGTCCCCTCAGTATAACTGATACATAGTTTCCTTATCTGACCCATTGAGTATTCCTCCATCCTATATTGGTATGCACTCATTTTATATGGAGTTTCCCTCCATTTGATCCTATCTGTTCCATTTTGATAGGATAATATTTTTATGGAGTTTCCCTCCATTTGGTTCTATTGGTTCCATTTTGAAAGATTGATATTTATGGAGTTTCCCTCCATGTTGTTCCATTTTGTTCCTCAATGAAGAGGATATTATTATTGGAGTTTTCTCTCCAAATTCAGATGATTTGATCCAATTTGAAGGTAATATGTTGTTATATCCTCATAATCCATTCTTTTGATTATCCTAACAAATCATGATAATTCTAATTTGATCAGCATGTCTCTCCTTTATGTTATTTTCATATATTAATGTGATAATGATTTGCATACTTCATTGCTTAGATCGTGAGTCATGTAAGTTATGGTGTTGCAGCCCATTAACTTGCAGTGGGATGATTCATTAAGTGGACTGTCTATATCCACGCGATTGATGCAAGATTGATGCAAGTATCATTAGTTGGCCTTGTCTGTGGTCATTTATACATTAGTATAATATTTTTAATGAGAGCATTGATCAAGCTTTTTACTCAATTTGTCCTTGTTGACAATTTTTTGAGCATATACTTTATCTTGATATCAGGTTATCTCCATTGTTTTGTGGTAACATGTTTTACTCATTGTTTCTCTATGAGATTTTTATTATCCTTATTCAAAAGGATTTTGAATTTGCATATATGATGGCATTCTACTTGTGGATATTTGTCTTGTTGTTCTTTGTTTTTCAGGTGATCCATCAAGGAACCTTCTTGGTTTTTCACATATGAAGATGTGTCTATGCTTCCACTTGATCACATTCAAAGGACTCATGTAATTCTCTTGGATCTACAAATGTTCCATATGGCTTGAAGACAATCAAATTACTTCATATTGAAGATTAAGTTGCAGTTTTTTGTAAAAATTATGGGTTTAATACCCTTTGATGTAATTACCCCAAGTAAAGATTAAAGGGGGGTGTTAGAAGTTGTAATCTTTCCTTGGTGTGTTTATAAACCAAGGTTAGAACTCCTTTCTTTATTATTATAATATATTAGGATATAAGCCAAGGTATCCTAATATATTTCTTTTTTGTCCTTTTTCCACTACATCTTATTTTGTCATCTAGTGGAATATGTAAGGACAAATATATATTGTAATTTCTAATTTTAGATTATTCCTCCTTAAGAGGAATCTCACACTTGGCCTCACACACTTATGAATGGTGGCATTCATAGACATGGGAGTTACATTCTAACTCCTCTCTCTCATCTCTATTTAAGAGATGACCCTCCTCTCTCATTCAACAACAATGAGGTTTCTTCCTCTTCTCAATTATTGTATGAGCATTGCTCTCTATCTCTCTCTCTTTTCCTTCTTAGGCTTTTCATGCCTCATTCATAATATCACAAGGGGTTTTCTTTGCTTTCCCCTTTCCAAATATCTTGTCTCATGGTGTTGGAGCTTGAAGCTTTCTCTCTCCTATTTTATGGTAATATCTTTTCATGCATTTACTCACTTAGATTCTTTCCTGGTATTGCTTATTTACAGATTTCTTTTTCCATTTCTAATAGTGACTATGAAGAAATCCATTAGTGTAGCACCTTTTGATATTGTGTATGGAATCCAGGCAAGGATGCCTTAGAATAACATGTAGGTCTTTGCAATTACATCTAGTTGTATGATGAAGATATTATAGATGACATGCAAGAAAGGTGGATGAACTTGTAGGACTAGTAGAAACTAGGAGAGAAACATCAATCAAAAATCAGAAGTTGCAACTACAAGTCAAAGCACTTTATGATAAAAGGACAATAAGCAAAAAAATTGAAGATGGAGATTTAGTCCTCATGTGGAATGCCAGGATTGAGGATAGAGGAAAACATGGTAAGTTTGATCCTATATGGTTAGGTCCCTATTTGATTGAAAATAAATGGAGAGAAGAATCTTATATTCTTAAGGATATGTCAGACAATATGTTGGGACTCAAAATTGTCTTCCTGATTTCGAGTACCATTGATAAATTGAGCCATATGAGAGAGCTCATAAATGCATATTGTACCCATATGTAACTTTGAGCCTCGTGAGGTGTTTGATGTTTCTAACACCTTTTATTTAGTATGCCTACATGTTCCATGATGATAAATTATCATTCTAAGCCATTTCTTGGAGTCCCATTTTGAGCAATTGTCAAATCTATTTTTTCACCTGTGTCAAATAGTGACAGGAGACTATGTTTGCAAGAAAATATCTCACACCCATAAATGTTTCATGACTTGCCACTTTGGGAGTTTCTAGCATCCATACCTAAGAACCTATGTTTTAGATTTTTAGTCTTTTTTATTAGGTTTTGAATCCCTCAAATTTGGTCATTTATTAATGTCATGATGATATGAATCTTTCTGAATTCTAGGAAGCCCTGTTTGACTTGTTATAACTTTGACCTAGTTGACCCAAATGATGAAATTTATTTTGTGTTGCATTTTAGAGGTCAGAGACATGTTATGTTTCAAGTTTGAGCTTATGAAAAATCTGTTTGATATGTTTTCAAATGTGATTCCAAATGCAATTTCTAGCTTTTTACTGATGTCAGAATTTGTAGATTTGTCAGTACCTCTGTTCATGATGTTATATCTTGAAATCCATGATAGGTGAGATTGAATGGATTGTACCACTATGTTGTACTCTAAAAATACTTCTAGTGTGCCAATTTTAAGGTCTTGACAAATCTGTCTGCACACTTTTCTAGGTCAATTCTATTTGCAAAAAGCATTTTCTGCCATTGTTCCTAGTTTGCAAATTCTGAGTAGCTTACTTTGACTGCTCACCATTTGAGCACTGTGATTCTTTATGAGCTCAAATCATATACTTATACTCTCCTCATGACAGTCAATCAATTTCCTAGTTTTCATCTTCACAAGTGTCAGTTTACCCAGTTTTTAGAGCCAATTTTGAAAGCAATTTAGTATTTTCTAACATGTTTTCTTGTAGGCAGTTCTGAGAGGTCAAATTTGATAATGAATATCTTTTGATTGAGAATTTTTCATGAGATGAGATTCAACAGGGTGAAAGAATGGGGAACAAAGAGTTAGTGTGCCAATTTTTTAGAACTCGATCAAGTGTTCTAGTTAGTTTTTAAGGCCAGTCAAAGGACACTCTGACATTAAATTGATAGCTTGCAAATTAATGGTGAAATGAGTTCTAAATGATCAATCAATGCTTAGATTTGAGTTTAATCAGTATCAGATTGATCAATAGGTGACTTTACAAAGTCAGTTGTTTGGAAACAAAATTGTTTTAGCCGGACCTGCTTTGGGGCCTAACTAATTCCATCAGACTGATAAGTTTTAAATGAGGGTTTTATGAATGCCTATGAAATGGAAGTGTAGGTGCTTCTACTAATGCTCATCTTCCTCACAATAGGAGTTTTAGCAGATAGTATCCATGGTTGCGGAGGTTTGGTCGAGGCAAGCTCCAGCATTGATCAAGTTGAGAAAACCTAGAGATCCAAAGCTTGACTACTCTCACATAACTTGGATGGTTTGGTAAAGGAATGGACACAATGTGCACCAAATGGATATTATTTCATTCTTACATACAAAAAAGGATCTTTTCTAATAAAAATCAAAGGTCTAGATGGATGGTCATGGAGTCCAGATTAGGTTCTTGTATCAGTGGATAATAATGGTTGGATCAGCAATTAAAGACCCAAGTGAATGAGCTAATGTAGATCTTCAAAATTTTATGGGTTTGTCACAGTCAAACCTAGATAAGCACCACCATTGAGCACATAAAATTATAGGGACAGAGGCATCTTAAAAGCTGACCATGTAAAAGGAAATGGCAACCCATGAGCAAATAATGCAAAGTTGTATGTTTGAAAGAGCAAGCCACCAAGAGGTAGGCATGTTGCTCTTTGAAAGGAGGCAATCATGACCAAAGAAATCTACCAAGTAGTAGAAGAAGGTGTCTATTATCTAAGGCAACTTGTCATAAAACAAAGAGACCAAGCCATGACTAGTAGGTCAAGGGTAGTCAGCTACAAGGGATCCATCTTGGGAGCATAAAGAAGCCCTACATGGATGAAAAAAATGAGATCCATGACATAAGGAAAACAAGAACCCACACAAAGGGAATATCCATGTCTTAAAGACCATGCTCATAGAGCAAGAAAACAAGAACAAGTCACATGAAGGAGCAAGGAATCTATGAATAGAAGTGATACCAGATATCAAGAGATACTCATAGATCCAAGCTATGCTAGCCAATTTGTGCTAATGACTAATCCACATATTGGCAACATAGGTGTCAATATAGTTGATGAAGAATCATAGGAATGTTTTCTAGATAGATTGGTGATTTGTAACCTGAGAAATTGTGTCTCAAACCGTAGATAAAAAAGAAGCCCCTTGCGCAGAGATGAAGTCATCCACGCATGAAGGAACCAACTCATAGGCCAAGTAAAAGGGTAGATCATGCTAGTTCAATAAAAATTATAGACTAGCATTAAAGTTTGAAGGAATTCATAGACTTTGGGAGAAGCCACCAAATGTTGGAGAAAGAATAGAGGCTCACGCATTAAAAAAAACCCATGACATGATGAAGAGAGGGAACCCCAAGAGGAATAAAAAGGAAAGCCCAATGCCAAGCCAAAGGCCCACGTCCAAAGTAGACCTACTAGTTAGAGGGTATAAGTTAGCATATAAAAAGAATGCCAACTTAGATCAGACACCCCTTCAAGATTTAGCTGGAGAAAGGCTAGATGTGATTGCAGAATATATGTGTTAGTAGTCTAAAATGTTTATCCCACATTCATCATGGGCAAGACTTTTTAAGTCTTTAAATACTATCTTGTGCAATATACCTTGTGTCTTAAGAACGATTGGCTTTTGGAAGTTGTTGGTCATAAGGTGGGCACCCCTACACGTCGGATGTGGATAGCTAGCTGGTGAGGAGTCAAACAAATTTTGAACGAACATGCATAATGAAGGGATGACATTAGCATGATTGAGGTCACTGGAAAGTCAAAAATCTAGCAATTTGCCATCTCGCTAGCTAAAAAATCCAAGGTTTTTCAATAGTGACATAGTGAATTGTTGAAAAACCTAAAAATCTGGCAAGATAGTAATGGATCCCATGTGGCGATGATGTGGTAGTGTTAGTGAGTTATTGAGCGACAAGTGGTAGCCAGATAGTGTGTGGATCAACAAGATGATGAAATGGCAATGACATGGTGATAATGTGGAGTTCTTGACCAACCACAAGGTTCCATATGGCACAAATTTTGAGGCAAGATGATGTGGCTACAGGTATCTCAAATCCACCAAATCATGCCACATGGTAGATCTGAGGGTAGTCGCCATGATGCTAAGAGGAAGTTGCTTACCCGTTAATATAGTGACATAGCAAGTATGACATGGCATCTAGGTGGTGTGATGACCTGGTGATGACAAGGATGAATCAAGGGATGCCATGTGGTACCCACTATGTAGGATTGAACCAATCAGAATGCACCACGTGTCGCCAATGGTCAAACCAAGTTTGACCCAAATGGAAGATTCAAGGAAATTTCAAAAGTTATAAAATAATTTTTTTAATTTTTTCTTTTGAGGTGCATGTACTTGCTCATTTTAGATAAAGTTTGGTTCAATAACATAGTTCAAACTTTATAATATTTCAAACTTTTAAAATTGTCAAGTGCTTTGAAAGCCATGGAGTGGAGGCCTGATCTTCAAATAGCTATAATTGGGGCAATTTTTATCCAAAATGAGCACTCCAATATACCACTAAAACTAGAATGAGACAAACCTTTCAAATATAAGGTCAATTTCTACACAACTATTCACTAGTTTGCAAGATAAACCAATTTGTAAATTTTGGGGCATTCTCAGCAAAATGGGTGGTTTTCATCATTGAGCATCAGAATTGGATAGAGGGTAGATTTAAGAGTTTATTGGAGCTTGATGGTGAAGAAAATTGACTTTAAGAGGTTTTCTTGTCTTTAAAAAGCCAGTTAATTGATTTTTCACTTTTACATTGAGTTCATTTTTACATCAAAATCAATTACAATTTCCAATTAAGTATCTCAGATATTTTGTGTTCTTTGGAGGCCAATTGATGATGGTTTGAGATGTAGTTATAGAGAGAGGATAGAAAGAGGTTTTTCATCTTCTTGGGAAGGAATTCTGAGTGGACACATTTCATATTTACAACAAATTTGGGAATTCACCTCGTACTATATCATTCCCTTTCTTTCTCATTGTAGAAGTTCCAATTTTTCACTGTGAAACCATTGGTTCAAGTTTTTTAGAGAAAAATTGCTCATTACTATGATACCAAGTTCTAGTTCCAGTCTTGATGTATTCCCAATACTGTGACACCATTTTTTAGCATAATTCTCTTGTATGAATAGCAATAGGAAGATAAATATAGATAGTTTAGATTTATTAGGTTCTTTATGAGTTAATTTCATGCATATGAATGTATTATTTCAGGGAAATCAATACATGGAATAGTTAGTATTTGAGTTCCATCTTGAATCTTGTCTACTTTATCTGTGATCTTCAATGTTTTATAATCTTTGAACAAAGAGCTTAGGTTGTAGTTGTAGTTCCTTAAGGCTGTATGTTATTTCATTGTTGCTTATAACTCAAGGGATTATGTAAATTCTTTAGGGAAATCAATAGGGTTGCACGTTTACTGATGGGGATATCATGTAAGAATGAGATCTAGATTGAACATGGATGTCTATTCACAAGGCGAATAGAGAGATCATATATCTGAATATATAATTAAGTATTAGGTATCCATATGTATGCATTTGATTCATGGATTTTTCCAATGGATTAGGCACTAGTCAGCTATAGGATCATTAGGTCTTACTACTACATATCTGAGGTTTTGCTAAATTCAACATCATTAATAAATTGTATTTCTCATTCATGTTGAAGAACCTAAATATGATGCCCTCACTCAGCTTATGAAATCCATGGTTTTTCATTTAGCTACTATAGATTTATGTCATTTCATAAGTCATTAGGAGATATAAGGGTCTTTTATCTGCTTAATAGATTCACAAATATTTTTTTGCACTAGTACCATATTGATTGAATCTGAGGTCCACCAACCTAGGTTTTGTAGAGCTTGAAGTGAAGAGGGGTCAATTCCTTATAGTTGGCCCAATGTTTGAAATGATGTGTTGAAGATGGGAGTTAGTTGCCCCTAGATGTGTCATATTCTCATCAGGGTAATTGGAAACTGGTAACATTTTCAAACACCAACAAAATGGCAACTCTACTGGGAATCTATGAAGGAATTCATTGATAAGGAGCTTGAAAATATTTGATGTATTGTGCATACTCAATTTTGTGTGCAAGGTTTTGTGTTCCCTAGTTAAGTTTTATCCATTATAGTAGTATTTTTCAAGGTTGAATATAGATTGTGTTACTAAGTTTTATTTTCAGTCAATTTAGCTAGTTGTGGTTTTCAAAGTACTATTGTTAATTTAGAGTCAAAATTGTGTAAAGGTGTTTCCTCTCTTCTAAGTGTTTAAAGATTTTCAAAGTGCTACAAATTGAAAATATAGTTTAGATTTGTTAATTTATGAATCATGTTTTAGAATATTTCTCACAATTGTGAGTTGTGACTCTCTAAAGGATCTCTGTACTAGTGCAGATTGGTTATATGTATAAATATTTTCAAACAATTTTCAGCTGAATTAGCTAGATCTGAAATTTATGTTAAGTCTTAAGGAAGAAGAGAGATGTATAAATTCTTGACTCATAAGTTTTGAAGTGTTGTATGTGATCTACTATCTTAAGAAATTTCAAAGTCAAAATGAATCACAGTAGTGATTTCATTTAGTTCTCCTCAAGGAGATGACAACTCTATAAGGATTTGATCAATGGTGTAAGGACTTGAGATCAGCATAGATCAATTAGCAGATCAATTTTTTCATGTATCAACACTAAAGGTATTTTAAATTTTCATGTGATTACTTTTTCATGAAAGTGATTTCTACATATGTGTTCTCCATCAAGTGGTATTTTAAGCACTAGCAGGAGGAGAATAATGTAATAGGTTTCATACACTTCATTGGATTAAGTTTCAGCAGTTCTTGCTTTTAAGTTGTGAAGTGTATTTGAAGAGTGTTTATTCGGTAGAAGGGTATAGATCTGCTGCAAATTACAAATTATAATTTATTATGGGTGAATGAGTTTCATATTTTTGAAGAATGTCGAGTTTCCTTTCACCTAGTATGCAACCGGTCAGTAAAGTTTCTAGATCCATTTCTACCAAGCGGTAAATGTCATTATGTTTTAATGGCATTCATGGTTTCTTGAATGTCATTCCTAATGATATTAGAAAATTCTTGTGTAAGTTTAGTGGGAACCATCTTGTTTCATGGGTGACTATGATATTGCTCATGAAGATGTTCACATGAAACTATTTGTTCAAACCTTAGAAGGTGATGCTAGAGACTGGTTTTCTTTTCTACCAAAATGCTCTATTTCATCTTGGGGTGAGTTGTATTCCACCTTCATGGAGCGATCTGGAGAAAGAGTAAGCATATCTGATTCTTATGATAAGTTTTTGAAGATTCATATTGAGTGTGATGAACTTGTTCCTCAATCTAACATCAGATTTGCAAGAATTTTGAATGAAATCCTTGAGAGTTATAGACCTAATGATCAAATGTGTCTATCTATTTGCTTTGATGCATTTGACAAGAAAATGAACTATCTAGTAAGGGATAAAGAACCACAAACATTATATTATGCTTTTATGACTGTAGGGATATTGAAAAAAATTTGAAATATGGATTAACTAGAAGTCATTTTGCTAAAAATGTGTGCCAGTATAATGTATCCAAAAGAAAGGATGAAGGTGGTATTGATGCTTCAATTTCAAATCAGAATATCAACACCCCTATTATAAGTTTTAATCAGATTGAAAATTTAGATTAGAATGTATGTATGAGGAAGGTTAGTTTAGTTACAAATGAAGATACATATATTTTTGATGCTATAGCAGTAAGATGTATTTTAGACTTTGATAAAAATGAGCAATGTGTTGATATTTTAGATCAAGGATTAGCTGCATTAGCGAGTTCTTATAATGCTGATTATGTACCTAATGATGTTGCTAATGAAATTACTACACTGAGATCTTAGTCTTGTGCAAGTGAGGAAGATGAGAGTTATCTCTCTGATCACGAACCTAATGTTGTTGATCTAACATGCCATGGAGAGATAACATAGGATGAAGAATGTAAGTCATATTCATCTCAGTTACAGTTAGAAGAATAGAGTGCATATGTTTATAATGTTTCAGAAATAGATGATAAGGTGGGTTCACTTGATCAATCGGATATGCAAGAAATGCATTATATTATTCATAGATTACATCATTTTGAGAATATTATTAAATCTGAAGTTGAAAGATGGTCATCTCAATATGAGGATGAAGAAGCTGAAAGTCATGTTTCAAGTAATGATAAAGGTGAAGTTTCTGATTCAATGTATTGTGAAAAAGCTTCATGTGAAGATAATGGCGAGACTTGTTGCTCAAGTCAAGAAGAGGATCATGATAGCATATGTTCATCTTCATGTGAATTAGATGCAAATTGGGAGGAAGAAAGTAATAAAATAAGTGAGTACTCTTACATGAGTAAAGGTATGAGTTCTTCTCTTAAATTTGAAAGTGAATTTCTAGTTCAGAGTTATGTAAGTCAACTTGAGGTTGAAGCTTGTGAAGAAAATTTGTCTACACAATATGAAGATAAAAGGATTGTTTATAAGGACAGATTGACTAGTTGTGTGGATAAATGTCATAAGGGTGCATTTAGTAATAATCAGCAGTACATGAGTGATCCTAAGACCAATGCATCAACACCTATTGGTAAGATAAATAATGATAGGTTTGCAAGACATTTGAATCATCTTAATAGAGAAAATGAAAACAACTTTGATTCATATTCTGCATGCTTCATTGATGGAGTTAATGATGTGTCTTCGAATGATGATTCTAATTCTTCTTCTTCACATGATGAAAGTGTTCTTGATAGTGGTGTAAGAAGTGGTTTTAAAATGTACACTAACACTTTGTATGATGAAGATCCTAATAATGCTCATCTTATGTTTTGTCACAATGTCCAAAGAGGACCATTGCATGGAATTACCAGTTCACTATTTGAGGAGAACTTTGAGCTTTTAGATTTAGTTGAGTTGGGTATAAATGATGATGAATTGTCATACTACTATGAGAAATTAGTTTATTCTTCTCATGGATGTGATAGTGAATATTCTAATTAGTATTTCAATTGTGATTATGAGGACAAGGTGTTTGATGAGACGGTTATTGAAAATTTTCTTGCACCTTGTAATGAATTTTATGATGGACACTCTAATGTGAAGACTAATCTATTTTTTGATTGTGAAGAACCATTTGAAGATTATGGATTAGTTTCAAATTTTGATATTGATGACATATGTGAGTACAAGTCAGAGTGTTCATTTGAGTACCATCTAGTTATGCATAAGGGTACACATTTTCAAGGTATGTGTGATCCCTTTACCCATATTGAATATGAAGCCTTCATATTCAAGAATGATAGCATGCATGAGTCATTAAATGAAGACAGTCTTTAGTTTGAGTCTGATATTTTTAAGCATGCTGATTAGAACTTTCATAATGAGCAAGTGATTGAGAATGAAGCTAATTTTTGTATGCGTTATGAAAATAAGGATGTAGATTTTGTTTTACCAAGTGAGTTATTTCAAGATGTTAATCCGATTGGAAAAACTGATATGAATGACATTTTCAGCTTACCTCATGATGAAAGAAATGAAAATTAGGTTTATGAAATAGGTAAGAAATTTTGTTGAAGTTCGATGGCCCAGGGTCATTGCTTATACATAGTAGAGGTAGTTGTTTTTTCTTTAAATAAGTTGTTCAAGAGAGAAAGTTTTTTTTTTTTGGGGATGGTCTACTTCTTCTAGAGATATAAATATTTCCCATGCCTACAAGGGACATGCATCCCCAGATAGAGCCATTGTTGGGACTCAAAATTGCCTTCCCAATTTTGAGTACCATTGAGAAATTGAGCCATATGAGAGCTCATAAATGCATATTGTACTTGGATGTACCTTTGAGCTTTGTGAGGTGTTTAATGTTTCTAACACCTTTTATTGAGTATTCCTACATGTTCCATCGTGATAAATTGCCATTCTGAGCCATTTCGTGGAGTCCCATTTTGAGCAATTGTCAAATCTTCTTTTTCACCTAAGTGTCAAACATCGAGAGGAGGCTATGTTTGCAAGCAAATATATCACACCCAAAAATGTTTCATGACTCACCACTTTGGGAGTGTCTGTTGGAGTTGAGGAAATTCAACTCCGAAGACGCCAAGATCACCTGCATGCGAGACCTGTCAAAGAGAAGCCATAGAAGGGAAGAGCATGGAGCACGGGCAAAACCCTAAATGGACATGAGAGCCATCATAATGCAAACACAAGAAGAAATGTATTTACAATAAGAAATGATATGATGATCTATATGTTACAATGAGAGAGAGCCCGAATATAAAGAGCTCATGGAAGCTTGTAGAACAAGCTGGAAGGAGGTAGAGGACAAAAATGACAACTCAGCACATATCCACAAAAAGTGGAATATGCTAAAAAAGGAGAAAACTCCCGAGTTGTCAACAACTAACCACTACATGCATTAAATATAAAATATTAAATAAATGCATGACCTAAGTAAGCTTAAGTAATATAATAAATAATTAAATATTAATTATTTACTCTAACAGTGTCTAGTGTCCATACCTAAGAGCCTATGTTTCAAATTTTGAGTCATTTTGAATCTTTTTTATTAGGTTTTGAATCCCTCAAAGTTAGGCATTTATTAATCTCATACTGATATGAATCTTTCTGAATTCTAGGAAGCCCTATTTGACTTTTTATAAATTTAACCTAGTTGAGCCAAATGATGAAATTCCTTTTGTCTTACATTTTAGAGGTCAGAGACATGTTATGTTTCAAGTTTGAGCTTATGATGAATCTATTTGATATGTTTTCGAACGTGATGCCAAATGCAATTTCTAGCTTTTTACTGGTGTCGGCATTTGCAGATTTCTCAGTACCCTTGTTCATTATGTTTTATCTTGAAATCCATGATAGGTGAGATCAAATGAATTGTACCACTATGTTGTACTCTAAAATTACTTCTAGTGTTCCAATTTTAAGGTCTTGTTGAATTCGTTTGCACAATTTTCCAGGTCAATTCCATTTGCAAGAATCATTTTTCTGTCGTTCTTCCCAATCTACAAATTCTAAGTAGCTTACTTTGACCGCTCATCATTTGCACCCCATGAATCATCATGAGCCCAAATCATTGACTTATACTCTCTTCATTATAGTGAATCAATGTCCCAATTTTTGTCTTCTCAAGTGTTAGTTTACCCGATTTTTAGAGCCAATTCTAAAAGCAATTTAATGTTTTTTGACATGTTTTCTTGCAGGTAGTTCTATGAGGTCAACTGTGACAATGAATATCTTTTGACTAAGAAATCTTCATGAGACAAGATTTGGCAGGGTGAAAGAATGTGGAAGAAAGAGTCAGTGTACCATTTTTCAAAGCCTGATCAAGTGTTCTGGTCAATTTTTAAGGCTAGTCAAAGGACCCTCTAGCATTAAATTGATAGCTTGTAGATTAATGGTGAAATGAGTTTTAAATGATCAATCAATGCTCAAATTCAAGTTTAATCAGTATCAAATTGATCAGTAGGTTACTTTGCAAAGTCAATTGTTCAGAAACAAATTTTTTTTAGCCAGATCTGCTTTGGGGCCCGACTAATTCCATCAGATTAATAAGGTTTGAATGAGGTTTTTATGAAGACCTGTGAAATGGAAGTGCAGGTGTTTCTGTTGTCACTCATCTTCCTCATAGTAGGATTTGCAGTAGATGGTATCCATGGCTGTGGAGGTTTTATCAAGGCAAGCTCAACATTTATCAAGTTGAGAAAACCTACTGATCCAAAGCTTGACTACACTCACATAACTTGGATGGTTTGATAAAGGAATGGACACAATGTGCACCAAATGGATATTATTTCATTCCTGTATACAACAATGGATCTTTTGTAATCAAAATCAAAGGTCCATATGGATGGTCATGGAGTCCATATCAAGTTCCTTATTAGTCGATAATAATGGTTGGCTCAACAATTAAAGACCCAAGTGAATGAGCTAATGCAGATCTTCAAAATTTTATGGGTTTGTCACAATCAAACCTAGCTAAGCACCACCATTGAGCACATCAAATTGCAAGGGCAAAGGCATCTTAAAATACAACCTTGTAAAAGGAAATGGCAACCCATGAGCAAATAATGCAAAGCTGTATGTTTGAAAGAGCAAGCCAATAAGAGGCAGGCATGTTGCTCTTTGAAAAAAAGGTAGTCATAAATAAAGAAATCTGCCAAGTTGCAGAAGAAGGCATCTATAAGGTGTCTTGTCATAAAATAGAGAGACCAAGCCGTGATTAGTAGGTCAAGGGCAGTCAGTTGTAGGGGATCCATCTTGGGAGCATAAAGAAGCCCCACGTGGATGAAAAAAATGAGATCTTTGGCATAAGGAAAACAAGAACCCACATGTTGTGGTGTCCACAACACATGCCCCATTCCTCACTAGGAATGGGGACCCCTTGCTTTTTTTTGACTCCTAGACTCACATTTCGAGAGTCAAGAGAAGAAATTTTTGTTAGAGTTAGAATTTTAGGGTCAAAATTCAAAAAATTACAAATAAATAAATAAATAAATAAATTACAAAAAAAATAAAAAATAAATAAATCATTAAACATGCGTGCCACAAAGGGCCATACACCACCAAGGGTAGCGCAGGCACTCGATCACCACATGCACCAAAGGCACCGCATGCACCAAAGGCTTGGCGCATGTCACCAAGGGTAGCATGCGCACTCGAGCACCAAAGGTTTTGCATGTACTCCAAAGGGTCATGCATGCCAAAAGGCCCCACATGCACAAAAAAGGGTTGTGCACACCATAATGCATCAAACTCTCACCTGTGCACACTACGTACATGAAATGACATCGCGGGCATTTCAAATGTGTGCATGCCAAAGTGCACCACATGTGTACTTCATATGCTCCACACATGCTTCAAACATGTTGCGTGTGCCACAATGTACCACACAACTAGTTTTTAGTGTTTTTTTATTCTGATGTCATTAGTGTGTGTCTTAATTAAGCATTTTCATCTCTCCGAACTAATGTTTACTTCTTTTTGTAGGTAAAAAAGGTATCCTCAACTTGTCGAGGCCATAACTTTTGACTCAAAGCTTAGAATTTAGAACCATTTACATCATTGGAAAGAAGAATTGAAGATCTAATTTTAGTCCCTAAAATAGTGAGCCTTTAGCTACCTAGTTTTAGGGACCGGTGAAAGTTTCAACTTGAAATTTTGAGCAGAAGACCTCCAAAAAAGCCATTAAAAAATTCCTAGAGAAATTTGCAAAAAAATATGAAAAAGTTTCAAACATTTTATCATCTAGATCACTTGGTTTCTTGTTAGGAAGGATAGGGCAGTTGGAAAGAGGACAAAGGTCAAAGATGCAGAGGTTGGACACATGAAGTGGAACAAGTTCCTCATCTTATGTAGCTATTAACGACAAGATTCAACATAGGTGCCTTAGGATTTTAGATCGAAGAAGCAAAAGGAGTTCAAGTTTATGAAAGTGATTGGCTATAAGGAGGGTATAAATCATCAAAAATGGGCAAAGAATATATACAAAAAGTGATCTAAAACCCCATTTGAGCAAAACCTAGAAACTATTTTCAAAATTAACAACTTTGATTTTTTGGTGATTTGAGCTATCGAGGTGCGCAGCTCCGCAAGTATACAGGTCTACAACTCTACATTTTTGAGCTCCCCAGCTCCACATTTTTGAGTTTTTTAGCTCCACATTTTCATGAAACTCTACAATTTAGAGGTGTGCCGACAGTTAACTGCCAATTCCAAAAATAACACTTTCCATGCATCAAGAGTGCATTCTGATGGCAAGTTAACTCCGACACACATCAAGTGAAGGGCTAGTTTCCATTTTTGATCCCTCCATGCACTTCTACCTTGATTGATGGCTTCCTCCTACTTTCTCTCTATTTCTTTCTTTTTTTTTGACATGTAAAGGGCTCATGCATCCAATTAATGAATAAAATATGGATGAAGTCCCTTTAAGCACCAGTTAGATTGTTAGTTTGTATATATCTAATTTGTTTAAATGTTTTAAAAGCATTTTATTGCATCAAGATATCTCTCACTCTCAACACAAATTGAGGAGACAATTTCTTATAAATACCCCATTGTAAAATGTAAGAAAGGCCACCATTATTATGCAATAAAATTATGCTTTTGGTGCTAGCATTCAGAGTGTAGTTATTCTTGCCTGAATGTGTCATTGTTTTGTGAATTTTATTCATAAGATTGTGGTTGAACCAAAGGTTTATTGCATTTTTTTTGGATGCGTGATTTTTTAGTTTTGGTGTTTGCTATAGATATATGAATTCTGCTGACGTAATGAGCTTGAGAAGAGATCACCCGATTGTGTCTACATTGCTTTTTGTCTCGCATGAGTGCACTTTTTGTGGCCTTGCAATTTGATGAAGAGTGAAACATCATTCGATTTGTTAAAGATTCTCATTGACGATTGCATCAGTGGATTGTAGGAAGTGCTACTCCTAGTTTCATTGGTTTCCTACCAATTTCTTCAAAGGTTTAACTCGTAGAGTGTTGTGTCCTATAGTTTATGTCCATTTGGAATTTCAATTACAAGTAATTTGATTTCACATTATTTTTCTTTTAGTTTCATTATTTTCTTTGCTAACCCCTTATCAGAGTAGGACCTCATAGTATCTACATTGTTAGAGTTGCATGCATTGAAAAACATAAAATATAAAAATATTGTTCTTTTGGTGTGATATTTTGAGAGAACAAATAGATTTACTTCAATTCTGAGATAAAATAGTTTTTAGAACTAGCAAAGGCCTCCTTGTGAACACTCATATTTATCTTCTACTAAGTAGATTTTGTATGTCGCAAGACAAATACTGAACCTTGGAGTGGATCCTTAAAAAGATTTTCTTTTTAAGAGAGGAATTACACTATGGATTCCTACTGTTGACTTTGTGCAAAATGAACACCCAACACCATGCAAAGGGAATATCCATGTTTTAAAGACCACACTCATAGAGCAAGAAAACAAGAACAAGCCGCATGAAGGAGTAATGAATTTATAGATAGAAGTGATACCAGATATCAAGAGATACCTACAAATCCAAGCTATGTTGGCCAATTTGTGCTGATGACTAATCCACATATTGGCAACACAAGTGTCAATATAGTTGGTTAAGAATCATAAGAATGTTTTATAGCTAGATTGGTGATTCATAACCTAAGTAATTGTGTCTGAAACCATAGATCAAAAAGAAGCCCCTTGCACAGAGATGAAGTCATCCATACAAGAAGGAACCAACCCTCAAACCAAGTAAAAGGGTAGATCACGCTAGTTCAATAAAAAATTTAGACTAGCCTTAAAGTTTGAAGGAACTCATAGACGTGGGGAGATGCCACCAAACATTGGAGAAAGCACAAATGTTCACACATTAAAAAGAACTCGCAGCATGATGAAGAGAGGGCACCCCACGAGGAATAAAAAGGAAACCCCAATGCCAAGCCAAATGCCCACATCTAGAGAAGACTTTCCATTTGGAGGGTATAAGTCAGAATATAAAAAGAATGCCAACTTAGATTAGACACTCCTTCAAGATGTAGCTTGAGAAAGGTTAGATGTGATTGCGGAACGTATGTGTGAGTAGTCTAAAATTTTTATCCCACATTCATCGTGGGCAATACTTTTTAAGTCTTTAAATACTATCTTGTGAAATACACCTTGTATCTTAAGAACAAGTGGCTTTTGGAAGCTATTGGTAACAAGGTGGGCCCCCCCTATGCATTGGACATGGGTGGTCAGTTGGTGAGGAGTCAAACAAATTTTGAACCAACACACATAATGAAGGGATGATATTAGCATGATTGAGGTCACCAAAAAGTCCAAAATCTAGCAATTCGCCATCTCTCTAGTTGAAAATCCAAGGTTTTTGGGTAGCAACATAGAAAATCATTGAAAAGCCTAAAAATCTAGCAAGACAGTGATGGGTCCCATGTGGCAATGATGTGGCTGTGTCAATGAGTTATTGAGCAAAAAGTGGTAGTCAAACAACGTGTGCACCAACAAGATGATGAAATGGCAATGATGTGGCAATAATGTCACAAATTTTGAGGTAGGATGATGTGGCTACAGGTATCTTAGATCCACTAGATCATGCCACATGCTAGATTTGAGGGTAGTCGCTATGTCACTAAGAGGAAGTTTCTCACACATTAATATAGTGACATAGTGAGTATGACATGGCATCCAAGTGGTGTGATGATGTGGTTATGACAAGGATGAATCAGGTGATACCATGTAGCGAATGCTATGCAAGATAGAAAAAATTAGAATGCACCACGTGTCACCAATAGTCAAAACAAGTTTGACCCAGATGGAAGATTGAAGGAAATTTCAAAAGTTATAAAATAATTTTTATAACATAATGTTTATTTTAAATAACATTTGGTTCAATAACATAGTTCAAACTTTATAATATTTCAATTTTTTAAAATTGTCAAGTGCTTTGAAAGCCATGGAGTGGAGGCCTAAACTTCAAATGGCTATAACTGGGCAATTTTTATCCGAAATGGGCACTCTAGGAATGAGACTAACTTTTTGAATATGAGGCCAGTTTCTACACAGCTATTCATTGATTTGCGCTATAAGCCAATTTGTAAATTTTGGGGTGTTCATAGTAGAATGGGTGTTTTTCATCATTGAGCATCATAATTGGTTAGAGGGTAGATTTAAGAGTTTGTTGGAGCTTGATGGTGAAGAAAATTGACTTTAAGAAGTTTTCTTGTCTTTTAGAAGCCAGTTAACTAATTTTTCACTTTTACATTGAGTTTATTTTTTCATCAAAATCAATTACGATTTCCAATCAAGTATCTCAGATATTTTGTGTTCTTTAGAGGCCAATTGATGATGGTTTGAGATGCAGTTATAGAGAGAGGGTAGAAAGAGGTTTTTCATCTTCTTGGGAAGGAATTTTGAGTGGACACATGTCATCTTTACAACACATTTGAGAATTCACCTCCTGCTATATCATTCCCTTTCTTTCTCATTGTAGAGGTTCTAATTTTTCACTATGAGACCGTTGGTTCCTGTTTTTTGGAGAAAAATTGCTCACTACTATGATACTAGGTCTTGGTTCTAGTCTTGATGTATTCCCAATACTGTGACACCATTTTTAAGCATAATTCTATTGTGTGAGAAGAAATAGGAAGATAAATATAGATAGTTTAGATCTATTAGGTTCTTTATGAGTTAATTTCATGCATATGAATGCATTATTTTAAGAAAATCAATACAAGAAACAGTTAGTATTTGAGTTTCATCTTGAATCTTGTCTCCTTTATTAGTGATCTTCAATGTTTTATAATCTTTGAACAAAGAGCTTAGGTTATAGTTGTAGTCCCTTAAGGCTGTATGTTATTTCATTGTTGCTTATAACTCAAGGGGTTATGTAAATGCTTTAGAGAAATCAATAGGGTTGCAAGTTTACTGATTGGGATATCATGTAAGAATGAGATCTAGATTGAACATGGATGTTTATTCACAAGGTGAATAGATAGATCGTATATCTAAATATATAAATAAGCATCAAGTATCCATATGTATGCATTTAATTCATGGATTTTCCCAATGGAGTAGGCATTGGTCAGCTATAGGATCATTAGGTCTTATTGCAACATATCTAAGGTTTTTCTAAATTCAACATTATTAATCAATTGTATTTCTCATTCATGTTGAAGAACCTAAATATGATGCCCTCACTCAGCTTATGAACTCCATGGTTTTGCATTTATCTACTGCAAATTTATGTCATTTCATAAGTCATTAGGAGATATAAGGGTCTTTTATCTGCTTAATAGATTCACAAATATGTGTCTGCACTGATAGCATATTGATTGAATTTGAGGTCCACCTGCCTAGGTTTTGCAAAGCCTAAAGTGAAGAAGGGTCAAAGCCTTATAGTTGGCCCTGTCTCTAAAATAATGTGTTGAAGATGGGAGTTAGCTGCCCCTAGATGTGTCATATTCTCATAAAGGTAATTGGAAACTGGTAATGTTTTCAAACACCAACACAACATTCTTGAACTTCCAGTTAATGGATAGTTCTTGAAAAGGTATTTTTCCTTAAAAATACTTGTTTCTTCCATGAATATTAGTCTAGGTTTTTCTATACATTTGTAAATCCTTTGGTCTTTATGTAGTTTCTTGTACATAGTCTTTTCCCTGTGGTTTTTCCTCTCTCAGTTTTGTTAGGCTCTAAGGAAAGTCAGGTTTGTGGTCTACTCTACCATAGGTTCTAGATTCTTGCATAGACTCAATTAGTCTATCACCCCTAGATAGAGCCACTACTGGTCTAATTTTTTACAAAGTAATTTTCTTCTAGCCTAGGTAAAAATTTTTAATTGAATCCATTGCTTGCTTGCTAGGGTTTGGTCCTTTAGCTTTGCAATTTTAGTAACCTTTGAAAAACTTGTCAAATCCTAAGTATTGCATTTTTTTAAAATTTATTTAGGCACAAATATTTTCAAATTTTGAATATTCCTTGACCCATTCAATTTTTTTGTGCCCCCAAGTTCCTTTTACCCTTTTTTGTTTCACACCATCTGATCTTTATAAGATCTATGGTTATCACATTGTCGCTATGAAAAGATGCAAGTGTTTTAATGATAGCAACATAGTGACTACTATGAAATTAACTGGCAATGTTTTAAAGTGGAGGCTTTGTGAGAAGAAAATTGCATTGTTTCAAAAGGTTTCAGTCATGTGCTCCATGTCAAAATTGTCAAAATTGAAAAGGAACCAAATGCAATGAAGTGCAAGAGGTGTCACCAGAATCCAATTTTTTTGATGAGTTGCTATGTCACAATCAAATTTTTTTTATATCCTACTAGTAGCAACATAGCACCTAAAAAAATATATAGAAGATGGTAGCACAAATCCAATGACCATGAAATTTCCTAAATGATATTGTGGACGTGTATTGTGATTACTATATCAGAGGTAGTAATTATTGTAATCATTTTTTAAAAATAGAGATTTTCCTAGCACCGAATTTCATATGTATTCATGAGGTGGCTATGTCATGACTAGAAAAATAATGGATCTCATAGGTAGCAACATAGAACCTTGCCAGAAATTGAGAAAAATGGGAGATTATAAAATATATGGGCACCAAAATTCCTGTTGTTAAATTTGGTCATGTGACTTTATTTCTTTATCAGAAGCATTGATTGTGGTAATGATAGTAGAACTGGAAACAAATTCTTGGCACCAAAATCTCTAAAGCCTTAAAGAAGTTGCTATGTCATGGTCAAAAAATGAAAGAATCTCACTATTAGCAACATAGCACCTTGACAAAAAATAGATATACGACAACAATTCCAAGAGGTGGGTCCCAAACATCTACTTCGTCAGACATGAATCATGCAATCTTTTGGACATGGTGGCATCCTATTGGAAACATGCATGCACCAAAATTTTTAAGAGCACTAGAGGTAGCTATGTCGTAACCAAAAAATCTTTGCACCTTGGTAGTAGTGACATAGCACCTAGCCTGAAAATGTGCATGTGGTGGAACCCAAATCATGTGGTGTTACAGCTAGGATTCAAATATTAAGTTACATGCCAACTTGATAGGATGTTCCCATGTTGGAAGTAACATGGACCCATGCCCAAGTCAAAATTCAAATGAAAGATTGTGATCACTAGATCAAGATCAGATCAATGATAATTGCTATTGCTAAGTCACTATGAGAAGTTGTGCACTATTTGCCCAATGTGACATGGTGACTATGGGACCCACCATAGTTTATACAACTCTAATGCATTCTTTTTCCTCATCATTCGATCAAAATGAAATCTATGACTATCGCTTTATCACTATGGAGAGTTGCTTGAATGTTAAGGATAGCAACATAGCAAGTAAAGAAAATGGATAGGGGGCCCACCACATTTTTATTAAGTAATGAATCAAACATCCTTTGTTTGATCAAGATGAAATCAATGGTTATTTCTATATTGCATAGGCAATATTCTCATTCTTTATGTATAGCGAGATAGCGATTAAGCAACATGTGTCCTCAAGGATTAGTGGATCTAGTTGTAAATCCCAGTAGTGAAGGAAAGGTTCAGGTGGGGATTTTTCATTGGTTTGACTGCTAGCATGTCAAGTGAAAAATAAGTCATCCTTATTTTCACTCTTGGATTGTAGGATTTTCTGAGATCAACAGTTTGAATTTAAATGTAGACAATGGTGCCACTTTGTTTCCCTTACAGTTCATTCATGAGGAATGAAAGCTTCATGTGCAAGAAAAAATAGAGTATATTGTTGAAGATCTCGCCATTTTCATTTCACGTGAACAAGATTTCAAGCTTTTGAGCAAAAGAAATTAGCAAAAAATTGGTACTATGGTTGATTGAAATGTGAAACAATTTCTTTCTGCAACCAAAACATTACAAAGTTACAAAGAAGAACTAACAAAAGGTCAAGTAAGTTCCCATGTTCTATTTTCTCCCTAGCATTTTAACTTTTCTACAAATTGTAGTAAATATGCCTCCAAAGAAGGTGTTCTTTAGGTAGGAGGATTATTTGGCTAGAAATATCCATGATGACTTGCTTGAATTGCCCCTTGAATCTACTACTAAAACTATGCAAGTTAAAAAGTTCACTTTGTTAAACTTTAGGCTCAAAATCGTAGATGGCTCATATGATAAGGGGAATTGGGTCCGAGATGCCAAAACTTCTCAAACTAGGCTTTCTCTATTCAAGAAATGGTTTTCAAAAAGAAATTTATTTGCCCCACATGCCAATGTTTGAAATTTTGATTTTGGAAATTTAGTTGTTCGAAGTGTTTTTATGGATTATGACCTCCTCAAAGCTATTGCAAAAAATTATGATCCAACAATTAGAGTGGTGAGAAATATTGATGGTGAAATACTAATCATAATTAGCTTAGAGGAAATTTGATAGGTATTTGGTTTAGGGCCTTTGATAGACTATCATGTGCCCATTGACTTGAAATAATAAGAAAAGGAATTTATGTCAAAGAAGGATGCAATCAGCTAGGGTGCACTGAGGGTACATATAGGAAAAATTGGAAATTTTCCAGCAATAACAACATCCTCTAGGGAACCCTTCAAAAGGGTGTATTTCAATACTAGGGTTGTGAATGCATACAAGACTCTATGTAGAGTTTTTGGTGAAGATGAAGAGGAGTTTATGCTCATAGGTTTTATGTACATGATCACCCATATTTCATCTTTTCGTGTGGACATTATTTTTTATTTTGCCTCTTATTTAGCAGAAGAAATTTACAATGGGCTAGTTAGGATTGCGGAGAGCAAGGTGGAGAAATTTTTTGGTCACTATTCATTGTTAATGCATATGTTTTTTTTCAAAGGAGAAACATATTTTGGTAAAGAAATGAAATTGAATAGAGAATAGGATGGGGAAGCACTACCAGTCTAGTTATGGAGTGTAGATATGACCTGGGAAGAAAAAAAAGGCTAGTTTTGTCAGGTTTGATAGGTACTTTGCTTCCAAATTGAGGTGCCTATTATTAAGTGACAATCCTAGAGTACCCAAGGCATTGGAAAGTCTTATGAGACCCCTGGACAATTCTATTAGTTTCAGAGGTACTCCCCATGTGTTACCTTACCAAGTGCCTTTAAAGGTAGGAGTAGCAAAATTTTGGTGGCATCTAGGATGACTAGAGGAAACTTATTTGTTGAAAAGACAAATAGGGTCAATCTTCCCAACTTACACCATAGCCCACCAATTTGTAATCACCAAAGGGGGTTGGCTTTCTTTGCATAAAATATTAGATCAATATAAGATGGCTATTTCTCATCCCTATTTTTGTGATACTAAGGGATTATATATCTTGGCCTTTAGGCACAAGGTCAAGATTGGCAAGATTGATCAAACATAATATTTTCCTAAAGATATGATAAGAAATGAGTTCTCTTTGCAAGAACAAGAAACCAAGAAAGAAAAATGGAGATTATTCTCAAGAGTTTTGGATTTCATTCATTGTTTTGATGAAAATTATAGTCCTCTAGGTAATACCATCATCGAGGAAGATAGAATAAATAAGCTCATGATTACTTTCCTTGAAACAATGGAAGCTATGAATGAGAAAAAGAAATTTTTTATTAATTTTTTTTCCAAATAAAGCTAAATAAGTGATGAGGAGACTAGGATTCACTCCCAATCTAGGGGCCAGACAATTTATTGTCTAGCAAAGGCTAGGGTACACTATCATTCAAAATAAGAAGACCACTATGGACAAAGGAAAACAAATAATTGGATCCACTAGTGCTATTTGGGAAGAGAGACCTCTTGAGCCCTCCCCCAAGAGGAAAATAATAATAAAACATCAAGGTCCTCACATTGAATAATATTCACCTTCCCAATCTCCTCTAAGGATTGAAGATGAACAACTCATTGAGGATAAAATTGAACAACTGGGGTCCCAAGGAGGAATTTTCATTACCCAAGAAGAAATAGTTGAAGGAAACCCCCAGGAGACTCCTATGCCAAGCCTAGAGTTGATAGTAGCATATTTCAAAGGAAGGGAATTAAACCTTGTAATAGAGCAAGCTAGATAAATTATTTTCTCAAATGATAGTTTTGTTCAGTCTAAAGCTTTCCACTAGTTTGCATGTAGAACAAACATAGGAAAATTTGAAGAAATATGTAATAAATTAAGAATAGAGCATCCAAAACTAGAGGAGGTAGCCTTTTAAAAGTAGGTAAAAGAAAGGATGATGCAAGAATTCTAATGTATAACTCCTAAAGAGGGAAGGTAGATGGTAAAAGCATAAAATATTTTATTACTACCCAATTGGGATATAGTTGATGCTTTGATTTTTAATTTTTTTCAAATAAATTGGACTTACAAGACCAAAATAAGAAAGAATTCATAGGTACTGCTTTCAGTGAGGACCAGGCTACTTTGGTTATATGGTCACTAAGGAAGGGATCAAGGGTTGTTTCATCATAGATAGATGACTCTAGTTTAATGGGGAATATAATTGTAAGAAGAGTAGTAGATACCTCCCATGTGCAGGCAACTCAGATGGGTGTTGGAACATCTTAGTTTATTTTGGACACTATAGAAAAGGAAGAAAAGGAAATGTTTGAACTACAGACTAAGTATGAGAGAGTTTTGGAGGCCTATAATAAAGAAGTTCAAAAAATAATTGAACTTGAAAATAAGGTAACGATGAGGTCTTCCAAGCCAAGAATCACATATCCTTGCTCTCCAATGGAACCTCTTAAATCCACTTCTCTCATAGAAATACCAGATACACCACAAAGTCCACAATATTACACTACTGAGGACTTTGAAGATGAAAAGAGAAAACTGTGGGCATTACATGTAGAGTTGAATGTACAATATGAAGATAAACTAAGAAATGCTCTCATGTATCTGGTAGATAAAATCTAATGGCCATTGTTTTATGATCAATTAGCAAGAGTAATAAGCATACGAGAAGAGATGAAAGCCCATGAAGAGACATTGAAGCCCATTTTCAATAAGTGGGGAAAGAGAAGAAAATAAATTACTTTTTTATGTTACCCTGTTATAAGGTCTACACATGCCCATATTGAAAAAACATTGGATGTTGCTCATGATCTGTCAGATTTTGATGATAGAAGAATTGCACTATACTTGAAGGTTATTTCTTATCTAAGCAAGTATAAGAGTGAGAAATTTAATTTATTCCCTCGTACTTTAGATAGAAAGAATAAATTAAAGAATAAAGATGAATGGGCTAAGGAATTGGATGACTTATTCTATTTAAAAATGAATAAATTCAGCAATGAGAAAGGGCATGCTTGGTGGGCGACCACAATAGAGGAGTTGGTGAAGGTCCAATTATTCTTTGATTCTTTAAAACAAGATTTTGTTAGTATTGATAGGGAATTTGAGTGCATTCTTGAGAAGCAACTGGATATTCTACAATTTGATTGGCTAGATGACACACATTTTGACAAGTGGATGCCAGCTATTGCTCCCAATGAATAGTTAGAAGAAGCTGAAATAGATGATGATGAGGTACAAGAGGATGAAGTATAGATTGTTGATATAATAGCACTATATTAGAGAGAGGATGAGGATAAAGGTCAGAAATCAATTTTAGTTACATGTTCAGAGGACTAGGATGTGGACATGATAGAGGAACAAACAATAGTAAAAATAGTTTTGTTAGTTCAAGATGAAAATAGTGAAAACCCTTGGGTAGAAATTGATTTGCAAGTGCTACAAAAAGATTCATCATTGGCCAATATAGTAGCTATATATGCTGAAGATTTAGAATAGTAGAAGCCAACCAAAGAGCCAATAGCTTGTGAAGATGTAATAGAAATGGGACCTACCAAAGAATTACTTTTTGTATTAACTTTCTGTTACACAAAGTTTTTGTCCTTCTGTGACTATTTGCAAAGTGTAAATACCTTTTGTAAAAGGACACGTATCAGTTCTCTATGCTTGAAGCTTGTTGCATCTCACACTATATAAGTGAGATTCAAAGGCTAGAGAATGGTCCAATATCTAATACAATATGAGTCTATATTGAGTATGGTTTGGTCTAGTTTGATGCATGCAAACTTATGATGTATTTTCTCTATAAATACTTGGAAATATTTTCATATCATAGGGATCTAGTGTCTTGTCTAGAGTAATTTAGAGTTTTATTACAATTGTATTCAAATCTTCAAATGAGATTAATACAAATTGAACTGTTCCCATATCTATTCTCATTGAATTTTGTCTCCTTTGTTATTACCTAGTTATTCTGATATTGTATGACAAAGTTTGTCCACTTGAATGCAATTGACTTTGATTGTTTGTCAATTCATTATTTCTATTGATTCAATGAATTAAGTAAATGCTTTAGTGAATTTGATGGGATTTCTATGGTAGTAGAAAGGATGTCTATAAGAATGAATTCTAGTAAGAACTTTTGATAATATTTGTTGTAATGCAACAAATTAGATCTATAAATTGGAGTATACTCTAAATCCCAATGGAATAAGCATTGATCTAGTTAATCTAGTCTACAGATAGGTAGATCATTAGTAAGCATCAAGTGTAAAATCAAAATCAACTTTATTTTACTATTTGAAGAGTTTCAATGGTGGTCAGCACTTGTTTGCATGTAACTTTTAAGTTGTAGCTAGCTACTATTAGTGGGAATACTTGCAAATTGGAGAAGAGTTGGGACCAAATCTATTTATAAGGGGTGTATATCATTTTAAAGTGTCAAGAAATGGATTATATATATATATATATATATATATATATATATGTCAGGCATATAAGATGAGAATTAGAATGAAACTAATAAAATTCTCATAGAACAACATTTATTCTGAATCATCCCTTAGGTATACCCACCTTGGCTCTATAGAGCCTAAAGAGTAGAAAGTCGGTCTTGGTTTTGTTGAACTTGGATCCAAATGGTTTACACACATAATTGTTGATAGGAAGTAGCTAACCCTTAGATTATGTGGGTATAATTATCTTGGTATTGAACCTTTGTTGATTTAATAGTTGAAAAACACCAACACACTCAGTGCACACTTGGGTGTGTTTTGAGTGTAATAATAGGGTAGTTGATTGCCCCAAACTATCATGGGACCTTGATTGGGCCCCATTTGAGCCCTACCTAATCCTAAAATGCATGAAAAGCATAAAATACATAGAGGGGCCTTGATGTACTCACGAGTAGTCCTACATCTACCCATTGTCTATAGGTATACACTCATTCTCTGTAGTGTTGTTTGCTAGGTAGCATGTCCATCTTCCTTGCTCCAAAGCTCTTTTGTTCCAAATAAGATGGTGAAAATGACCTCAAAACCCCTCTCCAAGCCCTTTTATAGCCCTATTTTCACCTAGATGGATGTGCAAGAGGCTTTTTTTATTTTGTTCACTATGCTTTTTATACTCTAGACCTCGTAACTTGTTCATTTGAGCTTCAATTATGATCTATAAGTTGCTATTGATTCCTCTTCTTATTGTCAACAATTTCACCTATCATATGCATTCTTTTGTCAGTTTCTTGAGTGGGAACTCATATATACCATTACTACTAGGGTATGATTTTATGGCTTTTTCATTAGTATTCTTTGACACAATGTTGTAAATCACATTGTATCAAAGAGGGGAAAATGTAGATGTTCAAAAATGGTTCATGTCTACTATTTAATCACATTTTCTTACTAAAACATCTTATTTTCTCATTCAATAATTCTAATCTTTTGGCCAACTTGATAATCATTCAAGCATATCTCAAAAACATCCTTCATCATTTGTATCCCTTTTCAAATCAATTGCAAATTATTTTAGAATTGGTTCTTATATTATCCAATCTTTTTAGAATTGACTCCAAACCATTTCAACATCATTAGAATCTCATCCAATCAACTCCAAATCATTTCAATATTATGAAAATCCTTTTTAATCAACCTAAAATCATCCCAAATCAACCCAAAATGTGTCAATATGTCAAATCTATCATTAACTATCCAACCCTAGGCATTGTTGTATCTGTCAATGCCTTGGCAATCTATCAAACTTATAAATTTTGATCTTAGCACTATCATGTCCCTCAGCACTAGGTCAAACTACCATTTTCATCATGGGATCATTGACACTGTTGATTCCCTTAGTGTTGGATCATGGAATTATTCAATCAATTTAATAACATTGATAATGTCCATCGATGTTATTATGATTAATATTATCAATCAAGTTTGATCCTATGAAATTTATAATGTATGTTGAATGTCACACATTCTTAATCCATGTCAGGTGTCCTTGGCATGTTATCAATCCAAATCTCTCAATCAATTTGATCTACCCTCATCATAGTCAATTTGCATAACCATCGCATTTCATCAAAAGGGACAATCTTGCATTTATTTCATCAAATTGGCCAATTATTTACTAATTCATTCTATAGGATTGACTAACCATAATCTATTCCTATGTTATTCCAATCATTTTCATCTTGCATTAATAATTATTCTTACTAATCAACATTATCAATTAATTAATATTTATTAATTGATTGATTCTAAATTTCCTAAGTCCTATTTTCCACTTCTAATTTCTATTCGTGTGGATATATGAATTTTAATTCATATATTCCACCTATTCTTGACACATGGACATCATAAATCATATATTCTCTCCCTACACTTGGCTAATATGTGTTATATTTGATATATATTACTCATTATGCATGACTAGAATAAGCCACATTCATCATAAATTATTGTCTACAAGTAGCTTTGATATGTCATATGCACGTCACAGATTCTCTTCCACATTTAGCCATGTTGACTTTTATGCATCATAAAATCCTACATTTGTCATATTGCATCATGTTTTTCATAGATATTCAAAGAAATACTATGCCACTACAAAATGTAGGGTCAAATTGTGATGGCAATTTGCAACGGTGATGTAATTTGTTGTGATTTCCATGTTTTCTTTTGCAAATTTCCCTGGCAATTCCACAATACCAACATTGGTGTCATAATTGTGATGCCTATGTGAGTATAACAAAAGGAAACATGACATAAATCATTATGTATTTGTTTTTATTGTGGAGAAATGTTTCTGAAAGAGGGTGGAGATATTTGAATGTTGTTGTGCCCTTGTGATCAGTGCATTTTCTTGTTGTGATCTCTATATTTTGTTGTCATTCCCTTGCTTTGTAATTTTTTTATTGTGATCTCTACATTTCATGGTCATACCCTTTCTCTATGATTTTGTTTTTGAGCTCTTGTGATCTCTTCATTTTTCTATTGTGCTCTTTCTCTACAATTTTTTTTCATACCCTTTATCTACATTTTGTTGTCAAGTTGTGCCCTTGTGATCTCTGAAACCTTGCTCTACAATTTTTTTGTTGTGCCCTTGTTCTTCAATTTTTTTATCATTCCCTTTCTCTATGATTTTCTTCAAGGGCTATATAAATGTTTATTTCTTCCTTCTAAATAGGTATCTCTTTATATTTCCTTCTAAACATGTATATCTTAGAGATCTTTTGTAAGGTGCTTATTACATTACAATAGAAAAAATGGTCTATCTGCATACATATTCTAGAATCCAAATAATAAAACAATAAAACTCACTCAACCCATGCTAAGTGACTTACCTCAAGATCCTTCACAAAAATAATTCAAACCAAGAAAGATGGGCAAAGTTTGCAAGAAATTTTACAAAAATATATCATAGTAGATATTTTTAGAAAGAAACTAGCCATAGCCTAGTCAAATGGGTCTAGGTCTTTATTAGCTGGGTTGATTACAAATTCCTATAAAACTATCATCAGATTAGGAACAATAAAATTTACAATCAATTGTTCCTAGCTAGTAGGATCAAATACAGTTTTCCAAGGTGATAAAATTGCATAAGAAAGGAATTAAACAATGACTTTAGTGAAGAGTTGAGTGTAAGGAGTTGAAGAAGAAAGTTTTGCTTCTATGTAAATGTCATAATCACAAGGCTCATTCCCTTAGAGAAGCCTCTATGACAATTACATTACCTCTAAACCATGCAAAGGATGTTGAAGTGGTTCCCAACCTTGAAACACTATTATAAGAATTAGATACTAGGGATCATTATAGGGAGACTGTGTGAATACTTGAAACACTCTTATAAGAAAGTGTAGTAGCAATACATGACAAATTGCACAACTTATAGTCCTTTTGATATTTGGACTATAAATTCTCAAAGACACTGGCAAGTGATTTCTATTGATAATTGGCTAATGAAGATATATAATTGTTATCATTTATGGCAACATATGATGTACATGCTTACAAGAAACCTCATAAATAGAGACACTTAGCTTTTGGTACTCAAAAATTGTCTAAGTATGAATTTGGTATACATCAATGTATTGTTTTGTATGTAACTTGTTAGTAATGTCATATTATGACTAAAAAAATTAGATGGCAATAGAATACATGTTGAAAATTATGTTTATAAAATTGGAAGTCAATATGAACTATACAAAATAGAGATATTCATGTTTTAAGTGAAATAGGACAGCAAAATTAAAGGAAAATAATTATTTTGTTTACAAAATAATTACTTGACCAATTAGGACCAATATCCTAGATGGTTACTCTAAGTTGTAAAATTATATTGTGGCCTTAGCCAACCTATTAAAAATTTGTGTAAAGTCATGGTATTTATGCAAAGGACATCTTGTGAATTCAAAGTGGAAGTGGGAAGTGGTGTAATAGTTGTGTTGAGCGATTGTATGTGAACTTTTGTGAAAGTGATATATGAAAAGTTTTGTAAAGCTATTTTTGTGATCTGAGATTGGGCTAAAGATCAGAGATGAGTTAAGGAAGAATTTACAACACTTATATTCTAGAATTTTGATTACTTGTTTGGGTAGTGAGCTTTTCTTGTAATTGGAAGTGCATGCTTGGGTAGTGGGTTCATCTTGCATCTGCTATACCACAACTCCTAATGGGTTGGTACAACTCCTAACAAGGATTCAAAGTGTCCTAAAAAGGACTCTCTATACTAAATTTTCTCATTAACTCCTAATAGGTTCCATCCTCTAACAAGGAACTTATATATTAGTATATTATCTAGTGGGCATCATCCCCACTAGGGTTTTCCCTTAGCTAGGGTTTCCTTAGTTTAAAAAAAATGGTGTTATGATTTATCTTTTTGCATGGTTACTATTACTATTCAACATTACTTTGTTATGTATGGTTTGAAGTAATAAATAATATCCAATTGGCAACTAAAGTTTGTAGATTACTAATTCACCCCCCCTCTTAGTAATTCCTATTTCTAACAATTGCAATGTCATAGTACCTACCGCAACCTTTCTTGGATTCTATTCAGTGGCTCCCATAATATCCTCTATGTTGTCTAGCTATTGTTAACCTCGTAATGGTTTTTGATAATTGAGTGCCAACACACTTAATTACATTCTACATTGGAGTTGAGTACATCATGTATACCAAGCCACAACATCGCCAAGTCAGAAAAGACATCAGGTGCTGAGTAATCTTCAGGTGTCGAGCAGCCTTTAGGTGCCAAGTGAAGATTAGGTGCTGAGTGAGTACAGGTGCCGAGCATGATCCAAGTACCAAGCATCATTCAGGTGTTGAGTCTTAAAGGATGCCGAGCAAGACAGGAGCATATACAGAAGTTGAGTTACAGTAGATGCCAAGCATCAGGAAGCAGTAAGTGTCGAGTAACTCAGATTCAACATATGAGTTTGAAACTTCACAAAATCAGATGTAAACTATTTTCATAGCTGACATAAGACAAATCTTGAAGGATCTAAGTGATAAGATAAAATCATTTATATTTCCTATGTAATCTACATGCAGCCAATAAGAAAAATGGAGAAGGCATGAAACCAATAATAGATGTGCAAGGAATAAGCAAAGATCAGAGATTAAATATGGATCGTAGATCCATACCTAACTCTAAGTCTTTAAGTATCTTTATAAGGAAGATGAAATCAAATTGAGATTAGAGAGAGAGAATGAAAAAAAAATGTATAAGGAAGTCTAATATCAAAGAAAAGAGTATCAGATCTCAAAGAGGATTAAGATCACAAAAGAGCAGATCAAGTGCCTATATTTAGCAATCGAAGGATTGTAAGCCATCAAGTTTATCATACCTAATACTCTTTAGCCATTGTATTAGAAAGTAAACCCTATGATGATAGGTTAGCTTGGCAACTATTTTGTAAATCCTTTCAATAGGTGATTAAATCCTTTAATAGGGTAACACTTCATGTAAAGTGTTTGAAATCCTTTAACCAGGTCACTATTGATGCCGTGTAAAGCCTTTGACAGGGTAGGCCTTTAACAAGGTAGACCATCAGAAGTGGTTAAACATTATTATTGCAGTAATTTTGTAGGTATCATCCCCACCCCAGTTTTACCTTCTTATTTCTGGAGGGTTTCTAGTTACCAAATCTTAAGTGTTATGTGGTGATGCATATTTGTTTCTTATGATTGCTTAAAGTTTATATGCATGCATGCTCTTTCAAAATTATGTTATTAAGGATTTGAAATAGTTAAAAAGGCTAGTTCTT
This sequence comes from Cupressus sempervirens, assembly GCA_028749045.1. Taxonomy (NCBI): domain Eukaryota; kingdom Viridiplantae; phylum Streptophyta; class Pinopsida; order Cupressales; family Cupressaceae; genus Cupressus; species Cupressus sempervirens. Next base: position 451,027,008 of record CM053793.1, read on the forward strand.
CTGATTCACCCCCCCCTCTCAGAAGCATTCTTTCCAATAAGATAATCCAACAGCTATTGTTTATGTTATGCAATCTATTTCTAAGGTGCCCCTTCTTCTCTTTCTAAAGTTGATCCTTCTCCTTTGCTCTCATGCCTTAAATTTTGATTATCAAAATTTTAAATATTTTCCTGTACCATATCTAAAATCAACTTCACATTGTGTTTTATCTCTAGCATAGGTGGTTGATCATTGATAGCTTTCATTTTAGCATTCAAGTTTTCAAGATTGGTCAACACGCTCACTTGTAGACCTCTCATGTCAAGCACTTTTTGCACTATGTGAACACCATGTTCTTGATTTTGAGCTAATAGTTCTTCAAGTGCATTTTCTTGTAAAAAATTAATTTTGTTAAACAATTGTAAACTCTTAGAAAGTACATGTTTGTTTTCATGTATGTATATATATATATATATATATGTATATATGTATATATGTATATATATATATACATATATATAGATATATACATATATACATATATATATATATATGTATGTATATATGTGTGTGTGTGTGTGTGTGTGTGTATACATTTATATGTATATATGTGTATATATACACATACACATATATCTACATGTCTATATATGTATATGTGTATATATATATATCTTATGGATTATAAAAAAAGAAGAAAAGAAAATACAACATTAATCATTCCAAATTTGTTTTGATTGATTGTGGAGAGTTGCATGAAAAAGAGGGTGTAGCATTCCAAATGAGGGTGGAGAGTTTTGAATGTTAGTGGAGATCAGAGGAGATCTAGGATATTTTTGTTGTTCCCTTGTGATTGTTGCATTTCATTGTTGTCTTGTGTCCTTGCGATCTTCGTGCCCTTGCTCTATGATTTTCTTACACGAGAGAAGAGGTACCTATGTAAATGTTTTTTTTTTCCCTTCTAAACATCTACCTCTTTTTTATATTTAATAACTTTGGTCAGATTCAAGGATAACTAATTATGATGATTGTATGCATATTTGCATCTATGTGTGTAGATTAGTTCATATCAGTTCACTATGTGAACTACTTTACATGCATACAATGTCTTCATTTCACACAAGAAATTATCCTTACATTCAATTTAAACTATTTATACCAAATTAAGTATGTAGAAATCTACACTTACAAATTTTATTATCTATTGGTGACTGAGTAAAGATCTCATGCATAATATAGTCCAAGTAATTATAGAATGCATTCACATTAAGTCATAATATGATCAAGTAGATGATCCATTTATGTTACTTCATACTTGTTTTATTGAACATTTGATTTAACATAATCAGTAATACTAGAATTATATAGCTATAGCTAATACTCTTGTTTATTTTATTTAATCATATACTTTTAAGACTATTATTTTTCTTAAAATTAGAGTGTATATTATTTTATTTAATTATGACATGAGCTTTTTGTATGAGTGTATTTTATTATTTGGATAAATTAAATATGTTGTTGCTACTAAAGTGCCTCAAATTAGCTTTACTTTGTCACCCTAAGATAGGTTGCATTCTCTTATGTCTTGAATTCACACAAGAAATTATCCTTGCATTAAATCGAAACTATTCATACCAAACTAAGTATGTAGAAATCTATACTTACATATTATATTATCTCTTGGTGATTTAGTAAAGATCTTGTGCATAATATCATCTAGGTAATGATTGGATGCATTCACATTAAGTCATAATAGCATCAAGCAAATGATCCATTTATGTTACTTCATACTTATTTTATTGAACATTTTTTTTAACATAATCATTAATACTAGAATTATACAATTACAGCTAGCACTCTTGTTTATTTTATTTAATCATGGTATGAGCTTTATATATGAGTACAATTTATTATTTGGCTAAATTAGACATGTTCTTGAGCATATGATGTTTCTTCTTGTTTCTATTGAAGCACCTCAAATTGGCATTGCCTTGTCATCCTAAGATAGCTTACATTATCTCTAGCCCTACGTTGTTCAACAAGTGTACCCTTTATAGATTGATTTATCATTTCAAGGGATACAATTAGTTGACTTCTTATCCTCTCATTAGCAAGAAGCTTGGGGCAAAATAGTCCTTTCCATCCTAAAAACCACTTTGTTACTTCATTAAAATCAAGATTTGAACAAAGCCAATGATACAAAACCTACTACCACTTTGGAAAAAATGTTGCCTCCAACATTGCATCCATATGATAAATGGGAATTACACATGCCCAAGCCATAACCCAACTAAATTGGTCTAGTTGTTGATTATCTGGGTTGATCACAAATTCTTGTAAAATTGTCATCAGATTAGGTACAATAAAATGAAAAATTAGTTGCTCCCAACTAGCATGATCAAATACAATTTTCTAAGGTGATAAAATTGCATATTCAGATGCATCACTTGTATGCCAAGCATGAAGCACATTCCCCAATTTATAATGAATGGTTGGATATAAAGGCTCTATACATTGGCCCAACAATGGAAGTCAAGGATGTAACCATGCATATATTGGCACAGTCTTCCTGAGAGGATTCCAAGTATCTATTGTTGCTATTAATTTGGGCATCAATATATGATCCATAATGTTATGAAGCACTAAAGCTAGTAGTAACTATTAGGATTTGACATATCTAGAATAATATACAAATAAATAGTTAAATACAGAAACAAATGAAGAAAACCATAAGGACACAAATAACACACAGATTTAAAATGGTTCACCCAAAACCTAGGCTACGTCCACCTACATAGTCATCCAAATTTTCTTATTATCCAATGATTATAGTACAAAACCTTACATCTCAATACAGCCGTAAGAACAACCTATCTCATTATACATTGCATTATAACAATTCCTAACCCTAAGCTATCTTATATAATATATTCCTACATTAGGGTTACAATATGCCCATCTAAATAAGGTATGATAAAATAGTTATGAAGTATATATAATATACTTTATGAAGTATGTATATACTTATTTGATCAGTCACAACAAACTAATAGTAACTTCTACCATGTCTTTAGAAAACATAGCATAGGTTTAGGGTCCCTTGGCTTTAGGAATTTTTAGCATAGGTTCAGGGTAATAATTCCTTACACTATACTCTTTATTGAAGTTATTCTCACTACCACAATGAAATTACCTCTAAACCATGCAAAGGATACTGAAGTGGTTCCCAACCTTGAAACACTCTTATAAGCAATAGAAAAGAAAATGCAAATGCAATACATATATTACTATTATTTATGTATGTATGTATGTGTACACACACACACACACACATATACATATGTATATGTATATGTATGTGTATATTTATGTGTATATATACATAAACACACATATGTGTGTGCCTATGTATGTATTTATACAAAGACATCTTGGCACAGTAAAAAAATTGATCCAACTACATACATACTCCAAAATCCAAATAATAAAACAATAAAACTCACTGAACCCATGTTAAGTGACTTATCTCAAGAAATTTTACAAAAAAATATAATAGCAAGTATAATTAGCTAGTCCCAACTAGCAAGATCAAATATAGTTTTCTAAGGTGATAAAATTGCATATGCAGATGTATGTATGTATGTATGTATATGTATATACACACACACACATGTGTGTGTGTGTCTATCAATGTTTGTCTATATATAGAGAGAGATCTTATGGACTATGGAGATCAATGGAGATCTAAGATTTTTTTGTTGTGCCCTTGTGATCACTAAATTTCATTATTGTGCCCTTGTGATCTTTGCATCTCATTGTCATGCCCTTGTGATCTCTATATATGTATCTATGTATGCATACACACACAAACACACACAAATATATTTATGTGTTCATGTATGTATATATGTATATAAATAGAGAGATCTTGACACAACAAAAAAAATTCACTCAACACATAGCATGGCCACAAATGTGATGAAAACGCCTATTGGTAAGTAGATTCCTCTTTTTTCTCTCTCATTTTTCTTGTTTTTATTTTACTTGAACTATTATTTCATAGGGGGCATTTTTTAATATTGGATTCATTTTATGGAGGATGTGATGAGGACATTCCTAGATGTACCCATGTTAGATGTATGTGAATTAGTAAAGAATTGTGATGAATTGATTGTGAGAAATGAAGATGGAATTTTCCTGAGAGTAGTAGGAGGTGATGAGGACATTCCAAGTGCTTTAAAGATTGATCCTCTCTTAAATAGTTTAGATGATAATAGGGAATCTATATGTTAGGGGGTGGGCCAAATAAGCTTCCACCTTCACGTAGGTGGCCCCGATTAGTAGAGAATATTAAGTTATTCTCAAAACTAGGTGAAGTTCAAAATTAACCTATGATTACATGAAAACCAACTATATGAATATCTTAGTTTTAGGCAATGTAGAAGGACACCATAGTTCAATATGTAATCTCAATTCATATGCATACAATTAGGTGGAGCTAAAAAACCCAACAATTTTTCATTTTTGTTAGACATTTGCATAAACCTATTAAATAAATATAAACCTAGTGGGTTTTTTTAGCTCCCTCTATTGTCCATGTATAAAGAATGTAGTTGCATGTGCATTCTTGATTCAGAGTGGCATTCACAAGTTTATCAAATAAATGGTATGATGTTAATAGGGAATTTATTAATGGAATGAATAAATTTTATTAATGAATAAATTTTTTTTAGATGTTAACAAAGAATTTAGATGTTAGGAGGGGGAGAGGGGGGAAAATGAGCTTCCACCTACATGTGGTTGGCCCTGATTAGTAAAGAATATTAAACTATTCTTGAAATCAAGTGAAGCTTAATATTAACCTATGATTGCATGAAAACTAACTATGTGAATCTATTTTTATTTCTTGGACTTATATTGCTTCTTAAATTATCAAAGTAAACATAACAAATATTTTAAGCTCATTATAACAAAAGAAGTTAGGTTCCCTATTCATGATTATTAAAGCCATAAAAATAAGGCATTTATTTCACCTATTTAGGAGGAGTATCTCAAGACCAAAGGTGGAATGATGCCATGGCTAATAAATCCATAAAAGAAGGCATTAACTTCATTTGTCCTTTGCATTGTCCTCATGGGGAATCTAGGAATACTTATTTAATGTTTTTTGCCATTTTTTTGATAATTTAGTAGGTTGTCACAATTTTGATGATCTATTTTAATGGTAGTCATTTCTCTAATAGCACCATTTTTGTATACTCATTGCCCTTCGCATAGCCTGCTCTAATGTATAGCCATCGTATTTGTGATGGTCTACTATCACAATTGTGATAGCATGAAGAGGAACCATTGCCTTTCCTATCTTCCAAGTTATGACATATTTTCTATCATAATTATGATAGATTCACTTGTCATCAAAATTTATGACAAAAAAAGTCCCAATTTATTGGGCAATGGGTGACCATCGTAATTGCAACAGTCTGCCATCATAATTCAAGACCAAATGTAGTTGTTACCATTTCTCATCACTGTGCAAGAAATAGATGAAGGATAGGTTGACCATGTCATATTTCCTAAGGTGGTGAAGATAAATATTTTTATTCATTTAATGCCATGCTATAAGAGGGATATTCAAAATTTTGACCACGCATATCCATTTTTTACCCCTAAGTCTTTGGTCAATGCATTGTCTATATATTTTGTCTCTATATGTTAAGTCATGACCTTGTGAACACCCTAGGAGAAGCTTTATAGTTCTTTTATACTAACCCTCAAAGAAAGTATGACTAGGTGAAAGATGTTATATCCTATAGGAGTTCATGAAATCAAACTCTACAGTCACCAAGATCACCTACATGCAAATAGTTTATCGAAGAGAAACCTAAGAAGGAGGAAGAGCTTGGAGCAAACAATGGAAGAGAAAATATTTCACAATAGAGAAAATGAAATTACAATGTGAATGGATGAATTTACAATGAGAGAGAGAGAGAGAGACCAAATATAAAGGCCTCAAGTAATCTTGTAGAACAAGCTAGAAAGTGGTAGAAGATAAGGTTGACAACTAAGCACACTTCCACAAAAAGGTGGAATATGCTAGAAGGGAACAAATTGTCGTGTTGTCAACAACTCATCACTACAACTATTAACTACTAAATATTAAATAAATACATTAACCTAAGTAAGATTAAGTAAATAGAATAATTAATAATTAATTAATTATTTACTCTAACACCCCCCCTTAAGTGCAACTTAGGGGAATGCCTTAAGCTCACAAAACTAAGATGGAATGCAAAAATGGGTCTTGACAATAAGGCCATGTTAGGTACCCATGTATAATGTAAAGAGATGCAACCTCTAAAAATGGAGAAAGAGCAAAAACCTCATGGGAAAAACCCTCCTCCAAAAAGAGGTAAGTAAAAACATGCTGAAAAAATGAAGGAAGGAAGGCCTCAACAAGATCCCCCAAGGGCAACTTCCATCAGAGATGTTTCAAGAGACTCTCTCAAAACCATAAGTACAACCAACCCCACCATGAGAGATACTAAAGCCTCCCCAGAATACCTGAAGGAGGGATCAAACCAATGCAAATCCAATGTAGAAGAAATAATGGTACATAACAAGGGAATTCCTGAATGAGAGGCAAAATTAGAAAGCCTAGTTGATGCCCAGAGGAGAATGTATGAGGAACTAGAAAGGGAATCCCTAAGGAAGGTGTGTATGCAACACGTGCATCTAAAGGCTTGATGAATGAAGCTAGAGGATCAGGTAGCATGGAAGTAGAATCTTATGGAAGAGAAAAGACCTCAACTAGATGTGGTGTGGTAGTCAAAATAGGGATCTCAGGAACAATACAAAGGTTCAAGTATCTTGACTGCACCACATGATGCTTCTGTGAAAGAAGAGAGCCATGCTTTGAAAATGGAGATGATGCAAAAAAGTGTGAGAAGGTGTAGAGATGGGTGGAAGAATCAACTATCCTTGTAGCAATAAGACCTCCTATTATACGATCTCGAATGAAGATTGAATTAGCAGTGAACTCAACTGTCTTCCCTTATCCACTACATGTAATCTGAGAAATTGAGAGACAGTTGGTAGACAAAGATGGAACATACAATACATCATTGAATATACCATCTTAAATGTGAACTAAACCTTTCCCACAGACTGGTAGGTTAGTTTTATTCCCCATCAGAATATGAGGAATAGGAGAAGCCTCAAGAGTAGAAAAGACACCTTGAGAAGATGTCATATGGTAAGAAGCACCTAAATCTAGTATCAAAGGAACCTATGAAGGAGATGCAATGGAAGCCTATAATGCATGACCCTTTCTAAGATCTGATGTAGATGGTGAAGATGTGGAAGAAGAGCTTGCAAATCTGTAGTTTGTTTCTCATAGCCATCAAATCTCCTTTTAAAACAATGTGCCTCATCATGAGATCCTTTCCAATAATAGGAATAGGTAGGAGTCTTAGTCTTCTTTTTCTCCTTCTTCTTAGAAGATGATGAACTAGTAGAAGAGGGATCTAATATCTGCTTTGACTTTTGCTCCTGTGTATCCTTGACAAGCAATGCCTACAACTATGAACCTAAAAGTGAATTCATCTAATTGATCTTGGACTATTCATGAGCTAACCAATCAAAAAATATCTCAAATGAAGCCATCCTATTTCTATCACCTAAGGCATCCATAGTGGAGTAGAAAGTAGAAGAGAAGATCTGATACTATCCCCTCAACTTTGAGAGTATAAAAAAGATACACTCATCATCTGTCTTGGTTTTCCCACATTCTTGAAAAAGTGTATGCAAAGATTTGAATTTCATCAAGAAGTCCTCAATGGTGGGAAAGCTATTAGGTGTCAAAGAAGTCAACTCTGCATCAAGTTGAAGTGCCAAACAAAGTCTAAAATTTGAGCCAATAAGCTTGTGGAGTGGTCAAACCATCCAAGTGAAATAGTAGACTATTTGAAATATTCAGTGCAATAAATCTCATGGCCTCATCCATTTTATTCTTGTGCTAAAGAACCTTAAAAGGCCATGTAAGAACAAGTTGATTCTCATCCAGACATGACCATAAGCCCCTTAACTTGAGAAGTCTAGTCATTTGTGCTTTCCAAGTGTGATAATTGTGTGGTGTGAGATAGATCATAGATGGATCCACCATTGAGATAGAATAAGAAAGAAGTAGAAGGGTCTTATTCTGAAGTAGATTATAGAAAAGAAAATGCTTCCCCCCCCCCCCCCCCCCCCCCCACAATGTATAAATTGGGCACTCTTTACTTAGTGCGATTAAAATAGCCAATTTAGGGCTTATTTCTAAAAGTAGTAAATTTTGTCTCTAGAACTTATAATCTAATTATAGATCTAGAAAGTAGACAAAAAAATATACGCTTTCAAAAAAAATATAACCTAATTATGTGTCCAGATGAGCCCATACTAAGCATTTGAAGTGGCAAAAATCGAGAATTGCAAGTTGCAAAAAATTCAAGAATAGAGATCTCAAACCACTTGTACCAATGTGTAGATCACAAAACCCTACCCCTAAAAAAAAATTTCTCAAAAAAATGAGTTTGTATAAGGGAGATATGGCTATTTGAAAATCACCTCTGTAGTTATTTTTTTCTAAATTGTTGTTGTCGTACCTCCAAAAAATAAAGGAAAAAGCCCAAAAAATATCAGATTTGTTGTGTCAAACCCTCTTTCTCCTTTTTCTCCAAATACTACAAAAATGTTCTTCCTCCTAATTGAAGAAAAAATCACAAACAAACTAGGGTTTGTGTCTCGGAATCATGGCTTCAAAAATTTGTCATGCCCAAAATTTGGGGCAAAAACACCTCAACATTCTTTTTCTTTTTTTTTAAAATTAAGTTAATTAATCCACTATGTTTAATATATGTTACCTTGAAAGTTATGAAAGGTTTGACCAAGTGTTAGAGTGACCAGTGGTTTTTTTTGTAGTAAGATGCAAAGTTGACATTCTAACCATACTATACAAGTTCGAGACACTCAAATCATGGTGTTATACAAACACAAAGTTTGGGTTGACTAAACCATAATTGTTGACTAAGTCAACATTAATTTGAACCTTCCATAAATCATGTTATTTTAGTTTATAAAGTTTCATTTTTTCTATTACGTTATCGAGTTATTTCATATTCATTTGTGTGTTGGTTCAATCTCTCAGGTGGAACAGTCTCATCATTTTAGAAAAAATCATCTAATTACCTTAATACTTTTTGTCCATTATTTAAATGACCTTCTAAACTAGTTAAAATAATTAATTAATTATTATTAAATCATTTAAAATGTTCATTCCATCTTCAAACATAATCCAATTTACCAACTCAAGATGTCTAGTCAATTTCATCTTATAACCCCTTTTAAACATTACATGCACATTAACATGTCCTGATAACACCTTAAAATCAAAATATTAATAACAATAAAATCATATCTAATTAATTATTTAATAAAATAATATAAATATTAGGTTCATTCATTATTTTAAATCTAATTATACCCATATTCATACATCGAAGGACATGGGTTACCTCCTATTACTATCACGGTTAAAACTCCAATACTAATTCTATAGACTAACGTTCATAATACCTTTTACCAACTTTATTAAATTTAATATTTTCAATCATAAAAATGAAAATAAAATTTCAAATTCCTATTGAATTTAAAACTAAATCCTAACATATAACTTCTAACCATAAAATAATTACTAACACTTATATTTAAATATGAAAGTTATAGAGCGTAACTTATAATCAAACACTCACTTTATATATCTAATAGTAATAAATCCACCTTTGTTTGAAATAATATCTTACATGTTAATTAATTCCTACTTTAACTTTATTACTTACCTTTTTGAACACTTAACATCTAGCTTATTCTAACACTAAACTTTAACAACTCACTTCCACCTATTAACTAAAAACTAATTATAATCCAATACTAATACTAACATTAAAACTTAAAAACATATCCTAACCCTTAACTAACCTTTGCTAACACCTCACAACCACTAACTTTTAACTAGTATTAACCAATTCCTAACTTGACTTACTATTCTAACCCCCTACCTTCTAAATAACCCCACCAACCTTCTAACACTTTAACATTTTACCCAACCCCAAGGACATGGGTGCTTCCCCATGCCTCCACACTCTTCTCAAGGGTTGAAAAATGCAGCAACATGATCTCCTAAGATTTTTGAGTGCCCAAGTCAAGTATAGGTAAAAAGAGTTTCAAAAAGGTGCTTTTCATTGCTCTTAAATACATGCTAGACTTCAATGATTCCCATTTTCTTCTACCTTGGCCTACTTGTCATGTCAAGTCTGATATAGGGCCATGTGAGAGGTAATTTTTCTGACCTTGGAGGCTTTGTCAACTCCTGCATAGGAGGGAAGAGAATTAGGAGTTAAGATTTAAAGTTTTCTAGGTGTGGGTAAAGGTAAGAGTCATAGGATATATTAGATATTTTTCTTTTATTGTACTTATTTATTTTAATATTGATTAAATTTAATTAAAGGTTTTACAAAAGGGATTTTATTGAGAATATGCTCTATTGCAAAAAAAAAAATTAAACTTTTCCTCATACAAAAGGCAAGAGCCTTTTGGGTCTAAGAATGAACAATTTTCTCAAGACCCTTTTTTTCTCAATGTCTCTTTTTTTTAAAGTGATGGGATTTTCAAATTTATTTATATAACCAAGGGGGATATATTTTTATAAAATAATTAAATATAATATAGAGTTTAAATGTCTTGTTAATACAATAACATAGGATTATTTTCCCTTCCAAATCAAATACGAAAATATGAGAGGATATTTAATTCATGTAGTTTTAAATTTACTTGATGCAATTCGAATTTAAATTGAATAGCTTATATCTATCATCATTTTATCTAATTAATACTAATCAAATGAATACAATTTTGAAACATAAAACTGCCACAGAAAGAGTGAAACATCATGTTATCCATTTTTCAATACACACGTACATAAAACTAAATTACAAGGGAAAACTCATAAACAAGAATACTACTCAATTTTATTTTATTTTCTATTAAACCACCTAGTTCAAGGCTTGATCAAGAAAGAACCAATAAGAAAACCTGACATCCTTGCCACTTCAACAATAACTTCAAAATACATTTTTACACAAGATTTCAATCCTAAACATAATTGAATTTCAAAAATCAATTTAAATTTTCTTCCTAGCCCTTAACAAGGGATCCATTTCATTTTTTGCAAAGCATTATAGAGATTTTTGAGAGAATGAAAACTGACTAGCTAACAAACAAACAAATCATGAAGACCAATCAGACATTCACTCCCATCCCAAGTTTGCGCAATAGGTTCGATATTGAACCAGACTAGGGAGAAGGTGAATTTTTTCAATAGGAGATGTCGTCCACAACACCATAACATATGCCCAATCGGAGCTAAAATCTCAAGAACTTTCATTCTTCCACAAATGCCCTTTCGAGGCTAATATCACAAGGATTTCCATTCTTACATTCCAAAACTCATACATGGTTTGTGCTGACGAGTACGAGCCCATAACACCCTACCCTTTCTCCTTCTTCGTGTCTTGAGAAGAGACTCTACACTGTTGGAGTCCAACTAAAGCCCTTCCCCCATACATGGCTACTTCTTCCCTATCTGAGGGTAAGTAATGCCAACACAACTCATAAAATCCCTTCAAAACTCAAAAAAAAACACAAAGAAAAGACATTCAAGAAAATTTTTTTCAATCCTTTCCAAAAAAACTTTAACACACATACAACATACAATTGCAAACACAATATCTTAAGCATGAAGAAAACATAAACAGCGTGAGGTGAAGTATTCCTACCTTCAAAATTAGGTTATGGCAAATGAACAAGTTTGAGAAGAGCATTCCCTTCCTTTCCTTCTCCTTCGATTTTGGATTCCCCTCTAAAACTAAAGGTTGGGTGTGTTGGCGCTCAAAATTGTAGCCCAAATTTTGAGCACTGTTGAGAAAATCAAGCCCCATAAATGCTTTAAAATGAGATTGTACTTGACTGTACCTTTGAGCCCCTTGAGGTTTTTAATGTTTCTAATAACTTTTATTTAGTGCATTTAAGTGTTCCATGATGATAAACTAATGTTTCAAGCCATTTTGCGAAGTCCTGTTTGAGTAAATGTCAAATTTGCATTTTTACTTAAGTGTCAAACAATGACAGGAGGCTTTGTTTGTGATTGAATATCTCGCACCCACAAATGTTTTGTGACTCACCACTTTGGGAATGTCTAGTTTCCCTATGTTTTATATTTTGAGTCATTTTGAGTCCATTTGACTAGGTTTTGAATCCCTTAAAGTTGATCAGTTACTATTTTTGTGCTTTTGCAATTAATTCTAAATTCTGGGAGGTTGTATTTGACGTGTTGTAACTTTTGACCAGTTGATCAAAATGCTGAAATTCCTTTTGCATTGTATTATAGAGGTCAAAGAATTGTTATGTTTCAAGGTTTATCTTATGACAATTCTGTTTGATCAATTTTCAAACGCGATTCTAAACATAATTTCTATCTTTTTGCTGGTGCCAGCATTTGTAGATTTGTCGAAACCCCTGTTCGTGATGTCATATCTTGAAATCTATGATAGATGAGATCAAATGGATTGTACCACTATGTTTTACTCTAAAAATATTTTAAGTGTGCTAGTTTGCAAGTCATTATGAATCTATTTGCACACTTTTCTAGGTCAATTCCATTCACAAAAATTGTTTTATGTCAGTATTTCCAATCTGCAAATTCTAAGTAGCTCACTTTGATTGATTTCCATTTACATCCTGTTATTCATCATGAGCCCAAATCCCAAATTTATACTCACCTCATGATAGAGAATCAATTCCCCAATTTTTTTCTTCTCAAGCATTGATTTATCCAATTTTCAAAGCCAAATTCTAACCCAGTTTGTTGTTTTCTAACATGTTTTCTTGCAGGCAGTTTTGAAGGGTCAACTTTGATAGTGAATATCTTTTGACCTTGAATTTTTCATGAGATGAGATTTGATAGGGTGTAAGTATGCACAAAAGAGAATCAGTATGTCTGATTTTAGAGCCTGATCAGATTTTTGGGTCAGTTTTTAAAGCCACCCGACAGGCCCTATTAGCTAAAAGTTGAAGTTTGCAAAAATATATAAGATGAGTTTCAAATTGGTTTTGAGTGATTGATTTTATATCAAATTAGTGCCAAAAAATTAATGGATTAGTTTTGAATATCAGTTGTTCATAAATGAAGTTTTTTTTAGCCAAACCTACTTTTGGGCCTAGCTAAATGATATCAGAGTGATATGGTGTTTAGAGATGAGGATACTGTGATATGAGGGTATCATTGAAAGTCAAATTGGTCAAAAGGATTCCATCAATATGCACTTATCATCAAGTACTTTTTCATAAGATGATTATGAACTTCTTTAAAGATTCTAGAAGGATTGATGAAACCAAGTGTTCACATACAATCTTCTCAGGCAATTAATATTAGGCAAGTTCATGAGGGTATTGACTTTTCTTTGGTAACAAGAGGCATGCTTCAAAGTTTGTGAACTTTTGGGTTGTGTGGTGCCTACTTTTAGTCAGAATGATAATCAACCGGTATCATAGGATTCAAAAAATAATATTTACAATTGCAAGTATACTTCCTCTGTTTAGTTTTGTCCTCTTGTTTGATGCACCAAAGTAAGTACTAATATTATGCTACTCAATCCATTTACCTCAAGGCATGCATTTATGGATGCAAATCAATATTGGAGGGTGCCTTTTTAAGCTCTTCTTTCAAGTTGGTAGTTGGTAGAGTATATTGTTTTGGATATTGAGGCTAATGTAGGTTTGATTATTATGGATGATTTGAAGTATTCACTAGCAGATGAATAGGTTGTTTGTGTTTCAAAATTTAGGAAGACACCTCCATTTGAGAAAATTCCATTTGTATATTTTGCAAAACTCCTTTCACACCAATCATACAGTAGCTGTAAAATTTGTTCCACAACAATCACACTGTTGCAGCAGAAGTCATTCCATAAGTGTCACAAAGTTTTTGTAGAAGCTCTTCCATAGAGATTTTATACTGGCAACAGTGTAGAGATAGAGAAAAAGGAAATTCTAATAATGAGTCTACCTATTCTAGTAGAGTATGTTAAAGAAAACATGTGCAAACAAACAAGCAATCCCTTCCATTAGCTTTAATGTTTCTGCAGATCATCATTATGCCAAATGACATAGCAATACAATAGTTCCATCATCTTTTATGGAGTTGAAAGTGTTATAGTTGTTTATACATAAATAGAAGAGATTTTTTAATGATGAAGCCATGTATGCAAGGTATGAGCAATCGGCAAAGTGGAAAGAGGGCAAGATGCCCACATGAAAAGGGAACAGAAGTCATTTTAAACAAACCACCACAGCAAAATGAAGAGCTAGCACCATGAAATGAGAGGAACTCCCATGACTTGGAGGAAATGGCTTGAGGAATGAATGCCAAGGGAGCTCTTCTCATGCGTGAAGATAAAGGAATTCAACATACAGTAGGAAATAGTCATCGAATCTGAAGGGAGTTTGTGCCTTCAAAGGCCTAATCTGCAGGCAAATAAAAAATGCCCAAACATGCCAGTAAAGAGGAGGAAGACTCCCATGTTAGAGCCCACATAAGCTTGTATCTGTTGGGGAAAGCATATTCAATTTTATATAGATTCAATAAGTGGAGTAAGCCTATTAAGAAACCCCAATCCCATGCAATAACAATGAAGGCTTGTGAATCAAGAAGAACCCGTAGTTTGTAACATAGAAGCCGCAACCATTGGGGGAGCAGTCATTAGCCAAATTGGAAGATATTTTTGGGTTTATGCTAGGGGAAGGTGTCTTTTGAAGATATATGCAGGGGATTACAGAGAAGCCACTAACAAAAAGCTCCATGAGCCACCCATGCATTGAAAGGCATTGAAAGAAGTCGATGAAACAGAGGAAAGCTCATGGCATTTGAGGTTTGTAATAGTTTTAAATGGAAGAGAAAGTCAAGGTAACATCAGAGTAGATGCCCATGCCAGATAGAAAGGGGAAAGACCATGAATAAGAATCTTTGCAGACTAGCCAAAGTTGTAGATGAAGTGTGCACCAAGAAAGAGTATGTTGTAAATCGGATTCTTCTCCATTTTGCCATGGTTCTAAGGAATTTAGTCTAGGTTATGAAGGAGCTTCACATGTATAAAATAGAGTAGTTGTAGGTGAAAGATTAAAAACCCATGAGAATAGAGCTAAAAACATTTAAAAACATTTATCCCACATTCTTTCTATGGGAACATCTTATGCTTTTTGAATACCATCATACACATAAAGCTTAGTGCCTTAAGAAAGGCGCCTTTTGAAAGGCAGTGGCTTGTGTGGTGGGCCTTCCCGAAATGCACGTGAAGGACAATTGGATGATGATTCCAGCTAAATTTTAGATGAACTTATTCATATGCTAATGTGGCATTGTGGCACACAATTGTGCCACATGGTGGATCAAATGGTGGGCACATGCCCTCAAATTCAAGATGCTTGCTGGTTAAGTAATGCGAGCATGTGGGATTTTTCCACATAGCAGTGGGTTCTAGTTGATGATAAGGTGGTGCGAACGAGTAGTTTAGTCGTGACACACAAGATGCTATCATGTGGTAGATCCAACAAATTGCACACGCCCACAAAACCAAGATGCATGCTAGATAAATATTGTGGGAAAGCGGGCACAAGAAAAGTGGCAGTGGGTCTCTCTTGGAGATGACGTGGTGTCAAATAGAAGATCAAATAGTGGATCCACAAGATGCTACCACATGGTAGATCTGATAGATAACATAAACCCACATTTCCAAAGTGCTCACAAGATAAATAATGCGAGATTGCGGCATGACAACACGTGGAAGATGATGCAGAAGGCTCAGCCAATCAAATCCAGACATGTAGCAGCTAGTCAAAGTCTATTGACTTGGATGGTGGAATGTGAGGGAAAAGTAAAATGATTTTAAAAAATGATTTTAAATTCATTTCAAAAAGTTTGTACATCAGGGATTTTAAATTCAAAAAGGGATGTTAATATAAAGTTTCAACATTAGAGATTTTTTAAATTTTTGAAAAATTTAAAATCTTAAGTTGCAACACTGAACATTTCTAGTAGAGGAGTGAATTTCAAATCAACTTTCTGGGGATTTCTAAAAGGTTGGATATGCGATATTATATATCACCCAAATCATGAGAAGACAAACTTTCTGATTATGGAGTTGATTTTTGCATAGGGAATTATCTATTTGAGTTATTCAAGGTTTTGTCTTAGGTTCCTATCTACAATTGCATTCAGGTATTGATGTTCAATTTTGATTTCTAGTAGGGTAATGACCTAAATATGGATAAAAGACAAGGAAAATGCAATTGGGGTCAAGTTTGGTCGCATTCAAATTAGTTGAACCTCAATTTCACCAGCATTTCATGAGGCATATCATATATTTTGATGAATCAACAATTTTTCATCATTTCAACGAAGATATTTTCTAATCAACAACAGAAAAAGGGATGGGAACAAAATCAGATCAAATGGGTAGAGAGATGAAAGAGGTTTTGCAATTGCTAGGGATGGAATTCCAAGTGGACACATGTCATCTTTAGATTAGATCTAGGAATTCATCTTGGTCTATATCTTTCTTTCTTTCATACAATGTTGGGGTTCCAGTTCTTTGGAAAAAAATTGTACATTAGTGTGAGACCATATTCTAGTTCCTGTTTTGATGGATTCCAAATATTGAGACACCATTCTTTCATATAATTCTCTCATGTAAACAGTAGTAGTGTAGATAATAGAGCAATTTTTGATATTTTAGGTGTTTTCATGTTTTAATTTTGTGCATCTGAATGTATAGTTTCAAGGAAATCAATACATACGAGCAATAATTTCACTAGTTTCATTCTGGTGCTTGTCTCCTATCTCAGCAATCTGTAAGTCTTATGTGGTCTTGTAAAAAAGATGTAAGATCCATTTGCATCACTTTCAGGTTGTATGCTTGATGTATTTTGTTGTTCGACCAAAGGGCCAAGTAAATACTTGATATGTTTAACAAGGTTACTGGTTACTTGAGAAGGATATTTTGTGAGAATGAGATCTAAATGAACACCGATGTCTGAATCACAAGGTGATTAGATAGATCTAATGTTTGGGTATACAAAATATGTCTTGATGTCACAGATGTATGTTTTGAATTCATAGAATTTCCCAATGGATTAGGCACTAATCAGTTATAGGATCTCTTGTTATACTTTTGCATATTTGAGATTTTGTTGAATCAACATCATTAATCAAACGTTGTTTCCCTTTCATGTTGAAGGACCTAAATGTTTGACCCTCACTTAGCTTATGAGATTCATAGCCTTGAAATTTTCTACTGTAGATCTATGTTATTACATGAGTTAATAGGAGAAATAAGGGTTTTATCTACTTTATATTAGATTCAGTGTATGCTTTGATAACTAGTACCATATAAAGAATCTATAGGTCCACCCACCTAGGTTTTGTAGAGCCTAAAGAAGAAGAAGGGTCTAGCCTTATAGTTGGTTTGGTGTCTAAATGGGCATCTTGAAATGGGAGTTAGCTGCCCCTAGATGTGTTTTGTTCTCATCAAGGTAATTGAAAACCCTCTAGCATTTTCAAACACCAATAGGGTGAACACTCAAAACCCTCTCAAAAATGCCTCTAAATAAGATCAAAACTCAACTACCTCTAAAATGAAATAACTCCCCCCAACTTGCCTAAATTTCTAGAGGCTTCTAACTCAACTAAACCTAAGGCTAACCTCAAGGTGGAGTTAAATTCATTCAACCCATGGTGAAAACATTCAATTTTCGCACTACAACAAAAATGGACTTTTTCAGTGACCATAAAAGTCAACAAAAGGGGCTAAGGGGGTGGAAAATGTCCCCAACCCATACCCATACCCCTTGGGTACTTAGATTTCATGATTTTAAGCCTTTAAGATTAATTAGGGACCTATCCAAAAGCTAAGAATATTTAGGACTTACTAAAAACCTTCAAAAAGAAAATTACTCACTAATTAGCAAAAAGGTCACTAGCCTAGTCTGACTTAGATCTTTAGGTTAATTAGTTAACCTTAACTATCATGCTGGAATGCATATAAAATTCATGAGTGTTAAGTAATACCATAAAAACATTTTTACGAACATTACATTTAATGATTACAATATGATACATTCATTTGATTGACGATACAAATAAAATATGAACAACAGGGTTTGCATCTTTCATCATATTCAACCTTGGTTTCCACAAATGGTACATAGGGTTTAGTTTTGTTTCTTTGTTAGATTTCTCAACTAAAATATCTTGCACACTCATTGCACACATCAATAGCTCAAGAAAATCACATGCATATATTCAAAACTTATCTGGATAGTCATATAAATAAAAACATAAATCTTTCATTTAAATAATCCATTTTCTAATTTTGGCACACACACATTTAGTCATCAGTAATTATATAATCAATATAAAATAACTTTATTCATTAATTCAGATTTAAAATTTTAGTATAATCATCATTAGGCATGCATATACCTAAACATCATAACATCACCAATAGGGCATACTGTACCATCTGAATTGCATATAACTTAATCATTGTAGTATCAAAATCAACATCCTCATTATCAAGTGAAAACACTTCATACCATCATTAGTAAAAATTAATGTTTTAAATAGTCAAGGTGATGTAGTATTTCTTGAATCACTAAGTATCTAAGACATGAATGAATAAGGTACTCTTAGTTTCTTGTAGGACATGCACAAGATAAAATATTACTTCATTTTTGATACAATCTCCTATAATAGTTTTAACAGAGGATTAATATTTGATAAGTACATATGAGGAGGGTCCTTACAAAATCCTTCAAAAAAGCAGCAGTAGGGAGGCTCTGATACCATGTATGAGTTGATGAAATCCAACTTTGCAGTCGCCAAGATCACCTACATGCAAATGGCTTGCCAAACTCACAATAAAGAAAATGAAATATCTATGTGAATGGAGGAATTTACAATGAGAGAGAGAGACCAAATATAAAGGTCTCAAGCAAGCTTGTAGAACAAGCTAGAAAGTGGTAGAAGATAAGGTTGACAACTAAGCACACTTCCACAAAAAGTTGGAATATGCTAGAAGGGAACAAACTCCCGTGTTGTCAACAACTCATCACTACAACTATTAACTACTAAATATTAAATAAATGCATTAACCAAAGTAAGCTCAAGTAAATAGAATAATTAATAAATAATTATTTATTTACTTTAACATATCCATGGTCTTCGTGGCTTTGCAATAGTCAGGGAAAAATGAGTAGTTTCAGTGTGACCATGCAATTAGTATCTTGGCAGTTGTCACAACTTCACAAGGGTAAAGGATGTAGTCACTTTTTATGTTGTGACTAAGTGAAGGGCTTAGTCAAATGGTTAGAGCATAGTATTTTCACATGGTTGCATAGGGTTATACACTAACCAGGGTTCATGATGGTGATGGTGTGATTCCTCCTTGTTTGTAGGGTTGTAGAGTTAGCTTGTCAACCCATGGTTTGACAATGGCAACTTGTTGGATGTGTTAGAGGTTTTCTACATAGTCTGTTCCTATTGGCTAGGTAATTGTGCTAGACATGAAACTTTGGGTTTTAATCTAGATCATCAAATGTTGTAAGATCAACAATAGGCACTTTTCCTCTTTCTAAAAATTCTTGATATTTAAATAATGTGGGCAAGTGCCTTGTCACAATGTGGAAAGGTGGGTCCAGTTCTTAGTGTGGGATGCAAACATAAAGGAGTGTTAGGTGAGTTGGCATATAGAATCTTTTTGGCTAGTCAAGGTACAAGCATGGGTAGTAAAGTGGTTGCATATTTCTAGACCATCAAATGTGAGAGGATCAATGAAGGGTGCTTTCCTGCATTTTCAACATGCAAGGTTTTTAAACAATGTAGTGAAGTGGGCTTCAGACACATGTTCAAGTGGATCCAGTCCCTCTACCTTTTTTTCATAGCATCATGAGTGGTAGTTTTGAAGGAAGCATGAGGTCATCTATAAAGGCAAGTATGATTCATTCAATGTCTTTTAGCCAAAAAGAAATAATTTACAATCTTATGATAGTTGTAAGATTGTAAAGCTAAGAAAAAAGTTCTGAGATACTATGATTCATCATGGGGTCATATCATCCTAGGATAGGATGGAGAAGGTAGTAAAGCTAAGATATGACAATAAAGTTTCCAAGTTTTGATGCTATGATAGGTAGTATGTTGAGAGGTCTCAAGGGTCAGTAATGTAGGTTATGATCTTACAATTATTGTTTGCCATGAGATCATAAAGGTCAAATGTCAAACTACCAAAGCTATGAAAATGGTTTGCTAAGCCAAGATCATAAGATTGTAGGGAAGTAAAAATGAAGGTAAGACACTACACTAGTAAAGGGAAAGGATGATCGTAAGATCATAGAGAATGAAAAGTGAATATGTGATGTTATGCAATGTTGTATCTATGGCATCATAGGAGTCTAAAGTTTGACCACTGAATCCACACTAGTGGTTAGCTAACCACAGATGTGAGATTGTAAAGAAAATGAATATTAGTTAAGATGCTATGCCAAAGGGGTGTAAACTACAATTGTAGGATCGTAGGAGGCTAAAAAGCATGTTTTGATGCTATGATACAGGGTTTATCATATGGTTGTAAGAGTTATTTTCATGGGCTCACAAGGCTGCAATATAAAGAATATTTTTTGTGATCATAGGACCATGAAGCTTAGGTCCTCATGGTAAGGTATTATGAAGGGTTTTCCTCCCCAGTATATAATAAGGTCATAGTATTGAGAGATCAGGAGTCAAAGTTTAAAGTTGACTTTTCAACTATTATGTGTATGACCTTGATGGATAGCATTTTGAGAAATTGACGTAAGGTGGTAGAGAATGATAGGTTCAAGTTGTAGAGCTAGAATAGAGAAATGGATTTTTAATCCTATATAAAGTAGAGCAAAGAGATTGAAAGGAAGAATTAGATATTTCGAACAACCCTAGAGAAGAAATGGATGTGGTAGGAGCAGTTAAGGATGTAATGGCTCTACCAATTGGTGTAGTTAAAGGATTTCATGATTAAAGAAAAATAGAATCACTAAAAGGTATTCCTATACTAGGTACCACCTTGCATTTGCATGATTATCTTCCTAGTTTTACCGAAAGTGTAGAGAATGTAGAATATAAGTGTAAATGTAATTTCCTAAAATATCCATGTTTCTTCCAATAGTTTCTTGGAATGTGCCCCTCCCATTTGAAGTTTTTTTTAATCCTTATCTTTATAAGGATTTCTAGGATGTAGAGAAAGGGTGGGAAATTTTGAAGTCTTATGCAAGATAGCATTGTCAAGATCTCTCAAGAGTCCATTCTTTTCTTGGAAAATCACTTTACTTTTACAATCAATCTAGGTGAATGTTGTTCAATGACCTTTGAAATTTGAATGAAGGAACGATATTAGGACCCTTATTGTATCTTCTTTTTTCTTAAACTTTTGATTTGATTGAATTTCTTGAGATTTAATTTTTGAATCCCTAGGTTTTATCTCAATTTTAACTACAAGTGAGATTTGATTGTTCGAGTAGGTCACAAGTTGTGATACTTGTCATTCAAGTTTGTGACATTGTGAATGTAAGAATTACCTTTAACAAGTGTTTTATCAAGTCAAGTTGACAATATCTTCATCCTACCATCTGGTGTATCACCTCATTTACTTTCCAAGCAATCTTTCTATCCCTTTTCCCCTTCAATTTTATTTTCC
Organism: Cupressus sempervirens; assembly: GCA_028749045.1. Taxonomy (NCBI): domain Eukaryota; kingdom Viridiplantae; phylum Streptophyta; class Pinopsida; order Cupressales; family Cupressaceae; genus Cupressus; species Cupressus sempervirens. The sequence continues at coordinate 451,048,853 of CM053793.1, forward strand.
TGTTTGAAGAAGTAAATTAGTGAGACATCAAGAGGATCCAGCCTATAACCCAGAGATTCACTCCTAACTTTGGTACTTCCCACTATGTAGGAGTGTTTCCATGTTACTCAAAGTTGACTGAGTTAGAATCCAGTGTAGGTGCAACTTTTAGAGATAACAATTCTAGCATGCCTAATGGGACATACATTTTTAGCTGCATGTGTCTAATAGAAGCCAATATAATCTTCATTTACTAAGAGATTGGGTGTTTTTCTCAATGCAATCAGCCTTTGGAGGTGATCAACTAACATCATGGAAAATCTATACAACTGTTAGTTTCAACAAACCAAGTGTTGGTATGACTCTTAGTTCTATATTTTCCTCAATATTTCTATGAATTTATTCTCTTAGATGCTTTACCATGAATCTCATCTATTTTGATACCTCCCATTTTTCCCCATGCCATCAAGAGGTTATTCCTTAGCCATCTCATTTTGTGTCTTAGCCACACCATGGTTTTGACTAGCATGATCACCTAGAACACTAGGAGGTTGATTTTATTCCAACCCATCATGTCATCTTTGGCCATGCATGTGTTGATATTTCCCCCAAAAATTATATTTCAATCTAAGAGTTCCAAGAGAAGCAAGAGAGGAATGAAAATTTAGATCCATATGTTGATTCTTTTTTAGGTTTGGTCCCATTGCAATATCAAATGAGCAGCCTACCCAATCTTCCTTAGAGCCCTACAATGATCCTAGATCAAAGGTAGGAGATTTTTTTTTACCACTTGAATAGTTTGGGGCTTAAATTTGCTAAACTTGGAAAGGATTTAAACCATGTTGAAAATCCATTCCAAAAATGGTTTGTGGATTTCTTTCTCATGTTATGCTCATCACCACTTCTTGGGTTAGGGAGTTGCATAGTGAGAGAGGGATGTGGGAAAATGATCCTCATATTTGCACCATGGTATTTGAGGTTTTTGATATTTTCAATGAAGCTAAGGAGACTATTCTCAAGTTGTTGGAGAGGAAGAAACAAGAAAAGAAGTTTGAGGAGGAGGAAAAGCTTAGGATTTACCAAATACAGAGGGTTGAAGTGCAAGAGCCCCCCAAAAGGAGGTTTTGGGGTTTTAGACAAAGTAGTCCTCCTCATATTTTGACCTGAAGCTACCTTGAACCTTGACCTATAGTTTACACACCTCCACATGTCAATGATGGATCCTAGAATGGATATATCTTTTCCCACATCAGAGACAACAAATGAACAACCACCAATTGAAGAACATGTGTTGTACCAGGGGATTAAGAAGGGAGAACATCAGGAGGAAGTCTCTACCCTCAAGGGAGGTCATATTGATGTGCATGAGGCTACTCCCCAACCCAAATGTGACATCACAATAGAGGGAACAATCCAGGAAGAATATATTCTTTCTTCTTCAAGCTATCATAGAGACTATGGTGACATGGAGACATCACAATAGATGGTGGAGATTGATTTCTATGAGCTTAAAGCTTTGCTTCTATCTAATAAGTCATCTTCCCTATATAAGGAGGAAAATTTTTAGCTTTCCATTGAAAACAAGGATGTAGTTGTTGAGAAGAAGGAGAAGGATCCAATCCTCTTATTCTAAGAGATTCCCTTTTTTGTTGAAGAAGAAGAAGACAACAAGGTTGTTCCTTCTCTTGAGGAGAAAATCATGGCTTTTGAGTCTTCATAATTGAGTGAGGACCTATTGCAAACTGGGTGAGAGGACCATTTGTTGTAGCAAACTATCCATCATGATATGAAGGATGGAAGGGATGATCCTAAGAATAGCCCCATCCTTGAGGAAGGACATGCTAACATGCATGAGGTTTCCCCTCAACCTATGCATGTTATTATAGCTATAATGGAGGAGATCAATGATGAGGACGATCTTTTGGATAAGTTTGATGCTATCTTCTCTTCCATAGATGTTGAGACATCATCTACTATATATGAAGAGCATGTTGTTCAACAACAATAAGAGGAGACATGCACACTACCAGCCACACCATCAGAGCTAGCCCCTGGTAGAAAAGATGCTACAACTATTTGAAGCACAATAGTGAGGTTAAGGCTAATTTATTAGACTTGAAACCATCAAGAGTGTTCCCCATTAGGAATCTAGCTCTATAGTAATGCAAGTTTCTCCCCATTCATGCTCATTCAAGAGCATGAGGTAGAAGGCCACAAGGAAGAGCAAGCATGTTTTGCTCAAGTTGACAATATCCCAATATTGGAGAGTAGTTTCACTATTTTCAACATTGGGAAGGTGCCTCAAGTTACAATAGTGTGTCTATTATGCTTACTACTATTTTCAGATGCCCTTATGCATGAGAGAAGAAATCAACTAGTAAGGAAGGGCATCTATTTCAACAAGACAATCAATGGGTTTGTTTGATATTCTATCTATAAATTTTTGTATATAGTAGAGTAGTTTTCTTTTCAATTTTCCTATTTTCTAAGAAGTTCATGAGCACAAGTTGTCTCTTTGGAGATAGCCAAGTTTTGAATTTTGTAGTTGTGGAGGCTGTAGTATTTTTGGTTTAATGCATGAAAATCTCATTCTTGGTTTGACTCTATTCCCAATAGATTGTTAAGGCCACTGGTTTAATGTCTAGTAGGAAATCATTCAATAGAAGTTGCCAAAAGTGTTACCATTTTTCATCACTATACAAAAAATGGATAAAGGATAGGTTGACCAAGTCATATTTCCTATGGTTGTCAAGATAATTTTTTTTACTCATTTAATGCCATGCTATAAGAGGGATACATAAAATATTGACCATGCATATCCATTTTTTACCCCTAAGTCTTTGGTCAATGCCATGTCTATATATTTTGTCTCTATATGTTAAGTCATGATCTCATGAACACCCTAGGCATAGCTTCACAGTTCTTTTATACTAACCCTCAAAGTAGGTGCAACTGGGAAAAAGATGTTATATCCATGGTCTTCATAGCTTTGTAGTAGTTAGGGTGAAATGAGTAGTTTATGGTTTGACCATGTGATTAGTGCCTTGGTAGTTACAATGGCTTCACAAGGGTAAGAGATGTAGTCACTTTTTATGCTATGACTAGGTGAAGGGGTAGTATCAAGAGATCAAGAGTCAAAGTTTAAAGTTGACTTTTCAACTATTATGTATATAACCTTACTATACAATCTTTTGTGAAATTGACCAAAGGTGGTGGAGAATGATAGGTTCGGGTTGTAAATCTAGAATAGGGAAATAGAGATTTGATCCTAGAGAAAGTAGAGCTGAGAGATTGAAAGGAAGAATCAGATATTTTGAATGGCCCAAGAGAAGAAATGGACATGGTGGGAGTAGTTAAAGATGTCATGGCTCTACCATCTAGTTTAGTTATATGATTTCATGATTAAAGGAAAAAAAAAATTAGTTAAAAGAATTCCTATAGCAAGTACTGCCTGGCATTTTCATGATTATCTTCTTGGTTTTACTAGAGTTGTAGAGCATGTAGAGTGTAAATTCCTAAAATATATTTGTTTCTTCCAATAGTTTTTTGACATGTTCTCCTCCCATCTGAATCTTATTGGAATCCTTCTCTTTATCAATATTTATAGGATGTGGAGAAAGGGAAGGTAGTTTTGAAGTCTTATGCAAGATAGCATTGTCAAGATCTCTCAGGAGTCCTTCATACTTTTCTTGACAAATCACTTTATTTTTACAGTCAATCTGGGTGAATTTTATTTAATAAACTTTGAAATCTAAATGAAGGAATATTATTAGGACCCTTATTGTGTCTCTCTATTTGTTTAGTAATTGATTTGATATAGCTTTTGGGATTTAGCTTCAAATCCCTAGGTTGTGTCTTAGTTTCAGTTGCAAGAAATGTCTTAGATAATCAAGTAGGTCACAAATTAAGATGCTTTTCTTTCTTTCAAGTTTGTGACATTGTGAATGTTAGCACTCACTTTAACTCCTTGTCTAAAATACATCCTTCTTGTGAAAAATTTATATGTAAATGGTTCTTTGCAATACTGAGTTCTTATTAGCTACCTGAACATGTTTCATCGAGTCAAACCAGCAATATCTTCATCCTACCATCCAGTGTATCACCTCATTTACTTTTAGCATTTAGTTTCCAAGTAATCCTTCTATCCATTTTCCCCTCAAGTTTATTTCTTTATTTGAAGAAATAAATTAGTGAGACATCAAGAGGAGCCAACCTATAACCCAAAGATTCACTCCTAACTTAGGTACTTCCCACTACCTAAGAGTGTTTCCATGTTACTCAAAGTTGAATGAGTTAGAATCCAGTCTAGGTACAACTTTTAGAGATAATAGTAGAAGTGTACCAATTCACACATACAATTTCCATCTCTTTATTCATGTCTCACCTCTTGTGTTTTGGCTATAAATTGAGCCATCTTGCAATCATTATTGATCCTTAGAACCCATTAGGCTTGAACCATGGTTCTAGTATTCTCAATAGGATTATCATATCTTTATTCTTTTTCTTTCAATTGTGTTCACTATAGGAAATTGGAGATACATCAAAATGGACAAGAAATAAGGAAATGGGAACTACAATTGAAGTGGGGGTTTTACTTTTTTTGATTTCCTTTATTTTAATTGGTTTTCATGATAGATTATAAGGGTTTAGTGTCTTTTGATTGAGTTTTGTGGTTGCTCATAGTATGCTAGGTTCTAACTTGTTTTGTAATCCTACATTATCAAGTCACCCATGGCATCATGATATCTATCTCCTACATGAAGATCCTCTAGGTCTACACACACACAACCAAAGTGTCAATACCAAATGAAAAAAAGATCTCCAAATTAAGAAGATACAAACCTAACCAAGAACTTATACTATAGTGTCACCTCATCATTGTCACAAGCTCCCACTAAGTTATGTATCAAATCTATCCATGATATCATGATGAAAAAACATCCTTTAACCATGAGAATCAATCAAGGCATCAAACTATTAAATAACTCAAAATGCACATCATGAACTCTTAAAAAAAACTAAATAATCATGATCCTCAACCAAGAAGAGAAACCACCATAACTAAATCAAGATTCCAAACTAATGAATATCAATGATGTACCTGTATATCCAATCATGTGATGAAAAAATCTATGGCACCATGATCACATCCATGAAACAAGCATCTAAGTCTCAATTTTTTTATTATATTAACATAAAATAGTCAACCACAATCTGCCTCCATGACTATACTTGGTAACAACATCTCATTCCTTCTACATAAAGACAAATTAGAAAATCATGTGACTAAGGGCATAGAAAACCCAAATTCAAGCCACCAATTTGAATACATCAATAATGAAAGATCAATGGGCAAGGAAAATCCATATCCAAGCCATAAATGTAACCTATAAGTATAGACCACTTACATCACTGCACAACTTGTAGACCCAATAAGTCATCATGCATATCCAAACACAACACTGATAATCATCTCATCATGAGACCAATCTAAAATATGAACTAAGTATACAATGACATCATATCTAAATCTCCAAAATATACAATGTCATAAACTCACAATGTTAACATAGTCAATATATATCATAAACCTTTTAGATCATTATATCACTGAAGAAATCATGCCAAAGTTGCACCAAATCTAAACCAATGTTTAGAGCTCTCCAAGATCATTTTGTTGACTACTCAAAGTCCAAAATCTAAATCCATATGCCCAAGTTATGTCCAAATTTATGCTCAAAATAAACAACATCTAATTTTTGATCTCTTAAAACTTGAGAAAATGTCAAAATCATAGAATCAAACCTACACCAAGTTGTAGTGCTCTAAATTATCTTTTCAACAACTATAATAAGTCCCAAATCTGATAGACTAAGTGAAAGTTATGGTTGTTTTACCAAGATAGTTTGTTTACCATTTTCACTACAAATTTTTAAAAAAACTTGTTACAAAAATTTTGATGAGATTAAATTTCATGGCCTTTGTATTTTTCCATAAACATAGCCAAAATAGGTCATATTATATATCAAAATTTATTGAAACATCAACCTAGATCAAATGGTGAGTTCTATTTTTACCCAATAGGTTATTTTTGCAAGCTCATCCCTAAAACACTCATTTAAATGAAACATCCAAAAGACTCTTTTGACCAACAATTTCACATACCCAAAATACACCAACATCCCATCACAATAGAAAATTAGAAACTCTCAAATGTGTAATAAAAAACCTATGAAACCCATATATCTTTCCTTTTCTCTTTTATCCTCTCATGCATTCCCATGGATTCAATCTAGAGTTACAACAACAAATCATAGCTCTAGAACCACTTTTAAAGAAACTTGCAAAAAAAAACATAACCATTTCCACATAATTCATAATAAATCTTAAATAAATATTCAATTAAAATCTACAAGCAAGAGAATAGACAAAATACCCACAAAAAATGTGACACAAGATATACCCTAGGAAACCCTCATTAAGGGAAAAAATCCTAGCCTCTAAAAGCATCAATCACCATGCATTATTCAAAAAAACACCATTGCAATACAAACATGGAAGCCTTCAAATCCATAGCTAAACCAAGTAATCTATGTTAGCAAATATGAATCCTGTGTGTATGAATTGAGGGCCTCTGAACCTCATAGAAACTTCAACATGGTCTTTACCTGTGGAGTCATCCGAGAATGAACATGAAGTCATTTATCCAAGATGCCTAATAGAGTGACCTGTTGCCTTCTAACTAGAAGGATTTTTCCTATCTACTCTTAGATCAAGAACCAAACAACTAGACCATCTAGCATGAAGGGTTAATTCAAAGTATGTAGTTATGTAGTTAATCTAAATGATATGCAATTTATTCTACTAAGCAATAAAAGAAATTAAGCTAAATGTACACATTTTGATCTGAATGATGCTAAAATATCAAGTACAAAAGCTAGAATGAGTAATTAATTTGACAACACTTCAATATGATTCCAATTTCCAACCTCTGTAATGAGGAATTAGGAGTCTCTTAAATAGAATTCCCAAAATCCACTAACGGTCAAGATTAATTGGGATGAATGGTTGAGATTAGAAATGGCATTCAATTAAAATGGAAAGTTTCCTTAAGAAAAGGAAGTTAACTGATTTCTTTTCTTTTCTAATTTCTGTCAACTAAGAGTTTCCATTTTGAACTGAAGAGAGAATATTGGAGAAGATATTTGATTTAAGGAAATTAAATATGACATCATAATTGAGTATTATAAATTGAATAATTAAATTCAACAATTAGAATAAGAATATTTAATTAAATTAAATATATTTAATTCCTCATGGGTGAATTTAATTTAATTAAAGTACTAGGACTTATAATTAAATTAATTCAATTAAAAGGTTTATTTAGCCAATTCAATGAATATTCAAGAATTAATTAAAGTAAGTGATTAATATAGATTAATGATTTTCTACATTTGAGACTTAGGTCGAGTAGAGATTATTAGAATAAAAATTGGCTAATGAAATAGGACTTTAGAGTTGATCAAATAGACTAGAATTGGTTAACATGGCAATGCACCAATTTTGGGGTATTACATTTGCCCCTCTTTGAATGAATGTACAAGAAACGTGTTCAATTTAAAGAAATAAAAAATATGATGCACAGATCAAGAAATGAGATTGGTTCTAAAATTGATGATACAAAGACCAATTGATAAGCTTTTAAATACTATCTCCAGAATGAAGATTAATCTTAAGGAATCCAAACAAAACACTTAAGATACCTAAATTGATAAGCATTTTAAGGTTTTCTCCAAAATAAAGCTTAACCTTTAGGGATCCAAATAGAACACCTAGATATCGAGATTGATAATACAAAGATTGTCAAATTTCATAGAATTGTTCCCACAATGAGACTCAATTCTCAGGAGTCAGGGTTTAGCCTATCCCAATACCTATCCATTGAATAGTGATTGACAGTAAGAACCTAGAATTATCCCCATAATGAGGCTTAATCATTGACAAAAGTTAGGACCATCTCTAGAATGAAGCTTAATCCTTAGCAAGAATTGGAATTATCTCCAAGATGGAACTTAATCCCCTAGAGTTCAAATAGAACATCTAAATACTAGTCCATAAAAGATAACAAGATCCAATTATGAATCGTAGAATCATCCACAGAATGAGGCTTGATCCTTAGGAGTCAGGGTTTATACTATCCCAATACCTATGCATCAAACTCTAACCATAAATGTTATAAGGTTGATCAGCTGATCTAAAGATGAGATTGATGACAAAGATGCCAGATAGGGGGGAAGAAGATGCCCCAAGTGATGAAATGCTCCTAGTAATGAGGACATAAGATGGGAACAAGATGCCTTGAGTATTGAAGATTTAGATTGATTTGAAATTTAGATTCAATGATGTAATTGTCCTGCCCCCTCAAGAGAAAAATTAAAATATGACACACCAAAAATATGATGTGCAATAGTATATTGAGAGATAGAGAAGAAATTCAAGATTTGAAAAAATATAGAAGAGATCAGAATGATCAGAAGAAAATCCAGAGTCAATTCAACATGATTTTGACGTCCAAAAGACCAAGTTTGACCAAAATTTGACCAAATTTTACCATAGTTGACTTGAGTTGACTTTTTCTAGAATAAATTTTGAAAATTTGAAGAATTTTGAGTTGAAAAGTTTCCCAGAGTCACAAAGTATCAGAAAAGTTTTGGACTACACAAGCATTCGATTGCATCAGTTCAAAATTTTTAAAATACATTTTTGAGCTATTTAAGTGTGTCAGATTTCAAATTTGAGATTGAAAATGGATTCAGAGATAGAGAATAAATTCAAGATTTGATAGAATATAGAAGAGATCAAAATGATTAGAAGAAAATTTGAAGTCAATTCAACATGATTTCGAGGTCCAAAAGACCAAGTTTGACCAAAAGTTGACCAGATCTAACCATAGTTGACTTGAGTTAACTTTTTCGAGAATAAATTTTGAAAATTTGAAGAATTTTGAGTTGAAAAGGTTCCTAGAGTCACAAAGTATCAGAAAAGTTTTGGACTACATAAGCGTTCAATTGCGTTAGTTCCAAATTTTTAAAATGCATTTTTGAGCTATTTAAGTGTGTCATATTTCAAATTCAAGACTAAAAATGGATTTAGAGTAGTCAAATTAGCTAGGGGGTGATTTTTTTGCAAATCAGAGTACTTTGAAAAATTAGGTCAAAACCTATATAAGGGCCTAGAGGGTCATTTTCAAATTATTTGTGCTTTTTGTCTTCAGTGAAGAAGAGAGCTCTAAGGTGAGATTGGCAGTTCCCATGTGTATACATCATTTTGAGTACTCCTGATGACATAGCTAGCTAGTGGACTATGGACCTCTGGTGAGTGGTTGATAATCTTGCTTTACATTTAATTTTTCACACTTTTTGGGGTAGTTTTGTACATTTTTTTTTGCATTTTCAAATTTGGGTCTATCGGTCCTTGCGTGAGGGTTTCATTCCTCGTGTGGACTTAGTCTTTCTTTTCATGAAGATACACCAAACCAGTGTTTCTTCACATGTGGTGGTGGAGAATCTTACCCAAGGGATACCCACCTCTCATGTAAGATGCACGAGATTTTGGGTGCATCTTGCCCAATATTTCATCATTTCTTGTGCTGAATATGTTTTCTTGCATGAAGACATGAAATCTTGCACAAGAATGCACTTTCTCATGTGAAAAATTGGTTTGAATTTTAGCATGTTAAATTCAAATTTTGTCATTTTGTTGGATTTTTTGAGCAAGAATTGACTATTTACATGTTGGCATTGGTCGTGTGTTCAGGTTGTCCTTGATGACATCACATTCAAGTTGCACTATTCACCCTATTGAGCTATGTTCAGAGTCTAGATGATGCCGGCATGGTGCACATTGATAGATTGGGGTTATCACATCTATGTTGGATCCCAATAGTGCTGGTGAATCATGACTTGTTGACTGCATTGGTGGAGAATTTCTATTTAGAGATTAACACCTTCCACCTACCACAAGGAGAGATGACCGTCACCCCTAAGGAAATTTACAAGATTCTACGCATACCCTTCCATGGTCTAAGGGTAGTCTCTAATACAATTCCAAGAGTGGGTATAGAGGTATTGCAAACCATCTTCTAGAGAGACTTGGCTATAGGGTGATCCATCACATGGGACGAGCTTGTACATACATGTGGCCCTACTCATAGACTAGATTCAATCCTAGCTATCTTTATTAGTTATTTCTTAATACCAAATAGAGGGCAGCATGGGTTGGAGTGTGGTTGGGGTGTGACGCTACAAAGGATGCTAGATGCTCCTAAGAGATTTGAGTGGGGAAATACATGTTCATCCATATGTTCCACAAGATGCACAAAATCATCTACCATAAGTAGAAGAGTATGGCTGTTGGAGTCTATGTTTTACAGATCTAGGCATTGGAGAACCTACTAGTCACTAGACCCATTTTTGAGGATGCACAGGAGCCCACGAAGCCATATATTTGTAGATATAGGGGCCAGCTTACCCAAACAGGTTTAGGGAAGACTAAGCACTAGAGGGAACATCTCGATGACCCGGTATCTATCATATGTTGGCCTTGGAGAGAGACCAAGGACTGGGATGATGCTCCTCAAGAGCTACTAGATGTTTCCATTATGACCACTAATAGGCCAAGCTACTCAAATTATTGAGAAATTTTCCATCACTCACATATGGTGATAGTACAAGCAGCCATAGGAAATTTCTTAGTAGTATTCTCGTATGCCTAGTTGGCAAGAGATCTGGAGCGAGGGTGGTCAATGAGGTTAGACCTAGGGAGGTTGATGATCAGTGTGCAAAACCTATTTGTGACACAATGGGACTATCTACTAGCTATAGCAGATGTTAGGGTGATGCCTACCTACCAAGCATATTTTTTCAGCCATCCCTTCCCATAGTTCACAAACCCATTAGGGATGGCAGCTCCTAGACCACATCTACCTCAATAGGTACCACTATAGGGACCAGCATAGTAGCCAGTACAACAGCCACCATAGGGACCACTAGAGTAGGTGTGACACCAGGTGAGGTAGGTATAGATTCCCCCCTAATAGATGGGGTTAGATCCAAATGTTGGTGGTAGAGGGACAAAGCAAGGTTGGTGGTAGAGACCGTGCACGAAGGAGTAGGTACTGGTTGAGCAGTAGGCCAAGCAATTAGATGAGGAGATGTAGGACCAGCCTATTATTAGGCCCTAGGATGCATTGAAGAGGGCTAGAGAGAAGATTTGGTAGGCTTCTTGATAGCTAGGGGAGATTCAAATATAGGTGGTCATACATGATACTCAAATAGCTAAGCTAGATCATGAGATTCTTGGGCTATGGGAGTAGTTACAGGTAGCTAAGAAAAGGGTAGAGAAGCTATAGGACAAAGTTTGATTACAAGCAGCTTGAGTAGCCTATTACTTTATAGCTTATTCCATAGTTGTGCCCAATGAGGCTCAACAAGTGGCCCAATTCTCACAATATGCTCAAGATTCAGGAGGTCTCTAACCACTAGCTAGGCCAAATATGCTAGCATCTCCTCCCCCATGAAGTGAGGGTGCCGGGGAGAGCTAGACTTTCAATTTATTGCTAAGTTTTTTGATCTAGCTATGCATCTATTGGTGTTATAGCACCATTTTGTATCATTTTTAATCGATAATGCTTGAGTACTGCTCATTTTTGTATTGACATATTCTTTGATACTGATATATATATATATATGTGTGTGTGTGTGTGTGTGTGTGTGTATATATATATGTATTATATATATGTATACATATATATATGTATATATATATATATATATATATGTATACATATATATATATACATATATATATATATATACATATATATATGTATACATATATATATATACATATATATATACATATATATATACATACATATACATATATATATGTATACATATATATAATACATACACACACACACACACACACACACACACACATATATATCAGTATCAAAGAATATGTCAATACAAAAATGAGCGGTACTCAAGCACTATCGATCAAAAATGATACAAAATGGTGCTAGCACACCAATATATATACATATATATATGTATACATATATATATACATATATATATATATATATATATATATATGTATATATATATATATGTATATATATATATGTATACATATATATATATGTATATATATATAAGAGATTTTGAGTCAAGTATCCTACATACATGTCATTGTCATTATCTATCTTGTAATTTGATGTACATGAGATGCTTATGCTTTGATTATGAGATGCAGTCATTGATGCAATGTATGGATGCATAGTTGATTTGATTTGTAAATGTTGTATAGATGAAATGAATTATGAACTTATGGATGGAATGCACATGTGAATGGATTGACACCTAATGTAGCATTTGATATTTTTGCTTGACAATGACAGGTATCCCATTGAGGAGCATGAGAGGACAAACCAAAGAACCAAATGCTTGTGCAGCTGTGAAGAATCATGATACTTTGAAGAGACCAACAATCCCTCATCATGAAATATATAAGTAGATTTGTAATCAAATCATGTGCTTAGCCAAGTGAAGTATGCAATGCCAACCTATGCTAGATGCAATCTTAAACTAGATGCAACCCTAGGTTTGGTTACCAAGCTTTGACAATTATCATCGTTGAGCATATAGAAAAACCTTATATGTCATACAATTCCCACTAACATTGCAATCATGGAAATATGAATGGGACATCTATTCTAGTTTTTTCAGGATGAAATGTAAGCATTCAAGGCACAAGAAGCTAGAATGACTAGAACATTTATCCCTTTTAATGTAGCAAGTTAAAATAAGCATCAAAGCATAAATGCTAAGATGACCAAAATGTTACTTTCGTGCAGACACACCAAACACACAAGAGATCCATCTTATGCTAAGTATTTAATAAGTATCCTATCTGTAATGACCCTTGAATTCATAACCTAAGTTAGAAGTGTGCTAGATATACTCACAGTGATCCATATGTTCACTTAGTAGGATGAGTATTAGTATTTACTATAGCATGAAGAGTTCACTCTAACAAGCAAGGAGAAGAAGCAACATTATTGATGTATCCATATAAAAGGAGTCGAGGTACACATGACCATCCAATATGAGATAGAGGCTCCTATAGTGGAAACTCCTCTTATATGGATGCTTCAAATTATTGGACCTAAACCACAAACAAAAAGAAAACAAAAGATCATGCCCCCAATCATTTCTTCTCTGGTCAAAAATGACATCATCGAGTTGCTTGAGGAGACATGATGAAGAAAAAGAAAAAAAAAGAAATAAAATGCTCAACATATCCAAAAAAGTATATCATTTTGAGTTTTTTTGTTATAGGATTGATGTCAAGTGTTAATGTCCAGAACATAGATGAAAGAAATCTCTTTAGTAGGGTGACAACAATAGATAGACACAATTAGGATGACTAGTGACTAAAGTCAAAGGGGAATCTTCAATGTGAAGAACCCATGTAGAACTAAGAAACAGTAGATAGACATAGCCAAAATGATTGGTGACTATCACAAAAGATATTATATGAGGAGAATCTCAACAAAGAGTTTCACTAGTGATAGTAGGAAAATGTAGTGAGAACAACTGGTGACTATTACAAAAGATATTCTATGAAGAGAATCTCAACAAAGTATGACACTAGTGATAGTAGGTAGATGTAGTTAGAACAATTGGTGACTATCACGAAAGAGATTCTATGAGGAGAATCTCAACAAAGAGTGACACTAGCAATAGTAGAGAAACACGGTTAGAACAACTAGTGACTATCGCAAAAGAGATTCTATGATAGTAAAGGGTGGTGCCCCCGAGTTGTGACTGTACACTCGAAAGTGTCCCACTCTAAACCCTTCTATCCAAACGATTCCATGAGTTGGAATGCTTGGATGCCGACTTAGAGCTCCCTATCCACGGAGTGCAAGAGAGTATATTTTAAGAATAAGAAGGCTCTCAGATGAGCCTTAGAGATACTCTTCTTGCTAGTAAACCATGCAATGGGAGGTTCCAAAGACAAGATGCAAGAATGCAAATGTCCCAAGGAGTTCCTCAAGGATGCAATGCAAATAAAGATTAAGCTAGAATGAGAATGTCAAATGCAGCTATGCTAGAATATGAATGAGAGTGTTACAATACCATTATTAAGCTATGTGAGATTAAGCTACATGTAAAAATGAAAGCTAAGCTAAGATGATATGGTATGAGAGAATGTAGACAAGAAATAGAAGTTCTCCACAAAGCTCCAAAGAAACCTGTTAGAAAACCTGCAGCATAACAATGTTCAAAAGATGGATTGATTGAAGGGGAAAGCTCTCTCCCTTTTAAAGATGTATGGACAGTAGAGATCAAGATGAAGATGGTGGATGATCAACGGTGGAATTCGAAAATAGGAGTGATCCATGTGCACACACAAATCAACCAATAGAATTTAAGTTGACTTGTCATATAAGACAAAAGTCACAAAGCCTTTTTTTTAATTGCAAAATAGAAAAAGGACTTTATGTGTGCACTTTAAGTGGGTTAGAAGAATGGGGTATTTTATTTAATTAAAAGGGGACATGTTCTTTTAATCAAATAATGAACTTAGGATAGCATAGTCAAACTATAGGTTATAATCAAATAAATTGATTATTAGCAATTTGGCTTAGGTAAGTGATTAAATTAATTTAGCCAAAATGTTGAAAAGGGGGCTAATAGTCTAGATGACCATTTTTAGGTGATTACATTTGCCCCTCTTTGACTAATGCGTGATCAATCTGGGAACACATTATGTCAAAGAAAATTGAAGCCAAGTAGGCGATGATAGATATAGATGTCTAATTTCGAAGAGTGAAATGCAGAAATAGATAGCAAGTCCTGAATGCAAAGCCTGATAGAAGTACTACTGAACACTAGGAAGAGATGATGTCAGAATTCAAGAAGAATACTAACACTTAGAAAAGCGGATAGAGTGAGAGCAAGTGAGAAGATCAAACAAATGCTCCTAAGCAGTGATAGAGTATTTCTGCCCCCTCGGGATCGAAATTGAAATGAGGTAAGGGGATGCAAAAACTGGCTAGAAATGAGAAAATTAGAATATAGCAATGTCCAAGATGACAGATAGATGATTAGAACCCAAGAATGACTATAAGAAACTGATAAAATGCCCCAGTTTGACTAGAGTTGACCTTGAAGGATATAGCATAAAATTAGGTCAAATCTAGTAGAAAGATGATTTAGATGTGAAACAGTGAATTTAAGTAGATATGAAGTATGGAAATGATGAAGACATGAATAAATGAAGATGCCCCAGTGATGATTTGGAGATTAGACCTCAAAAGGTTAGCTAACTGCTTAGAAGAAAGTAGAGTTTTAAAAGACAATTTTGACCATCAAGGTGAACTCGAATTTGGATTTCAATCCCGAAAATGAATCTAGGACGTTGAAATTATTTAAGAGGTTAAAAATTTTATATAATGTGATGATAAGATAGAAAAGAGATGAAGCGAAAGATTAAGAAGGTGAAAAGACATGAACAAGAAGAAAGTAAAGA
Source organism: Cupressus sempervirens (assembly GCA_028749045.1). Lineage (NCBI taxonomy): Eukaryota > Viridiplantae > Streptophyta > Pinopsida > Cupressales > Cupressaceae > Cupressus > Cupressus sempervirens. The sequence continues at coordinate 451,064,438 of CM053793.1, forward strand.
AATATATGAAAGGAGTTAGCTGATATGTCCACAAAAAGATGAAGAGAGAGCTCTCCCCATATGCAAGAATGCAAGACTAAGCTATAAAATGAACCTAAAATGCAAGCTAATATGCAAAGTGGTTTACCAGCAAGAAGTGCATAACATTTAGACTCTTAATTTCATCATTGAGCATTTATTAGGGACATCATGAGATCATACAACCATCACTAGTATAACTATGAGAATATGAATATGATCGATATTAGATAGGTATGTGAAAATCCAATCTAAGCATCAGAGACATGTAAGTCAAGATAACTACACGATTAGATTCCCTAAGTTTAATTTAGCAATATTAAACTTATATCAAGGCATAAGTGCCAGGATAAACCCTGAGTGTGATCTTGCAAAACAGTCAAGGATGATACATTTATAAGTCAAAGTGTTGAATAGGTCAAGCATAAATGCTTACAACACTATAGACAAACAAAAGTATATCCACAAGCAGAAATCAAGAAAATATGTCCCATGCCCCCAGTCTTCTAGTCAATGACATCCTTGAAAGACTATTAGGGAGGGAACACCTGGCAAAGAAATCATCATAGACAGCACACAAAGTAGATAAATGTCAGCATAGCTCAGTTGTTTAAGTGTTAAAGTGCGTGTGTGTAAGTCACTTGGCCATTTCTTCCAGACTTGATTCTGATAGTGAGAAATATCGCGACATTGGAGACCGTAGGTAAACTATCTGAAAAGTGTTGAAAAACACTTGATGTCAAGGTGGGGGAAGTGTTGAGAAACACTATGTTGTGAGTTGTCAAAGAAACCCTAATGCACAAGAATACCTCAATAGGCTAAGCAGTTGTGCCCCCAAGATGAGGACAAGAAACAATTCCAAGCTAGGAAATGTGTAGCAAAGTGGATGATTGAGATTGATAGACATAGGTGCAAGGGTTTCAAGTAGCGCCTGTTTCCAGGTTTTCACCACTTTGACAGATTTTTTTTTTTTTTTTTTTTTTTTTTTTTTTTTTTGGGTGATACATCAAAGTGAGGTTTTCACTAAGATGATCATTTTTTCAGGACATTTTCTGATTTTTAGGATTTTTTTAGGATCCTATATAATTTTTTGGATTTTTTAGAAGGTTTTAGAGATTACTAGTTCTCAACCAAGATCACATCATTTTCTCCCAATGTCTAGCAAGGTATAGGATATGATGGAGCAACGAGCTAGTGGATAAGCAAAGATGGATGAAAAAAGAGTATGAAGCAAGTGAAAGTGATCCTCAAGGACTAACTCCTCAAGAGTACCCAAGCTAGGGAAAGAGGTGAAATAGTCATATGAGGCATATTTTGGATAAGCAATGGAAGTAATGAGAAAGATAGCATGTAGGATAAGCAATGAAGCCAACAAGTGAGATAGCATGAAGTGTGTAGTCCAAAAGAGTAGCCATGTCAAGAGACCTATAAGAACCATGTTTCATTCATTATGATCAAGACCAAGGGGTCAACTAGATAGTATAGCAATGGGATAGAGCAATAAGAATAAAGCTCAAGATAGAGGCTATGAGTGAATGGGAGAGCACAATAGAAAATCTGGTGGATAAGATAGCCAATATGCAAAGATAGCTCAACATTGTCAAGATCAAAGAGAGAAGAAGGGATAGATGGAAGATGGAAGAATTACACATGACGCCTGTTTGCCAGGTTTTCATCATGGTACTTATCCAAGGTGCCACAAGAAGTAGTTTTCACCATAGGATGGATTTATTTCTCTTTACTTTTGCTACCAAGGTGCCACAAGAAGTAGTTTTCACCAAGGCACATTTTCATTTTTTTTTCTTTTTTTGTATTTTTTCTGAATTTTTAGAAAGAGCTCAAGCTTTTTGAATTTAGATAGTGCTCTTATAGGAAAGATAAGCCATGATAAGCCAAGACCATAGAAAGGTATGCTCAAAGATGTTGATAGGGTGATGAAAGAGAAATGGTAGTAGGAAGAACATATTGAGGATAAGAGTTCATGTATAGAAAGTAAGTGTAAGCTTTAGAGGATTTCATGAGGGTAGCTGAAATATTGGACAAGATCAACATTGACACACACCTTGAAGGGTATTGGAATGATGGAGGAATCATGGATGAAATAGATTGAGGATTATATCGATGAGAAGGTAGAAGAGATTTGGAAAAAAGTGGAGTGGAAGGCTTTGGAATATTTATAGAAATATTTTTAGAAGAAGATGGAATGGAAGCCTTTGGAAGCTTGAATGTCAACTTTGAAGTATTTTCAATCTTCAAGTCTTTTAAAAGAGACTTTGCAATCCACATAGCTTTAGATTTTCCTTGTTCTTTGGGTGCTTGAGATTGCATTTCTTCAATGATGGATTTAGGAACCCACATTTGCTTTGATTTAGCTCTCTTAACAGTGGACCTTTGCAGTCTCTTTTGTGCATTTTCCTTCTTAGCATTCACATGTCGATTAGATGGGACATAGTGATCTTTCTTTTTCAATGGATTCTTATGTTTATTCTCACTTCCAAGGGATTTGGTATTTGTGGATGAATAAGGATGATATGACTGGTTTAGATGTATAGATGGGTGAAAAGTCATCAAGGATGAGTGTCTTTGTTGATCTTGAGGTAATATAAGAGAGCTAGGAAATGAGCTAGGAGTGAATGTAGGAGATGAAGGAACATAAGGTCCCAATATAGATGGAAGGTTTGAAGACTTTAGCTTAGATGGATAAGGACCAAGGATAGATTTAGAAGATGAAAAGGGATAGTGGGAAGGGATATCAACATCTTTAGAATGAGCAACATGGTCAAAGCCATCAATAGACTCATGATTACCTTTGATAGGAACAACATTTTTAATAGTAGCACTTGAAGCTTGAGCACAATTTTGAAGTGGATATGGAGAAGTAGAACATGAGGGGATGCTTTGATCTTGACAAGTAGCTTTGGATAGCATATGAAGAGAACTTTTCTCATAATTTTCAGTAAGCTCAAGGGAGCTAATAGAAGTGGTATCTTCATCATACTTGGGGGGTGAACAAGATATAGGATATGGAGGGGAAAAATCTTGAAAGAGATGAAAAGGTGCTTGATCTTGATCTTTCTTGACATTTGTAGCTTTTTCTTTTTGGGAGTCCTCTTGACATGGAGCCACTTCTAAGGACAAGGGAGAATGAAGAGTGAATGGAGTAGTGCTTGGATTAGGCATAGTAGTGCATGAAGGTTGAGGATGTTTAGGATTGGTAGCATGGAAAAGGTTTTCCGCCAAGTGAAGGTTAGCTTGAGTTTCTTTTAGAGGTAGCCCTTGAGGATACACATATTGCATATGGAAAGCACTAGGTTCTTTATTTGATGGAGGCATGTTGGAAAGCTTTGAAGTTTTGGGAGATGCACGAGTGTTGGAAGAAGTGGAAGATGTAATAGAGCTGCTACTAGACATAGGTTCATTAATGTAATCTTGCTCAAGAAAAGTATCCTCATCGCATGAATCATTAGAGGTATCAATAATTCCATTATCAATAAGATCTTGGATTTTATGTTTTAGTTCAATGCAATCTGAAGTACTATGCTCATTATGTTGATGATAAGCACAATAGATATCCAAGAATGGGTTTCCATATGAGCTAGACTTAGGTAACATGATGATCTTATTGCCAAGAAGTTTTTGCAAAGTGTCATCATAAGAATCTTCCAAGGGAGCAAAAGTTCTATCAAAATTATGTCTAGAGTCTTTTTTTTGTTTCTCAAGTGAATAGAATGCATTTATGTATTCATCATTATCTTTGTCAAAGATAGGTCCATCATGAAATTTTGGCATAGCCTCAAGTGCTTGTTCTCTACAAAGGTCTTTAGATCTAGAAGATGAAGTCATTTGATGTCTTGAAGTAGAGCATGTAGACCTAGAAGAAGAGGATGACCTCAAATAAGGTGACTCACATGCATGTAAAGACCTTAAGGAAGATTCATGTAAGTATGTAATCTTCTCCTCTAACCTTTTCTCAAGTTTAGACTTCATTTCTGTCATGCGCTTAGAGAGATGAAGGTAAGAAAGATCATTTGTCTCTTCTAGTTCTTTGTATTGCGCATATAGATCTTGAAACTCTTTAGTAACATGGAGGATATCATGATCATCTAGATTTGATTGAAGTTTGGTAGCACAAGGTTTAGATCCCATAGTTTTAGATGCAAAGCCAAGCATAAAATAGCCTAGAAGATAACTTGATGTTGAAACTATAGGAGGTAGAGTGTTCACTTGCCAAGATAGTAGAGAGAGATGAAAGTGACTTGTCAAACAATATGTCCAAGAAACTTACGACATGAATGACTCAAGTCAATAGCTAGGCAAGATGCCCAAATAGCCAAATAAATAGAGCAAGCAGGGTGACAAGTGAACAACTCTCCAACCCAAGAGTGTAGTCAAGAAATCAAGGAAACCATTTCAGCAAAAATATAACTAGCAAGTGGACATAGACCATGAAGACAAAAAGACCAAGAGCACTAAGACCAAAGAGCCACTTTAAGCATGTTCAAAAACTAGAGACATAGAAAATCAAAGTCAAATGATGAGACTCCCCTTAGCAAGCAACACAAGAAAAATGTTAAGACATGATGCTTTGACTTGGTTGACAAAGTTTGACAATAGTTAATAGCATAGTAAGTTTGATGTTCAAAAATAATTTCTTTCCAAGCAAGATAGTGACACATGGAGTAGTCTTCAAACAATCAAGCAAGGGACAAAGCAACCTTGAATGATACAAGCATATGTGAGGTCTCAAAAGAATTTCCTAGAATTATCGTCATGTGTATGTTCAAAAGATTTTCACAGGTATAGCACATTCGAGAACACATCAAGCAATATCTACCTAGAAGTCATGGTTCATTACTCAACAACTTAGCCCATGCTTGATGCTCCTTCGCCTCACACCAAGTGGTTTCCCACAAGAGATATTGGCTTTGTCATGCAAATTCCATAAGCATAACCAAGGGAACACATATGGTGAGTGTAAATCTTGGGGTGATCCGGGTAGTCCACTAGGATCAATCCTTGCACCAAGAAGTTGAGCGGCTAAAAAAAAGGTAGTTACTAACTTAGAGTTTTTAGATCAGGCTTCCGTTCATAGTGTTCCTCTTGCTCCCAATTACGGGACACCTCACCTTGCGATGAGTAACCGATCTCGCGATCACAAGAGTACCTTAAGCATTCTTGCCTAGTGATCTCCCTATGGTCGAAATCCCATAAGCGATCACACTAGACGAAGATAAACACTACGTCTACCAAGGTTTTGTATCCTTGATAGCCTTGAGTTTATAGTGGGTTGGAAGAGCCAGGTAATCGGCTTGTTCCCACTTGGGTCGTTCCTCTCAGGTTGTCCGAGAGCAGGCCCTCTAAAGGATTCTAACTACACAAAGTGGATCAAATTTTGGAAGTCAAGATTTCTGATTCACCACAAGGGTGAAGAGCATACTCTCCTATTCCGATCATTTTCTCTCAAACACGCCAAGAAGATTCAGTTACCCCTTGCTTTTGAAACCAAATGGCAAGTCAAAATTTTTGATTCACCACAAGGGTGAAGAGCATACTCTCCTATTACCAAAAGACTCCAATCACAAGTTTTATGTGCCTATGAAAAATGAACAATTATTCAATGCCACACATGAAAACAAAAAAGCAAGAAATTTGGGTTTTTATGCTTTGGGCAGCCCTGCAAACAATCTTTAGTAGCCCTTGTGCATTTGAAGCTTTGACATGCATTCTTTTTATGCAATGTTTCAATTTTTTTCACAAGGATGGCAACCTGAAATCACAACTTGTTAGCAACAAAAGTTAGTGTGAAATAACATAAAAATATGCAATAAAAAATGGTGAGTTGCTTCAAAAATCTAATTTATCCTCCAACCAAGTACATGCAAAGAAAGTGCAAGTTAATCACAAATGCTTTCATTTTTACTCTTTTATTTTGACCTAGTCAACAAGATTGGACTTTTTTGCTATGATTTCTTATCCAAAAATAAAAATAAAAAAAAGAGACCCCTATTAAAAATCAGAGAGCTTTCCAAAAATGTAAGAAATTTTAAAAAATCTCTTCATTTGCTCCCTAGAGATTGATTTTGTCAAAATAGGCCAAATTTATCAAATCGAATTTTTTATCCTTAATACGATCTCAAAATTCAAAACATAAAGAAAGAACCCCCATTATAATTGAAAAAGATTTCTGAAAATGTAAGTTTTTCCAAAAAATGCGCTGATTTGCGATCAAAAACGGCTTTTTATGAAAAATAAAGAAAATATCATAACTTCCGAAAATCACGTCAAAATGATCTGAAAATTGGACTGAGACATTTTGAGCATATACCCAACCTGCAAACAAAATTTCAGAACCAAATTCTAAGCGGTTTAAAAGATATGATCAAATCTTTAAACCAACTAAGTTTTTGGCCTTCAAACCAATTTACTTATGGGTTGGCCTTAAAACCAAAGTGATAATTCTACAAAAGCATTTGATTAGATCCAATATGCTGCTATAAAAAACCAGAGATAAAAAATGAAAGCAAATGGAGCTAGAACTTGATTCAAGCCCCACGGTGGGCGCCAAAAATGTACACTCGAAAGTGTCCCACTCTAAACCCTTCTATCCAAACGATTCCATGAGTTGGAATGCTTGGATGCCGACTTAGAGCTCCCTATCCATGGAGTGCAAGAGAGTATATTTTAAGAATAAGAAGGCTCTCAGATGAGCCTTAGAGATACTCTTCTTGCTAGTAAACCATGCAATGGGAGGTTCCAAAGACAAGATGCAAGAATGCAAATGTCCCAAGGAGTTCCTCAAGGATGCAATGCAAATAAAGATTAAGCTAGAATGAGAATGTCAAATGCAGCTATGCTAGAATATGAATGAGAGTGTTACAATACCATTATTAAGCTATGTGAGATTAAGCTACATGTAAAAATGAAAGCTAAGCTAAGATGATATGGTATGAGAGAATGTAGACAAGAAATAGAAGTTCTCCACAAAGCTCCAAAGAAACCTGTTAGAAAACCTGCAGCATAACAATGTTCAAAAGATGGATTGATTGAAGGGGAAAGCTCTCTCCCTTTTAAAGATGTATGGACAGTAGAGATCAAGATGAAGATGGTGGATGATCAACGGTGGAATTCGAAAATAGGAGTGATCCATGTGCACACACAAATCAACCAATAGAATTTAAGTTGACTTGTCATATAAGACAAAAGTCACAAAGCCTTTTTTTTTAATTGCAAAATAGAAAAAGGACTTTATGTGTGCACTTTAAGTGGGTTAGAAGAATGGGGTATTTTATTTAATTAAAAGGGGACATGTTCTTTTAATCAAATAATGAACTTAGGATAGCATAGTCAAACTATAGGTTATAATCAAATAAATTGATTATTAGCAATTTGGCTTAGGTAAGTGATTAAATTAATTTAGCCAAAATGTTGAAAAGGGGGCTAATAGTCTAGATGACCATTTTTAGGTGATTACAGTGACAAGATTCAATCCATGGATATATGAGACAAAATATAGGAAACTAAAGTAGGAAAGCAATTGTATAGGAAGCCAAAAGATGTGCTGCAAGATGGAGCATTGGGAACAAGAGTCACCTATTTACTATGTTTTCACCTTCTTGGCAGAACTTTATTTTTTGCTACCATGATGCATGTTTCTAGGTTTTCATCAATGACACCTTTTGTTTTTCAATGTTTTTGTATTTTTCTCTTTTTTATTTTTTTGTATTTTTTTGAATTTTTGAATTTTTTTTTTTGCATTTTTGTATTTTTGTATTTTTTTGTTATTACCAAGGCATCTATTGCTAGGTTTTACCCAAGATAATAAATTTTTTCAAGACTTTTTGCAATTTTTAGATTTTTTTTAGGACATATATATATCTTTTGAGATCAGATCAGTTGTAGAACTACTTCAGGTAGACAGTGTTGATAGGCTCCCTGAGCACCTCTCCTTAGCTATAGAAAGCTGGTAAGCACCAGATCCAAATACTACAATGACTATGTAAGGACCAAGCCAATTTGGTTTGAACTTCCCTTTTTGGTCCCATTGTTGCTAATTCTTAGGATTTTCTCTCAAGATGAGATCACCCAGTTGGATGTCATGTGGTTTAACTTTCTTATTATAGCTTCTAGACATATGCTATGGATAAGTTCCTAGATGATCGCACACCACTTGTCAATGTTCATTTAGTCACATTAGCTCTTGAACCCAAGATATTCTATGATCTTCATAAGTAATGAGCCCCTTCATGGAGATTCTCAAAGAACAAATCTTGAACTCAATTGGAAGCACAACATCTACTCCATAGACTAAAGAAAAGGGAGTTGTACTCGTAGGAGTTCTAATGCTTGTTCTATATGCCCAGAAAGTTGGATTAATCTAGAGGTGCCAATCCCTCCTAGATTTGCTAACTGTACGGTGGAAAATCTTGAGTATCACCTTGTTGGATGCCTCTACTTAACCATTACCCTCAAGGTAATAGATAGAAGACTAGTGTTGCATTATTCTAAACTTAACTCCTTGAGGTCTTTGTTTGTAAGTTGTCCTCCATTATTAGTAATAATGCACGATGGTACACCATACCTACATATGATGTAGTTTGCAATAAAAAGAGCTATAGTTTTTCCATTTTCTATTATGAGAGGTACTACATCTACCCACTTCATGAAGTAGTCTATAGTGGTAAAAATGAACTTATATCCATTAGAAGACGACAAGTGAATCTAACCCACAAGATTGAAGGTCCATTATTGGAATGGCCATAGTGTGATAGATGGAATTAGCTCCTTGGCTAGAGCATGAATCAAATTCCCATAGAGCTATCACTATTTGCATGACTTGGCATACTTGATTGCCTCTTACTCCATATTGAACCAATAGTAACTAGCTCTAATAAGTTTATGATCTAGTGTCAAGCCGTCTGAATGAGATCCACAAATGCCCTTGTGAATGTTAATTAATGAACATTTGGATTCTTTGGGTTCTAGAAACCTAAGGAGTGTGCTGTCAAGACCTCTCCTAAACAAGTCATTAGCAATAATGACATACCATGAAGCATTACAGATAAGGTGACATTTTTCATTCTAGGTTAGGGTGTCTAGAATAGTTTGGTCATGGAGATAGGAGTAGATGTGGTGGTAGTGAGGTGAGTCTTGTCCTATAATAGAATAGATCATCCTAGAATTAGGGGTATCATAAGCAAGATAGAGTAATTTTTCCACTAGGAACTCATGTCGGAGATCATTTTTAGGCATTTGTAGCAAGGAGGCCAGAGTAGCCATGGCATTATCTACTTTGTTGTCTGCTTGAGGAATTTGTTGAAAGGTTATGTGAGGAGAGTATTTCTTCATATCATCAACCATACATTTGTAAGGGATCAATTTCTCATCCTTTTTTTGATACACATCATTAATCTAGTTGATTATGAGCTAAGAGTCCCCAAATATGTTCAACTAATCCACTATCCATTTAGCCACAATCTTCATGCCATTAATCAGAGCCTTGTATTCTACAATGTTGTTTGTACAATAAAAAAGAATCTTGTATGCTTTAGGTAGTGAATATCTCTATGGTATTATGAAGAGAAACCTGACACTAGATCCCTATTGTGTGAAGGACCCATCAAAAAAAATTACCTATGTTTGGTGTGTGAGCATCAAAATTGACTCATCTAGAAAATCAATGTTTAGTGGGAGAAGACTCTGCATCGGTGCATCCATTAGTTGATGAGCAATCACTTTCCTCTTGATAGATTTTTTTTCAACATATTGAATTTCAAAATCACTTAGTATCATGACCCATTTAGCTAATCTCCCTGTTAGAGCTGCCTTATTGAGTAAGTACTTCAGTGGATCAATTTTAGCCACTAGTCACGTAGTGTGAGCAAGCATGTAGTGTCTCAACTTTTGGGAAGCAAAGACAATTGCCAAGAAAGCTTTATCAATGATACCTATAATTCATTTTAGAAGAGATTAGCATGTGACTCAAATAGTAAATAGCTCTTTCCTTGTTATTTTTGTCCTCTTGAGCTAATAAGATACCCATAGATGTTTTAGTTGCTAAGATTGGCAGATTAGCAAGATATTATTTTATTTGTGTCAGGCTTTGCTCACAATCTTGACTCTAGTTATATTTACCACCCTTATGTAGAGTCCTTGTAAAAGGTTGTGATCTATCTGCTAGCTGTGAGATGAACCTATGAATAGATTAGAGTCTTCCTTGTAAACCTCTCATTTGACTGATATTATGGGGTCGAGGCATATCCATCATTGCTCGATCTTTCTCTAGATCCACCTCAAATCCTTTTATAGACACAATATATCCTAGTAGTTTCCCTAATGTGACACCAATTTTATTTTTCTTGGGATTAAGCCTTAGACTGATTTTTTCCATGTGATCTAGGAAAGGTCCCAAATCTTGAAGATGAGTATTGCATTTTGCACTCTTGACCAAGGTATCATCGACATAGTCCTCCATGGTCTTATACATCATGTCATAGAAAATTGTAGTGACTACCCTTTGATATGTAGCACTAGCATTTTTCAATCCAAATGGCATCATCTTCCAATAAAAGATTCCCCAAGAACAAGTAAAAGCAGTCTTTTATTGATCTTCTAGTTCAATTTTGATCTAATTATAACCAAAAAATTTATCCATGAGTGAGTACATCTCATATCCTATTTTCATGTCCACTATCATATCAATGTTGAAAAGTGAAAAATCATCCTTAGGACATGCTAAGTTGAGATCATGAAAGTCATTACAAACTTTGATAGATTTTTCATGCTTGGAGACTGGAACAATGTTGGATATCCATTCAGCGTAACCAATAGCATGGATGAAACTAGCTTTTTGAAGCTTCTCTAGTTTAGCTTTGATGAGCGATGCAACATGAGGATACATTTTCTAAAGTTTTTTAAAACTAGTTTAATTTTTGGTGTGATGGAAAAATGATGCATAATGAGATCAAGATCTAGTCCTAGCAGGTTAGAATATGTCCATGCAAAGTTTATCTTCTCTCTTAGAAGAAGGCAATGAATTCCACTTTTTCTTTTAGAGATAGTGATTGTGCCAAATGTATCATGTGAGGATGCTATTTTGTGCCCAAGTTGATTGGATATGTTGGCTCTATCAACATTGATGATCCCTCCTAAAAGAGACTAGGAAGTGCATCAAATATCTCATCCACAGGCACCTCAGAGAGGTTTTCACCCTTGGATATGTCTTTTATTTTTACTTTTTTAGGTTCTGACACTATCACAATGTGGTTTTCACCATTGAACCTTCTATTTTTTTCTTTTTGATACTATGAATAAGATATTTGATATCAGCTTCAGTCATGTTGACACTTTATTTGCTGGTGGAAGACATTACTGGTTCAACAACATTTAACTAGCAGGGAAGGGCATAGTCATTCTGGAATGTGGGGACTTCACTAGGCGTATTATAATTCCAATCTATAAGCTTAGGATATGTGAGTGAAAGATTCTCTGGGTCTCAAATACTTGGACCAAAAATTTGAGATCCAGAGCATCTTCATCCACAAGTGTGTTTGGATGCCTTTGAGCACTAATGTCATCAATCAAAGAATTGAGGACACTAGTTGGGTTGGACCCATCTAAACTAACCCTAGACACTTTACCTACTTTGAGTTGTTGTTCATAGAAATGAACTTGGTCAATGTCTTTATCTATAGTTTCTTCTAAAAGGGAGTTAAATTCATATTCCTTAGAATTAGTACTACATGGTGATAGGCTATAGAATTCCCCAATAGTCATAGGGACATAATCTCCTTTATCATTTGGATTTTTACATAGGTATTCAACACATAACACCTGACTAAACTCTCCCTATTCTAAATGGGCATGGTGTGGATTAGTATTGTCCTTAGAAGAATCACTAGTATCATCCATAGTGCTAACATGTGGCACAAAGTCATCTGGCTCAGCAAAGAATTTAGCAAGATCATGAGGAATAGGATAAGGATAAGGATCCTCATCATGAGTATTATCTTCTTGAGTATTAGACTCATCTTCTGACTCATTTGTGGATAAACTCTCAAGCTCTAGTATGAATTTGTTAATCCCTAAATGGAAGGGAACCTTCTCAAAGCCTAGACTAGATGTATATTTGTTTCTTTGAGCTATTGCTTTGATAGGATCAAATAGACCATTGTTATTGCATCCAATAGGACTAGTTCCCTTATAGCCAAAGCACTTATGAGTCTAAGACCAGGGCCACATTTCTCAGGAGTGATCTCATGAGCTTGTTTTGTGAGGTCAATTAGAGTCTCCTCTTTGTAAAGCCACATAGCAATGGCTCTATTTTCACTTTCATCCTCTAAGGGGATTGTAGCCTTGATAAAAGTAACACTATACTTAGTTTGAGGTGTCAACACAAATGGATTCTTTGCCTTAGATGGTCTCCCATAATGACATGGAGACTTAGGAAGAGATGTTAATGATAGCACTAGTTTGATGTGGTATTCACCCATGCTAGTTTCTTTCAGCTTGAATGACTGCTCAATTTTCTTTAGCTTGTTATCATGATAATTAGTAGATTCCCTACTAGTAGGTACAAAATTCTTAGTAGCTTTCAGCATATTATAGGTATAGCTAGTACTTGCAAGGATAGTGACTTCAGAGCCATGAAATAGGAATTTTATGCCTTGATGGTATGTGGATGGCACAACACACATCTCATGTAGCCATGGCCTTCCTAGTAGAATATTGTAAGCTAAGGGAATGTCAAGGACCTGATAAGTGACATCCCTTTCTACATGACCACCATGAAGGGGAAACACCACAAGACCTAGAGACTTTTTCTTGACTTTTTTATATGCTTATAGTGATCTTGTGATGAGGATTAATAGAGTCCTTAAAATAAACTAATTTTCTAAGTAGAGTAGTGGAGACAATGTTCATCTCAACTCCATTATCGATAAGTATTCAATAGATATGCATCTGATGTATCATAAATCAATGTGTAGATGTTAATTGTGTGGGTGACTCAATAAATTATGATCCTCCTTAGAGAATTAAATATAGTAAGGTGAGGTCAAATGACCTACCATAGATTGAAATCTCTCAAGATCAAGATCTTGAGGAACATTTTCCTCAGTGAGGGCTTTGTCAAGAATCAACCTATGGGTAGGCGAGATTTTAAGTAGCTCAAATATTGTGATTGGAGAAATCGTTTTTTTTAATTGATAGAGAACACTATAGCTAGTGGCTGATGAATTTGTTGCAAGTTTTACACCTCTACCTAATGGACCAGCAAGGGTTTTATCTTTGTGCTATTCAAGATCAAGAGTAGAAGGTGCAGGGCCTTTGAGTACCAACTTGGCATGAGAATGTGTAACAACATTGGCATAGTATTGAAAATATTTATTATCAATTATGTGAGGAGTAGAGCCCTTCAAGACAAATGGTGTCTTGGGTTTATTGTTATCTTGCTTGCCCTTGATGATAATAATGTCACAGTACTCAAAATCCACAAGTTCAACCATGTTGATCACATTGTTATCATTAGAGTATGTATAATTGACCTTGTTGTTAGATTTTGGTTTTGAGCTATCTCCTTTCTCATAAGATGAGAAGAGCTCCTTGAAAGCCTTGTGATCTGAGTTCTTATTATGTCTGTCTACCACAATGTCACCATCATTGATCATGTCCTAGAATTTGTGATGCAAGTTCATGCAGTTGCTAGTTTTGTGTCCCTTATTTTGGTGGTACTTGCAAAATACAATTTTGTTCCACCATGGTGGGTGTGGTTGTGAGTCATAAGGGAGAGAGTTGTCTAATGATGAAATGAGCTTTTTTTGTAGCAAGGTCTTGTACACCACATCCAAAGGTTCACCCAGAGGTGTATACTCTCATTTAGGGCATATATCCCATGAGTTTCTTAGTCTATTCTTGGATGTGTTGTTGTCAGGAGGAGGTTTCTCAACATTTTTAGCTACATTGAGACTATTTGTGAGATTAAAGGCTACCTTAGCAGGTTTAGTAGTGATGTTGTCAGCAACCCCATCATGTACAATTTCTTGGTTCTTGTTGACATACTTGGATTTGTCCTTGTTAGAGGTGGATCCTTGTTTTATGTCATTCTGAAGGGTAATTTTTCCCTTCTTGACCATGAATTCCTCTATGTAAATAGCTTGTGTGACCATTTCTTCAAAGGTATGTGGACATTGAAGTTGGACTCTATACCCAAAATCAAGCAGGAGATTATCAATGAAGATGTCAAGCTTTTCCATTTTAGGAATCTTGCATGAATATTTAGTATAAATTTGTCTCCACCTCTAAAGGAATGTGAGGAAAGGTTCCCCAACCTTCTACTTAAGATTACACAAATCATGGATGTTAACAAGGTGTTGAATTTTATGAGAGTATTTTTGGACAAACAAGTTGGCAATTTCATCAAATATTTTGATACCAGGAAGCAAGTGTGAAAACCACTTCATGGCCTAACTACCTACACTTCTTGGGAATAAATGCATGAGATATGTCTAATTATGCATAAATTCCATAGACAAGACACCAAATTCCTACAAATGATATTTGGGGATCGATAGTTCCAAATTACTTATCATACTTAGATAACTCTACTCTTGGAAAAGGAGGCATGTCTATGCCTTTGTCAAGAGCATCTAAGGTGTATTTTTTTGGGTTTGTCTTTATCTTGCATCATCTGAGCTAGTTGGTCTTACATGATTTTTAGTTATTTTTAGAGTTTGGAAGTCTTATTTTTCTCTTCAGGCATGATGATAGTTTCCACATTGAAATGATGGGGTAGCTTAGCTCCCTCTTGGGAAAGTTTGAGAAAGTATTTTTCTTTCTCTTCCTTGAGCAGGATTTCCATGACCTTTTGAAATTTTTTGTCTTTATGACACTTTTCTATGTGTTTAGGAACTATTTCCACCTCTTCCTCCTCCTCATCAGTGTAATGGTCTTTTTCTTTGTTATTCCTAGGTTGGTCTTAGTTTTTGCTATGATCACCATGTTCAAGTTTGTAATCAACCATTATAGGAATGTTTTCAGTTTCAGTATGTTATGATTGGAAAGGTCCTTTGAAAAAGAATTCAAATTTATTGTTTGGAGATGTGGGACCTTTGCTAGTTTTAGGATCCTCTTGATACAAGGGGTTCCTAGTTTGTTGTAAGTTTATGGAGAACATTCTCTTGACTCGAGGTGATCTAACAAGTGAAGGAAATTGTGAAGTTTCCTCACTAGATGAAGTGGATGTAGACTATGTATAAAATGAAAGGTGACCTCTGCCATGATTATGACCCCTAGCTTAACCTCACTTGAATCTAAGACATTTCCACTTCTTGTTCCAATAGTCATAGACAAGAACAAGAAGCAAAGACCAAGACAAGGATCACACTAAAATGTAGTCTCAAAAAGAAAGAGAAGAGTGTTGTATACTAAGGTACGAGTATTTTGAGTGAAGGCTAGAATAGCCAAAGATTATGACTATCATGATACAGAGTATAACAAGCACTATAAGACAAAAACAAGATAACAAAAAGATGAGACTAGTTGAAGTGTAGATCACATGGCATCAGTCAAGCAAGATGTCATTGTTTGGGACTATTCATAGACAAAAAAGAGGTAACCAGTTGCAAGAATAGACAAGAATTAGAGCATAGATAGTTCTGGAAAGCTAGTTTTGATAGTTTTGACTTAGGATTCTATGCAAAGATACTCTGAGAATTATGCGAGAAAGTGTACAAAACTAGGTGAAGATTTGAAACAAAAATTGAAGCTTGCGTGAGGACATAGACTGGGCTACACGAAGAAGTGCTAATACTAGCAAGAAAAATAGGATGTTTATAATAAGATCATTTGCAAGATCTTGCACAAAGACACACACAAGCTTGCACAAGAATCTAGACAAGACTGTATGAAGAAATGATGACTCAGAAGGTACTCGCGTGAAATTTTGCAAACTATGCACAAAATGGAGATCAGATTGATAATTGAAACTAGATTTTGAAGAGATTTTGAAAATTTTAGACTATTCTAGACAAATTGTTGGATAATTTTGGTAGATTTTAGACAAATAGTAGGTTTGGTTTTCAAGTTGTTAATAAAATTTGGTGTTTAAATAAGACAAGTGTTTTTGAAGAGACATAGGAAGCAAGTAGTAGATGAATACAATCCAATTGAGGACAAAGCAACTTAGAGGGATGGGGGAGTCTTGAATTTTAGTTTGTTTAGATAGGTTTAGACATGTTTAAGACTCAATAAAAAAGATTCTTTATCCCTAAAACCAAAAATTGTAGAGAAGCCAAAACCTTTGTCCCATAACTTATGTGCATGCATGCACCTCACACAGTCATGTCACCCCCTAGGGGGCACCTGTGTTTTTGGTTTATTCAAAGGGCTCAATAACATACATGTTGAATGAACACCATTGTGGTAGGGGTCAAGTGTATATACCACCTTCCAATACCTAGTAGCATGCCTATGGTGAGTTCTATAGTAGAGATTCTTCCCCCTCCTTGCACAAAAATTATACCCCCTTTCAGAGGTGAACCAGATAGCCTCTAACTAAAGGTTTTTACTTGGCTTCCTTTTGTATTAATCCCTAGTGGATTTGCAAGTAGAGTTGAGACCAGTAGCCCACACTAGCATTTGAAAGTGCACACACTTTCTTAGCAAGATTGGGGCTAGTGTTGGCCAGTGTAATAAATAGAGCCTCCCCTTGATATGCAATATCAAGAATTAACTAGAGGAAATTAATATGGCTTTGGAATCTTTTTCTCTACAAAGCTTCTTTATTATAGTGAGTTAGAATCTTTGATGAAAGGAGTGTGCTCACTTTGGTCATTCCTAGAGGTTGGATCACTCCGACAGGCCCTGTAAGGGTTGATTTGGATGAGTTGTTCAAATCTAAGGGTCCAAGTTTATGATTTTCCTCAAGGGGAAAGAGCATACTCCTCTACCTTATAACCTCACCCAAACACACAAAACACGTTAATCACCGACTTAGCTTAATCAATCTAGACTTATCCTTTCTAAAGATTCTAATCCCCTAAAAGGAAATCGTTATCCCATCATAGAAGAGGATTCACACTAGAGAACCACTAAGTTGCTTGCCTCCCTTGGATGTTGTATTTTAGAGGCTTCTAGATTTCTAATTCACCCTTGGTCATGACCTCCAAGTGATAAAGAGAATACTCCCCTATTCCCCTATCTTGCACCCTATGAAGTTCACAAGCCCTAATTAAACTATGTTTGGAAAGCAAGAAAATAGACACAATATTTTATGTGGGTTTTAAAATTTTTCTTCGACAATCATATCTTTGACAGCATCCTACAAACACATAGTCAATTTATATTTGGCAAGTTTGTGTAAAAGGAATCTTTGTCAAAACATTCTGTAGACAATTGTTATGCTACAAAAAATTAGAAAACTAAAATAAAGATGCTTTAGAGACCACGCATTAATGAAATTAAATGATAAACAACATTGAAAATATGCATTTTAAATATGCTATTGCAAGATCTTATGCAAACTTTTACGCAGATCTACACAAACTCTTACATAGACCTGCATGAGAAAATGAGGTGCCACATGAGAAACCACACAATGGGGCACTTTTTCACATGATAAAGTGCAAAGAAGCAAGCAAAATTCTCAAATCTTTGCATGAAAATGAGATTTTTTGCACAAAAATCTGGAAGTCTATACATATAGGTATGGCAGAATGACAAAAATATTAGAAAATATGATAGATGAGGCCATAAAACTTTTTTTTCTCGGCCCCATGGTGGGCACTAGAAATGTGTGTATGAATTGTGGGCCTCTAAACCATAGAGACACTTCAACATGGTCTTTACCTATTGAGTCATCTTGGAATAAACATGGAGTCATTTATCCAAGATGCCCGACAGAGCAACCTATTGCCTTCTAACTAGAAGGATTTTTCCTATGTGCTCTCAGATTGAGAAGAAAGCAATCAAACCATCTAGTATGAAGGTTTTATGCAAAGTATGTAGTTATGCAGTTAATCTAAATGATATGCAATTTATTCTACTAAGAAATAAAAGAAATTAAGCTAAATGAATGCATTTTGATCTAAACAATGCCAAAATATCAAGTATGAAAGCTAGAATGAGTAATTAATTTGATAACACTTCAATATGATTCCAATTTCCAACCCTTATAATGAGGAATTAGGAGTCTCTTAAATAGAATTCCTAAAATTTACCAACGGTCAAGATTAATTGGGATGAATGGTCAATATTAGAAATGACATTCAGTTAAAATGGAAAGTTTCCTTAAGAAAAGGAAGTTAACTGATTTCTTTTCTTTTTTGATTTCAATAAACTAAGAGTTTCCATTTTTTAACTGAAGAGAGAATATTGGAGAATATATTTGATTTAAGGAAATTAAATATGACCTCATAATTGAGTATTCTAAATTGAATAATTAAATTCAACAATTAGAATAAGAATATTTAATTAAATCAAATATATTTAATTCCTCATATATATTAGCTAAAAGGGTTGAATTAAATTAAATTAAAGTACAAGACTTATAATTAAATTAATTCAATTAAAAGGTTTATTTAGCCAATTCAATGAATATTCAAGAATTAATTAAAGTAAGTGATTAATATAGATTAATGATTTTTTGCATTTGATACTTAGGTCGAGTAGATATTATTAGAATCAGAATTTCCTAATGACATAGGACTTTAGAGTTGATCAAATAGACCAAAATTGGTTAACATGGCAATGAGCCAATTTTGGGGTATTACAAATCCACACATCCCATGCCATGGTTCCAACCTTCACAAATGCTCTCTTTGATAACTTTTCAAGTCTTATTCCACTCAACTCTTTCCTTTTCATCGTTTACTCTTTTTTGTCTTTCTTTACAACTACCCTCATGGATAATTATATAGTAGCAAGTCCCCACAAAACCACCAAGTGGTATTACATAAACCATGTGCTAAAACTATGTACTACCTAACCCATTGACCCCACATTTAATATTGAAAATTTAATTCTTTTACCCAATTTTAAATAATTACATCAAATGTTATCACAATGTTACAATACAACTCATCAAGTATATCCCATGGGAATCTTGACATGTTGCAAGCCCATCTAAGTGTTTCAAGGTGTAACATTACATAATAAAATAAAATAATACAATATAACAATATTATGCAATGTGTGCAAAACCCATTATCTCAACACTATGCCACCAAAAATAAGTAATGAGAGTTAGTATAGCATAATTCAATAATCTCTAGCTAGGAGTTGTTAAATCCAAATATTACTACATTTGGACCCAAATTGTGATGGTAAACCATCGCCCAAGTGAAAGTACTAAACATTGGCTCCTATCGAATGGGCATCAGACTTTTGGCATCATACATTGTGATGGAAACCTCATCTATCAAAATTATGATGCTAAAAGATGTCACAATTATGTAGAAGGCAATGTCAATAGGTCACTGTGATATTGTCATAATTGTGACAAGTCACTGTCATAATTACAACATCTAACAATTTCACTTTGTTTTTTGAATAGAAACACTCACATTGTATGGTAGATAGTTAAGTGTTAGAATGGCCATCACAACCATGATGGTATGTGATAGAAGTGTCATGGGTGCAACAACTCTCTATCATCTTTATTAGTCACAAGTGTGATAGATATGCGACATAAGTGATCTTGTTTAATGACATTCTATCAGACCTTGTCATTGTAATTGTGATGGCCTACTAATATATTAAAAAAACCACATGTTATTCTTTGTTAGAAATACATTTTACTATGTTGATCACATGTGTACATTTTTTAGTGTAGGTCATGCATTTTTCTCTTTAGCTCCTCTCATGGAGATTATGTTTGACATTCTTCTAAGTCATTTGATTGATATTAATTCTACTCAAGCATTTCACCAATAGTGTTACATTTCCATTTCCTTTTTATATTACTATAGATAAAAACCCAACATAGTAATTATTTCTCCATGTAGGAAGTCATGGATTCAACATACATTTTGTGTGGAGCATTAGTTTACTAAGGACTTGACATGAAAATAGGTGGACCACCACCAAATGTTTCCAAGTGACCTTTTGGCAGTGGTCTGCCTATTTTCATGTCAAGTCCTCAATCAACTAATGTTGCACACAAAATGTATGTTGAATCTATGGCTTCCTACATGGAGAAATAATCATGATGTTAGGCTTGTCGTCCATAGTAATATAAAAAGGAAATGAAAATACAACACTATCTATGAAATGCTTAAGCATAAGCAGTATCAATTAGAAAACTTAGAAGAATGTCAAACACAATCTCCATGAGAGGGGCTAAAGAGGAAACTACATGACCTATGCTAAACAGCGTACATATGTGATCAACATAGTAAAATCTATTTCTAAAAAAAAAAGAACAAATTATTATTTTTTAACATATTTTTCAAATGTTTTCCTGGTGGTATCATTCAATGTATTTTATATCTCATATCTTGACACATGATGAGATATTGTGTTTTATTTACTTAGCTACACATCTTGCAAGGGATTCAACACACCTTTTTATTTCTTAACATTTCTTTTATAAGGTCCTTTCAATGTGGTGCAGCTTCATTCATGTAGCATAAATTTCCTCCTTCTAAAGCACACTCCATTTTCTCTCTTGTAGGTCTACCTAATATTGCAAACATCCTCAGTTACACAAGGTCTAATTTAACTTTTTTCTTCTAAACCTATTTTTCTTTTATTATCTTTTTATAATAGCTGATTTAAATTTTAAAAAAATTAATACATAGCATTATATAAGTATCCCCTAAAATCAATGAGCAATAAATGTACTTTTGTGGAGTGTTTGCTAAGAATCACTTGCCTCTAAATAATGTATACTAAGATATTGTGAGTATAATCTTAAAACCATGCTTAATAACTCACAACATTATGTAGAAGATTGCATGATTCGAGAACCCATTGTGATGGTTCTAGTTGCTTCTATTATAGTTTGAGTTCCTCTTGTTGTTGATGGTGTCGTTAGAGCTTCTTTTATTTTGTTGATCCACTTTGCCTATTGGTGTTTCAATGGGGGATGTGTGTCTTCCTTGTTGATCTCTTTCTTAGGGGTTCCTCTTTCTCATTTGGTTTTCATTGAAACTTCTATTGGTGTGGATGTCCCTGTGGTTGCTAAGGTTTGAACTCTACAAGCATGTATATTCCATCTCTGAATTAGTATGTTGTCACAAGGCTCATTGAATAGAATTCAAATCAAACTAATATTCAATAGAGGTTAATTAAAATTAGATCACAAAAATTAATCAGAATGTAGTACGCTTATTTCAATACTTAGCCAATGGAGAAAGTAGTATCCCAAGGACTAAAAATGTCTAAATTATCATATGGAAAGGGTACAAGTACAATGTTGTACATCTCTTCTTCAAGCTTATACATATATGTTGTACTGAACTTAAATATTTTCTAGATATATTTATTTTTTATTTGTTAATTATTAGTTGTAACAGACTAATATAGATAGGCATGTGGTTTAGAAGATTTCATAGAACTCCAAAAAACTTTTTAGAATAGGAATGATTGTTAAAGAACCTTCTTTTGAAAAGTATATTAGTAGGAGTTGATAAATTCAGAAAATCTCTTCAAAAAACCTATAATCTTTTTATATGGGTTGGAAGATTGATTTTAAATGTTGTGGATTACTAAACTTTGTTGTCTATCCATTATGTTAGAAGCCCACCCATGCCAAAGTTGATAAAATATTTCCTCCCCTCTATGAATTGTGGTTACCATATGTCTCCATGCTATTAGTTCTTCTTCACCAATATTTGTCAATCTTTCAACATGATTCTTGTTGCTTTGATAAGTTTTTGTTTCCAAATACATCAAGAAATTCTTCCCTACATGAATTCTCACAATCTAGAGTTGAAGATTAGAAATGGTAAAATTATTGTGCACTTATGAGAAATTGGTTACATGGAAAATATCTTGACCTTAACCTCCTCCACAAAAAATTAAAAAATTGAGGAGAATACAAAGACATATACAATAGGGTATGAATAGGTTCTTTATTTAGTGGAAGATACAAATTACATGTAGCATGTCTCATTAGATTTGTGCAATAAACTCTTCATCTAGAAAAAGGACATATTTCATGTGAACATGAAATAGAGTAATCAACCATGTACTCCATAACTATCTAGATTAGAGGCCTCTCCATAACAATCTAAATCTTCTTCAGCTTAGATTCCCCAAAATTATCCGATTACATTTTTCTCTTGAAATAATTTTGGTATGTTGATATCATGTGTGACTTTGGGCAGAATTATAGAAGCATGAAAATATTTTACAAAAATAATATCATGCTTTGACTCTTCATCTCTATTTTAACAAGTATAAACAAAATGCTTTTCTTTTTTAGATCCTATATTATAGGAACCACCCTAAAAGGACTCCCTAATATATGAATTGTTTCAATAAGTCAAAAAAGAAATCCTATTTAACTTTAAAAAAACTACAAGAATGGTGTAATATTCCCAACACTTGGTGCATGCAATCAAAATTTCAAAGAAATTAGAGACATAATACATTTTAGACACATCCCAAACAACCATCTGTCAAAAACCACAACACCTATGTCATCCATTCATGCTTTCTCCACTTTAAATTCATGATTCAAATTTTAGACAGTGTCAATAATTTTAAATATAAGTCTACACACTTTATAATCTCTAGTGAAATTGTAAATAAAAAATATAAAGAATTATGGCAACATTCTCTATCACTGAATTCAAAGGGGACCATAAGTTTTGTGGAAGGTGGCTAGATGATGTTGTGATAGGGTCTTGATCAATATAAGTGTTTGCCAAAAAAAATTTTGGGTTTGATTGACTTTTCCTTTGTTTCTACTCTATTTCTCTTATCATTTTCCTTTTTCCCTATTATGACTGACATTTCTTTCCATTTTTCATGTTTGGGAAAGTTTTATATATCTTTATGTTGGATAGTTATGTTTTAGTGATAAACAATCTTTAGTGTGTGTTTAGCTCTATTATGGAAGTTTGATATATAGTATAATGATTATTATCAATATATAAGTACACCAAAATATGCTATGACAATAATTAAGAAAATTTAAGATTCAACAATCAAGAAGAAAACCCTAAGTCCCATGAAGCATTTGTAGTTTTAAAGGTTTAGTGGTATGCTCAATTTTGAGAGATGCAAATACTACTTTGAATTTTCTATTGCTATCAATTTTGTCCTCTAGTTGGTTCATATATTGTGTTTTTTTTTCACACATTTCTTTTCTTATACATTGTAACCAAATTACATGCATTTTGGTTATGACGAGTTAATGGGCAGCTTTCTCCAATTGCTATATGTAGTTGGCAAAATGTGAATGTCACATATAGAGTGTCCTCATTCAAAGCTATATGGTAATCATAGTTTCAGCACAATTAGCAATCATGATTCTTAGAAATGTGATTGATTTATGTCTATTGTACATTTTTAGGAAAGTATGACTTTAAAACTCTTTTATTTTAAATTCTGTTCAATTATTTTCTACTAAATGATTATAATATTGTTACACAATTTGTAGTAGGGAAAATCTATTAATAACAGTGAATATTATTTAATTTTATATTTTGAAGTACAAAATGCTACTACTCTGTTGAATATAGGTAAAGATAATCCTCTGTTTAAAATTTTTCTATCCTTAAAATGATGTTCTACTCATATAGACTTTATTTCATCCTTGTATTTCAAAAAATTTCATTCTTTCATAAAAGTGTCAAGATATAAAAGAGATTTTAATCTTGGCGAGAGCATGGGTTGTGAACAAGGAAGCACACACAAGATTAATGTGGATCTATTAGCAAAGATAAAGTACAAATTTATGAAGGCTTTTATGGATAGATTTATGAGTATATTGAGTATGCAAATTTACAAAGCATTTTGAAGAGAGTGTTGTGAGAAGTTTCTATAGAAATTTTATGAGACTTGAAATAAGTTTGGTGGAAAATTTGTTGTCATTATAATAGGAATTTGAGGAAGAGAGATTGTGGAGAATAGATTATCCATCATCTATAGGAGAAGCAACATTTTAGACAATTTTTTGGCACCTCTTTAAAATTGTATCTAAACAAGTTGAACTTTTCATTATATTGACCAACTCTACATATTAGTGGATATTTAATACTAATTTCATATGTGTTGTCTAACAACATGTGCATTCAATAAAGGAAAATAACTATTGAATTTATCGCCTTTTTTGTAAATTATACTGGACACTCTTCAATTATAGCCTAAAAAGACTTGTTCCAGTTATTTATATCATCATTAAGATTGGAAGCCTCATAAGTAAAATGTATGCTCTTGCGCAAATGCCTCGCTAGATCAGACATGGCACCAACCACTACTATAGAGGATTGTGATTTTGACTATTATGTAGACATACCAAAAATTTCAATGGTATTAATCTACATTTGAGAATGGCATGCAAATTGACCACTAGAAAAGCATGAAATATCATAGAATGAAAAGGTAAACTTGGCATTTGTAAATAGTAACTAAAATATTTGTGTATAAATTATAATTTAACCAAAGTATTTTGAAAGTAAAAGTCAAAATTCAAATTAGTAGATATCATATATAAACCTAGCTAGAGATGTATCCAATGAAGTTTGACTTTTGCACATTGTAATTTGCAACAAGGATTATAAATTGTGAAATTATAAATGTTTTTTATTAAGAAAAATAGGTTTTATAGGGATCTTGAAACCAAAAAGCTTTTTCAAAAAAGTTGGCAACATAATACTAAATAAATTCTAGACCTAATAATTCTACCTACATAAGGCCAAAACAAAAGATAGGCCAATGGCTAGAAAGGAAAAGCCAACAAATCCAACTAACAAAAGGACAAGATAGGAAATAAAATCCTAACTATTCAATCTTCCTATCAAGATCATGCATAGTTTCAACTACTTTATTAGTAGTCTGGGTCTCCATAGTCACACGCTCCTAGTTTAGATTAGTAGAATGTTCCATCGGGCCCTTGGTCACATTCATTTCTCCCTTAGTCTGCCTAGAATCCTCATTGACACTTTCATCCCTTTTCCCACCAATGCCCACATTTTTCAATGATTTTCCTGGGCTGTTGATGTTCTCATTTAAAATGTTTAGAGTGGTGATCACCTAATGAGCAAGATTTTGGTTTGATATCTCCATCCTTTGAACCCTTTTCTTGACCTTGGAAATACAATACTCCTAGTCAACTAGAGAAACCAGGTTGTTGCTCTTCCTTTGGCCTTCCTCCTAGCACTTTTTCTCCTTGAGCTCTTCAATCTCATGGATTAGCCACTTAATTGAGTAGAAGTTTTCTATCAGACTATTTTTGGCATTATTGAGTAGGTTGAGCCCTATCTCCCTTCCATTGTCTGAAATTGCTACCAAAGCTAGGTCTATGAGTTCCTCGAAATGAAGTTTTCCCTCCTTGTCTTCAAGAACTTGAGTATTCATTTTCTCTCTGATGATAGCCATCTTTGTTGTTTTGGTATTAAATTTTCTCCATGACCTCCTCCTTTCTTTCATTACCTCCTCTCCACTATCTTCCACTAAGATCTCTTTTATCTTCTTCTAAGGTGAAGAGAAGGAAGGGGAGGGGCCAAGAATCTTAGGTGTCTCATTGCTTCTCCTTTCTAGAGGCATATCCTCCTCAACCTTCCTCTTCTTAGGATTCCTAGGTAGAATAGTGATGTCCTCCTCCTCCTTCTCATCCTTCAACTCCATTTCCTCCTCATCATCATTATACTCCTCCTCCCTTTGTTCCACAGGATTAGATGTTAATCCTCTAGGGCTCTTCCTACATGGAACATTACTAGTGGAGTGAGAAATCCCCCCCCCCCTCCCCCCACCTTTGGCTTCTTACCCATCAAGGGGGCATTATCCTCTCCCTCTGAGCTATGACTTTGGATTTCCTCAAATTTAGAAAAAATTAAGCTCCTAGTATCCTCTGAAGCATCCCCAGAGTAGCCTAAGGGTTTGTCCCTAGTCTAGGTCATGAGATATTCATAGACTAGAAGGAGAAAACCCTCATGAAGAGCCAAGTTTGTGATGGGTTTCTTCTTGTAACCATCAATGTTCTTGCTCAAAGAGTTAAATATATAGAAAGGAAAATAAACTTTTATTCCATGTCTAAAATGGTTTAGAAGAATAAAGTGGTGTGTTTTGACTCTGTCGAATCTAGTGTCCAAGGTAATGAATTCAATGACATCCCTTAATACATACCTCCAAAGATTTTTTATTGAATTCATTTCCTAATAAGTCTCAACCTTCACTAACTTCTTCCTCTCTTTTGCATTCTTAATGAAATCTTTCACTACATTTCCTGACATTTTCTCATCCTTGTAAAAATTTACCCTCTCTTGAGGAATCTCCATGACAAGAGAAATCATTTCCACACTCACCTGGTGAGAGACCCCGTCAAGGGGGTATTATCCTCTTCCTTTGAGCTATAACTTTCTTATCAAGAAGATAGGGATATGAAAAGAATTCAATGATAGCCCTTAATATATACCTCCATAGCTTTTTTATTGAATCCATTTTGTAATAAGTCTCAACCTTCATTTCCCACCCCCCTTTGGCTTCTTACCTATCAAGGGGGTATTATCCTCTTCCTCTAAGCTATGACTTTGGATTTCCTTGAATTCAATGACAACCCTTAATACATACATACATCCATAGCTTTTTTATTGAATCCATTTCATAATAAGCCTCGACCTTCATTCCCCCCCCCCCTTTGGCTTCTTACTTGTTGCGAGGGTATTATCCTCTTCCTCCAACCTTTGACTTTGGATTTCCTTAGAGTCAAAAAAATTCAAGCTCCTGGTGTCCTCCAAAGCATCCCTAGAGTGGCCTAAGGGTTTGCCCCTAGTCTAGGTCTTTAGATATTCATAGACTAGAAGGAGCAAACCCTCATGAAGAGTTAAGTTTGCACTGGGTTTCTTCTTGTGACCCTCAATGTTCTTACTCAAAGAGGTAAATAGATAGAAAGGAAAAGAAATTTTTGTTCCATGTCTAAAATGGTTTAGTAGAACAAAGTGGTGTATTTTATCTCTGTCAAATCTAGTGTCTAGTGTAATGAATTCAATTATAGCCCTTAATACATACCTCCATAGAAAGTCATATAGACAAGAAGGTTTAGACTTATTTCTTACTTACATCTATTTTTATGCATCTCTTTGAATTCTTTCTCTTCTTCATAATCATTAACAAACATTTTCTTGATAAGTTTAGTAGTTTCCATTCAGTATTGTGTATGCTCTAAATTCAAGGTGAGGGTAAGAAGCCATTACTACTAGAGGGAAACTACTAAACTGATCAAGAAAATGTTTGTTAATTATTATGAAGAAGAGAAATAATTCAAAGAGATTCATAAAACTAGATTTAAGTAAGGCATATGATAGACTATTCATGATTTTAGTGGACATGATGGGATGTTGTTGAATAATATTATAGGGAGGAAGTAGAGGATCATAAGGTCTATATGACATGCAATGCTTAATGGAGAAAGCATGTATCATATTCCTTACTTACATCTAGTTTTATGCATCTTTTTGAATTCTTTCTCTTCTTCATAATCATTAACAAAAAAATTCTTCATAAGTTCAGTAGTTTCCATTTAGTGGTGTGTATCACACGGATCATCACAATTTCTTCGGAGAAGACAATGATATCATCTAATGTCTAGGGTAATGAATTCAATGATAGCCCTTAATACATACCTCCATAGCTTTTTTATTGAATCCATTTCTTAATAATTCTTGACCTTCACTAACTTCTTCTTCAATGAGGGAAATTATAAATGTTACTTGCTTTCTCCATTAAGCATTGCATGTCATATAGACTTTGTGATCCTCTACTTCCTCCCTATAATATTATTCAAAAACATCCCATCATGTCCACTAACATCCCAATTAGTCTATCATATGCCTTACTTGCATCTAGTTTTATGCATCTCTTTGAATTCTTTCTCTTCTTCATAATCATTAACAAACATTTTTTTGATAAGTTTAGCAGTTTCTATTTAATGGTGTGTATGCTATATTTTAACTCACATGGATCATTAAAATTTCATTGGAGAAGACAATGATATCATTAAATATATACAAAATAAAAAAAATTGAGCTCTTGGTATCCTCCAAAGCATTCTCATTGATGGCCTGGCATCCTCATCAAAACAACCATCTCCTTTTATCAAAATTTCAACATTGTCAAATTGATCTTTTGATGAGAACTATCGCAGATGGCTTGGAATCTTCATTGAAACAACCATCTAATTTCATCAAATTTTCAACATCGACAAGTTGATCTTTCAACAAGAACTATCGTCAATTTTTTGGCATCATTGTTGAAACAACCATCTCCTTGCATTGAAATTTTGACATCACCAAGTAAATGTTTTGACAAAATTTGCTAGATGTTTTGATGATGTTGAGGTGATGCTTTTTGGACCAAATTATTTTTGAAGCTTCCTTTATCAATGAAATTTTTCATTGATAAATAGACAATGAAAAGATTCATCAAAATTTTGACATCAAGATAATGATGGTTACTTTTGTCAAAATTTTAAGAAAATGACATCAAAAGTTTGACTAACAAGCATAAAAATATGAGTCTAAATATACTAGTGTGGAAGCCCTCTATCTAGGGAAGAAAAAAATAGTTTGATTTATGCAGGATGAGCCAAGTGTCATGCCTAAAAATTTGAGCAAAACACACACACAGACATAATTATTCAATATGATTTTTGAAAAACTTTTAGAATTCAATCAAATATTTGCAAGTTATTGCTAAAATTTTAGAATACATTTAATCATATTCAAAGAAACATTTAAAGTGAAATGTATTCACAACATTGAAATTTATCTTCTAATATTACAATCACATTTCAATCTTTACAACAAATCAAAATTATATAAATGAAGATCTACACATGATCTTTACAATATAGAACTTTACAAATACTGATAATAATTCATCTTGAAAACTCCAATAGAGAATGAAATCTCCCAAGATTTTCCTCAACACAAATCCATATGAAACCTGTAGAAAATAAAACCAAAAACCATGAAGAGCTCACCTCCCAACCTAGTCCTCTATGAGACCACCCACCAAACTTGGAGAAACAAGACCAACTGGGTAACAATCAAGCACAAACACATAAAAAATTTGTAGTATACAATATTTAACATCCTTTTTGAGCTTACACAATAAGACCATAGAAACCAATATAATAGGTGAAGGTGTGCCTAAAACCTTGAGGAGAAGCCAAATATAGAAACTCAAATTTTTCTTCACAAGGCATACAAAATAAATACCAAATCTCACAAAAGCTCTCCTCTTATCACCTCCAAAGTGCATAAAAATGTATTGACACATGAAACCAATACAATATTTTTATCCCTCTTCCTTCCAAGGAAGAGACTCTTCACTTAGGGGAAAGGTCCAACTAACCCCTTGACCCAAAGGCCACTACTTCCCTTCCAAGTGTGAGTGATGCTGTTCCACACCCATAAACATCATACTCTCAAAATCAAAGTAAAAAGAAGGAAACATAAATTCTTCTACATGTAGCAATACAATATGACCAATAAAAAATACACATATACATCTGTAACAAAATTTAAACAACTTTTATATAGGAAATAAATACAATATATAATTCCTAAAACATGGAAAAATCTCCAACCTTTCTCGAAGCTATGAAAAATGAACTATTTGAGAAGAGCCCTCTATCCTTCCATGCAATCTCCAAAACAAAAAAATATCTAAAACTAGAGAATGGGTGAATGACAACTCTATTTTCAAATTCCCCTTTAATAAGAAACTAAACTCCATTTTCTTCATCATGAAAGAGAAAATTTATTTTAAGTCCACCTAAGTTTCCCTATTTGATTGGAACTCCAATTCATTGAAGATAAGGTGGGAAGTTGGGTAAGACTTCTTCCATTTTGGCAATACTTAAAAAATTAGATTTTAAAAGTGTTAGAAAATTGATTTTAACTAAAGTAAAGTCAAAATTATAGCCTTAACATATAGTACTAACATGTAGGTAACTTAGTTTCACTAAAAGAACACCCTAGTAATCTAATAAAGCCTTCTAAAGTCACCCTAAACTTGAAATCCGAATTTAATCTAATTAAAGCCTTTGGATGAAAATACTATGCAATAGTATATAACCTAAACATTTCTAATTGGGTAAAAATTAAGGTTGGGTGTCTTTTTCCAATATCTCAATTTGAGTTGCATTTTAAACACATATCAAGTGTCAAGTGACACTATAAAATATACACTTAACATTATGAGTTGCAAATTATTTTTCATAAAATAAATCTAATCTAAAAAACTCATTCACATTACATTCACAAGTAAAATACTTAATAGCAAGGTTAAGATCTCTTCATTAGATCTAACCTTCACATTCTCAATTTATACAAAGGTATTGTTGGAAACAATTTATTAATTGAGTATTGTCTTTGATGTTACACAAAATGTCATATCATTAATAGTCAGTGTATGCTGAGCTCACTTGGGTGATGAAGACAACTTCCTATGTCTACTAAGCATTCTAGAATTTGCCTAGTTTAGAAGATAGTGTCTACCAAGTTCACTCGGTCGCCAAAGGAAAGTTTGTAGAAGTTGAGGGTTAACCAGGCTCATTTGGTTAATGAATTAAATGTTGGATGGAACCAGTGTTAACCAATCTCACTTGTTTACCAAAGGAACTTTGTGAATATGTAGTGTTAACTAAGTTCACTTGGTTAACATGAGAAAATCATTTATGGGTTAGTGTCTAGCAAACATAATTGACTAATAAAGGATTTTCTTTTTTTGGCATATTAAGTTCAATTAATTTTTAAGTATTCTAAGTTGTATTCAAGTAAACTCAACAATGTGTAAGATATTAATATAAGGACAAGTTGAGGAATTGAAAGAAAAGAAGAAGTGGAAGTAATTAAAATATTTGATGATGCTTAGAAGAAGAGAATTAGAAGGATAAGTAGAATATCCTTGGTAAGCTACAAAGATACTTTCAATTAGGAAGGATCAAGTACACATGCTAGAATTGAGATATGTAATTATTAATTTATTTGCATCAAAAATTAGTTTATCTCATTGTTAATCTCTAACCATTGTAGTATGATCTAAATCTCTTAACCAAGTTGGCTTAACAACTATTTGTAAATCCTCTAACAAGGTGGTATTTCTAATTGAATTGTCTAAAGACCTCTAACATGGTCACTCCTAATAGGGTGATTAAATCCTCTAATAAGGTCACACCTAACAATATGTTTTATAGCCTTTAATAGAGTTGGCTCCTAATAGGGCTTACTTCAAAAGAGTGGAAATTAGTAACTAGTTGCAATTGGTGGTTTTTTCCAAATTTGGTTCCATGTTAAATCTTGCTATCAATTATGTTCATGCTATTTTATTTTATATGTATGAAACTAAGTTAAGTAATATCAATCATAGATAATATCTTAAATATTTTCATGTTAAGTAGTTACCAAGTTATCATAGTGTTTATTGAGTTACAACATTTGCTAGTGTAAACTGAGTGCATGTATTTTTTCCAAATGTTAGTAGAATATAGTTCATACAAAGTATTGATTTGTACTAACATCTAAGGGATCTGGGATTTATTTTTTTTGTAACTAATTCACCCCTCCCCTCTCAGTTACTCCTCTTATATTTCTAACAATTGCAATTGGTATTAGAGCTTTTTGGTGTTTGCAAAAAAGGTTTCAAGGACCTAAGCTAAAGATTGGGATGTCTTATAGAAGGGAGATTCCAAAGTTGAACAAAAATAACTTCAAGCCATGGAAAGAACTCATGAGTTTTCATTTGGAAACTATTGAAGAGATAGGGCTAATAATCTTGATAAATAATACAAGGCTCCTATTCAAACTATAACTATTGAAGAAATTGTAGAGAAGAAGAGTTATAATATCATGATGATTGATATTGCTTCATCTCTCAACTATGTTGAGTTTGATGAAGTCAAAGATTGTGCTACTACTCATGAAATGTGGACCAAATTGAAGGATATCTATGGAGGAGATGATAATGTAAGGAGAGCCAAAGGTAAAAGTCTTAGAAGACAATTTGATCACTTGAAAATAAGAGAGGATGAAAATATTGCAAAATATGTTGATAGAATCAAAGCTAGTGTCAATGCTATCAAAGCCTCTAGTGGAACAATTGATGATGTAATAGTGGTAAGAAAGGTACTCATAACCCTTCTTCCTATCTATTTAATCAAAGTGTCTTCTATTTAAGAGATGAGATGTAATCTAAATCATACTATAAATTTAGATGCTCTAGTTGGAAGATTGACAACATTTGAACAAGAAAACTATGATAATTATACTCCTAGTACTAGCAATCTTGAGTTTGCATTTGAAGCTAAGGTATCACTCAATAAGAAAGATAAAAGATCTAAAAGAAAAAAATTTGACAGTGAAGAGGAAGAAAGTTTTGATAGAAATTTTGAAGCCATTGAAGTATTTCTTGCAAGAAGGTATCCCAAAGGAAAAGGAAAGTATAAAAGTAAGATTCCTCTAATATGTTTCTCTTGTGAAGAAGTTGGACACATTATTGCATGGTACCCAAATGGAGAAGACAAAGATAAAAAGAAGCATAGTAAGTTCAAAGGTAAGAATGATAAAGAACTTCAAGGACTACAAGGACAAAGGTAAGAAATATGGTTTTATTGCTAAATATTTAAATAGTGGTGAAGATGATGAAATGGTTTACATTGTTGTAAAAGATGAATCTGATGATAAAGGAGATAAAATGGCACATATCTCTCATGTTAGCAAGAATGATACATGGATTATTGATAGTGGTTGCTCACACCATATGACTGGTGATAAAACTAAATTTGAAAACATGGAAAATTATGATGGTGGTAGTGTGAGATTTGGAAACAATGAACCTTGTTGCGTAGAAGGAAAATGTTGTATTTTACTAACCAATAAACTTAGATATGGTAATGCTTACTGTCTTAAAAGACTAAAGCATAATCTATTGAGTGTGGAACAGTTGAATAACATTGGATTCAAGGTAGAATTCATGAATGGGAAGACCAAATTGTTCGATGGAAAAAGAAATCTGGTTGGGTTTGGCAAACAAATAAAAGCTAACCTATTCTACCTAGATCTTAATGAAAGTTCATGTTTTATTGCCCAAGTAGATGAAATTTGGTTATGGCATAAAAGGTTTTCATGTGAAATTTGATAATCTTGTCAAGATAAGAAAAAATAGAAGAGTAAGAGGTATTCCTAGTTTGAAAAAACTGGATATGGGTCTATGAAAAATTGTCAAATTAGTAAAATGGACAAGACAAGTTTCAAAAGCAAAGACTATCATTCAGAAGAAGTATTGGAGCTAGTAAATATATATTTATGTTGACCTATTGGAATAGAGAGCTACAGTGGAGATTAGTATTGTATTCTTCTTATTGATTATTATTTAGAATGATAACAATAATCTATCTAAAAGAAAAATTTGAAGCTTTTTGAAAATATAGATGGTGTCAGGCAAGAGGAGAAAAGGAAACTAGAAATAAGCTAAAAAGTTTGAGATTAGGTAGAGGTGGTGAATTCATTTCCAATGAGTTCAATGAATTCTACATTGAAAAAGGAATTAAGAGATAATTATCAGCCCCTAGTACACCTCAGCAAAATGGTATAGCTGAAAGAAGGAATAGACCCATCATGGATTATACAAGAACCTTAATGGTAGAAAAGAGTACTGCAATCAAATACTGGAATGAAGTAATCAGTACAACAATGCATACCTTGAATAGAGTATAGTTGACAAAAGACTCAAATCAAAATCGTTATGAAATATGGTATGGCTAAAAACCCAATGTAAGTTACTTGAAATTATTTGGTAGAAAATGTTAGATCTTGAAGGAATCTAGGAAGGGTAAATTTGATGTCAAAGGTGATGCATATTCCTAGGATACTCCAGCAGAAGTAAAGCATACAAGTGTTTAAATCTATCTACTCATAAGATCATAGAAAGTACACATGTGAGAATTGATGAATTTGAAGATAAAAGTAAAGAGGAAAGAAACAAATAACTTGAGGATTATATAAATTTTTTTTTATGCCAAATCTACTTGGAAGTTGGGAGGTTTCACCTCTTGAGTCCCCAAAATCTCCAAAAGCTACCAAGTTGCATCTAGTGCAACTTGAGTCATAGTCTAAAGGAATTGAGTCACTATCAAACACTACCAAGCTAGTGCCTAAACAAACTGAGTTAGAAGGACTTGAGTCACAGACAATGCGACCTGAGCTCAACATAGAAGATCATGAAGAGGTTAATGGAACATGTTCTAAATCCAAAGTACTTGTGTTAGAAAGATATGTTAGAAAGCATCATGCACCTGATTAGATCATTGAAGAGAAGTCATAAGGAACAATGACAAGAAACAAATTGAAAGGTACATGTTTGCTTGTTGAATTTGAACCTAGAAATGTTAAAGACGCTTTGGATAATGAAAGTTGGATTAAAGCTATGAATGAAGAAATAGAATAGATTGAGAAGAATAAGACTTGGACTCTTATTCCTAGACCCAAGGATAAATATGTAATTGGTACAAAGTGGGTATTCAGAAATAAGCTAAATGAAGATGGAGAAGTTTCAAAAAATAAAGAAATGTTAATTTGTAAAGGTTATTGTCAAGAAGAATGTATTGATTATGGTAAAACTTTTGCTCCTATTGCAAGATTAGAAGGTGTTAGAACTTTTCTAGCATATGCAACATACAAAGGATTTAAAGTGTATCAAATGGATGTAAAATCTGCATTCTTAAATGGAATTCTTGATGAGGAAGTCTACATTGAACAACCTAAAGGTTTTGTAGATCATAGCAAAAGAGATATGGTTTGTATATTTCACAAAGCTATGTGTGGTCTCAAGCAAGCTCCTAGAGCTTGGTATGAAAGACTTCATAGCTATTTGATAAAGATTAGTTTTCAAAGAGCAAATGATAATAGTAGTCTATATATCAAAGAAGGATGATACAAGAAGATTGTGTTGGTAGAAATATTTGTGGATGAGACTTTATTTATAGGAAATGATGACTTGTTCAAGGGATTTTCAGTAGAGATGACTAAAAAATTTGAGATGTCCATGTTTGGAGAGATAAAAAAATTTATTGGATTGCACATCCAACAAGAGAAAGATGGTATCTATATTACTCAATCTAAATATACCAAGGAGATATTGAATAAGTTTGGGATGGAAGACTCAAAACCTATTGGAACACCTATATATACTAAACATAATCTTTCTAAAAATGATAATTCAAAAGAGGTAGATCACACCACATATAGATCAATGATTGGAAAATTGTAGTATGTAGTGCACACAAGGCTTAATATTGCATTAGTAGTCAGTATGGTGGCAAGATTATCAACAAATCACAAAGAAAATCACATGATAGAAATCAAGAGAATCATAAGATATTTGAAAGGTACTAAAGAATATGGACTATGGTACAAAAAGGGTGACAACTTGGATTTGAAAGTATTCATAGATGTTGATTGAGCAGGAAGTGTTGATGATAGAAAGAGCACAAGTGGTGGAGCATTATTTCTTGGTAAAAGACTAGTATCTTGGAAAAGCAAGAAGTAGAATTTTATTTCAAAGTCCACATTAGAGGCAAAATATGTGGGAAAAATAGTTAATTATCTAAGATTGTTTGGTTCAAGCAACTATTGGTAGGTATGTAGATAGAGATCAAGGATCCAGTAATTATCTTCTATGATAACACTAATGCAATTAATATATCAAAGAATCCTATGATGCATACCAAAACCAATTAAATTACTATAAAATATCACTTTTTGAGAGAATTGGTACAAGATAAAGAGGTAATATTAGAATATGTGAATATAAAAGAGAAAATTATAGATATATTAACTAATTCATTATCTAAGGATGTATTTTTTTTATCTAAGAGGTAAGTTAGGGGTCATTCCCCTATTTGAAGCTCTCTAAAATAAAGTTTAGTGGTGCATCAACCAAAGCATGTTGAAGATCAGACACTTGATGTAGTATTGACAAAGGTACATTGAAAATGAATCATTACATAAGGTACATTGATATTCATTAAATATTGTTTTTGGCATGAGATGTCACAGAGGGAGAGTTTGGCTATCATATCAAAATAATTTGTTTTTGGCGATGTCCAAGAGGAAGAACTTGGTTTGATATCAAAGAGGGGGAGTTTGCTATTAGAAGAAGATGTTGAAGGCAGAGTTTTGCTAATAATGGAAGATACTAAAGGCAAATGGAGCTCACACTAATAGAAGGAGTTGAGTTCTAATGGATGAGAATCAAAATGAAACTAAGGATATGTTCCTTACATTATTCTTGCTCTAAATTTTTTATTGTGTTATGACATGTTGTGTTGCCATCAGTGCTAAGGAGGGAAATTTTTAGAAATAGTTGATTAATTGAGTATTATCTTTGATATTACAATAAATTTCATATCATTTCTAGTTAGTGTATGCCAAGTCACTAGAGTGATGAAGACAGTTTCTTATGTCTATCAATAATTTTAGAGTTTTCCTAGTTCAAATGATAGTGTCTACAAAGTTTACTTGGTCACCAAAGGAAAGTTTGCAGAAGTTGAGTGTTAACCGAGCTCGCTCACTTAATGAAGTCAATGTTAAATAGAATCGGTGTTAACTAGGCTCACTTGGTTACCAAAGGAGCTTTGTGAATGTGTATTGTTAACTAAGTTCACTTGGTTAACACAGGAAAATCATTTCTGAGCTAGTGCCTAGCGAGCATGGTCGGCTAACTAAGAATTTTCTATTTTGGCATATTGAGTTCAATTGATTTAGTGGTTGGTTTTGGCTAACTAAGAAGTTGATTATTAAGTATTCTAAGTTTTATTCAAGCTGACTTGACAATGTATAGGATATAAATATAAGGTCAAGTTGAGGAAGTGAAAGAAAAGAAGAAGTAAAAGTAATTAGAAGATTTGATTATGCTTAAAGGAAGCGAATTAGAAGGATAAGTATAATATCCTTTTTGAGCTACAAAGATACATTCAATCAAGAAGGATCAAGTATACAAGCCATAATTGATATTGGTAATCAAAAATTTAGTTACATTAGAAATCAGGTCATCTCATTGTTACTCTCTAACCATTGCAAAAGTGATCTAAATCTTGAGTTGGCTTAAAAGCTATTTGTAAATCCTCTAACAAGGTGGTATTTCTAATTGAATTTTCTAAAGACATCTAAAAAGGACACTCCTAACAAGGTGGTTAAATCCTCTAATAGGGTCACACCTTACAGTGTGTTTTTTAACCTTTAACAGGGTTGACTCCTAACAAGGCTCACTTCAGAAGAGTGAAAATTAGTAACTAGTTGCAATTGGTGATTTTTCCCAAATTGGGTTTCTAGGTTCAATCTTGGTGTCAGTTGTGTTCATGTTATTGTATTTTATATGTATGCAACCAAGTTAAGTAAGATCAATCATAGATAATATCTTAATATTTTCATGTTAAGTAGTTATCAAATGATTTCAATGTTTACCAACTTAAAAAAATTGCTAGTGCAAACTGAGTGCATGTGTGTTTGTCAAATTTCAGCAAAATACAATTTATACAGAGTCTTGATTTTTACTAACATCTAAGGGATCTAGGATTTATTTTATTTGTAACTAATTCAACCCTCCCCTCTCAGTTATTCCTCTAATATTTCCAATAGGTATAGTGTGAGGCCTCACCTTGGCCCATCATAGCATATCATAGCAATTTATTTGCATTTTAGATACTTTATATTTTGCATTGTAGATACTTTATATTTTGAGACCTTGTTATATGTTGGACTATTTTGGACTATTACTTAGACTATTTGATAATATGGGACACTTTATTTTATGGAAATCATTTATGATGTTAGAACTTATTTATGATGCTTGATGATTAGTTACATTTATGTTCTTGGTTGGTTATTTTATTAATG
Source organism: Cupressus sempervirens (assembly GCA_028749045.1). Classification (NCBI taxonomy): domain Eukaryota; kingdom Viridiplantae; phylum Streptophyta; class Pinopsida; order Cupressales; family Cupressaceae; genus Cupressus; species Cupressus sempervirens. The sequence goes on from CM053793.1 coordinate 451,102,516, forward strand.
AGTAGGAAGTTATATTTGAATATAAATGTTAGATGGATTATATATATGTATGAAAATCATGAAATGTGCAAAAGAGTCATCTCATGTTTAGTTCGATAATGGTAGTATTATATATGCACAATGGTTAGAAATGAAAAATGTTATTCAATTGAAAAATGCCTTATGTTTTGATTCAATTATGAATATAGTATTGATTGAGGATTTATATATGCATATGTTTTATTTATCTTGGACTACTGATACGAGGTTTGAGTGTGCAAGAAATATCCATAATAAAATGGAGAACCAAGACTATACCTTTGTATTAATTGAGATTGCCAAGGTTAGATCTAATGAAGAGATCTTAACCTTGTTGTTAAGTATTTTACTTTGTGAATGTAATGTGAATGGATGTTTTCAATTAGATTCCTTTTTGTGAAAATTTATTTTCCACTCATAATGTTAAATGAATATTTATAGTGTCACTTGACACTTGTGTTGTTATGTGTTTAAGTGGCAAGTCAGGTTGAGATAATGGCAAAAGAAACCCAACCTTATTCCAAACTAGTTAAAAATGTTTAAGCTTTTTTTTATCGCTTTGCATAAATATCTTATGAAGGTTTTAATTAAATTAAATTTCGGATTTCAAGTTTAGGGTGACTTTGGAGGGCTTTGTTTGAGTCTTAGAGTGTTCTTTTAGTGAAATTAAATTACCTACATGTTAGTACTATATGATAGGGCTTTAATTTTGGCTTTACTAGAGTTAAAATCTCTTTTCTAACACTTTTAAAATACCATTTCTAAAGTATTGCGAAAATGGAAAAAGACTAATCCAAATTCCCACCTTATCTTCAGTGAATTGATAATTCCACCCAAATAGGGAAACTTAGGTGGAGTTAAAGTGTTTTTTCTCTTTCATGATGGAGAAAAATTAGGAATGTTTATCTTTTAGAGGGAAATTGGAAAATAGAGTTGGCATTCATCCACTCTCTAGTTTTAAAGATTTTCAATTTTGGAGATTGGATGAAGGAAGGATAGAGGGCTCTTCTCAAATCGATTCATTTACCATAGCTTGGAGAAAGGTTGGAGCTTTTGCCATATTTTTGAAATTATGTGTTCTATTGTTTTTTCTAAATAAAATATGTGTAAATTTTGCTATAGATGCATATGTGTGTTGTTCATTGTTCCTATTGTATTGTTGGGTGTGGATGAATTTTTATTGTCTTATTTTCATTTGATTTATGAGAGTATGATGTTATGGGTGTGGAAGGACATCACTCACCCTTGGGAGGGAAGAAGTGGCCTTTTAGTGAAGGGGTTAGTTGGGCCTATCCCTTGAGTGTAGAGTCTCTTCCTTGGAAGGAAGAGGGATAAGCATGTAGTATGGGCTACATGTGCTAGTAACTTTGTTATGCACTTTGGAGGGGTGATAAGGGGAGAAATTTTGTGAGAGTTGGTATTTATTTTGTATTCCTTGTGAAGGTAGATTTGGTTTTATGTATTTGGCTTCTCCTTAGGGTTTTAGGCACACCTTCACCCATTCTATTGGTTCCTCTAGTAACCTACTATGTAAGCTCAAAAAGGGTGTTAAATATTGTATCTTGTATTGCTAATTTTTATGTATGTGTTTGATTGTTACTTAGTTGGTCTTGGTTCTCTAAGCTTGGTGGGTGGTTTCCTAGAGACCTAGGCGAGGAGGTGAGCTCTCCATGGTTTACAAGGTTGTTTTATACAGGTTTTCTAAATGGATATGTGTTGAAGAAAAGCTTGGAAGATTTTCACTTTCTGTTGAAGTTTTAATGATGATTTATTATGAACATTTGTAAAAATTTATGTATTGTAAAAGATCAGAAGTAGATCTTCATGTAATTTGTAAATTGATGTAAGGATCCAAATATGATTGTAATATTTGAAAGGACTTTTCAATACTATGAATATATTTTATTATAAATATTTATTAAATTATTTTCAAGATATAAAATTGAATATTATTATTGTGTGTGTGTGTGTGTGTGTGTGTCTTGTTCATGATAATTTGGGCATGGCATATAGTCTTGGTTCTCCATTTTACCATGGCTATTTCTTGCACACTCAAACTACATATAAGTAGTTCAAGATAAATAAGATACATATATATGCATATAATTTATTTATTTTGACTTAATTAGACTCTAGGTTTTTTTTGTTTAATCTCTATTTACTCTTGGAAAAATGTAAGTGATATGTTTACTTGAGTCAAATACTTTTTTCATGAACCCTCATCATTCTCACTTTTCATAAATTATAGAAGGTTATTAACCACAATTAAGTATCCTTGTTTCATTTAATTGTTGTATCTCGAAGTTGAACATCTCTACATTGTATCATAATGTTAGGTAATCATTTTATTTGAAGTCTAACACAAATATGTTCTTGATTTTTTATTGGGTTTCAGTCAATCTATGTATGAGCCAAGATATAAATTTTTTGGTCGTCACAAGAAATTCCAAATAAAGCATTTTTAACATGGGTTTGTTCATATAGGATTGGTTAGTTTTGTCGTTCAATTCCTTGTGTATATAGTTTTCTAAAAGCAATTCTTTGTAGTTGTAGGTAGTTATCAGTTTGAGAGACAAGTTTACTTACCACTGACAATATTTTGTTATTTATTTCATGGAAAATTCATTTTAGTTCCTTGGTAAAGAAAATTTTACGTATATTATTTTGAAAATTTTATGAAGTACTATTTAGAGGAAAATTAGATGTAGAAGAAAAACATATTATAGAGTTAAAATATTTTGTATTAATATTAATACGTAGATTTGATAGAAGAATACATAGAATACATTTTTGTGTATAGAGTGAAAAATATATGCAATGGTATGGTGCATGTATTCTAAGATTAATAAAATGTGTTATTAAGAAACAAAGAGAGAGTACTTTGTGTTGTTTTATCAAGAAGTTGAAAAAAGCAATAACTAGTGAGGCATGTAGTCATTGAGACAATTCAGTTAGTGAGGCACTCACACAAGAAAATTTATTCATGAGCAAGTGACGAACTTTGAATAGTTTTATTCCTAGAGGGTTTCTAGTCAAGAAATCTACTCATGTCAAATCTTTGTGCAAGTCTCTTTTCTTTACAATTAATTTTTCATTTTTATTTATAGTTTCATTGTATGATTTTTTTAAAATAGATTTTGAAATAAAGATTTGTGTGTGAATATTCATTCACCCCCACCCTTAGTGCTCTTTATACTCCTAAAATGGGATCTTGAGGAGCATTAGGATCATAGGAGGCTTATAGGGATTAGAAGGATTATGATAAGGAGAATATGCGAAAATTTGATCATGACAATGAATAGGATTATTGGATGGAGGGTACATGGTGACTCACTCTTGATTTTTAGTAAGATAAATGGAAAAAAATAAATAGATATCATGGCCTTGGTTAGGAGGTGGATTAGGGATGATAATTGGAAGGATTTTTTTCACTCGAGATGGAAGGGGGTCATCTTGGAAGAAATGAAAAGGTATGTGGGGTTCATCATGTCATTCTACGAAGATTGGATCATGATCTCAATTAATGTTCATAATTCTTTTTCCATTCTTCGAACTATCCTCTTTCGAGGGAACTCATTCTAATGATGAGATAGGAGTTAGGAAATGTATAAGGGATTATTTGAAGGCATCCATATTTAATAAATGATAGGGATGAGTCTTGAATAAGATTATCTAGGATATGTGTTGTTCTTCATTTTAAGATGTCAAAATTGAGGCAACCCTACACAATTTTCTCATTGATTCACAAGCAAATCTTTTTATTTTTAATGCATTGATGAGACATAATGAAAAAAAAATCATTATTTCTTAATTTTTCTTTGTGCATTCTTGTCTATGTGTTCTTTTGAAGGTTTTCCATCAAGATTATCCTCAATTGTTTTTTGGTAAGATTTTTTCTTCTCACGCTACAAACACTCAATTTTTCATAAAATCTCACATCCTTTCTTTGTTTTCTATGTTGTAAATAGTTTTTCCTTTTGTTTTTATCTTATGTGAATATCTCTTGGATTTTCACTCAATCCAAATTCACTTAGGTCCAAATCAGAGTTGCTTAGCTCAAGTTATAAGGGAAAAAGTGGAAGTTTTTAGGTCAACTACATATTTTTGTTAAAAACCACATAAAAGTGGGATTTTTTATTGCTAATTACATGATATTAAATTATCTTTAATATTAAAATTTTATTTTGTATTCCATTTTAAAATTTCAACTTATTATGAGTTGATTTGACCATAGTTTTTTATGTTATATGAAAAAGTCTATTTCAAGACCTTTTTTCATGTTACTTTATTAAAAACTATAGTTAGACATTAAATATAAATACATGAGACAACTTAAGTGCATAAAAGTGAGATTTTTTGTTACATATTGCATACATCCACATGAAAATACTTCATGAAATTTCACTCCCAGTAAATTATAAGACCTAACATTAAATTAAATGGACTTTTTATATGAAATAACATGTTTTAATGTGTTAAGTGGTTTTTTAATATGTAGTTGAATATTTTAAACTTATTCAATTAATGTAAGTGGTAAAATCTAACCCACTTACATATGTTGTTACATATATAGTTTATTTTACTTATTTTAATGAATTTAAAAGGAGTTTTTAAGACTCATTGCATATTCATCTTTTAAGAAATAATGACTTGGTGGACTTTTGAAATGAACTTGCATTTTTTTACAATTTGAAAATTCTCTTCAAAGACATAGGTGGCAAACTTTACCCAACTACATGTGTATGATGTTTTATAAAGCTTATTGTTATCAAGCCTAAGCTAAAGTGGCAATTTTTGGCTCAAACACATTCATTTTGTTAAAACCTATTCAATTGTTGTAAGTGGGAAAATCTAAATCACTTACATATGTTGTTGCATATATAGTTTATTTTACTTATTTTAATGTATTTAAAATGAGTTTTTAAGACTCGTTGCATATTCATCTTTCTAAAAATAATGACTTGATGGACTTTTGAAATCAACTTGCATTTTTTTACAATATGCAAATTCTCTTCAAAGACATAGGTGGATATTTTTACCCAACTACATGTGTATGATGTTTTAAAAAGCTTATATTTGATAAGCCTAAGCCAAACTAGCATTTTTTTGGCTCAACTATATTCATTTAAAAATCTATTTTCATGTTTTAAAACCCCCACCAAGCTAAATTGGTGCTTTTTAGGCCAACTACATAGTTTTAAAATACATATAAATAGCCACAAAAATGCATTTTTAATAACTTATATTTCCACTAAAGCATGGTTGTGATTTTTAGATCAATGACATGTCTTTTGAAAACATGCAAATGACTCTAAGAAGTGTGTTGTGCACTAAATCATTAAACCAAAGGCTAAAAGGTGATTTTATTTTTGAAAGAGTGCATTGTTGTATGTGCATTTGCCTTCCAAAAATGCATCTAAAGGCTTACCTTTAACGAGTATTCATGGGTGGAAATTTCCAATGATATTGCATACATTATAATATATGCATTTGCATAAAGAAATATTAGTTTTATCTTCTAGCTTACATTTGGGGGGATTTTGGGCACATTTTTCACACGTAAACATTCCAAAAAAAGGACATCCATGTATTAGCAACATAATTGTAACAATTTTGATTCAAAAAAGTTATGTTTTAAACCAAAAAGAAGGCATTTTTGGGTGTTTTTTAAGAGTGGCAAAATTGGGAGTGAAAACACATTAATATACACATGTTTTTGTGGTCAAAATTAGCCTATCCAGGGGATGTTTATTGCCAAAAATGATTCATTTGTGAATGTTTTATACATTAAAACTCTTCCAAAGAGATTCCCAAGGTATGTATTTTATTTATATCTTGTTCTTCATCATTTACAAGCTCAAAATGATGCCCAGATGCCATTTTTGAATGCATTTGCATATGATTTTGATTTGGTCAAAGTTTGTTGCAAGTTTTGGGAATTTAATCTCTCTAGCTATCTTCAAATGTCCAAATTTGAATCTTGGCTATCCTCAATGTTTTGAATTCAAAATCTATATATAAGTATTATGATATTGGACAAATCTGATGATGAGGGTACACTTTGATACCACTTGATAAGAGTACGCTCTAATACCACTTGATGAGGGCGCAACCCAAGACAAAATGAACACTATAGGAAAAGGGGAATATTATGATCAAAAGTAATATGATTTTAAATTTAGTACAATAAAAATACACTCTACAACATGCCCTATGGGCATACAATGTTATCAAATTCTAGAGAAAACCCTTCTCACTATACCTTCTCCCAAACTCCACCAAAAACTACATTTACAATGCCAGGAATGTTCTTAAGTAACCCAAATTAGGTTTAGGTTTAGGGTTAGGAATATATTTTAGAATGTGTCATTTGGCATCCACCACCAAAATAGAAGGTTTTAGAAAACTCGTCAAAAGTTGGTGTAAAATTAGAAGAATCCAAAAATGGTAGTCCAACTTTTGGGAGGCATAACTTTTGATTTGAGATTTTGATTACATTTTTCAAAAAGCTCTCCAAGTTCTCTATAGCCCTATGGACTAGCTTTTCTTTTCCCCTATTTTTTGGGCTTGTACAAGTCTGTGTAGTGCCTCAAATGTGACTTTGAAGTGCTCTTAGGGGGTCTCTAGGAAATTTAAAATTGCAATAACTTTCAAAGTATACAACCTTTTACCTGATTCTTTTTTTAGAGTGCTTTAAATTAAAAGTATAATCATCTGTCCAACTTATACCCTCTAACTCATCATAATTATGGATCAATTATGAAAACCTATTTTCTACATTAGCACATATCCCAAGGTTCTCAAAAAATCTAACCCAAAAAATCAATAGTGGAACTATGAGAGTTGGAATCTCTATTTGACCCAAATGGATATCTAGAAATGAAAACAAATAAAATAGAAACTAACACTAAACATATTTTTTGGGTGATATAGGATTTCCCTTACACCACTAGATGATCCTGCATTAGACACCCAAGGTAGATTAAGTGACCCTGTCCCTTTATAGCTCTTAGAGGAAAACCTAAATGGGCAAGCTTCACAATAGATATCCAAGTTGAATCTTCTACTGGTTGTCCTTTCCACTTCACCAGGTATTCTTCACACTACCTATTTTTGGTACTCTGACCCACATGACTATCCAAAATTTCTTCAATCTTTTCCTTTTCAAAAGTAGGAATTGGACATGGCTCTAGCATCAACTCCTTATTTGCACCATCATCATTATATTCTATTAAGTATGCAATATTGAAAATAGGAGAAATGTGAATTGCATCTCACAACTCCAACTCATATGCATTCCCTAAATCATGTTTCTTCAAAATTTTGTAGGGGGGAAATTTCTTCATCTTTAACTTTTTGTAGGTGCCCACTAGAAATCGTTCCTTCCTCAAGTATACCAAAACCAAATCCCCAACTTGGAACTCCTTATGTCTCCTCTTTTGATCTACTCTAGCCTTATACTATAGGTTCATCTTGGTAATATGTGCATGTATTTCCTCATGTAGGTTCTTGACATATTCAACAAAGTCTTTTGCCTCAGTACTTGTCCTCTCCCCTTGCTCCATCTTCCTTAGCTTTAGTATAGTCTGTGAACTACTCCCATATAAAATTAGGAGTAGTGATCTACCAGTACTCTTATTCATAGAATTATTGTAAGAAAGTTCTATTTGTGGTAAAATCAAATCCCATCCCTTGGGCTTATCTCCTACTAAACACCTCAGCAAATCATCTAGACTTCTATTTACTTTGGTTTTTCCATCAGTTTGTGGATGATGTATCGAATTGAACTTCAATTATGTCTTCAACTTCTAAAAAGTCCTCTAGAAATACCCAAAAAATTTAGTATCTCTATCAGAAACAAGATAAAGTAAGTTATGTGGTTCTCATTTATGTCAACATTTGTTTTACAGTTTAGTTATGTTTACTTGTGAAAGAAAATTGTCTAAGTATTAGACAGTGTTACAATAGCATGACAAGATTTGATGATAGAAAAATATTCTCTTGGAATATTCTCTTGCATAGTTAACTAGAGATGCATGATGTCATTTTGATTATGCATACCAATGTGCATTTTCATATGGTCAACCAAGTTCAAGTTACAAAGGAAATAGTGGTGTACTGATGTTAAAATGCAGTACAAAGCATCTCAACAAAATGAGTTAAACAACTTGAATAATTGTTTTAATTATTAATTCTTGATAGCAGACTCTAAGGATGATATGTGAGCCAACTAAGGAAGAATTATTGATATGCTTGGTATAAATAAAGAACTTCATTTGTGAATTTAGTGTGTAATATGAATGAAAAAAATTCCATGTAAATTAATAATATATGATGCAAGATATGATGCAATTTGATAAATGTGCAATTACCCTTTGTGTGAAGAACTGGGAATCATACGAAATGCAAAGCATAGAAAGTAATCTAGTTATGTGTAGTTACTGATATTCAAAAGATTTGTGATGTATAATAGCAAGTGATCCAATTTTGTATGTTTATCTATTCTCTTGAAGAACTTATTTCTATAGTTGTAGGTTAGGGCAGTGGGCTCCTCTTGCACACATTTTTATATGATCTACCAATTGCTAACAGGGTTGAATAAAATCCTAATAGGGTTGAGGCTTCTAACAAGGCCTAGTCTCCTAACAAGGACTCGAGACACTATGCATTCTTCATAGACTCCTAACAGGGTCAATATCCTTAATCAAATTCTTTATATAGTGAATCATCTTATGGGTTCCATCCCCACCAAGGTTTTCCCTTGGCCAGGGTTTTCTTAGTTAACAAAATATGGTGTTATGAATCTTGTTCATGTATGGTTGTTCTTATTGTTTAGCACTATTGGTTATCATTCTTATGCTTATGGAAAATTAATTAATAATACTCAGTTGTGGGTAAAAATATTGAAAATATTGATTCACACCCCCCCCCCCCCCCCCCCCCAAGTATTATCTATTTCTAATAATTGGTATCAGAGCCTACTTATTCAAAAGAGGCTTAACAACATGAATAAGATCCTTATGGTTATGGAACACTTGAAGAATCTCTTGAAGAATCTCTTGAACAGATTGATCTCCTTACTAATGAAAGAGATGGCCTAAAAGACAAATACAAAGATGTGAAAGCTTACATTGGTGAACTAAAGGACAAGATAGATGATCTAAAGAAAAAAAGACCTAGTGAGAAAACCAATGATGATGATATTAAAGATCTAAAGAGAGAAAATAAGATCCTAAAACATGAATTAAATATAGTTGAGCTCAAGTTGAGTCTGAAGAAAAATGGAGGAAAGAATGACTCTAAAATAAAAGCTAAAAATGTAGATCTAAGATCTCAGTTAAGCAAGGTAACATCTGAATTGGAACCTATCAAGTTAGAACATGCAAAATTAGAGAAATACAAAACTATTGTGAAAGGTGAGTTGGTGCAATCCAAACAGCAACTTGAGAAATTATATACCAACAACAAAAATATTGAAGAAAAAATATATGTACAGAGACCTAGTTATGATAAGACTAGACTTGGATTCTTCCTTGGACAATCCATCAAGAAATATATTAGGAGAAAAGAACCTAATACCCCTAAATTCAAAAGGGATCTAAGCATAAGAAAAATAGATGATACATCCAAGGACAAGAAAAATGTTGGTCACTCTAGGAAATTTAAAGAATTTGATCAAGACGAGGATAAAAAAAGAAAGGAATCTCATGCCTAGTGTAATGAACTTGAACATACTGGAGATGATTGGAAAGGTAAGTCTTTTATACCTATTTCAAAGTTTTATTGTCATAATTGTCATGGATATGGACATTATGTGACAGATTGTAAGATACCTAAAATTGATAGTGATAATGCAAATAGTAGAATATCTAGGAACACTAACTGTGCAGGCAATAGAAGAAGATCTCATAGTAGTGAGAGTGGAGAAAGAAGAAAAATTATTTGTTACAGATACAAAAATCTTGGACACATTGCAAGGAATTGTAGAGCACCTAATGACTAGTAGAATGAACAAAGAAGAAATGTACCTATATGTTAGTTATGTAATAGCTTTGGACACACAACAAAGTTCTGCAAAATGAATAGAAGAAACATAAACAGGAATCATAATTATAGAAGGAACAACAAAAGAAATGATGAAAGTCTAAAGGAAGAAATGAAAGAGCTGATAGAAGAATTTAAGGAAATATTTGTAAAAGCAAAAGAAGCTGGAAGCTCTCACATATTTTAGGAAGAAGCTCATCCTAATGTATCTAACAAGATAGTAAAATCACTTATTGCTTATGGCTCATTCAACTAGAATTAAACATTCTCAATGAAATAGAGCATTACTTATTGATAACTGATGTTAGAAAGAATATCATAGGTTGTGTAGTTAATAGTATGTACTAGACATTGAGAAAATTCTACAGCTAAGTGTGCATTGCTTAATATGATCAGAATAAGGATATATAAAAAGAATAAACTCTCTATTACATAGAGACAATATATAGAACTAGTGGTAGATATGCATTTAATGTGAAGTATAGATTGTGAAAGATTTAAAGGACATGAATTAATTTGCAAACATCATTTTTTTGTGAAAAATCTTTAATGTGAGATTGAAGCAAGAATTGAAGTGTTAAAGAGGTCTGTAGACACAAAAATTTGTTAGAAACCCTAATACATGAAGTTAAGGTATTTTCTAATTTTGTTAAGCATATCTTTCAGAAATGGAAAGCAAGAATTTTTTATGTCAAAAATAGACCTAGATACAATTTCAAGAAACACCCATTTGTCTCTTTGCTTGATGACCCTATTGGAGCATTTTCACATGTTTCAGAAAATGTTCTTCATGTCAAAGATATAAGAGGTTATATTCATTGCAAAATTGAAAGCATAAGAGATACAAAGATTCATAAGGAATTGGAGAAAACGTGCAAAAATTATTTGTCACTAAAACCATAACATGGATACCTAGAACAACTTAATGTACTTAAGCATATGTTCTATATGGACTTCGACAATCATGAATGGAGAAGGATAATTTTGAGTAGAGTACATGATGATCTTCCATGGCTAGAAGATTCTATCATATGTATTGATAATGACCTAATTCACAAGGTTACATGTTTAAACAATGAAGGATGCAATCTAGTGAACATAAAGAATGTGTGCAAGATAGTTGAAACAAATCTCAACAGATATTTTCATGGTAGAAATATGAAAGTTAACAACTTTCAAGATGATAGAGTGAGACTGATTAGCAAAATTTTGGGATACAAGTTCAACCATGGATCTAGGATAGATTCATTCCCTGCAAGATTTCTTCATGTAGGTTACCTAGCAGTTAAGGGTGAAGAGGTTAACCTATGTGATATTATTCGAACACAAATATTGGATAATATATCAAGAATCAAGAAGTCTAGGGGTGTGGTATTTAGGTTTGAATCCCTATTGACTCATATATGCTTCTACAAAATAAAGAAGTTTCTTGGTATCATAAATTGGGATGGAAGTGAGTGCATAATGCAAATTATCACTCATGCATACAAAAGTAGACTAGAATTAGTGAGAGATAATGATATTAATAGAATGATGAAATATTTCCAAGTTGAAATGAAGAAAAGGTATAGGATACCTCCTACGCTAGTGGAAAAATATAAGGATGAACTATTCTTCATGGTAGAAATAGATTTCACATGTAAGGAGGTAGTAGTTCCTTGAGTTAAGATCATAGAACCTATGGGTTACAAAATGAGTGAGGAATTGATTAAAGGATATGTGTAGATAATCTTTCACTCATAAGTTGATTTAGAATGTCCTAGATGGGGGATATATATTGAGAAGATGAGAGAAGTTAAGACAAATTAGATAATCAAGGACTCAAAGAAAAATGTGGAAAAGGTGATTGATTCCATTTTAAAGGAATATGGAATGTTTACAAAGGAATTTGATGAGGTAAAAGGGATACCATGGAAATGAAGGCTAGTGGTCAATCTAAAATATTGAACCATACACCTATTACAATGGCCAGACCTACTAAAGAGGTCAGAGTTGCCCAAACAAGTGTACAAGCACCTACTATGCCATATGCAATAGTTTCACAGTAGCAACCTCCAAAGAGTCTAGTGAAGATTGAGGAAGCACCAGAACCAAGAAAGTATACAATGCTTGAAAAGACCAAAACCCCTCCTAAGAAGAGATTCAAGTAGACTACAAGTGGTCCAAGCAAGAAAAGAAGAACTTTGTAGATTAGTTCCTCTGAATCTGAAGAAGAAACTAGTGATAGACCAATAGAGCCAGGTGATTAGGAAGTAAATACCTTAGCATGAGGAAAGGCATGGAAAACCAAGGTAGAGAATCTTAACATGTAAATTATTAATGATAATAATTTTGAACAATTGAATAAATACTATGATTTGTATAATAATATGGATAGGAGATAGTTAGAGAATGTTGTAGTTAGAAATATGATCCTAAAAGATAAAAGGTTTGATAGCATAAGAGGACAAATACCTGAAGATTTGTACAATGGACTTTTAAATAGAAAAAGTAGAGTTATTGGGGAAGATAACACAATAAGGATTAATATGGTGAAAAAGCTATGTATTGTAAATAATGAGGAAGAAATAACTAAAATTTTGAAAGGAATAGCACCATTTTTGAGAAATAAAAGGAGATCCATTCTCCTCATGGGAGGAAATTATGAAGAAGTAAATGTAGAAACTCAAAAGGCTATAGTCTCATACATGTTTTCTATGCCAAAGAAGAGTGCACAATCGAAAAAGGCAAGCCTTATGTCAAAAAGGAATGTGCAGCCAAAGAAGGCAAGCCTTTTGCCTAAGGAGTCCAAGGAGTGTGTACAAACAGAGGAAACAAGTCCTACTATAGTTAGTCCACCTCACAATTTTGAGCAACCATCTGAACCACCTATTCCAAATGTTTCACCACATATTGTTGGCATTATGATACATTTTTGTCATTAGTTACAACACTTATTGGATTTTGAATGCTTACCGAGCTCTCACCGGACATTCCTTTGTAAGCCAAGCTTTACCTAGTTCTCAGTGTTTACCGAGTGATCGAGGTGAACAAAGAAGTCAGTGTTTACCGAGTGATCGAGGTGAACAAAGCAGCTAGTGTTTACCGAGTGTTCGAGGTAAAGAAAGGAATCAGTTTTGACCGAGTGAAGATGTACTTAGTATTGACCGAGAACTTCATGATAACCGAGCTCCTGAGGTTATCAAGGAAATTAATTTTACTGAGCTCAAACGGTTATCAAGGAAACTAACTATCACCGAGTCACAAGGTTCTATCGAGTGTTTCCTTTGATCACCGAGCTACAATTCAGATAGAAGTGTTCACCAAGTGACATCTCTTCTACCGAGTCTCCAGTGGTTACCGAGTTTAGAACTACTCGAAGTGTTTCGGATGGACCGTGCCTTCACTTCTACCGAGTGCATGACGATGCCGAGTAACGCAGTGGATGCCGAGTATCAGAAGGACACCGAGTCAGTTCAGTGAACCCGAGTTTTTACCTTGGGCCGACTTTGTATAGAGATTTGCACTTTTTGTTTTGGCTGACCTTGCATGTATTGTTTATTTGGATGGTATATATATGCAATGTATTGTATCATTCAAATGTAATGGTAATGAATGAAAATGTGAAAGTGTGAAAGAAATACATGTGTGCAAAAGTATGTGTGCTGAGTTGTGAAGGTATTTAGCAAGGTCAAGTTTTGGAGCAGAAAAGTTTTATCTATCACATCAAGGTGAATTAGAGCATAGCGGATCTTATCAGCAATCAGTTGTAATCAGATCCACTGTTTCATTCTAACAGGTGAATCAATTTTTGTAAATCCTTTAACAAGGTAGACTTAACAGTCTTTTGTAAATCTCCTAACAGAGTGCATACTTTATTGTATGTTTGTAAATCCTCTAACAAGGTGGATCTAGCAATCCTTTGTGCTCCTAACAGGGCAGATCACCAAAAGTGGTCATTGTAAGCCTTAACCGGCCAACTTCATACTGCAGCAATGAAGCTTTGTGGGTTTCATCCCCACCCCAGTTTTACTTTCTATTTGGAAGGTTTCTGGGTCACCAAATCTGTGTGTTCAAGTGTTGCAAATGATTTTGTTTCATGCTTACAGTAGGTTACTTGGATGAATGGTGAATATATCAGTATGCAGTTTTATTGTTTGAAATTTTAAGAGTTACTGATTCACCCCTCCCCTCTCAGTAACTTGTCATATCTTGAATATTTCCAACACATATTACCATTGGCAATGAATCTATGCAAGTGGATAACAACAATGTGACAATTGATAGATCTGAAGACACATTTAAGGATTTTAGTTTGAACATTGTTGGAAATATTGTGGATTACAATAGATCATCTCATGAAGAAGAAGATCAGGAGCCAAAGGAAGAATATGCACCTTCTGGAAAGAAAGGTGAATCTAGAATTGAAGTAGCTACTTCGAATGTGCCCTTAGCAATAGTAGTTGCAACACCCACTACACCTCCTTCACAAGTAGTAGTGGCCTTAGCAACAATAATAGAGTTAGATGAAGAAGATGAAGCGCAAAACTTCATATCTTCTTTGAATAAATTTCTTGAAAAGAAGAAATCAGTCAAATCTATTGAAAAGACTTTAACTTTAGTTTTGGATAGATTGGAAAAGATAGTAAGCCCAGTTCACACACCTGCAGATATTCAACAGAGAGTAACAATTTTGTTTAAAGCTTTTGATAATGAGTTTACAACACTCACCAATGTGGCTACAATTCAAGCACAAATAGAGCATGATGGTAAAATTCTTAATACCATGTGTACAAATATAATAAATGATATAGAAACTTTGAAAGTATGTATTAAGGCATTGAGATAGAGAATAGAAGAGGGGAAATAGACTTATGCTAAGTGCAATTTGTGATGCAGGAGCATCCAGAGGTATAAGGGCAATCCTATGTCACCCAAAAAAAGTACTTAGACTTAGTTTCTGTTTCATGTGTTTTCATTTTTGGATACCCATTTGGGTTAAATAAAGGTTCCAACTCCCACAGTTTCACTATTAGTGTTTTGCGTTAGAGTTTTTAATCACCTTGGGATAAGTGTAAATGCATAAAAAATAGGAGTATGTAATTGAGCCATTATTTTGGTGAACTAGAAGGTATAAATTGGTTGGATGTTGTAATTTTAATTTAGAGCATTCCAGAAAAGGAATCAAGACAAAAAGCCCCACGGTTTGAAAGTTATTGCAATTTTTCAATTTTTGGAGACATCCTAAGAGTGCTTCAAAGTCAAGTTCAAGGCATTAAATGACCTTGTATAGGGCCAAAAAATGGGAGACGAGTGAAGCTGGTCCATAGGGCTATAGAGTGCTCTGAGAGCTTTTTGAAAATGTAAACGGTTCGTCAATCGGAGCTACGATTCAAAAGTTATGCCTTTCAAAAGTTTGGTTACCATTTCTTTATTCTTCTAATTTTGTGCTGACTTCTAATGTGACTTCTAGAGCCTTCTATTTGGTTGGTGGATGCCAACTAGCACTTTCTAGAATGTATTCCTAATCCTTAACCCTTTAGAGTCTATTTAGGAACATTTTTGGCATTGTAATAGGCAGTTCGGAGTGGAGTTTGAGAGGAGGTACTGGAAAAAGAAATTATCTCCAGATTTATGCTATTGTAAGTCCTTAGGTCATGGTTTGAAGTCTATTTTATTTGTACTGAATTTATTAGCATATTTTCACAATTAATAAAATTTTCCATTTCCCATTGTGTCCATTTTGTGCTTGGGTCTTGTCCCCATCAAGTGGTATCAGAGCAAGTTTTTCTGAGTGTGTAGACAGAGCATCGACTGTGAGGCAATTTGCACCAGGACTATGTGGTTGTGGGTTTGAGTTAAGAAGATGCTTGCATGAAGAGAGCATGGCGAAAGGGCCAAAGCTATTATTCCTAAGGAGGTTAGAGCCCTCCAAAGGTAGGTTCAAGCATTGCAGAAGGAGCTCTGTAGGGGAACAAATGTTGCTGTAGGTGACGGAAGTGAGGATGACAATGAAGAAGAAGAAATTGGACTAGAAGGGGAATTTGATGGGAAAGTTTTGAATTAGGTAGAGAAAAGGCTTTTTAGGGCCATTAGTAAGTTTGGGAAAAGACCTACAATTGATGTGAGTGTATTTTCAAGAAATCTGAAACCAGATGAGTTGATCGACTAGATTAATGAACTGGAAGAGTACTTTGAGTATGAGGATATCAGGGATCTAGATAGGGTTAAGTTTGCAAAGACCAAACTAAAAGACCATGACAAAATTTGGTGGTAAGAGGTTCAATTGGAAAGAAATAGAAGAGGAAAGGATAAGATCACAAGGTGGGATCACATGGTGGACAAACTAAAAAAGTAGTTCATTCCTGTTGACTACGAGCTTGATTTGTTTAAGAAGATGCATCGGTTAAAGCAAGCAGGAAAATCAGTCCAGGAATATACAGATGAGTTTTCCTAACTTCTAATTAGAGTAGGGCATGCAAAAGAAAATAAAGAGAAGGTTGCTCATTATATCAGTGGGTTTCAACCTAGCATCCAGGAGGAATTAAGTCTAGTAAGAATGACCAACGTTGAAGAGGCATACTAGTTTTCCTTACGAGTTGAAGAGAAGCTAAATAAGAGGTTTGAAGGGAGACAAAAAAGGCATGGTCAAGGAGGAAGGGGTAGTGGTAGGTCATCTGGAGGCCAAAATGAAACCCAAAAGAAAAATGAAGATGTGGGTACTAGCAGGAACCAGAGGAATGAGGGTTTCAACCGCTCCTGTGATCAAGACTTTGGAAATCAAAGAGGAAGAGATAGAGGACATAGACAAGGAAGAGGAGGCTTCCATGGTACCTATTTTCATTGCAATGAAGAAGGTCATCGTGCCTTTGAATGGCCTCAACAAAAAGGAAGGATAGATAGGAGAGTTGACGGTCAAGCTAGGGTTGCTCATGTGGATGAGGATGCACAATCATCTCATTTAGAGGATGCAAAAAGAGGGGAGACTTTAGTAAATGAAAGGGTCCTACTAAGTGGTGAGATTGAACTAGGACAAAGGAGGAGTTTATTCCGTACCAGGTGCAAGTGTGAGGATAAATGTTGTGATGTGATCATTGATGGTGGTAGCACTGAAAACTTGGTATCAGAGGAGATGGTCTCTAAGATAAAGCTCAAGAGGGAGAAACACCCCCAGTCCTATCGAATTGCTTGGGTGAAAGATGATCATAAGGTCCTGGTAAGTGAACAATGTTTAGTGAAATTCAAAATTGGGAGTTACCATGATGAATTTCTCTGTGATGTTATTCCAATGGATGTTTTCCTTTTATTGTTGGGTAGACCATGGTAGTTTGATAGGCATGCAGTACATGATGGTCATGCAAACACATACTCTGTAACAAAGGATGGAGTTCGCCACAAATTGAAGCCCATGAAAAAGGAAGGTGAAAAGGTATGTAGCACTACTAAGATTTGTCTTGTTGATGGAAGGAAGTTTTTAGATGGCATGAAACATCAGCATATGTGCTATGCTTTGATCCCTAGGAAAGATAAAGAAGGTAGTAGTGAAATACCACTTGAAGTTTCAAATTTACTAGGTAAGTTTGGAGATATCATCTCTGATAATGTTCTAGAAGGATTTCCATCGGTAAGGAAAATTAGTCATTAGATAGATTTAATCCCAAGAGCTAGTTTTCCTAACAAGGTTGCTCACAGGATGACTCCTACTGAAACTAGAGAGCTAAATAGATAGGTTTAGGAGCTATTGAGGAAGGGCTTGATTTAGGAGAGCCTGATTCCATGTGCAGTACTTGCAGTAATGGCACCAAAAAAGGATGGAGAGTGGAGGATGTGTATAGACTCTTGAGCTATAAATAGGAGAACCATCAAGTATTGGTTTCCTTTGCCAAGAATGGATGATCTTATGGACTGCTTGAGTGGAGCTCAGTACTTCACAAAGATAGATCTCAAGAGTGGCTATCATCAAATATGGATATGAGAAGGAGATGAATGGAAAAATTCATTCAAGATCAAGGACAATCTTTATGAGTGGTTAGTTATGCCCTTTGGATTGACGAATGCCCCAAGCACCTTCATGTGGCTTATGAATGAGGTACTTAAGAAGTTCTTGAGAAAATTTGTTATTGTCTATTTGGATGACATTTTAATTTTCAGCAAGACTTTGGAAGAACATTTATTGCATATTTGTAGTGTCCTTGAAAGGTTAAGGGAAGAGAAACTATTAATTAATCTGAAGAAGTGTATCTTTGGAAAAAGGGAGTTAGTCTACTTGGGGTTTGTTATATCACCTGAAAGTCTCAAAATGGATCTAGAGAAGGTAAAAGCCATCTTGGAATGGCATACTCCAAGGTCTGCTACTGAGGTAAGATCATTTCTTGGTCTGGTTATTTTTTACAGGAAGTTTATTAAGAATTTTAGAGCCATATGTGCACCCTTGACTGACACAATAAGATGGGATAGAAAAGAGTTCAAATGGACTGCAGTAGCTACGAGAAGTTTTGAATTGCTGAAGAAGAAGGTGACAGAACAGCCTGTGTTGGCACTTTCAAATTTTAGAAAGGTGTTCCAGGTGGATTGTGATGCTAGTGGCAGTGCTATTGGAGCTGTATTAAGCCAAGTAGGTAAGCCTATTGCATATTTTAGTGAAAAATTGAATGATGCAAAAAATAAATATTCTGTTTATGATCAAGAGTTCTATGCAATAGTTTAGGTCTTAAAGAAATGGAGGCATTATTTATTGCCAAAGGAATTTTTTTTAGATACTAATCACTAGGTATTATAGTACCTAAATAGCAAAGGTAAATTGAATCAGAGGCATATGAAGTGGGTAGAGTTCTTGCAGAGCTATAAATTCGTGTTGAAGCATAGAAGTGAAAAATTTAATAGGGTTGCATATGCACTAAGTAGGACACAGTTGTTTCTTATAGTAATGCAGGTTGAAGTAGTTGGGTTTGATGAACTCAAGAATCTATACCCTCAAGATCCTAATTTTGCTAAAGCATGAAAAGCTTGTAAAGAGCCTGTTGTTGTAGATAGAACTAAGTGGTTAGACTATCTGATTCATGATGGTATGTTATTCAAGGGTAGTCAATTATGCATGGTAGGACATTATGTTCAAGATAAGACCATTTCCTTTATTAGAAAACATTATTTTTGGCCTCAAGTTTCATAGGATGTGAAGAAGTTTGTACAGAGTTGTCAGATTTGTCAAGTGGCCAAGGGATTTAGTCACAATACTAGACTATAACAGCCATTGCTTGTTCCATCAAAGCCATGGGAGGACATAAGTATGGATTTTGTTCTTGGATTGCTGAGGACACAAAGGGGTAATGACTCAGTATTTGTGGTGATTGATAGGTTCTCCAAAATGGCACATTTCATTCCATGCCACAAAACTCATGATGCTATCCATATTGCAAACTTATTTCTTAGAGAGGTGGTAAGACTACATGGTCTTCCAAGGAGTATAGTTTCTGATAGAGATGCTAAATTTGTGGGGTATTTCTGGAGAACATTGTGGAAGAAGTTGAGAACAGACTTGAAATTCAGTTCCACACATCACCCACAGACTAACGACCAAATAAAAGTGGTAAACAGAAGTTTGGGCAATTTGCTAAGATGTTTAGTTGGGGATAAGCCCAAGGGGTGGGATTTGATTCTACCACAAGCAGAGTTTTCTTACAATAACTCTATAAATAGGAGTAATAGTAGATCACCATTCCAAATTGTATATGGAAGTAGCCCAAGGACTGCACCAAAATTGAGGAAGATAGAGCAAGGGGAGAGGACAAGTGCTGAAGCTAAAGAATTTGTTGAACATATCAAGCGCGTACATGAGGAGGTCCAGGTACACATTACCAAGATGAACCAGTAGTATAAAGCTAGGGCTGATCAAAGGAGAAGACATAAGGAGTTCTAAGTAGGGGATTTAGTCATGGTACACTTAAGAAAAGAAAGATTTATAGCCAGTACTTACAACAAGTTGAAAATGAAGAAATTTTGCCACTACAAAATTTTGAAAAAACATGACTCAGGAAATGCATATGAAGTAGAGTTGCTAGATGGAATTCACATTTCTCCTATTTTCAACATTGCAGACTTAACAGAGTATCATGATGATGGTGCAGATGACGAGCTAATGTTAGAGCCATGTCCAATTCCTACTTCTAAGAAGGAGATAGAGGAGATTCTAGATAGTTATGTGGGTAGGAGTACCAGAAATAGGCAGTATGAAGAGTATCTGGTCAAGTGGAAAGGATGACTGATAGAGGACTCAACTTGGATATCAACAGCTAAGGTTTCCCATTTGGGATTTCCTCTACCATTCATAAAGTGACAAGGTCACTTTTCAATCTACCCTGGGTGTCTGGTGCAGGAGCATCCAGAGGTATAAGGGCAAGTGTCACCCAAAAAATGTACTTAGACTTAGTTTCTATTTCATGTGTTTTCATTTTTGGATACCTATTTGGGTTAAATAAAGGTTCCAACTCTCACAGTTCCACTATTAGTGTTCTGGGTTAGAGTTTTTAATCACCTTGGGATATGTGTAAATGCCAAAAAAATAGGAGTATGTAATTGAGTATGCAAAACTAGAAGGTGTAAATTGGTTGGATGATTTTAATTGTAATTTAGAGCATTCCAAAAAAGGAATCAGGTCAAAAGGCCCCACGATTTGAAAGTTATCGCAATTTTTCAATTTTTGGAGACATCCTAAGAGTTCTTCAAAGTTAGGTTCAGAGCATTAAATGGGGGATGAGCAAATCTGGTCCATAGGCCTATAGAGTGCTTCAAGATCTTTTTAGAAATGTAAATGATTCATCAATCAAAGCTACGGTTCAAAAGTTATGCCTTTCAAAAGTTCGGTTACCATTTCTTTATTCTTCTAATTTTGTGCTGACTTTTAATGCGACTTCTAGAGCCTTCTATTTGGTCGGTGGATGCCAACTAGCACTTTCTAGAATGTATTCCTAATCCTTAACCCTTCGAGGTCTATTTAAGAACATTTTTGGTATTATAAAAGCCAGCTGAGAGTGGAGTTTGAGAGGAGGTATTGGGAGAAGAAATTATCTCCAGATTTATGCTATTGTAAGCCCTTAGGGCATGGTTTGAAGTCTATTTTATTTGTACTAAATATATTAGCATATTTTCATAGTTAATAAAATTTTTCCTTTCCCATTGTATCCATTTTGTGCTTGGGTCTTGTTCCCATCGATTTGGCATACATCCATCTTCAAAGTTTTGATGAGAAAATCAAAGAAAAGGTAACTAAGCTTCAGATGCTCACTAATAAATTTCTGAAATAGAATCAAAAGTTAGAAACCATTGAGCATACAATGCAAGTACTTCATAACAGCATCAAAGATACTCAAGTAGAAAAAGAGAAAGTTCTAAAAAGATTCACTATTTTGAGATCACTTATTCCCATATATTACATTGCTAGAAAATTAGTTGGAGGAATGCTTGGTAGCAAAGTCCTCATATGAAAAGTTTGTGGCTATATATTTGAATGTAGAAAAGTTAGACACATATGATTTATGTTCACTAATTAGTGTCTAATGCACTAAAAGATAATTGGAAGAAACACCTTGTGTAGTTGAAGAATGATTTGAGTGATTGTTTCTCCAAGTTTTGATGCAACTACTAGTTTTTGACATTTCTTTCTCTTTTCCTTTTATTAGCACCTTTGTCATTGATGTCAAAGGGGGAGAAATATGAAAAATTGTAATTGTAAGGGGGAGAAATAAGAAAAAGTGAAATTGATAGTTACATTTTGAAGTATAGTAGTAAGTTTTACTTCAAGAAAACTTTGTAATTAGAGTTATAAGGGATGTAATCCTTTTAAAGCATAAACACTATTTTTTTACTGTGTTATGGTTATTTACTTTGATTGGTATGACAACATGTTTGGGATTTTGCCAATTTTCCCATAACGTTGCAATCAATGCAAAAGGGGGAGATTGTTGGCAATATGACCAATCAATCAGATAAGGTGAGTTATGTGGTTGTCATTTATGACAACATTTGTTTTATAGTTTAGTTATGTTTACTTGTGAAATAAAAATTGTCTAAGTATTAGATAGTGTTATAGTAGCATGACAAGATTTGATGATAGTGGAATATTCTCTTAGAATATTCTCTTGCATAGTTAACCAAAGATGCATGATGTCATCCTAATGATGCATACCAATGTGCATGTCTACATGATCAACTGAGTTCAAGTTATGAAGGAATTAGTGATGTAGTGATGTTACAATGTAGAATAGAGCATGTTAGCAGAATGAGTTAAATGACTTGAATAAACGTTTTAATTATTAATTCTTTATGAGCCAACTCTAAGGATGATATGTGATTCGAATAAGAAAGAATTATTGATATTCTTGGAATAAATAAAGAACTACATTTGCAAAGTTAGTGTATAGTATGAATGAAAAAAATGCCATGCAAAGTAACGACATGTGATGTGAGATATGATGCAATTTGATATATGCACAATTACCCTTTGTGTGAAGAATTGACAATCGAAAGAATTGTGAAGTATAGCAAGTAATCCAATTATGCACAGTTACTAACATTCAGAAGATTTCTAAAGTACAAGTGATCTAGTTTTATATGTATATCTATTCTCTTGAGGAACTTATTCAAGTATAGTTGCATGTTAGAGTAGTGGGCTCTTCTTGCACACATTTGTATATGATCTACCAACTCCTAACAAGGTTGAGGCTTCTAGCAAGGCCTAGTCTCCTAATAGGGGCTCGAGACACTATACATTTTTCATAGACTCCTAACAGGGTCAATATCCTTAACCAGATTCTTTATATAGTGAATCATCTTATGGGTTCCATTCTCACCAAGGTTTTCCCTTGGCCAAGGTTTCCTTAGTTAACAAAATATGATGCTATGAGTTCTTTTCATGTATGGTTATTCTTATTGTTTAGAACTATTGGTTATCTTTCTTATGCTTATGGAAAAGTAATTAATAATATTTAATTGCAGGTAAAAATATTGAAAATATTGATTCACCCCCCCCTCCCCCCTCTCAGTATTATCTATTTCTAACATGTAGCCTCACCACCTCTTTGAAAAAAAAATTTAAAATATGCACTACATCATGAGTCTTATGGCATGGAATGAAATGTGCCATCTTAGAGAACCTATCAACAACCACAAATACTAAGTTATTACCCCTTTGTGTCCTTGGAAATCCAAGAATAAAATCCATACTTATGTCCTCCCAAGGCTTTGATGGAACAAGCAATGGTTGATAGAGTCTAGTATTGTGACTAAATCCTTTGGCTATTTGACATACTTGACAACTCTACATGACTTTTTCAGATCTTGTGACAATTGAGGCCAACAATAATGCTTTTTAATAATGGCAATGGTCTTATCTCAACCAAAATTTCATGTCATCCCTCCACTATGCTTCTCCTTGATCAAGTTCTCCCTCGTGGAACTCCTTGGTATACACAATTGACTTCCATTGAACAACATACCATCTTGAATCATGTAATCTAGCCACCTAGTCTTGTCTAGAGTAACAAGTTCTTTACAAGCCTTCCAAGCCTCTACAAAGTTAGGATCCTCAGGGTACAGATTCTTGAGTTCATCAAACCCAACCACTTCAACTTGTATTATTTCTAGCAAAAATTGTCTCCTACACAATGCATCTACAACCCTATTAGACCTTTTGCTTCTATGTTTCAATACAAATTTATAGCTTTGCATGAACTCTACCCATTTCAAATATATCTAATTCAATTAACCTTGGCTATTTAGGTACTAGAATGCATGGTGATCAGTATACAAAACATATTCTTTTTGCAAAAAATAATTCCTCCATTTCTTTAAGGCCTAAACTATTGCATAGAACTCTTGATCATAAATAGAATATTTCTTCTTTTTATCATTCAATTTTTTATTAAAATAGGCAATAGGTTTACCTTCTTGGCTCAACACAACCCCAATAACACTGCCACTAGCATCACAATCCACCTAGAACACTTTGTTGAAATCAAGAAGTACCAACATAGGTTTCTCTATCACCTTCTTCTTTAGCAATTCAAAACTCATTGCAGCTCATGTAGTCCAGTTGAACTCTTTTTTATCCCCCCTCATTGTTTCAGTTAGGGGTGCACATATAATTCTGAAATTCCAAATGAAATTGTTGTAAAAATTGGCCAAACCATGGAATGACCTCACCTTAGTGGTAGACCTTGGAGTAGGCCATTCCACGATGACCTTCACCTTCTCTAGCTCTATTTTGAGACCTTCAGCTAATACAATAAACCCAAAATAGACTAACTCCCTTTTGACAAAGCTACACTTCTTCAAATTAATCAACAATTTCTCTTCCCTCAACTTTTCAAGGACACTATGAATGTGTAATAACGGTTCATCCAAAAATTTATTGAAAATCAAAATATCATCTAGATAGACAATAAAAAATTGTCCCAAAAATTTTTTTAGTACCTCATTCATAAGCTGCCACATGAAGGTGCTTGGTGCATTGGCCATTCCAAAGGGTATGACTAACCACTCATATAAACCCTCCTTGGTCTTGAATTTAGTCTTTCACTCATCTCCCTCTTGTATCTATATCTAGAAATAGCCACTCTTGAGATCTATCTTTGTGAAGTATTGAGCTCCACTTAATCAATCCATAAGATCATCCATCCTTGGAAAAGGAAATTGGTACTTAATGGTTATTTTATTTATAGCTCAAGAGTTTGTACACATTCTTGACTCTCCATCCTTCTTTGGTGCTAGCACTGCAGGTACTACACATGGACTCAGGATCTCTTGAATTAAACCTTTCCTCAACAACTCTTAAACTTTTCTATTTAGCTCCTCAGTCTTAGTAAGAGTCATACTATGAGTAGACTTTTTAGGAAAAATAGCTCCAATGACTAAATCTATTTGATGATTTATTTTCCTGATTGGTAGTAGCCCTTCTAGCACATTATCATAGATGATATCTCCATACTCACTTAATAGACCTGAAACTTCAAGTGGAACTTCATTACTACCTTCCTTATCCTTTCTAGGAATTAAAGCATAACACATATGCTGATGCTTCATGTCATCCAAATTTTTTTTTCATCAACAAGACATACCCTAGCACTATTGCATAACTTTCACCCTTCTTTATCAAGAGCTTCAATTTGTGGAAAACTCCATCCTTTGTCAGAGAGTATGTATTTACATGACCATCATGTATATAATGCCTATCAAACTGCCATGACCTTCCCAATAATAAATGGTAGACATCCATTTGGATGATTTCATAGAGATCCTCATCATGGTAACTCCCAATCTTGAACTTACCAAACATTACTCCACTAGCTAGGGCCTTGTGATCATCCTATATCCAAGCAATCTGACAGGGTTGGGGTGTTTCTCCATCTTGAGCTCTAGCTTTGAGACCATCTCCTCTAACAATAAGTTGTAAGTGCTTCCACCATCAATAATCACATCACAACATTTACCCTCACACTTGCACCTAGAATGAAATAAAATCCTCTTCTGTCGAGGTTTAATCTCACTACTTAGTAACACCCTTTCATTTACTAGAACCTATCCTCTTTTTGCATCCTCTAAATGTGATGATTATGAATCATCATCTACATGAGCAACCCTTTCTTGACCATTAGCTCTCCTATCTATCCTTTCTTGGCATTGAGGGCATTTGTAGGCACAATGACCTTCTTCATTGCAATGAAAATAGGTACCATGGAAGCCTCCTTTTCTTGAACCTTACCCACATCCTCTACCTCATCCTCTTTGATCTCCAAAGTTTTAATCATGGGAGTGGTTGAAACCCTCATTCATCTGGTTCTGGCTAGTACCCACATCTTCATTTTTCTTCCAGTTCTCATTTCAACCTCTAAATGACATGCCACCACCTCGTCCTCCTCGACTATGCCCTCTTTTACTTCCATCAAAATTTTTTTTTCTTCTCCTCAAATTTCAAGGCAAATTGTATGCCTCTTCAATGATAGTCATTCTAACTAGACTTAACTCCTCCTGAATGCTAGGCCTTAACCCATTAAGGCAATGGGAAACCTTCTCCTTGTTTGCTTTCACATGCCCTACCCTAATAAAGACTCAGTAAAATTCCTCTATTTATTCTTGGATATATTTCCCTACTTGCTTTAACCCTTGCATCTTCTTAACAAATTAAGCTTGTAATAAATAGGAATGAACCATTTTTTTAGTTTGTCCACTATGCAATCCCATCTTGTGATTTTTTCCTTTCCTCTTCTATTTCTTTCCTACTGGACCTCTTGCCACCAAATTTTGGCATGGCCTTTCATTTTGGCCTTTGAAAAATTAACCCTATTAGGGTCCCTAATATCCTCATACTCAAAATATTGCTCTAGCTCATTGATCTAATTGATCAACTCATCCTGATTTAGATTTCCAAAAAACATGCTAACATCAATTTTAGGTCATTTTCCTAGCTTGTTAATGGCCCTAAAAAGCTTCTCCTCCCCCTATTTTACGACTTCTCCATCTCATTCCCCTTACTACACAATATTTCCTTCTTCTTCATTTTCCTCCTTAGTTTTGTCACCTATGCCAATATTCATCCCTCTATTGATCTCCTCTTACAATGCCTAAACTTGTCTTTGGAGGGCTCTAACCTCAGGAGGAACAACTCTGGCCCTTCCACCATGCTCTCTTTATAGAGGCATCTTCTCACTATATCAAATCCCACAACCATAAGGTCTTGGTGCAAACTACCTCACAATCCACACTCTATCTACACACTTAGGAAAACCCACTCTAATACCACTTGATGAGGGTATGCTCTAATGCCACTTGATGAGGGTATGCTTTGATACCACTTGATGAGGGTACAACCCAAGACAAAATGAACACAATAGGAAAAGGGGAATATTATTATCAAAAGTGATATGCTATTATCTTCAGTACAAAAAAAATAGACTCTATGAAATGCCCTATGAGCTTACAATGTTATCAAATTCTGGAGAGAACCCTTCTCATAGTACCTTCTCCCAAACTCCACCAAAACTACATTTAAATGCCAAAAATATTCTTAAGTAACCCAAATTAGGTTTAGAGTTTGGAAATTTTTTTAGAATATTCCATTTGGAAACCACTGCCAAAATAGAAGGTTCTAGAAAACTCATCAAAAGTTGGTGTAAAGTTAGAAGAATCCAAAAATGGTAGTCCAACTTCAAGGAGGCATAACATTTGATCCGAGACTTTGATTAATAAACTGTTTACATTTTCAAAAATCTCTCCAAGCATTCTATATCCCTATGGACCAAATGTTCTTGTCCCCAATGTTTTTGGCCTACACAAGGTCATTTAGTGCCTCAAATCTAACTTTGAAATACTCTTAGGGGGTCTCTAAGCAACTTAAAGCTACAATAACTTTCAAATTGTAAAGCCTTTTGACCTAATTCTTTTTCTAGAGTACTTTAAATTATAGGTACAATCATTCCTAAAAATTAAACTCTCTAACTCATCATACTTATGGCTCAATTACAAAATAACCTATTTTCTACATTAGTACGTATCCCAAGGTGCTCAAAAACTCTAACCCAAAAAACCAATAGTGGAACTATGAGAGTTAGAATATCTATTTGACCCAAATGCGTATCTAGAAATGAAAACACATTAAATAGAAACTAACACTAAGAATATTTTTTGGGCAATACAAGATTTCTCTTACACCAGTAGATGTTCCCGCGTCATCTAAAATCCTAAACCTCTTGGATTTATTTCAGATTTTATTAAGATTTGGATAAAGATTTGTTTTCTCATTTTCGGTGGAGTTGAGGGAAAATTCATTTGTTATTATCCTTAAGGAATTGATGTATATATTTATTTTCTTGTGAATGAAAATCTATCATTTTCATTTTAAGATTTTCATGTCTTTTTGTGTGCATGAAGTTATTCCTTCTATCTTTTATCTTCTTCTCCAAGTTGTATGTGCATGATTTCATTTACTTACATATGCAGTCGGGTGTAAAATATCATTCTCAAAAGAAAGGTAAGATCACTAGTTTCCTCAGATCTAAATGAAAGATAAAACCCCACCACCATGCATTCCATGTACCTCCATATGGCTACCCTATGATTGAATTTCTCCCATATTCTTGTCAGATAGAGTATCACTTTTTGCACTTATTAAAACATAGTATTCCCAATGTGTTACTCATTTTTTATTCTCACTCACCTAACTCAAAGATTTCTGGTCATACATGCAATTGACCCTAAAAAATGTTTTTGGTTTTTTCTAGTCACTTTTTAGCCATTTTGAGCTTAACCCATTTTCTCATTCACTTTCCACAATCATCCCACACTCTTTCCATATTCATATTGTGCCCAATGGACCCATATATACTTGAAAGAAAATATGTTATTTTATCTAGAAACTCAATAACAACAACATGCAAAGAAGTAAGAGGAACATTAAGAAAGAATGATCAAATAATGAAGCTTACAATGAGATGAAGGAGTGATTAAATGCATAAAAAGTTTTCAAAACAATTTTTTTTTTCAAGAGACAATCACTATTACACTATAGAGTAAGAAAGGATGTAAGTTCATGTGGTAGTTCAAGAGCTTCCACCAAACTTGAATACATCAACTGTTAAGCATCTTATAGAAACATGAAGATAGAAAAAATAGGATATAATAAAACTCATGTCTTGTCAAACACTTGGATTATATTTATCACATGTAATGAGGGATTGAGATCCCCTTAAATAGAATCCAAGAATAGATCAACAGTCAAGATCAACCTTGATGAATGGTTAAGATCAGATAGGAGATTTAGTTAAGATAGAAGCTTCCTCATGTAGGTGAAGTTAACTGTTCTAGATCTGATTGTGATGAGTAGTTAACTAAACTCTTCATAAGTATGAGAGCAAGTTAACTGGATTGATTCTAATTCAAGAAGTAGTCCACTCAAAGTTTCCATTTAGAACTGAAGAGAGAATTTGGGAAAGATATTCAATTTAATAAAATGAGATATGACCTCATAAATACCTTTTTCATTTAATTGAATAATTACATTCAATTAATTAAAATAAGCATAGTTATTAAATTAAATATTTTTAATTCCTTAGTACATTAGCCTTAGGAGATAATTTAATTTATTTAAACTATAAATACTTTAAATTAAATCAAATCTTAATCAATAGTTTTAATGTGACTAATATGAGTCAATACTTAAGGAATTAAATAAATAGCATGATTAATGTAGATGTAGGGTTTTCTGCATTTGACAATTAAGTCAAGTAGTGAGTATCAGAATAAGAATTTCCTAGTGACATAGGACTTAGGATTAATTGAAATAGACCAGAATTGGTGATCATGGAAATGAGCCAATTTTGGGGTATTACATTTTACCCCTCTTTGAATGAATGTGCGAGCAACATGTTCGATTCAAAGAAAATCAGAAAGTGTGATGCATGGATTAGAAAATAAGATTGGTTCCACAATTGATGTTATGGAGACCAATTATCAAGCTTTTAAGGACCATCTCCAGAATGAAGCTTAACCCCAAGAATCCAATTAGAACACCTAGATACTTGATATTGATAGCATTCTAAAGATTATCTCTAGAATGGAGCTTAACCTTTAAGAATCCAGATAGAACACCTAGATACCCAAAATTGATAGCATTTAAAAGACTATCTCTAGAATGGAGCTTAATCTTTAAGGATCTAGATAGAACACCTAGATACCTAAAATTGATAGCATTTAAAAGATTATATCTAGAATGGAGCTTAATCTTTAAGGATCCAAATAGAACATCCAGATACTTGAGAGTTGATAAGCATTTAAAAGACTATCTCTAGAATGAAGCTTAATCTTTTTAAGGATCTAGATAGAACATCTAGATACCTAATAGTTGATAAGCATTTAAAAGACTATCTCCAAAATGAAGTTTAACCTTTAAGGATCCAAACAGAACATCTAGATACCTAAAGTTGATAAGCATTTAAAAGACTATCTCTAGAATAGAGCTTAATCTTTAAGGATCTAGATAGAACATCCAAATACTTGAATTTGATAAAAGACATCAAGATCAAAATTATGAGTCGTAGAATAATCCTTAGACTGAGCCTTGATCCTCAGGAGTCAACATTTAGATTATACCGATACCTATCCAATATTGATACTAATGACAAGATTAAATAGATGACAAAGATGTGAGACAGAGGGGAACAAGATACCCTTAGCAATGAGATGCCCCAAGTGATAAGTGTAGACACCTAAATCTGATTACACCGCTTCGATAATCTTATTTAGCTATCTCTAAAGGAATCATTAATTAAATTCCTATTTAATTAATCATTTTGCCATCCCTTAGCTGATTAATTTAATTAATCATCTATAGTCCTAATTGATAGATCAAATAACCCATTATTTATCAATTAATCCTATTCTCCTATCTAATTCCAAAACCCTCATTTATTAAATAACCCCTAAACTATCCTAAATCCTCCATTTAGCCTAATCCACCCCATCCACCCATACTAAACAAGCTTAGACACTAACTCACCCACCCTCATTAAATGCCATCCACTTGCATATCTCTAACATCCCTAATCTAATCCTAAATCACCTCTAATCCCACCCCTAACCTTGTCACATTCCCTAAGCAAGATTAAGACTTTCCTAAGCCAAGAAAAGTCAACAATCTCAACTCCCTCCAAAATATCCCAACCACCCAACCATGAATGCTCTTACAAAGGCCATAAAGACTCTTACAAGCCCATTCATTGCACTTACAAGCCATTAAGAAGGGTCTTTATGAAGATATTATCCCTTGAGCCTCCTTTGTTGACTCATCCTTTCCCTTTTCTCCATCTTCTCACCCTATGACATGTGTCACTCCCTGATTGGCTGTAAAAAAGCACAATCCATGTGCTCTCCTCTCATGCAATCTAAGCCCTCCATAAGATTTTTCCTTTCCTTCCATCTTATCCCTCCATCCCTCAAGCCTCTTGCCTATAAACTGAATCCCCTCCCAAGCCATTTTATCACAATCCTAGAGTTAAAGTTATAATGCTAGTTTGAGAAGCCAAAGCAATCAACCATACCCTTATGATGCCAAATTGAGAGCTCACAAAGCTACCAATTTTCCATTACTCATCCCCACCATTGAAGCATAAAGCAAGTTTGAGCATACATACTAAATCTAAGCAAATAAACTCATCCCTAAATCAAGTGACCATCCTCATTGGGAGAGCCATTCTATGGCTCATATTCTCATTTGAGGGTTTCACTTTGTCTCTCATATATGTTATGATTTTTATGCTAGTTAATGCTTTGTTCTCTTAATAGATTAGTATTTCAAGCTAACATATTTCTCATATACATTTTGACATACCTGGTGGGACCCCACTATGGGTCATTTAATCATCCATTTCTATCTATATGTTGTTTTTTCTAATAATCTAATATTTCTTGTTGTTTGAGTGAGTTGTAGGGTGTTTCACTTGTTTTTGCAGATTGAAGAACACACTTGGAAAGAAAACATACCCTCTAAAACTTTTTTTAAAAAAATTTTAAAAAAAATCTGCGCATTTCAATTCTGTTCATGTAGTGTTATCTCCATAGATCAGCATCTTTGTAGATTGGCATCTACGCCTGGTGAACTGTCATCTACACTTGGTGAACTATCGTCTCTGTAGATTGGTGTCTGTGCCTGCAAACTATCATCTCTGCTAGATACTCTATCATCTCTACCAGATACTCTATCATCTCTGCCGTTGCCTCTAATATTTTGTTGTCTCCACTGTCGCCAACCTAAATAGTCATCTCTGTCACCAGCAACCTAAGTTGTCATCTCCACAGATCAGCGTCTCTACAATTCAGCATCTCTGCTCAGTTTCTTTTTTTTTTTTGCGTTGCCAAACTGAACTTTCATCTCCACAGATTAGCGTCTCCGCAGTTCAGTGTCTCCACGAATTGGCATCTCTGCCTGTTATTGTTGTATTTCTATTTTAACATCTTTGTTTTTACACTTTGTAGATGTTTCATAGAGTAGAGGTTTTTTTAAGCATTTTTACGCCTAAGAAAAAGAATTAAAAAAAGTTGATTTTATTTTCTCTATAGTTAAGCTTCAAATTTTGAAATTTTTGGGTTACTAATCAAATTGGCTTTTTAGTAGCTTTGCAGGTTGGAGCATCTATGAAACTACTAACCATGTTTCTTGCTGGTTCTCTTTACATGGTTTAATGTGCTTGAAAAATGAACTTGCATGCTTAAACACATTTTTCTTTGAATGAATGTTCCTCAAACACAATCTTGAATGCCATGGATTAAAATCAAAGTTTTTTTTGGAATGCATGATTAAAACAAACAAAAAAAATCTTGAATGCAAAAGATCAATTAACCATTGCAATATCTCACACTTCAATTTTTGGGCATAAAAAGAACATAATTCCACATTTTAAATTTTTTTTAAGTTATAAAAACTATTAAAGATGCTTTGAATGAGTTTGTAGTTGGACTCACCATCTTTAATCACCCATCAATTTAACCACTGGTTGCAATCTCAGCACCATCTATGGGGATGGGTCTACCTAAGAAGGTGTTAAGTGCTCCACACAAATCAAATTCCACTCACATAGGTTTTTAGTGGTTTTTCTAAGTTAGAAAATCTCTTGAATGAAAGTTAGTATCACTAACACTTCATTTGGGCATTAAAATTAGACAAATCTTAATGTGGAGGGCCTCCGGTCGTGCGCTTGACAATCAAGTTTCACACATCTTTATTTTGGGTTTAAAATGAACAAACACTCAATCTTGAATGCCTTAAAGAAAATCAATCGACACTTGACGTGGAGGGCCTCCGGGTGCATGGGTTTACTTTCTTGTTGACCCTAACTCTTCTTCTTGTTCACATTCTTTGATCAATTTTGCTTTGTTGGCGCATTTCAAAGTTGGAATTGAACATTGTCTCTTAAACATGAGTGCTTGCAAGGTCTAGATCAGCACACATAAGAGTCAATTGGTAAAAGAAAAAATGTGTTTTTAGCCCAAGGTCATCCAAGCCTTCTCTCCCCTTGTTGTCTTTCAAGGCCATCTTGGGTGCATAAGATTAGGATCCAAAACCTTGTGTCTCTTTTTAGGAGGCCTACTTGGAGATTTCATCACCCCTTGGATGACCTCAACTCCAGCATTTCGGCAGAGTATAAAGATTGAGAGGTGAATCTAAAGAAACCTCTCTTGGAATCAAGATTTTTTCATTCAGGCTAAGCCTCAAGGAACTTTATACCCTTGAGAAGTGAAAGAGCAGAAGTGGGTTACCACTCCTCTTGACTGTGTAACATTGTTTTGGTTTCATCTATAGATTTGGGCCTCACGTACCTTGGGTATATCGAGGACTCCCTAGCTAAACCAACTGTCAGCTTTGCAGACAACCATCTAGGATTTTAATGTGTTTGAAGTGACTGATCAAAACATTTGTAGAACATACACACTCCTTGGCACAAGTATCACATTCTGAGAATCAAAAACTTCTATTTGGTTGTTCCTATCTATTTCTTGATTTTTTATTTGTTGAATAAATATTTGCCAAACTTGGTCGATCCTAGCTCAGGGCACACTTACTGTAGTCACTGCATATTCCAAAAGTTGAATGAGTTGAAGCAAAAAAATTGAGATCTCTCAAAACCAAGCAGATTTAGGAATTGATGTTAGAACAACCCAAACTCAAAACCAAATAGAAGTTTCACAAAGTAAAACTCAAGCCATCTCAGGCATACCAAGAACATTCAGCCAAGAGAAAGGAAATAACACCAAGCCCTTGAATTGCCAAACTCCACAAAGTAGAAGACAAAGCTGTCAACAAAGCCCTTCAAGATGCCTGGTTAGATTGCACCATCCAACTTAACCAACATCCAGGAGTTAACCCTGCTTATGCCTTACCAACTAGGCATGATTTCTATGACTAGACCCCCTTGTTTCTCCACATTTTCTTGCATAAGCTCCACTTTAGAGTCATCCTTATAGGTAAGCCAACCATCTTTAGTCCTCCCCTTAAGAATTTTAGCTCATCCATCTCATTTTGTTCCAAACCATCTAGCCAACAATCCAAAAAACTTCACATCCAAGCCTTCAAAATTGTTGTGACTTTGCCAAAAGTTTGCCATTCCTAACATCTTCGAAATCCACCAATCTCACCAAGGTTATCCCTTTGACAGAGCTTTGTCTAGGGTAATCTAGCATTGTCACTTGTTATCCCTCATCACCTTGAGCTAAAGGTTGGGATCAACAAGTGGTCAATCTCATGTTCTTCCTAAAGGATCATCAGTCTATCCTTAAGTTGACATAATCACCACCAAGCTTGCACATAGGAAAGTAGACCTTTCATGCTTTGGAAACATATCTTTGAAGTTAGAATCCCCAACCCAATCCTCCTTAGATTTTTTCATATAGCTTTGCCTCAACCTAGGAAATTGTTTGCATAGAAAAGCCTTCCCCTTTTGCATCCATCAGCATTGTTGCATCTCATCCCTAGGAGCATTTTTATGCCACCTGTCACTCGCTTAGCCAAGAAGAAGGAAACAATGGAGCCCTATCATTTGGATCAAACAACATCACTCCCCTTGAGAAGTCAACCATCCTTTAGCCCAGAGAACACCATTCCATCACCTACTGATATTGAAGCTTTCATGAACCAACCAGGAAATGCAGTATTGGTGAACGCCATTATAGACAAAAACAAGGAAACAATCATGGCTAACTTTTGAAGGGACAACATTGGAGCCTTCAACTTTGGAAGACCTCCTCCCCTATCAAAGCCATCTCACCCATTGTTTGGACAACTTCCACCACCCATAGGCTCTTATGATTTGGATTATCCTCAATATGTGCCAAAAGAAGAGCCTTAACCCACCCCATATGATCCAACAGACCCAAACATACCAGCCTCCACTCAAGTTGAAATCTCCCTTCCACAAGCCAATCTAGCCACCACCACTCCAGCATTGGTCCATACCACTCCATCCCAAACCCCCTTTGCCCAAAACACCCCATCATTCACTTCCTTCACTATTGCTACTACTGCTCTCCAACCCAGCCTTCCAAATCCACCCATCTCCCAAATCAGTGCTAGCATCTTTGGCCAACCTCAGCAATATACAATTGGGATGCCACCCATGGGGCCAAGTAATCAACCCTTCATCACCCCCATCTTGTTTACCTAAGCTCAAAACATAATTCCATCACTTCCACTAGGTCTTTGGAGCTCAATGCCATCAGCCACAAATCCATAAGCTACTACCCTCACTCCACAAAGCTATCAAACCCCAGAAGCTACTACCAATGTTCTGCCAAGCTCTCAAGTGACCCAAGCTCCTTCCACCACTCTACCAAGCTTTCAAATCTAGCCACCAAGCTATCAAACCCCATTAGTTCCATTCCCAAGCTTTCAATTCCCACCACCTCCACCACCAACTAATCCATTACCTCCTATTACCAACTATTTTGTTATGCCACTTCTAGGAGGAAATCCACCACCACCAACTACAAATTACTTGGCCTCTTTTTCCATGTAGATACCTTCCCAAATGGGGGCACAACCCACGTATATTGGTCAAATTCCTCAAATCCAAAGCTAAGTTCCACAAACTCGCCAATCCTTTCCCCAAGCTTCACAACCATCTTATACCTTACCTTCACAAAGCAATCTATTTATCTCATAGCCAGCTTATGTTCCTCAATCCCAACCTCAAATCCCATACCAGCAATAAGCCTCACAACACATGCAACAATATGTGCCACCTCCACCTCAGCAACCCATCATCCACCATTTAGTTTCTCAAGCCATGTACAATCCCTACTAGCCCATACCTCAAAGCCATCCATATTCCATTTCCCCATCTAGCACATACCTACATCAAGGCATTCCTACATTGGGGGCACCTCAGCCATCACCCATTAATTTACAATGGGAAGCCATGAAGATAGCTTTGAAGAACATCCAGGAGGGAAATGATCCAAAAACCTTCAAGTTTGAGAATGTGTGTCCTTACCCATTTGATAGAGCCATTACCATGACACCATTTCCCAAGCATTTAGAGACACCCAAGTTTGACAAATTTAGAGGAAAAGGAGACCCTGTCACACATATCAAAGAATTTTACATGCACTACCAAGAAGTGGCATACGATGACATCTTCCTCTTGCAAACCTACAAGGATATCAAAGAGAAAGGAATGATCCTTGAGCAAGGACTCATTAAGGATGGTGTGGTCAAGATTTACAAAGAGGCCAACCAAAATCAATCACATTCCAATGACAAGTCTAGGTATTGGAACAAAAACAAGCATGTTGCAATAGATGGTGTCACTGACACCAGACATGTGAATATTGTTGGTCCTTCTCAAACCCAGTCCAACCCACCATATCAACCAAAAAATCAACAAGCTATCAACTACTAATAGCAGAATAACTAAAGCTATCAAAACCACAATCCAAGACCCAACTTCCAAGGGTCTAGCAATCAAGCTAATGCCATCAATGTAGCTGCAAGACAAAAGCCCAGATTCCAACCTGCACCTAGAAACTATACACCCCTTGGTGAGCCATTGTATGTCATTTTTGAAAAATTAGTCAAGGAAAACCTCATCAAATTTCCTCCTACCCAGCAAATTGACCCAAGCCAATCCAAACCTGCATGATACAAAGATAATGAGTACTGCAAATTTCATAGGGTAAAAGGTCACACCACCCTCAGATGCATGAAATTGAAAGATTATGTGCAGGACCTCATTGATCAGAAAGAAATCACCGTTGGTTCCCAAACCTCTCCCAATGTAGGCTTACAGATCTATCAAAATGATTTTCCTCCTCACAACAACCAAAATCCTGGAAAAGCACCTATCCAAGCCAACAACAACAACACCAACAACCACTAGCCAAACCAACAACATGGAAAGAACAATATGCACACTTCATCCTACATAGACTATGGTAGCCTCATCAGTTGTATATTTGAAAAAGAGCCTTCTGTCAATGTTATCAATATCCAAGGCCCAAACAATAAGTGTGTAGTCACCACTTGAAGAGCACAATTTAACATCATAGGCCCACCAGTTTCACTAGCACCATTAGCTCCATCAAAAAACTAGTGCAATATCTTGGAACACCTTGGGAATATGCTAGCCCAAATCTCCATTTCAGATCTTCTCCGCACTAGTCCTATGTACAAAAACATCCTTGATAGTGCTCTCATAGAATCTCATGTCCCTTTAGATATCAATGCTATTGATTTTTGTAATCTCATTGGACACCTATCCTCCTCATATGCCCTATCTTTCAAACCCACTGACATACCCATGGTCGAGCTAGATCACACCCTTCTGCTTTGCATAGCCATCATGGTATCCAATTTTGCCGTAAAAAGAGTAATGATAGATAATGGATTAGCCTTGAATATTTTCACCCTAAAATTCATAAAACAAGCTGGGTATACTGAGGTAGATATCATCAGTGAGGTTATCACCATCAAAGCTTATGACAACTTCGAAAGAACCACAGAAGGAACTATTTTGCTGCCAATCAAGGTTGGGCCAATCATTCAAGAGACACTTTGCCATGTTATTGATCTAAACCTACCATTTAACATCCTCCTCATTTGCCCATGGATTCATGCCATGAAAGCCATTCCATCCACTTACCATCAGTGCGTCAAATTTATGCATCAAGGCACTGAGGTAACCATCCATGCCGATCTAGAACCCTTTGCTTACTGCAATGCGGTTGAAGATTCATATACAAACCATTTCCTTGGAATTGATATTGGCATAGCCATCGCTAGCTCATCCCACACTTGTAATGACTCAAAAACCATCCTTGCCTCCACCCTATCTACCGTGAAGATCAATAACAAAGGCTGTGGAGAGTATAGTCTATCAGATGCATTTTCTATTGGGGCATTCCCACTTGATCCACACACCCATGGATGACTGACATATCACAAAGCTAAGGAGATTCCACCTCCTCGATACAAATAGTTTGGCCCAACAACCTTTGTATCCTCAAAAATCCCTTTACATGAGGAGCTCACTCCAGATATCAACAATTGGTTACATAAGGATGCACCTCCAAGAAATCAAGCACACCTTGATCACTTCAGCCAAAAGTATCCCCAAGAACATAAGCTCATCACTAACAAATGGAACTATCAAGGTGGTGGTCTAGGACTAGAAGAAAGAGGCATGCAGTGCCCCATCAACGCACACAAGTGGGAATCAAAGTCAGGTCTTGGCTTTGGCATATGCACACAACTAGGAATCAAAGACATTCCTGAAGAAGTTGAAAAGAGAGCCTACGATGATATCCCAGACCAAATTTCCCTCAGAGACTCTGTTCTCCAAGAACTATCCATCCATTTCATTGACCTACCACTCGCCCATCCACAACTCATAGATTGGGACCAACCAAGTGTCATACACACTGATGAGTTCACATCAAAGAAAGTGCTTATGAGATTCATTGGAGCTGAAACACCTCACAAGTAAACAAAGCCAAATTTTGCCTATATCTATAAGCTAGATCCCAAGGGGTATTTTGGAGAAAATCCCCAACCTAGTTTTGATACACCCAAAACTAGAACTAAGGTGAATCTGAGACTAGCTAAGGCATTGAAGAGAACCCCTCAGCAAGAAAATCTAGAGTCACAAGCATAACATGAGGATTTAGCATTGCCTCAAGATAATCAACTAGAGGTGTCTTCTATTCTAATTGAGGATACTAGAGAAGTCAACATCAGTTCTTCAGAGATCCCCAAACTTGTTCACATTGTTGCATCCCTATCACAAGACCAAGCTAACCTCCTCTTTAAGGTCTTAAGAGATAACATTGGCCAATTTACATGGTCATATCAGGACATGCCAGGACTTGATCCAAAGCTTGTAGTTCATCATCTTGCAGTCGATCCAAAGATCAAGCCTGTCAGACAAAAGCTTATAAAAATGCACCCCAAGGTGGCATTACTGGTCAAAGCTAAATTAGAAAGAATGTTAGCTGCTAAGATTATTTGATCTATTGACTATTCATAGTGGATCTCCAACATGGTCCCCATCACTAAACCTTTTGGTGACATTAGAATCTGCACTGATTTCAGAGATCTTAACAAAGCTTGTCCAAAAGATGATTTTCCCTTACCCAACATAGATATGATTGTAGACCTTACAGTTGGACATGAAATTTTGTCCCTCATGGATGGATTTTCTAGGTATAATCAAATCAAGATTGCACAATAGGATCATCATAAGACAACATTCAATATTCCTTGGGGAACCTTTTGTTACAACATGATGCCTTTTGGCCTAAAGAATGTTGGGGCTACCTATCAAAGAGCTATGAAAACCATTTTTCATGATCTCATCCATAGCATTTTGGAGGATTATGTGGATGATATCTTGGTCAAATCTCATACCTTCATGGATCACCTTGCTAACTTGGAGAAAGTCTTTGATAGGTTAGCCAAATATCATCTCATGCTGAATCCCAAGAAGTGTGTCTTTTGGGTCACATCTGGCAAGCTTCTAGGCTTTATAGTTTCTAAATGAGGTATAGAGATTGACCTCAAGAAGGTCAAGGCTATCTTAGACATGCCTCCTCCCCAGACACTATGGCAACTTCACTCTCTTCAGGGAAAGCTTCAATCTATATGACTCTTCATCTCCCAGCTTGCAGATAAGTGTACACCATTTGCACATTTACTGAAGAAGGATGAGAACTTCAAGTGGGATCCTTTATGTCAGCACAGCTTCGATCAACTCAAGCAGTATCTCACTAATCCCCTTATCTTGGTTCCACCAATTCTTGGTCATCCCCTAATTTTGTACATATCAACAATGCCTACTGCTCTAGGGGCACTTCTAGCACAACTTGATGACTATAGCAGAGAAAGAGCCATCTACTACATCAGTAGAACCCTAGTTGGTTATGAACTCAATTATACTCCTATGGAAAAAGCTTGTTTGGCAGTTGTTTTCTCAACTCAAAAGCTTCACCACTACATGCTAAGTCATACCATCCAACTAGTCTCCAAGATCAACCCTCTCAAGTATATGCTCTCTAGAATAGCACTTACAAACCGTTTGGCCAAATGGGTTATGCTACTTAGCGAATTTGGCATCCAATATGTGGACAAAAAGGCAATCAAATGGCAAGCTATAGTAGATCACCTAGCTAATGCACCTCTAGTAGATACTTATCCGTTGATCATAGAATTTCTAGATGAGCATATCTATCTAATTGAAGAACAACCCCCATGGAAACTTTATTTTGACATGGCTCATACACATCTCATGGATCAAGGGCAAGAATATTGTTGGTCACACCTCAAGGAGATTACATTCCAAAAGCCTTCAAGCTACAATTCTCTAGCACCAATAATATAGCTGAATATGAGGCTCTCATAGCAGGATTAAAGATAGTTGCAGAATGGAACATTACTGAGTTACATATCTTTGGCGATTCTCAGCTCATCATTAAGCAAGCCTTAAATGAATATCAAACCAAAGATGAAAAGATATTACCCTAAAAAAAGCTAGTTGATCAGCTAACCCAGCATTTTACAAAGCTTCAGTTTACACAAGTGGCTCGAATACAGAACAAAGTAGCAGATGCTATGGCTACTATAGGCTCACTCTTGGAAATTCTCCAAGCAGCTACATAGTATGAGTTTTTAGTCGAGCAGCTCCTCACACCCACCTATGCGAATTAGGATTCAAACTATGTTTGTATCTTGGTTGGTCCCCAATCCCCTTGGTACCATGAGATTCATGCTTACCTTAATGATGGTATCATATCCACTTACCTCACACGTACCCAATGCCAAAATCTCATCCAAAAATCATCCTGCTATGTTGTCATAGCCAATACCCTATATTGTCGGGGTTATCACGATACTCTCTCTCGATGTTTAGACCAAAATGAGGCCATGATGGCGTTAAAAGAAGTACACTCTAGACTTTGCAGTGCCCACACGAGTGGTATTGTCCTAGCATGACAAATCTTTAGAGCAGGCTACTATTAGCCTACCATTGAAGAAGACTCATGTGACTTTCTCAGAAAGTGTCTCCCATGTTAGCAGCACACAAATCTCGTGCACTCTCTAGCACAGGATCTACAGCCTATTGCACCAACTTGGCCTTTCACTTGTTGGGGCGTTGATCTAGTTGGAACTATCACACCCCTCTCATCTGATGGACATAAATGGATAATAATAGCTACAGACTATTTCACTAAGTGGGTGGAAGTAGTCCCCCTAGTCTCAGCTACAGGAGTTCAAGTCTCCAAGTTCATCTTGTACCACATCGTTTGCCACTTCGGCATCCCATCCACCATCTTCACCGACCATAGTGGTAACTTTGAAAATATCAACATGGAAGAATTATGCACTTCCCTCTACATCCATCACCACTTTTCTAGCCCATATTTCCCATATTGTAATGGCCAGGCAGAGGCAACTAACAAAACCCTCCTCAAGGTCCTAAAGAAAGTTGTCAATGATTTCGGCCATGATTGGCGCCTACAAATAAATCTAGCCCTATGGGCCTATCGAACCTCCTTTCATACATCCACAAGAACATCTTCATACTCCCTAGTCTATGGTGCCAAAGTGGTACTACCCATAGAGGTTGAGCTTCCCTCCTTACGCATATCTTTACAGGGGCAAATATTAGATGAAGAATACAGAGTAGCTCGGCTCACCCTGCTAGATCTATTAGTTAGATGAGAAGCGACAACAAGCCTAAGATCATTTCACAGTCTATCAAACTCGTCTCAAAAGGAATTTCAACAAGAAGGTGCTCCCATGACACTTTCAACTGGGTGACATGGTCCTCAAAGAAAATATGAAAGTCCAAGCTGATCGAGAAAATAAAGGCAAGTTTAAACCTACATGGCTTGGTCCTTATGTTGTCACTGCATCCTTTAGCTCTGGAGCCTATCAACTATCTACACTAGAAGGGGAACTCTTGAATGATCCTACTAACATCATTCATCTCAAGAAGTTCTATGCTTGAAGATCCTTGGTATACCCAGCTTTTGAAAAATACAAAAAAATAGTAAAGAGAAATAAGTGTCCAATGGTGAAAACTTGGCAATTCAAGCACCTTGGATAGGTACTTTGGTGAAAACCTAGTAATTTAGGCACCTTGTGTACTAAGACTAATCCGTTATCTATCACTATCCTATCCCTCATCCATCCATTTTCCATCTCATAAAAAACCTCCTGTACAGCTTGTAAATCTTGTACCTCAGCTTATAAATCTTGTACCCCAGCTTGTAAATCTTGTATCATCTCTTGTATCATAGCTTGTATATCCAAATCTTGTCCAAAGCTTGTACCATATTCTAGCTTGTATTATATACAAAGCTTGTATCCTATCACATTCACACAAAGAATCCCATTTTCCTTAAGCTTTTCCCAAACCATCTACCTATTTGCCTATCAATTATTGCAGACATCCCACCCTTCACAAACATTTTCATCTCACAAAAACTAAAACATGAACAACCTTGTACATTTGTAACATATTTGAGTCTATCAGCTTGTACATCCTCTTTAGCTTAGTACCATTATATCTATCTAGCTTTTGTGTCAGCTCCTCCTTGATCAACATCTTGCACACATCGCACAACCCTTGGTTAGCTATTCCAATGCATCCTTTAGCTACATCTCCTATCACTAAAGTGTTATCCTTCTTAGTTCAGCTTGCCAGATGCATCACTCATCTAGATCCATCAGCATAGGTGCTCTCCG
This sequence comes from Cupressus sempervirens, assembly GCA_028749045.1. Classification (NCBI taxonomy): domain Eukaryota; kingdom Viridiplantae; phylum Streptophyta; class Pinopsida; order Cupressales; family Cupressaceae; genus Cupressus; species Cupressus sempervirens. Next base: position 451,145,333 of record CM053793.1, read on the forward strand.
ATAGATCATTGCAGGATATAGCTTTCCTCATGTCTGATCTTGGTCCATTAGTACCTTGTCCTACCCATCTCATTGACAAATTGCTCTCTTTTGGATTTTCACTTTCTTTTGATTTGGAATCTTCCCTTTTGGGTCTTGATGTATCTTTTCCAAAAAATCTTTTTGTTCCCTCCTCAAATTTTCCACGATATTCCATATCATGGTATGTTGCAAATGGGGCAATCTGGGCATAAGGTCTTGATCAAGTCTTTTGTTTTTTTTTCTTTTCTTCTTGTGGGTTACCCAGTGTCGGTTCCACTTTGATTCTTCTAAGATTCATGTGTGATGTTGGGGAAATCCTTGCGTGTTTTTTTTGAGTCAGTCTGTCAGTCCTCTGGATAGTTGGTGAAAAGGCCTTGATGTTCTTTGTAACCTTGGCAATTAACCAATAGTCCTATAGAAAATCTAGTGCTCAACTACATGGTGGTACTTCTCTTTGAAGTATCCCCCTGCTCAAAAAGCTTCAATGGAATCCCTTCATCTCCATTATCCCCCATCTATATCTAGCATCTATCTCTCCTACCCCCAGCTTATGTATTAGTATCTCTTTGAATCAATCATCACTCTTAGCTTTAGGGATCCATAATCCTAGTCTTAGGGATCCACCAATCCAATCAATCCACCAAGCCTCATCTTTTGAGATCCACAATCCTAGTCCTAGGGATCTCCGAAACCCATCTTCCACCAATCTGACTCTTTGAAATCCTATTGCATTAGCTTTATCATCCCATCATCCATCTCCCTATCCTGGATTCCTTTTTATAGCACTCTGCTCCTTCATCCTCCCACCTTCCCTGAAGTCTTAAGCTTCCTTCCTCTTGTGTGTCTGATCTTCCCCTTATCATTCTCCCATAGTGAGAGTTTGAGCTAATTTAGCCCCTTCTCTTTGCCAACTTGAGTCTCCTTGCTCATCTCAAATTCTTGTACTTTTCAAGAAGTCATGGAGCCTCACTTTCTCTCCCCACCACCTTCTTGAGGAGGCATCTCTAAGTCTAGTCTCTCTTCTTCTTATCTGAGACTGGGGCAACCTTATTGATAAAACATCTTCTTCGTGTCATCTCCATTTGAACTTCTTTGAAATAGTGTTGTCTCAACACTATGTCAAAGAGGGGCAAAATGTAGACACCTAAATCTGATTACACTTCTTCAGTAATCTTATTTAGCTATCTCTAAAGGCATCATTAATTAAATTCCTATTTAATTAATCCTTTTGCCATCCCCTAGCTGATTAATTTAATTAATCATCTATAGTCCTAATTGATAAATAAAATAACCCATTATTTATCAATTAATCATATTCTCCTATCTAATTCTAAAACCCTCATTTATTAAATAAATCTATCTGATAAATAAAGTCCTCAAATCTAATAACCCCTAAACTATCCTAAATCCTCCATTTAGCCTAATCCACCCCATCCACCCATACTAAACAAGCTTGGCCACTAACTCACCCACCCTCATTAAATGCCATCCACTTGCATATCTCTAACATCCATAATCTAATCCTAAATCACCTCTAATCCCACCCCTAACCTTGTCAAATCCCCTAAGAAAGCTTAAGACTTTCCTAAGCCAAGCAAAGTCAAAAATCTCAACTCCCTCCAAAATATCCCAACCACCCAACCATGAATGCTCTTACAAAGGCCATAAAAACTCTTACAAGCCCATTCATTTCTCTTACAAGCCATTAAGAAGGGTCTTTATGAAGATATTATCTCCTGAGTCTCCTTTGTTGACTCATCCTTGCCCTTTTCTCCATCCTCTCACCCTATGACATATGCCACTCTTTGATTGGCTATAAGGAAGCACAATCCATGTGCTCTCCTCTGATGCAATTTATGCCCTCCATAATATTTTTCCTTTCCTTCCATCTTAGCCCTCCATCCCTCAAGCCTCTTGCCTATAAATTGAATCCCCTCCCAAGCCATTTCATCACAATCCTAGAGTTAAAGTTATAATGCTAGTTTGAGAAGCCAAAGCCATCAACCATACCCTTATAATGCCAAATTGAGAGCTCACAAAGCTACCAATTTGCCATTACTCATCCCCACCATTGAAGCATAGAGCATGTTTGAGCATACATACCAAATCTAAGTAAATAGACTCATCCCTAAATCAAGTGACCATCCTCATTGGGAGAGCCATTCTATGGCTCATATTCTCATTTGAGGGTTTCACTTTGTCTCTCATATATGTTATATTTTTTATGCTAGTTAATGCTTTGTTCTCTTAATAGATTAGTATTTTTTGCTAACATGTTTCTCATATACAATAAGGACATAAGATCAGAACAAGATGCCTTGAGCAATAAAGATTCAAATTTATTTGAATTTTAAGTTTAATGATGTAATTATCTTGCCCCCTCAAGAGAAAAATTGAAAGATGACACACCAGAAATATGATGTAAAGTAGTATGTGGAGAGATATAGAGGAAAGATGAGATTCAACAAAATGTAGAAGAGATCAAAATGATTAGTAGAAGATTCATAGTCAATTCAGTGTGATTTGAAGCTCCATAAGACCAAGTTTGACCAAAAGTTGACTAGAATTAACCATAGTTGACTTTTTCCAAAATAAAATTTGAAAACATGAAGAATTTTGAGTTCAAAAGATTCCAAGAATCACAAAGTATCAAAAAAAATAGATTGCACAAGTGTTCGATCGCATCAGTCCCAAAATTTTAAAGCATGTTTTTGAGCTACTTAGGTGTGTTGGATTTTGAATTCGATCCCAAAAATGGATTAAGAATAGTCAAATTAGCCAGGAGGGTGATTTTTGTTCAAATCAGAGCACTTTGAAAAATAAGGTCAAACTCTATATAAGGGCCCAAGGAGTTATTTTCAAATCATTTGAACCTTTTGTCTTTAGTGAATAGGAGCTCTGAGAGAAAGATGGCAGTTAATGTGAGATATCATCATTTTGAGCGCTCTCAATGAGACAACTAGCCAATAGACTATGGACCATCAGTGAGTGGTTGATAACCTTACTTTGTACTTTCATTTTCACACATTTTGAGGTCATTTATTACATTTTTAGCATGTTGTAGGTGGTCACCAATCAATTTTTGCATGAGAACATCCTTTCTCACATGACGCCAATGTCTTCTCATGTGAAGATTCACCAATCTGATGTTTCTTCATGTGTGTCAGTGGGAATTCTCACACGAGAGATACCCACTTCTCGTGCAAGAAGCACGGGAATTTGGGTGAACTTTTCTTAGGGTGTCGTCACCTTTTGCATGAGAACATCTTTCTTCATGTGAGGACTTGATTTCTCATGCAAAGATGCACAATCTCACATGAAGAAATAAATTCTCACATGAGGAAATGCATCTTTGCAGGAAAATCTAGTATAGCATGTAATTTAAAACTTGCATTTTCGATGTTTTAGCTTCAATTTTTCATTTATTTTGTCATTATTTTGAATTTTTGAGTGAGTACTAACTGTTTGTGCATTGTTGTTGTTTGTGTGTAGGAGGTATTCGGTGATATCACATTTAGATCACATTATCTACCATATGGAGCTTTGTTGTAGAGCCTTGATGGTGCAGGCATGGCCCATATTGATAGATTGGGTCTCACTTCTCTATGCTAGATCCCACCAGTGCTAATGAATCATGGCCTATTGAAAACTTTGGTGGAGTGTTTCCATTTGGAGATGAACACCTTCCACCTACCTAGAGGAGAGATGACCATCACCCCTGAGGACATCTATAGGATTCTATGGATCCCCTTCCATGGGTTGAGAGTGACCTATGACATGGTGCCCTCAGTAGGTACAAAGGCATTGTGTGCCATCCTCTAGAGATAGCTAGTGACTGGCTGAGCCATCACATTGGATGAGATCATTCATACATATGGCCAGACACATAGGTTGGCTTTAGTTTTGGCTATATTCATCAATTTCTTCTTGGTGCCAGACAAGGGATAGCACGGGGTAGAGTGCAGATGGGGGATCATGCTGCAGTGTATGCTTGATTCTCTCGAGCAATTTGAATGAGGCCAGTGCATGCTAATGCACATGTTTTATGAGATGCACCAAGATTATGTATCATGAGTAGTAGAGCATGGCTGCAAGAGTTTATGTTCTTCAAATCTAGGCATGGGAGCACCTTCCTATTACATTACCCATTTTTGAGGATGCACGTGAGCCTATAGAGCCATATATATGCAAATATAGGGGGTAGATTACCTAGGCTAGCCTAGGTAAGATGGATCATTGGAGGACCCATCTTGATGACCTAGTCTCCATCGTATGGTGGCCCTAGTGAGAGACAGAGGATTGGGATGACACTCCCAAGGAGCTAGGTTAGATGTTCTGCTCACGGCCACTGGTGGGTAGGACAACATAGACCATTGAGCAGTTTGCTATCACATGGGTGTAGAGGAAATATGGGAGGTAGTAGGATATCTCCCAAGAGTATGGTGCCTATACAAGGGTAGCCAGGGACTTGACATGAGGATGGCTAGTGAGATTAGATGCTGGGAGATCTATGATTGATGTGTGCAACCTAGTTGTGGCACAGTAGGATTACCTTCCAAAGGTATTAGATGTAGGGGTGACAATGGAAAATTAGGCATATCTCATTAGTCACCCATTCCCACACTTCACAGATCCTTTAGGAGGAGCAGCACTAGCTCCCCAACAGGCACTAGTATAGGGACTAATATAGTAGTAGCAAGTACCCCAATAGTAGGCACCCCAAGGTCCACTACTAAAGGTGCAATAGAGGGTTAGATAGGTGCAGATCCCCCCACACCAGATGGGGTCAAATTTAGGTGTTGGTGGTAGTGATAGAGAGCAGAGGTGGTGACAGAGGTTGAGGGTGGAGGAGCAGGCACCTATAGAGTAGGCACTTGAGATGCTTGATGAGGAGATGTAGGACCACCTTGTGACTATATACACTAATATGTTACCAAGAAACACTAATCTATTTAAAAAATAAAGCATCTACTAACAAAACTAATATAAACTTTAGATGAGACAAAGTGAGGTCCTCAAATGAGAATATGACCCATGGATAGGCTCTGTCAATGAGGATGATCACTTGATTTGTAGAGGTGTCCTTTGATATTGATTTTGGATGTATGCTCAAGCTTCAAAATGCTTCAATGGAGGTGTATTTGGGATTTTTGGTGTGGGTATGTGTAAAAGTATGGATTTGGCTTCTCAAACTGACATGGTAACTTTAGCTTAAAGATTGTGATTAAAATGGCTTGGGAGGGGATTCCTTAAATAGGAAAAGGGATTGAGGGATCAAGGGCTAGGATGCAAGGATGGGAGAAAGCTTATGGAAGGTTTAGATTGAATGAGAGGAGAGCACATGGATTGTGCTTCCTTATAGCCAATCAGGGAGTGACACATGTCACAGGGTCATTGGTTAGAGCAAGAGGGGTTGAGGGGTCAACAAAGCAGGCTCAAAGCTCATAAAGACCCTCATAATGGCTTGTAAAAGCAATGAATGGGCTTGTAAGAGTCATTCATGGATTTGTAAGAGCTTTTATGGCTTGGTGGTTGGTATATTTTGAGGGGAGACTTTAGCTTGGTTTAGGAATGTTTTAATCTCATTTAAGATTGTGCAAATGATTAGGGGATGGGTTAGTCTTGGGTTAGGATTAGATTAGGGATGTTAGAGATGTGAAAGTGGATGGCATTGATGAGGGTGGGTGAGTTAGTGGCTAAGCTTAGTTAGTATGGGTGGATGGGGTGGATTAGGCTAAATGGAGGAATTTAGGATAGGCTTTAGGGGTTATTAGTTTTGAGGGCTTTATTTATCAAAGTGATTTATTTAATAAATGGGGATTTGGAATTAGATAGGAGAATAGGATTTAATTGATAAATGATGGGTTATTTGATTTATCAATTAGGACTATAGATGATTAATTAAATTAATTAGCTAGGGGATGGAAAAAGGATTAATTAAATAGGAATTTAATTAATGATGCCTTTAGAGATAGCTAAATAGGATTACCAAAGTGGTGTAATCAGATTTAGGTGTCTACAATGATGAGACCTTAGGATTCCTTATGATGATAGAGAGAATGGATCTACAAGGCTTCTCAATAGATTGGAGAGCTATAGATACAGGTGGTCGTTAGGGATGCATAGATCTTCAAGCAAGATCAAGAGATTCAGAGGTTATAAGATTGAGTGCAGGCTGCACGGTAGAGGGTAGAGGTGTTATAGGATGAGGTCTAATTATAGATGGCCTGAGTGGCCTACTATTTTATAACATACTCGATAGTGGTGCTTGATGAGGCTTAGTAGGTGCCTCATTTCTCACAATATGCATGAGACTCTAGAGGTGCACGCCTACCAATGAGACTAGACATGCTACCTCCTCCTCTTGCTAGAGGTGATGGTGCAGGCCATAGCTAGTCACATGATATACTTAGCACTAATTTTGATTTTGGATATGTATTGATTGGTGTGCTAGCACCATTTTGTATCATTTTTTATTGATAGCACTCGAGTAGTGCTCATTTTTTGTATTGACACATTCTATGAGATATATATGAGATTTTGGAGCTAAGTTTCATTGTGTTCATGTCATTGTCATTGTCTATCTTTGTGTTTGATGTACATGAGATGTTTATATGATAATTATGAGATGCAAAAATTGATGTAATGGATGCATGAATGTATGTTTGATTTGAATTGCTCATGTAGATGGGCTAGATGTATGGATGTAATGCATATAGAAATAAACTGGCATCTCATGAAGTGTTGTATGTTTTTGCTTGACAGTGACACATATCCCCTCGAAGAGCGCATGAATACAGACCAAAGAGCCAAATGCTTGTGCAGCCATGGAAGAATCTTGATAAATTTGAAGAGATCCATAATCCTTCATCATGAAGGATGGAAACTTAGTTGCAATTGAATCATGTGCTCATGCAAGTGAAGTATGCAATGCAAGACTATGTTAAATGCAATCCTAGGTCTGGTTACCAAGTCTCAAAAAAATTTCATCACTGAGCACAAGACAAAATCCCATATGTCATACAATTCTCACTGACATTGCAATCATGGGAATATAAATACAACATATGTTATAAGTTTGTCAGGATTAAATGTAAGCATTCAAGGCACAAGCAGCCAGAATGACCAAAACATTTGTCCCTTTTATTGTAGCAAGTTAACATAAGCATCAGAGCATAAATGCTAGGATGACGAAAATGTTTCTTGCATGGCAGACACACCAAACACACAAAGATCTATATTATGCTAAGAACTTAGTATTTATTCTATTTGGAACAACCCTTACATTTACAACCTAAGATAGAAGTGTGCTAGATATACTCGCAGTGACCCATACATTCACTTAATAGGATGAGTATCAGTATGTACCATAGCATGAAGAGTTCACTCCAAAAAACAAGGAGAAGAACCAATGTTATTGATGTATTCATATAAAAGGAGTCGAGGTACACCCAGCCATCTAATATGAGATGTAGGCTCTTAGAGTGGACACCCCTCTTACAAGAATATGTCAACTGATTGGAACTAAACCATAGATAGAAAGAAAAGAAAAGATCATGCCCCTAGTCATTACTTCTCTAGTCAAAAATCATATCATCGAGTTGCTCAAGGAGACATGATGAAAGAAAAAGTGAAACAAACAAAGAAAATGCTCAACATATCCAAACAAGTTCATTGTTTTGAGTTCATTTTTGTGTCATAGGATTGATGTCAAGTGTCAGTGTCCAAAACATGGATGAAATAAATATCTTTAGTAGGGTGACAACAGTAGGCAGACATAGTCAGAATGACTAGTGACTGATGTCAAGGAGGAATATGCAAGGTGAAGAACCTAAAGAGGATCGAGTGATAGTAGATAGACACAACCAGAATGACTAGTAACTGATGCAAAAGAGATCTTCTATAAAAGAATCTCGAAAAGTGACACAAGCAATAGTAGGTAGACATAGTTGAAACAATTGGTGACTATCACGAAAGAGATCTATGAGGAGAATCTTAGAAAGGAGTGACCCTAGTGACAATAGGAAGTTGTAGTTAGAACAACCAGTGACTATCACCAAAGTGATTCTATGACACTAAAGGGTGATGCCCCCAAGTTGTGAGAAGACTCAATCCATGGATACATGAGAAGAAAGTAGGAAAAGCAGTAAAGCAACTGTATAGGAAGCTATAAGATACACTACAAGAGGGAGCATTGGGAACAAGAGGTGCTTGTTTACCAGGTTTTCACCTTCTTGGCATAATTTTTTTTTTTTTAGCTACCATGATGCCTGTTTCTAGGTTTTCACCAATGACACTTTTCTTGTTTTTAATTTTTTTATATTTTTCTCTTTTTTGATTTTTTTGTATTTTTTTGAATTTTTCAAAATTTTTGATGTTATTGAGGCACTTATTGCTAGGTTTTCACCAAGGTAACCATTTTTTTAAGGACTTTTGCTAATTTTTAGGATTTTTTTCAAGACATTTTCAAACTTTTAGAAATTTTTTTTTAGAGATTATTAGCTCTCAAGAAGGATTGCCTTGATTTTGTTCTAGTGTCTAGCAAGGTGTAGGATGAGATGTAGTAGCAAATTGGTGGATAAGTGGAGATGGATAGGTAAGGAGTATGAAGCGGTGAATATTACTCTTAAGGAAAGTCTTCACAAGATTACCCAATCTAGGGAAAAAAATATAACAATATAAGCTCATGGTGTAATGGGGGGTGTCACAAAAGTAATCCAAGAAAATGACCATGTCAAGAGATTGCTAGGAACTGATTTTTCTTCTATCTTTCATTGATCAAGATCAAAGGGTTAACTGAATAGGATAGAAAAGTTTGTTATGGAGGTTATGAGTGAATGATTTTGGGAATGAGGACATTTGAAGGATAAGAAAGATCATGAGGGGATGTCATGGATGGAAGAATTAGCATGACACCTATTTACTAGATTTTCATCATGGTATTTATCCAAGGTATCACAAGAAGTGGTTTCCACCATAGGATGGATTTATTTTTCTTTACTTTTGCTACCAAGGCACCTATTTCCAGGTTTTCACCAAGGCACTTTTTTTTTTCTTTTTTTTTTGGTTTTCTAGAGTTTTTGGAAAGAATTGAAGCCTTTTGTCAATTTTAATAGTACTCCTATAAGAAGGATAAGTTATGATAAGCCAAGGCCATAGTAAGGAACACTCAAAGATGCTGATAAGGTAATGGGATAGAAATAATGGGAAAATGAGAGGTAGATGGAGGATAAGGTTGTTGGTTTTGGAAGATTGAAATAAGTAAGGATAGAAAGTAGGCATAAGATTTATAGGATTTCATGAGGGTGGATGAGATATTAGGCAAGATCAACATTGACACACACCTTGAAGGGTGATGGAATAATGGGGAAATCATGGATGAAATAGATTGAGGCTTAGATATATGAGGTAGAAAAGCCATTTTGGAGAGGGGTGGAGTAGAAGGTTTTAAAACCTTTTAAGGAAAATGTTGGGAAGAAGATGGAGTGGAAACTTGAATGTCAATTTTGATTTGTTTTCAATAATCAAGTCCTTCAAAAGAGACTTGGGAATCCATATAGCTTTTGATTTTTCATTAGATACTTTGGAATGCATTTCTTCAATAACAAATTTAAGAACCTACACTTTCCTTGGTTGAGCTCTTTGAATAGTGGACCTTTGTGGTCTCTTTTGTGTATTTTCCTTCTTGACATTCACATTTCAATTAGAGGAGACATAGTGAACTTTTGAGGATGGATTCATGCACTTGTGTTTGAGTTGATCATCCAAATTGCTTCCAAATGACTTGGGACTTGTGGATGAATGAGGCCAATATGACTAGTTTAGATGGAAAGGTGGATGTGAAGAGTTCAAGTTTGTGTATCCTTATTGATCTTGGGGTAGGGTAGGAGGAATGTGTAATGAGCTAAGAGTGGAAGTAGGAGATAGAGGAACATAAGGTCCCAATATGGATGGAAGGTTTGAAGGTTTTAGCTTAGATGGATAGGGACCAAGGATAGATTTAGAAAATGTGAATGGACCATGAGTAGGGTTATCAAAATATTTAGAGTGAGCAACATGACCAATGCCATCAATAGATTTATGAGTAAGTGTTATAGGATAAATACCTTTGACAAGAGTAGTTAAAGCTTGAGCATAGTTTGGAAGTAAATGTAGTGAGGTAGAACAAGAGGGTGAGGGAATACTTTTATCTTCAAAAGTAATTTTAGGTAGAATAGGAAAAGTATCCTTCTCTTGGTCTTTAATAGTCTCCTTAGGGATGGTGGAGGGAATATCTTGATCTTGCTTAGTAGAGGTGCATGCAATGGGAGATGGAGGACTATGTGGCTCTTGAGATGGAGGGATGAAATCTTGGGGGATATGAGAGGGTTTTTGATCTTAATCTTTAGATTTTTTTAAATCCTCTTGACATGGACCCACTTCTAAGGACAAGGTGGGATATGGAATTTGCATGGTAAGCTCTTGAAGAGATAGTGAAGGGATAGTTGGAGTGGGAATAATAGGAGTAGTAGCACATGAAGGTTTTGGATCTTTATTTTGACTAGTATGGGAGAGGTTTGCAAATAAGTCAAGATTAGCTTGGGTTTCTTTTAGAGGTAGCCCTTGAGGGTACACATAGTCAACAAGGGGAATAGCAAGTTCTTCTTTTGGCGAATATGTATTGGAAAGTCTGGACAATTTAGAAGGTGGTTGTATGTTGGAAGAACTAGAAGTTGCATTTGAACCATTACTAGACATGGTTTCATGAGGTTGATCCTTCTTGAGAGTATAATCTATAGTAGATTAGAGCTTAGATTTTTGAATTATGTCATTGTCAAAGAGATCTTGGATCTCATTTTTTAGCTCCTTACAATGTGAAGTTTTATGTAAATTATGTCTATGATAAGCAATATAGTTACTCATAAAGGAAACTCCCACCAAAGTGACCTTAGGTAACACAATGAGTTTCTTTTGAAGTTTTTCCAAAGTTGATTCATAAGATCTTCCCAAAGGGGTGAAATCACGCTTTGGTTTAGGTTCCCAATGTTTTTCTTCAAAGATATTTCTAGATTTCTTGGGTGTTTGTGAAGTGTTCTTAGATATCTTGGATTCAAGATCACAACAATTTGATTTTTGTTTGTCATAGGAGGAAGGGAAATTTTCTCTCAAGGAGAATTTTTTTGATGATGTTTCATCTTCCTCCTTTAGTCTTTGAAGTTGAACACTCATTGATTGGATTTGTTGCTTCATGTTTGAAATAAGTAGCTTTTCTTCCTCACTAGGAATATTGGATTTATCGCATTTGTTATTAGCCATTTTGATGTACTATGTTTCAAGTAATGATAGCCAAGTTTTAGAACATAAGTCAGGTTGCCACAGCCATAGACAATGACAAAAAGTAAAAGCTTAGAAAAGGACCACACTAGAACGTAGTCTCAAAAAAGAAAGATAAGAGTACTATATACTAAGGCATGAATAGTATGATTTGAAGGCTAGAATAGCCAAAGATTATGACTATTGTAACATAGAGTATGACAAGCACTAAAGAAGGAGAACCAATAAAATTAAAAGATGAGACTAGTCAAAGTACAGGTCATGAATCTTCAGCTAAGAAAAATGCTACTATATGGGACTATTTTTAGATAAAGAAGTAGTAAACTTATGCAAGAAATAGACTTGGTATAGAGTATAGATAGGTCTAACAAACTAACTTGATAGTTTAGACTCAAGATCTCATGCAAAGATACTCTAAGAGGTGCATGAGAAAGTACATAGGGTTGTGCAAAGACTCAATACAACATAAGAATTTTGCATGAGGATGTGCTCTAGGCCACATGAAGAAATACAAGGTTTGATAAAAAAAAATAAGGACACTAAGGCCGGATCTCATGTGGGGATGTGCAACTATTTGTGTGAGAAACTGGATAGAGCTACACAAAGAAGTGGTAGGAAAAAAGAATCTTGCATGAAGTATTGCAAAATTGTGCATGAAATTTAGGACTAGACTGACAATAGAGTTGGATTTCAAAGAGATTTTTGAAATGTTTGAACTATTTTGGACAGATTTAGTGGATAGATTGTAGGTTCATTTGACTAATAACAAACAAATTGCAAGGTTGATTTTTAGATTTGTGAAAGTGATTTTAGGTTTCAAACAAGACAAAGTGTTTTCAATAGGACACAAGAAGCAAGCAATAGTCAAATACAATCCAATTGAGGGAAAAGAAACTCAGAGGGATAGGGGAGTCTTGACTTTTAGTTTGTTTAAGTAGGTTTGAATATGTTTAGCACTTGATAAAAAGCATGCTTTATCCCTAGAAACAAAAAATGGTAAAGAAGGCAAAACCTTTGTCCCACAACTTATGTGCATGTGTGCACCTCACATAGCCGTGTCACCCCCTAGAGGGTGCCCATATTTTTGGTGTATTCAAAGGACTCAATAACATATACATTAAGTGAACACCCTTGTGGTAGGGGTCAAGTGAATATACCACCTTCAAATGCCCAGTAGCATGCCTATGGTGAGTTCTATAGGAGAGATTCTTCCCCCTCCTTGCACAAAGATTATGCCTCCTTTCAAAGGTGAACTGGGTAGCTTCTAACTAAAGGTTTTTACTTGGCTTCCATTCATATTAATTCTTAGTGGCTTCACAAGTAGAGTTGAGACCAACAACCCACACCAACATCTAAGAGTGCACACACTCACTTATCAAGATTGGGGCCGACACTGACCAGTGCAATAGACAGAGCTTTCCCTTGATAAGAAATATCAAGAATCAAGGGAAAGAAATTAATCTAGCTTTGGAGTCTTTCACTCTACAAAGCATATTGATTATAGTGAGTTGGAATCTCCAATGAAAGGAGTGTGCTCACTTGGGTCATTCTTGGAGGTTGGATCACTCCGCTAGGCCCTCTAAAGGATTAATTTGGACTAGTGGTTAAAATGCAAGGGTCAAAGTTTTTGATTTCCCTCAAGGGGAAAGGGCATACTCCTCTACCTTACTTTCTCACCCAAACACATAGAACATGTTAATTACTAACTTAGCTTAATCAATCTAGACTTATCCTTCCTCAAGATTCTTATTCCTTGAAAGGAAATCATCGTCCCTTCATAGAAAAGGATTAGCACTAGAGAACTACTAAGTTGCTTACCTCCCTTAGAATGCCATCTTTTAGAAGCATCTAGGTTTCTGATTCACCCTTGGTCATGACCTCCAAGTGGTGAAGAGCACAATCCCCTATTCTTCTGTCTTGCACCCTAATAAGTTCACAAGCCCTAATTAGACTGTGTTTAGAAAGTAGGAAAGAAGACACATTATTTAGTGGGTTTTAATGTTTTTCTTCGATAAATGTATCTTTGACAATCGGCCTACAAACAAACAATCAGTTCATGTTTAGAGAGTTTGTATAAGGAATCTTCATCAAACATCTTGTAGACAACTATTAAGTTATAGAGAACCAGAAGTCAGAAAACATCATTAGTCAAATGGAAGCTTAACTATGTGAAAATAAAATTTAACTTTTTTTGTTCTTTTTTATACCCATAAAATAGCTTAGAAAATGTCAACACCTATAAAAACATCAAAAGTCAAAATTCATTTTATACTATTTTTTTTCTTTTTTAATTTTTTTTTAAATTTTAATAAATTATTTTATTTGGAAAACTATATTTTGTATTGTTGTTACAAAATTCCATGCACAATCATGAATAGACCCATGCAAAATCATGCATAAACCCATGTGCAATCATGTACAGACCTATGCAAAATCATGCATAGGCTCGTGAGAGCTCTTTCACTGACCTGCATGAAAAAATGAGGTGCCACATGAACACTTGGGCGAAACCCTCAAATCTTCGCATGAAAATTCAGAGAACTGTATGGAACAGTATGTCAAAATAATAAAAATGACAGAAATTAATTTAGATGAGGCTAGAAAAATTGATTTTTTTGGCCTCACGATGGGCGCTAGAAATGTATGCATGAATTTGTGGGCCTCTAAACCTCACACACACTTCAACATGGTCCTTGTATGTGGAATCATCCTAGAATGAGCATGGGATTGTCCATCCAAGAGGTCCAACAAGATGACCTATTTCCTTCTATATAGAAGGATTTTGCATGTTTATGCTCTCAGAATTGAGATGTAGGCAACCAAACCATTCTAGAACGAAGGGTTTTGAATGCAATTAAGTCTATATGATATGAAATTACTCTATATGAAAGATGCAATTAATCTAATAACTTGTAAAAAAAATTAGACTATATGTATGCATATTAAAACTATATGATATTTAAATCCAAGAAATGAAAACTTATGAGAATTACTGAGCTTAAATGAGTGCACAATTCAGCAGAGATTCAATACAAATTTCATTCAACCTCTATAATGAGGGATTGAGAGCCCCTTAAATAGAATCCAAGAATAGATCAATGGTTAGGATCAACCTTGATGAACGGTTAAGATCAAATAGGAGATTAAGTTAAGATGGAAACTTCCATGTGTAGGTGAAATTAACTATTCCAAATCTAAGTGTGATGAGTAGTTAACTGAACTCTTCATAAGTGTGAGAGCAAGTTAACTGGATTGATTCTAATTCAAGAAGTAGTTCACTCAGAGTTTCCATCTAGAACTGAAGAGAGAATTTGGGAAAGATATTCAATTTAATAAAATGAGATATGACCTCATAAATACCTTTTTCATTTAATTGAATAATTGCATTCAATTAATTAAAACAAGCATAGTTATTAAATTAGATATTTTTAATTCCTTAGTACATTAGCCTTAGGAGATAATTTAATTTATTTAAAGTATAAATACTTTAAATTAAATTAAATCTTAATTAATAGGTTTAATGTGACTAATACGAGTCAATACTTTAGGAATTAAATAAATAGCATGATTAATGTAGATTTAGGGTTTTCTGCATTTAACAAATTTTTTTTTGAAGAAAGGGGTAAATTTTTTTTCAATCAAATCTAGATTACTAGGCAAAGGCTAGAGGCCCATAGTAGCACTACATATTCCTATCTTCCAATAATAGTTGATCCACAGTCTCAAAATATTCCCAAGGTAACTCATCCCTTCCATTAATATCCCAACTATCCACATTCTTTGAATCCCACTTTGCCAAAAAATCTGCAACTCTATTCCATTTGTGAGGGATAAGACAAAAGGAGATACAATCCAAGGAACTATGTAAACTTAGAATTTGTCTATCCAAAGAGGCTAATCTTCAATTAATGTTCTCCAAGCTCTGATTATTCAACATATCAGCAACAATCTGAGAGTCAGACTCACATATGATCTTTTTCCATCCCAAAGAGCATCCTCTCTCCACAAAAATCTTAATAGCAAGGGCCTCCATTAGATTATTAGAGTGTTGACCCTTGTAAATAGAGAACATAAAAACCACACCACCACCATTACCTCTACCTATAGCTCCAATACCAACATGATTAGGATTTCCCTGAGAAGACCCATCTGTATTGATCTTCAAGATCCTAGCTGGGGGAGGGGTCCATCGCCCATCCCTACAAACATGTTGCTTGCCATGACATAACCTTTTTCCAAGAGTGCATCCCTAATTATTGCCATCTAGATTCAAATTTCTCATAATGGTTTGTTCCCCAGGATCTATACTTTTAGACATGTCACACTTAGCAAAAATAGTCTCCTGCAGCCTACTAAGAATCTTCCTCCACAATTGAAGGCTATCTAACTTATAGCCACAAAATATCATGTGATTCCTCTCCAACCAAAGGTTTCAAAGAATAAAAATTGGCCCAACTATCCAGGCAATCAACAAGAAAGAAGTCTTCGCTAGAGGTCTGCCCAAACTTTCCCAAAAGTCAATGAGGGAAGTGGCATGAATACAAACATGACTCCAAGCCTCCCACCATCTATTCCATATTTCCTTAAAAAAGGGGAAAAGAAAAAACAAGTGAGAGATAGACTCCTCATTATGTGAGCATAAGAAATAAATAAAAGGTCCCTAAAAGCCTCTTTTGTGAAGATTCTTCCATGTGAGACATTTCTTCTGAGCTAACAACCATAAGAAGAAATTACATTTGGGCCAAGAAAACTTAGTCCAAACCTTCTTCCACTAGTGCACTTCAGCTAGACCATGTAGGTTCTTGTCTAGCACAGCATAGCCTTGAGCGATAGAGAATTTTCTATTTGGACTAGGATTCCAAGCTAGAACATCCCTCCTCTTGAGAGAGCTACAAAACCTATTCTCCAACACATGAGCAAGAAGAGCATGATCCTCATTAGAGCCACTAATAGGCCACTCCTAAGAATCCTTCCAGCGAGTCACCTCCACCTATCCCAAATGCTTGACAGTCTTAAATTGCTCCACCTTAAACCAACCAACATTAGTGAAAGTGTGGTAGAGAGGCTAAAGTTGGGGAAAGCAAGAGATCATGGGTGGATGGCCATCCCAAGAGTCCTACTAAAATAGAGCTTTTGAGCCTCTGTTACAAATCCAAAAGAGGTCTTCCTTAATTAGTTGAGTACCCTTCTTAAAGGTATTCCAAACACAAGAACCTTTACCCAACAAAGCTAGGTGTAGCATATATGAACTATCAACACTTGAAAAATACTTGTGAGTAAGAATCTTGGCCCAATATGAGTGTTTATTATTGCTCCACCTCCAATATAGATTAGAAACTAGGACCATGACAACAAGTGCCATAGACCTAAGACCCAGGCCCCTAGCACGTTTAGGCCTACAGACACAGTTCCACTTAACTAAACTTCACTTTGATGAGAGAAGTGTACCAGACCAAAGAAACTGTCAAGAAAGAGCATCAAAATCCCTCACAAAGGTGGAAGGGGGAACTTTCACACAACACCTATAAATAGGGAGAGACTACACTACAATCTTAAGAAGAACTACTCTGCTAGCAAAAGAAAGCCACCTATAAGTCCAATGACTAACTTTACTCTATAATTTATCCAAAATCCCCTATCAATACACTCTATACTAAGATCCCAAAGTTAAGGGGACTCCAAGGTATAACAAGGGAAGAGAACCAATCTAAAATCTGAGGATCCTATCAATCCTATTTTGAATAGGCTAGTGGGTATTGAAGAAGAAAATGGAAGATTTTTCATCATTAATACACTAACTTGAAGCCTTCAAATAAATGTCTAAGGCTCTCCTAAAATTTATAACTTCACTAACTTTGGCCCTAACCATCAACATAGATCATCCACAAACTAAAGGTGAGAGTAGGAAGGAAGAGAGTCAATCCAACTCCAACCTTGAATAAGACCCTACCCCACTTGAGATTTAATAAATCTTCCAAGACCCTCAGCCATGATAATGAATAAATAAGGAGATAGAGGGTCCCCTTGCTGAAGTCCTCAAGAAATAAATCTTATGGTTCCCCATTTATAATGATAAAAAAAGAAGAGGAGGTCACACAACTCAAAATCTAATCAAACCATTCCTCAGCAAAGCCAAACACTAAAAGAATTTCTGTAAGAGTTCCCAACTCACTCGATCATAGGCTTTAGCCATGTCAAGCTTCATGAACATAGCCCTCTCCTTAGAATTAACCACCTAATGAATAGCTTCCATTGCAACCACAACACCATCCAAAATTTTTCTTCCCTCAACAAAACCCCCTGATCTAGAGAGATCAGAGTGCTAAGAAGTGGCTTAAGTCTCTCCGCAATTAGCTTGGTGATAATCATATAGACAACATTACAAAGTGCAATAGGTCTAAAATGAGCCAACTGATTAACCCCCTCTTGCTTAGGTATGAGAGCCAAGAAAGTAGAATTCATGGACTTGACCATTTTCTTATTCCTATGAGATTCTTGTACCACCTTAAGGAGATCTAACTTAATTATTTCCGAGAATTCCTGAAAGAACTCAATCAAAAATCCATTAGGGTTGGGAGCCTTACCTTTTTCATGTTAAACACCACTTTCTCCAATTCAAATAGTAGAATAGGATGTAAGAGGGCCTCATTCATCTTCATAGAGACCAGGTGTGGAATGCAATCCAAGATTTCCCTCTCCTCAACCCTAGCATCAAGATCCTCCTTAGAAAAGAGATTTGAAAAAGAGTTGACCACTGCCCTAGAAATATCAACATTGGAAGAGAGATGAACCCCTTCAAGTGAGATCAAAGAGGATAAAGAATTCCTTTGTCTCTGAGCCTTGATTGAGTTATGAAAGAATGCAGTGTTCTTGTCCCCCTCCTAAACCCAATCAATACGAGATTTTTGCTTCCAAAATATCTCCTCTCGAAGCTCCCATTCTTCTAATCCTTTAAGAGATAAGGACTCAGCTTTACTTAGATCAAAGGTCTTCCCTTGATCCTGAATCAACTAAGTGATGTTGTCTAATTTAGCTTGATCAGTTATCCTTTGAGCCTGTAGGTTCCCAAAACATTATTTATTCCACTTCCTAAGCCTGTACTTAACATGTTGAAGCCTTTTATAAAAAGTAAACATTGTTGTCCCATGAGTGGGCCTCCCCTCATACCACCAATCCATCATAATATCCTGCAAAGACTAATCTCTTAGCCACATTAACTAAAATTTAAAAGAAGGGTTCTTGGTGACTCTATAAGCAGTAACTGAGAGCTTGATAGGCCAATGATTAGAGCCTCTCCAATCAAGAATTTTTGAATTGGTGGTCAACCTATTGTTCATCGAATAATAGGAAACCAAAAATCTATTGAGCCTTTCTGAGATAGCCTCAACACCACACCTCCTATTAGTCCATGTAAAGACTCCATTAGATGGCTTCACATCAATGAGATTCATGGAACCTATCATATCCTTGAAAAGATTTGCAGAGGGATCCAACCTAGCAACTCCTCCACATTTTTCATCTAAGCTAGTAATAGAGTTAAAATCACCAACCAAGATCCATGGGAGAAATGGGTCCAGGGCTCAAATGTAGCTAATATGAGCCCAAAGTTTTAACTTTCCTAAAATATCAGTAGGAGCATAAATATTGGATAGAAGGCATCTTTCCCCATATGCTAAATAGGATATAACCAAAGAAATAGAGGATCAACTAGAAATCTACCATAAGGGAAGAACTTTTCTTGGGTTCTAGAAGCAAGTAATCCCTCCTGAACTATTCTAAGCTCCCATTCCTTTCCAATTTCTATGGGGCTAGATACAAAAAGCACAATTGGCCAAACCATCCAATGTAAGCCTAGTTTCCTGAATACAAACCATATCAGGTAATTGAGAATCAAGTAATCTACAAACAACCTTTTGTCTAGGGATTTTGTTCAACCCCCAAACATTCCATGATAGAACAATCATTTATGGGGGTGGGAGAAATGGGAATCAATGGGTTTCATAGAGCTAGACTCAACCAAAGTAGCTCCCATAATCTTGACCTTCTCTTTATCATTCATTCTACCACTCCTTGATGGTTTCTCTATAGACCTCTTTTTAAAGGATTTTAGCTATAAACCTAGAGTAGAATGGGATTTTCCACCCTTGGCCAAATCTAAGGCTCTCTTAGGAGCAAAGGGATCTAGAACCACCATAATTGAATGCATTAGAACCTGTGATCCCTGGGGCTCCCTAGTATCCTGAACCTGGGAAGGTAGATCCATATCAATCTATACACTCTGAGGATCCTCTGGCAATAGTAACTAATCCTCCCTCTTTGCCTCTTCTTCTTGAACTTCATGTAGATGCTTATCCCTAGAAAAAAGATCAACTAAAATACCTTCCTCCTATATCAAGTCTTCAAGAAAATCAAATCTATTAAAAGTACCATCATTGTGTCTCTCCAACCAGGTTCTCTTCTTACCCTTGCCTTTGTTCTAGGTTTTAACCTAAGTAAACCCCTCATTATCTATAGGTTTGGTAGATGCAAGGGCCTTCCCCTTGTCCCCCTTAAGAGGTCAGGGGCATCCAAAGTAGTAGGCTTAAATCTAGGGCATTTGTAGAGCAAGTGACCATATTCATGACAAATTTGACATCTAAAAGAGAGAGTCTCATAATCCAGCTGTTGGATCTAGGAAGATGATTCCAAGCATATTTTAATAGAATCTGGTAATGGATTAGTTAAATCAATCTCAACAAAAATATGAGCATAAGAAATTACCTTACAATCTTGGGTTTGTGTAGCTGCTCCCACAGGTTTTCCAAGAAGTAATGAGATTGAATGAAGAATATCATCCCTACAAAACTCCAAAGGAAGTCTCAGCAAAAAAACCCACATAGGGACCCATGATGGAATCTCTTTGGCTGAATTGAAGCCCATGTGCCAAGGATTGATGAAAAGCCCCACCTAGTTAAAGAAGTAAGGGCCTCCTTCAAATGCCCTATTCCTATCTACCATGTAAGAGAAGATAACTAAAAAATAATTATTCACTGCCAAAATGATCTCCATATCACCTTTGGGATTTTAAAATCAATGAGCCTAGGAATCCAACATAGGTAAAGAGAGACAAAGACCCAAAAATTTGTAGATAAGGGCATGGTTCTACCAATATTCAACGTCCTTTGAAACCTACTCAGGTTGGATAACTAGAATAGGCCGGTCCTTAGCTCTTTCCAAACATCCATTTACTTTTTTAATTCAAGGCATCCCATTTGAGGAGGAAACCCCATCTCCCATTATAGATTTATTCATATGATTTCCACCATTTTCATGTGCTAAAAATGATGGGTTAGCCATCTCCATATCCTCAGAGGCAATCTGAGAGACCCCTAAACCCTAATTCACCATGGGGCATGCTCAACAATCCCACTAGTAAAAAGTTGGGATAGGAAACCCAGAGTCTCTAATCCTAGACCAAAATCTCATCCAAGATTGTTAAAATCAGAGCAAAGTGTAGAAAATCAAACACCCCCAATAGAAAATATTGGACCTGCCAATTCATCCCCATACCGTGTAGCACCAAAGTGACCCCCATACAAGCAAAGAACTTAGGCCAAATCCATGTGGAGGAGTGGGAGATTGTGATGCAGTGCCCTTTGTATTTATCTTCAAGGAATCTTAGCTCAAATCAAGGGATTCACAATAGGCTGGTACACCCTCAAGGAACCAAGAACATCTCAAAGATTACAACAAAGAACCCTGACATTATACACCAATAAAGACAACATCTTCACTCACACAATCAGATTGCTATGTCTGATTGCATTGTTCATAACTTCAATTCTAAATATCTTCTTGAAAAACCCTTTGGAGAAATTGTTCCAAATTAGTAATTCTAAAACATACCCGAAGCTGAGACCAATCCAATAAGCGGATTATAAATTATATTCTCTGAACCAAGACCCATATTTTTGTCATAAATCAGGAGCCAAACCATTAACCCTTCCTAGGGAATCAAATAACTATCTCAAAATAAATTTAAATAATACCAAACCAATTTTGAAGTATCCGTTTCTAAGTCTAGTTTTCAAATATATAAGTTATTTTCTTTTCTCATTCATAAATCATTGTATAATATCAAATCTTTTTCTGCAACACCATTGAAGGCATTTAAAAACTAGTTTTCACTCAAATCTTCATAACTTTTCCAAATCTAAATTAAAATGATTCAACCTAGTTGGAAATGAAAGGTAGTTCACATATCTTTCCAATGAATATTATTAGAGATCCTGAGTCTCCAAAATATGTCCGCACCACACGCTGCAACATGACTATATTCAGTGAATCTCAAATCTGCAAACATCCACTTTCACCAAAATACCCATAACTTATTCATTTCTTCATAAAATTGAACCAAACCAAAAGTATGAGAAGAAGGATTCATCATACTATTTATCCATTACTATATTACATGGTTTCCAGGCTGTAAATGTGTGTACAAGGCCTGGAAACTATTCTAAAACTAAAAAACCAATCAAAACCACAACAATAAAATGCACCAAAAATGTATCAAAGTATTTCCTCTTCTCCAAATTGATTTGGTTCGACCATAAAATGGTTTTTATATCCATTTTATAGTTATAAACCTTCTTAACTACCCCCAAGACCAACCATATACCTTTTTACATCATTTTTCTATTATTAGCAACTTTCTCAATGTTGCATTTTACAACTTTTTATGCAACTTTTACATTTTTGACAAAAATGGCTTCATAGACTTTAAAACTTGACCCAAATACAATATAAATGACTCAAATGTATTTAATATCATAAATAATGAATCTTAACTTTCTCATGTTCTTGTATTTAATGTGCTCCTGCACCAGATTAGGGCAGGGGCATGCAAAAAATGTAGGCCCCAACACTTAGCAACCCTAGCTTGCAATAGATCTACACACAGTGTCATTTGCATATCTCCATCGCACACTAGTCTAGTGTTTCAATACTCACAATTTACACCTTCTCTACATTTGACAATTAAGTCAAGTAGTGAGTAGCAAAATAAGAATTGCCTAGTGACATAGGACTTAGGATTAATTGAAATAGACCAGAATTGGTGATCATGGCAATGAGCCAATTTTGGGGTATTACAAGTATCACATGAAAAGTTGCAACATGCAATCAAGTTGCAATCACATTAGGCATGAAATCTTGAATAAGTAAAGTTAGTTAGTTAGAAATTTGTTAATGAATAAGTCAAGGATGTTGAAAATTTCCTCTTTTTCCTCCACCATTATCTCTCCTATCCTATATAAAGGAGGGAGGTCATTGTAAATAATCATCTTTTGGCAAGGAAAGAAAATTCTACCAATTTATATGTGTACTCTAAGACTTTTTTCTTGGATGTAAATCTAAATTTATATCAATAAGGAGAAAAAAATCCTTTCAAACTTTGTGTTGATTCAAGGTGTTATGTGATGACATTTTATGGATATTGATTATGAGTTTTGGACTTTTGATAAAGAAGGATTTGAATTTAATCATGCAAAACTTAAGCTATCTATTGCATTCAAACCCAATTTAAACTTTTGAATACTTTTTGATGTAGGAAGAAAAATTTTAATAGATAATAGTGGTTTTAATCACTTAGATTTGAAGACTTTGGGCTTCAATTGTAATTATTTTTATTAAGTTTGAGAGTATCCAGTAAGAGACTTTATGCCTTACTAGTTATTATGCTTGAGTCCTCATTCGAGACAAGTGTAGGAGACTTTAGGTTCCTTTTTTTTGTTTTAAAAAATATAAAAAAGTAAACTACTACCCTTGATGTTTTTCTTACATCAAGTTTAGGGTCACTAGTATTATTGTAGCAATAAGACACTTTTTTAATATTGGAAAGTTATAGTTGTATGCAAATCATTCCTAAAAAAAGAGAAATTGATAAAGAGAACAATTTTTTTTGTAATTTCAGTTAAGTTTCTATTGAAGCCACCTATGGTAAGAAAAGAGCCTCCCCTAGGTAAAAACACAAAATCATGTCACCTTTTTATAAAGAAAAAAGATCCCAAAACACAAACTATTCAAGTTTAATAACATAAAAACGGTACTTGTGTTTAGAATTTGAAGATGATTAAATGATTAAATGTGTGAAATTGGATGAATTTTATGTCTATATTTTTTAAATTCTTTTGAGTAATAATTTATTCATTTATTTTAATTTTAAATTCTTTTTTCTAACTGCAAAAAATATAAGGTGTAGTTCCCATCAAACAAGTATATGAATTTATTTTATTTTTTCTTTGATTTGAAAATATTTTATAGATGGCATGTATAGCTAGGGAACAAGAAAAGAAATATTAGTTTTTGATATATATTTTCTTTGTTATAATTACTCAAGGTCAAGCTTATTGGAAACAAACATTTTTTTTCTCTCATTAAAACTTCCCTATCAAATTTACATTTTTTGAAAAAAAATTACATATTCTTTAAGGTAACTCTCTCCTCTAGGGATAAGTAAAAATTATATATTTTTTTGAAATAATTTACTATTTTTTTCTTTTCTTTTTGAGGCAGAATCTTCTCAAATGTTAAAATATCTACTTATATTTTTTTTAATGATAACATATTATAACTAATCAAAATAATATGAAATTTAAATAATGATGATATTGTCTCTGAGATCTATAAAAGGGTATTTTTAGTTTTTTTTTAAAGTTGAATTTTGATAGAGAAATGAGGTTTGACCAAAATAGGTTTATAGGTCCTAAAAGGTGACACAGATCTATGCTTTTACCCCCTATTTCTGAGAAGAGAGATTTACCTCACTATATCATTACCTACTTTCCTATTTTCTAAGCTTTGGTTACAGTCACTTACAAGATAATTAGCCAATAGTATGATTAATATCAAAGGGTAGTATGACATAGGATCTATGATCTTTGAATCATGGGAATGAATTGTATCAAGGATTGTATAGCTTGGATTTCTATAGTCCCTTGAGGATCAACATGAAAGGTTTCACTAATGGTTTAGTTCTATGAGGAAAATTGTGTGAATTATTGTGATGCTCAAGGAGATGAAGGAATGGTAGGGTAAGTAGAGGTCACTTGTGTGGTCTTTCTAGACAAAGGTATATGATTTTAACAATTCTTAGGAAGGGTGTCTTATTTCTCTTGAGGTGTATATTTTAACTTTTTTCTCAATTTAAATGTTACCATTATCAATGTGGTCTTGGATTTTATTTTTCCATACAAATAGAAGTTTTGAATTTAGGGTATATGAACTAGATTATCCTGTACATATGAACTAGGGAATTCTTTACACATCTTTGAGAACATTCAACCCATCTACCTAAATGAACTCATCAAAAAGAATTTCATAGCACTCCAATCTATACATGAATTCCTATTCCCTTGGAAGAAATTTGGAGCCAATCATAGGTTCCATCAATTAAAAAACCTACAAACATCCAAAGATCAACATGTCTCATTTAAAGAAAATTTTGATCCAAAAAAGGACATCAAAAATGCTACAAAGGACCATTGAGGAAAAAAACAAACTTAATGCCTATGTGGTTTCCTAAGTCTCTCATTTAATAATTGTATTCCAAAGAGCCACAAACAAAAGATAACTAAAAAACTATGTGGATTCCCAAATTTCTTATACAATAATTGTATCCTAAAGAAAATCCAAAATAGACATATAAGCTTGCTTCTCCAAAGGCTTCCTCCAATCCTACATCTATTATCTTCAATTATCTAAATCTATTTTGGGTCCCTATGTCCCAAATTCCACTATCATAAGTTCACCATTATCCCCTTCAACTATCTTGGGTCATTGTGCCCCAAAACCTACATCATTTTCTCCTTTAACATATTGAACTCCAAAGTTCATCTTTCCTCCATCA
The DNA here is from genome assembly GCA_028749045.1 of Cupressus sempervirens. Classification (NCBI taxonomy): domain Eukaryota; kingdom Viridiplantae; phylum Streptophyta; class Pinopsida; order Cupressales; family Cupressaceae; genus Cupressus; species Cupressus sempervirens. The sequence continues at coordinate 451,170,552 of CM053793.1, forward strand.
CTCAACGACCCTTAAAGGTGCGTTCCAAATGTTTCTCCTATGAATATTTTAATCCAACCCTACACAAATCCTCCAATACCTCATCCATTATCCAACAACTATGTTCAATCCTATCATCCATTTTTCTTAACCTTTGGGTAAGTTCTTACTCTTCTCTATTTTGTCACATCTTTTATCTCCCTTTACCCTCATCCAATCAACATCTTTGAGCATACTTTCAATAAACCAGGTTCATTGTAGCAAATATTTCAAGGGTACTATCCAAATAAGAAGATGTTATATTGCTTCTTACATATCATATTATATATCTATTATCTTCAAAAAGAAAAAGAAAGAAAATAGGTCAAGAAACCAAAACAAATAAAAAATAAAAGGAAAAATGGAGACAAATGAAAAAGGTAAAGAGAAATCATCTATCCTATGTTGAGAACCATTCCTTGTAGGATCTTGGGAAAGTTCCATGATAAAATCCTATAAAATAAATGATATGCATGATTTGTTTTCCTCTTGCACTCTACACTTGGGAGAAATATTAATCCATGCTATCAAGTTAGCATGGATCCTCTATTGTCCTTCATTTAGCCAATATACATATAAATTTCTTTTGTTTTTACCTTTGATCTTGACAAGCTCAAGAATCTATATAAGTTTTATGCAACCTTTTTGCTTCATCTTATCCACACTCTTCAATGCATATCCATTATCTTATTTATTTCTTATATTCATCATCCCTAACCAACTGTATTCTTACTTATCCTATCCAAATTGATCCCTTGATCTTTATTAAAACCAAGGATCTAATATGAAAAATATGTTTACAAAATCTTCTTAACATGTTCATTACTATGAACCACATGCCCTTGAATGCACCATGTCATTACTGTGCATTTTTGTATCTAATCCTTGAGCCTAGATGACTAGACAATCTTATCACTAAGTAGTCTTTGAAAACTAAATAAACATCATCCATCCTTAACCAATCCGTATGTATTTCATCAATTTATTCATCTTGTTATAATTCCTTTTGAAGCGATACACATCACAAGAAAATATATAAGTCTTGCTTGAAAATAATAAAATCAAAATATATTAAAAAAATCAACAAGATACAACACATTTTCAAAATCCAAAAAATCAAAACATTCTCAAAAGTCCAAAAAATATATAAAACATGTTTAAAAATGTAAACTAATAAAAATATTTTTTAATATAAAAATGAAAAGGAAAAAAAAGGAAAAAAAAAGAAGTAAACTTTTATTAAAATCCCAAAACATCAAATAAAAAATTCTCAAGAAATCATAAATAAATAGACAAACTGTCAAGCTACCTTACAACTTGACCAATTAATTTCTTAATGAGCATCAACAACCTTCATTAACTTTATCTTTTTTCTTATACAAGATGAATTGTTCCTTAATCAAACACCTCAATCATTACCAACAAATCAAGAATGCTTAAGTGTAGAAAGATATCTACATGGTCATTGACTCATTTGATCAATTAGTCTTATCTTTTTACCTTTGGTAATATTATTTCTCTATTTTTTAAGAATGCCTTTCACTAGAAAAGCAATGTTGGGGCATGATCACTTGATTTCTATTTTTGGATTATTTTTATTAGAAAATGGCTATCTAAGATAACATTTATAGGACATGATTATCTAAGATCATCAATGACATATAAAGCTACTACATCATGAGCATTCCTTATTGTTTAACTTGTTTTCATTCATCCAAATGGTGTGTGGACAATTTTAGTTTTCTTGTACCTTTATACATGTATCTACTTGCCATAATAAGATCAATGATAATAAATCACTATAAAAAACATGTGTTTCCACCATTTACTTCTATCCATTTATCTCCATTTAATTCTACTTATCCTTTTTAGAACCACTCTTATGTTTATTAATTTATTGTCTCCTTGTCCATGTTTCTAACCTTCTCCCCATCATTCCTTTTGAGAGTAGACATGTTCTCCTAGCCCACATGTCCTCTCAACTACTAAGGGGACACCATTCTATATTTCATGTTACCTTATCCTTCCCATCAATTTGGCATCATGCTTGTAGTTTATACTTCCTTCTTTAAAACAATATGACACATTGCATTGTCTCAAAGAGAGATAAAATGTAGACACCCAAATTTGTCCTCACTCAATTAAATAAATATTTTAGTTATTTAATTATTTTTTCTTAATTTCTTTATTAATTAAATAAATATTTTAAATTTATTTAATTAATGCATCGAATTTTTTTTATTGTTTAAATAATTTTTAAATTTTTTATAATTCTTTAACTTTTTTCTCAGAAATTAATAATCTAGTCTTAGTTGGTACTATAAGGTTCTCTAATTTTTAGGTTGATTTAGATTGACCAAATGAAGTTAGGTAAAAGGTAGATGTGTATTCACGTAATAATGTTAAATATATACTGAAACTATTAAGATTAGTGATATAAGTAGTAAATATTATATTCTCTAATATGCACATGTAGTTATGTATTTGCTACTCAAGGTGAAGTGTCAATGTATTTCTGGATTCAAAGTTGAACAAGTCTTGGCTTACACTAGGGTTTTTCTTGCCCCACTCTTTTTCCCTCAATGCCCACATTTGAATAAAGGTATAAAACAATTATTTTAATATTAATAAAATTATAAAACCAAGACCTACTATTTAATAAAAATAGTAATTCATTAACCTTTTCTCTCCAAAACTAATTAGATATTTGTTATTTATTTATTTATCTAATCCCACTCTTTCTAAATTAGCTAAATAATTTTATAAATTTATTTAATGAATTTTTCAACCTCTACCTATATTATTTAAGAAAATTTGTATTATTATTTATCAAATTCACTAGATCTTTTTCTCTTGATTAAATAATTTTAAATTTATTTAGTTATCTAATTTCACATTTTTCCTTTTCTACTATTAATATTTATTATTATTTATCCAATTCACTTGTTTTCTAATTCAACTAGTTATTTCTATTTATTTAATTAATTAATGTTATAGTGGAAACAAAGTGAACCTTCATCACAAAATGTATTGGTTATGAGGATATTCATGCCCATTATGAAGACAACATGCACAATGGTTTTTTTTAGGGTCTCAAGTTTTGCTTCCTTAGGATTGGTAGGAGAAGGTTTCTATTGTTGAGGAGAGGTGGATCCCAATTGTTGGAAAACACCATAAGAAGTCTCCTCCTTATTTTGACATGAATTTATTCTCCTATAAAAAGGGAGGTATAGGAAAATCCTTGTTTTATCTAGGATGTGGGTTCCTAGTTTCTATCCCACTAGGCAAATTGGGCTTACTATTATTTTCTTCTACTTTGCCAATCTCTTTTGGTCATGAATAGTGTGGCTCTTTGCACCATTTCTTTGGTTTTTCTTGGGATGCTATCTATATTTTAGTAGCATTTTGTTGAAGATCTTTCATTGAATATCTTTATGCTTTATAGGTTGTAAAGGGGAGTCCCTTCAAAACCTATTTTTCTTTAATTGAAAACATCCACCACTTGTCTAAAAAAGATAATATCAAATTTTATGATTAACATTTTAGTATAAATTCATAGAAGATGATTTAACATTAAAAGGAGTGTGAAGATCATTTAAGGATGATATTCTTGGTCCCCTTGGATTGTTTTATCACATGGACATCATGTAATCACTCACTCACTCATTCAAATGGATTAGCTCTAATTTGTAGGCATGTGACAATTGTCACTTGTCTCTTCATTTAAATTTTTTTATCTCCCAACATGTCTAAAATAAATGTACATCTTATGATAGATTAATATTTTGTACCTCCCATTTAGTGTCATCCCTCCATTTCAAATTAACCTTTTAATCTCCTTTATTTTTATTATTTTTTATCTATCCTTTTATCTTCGTCATTCATATTTTAGCCTCTTAATCTCAATCCTTAAGTTTTATGAAGACTTATATAAACAAAAATATATCCTCACCATTTGAACCTAAGGTTGTTCAAATTAATGCAATTAACCATACAACCAAGGAAATATATTTATCTTGTGATTTTGGGGAACTCTTAGCCCCATCTTGCTATCATCTTGTTATCATTGTCATCTTAATATTATCATTATCTTGTATCAATCATATGTGCTATATAGCTGAGAGAAAATTGATACTAGGTCCTTGAAGGATAGATGAACAATGGAGCTAATCATTTCATGGTATATCTTTATTTTATTTTATTGCTTTGCATTCATGAAGAAAGTTTTCTATTGATTTTTTGTTGAATTTGTTATAGATCTAGACTAGTATTTGAGCTTGTCATAATTTACAAGTAGATTTTCATTTTTCAATAGAATCAAAATGCATAAAAATATTTAAAATACAAGTGGATTTCTCTTTTTCTATTTATATACAATATTAAATATATTTATTTCAAATTATATTAATTACATAAAATAAAAATGTTAAGTATTCCATATTTTATTTACAATATGTTATTGCAATATAATACTAAATATTATATTGTATCCATAATTTTATTTTTTATGACAAAAAAAACTAATAATTTAATTTATAATATTTATATTTTTAGAATTACACATATAATAATATTTATTTATAAGAGGTCTATTTTGAATCAAGAAAATCTATTAACTTTTGAGAATTAGTAAAATCATTATGGTCTAGACTTTTTATCGATAAAAATAGAAAAAATTATTTATGAGATTGTTAATTTTTTCAAATTAAATATGTATATTGTATTAATTATTTCATTAGTAATTTTGAAATTACTCTGTGTACAATATTTAAAGTGTTAAATAAATTAATTATATTTAATATATAGTAGTAGAAGTATATATAATTTTATAAAATGTATGTATTTATATTAAACACATATTGAATTTTCATTGCCTTTTAAGTATAATAAGTAGATGAATATTATGCACTAAAATTTGATAGTGGCAAAAGTCATTGAAATTATAAATCAACAATCAATGAGCCAAGGATTTTCAAGAAATTTAAATTAACATGCTATAAGTATTTGCAACAAAGGTATGATTCTATAAGCAATCAGAAGCAACAATATTGATCTTTATTCTAAGATATGAATAGGTGCAATTATAATACATGTTAGCACAACCACCATCAAGGAAAACAAATTCTATGAACAACCACCTTCACAGTGCATAATAAAAGAAACAAGGCTATTGTAAGTTCCAACAATGAACACATAACTATATTGAGATGTTCAAAATGTACAAACACTCTATATAGAGGTGTGATGAGGTTGAGATAATCAATAGCCAACTATCAACTATAAATAGTAAATGTACTAAAAATATTATTAAATGTTATGCAAAAACTAAAAATAATGCAGCGTGTCGACTACATTTCATTAACTATTGAAGAGATTAATAATTGTATCTTTTAATATCAATCTTTATTTTTATAGTCCAAAGGGTACTAATAAAAAATGAACATTATGAGATGAAATTTTATTAATGAAATCTAATTCCTTTTCTCACCCTTACACCATTTTGTATAACTATCTTGATAGACTACAAGTCATTATGGGGGTTTGTCATGATTGACCTATGACCACCTATGCTTTAGGATATTTCCTTTTTTATGTTCAACTACATTTGACTTAGATTATATTGTTTGACTTGTGTCAAAATATTATGGTCCTTCTATTTAGACTTACTGCTCAATGTATAGGATTACAGATTAAATGTTTGATTAATGAATTTGAATGTGTGTTTAATGATTATTATGATTAAGACATCAAGGTTAAGATTATTTATGAGATTTGGTGTTTAATGTTTTTAATGCTCATTGAAATGGTTTATCAAATGATTAACATAGTTTGATGATACCATGACTAGTGGATATCACAACATGGTTAACTGATATACATTATGATGATGGTAATGTTAATATTTTTCATAAATGTTTGATGATATTAATTTTCACATGGGATACTATTTGGATATTGACTCAATTGTGTATTTTTGAGTTTTTGAGTTGTATAGGTTTGAAGGCAAGAGTGATGCTGAGGTAGAGGAGGCTAGCTACTCGATACGATTGGTTTCAAATCATCTGGCCTATGCAAAAAACACTCTATGTATATTGTGAAATTTGAATGCAATTTTTTTAAATATTTAGTCTTTAAATTTATAAGTTAAATAAGAGTTAACTATTTCTATTGACACAAAAATCACTTGTGCATTTCCAATGCTTATTATCTTTTGTAAGAAGTAAATGTGTATATACAATATGCTTAAATTGGAAGTAAATTTTTTAAGTGTTATTTTTTTAAAGGGTAAATATAAATCTAAACTATGAAATGTCAAACAAGAATAAGAGATAAAAGGATGTGACATTTCTCCATGTGCTTTTATAGTGAATAGAAATAATAAACGTGTTGGAAACTAAACATTTAAGTAAGTGATAAATGTCGCACTACAACTAGTGCATAAAAAGTTCTTCACTTTGATATTTTGATAAGTGAAATAGTTAGAAATGAATGGGAGGAGTCATAGTGGCCTTTAAGGACATTACTATCAATGAAGGATGCCATTATTATTTTGAGGATTAACAAGTAGAAGTAGAGTCTCAAAAAGAAAAAGAACCTAAGCAGGAAAAGGGGGTAAGAAAAAAATTGGGAAAGGAAAAGACAACTAGAAGGAGGCTACACTACAAAGAAAAACATCCACAACTGGTTGATCTACCTAGGAAATTTTTTTCTTAGTTCCAGAATGACATTATTGGAATGTTTATCTAGGTTCCATTATTGTAAGCCTCCTTTTTTATATTAAATATATGTTTGTTGGATAGTGAAATTTGCATTGTGGCAGTAGAATTATTTTTCAAAAAAAATGTTATTATGATTATGTATACAATATTGATAATAATGTTGTCCTTGATGCAAATAACATAAAAAGGGTGGCAAGTTGGAAGGTTGAAAAGTCAAATAACTTTATTTACCATGGAATCTTTGAAAAAGAATATTATATTGTGGTTCTTTTACAATGTTAGCAAAGTTGTGGAAATTTATTATCATTAATATTTTACCACACACTACTTGTGGTTTTGAACTTTGGTTCCAATAGTGTTTTGAAACTTGAACATCCTAAAGCCACTTGGCACCAACATATGGTGGACTTGAAAATTTTCAAAATATTGGTAGTTTTTTATTTTAAATAGAAAAAATACTATATTTGGTTCATTTGGAAAAAAATTGAAACCCTAGTTTTATTGTGCCATTATGAATGATTGTTTGAGATCTATTGAAGATACTCTATTCAGATGTTGCTTTTGAGTTTTTGATATTCTATAGTTCTTTATGTAGAAAGTACACTAATATTCTTTTTATACCATAATTTGAACATAGAAACATATTGTGAAACTTTTTATGGTCTACAAATTGCGGATTCAAAACACAATGTTATGGAACCTTTACTTTTGCGTAAAATTTCAAAGAAGTATTTTTGTATTATCTTTAATTAGTAATGAGATTATATTTTTTGAACATCTATTTTTGTGATGATCTATTTGTCTATCTTTAGAAAAGTGATTGGTATCGGCAATGGAAGATAATTATGTTTGTTGAAGGAAGGTAATTGTGGGTAAAATTTCATAATCTTGGGTATGCTTAGGCTCAACTTAAAATTCATTTAGTTTTTTCAAATAAATGGATAGAGATTTTTTGAGATGGAAATAGGGGTATTTGTGCTGGTACAATTTTATTTGGTTTGGTAAGGGTTTTGAAATGAACCAATTTTTAAACAAAGAATTGTTTAAAAAGTTGTAAAGTTTTGTGTGTGCATATATACTAGAAATGACATACAAAGGATGCTTACAACTTTATGAAGTTTTTAACAGATGTCCATTCAAAAAACAATTATATGCACAAAATGAGAAGGTTGATAGCACTAAAGTTAAATAAAACTAATATGTTATGATGCACATGAGAAATGATGAAAGATTATTATACAATTTTTTTTGTCAATAGTTGTGTTCATGAAAATTATAGAACATCAAAAACCAATAACCATTATGTTTACAAGTGTTAAAAAATATGTAAAAAAAAATAATATATGGCTTGAATTCTTTCAAAGATAGCTAATAAAGGGTTGAGTTGAATATCAGTTTGGTCTACAATTTATCCTATCAAGGGTTTGTTGTATGAACTATTTTCAGTTCTTATTTTTGTTATTATTTTTGTGAATGCATTTTTTTTAAATTACATCCCTATATAAGAGATTATGATTATGTGTCAAGAAATCAGTTGTGGAAGAGAGATGCACAATTATATTGTCTTCTATGTAGAGTACTTGGTTTAGTAATGAAAGTAGAATCATAAGGTTGACTATATATATATATATATATATATATATATATATATATATATATATATATATATATATATATATATATCAAAGCATACAATTAAGTATGTATATGATTTGTGAAGAAACACATTGTAAAAGAGAGAAAAAGGGTTGAAGACCTAAGAAGCTATAACAACTATCATAAAGTGAAGAGTTGTTACTCAATAAATATGACAGATTCCAACGAAGTGGTTTTTTTCCCTATGAGAAAATTGAAAGGTTTTGAGGGTTTCCCACTCAACACAAAAACCTTGTGTCTCCCTTTTGTGAGTAGTCTTCATTTCTTTGGCATCTTACATTTTCATTTAAATGTTCAACTTGTGTATACAATTATTTTTAAATGATATATGTGCATCCCAAAATCTATTAAAGGGAACTAAAAGTATAAAAACCCTCATATTTTGGTATGGGTTTTGAAATAAAACATTTTATAAAATTGAAAAATTGTGTAAAAAGTTTAAAAGTTTTGTGTGTGAATATATACTAGAAATGTTATACAAAGGATGCTTATGACTTTATGAAGTTCAAAATAGATTCTTTGATGCTGGAGCATCTTGGGTTGCCTTGTTATCCTACTCATCTTGTTCATTTTGCAGTTCCTTTGTGTGCCTAGTAGTCCTTCATGTGCCTAGCAGTTCCTTCATGTGCCTAGCAATCCAATTTCCTTCATGTGCCGAGTTACTATAGAAATTCCTTTATGTGCCAAGTTAATGTAGCAATTCCTTCATGTGTCGAGTTACTCAATGTATGCTGAATGTTTCTTCATGTGTTGAGTTACTCAGTGTATGCCAAGTGTTTCTTCATGTGCCAAGTTACTCAGTGTTGCTAAGTGTTTCTTCATGTGCCAAGTTACTCAATGTATTTCGAGTGTTCATGTGCCAATTTATCTAGTGTATGCCAAGTGCTAGTAATTGGACATGATTTGTGCAAGCCAAATTGCAAGATTTATTTTGTTCATGGCATTTATGTTAAGATCTTTTCTTGGGATGAGTCCAGGCCATTGTTGGGTTGGCCTTCCTCTTATGTAATGTTCTAGAATGATCTATAAACCATTTTGGCAAGTATAAATAGAGTGTTTAGGCTTAGAGTTAAAAAAAGTTAGAGAAGAAGATTTTGGAGAGCAGAACTAAAGGCGTGAATTTGCTGTTGGATCTTTGTATATGAATGTATTGTAATTGGCTGTAACCCAAAAGGCCTTACATCTGGGCATGTATGAAGATATTTTGATGAATCAATAAAATTATTATCTATTCTTCCTCCTTTGGTTGTTGTTCCTTGTATTTTCTTCTATTGTGTTAACTCTTGTAGGGTGGTTTGGATAGCTGGGTGAGCCTTTGGCCTTGGTTATTCGTCCTTTTCCTGCATCAGTTGGTAGAAGATTTTGGGAGAAAAACTGAAGGTGCGAATTTCTAGTTGGATCTTGGAATGTGAAGTATTTGTAATTGGTCGTAACCTAGAAGGCCTTGTAGCTAGGCATGTATGAAGATATTTTGATAAATCAATAAAAGTATTCTCTCTTCTTCCTCCTTTGGTTATTGTTCCTTGTGTTTGCTTCCATTGTGTTAACTCTTGCAGGGTAGTTTGGATAGCTGGGTGAGCCTTTGGCCCTAGTTATTCATCCTTTGCCTACCTCACGAGTGTTTCTTCATGTGCTGAGTTACTTAGTGTATGTTGAGTGTTCCTTCATGTGCCAAGTTATCTAATGTATGTTGAGTGCTAGTAATTGGACATGATTTGTGCGAGCTGAATTGCAGGATTTATTTCATTCATGAAATTTATGTTAAGATCTTTTCTTGGATGAGTCTAGACTATTGTTGGGTTAGCCTTCCTCTTAAGTAATGTTATAGAATGATCTATAATCCATTTTGGCAAGTATAAATAGAGTGTTTAGGCTTAGAGTTAAAAAAAGTTAGAGAAGAAGATTTTGGTGTAAGGAAGCAAAGGTTTGCAGGATCGCTTCCTACGCTAATCTTTGAGAGGATGATTATGCAAAACAAAGTAACTATTGCAAAGATCTCAAGAAATTCATAATAACATAATCAAAATAACAAATAACACACAACACAATGATTACCATGGGGAAACCCTTCCGGAGAAAAACCCCACCCTCCAAAACTCACACAATGTATTATCAAACCAAGATGATTACAATACACTTGCAATGTAAGTTCTTACAGGAGCACATCACCACAACTCGAACTTGGAGAGATTCCTTCTAGCACCAGTCTTGCAAACTAAACTCAATTACACAAACACCTCCCCAAGCCCTCCTTTTATAGTGATTTTACAACCTGGAAACCACTTATGGTTTTAAAAAACCATGGGCAAAACTACCATGCCACATGTTACCCATTTTTGACATTTACATTTCTAATATGGAAAAACAACCAAGTTAAAATAGTAATCTCATCCACAATTTTGTCTCTTAGTCTAGACCCCCATAAAAGTCACAAAATGAGTCATCAAGGCTCTAAAAATGATCTACCTATATTCTATTATGGACAAGACTCATTTTAACAATTCATTAACCATTTTCCAATGCATAAACAAGTGGAAAACTTCCACAAACAAATTTTGGAATTTTCCAAGAAAGGATTGCAAGGTTGAGACACATGTTTCTCAACATTCTCCCACTTGTTGAACACCTTTCAAGAGTCAAGGGATCCAAAATATCATGGACTTAATTGCTAGGGGCTGAGAGGCCCATAGACTCTGAACACCATCTAAATTTTTTTGTGCTCACGGGCTTAGTTAATGCATCAACAACATTCACCAAAGTCTCTACCTTTTCTAGCTTCACCTTGCCATCCTCAACCATATCTCTCACAAAATGATATTGTACATAAATGTTCTTGGTCCTCGCATGAAAAGTCAGGTTCTTTGCTAGGCAGATTGCACTCTGGCTATCACTATAAATTGTCATTGCACCCTATTTGAACTCTATATCTGAACATAATCTCTTTAGCCAAATGGCTTCTTTGCAGGCATGAGTAGATGCCACATACTCTACCTCAGTAGTGGACAAAGTGACCACAACCTATCGCTTACTCATCCAACTGATTACACCACCAAATAATGTAAACACATATGCACTGGTGGATCTTCTTCTATCAACATCACCAGCCCATTCTGAATCCACATAGCCTCGAATATCCAAGGAATGCTCACTTCTTGTTCCATGAAAACATATTGAGTACTCTGAGGTACCTCACAAGTATCTAAAAACTCTTTTTACTGCATCCCAATGTGCTCTTCCTGGATTAGACATATAACGGGAAAGTACTCCCACTACTTGGGCAATGTCTAGTCTTGTACAAACCATAGCATACATCAAACTTCTAATAGCACTCTGATATGGTACTTGACTCATCTCTTCCATCTCCAATGGGGATGTAGGACACTGTGAGCTAGAAAGATTTGTTCCCATAGTAATAGGAACACTCAAAGGTCTTGCATCCTGCATATTGAATCTTTTAAAAATAGTACCAACATACTTACTTTGGCCTAGCCAAAGCTTTCTATTCTGTCTATCTTGTATAATCTCCATTCCCAAAATGTGCCTAGCTGCACCAAGATCTTTCATTTCAAACTTTATTGAGAGTTGAGATTTTAACTCTACAATCAAACCTTTTCCTTTTCTAATAAACAACATGTCATCAACATACAAGGCAATAACCAGGAAACCATCACCATCAGATTTGAGATATATACAGTGATCAAATTTAGATCGCACAAATCCCAAACTCAACACATATGTATCAAACTTCTGGTACCACATCCCAAGACTCTATTTTAAACCATACAAGGATTTCTTCAATTTACATACCAAATGACTTTTGCCTTTCACCACATAGTGCTCTAGCTGTGACATGTAAATTTCTTCCTCCAAATCTCCATGAAGGAAAGCAGTTTTCACATCCATTTTCTCAATCTCTAGATCATAACTTGCTGCAATAGAAAGAAAAAATCCAATGGATGTCATTTTGGCTACTGGAGAAAAAATCTCACCATAATCTACTCCCTTGACTTGAGAGTAGCCTTTTGCAACCAAACATGCTTTATACTTCTTAATGCTTCCATCTGAACCCATCTTCCTTTTGAACACCCATTTACAACCAACAGGCTTTTGTCCTTCAGGAAATGGTACAAGGTCCCATGTTTGAATCCTCTAAAGAGCTACCATTTCTTCATCCATGGCTATTTTCCAAGACTCTGAATCATTCATCCCAAGAGCCTCTTCTACAAATCTCAGTTCATCAATGTTAGTATTTAATGCAAATATGCACCTCCAATCATCAGGAGAATACCCATACCTTTCAGGTGGTTTCCTTTGTCTAGTAGATCTTCAAACAAGATCAGGTTCAGGTTCAAGAGGTTCAAGTTCATGATTAGGTTCTCCATCTTCCTCTGATGATTCAGAACTCATAGAGCTTTCTTCAACATCTCATCTTTCTAAGGGCCTTGATTCAACTTTCTTAGGTGTATCAAGAAGTTGAATCACATCTTTCTTTTCTTTAATTTGTTCTGGCTACACTGTAACATAAGAAGGCTTAGTTTATCTAAAAATAACACTTCTGGAATAAAATACCTTTTGTACAATAGGATCCCAAAGCTTGTATCCTTTCACACCATAACTATATCTGATGAAGATACATTTGAAAACTTTGTTGTCCAATTTTGTTCGCTTCTCCTTTGGCACATGAGCATATGCCTCACAACCAAACACTCTTAGATGTCTAAGTGAAGGCTTGTGGCCTGACCATGCTTCCATTGGCATCTTATCAACAAGAGCTGATGTAGGAGACCTATTTATCAGGTAGCAAGTAGTGGCTATAGCTTCAGCCCAAAACTTTTGTTCTAGTCCAACACCACTCAACATACTCCTAGCCTTCTCCATCAAGGTCCTATTCATTCTTTTTGCAACTCCATTCTGCTGTGGAGAATATGGAGTTGTCTTCTCTCTTTTAATACCACAATCTTTACAAAATGTGTCAAAAATATTGGAGCAAAATTGACCACCATTATCAATTCTCAAGCATTTTATTTTCTTTCTAGTCTGCAATTCAACCATTGCTTTAAATTCTTTGAAACGACTGAAAACTTTAGCTTTACTCCTAAAGAAATAGACCCATATTCTTCTACTAAAATCATCAATGAAAGAAACATAATAAACTGATCTACCAATAGAAGAAACATCAACTAGACCAAATACATCTGAATGAATTAGATCCAAAATACATGAAGACTTATGAGAACTTGAGTAAAACTGAATGCGATTTTGTTTACCATAGATAAAATGCTCACAAAAATCAAACTCAAGATTGTAGTCATTCAACCCATCAACGATGTTCTTATTTTTCAAGGTCCATAGGCCCTTCTCACCTATGTGGTCAAGTCTCTGGTGCCATAACATAGTCTTCTCTGTAGGCAACTTTGATTTAGTAGACAGAGCACCCTTGGGTACCCAAAAACCACAACCATCTGTTCAAAGAGAAACTCTCTCCTTCTCCAACTGAGTAGTCTTTTTCACAATCTTAAGTACTATTACACTTGACTGTGCATGCATCAAGTTGGTACAATGTACCCAATCTACTTCCTCTTGCTATTACCATAGGTCCTCTCACCATTTTTACACCTACTTCAGAAAACTATACATGCACACCTGCATCTATTAGCTTACTAATAGATAACAAATTCCTTGCTAGTCTAGGTATATGCAAGACACCATTGAATCTTCTAATTCTACATCAAAAAATTTCACATGAATACTTCCACGACCAACAATATCAAGTACTGAATTATCACCCAAATACACCTTACCACCATCAAAATTTTCATACTTACTAAACCAGTTCCTATTAGGAGTCATGTGGAAAGATGCACCTGAATCTATTAACCATGCATTTTCACCTGCATGAGTGGCCAAGGCTGCAATGAAAGCATCTCCATCTTCCTTCTCAGACTTAGACTCAGAATCTTGCTTCTTCTTCTTCTTCTTTTTCTTCTCCTCTTTGTAGTCCTTTCGAAAGTGTCCAGGTTTGCCGCAATTCCAGCAGATTGCCTTGGACTTACTAGGGGATTTCGATCTCCCCTTATTTTTGGACTTAGAATGGCCATGCTGCTTTTCATTCTTGCCTCTTTCTTCTAGTCTTCCATGAACACTCAAAGCCTCTTTGGCATTCAGAGGGACCTTCCTTCTCATCTCCTCAGAAAGTAGAGAACCAACAATGTCCTCCATCTTCAAGACAACTGAAGTGCTCCCTATAGCCATCAGAAGACTATCCCATGAGTTTGGCAATGAGCATAACAAGATTTGACACCTTTCTTCTTCATCCATTAGCACCCCTACTGAGGTCAACTGAGTCACTAACATATTAAACCTTTCTAGATGCTCAAAAATTTGTCCACCTTCTTCCATTCTCAAGGAATACAACTTCTTCCTCAAGAAAATCTTATTCACAAGTGATTTTACTTGATAAATCTCGCTAATCTTTTTCCAAAGCTTCTTCATGGTAGGTTCTTCATGCACATTAATCAGAATCAAGTCTGCAAGACACAATCTGATGAGACCTTTAGCTTTTCTATCAGTCAAATTATATTGTGCAGCTAATGTTAGATTTGTGGGCCTCAGCTTGTTCTCATCAATTGCATCCCATAGATCCTGATCAAACAATAGATCTTCCATCTTCAGCTTCTACATCTCAAAGTTTGTGCCAAAAAACTTTTCAACATAAATTCTCCCTAACATGCTTGCCATCTTTTCAATCTTGCAACACAGAAATGAAATGCTCTGCACAAGCTCCCACTCAAACCTTGATTATCTCAAAAAACCCTATACCCAACAAATAGAACCAAAAATAGCCAGGCTCTGATACCACTTGTAAGGAAGCAAAGGTGCATGGAACCACTTCCTACGCTAATCTTTGATAGGATGATTATGCAAATCAAAGTAACTATTGCAAAGATCTCAAGAAATGCATGATAACATAATCAAAATAACAAATAACACACAACACAATGATTACCATGGGGAAATCCTTCTGAGAGAAAAACCCCACCCTCCAAAACTCGCACAATGTATTATCAAACCAAGATGATTACAATACACTTGCAATGCAAGTTCTTACAAGAGTGCATCACCACAACTAGAACTTGGAGAGACTCCTTCTAGCACCAGTCTTGCAAACTAAACTCAATTACACAAACACCTCCCCAAGCCCTCCTTTTATAGTGATTTTACAACCTAGAAACCACTTATGGTTTTACAAAACCATGGGAAAAACTACCATGCCACATGTTACCCATTTTTGACATTTACATTTCCAATATGGAAAAACAACTAGGTTAAAATACTAATCTCATCCACAATTTTGTCTCTTAGTCTAGACCCCCATAAAAGTCACAAAATGAGTCATCAAGGCCCTAAAAGTGACCTACCTATATTCTACTATGGACAAGACTCATTTTAACAACTCACTAACCATTTTCCAATGCATAAACAAGTAGAAAACTTCCACAAACAAATTCTGGATTTTTCCAAGAAAGGATTGCAAGGTTGAGACACATGTTTCTCAACATTTGGGGAGCAGAACTAAAGGTTTGAATTTGTTGTTGGATCTTTGTATATGAATGTATTGTAATTGTTGATAACCCAAAAGGCCTTATAGCTAGGCATGTATGAAGATATTTTGTTGAATCAATAAATGCATTCTCTCTTCTTCCTCCTTTGGTTGATGTTCCTTGTGTTTTCTTTCATTGTGTTAACTCTTGCAAGATGGTTTGGATAGCTAGGTGAGCCTTTGGCCCTAGCTATTCATCCTTTGCCTATGTCAGTTGGTATCAAAGTTTGAGGTTCATCCTTATGGAGATTGGGTCACATAGAACCTTGATTTAGATTTGGTTGTAGGGTGGCAAATCTATGGATTTGACCTATAACTTGTAGAGGGTTACGATCTTGTAGGAAGCTAATTTATAAAGATGGTTCATGGTAGAAGAAATGTTGATGATGTTATATTGGATTAGTTGAGACAAATCATAGCAAAATTAGATGTTGTGGAGATAGCCTAGAGGAGAGGAGCACATCTTGATGATGTAAGTGATGATGAAGCATCAACACAAAACCATAATCTAGAACCTAAAGAAGATCAAGATGAGGAAAGATCATTGTGAGTGTTGTCTAGGGAAAATTCAAAGCCTACTGTAGAAGTTGTTCCTTATGATGGAAAATTGGGCACCAATGTTGTGTTGGATTAGATATTTGATATGGAGAAGTTCTTTGAGTATGAAAACACTCTTGATAATAGAAAGGTGAAGATTGCAATCACTAGGCTGAAAGGTCATGCATCACTATGGTGGGAGCACTTGCAAATTGATAGACAAAGGAGAGGAAAGGAGAAGATCAAAACTTGGCCAAAGATGGTGAACAAGGTAAAGAAAAAATTTGTTCCAGCTGATTACCAAGTTAGCTTGTCGAGAAAGATGCAAAATTTGAAAGAAAAAAGCATGACTATGAAAGAGTATAGTAAGGAATTCTATAGATTGGACATCAGATTTGGATATGTGGATGATGATGTTAAGAAAATTGCAAGGTACATAAATGGATTGAGATATAGAATACAAGATGAAATAATTTTTTTGAAGTTGGAGAGTATGGAAGAAGCATATCAATATGTCTTGAAGGTTGAGGAGATCTTGACAAAGAGGTAGAGGTGGAAGATTCCAGAGAGGCAGAGGTAGATCTTATGGTGAAGGTGGCAGATCTGAAAGTTTTATGTAGGATAAAGGCAAATCCAAATGGAAGAATGATTACAAAGGCAAGAATGAATGGAAAAGTGGTAATTCTTACTGAGGAGGCACTAGTTCTTATCGAAGAAGAGGTAATTCTTATTCTACAAGTGGATTTCATGGTAGTTGTTTTCGATGTGGCAAAGAAGGGCATAGATCTTTTGAATGTAGATCCTTTGAAAGTGGATAGAATAATAGAAATGTTGTGATTTAAGAAGACATTGAGAGTTCACCAAGTGGACTTGAGGCTAGAGAAAATTTGATGGTAAGAAGAGCCTTATGTAATAAGGGACGTGATGAGGAACCTATTTTAAGGAGAAGTCTTTTCAAGGCCAAATGTAAGATGGCTAGAAAATGTTGCAAAGTGATCATTGATAGTGGAAGTTCTACAAACTTTGCATTAGAAGAGTTGGTTACAAAGTTGCAGTTGTAGAGGCTGAAATATCCCAAACCCTATCATGTTTCATGGATAAAAGATGAGCTAAGATATTGGTAAGTGAGTACTGCCTTGTGAAGTTCAAAATTGGACATTACTTTGATGAAGTTTTGTATGATATTATGGCCATGGATTGTTGTCATATTTTGTTGGGTAGACCTTGGAAATATGATAGATATGTTGTACATGATGGAAGATTGAATCAATGTACTCTTTGGGTAAATGGGAAGAAACAAACATTGTTTCCTTTGGTTGAAAATCCAGATGAGGTTAATTGTACTGTTGTAAAAATTTGCATGGTTAATGGGAAACAATTTGAAAAGAAAATGAAAAAGAATCAAGTCTATTTTGCCATAGTTCCTAGAGGACCGAGTGTTGGTCATAATGGCCAAGTAGCAGAAGCTAGTAATGATTGAGTAATAGATGGTAATATTGATCGAGTCCTAGAAGAAATTGCAGAGTTGTTGAATGAGTATAAAGACATTATTGCTAATGATATCCTAGATGGTTTACCTCCTATAAGAATTATAAGTCATTGTATGGATCTGATTTTTGGAGCTAGTTTTTCAAATAAAGCACCATATAGATTGACACCTATAGAGAATGAAGAACTTAATAGATAAGTGCATGAGTTGTTATAGAAAAGGTTTGAATAGAGAAAGTTTGAGTCCATGTGTTGTACCTACTATATTAGCACCTAAAAAGAATGGAGAATGGAGAATGTGTAATGATTCTAGAGCCATTAACAAGATAATAGTGAAATATAGGTTTCCTATGCCAAGGATGGATGACATTATGGATTGTTTAAGTGGAGCAAAGTATTTCACCAAGATTGATTTGAAGAGTGGCTATCATTAGATTAGAATCAAAGAAGGTGATGAATGGAAGACTACTTTCAAGACAAAAGATGGTTTGTATGAATGGTTGGTTATGCCTGTTGGTTTAACTAATGCAGCTAGTACTTTCATGAGGTTGATGAATGAAGTTTTGAAAAGATTTTTGAGTAAGTTTGTGATTTTTTATTTGGATGATATTTAGATATTCATTAATACTAAAGAAGAACATCTTGAGCATATTAGACAAGTATTACAGAGGTTGAAAGAGGAAAAGTTGCTAATTAATCTAAAAATGTGTTCTTTTATGCAAGAGGAGATTGTGTATTTGGGATTTGTGATTTCAGCTGATGGTTTGAAGATGGACCCTGAGAAGGTTAAAGGAATTTTGGAATGGCCTACACCTAAGAATGTGAGTGAGGTAAGATCATTTCATGGTTTGGCTAGTTTTTATAGAAAATTTATAAAGAATTTTAGTGTTGTTTGTAATGCTATGATTGAGACAATGAGGGGAGATAAAAAGGAATTCAAGTAGACACATGGAGGTAGTAAGATTTTTGAGACTTTGAAACAAAAGGTTGCTGAATTACCTATATTGGCTTTGCCTAATTTCAACAAAGTATTTCAAGTTGAATGTGATACAAGTGGTAATGCAATAGGAGTTGTATTAAGTCAAGAAAGTAATCCTTTTGCTTTCTTTAATGAAAAGTTGAATGATGCTAAAAGGAAATATTTTGTGTATGATCAAGAGTTTTATGCTATTGTTCAAGCATTAAAGAAATGGAGACATTATTTGATGCCTAAAGAATTTGTGTTGTATACTGATCATAAAGCTTTATAATACTTGGGAATTCAACATAAATTAAATTAGAGACATATGAAGTGGGTTGAGTACTTACAGAGTTTTACATTTGTCATTAAGCATGAGAGTGGAGTCACTAACAACGTTGATGATGCATTAAGTAGAAGAGGCTCTTTGTTGACTGAAATGAAGGTTGAAGTTCTTGGTTTTGATGAGATGAAAGAGTTATATGATACTAACCCTAATTTTTCTAAGGCGCGGAGAGAGTGCAGAGCACCAAATATGACAGACCACATAAGTAAGTATGATGAATATTTCATTCAAGAAGGTATGTTGTTCAAAGGTATTTAGTTGTGCATTCCTAGAAGTCTTATGAGGTTGAATCTAATTAAGGAAAAACATAGTGGTGGATTAGCTGGACATTTTGAACTTGATAAGACATTGAGTTTGCGAAAAGAGAAGTATTATTGGCCATAAATGTATAAGGATGTTCAAAAGTTTGTAAAGAGTTGTGGAGTTTGTCAAGTTGCAAAAGGGGTGAGTCAAAATACTAGTTTATATACACCTATTACTGTTCATGAGAAATTTTGGACTGATATCAGTATGGATTTTGTTATTGGATTTCCTAAGATAGTGAAGGGGTATGATTCCATATTTTTTGTAGTGGACAAATTTTCTAAGATGGCTTATTTCATACCATGTAAAAAGACATTAGATGTTGAGCATGTTGTTGAACTTTTCTTTAAAGAGATTATAAGATTGTATGGATTACCAAGAATTTTTATTTTTGACAAAGACAGTAAGTTTGTTGGTTACTTTTGGAAGACTTTGTGGAAGAAGATGGGTACTGAATTGAAATTTAGTTTTACCTTCCATCCACAAATAGATGGTCAAACATAAGTTGTGAATAGAAGCTTAGGAAATTTTCTAAGATGTTTGGTTGGGAATAAGTCAAGTAATGGGAGATGGTATTGGTACAAGTTGAATTTGCATATAATAATTATGTGAATAGGAGTATAGGGAAGACGACTTTTGAGATTGTTACTGGAATGCATCCTAGAGGTATATTAGATTTGAGAGATGTTGGTGAAGAAAAGAAAAGCACTGCAGGAGAAGAATTTGCTAATTTTATGGAGTCTTTTCACAAGGAAGTAAATTTGAGGTCAGTACAAAGTAATCAAAAGTATAAGGAGAATACTGATCATTCTAGAAGATGCCATGATTTTCAAGTTAGTGATGAGGTGATGGTTCATCTAAAGAAAGGAAGATTCCCAATTGGAACATACAGTAAGCTAAAGATGAAGAAATTTGGACCTTGTAAGATCTTGAAGAAGTTTGACAGTGGTAATGCTTATGAAGTTGAGTTACTTGATGACATGGATATATCCCCTATATTCAGTATTGCCGATTTGTATAAGTATCATGAGTCAGAAGATGAAGTTGTATCAGATGATTACCTTAAGAAGCTGATTGAAGAAGTTGAATAGATATTGGATTAGAGAGTTAGCAAGAGCACAAGAGGAAAAGATTACTATGAATATTTGGTGAAGTGGAAGAATAGACCTATTGAATATTCTTCATGAGTTTCTCAATTTGAGTTGGATTCAACTCAGGTTGGGACATCTCAATGATTCAAGAGAATCATTTCTTTCAACCCTAGTTGTTTGATGTAGGAGAATCTTGGGTCGCCTTGTTATCCTATTCATTTTGCTCATTTTGCAATTCCTTCATGTGCCTAGCAGTCCTTCATGTGCCTAGAAGTTCCTTAATATGCCTAGCAATCCAATTTCCTTGATGTGCCAAGTTACTATAACAATTCCTTCATGTGCCAAGTTACTCAATATATGTCGAGTGTTTCTTCATGTGCCAAGTTACTCAGTATATGCCGAGTGTTTCTTCATGTGCCAAGTTACTCAGTGTATGCTGAGTGTTTCTTCATGTATTGAGTTACTTAGTGTATGCTAAGTGTTCCTTCATGTGTCGAGTTATCCAATGTATGTCGAGTGCCAGTAATTGGACATGATTTGTGTAGGCCGACTTGCAGGATTTATTTCATTCACGACATTTATGTTAAGATCTTTTTTTGTGATGAGTCCAGACCATTATTGGGTTGGCCTTCCTCTTATGTAATGTTCTAGAATAATCTATAAGCCATTTTGGCAAGTATAAATAGAGTGTTTAGGCTTAGAGTTAAAAAAAGTTAGAGAAGAAGATTTTGGGGAGGAGAACTGAAGGTGTGAATTTGTTGTTAGATCTTTTTATATGAATGTATTGTTAGATCTTTTTATATGAATGTATTGTAATTGGTTGTAACCTACAAGGCCTTATAGCTGGGCATGTATGAAGACATTTTGATGAATCAATAAAAGTATTCTCTCTTCTTCTTCCTTTAGTTGTTGTTCCTTGTGTTTGCTTCCATTGTGTTAACTCTTGTAGGGTGGTTTCGATAGCTAGGTGAGCCTTTGGCCCTAGTTATTCATCCTTTGCCTACTTTATGCTTATAAAAAGAAGTGCATGCAAAAAATGAGAAGAATGATAGTACTAAATTTATATAACATTAACATGTTATGATGCATAGGAGAAATGAACAAAGATTATTATATAGATTTTTCTATAAACAATTGTGTTTGTGACATTTATAGAACTTCTAAAAGCATAATTATTATGTTTAAAAGTGCTAACAAATTTGTAAAATGGTTATGTATCTCTTGTTTGAACTCTTTCAAAGACAACCTAAGAGATGGTTTAGTTGAATATCAGTTTGAAATCATGGATATCAATTTGGTAGGCAATTTTCCCTATAAAAGAGTTTGTTGTATGAAAGCTATTTTTAGTTCTTGTAACTTTTATTGTTTTAGTGAATGTAATTTTTTCGAATGTACATCCCTATATAAGGGAGTATGATTTTGTGTCAAGAAATTCATAATGGAAGAGAGATACATGGTTATACTATCTTGTGTGTGGAGTACATAGTTTAGTATTGGAAGCAAAATCATATGGTTATCTATTGTAAAGTGAGGAGTTGTTTGTCAATGAAGATGACAGGCTCCAATAGAGTGATTTTTCACTATGAGAAAACCAAAAGGTTTTGAGGGTTTCCCACTCAGCACAAAAATCTTGTTTCTCCCTTTTGTGATTTTTTTTACCACTCTACTATATTACATTTTCATTTATATGTTTAGTTTATGTATACAATTACTTTTGAATGATGTATGTACATTCCAAAATCTGTTTAAGGGAATTAAAAGTTTGAAAACTCTCCTATTATGATTCATCCCCCCACTTCCCCCAACACCCCCCCCCTCCTTGAAAATTCATTGCTTCCAACATACAAAAGACTTTTTACATCTACAAGTAGCTACAAAGACAATCAGACTATGATTGAAATACCTTTTTCTATACTATTTTTGCACAAGCTGATCATTGTAGATGAAAAACACTTTGTGTGTATTAGAGTTTCAAACTTCTAGTCAGATCATGAATGTAGTAGTGAATCTTAGAACTATTCTATAACCTTTTAATGAGATGTACTCACATGGATTTCCTCTAAAATTCATATTACTTGTTTCCTTGAATGTTGTTCTTGTCAAAAATGTCAATGATTGAGGAAAAAATTGGAAATTTTATATGTGTCTTAAACATGTTACCTAAAGTTATCATCATGTGATTAGTCGAATTTTTTTTTTTAAATCCTAGAAGACTTTGATGAAGGGTTTATTGGATATGGGGATAATTTTGGTGCATACATTATAGTTCATGGCTCAATATTTTTGAATAAAGACACTCTTATACATGATGTATATTATGTATAGGGTCTAAAACATTATCTTTTCAGTATTAGTCAAATATGTGATGGTGGATATTCCATTTCATTTTATGCTAAGGGATGTTCTATCATAAACTAAAGAAATAAAGTTATTGCAAATAGATTAAGAACATGGGGAAATCTTTATAACCTAATTAATTCAACAATTCAAGAATCATCTTTGGTGTAGTGCTTGCCCTCGTTTACATTTTTCTGGACACATTACTGTTATTATTGCCAGACTATGTTAGACTAGTTTATGTTGATGGTTAGTAGCAATGTTTTGAGACTATCAGATATTGTGCTATGGATTCAGTTGATGTATGATGAGATTACTTAGACTCTACATTTTATGTATGCATGATGATTATTACATTATTTACAGTTATTGATGATGATTATCTAGATGGTTATTATCACATATGTTTTCTTATGGATACTAACCCATACTTGCATGTGTATGGTGTGCATGTTTGTTCTCTTATTGTATGGCATTTCTGATGTGGTTAAGGAAGGGAGTCGTAGTCACTTGCTAGTTAGGATCTACACGATGCACCACTTCCTACCATTGCCTGTTTAGCTTAGCATATATATATATATATATATAGTATGTACATGCATGGATTTTATGCAAGTTATAGGTACTAGGTATCGACTTCCCTGAATTGCCAGGATGAGCGTACCTTATCGCACTATCTCAATGGTAAGAGAAGGGAGATAAATTCTCAAGTCCAAATCCTAAATCCTTAAACCATTTGTTCTAGAGAGGTAGGACAAGTATCAGGATATTTTACCTTTTGAATGTGTCAGATGACATGATTCGTGATTTTTAACCCTTTAGACTAATTTTATGTGGATTGTTCTATGATGGGTTTTTATATTTTGTTTTGGAGGTCTATGGTGAATTTTCTATTAATTAAGTCTAAAATTAAAAGATTTAATTAATAATTTAATTATTTTGGAAAAAATTAAAATAATATCATGACCTTTAGATATTTTGATTTTAATTAATTAATTGAGAAAATAATTAAATAAAAGAAATTAAAATTATTAATAATAATAAAAATAATAATAAATAATAAATAAATAATAATAATAGAAATGATAAAAGAATTAAAATAAAAGTTATAAATCTACCTAGGAGTAAATGCAACCTTTTATTTCACATATGTCAACAACATAGGAGTTAGCGCACAAATTAAGCACATGGTGTCTACAACCTTGTGATTCATCTAAAAGGTTGGAAAAGACTCGTGCTTAGTTGTCAACACCTTCTGGTTGTTTATAGAGACATTCTAGGTGCTTCTTTAGAGTTCTTTATATTCAAGCACTCTTAGAAGCTCGGAGAGCATGTTTGGAGGACACAGGAATGTTGGAGAAGGAAGAAGCTTGCTCTGCGAATTCTGAGGAGAAGTGAATTAGCATCAGTGTCCAGGTAGACACCTCTGAATTTTGCATATGAAATTTTGCTTCTTGCACTTCTTGTCTTCTGAATGCTTTCTAAGGATTTTCATATCTTGGTTCTATGCATTTTGATATGGGTAGTTAAATTCTATATAAGAAATTCTCAAACGCATAGATCTAAGTAATTTAATGGACTAGGGTTTTATTTGAAAATAGGAAAATACACTATATTCCTTCATCAGAATAATTTGTGCACATTCATCAGAATTACACTTGAAGTATACATTTGTGTACATATGAGTATATATATATATATTACACACACACACACACACACACACACATATATATGTATATATTCATATCTATACATACATATACATATATATATATATATATATATGTACATACACATATATACATATATATATATACATATATATATACATACATATATATACATATATATATACATACATATATATATATATATATATATATGTATAGCTCTGAAAATATTATTATATATTAATTGTCGATATTAAATCGGATTTATGATTTAAATCGTCATAGTCAAAATGCTTAAAATGCATTGGGAAAATGTTTTGTAAAAAATGTTATTTGAAATCATATTTAAAAAAATAAAAATTATATAGATATATGAGAGGGGCCGGTTACACCCCACCCCATACCCTAGTGTCTTTAGTGGTCGCAACGTACCTGCGATAGAGCATTGTTAATGAATAAGTCGCAGGGTACCTATATAAGTAGAGTACCTGCGACTGAATGTCACTTCGTGATAGCCGTGTAAATTGATAGTGAAGTCTTTTTAAAATTTGATTACATTTTTTTTATAAAAACATTTATGTGATATATATATATATATATATATATATATATATATATATATGTTATCAACTTTTAATATGTCCATTATCATAAATAATAATATTAAATATTAATATTATATATTATGTATATATATTATATTAATAATTGTTAATTATTATATTAATAATAAATGAAATTTTACTATTAGTTTTCCTTTCAATGAAATTAATTATTTTATAATATTTTAGTTATTAATATAAATTTAATTTAAATGTAATTTGGAGGAAATTTGTAATTGCTTTTATTGAGTTTTCAATTGATCTATTGAATTTTCAATGTGTCCTGTTGGTTTTTGATGGGGGTCATTTTCAAATAACATTTGTATAACAATTTATCAATTAGAAAATTAAGTCTATGAGCTATGGGAAATACCTTAATCCATCAAATCCTATACATGGGTTAGGTAACACTGTACAATTTATCTACTCGATATATAAATTTGAAAATGGAAGCTGAAACCCCACACTTAATTTAATTATGTAAACCCCATGCTTAATTTAATTATGTAATTTTAGTGAACCAAAACATGTGCTTGCATTGTGTTTTCTCTATGCTTCTTATTTTGGGTTTTTGGGTTGACTAGTGTTGACCAGTTATAGGACATCTACTAGAGGCTCGACTGTTATGATTTTGATGTCATGATGATGTCTTTGATCTTGATCTTTTAAAAACCAACCATGGTTATGTGATGGCATGCTGATTGATAAGTCTTCAATTTTCTTGTGTAAACTGTGACCTTTTTATGAGTTATTGATTAGTTGTATTTGGATTACTTTCTAGTTGCCTTGATGGGATTGAATTGTTTATCTAATCTTGAGGATGTCATGTTGTGACATGTTTTGAATCAACCATTTTTGGAGTCTTCGATCAGTATTAATTTGAGATATATTTTGGTTGCTTGTTGAGAACCAACGGATATTGTGATTATCAGTAATACCTCCAATTTCCAATAGAGAACTGTTGTGGTCATGATTATCTATGAATGCTTTTTAGTTGCTCATGGAGATTTTGATACTCTTATTGTGGTTTATCTTTTGGTATTTTATCAGTCACTTGTATAGGACTATGGTGATTTTGTGATTTATTATTTCATGAGCTTAGGGTAGGTTATCTATTTGTAGTGTCAGGAAGTGGCTTGCAATGGGGGTCAGGGCCTTAAGAGGCTGCTAGGGTAACTCATTATAAGTTGTTTTAATAAGTGAAAACATTACACCTAATACTGACTTAATGAACCTAATAAGATAATTGTATGTTCTCACCCATGCCTCAAGTGCTAGTATAGACTGGGATGGGAGTAGAGAGAGTGCTCGGTTGTGACCTCACATTCTATAGTATGCCTCATCTGTATGAGAGGATACTAGTGGCTGCACAGGGATCACTAGGGGGCTAAGGTCTATTGGGAGACTACCAAGGTAACTCTAGCATGATCCGTGCGATGACACTTTCCTGCTTGCATATTAGGTTTCCTACATGTCTTTGTTGTTCCTTTGGGATTAGATGTCAGTTTGTGATTGGAACCTTTGAGTTAGTATAATTTTAGGATTCCTAGACTTAGAGAGTATTTGTGTTATGTGATTTGATAACCTAAATAGGACTTGAGATTATCTCCTCAACGCAGTGGGAGTGGGACATTTAGGTTCTATGCAGTTGGGTGGCAGTGCTTTTTCACTCTTACCATATGAGATATATCTAAGACACCATGGCTGATGCATTCTTTGATTTTGATGGTGGACACATATCCTTACATTGATGATTTTCATATGATGGATGATGTTATCTTATGCTTTACTTTGCATGCTAGATTTCTTTTCTGCATATGATGTAGTATGATTTAGGAGTGACATTCCTACTATATTAATATTGATGATCCCTTCGATAATTAGGAATGTTATGCACAAAGGGATGGCTAGGGCCCACGATGGTCTAATGATTCTATTTATGGTTGGGAGGAACCATGCACTTAGTTAATTATGTTTGTGATAAATGGTTATCTATTATGATGGATGTTTATATCTTTTATGATGATGTATCATGTATGACATGTGGTATTATTTACTTTATTGCATCATGGACTAGAACTAGAATGAATATGTACTTTATTTTCACATATGTATATTCTTTTAAGCCTTTCATACCCTGTGGCATGTATAGTGGATGATTGAGCATTCATAAATGTAATGTATGAACATTGGACTTTTAATTATTATTTTATGTGGATGAAGTTATAGATGGAATCATTAATATTAGTTGATTTAGATGTAATTCAACATTAAGGGATCCATGAAGAATGAAAGTTGTTATGTATGTATGTTTACTTTTAGTTGGATGTTGTTAATTCCTTTTGCTACTATGTTGTGGATGGTTTTACTTTCATGTTTCAAAAAAAAATGCTACCAAACTTAGTGAAACTTTAGGTTAATTCTTTAGATCCCTTGGCGGGGTGTTACATTTGGTTAATACTTGTCTTATGAGTCAATTTGAAGAGAATTGGTTGTGGAACAAAAGATTAGGTCATTTAAATTTTGATAATCTTTCCTAAATCAGAAAGAAAAAAAAGGTTAGGGGTTTTCCTATATTTAGTGAACCAACAAAAATTTGGGAAGAATGTGTTAAAGGAAAGGAAAAAAAACATCTTTAAAAACCAAGGAATATATTTCTAATAGACCACTAGAACTTGTGTATATTGATCTATGTGGTCTAACCAAAACTACATCCTTGAATGGTGAGAAATGCTTTATTTTATTTATGGATTATTACTCAAGAATGGTTTGGGTAACCTTGTTAAAAAAAAAATATGAATATTTTAAATGCTTCAAGATATTCAAGAAAATGGTAGAAAGAGAATCTAATTTGAAATTGAAATTTCTAAGATTAGATCGAGTTGGAGAATTCAACCCTCAAGAGTTTATTAAATATTGTGAGACACACGACATCAAGAGGTAGTATTAACTTTTGTAAACCAAAAAAAAATAGTGTCATGGAAAGAAAAAATGGGGTAGTTAAAGAAATGACTTGAATAATGTTGAACGAAGCAAAATTGCCTAACAAATTTTGGAAAGAAGTTGTTCATACAATTGTATATATCAAAAAGAGCCTCAAATAAGAGTTATAACTTCTTGCATCCCTTATGAATTATGACATGGTAAAAATGTTAATGGTACAAACTTTAAACTTTTTGGTTATAAATGTTTTATCAAAAATTTAATAATTATGCTTTAAAAGGTTCCAATTTAAGATATGATGAAGGTATCTTCTTAGGGTATTCTACATATAAAAAAGCTTTCAAGTGATACAATAAAATTCTAAATAAAATTATAGAATCCATAAATGTGGTATTTGATCAAAGTTATTTTTTAAATAACAATAGTGATAAGGATGTTGAATATGTTCCTTTCAAAGAATTGAATATACATCTGATGATCAAGAATATGATTGTATCAATTTGGAAATACCTAACTCAAATGAAAAAGAAATATGCTCAATTCCTAAAGTGACTAATAAAAAATTAAAAACTCCTAGGATCTTTGCTAAAAGACATCCTGAATCTCTAGTTCTAGGAGACAAAGAAGCAGAGATTCTAACTAGAAAGAAAGCCAGAAAGGATGAACATGATCATATTGCATAACATTTATGTTTGATATCAAGATTTGAACCCAAAAATGTGGTTGAAGCACTTATAGATCCTTTACAATTGAATGAAATGTAAGATGAAATCAATCAAAGTGAAAAAATAAAACATGGGAACTAGTTCCTAGACTTGATGACAAAAATTTCATAGGTGGAAAATGGGTGTTTTATTAAAAACTTAATGAAAATGGAAAAGTTGTGAGAAATAAATTTAGGTTATGAACAACAAGAAGGTATTGATTTTTTTGATACTTTGCACCAATAGAAAGAATGTAATCAATTTGAATATTTCTTGCATATGCTAGTTAGAAAAAAATAACTATTTATCAAATAGATGTTAAAAAAACATTCTTGAATGATTATCTTAAGGAAGAAGTTTAAATGGAACAACCAAAATGTTTTGAATCTTTTGAAAAACTAGACTTTGTATATCATCTTAAAAAGGCATTGTATGCTTGAAACAAGCTCCTAGAGCTTGGTATTCAAGGCTAGATAAACATCTTATTGGAAATGGTTTTACTTGTGGTGGTTTAGACATCACTATGTACACCAAAATTGTTAATTATGATATCTTAGTAGTTGAGATTTGTGTGGATGATATAATTTTTGGTTCCACTAATGATTCTTTATCAAAATGGTTCTCCAACATTATGGAATCTAGGTTTGAAATGCCTCTATTGTGTGAAATTAATTTATTTCTTGGTTTATAATATGTAGAGCTTGAACATGACTTATTTATCTCACAAACAAAGTATGCTAAAAAAAAATTGAAGAAATTTGATATGGTTAATTGTAACCCAATTAGCACTCCAATGGAAACTAGCTGCAAGATGGTTAAAACAGTAATGCTCCAGTAATTAGTCAAAAAAAAATATAAATCAATGATTGGTATTTTTCTCTATTTAAGAATCTCAAGGCCTAATCTAATGTAATCTAAATGTATGTTTTCTCAGTATCAATATGTACCTAGGTAGTCATATCTCAATGTTGTTAAAAAAAATTCAAGTATATGTAAGGGACACTTGATTACAATCTCTGGTATCCACATAGTAGTGATTTTTCTTTGATTGGTTATAAAGATTTAGATTGGGAATTTTTTTTTGACAAAAAGAAAAGAACTTATGGTGCTGCATTTTTTCTTTGTGACAGGATAGTTGCATGGCATAGCAAAAAGAAAGAATGTGTTACTTTATCAACCTATGAATCTAAATATATTGTTGTTACTTTATCAACCTATGAATCTAAATATATTGTTGCTACTATGTGCTATACTCAATGAATATGGATGGAATATAAGTTTAGATTTAGGTATTCAAGTATCCAAGTCCATTTCCATTATGTGTGATAATAACAACTATACTATACAGTTAAGTAATAATCTACTTATGCATGCTTAAACAAAATATATTTCCATCAAGCTTCAATTTCTTTGGGATAAGGTCCTTGATAATGAATTTCAATTAATATGTGTTTCTACACATGCCCAAGTGGAAAATATTTTCACAAAAGATCTTCTAGGAGAAACCTTTAAACAATTGTGAACATGATTATGAGTTATTTCTCATTGATTCTTTATATTTTGGGGTAGTCTGTTTTGTAGGTTCCTTCTATAAACATTCATTCATTTTCTTAAAAAAAATTTCTATTGTTGTGTTTCCTTGATGTAAAATGGGGGAGAATTTTTTTTCTCCTTTAGTGTACTCCTTTAGTACTATTCTTGTTTAGTGATTCAGTAAGTGTTTCAAGATATGTTGTAATTTCAACATCTTTGATGATGGTTTAGTTGTTTCAATTGGTTCAATTTAGTGATGTATATCAATATTGTAGTTTTGATTACAAGATGAATAGGTACATGTACATGTTATTTGGATTACAAGATGAATAGGTATAGGTATAGGTTATTTGGAATAGATACATGTACAAGTGGTCTACATGATAAACTTTGGCAATTTTAGGTATAAATGGTATTTATGGCATTTGGCATTTCATTTTCTATTACTTTATATATCATATTAGTATTTTAAAATGCACATGGATGATATGCTTATCATGTACAAAATAAGCATATGTTCAAAGTAGTTTCATATATATATATATATATATATATATATATATATATATCTATATATATATATATATATATATATATATATATATATATATATATATATATATATATATATATATATATATACTTATTTGTATATGTGGTCATTTTTTTCATCCATTTATATATGCATTGTTAGGATAAACCACAGACAGAAATAAAAACTACATGCAAATATAACCAATAATAGAAAATAATAGAACACACAGAAATGAACACAAGGCACCAAGATTTAACATGGTTCACCCAATCCCTAGGCTACATCCACCAAATAGCAAGTTCAATCTTATTACAATACAGTGATTACAACCTGATTACAATCTGTAATCCCTTACAGCTCAATACCGCCGCAAGAACCAATTTCGTATCACAACATTATGAAAAATACCCAACCCTAAGCCCTTTTATACAAGTATTAAACTGCTTTAGGGTTATAACATGTCGGCCATATGTCGGCCATAATATGTTGGCTACCATGTCGGCTACTGCCCAAAAATTTTTTTTTGGGGCGATGCCTTGAACCCCACTATTTAGGAAGTATGTACAGTACTTTCCTGATCAGTCACCACAATCTAACAATCTCCCACTTGGGGACTGATCAGGCTCCACACTAAACAAAAATCTCCCACTTGGAGACTGATCCTGTAGAAATACCACTACCACATGGGGCTCCCACTGGATCAAACCATCCTGGATTCTACTGTTCTTTTATTCATGTTCAGTCTAAAAGACCAACCGAAGCTGAAGAGGAGTTCAGCTTCTCCCTTGTTACAACCTTTGTCAACATATCTGCTGGATTGTCATTGGTATGTATCTTCTCCAGCTTTAACTGTCCATCCTCCAAAACTAACTGAATGAAATGGTACCGCAACTGTATGTGTTTGGTCTTAGAATGTAGAGTTGAATTCTTAGCAAGATGAATGGCACTCTGACTATCTGTGAACAAATAATTATCCTTCTAAGGATGTCCCAATTCTTCCAAGAAGAACTAAAGCCATATCATCTCTTTGGCTGCCTCTCTAGCAGCAACATACTCTGCCTCTCTAGTGGAGAGAGCATTAATCTTCTGTAACCTAGAAACCCAACTCATGGCTGCCTCACCAACAGTAAAGACATAACCTGTAGTACTCCGCCTGGTATCAATATCCCCAGCCAAATCTGAGTCAACATAGCCCTGTAAATCAGTAGTAGAGCCCCCAAAGTGTAAACACTTATTGGATGTTCCTCTCAAATATCTGAGAATCCACTTGACAGCATTCCAATGCTCAAATCCTGAATGACTCATATACTTGCTAACGACTCCCACTGCATGTGCAATATCTGGCCTAGTGCATACCATAGCATACATCAAACTTCCTACAGCTAAAGCATAGGGTACCTTGGAAATCTTATCCTCCTCTTCTTATGTCTTGGGACACATCTCCTTAGTCAATTTCAAATGACCAGGTGAAGGTGTGCTGACAGCTTTAGCATTCTCCATAGAGAAACGTTGGAACACCTTCTCAACATAATCAACTTGAGATAGCATCAATGTTTTGTTCTTCCTATCTTTGCAAATCTTCATACCAAGGATTTGTTTTGCTGCCCCCAAATCCTTCATAGAAAATGCATGTGCTAATTGGTGTTTCAGCCCCTTAATATGATCCATGTTAGACCCAGCTACAAGCATATCATCAACATATAAACATAAAATAATGTAGCTATCATCATCCAACCTCTTAAAATAAACACAGTAATCTGAATGACACCTATTATATCCATGCTCATGCATAAAATTGTCAAATTTTAGATACCATTACCGAGGTGCTTGCTTCAAGCCATATAAACTTTTCTTCAATTTGCACACTAAGTTCTCCTTACCTTTGACCTCAAAACCCTGTGGCTGAGCCATATATATTTCTTCATCCAAATCACCATGAAGAAAGGCTATTTTAACATCCATCTACTCTAAATGCAAATCTTCAGTAACCACAAGACTTAAAACAGTACGAATAGAAGTCATTTTAACAACAGGAGAAAATATTTCATCAAAATCAATTCCCTTTTTCTGTGCAAATCCTTTTACAACTAACCTGGCCTTAAATCTTTTCTTACCTCCTTCCTCTTCTTTCAACCTATAAACCCATTTATTCTGTAAAGCTTTTTTACCTGTAGGCAACTTGCACAAATCCCATGTCTTATTTTTCAGCAAAGAGTCCATTTCATCTTTCATTGCAGACTCCCACTGAATCTTAGTATCCATCTGCACAGCTTCATCATAACTTTCAGGTGCACTAGCATTAGTAAGTAAAATAGAATACAAAGAGGGAGAAAACCTTTGTGGAGGTCTAATTTGCCTTGTTGACTATCTAACATTCACTAGTGTGTGTGGTATTTGTTGTTGTAGTTGTTGCACATCATGAGGAATGGCTGGAACATTAGCTTTTGGAGTATCATCCAGCACTACATAATCATCTTCTTTCTTCTCATGTTGCTGCAACAGATCTTTGTACAACACTTTCTCATTGAATATGACATCCCGACTTTTAATAATTTTAAGATTTTCAAAATCCCAAATCCTATAACCAAATTCATTAATGCCATATCCAACAAAGACACATTTCTTTGATTTAGCTTCTAGCTTGGTTCTATTTTCAGAGTCTATATGAGCAAAAGCTTCACAATCGAAGGTCTTGAGAAAAGAATAACTCACCTTCTTACCAGTCCATGCTTCCTCTTGAATACCATAGCCCAAAGGAGTAGAGGGACCTCTATTAATCAAATATACTACAGTATTGATAGCCTCTACCCACATGTGTAAGGGCAACTCAACATGCAACCTCATGCTCTTTACACGCTCCATTATAGTCTTGTTCATGCGTTCAGCCACTCCATTTTCCTGTGGAGTCCTTGGAACAGTTTTTTGTCTATGAATACCATTAGTGGAGCAATAATCTTCAAATTCATGACTGCAATACTCACCACCATTATCAGATCTGAGACATTTTAATTTCTTACCAGTCTCATTTTCAACCAAGCATTTCCATTTCTTAAAAGTTTGAAATACATTAGATTTCTATCTAAGGAAATAAAACCATACTTTTCTAGTTGCATCATCAATAAATGTAACATAATAATGAGAGCCACCAAGGGAAGATACCTGGGCTGGTCCCCATACATCTGTATGCACAAGCTCTAATTTCTCCTTTTTGTTTTCCTTCCCTATCTTTACAAAACTCACTCTCTTTTGTTTTCCATACGCACAACTTTCATAGAAATCCATATTCACACATTTTAGACCTAGTAAAACTTTCCTTGAATGAAGTAATTTCATACCTTTCTCACTCATGTGCCTAAGTCTATTGTGCCACAGCGCTGTATCAGAATCTATAGTAGCTATTTGTTCTCCTTGCTCAATTGCAGTAATTGTTCCTGAATATTCATTTTTCTCTGAAACAATCAAAGTAGAAGGAACAATATGACCTGTACAAAGATATAAGGTGCCTACTTTCACACCTTTTTCTACTACAAGGGAACCTTTTGAAACCTTCCAATTTTTATCATTAAAAGTAACTATAGAACCCTCGTCACTGAGTTGCCCTGCTGAAATTAAATTTCTACTTAGTTTTGGAACATGTCTTACCTCATGTAGTAGCCAATGATTCCCATTCTGCAACTTAATCTTAATTTTTCCCTTTCCAACAATCTGACAGGGTTCATTATCCCCCAAATAAACAAGCCCAAAATCCCCTTGGACATAATCAATGAAATAACCTCTATGAGGTGTAGCATGAAATGAAGCACCAGAATCTAAAACCCATGAATCATCAACACTCTCTAAAGACAGAAGAAAAGCATCCTCTTCGGATTTGTTACTTACCACATTTGCCTCCTTGTCTCCATCTGATTTATCTCCTTCATTTTTCTTTCGATTCTAGCAATCTTTCTTTTTGTGCCCTGGTTTCCCACAGTACCAGCAATCATTTGGTCCTCTCGATTGAGACCTCCTCCCCTTTGACTTTCCTCTTGATTTCCTAGGATTTCCAGAGTTACTTCCTCTTTCAGTCGTTCTGCCCCTGCTTTGTACATTTAAAGCACTTCCTGATGTAGATCCACCTAAGGATTTTCTATGAGTTTCCTCACTTAAAATAACACTGATCACATCATCATGTTTTAGGGTACTAGATCCAGGAACAGAATTACTCACTGCCATTACCAAGCCATTCCAGCTTTTAGGCAAAGAACACAAAATCAAGAGAGCCTTAATTTCTTCATCAAAATTGATACCCACAGAAGATAATTGACTAGTAATAGTATTAAACTCATTTAAATGATCTGCAACAGATCCACCTTCTGCCATTTTCATATTAAATAAATGCTTCATGAGAAATACCTTATTTGAAGCGGAGGGCTTTTCATACAGTGTTGCTAGGGTTTTCATCAAATCTTCTATCATCTTTGCTTTTGTAATATTTAATGCCACCGATAGTGCCAAACATAACCAAATGCTTCTAAGTGCCTTTCTGTCCAAAAGTTCCCATTCAGCCTCTGACATAGTTCCCTGATTCTTGGCTTTTCCTTCCAACGGCTTCCATAAATCCTTCTGATATAAATAGTCTTCCATTTGCATCTTCCATAACTGGAAGTTCTGCCCATTAAACCTATCAACCCTCAACTTACCCTCATTTGCCATCGCTCCCACTCAACTGTGAGACTCCCACTTAACCATGAGACTTTCCTGCAGAGGATAACTGAAAGACAACCTTGCTCTGATACCACTTGTTAGGATAAATCACAAATAGAAATAAAAACTACATGCAAATATAACCAATAATAGAAAATAATAGAAAACACAGAAATGAACACAAGGCACCAAGATTTAACGTGGTTCACCCAATCCCTGGGCTACGTCCACCAAACAGCAAGTCTGATCTTATTACAATATAGTGATTACAACTTGATTACAATTTGTAATCCCTTACAGCTCAATACCGCCGCAAGAACCAATTTCGTATCACAACATTATGAAAAATACCCAACCCTAAGCCCTTTTATACAAGTATTAAACCACTTTAGGGTTATAACATGTCGGCCATATGTTGGCCATAATATGTTGGCTACTGCCCAAAATTTTTTTTTTGAACCCCACTATTTATGAAGTATGTACAATACTTTCCTGATCAGTCACCATAATCTAACATGCATATACTATGATGTATGAAGGGAAGCAAATGATTTTTTCTCAAGAACAATAGGGTTTTATTAAATAGCATAAAAAAAGTGGCTAGTCAGAATTGTAGGTTCTTATTGTATCTAAATGTAAATGTTTTTTTTTTGGCATATGAACTAATAGACTTGATTTTTCAACTTAAACTATTTTTCATTTTATAGAATTTTTCTTATGCAACATTGTGTTAGAAGAACAAATCTTTATAGGGTTTAATGTTATTGACTCAACCTAATAGAGAAGGGGGTCCTACTTCTTCCAACAATTGTAAAAGAAATAAAAAAAATTCACCATGTTTATACAAGTGTAATGGGTACATATATAAGCTTTCAAGTCTTTGTTGTAACAACTTAGAAGTGGTGATAGTTCTCAAGACTAAGTATTTCTATAGTGCAATGCTAAAGACTACTTAGGATAATTTAATGACATCTCCTCCAATTATACCTCTTTCAATTCATCAACCTCTCCCAACTTTACACAATCCAAAATTCATTTATAATATTTATCAATTCATTATGGACCATACTAGTGAATGATGTATGCCTCTTCACCATTTTCTACAAGATCACATCAATATAGGATCTATCTAGATATATGATAAAAAATTCTAATAAGTCGTTAGTAAATTTGAAACCCACTTCCCTTCACACTTAACTATTTTCATTTCACTTGATACTTTTCCTCCAACTCAAAATATTATGTTTTATTTAGTTATTTGATAAATATGGTGAATGATTAAACCTCTTTCTATAGTTGAAATACTTAGTACTTTTGTTAATAGTACTTACCTTATATGCTTAATCTTGTTTCTCTTTTGATAATTATTGGGAGATAGATGATTTATTTAGGGAGCATTTTTTAAATAATATCATTTTTTAAACAAAATTGATGTTTAGGTATAGATATATATTGTTTACATTTATATTTATTATTGTCAATCTATAATGTTTTTATTGTTCATCTCAAATTGATTTTGACAAGTGAGTGTCTATACACTTAAGTCATTTACTTAGTTCATGCCAAACAAGTAGTACATGTCAAGCACAACATGTATAAGATAGAGCATGCCAAGTTAATGGTGAGTGCCCAATCACTCAAGTGTCAAGCAAATAGTATATGCTAAGTGATTCAGAAGCCAAGAAAATAGTGCATGCCAAGTCACAATATTGAAATTAGTATATGCCAAGCATCAGGGAGTATAGATACCAAGTAAAACAAAATTTTCATAGTTCTTTGTATTGGCACAAAGTACTATGTAAACTATTTTTGACCTAACTTACAGATTGAATTACTATATTTTGGTGATAAGGATGAATCTTAAGTTGGAATCCCTATGCATTTCATGTATCCAATTAGGTAAAGGGAAGGTTTAAGCAAAAAAATGGATGAATCAAAATTGTGGATTCATACCTAACCCTAAGTCGCCTACATCTTCTTAAGGAGGATAAACCCTAAACATTGTATGTGTGTGAAAGGAGCAAAGAGAGAAGTTTGCATGCATAAACAGAGTATTCATGGTGGCTAAGGAGTTGTGAATTGAAATTGCATTGTAAAACTAGTCAAAGGAGAATAAAGGAAGGAAATAGTGAATAGTAGAGAGACATTTGATCAAGAAGGATCAAGCACACAACATGATAGAGGTGATCTATAATCAAGTAGTAGAGTATTAATTGTAGGATCAATGTTTAGACATTCTAATAGGTGAATTAGTTAAATCTCTTAATAGAGTAGTCCTAACATGTTGTATTGAAATCCTCTAACAAGGTGCTTACTTATTTGTTAGCTAAAGTCCTTTAATGAGGCACACTTCTAATAGGGTGTTGAAATTTTTCAACAGGGTAAGACCTAATAGTCTTTGTAAGCCTTTAATAGGGTAGACCTTTCATAGGATAAATCATGGTTCATGATCAAACATTGTAACCTTCATTGAATACACTTTATTACTATAGTAGTGAGATTTATGAGTGTCATCCCCACCCTAGTTTTACCTTCTCATTGAAGGGTTTTTGGGTAATCATATCGTGTGTCATATATGTGTGAATGCTTACTTTTTTGCATGCTTTAGATGTATATGCTTTGTATGGTAGTTTAATTTACTTATTGAATATGTAAGATGGATGTGTGGTGAATATTTTATGGGTTAAAGTTTGAAGCACTGATTTACACCCCCAACCCATCTCGAAAGTTTACCTTTCCTATTATAATTTCAACAATTGGTATCATAGCCTTATTATCTGAAAGAGAAGTTTTGCAGCATTGAGGAAAGATCTCAAAAATGGAAGTCTATAAGTTGGGAAAGATTATTGAGAACTAGGAGATTGGAATACATCTTATTCTACATTAGTTGAATGAAGCAAGAGAAAATTTAAAGAAAACTTTAAAGAGAAGGAAAGAAATTACTATTAAAGAGAATGACACACAATACAAAGAGATAGACACTACTAAGGTATTTACAAATGGAAACTCTAATGAATTTGATGTAGCAATTGTAGATCTAAGGAAAAGAATAGAGCCCAAACTGAAGAAATAAGAAATCTCAAATTTGAGAAAGAATCACAAGCCATATTGCTAAGTGAGGTGACTAAATAGAAAAAGAAAGCATTGGAAGACAAAGCCATGATTGAAGATGACACAAGAGTTTTGATTAGAAAATTGGAAGAAAGATCATCAGAGGCAACTAGGATTGCTAACATGTACTTAGAAACTTTAGATCAACTAATGAATGCCAACCATGAACTAAATACCAAGTATATTGAAATAAAAACACTAAAGTTATAGAATGAAAAATTGAATAGTGACCTAAAAATAGAAAAGGAATTCCCTAAATTTTTTAATAAAACTAGTGAAGCTATCAAGTATTTTGAACAATTGATGAGATCCCCTAGATCTAATAAAGATACATTTGGACTAGGATACACAAGTACTGAGGAAGGAGAATCATCCAAAAGTGTTGAAGAAAGAAGCAACAAAGGTAAGAATTCCAAACTTACTTGTCATAATTGTGGTAAGAAAGGACATACTACTAACATACACTAGAGTGAGACTGTAAATCAGAATAATAAGCAATAGAGCATGGTTCACTACCATAAGTGCAACAAACAAGGTCATTAGGCACATGAATGGAGAACCAAGACCACGTACACTAAAATATTTGAAGGATATTGTTATAACTATCAAAAGTATGGACATAGATCTTTTGAGTGTAGATCCGACCCAATATGGTCATTAAACAAGCATACAAAGGTAAAGAAAAATGACTTTTTTTACAATTGGGACTATAATACAAGTTATAGTTATCACTACTGTCAAGAATATGGACATATTCCTAAGAACTATATTAGAACACATTTCAAAAGTGACTATAAAAGGTGGTTTAGTGATGTAGGATGTTGTCTTTGATATGAGTTTAAAAGATATTCTGATGCAGGAGCATCTTGCATGGGAAAATTAAATTATTAGAAAAAAAAAGAAAGAGAAAAAAAAAAGGAAAAAAAAAAAAAAAAAAAGTGGAGGAGAGAGAAAGTGACAAAAATGGAAGGAAAATAATAAAAAATAGAAAAATAGGAAAAATGGAGAAAAGAGAAATTTATATTTTCAAGGTGCATGGGTGGCATAAATAGAAAATAATAAAAATAGTTGTCATTCCATTAATCGAGGTGTGTAAGTGGCATCTTAGAAGTTTGTGGAAAGATCCTTAAATCATGTATTTAATATTTTTTGGGTGCTTATTTGTATTTTGGTAGGAATTTAATATTTATTTAAAGGTAGTTGTATTTACCTTTTATCCCACATTGGTTTTGTTTGTAATGTCTTGGGTTAGAATAGCCTATTTAAGCAAGGCTTATTATCATTTGTAATCAAGTTGGAGAAATAGAAGCTCTTCAAGTGAAGCTCTTCAAGTAGAAGCTCTTTGTATGTAATCTCTTGTAAGGAAGTTGGAGAAATAGAAGCTCTTCAAGTATAAGCTCTTTGTATGTAATCTCTTGTAAGGAAGTTCAAGAAATAGAAGTTCTTGAGTTGTAAGCTCTTCAAATGTAATCTCTTCTAATGAATTTCAAGTATTAATGGATGATGTTTTATGAAGCATTTTGTCATCTCTCTATCTCCATATTTTTGTGATCTTGGTTGTGAGTTTGTAAGGGTGGTTTTGGCTCGTCATCAGTGGTATCAGAGCAGGAGTTCCTAAGCATGCAGACAGATCGCCGAACGTGAGGCTGTTTGCACCAGGACCTTGAGTTGGGTGAAGTTTGTGAAGAAGTTCTTGATTGTGTAGACAAAGTGCTGACTATGAGGCAGTTTGCATGAGGTTCTTGTTTTGGACGAGATTTGTCTTCTGAAGACTTGATTATGGAGAAGAGAAAGAAGAAGATGACTTTTGTGATTGGATGGATTCTGAGGATTCCTCGACTTGAGAAATTTAGAGCAAGAAATCAATAATAATTGCTAGTTGATTTGCAGAAGCAAGTGAATGAATTAGAAGTTGAGTTGCAGAAGAGAAGAGCACATTACTAGAAAAGAGACATTGATAATTATTTGGATGCAGAAAAGAAAGAAGATCCAGTGGAGTATCAGACATGTGATACAAAAGAAGAGCAAGTGGATGAAGAGGAAATCAGTTGTGAACCTAAAGTTGAAGAAGATGAAAGAGAAGAGGAAGAGCATGAAAATAACCAAATTTGTATGCCAAAATTAGATGAAGGTGATTGGAAGACTAAAACAATGGAGGAAGAATATAGTGCCTTAGTTCAAGATCAAGCAAGTGGAGTAGTTACGTGCATTGTTGATGACATAAAAGAGGCAAGCAAAGATGAAGATGTCAAAGAGGTAAATTCTTATGAATTATATGATGC
Source organism: Cupressus sempervirens (assembly GCA_028749045.1). NCBI lineage: Eukaryota > Viridiplantae > Streptophyta > Pinopsida > Cupressales > Cupressaceae > Cupressus > Cupressus sempervirens. The sequence continues at coordinate 451,211,671 of CM053793.1, forward strand.
TAAGTTAGAGATGAGTTTAAAAGATTTTGATGATGGTTTGCATGAGGATCTTGTTAGTCATGTGTGGTATGCAAAGAAAGATTGGTATGGTATTGCTAGGTTTATTACAGGTGTGATTAATTCAACAAGATTGGATGAGGATGAGAGTCATACTTGGATAGAGTTCATTGCAAAGGAGCATTTTCAGCGGCAAACAGTTGTTCTAGCCAGTTGTTGGAAAAGAAGAAAGAAAGAAATATATCAGCATCAGATACTTGTTCTAGCTATGTGTTGGAGGAAGAGAAAAATGAATTTCAACAGTGGCTACTTCATTTTGTGAATCCATACTCACAAAATTTTTCCTACCATGGGAGTCGGATGTAGGAGCATCATGCATCAGCAAAAAAAATGTGGAAGATTTTCATGTTGGTTTTCTTGTCCCTATTGAGGTGGAAGCTTGTGGTGAAGATGAAGATGGTTCTATATCTTTCTTTTGACATCAAAGTGTGGGACACACTTTTCTATCTACCAAGGGAGTCTGATGTAGGAGCATCTTACATGGGAAAATTAAATTATTAGGAAAAAAAAAGGAAAAAAAAAAGTGGAGGAGAGAGAAAGTGACAAAAATGGAAGGAAAATAATAAAAAATAGAAAAATAGGAAAAATGGAGAAAAGAGGAATTTCTATTTTCAAGGTGCATGGGTGGCATAAATAGAAAATAATAAAAATAGTTGTCATTCCATTAATTGAGGTGTGTAGGTGGCATCTTAGAAGTTTGTGGAAAGATCCTTAAATCATGTATTTAATATTTGTTGGGTGCTTAGTTTTTGATAAGGTAAATAGGTTTTAAGGGGTCCTGAAACCCATAAGTTTAACAACAAGAAAGGTTGAAAATACGCGAAAAAACACCCAGCCAAAACATAAGCCTTACGGCTGAAAATAAGCCCAAAGGCCCAGCCCGAAACAACTGCCCACTAAAAAGGCCAAAGAACCAACCAGAAAAATAGAGACCAGACAAAAAGCCAAAGCCAGGAGAAACAAAAACCAAAGGACAGAGACCCAACCTAGCAGACTACTTCTCCATCTCAAGCATGGTCTGGGCAGCTTCGGCGCACTCTTGTTGCTCTTCTGCCTTATGATCCTAGGCGTTCATCAAATCCTGCTCCATAGTGCTATCCTTGGCTTTATCCACATCCAGCCTATCTTTGTCTCTGTTCTGTTTATCATCTTCCTCCATCTGGTTCCTGTCTTTGAGATTTTCCAAGAGAGAGAGGATGTTGTCGTTGATCGAAGCGAGGAGGGAGATCATTTGACTTGCCAGGTTGTGATTGTAGTTCTCAATATTTTTTACTCTCATCTCCATCAGAGTCTCCCAGCTATTCCGATCGCCTTGGCTTTTTGCACCTGTCTTGCTCTTGATTTTTTCCATTTGGGAAACCCTATCTCTGACATCCTCAAGCTCATGGAAAAGCCATTTAATTGATCTGAAGTTGTCGATCATGCTATTGCGGGCATTGTTCAATAGATTCATGCCCATTTCTCTTGCATTATCAGAAATAGCCACCATAGCTGGGTTAATTAGCTCATTGAGTCTAGGCTTCTCGAGGTCGTCCACCAGGAGTTGGGGGTTCATCGCCTCTCTGTAGATTCCCATAGTGGCCGTTCTCACATTGAATTTGAGCCGTCCTTCCCAAGATTTTATCTTGGTCGATAAGCAACTTTGCCTCCGCCAGAAAATCTTTTCTGGCATGCTAGGTCAGATTATTGGTGGCGTTAACCCCTTTATTAGCAAACCAATCAGCGACTAGGTTTGCCTCTCTGTAAACATGAGTGACGTGGACCTTATCGAACTTTGTGAGAGTGGCGCAAGTCTCAGCAATTATGTTCGCAATCATCCATGAGGGAGGGGAAATACCATCAATGGTATTAATAATGTTTTTGGAGTCCCCCTCAAGACAGAGTTTAGTAATCTTGGCTTCAAAAGCCAACTTGACCACCTTACTCGCAGCTCTTGCTTCAGCCAGATGAATAGTCTGGATTCCCAGCGGGGAAGCAAAGGCAGCTATTCCCTCCCCATAGCTATTTCTTATGATTCCACCGCAACCTGAAGGGCCTGGGTTACCCTTAGAAGCCCCATCAAAGTTGGCTTTTGACCAACCATCTGGGGGGAGAAGCCAGCTAGCATCCTGCCTTTTGAGGTTCCTGTCTTTTTCTTTAGCTATCTTTCTGTCCCCTTCTTCTTCTTCTTCCTCCTTTAGCACTTGGAGATTTTCCTTTATATTCTTCGAGACCTTCCTGCCAAGGATTATAGCCGGCTCCTCTCTTTCTCTAAATATTCTATTATTCCTTTCCTTCCAAATTCCCCAGCAAAAATGGGGTAAAATCCAGTCCAAGTGATCCTGCTGACCAACAATCTTACAAAGACCTTTCCACTGATGGAAAAAATCCATGAGATTATCCGGTTTGCACCAGAGGGTTTCATTATCATGTGTGATGACATTCCACACCTCCCTGGCATAGTCACATAAGATGAAAATGTGATTTTTGGTCTCAGCCTGATTCTTACACAAGGGACATCTACTGGGCATAACATGTCCTCGCTTCATGAGATTGTCATGAGTAAGGATTTTGTTCTGAAGAGCCAGCCAGTAAAAAATGTTGATCTTTGGAGTGAGACCCGAAATCCAAGCCTCCGCCCAAGGGGCCTTCTCTTTTAAGCTCCAAAGGGAATTATAGCCTGAGGCAATAGAGTATCTTCCATTGGGATTATCCCTCCAGACCATCTCATCCCCCAAATTGATAGGAATCATGGAATTGAGCATAAGCATTATAGGAGTCAAGTCCACAGAGATGAGGGATAGGTCACTCCATTCCTGGCCATTCCAATAATCACAAACTTTGGACCCAATTTGATCAGTACAAGCTTGCATCCATCTCTCAAAAATAGGGTTATTGATAAGTGGATCTTGGGAAAGCCATCTATCCGACCAGAACTGGATGTCCTTCCCATTTCCCAATTTCATGATATCCTGGCCTTAGCCAGGTCCCTGGCTTTCATGATCCCATTCCAAATGTTCGATCCTTTTGGGATATCTTCATTAAAAAGGGTGAAAAGAAGAGTGGGTCTTCTAAGGTACTTGTTTACCAGGGTGTCTCTCCATTCACCGGTGCTACTGAAGATCTGCCATATTTGTTTAGCTAGGAGAGCCTTATTGAGGTGGGTGATCTTTCTAATGCCCAGACCTCCGTACCTCTTAGGGAGGCAAACCTTCTCCCAAGCAACAAGAGGGTATCTTTTCTTCCCTTCATTACCATTCCAAAGGAAGTCTCTCTGGATTTTCTCCATTCTTTCAGCTATTTTCCCCAGAATTCCAAAGAGGCTCAGGGCGTAGATTGGCAGATTTTGAAGAGAAGATTTGACTAAGAGGCATTTCCCCGCTTGACTAAGAGAGACCCCTTTCCAACCAGCCATCTTCCTGTTGAATCTGTCCAAAATACCATTCCAAAAAGACTCCGGGGGTGAGGATCCCAAAGGGAGACCAAGATAGGTAGAGGGGAAAGAGCCTACCCCACAACCCAGAATCTTTGTGATTTTTCTTTGTCTAACCTCAGAGGTGTTGATGAAAAAGAGCGAGCTTTTGTTCCAATTAATCAGCTAACCCGTCCTACTGGAGTAAGTATCAAGAATCTTCTTCAGGGCTCTGGCCTCTTTGACAGAAGCTTCCCCCCCCAAGATAGTATCGTCAACAAATTGCTGATGAGTGAAGGGAATGCACTTAGAGGAGGGAAGGATCCCTTTGATACAAGCCTCACGCTTTCTACAGTCTATAATCCTTCCTAACCATTCAGCTAAAATGATGAACAAAATGGGCAAAAGGGGGTCTCCTTGTCTAAGGCCTCTGGAAGGTTTGAAAAAATTAGAAGGGACTCCATTAACCAGAACAGCCAAGGAGGAGGTGGACACCAATTGAGAGATAATTTTGCAAACTTTACTGTCAAAGCCAAAAGTCGAGAGGACCTTCCCAAGGAGAGACCAGTCCACCCTGTCATAAGCTTTAGAAAGATCCAGTTTGAGAAACATACCTTCCCATTTGGATGCCTCAAGAGAGTGGATGACTTCGTGCACCATCTGGAAAAAATCCAAAATTTGTCTCCCTGGAACAAAACCCGACTGATGCTGCGAGATTATCATGGGCAAGATCTTGAGCATTCTTAAAGTGAGAACTTTAGAGATGATCTTGTAGAGTGAGTTGCATAGACTAATAGGTCTAAAGTTGTCCAACGAGTCCGCCCCAGGGGATTTAGGAATGAGAACCACAAAAGTCGATTTTAGCTCCTTGAGAATAGATTTGGCTCCAAAGAATTCTTGGACAGCCTAAACAACCTCTCCCATGATCATCGGCCAGAACCTTTGGAAGAAAAAAGTGGGAAAACCGTCCGGGCTTGGAGCCTTGTCAGCAGGCAGAGAAAAGAGAGCCTCTCTAACTTCCGAGGCATTAGGAATAGCACAGAGCTGTTTATTATGGATAGGTTGAATGAGCTGAGGGATACAGTGTAACAAATCCTCCTGGTCCAAATTGGAAATTATTGGGTCCTCAGAGAGAAGGCTAGAGAAAAAGGAAACAGCTTCTTCCGAGATGGCAGATTCTTCAGTTAACAGCTCCTGCCCCTTTCTGATACCATAGATCCTGTTACTAGCACGGTGCTTGAGGGTGGTTAGGTGAAAAAACTTAGTGTTTCGATCTCCTTCCTTTAGCCAGGTGATCCTCGATCTTTGCCTCCAAAATTTTTCTTCCTTATTAATAATGTTATGAATTTCAGATAGGGTCTTGAGCTCTGAAACCCTATTGGTCTCAGTGTAACCTTCCTTCTGAATGCAATCTTGGATAATAGTTAGATTATCAAATAACTCTTTCTTTTCATGGAAGATATGACCAAAATTAGACTTGTTCCAAATTTTAATCATCCTCTTCACATTGCTAAGTTTTCTAGTGACTCTGAACATGGTTGAGCCCTCCACCTCTATCCCCCACCATTTCTTGATATTATCCAGGAGGTCAGGGTGAGAGGTCCACATTTTCTCAAACCTGAAAGGATGGTATCTCTTGTGTACCAGAGGGGAAACTAAAAGAGAAATGGAAGAGTGGTCCGAACCAATTTTGGGAAGCAGAGATAGTCTGCAGCTGAAGGATTGAAGCCAGTCCGAAGATATAAGAGCTCTATCTAGCCTAACCTGAATGCAATCATGGCCTTTTCTCTTGTTTGACCAGGTAAAGGATCTGCCCTTAAGCTCTACGTCCATAAGGGCCAGATTATTTATGAAGTTAGAAAGATCCTGTTTACTTTTTTAATCTGGGGGCATACCTCCCTTTTTCTCTTTATCTTCTAGCGGTGTGTTAAAGTCTCCCATGATTATACCTTTCTTAATGTCACAATCTTGCACCATATTACCAACTTTGGTCCAGAAGTTTTTTCTATCTCTCTTATTATTAGGGGCATAAATATTCACTAAAAACTAGGAATCATTGGTGTGCAAATGTTGAACTCTGCAGAAAAGAATGTTATCTTCATCATACTCAACTACTATATTGAAATACTTATCATTGAAAAGTAACAGCAGTCCTCCAGACGCTCCTTCAGAGTTAGAGGCTATGCCCTTCATGCTATTGTTGAACTTAATATTTTCCATCCTTTCCTTCTTCATTTTAGTTTCCTGGATTAGAAACACATCAGGCCTTTGGTCCCTTATCATATTTCTAATAACTTCTTGCTTGTGGATTCCATTGAGTCCACGAATATTCCAAGATAAGATCTTCATGATTTAACTACTGAACATGCTTCCTAGATGGTGCATTGCGTACCATCCTTAATGTTTCTTCTAGCTTCCTCTTTCCTGATTTCATTCTTGTTTTTCCTTCCCACTAGGTTAGATTTGTGGCCGAGATCAGCCTTGGCCATGCTTCTAGTAGAAGGGGGAGATACCGGAGAAGGGTCCCTGCTATTCTTCTTCTTTCTACTCCTGACTTCTGTCCAGGGATTCTCTTCTCCCTCTAGTCCTTTGTCCAGCCAAGCATCAATTCTTGCCAAATCTTCCATTGTCGATGCAGACAGCCTCTCTATGATTCGGTTTATTGTTGAAGGGGGGGGACAACACACCGGGTTAGGGTCCTGGGACATGGGTTCCCCTCCTTTAGTTCTTCCATGGAGTTCGGGACAAAGGATAGTTTCAAGTCATCCTCCTGAGAATCCAGAGGGGGAAGAGTCATATTTTCACTTCCCTCCTCAGGTTTCTTCTCAGATTCCTTCGCATTGGGGAGAGGTGTTGAATTTTCTTTCACTCCTTTCTCTTCTCCCCCTCCTACGTTTCCAGTCGCCCGAGGAGGCCCTGATTCCTCTTGGGGTGCATTAGGAGCAGTATTTGTTTTTCCTTCTGCCTCTCCATTTGCCTTGACTTGCGATGCTTTTTTTCTCCATTCTTTTTTGGGATCTAGAAAATCTTTTATCCCCCCTTGTGGACGAGCCTTTCCCACCATACTCTTCCTTTTGAAAAGTGGGCATGATCCAGCCTTGTGGCCAGCCTTCTTACAATGGAAACAAGCAAAAGGCACACTTTCATAGTCAATCTTTTGAGATCTATTTCCCAGACGAGATTGTAGTTCTAAAACTTGAGGCATGTCCTGGCCTTTGATGAATCCTACACAGATTCTTGCATAGTTCAATCTTTTCTTAGCTGCTGTGACAGGGTCAATGGAGAGGAGCTCTCCAAAGGTCCTAGCTATGCCATCAAAGACATCCTCATGCCAATATTTCAAAGGAAGTTCTAGAAGTCTTAACCAAACTGGAACCTGAGATTGGAAATCATTGTTCAAATCCAAGTTGGATGTCCATTTTTGCAATATTAGGTTGGATCTGCCCAAAGACCAGTTCCCAGCACATAGTATACGAGAAAAATCTTTCGAGCAAGAGAACTCGAAAGACATGAAGCCTTTGGCCATAGCAGTCACTTCTACATGCCCTTTAAGGTCCCATTTTCTCCTGGTAAATGTCCTCACTACATCAATATTAGGTCTTGGCCCTACAAATTTTCCTACCAGAGTGTTCGCCATGCTTAGGATATTGTGGTCAATAATTTCCCTAGGGATTTCCAAAGCAAAAATACCTTTCTCCTTATCAGATTTGTCAATGACTTTTGGGAAAGATGATTTACCTGATGGTTTTATCCCGAATAGATTCGACCAGCATCCCTATGCCCCAGACGGCCCACTGCCCACATGGGGGGGAGGGGGAATCTTCTCACCTGGATGGGGCATCATAACCCATGGGTCCCCATCCTTTGAGGCATCCTCATCTTTCCCCTCTGTTTCCTGCCCTGCGCTTGCTGCATGCCTTGCTGCATGCCCTCCTGCAGATGTGCTCTCCTATCTCCCGCCTTTCTCCAGATTCGAAACAACATGATTCGAGTTGTAGTTCCTGCCCGCTCCATCCCTCTCTCTCACCATGCCCATCCCTCTCTCTTTTAATATTTGAGTGGGAATTTAATATTTATTTAAAGGTAGTTGTATTTACCTTTTATCCCACATTGGTTGTGTTTGTAATGTCTTGGGTTAGAAGTGCCTATTTAAGCAAGGCTTATTATCATTTGTAATCAAGTTGGAGAAATAGAATCTCTTCAAGTGAAGCTCTTCAAGTAGAAGCTCTTCAAGTGAAGCTCTTCAAGTAAAAGCTCTTTGTATGTAATCTCTTGTAAGGAAGTTGGAGAAATAGAAGCTCTTCAAGTAGAAGCTCTTTGTATGTAATTTCTTCTAAGGAAGTTGGAGAAATAGAAGCTCTTCAAGTAGAAGCTCTTTGTATGTAATCTCTTGTAAGGAAGTTGGAGAAATAGAATCTCTTCAAGTGAAGCTCTTCAAGTAGAAGCTCTTTGTATGTAATCTCTTGTAAGGAAGTTCAAGAAATTGAAGTTCTTGAGTTGTAAGCTCTTCAAATGTAATCTCTTCTAATGAATTTCAAGTATTAATGGATGATGTTTTATGAAGCATTTTGTCATCTCTCTATCTCCATATTTTTTTGATCTTGGTTGTGAGTTTGTAAGGGTGGTGTTGGCCCGTCATCATTAACTCAAACCACATGTTTTAGCTATTTAAAAATTAGTCACATCAGTCGATATTTCCCAACAAGGTCAAAAGCACCAAGCTGTGAATTCAATAAAGGAAAAGGAAAAGAAGATATTGAAAATATCACAAATGAAATGAACAAGACATGGAAGTGAAAGGAGGATTGAAACACATCAAGTAGAGAAGGGATCAATTCACCCAATGGATCAGGTGATCACACCTCATCAAACTAAGTAATCAAGAGGTATGTGGGATTGATATTCAAAAGTTATATCATTGGTGCAGGAGCACCTAGGAAATATGCCAAGTTTCCTAAATCGTTTTTGGCTTGTAGTGGTCTTGGCTAGACCACATGAATAAGGGCTATGTGATAAATCCCCAAGTGTGTGAGTTGTGTTTGTAAATAGGTTTTTGTTGTGTTTGAGTTTCCAAGTTGCTTCTATGTTGGCAAAATTGCTTAAATTGCTTGTTAGAGCCTAGAATGGTCAAACACTGACCAAGACCCCAGGAGGATGGGAAACATGGAAAATATGTTAAAAGTTGTAATTACATGGAAATAGGTTCATTTAACCATGTTTGAGGTCATGGAGCCATTAAATGCACAATAGTGCAAAAGTTGCACTTGGCAACTTTGCAACTTTGCAAAGTTGCTTGACAACATTGACAAAAAGTGCTAAAACTTTATAAGGGCTTCAAGAATCAGTTGGAAAACTATGGGATCTATTGATTCACATGGGTAAGAGGTATTTAAGACCAATCCAAGTTAGTTTGAGGGTGGGCATATTCTTTTGTACGAATTTTGGCATTGGAATGAAGAGCAAACTGAGCATTTTGATGACAGTTTTCTAATTTCACCCTTCATCCACACCTTTAATGGATTGATAGGGTTGCTGTTTTCATGTGATTTTATAATGTATGGAATGTAGATGCTTTGGTAAAGATTAGGAGTTTTTTTTATCAGTTTCATTACTAGTTTGAAAATTCTTTTTAAAGTTGCCAGTTCGCTGGTCTGTACACAGCAATCAGCAAAGAAATCTCTATAACTTGAATTCCAATGGTGGAACCATGATGGCCTTTTGGAATCAAGTAATAGACTATATAAACAATGTAAATATGTATTTTTTTCTTGTTTTGCAGAGGTTTGTTGTTTTTTCCAAGAGGCCCTAGGCGAGTTTGCATACCCGGCTAGGCAATGAAATCAGAAAATAAGTGTTTGAAAGGGGCATAGAATGGGGTGTTGGGTGCAATAAAAATTCATGGAAGGAAAGAGTGGTGAGTGAAGGAAGTTAATTCCAGGATTTCAGTCATTTAGAGTCCATTTGAGTGGTGGAAGGAAGAACTCTCTATATTCTTGTTCATACAAACAAGAAACCCTTGTAAATAGACATATTTTTGGAAATCCCTTGTATGGATGACCTGGGTGTTGCAGACCTGAAAAATCTTCAAGGGGAGCCAAAAGGGTATCCAAATCATAAATTTTTTTGAGTACTTCTTAAGGGTTTGAGGAGATATAAGCCAAAAATCAGTTTTGGAGGCCTAATTTTGTTATTAGTCTTGGTAGCCCTCTTAACTATGCAATCTTCAAATCGATTGGAAACCCAATACTCCAATTCACTTAGTGATCCTAAAAAATATTGAATGAGACATAATACAAGCCTTGGAATTCAATTTAGCCAAGAATGCACTCCTGGAAGCCAGTTGTCAAGAACGGTGCAATGAGAGCACTAGGGAGACCCCATGGTGAAATAGAGTTTTGAGTTGATTGGTGAGGATTAGTGTAATAAGGGAATAGAGAGAAGATTCCTGTGGAGTAGGGTATAGGATAAATACCCTAAGAGGCTAGGAGAAAGCCTAAAGTGAGTTCTATTAGTTGAGGCTAGAACCTTGTTCAAGATCCTCCCCATCAAATTGGTATCAGAGCCTTGAAAGGTTTGGGACAAGACATTGTGTATGTCTTATTTTGGAAGTGAGTCAGTGGGAGAAACCACCATGGTAACAAATGCTGAGTTGGCAAAGGAAGTGACAGAACAAAGGGAGAAAAATAGGCTCCTTGAGGAAGCCTTAGAAGCTATGAAAGATAAGCTTGATGAAGTGGTAGAGACAGCTGGAAAAATGAAAGAGAAGTTGGAAATTAATGAAGAAAAGGGAAAGGAAGAGAATGAAGAGGAATATGTACCTAAACCTGATCCTCCATTACAAGAGGAACCTTTCCTTAAATCCATCAAGGCATTGGGTGGCAAATCTCTTGAGGGGATACCCCTATTTACTGGTAAGATGAATTCAGAGTTGGTCATGGAATGGATTGAAGGGATGGAGAACCATTTTGAATGTGAAGGCGTATCAGAGGCACAAAAGGTGAAGGTTGCCAAAGCAAGATTAAGGGGACCAGCCCTAACATGGTGGAAGTTCATTCAAGAAGAGAGGGAAAGAGAAGGCAAGAAACCTATCTCTAATTGGAAAGCTATGGTGGAAAAAATCAGAGATAACTATTTGCCTGAAGACTATGAAATCCAGCTACACAAGAAGAGACAAAGCTTGAAGCAAAAAGATTTAGATGTGGCCTCCTATACTGAAGAGTTTCAAAAACTTTGCTTGAGATCCAAGGTCCAAGAGGAGGAGAGCATCAAGGTGGCTAGATATTTAGGTGGTTTGAAATGGAGTATTCAAGAGGAGATCAGCCTTTGGACTCCTACTACAGTTCATAAGTGTTTTCAATTGGCACTCAAAGTGGAAGATAAGAATAGAAGGAAACAAGACTCTAACTCTAGGGGTAGAGGAAGAGGGAGAGACTCTAGAGGACATAGAGGTGGTTATGGGGGAAGAAGCAATGAACCCAAGGCCACAGGAGAATCCAAGTTGATTGAGCAAAGTGGGGAAACAAGTGGAAGAGGTAATTTCACTAGAGGAAGAGGATTTGGTGGTGGAGCTAAAGGCAGATCAAACAATTTCAGTAGGGGTTCACATTTTGCAAACATGAAATGTTACCATTGTAGACAACTTGGTCATCCAGCCTATAGATGTCCTGAGAAGGCATCATCTTCCCAAGGGGATAAGAAGATAACATATGTTCAAGAAGAATGCAGCAACAATATAACTTCAGAAGTGAATCTTGATTCTGAGAAGGGAGAAAATCTGATGTTTAGAAGAGTTTTGATCAAGGAGCCTAGCAAAGAAGAGCCTAAACAAAGAAGGGCACTTTTTAGAATAAAATGCAAGATACTTGGTAAGGTTTGCAAAGTTATTGTTGATTCAGGATCAACTGATAATATCATCTCTGAAGAGGCTGTCCAAAAGCTCAAGCTAACAAAGATTCCTCATGATCATCCATATAGAGTCACATGGCTGAATAAAGGGCAGAATGTGTTGATAAATGAACAAGTTTGGGTGGATTTTTCAATTGGAGGATATCAAGACAAAATTCTTTGTGATGTGTTGCCCATGGATGCTTGTCATCTACTCTTGGGTAGACCATGGCAATATGATAGGGATGTTGTCTATCATGGGAAGAAGAACTTGTATACATTCAAGAAAGGAGGAGTGACATACAAAATCCAATCACTTGTTGAGGAAGGCATAGATGCAGCAACAGATCAGCGTGTTCTACTCATGAGTGGAAAAGAATTCTTACATGATTTCAAGGAGAACAATGAAGTTGGGTTTGCTATAGTTGTGAAACCAAAGGAGAAAGATGCTGTCAAACAAACACCATTGCCAAGAGAGGTAAAAGAACTATTGGATCAGTTCAAAGACATCATAAGTGATGGAGAACTTGCCACACTCCCTCCACAAAGATCTATTAGTCATCAAATAGATTTTGTTCCTAGATCCTCATTGCCCAACAAGGCTGCTTACAAGATGACTCCAGATCAGAATAAAGAAATTGCAAGACAAGTACAAGAGCTACTTGACCAAGGTCTCATTCGGAAGAGTATTAGCCCATGTGCTGTACCGATTGTTTTGGCACCAAAGAAAGGAGGTAAGTGGAGAATGTGCACTAATTCTAGAGCCATAAATAGGATAACAATTAGATATAGGTTTCCTATTCCTAGAATAGAAGATCTAATGGATTGTTTGGGGGGTGCTAAGTATTTCTCCAAGATAGATCTCAAGAGTGGCTACCATCAAATCAGAATGAAGGAGGGTGATGAATGGAAAACAGCCTTCAAAACTACGGAAGGACTTTATGAATGGCTAGTAATGCCATTTGGCCTCTCTAATGCACCTAGTACATTCATGAGGCTAATGAATGAAGTGTTGAAGGACTGCATAGGCATTTTTGTAGTGGTTTATCTTGATGATATTCTCATTTTCAGCAAGACTAAAGAAGAACACATGAAGCATTTGGCAATTGTTTTAAAGAAGTTACAAGAAGAAAAATTGACCATTAATCTTGAGAAAAGTGAGTTCTTGAAACAAGAGTTGGTTTACCTTGGTTTTGTAGTTTCACAAGGTAACTTGAAGATGGATGAAAGTAAAATAGAAACCATTCTAAACTGGCCTACACCTAAAACAGGGGCTGTAGTAAGAAGTTTCCATGGTTTGGCACAATTCTACAGGAAGTTTATAAGGGGTTTTAGTGAGATATGTGCACCAGTATTAGACACCATCAAGGGAGGACTAAAAACTAAGTTCTTGTGGACCAAAGAAGCCAATGAAGGGTTTGAAAGGTTGAAGAAAGAGGTAGCTACTAAACCCATTTTGGTTTTACCTAGTTTTGACAAGTTGTTTATTGTAGAATGTGATGCAAGTAATATTGCTGTTGGGGCTGTATTAAGCCAAGAAGGAAGGCCAGTAGCATTCTTTAGTGAAAGGCTAAATGAATCCAAATCTAGGTACTCATCCTATGACTTAGAATTGTATACATTGGTGCAAGCACTTAGGAAGTGGAGGCACTATCTTTTACCTAAAGAGTTTGTTGTATACACTAATAACCAAGCATTGAGTTACATCAACACTCAAGAGAAGTTGAACCTAAGACACATCAAATGGATGGAGTTCCTACAATCCTACACATTCACCATCAAGCACACGAAAGGGCAGATAAATAAAGTAGCTGATGCATTAAGTAGAAGGCTGCTTACTATCCAAGAAATATAGCTAGAGAGTATTGGAGTTGAAGGTTTCAAAGACCTATATGCTAATGATGAAGACTTCTCAGAGGCCTACAGGTATGTGTAGATTTTAACAATCATTTTCATAGCAAGTTTGCTGATTACACTTTGCAAAATGGGTTGTTGTTTAGGGGAAATCAATTATGTGTGCCTAGAGGATCAATGAGAGAAAATCTGATCCAAGAGAAGCATAATGGAAGCCTTAGTGGACACTTTGGTTTGAACAAAACATTGGAGTTGGTGGAAAGATTCTACTATTGGCCTAGGATGCAAAGAGATATCCGGAAGTATGTTGAACAATGCATGATTTGTCAAAAGGCCAAGGGAACTTCTACAAATGCAGGATTGTACCAGCCCTTACCCATTCCAAATAGGCCATGGGAATGCATCAGCATGGACTTCATAGTGGGCTTACCAAGAACAACATCAGGTTTGGATAGTGTGTTTGTAGTTGTGGACAAATTTAGCAAAATGAGTCACTTTATTCCTTGTAAGACTACTCATGATGCTAGCTATATTGCTCACTTATTTTTCAAAGAAGTTGTAAGGATTCATGGCTTACCAATCAGTATAGTTTCAGATAGAGATGTTAAATTCATGGGGCACTTTTGGAAGACCTTGTGGAGAAGGCTAGGTACTAACTTGGCACATAGTTCAGCTTACCATCCCCAAACTGATGGTCAAACTGAGGTAATTAATAGGGTGCTTGGAAACCTTCTAAGGTGTTTAACAAAGGAGTATGGCCAAGTGTGGGATCAATTCCTACCACAAGCTGAGTTTGCCTACAATGATAGCACAAATAGAACTACCGGTAAGAGCCCTTTTCAAGTTGTTTATGGTTATCACCCAAGAGGAGTTTGTGAGCTACGAGAATTAAAGAATAAAGAAGAGATTAGTGGACATGCAGATGATTTTGCCCAGTCCATGAGAGAGGTACATGAGCAGGTCAAGAAGTCCTTGATAGAGGCTACTCAAAGGTTAAAGACTAAAGTAGATGAAAGGAGGAGAGATTTACAATTTGAAGTAGGAGATTTGGTGATGGTACACTTGAACAAGGCTAGACTTCAAAAAGGTGTTCCAAGCAAGCTTCAAATGAGGAGGATAGGGCCTTGTAAGGTTCTAGCTAAGTATGGCCCAAATGCCTACAAGATTGAGTTGCCAAACAATCTAGCCATCTCTCCCATCTTCAACATTCAAGATTTGGTTAAATACAAGGGTCCTAATGTCATGGAAGAGGAACACATCATAGAGGTAGATAAGAATATTCCAGAAATCAGTATTCCTCTCCAAACCAAGCCTCAAGCTGAAAAAGTTCTAGATTCAAGAGTAAAGAAGAAGACTAGGCATGGAATTTATATGGAGCATTTAGTAAAATGGAAGAACCAGCCTGAATCTGAAGCGACATGGGTAGCTGAACATGAATTCAAAAAGAGAGGTATCAGTCAAGATCTCTTGAATACTGACCCACCTTAAGTTTTTTTTTGTCATAGGGGGAGAATGGTGCAGGAGCACCTAGGAAATATGCCAAGTTTCCTAAATCATTTTTGGCTTGTAGTGGTCTTGGCTAGACCACATGAATAAGGGCTATGTGATAAATCCCCAAGTGTGTGAGTTGTGTTTGTAAATAGGTTTTTGTTGTGTTTGAGTTTCCAAGTTGCTTCTATGTTGGCAAAATTGCTTAAATTGCTTGTTAGAGCCTAGAATGGTCAAACACTGACCAAGACCCCAGGAGGATGGGAAACATGGAAAATATGTTAAAAGTTGTAATTACATGGAAATAGGTTCATTTAACCATGTTTGAGGTCATGGAGCCATTAAATGCACAATAGTGCAAAAGTTGCACTTGGCAACTTTGCAACTTTGCAAAGTTGCTTGACAACATTGACAAAAAGTGCTAAAACTTTATAAGGGCTTCAAGAATCAGTTGGAAACCTATGGGATCTGTTGATTCATGTGGTTAAGAGGTATTTAAGACCAATCCAAGTTAGTTTGAGGGTGGGCATATGCTTTTGTACGAATTTTGGCATTGGAATGAAGAGCAAACTGAGCATTTTGATGACAGTTTGCTGATTTCACCCTTCATCCACACCTTTAATGGATTGATAGGGTTGCTATTTTCATGTGATTTTATAGTTTATGGAATGTAGATGCTTTGGTAAAGATTAGGAGTTTTTTTTATCAGTTTCATTACTAGTTTGAAAAATCTTTTTAAAGTTGCCAGTTCGCTGGTCTATACACAGCAATCAGCAAAGAAATCTCTATAACTTGAATTCCAATGGTGGAACCATGATGGCCTTTTGGAATCAAGTAATAGACTGTATAAACAATGTAAATATGTATTTTTGTCTTGTTTTTCAGAGTTTTGTTGTTTTTTCCAAGAGGTCCTAGGCGAGTTTGCATACCCAGCTAGGCAATGAAATCAGCAAATAAGTGTTTGAAAGGGGCATAGAATGGGGTGTTGGGTGCAATACAAATTCATGGAAGGCAAGAGTGGTGAGTGAAGGAAGTTAATTCCAGGATTTCAGTCATTTAGATTCCATTTGAGTGGTGAAGGAAGAACTCTCTATATTCCTGTTCATACAAACAAGAAACCCTTGTAAATAGACATATTTTTGGAAATCCCTTGTACGGATGACCTGGGTGTTGCAGACCTAAAAAATCTTCAAGGGGAGCCAAAAGGGTATCCAAATCATAAATTTTTTTAAGTACTTCTTAAGGGTTTGAGGAGATATAAGCCAAAAATCAGTTTTGGAGGCCTAATTTTGTTATTAGTCTTGGTAGCCCTCTTAACTATGCAATCTTCAAATCGATTGGAAACCCAATACTCCAATTCACTTAGTGATCCTAAAACTATTGAATGAGACCTAATACAAGCCTTGGAATTCAATATAGCCAAGAATGCACTGCTGGAAGCCAGTTGTCAAGAACGGTGCAATGAGAGCACTAGGGAGACCCCATGGTGAAATAGAGTTTTGAGTTGATTGGTGAGGATTAGTGTAATAAGGGAATAGAGAGAAGATTCCCATGGAGTAGGGTATAGGATAAATACCCTAAGAGGCTAGGAGAAAGCCTAAAGTGAGTTCTAGTAGTTGAGGCTAGAACCTTGTTCAAGATCCTCCCCATCAATCATACAAAAATTCTAAAGGATTTAGTTCTAAAAAGATTACATAAGCATGAATAAAGATGCAAGGTGTTATTAGGAATCAAAGAAAAATCTTTAAGTTTTTTCAATTTTCATATTACTGTCATGCATGAAAAGTTTCCCATGGATGCCGAGTGAAATTCTAGTGAATACCAATCTAACAATATGACTAATTAATTTTGATCTCATAATGGTGGCCAAACAAATGAAAAGACGAGTGGATGTTAAGTGAGCTAGAAGCTAGTTAATGTCAAGCTTACATCTATGTAAGCACTTAGCATTAATTACAACATTTTTAAGGGTTATTTGATCCATTTCTACTCATTTAACATCATTCAAAATCAATAGAAAGAAAGAAGAGCTAGAGGTGATCTAGAAATTTCATCGAAAGTGTTTGCAGGAGATTTGAACAGCTACTCAACATCATCTCATCAAATTTTGCAAGATATTTATCATGTGTCAAGCTCTGTTATTTCAAATTTTGTGAACCCTAGATTTGTAAAATGATATCTAGTTCAAAAGGTGTAGAGGGTAAAGAAATTTTTAATTTTTAGTTGGTTAGTAATGAGGTAAAATAACCTATTTTCAAGGTCATTCCAGACATAGCATACAAACAAGATCCCTCTGGTATGCTATCTATGATACCATCAAAAGTTCTAATGATTCAAGATGTCAGAAAGTCTTATAACTATAAGATTAGTAGTATTATTGACATGGAAATTAGAGAAGCATATCAAAAACTATGTGAAAATGGTGTGTTAAGGGAAGAATTCAAGATTGTAGAAAAGAAAGGGTTAACTTGTGCCCTGGATTTCCCCAATGTTTCCAACACTAAATAGATCAGGATTGTTCAGTGTGGTTAGATAAAGGGCCAATCAAAATCACAAAAAGAATAATCCATAGGGTAACAAGGTATCCAACCCTAGATCATCCAAAGACTATGAGGAGAAAGTCCAAAGAAGTCATTGAAAAGAACATGGGAGCTATGTAGAACAAGAGAGGAATGACAATAGACACCATCATAGATCCTCTAATAGATTTTTTAGTAAGGGTAATTGCTCATAAATTTTATCAATCAAGTAGATTAAATAGTTTACCCTACATTGCACTAGATATGGGATACAAGATTGTGAAGAAGGATCACACATATGATCTTGCCAAGCTATAGCTACAATAATTAATTGAAAACCTAGGAGCAATAGGGAAAACAAAGAATGCTCGGTGTAAATTCAAATCCATTTTGATATGTATCTTCTTTTATGTTTAGAACACATTTCCTACTTTTGATACTATTGCATAGAAGACAAATAGGTTTGTTGCAATTCAAATAGGAGTGTTCATTGAACATTTAAGCAAAAATTTTGAGTCAATAATGACTAATTATTTTGAGGATTTAAAATAATCCACAAAGAAGAGATTGAGGATCCTAGTATCATTAGTTGAAAGATATTATAATGATGTTTTTTTCCTAGTTGATGCTGATCACACATTTGTTTAGGAAGAAATTCCTAGAGTAAGATGGCTAAGGCCATTGGGTTATGAAATTACTGTTGATGAGGCCTCTATAGCAATAAAAACATTACTTACAAAAGAATTAGACAAAGATGCCAAAGCTTTTGGTAACTTTGAGTTGGCCAAGTCAAAAGTTTCTATGGATTTGAATACTATGTATGTCATCAAAAAGAAGGATAAATGGGCAAAGAAACTAAAAGAAAAATTTGGTGAAGGTGTTGAGTAGGAAGATGAAGAGGAAGAGGATGAAGAGGAAGAAAACACTTAGAATCAAGCACTACTTGTATTAACACAAAGTTAGGGTGAGGATCATCAAGAAGAAGAAATAGAGATTGCAAAAGTTGTCAAGGAAGAAGAAGCTAAGGAAGTACCTATTCCTACTAATTATAAGAAAAGGAAGGCTAAGGTACAAGAAGTAACAAGACCTAATAAGAGTGATAAACCAAGCCAACCCAAACCAACAACATCCACCACAAGGGCTAGCACACATGTCATTGCACGAAAGGCTAAAGAGAAAGCCAAGCCTTCAAAGCAAGAAGGTGGAGCACAGAAAAGACCAAGGAGAAAATATATTGCTTAGGCTAAAATTGATGAGGAAAGAACTAAATTTGATGACAACAAAAAATTCTAAGTAGTGAGTCATAATCCATTCTCAGACCTAGAAAACTTATGTGTGAATGTTAGAAATAATGTAGATTTATCAAGTTTTTCTCAAGTTGATTTTGAAGATCTTAGAAAAGTTGAAAAGAATCAAGTGGAGGAGGAAATATATGCTATGATGGCCAATTTTAAGAAATCCCCTCTAGAGATTGCCAATTCCATGCCTAAAATTTTATATGAAAGAATTGAGAAAAAATGGCATTATTGTTTAAACTTAGAAAGGGAAATTAAGGAGACGTGCCTTACTCAAGTTATGCTTGAAATAAGTAAGGCATAGATAGAAAAAACCATAAATAAATATGCTATTAAATTTGTTCCTAAATATAGGGCATTTAGCATATTGTAGATCAACATTGAGGATGTTGTACAAAAGTCCAAATAGATGTGGAAGATCACATATGGACTAGCCACACTGAAAGAAGGTGAACAGGAACCCATTGAAGTTAAAGATGATCAAGATGATGAAAATGAAGAAGACATAATCAAAGGAGGCACTGCTATGCACATAAATGATTAGGCAACATCTAAGGTAGAGCAACAATAAGAACTAAGTGTACAAGATACACAAATGCAAAATGCCAGTCCTCTATAGATAATAAGTGTAAGTATTGAAACTATCATAGTAAAGGATGTTTATGATCTCACTAATTAGAACACCAATCCCTTAATAGAGGAGGACTTGAAAAAGATACTTGACTAATCTACACTGCAAGAAAAATTATGTGACAACCCTGTATTGGTGAGTGTAGATGAACTTCAAAAATCAATGATTAAAACTACAAGGGAGGATGTGCAAACATAAGAACCACCTACCATCACTCCTTAAGTCACTAGTGTTAGTACACACATAGGTGCCAATTTAATCTTAGAAACCATAACCAAGGATGCAAAAAATAAGATTGAGACATTTGGAGAAGACAAGGGGGAGACACATAGTCAAATAGGTCAGATAGATTCATTTGCACCTCCAGCATAAGTTCAAGGTACAATTCAAAGAAATGAGGTAGAAATGGACAAGCCTAAAGAGACTAAGTTGACACCAAAGCCAAAGGAGCAAGAAGTAATTCAAGCATTGATAACACTACCAGTATCTGGACCTCCTTCTAGTCACACTCTTCAAAGGTTGAGCACAAATGCAACACCTTTGCAATTCTTAGTGCTGAGTTTGAGTTCATCAAAGGTAGAAGAGGTAATAACATATGGAGATGTATGCCTAGATAAAGAAATTGTTTTGCCAACATATGATTATGCCATAGTAACAATTGAGTGAATAAGTATACTTCAAGAAACCTTGGCTAGAAAGAAACATCAACAATTGCTTAGAAGGGAGCATAGGTAGAAGAAAGCTTTTCTTGATATAAAAGACATCTTCTTAGATGAATCCAATTTGCCTACTCCAAATGAAACCAAGCCAATTATGGAATAATTGACCAACATAGTGGAAAAGGTAAGTGATGTAGACCTTGACACTAATGAAAAATTATTTGAATGGTCTGAAAAGAAGTCTTAACATAAAGTGAATGAGAAAATATCAAGTGAGATAACACTTACACAAGTTGCATTGGCAACTAAGATAGACAGTGTGAAGAAGGTACTTGAGAACATTTTCTCTCTGTACACCAAATTGCTTAATCCCACACTCTTCACACAAGAAATAAGAAATTACATCCTGATCTTGGAGAGTCACATGTAGTCATCTGGAGTGAAATTGCCCATGACTCCAGCTCAAAGTGAGAAACACTTTAGGACCCTATTGCAAACCCAAAGTTAGTTAGCAACACTATTTGTAGATGAAGCTAACATAAGGGCCAAACTAATAAGCATCTAGACTATGTTGACTCCTCACTTGGAGATTTTTCATGAGGAGTTAGGCTAGGTAGAAACTCTTATGAAGAAAGACACCAATCTTTCTACATTAGATGGCCTAGTACACCTTGCTACTGAACTGGCCATCCAAATTAAATCTTTGGAGGTAGCTTGTGACAATTGGGATATCACTCTAAAGATGATTCTTGAGGTCCATAAATTTTTCTTGGACAAACACACTATTAGTGTATAACCCATTGACATTAGTGTCAAAAAGGGGGAGAAAGACCAATGGGGGAGTAAGAGCATGGGGGAACAAGATTTTGAAAGAGTAAGCAAAGAACAACAAGAAAGTGAAAGAGTATCAGTTTAGGCACATCAACTCAGTAGGAGTAAGATTTTGGAATATAGAATAGATAAAACAACTCAAGAAGAGTTATAAGATTGACAAGATTTTGATATTTTGTAAATTTTGCATAGAAGCCAAACTAGAGTTTATGTTATGCTTGTAAGAATAAGAGTATTAATGAATGACCAAGTGTTTTTGACACTCATGTCAAAGGGGGAGAGTTTTTATCTTAGATTGGTTATGACAAGTGAGTTTCTATACACTTAAGTCATTTACTTAGTTCATATTGAATAAGTAGTATACACTAAGCACAACATGTATAAGATAGAGCATGCCAAGTTAACAATAAGTGTCAAGTCACTCTTGTGCCAAGTTACTCAAGTGTTGAGAAAATAGTATATGTTGAGTGATCTAGGAGCTAGGCAGATAGTGCATGTCAAGTCATTTAACTGTTGAGTTAGAGTATTGAAATTTTTATATGCCGAGCATAAGGGACTACAAATTCCGAGTAACATAGTTTTTTCATAGTTGTTTGTATTGGCACAAACTACTATATAAACCATCTTTGAGCCAACTTACAAATTGAATTACTCTATTTTGGTGATAAGGATGAATCTTAAGTTGGTTACCCCATGCATTTCATGCATCCAACTAGGTAAAGGGAAGGTTTAGGAAGCAAAATGGATGAATCATAGTCATTGATTCATACCTAACCCTAAGTCACCTTGTTCTTCTTAAGGAGGAAAAACCCTAAACATTGAATGTGTGTGGAAGGAGAAAAGAGAGAAGTTTGCATGTTCAAATAGAGTATTCATGGTGGCTAAGGAGTTGTGAATTGAAATTGCATTACAGAACCAGTTAAAGGAGAAGAGAGGAAGGAAATAGTTAACAATAGAGAGACATATGATCAAGAAGGATCAAGTACACAATAGGATAGAGGTGATCTATAGTCAAATAATAGAGTGCTAATCATAGGATCAATGTTGAGACATTCTAATAGGTGAATCAATTAATTCACTTAAAAGAGTAGTCCTAACAGGCTATATTGAAATCCTCTAATAAGGTGCTTACTTAATTGTTAGTTGAAGTCCTTTAATAAGCCACACTTATAATAGGGTGTTGAAATCCTTTAATAGGGTAAGACCTAGTAGTCTTTGTAAGCCTTTAACAAGGCAAACCTTTCATAAGGTAGATCATGGTTCATGGTCAAACATTGTAACCTCCATTAGATACACTTTATTATTATAGTAGTGAAGATTTGTAGGTGTCATGCCCACCCCAATTTTACCTTCTCATTGGAGGGTTTTTGGGTAATCATATCTTGTGTCATATATGTGTGAATGCTTACTTGTTTGCATGCTTTAGATG
This sequence comes from Cupressus sempervirens, assembly GCA_028749045.1. Lineage (NCBI taxonomy): Eukaryota > Viridiplantae > Streptophyta > Pinopsida > Cupressales > Cupressaceae > Cupressus > Cupressus sempervirens. Next base: position 451,233,709 of record CM053793.1, read on the forward strand.
TATATGCTTTACATGGTATTTCAGTTTACTTATTGAATATGTGAGATGGATGTGTGGTGAATATTTTATGGGTTAAAGTTGGAATCACTGATCCCCTCCCCCAGAAGTTTACCTTTCCTATTGTAATTCCAATAGCTATCATATTAGTATCTTTTAGTTTTTGGGTAGCTTAAAATTAAACTTATATATTGTCTTCTCACCTATCAAATTACCAAAAATTATTATATATTTATCTTCTAGAAGATCGAATGATTTCATTTATAAATTATATTTTGCAAGTATCCAGTACTTGTTATAAACTAATCAAAAGGTATAATTTTGAATAATATCTAGTTTGACTATTATAATCATTTCTTATGTTTTGCATATATGGATTTTATTAAGGAAAAATAAGTTTTGAAGAGACCTAAAACCCTTTGCAAGAAGATCATAAAATATATTAAAAGAAATCCCACAACAAGAGACCAACCAAGACACAAAAAAAGGTATTAAGAATAATTTCTCCAACCTAGAACAGACCTAGCATGAAAAGAATAAAATGTCTTCCAGAAAGATTCTAATTTTATTTTACCCCTTTGTTGTGGGATTGAAGTGTCATGTCAAAAGAGGGTGAAGAGCTCTTAAATTTTTTACTTTATACTATAATCAAACCCTCTTCTTCCATAATAACCACACCTTTCAAAGCCACACTATCCAATAAGAGGACCCAAAAACAAGGGCATACTAAGATGAAACCAAAGATAGATCCAAAAACTACCAAAGGGATGGGGTCAACACCAACCATAGAGACAATACCAACAACATTATCAATAGAACAAGAAGCGACTTGAGAGGGAAAAAAACCATTGCAAAAAGTACAACACTAGTAGCATTGGACTCAACAAAAAGAATCATATCACTAATAGTCTAAGACACAAACATATTAGAACTACTAGTCACAACCATCATGGAATTTATACTAGAAACCTATTGCACGTTGACATCAACAAAAGGCATAAGTTCATCTGCAACCACCTGAGACAAGCCCCTCTATGAGGAGTTTTTGTAAATTGTATAATGTTGAAAAAAAGCTCTCTTCCACCAAGAAGTGGCCCTCTTAGAGAAGAACTTGAAGAATATTTTTTTGAATGTATCTTTATCACCTAATAAATTTCTATTTGTTTCACACATGCATAAAAAGATAAAATGAGATTTTTTTTCTAAAAATATGTTCCATATGTATTGAGGTCCTTATTCAACAACAAAGAATTTAATTCAACTACACAAAAAAAAAACATGCAATACAATTTACACCTTGTAATGCCCTGCCAAAGGATCCAAAGAATTAACCTAAAGTTTCACTAAGTTTGGTAGCATTTTTTTTTTTTTTTTTTTTGAAACATGAAAGTAAAATCATTCATAATATAGTAGTGAAAGCAACAACATCATTTAACTGAAAATAAACATAACATAATAGGTTACATTCTTCATGGATCCCTTAATGTTGAATCGCATCTAAATTAACTATTAATGAATCCATCTAATACTACATCCACATGATATAATAATGAAAAGTCCAACGTTCATAGGTTACATTTCTGAATGCTCAATCATCCACTACACATGTCACAGGGTATGAAAGGCTTAAGAGAATATACATCTATGAAAATAAAGTACAACATTATACTATCTCTAATCCATGATACAATAACATAAATGAAACCACATGTCACACATGATACATCATCATCATAAAGATATAACATTCATTGTAAAAGATAACCATATATCATCAAGCATAATTAACTAAGTGCATAGTTCCTCCCAACCATAAATAGCATCATTAGACCATCATGGATCCTAGCCATCCCTCCATGCATAACATTCTAAATTATCAAAGAGATCATCGATATTAACATAGTAGGAATGTCACTCCTAAATCATACAACATCATATGTAGAAAGATATCTAACACACAAAATAAAGCATAAGATAACATCATCTAACATATGCAAATCATCAATGTAAAGATACATGTCCACCATCATAATCCATGAAGATAGATGCCAACAAAGAATGCATTAGCCACGGTGTCTCAAACAGATCTCAAATGATAAGAGTGATAAAGCACTACCACCTGACCGCATGGAACCTAAATGGTCCACTCCCACTGCGCTGAAGAGATAATCTCAAATCTCAAACAAGTTAACATATCACATAGCACAAATACTCTCTAAGTCTAGGAATCCTAAAAGTATACTAAATCAAAGGTTCCAATCACAAACTGACATCTAATCCCAGAGGAACACAAAGACATGTAGGAAACCTACTATGCAAGTGAGAAAGAGTCATCGTACAGATCACGCTAGAGTTACCCTGACAGTCTCTCAATAGACACCGACCCCCTAATGATCCTTGTGTGGCCACTAGTATCCACTCATATAGATGAGGCATACTACGGAATGCAAAGTCACAACCAAGTGTTCTCTCTACTCCCATCCTAATTTGTACTAGCACTCGAGGCATGGACAAGAACATGCAATTATCTTATTAGGTTCATTTAATCCCCATTTAGTGTAAATGTTTTCACTTATTAAAACAACTTAAAATGAGTTACCCTAGCAGCCACTTAGGGCCCCAGCCCTCATTGCAAGCCACTTCCCGACACTAGAAGTAGATAACCTACCCTAAGCTCAAGGAATCATAAATCACAAAATCACCATAGTCCTATACAAGCAATTGGAAAAATACCAAAAGAATAATCCATAATAAGAGCATTAAATCTCCACGAGCACAAGAAAAGAATCCATAGATAATCATGACCACAACAATTCTCTATTGGCAATAGAAGATATCACTGATAATAAAAAGTATCCATTGGTTCTCAATAACCAAAATATATCTCAAAATCATACTAATCGAAGACTCCAAAAATGGTTGAGTCAAAACATGTTACAACATGACATCATCAAGAAATAAATCAACCTTTCAGTCCCATCATGGTGACTAGAAAGTAATCCAAGCATAATTGATTGATGACTCAAAAATGATTAGTTTGAGTGTCTCATACACATACATCTCAGCTTCACACATGAAGACTAAAAAGCAATAACAAGCAATAAATACAAATATCTCATAGAGCATGCCATCACATTACCATGGTTGGGTTTATAAAGAATCAAGATAAAAAGACATCATCATGACATCACAATCATAACCCTCCAGCCTCTGGTAGACGTTCTAAGATTGGTCAACAATCTAGTCAACCCAAAACCCCAAAACAAGAAGCATAGAGAAAACACAATGCAAGCACATGTTTTGGTTTACTAAAATTACATAGTTGAATTGAGTATGGAGGTTTCAGTTTCTATTTGCAAGTATACTTCAAGTATATAAGATTAATAATTTGACCTACTAGTCAACTCGTTTATTCTCTCGATAAGTTTATCCTTCCATTATTTAAAATTGCATTCTAAGAATAATTGAAAGATAAATATTTACTCATTAAATCATTTAACACTTAATAAAATCATTCACTTTATTTTGCTAAGATCAATGTTACTAATTGAATAACTCTTCCTTATCATTAATTCAACTTCTCCAAACAAAACCAAAGGATCATATTCTTTTAAATTATAAGAAAGCTAGTTATCAATCTTTGAATAAGAAGATTATAACAAAAAAATTAACTAGTCTTACTTTAATGCCATGCTTTATTAATTAATCTTAATTAAATCATATAATTAAATTAATTAATAATGTACACAATCCATGACTCTATATCATTCTAATAGTTCTTAATTAAAACTCAATTAAATATTACTAAAATTTATGCCTCTCAATTAAATCATTACTAACAATCATTAAAATACCTAAAGTCATTATTCAAGTCATTAGAATAAGACTTATCAACTTCGATGTAAATACTTAACAACTTCACTAAAAGAATCAATATTAGCATATCAATTAAAACTCTATTACATAACTTAATTATTAATTAAATTTAATTAGCTCTAATTAATTAATTTAATTAATAATTACATATCCATATCAATGACCCAATTAATAACTAGCCATAATTTGTAAGTTAAAAGCCAACCATAATCCAATTCTCTAATATTAATAATGACTTGTTAATATTTAATAACAAGTTATATTGGGAATCTTATTAATAAATCTATAATGACCACATTCGTCATTCTTTCAATGAATATTAACATTTCCTTAACAAACTCATATTATTGATAATCATTTAGACCATTATACTATTATTTATTAATAATTTTCTAGACCCAAAAACATTAATAAATAATAAACTCATCAAAACTATAATTAATCGATCTAGAGAAACTTTACATAAACTTCATTGGTTAATATTTAACTAACTCTAGCACAATTAAGATATATCAATAATTTATTTAATAATACATAGCGTATTATAATAACATAATAACTCAAATCATAGCAATGTTATAACAATGTTATAATATAATAATGACTCCTTGTCAATTAAATCTTAATCCAGTATCATTAAAGTCTCTTAATTTAAATCATTACAATAATCATCATTAAACATCTTTTATTAACATAATATAAACTACCATCTCTTAATTATTTAATATATATTAAATAGTATTTAATATACATTAAATAAAATTAATATTAAAAGTCAACCATTTTCTAATCTCTCAATATTCAAATTAATACTTCAATATCTCTCTTTCTGATTTAACAATAATTGACAAATTATTATTAAATCGATATTTTATTTTTAACAATTAAAAAAATAAACATTTATAAAGTAACAAGTATTAAAATCAATTAATGGATATATATACATAAATACACACACACATATATATAGACACAATTATATATATATATATATATATATATATATATATATATATATATATATATATATATATATATATATATATAAATATTACAATATTCACATATGAAACCGATTCTCAAATTGTATCATACCTTTACCAATATTAATATAAAATAGTGTATGGCAAATGCACCTGTGGCCCGCAAAACTATCGTCGTTGTTGAGCGACAGTGTCGTGTACTAATGGTTATTGTTGCAGTCGGCCTTATGACCACAGTCATAGGTACGACTGCGTCAGCAGACCATATACTAGTGGTTATAAAGGAGGGTGGGGTGGGGTGAAACCGCTGTCCACTATAACGTTTGCTATTATTATTATTATTATTTTTATTTTAATAAACATTTTTTAATAAATGCTTCTCAAAAGCCAATTGAGTTTTCAAATAACATTTGTTTTTATAAAATGCTTCTATCATATGAAATTTTGAGTTTTTAAATATATATAAATTTGAATATTATAAGCAGCGTTTGATCAATATGTATGTGTGTGTGTGTGTGTGTGTGTGTGTGTGTGTGTGTGTGTGTGTGTGTGTGTGTGTGTATGCAAAATTTATAAACATATATGCTTAAAGAAAAACATTTACAATAATGCCTTCGAGAATAAACATTTTTTTTTAAAAACAAATAGGGCTTTTCAATTTTATAAATTAGGAATTTTCCCTATAATGATTTATCTCTAGATCTACTTATTGATCCTTCTAATAGGTTTGTCCATACACATCTAAAAACCCTAACCCCATAGATTCCTTAGATCTACACATATGAAAATTTCTTATATAGAATTTAACTACCCATAACAAAAGCATGCAAACAAGATATGCAAAATCCTCAGAAAGCATTCAGAAGACACAAAGAAGACAGGAAGTGCAAGATGTTGAAATAACATAAGCAAAGTCACAAGTGTCTACCCAAACACTGATGCTAAATCACTTCTCAGAATCCGCAGAGCAAGCTCCTTCCTTCTCCCATGTTTTTGGTCTTCCAACCATGCTCCAAATGCTCTCCCTAAGCTTCTAGGAGTGCCTCAATATAAAGAACTCTCAGGAAGCACCTAGAATGTTTCTAGAAACAACCAAAAGGTGTTGAAAACTAAGCATGAGTCTTTTCCAACCTTCTAGATGAGTCATAAGGTTGTAAACACCATGTGCCTAATTTGTGTGCTAACTCCTGTGTTGTTGACAACACGTGCATAATTAGAGTGCAAACTCTTGTGTTGTCTACATGACAACTCTCGAGAATTTGCAAACTCCTATGAGAATTAATAATGCACATTAATTAATTTAATACTCACTTTACTCTTTTCAATTTAATTTTTTAATTTTTTAAATCTTATGCACTCACTTTAATAATTCCACTTGTTTTATCTTAATATATTTATATTTTAATCATATTCACACATCATGCAATTTAGAATTTTTAAAATAATTTTAATATCTTTTCCACTTTTAAATTCATTTTTGAAACTTTAATTGCTAAAATATTTATTAACTTTAAACAAATATTATCACATTCCAACTTTAAAATTATAACTTTTATCTTCAAATTTAATTATTTTATTTAATTAATTTCCTAATTAATTAAATAAAATAAATATTAAAATACCATATTAATTCTCCATTAAATTAAACCATTAATTAAATCTTTTAATTGGGCTTAATTAATAGAAAATACACCAAAGACTCATAAAATAAAATACGAAAAAAACCATTATAGAAAAATAGATACAAAATCAAACCAAAAGGGTTAATATCACGAATTACATCATCTAATGCATTCAAAGGGTACTCAACTCAAATACTTGTCCTAATTTTCAATTAGGACAAATAGCTTAAAGGGTTGAGACTTGGACTTGAGAATTTATCTCCCCTCTCTTACCATTGAGATAATGTGATAGGGTACGCTCATCCTGACAATTCAGAGAAGTCGATACCTGATACTTGCAACCTACATAAAATCCATGCATGTACAAGCACAATATATACAAAGCTAAACAGGTAATGGCAGGAAGTAGTGCATCATGTAGATCCTGACTAGCAGGTGACTACGACTCCCTTCCTTATTCATGTTAGAAATGCCATACAGAAAGGAAACAAACACACACACCATACACATGCAAGTATGGGGTAAGTATCTATAAGAAAACACATGTGATAATAAACCATCTAACTAATCAATAACTAAAAATAATGTAATAATCATCATGCATACATGAAATTTAGAGTCTAAGTAATCTCATCACATATCAACTGAATCCATAGCACAATATCTGATAGTCTCAAAACAATGTTGCTAACCATCAACATAAAACTAGCCCTAAAAGAGTTTGACAATGATAACAAAAATATGACCTAGGGGTAGGCACTACACACCAGTATCCAAATTATAATTACTTTGAGCTTGAAAATCAGTTAAAAATGTAACAAAAAAGTATATAAAATATCTATGCTTAGATATTGGTTTTAAAAAAAATTAAAATTAAAGGTTTATGCTTTCTATTAAAAAACTTGTGTTATGACATGTATAGTAAGAAATGATGAACTTTTTCAAGGATAAAGAATACAAATTTCTAAAAAATTTGATATACAAAAGGAAATGATGTGGAGGATGAGCGAGAACCATGGTTGTGCTAAGGCGTACATGCCCTAGCCTGATCTATGGTGGGGTTCTATGCTCCTGTGGCATGATTGTCTTCTATGCTCAAGGGCTATTGTTTTATTTTCTTTTGTAGGCATTGTTGGCATGGAGGATTGGTCTTCTTCCGACCTGTGTGTGGGACTTTTGTAGACCAAACACTACTTTTGCTGGGTCCTAGGTGGGGGCCTCCAAGGGTTTCAATTTGTGGGGTTTCTACCCCATTCTTCCTTCTATTTTGACTAAATCGTGGGTTAGTGGAGAATGGGGGATCATGGTATTATCTCCTCCTAGCCTTCCATGGGTGATGTGGAGATGGGTGAGTTATCTTCCTTGTTGCATGCCAATAATAAGGGTCTAAATGGTAAACCTCAAATGGAGGAAGTCAATTCCTCTCTAAAGGAGATGTTTTGATTAAAGAAAGTTAATGGATGTTTGTAGAGAGACAAGGACTAGACAATTTTGATTATTCAACCTAAACAAGTCTCAAAGGATGTTGAATATTGGAGAAATAATGCTCTTATTTACAAATTCCTAGGCCTTCACCTTTCCTTGCCTATGCTCAAATCCTAGGCATGCTGAGTGTGGAACTTGAAAAGAGATATGGAGACTCTATTAGCAGCTAATAAATATTTTATGGTTATCTTTTCAAGCATGATGGATAGGAATAAGGCTTTTGAAAGAGGTTCTTATTTCTTTAATCATGTGGGGCTCTTCATCAAGCCTTGGCACATAGAATTTAACTCTACTGAGGAAATCCCCTCTCAAGTTTTTGTTTGGGTTCACTTATCAAGGCTTCTTTTAGAATTGTAGATGGAAGATATTCTTCACTCAATCTCATTGCTTCTTGAAAAGCCTATGGGTTCAACTATACAGACTCAAGATTGCAAGGTAATATCCTTTGCCCATATTTGTGTAGAAGTTGATTTAAATAATCTGTTTCCAAATTTTATGGAAATTTGCATGGGATCTTCTTCTTGGATCAAATAGCTAGATTATGAAACACTATCATTTAGATGAAAAATTTTCCATAAATATGGGCATTTACACCATAGATGTCCCAAGAATAAGTTCCCCCACCTTGACAGCCCCTGGACCTCCTAGAGAAGACAAGGGTAAGGCTACTTTATCTAATGGACCTATTGATAGCAAGGGATTTACTCAGGTTAAGTCTCATAGCAAAGACAAAGGTAAGAAGAGAACATGGGTGGATAGGTAGACTGATGACACCATAAATAGGTTTGATACTCTTGGAGACTTCGTCTAAGAGGAAGGTATCCTAGTTGAGCTCTATTCTAGGGCTAAAGGTTAGCATGAGGTTCAAGTTGGGGATATGTAGAGGGATGATCAAATTCTATCCACAGGGGACCAATAGGTTGGTCAACTAGATATTGATTTGCCTCCTCTTGTTTAGGATATTGGAGAGCTTTGTGGGTCACAGGGTTCAAAGGGCACAATCTTGGTGGCTCTTGACCCCCTTATGCCTAAGGGGACCTTAGATTCTACAAAGTGTAGTAAGACTCCTCTTTTCTTAGGCATACAATAGAAATCTTTCAAAAAAGGGCCTTTTGATAAATCATCAAAGAGTGGTTGGAAGACTGATTAGGAGAAGGTGAAGATAATGGGTGAGAATTCGGTTGAGTCTAGGTCTATGAAACCCATTTATTCTAATTTCTCCCATCCCCATAAATTATTATGTTGTCATGGAATGTAAGGGGGTTGAATAGAATCCCTAGACAAAAGGTTGTTTGTATATTAATTGAATCTCAATCCCCTAATGTGGTCTTTATTCAGGTTACTAAGCTTAAAGTGGATGGATTAGTTAATTGTGCTATGCATATTTGGCCCAAGGGCTCTTGGTAGGGGGTGGGTGCTTTGATTAGTTCTAGAGGGGTGGCTTGTTTCTAGGATCCAAGGAAAGTTCCCCCCTTATGGTGGATGTCTAGGTGGTCCTCCATCTCTTTGGTTGCCTCTAGCTTTGTGACTGGAGAAAGGTGTCTTTTATCCAATATTTATGCTCCTACTAATTTTTCTAGTCAATCCCATTTATGGGCTCATATCAGATTCAACTGGTCCCTAGACTCTTTTCTCCCATGGATTATAGCAGGAGATTGTAATGTTGTTACTAATCTGGAGAAAAAATAAGGAGGGCTAGCTAGGCTAGATTTGTCTTCAAATATGCTCAGGGATATGATGGGCTCCTTGAATCTCATAGATGTGAATCCAACCAATGGAGTCTTCGCATGGAATAATTAGAGATGTGGTGGTGAGGCTATTTTATAAAGGCTTGACAAATTTCTAGTTTCCTCCTATTGGATGAATAATAGGTGGATCGCCAATTTTGAAATTCTTGACTAGAGGGTCTCTGACCACTAGCCCATTAAGCTTTCCATTACCTCATATAGAGTTACCAAAAATCACTCTTTTAAATTTTAGTTGATGTGGCTTAGAGACTTGTCTTTACCTGACCTTATGCTGGATTGGTGGTATGAGGGGATGCCTAACCATGGTATAGATATGTTTACTTTCAGTAAGAGGTTTCAACATGTGAAGTGCAAGCTTAAGAAATGGAATAAATAAAATTTTGGGAATCTCCATGCTTAGAAGCTAGCTTCTTAGACCAAGTTAGATAATATTACCCATCAAATTAAAGACCAAGGGTTGACCTTTGACCTAAGTAAATCTAAATCCTTAGCTCTTAAGGGATTGGAGGAATGAGAGTTTCAAGAGGAGATTTTTTGGAAGCAAAAATCTCATGTTGATTGGCTTTAGGAAGATGATAGGAACACTACTTTCTTCCATAACTTAGCTTAGAGATAAGGAAATTCTATCTCCTCTCTTCTCTCAATTGATGGACATTGGATCTATTCCTACAGAGAAATTTCTAGGGAAGCTATCAATTATTTTTCTAATATTTTTACTAGGGAAGATCTTCCTGTTGGGATCGAGGTGTGTGTCATCTTGGACTATATTATCCACTTGGTCCCTCTGAGATGAATGAGGCCCTCTTAAGTCCTATGTTATTACCTAAATTGGAGAAAGTTATTTTTAATATGAAAAAAGGTAAGGCCCTTGGACCAGATGGTTTTTTGATTAAAAATTTCCAAGAATTCTAAGAAATAATAAAGTTTTATCTCCTAGAAGTTGTTCAAGAATCACATAGAAACAAGCAGATGTTGAAGTCTTTGAATTCTACTTTCTTGACTCTCATACCTAAGAAGGATGGGGCTGATCAATTGAACCAATTTAGGCCCATAGCATTATGCAATGTTGTCTATAAGATTATCACCAAATTGATCGCTGAGAGACTAAACCACTCCTTGGTGATTTGATCTCTACTAAACAAGATGGTTTTGTTGAAGGAAGACAAATTTTGGATGGGGTTGTGATAGCAATGGATGCTATTCACTCTATGGTTGCATCTAAGGAGTAAGCTATGTTCATTAAACCTGACATGGCTAAAGCTTATGATTAGATGAGTTGTGAGTTCTTACAAAAAATTCTTTTGGCCTTTGGTTTTGATGAGGAGTAGGTGAACCAGGTTTTAAGCTATGTGACCTCATCCTCCTTCTCAATTCTCATTAATGGGGAACCTTCTGAATTATTTGGGGCTTCACAGGGATTTCGGTAAGAGGATCCCTTATCTCCCTATTTATTCATTATCATGGCTAAAGGTCTTGGTAGATTTATGAAATATTAGGTGAGGCAAGATCTTATCCAAGGTTGGAGTTGGAAAAATAATTTTCCTTCCTACTCTTATCTTTAGTTTGTGGATGACACTGGGTTATTTTGAATGGCTAGAATTAGTGAGGCAGTGAATTTTGGGTGAGCTTTGGATATCTATTTGAAAGGATCAGGTTAATGTATTAATGATGATAAGTCTTCCATTTATTTATTTAACACTCCTTAGCTTATTCAAAGTAATATTGCAAGGATTTTTTAGATTTTAAGTAGGATCCCTTCCTTTGATGTACCTTGGGGTTCCTTTGGTCTTAGGCTCTTAGTGTAGACACTACTAGTAGGGGATTTTGGATAAATTTTGGAGTAAGGTTAGTCATTGGACCTATAGATGGTTATCTTCTACTAAGAGAGTGGTTCTCCTAAAGACTATGGTGCAATCTCTTCCAATTTATAGGTGTTGTGTTCAGGTTCCTCCTTTCAACTTTGTGAGGGATTTTGATGCTTTATCTTAACAATTCCTTTGGTCTGGTAGTCTTCTTTCTTTGAAGTGGAGCCTTGTCAAGTAGGAATTTGTGTGTATACTAAAGCATGTTAGGGACCTTGGTCTTAGATCGATGGCTCTTTTTGTCATATCTTTGGTTGCTAAGTTGTATTGGCAATGGTGCAAATTCCAAGATCAAGATTGGGCCAAGATTCTTGACCAAAAGTATTTTTTGGACACTGATTGCCTTGATGTGCCACAACTTACTTTGGCAGGTAAAGGTTCCTATATTTGGGACACTCTGAAAAAGGGAGTTCAACTTGTTAAGGAAGGTCTCTTCTAGATCTATAACAATGGCTCTGATGCCCTATTTTGGTAGGACTATTGGGATGGCCACTCTCCCATTCTTTATAACTTCCCCTAGCTTTAGCCCCTTTGCCACATTTTTACTAATGCTGGATGGTTTAAGGTGGAGCATTTCAAGATGGTCAAGTGTATGGGATAGGTGGAGGTAACTTATTGGAAGGACCCTCAGGGGTGGCCTACAGATGGCTCAGATGAGGATCATGTTGTGCTCACTAAAGTTTTGGAAAGTAGGTTTTGCAGCTCCCTTAATTAGAGGGATGCTTTGGCTTGGAGTCCTAGCCCAAAAGGCAAGTTTACTATGGCTCAAGGTTATGCTATGCTTGATAGGAACCTTCATGGACCAGCTAAGGCGTACTAGTGGAAGAAGGTTTGGTTTAACTTCTCTTGGCCCAAATGTATTTTTTTCTTATGGTTGCTAGCTTAGAACAAATACCTCACTTGGGAGAATCTTTGAAAATGAAGTTTTTAGGGACCTTCTATTTGTTTCCTCTATTCAAACAATGTGGAAATTACCTCTCACTTTTTTTTTCTTTACCCTATTTTGGGTGAGATATGGAATAGATGGTGGGAGGCTTAGTGACATGGTTATATGCATGCTACCTCTCTAATTAACTTTTGAGATAGTTTGGGCAGACCTCCAATGAAGACTTCTTTCCTACGAGTTGCCTAGATGGTTGGGATGACTCTCATTCTCTAGAACCTGTGGTTGTAAAGGAACCATAGAATATTCTCTGATTACAAATTAGGAAGTTTGTAATTCTAGAAGATGATTCTTAGTAGGCTTCAGGAGACTATTTTTGCTAAGTGTGATATGTCTTAAAGTATTGATCCTGTTGATCTTGCTATTGTGCAAAATTTGAATCTGGGAGTTAGTAGATGAGGATGCACCCTTGGAAAAAGACCTAGCCATGTCAAGTAATGGGTTTTCTAGGATGGGAGGTGGACTCCTCCTGCAGTTGGGACATTGAAGATTAATACAAAAAGCTCTTCTTGTGGGAACCCTGGTCATGCTAGTAGTGGGGGCATAGGTAGAGGCAATGATGGTGGTATAATTTTTCTCTTTTCTATTTACAAAGGTCATCACTCTAATAATTTTATGGAGGCCCTTACTATTAAGATTGTGGTTGAGAGAGGATGCTCTTTAGGCTAGAAGAGGATCATCTATGAGTATAATTCTCAAATTGTTGTGGACATGCTGGATAGCCAGAGTTTGGAGGATGTTAGTTGGAAATTAGCCTCTTTGGTCACACAGACTTTAAGTTTTTGTAGTTCCTTAGACTTTGTCTCCTTTTGTCATATCCCCAGAGAATGGAATAGAGTGGTTGATTGTTTGGCAAAGTGGGTTTTAGAGAATGTGGATGGTTGGGATATTAGTGGAAGGGATGAGTTACGTTCTCAGTATAGTGGGATTGTTGAGCAGTTATTATTGGGAGATAGGAATATGTGGTGTTTTTGTGGACCATGGGCCTTTGTTTTATATTTTGATTTTGATTGAATAAATTTTTACCCCCTCTTTTTTCAAAAAAAAAAAGAATACAACTTTCTCACTCATATTGTGGACTTACACTTTTGAACATTTTGGTGCAAGTCTCAATGATTTGGGAAATTCTAAAGAATGTGATTATGATCCTCTTGAAAGAGGGAATCACTTGGTGCCCAATAAGGTGATTGTCAATCATCTTTTACAATGAAATGGATAATCTAGACAAGGAGGAATTATGGTTTTTGAAAGAAGACATGAAGAAGAATAAGATTAGTAGACCATAAATTGAAGTAAAGTAGAATTCAAAGGCATTAAAAAAATTGAGGCCATTGTGAAAAAATTGGGCAAGGAGATGAGGTTGATCTCGTTACCTAATCTATTCAAACTAATTAATATGAAAATGACAATAATTAGAGACACTACAAGGAATAGTTTAATGTTTAATGTACTATTTTTTTCATTATTTTTTTGATATGTTATTTATTATTACTATGGCTATTTGATGATGGTTGAGTAGGTTTATAGGTTGTTTAGTGTTGGTTAGATATTTTGGGTTAGTCTTAGTTTGGATCAAGTTAATGGATTTGGTGTGTTACACCTTTATGTTATACTTGTTTTAAAATGTTTTGGTGAAATATATTTAGTATATAAACTTTTATGGAACTAACTATGTTTTATACTCATGATGTACTTACTAAAAATTAGGGAGAATTGATTCATTTGTTTTGAATATTTTTCCTTCCCTTGGGAAGGAGAAAAATATGCAAAGTGTGACTCCCAATCAAAGAAATATACTTGTATAGCATGAAATAATCCCAATGAAAAATGCTATATTCCTCCCAAAATTAGTATGGAAAAAGGTGATAAAAAGGTAAACATTAAGTTCATGAAACTGTGAACATGACTTTCTAGTGTCTAATAGATCATCAAACTAGCTTTTTTGGTAACCTACAATGTCTAGTGAGCACAAAGTAGATAAAAAGTAAGAGGAAAAATCTATCATCATTCACTCTCTATGTTTGAAGTGATGAAAAAAGATTCTTTGTCATAAAAATATAGCCATGTGAGCTTAGACCCATAGATCAAATAACACCAACAAAATTAATTATGGTATGAATATAGGAAGAGCAAAATTAAGAGTGGAGGAGTTGCTAAGTCTATGACATCTAGACAACCTATAAACATGAAAGGGGTACTCTACAAATCCATAAGAGCCTATGTATGTTTTTGCAAGAATAAGGTCCATATAAGAGAACCAAAAGTCTTATGTTCTTGAATATTAATAATTTTGCTACCTCAAGATTCAAAATGAGTAAATTATTTCAAGTATTGACAAAGAAAGTTATTTATATGAAAAAACATAGTTAATGTCCTCTACCCAATATTATTGAGGCGTGTGAAATCTAGATTGTACCATATAGCACATATTTCCTTCAAAGACACAATCTTTCATTTTTTAACACAATTATATTGAGGACCATATGGGATTATGTACTTAAATTCAATAATATTATGGTTTAAAACTAATTAAAATTATGATTGACATAATTACTGTGAGGCCTCACCCTGACCCATCCTAGTACCTATGATACATTGTTATTTTGATACTCATGCTGACATGTTAGAACATTATTGGATACACTGAACATTTTTATGCTATTTTGTGAAGTGTGATGCTTACTTCAGTTAGTTGATTTTTTCATTTGATGCTTATAAATATGTATAATGATGAAAGAAAATGTATGCAAGCTAACACATTTGGTTATGCAAGTCGAAAGGCTAGAAATATGAGTAGAATTAGATAAACAACTATTATTAAGAAGTGGATGTTTTAAATTATATATATATATTTCCCTTTAACATGTTATTCACATTATGCACGTGATTTTTGGACCTACTGATGTGTGCAATGAGTGTGCAGGAAAATCAGCCAAGATAACCCAATGGAAGAAGCGAAGTTAAATTTCTTGTTAATTTTGTGCTAATCTTATATTGTAGTTCTTTAAAAGTTGTAATTTGATCTTACTATGCTACTAACTTTTAATTATTCCTAATGAGCCCTTAAAGGCTTAACAACATTAAATTTAAGCACCCCTATGGATAAGGGTATGGGTGGGGGTACTTTCCAACCCTCTAGCCTCCTAGGTTGACTCTTAGGGTCTCTTAAAAACCCTATTATAGGCTGATTTCGAAAATGAGTTGTCCTTTACTTGGGTTAGTAAAACCAACCTCCTTCTTGTGTTACTTGAACCCTAGTGGGGTTAAGGACCATACTTAGAGGCCTTTTTGGGGGAACTTTAGTTTTTTTTTTTTTTTTTTTGGGGGGGGGGGGGGGGGGGGGGGGTCAACCAATCCTCTAGTTTTGGAGGAAGCCTTGAAGATTGAAGGAATAAAAAGGGAAGCTCTTCTCAAACCACCATTTCCATAACTCTTTTATGAAGGTAGGAGTTCTACACTCCATGAATGGTTCTTTGTGTGTGTTCATATTTTGAATCTTGTTGCATCATGTTGGAGACATTGTGTAAATATGTATTTCTTGTTTTTGTGTTGAGGGTGGTATTGGGAGGGATTTTATCTTGTTTTCTTTGATGTTATTCATATGCCTTCTTGGTGTGTTGATTGTTTTTTTTTTGAGAGTTTTCATGGGGATGTATTTGGCAACACTCACCCTTGGATATGGAAGAAGTGGCCATGCTTGGGGAAAGGGCATTAGTTGGACCTCAATAGTGTAGAGTCTCCTCTCATGGAGAGAGGAGGGAGAAAGGGTAGGGTGTATAGGCCCCTACTTTTCATCCCATACCTTGTTGCTGTTGAGAATTCTTGAATGTGAAAAAGAATGAAAATCCTTGTGGATATAGCCCCAAAAGGTCCTTGTGAAAGAATGGAAATTCTTGAAGTTTTAAGCCCCGAAAGGGCTAAGAGAAGGTATGGTGATTGACTTCTCCTATTGAGAAAATCCACCTTTCTCCTATATTGGTTCATTGTTGGACCTATTGTGCAACCGGGTGGGAATGTATGTTCATTTTTCTTATCTCCTTGTGTTGTTATCTTCATGTTGTTTCTTATATCTCCCATGTTTACCCTTGAGGAAATGAAGACATTTGATAAAAGTCTCTTGTGAAAGTCTTGAAGAAAACTCAATGAATTGTAATATTATGTAAATTGAAATTGAATTTGATGTAGTGGCAAAGATATCAGGTTTTCTTACTGGTTCTTTTCCGATGGAGCCTTGAACTAGGATGAATAATAGAGGAAAGAAAAGAATAAGAAATTCTTCTTGCATTGCTCTCATGTGGTTCCAAATTTTGCATATGTTGTGAGAAAATAGGTTGATAGAAAATGACACTAAATTATAGATCTCCAAGTTTCCAATTATGTTATTACAATGCAATTTGAGATGTTGAAGTTTCAATATATGGTTAAGCAATTTGATGAATTAGAAATACTACATTGTGATCACCAAACTAATACATTCATTGTTATGCTCTATTAGTAATGCAATTGAAATTGAAATAATTATTCATCACCTTTTGAATTCTGAATATAGAATCATAATCCCTTGTTAAGGTTCATAAAGAATAAAATAAATTTTGATTAAGAGGATTATAGCTCCATATTGCCTCTAGAAATGTTTAAATTCATCTTGCATATCAAAGAACTTTAGCAAGAAAACATGCCAACACTTAGCCAAAAATTGGCTTTCAAAAAAAGTACACCTCCAGGCCCAAAAAGGCTCTTTGGAAAATGTATGGAGAAGCTCTAAAATTCCCCATGTCATAGAGAATATTCCAAGAAATATTCTTCCTTGGATTGCAAATAAAAAAAAAAACATTGTTAATGCATTTAATAAAATGACTTATGTAAATTTGAATATATATAATACATCTAAAGATATATATACAATACTTTTAAATTCATCACCCCAACTATAAAACTGTTGGCATTTAATGCTTTGGGACTCATGATACAAGTCGAATTATGTAAGAATTTAAAAATATATATAATATAAAACTCTCCAACCACCTGTCAGCAAGTACAGGGGTTGGATCTCTTGAAGATGGTAGAAGATAGTTTTCTTGTTTAAAAAAATAAAATTTATAATAACAAAGTATTTAAGGGGAGGATGGGAACTCAACAACCATCCCCCCCCATTCTCCCTTCTCCACGCTTGCGCTGACCTCGTTTCTTGAGGAAGGGCAAAATGAAGTGATGTTGACAGGAAGGACGTACGTCCTCTCCCGTCGTTGCCTCCTCCTCTTCCCAACACAGGTCGTCCCTGCACAATGTCCTTTCTGCACAGGACAGGGGGATAGACCTGCCACGCATAGGCTTGGACCTCGCAAGGAACCGGCCTAGGGTGGGTCGGCATAACCTAGGCTTAGCATGGGGTAGGTGGGGTCGAGTTTGGGCTAGGTTGAGTCAACGTGGGGGTGCGGTTTGGGGGGGGGCTTCCATGGAGATGGGGCCCACGCATGGTAGGATAGGCCACTTGCCTTGGGGGTTTGGGATAGTGGTTTTAGCATTTTGTTGGAATTTTGTTTGATGTGGGTTAGGCCATAGGATAGGGTTAGTGATAAGAATGGGTTAGGGGTGAGTAAATTTAAATAATTTTAGGTTAATTAGCATGTGCTTAGTTGGATTCATTGATGGAGTTTCATTAGAAGGTTAGTGTGGTCAAGGGTATTATGGGGTAGGATAGTTTAATTTAGTGGGGCTTATATTTTGGTAGCTAGGATAGTTTTAAATTTAAGAATTAGTTTCTTTAGTAACAGTTGTTTGTTTGAGTTTTGTTACTTGTTTAAGAGTCAAGTAGCTTAAATTTAATTAAGTTTAGATTTGTGCTAATTGATGTAATGTTAGCTTAAATTGAGAGTCTTTACGTAAATTGTATATTGCAATTTGAGTTAATTATGGTTATTACATGTGTAGGGTAGTACTAAATCATGTTAATTCAAAACTTAATTTATGTTAATTTATATCATAGCCAGGTTCGTTCAAGCTAGTACTTATGTTTTGTTAATGGAAATGCATGTCAACTTTCGAATGAGAATTGTCGTTACTCAAATTTTGGAATTCAAGCTAGGATCTTAGATGTTTAGTTAAGTTATAGATTGTTATAATTTAAATTAAGTATGGTGTTGATCTATAAACCAGATTAGTAAATTTGATGGCTTTAGGAATTAATGTATTAATTGTTAAGTAGTAATGTGATTACTAATTAGGGATTTGAATGTTAAAATATTAAATTCATTTCAATTTAGAAGTCTTGAATGTGAAATTTGAATATCTCCATTAGAACAATTTTTATATTTCATTTAGTAGTACGGGCCTAACTAATTAGAACATCCGTAAGGTCATAACAATTGAACATGACTAGTTCCATTATAGTTAAACTATAAAACTCTTTTGACCATAGTTAACCACATGAACATTATCTTAAAAAAAAAAAATTCTGTGTGTTTTTTTGTCCTTACTTTTTTGGGCATGACAATTACCTTCATGTCTAACCCTAATGAAGGATGTCATAATGGTCTACCTAAATTACTACAAATTCTCTAGTATTTGTGAATCTCTTCATGCCTTCCCTCTTTAATATTTCTTTATAGTATCCTTAGTAAGGATATATCCATTGTGTAAGTGAATAAAAGAAAATCTATTGCCATGATTTTCTACTCAATCTTTTGCAAGTGGTAGTAGTTAACATGGTAAACTAATCATACTATAAGTTACTCTATAAAATTAATTCAAATAGTTGGATCAAGATGAGAATAATGATATAGTCTCCTAATTATAACTATAAAATCATTTTACTCTCCATTAATAACTAGTTAATTTGTAGGGAACTCAACTTGCTTGCTCAAGTTGGGTAATATTTAATAAATTGATAGGAGATTTTTTGATAGTGAGGGAACACATTGAGTATTTTTAATTTTCCCTTCCCTTACATCAATTTAATGTCCTAACCAAATATTTATCTCCTAATTACAACTATAAAATAATTTTACATAGTATTAATAACCACTTAAGTTGTAGGAAATTCAACTTGCTTTCTCAAGATGGGTGATATTTAATAAATTGATAGGAAATTTTTTAATAGTGAGGGAGAACAATGAGCATCTTTAATTTCTTGCTTCCCTCACATGAATGTAATATCCTAACTAGATATTTTCTCCAACTTCTCAAACAAAATCTCAAATATTTTAAAACAAATAACCTCATGCAATGCATTTCAATTTTCACTAGTGAAATTGCATTAAATAACTAGTTAAATAAGAAGCCTCAAAATATTGTTACAATCTCCAACTAAAATAAATTTTTAGGAAAATTATATTCCATTGAAGTTATTTAGCATAATGATGAACAAATACAATCATAGTCACATAAAATACAACAAGATTATGTATGAGAAATATGAACCTAAAACACAATGTGAAACAAGTGTACAATGTCTCCAATCGACAATGGGTTTTCATTCATTGCCCAATGTTGAGGGTTTTCACCCTCTCACATATTTAAAGTTGTATATTTTTAAAGCTCTTCAAGAGAGAAAGATACAAAAAAAAAAAAAACCAAAAATGGCCGAGAATGATCTTCCCTCCTTTTAATGCTCAAAGATGTGACCCTTCAACTTCCTTCTCCCATTTTTTTTGTCTTATTCCTCCTTTGTCACTTTTTAGCCCACTTTATAATATTAAATTGACATTTTAATTATTTTACGTTATTCTCTTACTAGCCAATTTTGATATTACATGAATATGCCTTCAAATTTCCTATTGTCCCAAAAAATGGAATTCATAACCTTCCTCCTTGAAATTTCTCGGTCTTAAGATTTATGAGTTTGTAAACTAATACAAGGATCCCATATCCATCTACTAGAATATCTATGACCCATACTAGTAACTTTGAAATTAGGATGGACAATACCATGGTACCACAAATAAGAATGCAACTCATCTATCAATAGGATCTCGCGATCCCATGTCATCCTAAGGGGTACTATTGCTTTTTCCTACTATGCTACTTTGAGCTCAATTGTTCCTTTCCTCAAACAATTTAAGCAACCCAACACAATCCAAAAAATACAAGGAACTCATCTTATCAACTCCTATATCTCGTACCATTTTGTCAACACATACTAGGAGTCTTAATGGTGATCCATTCATGCACTATCATCATGTATCACCCAATTGCACAAGTATTTTTATGCCCATGATAAAGATACCTTCAATATTGAAATGTCCCCTTGGACAACTTTGCACATTTCCTAACTAAATTCTTATAATTCCAATTTTAAGAGAATTATTTTTGGCTATATGTACATAGTTCTTTTATTCTTCCTTATATGATTATTGAATATGATTCATAAATGTATATAATTTCTAACAATGACTAATGAAAACACTTTTGGTATGATTCTTTGATCTAAAATCAATTCCAATAGTTACTTATATACATTTCATAATCTATGACTTGAACTATATTGGTATAGGGATATTATCTTAAAATATAAACTTTTAAATTATTATTTTGTCAACCTTAATAAAAATTGGCCCTTGATTTCTGATTTTCACTTCACTATTCTTATCATGTAATTTATTTTGTCTATTTCCTATTTCATATTGTTGTTAAAATACAACTCATTATTTTTTCTTGATGAATTCTTTGTCCAAAAGAAGTTGATCCTAGAGTCTTCTAATTATGTATATAGACTATCATTTATTTTTAGTATCATCATAAAAGAATACAATCCTATGAACTTTTTGGTAAGGTTTTTGTCTATGACTAATTTCTCATAGGAAATTCATTGAAATATGTGAGCTTGAAAAATTAAACTTACATCAAACTTATGTTAGACTTGTTGATATATCTTTGTATTTATGAAACCTAGATACAATCTCTATTATTTTTCTTCACGTTAAATGTGTCTTGTCCTGTGCTCAGACATCTACTCATACTCAGTGGTTCAAATACTTCCCATGACTAGTATTTACTAATTGTATCTTTATTTATTTTCCCAAATACCCCTTCATTCAAATGTATCTTCCTGTCATATCTACATAATGGAAAGGTTTATACATTAAGAGATACACCCCTTCATGAATCTATTGTTTATATTTAATTATGACTATTATTTAAAACATATTATAAGTAGTAGCACTTGTACCAATAGGGTACAATGGCTATGTTGATAGAACAATATGCTTTATCTAATACTTTTTATAGTATTGAAATAATTTTACATTATATTTTCATGGAATAACTATTTTTTAGTTTACAAACTCTAGAAATTGAAATAAACTATGGTTGAATAGATAATTTTTTAAAGTTGTCAAGCCTTGTAAAAAAATCTCTCATTGGAAAAAAAATGTTTAGGAATAGCTACCTTCAAGACCTACAAAAATTGAAGTATGAAAACCATTAGAATTGTAGATGGGGTGTTGCATTTTGAGATTAATTACTTAAAGTGAATCAATGAGATAAAATTTATGAGGATAATTTTTGAGAGATTTATAGAATTTAGTGTCCTAAGAAAATGGTTGTGTCAAGCTATGTACCTTAAATTTGTTAAAGAGAGTACTATTGCAACTATGCTTCCTTTTTTTCCCTTAAGACTATGTATGAATTGTATTGAATTTTTAAGTGTATCTTATAGGAGAACATCAACTAATTGTGAATGTCACTTAATATTATGACTCTAAAAATAGCTATGAATGTCAACCTCTACCTTCTCATTTCACCAATGTTGATTGTTTATTTTTGTAGTGTTAGACCTTGTGATTTGTATATGGTTATAGCCCATTCCATTATGAGTTTTATTGGCCTTAGATTGACTAATGATAAATGAGTTATTAGTACAGTCTTGGGTCATCTTCATTCTACATGCATCAGTTACAATTATTGATCCTTACGACAACATACATTGGTACATTAGGTGGTTAGAAACTAGGTTTATTCACAATATCAACTACTTCATCAAGAGATCCATTTACAATACCCAATTGTGTATATATGTTCATTGTGAACATGATGTGTTTGCCTCTACAAAGTTAGATTATTTTTCAAGTTGTTCATCACTAGTTGTGTTGTCCATTTTATTCCTAGTGTTTTCTACAATACTTATCTCAATTAGAGAGTTCAATAGTTTTAATAGTATTTTGTTGTGTAGATTGACTAAATCATTGTTGGAAAATAAGTGCATTGAATGGTCAAATTTTTCTCTTTCAAATGATGTTACTTTTTTGTTATTCCTATCATCAAAAACTTCTAACCTTCTTTCTTTGGTATTATATTTTTTATGTTTTGTAAAATTTGATGGAATTGCATTTGGGTTGTACTTTCACCTTGTTGTCCAAGTAACATTTGTAAGGTGAAAAATATTATAAAATTCTCCCATAGCAACTTGGTGCTAGATTTTGTTGAATAGATAGGCTTTTCAACCACATGCATTAATTTTGTGAGGTCACCTACCAAGATTATGGAGGTTCTACTGAAGTACAAGAGTTTTTTGTGGGAAAATCCTTAATGTAGTTGACTATTTATTTTGATAGTAGCTTTGGCCTTATGAAGCTCATTTCATCAATAAGGACATATCCTTTATATCTTACATCCTCTATCTCTTTTTGGAATGTTGTCAAATCCTATCCTTGCAATCTATGCATTTCTCTAATAGGAATCATGATCATTGAATGTCTTGTTAATGTGTGTATGTTGAATATTCAACTATTATAGGATCTAGTGAGAAGTTGACTTCCTTGTGAACTATTATCTTGAAATCAAACTATAGGATTTCTTGTATTCTTCATGAAAGCACCTTTACAATGTTATTGATGTCCTATGCAAAGCTTATTGTGTGTCCATTGTATTTATACTAGCTCCCAAACATGTGATGAACTTTCAAAATTAGATTAATTCTAGCAATGAGCATCTCTTCTACCTAGGTCAATTTTTTCATCAGTAAAGACTATTCTCTTGGGTTCATGTTGTTTGTTAATAATAATGTATGTGTCTCTTTCTTGTTGGAGCATCTCCTACAAGTGGGATTCAATTTGACAACTCCAAAAGCATGTCTAGATAACATTCTTTGCATATAGTGCACATTTGTAAGTTTTTGAAGGAGTCTATTCGATGTCAAGATATTTATAATGCCTTCATATAGTTAACATTGGCATATGGTGGTGTTGTGACCTCTGATTCTTTTTTTTTTTTGACTTCTTTATGTTTTGCATAACATTTTCAATTGTAATCTTGTTTTCCTTGTCTATCTATGCCTTTTACCTATATACATACATCTATCACACCTCTATGGCATGCATAGTGTTCTCAATTTATTTTATGAGATCACTCTTTTCAAATTTCTATCTATTTAGAATCAACTTCACATTTCTCATTGCAAGGGTCCATTATCTATTTTTTCAAATTTCATGTAAGGTTAGGGATTTCATAAAAATGCATTTATTAAGGAAGATAAGAATCAATAAGTCAACTAAAAAAACTTTTTGAAAGATAAAATATGTATTAAAGTCTATGAAATAACATTAACCCTAACCACCCTACCCCTCATCTTAAGGAGTCTAGTGAGGAGTCGGATACGGAGTCGGAGGAAGTGGATTCGATGGTAGAGAAGGAAAGTGAGTTGGAAGATGACAAGGAAAAAGATAATGATAAGAAGGAGGCGACCCCCTTGGTAACCCAAGATAACCCCAAGAAAATAAAATTGGACCAAACCCCAACCCATGACCACCTCAGCGATAACATTGTTTTGCCCCCCAACCCCACTACGCCCACCTCCCCCCTGGAGATCCCCATTTTGCCCCCAAAAGAGATGATAGAAATTATGGTTGAAAAGGGTGGGGAGGCCATCAAGAAAAATAAGAGAAGAGCCTAGCAAAATTTCAATATGGATAGTGTTAGTATGGGTATTGTTAGAGAACCTGCTAAAATCTAGGTGTTGGGGGATCTCGACAGTAGCACCCACTATGATGAGCTCCTTGACCTGAATCTTTTGGTTCTCTTTGGAAATGCCTGTAAAATGGGTTTCAACTTTCTTAACAATGCAAAGAACAACCTGATTGATAATTTATGCTCCATTAAGTGGCTTTTTTAGAAAGTTGAGACTCTGAAGGACAGGTCGAACTAGACCAACAATAGGGGGGAAGTCAAGGATCATGAGGCCAGAGGCAGTAAAGACCAGGTGGGTAGCCAAGAAAAAGATAGAAGCAAGGATCCCAATGACAATCAGGAGGAAAAAATCACCCGGCTCGAGCAGAAGGTCCAAAGGCTGGATTTCATCCACCAGGTTGTGACTAAACAGATTGTGGATACCCTCCATACCTTGAATGAAAACATTGTTAATTTGGGGGACTATCTAACCAATGCCGATCTTGTGGGGAACATGGAGCAGAGTACAGAGCACAGAACCAGCTGGGACGATCCTCAAAAAGAGATTGGAATCCAGGAAAGCCAGGGGGACCAGATGCATTTCCCCCTAGTGACCCAGAACGAAGAGGTCATCCAGAAGGAAAGTGACGCTGCAAAAATCCTGCAGGCAATGGAGAAGAAGGGACACTAGTCTGCCCACCAGGTTATGTTCCTGGCCTATGTTTCCCTAGCTTGGGGCCTTTTTGTTTCTGGCCTTTTGAGGCTTTTTTTTTTTTTTTGACTTTTATGCTTTAAGTTGTTTTATGCTGTAAAACTTTGGGTTTCAGGATCCCTGTAAAACCTGTTTTCCAAATCAAAAACATTAAAATAAGGCAAGATCCTACAATTGAACAATAAATTGTGAGCTTCTTATTTAGGAGGTCTTGGATTCAATTCTAATTGAAATTGATAAATAATGATATTGATTAATTACAACACATAATAGTCATTAATCTTGGCTTCAAGCTCTTATCAATGAAAAATAAATATTAAAGCTAAGTTCTAGATATATTTATGTAAGTCAAACTAAATAGTCACGTAGGGTCATTATGCTTCATAATGGCCACACTAAAAAAAATAGGCATAAAAACAATAAAAGTGTCTACAAGTGTAAATTTTACATCACATTGAGAACCTATGGACAAGATAAAATAATTTGATGAAGTTAGGTATGGTGTATGCACTATTTTTTCACACAAGTGACAAAAATAAAGAAAGAAATAGTCACTTGTTTAGGAAAAAATATGTTTCAAAAAAGTTGCATAATTTTGATATGCATAAAGTAAATAATAAATTACTATAGAAATGTATTGTTGAATTTCTTTGAAGTATAATATATAGAATTAGGGTATGTGTAGGATAATGGTGGGCCAAACTATGGCCTTAAATGACAATGAATTAAATTTAGGACATCAATGTTAGTCAACTTGATGTGAAATCTTGAAGTAGTTATGAACCTTATATTTGAAACTTGTAAGAATAGAATATGTAGTAAATTGAATGTAATTTCTAAAATAATAGGCCTTTTATGATTTAAAAAATCATTTGGTTAGTCAAAAACTAAAATTTCAATGCAAAAGCACAACAAACTTGGAGAAAAAATAAGAAGTAGGTGTATGTCTGACCACCTTAATCACAATCAAATGATAATTTTTTTCTCAATATTCTAGATATAAGAAGTAGAACCTCACAAGGATAGGATGAATCTTTTTTAAAAAAAATTATTCCAAGGAAATAATTAATTTTGAATTTTCTGCTACAACATTTTTTGGAATAAAAAAACTCTTGTCAGACCACCTTAACTCATTCAAAACTATACAAAATTAATTTATTTTTCTTATAGAAGGAGAAAAATAGAATGTGACACATATTTCAAATTTTTGAGAAGGTTATACCATTTTTAAGTTATAATTTTTTTCAATCAGTATGTAAATCAACACTTTATAAGTAACTCCATTAGAAAATAAGCAATAATTAGTTACTAAACTCATAATTTGAAATCAATTATATCAATGGAAAGCTGATAATTTCCTTAAGAAACCCTTTTTGTTTCATCCAATCCAAAAGAAAAGTTTTTTTTTTTTCATATTGCCACTTTTTGGCCCATCATGATCCTACATGTTGGGACTCAAAATTGCAATAGTATTTTGAGTACTTATTTGAGATCTTTTCCAATATAAAACCCTATAAAAGCTTTTGGTGCATATGTGTTTAGTTGTTACTTTGAGGCCTATGATGTGTTTAAGGACTTCTACACCTTTCATTTAGTACATGCATGTATCTCATGATGATAAATTATCATTTCTAATCTTTTAGTGAGGTATTTTTTTGAGCACTTGTCAAATTTGCATTTTCCTCTATGTCAAACATAGTTCAAAAGCCTAGATTGCATTTGAATATCTTGTACCAATTTTAATGTCATGACTCACCACTTTGGGAATGCATAGTATGCATATCAGAGAACCTATGTTCCAAATTTTAAGTTTTTTCAACATATTTTGATAGGGTTTTGCATTTCTCAAAGATGGTTGTTTATTGTTGTCATGTTGATGCACACTATTTAGAATACAAAGAAGCCATGTTTGATAGTGGATATTTTATGACTCATTGCGTACTTTAGAGAAATGGTCATATCACTATGTTGTAGTCGTAAATGGAATCTTATATTTGGAATTTCAAGGTCTAATGAATCTATTTGATGAATTTCGCAAGCTAATTCCATTTGCAAAAGGCTTAAGATTATCAAGTTGTCTTTTATGACAGTTTATCAGTAACCCTATTTAATTGATCATAACTTTGAGGTAGTTGAGAAAAATGTGAAAATTCCTTTGCCATTACATTCTAAGGGTTAAAGACATGTTATGTTCTGCATTTGAGATCATGATGAGTCTATTTGATTAGTTTTCAAACACAATTCCAAGTATAATTATATAAAGTTTTACTCGTAACCAAGTTTGCAGATTGATTGGTAGCCCTATTTGGGATGTTATAAATTTCAATTTGTAGTGCCTGCCCCTAGGTTGCATTTTTGTTATCATTGTCAAACTCTTTTAGGGCTAGTTTTATGTTGATGGTTAGCAACATTGTTTTGAGACTATCAGATATTGTGCTATGGATTCAATTGATATGTGATGAGATAACTTAGACTCTACATTTCATGTATGCATGATGATTATTACATTATTTTTAGTTATTGATTAGTTAGATGATTTATTATCACATATTTTTTCTTATGGATACTTACCCCATACTTGCATCTGTATGGTGTGTGTGTTTGTTCTTGGATGGCATTTCTAATGTGGTTAAGGAAGGGAGTCGTAGTCACCTGCTAGTCGGGATCTACACAATGCACTACTTCCTGCCATTGCCTGTTTAGCTTAGCATATATATATATATATATAGTATGTACATGCATAGTTTTTATGTAGGTTGCAGGTACCAAGTATCGACTTCCCTGAATTGTCAAGATGAGCGTATCCTATCACATTATCTCAATGGTAAGAGATGAGAGATAAATTCTCAAGTCCAAATCCCAACACTTTAAGCCATTTTTCCTAATTGAAAATTAGGACAAGTATCTGAGTTGAGTACCCTCTGAATGTGTCAGATGATGTAATTCATGATATTAACCCTTTTGGTTTGATTTTGTATGTGTTTTGCTATGATGGGTTTTTGTATTTTATTTTATGAGTCTTTAGTGTATTTTCTATTAATTGAGCCTAAATAAAAGATTTAATTAATGGTTTAATTTAATGGAAAATTAATATGGCATTTTAATATTTATTTTATTTAATTAATTAAGAAATTAATTAAATAAAATAATTAAATTAGAAGATAAAAGTTATAATTTTAAAGTTGGAATGTGATAATATTTATTTAAGTTAATAAATATTTTATCAATTAAGTTTCAAAAATGAATTTAAAAGTGTAAAAGATATTGAAATTATTAAAAGATTCTAAATTGCATGATGTGTGCATGTGATTAAAATATAAATATATTAAGATAAAACAAGTGGAATTATTAAAGTTAGTGCATGAGATTTATAAAAATTAATAAATTAAATTGAAAAGAGTAAAGTGGATATTAAATTAATTAATGTACATTATTCTAATATTTGTTCACATAGGAGTTTGCAAATTCTCGGGAGTTGTCATGTAGACAACACAAGAGTTTGTACTCTAATTATGCACGTGTTGTCAACAACACAGGAGTTAGCACACAAATTAAGCACATGGTGTCTACAACCTTATGACTCATCTAAAAGGTTGGAAAAGACTCATGCTTAGTTGTCAACACCTTCTGGCTGTTTCTAGAGACATTCTAGGTGCTTCTTGAGAGTTCTTTATATTCAGGCACTCCTAGAAGCTTAGTGAGCGCATTTGGAGCATGGTTGGAGGATCGAAAATGTGGATGAAGGAAGGAGCTTGCTCTGTGGATTTTGAGGAGAAGTGATTTAGCATCAGTGTCCGAGTAGACACTTGTGATTTTTCTTATGTTATTTCCACTTCTTGCACTTCCTGTCTTCTTCATGTCTTTTGAATGCTTTTTGAGGATTTTCATATCTTGGTTGTACGCATTTTTGTCGTGGGTAGTTAAATTCTATATAAAATTTTTTTATATGCGTAGATCTAAGGAAATTATGGGGCTAGAGTTTTTAGATGCCTATGGACAACCTATTAGAAGGATCAATTAGGCAAATCTAGAAAATGATCATTATAGAGAGAATTCCTAATTAATAAAATTTAAAAAAAAAACCCTATTTGTTTAAAAACTATGTTTATGCTCATAGGTATTATTGCAAATATTTTTCTTTAAGTTTATATGTTTATAAATTTTGCATATATATATATATACATATACATATATACATATATATATACATATACATATATACACATATACATATACATATATATGTATATATGTATATGTATATATATATGTATATATGTATATGTATATATATATATATATGCAAAATTTATAAACATATAAACTTAAAGAAAAATATTTGCAATAATACCTATGAGCATAAACATAGTTTTTAAACAAATAGGGTTTTTTTTTTAAATTTTATTAATTAGGAATTCTCTCTATATGTATATATATATATATGTATATATGTATATATGTATATATATGTATATATGTATATATGTATATATATATATGTATATATATATATATATGTATATATATGTATATATATATATATATATATTTATACATACATATATATATATACATATATATTGATCAAGTGCTACTTATGACATTCAGACTTATATATATTCGAAACGCGTATGTTAAAAATGATTTTTTTTAAAAATGTTATAATAAAAAAAGTCATTCGCAATGCATTGATGAAATCTTTCGAAATGTTATATATATATATATATATAACATTTGGGGTGGGCAAAGTTTAAATCCACCACACCCCTATTTCTTTTATCTCCGACGATGTTGAGCGTAGGGTTTGCATGATCGCAGAGTACCTACATCATCGCAGGGTACCTGCGATAAGCAGAACCCATTCATTGAAGGCTGACAACGAATTTAATTTGCTTGCTTTGTTAAGTATATGTTATGTTATAAGTTGTTAATAGTGTTCAAATGGTTATGTATAGTTATTATATATATAAATACATATGTATATATATATATATATATATTTATATATGTGTATATATATATATTAATAATTGTTTAATATTAATTAGTATATATATACATCTATATACATAGATATATATATACATGTATATACATATATATATATATACATGTATATACATATATATATATATATATATATAAATAAATTTTTGATATTCAAGTTTTTAAATAAATAATATAGTTTTTTTTAATTTGTTGGAGGTGGTTAAAGAATCCTATGCTAGCAAGCAGATGCTTCGAGCTTTGAACTCTACATTCTTGACTCTTATTCCTAAGAGAGAGGGTGCTAATCAATTGGAGTTTTTTAGACCAATTGCCTTATGTAATGTGGTTTCCAAAGTTATTACTAAGTTGATTGCTGAGAGATTGAAAAGGTGGCTTCCCATTATTTTATCTCAGAAGAACAAGGTGGTTTTGTTGCTGGCAGACAAATTTTGGATGGGGTGGTTATTGCTACTGAGGCTATTCACTCTATGGCTACTTCAAGGGAGAGAGCCATGTTTGTTAAGCTGGATATGGCTAAGGCCTACGATAGCGTTAAATGGAGCTTCCTAAGGAGTATTCTTCTTTCTTTTGGATTTAGCTCTGACTGGGTGAGTTGGATTATGAGTTGTGTTACTTCTGCCTCTTTTTTTGTTCTTATTAATGGTCAACCTTCTCAACTATTTGGTGCTTCTAGAGGCCTCTGCCAGGGTGACCCTCTCTCCCCATATCTATTCATCATCATGGTTGAAGGCTTGGGCAGATTCATTAAGCATCAGGTGTCCCAGAATTCTATTCAAGGCTGGCGGTGGGGTAATGGCTTACCTTCTCTTTCCCATCTTCAATTTGTTGATGATTCTGCTCTTGTTGGTCTTTCTAGGATCAAGGAAGCTGAAGCCTTTCGACATGCTTTGGACGTTTATTTGGCAGCTTCAAGCCAGAAAGTTAATGAGCACAAATCTTCCATTTACTTTTTTAACACTCCTGATTCTATTCAGCACAGGATTGTTGGTATCCTACGGTTTCAGATAGGATCACTTCTTTTGACTTATCTTGGCATCCCTATTGTTGTTTCTAGGCAGCCACATCTCTTTTGTAAAAATTTTATTACCAAGCTTCAGGATAAGGTAAATCATTGGACTCATAGATGGCTTTCTACTGCTGCCCGGGTTACTCTTCTTCAAGCTGTTATCCAAGCTCTTCCTACTTATCGAAGCATGGTTCATGCTGCACCTATTTACTTTCTCAAGGAGTTTGATGCTCTTTCTCGACAATTCCTTTGGAGTGGTAATTTGCATAGTATTAAATGGAGCTTGTTTAATTGGGCAACTATTTGTAGGCCTAAAAAGGAGGGTGGTCTTGGTCTTCGATCTGCTCTATTGAGTAGTCAAGCTTTGGCTGCTAAACTTTATTGGCGATGGTGCTTTGGACAACATCAACTTTGGGCTCATATTATCACTCATAAATATTTTCATGGTGCTGATCCTTGCTCTATTTTTGCACTTCCTCTTGAAGGTCGTGGCTCAATAGTTTGGTATACTTTGAAGACAGGTGCGATGTTGGTAAAGAGGGGTCTGTTTTGGATATGTAAAGGAGGTTCTCAAGCTTTGTTTTGGTCTGATACTTGGGATGGATTCCCTTCCATTTTATCCATATACCCTCATCTTCAACCTCTTTGTGACTCTTTTCTTGCCGCTGGATGGGATAAAGTGGCTCATTACAAGACTCCTTATCAATTGGGACCTGTTGTTGGTTACAGATGGAAGCATTCTTCTGATTGGCCTCCTGGAGGTACAGACATGGATCATCAGGAGCTTTCTCAAATTTTGGCCTCTAGAGAGTGTTCTTCTTTGCTTGGTCCAGATGTTTTGGCTTGGGGCGGTACCTTGTCTGGTAAATATCATGTCTCTGCTAGGTATCAGGAGATAACTAGACAATTATTTGGGGATGCTGAGGTCCCTTGGTGGAAGCAAGTTTGGAATAAAGTTTCTTGGTCCAAGTGCAATTTTTTCATGTGGCTAGTGGCTCACAACCGTTGTCTTACCTGGGATAATCTTTGTAAACGTGGATTTTAGGGCCCCTCTTATTGTGTTTTGTGTGGTAATGGAGAGGAGTCTATCTCCCATCTATTCTTCCATTTCTCCTATTCTACTTAGATATGGCACCTTTGGTGGCGCGCTTGGGGTTGCTCTTGCCGGCATGCTTCCTCTTTGCCCGAGTTCTGGGCCCACTTGTGTACTGCTCCCTCCAAGTCTTCTTTTTTCCATGCTGCTTGGATTGCTGGCCCATCTTTCATGCTTTGGCATATCTGGTTGGAGAGGAATCGTTGCATATTCCAAGATGTTCGGCTTGGTGTTTTGCATCTTTGGTGGAAAATATCACATTCTCTTTAGGAAACTATTCTTTTGAAGTGTGAGCTTGATGGGGGTATGGATCAGGTTGATCTTGCTATCTGTAATCACCTCAATTTTCATCTGCAGGATGGGGCTGTAGCTCATAGGTTTCCTTCGATGTCCAGGAGGCTTCACCATCAGAGGAAGGGTTGGGTTAATCGGGATGGGCACTAGACTCCTCCTCCTTGTGGAGTTCTGAAAATTAACACTAATAGTTCTTCCCATGGGAATCCTGGTCTAGCTGGTATTGGCGGAGTGGCTCGTTGTAGTTCTGGGGATGTTAAATTTTTCTTCTCAGTTCATAAGGGTGATTATACTAACAATCTCATGGAATCTCAGGCTATTTTATATGCTGTGGAACAGTGTTGCTTGAGGGGATGGAGTAAGATTATCTGTGAGTCTGATTCCCAGGTGGTGGTGAACATGCTTTCTTTGCAACAGCTTGAGGATGTTAGTTGGCAGCTGGCCACTGTTGTTAAGTAGATTCTTTTCTTCTCTTCCTCTTTTCAGTTCATTAGGTTCACGTATATTCCTCGTGAATGGAATAGAATTGTTGATTGTTTAGCCAAATGGGCATCCAGTCATGATTTGGGTTGGAATATTAGGGATAGGAGGCAACTATCCTTTGAGATGGTGCAAGAATTTGATGATCTTGTTGCTCAGGATCGAGCTCCTTGTTGAGCTCTCCTTGTTGTATTCCTTTCTGTCTTAATAAATTTTTACCCCTCTTTTTGCAAATAAATAATATAGTTTTAGATTAAATCAAATTACTTAATTAGAATTTAGTCTAAATAAGATTAATAAGAATGTTTTAAATGAAATAATTAAGTTATGCAATGGAGATTTTTAATGGAAACGATTATAGATAATATAGAATAGATGGAAAGAGATATTGAATTCATTTAAATTATTAATTTGAATATTAAGGGATTAGAAAATGGTTGACTTTTAATATTAATTATTTAATGTATATTAAATATTATTTAATATATATTAAATAATTAAGAGATGGTAATTTATATTATGTTGATAATAATTGTTTAATGATGATTATTATAATGATGTAAATTGAGAGACTTAAAATGATATTGGATTAAGATTTAATTGATAAGGAGTCATTGTTATGTTATAACATTGTTACAATTTGAATTATTATGTTATTATTAATACATTATGAATTATTAAATAAGTTATTGATATACTTTAATTGTGCTAAGAGTTAGTTAAATTTTAACTAATGAAGTTTATGTAAGTTTTCTCTAGATCGATTAATAATAGTTTTGATGAGTTTATTATTTATTAATGTTTGTTGGGCCTAACAAATTATTAATAAATAATAGTATAAATGGTCTAAATAGTTATCAATCAATCTAGTTAAAGTTAATTTAGTAGAGATTAATTAATTTATCAATCAACGTACATAGAAAGAATTTATTAATGTTTGGTATTGGAGATTTATTATAACTTGTTATTATTAAAGTATTAAATTGAACATTGATGGAATGAAACATAGTTGACTCTTAATGTAAGAAATTATCATCAGTTGATAATCATGTAGTTATTGACATAGCTACTAGTTAATTTAATCGTAGAATTAATTAAATTTAATTGATAATAGAGTTTTAATTGTTTAGTCGATAATAATGAATTCAGGGAATTTATGGGTCACTTAATTAAGGTGATAAGTCTTAATCTTAAAATTTAAATATTGAGAAATGCTTTGGGAAATTGATTGTTGACATTAATTTTGAGGAAGAATGCAAATGTTATAGACAAGTATTTATCTTCGAATTATTTTAGGAAATTTTTTTAAAATAATAGAGGGATAATTCTATGCTTAATTCAAAGAGATAAATGGGTCAACTAGTAGATTAAATGCATAATCTTATACATTTGAAATATACTTGAAAAGAAAACTGAGACCTCCACACTTTATTCAACTATGCAATTTTAGTAAACTCAAACATGTGCTTGCATTGTTTTTTCTCTATGCTTCTTGTTTTAGGTTTGGGTTGACTAGTTGATGACTAGTTATAGGACGTCTGCCAGAGGCTCAGGGGTTATGATTGTGATGTAATGATGATGTCTTTTGATTTTGATTCTCTATAAACCCAACCATGGTTATGTGATGGTATGCTCTATGAGATGTTTGTATTTACTGATTTTTATTGCTCATCAGTCTTCTTGAGTGAAGCTAAGTTATATGTATCTGAGACACTTGATTTAATAATTTTTGAGTCATCGATCAGTTATCCTTGGATTACTTTCTAGTGGCCATGTTGGGGCTGAAATGTTGATTTATTTCTTGATGAAATTATGTTGTGATACGTTTTGACTCAACCATTTTTGGAGTCTTCGATCAGTATTACTTTGAGATACTTTTTGGTTACTTGTTGAGAACCAATGGATATTGTGATTATTAGTGATACCTTCAATTTCCAATAGAGAACTATTGTGGTCATGATTACTAATAGATACTTTTCAGTTGCTCGTGGAGATTTGATGCTTTTATTGTGGATTATCTTTTGGTATTTTTTCTAT
Source organism: Cupressus sempervirens (assembly GCA_028749045.1). Lineage (NCBI taxonomy): Eukaryota > Viridiplantae > Streptophyta > Pinopsida > Cupressales > Cupressaceae > Cupressus > Cupressus sempervirens. The sequence goes on from CM053793.1 coordinate 451,268,737, forward strand.
CGCTTGTATAGGACTATGGTGATTTTTTGATTTATGATTCCATGAGCTTAGGGTAGGTTATCTACTTGTAGTGTTGGGAAATGGCTTGCAATGGGGGTTGGGTCCCTAAGTGGCTGCTAGGGTAACTCATTGTAAGTTGTTTTAATAAATGAAAACATTTACACTAAATGGAGATTAAATGAACCTAATAAGATGATGGGGACACAACCCAAGCACAGAATGGACACAATAGGAAAGGGAAAACTTAATTAACTGTAAAAAATATGCTAGTACACTTAGTGCAGAGAAACAGACTCCAAAACATGCCCTATGGGCTTACAATAGCATAAATCTAGAGATAAATTCTTCTCCCAGTACCTTCTCTCAAACTCCACTCCAAACTTCCTTTTACAATGCCAGAAATGTTCTTAAATAGACCCCAAAGGGTTAAGGATTAGGAACACATTCTAGAAAGTGCTAGTTGGCATCCACCGACCAAATAGAAGGCTCTAGAAGTCATATTAGAAGTCGGTACAAAATTAGAAGAATCCAAAAATGGTAACCAAACTTTTGAGAGGCATAACTTTTGAACCGTAGCTTCGATTGACGAACCGTTTACATTTCTAGAAAAATCTCAAAGAGCTCTATAGCTCTATGAACCAGCTTTGCTCATCCCCAATTTTTTGGCCCTATTTGAGGTGATTTAATGCCCCTAATCTAACTTTGAAGCATTCTTAGGAGGTCTCCAAAAATTGAAAAACTGCGATAACTTTCAAACCGTGGGGCCTTTTGATCTGATTCTTTTTTTGGAATGCTCTAAATTACAATTACATTCATTTGACCAATTTACACTCTCTAATTCACCAAAATTATGGCTCAATTACATACTCCTATTTTTTGGACATTTACACATATCCCAAGGTGTTCAAATACTCTATCCTAGAACACTAATAGTGGAATTGTGAGAGTTGGAGCTTTTATTTGACCCAAATGGGTATACAAAAATGAAAACACATGAAATAAAAACTAAGTCTAAGTACATTTTTTGTGTGACACAGGATTGCCCTTATACCGTTGGAAGCTCCTACATCAGACACCTAGGGTAGATTGAAAAGTGACCTTGTCACTTTATGAATGGTAGAGGAAATTCCAAATGGGAAAACTTAGCTGCTGAAATCCAAGTTGAGTCCTCTATCGGCCATCCTTTCCACTTGACCAAATACTCTTCATATTGCCTATTTCTGGTACTCCTACCCACACGATGATCTAGGATGTCTTCCATCTCCTCCTTCTTAGAAGCAGGAATTGGACATGGCTCTAACATCGGCTCCTTATCTGCACCATCATCATGATACTCTGTTAAGTCTACAATGTTGAAAATAGGAGAAATGTGAATACCATCTAGCAACTCCACCTCATATGTGTTAGAGTAAATAATTAATAATTAATTATTTATTCTATTTCTTAAGCTTACTTAGGTTAATGCATTTATTTAATATTTTGTATTTAATGCATGTTGAGGTTAGTTGTTGACAACACGGGAGTTTGTTCCCTTCTAGCATGTTCCACCTTTTTGTGGATATGTGCTGAGTTGTCATCCTTATCTTCTACCACCTTCTAGCTTGTTCTACAAGCTTCCATGAGCTCTTTATAAGCAGGCTCCCTCTTTGTATTATCATAACATCACATCACTTCTTATTGTAAATACATTTTCATTGTGTTTGCATACTTGTGGTCTCTCATGTCCATTTAGGGTTTTTCCCTTGCTCCATGCTCTTCCTCTTCTTGGCTTCTCTTTGACAGGTTTTTGCATGCAGGTGATCTTGGGCGTCTTCGGAGTTGACTTTTCTCAACTCCAACAATATGCATTTCTTGAGTCATGTTTTTTTAGAATTTTGCAAGGGCCAAATTTCTTCATGTTTAGCTTGTTGTAAGTACCGGTTAGAAATCTTTCTTTTCTTAAGTGGACCATGGCTAGATTCCCTACTTGGAACTCCTTATGTATTCTCCTTTGATCAGCCCTAGCTTTATACTCTTGATTCATCTTGGTAATGTGTGTCTGGACCTCCTCATGTAGATGCTTGATATGTTCAACAAATTCTTCAGTTTCAACACATATCCTCTCCCCTTGCTCTATCTTCCTCGATTCTAGTGCAGTCCTTGGGCTACTTCTATATACAATTTGGAATGGTGATTTTCCAGTACTCTTGTTGATAGAGTTATTGTAAGAAAACTCTACTTGTGGTAGAATCAAATCCCACCCCTTGGGCTTATCCCCAGCTAAACATCTTAGCAAATTGCCCAGACTTCTATTTACCACTTTTGTTTAACCGTTAGTCTGTGGGTGATGTGTGGAACTAAATTTCAAGTCTATTCTAAACTTATTCCACAATGTTCTCCAAAAATGTAGTCTTACCACCTCTCTGAAAAATAAGTCTACAATATGGACAACATCATGAGTTTTGTGGTATGGAATGAAATGTGCCATTTTGGAGAACCTATCAACCACCACAAATGCTGAGTCATTACCCCTTTGTGTCCTCAACAATCCTAGAACAAAATCCATACTTATGTCCTCCCATGGATTTAATGGAATAGGCAATGGCTGATATAGTCTAGTATTGTGACTAAATCCCTTGGCCACTTGACAAATCTGACAACTTTGTACAAACTTCTTCACATCCTATGAAATCTAAGGCCAAAAATATTGTTCTCTAAGAATGGTAATGGTCTTATCTTGACCAAAATTTTCTGCCATCCCTCCACTGTGTTTCTCCTTAATCAGATTTTCCCTCATGAAACTCCTTGGAATGCACAATTGGCTGCCCTTGAACAACATACCATCTTGAATCAAATAGTCTAGCCACTTGGTTCTATCTATAGAAATAGGTTCTTTACAAGCTTTCCATGCTTCAAAAAAATCAGGATCCTCAAGGTATAGATTCTTGAGATCATCAAACTCAACTACTTCAACCTGCATTACTGTAAGCAACAACTGTCTCCTACTTAGTGTATCTGCAACCCTGTTAGATTTTTCACTTCTATGCTTCAACACAAATGTATAGCTCTGCAAGAACTCTACCCACTTCATATGCCTCTAATTCAATTTACCTTGTCTATTTAGGTACTGTAATTCCTGGTGATCAATATATAAAACAAATTTCTTTGGCAATAGATAATGCCTCCATTTCTTTAAGGCCTAAACTATTGCATAGAACTCTTGATCATAAACATAATATTTCTTTTTCTAATCATTCAATTTTTCACTAAAATATGCAATAAGCTTACCTTCTTGGCTTAATACAATGCCAATAGCACTACCACTAGCATCACAATCCACCTAGAACACCTTTCTAAAATTTGGAAGTGCCAACACAAGTTGTTTTGTCACCTTCTTCCTCAGCATTTCAAAACTTCTTGCAGCTACCATAGTCCATTTGAACTCTTTTCTAGTATTGTGTCAGTTAGGGGTGCACATATACCACTGAAATTCTTAATGAACTTCCTATAAAAACTAACTAGACTATGAAATGATCTTACCTCAGTAGAAAACCTTGGAGTAGGCCATTCCAAGATGGCTTTTACCTTCTTTGGATCCATTTTGAGACCATCAGGTGATATAACAAACTCCAAGTAGACTAACTCCCTTTTTGCAAAGATACACTTCTTTAGATTAATTAACAATTTCTCTTCTCTTAACCTTTCAAGGACACTATGTATATGCAATAAATGTTCTTCCAAAGTCTTGCTAAAAATTAAAATATCATCCAAATAGACAATAACAAATTTTCCCAAGAACTTCTTAAGTACCTCATTCATAAGCCACATGAAGGTGCTTGGGGCATTCGTCAATCCAAAGGGCATGACTAACCACTCATAAAGACCCTCCTTGGTCTTGAAGGCAATTTTCCACTCATCTCCTTCTCGTATCCATATCTAATGATAGCCACTCTTGAGATCTATCTTTGTGAGATACTAAGCTCCACTCAAGCAGTCCATAAGATCATCCATTCTTGGCAAAGGAAACTGATACTTGATGGTTATTCTATTTATAGCTCGAGAGTCTATACACATCCTCCACTCTCCATCTTTCTTTGGTGCTAGTACTACAGGTACTACACATGGACTAAGGCTCTCCTAAATCAAGCCCTTCCTTAATAGCTCCTGAACCTGTCTATTTAGCTCCTCAGTTTCAGTAGGAGTCATCTTGTGAGCAGCCTTGTTAGGCAAACTAGCTCTTGGGAATTAAATCTATCTGATGACTGATTTGCCTTATCAGTGGTAATCCTTTTGGAATATTATCAAAGATGATATCTCCAAACTCACCTAGTAAATCTAAAACTTCAAGTGGTATTTCACTACTACCTTCTTTATCTTTCATAAGAATCAAAGCATAGCACATACGCTGATGTTTCATGCCATCTAAAAACTTCCTTCCATCAACAAGAAAAATCCTAGCACTGTTACATACCTTTTCACCTTCTTTTTTCATGGGCTTCAGTTTTTGGAAAACTCCATCCTTCGTTAGAGAGTATGTGTTTGCATGACCATCATGTACTGCATGCCTATCAAACTGCCACGGTCTTCCCAACAATAGATGGAAAACATCCATTAGAATAACATCATAGAGAACTTCATCATGGTAACTCCAAATTTTGAACTTCACTAAACATTGTTCACTTACTAGGACCTCATGATCATCTTTCACCCAAGTAATCTAATAGGGCTAGGGGTGTTTCTCCCTCTTGAGCTTCAACTTAGAGACCATCTCCTCTGATACCAAGTTATCAGTGCTACCACCATCAATGATTACATCACAAAATTTATCCTCACACTTGCACCTGATACAAAATAAACTCCTCCTTTGTCCTGGTTCAATCTCACCACTTAGTAGGACCCTTTCATTTACTAAAGTCTCTCCTCTTTCTACATCCTCTGAATGTGATGATTGTGCATCCTCATCCACATGAGCAACCCTAGCTTGACCCTCAGCTCTCCTATATGTCCTTCCTTGTCATTGAGGGCATTCAAAGGCATGATGAACTTCTTCATTGCAATGGAAATAGGTACCATGGAAGCCTCCTCTTCCTTTTCCATGTCCTCTACCTCTTCCTCTTTGATTTCCAAAGTCTTGATCACGAGAGTGGTTGAAACCCTCATTCCTCTGGTTCTTGCTAGTACCCACATCTTCATTTTTCTTTTGGGTTTCATTTCAACCTCCAGATGATCTACCACTACCCCTTCCTCCTTGAACATGCCCTCTTTGTCTCCCTTCAAACTTTTTATTTAGCTTTTTTTCAACTGGTAGGGCAAATTGGTATGCCTCTTCAATGCTGGTCATTCTTACTAGACTTAATTCCTCCTGGATGCTAGGTCGCAACCCACTAATATAATGAGAAAACTTCTCCTTATTTGCTTTTGCATGCCTTGCTCTAATCAAAGGTTGATAAAAATCCTCTATATATTCTTGGACTAATTTTTTTGCTTGCTTTAACCCATGCATCTTCTTAAACAAATCAAGCTCGTAGTCTACAAGAATGAACTGCTTCTTTAGTTTGTCCACCATGAAATCCCACTTTGTAATCTTATCCTTTCCTCTTCTGTTTCTTTCCAATTGAACCTCTTGCCACTAGATTTTGGCATGTCCTTTCAGTTTGGCCTTTGTAAACTTAACCCTGTCTAGATCCCTGATATCCTCATACTCAAAGTACTCTTCCAGTTCATTAATCCAATCGATCAACTCATTTGGTTTCAGATTTCTTGAAAATACACCCACATCAATTGTAGGTCTTTTTCCAAACTTAGTAATGGGCCTAAAAATAATTTTCTCTACTTGATTCAGAACTTCCCTATCAAATTCCCTTTCTGGTCAAATTTCTTCTTCTTCATTGTTATCCTCACTTTCATCACCTGTAGCAACATTTGTTCCTCTATGGAGCTCCTCTTGCAACACTTGTACCTATCTTTGGAGGGCTCTAACCTCCTCAATATTAATAGATCTAGCCCTTCCACCATGCTCTCTTTATGGAGGCATCTTCTTAATTCAAGCTCACAACCACATAGTCCTAGTGCAAACTGCCTCACAGTCGGCGCTCTATCTACACACTTAGGAAAACTACCTCTAATACCACTTGATGGGGACACAACCCAAGCACAAAATGGACACAATAGGAAAGGGAAAATTTTATTAACTATAAAAAATATGCTAGTAAACTTAGTGTAGAGAAATAGACTCCAAAACATGCCCTATGGGCTTACAATAGCATAAATCTAGAGATAAATTCTTCTCCCAGTACCTTCTCTCAAACTCCACTCCGAACTACCTTTTACAATGCCAAAAATGTTCTTAAATAGACCCCAAAGGGTTAAGAATTAGGAATACATTCTAAAAAGTGCTAGTTGGCATCCACTGACCAAATAGAAGGCTCTAGAAATTGCATTAGAAGTCGTCACAAAATTAGAAGAATCCAGAAATGGTAACCGAACTTTTGGGAGGCATAACTTTTTAACTGTATCTCTGATTGATGAACCGCTTACATTTCTAAAAAGCTCTCAAAGCACTTTATAGCCCTATGGACCAATTTTTCTCATCCCCCATTTTTAGCCCTATTCAAGGTCATTTAATTCCTCTAACCTAACTTTGAAGCATTCTTAGGAGGTCTCCAAAAATTGAAAAATTGTGATAACTTTCAAACTGTCGGGCCTTTTGACCTGATTTTTTTTTTGGAATGCTCTAAATTACAATTACATTCATCCAACCAATTTACACCCTCTAATTCACCAAAATTATGGCTCAATTACATTCTCTTATTTTTTCAACATTTACATGTATCTCAAGGTGTTCAAATACTCTATCCTAGAACACTGATAGTGGAACTGTGAGAGTTGGAACCTTTATTTGACCCAAATGGGTATTCAGAAATGAAAACACATGAAATAGAAATTAATTCTAAGTATATTTTTTGGGTGACACAGGATTGCCCTTATATCTCTAGATGCTCCTGCATCATAAGATAATTATTTATTCTCGTCCATGCCTCGAGTGCTAGTACATATTAGGATGGGAGTAGAGAGAATGCTTAGTTGTGACCTTGCATTCCATAGTATGCCTCATCAATATGAGAGGATACTAGTGGCCCCATAGGGATCACTAGGGGGCTGTGGTCTATTGAGAGACTGCCAAGGTAACTCTAGCATGGTCCGTGTGATGACACTTTCTCACTTGCATAGTAGGTTTCCTACATGTCTTTGTGTGCCTCTGGGATTAGATGTCATTTTGTGATTGAAACCTTTGAGTTAGTATACTTTTAGGATTCTTAAACTTAGAGAGTATTTATGCTATGTGATTTTGATATCTTGTTTGGGATTTGAGATTATCTCCTCAGCACAGTGGAAGTGGACCATTTAGGTTCCATGTGATCGGGTGGTAGTGCTTTTTAACTCTTACCAATTTGAGATCCATCTGAGACACCGTGGCTGATGCATTCTTTGTTGGCATCTATCTTAATGGATTATGATGGTGGAAATGTATCCTCACATTGATGATTTGCATATGTTAGATGATGTTATCTTATGCTTTACTTTGCATGTCAAATTACTTTCTGTATATGATGTAGTATGATTTAAGAGTGACATTCCTACGATGTTAATACCGATGAGCTCTTTAGTGACTTGGGATGTTATGCACAGAGGGATGGCTAGGATCTATGATGGTCTAATGATGCTATTTATAGTTGGGAGGAATCGTGCACTTAGTTAATTATATTTGATGATATGGTTATCTTTTATGATGAATGCTTATATCTTCTATGATGATGTATCATGTATGATTTGTGGTTTCATTTATGTTATTGCATCATGGATTAGAATTAGTATGATGATGTACTTTATTTACATAGATGTATATTCTTTTAAGCCTTTCATACCCTGTGGCATGTATAGTGGATGATTGAGCAATTAGAAATGTAATTTAAGAACATTGGATTTTTCATTATTATCTTATGTGGATGTAGTACTAGATGGAATCATTAGTACTAGTTGGTTTAGATGTAATTCAATGTTAAGGGATCCATAAAGAATGAAACCTATTATGCATGTATGTTTATGTTTACTTTCAGTTGAATAATTTTATTGCTTTCGCTACTATGTTATGAATGGTTTTACTTTCATGTTTCAAAATAAAATTAAAAAAATGCTACCAAACTTAGTGAAACTTTAGGTTAATTCTTTGGATCCCTTGGTGGGGCATTACAAAATTTATATTAGATGAGGCTAAACTGATTGTATCACTATGTTCTACTTTAAATACTCTAGGAGTCTCATTTTTAAAAGCTTCATGAATCCATGTGTACACTTTCTTAAGTCCATTCCATTTGCAAAAAAAATTATTTTGCTAGTGTACCAAGTTTTACAATTCCCAGAGGTCAACTTTAGATGCTTGAAAATATTTCCTTGATTATTATTATGAGCCCAAATCACACATTCATACTCTCCATATGAAATTTTACCAATGTCTAAATTTGTAGGCTCCCAAGTCATCATTTGACTTATTTTTGAAGCTAAATCTGAACACACTTTCTTATTTTTGACATGTTGTTTGCATGCTATTTTGAAGTAAGCAACTTTGGTAGTTAGTATCTTTTTACCTAAATATCATCATGAGATGAAATCTGATAGGGTGAGAGTATGTGGACAAGAGAACAAATGTGTTAGATGCTAGGGCTTGATTAGATCCTTTAGTCAATTTTTAAGACCGGATGAGAGGTCTTTTGGCATGAATGGATAGTTCTCAGAAAGGGGTAAAAATAAGTTTTGAAAAGTTTAATCAGCAATTAAACTTGATTCCAATGAGTGAAATGAACTTAGTGGATCAAATTGAATTATTAGGTGTTTTAGCTCAAAAACATTTTAGTTGGACCCATTTTGGGCTAATTGATTTCATTAGATTAACAAAACAATTTGTGTAAATAAAGGATTTTTAAAAAGAAGTTATGATGATATTTATCATTATGATATTCTTATTATATCATTCCAAATAAAATTGGAATATACATTCAAGTGGGCCACTATTAAACTAAGGGTCAACATCCTTAAGTAATAGGAGCTAATTGTTTAAACACATGGTAACACTAATTAGATAATGCTCGATGAAGTAGTTTTCGTAGTGAAATAAAAATGCAGGGGTGATATTATTATGGAATGAGAATTGACTTAATGGATAGAGGAAAATTCTTGGTTTGGGCACCATGTTGGTGTTTTATGATGTCTTTTGAAATAAGCAACCTTTTATACAAATTAGTTTGGATAATGTCACAAGTATACCCTCTTTTAAGTATCATCTCCCACTAGTATGCTGAAGTCAGTATGAAAGAAGCCTATAATAGTATTCCTTTGCAAAAAAAACCAAATTCAATCAAGAGAAATTTACACTTATGACACTATTCATTGTTGAGAATTGTGTCTCAACCTTGCAAGCTTTTTTTGGAAAAATCTAGAAAATTTTAGCCAGAAAACTATAGAAAATTTAGAAAATTCTAGAATTTGTTTGTGGTAGTTTTCCATAATTTTATGAGTTTGAAAAAGGTCTATGAGTTGTTAAAATGTGTCTAGTCTCTAGAACAATGTAGATTTTGAGAGTAAAAAACTCATTATATGACTTTTATGGGGGCCTAAACTAGAGGACAAAATTATGGATGAAAATGGTATTCTTGGTGTTACAAATTACAAGTGGGTAACATATGGCATGGTTGTTTTGCCCATGGTTTTGGCCCATGGTTTTGTAAAACCAAAAATGGTTTTCAAGTGGAAAATCACTATAAAAGAAGGGCTTGTAGAGATGTTTGAATCATAGATTTCAATTTACAAGACTAGTGCTAGAAGGAGTCTCTCTAAGTTTGAGTTTGAGTTCAAGTTGTGGTGATGCCCTCCTATAAGAACCTGCATGTCAAGTGTATTGTAATCTTCCAAATTTGAGAATACATTATGTGGGTTTTGGAGGGTGGGGTTTTTCTCCTGGAAGGGTTTCCCCATGTAATCATTGTGTTATGTGTTCATTGTAATCCTTGAGAATGGAAGAAGGTGGACAACTTTCTTAGCATCTTGAAAGTTTTAATATGTTGGTGACTCAATTGACCTCAGTTGGGGTGTGGATGGATGAAGAAGAAAGGTGCCAAATATTGCAATGTTTGTTGCCTAACTCATGGGACTACCTTGTCATGGTCATAGGGAGCACTTTAGTTGTCTTGAAGATGGAGGACATTGCTAGTTCTCTACTTTCTGAGGAGATGAGAAGGAAGGTCTCTCTGAATGCCAAAGAAACTTTGAGTGTTCAAGGAAGACCAAAAGAAAGAGGAAAGAATGAGAAGCAACATGGCTGTTCTAAGTCCAAGAATAAGGGGAGATCAAAATCTCATGGTAAGTCCAAGGTGATTTGCTAAAATTTTGACAAACCTGGACACTTCTAAAAGGACTAGTGTTGTGGTCTCACAACACACACCCCACTCCTCACTAGGAATAGGTACCCCCTACTTTTTTTTCCAACTCCCAAACTCACAATTTGAGAGTCGAGAGAAAAGGTATTAGAGTCATCAAAAATTTTATAAAAAAATGCAAAAAAATCAACAATTAAAAAACCCAAAAAAATGAAAAAATAGAAAAACACAAAAAATTAGAAAATTGAAAAAACCAAAAAATCAAAAATTTGAAAAGGACAAAAAATCATAAAATTGAAAAACTATAACAATTATAAAAATTGGAAAACAAAAAATAAAAAGATAAATTTAATAACATTCACGCACACAAGTGCATGCGTGGGCGAAGTATGTGCCCGCATTGAGCACCCCATCCGATGCTGGGGTTATAAAACCCCACACCCATCTTCAAACACTTAAATATTTTTTTTTTCATTTTCATTAGAGTGACCATATGAATAAGGTGAACCCCTTCACTCAGACCCATGCATGGTAACACTCCATCCGTGCCTGCGCACGACAACACTCTACCCGCGCCCAAACAGTACATACACATTGTAGCGCAAACATGGCACCCTAGCGCTCCATGCCTGAGGTCGTGCACCATTGCATGGCCTCCATAGGCGTGTACATGCCCATTTTACCCTAAACTAGGTGCCATGAGAAAACTTGCGCTACTACCTTGCAAGCGCGATGCATGGCCCGCCTAGCAAGCATGACCTATGCCAAGCGCGGCCTGTGCCCAGCGCACGAGGACCCCACATACAAACCCAAACCAAGCATCAAAGTGTTGCCACCATTGGCAATGCACACCCCATTGGTTCCTCGTGCCCTTCTGCCATTATGTGTGCACACCCATTAAACCCTAACCACCACTAGTTGCATGCGCACATCATGCATCGCACTCTGTGCCTTGCGCCTTACACAAACTTTTTTTTTAAATGATTTAAATTTAAAAATATATATATAATTTTTTTAAAAAAAATTAAAAAGTATTAATTTAAAAAAACAACTATAATGGTAAAAATTAGAAAGGGATAAAACGAAAAAATATAAAATATAAATAAAAATGCCCAAATTGGGCATTTTATTTTCCTATTATATTTTTTTAGAGCTTTTACATTTTATTTCTACTCTTTATTACTTTAAACTGATAAATGTTTTCTCATAATTTTTAAATCAAAATTTCATGATGACCACGTAGAAATCCAAGATAATGATTTAGGGCACATAGATTTGGGAGAATTTCCATGTAGTGCTTGTCCCTAGTTCACATTTTGTTATTGTTGTTGAACTCTTTTAAGAGCTAGTTTTATGTTGATGGTTAGCAACATTGTTATGAGATTATCAGATATTGTGCTATGGATTCAGTTTATTATGTGATGATATTACTTAGACTCTACATTTCATATATGCATGATGATTATTTTCAGTATTTGCAGTTATTAATGATGATTAGTAAGATGATTTATTATCATATGTGTTTTCTTATAGATACTTACCCCATACTTGCATGTGTATGGTGTGTGCATTTTCTTTGCGTGTTTGCTTTTGTATGGCATGTCTGATGTGGTTAAGGAAGGGAGTCGTAGTCACCTGCTAGTCAGGATCTGCATGATGCACCACTTCCTGCCATTGTCTATTTAGTTTAGTATATATTGTTTTTGTACATGCATGATTTTTATGCAGGTTGCAGGTACCGGGTATCGACTTCCCTGAATTGCCAAGATGAGCATACCCTATCACATCATCTCAATGATAAGAGAGGAGAGATAAATTCTCAAGTCCAAATCTCAACCCTTTAAGCCATTTGTCCTAATTGGAAAATTAGGACAAGTATCTGAGTTGAGTACCCTCCAAATGCGTCAGATGACATAATTCATGATTTAAACCCTTGGTTTGATTTTGTATGTATTTTGGCTATGATGAGTTTTCATATTTTTACCTTATGAGTCTTTGATGTATTTTCTATTAATTAAGCCTAATTAAAAGATTTCATTAATGGTTTAATTTAATGAAAAATTAATATGATATTTTAATATTTATTTTATTTAATTAATTGAGAAATTAATTAAATAAAATAATTAAATTTGAAGATAAAAGTTAAAAGTTTAAATTTGGAATGAGACAATATTTATTTTAATAATAATATATTTGGAGTTCATTTTTAAATAAATGACTAAATAATAATATTATTAAAGCTAATAAATATTTTAGCAATAAAGTTTTGGGAAATAAAATTTAAAAGTGGAAAATATATTTTAAATTATTAAAATATTTTAGATTTCATGTGCTTAAAATATAAATATATTAAGATTGAAAAGTGGAATTATTAAAGTTAGTGCATGAGATTTAATAAATAATTAAATTAAACTAGAAAGAGTAAATTAAATATTATATTAATATTTGCTCACATAGGAGTTGGCAAATTCTCAGGAGTTTTCATGTAGACAACACTAGGGTTTACGCTCTAAGAATGCATAAGTTGTCTACACTTAGAAGTTAGCATTTTATTTGAGCACATGGTGTCTACAACCTTAAGACTCATCTAGAAGGTTGGAGTAGCCTCATGCTCAGTTGTCATGATTATCTTTTAGCTCCTTCTAGACACATTCTAGATGCATCTTAAAGGCCTTTAAATAGAGGCTCTCATAGTGTGTTTGGACAAGCTTAAATGAAAGCTTAAATGGAAGCTACAAGCTACAAGCTTAAATGGAAGCTATAAGCTACAAGCTTCAAGCTAAAATGGAAGCTTCAAAGCTTACATGCACTGGAGAAGCTTACATGCTTATATATTTTCTACATGCTTCTATGCTTCTTCTAGTCACTTGGAGGATTCAGTTGGCTTGGATCTTGGAGGATTTGTGAATGTTGGAGAAGGAAGGGATTCTCTATGGACTTCTGAGGCATGGAAAATTAGCATCAGTGTTCAGGTGCACTCGTGATAATCACATAATTTATTTGCACTCTTTCTATTCCTGTCTTCATCATGTTTGCTATATGTGTCCGAATATTCTCTATGGTTGGATCTGCAATTTTGAAATTGGAAATCTAGATATTCTATTTGGTTGAGAATAAAACAATAGAAAAACCCTAGATCCAATTAAGGAGAAATGATTAGATATGAATCGGGTTTGGATTCGAATTTATATTAAATTAGAAAGGCAAGATTTAGAATTAAAATAGAAATTTTATGTTAAAAATTTGAATGGTTAGATGTAATCTTTCTATCAAATTGATAAATAGATTTGAAAAGGGTTTCTTAATCTATAGTCAAACCTATTTAGAAATTAATGGGCAAATTTAGAGAACAATTACCTTTTAGGAGAAATTCTTAATTCATCACAAACTGCCTTGTCGCTACCTCTTGGATAGACTCAAACTCAGTCATTCATAACTTTTTATTGTGATCGAATTTATTCGATCGCTCTAGTCAGAATTGGTGCAACTTGGCCCTCTCCAACATATTTCAATTTCAGCTCGATCCAATGGTTCATTAGGGAGATATGGCCATCATACTGAGACTATTTTATTCAAAGACGGATATTTCTCAACCAAGAGTTCTTTATGCTTAAACTTCACAAAAATAATATATCAAAGCATGAAATGAATTAAAGATATTATTGCAATCTTCCCTTAGTAGAATCTTATTAATATGCATTAATTTTATATGGTTTATTATCTAATCTAATTAAATCAAATTTAATTAAGATTAGTTAATAGTAGAAGAAGTGTAATTAATTATTAGTCAATCTAAGTAAATAGATTTTTAATGAGAGAAATTAAAAGAAAAGATATTTTAATATAGTTTATATAGTGGATTTTTTATAATTTATATTAAATACTATTTAATATATATTAAATAATTTAGAGATGGTAATTTTATATTACGTTTTTAAATGAGGAGACTTTAATGATAATGGATTAAGATTTTATTGACATGGAGTCATTGTTATAACATTGTTATAATTTGAATTACTATGGTATTATTAATACGTTATATATTATTAACTAAATTATTGATATACCTTAATGGTATTAAGAGTTAGCTAATGAAGCTTATGTAAGGTTCTCTAGATTGATTATTTATAGTCATGATAAGTTTATTATTTATTAATGTTTGTTGGGTCTAACAAACTATTAATAAATAATCTTGTAAATAGTTATCAATAAATATGATTAGATTTAATCTAGTGGAGATTATTTAATGATTAAATTTTTGTTAAAAGATATTAGTTTTAGTTTGAAGTATGATTGATTTTTAATCAATTAATATTCATTGAGTTGTCAATATAATTATGCGATTGAGATTTATCTTGAAATGACTATCATTAATACGAATTAATTAAGGAAACATTAGTATTCATAAAGAATGATGAATGTGATCTATTAATAAGATTCTCAATATAGCTTGTATTTAAATATTAGCAAGTTATTATTATTGAACTATGAACATGAATATTTGTGTATGGCTGAATTTTACCTATTAGTCAACTAATATTCATTGGGTTGATGGTTTGGTTGTGAAATTATTAATTAAATCAATTAACTAGAGTTAATTAGATTTAATTAATAATTAAGTTATGTAATGGAGATTTAATTGATCTAATTCTTTTAATGAGATTGTAGAAATACTGATATCAAAGTTGATAGGTCTTATTCTGATGACTTGAATAACGACTTTAGATATTTTAATGGTGAAGACTTAGTAATATATAATTGAGAATTATTAGAATGATAAAAGGTCAAGGATTGTGAGCCGATGTTAATTGATCATTCTAATAAAGTTATGATCTCTTATTCGAAGAATGATAATTGGTCCTCTTATAATATAACGAAGAATGATCCTAAAAAATTTGAAAGGTTAATCAATTAGAATATGGATCATGGTTAAATATAAAAGAAAATTTAATTAAAGGTCAATGATGATCAGTTTAGTGAATATTTATCCTTAAGTTATTCTTAGAATGTAATTCTTAATAATGGAAGGATAATGCTATCGGGGAACAATTGGGTTGACTTGTAGGTCAAATGATGAAACTTAAGACACTTGAAAGTATACTTGCAAATAGAAAACTGGAAACTTCTATATTTAATTCAACTATGTGATTTTAGTAAACCAAAACATGTGTTTGCATCGTGTATTCTCTATGCTTCTTGTTTAAGGTTTTGGGTTTGCTAGTGTTGACCAGTCTTAGGCTGTTACTAGAGGCTCGGGGGTTATGATATGTGATGGTATGTTGATCTTATTTGATATTGATCTTTATAAACCCAACCATGGTAATGTGATCATATGCTCTATGAAATGTTTGTATTTACTGATTGTTATTGTTCATCAGTCTTCATGTGTGAAACTGAGATGTATGTGTATGAGA
Source organism: Cupressus sempervirens (assembly GCA_028749045.1). NCBI lineage: Eukaryota > Viridiplantae > Streptophyta > Pinopsida > Cupressales > Cupressaceae > Cupressus > Cupressus sempervirens. The sequence goes on from CM053793.1 coordinate 451,284,560, forward strand.
CACTTGAGCTAATCATTTTTGAGTTATCGATCAATTATCCTTAGATTATTATCTAGTCACCATGATGGGACTAAAATGTGGATTTATTCTTGATGATGTCATGTTGTGACATGTTTGACTCAACCATTTTGGAGTCTTCGATCAGTATGATTTTGAGATATTCTTGGTTGCTTGTTGAGAACCAATGGATATTGTGATTTATTTTGAGACATATTTTGGTTATTGAGAACCAATGGATACTTATGATTATCAGTGATGCCTTCAGTTGCCAATAAAGAACTGGTGTGGTCATGATTTTCTATGGATGTTTTCTCCAGATGCTCATGGAGATTTGATGATTCTTATCTTGAAGATTTGATGATTCTTATTGTTGATATTTGATGCTTTTATCATGGATATTTGATGATTCTTTTTTTATGGATTATCTTTTGGATTTTCTTTACAGTCGCTTGGATTTTCTTTATAGTCGCTTGTACAGGACTGCGGTGATTAATGATTCCATGAGCTTAGGGTAGGTAATCTACTTGTAGTGTTGGAAAGTGGCTTGCAGTGGGGGCCGGGGCCCTAAGTGGCTGCCAGGGCAACTTATTGTAAGTCTGGTTAATAAGTGATAACATTTACACACTAAATGGGGATTAAATGAACCTAAAAAGATAATTGTTTTAGTTCTTGCCCATGCCTTGAGCGCTTGTACAAGCTAGGATGGGAGTAGTGAGAACGCATTGTTGCGACCTTGCATTCTGTAGTATGCCTCGTGAGTATGAGAGGATACTAGTGGCTGCATGAGATCAGTATGGACCTATGGAGTTTAGCTAACTGCCAGGGTAACTTGTACATGATAAATGCGATGACACTTTTCTGCTTGCATAGTAGGTTTTCTACATGTCATTTTGTGCCTCTTGGAATTAGATTTCAGTTTTGTGTGATTGGAACCTTTGAGTTAGTATAATTTTAAGATTCTTAGACTATAGAGATTTATGCTTTGTGATTTGGATAGCCTGTTTGGGACTTGAGATTATCTCCTCAACACAGTGGGAGTGGACCACTTAGGTACCACGCGATCGGGTGGTAGTTTATTTCCACTCTTATCATTTGAGATCCGTCTAAGACACTGTGGCTGATGCTTTCTTGGTTGGTATTTATCTTCATTATGTCCTTGGATCATTATGATAGATGATATACTTTATGATGGATGTATTTATCGATATATTTCTTATTGATGATTTGCATATGTTAGTTGATGATTTGTTATGCTTTACTTTGCATGTTAGTAGGATGTTTATAGGAGTGACATTCCTACTATGTTAATACCAATGATCTCTTCAGTGCTTTGGAATGTTATGCATGGGGGGATGGCTAGGATCCACAATGGTCTAATGATGCTATTTACAGTTGGGAGGAACTGTGCACTTAGTTATTTATGTTTGTGATATATGGTTATCTTTTAAGATGGATGTTTATATCTTTTGTGATGATGTATCATGTATGGTTTATGGTTTCATTTATGTTATTGCATCATGGATTAATATTGGATGATGATGTACTTTATTTACATGGATGTTTATTCTTTCAATCTTTTTCATACTCTGTAACATGTACATTGGATGATTGAGTAATTATAAAATGTAATTACTAAAAGGACACTTATATATGGTTTAAGAATGTTGGATGTATCATTGTTATTTCATAAGGATGTGATGTTAGATGAATAGTTAATTTAGATGTAATTCAATGTTAAGGGATCTTTAAAGAATGTAATCTGTTATGTATGTTATGTTTACTTTCAGTTGGATGTTAGTATTGCTTTTGTAAGTGTTGTGAATGGTTTATCTCTCATATTTAAAAAAAATTGTTTGGAAAACTTAGTAAAATTCTTTGGATCTCTTGACGGGACATTACATCCCAAGAATTTGCAACAATCCCACTGAGAGACCAGCTCTCATATCCTCACTAATCTATTCTGGGTTGGTGAATGTAGCTTCACATCCCATGTCAATACAATCAACTAAACTAATCATGACATTGGTGCAACATTTTTTTGCTGATGACAGAGTGGTCAAGAGCATAATAGGAGAGGTTGTGTCAGACCTATGACTAGACAACATTGAAATGGTATTTCATCTTCCAAGAGCAGACCAATTCATTAGGCTCTCATATGAAGCAGCTGAGGGATGGTACAGGGAGCACTAGCAGGAGGTGTTAGACATAATACAATCTTCTTATCTTATTGAGAAGCCTCTAAGAGGAAAGATAATAGGAAAAGTGGATATGACAGGAGGATACATGAAGGAGGATATCGATTATTCCATCATTCTCTTGAGTAGAGTTATGGGCTTACCTACAATAGGTGACTTCAGCACCTTCATGGTCAATTTCATTGAGACCATTAGACAAGCAAAGATACCATTGGATTGGGCCACCACAATAAGTGAAAACTTGTGTGAGCAACTGAAGATGGTGATGAAAAAGAAGAAGTTTTATATGACTTCTTACATGGTATACCTACTTGTAGCAAGGGCAAAAAACTATCCTGGTTTGTATAGGAGAGGCAGTATGTAGGATCCCAATGCTTGGTCATATATAGTCTACCCCTAGCTAGTGAAGAAGAAGCTCTCAACATAGAGAAAAGAATACAAAATTGTCAATGATGCGTTCATTTTTGTGATCATCTGATTCATTGAGGGGGACTATGGAAAGAGGTTATCTAATGAAGCAAAATTACATAGAATAGCTCTTGGAGCCTACTTCATCTAGTTCAAGATATTCACATATCTTTGGGTAGCTAGTACCTCCATCAATCCTAAGAAGCTCTCAAGATATCCTAGTGACAAACTAGTGCCATTGGAGATTTTCTAGCAGATTGAGTTGGCATATGAGAAAATAAAGAGGCAACAAAGACCTTGTTGGGCATGGCCATTAGTCATTGGACCATATAAGGTAAAGTGATGCAGGAGCATCCTAGGTTTCCTTGTTATTCTACTCATTTTGTTCACCTAGTAGTTCCTTCATGTGCCTAGCAGTTCTTCATGTGCCTAACAATTCCTTCATGTGCCTAGCAATCCTGTTTCCTTCATGTTCCTATCAATCCTATTTTCTTCATGTGCCTAGTAACCCTATTTTCTTCATGTGCCAAGTTACTATAGCAATTCCTTCATGTGTCGAGTTACCTAGTGTATGCCGAGTGATTCTTCATGTGCCGAGTTACTTAGTGTATGTTGAGTGTTTCTTCATGTGTCGAGTTACTCAATGTATTTCAAGTGTTTCTTCATGTGCTGAGTTACCCAGTGTATGTCGAGTGTTTCTTCATGTGCCAAGTTACTCAGTGCATGCCAAGTGTTTCTTCATGTGCCAAGTTACCTAGTGTAATCCGAGTGTTAGTATTTGGACATGATTTTGCGAGCTGATTTGCAGGATTTATTTCATTCATGACATTTATGTTAAGATCTTTTCTTAGGATGAGTCCAAACTATTGTTGGGTCAGCCTTCCTCTTATGTAATGATTCTAGAATGATTTGTAAGCCATTTTGGCAAGTATAAATAGAATGTTTAGGCTTAGAATTAGGCAAGTTTTGGAGAAGCTTTTGAAAAAAAGATTAGAGAGCAGAATTGAAAGTGTGAATTTGCAGTTGGATCTTTGAATATGAATGTATTTATAATTGGCTATAACCCAGAAAACCTTATAGCTAGACATGTATGAAGATATCTTGATGAATCAATAAAAGTAATTCACTCTTCTTCCTCATTTGGTTGCTGTCCACTTGTGTTTGATTTCATTGTGTTAACTCTTGCAGGGTGGTTTGGATAGTTGGGTGAGCCTTTGGCCCTAGTTATTCATCCTCTTTCCTCCATGAGTTGGTATTAGAGTTTGAGGTTCATCCTTGTGGAGATTGGATCATGTAGAACCCTGATTTGAATTTGGTTGTAGGGTGGTAGATCTATGGATTTTTTCTATAACTTGCAGAGGGTTACGATCTTGCAGGAACCTGATTTGTGAAGATGGTTCATGGTAGAGGAAATAATGTTGATAATGCTATATTGGATCAGTTGAGACAAATTGTAGCCAGATTAGATGCTGTGGAGATAGGCCAAAGGAGAGGAGTGCATCTTGAAGATGTGAGTGATGATAAAGTAGTAGCACCAAACTATAATCCAGAACCTAAAGAAGATGAGGAAAGATTGTTGCAAGTATTGTCTAGGGAAAATTCAAAACCTACTATAGAAGTTGTTCCTTACAATGAAAAATTGGATACCAATACTGTGCTAGATTGGATCTCTAATATGGATAAGTTCTTTGAGTATGAAAACACTCTTGATAATAGAAAGGTGAAGATCGCAGTCACTAGGTTGAAAGGTCATGCATCACTATGGTGGGAACACTTGCAAATTGATAGACAAAGGAGAGGAAAGGAGAAGATTAGAACTTGGCCAAAGATGGTGAATAAGGTAAAGAAAAAATTCCTTCTCGCTGATTACCAAGTTAGCTTGTTGAGAAAGATGCAAAATTTCAAACAAAAGGACATGACTATAATAGAATATATTGAGGAATTCTATAGATTAGACATCAGATCTGGACATGTGGATGATGATGTTGAGAAAATTGCAAGGTACATTAATGGATTGAGATCTAGAATACAAGATGAAATAAGTTTTGTGAAGCTAGAAAGTGTAGAAGAAGCATACCAATATGCCTTAAAAGATGATGAGATCTTGACAAGGAAGCATGAACAAAGATAGAGAGGTAGAGGTGGTAGATTTCAGAGAGGCAGAGGTAGATCTTATTGAGAAAGTGGTAGATTTGATAGTTCTATGCAGGATAAAGGAAAATCTAAATGGAAGAATGATGACAAAGGCAAGACTGAATGGAAAAATGGTAATTCTTACCAAGGAGGCACTCTCTTACCAAGGAAGAGGTAATTCTTATTCTAGAGGTGGATTTTATAGTAATTTTTTTAGATGTGGCAAAGAAGGTCATAGATCCTTTGAATGTAGATCTTCTGAAGGTGGGTAGAATAATAAAAATGTTGTGATTCAAGAAGACATTGAGAGTTCACCAAGTGGACCTGAGGCTAGATAAAATTTGATGTTGAGAAGAACCTTATGTAATAAAGGAGGTGATAAGGACCCTGTTTTAAGGTTCAAGACAAGATGTAAGATGGCTAGAAAATGTTGTAAAGTGATCATTGATATTGGAAGTTCTACAAATCTAGAATTAGAAGAGCTGGTTACAAAGTTGTAGTTACAGAGGCTGAAATATCCCAAACCTTATCATGTTTTATGGATCAAAGATGAGCATAAGATATTGGTAAGTGAGAAATGCCTTGTGAAGTTCAAAATTGGACATTACTTTGATGAATTTTTGGTGATATTATGCCCATGGATTGTTGTCATATTTTTTTAGGTAGAAATTGGAAATATGATAGATATGTTGTACATGATGGAAGATTGAATCAATATACTCTTTGGGTAAATGGGAAGAAACAAACATTGTTGCCTTTGATCGAAAGTCCAAATGAGGTTAATTGTACTGCTATAAAAATTTTCATGGTTAATGGGAAAAAATTTGAAAAGGAAATGAAAAAGAATAAATTCTATTTTGCTATAATTCCAAGAAAATTGAGTTTTGTCAATGGAGACTGAGTGCACGAAAATAGTGTTAATTGAGTGCTAGTCAGTGGTGATCGAATGATAGATGGTAGTATTGACTGAGTGCCAGAAGAAATTGTAGAGTTGTTGAATGAGTATAAAGAAATTAATGTTGATGATATTCTTGATGGTTTACCTCTAGTAAGAAGTATAAGTCATTGTATGGATCTGATCCCTCGAGCTAGTTTTCTGAACAAAGCACCATATAGATTGACACCTGTAGAGAATGAAGAACTTAATAGACAAGTGCATGAGTTTTCATAGAAAGGTTTGATGAGAGAAAGCTTGAGTCCATGTGTTGTACCTATTGTATTAGCACCTAAAAAAATGGAAAATGGAGAATGTTACTGATTCTAGAGCCATTAACAAGATAACAGTGAAATATAGGTTTCCTATGCCAAGGATGGATGACATAATGGATTGTTTGAGTGGAGAAAAGTATTTTACCAAGATTGATTTGAAGAGTGGCTATCATTAGATCATAATTAGAGAGGGTGATGAATGGAGGACTACTTTCAAGAAAAAAGATGGTTTGTATGAATGGTTGGTTATGCCTGTTGGTTTGACTAATACACCTAGTACTTTCATGAGGTTGATGAATGAAGTTGTGAAAAGATTCTTGTGTAAATTTGTGATTGTTTATTTGGATGATATTCTAATATTCAGCAAGAATAAGGAAGACATCCTGAGCATATTAGACAAGTATTGCAGAGGTTGAAAGAGGAAAAGTTGCTGATTAATCTGAAAAAGTGTTGTTTTATGCAAGAGGAGATTGTGTATTTGGGATTTGTGATTTCAACTGATGGTTTGAAGATGGATCCTGAGAAGGTTAAAGAAATTTTGGAATGGTCTACACTTGAGAATGTGAGAGAGGTAAAATCATTTCATGGTTTGGCTAGTTTTTATTGAATGTTTATAAAGAATTCCATTTTTTTTTGGAATGCTATGACTGAAACAATGAGGGGAGATAAAAAGGAATTCAAGTGGACACATGGAGCTGATAAGAGTTTTGAGACTTTGAAACAAAAGATTCTTGAATTACCTGTATTGGCTTTACCTAATTTAAACAAAGTATTTTGAGTTGAATGTGATGCAAGTGGTAATGCAATAGGAGCTGTATTAAGTCAAGAAGGTAAGCTAGTTTCTTTCTTTAGTGAAAAGTTGAATGATGCTAAAAGGAAATGCTCTATGTATGATCAAGAATTTTATGCCATTGTTCAAGCATTAAAGAAATGGAGAAAATATTTGATGCCTAAGGAGTTCGTGTTGTATACTAATCATAAAGATTTACAATACTTGGGAAGTCAACATAAATTGAATCAAAGACATATGAAGTGGGTTGAGTATTTGTAAATTTTTACATTTGTGATCAAGCACAAGAGTGGAGTTACTAACAAAGTTGCTGATGCATTGAGTAGAAAACGTTCTTTGTTGACTGAAATGAAGGTTGAAGTTCTTTGTTTTGATGAGATGAAAGAATTGTATGATGTTGATCCTAATTTTTCTGAGGCATGGAGAGAGTGCAGAGCACCAAATCTAATAGATCACATAAGTAAGTATGATGAGTATTTCATTCAGGAAGGTATGTTGTTCAAAGGCATTTAGTTGTGTATTCCTAGAAGTCCTATGAGGTTGAATTTGATTAAGGAAAAGAATAATGGTGGATTAGTTGGACATTTTGGAATTGATAAGACATTAAGTTTGCTAAAAGAGAAATATTGTTGGCCACAAATGTATAAGGATGTCCAAAAATTTGTAAAGAGTTGTGGAGTTTGTCAAGTTGCAAAAGGAATGAGTCAAAATACTGGTTTGTATACACCTATTACTATTTCTGAGAAACCTTGGACTGATATTAGTATGGATTTTGTTCTTGGATTGCCTAAAACAGTGAAAGGGTATGATTCCATATTTGTTGTAGTGGAGAAATTTTGTAAGATGGCTCATTTTATACTATGTAAGAAGACATCAAATGCTAAGCATGTTACTAAACTTTTTTTTAAAGAGATTGTGAGATTGCATAGATTACTAAGAAATATTATTTCAAATAGAGTTAGTAAGTTTGTTGGTTATTTTTGGAAGACTTTGTAGAAGAAGATGGGTATTGAATTGATGTTTAGGTCTACATTCCATCCACAAACAAATGGATAGACAGAGGTTGTGAATAGAAGCTTGGAAAATTTGCTGAGATGTTTAGTTGGGAATAAGTCAAGTAATTGGGAGATGGTATTGGCACAAGCTAAATTTGCATATAAAAATTCTGTGAATAGGAGTATAGGGAAGACACCTTTTGAGATTGTTACCAGAATGCATCCTAGAGGTATATCAAATTTGAGAGATGTTGCTGGTGAAGAAAAAAAAGCACTACAGGAGAAGAATTTGCTGATTTTATGGAGTCCTTACATAAGGAAGTGAAGTTAAGGTTGGAACAAAGCAATTAGAAGTATAAGGAGAATGCTTATCAGTCTAGAAGACACCATGATTTTCAAGTTGGTGATGAGGTGATGGTTCATCTAAAGAAAGGAAGATTCCCAGTTGGAATGTATAGCAAGCTGAAAATGAAAATTTTTTGACCTTGTAAGATCCTAAAGAAGTTTGATAGTGGTAATGCTTGTGAAGTTGAGTTACTTGATGACATGGATATATCTCCTATATTTAATATTTCTAATTTGTATAAGTATCAGGAGTCAAAGGATAAATTTTTTATACCAGATGATTATCCTAAAAAATAGATTGAGGAAGTTGAATAGATATTGGATAAGAGAGTTGGCAAGAGTACAAGAGGAAAAGATTACTATGAATATTTGGTGAAGTGGAAGAATAGACCTATTGAAGATGCTTCATGAATTTCTCAATTTGAGTTGGATTCAGCTCAGGTTGGGACATCTCAATGATTCAGGAGAATCATTTCTTTCAACCCCGGTTGTCTGATGTAGGAGCATCCTGGGTTGCCTTATTATCTTGCTCATTTTGTTCACCTAGTAGTTCCTTCATGTGCCTAGCAGTTCTTCATGTGCCTAGTAGTTCTTCATGTGCCTAGAAATTCCTTCATGTACCTAGTAGTTCTTCATGTGCTTAGAAATTTCTTCATGTGCCTAGCAATCTTTTTCCCTTCATGTGCTTAGCAATCCTATTTTCTTCATATGCCTAGTAACCTTGTTTTCTTCATGTGCCTAGTAACCCTATTTTCTCCATATGCCTAGTAACCCTATTTTCTTCATGTGCCGAGTTACTATAGCAATTCCTTCATGTGTTAAGTTACTATATCATTCCTTCATGTGCTGAGTTACCTAGTGTATGCTGATTGATTCTTCATGTGCTGAGTTACTCAGTGTATGTTGAGTGTTTCTTCATGTGTCGAGTTACTCAATGTATGTCGAGGGTTTCTTCATGTGCCAAGTTACCCAGTGTATGCTAAGTGTTTCTTCATGTGCTGAGTTACCTAGTGTAAGCTGAGTGTTAGTATTTGGATGTGATTTTGCAATCCAACTTGCAAGATTTATTTCATTCATGAAATTTATGTTAATATCTTTTTTTGGGATGAGTCCAGACCATTGTTGGGTCGGCCATCCTCTTAAGTAATGATTCTAGAATGATTTGTAAGCCATTTTGGCAAGTATAAATAGAATATTCAGGCTTAGAATTAGGCAATTTTTGGAGAAGCTTTTGAAAAGAAGATCAGATAGTAGAACTGAAAGTGTGAATTTGTAGTTGGATCTTTGAATATGAATGTATTTATAATTGGTCATAACCCAGAAGGCCTTACAACTGGGCATGTATGAAGATATCTTGGTGAATCAATAAAAGTAATTCACTCTTCTTCCTCCTTTGGTTGATGTCCACTTATGTTTGCTTCTATTGTGTTAACTCTTGCAAGGTGGCTTGGATAGCTAGGTGAGCCTTTGGCCCTAGTTATTCATCCTCTTGCTTGTGTCATAAAGAGGAAGCAAGATATTATGTCTTTCGAATGGGAGTGGGAGAACTATCCCCTTGAAGAATACAACTCTCCCTAACCCAATTTTGATAATGTTGGGAGAGTGGAAAGTCTAGCAAGAAAAGACTTCCATCATGAGGATGCTATTGAGGATCACTGGATGAATGCCACAAATGACTACAATGTCAGCATTAGGGATTATTCTAGGATGCCTTTGTATCTAGTAGAGAAGGCTCTCTAGTTGAACATCCTAGAGTGGATAAAGCAATAGGATTATAAGGAGTTACTAGACCCCCTATTCAATGCTAACAAAATTGGTGAAAGACCTATTATGAATGTTAAGTTTGATAGGGAGGAGGTTGATGATATTAATCATTGAGTGAGGCATGCCATCAAAATGACAAAGGATTGGATCAAGAAACCTTTTCCACTTGATCCAATTCCTAATATAGTGATCTTCCATGCACATGCCCACCCAGAAAGAGGTAGAGGGAAGAAAGTAATAATTCCTACCTTTGCAACCCAATCTCCTAGTAGGCCAGAGATGGTATACTAGCTTGATCACCTAGTTGGATATTATCTCCCTCTTGAGAGGAAGGGAAAAAGAAAAAGAAAGAGGACCTCCCCTCAAAGGATTCAAGTAGAACAAGTTACAGAATAAGTGTCTCCCTAGTAGCAAGAATAGAGTCCACAAGGGTCTGATGATATTGGAGCTACTCAAGTCTAGGATGAACCTTAGTTGCCTCCTATTTTACTTAGCCAACCAAAAGAGGGAGATATTCTAAAAGTATCCTTTCCTCCTATACAAGAAGAACCAACTTCTCCTTCTACCTCCAAGAAACAAAAGAAGAGGATTAAGATTTAGATGAAAAAGAGCCAAAGGATCAACATAAGATTGGTGCCTTCTCCATATGTTCCTAAAACTATCCTAGAAGATGATGAAGAGGAAGAAGAAGATTAATCAAAAGAGGAAGAGGAACAAGTGCCCCTATAGGGAAGAACTAAGCTAGGTAGAGCCACAGAATCGCAAAGGAGAAAGAGTGTCATGGGTACCCTGCCATCCACTCAAGTAGAACCCTTAGAACTCTCTAATTCAAAAGATGAAGTACAACAATGGGTGGATGAGAAAAGTGAAAATTGTGATGATGTTTTTTCAATGTTAGATTTTGATTTCATGCCCGTAGGTATAGAGTTGATCGAGGACAAGATCGGGGACACTCCTATAGGAGAACCTTAGCAAGAAGATTGGATACAAATGCTACCAGATACACAAGGTCCTAATCTTACTCTGCCATCACCACCATAAGTTATGGTGGTAAATAGTAGCTCAATGAGTCCTCCACCCGATAGATTAGAGGAAGAGTAGGTTTAGAAGGAACCATCATCAGAGGAGTGACCAAAAAAAAGGGTGACCAATGAAGTGTTGAAGGAGGGAAAAATGGTGGAATATTCTTAACCACCTTCCCAAGACATTGAGGTGCAAGCTATAGGATCTACAAAGATTGGGGCTATAGAAGAAGAGTCCTCATAATAGGAGATAACTCCAAGTAGGAGTGATAAGGGGAAGGAGATAGAAGAACATAACCCTTCCTCATCAAGAGCTAGGTCCTCAGCAAGATGCATCCCTAGAAGGATTTGAAAGGAAATAATGAGGAGTACTAAGCCTTAATTATATGCTTCAAAGGATGAAATTTGTGACATTGCAGAGATCTTGAACAAACTTGAGTCCCCATCACACGAGGCAGCACTATTGACATTTGTCACTAGAACAAGGAACTAGGAACTATTTACACAAGTGGTTCTCCCTCTTGAAGGCACAAATGTAGAAGGTCTTGGTCTTGAGGATTATGATTTGAAGGATGTTAGATTAGGGATTCCTAAATAGGATTTAGCTTGACTAATGATGAACATGGGAGTTAAAGAGGTCTTTAGGCATATGGAGCAAGAAGAAGCCAAACTCTAAACACTTCAAAGGAAGGTTGAGATCCTAAAAGGATATCTAGCTAAAGTAGTTGGTCCTTTGGATCCTAAACACCATGAGAAAACTTTGAATATTGTTCTTAGAGAAGGGGGAGGTGTACAACTTGTTCCATTTTTTAAGACTTGTTAGGAGTGGCAAGAAATACTTGAAGATTAAGGTGTTACAATAATCACAGGGAATTTGAAGTTACTACATGCTAGGCAAGAGAATGTGAATAAGATCATAGCAATTTTGAAGAAGGACTTTAGTATTATGGATGAAGTACGGGCTTGGAGTAAGGACTTGCAAACTCTAACAACCATAAAGGGCCAAAGGTACCATATTTTGATCGATGTATATATAGGACAAGAACTAGATATGATTGATGATTAGATAGAAAATATAGTAGATAGCAATAAGGTAATGAGAATATTACATGAGGAGATCCATCGGCTCAAGGCACAAGCCCGAGAATGAATTTTGGAAGCAGAGATAATGTATAGTGATGCATGCTTGGATATTTTTGAGGATGAGCAATGAGAGAAGTTATTGCTAGTTGAGGTATTAGTAGAGAATTTTAAGACCTTAGAGGAGGCATCAAGTGATGAAGATATCATACAAGCCTTTAGGACATAAGAAGCCTTGTTAGAATTGGATACCAAACTCGAGGATTTTGTTGATACTCGAATCGAGGTAGACAATTAAAGAAAAAATGTCAAAGATAAATATGAGGCTTTAGATCTTCTAGATGTGGCTAAGATTACTGAGATAGTAGAGAAATTCAAGGAAAAACATCCAAAGATAGCTTTGGGATGAAGAAGAACAAAACCCAAATGCCAAAATTTCAATTTTGACACTCAGTAAACTTTTGAGATTTTGACCCTGTCAAGGTTTGGAGCTCTATAGGTGTACAGGTCCGTAGGTAGGCAGGTCCATAGCTCCACAATTTAGAGGTGCACTGATATTTAACTGCTTATTCTAAAAATAGTGCTTTCCATGCAATGGGAACGTATTCTGACGGTAGTTTAACTTCAACACATGCCTAGTAAAGGACCAAATTTTATTTTTAGCAGCTCCAGACACTCCTACTTCGACTGAAGGCTTCCTCCTATTTATTCACTCATATTTTCTTTGTTTTTCATATGTAAAGGGCTCATGCATCTAATTAATGAATAAAATATGGATGGAGTCCCTCTAAGCACTAGATTAATTGTTAGATTGTATATATTTAGTATGTTTTATTATTTAAAAGCATTTTATTGCATAAAGAATATCTCTCTCTCAACACAAATTGAGGAGATGATTTCTTGTAAATACCCCATTGTAATATGTAACAAAGGCTGCTATTATTATGCAATAAAATTATGCTTTTGGTGCTCACATTTGGAGTGTAGTGATTCTTGCCTGAATTTGTCATTGTTTTGTGAATTTTGTTCATGAGATTGTGATTGAGCCAAAGGTTTATTGCCTTGTTTCTATTTGTGTGATCTTTTATTTCTAGTGTTTTTTATAGATTAAAATTTTTTGCCAACATATCGAGCTTGAGAAGAAATCACCAAATTGTGCCTACATAACTCTTTATCTTGCATGAGCACGCTTTTTGTGGCCTTGCAATTTGATGAAGAGTGAGACATCATTCAATTATTGAAATTTTTAATCAATGATTGCATTAGTGGATTCTAGGAAGAATTACTCCTATTTTCATTGGTTTCCTAATGATTTCTTTGAAATTTTAACTCATAGCATATTATTTTCTATAGCTTATGTTCGTTAAGATTTCAATTTCATGTTATTTTCTTTCAATTTCATTATTTTCTTTGCTAACCCCTTGATAGAATAGGAACTCATCTTAGTTCCATTATTAGATTGCATTCATTAAAAAATAGAAAATATAAAACATTGTTCTTTTGTGTGTTATTTTGAGATAACAAACAAATTTTTACTTCATTCTGAGATCAAAATAGAACCGACAAAGGCCTCCTCGTGAACAATCACATTTATATTCAAGTAAGTAGATTTTAGTATGCTGCAAGACAAATACTAAACCTTGGAGTTGATCCCAAAAGATTAGCTTTTCAAGAGAGGAATTTCAAAATGGATTCCTTCCATTAACCTTGTGCATAATGACCACCGAATAGAAGTGGTGCTAGAAGGAGGGCTTGAACTTCCAAAAAGGAGGAAAATTTGCCAAAATTTTAGAATTTTTCACTTCTGCAAAAATCTGTGCTTCACACAAGTTCAAGTTTTTTTTTGAGTTCTTAAGAAATTTAGGTCCACAATTCTACAACTTTGTAGGTACATAGGTCCATAGATCCACAACTTTGTAGGTGCACAAAACTTTGTGGTGCACAAAATTCAAAGAGGTGAGAAAGTGTACTTCTGTAGAGGTGTACTTTTTCCAAAATTGATGCAAGCTAGAGGATATTGATCCAAAATCCCCATTTCAATGAGCATTAAGGTCTATGCCAAGTGCACATTAGTTTCTCAAGCTTACCCACTTTTGTAAACCATACAGTGATAGAGGAATACCTGGAATTCAACCACTTCCATTTGAACTTTCATCATCTTCTTCAACTCCACCTCCACTCCAACCACCTAGTGGACCACCACATATTCCAATAGCTACTCCTCAACAACCATCATTAGGTCCACCAAACCCTCCAATGGCCTTTTTTACAAATGTTGTAGACTCACCAATAAACTTTAGAGGTGCACTCCATGACCTCCCTAAGAATCTCGAGAAGTTGTTCCCTAGATTCATCTATGGTGAAACACAAACTATTGAAGATCATGTCAAGATATTCAAGGAAATTTGCAGCCACAAGAAAGTTTCTAATGAGGATGTGGTTCTTCATTTATTCCCCTACTCTTTGGGGGAAATTGCCTTCAATTAGTATGTCAATTTGCCACCTGGATGCATTGGAGATTGGGATACATTCAAAAAATTGTTCTCAAAACAATTCAAAACATTCATCAACCTAGTTGTGATACATCAACAATTCATATCAATCAATAGGGACCCAGCTAAGATAGTTTCTCACTTCAACCATCACTTTCATATAGCATATCACAAGCTAGAGATTTCATACACTATATGAGTTGAAGCTACCATTCAAATTTATCTCAATGCTATGGACCATCTTACTACAATTTTTCTGAGAAGACTTCCTGCAGCAAATATTGACACATTGGATAAACTCTTCACATAGGAAATTACCTTTACTAAGCAAGCTAATCCTAATGGAGGACGAATGATGCTTCCAATGCAAGTAGTCATTACAATACCAACATACCCCATGGGAGCACCCATGGTGCCTAGCCAGTTCATACCTATGAATCCAATTCCATTACAATAAGCACCTACTCCACAAAATCATGCAATAACATATCCAAGTTATGAGCCTTTAAAAATAGCTTTCTTTGAATAGAAGGCCATAGTTCCCATGGAAATAGACAATAACCTTGTTTCAAAAAATTTTCAAATGAAGAAGACTATGTCACAAATGAACAATGAATTGGCACATCTTAGATTGTCACAAGGACAAAATAACAACTTCCAAAGAAACAATATTGGCCCCTACAACAACAATTTTGGTCAGAATTACAATAGGAACTTCAATAGGAATAGTAATAATGATAATGTAGAAAACAACAATAGAGGGAGCAACTTCAATCCTCTTGATCACAAAAATGGCTTCCAAAGGTAGAACTAATAATGGAACACCCATATAAATAATAGAAACATTCCTAATAACAACAACAACAATGTTCAATATGCTAATATCAATCAGTATGATGATAGCCAAAAGGCACTTAACAATGATGGTTTGTACTATAATGGCAATAAAGAGATGAATCAAAATTCATAGGTAAATGACAATCCTCCTCCTGTATAATTTAATGATATTCTACTGGAATCCTATGATGCTAGATAGAATACACAAGTAAAACAAATAGCAAGTGAGTAATTCTCATTCCCATTTAGCCAAGAACTAGAGCTTCAACATGATGAGATGTTTTCCTTTTGCAATGATAATTGGAATACATGCAATCTCAAAAATAGAAAGGACCCCTTGATGGATAGAATTCCTCTAGCCTTGCAACCAACTCCAACTGATCCAAGAGCAAGTAACAATCCACCACCAGTAAGACCAGTGTATAGAGGACAACAGAATCAAAATCAAGTGAATGAACCAACAATATTGAAGAATCCTTCTTGGTCCACTAAAAAGTATAATGTTGTAGAGAACTTGAAAAGGACTAAGGCCAATATGTCCATGTTTGACATGTTATAGAATTTTCCACAATAACAAGAAGCTCTTATGAAGACATTGGATCATATAAAGGTTTCCCACAATATGAATATTGTTCCTCAAAAGATAGTATCTCAACAAGTGAATGTTGTAGAAGCAATGCCCACTATGTTCAAAGACAAAGTTGAGGTACCCCCATTTTTTCTTAGCATCAAGATATATGGGAAGAATCTTCACAATTGCCTCATTGATTTAGGAGCTTCATGTAACATAATGCCATTATCAATAGCTCAAAGGCTAGGAATTAGTTCTCAACCCTCTAACCAAGTGGTGATATAGTTGGATAAAACAGAGGTAAAAGTCATTGGTGTATTGAAAGATGTGTAGATATAGTTAACAGTTGACCCTCAAATTCAAGATGTTATTGAAATACATGTGGTTGATATCATAGAAACATATGGGTTACTTCTAAGTAGAGAATGGATGAAATGTCTAAGAGGATGGTTTTCTACAGACTTCACTCAATTGTGGTTGCCATGGAAAGGATTGAACAATCAAATCAAGATAGATGTTAAGCCCAAATTAAAAATGATGATTACAGATTACAATGCCCTAAATGAGATAGCATTATTATAATTGAATTTGGGTTCATACAAAGAAATGGTATTGCATATGGTTCCAACCAATACATCTCAAGATCAAAATGAAGAATCTAAGATATCAGTACCCAAAAGTGAAATCATGACACAGTTCATAGATAGTATGGCACACTAATTTACAATTTTTAGGAGAGGAAGCTGATCCTAGCATCCTCCTCCTTCTAAAATTTATTCAGTTGCATAAAGTTAGTCATTTAGAATTCCAATGTTCATCATGTCAAGAAGTAGTAGTGAAGGTATTGACACACATAATGGAAAACAAGGATAAAAGAACATCAACAATTGAATTCACAAAAAGCCAAAATCTAGTAAACTCATCCAACCTTGTTGAAAACATCAAAGAAGAAAGTGAAGATCTAAATGTGTCATATAGTGATACCTCTTCAGATGGGGGAGGTTTGTCTTCTCATCCTTTAAGGATGATTAAAATTCAGAGAAGAAGATGATATGTGAAAGGTAAAGGATGGACTTCAGTAGTCATTCATCCTGAACCTAAGGTTGAGGAAATCAAAGAACTGATAGGGGAAATTCAAGACAAACAAGAGAAACATACACTTCCTCTATCCATCGATTACAAAGGGGAATCATCAAGTCCTACACAAGAAAATTTATAATGGATTCCTAAGAAATAGTCATTCAAGGCTTAAGTGAAAGAGAAGTTAATGATGAATAAGCATAAAGTCAAAAAACCCAAGGAAAATGCAATTTGGACACTCTACTTCAATGGTTCCAGGTGCAAGATGGGAGCTAGTGTAGGTATCAAATTGGTCAAACCAAAAGGTAGGTCTTTCTATTCGACATATTGATTACAGTTTAGATGTATTAACAATGTTGTAGAATATGAGGCATTAATTTGAGGACTTCTCTTTGCACTAGAGAAAGAAATCACAACTCTCATAATAAAATGAGACTCTCAATTGGTTATATGAAAAGTAAAATTCATATACTCTTGCAATGATAAAAGATTACTTGCTTACAAAAAAGGCTATGGGATATATTAGATGACTTTGAAGCTTTAAACATCAAATCCATTCCAAGGAGAAAGAACATGGTAGTAGATTCTCTTGCCATTTCAGCAAGTGTTTTACATCTAGTTGAAAGAACCAAGTTGAAAAGATTTTTAGTAGAATTGGTTTTTGTTCCATCCATCCCTGACAATATCATAAACATTCAGGTCTTTTAGGATGATCAACATATACTTAAGTTTATCATGTGCAGTCACCATTTTGAGGGACAAGAGATTGATGATACACTAGATGACAAACTTGAAGATGATGAGCTTGAGGATAAAGATGGGATTCTTAATCTAAAAACCAAGACTGTTCTAAAAGGAATGATTGAACTAGAACACATATTTGATCATGATGAATCGGCACTTGACAAAAGGGTAACCCAAGGAAAAGGAATCGAAGAATATGACTCATACAATTTGGGAACTGATGAAGAACCAAGAATAGTATAGATAGGAAAAACATGTAATCAATAAGAAAGAGAAGATATGCTCAAATTACTCATGGAGTATAAGGATGTCATTGCTTGGAGCTATGAAGAACTGAAAACATATGATCCAAAGATTATCACACATGACATCGCATTGAAACTAGATGACAAACCATTTCAATAGAGATAAAGACCATTAAATCCTATCATTGAACCACTGATCATGAAAGAATTAAAGATGCTACTAGATGCTAAGATCATATTTCCTATTCACCATTCCACATGGTGGCAAATTTGGTTCCTGTGTGGAAGAAGACTAGAGAGATTCACCTTTGTGTTGACTTTCATAACTTAAATCTAGCATCTCAAAAGGACAATTATCCTCTACCCTCACTTGATGAGGTTCTACAAATTGTAAATGATTCAAAAATGATGTCTTTTCTAGATAAATATTTAAGATATAATTAGGTAATGGTTGATGAAGAAGATAGGCTAAAAATTTCCTTGACAACAAAGTGGAGAACTTTTTCCTACAAAAGAATGCCCTTTGGACTGATTAATGTGGGAGCTAAATTTCAATGAACAATGGATGAGGCTTTCAAAGGATTGATTAACAAATGTATAGTCATCTATATGGATGACTTGACTATCTTTTTAAAAGATTGAAGTACCCACATTGCTGATCTAAGATAGGTATTCAATAGATGTCATAAATATGGCATATCTCTCAATCCCAAGAAATGCTTGTTCCATGTTACTAAAGGAAAGCTCCTTGGACATGTCATTTTTGAAGCCAGAATCTCCATTAATCCTGATAGAGTTGAAGCCATTCTGAAGTTGGCACCTTTGCACACTCAAAAGGAATTAAAATATTTCTTTGGAAAGATAAATTTTGTTTGATTTTTCATAAGTGGATTTGCAGAGATAGTTCGGCCCCTTAATGATTTACTCAAAAAGGGGGCTAAGATGGAATGGGTTCTAGAGATAAAGAAATCATTTGAAGATATCAAGGTGGCCATTTCCATAGCCTTGGTCTTGGTGACTCCTGATTATGAGTTACCTTTTAAGATCTATTCCTTTTCTTCTGAACACTCTTCTATAGGGATCCTGAGATAGAAGAAGGAAAAGGAGGATGAAAGACCAATTTCTTTTATGAGTTTCCCTTTGAAGAATGTAGAGTTGAATTATTCAAACCTTGATAAACAATCCTTTGCATTAATCAAGGTAGTAAATAAATTCCTTCGTTACATACTAAGGAGCAAGATGTACACAATTGTACCCAATCCAGTAGTAAAGATGCCTTTTATGCAGAATGAACTCATTGAAAGAAGAGGAAAGTGGATGGCTATACTTCAAGAATTCAATCTTGAAATTCAATCTATGAGATTAGTCAGAGGTTAGGGGTTATCAAAGATGATAGTTGATAACCAGGATGGAAATGAAAAGGAATTCAAGTTTGATGATGAAAAAAATGAAGATGGTCAGAAAAAGATGGTTGTATCACAAGTTGACATTAATTAGGGAGTGGTGACAGATGTTTGGTATCAAGACATTGTTTACTATCTCCTACAAGACTAGTGTCCTAGTTGGATGAATAGTTCAAAATGTAGGGGACAAAAAATGAAGTGTGAATATTATATACTATATGACAATAAGTTGTACAAGAGAAACTATGAAGGGATTTATCTAAAGTGTTTAGGCCATGAGGAAGAAAAGGAAGTCTTGGAACACTTCCATGATAAGTATGGTATAGGACATGGTTCAGCAAAAGCAATAGCTCACATGATTTTAAGATAGGGCTATTTTTGGCCCTCGATATTCAAGGATACCTATGAGCATGTACACTCTTGCCATATCTGTCAAACCAGTGCCAAAAAAGAAAGGAATCTGGCAATGCCCTTATAGCCTATGTATGAGATATGCCCCTTTACAAAGTAGGGGTTAGATTTCATTAGTCTGGTGAACCCACCATCATCAATTGGACATGCATTTATTCTCACAGCTATGGAATACTGCACACAATGGATAGAATTAGAAACATTTTAATATTGCACTGCTAAGGTGGTGATAGAATTTTTGGAAGAACATATTATTACCTAGTTTGGAATGCCATTCACCCTTGTGTGTGATAATGGGTCTACCTTCACATTTGCATTTTTGACCCAATGAGCATTTGAAAATAAAGTCATTATCAAGTTCTCTTCAAATTATTTCCCACAAGGAAATAAGGTAGCAGAATCTACAAACAAGAACTTGATCATACTGATAAGATGATTGTTGAAGGAGAATCCTAGGAATTGGCATACACAACTCAAATATGCCTTATGAATAGATCAAGTGATTCAAAATGCTTTGGGAACTTCTCCCTACTTGCTTGTTTTTAGACAAGAGCCAATATTTCCTCTCAACCTCAAAATTCTTATTTTGAAGTTCATGAGTGGGTATGCAAAAGATGCTAACAAAGTACAAATTAGATTGATGAATCTTTTAGAGATGGACAAGAAATGAACAGTTGCATTGGAACACATGGCTAAACATCAAGCTATTGTTAAAAGATGGTTCAAAAAGAGATCCATGATTAAATCATTTAGGATTTTTGACCTTGTCCTACTCTGGGAAAAGGTGAAAGAAAATTCAGGAAGCCATACTAAGTTTCAACGCTTGTCAATAGGCCCTTATTAGATTGCAAAAATTCTTAGAGAAAACACTTTTAGGCTCAGTTCCTTAAAGGGGGAATTTCTCCCCTTGCCCATAAATGGGTAGTTTCTAAAGCATTATTTTGAAGCCTAAAAGATACAAAACACAAAAAAATAAGTTAGATTTTATTTCTATATTTAGCTTAGATTTTTATTCCTGTAAGTGTGTTTATTTTTGCAGCTGTGTTTTCTTTCATGTTGCAAGTTTTCTTTCAATCGTGTGTTTCCTTTCAAAGTTGTGTTAGTCCTGGGGGGTAAGGTGTACTTGAGATTTTCTCTCAAGATTCTACTAAGCACTCTTTGGTTTTGATTTTAGGAAGAGATTTTTCTTTTTTAAAACATTTGAATGATGGTGTGTCTTATACCAACCAAGAAACCAACATTTCTTGTGGAAATAGGGGACTTTCAGTCTAGAAATCAAAATCCAAGACCAACATGTTCTTAACACTTGTAAATTTAAAGTTGATTGTTTTAGGTGCTATTGAATTAAAATCAAAGATGATGAGGGACGATCCAAACTTCAATTGGTTCAAATAGAAAGGGTCTCCTCAGAAGGTTGCCAAGATCATTGTTTGGCATGAGAGTTTCTAAAAAGTTCTAAAAGAGGAACACAAGGGATGTTCACAAGAGATCAAATCCAAGAAATGACATCAATGTCCTGACTACAGAGTCTAAGCATAGTCAGGATATAGAAAAAGAAAAAAAAGAAAATGAAAGAAAATACGGTGTTAAGACTAAAGGATTCTAAAGATCTAAAATGACAAAAGATACATTTTCAAAACAAAGTATCTTGTATTGAAAATATTGCTTCATCAAAAGTAACATTCTGAACCACATGGAGAAATTATTCAAATTTGAAAGCTGAAAGAACATGGCATACCACCAAGAGCCCTTGAACTGATTCTCTCATCTGGTCAACCAAGTGATTGATCAATAGCCTTCATGGAAATTCTAAATGAATGAGCCAGGAGGAGTGGAAGATTCTTTTGAGTTTTCAAAGAGCTTTGATAGATTGCATCCTGAGATATCAAAGGGAATGAATACACAAGTCACACACTGAGCTTGAAGGTTTTGAATTCTAAGATTTTGATTGTAAAGTCGTCTGAAAGATGCTCGAGATGTTCAAAGTTTGGTTGATGTTTGACACATATTGAAAGAATGTTTGCTGATGAAAAAATGCCTTGGTCATTTCTTCCTTTTTTTTGGGCTATTTTTTGTGGTCTCACAAAACACACCCCACTCCTCACTAGGAATGGGGACCTCCCTACTTTTTTTTCCAACTCTTGAACTCACAGTTCAAGAGTCGAGAGAAAAGGTATTCGAGTTGTTTAATTTTTATTTTTTTTAAATGCAAAAAAATGAAAAATTAGAAAAACCCAAAAAATAATGAAAAATTAGAAAAATACAAAAAAAATGAAACTTGAAAAAACCAAAAAATCAAAAATTTGAAAAGGATGAAAATTCATAAAATTGAAAAACTATAAAAATTGGAAAACAAAAAAACAAAAAAATAGTAACTTTCATGCACGCAAGTGCACGCTAAGCACCCCACCTAGCACTAGGGTTATAAAACCCCACACCCATCTTCAAACACTTAAACTTTTTTTCATTTTTGTTAGAGAAACCACATGAACAAGGTGAGCCCCTTCACTCTCACCTGCACATGACAACACTCCATTCACACCCATGCGCAACAACACTCCACCCCTACCTAAGCAGTGCATACACATTGTAGTGCAAACATGGCACCCTAGCACACTACACTTGTGGTTGCATCCCACTACACGGACTCCATAGGCACACACCCATTTTACCCTAACCTAGGCACCATGAGAAAACTCACACTGCTACCTTGTAAGTGTAGTGCATAGCCTGCCTAGTGAGCAAGGCTTGTGCCAAGTACAGCCTACAAGCCCCACATACACAATTATGCCAAGCAACAAGGTGGCAATTCCATTAGTGATGCGCACCCCATTGGCACCTCATGCCCTTTCGCCCTTATGTGCACACTCCCATTAAACTCTAACCATCACTAGCTGTGGGCGCACACCATGTTTCATGCTCTACGCCTTACACCCTTCACAATTTTTTTTTAAATGATTTAAATTTGATATATATATCATCCTAAAAGGTAGGTTGAGATCCTAAAAGGATATCTAGATGAAGCAGTTGGTCCTCTAGATCCTGAATAGCCTGAGCATACTTTGAATACTATTCTTAGAGAAGGGGGAGGTGTACAACTTGATCCATTTTTTAAGGCTTTTTAGGAGTGGTAAGAAAGCCTTGAACATAAAGGTGTTACAATAATCATAGGGAATTTGAAGTTACTGCATGCTATGCAAGAGAACGTGAATAAGATCATAGCAATTTTGAAGCAGGACTTTAGTATTATGGATGAAGTATAGACCTAGAGAAAGGACTTGTAGACTCTAATAGCCATAAATGGCCAAAGGTACCACATTTTGATCAATGTATATATAATATATGAACTAGATATGATTGATGATTGGATAGAAAAGATAGCAGATAGCAATAAGGTAATGGGAACATTACATGATGAGATCCATCAGCTCAAGGACCAAGCCTAAGAGCAAATTTTGGAAGCAAAGAAATTGTATAGTGATGCATGCTTGGATATTTTCAAGGATGAGGAATGAGAGAAGCTATTGCTAGTTGAGGTAGTAGTAGAGAATTTTAAGAAGACATTAGAGGAGGCATCAAGTGATGAAGATATTAGACAAGCCTTCAGGATAGAAGAAGCCTTGTTAGAATTGGATACCAAACTTGAGGATTTTTCTGATACCCAAATTGAGGTAGACAATTACAAATGGAAGGTCAAAGATAAATATGAGGCTTTAAATCTTTTTGATGCAACTAAGATTACTAATATGATAGAGAAATTCAAGGGCAAACATCCAAACGTAGCTTTGGGATGAAGAAGAACAAAACCTAGATGCTAGAATTTTAATTTTGACACTTAGTAAAATTTTGAGATTTTGACCCTATAGAGGTCTATAGCTCCATAGCTCTATAGCTGTCCAAAGCTCCATAATTCAAAGGTGCACTGATAGTTTACTACTTTTTCTAAAAGTAGAGCTTTCCATGCAATAGGAATGTATTCTGACGGTAGTTTAACTTCAACACATGCCTAGTAATCAACTTTAATGGGAAGTGAGAGTAGTGGGAGTAGAGGGAGTTGGAGCTTTCAAATTTTGAATTCCTACAAGGATGGGATCTCCTCAGATGGCTAGTTTTGGGTCCCTGGTCTAGAATACAAACAACAAGGTGGAGGTAGACTGGTAGATTTTGGCATAGGGGATTAGTCAAAAAGTGTGGAGGGGGGCCTAGCTATCCATCCCAAGGAAGCGGGTAAGATTCCTTTGGTTCCCACTTCAAACAAGCTAGGAACTACAAAATGGTCTTCATTATTTGGGGTAAAACCTTTAGGTAAGTCCTCTTTCCTGCCTATTAAAACTATCTAGGATTCTATGAAAGGTTTTTGTGCTATTGCTATTCCAGATGAGATAGTGGATCACAAAATACGAGCCATGGATTCTACTTTGGTTGGGAGATTTTTGGGACCTAGACCAAACATTGATGACATCAAGTTGTTCATCAAACAAAAATGGGCTCTCAAAGGTCAGGTCTTAGTCATGTCTATGGTGAAAGGCTTCATGTCTTTAGACTTTACATGCTTGGAAGACCTTTCTAGAATTCTATGTGAAGGGCAATGGGCCTTTAGCTGATCTACCCTTGTGCTTCAGAAGTGGTCATCCAGAATGAGCTTGAATGATTCTTTCTTTTTTCAAGCTCCTATGTGGGTTAGACTACTAGAATTACCACTAGAATACTAGAATGAGGACATCTTTGTGGGGATTGTGAGGACCTTTGGGGAACTCCTCTCAATGGATTTGATCTCTGCCTCTAAACATCATCTCAATTATTCTCACATATGCATTGGTTTGAGTGAAGGAAAAAACATGCCTGAGTTCATTGCTCTTCACTCTAAACTAGGGGTGCACAACCAAAAAATCATTTATGAAACTATCCCCTTTGCATGCTTCTTTTTCATGAAGGCTGGTCATAAGGCCTGCCAGTACCCTAGTGTGGCAAAGAAGATGCCACGAAACTAGTCAATGTGACCAAGCCAAGAAGCAATCATCCCACCCTTCCAATAAGGGTAAGATGAAGTTGCTCTAGAGGTGCAAACTTTATGTGGTGCAGGGGAGGAAGGCCATCAGCCAAAAGGATAAAGCCTTGAAGGATATCCCTAAGAAGGACATTCCCAAGGAGCAGGCAAGTGCTACCCACCTTGAGAAGGGTCCTACCTTGGAGATGCCAGTCTCAGCCTCAATGGAGGATCCAAAGATGTAGGCAAGTCCCCACTCCCAAGCCATGGTACCTGTAGAGGAGCAAGATCCACCTTTGGATGCAATAGAGCAGCTTAGTTCCACAGTGGAGAAAGGTCCACTTTTGGAAGCAACAGAGTAGCTTAGTTTGGGGCAGGAAGCCCCGACCCAGATTATTCCAAAAGCAAAGGAGAGCTAGGATAAGATTCTTTCCCAAAAGTTCACTAATGCCCAAACCCCTTTAGGGTTGAAGGGGAGAGAACCTTCTATTCCCAAAGGGTTGGAGGCCAAGCTCCACCTTCTCATTAAAAACACAGATCTAGACCAGATCACCCAGTGGGAAGGTTAGTTAGAAAGTAGTGTGACAGTAAGCCTAGATGACCTGTGCATGGTAAAGAAGAAAAAGAGGAACCAAAAAAAAGTCCTGCCTCCTTTATCTCTAGTGTCTACCAGAAGTAGGGTCAAAGCTGACATTGGGATAACCCCCAAGGGAGTAGGAAGAAAGAGCTCAAATCAGCTTCTACAAGAAGAAACAAAAAGGAACCTGGCAGATGCGAGCTAGAGAACCATCAAGGATTTCTTAGGAAGTAAGAAATGAAAGTCATTTCATGGAATATAAGGGGCCTAAATGGGGCTCATAAATAGGATCTAGTCAGAAATATGATTAGAAACCATATACCCAATTTATTGATGATACAAGAGACTAAGATGAAAAGGGACTTGGTTAAGAGGATATCCTTCAATAAAGCTTTTAGCTATGAAGCCTCAAATTCAAAAGGTTCTTTTGGAGGAGTACTAATCCTCTATAACTCCAGGGCCATCAAGTTATCTACTCTTTTTAGCACTCACAATGCTCTTCCGTGTGAGGTTTCTCTCATCCATAGAAATGATTCTTGGCTTATCCTAAACCTGTATGCCCCCAACACCAAGAAGGAAAGAAATTGTTTCTAGGTCAAGCTCCTCAACATCCTTTCCAATTGCAATGTTAAAAAAGGGATTATCATGGGGGACTTCAACTCGCCTCTCTCTAATGCTGTCAAATGGGGGGGTCTTACCCTGGATCAGGATAGTAATATTAAGAATCTTGCCTTCTTGGATATGGACCTTCAAGGGGGAAGTTTCACTTGGTCTAACAGGAGAGTTGGGGGAGATAGCATTTAGGTTCGCCTTAATAGAGCCCTCATATCTCCTAAATGGCTTCTTTCCCATTCTTGCAGATTATCCCTCCTCCCAAAGGTTGGTTCCAATCACTCCTCAATTTCTCTCTTTGTTTCCCCCCTGTCTAGCAAAAGGGCCTTCCCTTTTCACTCTGAGAAAATGTAGCTTTCCCATCTAGCACTGAAAGGAAAAATATCTTCTTGGTGGAACTTTGAGGTAGATGGTACTGCTATGTACAGAGTTGCTTAGAAATAAAAAAATGTGAAAAGGAACATTAAATCTTGGAAAAAAATTGATTGGCCACATTTTCCAAGAGAAAGATGAGAAAACTGATTAGCTCAATACTATCTAGGAAGAAATCCAGCTCTCTAGATATAACACTCACAATAGGCAGGAGGAAAAGGAAATCCTCTCGAATTTGCATAACATCATATCTAAGGAAGAGCTTTATTGGAAACAAAGATCTAGAGTCAGCTGGTTGAAAGAAGGAGATCGTAACACCATATTTTTTCACCTGACCACCCTTAAGCATCGGGCTAACAATAGGATATCTAATATCAAAAAGGGCTAGGTTCTAGTTTCTAAGGAAGAAGAGATAGCGAAGGAAGTTGTTTGCCACTTCTCCTCTCTCCTCATAGCTGATCCCTCACTCTCTGCATCTGATCAAGAGGATATCTTGGAAGCCATCTCTGCCTTGCTACAAGATCATCACAATTCTTTGTTGAAAGCTATCCCCACCCTAGAGGAAATTCACTAGGCCCTCTTTTCCCTCCTGGGGGATAAAGCTCTAGGCTTGGATGGTTTCCCTAACTTCTTCTTTCAAACTTATTGGAATGTGGTTAAGAACGATGTGGTAAAGGTGGTTCAAGAATTTTTTGAGGCTAGGAATATGCTCAAAGAACGTAATGGTACTTTTCTAGTCCTCATCCCCAAGATTCTAGGAGCTGACTCTTTGGAAAAATTTAGGCCCATTAGCCTCTACAACTCATTCTACAAGATCATTTCCAAGGTTCTCACTTCAAGACTCCTCAACATTCTTCCCCTGATCATCTCACCCCAACAAACTAGCTTTGTCCCAAGTAGGCAGATCCTTGATTCCATCATATTGGTTCACAAAGTCATCCACTCTCTTGAGGTAGGCAATAAAGAAGGTTTCCTTCTCAAATTGGACTTGTCTAAAGCTTATGATAGGGTCGACTAGAAGTTCCTCTTTTCTATCCTTCGGGTCTTTGGTCTCGATGCTCAGGTATGCAAGCTCATCTCTCAGCTCGTGCCCTCTCCCTCTTTGTCTATTTTGGTTAATGGTCTCCCCACTCATTTCTTCTCCCCCTCAAGGGGTTTAAGGTAGGGTGACCCCATATCTCTTGTCCTTTTTGTCATCTTGCCAGAATGCCTGGGTAGAATCATCTAGATGCAAATTCGAGACAGGAGTTTGAAAGGTCTAAGGCCTTCTTCGGGACCCTCCACTTTCACCCACCAACAATTTGTGGATGATACTATCTTGGGGGGTGAAGCCTCTATCCAAGAGGCCAAGACTTTCAAAAGCATTTTGAACTCCTACACCAAGGGCTCAGGACAGGCTATCAATTTGGATAAGAGTTTAGTTTTCTTCCTCAATACCCCTTTGGAGAGGTAGAGGAAAATTTATTGCATCCTAGGATGTGGCATCGGGTCCTTGCCAGTGACTTATCTTGGGCTACCTCTTGGAATGAAACTTTTGGATTCCTTTTGGATCAGAATTATAGACAATTTCAACAGAAAACTTGTAGGTTGGAAAGGGGCCACCCTTAGTCAAGCTGGAAAATGCTCTCTGGTTAACTCTATTCTCCAGAACCTCCCTACCCATGCCCTCAGTCTTTTTAGGATTTTGATTAAATTTTTAGAAAGAATGGAGAGGATTTAGAGGGATTTTATCTAGACAAGGACTTATGACCACAAGAGATACCACCTGGTTGCATGGGACCTAGTATACCAGCCCAAAAGCCAGGGTGGTCTTGGTATTAGAAAAATTTCTCACCTCAATCAATCCCTTTTAGCTAAACATCCTTGGCACATATTCCAAAGCATAGGTGTTTGGAGGGATATTCTGGCTTAGAAATATCTGGTTAGACTATCTCTTAACTCCATATTTCAGGGGTTGAGCTGTTGATAGGATCCCATATTTGGAATGGGATCTTGAAGGCCCTCCCCCTTGCTAAATCTAGAGCTAAATGGAAAGTTGGAATGGGAAAAAAAATCCTTTTTTGGTAGGATAGCTAGCTGTGTTAGGAACCCCTCATTAATCACCCCATATTTGGTAGGTGGGCTGATCTGTGTATTGGAAAATACGATTTGATGCTAAGGAACTATAGAAATGGTAATGAATGGCACAATTTGGCTGAACTTTCATAGGACCTCAAGCCTTTAATGTCCTCTCTAAATGCCATCTTCATCAATCAGAATGATGACTTTTTAGTTTGGGGAGATTCTTCAGAGGGCCTTTACTCTGTGGCCACCAACTATCTATCCCTTATGAGTAAAGAGGAGAAACCTATCTGGGCCAAAGCCTGGATCCCTGGGTTTATGCCTAAGATAAACATTTCCTTCTAGCTCCTCCTTCAAGATAAAATCTTTATCCAGGATAATTTAGCCAAGAGAGGCCAAATCTCACCTAATAGATGCTACCTCTGTAAGCAAGATCTAGAAATGGTTAATCATCTATTCATCCACTGCCCCTTCTCCTCCACGGTGTGGAGCCATCTGACTACTAACCTGGACTTCAACTAGTGCCCTCTAGCTTGCATTTAGGATTTCTTTAGTCAGTGGAGAAGCCACCACCAAGGTTTGAATTCTCAGTTATTCAGCTCTTGGATACTCCCACACTTCTAGTGGGGAATCTGGAAGGAGCACAACAACAGGATATTCAGAGATAGAGAAGCTCCTGAGGTTATTATAGCTGAGAAAACTAAAAACCTTATGATAGAGAACTATGCCATAACCAGAGAAGGAGACATAAAGGTTAGAAGGAATAGTAATGCAAAGAAAGAAGACAAGATCAAAAGAAGATAAGAGGCTATTTGGTCTTTTCCCCCTGAGAACTGGCATAAAGCCAATTTTGATGGGGTGGCCAAGGGGAATCTAGGTCCAGTTGGATGCGGAGGTATCATAAGAAATAGTTCAGGAGGTGGCATTGCTACTATCTCTTCCCCTATTAGCCACCAAACCAATCATCTAACTAAAGCCAGTGCTGCTAGGTTCACTATTAAGTTGGCCCTAGCCTTAGGGATTGAGCAGCTGTGACTTGAAGGTGACTCCTTAAATATAATAAATTGCATTTTAGGAGTTACAAAACCCTCCTGGACCATCAAAAGCATTATTAAGGACCTAAAATCAGACTTAAGAAAATTTAAAAACTACCATGTCAGCCACATTTATCGTGAAGCAAACACAATCGCTGACTGGTTCACCAACAAAGCGATTGCTAAGAACTTGGTGATGATGTGGGGAAGCAACAATGACTTTTTGGTAGTGGCGATTGAGCTAATCCGAAAGGAGAAAATCCATGGCACCAACATAACATCCTTTTAATGATGATAGGATTTGTAAAATCATACTTCAAAAAAGAAATTATTTGGAGTTATGTGGAACCCCCTCTACTCCATAATCACGTGTACAAAAGAAACAAGCTGAAGGAAGCCATAAATAAACCCATAAACATGTGCAAAATTATTTATTCTCTTAGTTCCTTTTTCTACTCTGAACTTGACAATACTGCTAGTGGTTTAGGGTTAGTTTAGCTGAAAACTGCAATGGTGGGTGAAAGGATCAGAAGAGAGCCATGGGGCAAAGCAGAGAGATGGAAAGAGAAGAGGAAGGTCTAGAGAAAGCTCTAGAAGGGAGGTATAACCAAATTCATAGAGAAGCTTCATGGATCTGATGCAGAGGTTACTAAAGCTATGGTTGATTCCTGGCAAAATGGCAGGGTCAAAATTGATGGTGTTTCCTACCAAATCACTATGGGTCTTATTACGGAGGTTACTAGCTTTTCTCAGAATGGCTTTAACTTCTACAGGGACAAGAAGATGTCTACTAATGTTGTCAATGACTTTGTCAAGGATGATAAGGAGAAAAGAAAATTGGTCAAGATTGACACCTACTATGACATTGATTCCATCAAAAAATTTTGGAGGTATATTCTCAAGATTATCATTGAATATGTCACTCTTGACCCCAAGTTTGATACAATTAGGACTCATCATTTTGTTCTGTTAAATCATTTTAGACATAACGTGAAAATTTCTTTTCTTTTTTACATTTTCACCTCCCTGTCAAAAATCATGCCCTCCATGAGGGTCTCTTGCTTCTGATTTATGAGTTCTTGAAAACACAAACTAGAGGGAAAACCATTGGGGATTTGGTAGTGCCTCGGAGGACACTGCCAGTTTTGATTCTGGGGATGAGCTTGTAGTGAAATCAGAGAAAATTGACACCCTGAGAAAAGCTATCCCTATTACCCATGATCCCCACATCCCTCGCAGGAAGAGCCCCAGATGTCTTCCCCCTATCCCCCCCTCTCCTCATCTTAAGGAGGTAAAAGAGGCTAGTGATGATGATGTGGAGTCTGATACAGAGTCTAAGGAGGAGGACTCAGAGACAAGGAAGAAAAGTGAGATGGAAGAAGATAAGGGGATATAAAATGACAAGGGAGTGGTGACCCCTATGGACCACAAGGTTAACCCCAAGAAAATAAAAGTGAACCAAGCCCTACCCCAAGATCATCCCAGTGACCCTGTTGATGTGCCCCCCAACCTCACCCTGCCTAATTTTCCTCAGGAGGTTCCCATTTCACCCTTAGAGGAGATGATTGAAATCATGGTTGAAAAAGGGGGGGAGGTAATCAGAAAGAATAAGAGGAGGGCATGGAGGAACTTCTATGGGGACAAGTTTAGTTTGGGTATTGTTAGAGAACTTGCTAAAATCTAGGTGTTGGAGGACCTTGACAAAAGTACCCACTATGACGAGCTCATTGACCTGGCTCTTTTGGTTATCTCTGATAATGTGCAAGAAACTAGCTTCAACTTCTTGAATAATGCAAAGAACAGCCTGATTGACAACTTTCATTCCATCAAGTGGCTTTTTCAAGAAATTGAGGCTCTGAAGGACAGGAGCAACCAACCCAACAACCAAGATTTTGACAAGGACCACAAAGCCAGAGGAAGCAAGGACCAAATGGGTAGCTAGGATAAAGACAGAGGCCAGGTCTCCAGAGACCATCAGGATGATAGACTCTCCTAGCTTGAGCAGAAGGTCCAAAGGCTAGATTCTGTCCACTAGATAATCACCAAATAGATAGTGGACACCCTTCACACCTTGAATGAGAATATTGTCAATCTGGGGGACTATCTGAATACAAATGGCCTTGAAAGGGATGCAAAGTAGAACACAGAGCAAGGATTCAATTGGGATGAATTTCAGAAAGAGGCCAGTGACCAGGTGAATCAAGGGAATCAGATGAACACTCCTACCAGGATTCAGGAGGGTGCAGCCAATTAGAAGTACAATGATGCTGCAGAAACCCTACAAGCCATGGACATGGATAGCCACTAGCCTATTTGCCTAGCTTTTCTTTTCTGTCTCTGGCCTTTGTACTTTGGCTTCAGGCCTTCTTTTGTCTTTGGCCTTTTGTGGCAGTTTTTTGTTTGTTTAGTCTATTTCATCTCGCTCTTTTTGCTATAAAACTTTGGGTTTTAGGATCCCTATAAAACCTATTTTACCTAATAAAAAACACATGCCTAGTAAAGAACCAGCTTCTATTTTTGGCACCTCCAACCCGCTTTGACTGAAGGCTTCATCCTATTTCTTCTCTCATATTTTCTTTTTTTTTTGACATGTAAAGGGCTCATGCATCCAATTAATGAATAAAATATGGATGGAGTCCCTTTAAGTACTAGATTAATTGTTAGATTGTATATATTTAGTTTGTTTTATTATTTAAGAGCATTTTATTGCATGAAGAATATCTCTCACTCTCAACACAAATTGAGATGATTTCTTATAAATACCCCATTGTAATATGTAACAAAGGCCACTATTATTATGCAATAAAATTATGCTTTTGGTGCTCACATTTGGAGTATAGCGATTCTTGCTTGAATGTGTCATTGTTTTGTTAATTTTGTTCATGAGATTGTGATTGAGCCAAAGGTTTATTGTGTTGTTTCTAGTTGTGCAATCTTTTAGTTCTAGTCTTTGTTATAGATTTACAAATTTTGCTGATGTATCGAGCTCAAGAAGAAATCACCAAATTGTGCCTGCATAACTCTTTGTCTCACATGAGTGCACTTTATGTGGCCTTGCAATTTGATGAAGAGTGAAACATTATTCGGTTATTCAAATTTCCCATCAATGATTGCATCACTTGATTCTAGGAAGCTCTACTCCTATTTTCATTGGTTTCTTATTGATTTCTTCAAAAGTTTAACTCACATTGTGTTGTTTTCTATATCTTATGTTCATTAGGATTTCAATTTCACATTATTTTCTTTCAATTTCATGTTATTCGCTTTCAATTTCATTATTTTCTTTGCTAACCCCTTTATAGAAGAGGAACTCATCTTAGTTGCATTGTTAGATTGCATTCATTGAAAAGTAGAAAATACAAAACATTGTTCTTTTGTGTGTTATTTTGAGATAGCAAACAAATTTTTACTTCATTCCAAGATCAAAATAGAACCAGCAAATGCCTCCTCATGAACAATCACATTTATCTTCAACTGAGTAGATTTTAGTATATCACAAGACAGATACTGAACCTAATAGAAATTGGTTTAGTAAATATGAAAAGTTGATGGTGGTAAGGTGTATTATGGTCATAACTTGATTCTTGATATTGTTGGTTGTGGAAGTATTCGTATAAAAAAATTTGATGGTGTCTTTCATATCCTAGGATTAGTGAGAAATTTTATATCTCTTACTAAACTAATAGATGTGGGTGTTCGTGTACAATTTTTTGAAGCAGGTGTGAAAATGGTGAGAGGTGCTATGGTAATAGCAAGAGGAAGTAGTTTGGGTACATTGTACCACTTGATGCATGCATGGTTGAGTACAATAGTACTTCGAATAAGATTTTGAAGAGGACTACTTTGTTGGAGAAGGAGAGGGTTTCTCTTTTAATAGATGGTCATGGTTTTTGGGTACCCAAGGGTGCTTTATCTACTGAATCAAATGTACCTATAGAGAAGACTATGTTATGGCACCAGAGACTCGACCACATAGGTGAGAAAGGTCTATGAACCTTAAAGAATAAAAACCTTTTTGATGGGTTGAATGAATACAATCTTGATTTTTATTTTTGTGAGCATTGTACCTATGGTAAATAAAATTGTATTCAATTTTACTCAAGTTCTCATAAGTCTTCATGTATTTTGGATCTAATCCATTCAAATGTATTTGGTGTAGTTGATGTTCCTTCTATTTGTAGATCATTTTATTATGTTTCTTTCAATAATGATTTCAGTAGAAGATCATGGGTTTATTTTCTTAGAAGTAAAGATAAAGTTTTCAGTTATTTCAAAGAATTTAAAGCAACAGTTGAGTTGTGGACTGGAAAGAAGATAAAGCATTTGAGAACTGATAATGGCAATGAATATTTCTCCAATAATTTTGACACATTTTGTAAAGATTGTGTTATTAAAAGAGAGAAGAAAACTCCATATTCTCCACAACATAATTTAGTTGTAGAAAGAATGAATAAGACCTTGATGGAGAAGGTTAGGAGTATGCTAAGTAGAGCTAGACTAGAACAAAAGTTTTGGGTTGAAGTTGTAGCCACTACCTACTACCTAATAAATAGGTCTCCTACATTAGATCTTGTTGATAAGACACCAATGGAAGCATGGTTGAGTCACAAGCCTTCACTTAAATATCTGAGAGAATTTGGTTGTGAGGCATATGCTCATGTGCCAAAGGAGAAGTGGACAAAATTGGACAAAAAAGCTATCAAATGTATCTTCATCAGATATAGTTATGGTTTGAAAGGATACAATCTTTGGGATCCTATTGCACAAAAGGTATTTTACTCCAGAAGTGTCATTTTTAGAGAAATTGAGCCTTCTTCTATTACAGTGTAGCTAGAATAGATAAAAAAAAAAGATGTGATTCAACTTCTTGCTACAGGTCTGGGAAAGTTGAATCAAGGTACTTAGAAATAAAAGTTGTTGAAGAGAGCTCTACAAGTTCTAAATCATTCGAAGAAGAGGGCGAACTTGGTCATGAACCTAAACTTGAACTTGAAATAGATCTTGTTCAAAGGTTTAGTAGATAGAGGAAAGCACCAGAAAGGTATGGATATTCTCCTGATGATTAGAGGTGTATATTTTATTTGAATGCTAATATTGATGAAAAAAAATCTATAGAAGAGGCTCTTGGTATAAATGATTAAGAGTCCTCTAATATAGCCATGGAAGAAGAGATGGTAGCTCTTAAGAGGAATGACACATGGGACCTTGTACCATTTCTTGAAGGGCAGAAACTTGGTTGTTGTAAATGGGTGTTCAAAAGGAAGATGGGTTAAGATGGAAGAATTAAGAAGTATAAAGCACAATTGGTTGCAAAAGGTTACTCCCAAGTTGTAGGAATTGATTATGGTGAAATTTTTTCTCCTGTAGAAAAAATGACATCCATTTGATTTTTACTTTCTATTGTAGCAACTTATGGTCTAGAAGTTGAGTAGATAGATGTGAAGACAACTTTCCTTCATGGAGATTTGGAGGAAGAAATTTATATGACATAGCCAAAGCACTTTTTGGTGAAAGGTAAAAGTCATTTGGTCCATAAATTGAAGAAATCCTTATATGGTTTAAAACAAAGTCCTAGGATGTGGTACAAGAAGTTTGATACATATGTATTGAGTTTCAAATTTGTGTGATCTAAATCTAATCATTGCATACACTACAAGTTTGATGGTGATTATTTTCTTGTTATTGCCTTATATGTTGATGACATATTGTTTATTGGCAAAGGAAAAGGTTTGATTATAGAATTTAATTCTCATCTCTTAGTAAAGTTTGAAATGACAAATCTTGGTGCAGTAAGCTACATTCTAGGAACAGAGATTATAAGAGATAGACAAGACAAAAGCTTTGGCTAGGCCAGAGTAAGTATGTTGGTAATATTCTAAAAATATTAAATATGTAGGATTCTAGACCATTGAGTGTTCCTATTACTATGGGAATAAAGCTTTCTAGCTCATAGTGTCCTTCATCTCCATTGGAGATAGAAGAGATGAGTCAAGTACCATATTAGAGTGTTTTCAAAAGTTTGATGTATTCTATAGTATGTACAAGACCAAACATTTCCCAAGCAATGGGAGTACTTTCCTATTATATGTCTAATCTAGGAAAAATACATTGGGATGTAGTAAAAAGAGTTTTTAGATACTTTCAGGGTACC
Source organism: Cupressus sempervirens (assembly GCA_028749045.1). NCBI lineage: Eukaryota > Viridiplantae > Streptophyta > Pinopsida > Cupressales > Cupressaceae > Cupressus > Cupressus sempervirens. The sequence goes on from CM053793.1 coordinate 451,320,078, forward strand.
TTAGAGTCCTGTATATCTTTTCATGGAACAGAATATGAGTATTCCCTGGATATTCAAGGCTATGTGGGTTCAAACTGGGCTAGCAATGTTGATAGAAGAAGATCCACCAGTGCATATGTGTTTACATTATTTGGTGGTACAATCAATTGGATGAGCAAGTGACTATGGTCACTTTATCCACTATAGAGGTAGAGTATATAGAAGCTACTCATGCTTGCAAGGAAGCCATCTGGTTTAAGAGACTATGTTCAAATATATAATTCACATAGGGTGCACTGACAATTTATAATGATAGTCATAGTGCAATTTACCTAGTGAAGAACCCAACATTTCACGCTAGGACCAAGAACATTGATGTACAATATCATTTTGTGAGATATTTAGTTGAGGACTTCAAGGTGAAGCTAAAAAAGGTGGAGACTTTAGTGAATGTTGCTGATGCATTAACTAAGCACATGATCATAGAGAAGTTCAGATGGTGTTCAAATTCTATGGGCCTCTCAGTCCCTAGCAATTAAGTCCATGACACTATGGACCCTCTATCTCTTGCAAGGTGTTTGAAAAGTGAAAGAATGTTGAGAATTGTGTCTCAACCATGGAATCATTTTTCAAAAAAATATAGAAAATTTTAACTGAAAAACTCTATAAAATTTAGAAAATTTTAGAATTTTTTTGTGGCATTTTTCACATGTTTATGAGTTGGAAAAAGGTGTATGAGTTGTTAAAAATGTGTCTAGTCTCTAGAACAATGTAGAAAGGCTATTTTTTTAGTGTAAACAACTCATTATATGAATTTTATGGGGATCTAAACTAGAGGACAAAATTATGGACGGAAATGATATTCTTGGAGTTACAAATTACAAGTGGGTAACACGTGGCATGGTTATTTTGCCCATGGTTTTGGCCCATGGTTTTGTAAAACCAAAAATGGTTTCCAAGTGGCAAATCACTATAAAAGCATGGCTTGGGGAGGTGGTTGAATCATCAAATTTAGCTTGTAAGATTGGTGCTAGAAGGAGTCTCTCTGAGTCCAAGATAGAGTTTGAGTTGTGGTGATGCGCTCTTATAAGAACTTGCATTGCAAGTGTATTGTAATCTTCCAAATTTGAGAATACATTGTGTTTGTTTTGGAGGGTGAGGTTTTTCTCCTAGAAGGGTGTCCCCATGGTAATCATTGTGTTATGCTTTCATTTTTATTTTTATTATGTTACTATGTATTTCTTGATATCTCTACAATAGTTAGTTGAATTTGCATAATCATCCTCTCAATGATTAATGTAGAAAGTGATTCCATGCACCTTAGCTTCCTTACATTCATGTAAATGTAGAGACATCATCCAATATGGATATAGTCAGATCATGTTGTAAATACATGTGGATGAGGAATGCATTGTGTGGTATTTTCTTATAAGTGAATGAGTACATTGTAAGACAATGGTTGTGTGGACACCCTTGTTAATCCAAATATCAAATCCCTCATCTATGGGTTACAAAGCCAAATCTGCATGATACCACATAGCCTATGAAAATTATGATGTGTGGTTTGAAGGGATAATGCTTAGTAGTTGAAGGCCTACAATCTATTTTGAATAAGAGGTCATCAATCGTGGAGTGTTGCCTTCATGTACAGGAGATATTCCATTGACTTCCTATGTAGGAGTAAATCAATCATCATTGAACTTTTCTCCTAGCCTTTCCATAGAAGACATAAGATGGTTAATATTGTAGATTTTGGGTTTAATTTCTATGGAAGATGTGAAGATTAAGAGGCCAGTAAATATCCAGTAGAGTCCTTATTTTGTTTTTTATATGCGAGGCACCATTTTTCATAGAAGCATTGGCATGCCTTGTATTGTTTACATTCAGTTACACCAAAAAAATGGAGCTATGTCTTCTCTATCTATGAAAAATGTTTGAAATATATTCATTTTTTTTAAGGGAGTCATAGTCTCAAGCTTTATGCAAGATTTGTGTTTATTTCAAAGGAATGGTTGTATGCTTAAATATGGATACCCTCTCTTGCATGATTTCAATGGAAGGCATGATTGACTATGTGAAGGTCAATTTTGCATGAGAGTGGGCACCATTCCAAAAAGCCATATTTTTTTATTTGCCACACTAAAATAGATCTACCACATTTTTTATGTGGTTTATTTTTTATTCCTTTTACATCCAAGAACTTTGAATAGAAGATGTCTTGAAGAAAAAGGTTTTTGAGATGGTGGTTGCATGTGTTGGGTGGATATTTTGCAACCGATGGTTTTGGGTAAATCCAAACACAAAATAGGTAGACCAGTCACACTGTATGAGACAAAATCTCTCTTACTTTAAAGGGAAGGTTCCCCCTTGTCACCATTCCTTGTATCAACTCAAAGAAATAAATAAGTTGAGAGATTTTGTAAGGGGTGTTACCAATTTTCTTTCCTTTTATCTTTCATAAAAGAATTCACTTACCTACATAGTGAGTAATGGGCCAAATGAAATCTCTAACTACACTTTTATCTACTAGCTGAAAAGGGTAATACCAATAAACCAACATTAACTCAAAGGCTAATTAAAAGCATACTAGTTTGACTCTAAGTCTTGTTTGTTTAATTTATATAAAAAATAACTATCATTAAGGTGCACAGAGTTCCAAAAGTAGATGATTTCTATTATATTCTATAAGAAAAACCTCTACCATTAGGGTGCAAAGACTTCCAGAAGTAGGAAAATTCTAGTTGGTTTTCATGAATTTGAGATGACAATACAAGCTACAGTCAAAGCTTCTAGTCTATGTATCACCACAATCACTCCTAGTCAAAGCTCCATCTTTGATTGCTTCTTAAATCACTATGCTCTATTATTGAACACAAAATAATAACATGAATCAAAGACAATAGACATAAATTACAATTAAAATTTCTAATTTTCTCTATCATAATTTCTTCCACTCAAATTGTTGAATCAAATTGCTTCTTTTATTCACTTTTCTCCCAAATTGGTAAAACACAATCAAAGTTATGCTTCCACAAGTTTGGCACAACTTTCTTGCATATAAAAAAAAGTTGATATTTACAATGAGGGGGCACTCATTATATAGGCAAAGGAGTTAAGAAAAATATGGATAACCAACGTTGACCTAGTCTAACTAACAAGAGAAATTATTGGAATGCATGTCATTACACATGTAAATTGTATTACATGTAATTACACAATTTCCTACAATACATACTCTCCAACTACAAACATATAAGAAGATGATGAAGAAGAAAATGTTGAGGCTTATTGATATTGAATGAATCAAACCTATATATTGTTGGAAAAGGCCTTGTACTTGATGATATAATCTCAAATGATAATAGGATTGAGAGTTCATGTATTTCTTTGCATTCACCTTCATAATCACAGTATTGTGTCTTTTGATACCCTTTGAACCTCTTTGATGAATTGTTCACTATCATTTCAAAACTTGATATGATCAAGCTTTTTCTCATTCGAATTGTCATGAACTCTTCTTTGTAGATTGGCACATTTTGGAGTCTCTAACACTTTGAAAACCTTCTTGATGGTGTCTGAAGGTAAAATTTGAACAACTTTTTGACAAGCATCTACAATATTTTTTTTTTTTTGAAACAAAGTACTTGATGCATTTCCACATGAACTTAGGTTCTCAGACAACCATTGGGAAAATGAAGATCAAATTAATTACTACTTCTTGAGAATAAAAACATGCCTTCTTGATGATATATCTCTATTTTTTGAAAATAATTTGACATATCTTGAAGAGTGTGTTACAACATGAAGATGATAACATCTTCCAATGAGATCGATTGCTTGAGAACTTTGGGATTTGAGTTATAATGACAAATCCATGAGAGGTGGGTATTCAAAGTATGGATTAGACACTTATGGAACACACATGATGGCTAGAAATGAACCAAAAAGCATATGTACTTGGATGGAAAGAGTTAAAGTTGGACTTGGAAAGATAGATTGCATGTGGGCAATGATGGGATTTTTGTGGGTATGACCAATAATACAAGTTGGGATGCATATAAATTTGTACAAATGATAACTTTTGACTTTAAAAGTGTGACCTTTAGTCAAAAATGGGTTCTTTGAATGTCATTACACATAAAGTGGATTACATGTAAAATGAGCATGCATTTAGGTTCAGAAGATAGAAATATGTGTAAATGGGAACAAATGATGATATTCCATGTAAATGTGGATGGAGGGTGAGATTAAATATAATCACATAATGAGACATAGTGTATCATGACATGAAAAGTGGAATTACATGTAATTGCTCTTGAAGTGTAATTGCATATGAAAAGAATGGATGCAATATGTCTTGGAGTGTAATGGTGAATATGGAATGAAATGATGCACTTGCATGAAGAGGTGGAAGGTGGAGTGAATATGCAAAAAAGTGAATGAAAAACCCAATTTTCTAGGCATTTTTTTAGCAAAAACATGATTCATAGAGGGCATGAAATGAAGCAATTTTTACTTATTAAGGCAACATGTTCTTCAATAGTATATATATATATCGATCAAAACTTCAAAATGACTTCTATTTGAGCTAAAAAGTGATCAAAACAGCCCCAAATCTAGGCATTTTTCACAAAAATGTGGTTAAAAAATGCAAAAATATAAGGCATTTTTATTTTGAATATATAAACTAATACCCCCTAAATGTATTTATATGCATTAAAACTCAAAATTTCCCCCCTTGTGATGAATTTCAAGCCATTATATGGGTAAATCTAACCATTTTTTTTATGGAAAACATGCTCTTAGAGGAGGAAAACAACAAGTCTTTTGGCCTTGAATCTTTAATTTTAGGTTTCTTGAAGACATATGCATGTATTTAAAGATAAATCACACTTTTGGATGCAATTGCATGTTTTAAAATCACAAAATGAGATTAAAAATTAATTAAACTATATAATTAATAGTCACTTAGGTGAAAAATTAAAAAAGCAAGTCAACTTTAAAAAATAACATAAAGTGCACTATAGTTACTTTAAGTGAAAAATTGAAATAATAAGGTAACTTAAAAACATAACGTAAAATGAATTTATATTATTTTTTTCAAAATGTTAATGTCAACTTAAAAATATAACATGATAGTTTTAATTTGTGCAGTTGCACCTAAAAGGTTCACTTTTTGGGCACTAAAATGATCATATCTTTTGATTGCTAGCTTTGATTAAGCCTCATTATAGATCAAGTCAACAATAAAACTGAAAGCAATAACTCGAGTAAAACCAAAGGAGCAAAAGCTAACAAACACACTCAAAAATGAGAAAAATAATGTTGAAGGCTTCAAAAATTAAACATAAGCTCAACAAATAGAAACATGAAAAAGACTAGGTGAAAGCTTTTAGTAAAATGATTCATTATATCAATTAGAACTAATTGGTTGATCAATACTAACCAGTTAAATACTGAATTAAACTCAGAGAATTGTGAAATTAAGTTGAAAAGTTTTGTAATGTTACCTACATTTTGTGGTGACAAAATGTAGGACAACAACATGTACATGTGGGGCCTACTCTAATGATTGGGTGATTACAAGATATATTTTGACCAAGTGGTGTGTTCATAGAGGCATGTCATAGAGTGATGAATCAACTAGCTAGATGAATGAGAAATGTCAACATGGCACATGTCGATGTAGATGAGTTGGACAAGGTAGATAGGTGTCAAGCACATGTTTCATGGCAAGGAAAAGTGCTAGATATGAGATAAAGCACAAAGGTGACACGTGGTAGTAGACCCTACAATAGTGGCTAGATCCAAGTGGACACATGGTCATATCATGTGCACCCATAAGCCCTATGTGTCATACATGTGATGAAGTGACATGCTTCCATGTGACACCATGAGCCTAGGCATTTTTTGAGCACATGTCAGATGATGTGGCATCTAGATGGTTAAATAGTTGTGAATAGAAAGAGAATAAGTTTTCCTCTCTTAACCCCATTTTCTTTGTGATGATCCAAATTGATTAAGCATAAGAAAGTGATCAATGCAGAAATGGATCATGTGATGGAGAATAGGGAGAAAGGAGGTGTTATAATCTTTCTATTTTGAGGAGTACATACTTAAATCCTAAAATTTGATAAAAGACAAATACTAATCTTGAATCTAGAAATTTTTGTTTTCTAATGTTCGAATGTAGTTTTGGGGATCGTTATAGCCTTTTTTAGATTAGAAATGTCAAGACAAAGAAAACCCTAAATGTTTTCTCTTTTTGAAGGGAGGTCAACTTTGACCCTAATAGCATGGTATAATCTTACCCTGGGGCACAATTGTACCCTAAAAAGTCAACCTTGACCTACACTACTTTAATAAAATTTATGTTTGCGGATCTCATAAGTTTGACAAAAAGGGTATCTAAATAGTCTCTTCAATTTGTTGTTCCAAACCTATATCTACAAGAAAAAAGGTTTTTTTGTTTAGATGGAGGGTTTACCTTGGTCAAACCCCAATTTGGAAGCAACCTTGAAATATAGTTGAAATTGCAATATATGTAATCAAAGTAAATGAAACAATTCACCTTGCTTATATTGAAATCCTTGTAGAGGATTTGAATCCTTGAATCCAAAAGTATAGATACTCCAAATGTATGTAGCATGTCTCAAATCATCTTCAACACCAATCTTGAACGTATCTTTGCATAGGAAAAGGATTGGATGAATATGGATGAAATTTTCAACAAGAAGGCTCCATAGAGATTGAATCCTTTAATGTCTAACAATGGATCTCATTAATGAATTGGATGCTTGAACACTTGAATGCTTGAATGCTAATAGATCTTCACTTCAAAGAATAATTGATGTGCAAGATAATGGTTAGATGTTGATGTCAAAATGAGGGAAAAAGGCTTCCTTACATAGAGATCTAGAGCACTAACTCCTACAAAAGTCTGATATGGGAGTATTAAATCTCATTTAACATTAACCCCTAAGAATAGACCTATATTAAATGTAATTTAAGAGTTCACCATTTTGAAATGTGCAATAGCCTACCCAGAAGTGGGAAAAGAAACTAACTAAAGCCCAAGATCTCATAAAATCTAGAAATTGAAAAATGAACTTGGGGTTAGGGATGAAGTTGACCCCTTGACCTAGGTTAGGGTCAAGGTCACCCTGACCCACTAGGTCGTCCTTGAATTAGAACTCAAAGTCTTTAGTTCCACAGGTTAGGTTGCTAGAAATAGGTTGGAAATAGAGAGAGAGAGAGAGAGAGAGAGAGAGAGAGAGAGAGAGAGAGAGAGAGAGAGAGAGAGAGAGAGAGAGAAGAAAAATAGGGAAAAACTAGCTAGATCCAACCAAAGACCTATTGAAGGCATTTGACATGACCCCATATCATGTACTCAAAGGGCTAAACACTCTTAACATGGAAGTGTTTCTATTTTAAGATGATACATTTAGCCCCTACTTTAGTAGGAGTAAATCACTGCAAACTCTTGTTAAAGTAGATCATAATGAAAAGAAAATCTTATTAAAATCAAAGAGAAAAAGTGATCCTCAAGCCCCCAAAGACTTAATTTTTTGTCAACTCTAAGATCACAATAAGAGAGACATCTCTAGAAAAAAGAGAAGAAAAAAAAGACTGTGATTATCTCGCTTAATGAGAACTTATGTCCCATTGTGAACCACACAAGGAAACTATGCAACTTGAAAGATAGAATTGAACCAGCTCATCAATGTGGCTACTCACTAGTCAACCCATCAAGGATTCACCCTCAAGAGTATTCTATACTATAAGAGTAAAATCAAAAAGAAAAATAGATCCAGTATTAAGGACAAATTCAACCTTAAGAGATCAAAAATATATTTCAAACTGGAGGGATCAAAAGATCCTAAAATATAAATCCATGCTTTAAGGATTAGTCACTAATCCAAAAAGGGAGAAAACATATCTTAAAAAATAATATATATGTATTGAAAAGTGTGTGTATGTGCAATAAGTGAGCAAAGCATATGCCCCAACATTAAAATCATTGCTAACACTTTAATAGGAGCAATGGCTTTGACAGAAACATAAAAAAATCTATTGATTAAGTTTCCACTATGAGATGCCCCCAGATGAAGACAGTACATAAACATATAGAGAACACAGAAGGGATCTACCTACTGTGGGGTTAATATGATCATAAGATAATATATATATGATATTATTGCAAATGAATTGACATCATTCTCCAAAGAAAGAAGAACTACAATCACAAAGGAGGAAACATCACATATCAAATACAAAGAAGAATATTTTTGGACCATGACCTAGAGGCCAAAAAGAATCAGTGCACCAAGTTGCAGATCCAAGCAGTTTACACAAGGAAACATGTATAAACAATAGCATAGGTACAACATAACATGAAAAAATATATATAAGAATAGAGATACATATAGAGAAATATTACAATAGGTTTGATTATTTTATCACCTTGCACTAATATAGCAACAAAGATTGTATAAAAGAATCTAACAAAATTTAGCAAATACATCAATGAGAAATACAATACAATAGACAAACACACAAAACAACTACCATGAAGGATTAGCCAATCAAGTGTGCCACCTACTCTCCCCATCTTTTTGTATATCATTTAGGGAAGGTGGGTAACTCACAAGAGGGATTGTATCCAACATAGTTGGAATGATAGCTAATTCCAAACAAGAATCCTCTTGAGAATCATAATGTTTAATACTAGGTGTAAGTGTCAATTGTGAGGAAAGCATATTAGGTAAATCAATGTCAATGTTAATAGTTTCATATTGATCATTAAAATCATCAAGAGTATCTTCTTCATCTAAATTAATAAAAATAGGATATAAGTTACAAATAGAATCATCAAAATCATGCAACTTAACATCATTATTAGCAATGACTTCTTCTAATACATCATACATATTTGTATCCAAAGAAGGTAAAGATTTTTGAAGAATAGAATTATGATCTTTAGCTTGAGCACGTTGCTTTTTATGTTGTTTGTTAGTAGATCAATTATGTTTTTCCTTATTTGAAATTTATTGAGAACTAGGAGGAACAATTAAAAGATCCTTCACGGGTTTTATAGGAGGATTAATAGGATTACTAGCAAAAATGACAAGCAATTACATGAAGAGCTTGATTAATAGCTGTAGAAGCCATAGATAAATGAGGTATTGAAGGTGTGGGCAAAAGACTATGATTATGATTCTTAGGAGGTAAACTTAACTCGAGAATCTTATGATTCTTATAGACTTAATATGAATGGAAAATATTATCAAGTTGAAAAAGGCATGAATTAGGTAATGAAGGCCAAAAGAAGTCAATGGTAGCAGTATCACTAGGCCTAGAAGTATGATATAAACTATGATTAACCATCTTCATCATCATAAAAAAACTTAAGAAATTTATGAATAGGTGAAGCAACAACATGCATGACATTTAACTATGGTAAACCAAACTTAACTTGAAACTGATAAAAAGTAGGAACAACAAGAAAGTTGGTGTTCACAATCTTTCTACAAAGTTGAACTGGTAAATCAATAGAGAAAAATTATGGATAAAGAAAACCATTACAAGTTTGAATCCATATATCTAATTTATCATAAAAATCACATTTCAAACTTTTATTAAAAAGAGCTCTTCTATAATAACATTAATTATGGAGGTAGGATCAACAAAACAACCACAACTGGGTATCTTAGAAATCTTAACATAAATATAAAGAGGATCATCAGGAGCTTTAATAGTCTTAGAATCATCAAAGGTAATCAAAAGTTATCGAGGTTATTTTTTTTTAGGTTTTTGTTGACATTTAGGTTGAGGCTTCAATTTAGGCTTAGGTTTTAGTTGAGGTGAAGCTAAAACTTGAGATTGAAGTGAAGGTTGAGACTAAGGTGGAGATACAGATTGAACCACATGCTCCACTTGATTAAATACATGATTAAGATCATCCATCTTTGAATCATACATAATATCCATAGAAGATGGATGAGAAATAGTATTAGTATCATGTGTAGGTAAAGGATTCATATATATTTGAAAATTTTGATTAGAAGGAGAAACAAATTTATTCCCACTACCATCAAAATTATCAATAGATAAAGCATTAGAATCAATTAAGTCCTGAACCTTATGTTTTAAGGAATAATATTTCTCAATATCATGACCATTTTGGTGATGATATTGACAAAAGGCTTTTGGATCAAAAGATTTAGCTACCATTGTAGCGGGTAAAAGAGGTTGAATAAGAGGTAAAGTAATCATATTAGAAGTTAAAAACCTATTCATAACAAAATGTAAAGATTCAAAGAGAGGAGTAAATGTACAATTTAATCGAAAAAAAATAGATGTAGAAGTGGCATTGTGAGATACAACAGCAACTTGATCGACAACTGCATTTTCTTGTTTATTGATCTTGACATAGTTGTTGAATTTTTGAACTTTATTTGGATTAGGAGAAGCATCACTTTTATCTACAGGAACATGAGCCATTGTAGTGGTGCTCTCAAATTGACTCACTTGTAATTGACAATGATGAAGCACTACACAAAGTTGTTGAAAAGAAGTAAATTCAATAAGAAAAATCTTATCTCTAATATCCTTTTGCAAATTTGAAATAAACATACATTGAATATCAATATCAAGAACAAGATAGGAAATATAAACATGCAAATGTTTATATCTACCAATAAATTCAGTCAATTTTTCTTTAGAATTTTGTTTACAATGATCAAATCAGTCAAAGACACTTGTGGGCCAATGTTGTTTTGAAATTGTTGAATAAAATTGTTAGAAAGTTGAGGAAATGAATGAATAGAATAAGAAGTCAAAGAAAAAAACCATTGTAAAGCCTTGTCATGAAAATTTCAAGAAAATAACTTAGTTAAAATCCTATAATTGTGAGAAAAATCACTACAAAGGATTTGAAATGTTTTAACATGATGAATAGGGTCTCCATTACCATTATAATTCTCAGGACAAGGCATATCAACTTGTCGAGGAGTTGGAGTATGAATAATATCCTAAGATAAAGGACTTCCCATGTCACAAGTAGGGATTCTAAACTTGTTTTGTGTCAAGGATGCAAGTTGTTGTTGTAAAGATGACACGGTTTTAGCCAAACTAGTAATTATAGAATCATGAGAAGAAATAGGAGAAATAGCAACATTAGATACAATAGGTAAAGTGTAAGAAGCTGCAAGAATGGAAGACACAACTGGAGGAATGCTAGGAACTATAGTTGGCATAGGAGTAGAATAAGTAAAAGGAATGGTATGATAAGAAGCTTCTAATATAGGAAGGGACACAAGAGGAACACTCATAGGAATTGATGGAACCATCATAGTCACCAAAGAAGGAGTATAAGTAGGAATACTAGGAAGAAGAACAAAATAAAGTTCTATACTGGTGACAGGAGGAAACAACCCTAAATATTGAGCTTCTTGAGCTAAAGGTTTAACATTGGAATGCACAAGGTGAGTAACACCATGCAAGAGATTAGCACATTGGTCACTACCATGGAGAAATTTCTTAATAGCCTTAATACATTGAATATAATCTTGATTATGGTTTTCTTGAAGAAGCCAATTACCCATTTTATCAAGTTCATTTAAAAGTTTTTGGACTTATTCTGGAGGGACTCTTAAAGCATCATCCTCATCATGAGATGAGTGAGAAGAGTTTTTCTCCATAAGAGGATTAGAATTAGGAAGAATCAAAGGCTCATCTAGAATCCTAAGGAAAGGAGAAGAAGACTCAAGCTCAAAGGTATCCATAATTCTATGAATGAGTCTAACCCTAAGATTAGAAGTAGGACTAGAAGTAATCAAGCTCATAAACCAATGCAATGTAAATGAACTAAACTAAGAAAACATAAAGCATAAATATTTTTGTATTTTGAAAGAAATTTTGCAATATTATTTTTATTTTTGGTATTTTTGAATTATAAAATACAAGAGTATAAATCAAATCTAATCTTAATGCAAGAAAAGACCTAACAAATATGAAATGAAAAATAACACCGCAAAATGAAATAGGGCATCTAATTCCACAAAAGATAGGGGGTAAGCATGTCGAGTTCACCAAAATGGATAGAAAGAAAATAAGGTTTCCTCTCTTAACCCTATTTTCTTTGTGATGATCCAAATTGATTAACCACAAGAAAGTGATCAATGCAAAAATAGATCATGTATGGAGAATAGGGAGAAAGAGGTGTTATGATCTTTCTATTTTGAGGAGTATGTGGTTAAATGCTGATATAGATAAAAGAAAAATACTAAGCTTGAATCTAGAATTGTTATTTTCTGATGTCTGTATGCAATTTTAGGTATCTCTACAACCTATTCTAGACTAGAAATGTTGAGACAAGGAAAACCCAAAAATATTGTCTTTTTGAAGGGAGGTCAACCTTGACCATAATAGAGGGGCACAATCTTACCCTAGGGCACAATTGTACCCTAAAAAGTTGACCTTGACCTACACTACTCTGATGAAATTTTTGTTCACAAATCTCATAAGTTTGATGAAAATGGTATTTGAATCTACTCTTCAATTCATTATTCCACACTTGTATTTGCAAGAAAAATGGTTTTTTTGTTTAGATGGGGGGTTTGCCTTGGTCAAACCCTAGTTTGGAATCAAGCTTGAAATGTAATTGAAATTGCAATATATGAAAAAAAAGTAAATGAAACAATTCACCTTGATTATATTGAAATCCTTGTTGAGGATTCAAATCCTTGAATCCATAAGTGCAGATGCTCCAAATGTATGTAGGATGTCTCAAATCATCTTCAACACTAATCTCAAATGTATCTTTGTATAGGAAAATTCTTGGATGAATATGGATGAAATATTCAACAAGAGGGCTCCATAGAGATTGAATCCTTCAATGGATAACAATGGATCTCCCTGATGAATTGGATGCTTGAACACTTGAATGCTTGAATACTAGTAGATCTTCACTTCGTATAATAATCAATGTGTAAGATAACGGTTAGATGTTGATGTCAAAATGAGGGAAGAAGGCTTCCTTATATAGAGATATAGGGAACTAACTCATAGAGAAGGCCAACATGGGAGCATTAAATCCTATTAATTTTAACCCCTAGGAATAGACCTAGATTAAATGTAATTTGAGAGTCTACCATTCCAAAACTTGAAACAGTCAACCCAGAAGTGGGAAAAGAAACTTTCTGAAGCATGGGATCCCATAACTTCTAGAAATTGAAAAATGAACCTAGGGTCAGGGATGAGGTCGCTCCTACCCCAGGTCAGGGTTGAGGTCATCCATGACCTGGGTCAGGATCAAGGTCAACCTTGACCCACCAAGTTGTCCTTGATCTAGAAGTTAAAGTCTTCAGTTTCATAGAGAAGGTTGCTAGAAATAGGCTATATATATATATATATATATATATATATAGGGAGAGAGAGAGAGAGAGAGAGAGAGAGAGAGAGAGAGAGAGAGAGAGAGGCAAAAAAAGGAAAAAATAACTAGATCCATACAAAGACCCATTCAAGGCCTTTGACATGACCCTAAATCACTTATTTAGAGGGCTAAACACTCTTAACATGGAAGTTCTTCCATTTTAAGACTATACAAGTTGGTGACATCGACCAATCATAGAATGGCATGTGGCATCTAAGGTTGAAGATAGTGAAATCACCAAATGACACATGGCTTAATCTCATGATCCCATAAGGTAATGATGTAATCATTATAATGAAACATGATTGCAACATGTGTCAAGGACACTTGGGTGGAGCTAGATGAGGTGTTAAATTGACAAGGACATGAGCACCAATCAAAGAGCACCATATGGAACTAAGGGGACATGCTGACCAATATAGCTGATAGGGCCAATGACTAGTATAGGAGCATCCAATAAATGAGTGACATGTGTTAACCAAAAGTTGACCAAATGACCAAATTCCAAGTTTGGAGTGAAAGCTTTCATTAAAATTAAAGTTTGAAGGCCTAAAAATGAATGCACAAACTGATATTTTAATTCAAATAGACCGCACATTTTTTAATCATGGTCTCTTACATTAAAAAAAATTGTCTTTATAATAGTTTTTTTACTATGGGAACAAGTGTCCATTTTCAATCTTTTGATTTGCTTGACTTTCAACAATAGGTTTCTAGTTCAAATCTATATCAAATATTGGACTATTATATATCATTGGAAAGCTCTTAGAGTGTAGATTCCAAATTTATAGTCCAAATGTACATGTCTTCATGCTAAAAAGTCATTCAAGGTTTTGTCTAAGTAGGTATTTCCAACTAATTTTTCCTTCTGATTATTTGTTACTCAATTATGATAGTTAGAGATTCTTTCTTGCAAATCTGCCATTTGGGTATGGGAAAAACTTGGTGAATTTTACTCCAACAATTTTATTTTTCCTTCTAAGCATGTTTGGTGGGATTTTAACCATGGTTTTAGTAGCATACCTGATCTTTATCTGAAGAGGCTATTCTATTATTTTGATAGGATATTTTCTAGTTTGTTACAACAATGATCAAGGTAAGATTTGGGTTTTAGTTGAAGAGAGAGGATAGATTTTTCCCTTTAGTAGATGATGAAGAATGAAGATAAAAAGGGGCAACTAGAGATTAGATCTGACCTAGCTTCATTCTTCTACTTATTCTCTTTCTTTCTAATTGTACAAGGTTGGTTCCAATCTATTGAGCAAGGCTCTAGTATAATTCCACCTTTTCTTCAACATTTTCTCTCTATTTGTGTCATGCCCAAAATTCAGGGCAAAAACACACCAGCAAATTTTTTTGTTTTTAGAGATAATTATTTTACTATGATAGAATATACTACACCAATAAGGTTATAGGAAGTAAACAAAGCAATAAAAAGTGGGTTCTGATTACATTCTATTAAAATGCAGAGTTGACATCTCCACATACTATACAAGTTCAAACCTCTAAGTCCTAATGTCATGGGAACACCTAGTTCTGGTTGAATGAATCAATCAATTAGACATTAGTTTTTTTCTTAATTTCAAAGGTATGACATCAAGTTCAAGATACAATTTAGGGTTTCCAAGTTCTTAAGTTAAATTCAATATTAGATAGGTTCAGTTTTAGAAGTGTTGGAATCACACATTTCATTTTTTTCCATGAGGGTGATCACATAGCTCTTCATTATCATGTTTGGGTTTAAACCCTGATTAATGGTTAAGTCAACTTTGCTTGTTTACATTGCCTTTCAAAACATTCACATCTTCTAATTTTTTTTAATTTCTAACTTAAGCTCCATATATTTAATTATTTGTATTTGTTAAAGGTCATCCCTTAATTAATAAGATATCTAGAGGAAGTCATCGAGCAATAACCCATCACTTTATGAGCTCAAAACCATGATTTTGAAGGCATTTCTTCTAAATATGTAATTTTGAGCCACCACCCTTCTATTACTAAAAGCCATTTAATATAAACACTAACAATAATAGATTTAAATTCAAATACATTATAAAATGCAATCCCCCAATATTCCCCCTTCAAAAATTATAAGACAACATGTCTAATTTCTAAACTAATAATTGATTATATAAATATAGCTTCCATTCATAATTTAGTCAAAAATAATTTAATATAATTTGAAACAATATTAATTAAATTCAATTATCATTTAACCACTTTAAACTTTAATTAAATCTTAACATGCACTAACTATCCTGAATAAAATAAACCTTTACTAAGTTCTATCATTAAAATTTAACTACTAATTTTAAAACAAAAATAATGAGCTAACTAATATAATATTAAAATTTATTAATAATTAAACTTTACTAACTAACTAAAATATTAATACAAAATAATAACAAAGAACTTAACTAAGTCTAATATCTAATAGTTAACAATTAACTTTTAACTCACTAACCCAAAACTAATTATAATCCTAACACATAAAACATACTAATAAAATAACTTAATACATACAAACTGAAACTAATTATTATCTTACACTAAATACTAACATTATCCACTACTAACTTAATTACTAACCTACCTTAACTAAACTACTTAACCTAACCTTCCTTCTAACTACTCTTTAGTCAATTCCTTTCATATCCCATGAACTATATATATAATATAATATTAAATTCTTATTACTAATTCATATCTCCTTAATTAACTACTAATCATCATTAAAAGTTGCTAAAATAATCCTAACTAACCAAATGACCTACCTACACTTGGCAAGGGGATAATTAGGTTGTCCCACCTACTTTCCCACTACCCAAATCCCCATGTGCTTCCCCACACCCCTGGCTACAATCTCCAACCATCCCACATGCCACCCCAAGTGGACTTGGGTGCCTCCCAAGCAACAGCCTACCAAGAGTACATGGGTGTAGAAAAGGGGATGGTGATGGGTGATGTGAACAACTTACCCAGTCACCAAGCAAAAAAGAACAAATACATGGAAGGGTGGTAGAAGAAAAAAGAACTCACCATTTATTCCTCAAAACACTAAGTCAACATGAGTCCCAATGTGGTATGCATGGTAGATTAGAGGTGAAGTGGGTGAGGTAAGAAAGTGGGTAGCATGATAGTTGTGAAGTTTTTTAATTCAACTATGATCTGCATTAACTTTGCCCTTACTCCTTGAAAATGTGCGCCCATTTTGGAAGGGGGGCAATTTATTAGTCAAGTGTAGTGGATGACATAGGAGATAATAAAGTTTTAAAGTTTTATAGGTGGGAGCAATAAGGTAAGAGTCTTTTTATTTATTTATAAATTACATAATTCTTTCTTTTTAAAAAATATCCCAAGATATTAAATGGGATCTCAAAAAGAATATTTTTTGATCTAAGAGAATTAAAAAAAATTCTGATGCAAATCACAGAGAGCAAATTTGCTCTAAGGGATAAATTTTCTCAAGTATCTCCTTTTCTACAAATATTAAATTTCCTAATTATTTTACATAGCCAAAGAGGAATTTTTTTTTTAAAACAAATTTCTAGGACAAATAATAGCATAATGTTTGATGTTATTTTGATGCACTCAAAGAGATTACTTTTCTTCTTAATAATTAACAAAAATACAAAGTGAAATATCGTTCATATAATCAAATTTTTTCATCTCAATTTGAAATCAAATTTCATAACTTTATATCTATCATCATTTCTTCTAATTAACATTAATCAAATGAATACAAATTGGAACTATAAGAATGCCATAGGAAGGGTAACACATCATTGCATCTGTTTATCGATAAACATATGCATATAAACCGAACTACAAAAAGGATCATATGCAAGGATATTACTCATTTTTTTAATTTTATTTTTTAATCATCCAATTCAAGGACTCCCTCAGGAAAGAACCAAGGAAGAAAACTCGAGATCGTAGTCATTTCAACAATAAGTTTGACAATCACATTTTTACAATGGGATCATTATCCTGAGGAGAAATTTCCCAACATATTTGAATTTCAATTACAATTCTAAATTTTCTTCTTGGATCCATAATAGGGAAACCATTAGGAATTCTACAACACATCAAGGTGATCATGGAGTGGATGAAAACTGACCGGGAGACAACCAATCCTAACATGAAGACAAAATCAAACATTCACTCCTATCTCAGTTTGCATAATAGGTTCATCATTGAACTAGACTAGGGAGAAGGTAAACTTTACAATAGGAGACGTCGGCCACAACACCATAACAGGTGCCCTTTTGGGGCTATAGAATCAAAAACTTTTGTTCTTCCATATCTTAATTTTTAAAACTTATACACATGGTTTGTGCTAACAAGTAGGGGCCCATAACACCCTACTTTATCTCCCTCTTCTCATCCTGAGAAGAAACTCTACACTGTTCGAGTCCAACTAAAGACCTCCCATACATGGCCACTTCTGCCTTATCTAAGGGTGAATAATGCCAATACACCCATACAATCTCTTCATAAATTAAAGTAAAAATACAAAGGAAAACCATTCAAGAAAGACCCATTTTAATCCCTTCCAAACATACTCAACACACACACGAACATACATATGAAAATAAAATAACTTAAGCATGAAAAAAAACATGAACAACATGAGCTGAGGGATTCCTACCTTCAAAATTGGGCTATGATAATTGAACAATTTGAGATGAGCTTCCCTTCCTTCTCCTTCTCTTCTAATTTTGAATTGCTCTCTAAAACTAGAGGTTGGGTGAACACTCATTCTCTCTCAAAATTGCCTCTAAATAAGATCCAAAACTCTACCACCTTCCAAATGTAATAACTCCCCCAATTACTTAAATATTCTAGAGTCTTCTAACTCAACTAGTCATAAGGCTAACCTCAAGGTGGAGTTAAAGTTATCCAACTCATGATGAAAACATTCAATTTTCGCAATAAAGAAAAAATGAAATTTTTGGGTGACCATAAAAGTCAACAAAAGGGGCTAGGGGGTGGAAAATGCCCCCAACCCATACCCATACCCCTTAGGTACTTAGATTTTATGATTTTTGGCCTTTAGGACTAATTAGGAACCTATCAAAAAGCTACAAAATTTTGGACTTCCTAACTTCCTTCAAAAATGTAGATTACTCACTAATCTTGATTAGGGTAATTAATATCAATTACTAACTGATTAGAAAAAAGGTAACTAACCTAGTCCAACTTAGATCTTTACGTTACTTGGTTAACCCTAACTATCAAGTTGAAATGCATATACGAGTCACGAATTTCAAGTGACACTATAAAATCACTATTACAAAACATTAACACTTAATGCTTATAGAAAGGTACATTCATTCAATCCATGATACAAATAAAATATGAACAATGGGGTTTGCATCTTTTGTTAGATTCAACCCTAGTTTCCACAATGGTACATAGGGTTTAGTTTCATTTCTCTATTAGATTTTTTTGGCTAAAATATCCTACACACTCATTGCACACATTAGTAGCTCAAGAAAATCACATACATATATTCAAAACTTATCTAGATAGTTACATGAATCTTTCATATAATTAATTGTTTAATTCATTTATACTCATATTTAATCATTAGTAAACACATAATCAATATAACATAACTTATTCATTAATTTAGATTAAAATACTAGAATAATCATTGTTAGGCATGCATATACCTAACATCATAAATATCACCAATTAAAGAATACTAAACTATCAAAAAGCATAAAAACCTAATCATTGAGGTACCAAAATGAACACTCTTATCATTAGGTGAAAATTCCTCATATCATTGTTAGTGAAATTTTAATGTTTAAATAGTCGAGATAATGTAGTAGTTATCAAATCACTGAGTACTAAAACATGGATGTATCAACTACTCTTAATTTTCATTAGGACCTTCACAACATAGAAAATTACTTCATATCTATTCTAATCTCCTACAATAGATTTAATAAAGAAATTTATATTTAATAAGTACATGCGAGGAGGGAACTTATAGTTTGAACATCAAACAATGAAATCATAGTGACAAATTCTAGTTTATTTGGTGTTTTATAGAGCTACTTTCATACATCTTGAATGTATCTGTCTCAAGGAAATGAATATAGAACAACAAATGAAAATAATTTCATTCTTATTCTTGTCTCCTATCTCTAATGTTTGTAATCTTTTGTGATTTGTGGACTAAGAACATAGATCATAGTTACAATTTGTTTAGGGTTGTATGTCTTTATATATTTTGTTGAGTATTCAAGGAATCGAGTAAATGCTTAGTGTATGTTGATAGGGTTTCAAATCTCATGGAAGAATTCTGATAAACATGAGATTTATTATGAAGAATGATGTTTGACTCACAAAGTGAATGGATAGAACACTAATATCTTGATGTATGTTCTAGTTTGTGAGATACCCAATGGATTAGGCACTTATCTCAGTTGGAGATTACATATTCTTATTATTTCATATCTGGGTTATGCTAAAAAAAATTAAATGTCAAATCGTTTCTATTTCATATTGTGGAGCTGAAAAGGATACCCACACTTAGCTTGTGAATTTCATAGGTCATATTAATAGTTGTTTCAGGCCTTTGTCATTGCATAAGTTTAGAAGGGTTTGGGGTTTTAATCTTCTTTGTATAGATTCTAATCTATGGTTTTTGCACTAGTGACATAAAAGAATCTAAGGTCCACCTACCTAGGTTTTGGAGAGCCTGAAGAGGAGTTTATCATTATAGTTGGCTTAGGTTCTAATTAGAATGTGTCAATTATAAGAGTTAGCTTCCCTTAAATGTATTTTTATTTTTAGCTACTTAGTAGTAGAAATAATTGTCAAATTAGGAGCCAAATCTACACATTCCCACCATTAAGGTTAATAGCTTACATGTTATACATACAGACATAGGTTACAACTTGAATGAGCTAATTGGTTATAATAACTCAACCGAGCTCTTAATATTTGTAGCTTTGTATGTACAAACCAATTAAAAGGGCTCGACTAAGATGTGTCTCCAAACTTATAATCATGCTACAAAAGTATAAGGTTTCAAAGTAGTCCTTGACTATTGTACAATCTTCTCAAACTAAAGGTAACTTTTTAGGAAACATATTAGGTTTCACAATATTTCTCTAAGAGGAGTTTACATTAAAAGATATATAGATCAAAAGATGATGTTATTGTTAGAGTGGAGTTCCTATTGCACTAAAGATTGATCTATTAGTACTCAATACAACCACTCAACATATAATACATAGGAGGTATTTAAGTGCTTGTCACAAATCTCATGGGAAGCATTGAACATTTTTCTAACAATCTCCCCCTTGACATTACTCAAGGGTCTGAGGATTCAAACCTATGACAAAACTCTAATGCCACTTGTTATAGTGAGGTTGTCATTGTACCAAAAGATTGATATTTCAATGCTCAACAAAACCACACAACTTATAGTGCACACAAGGTAGTTAAGCCCCTGTCACAAATCACATGGAGAGTACTAAACATTTTTCAAACAACTACAAAAACTCATATCATATTTTGAATAGATCACATATATTATTTTCAAAAACCAAAAACATATTTTCAAGAATGTTTTTGGTTTTTGAAAATAATATAAAATAATTGCTACATTTTAACTCATAATAAGAGGTTTTCAAACTTCTGAAATGTGGTAGAAGACCAAGATTTTTCGAGACCTTGGATATTTTCTTCAAAATGGGTTTTCTTAAATATGCTTTTCCTTTACAAAATTTCATTGATGTTGGAAAAGTTAGGTGTGGCAAGTAGAAAAGTTATGGTTGAGAAAATTACATGAGTTTACAATATTTCACCTATAGAGAATTTCTTTGTAGTGGCATGCTCATTGATGATGGAATATTAACATGTCATGTGACTACTTGGTTTCATCAAAAATGATGAGAAAATGTTAATGCAGAGAACTAAGATTCTTTAGTGATTTAATCAACTACAATCTTCTTAATTAAATCTTTAATGGCCATTTTAGTGGTGAGAACTTGATTAGATATGGACCAAATAAGCCAATGCAAATAAAGGAGAAAATTGAATCACACAGTCCATAGAAGAGTTGGATCTACAAGGTTTGAATCTCACCAAAATAAGAGTTCTAGATTGTGGCTATTAAAAAATTCCATCTAAAACTAAAACAAATCTACAAATGAAATTTGCAGGACTTCCCCACATACAAATTTTGATTTAAAGATTCAAATATTACATTTCAAGTATGCAAAATTTAATTTTACCAATCATTCCTACAAATTTTTAGCATATGGATTTTACAACATAATCAAAACCATTTTCACTAAAAGACAATCCAATTTGAGTGTGCACAAGATTTTACAATGTCATTATGTTCTTTAGTTTTAATTTTAGGGCTTGTTTAGTTGGTGGAATACAATAGGAATAGGAGTGAAAAAATAGAATTCATTTTACATTCTTTGTTTGGTTCATGGAATGAGAATGGAGAATAGGAATATGTATTCCCATTTTAGCCTGTTTGAGGATATATCCATTCCCAAAAATGCATGTTATTGGAATAGAGAATAGGGATATGTCATTGTTATTCTTCCTTATACTCCTAAAACTCTTCTCTTTTCCCAACCATAGAATAAATTTCTTGGCATTCTTCCCTTGAATCTACTACTCAAAGAAATAAAGAACAAATCTAGAGTGAAATGGAGGATAATCACACGATTCAGCTTGAGGAGGAAGAGCCTGTAGGAGAAAGAGGCTCAGGTTTACCCTCTCATCCTCCAACAACTCTTATTTACATGTCAGATGGCTGGACCTACAAGCCTTCTCTTGTGCTCAATCTGGAGACCATTAAGGAGGAAGATCCCTCAAGAATGCCTTCTTTGTAGTACCAACACCATGGAGATCTTGATCCAACCAGGACACCCCTATATTTTCCCAAGGGCAAGAGCAAATCTCACACATTTCATTTTCAATGCTATGCAAAATTGATGTGGAAGGTGTATGCCAAGAAATTCTAGGTCAATCTCAACTATGTATTGTGATTCTTTAGGAAAAATAAGCATCTTTAATGATTTGGCTTTGTTGACGTGTACCAAAGGCAAGCTAGTTGATGTAGCATCTTTGAAAATTAAAATAAATTCCTAATTAAATTTTAGGGGAACCAAATAGGACTAAGATTACCAATTTCTATTACCATTCCCCATTCTCATTCTCATTCCATTTTTCCATTCTAATTTCCTATTCCTATGCTGATAATCAAACATACCCTTAATGTTTTACATTCTTCAAATAAAGGGCAGCCATGGCACTTTCCATATATCTTAGGATTCTTGAATAAGTGGTTTGCAATGCATGCAATAAATAAAAATTAAATAATTTGATATCATTTAATGATCCCTTATAAAAAAGGAAAATTTATAGATGATATAATTTTTCACTTTGTAATGTTTTTTGGTGTTCATTTCTCTTCTTTGTAAAAAACAAATAAGTAGATTTTTTTTGGAAAATATTTGTATTATATTTGAAATATTAATTCTAGTCTTAATTAAAATTAATTAAGCTTATAATATTTTTTATTGGTAAATAAATTAAATAAAAAAATAATTTATTAATGTTCATAAATTAACATTGAAAATATTGTACATCTTATTCTAATTTCTCAAACTTGAGTTTCTAATTTCCCTATTAAAGAAGAAAATATACACTTAATAAATTCTTTTTTTATAGTAAGATTGTTATTGTCTTACACTTAAATCTGATCAAAATACAAGAGAAATAATAATGTAGGAGAAATCATACTAACATACATTTATTTAAATGAAGTAGAACCAAATAATTGGTGAGAAACACATGACGTCCAAGCAACCGAGCTTAAATTTATCCAAATTAAAAAAATATCGTTGTTTCCAATTAAAAATAGGAATGTCTAAATAATTTCAAATATTGTTAAGAAATAAGTTGAAATAAAATATAACACAACTTTAAAGAAGGAAAGAATTGTTCTTGGACATGCTCATCATCTCAAACCTTTTGCCTGATCATGCTCACAATTTTAAACAACTACCACATAGTAGCATGTACTTGTCATTTAGTCATACTAGATAGTTTAGAAAAAAATAGTAATAGTTTTATTTTTATTTTAAAAATATATTTTTACAAGTGTTAGTAAAATAGTAAAAATCCATATATAAAAGATATAATAATAAAATATAATAGATAGTAATGCTTGGTAAAAAATTAACTTAAATTATTTCAATTAACTCATTAAAATAATAATGTTAGTAAAATTATATATGTATGTAGGATATATATATATATATATATTATAAATATAATATATAGTTTTGTGATGATTTTTTAAAATATTTAATAGATTTAATAATAATGCTATTTTTCTTATTAATCTTTCTCCTAAAATTGTATTGAGAAAATGAATTATGGACCTAGCCTCCAAAAAAAGGGGTCCCATGACACAAAAATGAATCAACCAATCAAATTGATGAAAAATAATTATTAGAATATATGAAATTGATAAGTAAATTGAAAAACTTTAGAAATATCTCAATTACTCATAAATAATTGTTGGTGATTGGTGTAAATTAATTGAATAGTCAAAGAAACTGAATACAATAGTACTATTACCTATGACAAGTACAATAAGGAAATAAATAACATGATGACATGCTTGATTGGTTGACTCAAGGATGCCTGACTCATGGGTGCACCTCAATTCAACATCAAAGTGCTCATCAAATTTGGAATTCCATGTTCATTTGGATTTTGGCTAATCTCCCTATGTCACAAAGGATTTATTCATAATGTGTATATACTTTTAATCAAATCTATAAGTTTCATATGGGGATTTTGTAATGTTATAACTCTTTTTCTGACATTCAAGTTGGTTAGATGGTATTTTGGAATTTAGTTTTCTAATGGTGTTCATAGCTCAAACTATAAGGGCATTTTCCTAGTTTCCATTTCACCTTATGATAGATGTTTTATTTTGAGGTCCTGTACACTTTTTATCGATTTTATATGGGTATTCTTATTGGCCTCTAGATTATGCAATTTTTTGTTGTATTTGGTAAGGATTGGGAGTTTTATTGCTCATTCTCTTCCTCATGAACCTTGAATCAATGCTATTTTATTAATAAAATATATCAATGACTTGCCACTTTCGCCAAATAAAAAGGAAGGAAAGTATTGATTTAATTTCATTTTTTATTAAATATTATTTTAAAAAATCAAATTACTCAACTGAAAATTAATGCTATTTATAGTAGAATACTTTTCAAACATATTTATTTATAATAGAATTGTTTTAATATTCACTTTAAAACTATATTTATGAAAGGTAGAATTATTTCAAATAAATAGTGTTGTTATATTGTTAAAAAGTCTAGATAATTATTTCTAAAACAACTTTAGGAAATCAAAACCACCTCACTTGAATGCATGTCCATATTTGTAATAAGTACTATCAAATATTGAATCAACATAAATTGAAAACTATCTCCCTTTCAATATATGGATATTACATAAGGTTATCTTCAAAGAAATGATGGGAGAATGAAGTAGGCATGTTAGCAACCAACAAAACACTTTTTTTATACTTTACATCTCCATTTAAATATGAATTTATTCATATCTAGATTCTCACTTTCTTTAGCTTGCCAGCCAACACATTTTTTTTCTCATTTTTGTGTTCAGGGATTCATACAGAGGAGGATAGAGTGCTCTTGTTGATCTCTATTTTAGTTATTACTATATATTTTTTCCACATCTTTTCCATTCCCAATGCAAAATCCTTTTCCCCAACATTGACATGTGCTTCCTTGAGTTCATCCATGCATCTGAACTCATCTTTCAAAGCCTCAATAGATAAGCTTGTACATGCTTTTAATTTTTCCCAAAGAAACTCCCAAAGCCTATTTGGTTTTTGTATGAATCATAATATGGATTTGAATCCAAAATGCAATGAACAACAAAGCTTTGAATCTTCTTGTGAATGGTCACCACCTTAGCAAGAAACGTGATTTCCATCTAGTGTTTTTTCCCTAATCTCTTTGATCCAAGATCAATTTCCTGCATCCTTCATGGCATTTTTCTTATCTATTATTTGGGGACTCTAATTTACTTTTTCTCCATTAACTATATATTCTTTCAGCTATGATTATCATCAAGGTTACCTTATTCTCTAGCAATAAATCTCTAACATTCTTTGACATAATACCAATGTTTTATGTGTACTAGCCAATTTTCCAATCTTGCAATCTTCTGCATCATTCAACATTACATGATCCATCGATATATTTTTATTAAATCATGTATGATTTTTTAAACAACTTTAAAAATCATTGGGTGTAATTCAAAATCATATGATAAATCATTAGGAGTGACAATGATCAAAATGTCATTTAGGAACATATTTTTGAATTAAATCGTCAATTTTTGGAATCAGTAGATGAATTGCAGGCCTAATTTGAAATCAAATGATAAATCACTGAGTATGAATTGAAATATCATTTAGAAAATCATAGATTGTTTCAAGACAATTAGCTTCAAATCACTAGATGTGACTAAATGATGTGATTCTAAATATTTTTTAATCACTTGAAATGATGAAACCACAACTAATAATTATACACAATTAAATTCAAAAAGCATGGACTTGAAGTTTGAAACCTTCTTCAATGTAAAATGGTCCTATTTGATGGATCTTGATGTGTTAATGGGTTTTTTGTAGTTAAACAATTTTCATCTATTCTACTAAATTTCATAATGTGTTGGAGGTGAACTAGTCGGATTACAATACTTGTTAAGCAAGTAACCCATTGAAGGAGTACAGAGGAGGAAGAAAAAACATATCTCTTACCAATGTGGGGACAAATTATTCCATCTGTAGAGTCCCTAGTCACTACCTCAAAGGTATGAAACTAGAAGTCATAGTCAGCCTCACCAATCTTGATGTTCCTTTCCCTTTTCCCACCAATCTTGTTGCCCCCAAGCCTACCAGTGTAGGAAATATTTTTACAGATGAATTATGCATTACTATTTATTTTGGGGTCTTTTCTCTTGTGGATTATATTGGCTTAGCTAAAATTCCTCTTTTTCAAGGAAGGGACAAAGTAATTAGATCTACCATTCTTCTTCTTTTGGTTATGTAGTTTGGCATTTTGTCGCCACAAAATGTAGGCAATAGTACAAAAAATTTCAACTTAGTTTCACATTTCTTTGAGTTTAGTTCATTATTTAATTGGTTAGTATTGATTAATCAATTGACTCTAATTGATATAATGAATCCTCTTATTGAAGCTTTTCTTTAAGTCACCTTAGATTTTCTCTTTGTTGAGCCTATATTTTATTTTTAAAACCTTCAACATATTTTTCTCATTTTTGAGTGTATATTTGTTGGCTTTTCATCCTTTGGTTTCACTCAAGTTATTGTTTTTATTTTTCCCTTCAATACGATCTATCTTAGAGCCTAATTAGAGTTGGCAATCAAAATATATGACCATTTTAGTGCCCAAAAAGTGGACTTTCCACATGCAACTACACGAATCAAAAATGTCATGTTATATTTTGAAGTTCACATTTACTTTTTGAAAAATATAACATAAAATCAGTTTATGTTACATTTTTAAGTTACTTTATCATTTTAGTTTTTCACTAAGGTAACTTTAGTGCACTTTATGTTATATTTTTAACTTGAATTGCTCTTTCATTTTTCATTCAAGTGACTACATTAACTATGTAGTTTGATTTAATTTTGAATTTTAATTCAAAATATCTTAGTAAATATTACTTTAAAATTCTATTTGCACATTATATATTTATCTATATAGTGTAATTATTATTTATGACCCATTTAAGTAATATTTCTTCAAACATTAAATTGACATGTGCTTAATTCATCACTTAAGTTGTGCATAACATGTCTACAAGCACATTTTCATCAAAATATGCAATTGCCTCCAAAAATTGTGATTTTGAATGCAATGAATCCCAAAAGGTGAGATATGCATATTTGTGTATTTTCAAAACATGTAGTGACCTCCAAAAGATGTGATTTTGCATTAAGGGTTATTTGTGAGCAAAGTTTAAAATATGCATATGCATCCAAAAGGTATGATTTTTCTTATGGATTCAATTACATGTGTTTTTACATCATGCATTTCCATCCAAAAGGTGTCATTTGAATAAGGAGTCTCTTTTGGTGCTTTTAAAACATGCATTTGCATCCAAAAGGTGTGATTTTCCTTCAAATACATGTATCTGTCTTCATGAAACTCAAAATTGAAGATTCAAGGGGAAAAAAACTTGATGCTTTCCTCCTCCAAGGACATGTTTTTCTTTAAAAATGCTTATATTTTCCCATATAATGGCTTGAAATCCATCACAAGGAGGGTATTTTGAGTTTTAATGCATATGCATGCAATTGGGGGTCATGATCTTGCATATCCAAACCAAAAATGACCCAAAATTTTGCATTTTTGAGACACGCTTTTGTGAAAAACTCAAATTCAGAGTAGTTTTGATCAATTTTTGGATCAAATAGAAGTATTTTTGAGGTTTCAATCCATATATATACTATTGAAGAACACATTTTTGAATTTACATGTAAAAAAAATACTTCATTTTACACCCTCTATGAATCATGTTTTCGCTAAAAATGCCTAAAAATTGGGTTTTTCATTCATTTTTTTTGGCATTTTGGACCCACATTTTTTCATTTGGAATTAGCATTTGAGAAAGTCATTTTTGCATTCAAACATAAAAACCAATCAATTTACATCCAAAAATGACCTAGATTTTTGCATGAAAAGGGCACATTTTTGTCAAAACCACTTTTAAAATGACATTTCTAGCCCATATGTTTGGATCAATAGAGGTCATTTTTGAGTTTTAATACATGCTATTGCCTTTGGAGACCATGTCATTTCTCATTAATATTCATTGAATGCAAGTGTGAAAAAAGTCAAATTATTGTTTGAGAATCCAAATTTGGGGGAGAATTGGTCTTTAAAATCTATAAATCTTGCTATTTTGGATCATTAACCTCCAAGTAAGTGGAAATTTTAAATTTTTCTCATTAATTCATGCTTATCTTGCTACTTTAATGCATATTTTGGCTTGATGTTGCACAATTATTTATATATATGCCATGAAAAGTGCACTTTGGCTTTAAATATGATGAAAACTCTCATTTTCACACTTTTAGATTTTCCCCAAATTTCAAATTCGAATTTTCACTTGAAAGAAAATTAATTCTTGACATGTCTGAGTTTAAGACCAAAGGCAAGTATTTCTTTTGTGCTTGTTTTCATTATTTTCTTGTTTTTCTTCATTTTGAAAGTTGTGAAAACTTGAGCATGTTTCACTTCACTACATCTTCCATCAATGAATGTAGGTGCACCTTTCCATTCCATTTTTTTCATCACATGCCAAGGCACATTGCATCCATTCCCTTCACATGCAATAACATTTCAAGAGCAATTACATGTAATTTCACTTTCCATGTCATGATACACTCCATCTCATTCTCCACGTATGATTACATGTAATCTCACCCTCCATCTACATTTATGTACAATCTCATCATTCATTCCCATTTACACATATTTCCATCTTTCAAACCTAAATGCATGTTTGTTTGAAATGTAATCCACTTTATTTGTAATGACATCCAGAGAACCTATTTCTAACTAAAGGTCACACTTTTAAAGTCAAAATTTATCATTTGCACATATTCATATGCATCCCAACTTGCATCCTTGGCCATACCCATAAAAGCCCATCATTTCCCACATGCAAACCATCTTTTGACCCTTTCCATCCAAATACATATACTTTTTGGTTCATTTCTAGCCATCATGTGTTCCATAAGTGTCTAATCCATACTTTGAATACCCACCCATCATGGATTTGTCATTGTAACTCAAATCTCAAATTTCTCAAGGATTCAATCTCATTGGAAGATGTTATCATCTTCATGTTGTGGCACACTCCTCAAGATATGTAAAAACTTCTTTAAAAAATAGATATGTCTTGTCAAGAAGACATGTTTTGATTCTTAA
The DNA here is from genome assembly GCA_028749045.1 of Cupressus sempervirens. Classification (NCBI taxonomy): domain Eukaryota; kingdom Viridiplantae; phylum Streptophyta; class Pinopsida; order Cupressales; family Cupressaceae; genus Cupressus; species Cupressus sempervirens. The sequence goes on from CM053793.1 coordinate 451,349,559, forward strand.
GAAGCAATGATTCATTTGATCTTCATTTTCCCTATGGTTGTCTGAGAACCAAAGTTCACATGGAAAAGTGCCAAGCACATTTTTTTATTTTTTTTAAAATGTTGCAGATGCTTGTCAAAAAGTTGTTCCAAGTTTACCTTTGGATATCATTGAGAAGGTCTTCAAACTGCCAAGAAATCTAGAATGTGCAAGTGTAACATGATAATTCACAACTTAGAATGTAGAAAAGCTTGATTACTTTGAGTTTTCAAATCAAAATTGGAAACTCGTCATGGTGAATGCAGTGGCATAAAATATATGAATCCACGATCCTATAATTATCATCAAGCATAAGACCTTTGCCAATAATTCACAGGATTGATTCATTTAGAATCAATAGTCTCAACTCTTTCTTCTTCTTCTTCTTTCATGTTTGTAGTTGGAGAGGATGTATTACAAGAAATTGTGTAATTACATGTAATACAATTTATATGTGCAATGAAATATAATCCAATAATTTCTCTTATTAGTTAGGCTAGGTCAAAGTTAGTTGAGTTGCTCCCACTTTTTCCTCCTTTTTCTCAGCTCCTTTGCATATATAAAGGAGTGCTCTCTCATTGTAAGAATCATCTTTTGTTGTATGTAAGAAACCTTTGCCACACTTGTGCAAGCATAAATTTGATTATGTAGTAAAAATTTGGGAGAAAAGTGAATAAAAAGAAGCAATTAGATTCGAAGCTTTGACTGGAAGCAATTGTGATAGTGAAAATTAGAAGCTTTGGCTATAATTTGTACCTATTTTCTTTGATTAATTCTATTAGCAAGTGTTCAATAATAGAGCATAGTGAATTAAGAAGCAATCAGAGCTAAAACTTTGAGTGGGAGTGATTGTGGTGATACATAGACTAGAAGCTTTGACTGTAGCTTGTATTGCCATATCAAATTCATAAAAGTAGTTATAATTTTCCTACTTATGAAGCTTTTGTGCCCCAATGATAGTGATTTTTATTTTAAATTAGATTAAAACAAGACCTAGAGCCAAACTAGGATGCTTTCAGGTAGCCTTTGAGTTAGTCTTAGTTTATTAGGATCACCATTTTCAGCTACTAGATAGAAGTGTAGTTAGAGATTTCATCTTGCCTATTACTTGCTCCATGGGTAACTAGATTCTTTTGTAAAAGTTAGGAGAAAAGAATATTGGTAACACCCCTTACGAAATCTCTGAACTTCTTGCTTACCTTAAGTTGACCCAAGGAACTGTGAGAAGGGGGAGCCTTCCCATTAATGTAGTAGAGATATTTTCTCACATGTTGTGGCTGGTCTACCTATTTTATGATTGGATTTTAAAAAAACTATCAATTGCAAAATATCCACCCAACATTTTTTTCACGACTTTTCTAGGGATACAACGCACATTTGAGAGCCTCATGCTTTCATTTGAAGCATACATGTGTCCTTTTTCATTGTAAATATTAATTGTAATTTTATTTCTTGAATTTTATTTTACATATTCACCAAGGACATGTAAATAGCCCAAGGTCCTTGGGGAAATGCTTTTGGATCATTGAATCTAGCTCCATCTCTACATGATATTCCTGATGGATTATGAAAGAACTTTCCTAAGTTTTTTGATGATGATGTGTTAGTCTCAAATTGGTTTTCACAATTGAGTGTCAACAAAATTAACCAATTCTCAAAATGATGTCAAATATAATATAGAAGTCAAGCTATAGTGTGTGCCGAGCAAGATAATTCAATAGGTATCGAGTGATTTTTAGGTGCCGAGTGAAGTTCAAGTGTTGAGTCACTATAGATGCTGAGTAGAGTATAGATGCTGAGTGAAACAATAATGCTATAAAAGTCACACAAGACAAAATTACTATAGGAGTTGAGTGATATAGAATTTATATATGTGTCGAGCATCAACAACTAGTAAGTGTTGAGTAACACAAAATCAACATATGAATTTGTGCCTTCACAAACTTATATGTAAACCATTTTTGAAGCTGACATGGAATGAATCTTGAAGGATCTTCAAGATAAGAATGAATCTTTTTCATTACTTATGTGATCATCATGCAGCCAATAAGAAAAATGGAGAAGGCATGCAACCAATAGGAAAAGTGCAAGAAATGAGTGGGAAATGAAGATTTAATATTGATCATGGATTCATACCTAACCATAAGTCTTTGAAATCCTTAAAAGGAGGATGAAACCCCATTATGCAACAAAGAGGATGCATGAGAGAGAAGTGTATGGGTGAACTATAGAAAAGTGAAGAAGGGTGAAAAGACTTAGTGAAGAACAGAGTAGCATTATAGAATCTAGTTGATTAGGAACAAAGCATCAAAACTTTGAAGAGTGACATATCAAATCAAGTAAGGATTAGAGTAGACTTAGTAGAAAAAGGATCTGTAATCAGCAATAGAGGATTGCAAGTCATCAGTTCAAGACTTTCTAATACTGTCTTGTAATTGTATTAGATATGGAAATCCTATAGACTTAGGTTGGCCTAGCAAGCATTTGTAAATCCTTTAACAGGGTGGCATTCCAAGTGAATGTACAAAATTCCTTTAACCAGGCCTACTTTTAGTAGGATAGTTAAATCCTTTAACTAGGTCACTTTTAATAGGGTGTAAAGTCTTTAATAGGATAGGCCTTTCATAGGGTAGACCATTGGAAGTGGTCAAACATTGTAACCTTGAACAGTTACATATTGTTGCAGTGATATTTTATGGGTGTCATCCCTACCCCAATTTTACCTTCTCATTTTGGAGGGTTTTTGGGTTATCAAATTTGTGTGTTATCTATTTTCATGCATGTCTTTTACTTTTATGCTTATTAGATCAATTGGATGCATGTGAATGTTTTTAGTTAAAAGGTTTTGAAAAGGTTAAAGTTAAGTTACTTCTGATTCACCCCCCCCCCCCCCCCTCTCAAAAGTAAATCTTCCCACTTGTAAATTCCAACAATTGGTATTAGAGCCAAGTTCTCACAAGAAGGAGACTTATAGCTTGGAGAAAAGATCTAGAAATGGAAGTCTACAAATTTGGGAAGATCATAGAGAATCAAGCAATTGACATACAACTTGCTTTATGTGCTTTGGAAGAAGCTAGAGAAGAACTAAGAAAATACTAAAAAAGAAAGAAGAGAGATTTCCATAGCTGAGAATGATACACAATACAAGGAGATTTACACCTCAATTTTTTTTCAAATGGAGATTCCAAAGATTTTGATACAACAATAGTAGACCTGATGGAGAAGAATAGAGCTCAAGCAGAAGAAATCAAAACACTCAAGCTTGAACAATAATCACAAGCCATGATGCTTTGTGAAGTGACTAAACAAAAGAAAAGAGCCATTGAAGACAAGGCTATGCTACAAGAAGACAAGAGAAACCTTGCCAATAGACTCAAAGAAAAGTCAATTAAACTTGCAAGAATCTCAAACATATAGCTAGACACCCTAAGTTAGATGATGAATGCACATCATGAACTAAATGTCAACAACATTGAGAACTCTATATTGAAGATGCAAAATGAACAATTGCAAAATGACCTAAAAAGAGAAAAGGGGATTGCAAAGAGCTTCAAAAAACCAAATGAGGCCATTAAGTACTTTGAGTAGCTACTAAAATCACCAAGGGCTAGCAATGATACTTCAGAACTAGGATACATCAGCACTAAACAAGGAGAGTTATCCAAGACTATAGAAGAAAGGAGTAACAAAGGTAAGAACACTAAACCTACTTGTCATTTCTTTGGTAAAAAGGAACATACTTCTAATGTGTGTAGTATCAAGAATGCCCATCAACATGAAAAACCTAAGAATGTAATTCATTGTCATATGTGTAAAATGAAAGGTCATCAAGCACACAACTGTAGGACTAAGACTATCAAAGCACCAAAATTTGAAGGTCACTGCTACAATTTCAAAAAGTATGGACATAGAGCTTTTTAGTGCAAATCAAAGCCTATGTGGACATCAAATCAGGTAGTAAGGGAAGGTAACCATGGTTATCACTAAAATTGGGACTATAACACTAGGTATAGCTATCATTACTACTAAGAATATGGACACATTCCTAAAAATTGCATAAGGACACATTTCAGAGGGAGCTATAGAAGATGGTTGAGCCAAACCACATGTTTTAGTTGCTTAAAGATTGGTCATATCAGTAGGAATTACCCAACAAGGTCAAAGACATCCAACTCAAGGAACAATAAAGGTAAAGAGAAGGTACATGTTGAACACATCAAAGGAGAAATGAATAAGACATGGAATAAGAAAAATGGGCGTAGCACATCAAATGAAGGGATCAGTTCACCTAATAGGTCAAGTGATCACACTTCATCAAACTAAGAAAAGATAAGGCATGAGGGACTAATTTATAATTTTTTATCATATATTAGTTCCTAGACAAGTAAGTACTAAAAAGAAGAGATCAGCATGAACAAAGATGCAAAGTTAAAATTTCATGATTTTGTAAGTGTTGTTGAATTGCCATCAGATGCCAACTAAATTCTAGTACATGCCAAGTTGAATGTCAAAATAGTAGGAGCCAAATGATTAGTAGGGGCCAAGTTGGTGAAGGAAGTTGAGTGAAGGAGAAATTTTTAGTTGAAGCTGAGTAAAGAATACTCGTGTGGAAGTTGAGTGGTGAAAAGGAAATGGAAGTCGAGTAATGTAGAATCCTTTAGAAGCTGAGTGGATATCTATAAACACATTGAGCATTAAATGCAATAAAAATAGGGCATTTTATGAGAGTGCTTGATTGGCAAACCTAGTGATTAGGTTGGTTGTGCCTATGCACCAACCGAGCTTGTATAGGATTTCAGGCTAATAGGGGCCAGCACAAGGATCTAGCTAGATGCTTGAAATGGAATTGGGATCATCCCAATGGTTCCTTGGCCTTTCTTTGTCACCATCCCTTTGAAGTTTTTGCATAGCTCTCCATGCTTATCATTCATGGGCACTCCACTATTATTGATTCAAGTTGTTTTGTGAGATGCTAGCCCACCCATTCTAGTCTGCATGGCCAAAAAATACCAAAATAATTTCCAAAATTGGTGGTGTTAGGGAGGCAGACCATGGGGGGGTAAGGGGTTTGACCAATTGCCTACTATTCTAAGGGAGAAAAGTCTTCCGCATATAAACTAGTGGGCCAGGTCATTCATGACCTAGAGGGGATGTGTGAATGCAAACAAAGAGCAAAGATGAGAAAGAGCATAGAGTGAGTTCAAAGTAAAAAATCCAACATATAAGTAGATTTCAATAGTATTTCAGCATGATTTCATCAATCTTGAGGTATTTATGTCTATGTCGAGTTACTTAGTTTAATATTTTATTCATGTTAAAACCTTAGAATTGTAAAAATGGCTTCTAGCTCTAGGAAAACTCATGAGAAGGAACCTTTAAAGGTTTGACTAGTGTCCAATGATGTCAAAGAACCTAATTTATGCCCAATCCCAGACGTAGCATATAATCATGACCCAGTTGGAGCCCTATCCATTATACCCCCTAAGGTTGTAATGGTTCAAGATGTAAGGAAATTCTATAATTGCAAGATTAGAGCCATAGGTGACATGGAAATGAGGGAAGCCTATGAAAAATTGTGTGATAACAGAGTGTTGAAAGAAGAGTTTTAGATTATTGAAAGGAAGGGTTTGACATGAGCCCTAGTATTCTGCACCATTTTCAAAATTGAATGGATTAGACTAGTGCTAAACCGAATACATGATGGAAGTTTATGGTTGGAGGATGGCCCAATAAAAATCACAAAGAGAATTGTTCATAGAGTGATAGGGTACCCAACCCTAGATCAGCTAAAGACCCTTAGGAGTTATTCTAAGGAGGCAATTGAGAAAAACATAGGTGCTAAGTGGAACAAGAGAAGGATGACAACTGACATCATTCAAGACCCTCTTGTTGATTTTTTTGTTAGAGTCATTGTACACAAGTTCTACCAATCTAGTAGACTCAATAGTGTGCCCTACATTGTAGTAGATGTTGGTTATAAACTGGTGAAAAAGGATCATACCTATGATCTTGTAGAACTACAACTATAACGAATTAATGAGAATCTAGCAGGTATCAGAAGAACCAAGGGAACCCAATGCAAATTTGGTGCCATTTTGATTTGTATATTCTTTTATGTTTAGAATGAATTTCCTTCTTTTGGCAAAGTTGCATGGAAGACAAATAGGTCTATTATAGCTCAAGTTAATGAATACATAGAGCAGATGGGAGCTAATTTTGAGACCTTAATGACTAGCTATTTTGAAGACTTTAAGAAGTTAATGAAGCAAAGGCTAAAAATTCTAGTGTCATTAATGGAGAAACATGTAAAATATAGATTATACATATATTCAAGTTGCCATACCAAGAGTGAGATTGTTAAGATCTCTTGGCTATGAAATAAATATAGATGAAGCATCAGTAGCAATAACTGCATTATTAGTAGAGGAAATAGACAAGGATGCACCACATTTTAGAACTTATGACATGGTGAGATCAAAAGTGGATATGGAGTTAAAGACTACCTCCACTCTGAAAAAGAAAGATAAGCTTGTTAAGAAGTTAAAATCCAAATTTGGGGAATGCATTGTAGAAGTAATAGAGGAAGAAGGTGAAGATTTTGAGGATGATGAAGAGGAGAAAGGTCAAGGACCACTTGTTATAATCCAAGGTATGGGGGAGGATGCAGATGAGGAGGAAGGTGCCGAGCAAGAAGCAACCAAGGCTGAGTCAAAGAAAAGAAAAGCTAAAAAATAGCCAGCTGCATAGCCCAAGGGAAAGAACAAAGCTACAAATCCAAGTCTAGCCAAGCCAACTACAAGCGCTGATACTAGGGCTACAACTCAGGTAGCAAAAGAGTAGGAGAAGTAGAAGGCAATAGAACAAGGAGGACCTGTAGAGTAGAAGAAAAGAAGAAGGTATGTTGCACCTCCTGAATCAAACAAAGAAAGAACAAAGTCTGATGATGAGCAATTTAGAATGGTAAGAAATTCTACCACATCTTGTTGGCATTAAGTTAGTATTTCCATTAGTGACAACACTTATCCATATCAGTATAGCTACCAAGCTCGACACTTAATTCTCTACTCTCACCGAGCATTCCAATGTTAACCAAGCTTTGAAGAGTTCATCAATTTACATCGAGTACATAGTGGCTATCGAGTGAATACAAGAAATGTGAAGATCAGCAATGTCTATCGAGCTTCACATTGTCTATCGAGCAATAAGCTTGTGTTATGTAGATTCTGTGTAAATCGAGCATTGGAAGAAATAGTGTTTATCAAGTAAAGCAATGTAAACTTAGTGTGTAGTATCTACTGAGTGACACTACATCTACCAAGTCACCAATGGTCACTGAGTTCAGAACTAAATTGAGTGATTAGTATGGAACAAGCCTTCACTTCTACCAAGTGCATGACAATGCTAAGTAATGCAGTGAACACTGTGTATCAAAAGGTCACCGAGTCAGTTTAGTAAACACGAGTTACTATTGGGCCCACTTTGTAATGTATTTGTTCACTTTTTTTTTGGCCAACCTTGCGATTTTGTAAACCTAAAAGGTATATATGTAAGGTGTATTGTAAGATATCACATGTATAAATTAAAAAAAGCAATAGCAAAGTAATGAGAAGTACATGCAAAATATTTTCAGCATCAGTTCAACGAATTCAACAAGGTCAATATAGAGGAAGAAATGTTTTATCCATCACATAAGGTGATCAGTGCATAAAGGATCTTATTAGCAATCAATTGTAAGTAGATCCACTACTTCATCTTAATAGGTGAATTATTTTCAAAATCCTCTAACGAGGTAGACTTAACAATCTTTGTACAAATCTCTCAACTAAGTGCATACTTCATTATATGTTTGTAAATCCTCTAACAAGGTTGACCTAGTAGTCCTTTGTGCTCCTAATAGGGTATATCATCAAAAGTGGTCAATGTAAGCCTTAAAAAGAAAACTTTATGCTGCAATATTGAAGTTTTGTGGGTATCATCCCCACCCCAATTTTACTTTCTATTTGGAAGGTTTCTGGGTTACCAAAATATTGTGTTGTTTTGTGTGATGAATGTCTTATCTTTCAGTACTAATGTATGCAGTAGCATAGATGGATGTGTGGTAAATTTAAAGGAAAGATTTATAGTTACTTATTCACCCCTCCCCTCTCAATAACTTATCATCTATTGAATATTTCTAACAATTGATATCAAATCTTTGTGGTTCTCAAGATAAAAGTTTGATAGCTTGAGCAAAGATCTAAGGACAAATGGAGATATTTAGACTTGACAAGGCAATTGAAAATGAAAAGCTAGATCTGGAGATGGCCATAGCTCAACTCAAAGAAGCAAAGGAGCATCTTTTCCAATCTCTGAAAATAAGGAAGGAACTTGCAAGACAAATGGATGACCATTAGTATGTTGAAGAAAAGATTGAAGACTTTTTGCCACCAAGCAACTTAGATGAAGCTAATGAGGCAATCAAGGAACTCCTAGAAAAGAATGGCTTTCTACAAGAAGAAGTAAGGAAACTCAAAAGAGAACAAGAAATCCAATCAATTAGGCTATGTGAAATTTTTGAACAAAGGAATAAGGAAAATGAAGAATTGGAGGTAAGAAACAATGAAGAACAAAATCAATCTAATCAGCATGAAGACCTCATTGATCAAATCACTGGAGAAAATGAAGAAATCAAAATTCTCAAATCACAAAATGAAAAAATAAGAAGCGATCTAAATTATGAAAGGGAAATCAATGAAAGAACAATGAGAGAATTGAGATGTGAAAAGAAAATTGTTGAAAAATTGAAAAATGACCTAAATGCTGAAAAATAATTCAATGAGAGAATGTTGAAATCACAAGAAGACATGAATCAATTGAATCAACAAAATGAGAAAAATCTTCATAGGCAAAAAGGTAAAGCAGGACTTGGATATAATGAAGAACAAGGTGAATCTTCTAAGCAAGGTGCAAAAAGGAATCAAAAGCCCCCATGCAACCATTGTGGGAAAATTTATTGTACATCAAACAAATGTTGGAGCAATGGAAAAGCAAAATTCAATGGAAAGTGCTATAACTACAATCGGCATGGTCACAAAGCCAACGAATGCAAGGAGAAACCAAAATTTGGAGGTAAATGTCACAAATGCAAATAGCATGGTCAGAAGGCATCTCAATGCAGATCCAAATCATTCAATCCAGCTAAACAATTTGTAAAGGCAATATTTGGATGGGACTACAATACTTGGTGCAAATCTCATTATTGTGGAGAATATGGACACACTAATGTAAATTGTGCAAGGCATCACCTAAGAAAGAAAGATACTACTATAAGGTGTTACACATGCACTGAACTTGGTCATATAGCTAAAAATTGCATGAATATAGGCAAAATTGAAGATGAAAAGAAAGCAAGGGCTAACAATATAAGGAAACAAATGAGGTAGCAATGGATTCCTAAATCTACTAAGCATACAGGCTTGAATTATGGTAGTGAAGCCACTCAAGAAGTGGGTGACTCCATCCCCTCAAACTAAATTCCTAAGAATATATTGGAGTTGTACTCAACAAGAAAATCATAAGTAGCTCCAAGAAATATGAGGGATGCAAATGATCCAATCAGTATTCCAGATACACTAGGATCACATAAAGGTTATCCTTCACCAAGTTGCATTAGATTCCACTAAGGAAAGTTGGTTGAAGACCTTACCAAGTGAGGTCAGGAGTAAAATAAATTTGGTTCATCTACCAATGTAGTTCAATGGATGATAGTCTATCACGCACTATGTCATAATGGTGTCGAGCATTTATGAAAATTTCTCAACAAGAGTGAAATTTCAACTTCATTTTTCATCGCATTCACAACATTCAAAGAGTAGAGCAATTTGAAAGAGCATTGTAGTGTTTTCAAGCTATTTAGTAGCAAGATCTTCATGAATTTTATCATCTATCAAGGAATGATGGTGTCTACCAGTGGAAGCAACACTAAACCAAAGAAGAACCTTGAATTTGATTTTTCAGATGTACTACTGAAGCAATTAAACAAAAACATTGAAATTGTGAATACTTCCAAGAAAAATTCCTTCAAGTTTAGTTCATTGCTTACCTATTTATTCTTTTATGTTCAAAAATTCTTTCCATCTAAGGGCATAGTCATATGGAGGAAAGACACCCCTATTCTTTATTAGATAAATGAATTTATTAAAGAAATGGGTGAAAACTTTGAAAGAGTGTTGGATAATTATTTTGAGGCATTCAAAGAGAAAATGAATAATAGATTCCAAATCCCACCCAAGCTTGTGGAAGACTACAAGGATGACATATGCTTCATGGTGGACTATGATAGAGTGTACATTCAAGTAGTCATACCGAGAGTGGCATGGGTAAAATTATTGCCTTATGAAACTAACATTGATGAAGCTAGAGACATCATTGAGGCTCTAGTAAATGAGCCAACCAATCCAAATCTTCCTGCATTTGGCACTTATGAGGAAGCCAAGAAGAGGATAAAGCTTAGTATCAAGATTCCTCAAGCTCTCAATAGAGGCAAGAAGAGGATTGCAAAATTGAAGATAGTTGAAGGTCCTCTAATGCTTATCGAGGGCAAGGGTGAGGATGAAGAAGAGGAATATGATGAAGGTGAATAAGAAGAATCAAAGAAAGAGGAACCATCAAGGAAGAAAGGTAGAGTGATTATCACTAAACATTAGAAGAAACCAATAGTAGTATTCTCTAGGAGAGGTAGGAAAGGTAAAAGTGAACCAATATTCATTCACTCTCTACCTACATTTGAGGAAAGGATGAAATAGCTAAGAGTTGGAGTAGGAATTTGTAACTTCAAAGTTATCAAATATGAGACTCAGACTCCAGCTAAGCAGAAAGAGATTGAGGACCTAATCATGGAGAAGATGGGTATTTGGAAATACTCCCCTACTCAAATGCAACCTCAAATCCATGCAAATCTTTTTGCCAAAATCCAAGTCAGAAGGGAGAAGATAGTGCAAACTGTAAAAGACATCTTTGAACAACAATTGAGATAGTTAGTACCTAATCTGACTAATGCAAAAGTAAAGAAGTCAATAAAAGAGCATGAAGACAAAATGATTCTAAAGCTTAACTCATGTTTAGTATTAATGAATAACATAGAATCAATGGTTAAGCATGCCTCAGATGTCTTGAGAGATGTATATCATCTCAACAAGCCATCAAATGAAACTATTGTAATTAAAGATGATGATAGTGATGATGATGATGAAAACACTCCTTCCATCATGGTTATTGAAGGTGAATTGCACGCTCTAATGGAGGAGAAGGAAGAAGAAGAGAAGGAAGAAGAGGAGGAGGAAGTAGAAGAAATGGATGAAGAAGGAAAGGAGGAAGAAGTAGAAGAGGAAGAAAAGGATGAAGATGATTTGATCAGAATTGTAGCAAAAGCAATTGTATCTCTTCCTCACACTCCACCACATACTGTCACATCTATGGAGATAGCTTCTACTAGTGAGATTGTAAGCACAACAGCAACATCAATTGCTCAATCTTCACCAGTCACCTCCCAGCTCCAAGTGTCTAGAATAGAAGTGTCAAGCACTTCATCTACTGAGCTGACTATTACTTCCTTAGCTACCAAGTTAGCTCCCTCTACTTCTGCATCTTTAGTTAGTGCACTAGTAAGTTCTATAATTTTTTCTTCATCAAATCTAGTAAGCTCTACAATTTTGTTTTCATCAACATTGTCTGCATCTACTTCAATTCTAGTAAGTTTAGACACTTCTATGGGTATTCTACTAAGTGTGGCACCATTTTTGGGAAGTGTTTCAATTTTTAGTCTGGTTAGTACTTCTATTGGCATTTAGTCCTTAAGCCCTATTACATTTTTCACTACTAGCCTTTCTATCTCTACTATTGTGTTAGTTCCAAAGGTCAAACCAGTCATCACTAAAGTAAAACCAAGGAAAGCATTAAAACTTTTGATCACTAGAAAGGAAATTGAAGATGACATTGACTTAGACACAAAAATAATAATACCTAAGATTGACTATGAGACTGCTACTATTGAAGAAATGAGGTTAGCCAGTCAACTCATAGAGAAGAAAGCTATGTAGAAGCAACTAAGGTCTAAAAGGGATAAGGAGTGTAGAATAATTTAAAATTCCAAGAATATAATTATAGATGCTATAGGTATTGAAGTGGATTCCACTCAACATATTTTGATCTAGTTAGAAGAGGCTATATAGAAATATAATGAGGACTCCTTTGGAAAAGAGAAGCTAATTGAAAAGTCTAAAAGGAAGTTTGATACCAAGGTGCTAGAGCATATTGCTTAGCAGATTGCAATCAAATAAGTGGAGTTGTCCACATTTTTGGGCAATTTTGAAAATTCTTTTAATAATGCAGCATCATTTTTTGCAAAATTTTTTGATATGTCTAGTTTTACCAATGAAATAAAGGAGAAGCTAAATAAGATTTATGCTGGCATGAAATCTAGTGCATCAAAGTTGCAGGCTAACCCATCTTCCAGCTCCTCTCATCACACCAAGGTGAAATATCTAGCAAAAGTACAGGAAAAAATTCTAAGAGAAGAAGCAAGAAAAAGAGCAACCTTGATTATTATTCAGAACATGATCTTGCCAATAATGGATACAATGCAGAAACATATTGCTCATTGCAAGACATTGGTTCAAGATTAGAACTTGTTAGTGGCTAATCACATGATCAAATTATCAGCAAAAGTTTAGATTGCTCTCTCCACTTGCAAAATTTTGCAAGAGAATTGGGATACCTCATTTATCCTCATTCTTAAGGTACATCAAGAATTTCTCTCTCATTTTGGTGTAACTATATTGATAGTATATGTAGCCCTTTGGCATTACTCTCAAAAAGGGGGAGAGATATCAGTATAAGAAAAAAAGGAAATTCTGTATATAAGGAGAGATATCAGTATAAGTGAAAGGGGGAGATAGCACTCAATAGAGTCGGCATGTATATGTGTATAGCTATGTACATAAGTATCTTTGTATATACATTATGTGTCATCAAGGAGATACATGTAGAAATGTAGATGTAGCAACTTTACAAAGATCAATTTTGAAAAACCAAAATTTAGAAAATTAGTGAGTCAGTTTATGTACATATGTTTTGGCTTATAAGTGTTTTGTCACTAATGCCAAAGGGGGAGATTGTTGGCATTAAGTTAGTAATGTCATTAGTGACAACACTTATCCATATCAGTATAGCTACCAAGCTCATTACTTAATTCTCTACTCCCACCGAGCATTCTAGTGTTAACCAAGCTTTGAAGAGTTTAACAGTTTACACCGAGCAGACAGTGGCTATTGAGAAAATACAAGCAATGTGAATATCAGCAGTGTCTACCAAGCTTCATAGTGTCTATTGAGGAGTAAGCTTGTGTTATGCAAATTTTGTGTAAACCAAGCATTGGAAGAAATAGTGTTTACCAAGTAAAGCAAGGTAAACTTTGTGTGCAGTAACTACTGAGTGGCACCACATCTACCGAGTCACCAATGGTCACCGAGTTTAGAACTACATCGAGTGATTAGTATGGATTGAGCCTTCACTTCTACCAAGTTCATGATGATGTCAAGTAATGCAATGAACACTGTGTATCAAAAGGTCATCGAGTTAATTCAGTGAACCTGAGTTACTTACTGTTGGGCTAACTTTGTAATGTATTGTTCACTTGTGTTTTGGCCGACCTTGTAGTTTTGTAAATTTAAAAGATATATATGTAAGGTGTATTGTAAGATATCACATGTATAAATAAATTAAAAAGCAATAGCAAAGTAATGAGAAATACATGCGAAAGATTTTCAGCATCAGTTCAAGGAATTTAGAAATGTCAATACAGAGGCAGAAAAGTTATATCCATCACATAAGGTTATCAGTGCATAAAGGATCTTATTAGCAATTAGTTGTAAGTACATCCACTACTTCATCTTAATAGGTGAATCAGTTTCAAAATCCTCTAACAAGGTAGACTTAATTTTCTTTGTACAAATCTCTCAACTGAGTGCATACTTCATTGTATGTTTGTAAATCCCCTAATAAGGTGGACCTAGTAGTCCTTTGTGCTTCTAATAGGGAAGATCACCAGAAGTGGTCAATGTAAGCCTTAACAGGAAAACTTTATGTTGTAGTATTGAAGTTTTGTGGGTATCATCCCCACCCCAGTTTTACTTTCTATTTGGAAGGTTTCTAGGTCACCAAAATATTGTGTTCTTTTGTGTGATGAATGTCTTATCTTTCAATAATAATGTATGCAATAGGATAGATGGATGTGTGGTAAATTTAAAGGAAATATTTATAGTTACTAATTCACCCCTCCCCTCTCAGTAACTTATCATATATTGAATATTTCCAACACATCTAAATTGGAAAGCATTTGTAATAACATTAGAGACAATGCTGATTTAACTAGTTGAAAGACCATTGATTTAATAAGTTTTCTAAGGAACAACAAAACATAGTGGAAGAGTCCATTTACACTATGATGGCTAAGTTCAAGACCACCCCACTTGAACTAGATAATTCAATTCCTAAGGAGCTAAGCTCATTAGTTGAGAATAAATAGCATTACTATCTCAAAATAGAAAATGAAATAAGGGAGTCAAAATTGGCTCGAGTAATGCCAAACCTTACTAAAGGCCAAATAATAAAGGCTAGCAAAAAGAATGGGAGAAAATTTTCACCCAAATATAGAGCCTTTAGAATTTTATAGAACCAAATAGAAGATGTGCAAAAGTTCACACAAATGTGGAAACTAATTTATGGATTGACAATAGTAAAGGAAGGGTAGGAAGACCCATTTAAAGGAAGAAATGATGGAGAAGAAGAAGAAAATGGAAAAGATGAAGGAGAGAAAGAAAAAGAAGAAGAAATAGTGGAGAAGAAACATGGTGAAGAGGAAACAACTAAAGAGCAACGACCAAAATAGAGTGTCCAAGACACCTAGCTGCCACCACCAAGTCCTCCACATATAGCACTTACAAAGATAATAATTGTCAAGGATGTTCCTAACACTTTAGCTCAGAACATCAACCCATTGACTATAGAGGATCTCAAAAAGATCCTTCACCAAAGTACATTACAATCACAACTATGTACAAATCTAGTTTTGGTGAGTGTGGATGAGTTGTAGAAGTTTGTAGTAGAAATCACTAGGGAGAAGGTGAATACTCAAGAACCACCTACACAATCTCCCAAAACTATAGTAGATCAACCCAAAGAGAAGAAACACAAGATAAAATTCTTAAGGTTGATAATATAGTTATTGTCACAACAACTGCTAAGGAGCTAGCAAAGGAACAAACAGGGCAAGATGTTCCTACTGCACAAAGACAAGGTGCACCTCCTTAGATCATGATTATTGATCAAGGTAGTAGAGAAGAGGAGAGAACCCCTAAAGAAAAGGAGAAAGAGGAAATATAAACATTAGAAAACTTTCTTGCCTTAGGGACTCCTAATAAGCAGCCAAGCACTGATGTAGTACCATTGCAGATTTTAGCACCAAGCTCAAGCACCACCAAGTTTGCAAGGGTACTTCACTATGGAGACCCTGCACTTGATGAAGAAATATTCATACCCAGTTATGACTCAAGAACTATGAACCTAAAATAGATCAATGAAGTGCAAGAGACACTAGAGAGGAGGAAGAGACAAGAGATACTCAGAAATGAGTATAGGCAGAAGCAAGAACGTGTGGAAATCAAAGATATATTTCTTGATGCATCCAGCTTGCAAGTACCTAATGAAACCCAACCCATCATGGAGCAATTGTCCAACATTGTGGAATAGGTATAGAATGAGGACCTTGATACAAATGTTAAATTATTAGAATGGTCAGAAAAGAAGTTTCAAATGAAAGTGAATGAGAAAATACCAAGTGAAATAGCACTTTCACATGTTGAATTGGCTAAGAAGGTTGAAAAGGAAAAAATAGTACTTGGGAATGTATTCTCATTGTACTCCAAGTTGTGTGATTCATCATATTTCACATAGAAAACTAGCTAAAGGATACTGAGCTTGGAATGAAATCTAAAGATTTCTAGCACATAGCTACCTAAAGATCCAGCTCAAAGTGAGAAGCATTTTACAACTATGCTTCACACATAGAAAGAGTTAGCTGTATTGATAACAAAAGAGGAAAATATCAAGGCCAAATTGATGCAAATTCAATCTTCCATCACCCCACATATGGAAGTACTCCATAAGGAATAGGCCTATGTAGAAAATTTTCTAAATAAAGATCCTAATCTTTCTACTTTAGAAGGCCTTGTACATCTTACAACAAAGACAACCATCTAGCACAAGTCATTGGAAATTGCTTTAGATAATTGGGATGCTTCTCTCAAGATGATTATGGAGGTAAATAATTTTTTTTTGTTGAAGTATTCTATTCATTCTTAGGACCCTTTGACATAAGTGTCAAAAAGGGGGAGATAATCTATTCTTGCATCTAATAAGAATGGGGAAATATAATGTTTTTGGGGAGATCTGAATAAGAATGGTTACATAATACATTCTTTGATGGAAGTAATAAAGAATATCCAAAGGGGGAGATATTCAAATTCACATTTTGAGGAAGTAATAAAGCCAAAAGGATGCAAAACTACAAGAAGATGTGAAAAGGGGGAATATATACAGAGTACGAAAAGTAGAAACAGGGCACACAGATACAGAAACAAAGGCAGACAAGGCAAAGAGTGTCAGATACATCATCATGAGACACATTCAAAAAAATAATTTTGGTTACAAGAATGGAAATGGAACATCAATTTAGTGGGGTTTACAATATTTTGAGGTATAAAAAATTTTGAACAAGTTTTTGAAGTCTTGTACATATGCCAAATAGAATATGTAGTATACTTATAAAGATCAGATTCATAATGTTTAAGTTAAGTGTTTTTGCCACTCATGTCAAAGGGGGAGATTGTTAGTCTCAAATTGGTTTTGATAATTGAGTGTCAACACACTTAACCAATTCTCATGATGATGCCAAGTATAATATAGAAGTTGAGGTACAATGTGTGCTAAGCAAGAGAATTCAATAGGTGTCGAGTGATCTTTAGGTGCCAAGAGAAGTTCAAGTGTAGAGTCACTATAGATGTAGAGTAGAGTATACATGCCAAGTGAAATAGTAATGCTATAAGTGTTGAGGAAGATAGAATTTCTATAGGAGCTAAGTGATACAAAAATTTTATATGTGCCAAGCATCAACAACTAGTAAGTACCAAGTAACACAGAATCAGTATATGAGTTTGTGCCTTCACAAACTCAGATGTAAACTATTTTTGAAGCTGATATGGGATGAATCTTGAAGGATCTTGAAGATAAGAATGAATCTTTTGCATTACCTATGTGATCAACTTGCAATCAATAAGAAAAATGGAGAAGGCATGCAACCAATAGGAAAATTATAAGAAATGAGTGAGAAATGAAGATTTAATATTGATCATAGATTCATACCTAACCCTAAGTCTTTGAAATCCTTAAAAGGGGGATGAAACATCATTACACAATAGAGAGGATGTGTGAGAAAGAAGTGTATGGGTGAATTATAGAAAAGTACAAAAGGCTGAAAAGGATCTATAATCAGCAATAGAGGATTGCAAGTTATTAGGTCAAGACTTTCTAATACTGTCTAGTAATTGTATTAGATATGGAAATCCTATGGACTTAGGTTGGCCTAGTAGGCATTTGTAAATCCTTTAACAGGGTGGTATTCCAAGTGAATGTACAAAATTCCTTTAACCAAGCCTAATTTTAGTAGGGCCATTAAATCCTTTAACTAGGTCACTTTTAACAAGGTGTAAAGTCTTTAACAAGATAGGCCTTTTATAGGGTAGACCATTGGAAGTGGTCAAACATTGTAACCTTGAACAGTTACATATTATTGCAATGATATTTTGTGGGTGTCATCCCCACCCCAATTTTACCTTCTCATTTTGGAGGGTTTATGGGTTATCAAATTTGTGTGTTATCTATTTTCATGTATTTCCTTTACTTTTATGCTTATTAGATGAATTGGATGCATGTGAATGTTTTTAGTTAAAAGATTTTGAAAAGGTTAAAGTTAAGTTACTTTTGATTCACCCCCCATCTTAGAAGTAAAAAAAAGGAACCTAGCAGATGGGAGCCAGAGAACCATCAAGGATTTCTTACGAAGTAAGAAATGAAAGTCATTTCATGGAATATAAGGGGCCTAAATGGTAGGATCTAGTCAGAAATATGATTAGAGACCATAGACCCAATTTTTTGATGATACAAGAGACTAAGATGAAAAGGGACTTGGTTAAGAGGATATCCTTCAATAAAGCTTTTAGCTATGAAGCCTCGAATTCAGAAGGTGCTTTTGGAGGAGTACTAATCCTATATAACTCCAGGGCCTTCAAGTTATCTACTCTTTTCAGTATGCTCTTCTGTGTGAGGTTTCTCTCATTCATAGAAATGATTCCTGGCTTATCCTAAACTTGTATGCCCCCAACACCAAGAAGGAAAGAAATTTTTTTTGGGTCAAGCTCCTTGACATCCTTTCCAATTGCAATGTTAACAAAGGGATTATCAGGGGGGACTTCAAATTGCCTCTCTCTAATGCTAACAAATGGGGGGGTCTTGCCCTAGATCAGGACAGTAAGCGTGACCTTGCATTATTCATTTAGAATCTTGCCTTCTTGGATGTGGACCTTCAAGGGGGAAGTTTCACTTGGTCTAACAGGAGAGTTGGGGGAGATAGCATTCAGGTTTGCCTCGACAAAGCCCTCATATCTCCTAAATGGCTTCTTTCCCATTTTTGTAGAGTATCCCTCCTCCCAAGGGTGGGTTTCGATCACTCCCTGATTTCTCTCTTTGTTTCCCCCCATCTAGAAAAAGGGCCTTCCCTTTTTTCTTTTACAAAATGTGGCTTTCCCATCCAGCGCTAGAAGGAAAAATCTCTTCTTGGTGGAAGTTTGAGGTAGATGGTACTGCTATGTACAGAGTTGCCCAGAAGCTGAAAAATGTGAAAAGGAACATTAAATATTAGAACAAAACTAACTTTGGCCACATTTACCAGGAGAAAGATGAGAAAACTAATCAACTCAATACTATCTAGGAAGAAATCTAGCTCTCCAGATATAATTCTCACAATAGGCAAGAGGAACAGGCAATCCTCTTAGTTTTGCATAACATCATATCTAAGGAAGAGCTTTATTAGAAACAAAGATCTAGAGTCAACTGGTTGAAAGAAGGAGATTATAACACCAATTTTTTCACCTGACCACCCTTAAGCATTGGGCTAACAATAGGATATCTAATATCAAAAAGGGCCAAGTTTTGGTTTCTAAGGAAGAAGAGATAGCAAAGGAAGTTTTTTTCTATTTCTCCTCTCTCCTCACAGTTGATCCCTCCCTCTTTGCATATGATCAAGAGGATATCTTGGTAGCCATCCCCCCCTGATGCAAGATCATCATAATTCCTTGATGAAAGCTATCCCCACCCTAGAGTAAATTCACTAGGCCCTCTTTTCCCTCTCAGGGGATAAAGCTTTGGGCCTGGATGGTTTCCCTACCTTCTTCTTTCAGACTTATTGGAATGTGGTTAAGAAGGATGTGGTAAAGGCAGTTTAAGAATTCTTTGGGGCTAGGAATCTACTCAAAGAACTTAATGGTACTTTTCTAGTCCTCATCCCCAAGATTATGGGAGCTGACTCTTTTAGCTCTGCAACTCATTCTACAATATCATTTCCAAGGTTCTCACTTCTAGACTCCTTAGTATTCTTCCCTTGATCATCTCACCCCAGCAAATAGGCATTGTCCCAGGTAGGCAGATCCTTGATTCCATTGTATTGATTCACGAAGTCATCCACTCTCTTGAGGCAAGCAATAAGGAAGGTTTCCTTCTCAAACTGGACTTGTCTAAATCTTATGACAGGGTCCACTGGAAGTTCCTCTTTGTTGTCCTTTGGGCCTTTGGTCTCGATGTTCTGGTATGCAAGCTCATCTCTTAGCTCGTGTCCTCTCCTTCTTTGTTTATTATGGTTAATGGGCTCCCCAGATGAAGATCTAGGATAGGAGTTTGAAAGGTTTAAGGCCTTCTTTGGGACCCTCTACTTTCACTCACCAACAATTTTTGGATGATACTATCTTGAGGGGTGAAGCCTCTGTCTCAGAGGCTAGGACTTTCAAAAGCATTGTAAACTCCTACTCCAAGGGCTCAAGATAGGCTATCAATTTGGATAAGAGTTCAGTTTTATTCCTCAATAACCCTTTGGAGAGGTAGAGGAAAATTGCTCGCATCCTAGGATGTGGCATCGGGTCCCTACTAGCAACTTATCTTGGGCTACCTATTGGAACAAAACCTTTGGATTCCTTTTGGATTAGCATTATAGATAATTTCAATAGGAAACTTGCAGGTTGGAAAGGGGCCACCCTCAGTCAAGCTGGAAAATGCTCTCTGGTTAACTCTATTCTCTAGAATCTCCCTACCTATGCCCTCAATCTTTTTAGGATTTTGGTTAAGTTTGTAGAAAGAATGGAGAGGATTCAGAGGGATGTTCTCTTGATAGGGACTGATGACCACAAGAGATACCACCTGGTTGCATGGGACCTAGTCTTCCAACCCAAAAACTAGGGTGGTCTTGGTATTAGAAAAATTTCTCACCTCAATCAATCCCTTTTAGCTAAACATCCTTGGTGCATCTTCCAAAGCATAGGTGCTTGGAGGGTTATTCTAGCTGAGAAATATCTAGGTAAACTATTTCTTAACTCTGCATTTCAAGGGGCTAAGCTGTCAACGAGATCCCATATTTGGAATGGGATCTTGAAGGCCCTCCCCCTTGCTAAATCTAGAGCTAAATGAAAAGTTGGAATGGGAGACAAAATCTTTTTTTGGCAAGATAGTTGGCTGTGTCGGGAACCCCTGATTAATCATGCCATATTTGGTAGTTGGGTTGATCAGTGTATTGGAAAATATGATTTTATGGTAAGGAACTACAAAAATAGTAATGAATGGCACTATCTGGCTAAACTTTTGCAGGACCTCAAGCCTTTAATGTCCTCTCCGAATGCCATCTTCATCAACTAGAATGGTGACTCTTTAGTTTGGGGAGATTCTTCAGGGGACCTTTACTTTGTGGCCATCGACTATCTATCCCTTGTGAGTAAAGAGGAGAAACCTATCAGGGCCAAAGCCTGGATCCCTAGGCTTATGCCTAAGACAAACATTTTCTTTTGGCTCCTCCTTCAAGATAAAATCCTCACCCAGGATAATTTAGCCAAGAGAGGCCAAATCTTACCTAATAAATGTTGCCTCTGTAAGAAAGACCTAGAAATGGTTAATCATCTATTCATCCACTACCCCTTCTCCTCCAGGGTGTAGAGCCATCTGACTACTAACCTAGACTTCAACTAGTGCCCTCTAGCTTGCATCCGAGATTTCTTTAGTCAGTGGAGAAGCCATCACCAAGGTTTGAATTATCAATTATTGAGCTCCTAGATCCTCCCACACTTCTATTGGGGAATCTAGAAGGAGTGCAACAATAGGATATTCAAAGATAGTGAAGCCCCTGAGGTTATTATAGTTGAGAAAATCAAAAATCTTATGACAGAGAACTATGCCATAACCAGAGAAGGAGACATAAAGGTTGGAGGAAATAGTAAAGCTAGGAAAGAAGACGTGATCAAAAGAAGATAGGAATCTATTTGATCTTTTCCACCTAAGAACTAGTATAAAGCCAATTTTGATGGGGTGGCCAAGGGGAATCCAGGTCTAGCTGGATGCAGAGGTATCATAAGAAATAGTTTAGGAGGTGCATTTCTACTATCTCTTCCCCTATTGGCCACCAAACCAATCATCTAGCTGAAGCCAGTGCTACTAGGTTCACTATTAAGTTAGCCTTGGCCTCAAGGATTGAGAAGATGTGGCTTGAAGGTGACTCCTTAAATATAATAAATTGCATTTTAGGAGTCACAAAACCCTCCTGGACCATCGAAAGCATTATTGAGGACCTAAAATAGGACTTAAGGAAATTTAAAGACTGCCACGTCAACCACGTTTATCGTGAAGCAAACACAGTCACTGACTGGTTCACCAACAAAGCGGTTGCTAGTGACTCGGTTATGACATGGGGAAGCAACAATGACTTTTCAGTGGCAGTGACTGAGCTAATTTGAAAGGATCAAATCTATGGCACTAACATAATGTCCTTTTAATGATGATATGATTTGCAAAATCATACTTCAAAAAGGAAATTATTTGGAGTTATACGGAACCCCCTCCGCTCCATAATCATGTGTATGGAAGACACGAGCTGAAGGAAGCCAGAAATAAACCCATAAACACGTGAAAATTTATTTTTACTCTCAGCACCTTTTTCTACTCTAAACTCGGCAATATTGCTAGTGGTTTAGGATTAGTTGAGCTAAAAGCTGCAATGGTGGGTGAAAGGATCAGAAGAGAGCCATGGGGTGAAGTAGAGAGATGGAAAGAGAAGAGGAAGGTCTAGAAAAAGCTCCTGAAGGGAGGTATAACCAAATTCATAGAGAAGCTTCATAGATTTGATGTGGAGTTTACTAAAGCTATGGTTGATTCTTGGCAAAATGGCAGGGTCCAAATTGATGGTGTTTCCCACCGAATCACTAAGGGTCTTATTGCAGAGGTGACTGGCTTTTCTCAGGATGGCTTGAACTTCTACAGGGACAAGAAGATTTCTGCCAACACTATCAATGACTTTGTCAAGGATGATAAGGAGAAAAGAAAATTGGTCAAGATTGACACCTACTACGACATTGATTCCATCAAAAATTTTTGGAGGTATGTTCTCAAGATTATCATTAAATATGTCACTCTTGACCCCAAGTTTGATAGAATCAAGACTCATCATTTTGTTCTATTAAATCATTTTAGACACAAAGTGAAAATTTCTTTTCCTTTTTACATTTTCACCTCCATGGCCAAGAATATAGAGGGGTTCAAGAAATGCCCTGTCAAAAATCCTGCCCTCCATGAGGGTCTCCTACTTCTTATTTATGAGTTCTTGAAAACCCAAACTAGAGGTAAAACCATTGGGGATTTGTGTAGTGCCTCGGAGGACACTACCAGTTCTAATTCTGGGGATGAGCTTGTTGTGAAATCAGAGAAAATTGATACTCGAAGCAAATTTATCCCTATTACCCGTGATCCTTGCATGCCTAGCAGGAAGAGCCCCAAATGTCTCCCCCTATCCCCCCCTCTCCTCATCCTAAGAAGGTGAACGAGGCTAGTGATGATGATGTGGAGTCTGATACAAAGTCTGAGGGGGAGGACTTAGAGATGGGGAAGGAAAGTGAGATGGAAGAAGATAGGGGAGAGAAAATGACAAGGAGGTGGTGACCCCTATGGACCCCAAGGTTAACCCCAA
Organism: Cupressus sempervirens; assembly: GCA_028749045.1. NCBI lineage: Eukaryota > Viridiplantae > Streptophyta > Pinopsida > Cupressales > Cupressaceae > Cupressus > Cupressus sempervirens. The sequence continues at coordinate 451,372,942 of CM053793.1, forward strand.
GAAAAGAAAAGTGAACTGGGCCCTACCCCAGGATCATCCCAACAACCCTATTGATGTGCCCCCTAGCCCCACCCTACCTAATTTGCCTCAGGAGGTTCCTATTTTTCCCCCAAAGGAGATGATTGAAATCATGGTTGAAAAAGGGGGGAAGGTAATCAAAAAGAACAAGAGGAGGACCTGGAGGAACTTCTATGAGGACAAGGTCAGTTTGGGTATTGTTAGAGAACCTGCTAAAATCCAAGTGCTGGAGGACCTTGGCAAAAGTACCCACTATGGCGAGCTCATTGACTCGGCTCTTTTGGTTATCTCTGACAATGTGCAAGAAATTGGCTTCAACTTCTTGAACAATGCAAAGAATTTCTTGATTGACAACTTTCGTTCCATCAAGTGGCTTTTTTATGAAATTGAGGCTTTGAAGGATAGGAGCAACTAGCCCAACAACCAGGATTTTGACAAGGACCATGAAGCCAAAGGAAGCAAGGACTAGGTGGGTAGCCAAGAGAAAGATAGAGGCCAGGTCTCCAGAGACCATCAGGATGATAGACTCACCCAGCTTGAGCAGAAGGTCCAAAGGCTAGATTCTATCCACCAAATAATCACCAAATAGATAGTGGACACCCTTCACACCTTGAATGAGAATATTGTCAATCTGGGGGACTATTTGACTACAACTAGCCTTGAAAGGGATGCGGAGTAGAACACAGAGCAAGGATTCAATCGAAATGAATTTTATAAAGAGGCCAGTGACCAGGTGAATTAGAGGAACCAGATGAACACTCCTACTAATATTTAGGAGGGCACGGCTAGTCAGAAGGACAATGATGTTGCAGAAACCCTATAGGCCATGGACATGGATGGCCACTAGCTTGTTTTCCTAGCTTTTCTTTTCTATCTCTAGCCTTTTCTACTTTAGCTTCGGGCCTTCTTTTGTCTCTAGCCTTTTGTGGCAATTTTTTCTTTGTTTAGTCTATTTCATCTTGCTCTTTTTGCTGTAAAACTTTGGGTTTCAAGATCCCTATAAAACTTGTTTTACCTAATCAAAAACATGATGAACAACATCTCAATGAACATATTACTACTTTGTACATTTCATGTGGTGTTCATGCTATTGAATACAAGGATATGTCTATAAGGTTGTTCATGGAAAATTTACAAGGAATTTTTGCTAATTGGTTTTATAGTTTACCACCATGTACTATCATAAAATGGGCTACTCTCATAGCCAAGTTTTAGGTAAGGTTCAAGCCTCCTAAAGATTCCCATTCATTGTTGGCCCAACTTACTCAACTGAAGAAGTCATCTCACATGCCTATGCATGAATTTGTTTCTTATTTGCACAAATTGACATGAAGAATTCCAATTGTTTCTCAACCTACAACTACAAATTTAAAGTTTTTCTTTGTCAATGCTCAAATTCTTGAAGGCAATTTTCTATTAAGGAGAGAAGTCCCATATACTCTTGGAGTTGCACAAACTTTGGCAATAGACATTAAATATGATCCTATTCTTACTAGAATGATAAGAATTAAAGAAAGTGGGTTTGAAGAAAAGAATTGTTCTTCTAATTCATTTTCTTTCAGCAAAATGACAGATCTTGCAGTGCAGAGGTTAGAAAATGAGTTATTTTTCCTCAAAAAGAAAATAGCTCAAGGAATGTTTTACCAAGATGTTCAAAGGAGGTATCTTACACCTATTCCTCATAATTCTATTGTTGGGAATCAACAAAATTTAGCTTCACCATCGAAGAAGCTTGCAATTGAAGCACCATTGGCGAAGACAATAGTGAAGCATCATGTATCTAAAGCTAGTGTTCTTTTTATTCTCTTCCAAAAAAGGAAGAAGACATAGCTAATGACTGTCATATCTGGTGCATGTAGTCTCAGAAGGCCAATAATAAAAAGATGAAGAAGGAAAAAATTTCTTCCAATGTTCAAAATAATCATGTCATTAAAGTGAATATGCAAGAAAATTCAAATCAAGCTAAAAATAATGTACTTGTGTCTCAAGGTCATGAACTTGAGTACACTTTACATAGATTTTCTACCTCAACACTTGAATAATAATTTTTCATAAACAATAAAGACTTTCCCAAGTCCAAAGTTTGTGAGTAGTATTTTGAGGTAGGCAGTGATGTCATGTCATTGTTGAAATCACATGAGCAAGGTTTTCTTGATCATAATGAGGTGTTGGTGATTGATGAACAAATTAAGAAAGTTGTAGTTGGTGAGAAAAAAATAGAGTTTGTACATCAAGGGGATGTCTATTTTGACATCTTGTTTTGTTGGAGGCTAATGGAAAGCTTAACACTCCACATGTACCTAAACATTATAATACTATCAAAGAAGATCTCAAAGAAGACTGTTCAGTTTTTGGAGTAGTTTTAATTCATGGACACTTTCTTGGAGTAGTACACATGATTCATCTCAAAAAGGTGAATTCTTCTATTTCTTCCAAGAGGTGTTACATCATTTCTCCAATTGTTTGTCTTCCATCGATATGAAGTTGCATGTGATTATGCAATGTACTACAAGCTACTGAATAAGGGTACCTATTTTGTTGAGCCAGTAAATTGTTTCATCTAAAATTTGTACTTCTGGCTAATTTTAATTAGATAGTTTTTCCTTTGTTGTTAATAAGTGCTCTTGCATATTTTTGTCTTATTAGATTTGTTTTGCATTAGTTGCATTACTACTATTATTTTTTGGTCACCTGACTCTATAGCCCAATGAAGTGGATGAAAGAACTTAGAGAACTAGATTCAATTTCTCTCTTTGTTTATGAGAATGAATGAGTAACATTCCCCAGACAAAGCTAGTTGTTGTCTTGCATTTTGTCACCACAAAATGTAGGTAACAGTATGAAAATTTTCAACTTAGTTTCATATTTCTCTGAGTTTCCTTCATTAATTAATTGGTTTGTATTGATCAATCAATCGACCCTAATTGATATAATGAATCCTATCGCTAAAGGTTTTCATCAAGTAACTTTAGTTTTTCTCTTTGTTGAGCCTATTCTTGATTTTGTAAGCCTTCAATGCCCTTTTAAAAATTTTAGAGTGTATTTTTTGGCTTTTTTTCCTTTGGTTTTACTTACTTTATTGCTTAATCAGAGTTGGCAATCAAAAGATATGACCATTTTAGTGCCCAATAAGTGGACTTTCCAAGTGCAACTGCATTAATTAAAAATATCATGTTATATCTTGTAGTTGACATTCACTTTTTGAAAAATATAACATAAATTCACTTTATTTTATGTTTTTAAGTTACTTTATCATTTTAAATTTCCACTTCAAGGGACCTTTAGAGCACTTTATGTTATATTTTTAAGTTGAGTTGTTTTTTCTAATTTTTACTTAAGTGACTATATTAACTATATAGTTTGATTTAATTTTTAAATTTTAATTCAAAACATCTTAGTAAATATTACTTTTAAAATGATATTTACACATTATATATTTATCTATAAAATATAAATATTATTTATGACCCATTTTCATAATATTTCTTTAAAAATTAATTTAACATGTGTTTAATGCAACATTTAAGTTGTGTATAACCTGTCTACAAGCACATTTTAATCAAAATATGTAACTGCCTTCTAAAGGTGTGATTTTGAATGAAAAGGTCATTTGAAAACACATAAAGCATGTCATTACATGTGTTTTAAAATATGCAATCACTCCCAAAAGGTGAGATATGCATAATTGTGTATTTTCAAAACATACAATGACTTCTAAAAGGTGTGATTTTGGACTAAGGGTCATTTGTGAGAAAAAAATTAAAATATGCATATGTGTCCAAAAGGTGTGATTTTTCTTATGAACTCCATTATATGTGTTTTTAAAACATACATTTGCATCCAAAAGGTGTGATTTGAATAAGGAGTCCATTTTGGTATTAAAACATGCATTTGCATCCAAAAGGTGTGGTTTTCCTTAAAATACATGCATATGGCTTCATGAAACCAAAAATTGAAGATTCAAGGGCAAAAAAACTTGATGATTTCCTCCTCCAAGGATACATTTTTCATCAAAAATACTTAGATCTATCCATATAATGGCTTGAAATCCATGACAACAAGAAATTTTTTGAGTTTTAATGCATATAATTGTATTTGGGGGTTATGATTTTGTATATCCAAAACAAAAATGATCTAGGTTTTTGCTTTTTTTAGCCATGTTTTTGTGAAAATGCTTAGATTTGGAGTAGTTTTGATCACTTTTTGGATCAAATAGTAAGTTTGAGGTTTTAATCCATATATATATATATATATATATATATACTATTGAATAACACATTTTTGTCTTTACATGTGAAAAAATGCTTCATTTCATGCCTTCTATGAATCACAGTTTTGCTAAAAGTGCTGAAAAAATTAGGTTTTTCATTCACTTATTTTTTAAAATTTGGAGCCACAATTTTGCATTTAATTCCATTGATTAGCATTTGGGAAATTTATTTTTGCATTTAGAAGTAAAAAATTATTAATTTATACACATATTTTTGCCACGCTTTTGCAAAAATGACATCGGTTTTTGCATGAAAAGGTCACGTTTATTTGTTAAAACCACTTTTAAAATAGCATTTCCAACCCATACATTTGGATTAATGGAGGTCATTTTTGAGTTTTAATACATTCTATTTACTTTGGAGATAATGTTTTTGGCATTCTCATGTCAAATTCAACCCTTCATTGCTCATTAATATTCATTGAATGCAAGTGTGGAAGAAGTTAAATTATTGTTTGAGAATTTGGATTTGGAGGAGTTTATCTTCAAAGTCTATAAATCTTGCCATTTTGGCCCATTAACCTCCAAGTAAGTAGACATTTTCAAACTCTCTCATTAATTCATGTTTGTCTTGCTATTTTAATGCATATTTTATCTTGATGTTGCACACTTGTTCCTATATATGACATGAAAAGTGCATTTTTCCTTTAAATATGATGAAAACTCTCATTTTCATACTTTTGAGTTTTCCCCAAACTTCAAATTTAAATTTTCACTTGAAATCAACTTGCTTCTTGAAATGTTTGAGTATAAGACCAAAGGCATGTGTTTCTTGTATTAATTTTTTGTTGTTTGCTTGCTTATTTTCTTGCTTTTCTTCATTTTGGAAGAAGCTATAAAAACTTGAGCACATTTCACTTAGCTCCATATTCTATCAATGAATGCAAATGTATCTTTCCATTCCATTTTTTTCCATCACATGCCAAGGCACATTGCATCCATTCATTTCACAAGCAATTATATTTCAAGAGCAATTACATGCAATTCCACTTTCCAAGTCATGACACACTGCATCTCATTAGTTACATGTGATTACATGCAATCTCATCCTTCAATCCCATTTGCGTGCATTTTCATCTCCCAAACCTAAATGTATGTTAGTTTTACATGTAATCCACTTTACATGTAATAACATCAAGAGAAGCCATTTTTAACTAAAGGTCACACTTTTAAAGTCAAAATTTATCATATGCATGCATTCATATGCATCCCTACTTGCATTCTTGGTCATACCCATGAAAGCCCATCATTGTTCACATGCAATCCATCTTTCCAAGTTTGACTTTGACCCTTTCCATCCAAATATATATACTTTCTGGTTCATTTTGATCCATCATTTTTGTTCCATAAGTGTCTAATCCATCCTTAAAATACCCACCCCTCATGGATTCATCATTTTAACTCAAATCCATAAGTTTTCAAGGATTCAATCTCATTGTAAGATGTTCTTATCTTCATGTTTCTGCACACTCTTCAAGATATTTGAAAATTTCTTCAAAAAATAGAGATATCCCATTAAGAAGGCATGTTTTGATTCTCAAGTGGTAATTCATTTGATCTTCATGTTCCAATGGTTGTCCAAGAACTTGAGTTCATGTGGAAATGCACCAAGAACTTTGTTTCAAAAAAAAATGTAGATGCTTGTTGAATATTTTTTGCAAGTTTACCTCTAGACATCATTAAGAAGGTCTTCAAAGTGCCTGAAAATCTAGAATGTGTAAGTCTAACAAGATAATTCACAACTTGGATTGAGGAAAAGCTTGACCACGTTGAGTTTTCAAATCACAACTAGAAACTCATCATGGTGAATGTAGTGCTATAGAATACAAGAATCCCTGATCTCATGATCATCATCAAGTACAAGGCCTTTGCCAACAATCCACATGATTGATTCATTTAGAATCAATAGCCTCAACTCTTTCTTCTTCTTCTTATTCTTCTTCTTGTTTATTGTTGGAGAGGATGTATTATAGGAAATTATGTAATTACATGTAATATGATTTACATGTGTAATGACATGTAATCCAATAATTTCTCTTATAAGATAGATCTAGTAAAAGTTGGTTGAGTTTGTCCCACTTTTTCCTCCTTTTTCTCAACTCCTTTACCTATATAAAATAGTGCCCTCTCATTGTAAAAATCATATTTTTTGTATGCAAGAGATCTCTACCACACTTGTGTAAGCACAACTTTGATTGTGTAGTACAAATTTGGGAGAAAAATGGATAAAAAGAAGCAATTGGATTCAAAGATTTGACTGGAACAAATTGTGATAGAGAAAATTAGAAGCTTTGACTGTAATTTGTGCTTATTGTATTTGATTCATGTTACTATTGTGTGTTCAATAATAGATCATGGTGAATTAAGAAGCAATCAAAGTTGAAGATTTGATTGGGAGTGGTTATGGTGATACATAGACTAGAAGCTTTGACTATAGCTTGTATTGCCATCTTTTTTTTTTTTTAATTAGTTATAATTCCCCTACTTTTGGAAGTTTGTGTGCCTCAATGGTAGCAATTTTTCTTATAAATTAGATTAAAACAGGACCTAGAGCCAAACTAGTGCTCTTTTAGCTAGCCTTAGTTTATTGTAATTATCATTTTTAGCTACTATATAGAAGTCTAGCTAGAGATTTAATCTTTCCCATTACTTACTCCATGTGTAAGTGGATTCTTTCTTAAAGTTTAAGAGGAAAGAGTATTGGTAACACTTCTTACAAAATCTCTCAACTTCTTTCTTACTTTTAGTTAATCTAAGGAACGGTGAGAAGGGGGAGCTTTCGCTTTAATGTACAAGAGACTTTTTCTCACACATTGTGGCTATCTACCTATTTTGTTATTGGATCTTAACAAAAATATCAGTTGCAAAATATCCACCCAACACATTAATAAAATCTTGATTGGATATAATAGATTAAAACTTCCAATAAATTGGGTCTATTGGTTTCAAAGCTTTTGCTTGAGTTTTATTTCAATATTTTATGCATATATTTCTTGTAATTCATAATCATAAAAATAAATTGTTTTCGATTAAGGGTAAAAGAAGGTTCTGAGGGAACCCAAAACCTTATATAAATAGATTTTAAAGGGGATCTAGAACCCACCAATAAGAAACTCTATGACCAAGTAAAAAAGAAAATATCTAGTAGTCCATTACATATTAATGAGAAACAAATAAGAAGGATAGATCAAAGAAGACCAACTGCAAAAGGAAAAAGAAGCCTCAATATTTCTCGAGGGAGGGAAAACCTCAACAAAATAAAACAAGGAAAACACTAGGATTTTTCTTTCCCTCCCTTCTTATGGGAACGAAGATTCATATTGAAGAGAGGAGAGAATTTCTTATGGTGTTTTATAATAACTAGGATCTACCCTTCCTCAACCAACAAGACCACCACCTACAAATCTAGAACAATAAAATCTTCCTCAGAAGTACCAACAAAAGAGACACATGGAGATCCAATAGTAATAGTTCCATTAGAGGGAACAACAACAACATAACCAACATTGACATAGACCTTGACCCAAACAAACTCTGCCATTGTAGGGGAAAGAGAAACCAAATGAGACACCTAACTACCCATGTAAACACAGGTAGCAACACTCAAAATAGGAACAAGGGCATGAGAAACAAGAGAAGTAAGCTCTATAAAGGGGAAAGCCTAAATAAGATTCTTAGCAATAGTATACTAATTAGAAGAAGATCCCTTCCACCAAGAACTGTTATTAGTCTTTAGGCTTTGAAGACCACAATGAGATGCCAAATGCCTTGTGTTGTAGCACTTTATACATCTAAATGGAATCTCTTCATAATATAGTGTTTTAATCCAACTACCCCCATTTATAAGAAGCCCAACTTTAAATTTCTTAGGTTAAACCTATGAAATGTCCAACTCAACAAGGATTCTCACATAAGTGGAATCCAAAATATTTGAATAATCTTCATCAACCATTAATAAGTTACCAATAGCCTCACCTACTACTTCCAACATGGAATCAACCCAAATATGAAGAGGAAACTTAGGGAGTTGAACCCAAATCAGAAACTAAGAAAATGATTCAATAGTAGGGAGAAATTAGGATGTCATGGTTTGGCCATCAATGGGAGGTGTTGATTTAACCAAGTGAAAGAAGGGCTACAAAGGATCATCTTTCGATCCCCTATTTCATCAAACTTAGTAATGAAGAACCCCTTAGCCATGGGGAAAAGGTGGACAAAACTAGATATTATTGGTTCTTATACTCTTAAAATCCAAGCATGCAACTCTAAAAGACTCAGCCAAAGACCTTGAAAGTGATAGACCAAAGCATTATCCAAAATGGTGTCAATCTCCTCTATAATATCTTGCACCATGTCCTTCTCTATCCTAAGCAAGAAAGGGGAATGAACATGGTAGGTACCTTCCCCTTTGAGGAAACTGATGATCAAATAGTAGCCTTGGCAACATATTAAGACTCTTGTAAAGCCCCAAAATTTCCCTAGTCAGATCTACCCATACCCACAAATGTAACAAAGGCCACCAAACCCTTCTCTTCCTCATTAAACACCACCCCATCCATAGATGAAGGCAATAAGGAGGAACTCTTTACCTAAAAAGAATGCTTCATGATGGGAGGATAAACTCCTTCAATAGTAATTAGAAAACCAAGGGAGGATGAAGCATTTCCACCCAAAGAAATTCCTCCCATGCTAGTTAGAAGTAGAGACACCATGACAAAAGCCCTTACATATGGAAATGACATGAGACATAGTAGGGTTACCAATGATAGTTTTCGGTATAAAAATAAGGTTTTTATATATAAGATTGGTTTTGGATTCCTAATATGTTTTTATATTAATATTTTTAATGACACTTGACTTAGCTAAGAATGGATTCAAATATTAATTGAGGTGATGGCTTCAAGAGCTTTTTTAAAAGTTATACTTGAAGATTTTTAGTATTTTCTTTCATGGGATTCATGTATGAATGATCGACAAGTGTTTAGAATCATCAACACAAAACTAATCACAATATTACATGTTATGGGATAAAACTAGATAACCAATTTTTCATCTTTATCAACACCTCAAAGTATTTAGGCATACTTCAAATTTTATGCACTATTTTCAACTTATGCAATATCACACAATTATTTTTTGACATAAACTTTCTTTAATCAATCTCTTCAAATCTAAGCTACCAAATTGGAATTAGGATAATATGTATGGTATGTTGGTACAAAAAATAAAAATCAAAGACATATATTCTTGTAACCTTAACACATAAATTATGCTAAGAATATTATATATCTTGTTCTGTGAAAGCATAACAAATAGTAGCACTGTGTTAGGTGAGAGAAAATCATGGAAGCATTTTAGATAAACAAATCCCCTAAATTTTGGAACCAGTAGATTCTTCAAGTGGTGTTCTCAAATGTTATGAAAAATATAATCATTAAAATAATTCACTACAAAACTGTAACTGTTGGAAATATTCAAGACTATGCTAGGTTACTAAGAGGGGAGCAATGAATCAGTAACCTTAAAAACTTTACCAAATTTAGATCTTAATTGCAATAATCCAATTACCATTTAATTTATTAAATTAGATCTAACTGCATGCATGAGAAACTAAAAGCATAAAATATTCATAACACTTGAACACAATAATTTGGTGACCTAGAAACTTTCCAAATAGAAAGTAAAACTGAGGTGGGGATCATACCCACAAAACTTCAATACTATAGCATAAAATTGGTCGATTAAGGCTTATAATGATCACTTCTAATGATCTACCCTATTAGGAGCAATTAGGACTACTATGTCCACCTTGTTAGAGGTTTTACAAACACATAATGAAGTATGTACTCAATAAAGAGATTTGACAAAAGACTGTTAAGTCTACCTTGTTAAAGGATTTGAAATGGTTCACCTGTTAGGATGAAATAGTATATCTCTAACTTACAACTAGATTTCTAATAGAGATTCTTTGAAGTATTGATCACCTTTCTATGATAGATATGGCTCTATTGTTCCTTTACTGATATGGCCTTACAATACACTTTGTCTATTTTTTATTCACATTCGCATGCTTCTATATCACATTACTTACAATTTTATCATACTTTGGATATTATACAATACATTACATATATATCAATCCAATTTACATAATTAAAAAGTCATCCAACATAAAAGTTAACACCAATATTACAAAGTTGGCCCATATGTAGATACTTAGGTTCTGAAGACTAACCTGGTGAAGTTCTGATACACAGTGTCCATTGTCACTACTTTGCATCATCATGCATTTGATAGAAGTAGAAGATTGGTCCATACTAATCACTTCAATGTAGTCTTGAACTTGGTCTACATTGGTGACTCGGTAAATACTATGTTACTTGGTAGAAATTGAATTATTCATTTACCATGACTACTTTTAGTAAACACTAATCATCACATAGCTCGGTTAACACTAACTTCACTTCACATGAGCTACTAGCTTGGTAGAAACTGCAAAGCTTGGCAACCACTGAAATGCTCAAGTTGAACTACTAGACTTCACATTGCCTAATTTTTCTTAGTTTGAACTGTTTCACTTCACACTAACTGAATTCCCTTTGTAACCACTGAAATGCTCGGTAGGAACCATAGAGCTTGATGGCTATTGAATTGCATGGCACACACTAAGGACTATTCAATGAGCTCGGTATCCATACAAAATCTAAATAAGTGTTGTCACTAATAAAAAACTTGACTAAATGTCAACAATAACATCACTACAATGTAGACAAGTTTGACTATTGAAGTGCAATATTACCTTGATGGCAAAGTATCCAAAACATTTTTCTATTGTAATTATCGCTAATTTACAATCCTAAATCCATCACAACATATATAACTTCATAATAGGTATTTAGTCAAACACATCACAAGCTTCCTTTATTTATAAATAATGTAATACGGGGACTCACACCCCCTCCCAAACCTCAAAGTACCCATCCTCGAGACCTAGCCACACCAGGTACTTGAGCACCCAAGCACCCCCACCTTCATCATTCTGTAATCATGCCACTACTAGGTTGGGTACTTGAAAAATTTAATTTTTGAATGTAACTATTAAGTATGCAATATGTTACCATGTTGAATGTTCAATGGTTCTAGTTTATGTTGCAATTTTTCTATGTTCAAGTATTTTAATTTGGTATGTTCTACTAAAACATCATTTCATAACTAGCATTTCATTTTATATATGTATATTATACAATGGCCCTCCCTTTCCTATCCTCCCCTTGCCACTATCTTATAGACATCCCCCAACCATCCCAAAATAAGGGCCATTTTCTCCATGTCCCAAAAACATGTCCTAACGTACCCCAATATTGGTGTTACAATGTTTATAAGTAAACTTGCTAAGTTCCACAACAATTTCCATCACCCTTCTAACCTATACAAAAATGAGGGCTTCCATCAAATCATAATGGGAAGACAAATGTGTATTGTGTTATCAAATGATTTGGAAGGACATCTAAATTTCAATTGTTTGTACAATGTTCTCCAAGTCATAGACAATTAGCATGAATTTTCTCCTAATCAATCAGATGCATTAGGAAAGAGAGGCCAATGTGTGAACCAAACTATAATCTATTTGCATGCCTAAAATGTAATCTATGAACCTTAAGTCAAAACATATATGTAGGGAACTTCATCAAATTTCATCCACGGTCTTATTTTTTGAGGTTTTCAAAAAGTTCCCTACATTTAAAGGGGTAACCTAGTTGATGGACTCTATGGCAACATGTCATTTTCCACTACCACAATTCATCACACCATTTTAAGCCCTTACTTTTCTTATGGCAATATCATATTTTAGAAGTGTTTCTAGGCAGTCAAAACACAATTCCTAATGTCTATCATTAAAATTTGATGGCTATCTCCACACAAAGAAGCCTATCAGCTAATTATCTTCAATGATATATTAATATTAATATATTAATAATATATCATATTAACATATATTATATATTATTATATTAACAATATATTATATTATTAGAATACTAATAGAATATATTTCACTATAATTTATGATTGATTGATTTATTAATATTTTTGTATTCTTATTAATTTAGTATTATTATTGCTATTATTAAAAGTTTATTTATTATTATAATATTATTAATAATATATTATTGTCTAGTTATAATATAATATATATTATAATGTATTTGTATTTGTATTTGTTTACTACTTATGTTTTTATGATTTAGTATTAAATCTTATTTGAGAAAGGGGGCATCACAAATATGCATGAAAATCAACCTACTAGACCATCAAATGTCTCTACTATGGGATACACTTTTATGAATAATAATCTTGAAGGTGTCATTTTTCCCATATGCAGTGAAGAAATCCAACTCATGTGCAATATCTAATCTCAAATCATACTTATGCAACTCAATTTCTAATGTAGTCCCAATTAGATCATAAAATGTAATGATAGACCAAACATGATAGACACTAATATATGAAATATGGATGAAGAATGCATCACCTACCAATAAATTAACAATTGCATTATCAAGTCTTCTTTCCCTCCAGTTAAGGTTGTGTCAGGTCTAGAAAAGGGTTCTTGCATGATTGCTATTCCAGACGATATTATTGACCACAGTATTGCCTCTATGGCCTCTATGCTCGTCGGGAAGTTTATTGGCTCGAAACCAAATATTGATGTGGTTCAGGCCTACACTTTGAAAAAATGGAGCTTGAAAGGTTAGGTCAGTGTCACTAAAATGGCTAAGGGTTTTCTCCCTTTTGAGTTCACCTGTCAAGAGGACATGGCTGACATTCTATGTGAAGGCCCTTGGAGCTTTGGGAGGGCCACCCTGGTGCTTCAAAAATGGTCATCTAAACTAGACTTAAATGAATCCTTCTTTCAGCAAGCTCCAGTATGGGTCAGACTCCCTGAGCTGCCATTGGAGTTTTGGAATGAGGATGCCTTTAAGGGAGTGGCTAGCTCTTTTGGAGAGCTTCTCTCCATCAACCCTATTATAGCTTCTAAGAGTAGACTAACCTATGTGAGGATCTGCATAGGTGTAAGGGAAGGGGATGATATGCCTGAAGTGGTATGTTTTCAGTCCAAACTTGGCACTCATATCTAGTAGATGGACTATGAGAGTGTCCCTTTTGGGTGTTTTCATTGTCTTAAAATACGTCATAAGGCTTTTTAGTGCCCAAAAGCTAAGAATGCTAAGAAGAAGAAACCTCTTTCTTCTTCTCAAATGAGGGTGAAGAAAGTTTGGAAAAAGAAGCCCACTTAACAGGGTTAGAAGGGCCTTTCTCTGGCAACCCAAAAAGTAGTAGATGCTCCAAAGATGACTAACCAAGAGCATTAGGGCATGGCAAGAAAAGAAGGGGAGTTAGTCAAGTTAGGACTGAGTTCCTCTTTACCTTTAGATGCCTCTCAATAGATTGAGGATGACTAGGTTAAGGAAAGGATCCTCATGCCTGGAGAAGCGAAAGGTAAGGCTGCCTCACAGAAAGGTTTTCAGGAGTTTGGGATGGAAAATTTCCCTAGTGAGGAAGAGCTTGAACTAGGCTCCATAGAGGAGGATAAGGAAAGAGAAAATAAGGAAATTATCATCTTTTAGGACCCAGAGGAAAACTTGGTTTCCATGAGAGAAGGAGCAACCAAAATAGAAAAAAAGGAGGACTTGGTGAAAGATCTGGACCAAAGGGTAGATCTTCTTAGCACCCCAAAGAATGGTCATAAGGCTTCTAGATCCTTGAAGTTTGAAAAGAAGGGAGACACACCCAGGAAGAAACAAATCAGAGATCTATCTATAGCTTCTCTTGCAGTGACCAGGAGTAGCTGCAAACCAAAGGTGGGCTTTACTACCAAAGTAGATAGAAAATCAGAGAGGGATTCTAGAGAGGAGGAGACCAGAAGAAGCTTGGCAAATGGGCACCTAAGCACTCTAAAAGATTTTCATAAGAATAAAAAATGAAGATCATCTCATGGAACATTAAGGGCCTAAATGGTGCCCATAAATAGGAAATTATTAGGAATCTGATTAGAGACCAGAGACCTAACATTTTGATGATCCAAGAAAAAAAAATGAAAAAAGATTCATTGAGAAATATTAAGTTCAGCAACCTAATGAGCAGGGAGGCATCATAATCTAATGGAGCCTCTAGGGGTTTGCTAACATTATTCAAGACCAAAATTTTCAGGGTGGAATCAGTCTTCAATGTAGGTAACATTCTTTTTTGTAAAGTGTTCCATATGCATTCCAATGAATTTTGGTTTTTTCTTAATATATATGGTCCTAATAACAAGAGAGATAGAAAGTCCTACTAGTCTAGAGCATAAGTTTTGGTACAAAATAGAAACATGAAGAAAGGAATCATTATGGGAGACTTCAATACCCCTCTTCTGGACAAGGAAAAGAAGGGCGGTCTACCTCAGGACTGGGATAGCAAGCGTGACCTTTCTAACTTCATCAATGGATTAGCTTTTCTAGATCTGGACCTAATGGGAGGTGACTTCACTTGGTCCAATAAATGCATAGGAAAGGATTGCATTCAGGTTAGACTGGATAGAGCTCTCATTTCTCCTAATTGGTTGCAGTTTTCCTCTTGCAAGTTAGCTCTTTTTCCTAGAGTTGGGTCTGACCACTCCCCTATCTCCCTCTTGATTGTTCCTTTTGATCCCTTTAGACCTCCTCCCTTCTATTTTGAGAAAATGTGGACTTCTCACCCTAACCTTTTAGAAAGAATTAAGGTCTACTGGAGTATAGAAGTGGAAGGCACTGCAACGTTCAGGGTTGCTAGAAAACTCATCAATGTTAAAAGGATGGTTAAAGCTTGGAATAAGTCAGATTTTGGTCACATATTCTCTCTTAAAGAGGATCTCTCTAAAAATCTCTCTTCTATCCAAGCCTCCATTTAGGAAAATGGGTATGATGCCTCAAATAGGGAAGAAGAGTTGTCCATCCTGTCTGATTTACATGACATCATTAGCAAAGAGGAAAAGTTCTGGAGGCAAAGATCTAGAATCAACTAGCTCAAGGAAGGAGACTAGAACACAAAGTTTTTCCATTTAACTACTCTTAAACATAGAGCAAATAACAAGATTTCTAGCTTGAAGAAAGACCAGCATGTGTTGACAAAGGAAGTAGATATATCAAATGAAGTTGTTTCTTTTTTCTCCTCCCTACTGTCTTGGGATCCTTTGCTCTCTAAAGTGGACCAGGATGATATTTTTTCTTGTATTCCTCAGATCCTCCAACTACACCATAATTATTTGCTCCGAATCATTCCTTCTGATTTTGAAGTAAGAGAAGCTCTTTTTTCTCTTCCAGCAAATAAGTCACCTGGCCCTAATGGTTTTCCCACCTTCTTTTTCCAAATTTACTGGCTTGTCATTATGAA
This sequence comes from Cupressus sempervirens, assembly GCA_028749045.1. Classification (NCBI taxonomy): domain Eukaryota; kingdom Viridiplantae; phylum Streptophyta; class Pinopsida; order Cupressales; family Cupressaceae; genus Cupressus; species Cupressus sempervirens. The sequence goes on from CM053793.1 coordinate 451,388,642, forward strand.
GGATTTTGTGAAGGTAGTTCAGGAATTTTTTGGAGACAAAAGTTTTCTGAAGGAAATAAACTCTACATTCTTAGTTCTTATTCCCAAAGTGCTAGGAGCTGACACTTTGGATAAGTTTAGACTCATCAGTTTATGCAACTTCTTGTATAAAATCATCACAAAGGTGTTCACTTTGAGGTTGCTTAAGCTTCTCCTCTTGATTATCTCTCAACAACAATCTGGTTTTGTTTCGAGCAGACAAATTTTAGATTCGATTATTATGGTGCATGAAGTGATTTACTCTATGGAAGCTAGAAAGGGAGAAGGGATGTTACTCAAACTAGACATGTTCAAAGCTTATGATCAGGTTGATTGGTCTTTTTTGGATTTTTTGTTGAAGGCTTTTGGCTTTGATGTCAAATCATGTAAGCTAATCTCCCAGCTAGTCACCACTCCCTCTCTAGCTATTTTAGTTAATGGATCCCCCTCTGATTTCTTCAAACCTACCAGAGGCCTATGTCAAGGGGATCCTCTATCACCTATTCTCTTTATTATCCTGGTAGAATGCATTGGCAGACTCATGGAGAAGAAAAAGAAAGAAGGGAGGATCAAAGGTTTTAAACCTTCTTCCAAATGCACCCCCTTTACACATCAGCAATTTGTTAATGATACTATTATGGGTGGAGAGGCCTTGGTCAAGGAGGCAAAGGCTATGAAAGACACTTTGGACACCTATTCTAGACGGTTGAGGCAGCTCATCAATTGGGAAAAAAGTTCTATTTTCTTTATCAATACTCCGGAGGAAAGACAAAAGAGAATCTCTAGAATCCTAGGTAGTCGGGTGGGGAAGCTTCCTTCTACCTACCTTGGTCTCCCCTTAGGAATGACCCCTTCAAATTCCTTTTGGAATGGCATCATGAAAAGGTTCAGTAAGAAACTAGTAGGCTGGAAAGGAGCCATTCTTAGCCAAGCTAGAAAATGTCAACTAGTTGAATCCATCCTTCAAAACTTGCTGATATATGCTCTAAGCCTTTTTACCATACCAGTGAAATATTCTAAGAGGATGGAGAAAATCCAGAGGGATTTTTTGTGGATGGGAGCTAAAAGGAATAAAAGGTACCCCCTTGTTGCATGGGACAAAGTTTGCCTCCCCAAGAAGAATGGAGATCTAGGAATCAGGAAGCTCATTCACCTCAATAAGGCCCTCCTAGAAAAGAAAATTTGGTGCATCTTTAGTAGCATAGGGGAATGAAGAGACACTATAGTAAATAAGTATATAAAGAGGCCCTCTATTCAGTTCACCCTCTTCAGTAAGGATAGCCCAAGAGGTTCTGTTGTTTGGAATAATTTCTTAAAAGCCAGGGACTTGGCTCACTCAAAAGTCTCTTGGAAGCTGGGTAATGGGGAGGATATTCTATTCTAGTTTGGTAGTTGGCTTTCTTAGGCCCCCCTTATGAACAACCCTAGCTATGGGTTTTGGGCTAATGATTACATCAACCTTTATGGGCACAAAGTCAACAATTACAAGACTGAATAGGGTTGAAGGGACCTTTCCATTATCTCAGATGACCTCAAACCTATCATGATCATGCTCAATTCCTTGTCCCTTAGCAACAATAAGGATGTACTAGTTTGGAGGGATAATGTCAATGGGCTCTATTCAGTTGCCTTTGGGTACTCTAATTTATGGAGCTTAAAAGAGTCTCCCTTTGGTCGAGGGCTTGGATCCCTGGCCTAATGCCAAAAGTCAACATGTTTTTTTGGTTGGCTCTTTAGGACAAAACTCTAACCCAAGAAAATCTCATCAAAAGAGGTCACATCATGCCCAACAAATGTGTTTTGTGTAAATAAGATTCAGAGATAGGCAGCCATATGTTCATTCACTATTCTTTCTCTAGGAAAATTTGGGGCTTTCTCACCCAGGACTTAGGCCATAGCTGGTGCTTTCCTTCTAACCTTCTAGACCTTTTTTGTTAATGGCATGGCTTGTTCAATGGGTATGTCTTGTAGGAAATTAGCTCCTAGATCCTACCCCATTTTTGTTGGAGCATATGGAAGGAGAGAAACAATCAAATTTTTAGAGATAGGGAGGAGTTGACTTTAGTTGTTGGGAGAAATATTTTTAGTAACATAAAGGAAAAAAATTTTGTAAGGAAAGGGGGAGAATTTGAGATAGGCGGCAGGAAAAAGGAGAAGGTAAAAGACAGATCGAGGAAAAGACATGAAGCCAAGTGGCTCCTCCCCCCTAAAGGCTAGCACAAAGCCAACTTTGATGGAGCTTCCAAGGGCAACCCTAGCTCCTTGGGTAGTGGAGGTGTGATAAGGAATGAAACTGGAGATAGTATTGCAGCTTTTTCTCTCCCGTTGGGATTCCAAACCAATCATTTTGTGAAAGCGAATGCCGCATGCAATGTTGTAAAACTAGCTTTTGAAATTGGTGTTACCAATTTATGGCTCGAAGGGGATTCAAATAACATTATAAAGTGCATCATTGGCAACTCACATCCATCATGGATGATTGAAAATCTAATTGATGCGACTCATGAGACCCTCACCAAATTTAATAGAATCCACATCACTCATATTTTTTGGGAAGCAAGCCCGATTGCCGACAGGTTCACGAATATTAGGGTCAGTGCAAACCAAAAAATTACTTGGCATCCCAAATTTTTTTTTCTCATAGATGTTAAAAGTTTGATCAACTTGGACAAGATCCAAGGAAGTATGGAGAAAATCAATCTATAATTATGATTATGAAGGTTTTAAGAAATAAGGATATTTTTCAAAATGGAAGCATGGGAAAACATAACTACAGTGATTCATTATTGATTAATCAACATGCTTTGTGGGTCATTTTTTGCACTTGCTTTTGGAGCAATAGCAGGGCTATTTTTCCCTATTTATTTCTTACTCTTAGAGGTCCCTTTCAATCACAGAGTGAGGAGAACATGGGTAAAGAGGGTGTGCAGTATGCAGAAATGGTAGGCAAAAGGTGTAGAAAGGAGTTGGTGGGAGATTTTGAGAAATGGAGAAGTAGGGAGAAGGTGTGAGAAAAGCTATAAGAGGGTGGGGTTACCAATTATATCATGAAGCTGCATGGTTTCAATTAGGAGGTGACCAAAATTATGGTGGGGTCCTAGAAGAATGGCAGGGTGAAGGTGAACATGGTCTACTTCTAAATAATGGAGGAGGTGATTGCAACTGTCACCAAAATCCCTATCGAGGGTTTTAAATTCTTCAGGCATAAGAAGCTCTTAGCCAAAGTGGTTAGGGACTTTGTGGAGAGTGAGAAGGAACTAAAGGTGCTAAGAAGGATTGACACCTACTATGTCCCTGACTCCATGAAGAAGTGGGGGAGGTATGTTCTGAGAGCTGTTATTGAGTACATCATGTTGGACCCTAGGTTTGATAGAGCTTGTACCCACCACTTTGTTATATTGAATCATTTTTGACATAATGCTAATATTTCCTTTCCATATTATCTATCAACCTCTATGAGCAAGGTTGTGGAAAGCTTCAAAAAGAAGCCCACTGCAAACCCAACTCTGCATGAGTGGTTGCTGCTACTTATCCACAAGCACTTCAAGGCTCAGACTATAAGCATCGCTCCCCCTTAAGAAAAGAATGTCAAGTCTGGTAATTCTAGCTACTCCTTTGACTCAGATGAAATTTAGAGCCTCAGCTCTGAGGAAGGAGGGATCTCTTCTTTAGATAAATTAGTGACTCACCAAACTAAAAAATTGTCCTCCCCCATAACCCCTAGCAGAAAAAGCCCTAGGGATCCTGGGCAGAAGCCTCCTGAGAAGCATGAGGAGGGAAATAGTGATGATGAGGAGGAGCTGGAGTCTGAGGAGGTGGTTAAGGAGATGCATGAGGAAATTAAGGATGAAAGTGGAAGGAAGAAATGCAAGAGGGAGAGTTTGGAGTAAGTGTGCTTTTAGTTTGAGGAGGCATCTATGTTGCCCCTATCTCCTATCCACCTCCAAGCCCAACCTAAGGAGCAGAAAGAGGAGAATGTAGGGTATGTGGAAGGGGAAGTGTAGATCAATGATAGGAGGAAAGCTTGGATAAACTTTAATGTCAAGACTTTGAAGGTGGGCATCTTCAAGGAGGTCGTGAATCCCTAAATCCTCGTGGAAAATCAAGAGGAATAGTGGCTAGAAGAACTCATTGACCTAGCAATAGTGGCTATTATGGACAAAGCTAGGGAGACAAGGATGAACCTCTTGAATAATGCTTATAATATTATGATTGACAATTTTAGATTAATCAAATGGCTTTTCCATGAGCTGGAGGAGGTCAAAGAATAGGTGAGACATATTGAGGCAACAAGGAATGGGATGAATGCTAATAGGAGGACAAATTTGGCTGACAAGCTCAGTCTAGCAGAAAGAAGGATACACAACCTGGAGAACTACAATCAAAACCTTGTGAATTAGATGTTCTCTTTGTTAAGCTCCATTAACAACAACATGATCTCTCTTACGGGATGAATCAAAGATAGAGAAAGGCGTGATGATTAGGAAGGAAAAGACAAGGTTAAAGCCTGAATAGAGGATGATTCTGGAAAGGACAACACCATTCTTGATTAGGACCAGGGGGACCAAAGGGTGCAACAACTGGAAGTGGAGGAGAATAAACTGGCCTACGAAGCTACTCAGGTTATGCAAGAGCTAGAGAAAAAGAGCAAGGAATAACTCTAGCCTATTCTTTTGTTTTTCTTTGTCTTTTGGCTTTTGTTCTAGTTTTAGGCCATGGTTTTACTTGTCTTTTTTCTTGGTCTTTTCTCAGAACTCTACTTTTTGGCTGGGCTTTATGGTTATTATTAGCCTCTGAACTTATACTTGTTGGGTTAGGCTTTCACGCTTATTATCAACCTTATATGTTTTAACTATTGGGTTTTAGGATCCCCGTAAAACCTGTTTATCTAATAAAAAACAATTGCATTATCATACCAACTTGGTGTCAAGACTCTATCTAGATTGTAGAACCCTTTGATATACATTGAATACAACTCTATTTCTGATTCAATCAATTCTACATCTCTATCAATGAAATAGTAATCATTAGATGTAGTTTTAGAAGTAGTATCAATCAATTCATCTTTATCCACATAATAATGTGAAGGTTCATAGTAGCCAATATAATAATTAGAAATCTTATAGTTGACTTCTTGCTAGTCCTTAAGGTCTTATTTTGTATGTGTCTCATATGCATAAGTTGAAGTGGAAGTACTATTTTCACCCTCATTCTCACTAAGGGTATGAGTTTGTTCTACCATTTGTATGATTCCTTGGCTTTATAATTGAGACCATCTTCCATGGATAGTTGTTATAAAAAATCTAATTTTCAGCTTGATATAAAGAGTAGTGTGTCATACTCAATTAAAGGAAAAATTCATCTACCTCCTCTTTATCATCTACATATTTGATGGGCATATCTCTATGTTTGAGCAACTTCATGTAATCTAATTCCATCATTTTCAATGCCCTCTTAAGAATGTAAAGGTATACATTATTGATTTCATTCATTATTCTCTTCTCCTTTTCAACACATTTAACTTCTCACAAGGTTTGTTGAATGTTTTTATGATTGTTATCAAAATGCACTAAGGATGAAATAACCCTATTATCCAATACTTTCATCTAGCCCTCCAAATTATACACTCCAAATTCATCAACTATAAATGGAATTTTGATTGGTCTTTCAAATCAGCCCCTATAGTAACATCATCTTGCTCTACTTCTTGAATACTAGATCCGTTTACATTTTCAGCTGCACCATTTTCAGAATTTTCCTTCATCTCCAAATGTATTCTCTCATCAACTATTATTTCATTTTTTTCAACTAGTTCATCCACATGGAGAGTTTCATTTTCAACCTTGTGATCATCATAGCGATTGTCAATAATAACCTCCAAGTCACAAACTAAGAGACTTGTATAACCCTTACCATAAATCTTACTTGATTCCATATCCTTTCAAGATTGAGCATAATTATGTTGAAGTGAACTAGAGAGTCCTCAACTCCTTCTCAAGAAATATGTGCTTCTTGAGATGGCTCTTATTTCTTGTTCTTCTCAGAAATATGACCAAGAGACCAGACATGCTTGCAATTAAAACAAACTAGTCCTTTCTTCATTTGATTTATGCTCAGACTTAGATATCTTACACCTTGTATAATTCTTTCTCTTAGCTCATGCCCACTCATAAAATCCTTGAAATTGGCAAGATTATTTCCAATCAAGTCCTTTATAAGCTAATGACCCATGGATGATATTTTATTCTCCCTTCTACATACAGCCAGTGACTTTTTTTGTAGAAGTTTTTATATGTCATCATCCTCATCTAAGATTAATGACTTGGTGTTTTTTATTCAAGCTCTCATATTGTTTGATTGATATTTATCATAATCCCTTAAGAAATATTGTATTAATTATATAATCATTTCTTCATAATCAAGATCCAACATTCAAATAAAAAATTTGGTCTTTGCCATGAGTTCTAAGATATTTATCTTCTTATCAAAAGTAGGGTTATTGTTATCGTGTAGCCTACATAAGCTATCCACAATCAACAGTAATACCCCCTTTAATTTATTGTCATAGTAAGGTGTAATTGGTGTAATAATTTTGATAATTTTGCTAAGGAAAAATGAAACTATTATTCCTACTCCTATGCTCAAAACCTCCATTAACTGATGTTGTACTAAAGCAAGCACTAAAGACTATAAGGCCCTATTTCAAAACTTCTAATAAGTCTATCCACTTTAGATAAACATGACTCCAACACTGATGCAAGAGCATCCAGTGGTGTAAGGGCAATCTTGTATCACAAAAAAATATGATTAGTGTTAGTTTCTATTTGAAGTGTTTTCATTTTTGGATTCCCTTTTGGGTCAAGTTAATATTTCAACTCTCATAGCTCCACTATTGGTTTTTTGGATTAGAGTTTTTGAGCACCTTGGGATATGTGCCAATCTAGAAAATAGGTTATTTTGTAATTGAGCCATAGTTATAATGAGTTAGATATTTTAAGTTGGAGAGATGATTATACTTGTAATTTAAAGCACTCTAGAATAACAATTAGGTCAAAAGGCTTTACAATTTGAAAGTTATTGCAGATTTAAGTTGCTTGGAGACCTCCTTAGAGCACTTCAAAGTCAGATTTGAGGCACTAAAAAACTTCATACAAACCCAAAAAATGGGAGGTGAGAACATCTCTTCTATAAGGCTATAGAAAACTTGGAGAGCTTTCCAAAAATGTAAGCAGTTCATCAATCAAAGTCCTAGATCAAAAGTTATGCCTCTTGGACGTTAGACTACCATTTCTAGATTTTTCTAATTTTACACCAACTTCTAATGTGTTTTCTAGAACTTTATTTTTGGTGGTAGATGCCAAATGGCATATTCTAAAATTTATTTCTAACCCTAAACCTAATTTGGTTTACCTAAGGAAATTTTTGGCATTATAAAGGCTTTTTTTGGTGGAGTTCGGGAGAAGGTACCAGAGGAAGGTTTTTTTGTAGGATTACACAACATTGTAAGCCCATAGGGCATGTCTTTGGTCTATTTTCATTGTACTAAATGTAATAGTAGATCACTTCCAATAATAATTTTCCCTTGTCCTATTGTGTTCATTTTGTCTTGGGTTGTGTATCCGTCAAGTGGTATCAGAGCTAGTTTTCCTAAGTGCGTAGATAGAGCACCGACTATGAGGTAGTTTGCACTAGGACTATGTGGTTGTGGGTTTTCATACATGAAGATTCCTCCATGAAGGGAGTGTGGTGGATGGGTTAGAGTTGTTACTCCTGAGGTTAGAGCCGTCTAGTGACAAGTCCAAGCATTGCAGGAGGAGATCCATAGAGGGATGAATGTTGTTGTAAGTGATGAAAGTGAGGAAGAAAATGAAGAAGGAAATATTAGGCAAGAAGGGGAAGGAGATAGAGAAGTCCTAAACCAAGTGGAGGAGAGGCTTTTTAGGGCCATTTCCAAGCTTGGAAAAAGACCTAAAATTGACATTGACATGTTTTTGAGAAATCTAAACCTGGATGAGTTGATCAACTAGATCAATGAGCTGGAGGAATATTTTGAGTATGAGGATATCAAGGACCCTAATAGGGTTAATTTTTTTAAGGCCAAAATTTGGTGGAAAGAGATTCAATTGGAAAGAAATAGAAGAGGAAAGGAGAAAATTACAAGATGGGAATGCATGGTGGAGAAACTAAAGAAGCAATTCATTCATGTTGATTACGAGCTTGATTTGTTCAATAAGATGCATGGATTAAAGCAAGCAAGAAAATATATCTAGGAATACATAGAGGAATTTTACCAAGTCCTTATTAGGGTGGGGCACGCAGATGCAAACAAAGAGAAGGTTTCTCATTACCTTAGTGGGTTAAGACCTAGCATTCAAGAGGAGTTAAGTCTAGTTAGAATGACTAGCATTAAAGAGGCATACCAGTTTGCCTTGCAAGTTGAGGAGAAGCTAGAAAAAAGTTTGATGGAAGGAAAAGAGGGCATAGTCAAGGAGGAAGGAGTAGTGGTAGGTCATTTGGAAGCCAAAATGAGAACCAAAAGAAAAATTAATATGTGGGTACTAGCCAAAATCAAAGGAACGAGGGTTTTGACTGCTTTCATGATCAAAACATTGGAGATTACAGAAGAAGAGGTAGAGGACATGGACAAGGTTTAGGAACATGAGAGTCCTATGGTACCTATTTTCATTGTAATGAAGAAGGTCATCAAGCCTTCAAATTCCCTTGATGTTAAGGAAAAATAGGATAATTGATGGTCAAGCAAGGGTTGCTCATGTGGATGATGATGTACAACCATCACATTCAAAGGATGTAGAAAGAGGAGAGGTTCTAGTTAATGAAAGGGTCTTACTGAGCAGTGAGACTGAAACTAGACAAATGAGGAGTTTTTTTTGTACCAAGTGCAAGTATGAGGGTAAATGTTGTGATGTGATTGTAGATGGTGGAAGCATTGACAACTTGGTGTTAGAGGAGATGGTCTCAAAGATAAAGCTCAAGAGGGAAAAACACCTGCAACCCTATTAGATTTCTTGGGTGCGGGATGATCATAAGGTCCTCATTAGTGAGCAATGTTTGGTAAAGTTCAAGATTGGGAGTTACCATGACGAGGATCTCTGTGACATTTATTGTCGGGAAGGTTGTGGTAATTTGATAGGAATTTTATACATGATGGTCATGCAAATACATACTCTTTGACAAAGGATGGAGTTTTTCACAAATTGAAACCCTTGATAAAGGAGGGTGAAAAGGTATACAATTGTGCTATGGTATGTCTTGTTGATGGAAGAATTTTTTTGGATGTCATGAAACATCAACATATGTGTTATGTTTTAATTCCTAGAAAGGATAAGGAAGGTAATAGTGAAGTTCTATTTGAAGTTTCAAGTCTAGTACGTGAGTATGGAGATGTCATCTCTAAAATTTATCCAGAAGGGTTGCTGCCAGTAAGGTAAATCAGTCATCAAATAGATTTGGTCCCTGGAACTAGTTTTCCTAATAAGGCTACTCATAGGATGGCTCTTACTAAGACTAAAGAGCTAAATAGAAAATTTTAAGAGCTGTTGAGGAAAGGTCTAATTCAACAAAGCCTGAGTCCATGTGCAGTATGTATAGTGTTGGCAATAAAGAAGAACGGAGAGTGGAGAATGTGTATAGACTCTCATTCCATTAATAGAATAACCATCAAGTATCAGTTTCCTTTGCCAAGAATGGATGATCTCATGGACTATTTGAGTGGAGCTTAGTACTTCACAAACATAGAGGGAGATGAGTGGTTATCACCAGATACAAATATGAGAGGGAGATAAGTGGAAGACTACATTCAAGACTAAGGAGGTTCTATATGAGTGGTTAGTCATGCCCTTTGGGCTAACCAATATGCCAAGCACCTTCATCTGTGGCTTATGAATGAGGTACTAAAGAAATTTTTGGGAAAATTTGTTATTGTCTATCTAAATGATATTTTGATTTTCATTAAAGATTTCGATGAATATTTATTACACATTCATAGTGTCCTTGAAAGGTTGAGGAAAGTGAAATTATTGATTAATTTGAAGAAGTGTAGCTTTGTCAAAAAGTATTTAGTCTATTTGGGGTTTGTTGTGTCAACTGATTGTCTCAAAATGGACCCAAAGAAGGTAAAGCTCATCTTGGAATGTCTACTTCATGGTCTACCATTGAGGTGAGGTCATTCCATGGTCTAGCTAGTTTTTTTAGGAAATTTAGTAGTATATGTGCACCCCTAACTTAAACAACGAGGGGATATAGAAAAGAGTTCAAATGCACTACAAGAGCTACTAAGAGTTTTGAATTGTTGAAGAAGAAGGTGACAGAGCAACCTGTGTTGGCAATGTTTGATTTTAACAAAGTGTTCCAGGTGGATTACGATGCCAGTGGCAATGCTATTGGGGCTATATTGAGCCAAGAAGGTAAACCTAAATCCTATTTCAATGAAAAATTGAATGATGCAAAGAAGTATTATATTTATAATCAAGAGTTTTATACAATAGTTTAGGTCTTAAAGAAATGGAGGCATTATTTGTTGCCAAAAGAATTTGTTTTGTATATTGATCACCAGGAATTGCAGTACCTAAATTGCCAAGGTAAATTGAATTAGAGATGTTTAAAATGGGCAGATTCCATGCAAACCTATACATTTGTATTAAAGCATAGAAGCAAAAGGTCTAATAGGGTTATAGATGCATTAAGTAAGAGATAGTTGTTGCTAATAGTAATGCAGGTTGAAGTGGTTGGGTTTGATGAACTCAAGAATCTATACCTTGAGGATCCTAACTTTGCAAAGGCTTAGAAGGCTTGTAATGAACTTATTACTCTAGATAGGACTAGATGGTTAGATTACATCATTCAAGATGGTATGTTGTTCAAGGGAAGTCAATTATGTATTCCAAGAAGTTCCATGAGGGAAAACTTGATCAAGTAGAAGCATAGTGGAGGAATGGAAAGACACTTTGGTTAAGATAAAACCATTGCCATTATTAGAGAACATTACTTTTGGCGTCAATTGTCATAGGATGTGAAGAATTTTGTGCAAGGTTGTCAAGTATGTCAAATAGCCAAAGGATTTAATCAAAATACTAGACTCTTAGCCATTGCCTATTCCATCGAAGCCTTGGCAGGACATAAGTATGGATTTTTTTTTTGATTACTGTACATCTTCAGGATTGTACCTTTGCCATTGTTTCTTCCAAAGGGTAGAAACATAATTTTGCACTCTTGGACCAGCTTCTTCCTTGAAGCAACATTTATTGATAGCCATTCTTCATTTTTTTTTTTTTTGGGGGGGGGGGGGACTACCTTTTCTCTCTTCCTCTTCTTTCTTGTGGGAGGGACTTTTTTTTCTTATGAGGTTTTGTCTATCTCCTTCTTCACTTTTGTATATACTAGATGTTTGTCGTAATGGGGGGGTCTTGATTATTCCATCCATCCATGCATCCCTATCCATCTCTCTTTTTGGGGGAGGGCTTTTCCCATGAGGTTTTCCCTCTTTCTCTTCTTTATGAGAGATTGCATTTTCATTATGTACATGGGTACCTAACATGGCCTAGTAGTCGAGACCCATTCTGCATTTCATCCTAGTTTTCGTAAGCTTAATGGTATTCCCCTAAGTTTCACTTAAGGTGGGGTGTTGGTGTAAATACATATTTACTATTTACACTTACTTAAGTTTACTTAGGTTAATGCATTATTTTATTATTTTATTTTGTGAGACACCTAGGAGTTTGAGCACCTTTTTGAGTTGTCATATTGACAACACAGAAGTATGCAACTCTATTTCAGCACATGGTGTCTACAACATAGGAGTTTGCATTATTCACTGAGTTGTCATGCAGAAAACATAGTTATTCACCTCCCTTTTTAGCACATGTTGTGTACAACACTAATTTGAATGTTACACCCTTGTAGGCTTATCCTCTCATCATCACACTTACTTTAGTTCTTAATGGAGGATAACCCATATGTAGTGGACATGTGCGTGGTTGTATGACTTATCATGTAGCTAATTTTAAGGCACTCTAGATGGATATTAGAGGCCTTTATATACAGACACTCCTAGTGTACTCTTGATAATGCATATTGAATGAATATATCATCATTCTGATCATATTCTCTCTTTCTGGTCTACAGTTGTGCTTGTGTTTGAGTTCTTATTTCCTGGGTGAATTTTTCTCTAAAAAAAATTCTTACATGGTACCAAAGCTTGGAAATTTTCTCATCACATAGCCATTCAAGACCATTTTTGCTTTAGCACCTCGACCCAAATTTGGAGTATGGCAGAAATTGGGAGCATCTAGAGCTAGATTTGACCTCACCATTGCATCTAGAATGTTGACTTAGTGAAGATCGACTATAAACTTAGCTATCTTGGCCCAAAACCGATCGTGAGATAAAAATATTTCACAAATCAAAACCTGAAGGCCCCAATTTGCAGTTCAGGTATGGTCATTTGTAGATCTATTTAATTAATTTTTGGATCTATCATTTTATTATTCTCTATTTTGTTCAAAAAAATTTAGGCTAGGTGGCCTTGCAGAGAAATTTTTTTATAGGTACTGGGCTATCAAATCCTAGCCCTACACATTGTGCAAGAATATTCCCCTGGCATCAGAGAATATTCTTTCATTTGGCATTTTATTGCAACGAGCATCTATAGGAAATTTGTACCACAAATCATAGTGGGCATATATAATTTCACAAGGTTAATCAGGTTAAATCTAGCACTGGACTAAACAAACCTGGCAAGAAGCATTCCCAATGACTTTGCCTTTGAAACACTTCATGCGGCCTTCTTTATTTAAATAGTCTTGAGGTTCCTCCCATGTTGAATGTGGGATAAACCCCACAAGCCCAGGGAACATCAAATATCTTTGATGGCATCTTAGCATATGCTAGCCTACAAAATAGTTTCATGGCACCCATCTTAACTCATCGACAATGCCAAATCTTTTCTAGCTCCCACTGATAGCAATCTACTGCCTACCCAAGAAATCCAGCACCTCGCAAGTTTTTTCAATGCCGGTGATAACTATCACATGTGGTGATACCTGCAAACCTACATAGTGTACCAACATCTACCACATGAACCCCCTTAGTCTTTGTCACATCCTGCCAAATGTATTTAGTGCTATGTAAGTTGTACAAGACACGTTTGTGCACAATCAGTGACTAGTGTATAGTTAGCACACCTAACACGTGGCCCACCTACCATAATTGCATACTCAGCCACATGTACTTGTTGATACATCACCAGCCACACAAGACTACCAATGTACCAATCCTCATCAACATTTTTGTATAGCCATATAGTTTGTATCATATAGACTACCATGTCACCTACCACATCACCCAGGTGCAGATTCTTTTACTAATGCAACATTTCATAGGAAAAAATTTGACAGCCATCTGACCATCATTCCCATACAATTTACAACTACTACAATGGCTATTTGACCATCAAATTTAAGATAAGAATTTTTTTGTCAGACCCCTCTCTAGATTACTTTTTCATTTGGCAACCTAAATTTGCGAGCCCATAACTTGGACATTTAGACTCCAATTCAAGTGTGATATTTTTTGAAATTGGGTAGAATTTCCTAAACTTTCTAGTAGTGATTTTGTTTTCTAGTTTTGATTTAAGGATTTTTTTAAAATTGCATTTTTTGGCAACTACACCTGCATAATCCTGCATTTTGCAACTTCAAACAGTCCATACAAGCTCATCTGGAGATAAAAATAGGTTCCATTTTTTTTTAAAGTGCATTATTTTTCATCTACTTTCCAGATCTATAGTCAAATTCTAGGTTTGTGTGGACAAATTTCTCACTTTTAGAATTATGACTTTTTTCGCATTGTAAATCTTTGATTACTTTCCAGAATTATTGTACATCTGAGCTATAGTGCTTAGTGATAGATTTGGGCCTCATAAGGAAATTGTAAAAGAAAAACTAGAAAGTCTAGTTTGTTCATTTTGACAAGTGGCCCATTGCACATGCACTACTTATAAAGTGCCAAAAGCATTTTTTTTTGGGGGGTCTTTTGATTGAGTGAAAAGGGGGGGGGGGGGTGTATTGTGTTCTTGTGTCTCTCTTTTGTGCTCTTTTCATTTTTGCATCATGGGTTCATTTAAATGTCCACCTCTAACTTCACACAATTATTCTACATGGAAAGATATTTCTTGGAGTAGATTAATGGAAAAAGGATATAGTCTTTATGTTGATGGTACAATTACCAAACTTATTAATGCTAAAGAACTCATTGAATGGAAAAATAAAGATCAATAGGTTTTAAAAATTATCAGTTGTATACATAGAGATCTCTTCTTTCACATTGCCAGTTGTATGGAATCTAAATCAACTTGGGATAAACTTGAATCATTGTATGGTAAGATGGATGAAGAAAAGGGATTTTAGATTGAGGATGATCTACTTCTCTTAGATCTAAAAAACTTTGACACAATTTAGGATTACATCAACAAAGCCAATGAGTATAGGGCACTTCTTAAAGATTTTGGAAATCCCATGAAGGCTGAAAAGTTGATTCATCACATCTTGAAGAGGCTACCTTCAGAGTATTCTTCCTTTGTTTGGAGTTTTAATACTCATAGGTTGACCATGGGAACTACTTACCAAAAGCTTTCATTTGATGCATTTGTAAAGATGTTGATTGTTGAACAATCTCACTTGATGGATTTAGGACTTTTCACGACATTAAAGACCAAAGCCTTGGTGGCTAGTGATGAGCATCAATCAAGTCAAGGAAGGAAAAGTTCTAGCAACAAGAAGAAGAAGTAGTGGAAGTAGAAATCACAACTTGAGACACAACAATCCTCCTCACAACAAGGCAATTTTTCTTCCAACAAGAAGGGAAGTAATGAAAAGAAAGAAATACTTTTTTGTACATATTTCAAAAAGCCAAATCATGATGAGCATCATTGCAAGACTAAATGAATCAATGAGTTAGAAAACCTACTCGGGAAGAACAAGATTCAAGTGCTAGGTACTTCCAAGGATTCAACTCCAACCTCTTCAAAGGGTAAAGGGCAAGCACTTACAGAAAACACAAGTTCTTCTTTGGAATGGATACTTGACTCAAGTGCCTCCTGTTGGAAATGATTGAATAAGAATGATGGAACTGGCAAAAGAATGTTTTCAATCATTATTTTGTCATTGATGTCAAACTTGCTACTTGCAAGAATGACAATTGCTTTAGTGATCCAAATACTATCAATTGGTTGATTGACAAGGAGGCAGCAATCAATAAGATGTAACTAGAGTACCTAGAGAAAGGTTGAAGTTATGATGTTTTAATGAAGTGCAAGGATCAGCTAAGCCATTGATGAAATAGTGTATTGTTGACATACTTTAAGACACATATAATAGACACATTAAAACATATCAAAGATGTAAGGGTTTAGCTATGTTATTTGTGACAGCCTAACTAAGTTCATAAAAGAATGTTGAGCAAGCTAGTTAGTGCCAAACAGATTCTTAGTTGAAGCCAAGCAAGTTCACTTTTAGAGTGTGCCGAGTAAATAACAAGTGCCAAGCATAAAATAAGTGCTGAGTAAATATCAAGTACTGAGTAAATATCAAGTGCCGAGTAAACATCAAGTGCCGAGCAAGAAACAGGTTCCAAGTAAAGATATAGATGCCGAGCAAGAAACAAGTGTCGAGTAACATAGAACAAGCCGAGTATCAGTAAACTAATAATGCTGAGTTGTTGCATTATTTTGAAATCAAAGATTCACTAGATCTGAGCCGACAAGGTTGTTACCTAGAAGTTTGTAAACCAGATAGAAGATAAGACTGATGAGCTGGTGACATAGAACACCATGTAAAAAGGTTTTTTAGCGAACACAACTGGATGCTAGACAAGGTTTCTAGATGAAGAAGAAACATAGGGTAGATACATTGTATCCTACCTAATCCATTGAAACCCTAAAATTGGAGAGGGAGAATTGAGTGGGAAAGATATTTCAGATTTCTATTTAAGAAGGCATAAGGTCATGAAGTAGTAGTGTGGTGGTAGTGAGAAAGTATGAAAGCATGAGCTGCTAAAGAAAAGTTCTAAGGAGAAAGAGAGCAAAGAATACTCTATTTCACTAGATGAACATAGATATGATTGCATTGGTATGATGAGTAAAGAAGACTCAAGGAAACAAAGCTTGAGAGGAAGACAAGCTAATAAAATTGAAGTGATTAAAAGCCAAGCAAAGGATTGAACTAAAGTGTGACCTGTAATCTGCAAGTTATGTTGTAAGTTGTATCAGATCAAAGCCATTATTGTTACTTTCTAGCAATTGTAACAGTTAAGATAAATCCTATGGACTTAGGTTGGTTTAATAGTAATATTGTAAATCCTTTAACAAGGTGACATTTCAAGTGAATGTTTCGAAGTCCTTTAACCAGGCCAATTCCTAACAGTTTGGTGAAATCCTCTAACAAGGTCACATTTAGCAATGTGTTGTAGCCTTTAATAGGGCAGGCTTCTCACAAGGAAGACCATTAGAAGTGGTTAAAATCAATTACATAGTTATTTTGTGGGTATCATCCCCACCCCAATTTTACCTTTATAGTCTTGGAGGGTTTTTGGGTTATCAAATTCTTAGTGTTATGGTGTGATGCATGTCTACTTTTCTTAGTTGTTTCAATATTTAAATTGCATGCATAATAAGTTCAGTTATGCACCATTAAGGATTTGTAGAGAAAAATGGAAAAAGTTTTATTATGCCATTTGGACCTTGAATAATTGATTCACCCCCCCTCTGAGTTATTCTAAACAATTATAACAATTGGTATCAGAGCATCGGCTGCTGATTTAGTTTAAAAGGACCAAAAGAAGAAAAGATCAAAATGCCTAAGAGAGAAGCTCCCAAGCTCAACCAAGACAACTTTGTTTCTTGAAAAAGCTTGATGAAGCTACATCTTGGATCCATAGGAGATTATGCCCGAAATTCAATTGACACTGAACATGTTGATCCAACTGGTGCTCCTACTGCATAAGATTTAAAAAACAAATAGGAACACAATCAAACAATGTTGAAAATTGCTTCTGCACTCAACTATGTTGAATTTGATGATATCAAAGAATGTGACACTGCATTCATAATGTGGAAAGCCCTATCTAATATTTATGGAGGAGATCAGAATGTCCAAAGAGCAAAAAGAGAAAGTCTCAAAGGAAAATTTGATGATATGAAAATGGAAGAAGGTGAGAATGTTGTTTAGTATGCTGCTAGAATAAAGGAAGTGTAAGTGCAATAAGATGCTTGAATGGTCAATTAGATGATGATATTGTTAATAGTAAGTTTTTAAGAACCTTGCTCCCTATCTATGCTATTAGAGTATCAGCTATACAAGAGCTAAGATGTGTGCCAGGAAAAAATCTAAGTTTTGAAGGCATAGTAGGTAGACTCACTGCATTTGAGTTATCTAATTTTGACAACTACAAACTTGAGAATGTTGAATCTTCTTTCAAAGCCAAGCTACCATTAAAAGATGCTGATAAGGTGAAATCAAAGAAAGAAAGAAGAAAGATGAAATATGTATCCAATGATAGTAGCACTGATGAGGAAGATGTGGAACAATTGGAAGCACTACTAGCTAGAAGATTTCACAAAGGCAAAGGAAGATTCAAAGGTAAGATGCCTATCATTTTTTTTAATTGCAATGAAGTAGGATATATTACTACAAGGTGTATGCAGAAAAAGGAATACAAGGAAGGAAACAAGTACAAAAATAGAAGAGAAGATGACAAGAGAGATTACAAAGACAAAGGCAAGAAGTGTTATATTGCTGAAGAGGATTCTGATGATAATGATGATGAAGTTGTTTATGTGGCCATGAAGGACCAATCTGATGAAGAAGAGCCAAAAAAACTAGATGCATGAACAATAATGATAAATGGATCATAGATAGTGGATGCTCACATCACATGACAGGAGACAAAAGTAAGTTTGTTAACTTTACTCAATATGATGGAAATTGTGTTTGATTTGATAATGATGCTCCATGTCAAGTCAAAGGAAAAGGTTACATTAAGCTTACAGAACAAATTTCATGCAATAATGCATACTATGTTGAAGGACTAAACTACAATTTGCTAAGTGTCTCACAATTAGGCAATGTAGGTTGCAAAGTAGAATTTGGAAATAAAACTGCAAAAATCTATGATACTAATGGTAGATTGATAGGAAAAGGAGATCAAACAAGAAGTAATCTATTTTATCTTGATCTAGAAAATACCTCTTGTCTTGTTGCAAAAGTTGATGATGTATGGTTATGGCATAGAAGGCTATGTCATGTAAACTTTGATAATCTACTCAATATCAGTAAAATAAAGAAAGTCAAAGGTTTACCTAAACTGAAAAAACCTAACAATATCATGTGCAAACAATGTCAGCTAGGAAAGATGACCAAGTCAAGTTTTAAAAGTAAAAACTATACATCTAAAGAAGTACTTGAGTTAGTCCATACTGACTTATGTGGTCCAATGGAAGTACAAAGCTACAAAGGAGACAAATATATAATGTTGTTTGTTGATGATTATTCTAGGATGATGACTATTATGTTTTTAAAGGAAAAATCTGATGTTTTTCAAATATTTAAGTGGTATGTGGCTAGAGTTGAAAAGAAAATAGGAAAAATTTTGAAATGCTTGAGATCAGATAGAGGTGGTGAATTTACATCAAATGAATTTGAGATATTCTGCAATGAAAAAGGAATCAAGAGACAAACATCAGCCCCAAGAACTCCCCCACAAAATGGAATTTCTAAAAGAAGAAATAGATCTGTGATTGACTGTGCAAGAAAATTAATGATGGAAAAGACTATTGCTCTAAAATATTGGAGAGAAGCTGTAAATGTGGCTATTCATACACTGAACCGAGTACAAGTCAAGAAAGGTACAAATGCAACACCTTTTGAATTACGGTATGGTCACTCACCCAATGTAAAGCATTTCAAAGTATTTTGCTACAAATGTTTTATCCTTAAAGATGCTAGAAATGGAAAATTTGATGCAAAAAGTGATGAAGGCATATTCCTTGGTTACTCCACTAGAAGTAAAGCATACAAGTGTTTAAATACTAACACTGACAAAATTGTGAAAAGTGCAAATGTAAACTTTGATGAGCATGCAGATGTCCAAGTTGAAAAACCAAAGAAAATGGATGACTACAGAACCTTCGTGTATTCTTATCAAGGAATGCTCATTGACAAAGATACCATCAATCAAACTAGGATTCAACAACAAGTTTCAGTTTTAGCTGACTCACAACCAGTGAATGTCAAGTTGCATTCAAAAGCCGAGTTGCAGAATGAAGAAAATGTTCATTCTAAATCTAAAGTCAGTACATATGACAGAGATGTAGAGCTACCTGACAATGAAGTACATAGTGATCATGAATCTGAAAGATCAAATATGGTAACAAGGACAGAACCAAGATTGTCCAAATATATGAAGAGGCATCACCCTGCTGAATAGATAATTGGTGACAAAGATGCAAGACCAATGACAAGGAATAGACTAAGAAATAAATCATGTCTACTAAGCAAAATTGAACCTAAGATAGTGTATGATGCATTACAAGATGGTGATTGGTATAAAGCTATGGAAGAAGAAATTGATCAAATAAAGAAGAACAAAACTTAAAGTTTAGTTCCCAGACCAGTTGACAAAAATGTGATTGGTACCAAATGGGTATTCAAAAACAAGCTAGATGAGAATGGAGAAATTACTAGAAACAAAGCTAGACTATTATGTAAAGGTTATGCTCAAGAAGAAGGATTAGACTATGGGGAAACATTTTCCCCTGTTGCAAGAATAGAAGGAGTAAGAACTTTACTTGCATATGCTGCATATAAAAGTTTTAAAGTCTATCAGATGGATGTAAAATCTGCTTTTCTAAATGGTATATTGGAAGAGGAAGTCTACATTGAACAACCAAATGGTTTTATTGATGAAAAAAAAAAAGATATGGTTTGTAAACTACATAAAGCACTCTATGGTCTGAAAAAAGCACCTAGAGCATGGTATGAGAGACTTCACAAGTATCTAGTGCAAATTGGATTTGAAAGAACTAATGACAACAACAACATGTACATCAAATCAGAAGAAGGTAAGGACATTATTGTATCTAAATTTTTTGTAGATGACATAGTGTTTGGAGGAAAGGAAGTGCTTTGCAAAAGTTTTGCTGACAAAATGAAACATGAATTTGAAATATCTATGTTTCGAGAAATCAAATTCTTTGTTGGTTTACAAGTACATCAACTAAAACATGGTATATTTATGACACAATCAAAGTACATCAAAGAGATACTTTAAACATTTGGATTAGAAGATTCCAAACCTGTCAGTACACCAATGGCAACAAGACATAAGCTATCCAAAAATGATGTTTCAGCTAAAGTTAATCAAAAAATGTATAGATTTATGATTGGAAAACTACAATATGTTGTACATAGTAGACCAAAAATAGTATTAGTAGTTGGAATAGTAGATTCTCTGCTAATCCCAAAGAGAACCATCTCAAAGCAGTAAAAAGAATAATGAGATATCTTAAAGGAATTGATGACTTTGGTCTATATTATAAAAAGAATGAAAAGTTTGAGCTCAATGCATACACAGATGCAGATTGGGGAGGTAACATTGATGAAAAAAAAAGCACAAGTGGAGGAGCACTATTTTTAGGAAAAAGATTAGTTACTTGGACCAGCAAGAAGCAAACATGCACATCTCAATCCATTGCAAAATCAGAATATGTGGCAGCAGCAGTCAATTGCACAAACATTGTGTGGCTCACACATTTATTGAAAGGAATGAAAGAAGGGGTAACCAAACCTGTGATATTGTATTGTGATAACACAAGTGCTATAAACATATATAAGAATCTAGTAATGCATGCAAAAACCAAGCATATTGCAATCAACTATCACTATGTCAGAGAATTGGTAGAAGACAAACAAGTGAAGATGGAGTATATTCACACAAAGGAACAAATTGCAAATATCTTCACCAAACCATTTCCCAAGGATGCTTATGAATATCTGAGCTGACAAGGTTGTTACCTAGAAGTTTGTAAACCAAATAAAAGATAAGATTGATGAGCTGGTGGCACAGGACACCATGTAAAAAGGTTTTTTAGCGAATATAACTGGATGCTAGATAAGGTTTCTATATGAAGAAGAAATATAGGGTAGATACATTGTATCCTACCTAATCCATTGAAACCCTAAAATTGGAGAGGGAGAATTGAGCAGGAAAGATATTTCAGATTTCTATTTAAAAAGTCATAAGGTCATGAAGTAGTAGTGTGGTGGTAGTGAGAAAGTATGAAAGCATGAGCTGCTAAAGAAAAGTGCTAAGGAGAAAGAGAGAAAAGAATACTTTGTTCCACTAGATGACCACAGATATGATTGCATTGGTATGATGAATAAAGAAGACTCAAGGAAACAAATCTTGAGAGGAAGACAAGCTAACATAACTGAAGTGATTAAAAGCCAAGCAAAGGATTGAACTGAAGTGTGATCTGTAATCTACAAGTTATGTTGTAAGTTGTATAAGGTCAAAGCCATTATTTTTGCTTTCTAGCAATTGTAACAGTTAAGATAAATCCTATGGACTTAGGTTGGTTTAATAGCCATATTTTAAATCCTTTAATAGGGTGACATTCCAAGTGAATGTTCTGAAGTCCTTTAACCAAGCCCATTCCTAACAGTTTGGTGAAATCCTCTAATAAGGTCACATTTAACAATGTGTTGTAGCCTTTAATAGGGCAGGCTTCTCACAAGGTAGACCATTAGAAGTGGTTAAAATCAATTGCACAGTTATTTTGTGGGTGTCATCCCCACCCCAGTTTTACCTTCTTATTCCTGGAGGGTTTTTGGGTTATCAAATTCTTAGTGTTATGGTGTGATGCATGTATTTTCTTAGTTGTTTCAATATTTAAATTGCATGCATGATAAGTTCAGTTATGCACCATTAAGGATTTGTAGAGAAAAAGGGTAAAATTTTTATTATGGTATTTGGACTTTGAATAACTAATTCACCCCCCCTCTCAGTTATTCTAAAGAATTATAACACCTCCTACCATATGGGTTCTTCAAAGAGATACTTTTCTTCATTAAAGTAGTCAAAGGTACCACACATCTTCATGGGAGATGATACAAAAATGGAAGTTGAAGGAAAATGACATGTAGAAATGGACAATGGGGAATTCAAAGATGTTCTCTATGTTCCAAACCTTAGCTCCAATCTCCTCTTAGTTTACCAAATCACTCACCTTAGAGATGGTCATAAAGTTGAGTTCCTTTAAAATTTAGTGATGGTACAAAGTCTAAGAGATGATTCATTGGTTGCAGTGGGAAAAATCAATGATGACAAGAGGCTTTATTCCTTTTTCCCATTTTGTGCCTAAGTCTCCTTCTCAAGCCTTTTTGACTCACTTATCTTCACAAATCACATTATGGCATGAGTGGTTTGGTCATCTTGACTTTCTCTCTCTTCAGTAACTTTGCTCAAAACAATTGGTCAAAGGTCTACCTAACATCAACTTTTCTAAGGGAAAGTGTTCATAATGTTTAGCGGATATGCATCTTGAGGAGAAGTATGATAAATGGAAGTCTTCTAGAGCTCCAATTGTTCTCCAATTAGTTCACATGGTTTTGGCAGGTCCTTTTGCAGTGAATTCAGTCAACCAAGGCCACTACATCCTTATTTTTGTTGATGACTTTTCACAATTCACATGGGTCTACTTCATCACAAGAATGAATTAGTTGATAAACTTCAAGCTTTCAAGACTCATGTTGAACAAAAATCCAAGAAAGCCATCAAGGTTCTATGGGTGGACAATGAGAAAACATTTTTGGATAGAAGACTTGGAGACTTTTGCAAACTTGAGGGAATTGATCTTCAAAATCCATCGGCATTCAATCTGCACAAGATAGATGTTGCAGCACTAAGGATTAGGACTCTCAAATCCATGGCAAGTTGCATGATAAAAGATAAGTCTCTTGATCCTACATTAGAAGTTGAAGCCATTAGCAGTGTTACTCACATACTTAATAGGACTCCTCATAATGCCCTAGATGGGAATACCCCTTTTGAGGCATGGTGCAGTAGAAAACTAGTTCTGAGTCACTTTAGAGTCTTTGGTTGTCTAGCATGGGCAAACCTATCTTTGAGGGGTGCAAGGCACCGTCACCTAGGCCTTGTACTTTCATTGGTTATGAAGATAATGTTAAAGCTTACAGATTATGGATCTAGAGACTCATGAGATCTTTGTGGAGAAGGACATTCACTTTGAGGAAATTTCACCAAGTTTATCATCTAATCATCTTTGTAGTTCATACACAGTGGAAACTAATCATGACACCAGTGATAGTGCTTCAATAGATTTAGACACGTTGGGTTCTATCAATAGTTGCAATGAGAGGGCACATCATCAGTCTAGTCCACATGGTTATATTGCCATAGTGCAAGTTCCAACACAACATGGTATATCTTGGCTTCCAGCTTCGGCACCTGAGGATGACTACATGGTAGACATTGGAGGTTCGTTTGTGGAGTCACACATCACAGACTTGGGAGACACTCTTGAGGACCTACATCTTCTCATTGATGATGATGATCATTCTATAGTTGTTATGAGGGCTCACTCTGACCCTCATGTCCATTCTCTATATGATCAATCTTCATAGGTTGGCGTAATTTTGGATCCTTGTGAAAAATAGTTGTCGGAGGTCTTTCTATCAATTGAGGAGACAAATGGTTCATTGGAACAAGTTCAATAGACATCCTTGATAGATCTGCATTCATTCTTTTTAGCATAGTTAGAAGGGGCAACCACCAACATTAGCATAGGGATACTTGAGCATGTTTTAGGGCCACCATACATCTTTAGGATTGTACCCTTACCATTGTTTCTTCCAAAGGGGAGGAACATCATTCTACACTCTTGGACCAACTTCTTCCTTGGAGCAGCATTCATTGATAGGAATTCTCCATTTTGGGGGTGGGGGGGGTGGACTTCCTTGTCTCTCTTCCTCTTCTTTCTTATGGGGGGGACTTTTTCTCTTATGAGGTTTTGTCTATCTCCTTCTTTACTTTTGTATATACTAGATGTATGTCATAATGGAGGGGTCTTGATTACTCCATCCATCCATGCATCCCTATTCATCTCTCTTTTTGGAGGAGGGTTTTCCCCATGAGGTTGTCTCTCTTTCTCCACTTTATGAGAGATTACATTTTCATTATGTACATGGGTACCTAACATGGCCTAGCAGCTAGGACCCATTCTATATTTCATCCTAGTTTTCATAAGATTAAGAGCATTCCCCTAAGTTTCACTTAAAGGGGGTGTTGGTGTAAATACATATTTACTATTTACACTTACTTAAGTTTACTTTAGTTAATACATTATTTTATTATTTTGCATTATTTTATTATTTTATTTTGTGAGACACTTAGGAGTTTGTGCACCTTTTTGAGTTGTCATGTTGACAACACAAAAGTATGCAACTCTATTTCAATACATGGTGTCTACAACACTAGATTTTGCATCATTCACTGAGTTGTCATGTAGATAACATAGTTATTCACACTCCCTTTTTAGCACATGTTGTCTACAACACTAATTTTCATGTTACATCCTTGTAGGCTTATCCTCTCATCATTGCACTTACTTATGTGCTTAATAGAGGATAATCCATATCCGGTGAACATGTGCCTAGTTGTATGACTTATCATGTAGCTAATTCCAAGGCATTATAGATGTATCTTAGAGGCATTTATATATAGGCACTCCTAGTGTACTCTTGATAAAGTATATTGAATGAATATATCATCATTCTAATCATACTCTCTCTTTCTAGTCTACAATTGTTCTTGTGTTTGAGTTCTTAGTTCCTAGGTGAATTTTTCCCTAAGGAAAATTCTTACAATATTCCTAACCCTAAACCTAATTTAGTTTACTTAAGGACATTTTTGACATTGTAAAGGCATTATTTGGTGGAGCTCGAGAGAAGGTACTGGAGGAAGGTTTTTCTCCAGGATCAAACAACATTGTAAGCCCATAGGGAATGTCTTTTGTCTATTTTAATTATACTAAATGTAATAGTAGATCACTTCTAATAATAATATTTCCCTTTTCCTATTGTGTTCATTTTGTCTTAGGTTGTGCCCTCATCAAACACCAAGGTCTCAAAATAAAATCTAGTCTTTCCCATGAGTTATAAGATTTTTACCTTCTTATCAAAAGTAGGGTTATTGTTTTCATGTAGCCTACATAAGCTATTAACAATTAATCGTAATACCCCCTTTAATTTATTTTCATTTTAAGATGTATTTGGTGCCCTAATTTTGATAATTTTTCTAAGAAAAAATGAAACTGTTAGTCTTACTCCTACACTCAAAAGTTCCACTAACTGATGTTCTACTAAGGCAAGCATTAAAGGCTACAAGGCCTAGTTTAAGAACTTCCAATGCATCTATCCACTTTAGATAAACATGAATCCCTTTTGAATTATGATTTTTGGTTGCACTCTACACTGAGGTCTAAGGATAGTAATTAACTAAGCTAGAACCAATAAAATATTTCCAAATAAGGGCTCAATGAATATCTCATGTTTCTCTAAGTACAACTGATAAAATTTCTCTCAAACTAGTATCGTAGTGATAGTTCTAGAATGGGAGTATGCTATTAATGCAGATCTATGAATGTTTATATCAGATCTATATGAAAATGCAAGATAAGAATATGAAATTGCTAAAATAAGTGCATGCATGATACTAAACAATTTTAAGTAATGCTAAATAAATACTAAAATGATGCTCGAATGACACTAAAATGATATTAAATCTCTTCAACAATGATAATGAATGGATGATCAAAATGATAGCTATAATATGCCTACAATATAGATGCATAAAATTTAGGTCCCTTTTCTCTTGATTTTCCCTTCTAATTATAGGATTTTAGAAGGGGGTTGGGATAAAGATTTGGGTTTTATCATTCATTGGAGTAAGAGTGAAAGTGAAAATATCTCACAAAACTCCAAGAGGAATAGTCTAATAGACTTGGTTTGTGAGGATAAATAGAGATTTTTAGTTGTTTTACATTCAAAAAAGGTGAATTTCACTTTTGACAGCATAAATGAATTTAGTTGATTTATTAAATGTTGCATTTATTATCAACTTTTTGTCTTTACATTTCTCCTTTTTCTTTTATTTTTTTGGTTTTGTGAATTGAATTTCCTTTTTTAAAAGTGATTTTGGTCTTCTAAAAATTGATCAAGGGTTAAGATGATTAATTACTTAACCACTCAAATTACTTGATGTTGTGATTGATCTGCAAGTCCATTGCTTTTCTCATTTATTTGATTTTGTCTTGAATTTTAATTGTTTAATTGAAATTCTCATTATTTTATGTCTTTGCCAATTTTAGGGTGTCTACAAATGCCCCTCTTTGAGATAACATGCAAAGAATATTAGTTCAAAGAATGTTTTGATTTCCTTATTTGTATCCCAATTTTGATGATTCAATGTTTGATCACTAATGTTTTGCTAATTTAAAGTTCATATGATGCTTGATTATTGATGATTTGATGTTTGATCTTGATATTGCCTTTTTTAAAACCCTTGATTTAGAAATGTTTTCTTGGATGCCCCAGTTGATTTTGATTGAAGTCAAATTTTGGCTAGGGTAGAACATTTTTGAGAAATTTTGATACCTTGGTGTAATATAAGTATATTGCCCCCTCAAAAATAAAATTGGAAAATTTGATTAGCAAATATGGAGAATCCAATTTTATTTCTAAAAAATGTCAATGAAAAAGTTTGAAGATGAATTCAATAGTTGGAGGGATGTCATGGAATTGGATGGAACAATACCATGGTCAAGACAATAGGACTAAGAGATGAAATATGGCATAGAATTTTTTAAAAATTTCATAAAATGCCCCTAGTGACAGTTAAATTGGTCTAAAGATCTTTTCCCCTATTCATTTTTACATGCCCTCTTGACCTTCCTCCCTTTTGAGCTTTGATCCAGTGAAGATGGTGGTCCTATTACAAGAGCACAGATTTAAGAGGGGTCATAGATACAAATGTCCAACTGAATATGGAGCTTTGATAAGTTGTCAAGACCTTTTGTGATTTCAAATTTTGGATTTTTTGTAGGAATTTTGAATTTATGCGTGATTTGATTCGATGAAGGTGTGCAGTTCTCCTTTTAGCACATTTGATGTTTTCTTTAGCGCATTTGAATTTTTTTAGCACATATAGGTTCCAAAATAGTGCATCCATAGCCCAATATAGCACTTGTCAATATGCCTTAGAGTGGTTACAGAGTGCATATGGCTAAACAATAGTGCATACTCATATTTGAATAGCACATTTAGGTGTTCTAGTGCATATAAACTATTTAATAGCACAAAGAAATAATAGACTAATGCATTTGCAAATTTTGAATGTTATGTCTAGGGTGATGAACATAGGTATGTTTGATAGGGATCTTGTAGCACATATGAAATGTTGTGTAGCACTTTCACTTGTTATAGCACATCCATTTTATTGAAAAGCACATACGGTTATCTTTGTAGCACTTTTACTTTCTATAGTGCATCCACTTGATTACCATTGTTAAAAGCTCATTGTGATGGTGATGTTGTTGTTGGTCATTTTCTGCCATGTCTCAATTTGTTTACCAATCTATTGGATGATCTTGTGTAAGCATTCATGTTTAATCCCTATTTGTGTGACAACCATTTATTTGAAGGGACCCCATATGAAATGCAATCTACATGAATGTAGCTATCTATCACTTTTTTAAAGAGATGTAAATTAAATGTCACCATTGAGGACCTAAATAAAAAGGGATATAGTACAATTTCAACTAGCTTGGCTATGGTAATATGAATACTCTATCATGTCAATCATTGTAAAAGAAAAATGAATAATTACATGGAAAATATGATAACCATTAAGAATAGTCTATCACAGTAAAAGAAAACATGAAGATAAGATTAGTACACATGCATATAGACACATGTCAAATAAGGAACCTTACCTAAGATGTTATGCAAAACTAGTCAAGGTACACATGGCTTTCCAAGCGAGAAGAGGCACTTATAAGTGGACACTAATAATGCATAAACTCGGAGGATCACAAGATAAAAATGGTGAAAGAAGAAGGCAAATAAAATGTCATGGTTTCATCCTGGTCCTCTAGTCAAAACCATCATTCAGGTACTAGAAATACACGATTGTGAAAAAGCCAATATTTGTGGACATGTATGATGAAAATTGTGTGCAATAGTGTCAAGTTTGGTCAGTCCCCTATGTATTAAAGTTGTGTTATGATTCATGTAACAATCCATGGAGTGTAATAGTGGTGATTTGGCAATAGGAAGCATGGTGATGTATTTAGAAAATGTGTGTCAATGGGGGATGAGTAGTTGTATCATGGCATAGTAATGTCAGAGTAGAGAAGAAAGTGCACTTGATACTAGTGTGGAAAGTTGCATAGAGTGAATGTGTTGCTAGGTTAAAAATTGGATTGTGTGTAAGTAATGGTCATAAATAGATGAGTATGTGCATGCAAAAGGAAGCATGGTGAAGGAATAAGTATTGAAGTTTTTGGGAGATTCATTTGTTTAGATAGGTGAAGTATTGAGGTTGTTAGCATGGAGGGCTCACTAAATCAGTCACAGCAAGAGCTAAAGATGGGGGATTTCTATCAAGGGTGGATGAGGCAAGGCCAAAGGAAAAATTATTCCTATCATACATCGAGTGAACTAGTGTATTAGCCTGAGCTCTAGATGTTGGTTCGTAAGCATGGTGAGTTGACTCAGATATGATCAATTTAGGTACATTTTGGGGGCTTAGGAGTTAGGGTGGAAGAAGCTCCTTTGTCAATATTATTAATGTTGTTAGGTAGTGCAGTGCAGTAGGTGTTATAGGAGGAACTAGGTGGCAATCCTATGATGCAAGAAAAAATTAGTCCTCCTAGGGTGACAAAAAGCATGCTAGAAGTAGTGATGGGTGTGGGGGTGATGGACTCTCTTGGGAAGACCATAGGAAAAATGTAGAGGGTGATAGAGGATGTCAATGTGGGTGAAGTAATGAATGTAGTGGGTTGGTTGATTAGCCTCAAAATATTGGTATAGGATCGATGAGTGAGGAGATAGGCACATTAGGTGTGATTTAGCCAAAGATGGAGGGCTAAGGGTGGGGAACAAGAAATACATGAAGTGGAGTTATAGAAAATGCTAGCGACAGAGAGAGTCTAGGTGGAAGATGTAGAATAAGAAGTCATATTTTTGTTGGAGATAAAGCTCATGAGGATGGAGTACAAATGGAAGCAAAACAATACTAAAAGTAGTGTTAAGTTCAAAATGGGGATGGGTGCGATCATTGGAAGTTGAGCTCCGGGTGGAAAGATCATGAGAAAAGGAAAATAATGTAGGGATTTGAGCCAAGTGAGCATGTGCACAAAGGTTGTAGGGTGATCTAAGGATGGTGCAAGTGGGTTTGGAAACTATGCAAAATGAGATGGCATTACTATAGCTGAAATAAAAGTCATTTAAGGATGTGGTGTAAAAAATAAACACCGTGTCATTGTAGTTGCAAGAGTGATTAGCAGCTAGTGAGTCAAAGGTGAGGCAATTACTATAGTAGCTTAATGAGATAAAAGTGGATGTGGAGTGTTGGAAAATGGTGATCAAATAGATGCAATAGGAGCATGGCATGCCTCAACGAGTGATCATTGTATCAAGTATTAAAAGTTGGTGGATATGCAAAGGACTATGAAAGTACACCAAGAATCCACATATTATATGAGGCTATATTGTTAGTCAATCTTGTTGGAGCAATGACATGAGACACAATTCATGGATAAACAATTTATACAACTATTGAATGTGCAACTATGCAGTGGGAGATTTTTGACACCAATGGATTTTGTTTGGGTGTGATGGGTATCAAGGTTGAGAGTGTCATCTTCTAGGATGATGCCTAGGGAAATGTTCCTAGCCAAAAATCCTAACATGTCACCAACATAAGGGAGTCTAGAATAAGTGTTCTACTAGGTGTTTCTTTGGATGTAATTGTACCTTTTTTTCTATAATAAAAATTAAAATTTATGTTATTTATGGGAAACAAAAAGCGTAACTAGTGCTCATTTCATCTCTATGTACAATGTAATTGAAAATGTCTAATTATAATTGTCATTTTTTTGTCTTGGTATTTTTATGTTGATATTTTTTGGATGTTTTTGGTATTTTTGAGAGAGTGGAAGGTTTTTGAAATCCACAAAAGCATGAGCAATGGGATATTTAGAGGAAGATTAACCTTCACTTATGTGTGATAATTGAATACTAAAAGGAATCAAAGGTGGGCTTTCAATGAAAGATGAGTACAAACTTGTGTAATATTTTGAGAGTAGAAGTGCCAATCCATAGAGGTGAAAAAGAAGGAAGTGCTAATCCATGAATTGCAAGAAAAATTGGATTTTAAAATTTTGTGTATATTGATAGCCTCTATAGATAAGTTAAGGCCAAAGATGTGATTTTTTCTCTAAGTATGGGCAAAGACAAATACTTATGGGGCTAGCGAAAAGGTTTGTGGGCCTAAAAGGGCACTTTGGGGACTAGAAAGGAACTAGAGCCTAAAAAGGTGCTAGGTGGCCCGAAAAGGGTGTTTGGACATATAAAAGGAGTTGGATGGCTTGAAATGTGATTGAAGCCTAAAAGGGCACTAAAGGGTCCTAGAAAGGTACTAGATGGCCAAAAAAGGCACTAAGTAGCCTAGAAAGGTGTTTGGGTTTAAAAAAGGTGTTGAGTGGCCTAAAAAAAGGTGCTTTGGGCCTATAAAAGGCATTGAGTGGCCTAAAAAAGTGCTTTGGAACTATACAAGGTGTTGAGTGGCCTAAAAAGGTGCTAGATGGCCTTTAAAAGGAGCTAGGGGACCCAAAAAGGGTGCTTGTGCCTCTATAAGGTGGGGAACGTTGTTGCAGTCTCTCAAATGCTTACTTATTTTGTGCCTATAATGTCCCCATCTTTTTAGAAAAACAATGGAGTTCTTAGCCTTTATGTTCTCCAATGGTTAAGCGGAGAAATAAGAAATTGATTAAATAAATTTCTTATAAAGTCATTAAATAAATTAACATTAAAAGATGACTTTATATTTAATTAATTTAATTTTCCAGAAGCACAATTGATTATTGTATTGGATGGAGAAGCTTCTAGATAGTGCATTAATTATTGGAAAGGGGGAAGCCTCTAGTAGTTTAATTTTCTAGAAGCACAATTAATTATTGTATTGTAAGAGAGGATTTTATAGAGAGTGCAATAATTATTGGAAGGGGGAAGCTCCTAGTAAATGCAATTAATTAATATGTTATTTCCTTCTAGAAGGGTGAAGGAAAAGTATAAATAGAGGTGGGAGCTTCATTGGTTAGCATCTGATTATTGTGAATGACATTTGATAAGAACTTGGATGTGTGAGCTACAGATCTATTCTTGGCATTAAAGGATGTCTATCCTCTCTTGTGACATTCTAGATGTCATTCCCTTGGGGTTTGGCCTTTGGAATTCATTATTATCAACTCATTAACAACCAGCTTGAATGCATTTCTAGCTATAGGAAGATTGGGTGTAATTATTGACTTCAAGAGTTTGTTAGGTATTTGATTTTATGATGCTAGAGTAACTAGAGAATTTGCTATGTATCTAATTTTATTAGTTTGAGAACTAATACTATTTCAGCAATGGTTCAATCTTCAGTTTGCATAAATCCCTTATTGTTCATGTTATATGTTTTCAAAATCTATGCAAAAGCATTAGAATCCTAATTAGGAGTTGGTTCAGTTCTTGGGCATTCCAAGGTGCCCATTATAGTGGTATCAAAGCTATAGGTCCTTCCATCCTATGTAGATCTTATAGGAAATTTGGAACAACCAAATAGAGGAAAAAGTGTTTGACAAAATGTCAAAATACTAAAATAAAAAATTAAAAGGGCTAAGAATTTATGTTTGAGCATGTGACAGGGGCTTTATAATTTCCTCAATACTAGAGTAAGACAAAATAGGAGTTTGGACTTGCAGAGAGAACAATCTAGTTCATCTGCATAGAGGGACTACAATCTAGTCATATAGACATGGAGGAGATATTCTTGTACCAAGACAATAGGATGGGTGACCAAGATGACACTAATACAGGATTAGGTGGAGGCAAGAATATTTGTCCAGATCAAGAGGATGTAATGTTTAGGTAGTTACTAGGTACATTAGAGGAGGGGCAGTGTATGCAACAGGAGCAGAATAGGTGAATGGATATGATGTAGCAGCTTATGGCTAGACAAATGGGCATCAATATTAATCCAAGTGATGTCAACAATGGAAAAAATAACAATGGAGGAAATGACAACAATAGGGGCAATAATAA
Organism: Cupressus sempervirens; assembly: GCA_028749045.1. Taxonomy (NCBI): domain Eukaryota; kingdom Viridiplantae; phylum Streptophyta; class Pinopsida; order Cupressales; family Cupressaceae; genus Cupressus; species Cupressus sempervirens. The sequence goes on from CM053793.1 coordinate 451,421,116, forward strand.
TGGAGGTTGAGGCAACAACAATGGTCCAAAGAATAACATTAATGGTAATAATGGACATGTCAACAATGGGAATGAGGCTAATAACTTTAGACATATTGCACACCCCACTCAAACAAAAAGCTTGAGACCTCTTCTACCCACCTTGCCACCCAAAGATCTAGTTCAACTAGTTAATGAACCATAGATAACTAAGTTACATGATTAGTTCAAGAGAGACTCGGAGGCTAGTGGACTGGAGTTTCAAGTGGATATTTCCCTCAGAGATTATATGGACTTGATGCTAAGACACATGCATGCCCAGATCGGGATGGAAAAATCAAAACTTGGAGCTAACAAAGAAAGTTGGAAAACTTTATTTACCTTATTATGATGCTTTAGGGAAGATGATTACATGAGCTTTGGTGTAGAAGGTAGATACATATTTGTAGCTAAATCTTGTGCCTAAGGAGGAGGCTATAAAGTACGCATCTATTCACTTGGATGGACTGGAACATGAGTGGTGGCACCATGGCATAGTAACCTTGGGGCATAATTAGATCACATCTTATGAGGAGTTCACTAAGAAGCTCATAAAGAGATTTGATACTAGGAATCCTAAGTTACAATTTAAGGGGTTGGCACAACTCAAGTAGTGGGGATCAATTAAGATGTATATCAGTGAATTTCATAGGTTAGTTGTGTTGGCCATAGATATTTTAGAGAGGAGGTTAGTAGTGTTGTTTATGGATGGACTCTCATATCCCTTCCAAGGTTGGGTCAAGGGGCATGACCCAACTACATTACAAGAGGCTACTAAAAAGGCTCATGAATTAGAACCTTCTTCCTTTAGGAGAAAATTTTAGTGCAGGGATTCATAAATGAAAAAGAACAAGGAGAAGGACAAAAAAAATTTCACAAAGATGCTCAACCAAAAAGGGATAAGTTGGATAATGATACCCTAAATGAGTTGAGAAAGAAGAAGCTATATCTTCATTGCAAAGAGCCTTGGGATTTATCTCATAAGTGTCCTCTCAAGGCAAAGACAAATCAAATGGATTATTTCTTAGCAAAGGAGTTACTATTAGAGAGGGAGGATCAACACTCTAATTTAGATGAGGATAGCACTACAGAGGAGAGTAGCATTCTTGAGGATGAGAAGTCATTGGCATGATTAACAAGAACTGAGAAGGCAATCACATTTACGGTCAGGGGTACTATCTAGGGGCAGAAAGTGATCTCACTCATTGACATTGGGGCTACACATAATTTCATAGATGCACAATTGGTATCCAAGAGAGGTTTACAGATCGAGGATCATGTTGGGTTTAGATTCATGGTAACTAATGGTGACAAATTATTATGCACTCGAAAGATATCTAATCTTCACATCAAGTTTGGAGATGGCTATAAGTTGGAGGATGAGCTCTATGTAGTAGACATGAGAGACTATGATGTCATCCTTGACATGACATGGAAGGCCTCACTAGTTGAGTTCACACTCAACCTAGAAAAATTGGAGATGAGGTTTCAGCATGAGGGGAGAACTATTATACTTAGAGGACTTTCAAATGGGAGTTACAAAGTAGTCTCCCTAAGGAGAATGTAGAGACTTTTTTGGCATAATGACATAGAGTGGGTAGTAGACTGTTTCACTATGCCAGTTTCATGGGAGCCATAGGTGAAGAGTCATCCACTAGATATCTAGGAGATACTTGATAGGCACACTAAGGTATTTGGCAAGATTCTACGTGAGGCTCCTCCTAACAGGGGGATAGAGCATGTTATTGAGCTTGAGGAGGGAGCCAAACTAGTTATGATTACTCCCTATCATCATCCTAAGAAACACAAGGGTGAGATAGAGAAGGCAATTACGGAGCTATTGGAGATGGTGCACATCAGGCCTAGTAAGAGACCCTTTTATTCAGTAGGAGTGTTGGATGGGAAGATGCACATGTGCATCGATTTCAGGGCATTAAATAAGAAGACCATTAAGAATAGATATCCCCATCCCATGGATAGATGAGCTAATTGATGAATTGCATGGTGTATGCTTTTTTTTAAAAGATTGATTTATGGTCAAGGTATCATTAGATTAGGATGAGGGAGGAGGACATTGAGAAGACAATCTTTTGGTATCACTATGGCCACTTCAAGTTTTTGGTTATGCCATTTGAGCTAACCAATGCCCCTACTATGTTCTAGAGTTGCATGAATTGGGTATTTAGAGGGTAGCTTAGGAGATTTGTCCTAATGTTCTTTGATGAAATTTTAGTTTTCAGTAAGACTCAAGAGGAGCATTTACAACATCTTGAGATGGTGTTGTCCATTCTATAGAGAGAGAGTCACTATATGCCAAGGAATCTAAGTGGGAGCTTAGATTGACTAAGTTACTATACCTTGGGCATATCATTAGTGTAGATGGGGCACAGGTAGATCCTAAAAAGATTAGAGCTATTGTTGATTGACCTACTCCTACGAACCTTACATAGCTTAAGGGGTTCTTTGGTCTCCGTAGGTTTTATAGGAGATTGGGTTAAGCAATTTTCATAGACCATTGCACCCTTGATAGATCTTACTAGGAAAGGAGCCTTCGTATGGATAGGGGAAGCTTAGAGATGCTTTGATCATTTCAAGAAAGTGATGTCATCATGTCTAGTATTATCTCTATCAGACTTCATGAAGCCATTTGAGATTCATTGTGATGTATCAAGTAATAGGATTGGGGTTGTCTTGATGTAGGAGAAGCATCACATTGCTTTTGAGAGTAGGAAGTTCCATGAAGTGGAGAGGAGCTATTCCATCTATGATCAGGAGATGTTGGCTATTATGCATGCATTGACCAAGTTTTGGTCCTACCTAGTTGGGGGGAAGTTTTTATCAAGACTATTCACAACAACATCAAATACTTCATGAGTCAGCATGATTTGAATGATAGACAACAGAAGTGGATTACAAAGTTGCAGGCTTATGACATTAACATTGAGTTTGTCAAAGGTAAGAAGAAAGTGGTGGTAGATGTTTTATCTAGGAGGCCTCATATTTGTGCTCTAGCTAAGATTATAGGAGATTGGAGAAATAAGATTATGGTAGATTATGCGAGGGACACTTGGGATTCTAGAGTGATTTCAAGCACCATACAAGATGATCATTATGTGTTGATGGGTGGATTAATCAAGTTCCAAGGTAGGATATATTTGATTCCTTTATCATAGTTTAGGAAGTTAATATTAAAGGCCTTTCATGATGCACCTACAATTGGACATCTAGGGGTCTTTAAGTCCTACAAGAAAATTTGTGAGTAGTTTACATGGAAGGGGCTCACAGATGATGTTCAGAAGCATATCAGGGAGGGTGTAGTTTGTCAGTAGAATAAGGGAGAGCACACATATCCTGCAAAGTTGTTATAGCCTTTACCCATTCTGGATAGGAAATGAGAAAGTATTATTATATACTTCATCATGAGGTTACCACGAGTATAGAGGAGAGATTACATCTATGTAGTAGTTGATTGGCTAAAAAAAATTTCTCACTTCTTTGCTATTCCATCCACTTACACATCAGCACAGGTGGTCGATCTTTTTTTCAGAGAGATATTTAGGTTACATGGGTTACCTAGTTTTATTGTTAGTGATAGGGATAGTAAATTTATGAGTACTTTTTGGAAATAATTGTTTGGGTTGTGTGGTATAGATCTTACACCTAGCACTAGTTATCATCCATAGATAGATGAGAAGACAAAGATTGTAAATAAATGGGTGGAAGGATATCTAAGGAACTATGTGACTACACAACAAAGGGCTTGGGTCAAATGGCTACATATGGGAGAGTACTATTATAACACCACTTATCATATGTCCATCAAGATGACTCCATTCATGGAATTGTACAATTATGAAGCACCTAGTTTCATGGATCTAGTTTTGGGGGATAGTAGAGTGCCCAAAGAAAAAAAAACTTCTTATAGGATAGTCAAGATATTTTGAGGGTGCTCAAGGAGAATATACAGCGAGCCCAAAATCAACAAAAATTGTATGCTAAACAACACCAAATAGAGCATAACTTTGAGGTTGGGGATATGGTTTACTTGAGGCTACAACCATATGAATGGTCATTACTCAAGAAAAGTGGGATAGAGAAGTTGAATTTTAGGTTTTATTGTCCCTACAGAGTGATTCACAAGGTGGGAAAGGTTGCCTATGAGATTGAGCTTCCACAGGGCAGTCAGGTGCATAATGTGTTTCATATGTAAAGGCTTAAGAAAGCTATTAGTTAGAGAGTTGTTTCTACAAAATTGGTGCCATTAGATGAGGAGGGGAAGCTCGTATTGATTCTTGAGGCTATTTTGGATACATAGGTAAAGGACTCTGCGAAATAGGTTGATTAAAGAATATTTAATAAAATGGAGACACTTGCCAGAGGAAGATGCTACTTGGGAAAGTGAGCAAGTGCTATAACAAACAAGACTAAGATTTCTTAAGGACAAGAAATTTCAAGGAGGGCGGGCTATAATGCCCTCATCTTTTTAGCAATTCAATGGAGTTCTTTTATGTTCTCCAAAGGCTAAGTGAAAAAATAAAAAATTGATTAAATTAATTTCTTATTAAGTCATTAAATAAATTAAAATTAAAAGCTGACTTTATATTTAATTAATTTAATTTTCTAGAAGCACAATTAATTATTGTATTGCAAGGAGAAGCTTCTAGATAGTGAATTAATTATTGGAAAGGGGGAAGCCTCTAGTAATTTAATTTTCTAAAAGCACAATTAATTATTGTATTGCAAGGGAGGAGTTTCTAGAGAGTGCATTAAATATTGGAAGAGGGAAGCTTCTATTAAATGCAATTAATTCATATTTTATTTCCTTCTAGAATTGTGAAGAAAAAGTATAAATAGAGGTGGGAGCTTCATTTTTTAGCATCTGATTATTATGAATTGCATTTGATAAGAACTTGGATGTGTGAGCTATAGATTTTTCTTGGCATTAGAGGATGTATATCCTCTCTTATGACATTCTAGACATCATTCTCTTGGGGTTTGACCTTTTGAATTCATTACTATCAACTCATTAATAGGAAGCTTGAACACATTTCCAGCTATAGGCAGATTGGATCTAATTATTGAGTTGAATAGTTTGTTAGGTATTTGATTTTATTATGCTAGAGTAATTAGCAAGTTTGCTATGTATCTGATTTTATTAGTTTGAAAATTAATATTATTTCAGCAATGGTTCAATCTTTAGTTTGCATAAATCCCTTCTTGTTCATATTATATGTTTTCAAAATCTATGCAAAAGCATTAGAATCTTAATCAGTGGTTGGTTCAGTTCTTGGGCATTCTAGGGTGCCCATTACAATGCCACTATTGGCTCCAAGGGGCAAGGGTTTGACTAGTGTGGCATTCAGTCTCATGTTTTGCATCTTATGATTGGGAAGTAGGCCAACCTGATAGAGTGCTACCAGCATTGTTGGTGTGCAGCAAAAAGGCAGCCTAGCTAGATCATGATGAAAGAGTGCAACGGATATCTACAACAATCCAAGTGAAGCCCAAATTACCAATGTGTCCCTAAATTATAGAGATGAGACATGATGTCACAAAGACATTTTAGGATAGCATTGATATATTTATTGAAGGGTGTTGGATCAATCATGGCCTTTGCAATATAAATAAGTTTGAAAAACCCTTTTGATACTATTGCAAGAGGAACAAAGGAAAAATTATTTAGCTATTTGCATTGTTCTAGATTTGCCCAAGCCCTGAGATATCTTTCAAGACATAATGATGTTGCTTCTTGATTTATTCATGCTCTTGTTTGTTGCCTTTTTTGGAAGTAATAGAGAAAGGATTATGCCATAAAATATTTAAATTTTCTTAAATGTAGGGGGCCTCACCATTGATTTCATAAAAAATCGGTTGAGGTATGCAAACCCATCTCGAAGGAGTGGAAATTATAGATGGGCACCAACTCAACATAAAATCAATGGATCATCGGATTGAAAAATATAAAAATAACTCATGCAAAATTAATGACAATGTTTGTGGCATGTTTTTGATCGCTTGTTTGATATTTGATTTTTTTAAATAGTTTTGATGCATTTTGACTTTTCTTATTATTTTTTATTTTTTTTACTATTTTTGATGATTTTTTATGTTTTTTTACTATTTTTAATTTTTTTAATTTTTTAAACTAATTTTGATGACTTTTGATGTTTTTTATTGTTGTTGATCATTTGTGATTTTTTTGACTCTTTTTTTAATGATTTGTGATGTTTTGTGACTATTTTGTTTAATGATTTTTGTTTTTTAAACTATTTTTAATTTTTTTTATGTTTTTTATTGTTTTTGATGATTTTTTATGTTTTTGACTATTTTTTATGATTTTTTAATGATTTTTTGACTTTTTTTAATGATATTTTATTTACTTATTTACTATTTTTATGATTTGTTATCTAGTAATAGAAAATAAAAGGAAGGAAGTGAGATCTGTTGGAATATGGAGATCACCAAGGGTGGCATGAATGTCAAAGGGGGCATTTCAAAGCATGAGAGTTAAAGAGACCAAAAGTGGGTTTCTAGGAACACGTGTGCATTTATGAAAGCTAAAGTGGGTTTTTGGGAATACATGGGCATTTATGAAAGCTAAAGGCAGGTTCTTAGGGTACACGTGCACTTATGAAAACTAAAAGTGGCTTTTTGGGAACACATATGGATTTATGAAGGCTAAAATGGATTTCTAGAACCACATATGGATATATGGAAGTTAAAATGGATTTTTAGGACCACATAGATTTATGGAGGCTAAAATGGATATTTGGGACCACATATGGAATTATGGAAGCTAAAATAGATTTTTAGGACCATATATGGATTTATGGAGGCTTAAAAGGATTTTTGGCAGTGGTAGATATTTGAAACGTGTATTGATTTTCTTGTAATTCATGGTTGTGATATCTTAAAGCATAATCAGACTCCATGTTTCCTCTAAGTTGCTCACCTTCATTTTGTTTCTATTTGGTGGTTGTCTTTGCTATGGACTATTTCTAATGCTGAGAAACCACTAAACTATAAGTTACAAGTGTTTCTCAATTGGGTATGTTTAAAATTGACTCAAATGCGATACCCTATGTCCCTTTTCTACGTGTCCTATTAATTGTGTTGGGTAATACAAAGATAAGAAATGGAGAGGCTACAAAAAAGAAAAATTGGCATGGATGGTTTTGTTGTAGTCTTTTTTTATTGTATTTTTCATATTGAAGGACTTGTGTTGTTAGGGAAGCCCAAAGATGTTATCTCTCACTCCTTTTATACCATTTTTTTTTCTTTTTATTTTGTAATGTTTTCTAGTTTTTTTAAATATTTTTTATATTTTTAGATACGAGGTGGTTCCTCTGTACTTTAGGTAGAAATTTTTAAGGTGGATAACAATAATGGGTTCTGCTAGTTCTTCTCCATCACAATCAGAAAGTTTGTATGTACCTGTCCCAAAAGATTTTGTGATGATATAAGGGCCAATCCAGTTGGCTTCTCACTTACCTTTCTTTTCTTGATCTACCTATTTTTTAGGGTTTTCTCATAGGACCAAGTCTCCAATTTGAAGAGCACAAGGCTTCACCTTCTTGTTATAGTGTCTAGACAACCTATTCTGATACACTTTGAGATGTTCATGGGTTGTTAGTTAATGTTCCTCCAAGAATTCCAATTGTTCTAAATGGGACACTCTATAGTCGTCATCTATCATAACATCATGTAAGTTGACTCTCAAAGATGGGATTTTAACCTCTAGGGGAAGAATTTCTTCACTGCCATAGACCAAAGAGAAGGGGGTCACACTCGTAGGTGGTCAAACACTTATTCTATAGGCCCAAAGTGTAGGATTTAATTGTAAATGCTAGTCCTGACTAGTATTATAGGTAGTTCATTTGAGGATTTTAATGAATCTTTTTTTGGTGGCCTCTGCCTGGCCATTGCCCTATGGATAATAGATTGACAAGGAATGGTGAATGAGGTGAAACTTTTCATAGAGTTCATTAACTATTTGGTTTTTGAAATACAAGGAATTATCCATTGGAATAGCATGAGGTATGCAAAACCTACAAGTTATGTGATAAAGGATAAATGAGAAAATTTGTTTGTTAGTCACTTTTGTGAGTGGTACTACTTCAACCCATTTGGTGAAGTACTCTATCACTATGACAATCCATTTGTGTCCACTGGAGGGATGTGGGTTAATTATACCTATCAAGTTGAAACCCCACTAATAAAAAGGTCATGGTATGGCCAAGGGGTTGAGTTCATGAGCCAATGCATGGATTAGATTACTATGGACTTGACATTTCTTGCAAGCTTTGACATAATTGATAGAATCCTTCTCTATGGTGGGCTAGAAATAGCACATCCTAATAAGTTCTTTGGCTAGGGTGAATCCACTATAATGTAACCCACAAATACTTGTGTGAACCTCTTATAGAGAAACCCTAGACTCATCATTTTCATCACATCTAAATAAAGTTCCATCTAGAGCATTCCTATACAATGTATCATCCACCAATGTGTAGCATTAGGTCTATTAGATGAAGTTGCATTTATGGTTTCTAGGTAGGTTAGAAGGCATAAGGTTATCATGTAAGTAGGTAGAAACTAAATCATATGACGGGGAGTTAGGAGTGTCAATGAAGCAAATGATATTGGATTGGAGTTGAGTAAATGTAGGTTGAACCACCTCCTCTACCAAGAACATATCATCACTAGTAAATTTGGACTTATTTTTTTATGCTTGTTTATCAAAAATGTGACTAAAAAATGTCAAAAACTACTGTCGCTAAACTAGAGTTGAAAGTTTGACACCCAAGATGAGTGTTGATATATCAATGAAAAAATTTGTCAAAAATTATTGCCATCATTGTCACATGGAACATCAAACTATCAACAACCATGAGAGATGGTTTGATGGGTATTCCACATCATCGATGACATGATGCATTGAACTATTGATGACTATGAGAGATGTTTTGACAGATTTCTCATACTCTTGACAATAGGGTGCATTGAAATAGAGATGACTTGTAGAGATGTTTCGATGGGTTGCTTATATCGTCGATGGTAATAAATGTTAAAATAGTGACAATAGTCAGATTTTTAGAAAAAAATAAAAATTACCCTTTGACACAAATCAAATTGATTCTTGTTGACAAGCCATATCTTTGAATGAGAAACTAGAGTCATAGTTTTATGCTTAAGGGCCAATTTTATGATTGAACTTTCCAAGTGATAAAGAAAATCATCTTAAGCATCAATGAATATTGCTTTGGATTTCTTATGTTAAGCAAGGAGAGAATATATTATCATTGCATAAAAAAGATCAATTAAGGAATGGTCAAGGATTGCAATCAGTAATATCTTGATTAGTGATCCAATAAATATTGACTTATTAGTTTGGTAGCAAACATATGGATTAGCAAAGGTTGAATGATTTTGAGTATGGTTTTTTCTATTGATAAATGAATGTCTGTGCATGAAGGAGTTCTACCTTCTATTTTTTGGAGTCTCTAGCTACTTAGGATCGATTGAGAGCATAGGGTGTCCTAGCTTGGATATTACTTCTTCCACTTTTGGTCATCTCTAAATAGTGCTCATGGTGCCGAAGGGCAGCCAACTTATATGATAAATGAATTCAAAGAAAAATTAACACTTGATATATGGAAAACTTATGTAGCATCAAGCATAATTCTATAAAATAATTGATATTCATATAAATTTCTACCCAAGAGGACATATTAGACATCATTTTTTGAACACGGATTGTATCTTTAGTTTAAGAACATTAGTTTTTCCATTTATGAAGAGCTAATATTGATAAATGAAAGGATACATGAAGAAGAGTTACAAAATCACACTCCATCTCGAACTATTAGAGGAGAATGGTAATCATTCCAAAGAATCATTAACTACTTAGACTTTCTTATACATCCAGTAGTGGTGAGATTTGAACACATTTTCAATGTAGCATGTCAGTCATCAATATATGTGAATAATGTGCATGCTAGCAATAAATTACAAGATTGAATTAGAGAACTATGACAACATAAGTCCATTTATGTCAAAGCATATCAAGAAGGGCTTTGAATATGAGAGAACTTTTAAAAAATGATAGTGGCAAGTTACTTCATAGGGTCATTCCATAAAAAAGAATCAAATTTTTTCATGGCATACAACATGACCATTGTGGAAAATAGAAAATAAACACCATTATATAGCATTACTACTAGTTATGTAAATAACTACAATAAAGTAATGATGCACACATTTTTGCATAATAACAAAGGCATGCTATTGTCTTCACAACCTGTAGAATTCTTGATCTTTTTCTCTGAATATAGACATGACCTTTGTTGTGATATACTTTAAGGAGCTTGGAGAGAACATAGATCTTGGGGTTTCTTTTTATTTTTGGAAAAATAAGGATGATAATAAATTAAAACCTGGAAGAAACTCTTGGTATCAACTAAATAAACTCTATGGTTTGTAGTGTCTAATGCTCTAGTACCCCTCCAATCTCAAAGTCATCTTTCATCCTACAATCTACATTTATTCACCTTCATTTGACTTGTATAGATTCATAACTCATACTTGTAGAGAGTCTCATAAGATATTGACAGTAACAAAGATAGTCTAGGGAACCTGAATCTAGTAAATTTAGAAGATTAATATACCTTAATATTGACAATCAAATACTTTCTCCTCCTTGGTGTACAAGAGTGATACACAATCTCTTGTGAGAGTAGCTTCATGTCTACATACAACTTAAAGAGAAAACATCATGTTGTAATTCATAGTACTTATGTTAAGGCCATTTTAAGATGTTCCCCTGGAACTTCACTATGTTCGCCCACTAAAAGTAAGTACCATGTTGGAGACTTCAAATTTTGAGCATCCCCATGATCTACAATAATGACAATAATGCATGTGAGAGTCAATAATGACACGATACAAAAATAAGTTTTAAGTAAAATGCTTTTAATAGGTTTAGTTTGAGCTTCACTTGGTTTCGAGAATCATTTCATACTCTCTACTTAACAAGGACAACCACATGAAGGTGGAAGGTCATTTGGCCTCTCCCCCCTATAATCACTCTAATTTACCCATTAATAACTAAGTAAAAATTTAATTTATTCATTTTAGAAGTATATCATCGAATCATTATAATCACATAACATACATTAACATGACATACAATTACTTAATACACAAACATTCATCAATAATTTGTGAACACATCAATCATTGTATTCACATAACATTCATTAACACAACATATAATTCATTAATACCTATAAAAATCCATCAATAATTTGTGAACATGTCAATCATTATAATCACATAACAATATTCAATAACATGACATAAAATTCATCACCATTCATTATCAATAAGAAAAATTCATAAATATCCATCACCACATTCATCATTAAACAAGGTTTTTAAAATTCATTTCTTCATTTCTTTTTTGTTTTTTTTGAAGATAAATGATAATAGGCACATCCTAACTATCTTTGACATCCTATGGCTCTTGTGGTTCTGATCTTATGACATGAGGCTTCCTCTTCTTTCATCGAGGACAAGGCTAATGCGCCCCTGCAATAAGAAATAAATGGGTTTAATTCTAAACTGTTTTTTAATGTTATAATCATTTTATTAATCTAAAGAACATAATATGAATTTTTCTTTACCTAGTAGTTCCACATCATCTATTGTCACATTCTATTCAGCCCCAACCTCAACATGCTCAACACTAACATCACACTCTGCATACTCAAAAATTATCATATAAAAGTTACACCAATTGCAATTTAAGATGTTAAATTTTACTAATAATTACATGATTAATTTTCAATAGAAATTGAATATGTACCTATATCATTTTGATTCACATTGAGGTCTTTTTCATGTGTAAGATTTGTGTCTTCGTCATCATGAGTAAGATCTATGTTGGGAGTAGTAGGTTGCAATGAAATGTCATGCACACATTGTTATCATTGTTTGAAATTAACATCAAATAGATTATTTTTAATGAAGTTCTCAATTACTATTATTATTCATTTGGCCTATTTACCTATGTGTTAACTATAGCACTAGAATCTTCTATACTTGTTTGGCCATTGGAATCTACGCGGTGGTGGGAAACCACTGCTTTATGGTGTTTCTTGAAGCCAATTAGTTTGTCCTCTTTTATGGGCGGTAGATTAAATTCAATTCCCTACAATTTTTTGTATAATATCATCAGTAGTTAATTTATTTCTTATTTTTAATTTTATATTAAAAAAATGATATGAAATTTCATTTATTGCTACTTACAAGGTTTGAGTGAATTTTCATATATCCACTAGAGCTAAGATGGTGTTGCCCAACCTTCTCTTTCCTAGCTTGTGTTTCTTTCGATGTGTCTTGCAACTTGTATATGTAAACTTTGATATATGTTAGATTATATAAATCTACAATCACACTTCTAGAAATATGTTAGATTATATAAATCCACAAATGAATTAAACATGTAAATTGTAGGAAAAAAAGTAATGGATCAACTATCCTCTCTTAGTATGAAATCATCATGATAGTATTCCATGCCTTAATAATTGGCTATGGTACATGATCTTTCTCTCCTATGTTATATCCTAGCACTGCTATGTTCACTTTTCTCAATGAATCTATTTCTTTTTCCTTTTAATTCACTCCATACCTTTGACTACTATATGTTAGGAATAAACCATAGACATAAATAACAATTACATTCAAATACAACCAATATCAAAAAATAATAGATCACATAGAAAAGCACACAAGACACCAAGATTTAATGTGGTTCACCCAATTCTTGGGTTACATCCATCAAACAAAAAGTCTGATATTATTACAATCTAGTGATAACAACTTGATTACAATCTATAATCCCTTACAGCTTAATACTGCTACAAGAACCAATTTTGCATCACAACTATGAAACAATCCCTAACCCTAAGCTCTTTTATACAAGTATTTTTACCACTTTAGGGTTATAATTAATAATTACATGTTAGCCCAAAATCTTGATAAAATAGGGCCCAAAAATTTTTTTTAGTGCAATGATGTATAGTACTTTCCTAATTAGTCACCACAAACTAATAATCTCCCACTTGGGGACTGATCAAGCTCCACACTAAACAACAATCTCCCACTTGGGGACTAATCCTGTAGCTATGCCACTACTCCATGAGACTCCCACTAGATCAAACCACCCTAGACTCTGATGTTCTTTTATTCATGTTCTGTCTACAAGACCAACCGAAGCTGAAGAGGAGTTCAACTTCTCCCTTGTTACTACCTTTTTTAACATATCTACGAGATCATCATTTTTATGTATCTTATCTAGCTTTAACTATCCATCCTCCAAAACTAACCAAATCAAATGGTACCATAATTGTATGTGTTTTTTCTTTGAATGCAAAGCTGAATTCTTTGCAATATGAATGGCACTCTAATTGTCTGTAAACAAATAATTATCCTTTTGAGGATGTCCCAATTCTTCCAAGAATAATTGAAGCCATATCATCTCCTTGGCTGGCTTTGTAGCAGCAACATACTCTGCCTCTATAGTGGATAATGCATTAACCTTCTTTAACCTAGAAACCCAGCTCACAGTTGTCCCACCAACCGTAAAGACATAACCTTTAGTACTTTTCTTAGTATCAATATACGCTACCAAATCTAAGTCAACATAGACTTGTAAATTAGTAGTAGAGCCCCCAAAGTGTAAACACTTATTGGACATTCCTCTCAAATATTTGAGAATTCATTTGACTGCATTCCAATGCTCAATTCCTAGATGACTCATATACCTGCTAACAACTCCCACTACATGTGCAATATCTAGTTTGGTACATACCATAGCATACATCAAGCTTCCTATAGCTAAAGCATACGGTACCTTAGACATTTTATCCTCCTCTTCTTGTGTTTTGGGAGACATTTTCTTAGTCAACTTCAAATGACCAAATAAAGGTATGCTAACAGCTTTAGCATTCTCCATAGAGAAACATTGCAACACCTTCTCTACATAATTAGCCTGAGATAGCATTAATGTGTTGTTCTTCCTATCTTTGCAAATCTTCATACCAAGGATTTGTTTTTCTGCCCCCTTATCCTTCATAGAAAATGCATGTGCTAACTGGCATTTTAGCCCCTTAATATGATCCATGTTAGACCCAGCTACAAGCATATTATCAACATATAAACACAAAATAATGTAGTTGTCATCATTCAACCTCTTAAAATAAACAAATGATCTAAATGACACCTATGATATCCATGCTCATGCATAAAACTACAAAATTTCAGATACCATTGCCGAGGTGCTTACTTTAAGCCATACAAACTTTTCTTCAATTTGAACAGTAAGTTCTCCTTACCTTTGACCTCAAATCCCTATGGCTAAGCCATATATATATATATCTTCATCCAAATCACCATGAAGGAAGGCTATTTTAGCATCAAGTTTCTCTAAATGCAAATCTTCAATAGCCACAAGACTTAAAAAAATAAAAATAGAAGTCATCTTAACAATAGGATAAAATATCTCATCAAAATTAATGCTCTTTTTCTATACAAATCCTTTTACAACTAACCTGGCTTTAAATCTTTTCTTACCTCCATCCTCTTCTTTTAACCTATAAACCCACTTATTTTGTAAAGCTCTTTTACCTATAGGTAACTTGAATAATCTCATGTCTTATTCTTCAAATAAGATTCTATTTCATCTTTCATTGCAAACTCCCACTGAATCTTAGTATCCACCTGCACAACTTCATCATAACATTTAGGTTCACTAGCATCAATAAGTAAAATTGAATACAAAGAGGGAGAAAATCCTTTTGGAGGCCTAATTTTCCTTGTTGACCATCTAACACTCACTGGTGTGTGTGGTATTTGTTGTTGTGGTTGTTGCACATCATGAGAAATGGTTGAAACATCAACCTTTGAAGTATCATCCAGCACTATATAATCATCTTCTTTCTTCCCATACAGATCTTTCATGTTCCTCAAACAGGCTTATAAATCATGTGAAAAGGCATAAAATGATCAAGAACCTCCTTAGGATGTTGGAGAAGTTCTAGGATAGGCAATTCTATTACCACAATATTTTCTAACTCCAAATATCTCCAAATCCTTGTATTTGCATATGTTCATCATGATAATTCTTTTAGGACAATGCACTAACCTTCTTATAAATAACATGTAATGGAAAAAGGCCTCACTACTCACTGTTAGACAGTAAATACTATGCATATTGATAATGAAAAATATATTTATTGTATGATTCTCACTGTATGGGGATTAGGGAAGGTGTTAATTATTTCTAGGTTGTCTTGATAGTTATCTTATGGGTTTGAATCATAATCATTTATCATAGTGAAGAGTTGACCATGAATCAACATGTTAACTATTGTTGCAAACAAAAATAGTGAATCAATATTCTTGAAAAAAAACATAATAGAGGCCTGGTTATGGTGTGCATGTGTGTTTGAAGGTTGGTATGCATTCATGAGATACTAAAGATTCTCTTGGAAGGATGGAATAGATGAGAGACTAAAGTTTATGAGACACATACATATTTTTGCTAGGTGGTGGGTTAATTCATGTATCCCTTAGTCTCTTCTCTTTTGCATCTTCAATAATTTCATTCCACTCTATTTGTGGCACCATAGGAGGACACTCATACTTTGGGTTGACCTTTAGAGCCCTTTTGTATTTGTCTCTCACAGTCTTTAGATGTTTGCAAGCTTTTTTTAGAAGTTGGGCTCTGTTCAAAATATTTTGACCAAAGAACTCCTCCATAGTTTTTATGACATGATCTTTTAATTTAGGGGCTTGGTTAGTCCAACTTTTAACAAAAAAACAAAATTGTTAGATAAAAAAATTAATTCAAGGATAAATGAAAAAATGTAGCAACCAATTATATCAAGCTATGTACCTTTTACGTAATGTGGGCCCAAATATCTTCAATGTTAAATCATAAAAAGTTTCATAAAAAAGATCGTTTCCTGTAAAATCATAACCACATCATTAGTCAAAAATGAGTTATCAATAATTAAAGTACAACTACACTCTAAATAATTATAATTTTAAAGTACCTAGAAGCTTAGGTAATTTTAAAGGAATCATATCTTTCTCATCCATCAACAATGATGCCTCCAACAATCCAATACAAGTAACATGGATTGCTCCAGGAAAGGCTAGTAAATTATTAGAAGTACTAGTATCAATTCTATCATCACCATCAAAAGGTGTACCTATCAAAAAAAAAAGTTAATCAATGTCATAGTATACTCAAATGGACAAGAAAGAACAAATAATGTCATATTTAACACATAAAAAATGTAGCAAAACAAGGATTTACTAGCTCTAGTTGCAACAGGTGTGGATGTTTGCATGCTCCTTGTTGTCGATCCTATAGTTAACAATCTTAGAGTGTTGGCTAGCCTCATGGAAGTAGGCATATGGAAATCATCAACACCTAAAAAATAATCTCTCTCTCTCTCTCTCTCTCTCTCTCTCTCTCTCTCTCTCTCTCTCTCTCTCTCACACACACACACACACACACACACACACACACACACACACAATGTATTTTTTATGTCCCCATATTTTCCTCTAATAGAATTTAATAATAAATAATAAATAACAATGACATTTCTATTAGGAGAAACTCTCCACCCATGAGTCATTCCAAATAAATATTATCAAGTTGAGGGTAAGCATTATACCACTATTAGCAGAACCATTCCTATAGCAATATATCAAGAGCAATAGATTATCATATCATAGTAAGCAATAATTGAAAGATAATTCCATATGTTTAAGGACCAAAATTAGACACATTGATAGCATCATTGAGAACACTTGAAAGTTTGCATCAACAAATGAAGAATAGAAAATGCATCATTATGAGTGATAGTAATTATAGTGAGAGTAGGAATAGATTGTAGCCTACTTACACTATCATATCAAAGACAACTATCAATCTCATTAGTTGCACAGTTCAAATTAATGATCATCCTTGTATAATTATTATTAATCATATCAGAAATAACATAGATAATCTTAACATTGTGCAAATATATAGACCAAAATCATCTTACATATACCTAATTGTTATATCAAAGATAATAGTGTGATTGTGCTCATATATCATATCAACTGTATAACATAAGAACAATCATTTAAAAGTGGTACCGTAGACTATTTTTCTTACATCAATCATTATCAATTTTAAGTTTTATTTGAGACTTTAAGGAAAGAAGTCTCTTGCAATTGAGTTTTGTAAGTTATTTGTAGCTATTTCACAAATTTTAATAAAAGGAGATATTACATAAAGGGCATTATCAATGAGGATCAACATGGATATCAGAGGCATATATAGAAAGTTTTAGAGTCATATTTTATGACAGTGATAATGGAATCATATCAGAGGCAATCATATAAATTTTTAGACTGGCTGTTATGTATAACATAGATATTAGAATCATATCATCCAAGCTCATGGACATTGAATTGGACATGAGTATATACAATTAAGACTATATAATCTTAAAGGTTTAGCAATTATAATTAAAAGATATATGAGTTTTCCACATATAACTAAGATAACATATTAGGAATGAGTATCAATTATAGAGTATGGATAATGGATTGTATCAATCTTAAATATCGAAGAATGAATAGATGTGGTTAAGTAAAGGAGAAGATTGAACATGACAATAATAATATAAAATTGTCAATAATAATCATTAAGAAAATAATGTCCCTTCTAATGATTGAGAATTGAAATCACATACCTATAGGAGTTACACAGGTACCCTCGTTAGTGGAAGAACTCAGAGTGGTCTGAAAAAATCCTGTAAAAAAACATACATATTGATGAGGCTAATTATTGCCTCTATTTTATGATAATTTTAATACTTTGTTTTAATACCACCAAGACATTTGTGGACTTATGTTTATCTTAACAAATGATTAAAATCCAAAATAGAACCATTAACCCATGCATAGATAGTATGTCATATTTTGCCAATATTATATATATAATGCAGTATTTCATATAACCATCAAAATGTGTGTTCTAAAATTTGGATTTAATTTGATTGTGCTTATTTGTAAATATCTTTGCATTATAACTAACCTATTAGCAAGGGAAGTTGAAGATGGTCAGAAGAATTTAAGGGAGAATATTAAAGATGTCCGATGGTATTAAAGTAGAAAACATTAAGGTTCAACCACGGTGGAGTGGAAGAAGTCATAATAGTACCAAAAGACATGACCGCTACCAAGGAGGAGCTATGAAGAATTTCTATATTTTCTCTACACTCATTATTGTGTCAAATTAGTTACTCAGGCTTTATTACTCATACGATGAACTATTTCCTTCTTTCTCTCTAATGGATTTGTAGTTTGTTTGTTTTGCTTTCCTATTTTTAATAAATGTCAATCCTCTATTTATAGGGATCAAATCAGTGGTGTTAGGATGTTAGAAGAAAGCTTATAAAGAAGCTGTTGACTCTTGCAGTGAGTTGTTCTTATAGTTTTATGTGTCTTTCTCATGTAAGGAATTTTTGGAACACAATGAAATAGCTCTTGGTTTACACTCTATGTTGGTAGATTAGCAGAAGCTAACCAAGGGGGCCCACTTGGAAGGTGGATTAGGTTAGAGTAGTAAAGATTTCTTTTTAGTATTTCTAGTATTGTGGGTAGAAGTTATAATTTCCTTCCTGTAGCATCATACTTTGTGAGTGTTCCTATGACATTTGTAAGAACACTTATAGTAGATGAATTGGGTTGAAATATAAGTTAGCATTTAATTATATTTCTAGCATTAGTTTCAGTGAAGAGTTAAGTGTGTTAGTTTCCTGCAACACTAGTGTAGGTTCTTTCCTTGTATTTTACTTTCCTACAACATAAACATAATGACTCATTAAGAAACCTAGTGCACATATTGTGCCAATCATTTCAATTATATGTCCCTGGATTGACAAATTAAATGCACCTCATGGTGGGGAAAATAGTCCTTAGATTGAATATATTATTCCTAAATATGGCCTTGGGCATGATTATTATACACCTATTGTGAGGTAGATCATTTTTGGTGTCGTTACTGAGGATGGTGTCAAGCTAGGATCATTTTTGAGTCACAATTTTTAGTTTAGTTTTTTTTAGGAATTTGCAGTCCTAAAACTTTCTTCATTGATGTGAAGAGTTCAATTGCATGCATCAAAGAGGAAGACGACAAGATGAATATGGAAGATTTCTTGCATGGGAGTCTGTTAATTTGAATGAAGACATTGAAGAACAAGAAGTTGAGTTGCCTTTTGAGGATGCAAGCCCTATTTTTCCTATAGAATCATCCTCAAGAATAGAACCTATAGATACAAGTGGTCTTCAACCTTTTGCTAAAATTTTGCCCAATTTCCTTGATATTACTGATCCAAATCCACCAGTTGTTAACAATCCATTACCCAACATTCATTTTTAGTAGCAATCTCATAATCTAATACCTCTAGTAATGGCACAACCCACTTTTATATTTCCTCTTCCAAGCCTCATAAATAATACTAATCTCAAGAATATACCCACAACTGCTCTTTAAAAGTTCTATGGCCTTGCAACTAAAGACCCTAATACTTTCTTATTTGAGTTTGACATACTTTTTCATAGCTTTGACTACAATATTGTTGCCCACAAGCTCAAGTTGTTTCCAGCAACACTAAAAGAATCAGATCTATGATGGGTCATGGGCTTAGGAGCCAATCTAGCAAGAACTTGGCATGAAATGTAAACTCTATTTCTAGATAAATACAAAGAGTATTGTAAAGTATCTAGTTCAAGAGGAGATGAAATCTTTAGGATATCACAAAATAAGGAAGAAACATTGGAAGACTATGTTTCACATTTCTTGTATACACTATAGAAGAACCCTTAGCATGTATTGTGTGAGGATTCACAAAAGCTAGTCTTTTTGAGAGGTGTGCATGATAATTGTCTAGAAGCACTAGACCTGATGGTTGGTGTTGATGTATATCAATCTTCTTGGGATGAACTCAAGAAAATCTATCAAAACTATTC
Organism: Cupressus sempervirens; assembly: GCA_028749045.1. NCBI lineage: Eukaryota > Viridiplantae > Streptophyta > Pinopsida > Cupressales > Cupressaceae > Cupressus > Cupressus sempervirens. The sequence continues at coordinate 451,441,237 of CM053793.1, forward strand.
AAGGTCAACTATGAAAAAAGGCCAAGGACCTTATTCCATAGTCACTAAAGGAATCAATCAGGGTATTTCAAAGCTTAAGATATCTAACCTACTATCAGATTTCAAGTAGGGCATCATAAATGATGTTGCTACACATCTCAACACAATGACTACAAAGAAGAAGCATGAAAAAGATAAATCACAATTGGCCAAGTACTATCATCATTGCCACAAATAGAAGCAAGATTGCACATATAAACTAGTAGCCAACTTGGAGAACCAGCATTTGCTGACTAAGTACATGAAGATAGATGGGGATAATGATCAAGTGTTCTTTATTACTCAACGTCAACCATGGGCCTCGAGACAAGTATGCCTCAAGATCCTCTATAATTTTCAAATCCTTATAATAATCAATGGAAGAACCAAAGCTATCAAAATCCCTCCTAGTACTCTCAACCTTCTTGGCCAAACCAGTATAATAACTAGTGGCCAAATGAGTACAATCAGTAGTGGCAAAACTAGTAAAATAATCAATGGAAAAACCAATAGAAAAATTGGCAACCACCGCAAGGAAATTGGTAGCCTAATAATCAATGGAGGGGACCTTCACAATTTCCTAACCAAAATCCTAGTAATCCACAGCTACTACCTCTAGTTCCACCTCCTACAATAATGCCACCTCCTATAGTAACTAATGTTAACCCTAAGCCAACTTAGTTGCTTGCTCAACCTCAGCCAAATTCAAACAAGAAGCAATCACAATAGTAAATGTACACTATAGATACTCGGCAATCCCCTACATATTCCTTAGAATTATTTGATATACATTTAAGATTAGGTAAAACTTTTTTTGCACCAGAATACCCTATAATAATAGAAGTTACAGATACTCCTGCAACACCCCTTCAAGAAGTGATACTATCAGATATCAACTAGCCAACTGATGTATCTAGCAAGACTACTAACCATACCATAGTGAATCCTCCTTTTCCACAAAGGTTAGATAAAGATAAATCTATACCCCAAAAGGAAGAGATATTTGATTGAGCAACTAAAAAACATTCATGTTCAAATTCCTCTATTTCAAACTATCAAAGATGTCCCTCTTTATGGAAAGGCTATTAAAGAAGCATGTTTTAAGAAGCCAAGGTGAAAGTAGAAAGACCCTAAAATAATTCATGTTATCAGGAAACTAGTAGATATCATGTTAGGGAAGGTAGTAACACCAAAATATTCAGACCTTGGTAGTCCAGTGGTTAACTTGATCATAAATGGGCAGGTTGTGAAAAACACTTTAGTTGATCTTGGAGCAACAATAAACATAATGAGAAAAGATGCATAGGTTATGCATGGAGGGCTTTAGGAAAACTCCCATAGTGTTACAACTTGCAGATAGTTCAACTATCACTCCAAATGGTCTCATAGAAGATGTGATAGTGACTTTAGATTCATGGGAGTACCCTGCTGATTTTCTTATCCTATCACCCAAAGTCAAACTTGCTAGCTATCCTATCATATTAGGAAGACCTTGGTTAGCCACTACTAATGCAAAAATTAGTTGTAGATCAGGTAATATGACAATTTCAAATGGTCAGAATATAAGGAAGTTAGAACTATATCCACCTGCCCAACCCCAACCAGAACTAGGAGAACCTATTTGGCTAGATTTAAGAGATGAAGAGGAAGCACTAAATTCTATAGCCCAGCTCATGATGTTGCATGAACAATATTTTCTAAAAATGCAGGAAGAAGATGATATAGTACAAAGTATTCTCACCAATAAGTGTATAGTGGCCAAAGATATTGATGAAAGTTATGTCTTACAACTATGTATCGATGAAGATTATGTTTACCCACCAACTCCTAAAATAATTGATCAATTATTGCCAAAAGGAATATATACAAGACCAGTACCAGAAGTTTCAATGGTAGAATTAACAACTATTTTGGAACTTTCCCCTGGTCATAATCTTCATGTAAACAATAAGTTGTCCATATCCCAATTGGAACTATTAACCAAGATCCTCAATCAACATCAAAAGCCTTTGCATGGGATTATAAGGATATGGTATGATTGAGTTCTAAAATTTGCACCCATATATATATATATATGAAGAAAGATTACCACTCCAATAGCCTCAAAGGAGAATAAACCCAACATTGTGTGAAATAGTTAAGACAAAGTTGCAAAAATTGTTGGATGCTAGAATTATCTATCCAATATCTGATAATAAATGGGTATCACCTTTAGTTATTGTACCTAAGAAAGGAAAGAAGTGGTGGATCTGTGTAGACTACAAAGAATTAAATAATTCCACAAAGAAAGATCACTTTCCTTTACCTTTTATTGATCAAGTTTTTGACAATCTAGCTGGAAAGAAATACATATCATTTTTAGATGGATACAGTGGATACAACCAAATAAGCATTTCTCCTAAAGATCAGGAGAAGACCACATTTACATGTCCTTGGGGTACTTATGCTTATTCTATATTACCATTTGGTTTATGTAATGCACTAGCTACTTTCTAGAGAGCTATAATCAACATCTTAGTTGATATATCACATGACTGCATGGAGATATACATGGATGAATTCACTACATTTGGTGTCACATTTGAGGAAGCTTTAAAAAACTTGGAGAAGGTACTAATCAGATGTGAAGAGCACAATTTGTCTCTCAATAGTGAGAATTTCTTCTTGATGATGTAGAAAGGAATAGTATTGGGACATTTTATTTATGAAGCTGGAATCCAAGTAGACCTTGCAAAAGTAGAGGTAATTCTCACACTCTCCACTCCTAGGAAATAAAAAGATGCCTGATCTTTTTTAGGACATCCTAGTTATTAGAGAAGATTCATCAAGGATTTTATTCAAATAACCAGTCCTCTTTATACCCTACTTACCAAAGAGGTTGAATTTACCTAGACAAAGGAATGTGACAACTCCTTTCAAAATCTTAAATCATTGTCGACCACTACACCAATACTTAGGGGTACTAATTGGATTTTATCTTTTCACATACATACAAATGCTTTTGACTATGCCATTGGTGCAGTCCTAGGACAAAAATCCCAACATCTTGAAAATGTAATCTACTATGTTAGTAAGAGCCTACATTGACCAAAATTAAACTACATAGTCACTAAAAAAGAAATGTTAGTAGTACTTTATGCTCTGAACAAATTTTGGCATTACATAACTAGCTATCCCATATTTTTTCATACTGATCATGTAGCAATTAAATACCTCATGAGAAAACTTTCCATTATATGTAGGTTAGTAAGATGGCTACTATTGTTGCAGGAATTTGATATCACCGTCATTGATAAGCTTGGGAGAGCCAATGCGGTAGCTAATTATCTATCAAGAATCCACCATGATGAGAATGACACTACTCTAATAGATGATGCATTTCTAGATGAGCATTTATTTCATATTGCTACCCAAACTCCATAGTATGTAGACATTGCTAACTATATTGCAGCTAATAAAATGCCTGCACATTTCTCTTACAAGGAAAAGAAGCTCCTAGTAGAGAAAATTTTTCATTTCTCTTGGATTGATAACATCTTATTTTACACTAGACCTAATCAAGTTATGAGGAGATGTGTGAGAGAATATGAAACATATGACATTCTACATGCATATCATAATGAACCATGTGGAGAACACTTTGTAGCAAAAAGAATAGCATTGAAAATTTTAACAATTGGTTACTATTGGCCTATGCTTCACAAAGATGTAGCTAACTATACATGGAAGTGTGATAAATGTCAAAGGATGGGCAGACCAATAAGAATAGATGAAATGCCTCTCAATCCACAACTGGTGTGAACACCATTTGATAAATGGGGCATGGAATTCCTTGCGTGCACTGACTACCTAAGAAAATGGGTTGAAGTCAAAGCAATGAAGCATGCTCATGATCACAAAGTTGTAGAATATCTATATGAAGAAATCTTTACTTGCTATGGTGTACCTAAAGAACTTGTCATTGACCAAGGTGTTCAATTCACTTCTAACTTGATCATAAAACTTATAAAACAATATAATATCAGACATAAAAAATCAAGTCCCTATCACCCTCAAGCTAATGGACAAGCAGAAGTTACAAATTAGGAGATACAAACCATCTTTAAAAAAACTAGGAGGATTAGAGCAATAGAGCCAGTCTAGTTGAGAGGAGAATTAAGAATCTTGAAAACTAAAATCACAATTTGGCTAGTCAAATGATCTCTCTCCTCAATTTGATCAATGACAATATGCTCTTTTTAACTGGTGTAATCAAAGACAGAGGCCTACTGGTATGTGAGGATGGAAAGGATAGAGAAAGAGCTAGGTTTGATGATGATATGGCTACTGACATCACCTTTACCAATTTGGACAAGGAAATAGAGAAAGTCCAGGAGCAGAAGGCTAAGGAGCACCAAAAGATTTATGAGGTTGCCCAAACCATGCAAGATTTTGAGAAGAAGAATGAAGAGTAGCCCTCTGGTTCATTCTTTTGTGTTTTTTCTATTTCACTATTGGCTTTTCATTTTGGCTTTTGTTTATTTTTAGTAAAGACAGTTTGATCTGGAATTTTTGTTGGCCTTTGTTGTTGGCTAGGCCTCGTGCTTATTATCAGCCTTTAGACTTGTTTTTTTTGGTTGGGCTTTTTTGCTTATTATTAGCCTTGGTTTGTAGCTACTTTTTGGTTTCAAGGTCCCTTTAAAACCTATTTATCTTATCAAAAATAAAAACAATTCATTTGCACCAAAGGGATTGGAATAGCAGACTACCAGAAGTTGTTTGGGCCTACAGAACAACATGGAAGACTACTATAGGGTTCACACCATTTGAGCTACTATTTGGGAAAGTAGAAATGCTCCCCATTGAATTTGAACATAAAAATTTAAGAACAACACTGGAGTTGAACATTTAACTTCCTACAACATAGAAAGAATGTCTTCTGCATCTTAATTCTTTGGATGAAATGCTCAAGGTTGCTCTAGAATGCACTAAAATCATACAGAAGCAAAGAAAATGATGGCATGACTCTCACATTAAGAATAAAAAATTTCAAATTGGTGATTGGGTATTGCTATATGATTCCAAATTTAAAGATATGGTAAGCAAGCTATAGACGCGATGGTTGGGTCTCTATGAAATAAACCATGTATTTCCAAATGGAGCTGTCTAGATAAGTACCATTGATCCAGTGCCTTTTACATTCTTAGTCAATGGCCATAGACTCAATTTATATAAATGGCCCCCCAAAAAAGAGGAATTCCTATAGCAACTTCAATGGCTAACTTCAAATGAACAACAAGTAACTCTTCCTGTGGAAGAAGGTGCTGACCTTCTACCTATAGCTCTTTAATACTAATTTCTTCATGCATGCCCATAATAAAAACTTTATGTCCACATAAAGTTTCAAATTTCTCCATTCATTTTCTAATTTCTTATATCTCACTTCTTTACCTACCACCCACCCACCTTCTACGTCATCATTTTACAATGCTTTCAATAAACACTACAAGTTTGCTAATGTATGTTGTCACTGCTAATGTATTTTCTACCACCTTTTGGTATGTGCAATGATCAACTAATAGGTATAAGCTTTTCAAATCTTTATTCATTTATAGTACATAGATTTTTTTTCTTATAACTAGTACTACATTATTTATATTATGGCAGCATTATGCTAGTTCCATACCCCGTACTCAGTCTTACAAGTGTGGATACTTGTCTATATTTCGTAGGGGGTAGGAAAGATTACTAAAACGCAATCACATTCCTATTTATTCATAAAGGTTTTTTTTCTAAATCTTTATACTTATTTTATTAATGAAACTCAATTTCTATAAGTACACAAGTGTCTAGGTGTTGTACCCCTTATTCTTGAATGATTCCTTACTGTCAAGCTATGATGTGACCCATATTTAATTTTCAAGTGATCTAAATTCCATTTTTGGATGATTTTCACATATCCGTGATTTACTCATTAAAATGACATTATTATTTTTCATAATTAATTTTTATGACATTAATTAGTGAAAAAAATGAAATGTGAAAATGGGTCTATAAAACAACAACAAAAGAAAGCTTGAATTACAGGAGGGAAATAGTGCAAGCAGAGCAGAGAGTGAAATTGTCAAGCAAAAATGGGTGGACAATTGCAGTAAGGAGAACTGGTGGAGCATACTATTTTACTCTCAAACATAGAGGCAGCGAGGAGATTTAACGTGTGTGGTTGGTTAGGGTATTTCCTAAGTTTAACTGTGTTTGATGAAGAAGCAACCATAGAATTTACAAGAACATTTAATGAAGGAGAAGATACTATATGAGGTTTAACAATTGTTGCTATAGAAGAGTGAATAGAAAAAGTAACTAGGGTACTAGAACTAGGAGAACATTATCCTAATATGTATGATGCAAGATCAGCTAGGGCTCAATTTGTCATACCAACTAATCCTCAGTTGGATATCACCAAGAAAGGTTGAAAAAGGACATCTCTTTTGTTTCCATACAATGAGTTGGTTATGCACATTATCAGGTACCTCACCTGTGAAGGAAGATTTTCATATTTACATGCACATCATTTTAAATTGCTTAGTTACATAAGGCACAATTATCCAATAAATGTTCCCAATTTCTTATATAAAATGTTATGCATTAGTGCTGAAGAAACCCAAAAGGGGAAGGACAACTCTATCACCCATCATGCCCTAATCAAATTTATTATAAAGATATCACTTGGGGATGCTTCTTTCATTACATGGCAAAATTTGTCCAAGCTAAAACCCTACAACCCCAGACTATCTTTAATAAACAACCCAGTGAAGAAAATGTAGCTCCCATTGATGAACCTATAATAAGCAAAGCACTCAAGGTGTTGAAGATGACAATGTGCAAGACAATGTGAAAGAAAATGTACCCTTACCTGTTCAAGAGACTAAAATACCTACCTCTACCTGATAAAAGAGAAAACAAAAATTAAAAGAAGAGACCTCAGCTCTAGTAGCAAAAAAACCAAACCCTGCAATTGCAAAGAAAAAGAAAACTAAGACAGGTCCTACAATAGTCACTCCTACAGCAGAGACAGTGAAAGGAAGAAGTGGGAAGAAGACTATGATACTTGAGGAGACCCCTATGAGAAGAAGTCCTAGAATGAGGGGAAAAAATTCTAAAGTGTTAGTAGAAGCTAAGTCTACCTCATCCAAATCATCTACTAAAAAATCCCTATCACAAATTGTTCCTGATGACTCTCCTTCTCACCCTAAAACTTCAAGCATTCCTAAAAACCCTAATGAGAAATGTAGGGTTAAAGTAAATAAAAATCAAAATGATTCCCCAACAAGCCAACAAGGTACTCCAAACTGTAAAGGCACTAGCCTAGTTCCCTACAAGCCCACATGGCTTACAAATTTCTTAGAGCAATCATGGAGAGAATAGAGGAAAAAGAAAAATAAATATGAAGAGGACAATGCTCCCATTACCTTGCAAAAACTTCTTTTCTAGTTGTATGGAAAACATATGCTTGTTGCAGCCCTATGGGAAGAGGAGAGGAAGAAGATGAAGAAATTCATAATGTCCCAAGGTGAGGAAATTACAGATTTGAAAGAGCAATTGGAAAACCAAAAACAAAGGATGGATCATGCCCTCAAATTGGCTGATCAAGAACTTGCTTGCAAACCACCACCTCGGATTTATGCTATGTGTTTAAAGGTAAAACTTATTTTATTCCAACTTATGCTAAACCTCAAGAATATAAATGCAAAATTCAAATCAGCTCAAGAATTCTATGGTTATACCAAACTCTACCATCCTGGCAGCAGAACTTGCTCTGTGAGTTATGTATCACAAAGCCTTTTCTTTTAATTACAAAATAGAAAAAGGAATTTATGTGTGCACTTTAAGTGGGTTAGAAGAATGGGGTCTTTTATTTAATTAAAAGGGGACATGTTCTTTTAATCAAATAATGAACTTAGGATAGCATAGTCAAACTATAGGTTATAATCAAATAAATTGATTATTAGCAAAATAATTAAATTAATTTAGCCAAAATGTTGAAAATGGGGCTAATAGTCTAGATGACCATTTTTAGGTGATTACATTTGACCCTCTTTGACTAATGCGTCTATCTGGGAACACATTATGTCAAAGAAGATAGCAAGCCAAGTAGGCAGTGATAGCTATAGATATCTAATTTTGAAGAACGAAATGTAGAAAAAGATAGCAAGTCCTAAATGTATAGCCTGATAGCGGTAGTATTGAACACTAGGAAAAGATGATGTCAAAATTCAAGAAGAATGCTAACACTTAGCAAAGTAGATAGATCGAGAACAAGTGAGAAGATCAAACAAATGCTTCTAAGAAATAGATAGTTGTAGTAATCAGTGATAGAGTATTTTTTCCCACTCAAGATCAAAATTGAAATGAGGTAAGGGATGCAAAAACTGGCTAGGCATGAGAAAATTAGAATATAGCAATGTCTAAGATGACAGATAGATGATTAGAACCCAAGAATGACTATAAAAAAACTGATAAAATGCCCCAATCTAACTAGAGTTGACCTTAAAGGATATAGCATAAAAATTAGGTCGAAATGAATAGAAAGGTGATTTTAGACATGAAACGGTGAATTGAAGTAGATATGAAGCATAGAAATGATGAAGACATGAAGAAATGAAGATGCCCAGCAATGATTCAAAGATTAGACCTCAAAGGGTCGGCTAAGTACTTAGAAGAAGGTGGAATTTTAAAAGACAATTTTGACCATCAAGATGAACTCGAATTTGGATTTCGATCTCAAAAATGAATCTAGGATGTTGAAATTATTTAAGAGGTCAAAACTTTATATAATGTGATGATAAGATAGAAAAGAGATGAAGTGAAAGATTAAGAAGGTGAAAAGACATGAACAAGAAGAAAATAAAGAAATATATGAAAGGAGTTAGCTTATATGTCCACAAAAAGATGAAGAGAGAGCTCTCCCCATATGCAAGAATGCAAGAATAAGCTAGAAAATGAACCTAAAATGCAAGCTAATATGAAAAGTGGTTTACCAACAAGAAGTGTATAGCATTTAGACTCTTAATTTCATCATTGAGAATTTATTAGGGACATCATGAGATCATACAACCATCACTAGTATAACTATGAGGATATGAATATGATCAATATTAGATAGGTATGTGGAAATCCAATCTAAGCATCAGAGACATGTAAGTCAAGATAACTACATGATTAGATTCCCTAAGTTTAATTTAGCAAGATTACACCTATATCAACGCATAAGCGCCAAGACAAACCCTGAGTGTGGTCTTGCAAAATAGTCAAGGATGATACATTTGTAAGTCAAAATGTTGAATAGGTCAAGCATAAATGCTTACAACACTATAGACAAACAAAGTATACCCACAAGAAAAAATCAAGAAAACATGCCCCATGCCCCCAGTCTTCTAGTCAATGACATCCTTGAAAGACTATTAGGGATGGAACATATAGTAAAGAAATCATCATAGACAACACACAAAGTAGATAAAGATCAGCATAGCTCAGTTGTTTAAGTGTTCAAGTGCATGTGTGTAAGTCATTTGGCCATTTCTTCAAGACTTAATTCTGATAGTGAGAAATATTGCAACATCGGAGACCGTAGGTAAACTATCTGAAAAGTGTTGAAAAGAACTTGATGTCAAGGTGGGGGAAGTGTTGAGAAACACTATTTTCTAAGTTGTAAAAGAAACCTTAATGCACAAGAATACCTCAATAGGCTAAGTAACTATATCCCCGAGAAAAAGACAAGAAATAATTCCAAGCCAGGAAATGTGTGGTGCAGTGGATGATTGAGATTGATAGACATAGGTGCGAGGGTTTCAAGTAGCACTTGTTTCTAAGTTTTCACCACTTGAAAGATTTTTTTCAGGACTTTTTTCAATTTTTTTTGTATTTTTCAATTTTTCAATTTTTTTTGGTGATACATCAAAGCACCTATTGCTAGGTTTTCACTAACATGGTCTTTTTTTCAGGACATTTTCTAATTTTTAGGATTTTTTCAGCATCATATATGATATTTGGATTTTTTAGAATAATTTAGAGATCACTAGTTCTCAAGAAAGATCACATCATTTTCTCCCAATGTCTAGCAAGGTGTAGGACATGATGGAGCAGAAAGTTGGTGGATAGACAAAGATGGATAAGAAAGGAGTATGAAGCAAGTGAAAGTGATCCTCCAGGACGCACTCCTCAAGAATACCTAAGCTAGGGAAAGATAGCCATATAAAGTAGGTTTTGGATAAGCAATGGAAGTAATGAGAAAGATAGCATGTAGGATAAGTAATGAAGCCAACAAGTGAGATAGCATGAAGTGTGTAGTCCAAAAGAGTAGCCATGTCAAGAGACCTATGAGAACCATGTTTCATTTATTATGATCAAGACCAAGGGGTCAACTAGATAGTATAGCAATGGGTTAGAGCAATAAGAATAAAGCTCAAGATAGAGGCTATGAGTGAATGGGAGAGCACAATAGAAAATCTGGTGGATAAGATAGCCAATATGCAAAGATAGCTCAACATTGTCAAGATCAAAGAGAGAAGAGGGGATAGATGGATGATGGAAGAATTACGCATGATGCCTATTTGCCATGTTTTCATCGTGGTACTTATCTAAGGTGTCACAAGGAGTAGTTTTCACCATAGGGTAAATTTATTTCTCTTTACTTTTGCTACCAAGGTGCCACAAGAAGTGGTTTTCACCAAGGCACATTTTCATTTTATTTATTTTTTTCATTTTTTTCTTTTTCTTTTTTTGAATTTTTAGAAAGAGCTCAAGCTTTTTGAATGTAGATAGTACTCCTATAGGAAAGATAAGTCATGATAAGACAAGACCATAGAAAGGTATGCTCAAAGATGTTGATAGGGTGATGAAAGAGAAATGGTAGTAGGAAGAATATATTGAGGATAAGAGTTCATGTATAGAAAGTAAGTGTAAGCTTTACAAGATTTCATGAGGGTAGCTGAAATATTGGACAAGATCAACGTTGACACACACCTTGAAGGGTATTGGAAAAATGGAGGAATCATGGATGAAATAGCTTGAGATTTAGATGTATGAGGTGGTAGAAAAGATTTGGGAAAAAGTGGAGTGGGAGGCTTTGGAATATTTTTAGGAAGATTTTTGGAAGAAGATGGAATAGAAGCCTTTGGAAGCTTGAATGTCAACTTTGAAGTATTTTCAATATTCAAGTCTTCTAAAAGAGACTTGGGAATCCATGTAGCTTTAGATTTTCTTTTGGATACTTCAAAACACATTTCTTTAATAATGGGTTTAGGAACCCATATTTTCTTTGATTTAGCTTTTTTAATAGTGGACCTTTGCAGTCTCTTTTGTGCATTCTCCTTCTTAGCATTCACATCTCGATTAGATGGGACATAGTGATCTTTCTTTTTCAATGGATTCTTATGTTTATTCTCACTTCCAAAGGACTTGGGATTTGTGGATGAATAAGGATGATATGACTGATTTAGATGTATAGATGGGTGAAAATTCATCAAGGATGAGTGTCTTTTTTGATCTTGAGGTATTATAGGAGAGCTAGGGAATGAGCTATGAGTGAATGTAGAAGATGGAGGAACATAAGGCCCCAATATGGATGGAAAGTTTGAATGCTTTAGCTTAGATGGATAAGGACCAAGGATAGATTTAGAAGATGCAAATGGATAGTGGGAAGGGATATCAACATCTTTAGAATGAGCAACATGGTCAAAGCCATTAATAGACTTATAAGTACCTTTGATAGGAACAACATTTTTAATAGAAGCACATGAGGCTTAAGCACAATTTTGAAGTGGATGTGGAGAAGTAGAACATGAGGGGATGCTTTGATCTTGACAAGTAGCTTTGGATAGCATATGAAGAGAACTTTTCTCATAGTTTTTAGTAAGCTCAAGGGAGATAATGGAAGTGATATCTTCATCATACTTAGGAGGTGGACAAGATATAGGAGATGGAGGGGAAAAATATTGAAAGAGGTGAAAGGGTGCTTGATCTTGATCTTTCTTGAAATTTATAGCTTTTTCTTTTTGAGAGTCCTCTTGACATGGACCCACTTCCAAGGACAAGGGAGAATGAAGAGTGAATGGAGTAGTGTTTGGATTAGGCATAGTAGTTCATGAAGGTTGAGGATGTTTAGGATTAGTAGCAAGGAAAAGGTTTGCAACCAAGTGAAGGTTAACTTGAGTTTCTTTTAGAGGTAGCCCTTTAGGATACACATAGTCAATGTGAAAAGCATTAGGTTCCTTTTTTGATAGAGGCATGTTGGAAAGCTTTGAAGTGTTGGGAGATGCATGAGTGTTGGAAGAAGTGGAAGATGTAATGGAGCCACTACTAGACATAGGTTCATCAATGTAATCTTGCTCAAGAGAAGTATCCTCAGCATATGAGTCACTAGAGGTTCCAAGATCAATAATCTCATCATCAATGAGATCTTGGATTTTATGTTTCAGCTCTATACAATCAGAAGTAGCATGGTCATTAGATTGATGATAAGCACAATAATCATCCAAGAAAGGATTTCCATAGGAGCTAGACTTGGGCAACATGATGATCTTATTGCCAAGAAGTTTTTGCAAAATGGCATCATAAGAATGTTCCAAGGGAGTAAAATTCCTCTCAAAAATATTTCTAGGATCTTCTTGTTGTTTTTCAAGTGAATTGCATGCGTTCATGTCTTCATCATTATATTCGTCAAAGATAGGTCCATCATGAAATTTTGGAATAGGCTCAAAGTAGGTATCACTTGCTTGTCCTCTAAAGAGGTATTTAGATCTAGAAGACGAAGACATTTGATGTCTTGAAGTAGAGCATGTAGACCTAGAAGAAGAGGATGACCTCAAAGAAGGTGACTCACATGCATGTAAAGACCTTAAGGAAGATTCAAGTAATGATGCAATCTTCTCCTCTAACCTTTTCTCAAGTTTAGACTTCATTTCTATCATGCACTTAGAGAGATGAAGGTAAGAAAGATCATTTGTCTCTTCTAGTTCTTTATATTGTGCATATAGATCTTGAAAATCTTTAGCGACATGGAGGATATCATGATCATCTAGATTTGATTGGATTTTGGTAGCACAAGGTTTAGATCCCATAGTTTTAGATGCAAAGCCAAGCATAAAATAGTCTAGAAAATAACTTGATGTTGAAACTATAGGAGGTAGAGTGTTCACTTGCCAAGATAGTAGAGAGAGATTAAAGTGACTTGTCAAAAAATATGTCTAAGAAACTTATGACATGAATGACTCAAGTCAATAGCTAGGCAAGATGCCCAAATAGCCAAATAGAAAGAGCAAGCAGGGTGACAAGCGAACAACTCTCCAACCCAAGAGTGTAGTCAAGAAATCAAGGCAACCATTTTAGCAAAAATATAACTAGCAAGTGGACATAGACCATGAAGATAGAAAGACCAAGAACACCAAGACCAAAAAGTCACTTTAAGCATGTTCAAGAACTAGAGACATAAAAAATAAAAATCAAATGATGAGACTCCCCTTAGCAAGCAACACAAGAAAATGTTTGCATTTGATGTTTTGACTTGGTTGAAAAAGTTTGACAATAGTTGATAGCATAGCAAGTTTGATGTTCAAAAGCAATTTCTTTCCAAGCAAGATAGTGACACATGGAGTAGTCTTCAAACAATCAAGCAAGGGAAAAAGCAACCTTGCATGATACAAGCATATGTGAGGTCTTAAAAGAAAGCTGTATAACTATCATCATGTGTATGTTCCAAAGATTTCCACAGGTCTAGCACATTCAAGAACACATCAAGCAATATCTACTTAAATGTCATGGTTTATTACTCAAGAACTTGGCCCACACTTGATGCTCCTTTTCCTCACACCAAGTGGTTTCCCACAAGAGATATTGGCTTCGTCATAGAAGTGCCATAAGCACAACTAAAGGAACACATATGGTGAGTGTAAAATCTTGGGGTGATCTGAGTAGTCCACTAGGATCGATCCTTGCACCAAAAAGTTGAGCGGCTAAAAAAGGTAGTTACTAACTTAGGGTGTTTAGATAGGACATCCATTCATAGTGTTCCTCTTGCTCCCAATTACAAAACACCTCACCTTGCGATGAGTAACCGATCTTGCAACCACAAGAGTACCTTAAGCATTCTTGCCTAGTGATCTCCCTATGGTCAAAATTCCATAAGCGATCACACTAGGCAAAGAAAAAAAATATGTCTATCAAGGTTTTGTGTCCTTGATAGCCTTGAGTTTAAAGTGGGTTAGAAGAGCTAGGTAATCTACTTGTCCCCACTTGGGTCGTTCCTCTTAGGTTGTCCAAGAGTAGGCCCTCTAAAGGATTTTAAACTACACAAAGAGTGGATCAACTTTTGGAATTCAAGATTTTTGATTCACCAAAAGGGTGAAGAGAATACTCTCATATTCCAATAATTTTCTCCCAAACACAACAAAAAGATTCAGTTGCCTCTTACTCTTGAAATCAAATGGTAAGTCAAGACTTCTGAGTCACCACAAGGGTGAAGAGCATACTCTCCTATCACCAAAAGGTCCCAAGTGTAAGTTTTAATGTGCCTAAAAATAAACAACTAGTATATGTCGCATATGTAAAAGTAAAGAGCAAGAAAAATTGAGTTTTTATGCATTGGGTAGCCCTGCAAACAATTGTTAGTAGCCCGTGTGCATTTGAAGCTTTGACATGCGTTCTTTTTATGCAATGTTTCAATTTTTTTTACAAAGATGGCAACCTGCAATCACAACTTTTTAGCACCACAAGTTAGTGTGAAATAACATAAAAAACTAAAATAAAAAGTGGTTAGTTGCTTCAAATATCCAAGTTATCTTCCAATCAAGCGTATGCAAAGAAAGTGCAAACTAATCATAAATGCTCTCATTTTTATTCTTTGCTTTTGATCTAGTCAACAAGATTAGACTTTTTTGCTATTATTTCAGATCCAAAAATATAAATGAAAAGAAGAGATCCCTACTAAAAATTAGAGATCTTTCCAAAAATGCAAGAAATTCAAAAAAATATCTTTATTTTCTCCTTAAAGATCGATTTTGTCAAAACAGACCAAATTTACTAAATCGAGTTTTTGATCCCTAATACGACCTCAAAATTCAAAACACAAAGAGAGTATCCCTCTTAGAATTCAAAAACCTTTTTGAAAATGTAAGTTTTTCTGAAAAATTCACTGATTTGTGATCAAAAACAGCTTTTTATGAAAAGAAAAGAAAAAATCACAACTCTTGAAAAACACATCAAAATGCTCTAAAACTCGGACTAAGACATTTTGAACACATACCCAACTTGCAAAAAAAATTTCAAAACCAAAATCCAAGTGGGTTAAAAGATGAAATCAAATATTTAAACCAACTAAAGTTTTGGCCTTTAAACCAATCTACTTATGGGTTGGCCTTAAAACCAAAGTGATAATTCTACAAAATCACTTGATTAAATCCAATATGCTACTGTACAAAATTAGAGATAAGAAATGAAAACAAATGGAGCTAGAAACTTGATTCAAGCCCCACGGTGGGTGCCAAAAATGTACACTCGAAAGTGTCCCACTCTAAACCCTTCTATCCAAATGATTTCATGAGTTTAGAATGCTTGGATGCCGGCTTAGAGCTCCCTATTCACAAAGTGCAAGAGAGTGTATTTCAAGTTTAAGGGCTCTCAGATGAGCCTTAGAGATACTCTTCTTGCTATTAAACCATGCAATGAGAGGTTTCAAAGACAAGATGCAAGAATGCAAATGTCCCAAGGAGTTCCTCAAGAATGCAATGCAAATGAAAATTAAGCTAGAATGAGATGCAAAGTGGAGCTATGCTAAAACATGCATGAGAGTGTTACAATACCATTATTAAGCTATGTGAGATTAAGCTACATGTAAAAATAAAAGCTAAGCTAAGCTAGAATGCCATGATGTCATGGATGAGAGAATGTAGACAAGAAATAGAAGTTCTCCACAAAGCTCCAGAGAAATCTGTTAGAAAACCTGCAGCATAACAATATTCAAAATGAGGATGGATTGAGGGGGAAAGCTCTCTCCCTTTTAAAGTCATATGGATGGTAGAGATCAAGATGAATATGGTGGATGATCATCGGTGAAATTTGAAAAGAGGAGTGATCCATGTGCACACACAAGTCAACCAATAAAATATAAGTTGACTTGTCATATAAGACAAAAGTCTTACAAGAATTTTCTTTTAATTGTAAAATAGAAAAAGGACTTTATGTGTGCACTTTAAGTGGGTTAAAAGAATGGGGTGTTTTATTTAATTAAAAGGGGACATGTTCTTTTAATCAAATAGTGAACTTAGGATAGCATAGTCAAATTATAAGTTATAATCAAGTAAATTGATTATTAGCAATTTGGTCTAGATAAATGATTAAATTAATTTAGCCAAAATGCTAAGAAGGGGGCTAATAGTCTAGATGACCATTTTTAGGTGATTACAAGTTATATGTGCATAATTTTATCATTTTAGCAAAAACTCAATGGAATCCCTTACTCTACATAGGGGATATACATCTAAGGACTTTGATGTCTTGGATGCATAATGAAGCTAATTATGACATACAATTGAATAATTATAGAGACAAGGAAAGAATAGAGCCCTAATTGTTGAGAGCTGAGAGCAGTAAAGCAAAATAAATTCTTAGGGATTGGTTTAGATTGACTTATGAGGATAAGAACAACGGAATAGGGGACATAATCTTCACTGATAGAACCAAGGTCTATGTAGAATATGTGAACCTACCTTACTTTAGCTTTCAAAGAGCCATGGTTGGTGCTAAAATAAAGTGGGCTAGATTACCTAAGACACTTAACAGATCAGAGCGACATAGTCCTATCAATTTAGAAGCCGCCTTTCACTAAGTTCCAAAGTATATACAGTTGTAGAAACTGGCTAGGCCAGAACTATGGTGCCCACTCACAATGCAACCTCAAATGCTCATGTGGCCCCTGTATGATATTAAAGTTGAAAAGCTTGACAAGCTAAAAGAGGATAATAAAAGGGAAGTTTGGGAGAGAAGACAAGGATTCTACTACATGTTCAAAAGTAGCAAGAGAGGAAGGACTAATGTTGGAGAATTTAGATCACTGACTAGAAAATGAAATGTTTGAGGAAAAGCATCAGTTTACAAGGGGGCAAATGATGAGGCTAATTATTGCTTCTATTTTATGATAATTTTAATACTCTGTTTTAATACCAACAAGACATTTGTGGAATTATGTTTATCTGAATTGATGATTAAAATCTAAAATAGAACCATTAACCCATGGGTAGACAGTATGTCATATTTTCCCAATATTATATATATAATGCAGTATTTCATATAACCATCAAAATGTGTGTTCTAATATTTGAATTTAATTTGATTATTCTTATTTGCAAATATCTTTGCATTATAACTAACATGTTAGCAAGGGAAGCTGAAGATGGTCGAAAGCATTTAAGGGAGAACATTGAAGATGGTTGATGGCATTAATAGAGAAAACATTAAGGTTCAGCCATAGTGGAGTGGAAGAAGTCATAACGGTACTGAAAGACATGACCACTACCAAGGAGGAGCTATGAAGAATTGCTATATTTTCTTTGCATTCACTATTGTGTCAAATTGGTTGTTCAAACTTTATTACTCATACCGTGAACTATTTCCTTCTTTCTCTCTAGCAGATTAGTAGTTAGTTTGTTTTTCTTTCCTATTTTGAATAAGTGTCAATCCTCTATTTATTGGGATCAGATCAGTGGTGTTAGGATGTTAGAAGAAAGATTTTAAAAGAAGTTGTTGGCTCTTGTAGTGAGTTTTTCATACAGTTTTATATATCTTTCTCATGTAGGGAAGTTTTGGAACATAATGAAATAACTCTTGGTTTACACTCTATGTTAGTAGATTAGAAGAAGCTGACCAAGGGGGCCCACTTGGAAGGTGGATTAGATTAGAGTAGTATAGATTTGTTTTCAGTATTTCTAGTATTACAGGTAGAAGTTATAAATTCCTTCCTGTAGCATCATACTTTGTGAGTGTTCCTACAACATTTGTAAGAACAGTTATAGTGGATAAATTGGGTTGGAATATAAGTTAGCATTTAATTGTATTTCCAACATTAGTTTCAGTGAAGAGTTAAGTGTGTTAGTTTCTTGCAGCACTAGTGTAGGTTCTTTCCTTGAATTTTACTTTCTTGCAGCATAAACATAATGATGCATTAAGAAACCTAGTACACATATTGTGATGACCATTTCAAGTATACGTCCCTAGGTTGAAAAATTAAATGCACCTCATGGTGGGAAAAATAATCCTTAGATTGAATATACTATTCCTAAGTATAGCCTTGGTCATGATTATTATACACCTATTGTGAGGCAGATCACATATTATGGTTCATGATCCATTAATTAGTATAAAACATACAACTTTATCGAACTATTTTCCTAGTAAAAGACTCATTGTTGCTTACTTCCAGACAACATGCTCTATGACACAATTCATTTGTTTTGGCCTCTTTTTCTTTTGTTTGATGTGGATCCATCACAAGCCTAAGAATTTGTAGATTGACATTCTTCAGGGTCTTTTTACACAAGCTAATAGGGTCACTTCTATATGTGATGTCATCAGACATCACATAATACAATGGCTTCCATATTAGCAAGTAATTTTTGTTATGCAATTTATTCCTTTTCCTTTCCCTATGAATCAAATTGTGACAAAATATATCAGTAAAACTATCAAAACAAGTCCAAAACCTTCACAAAAGTAACATAATAATCTAACATTTTGTAAAATTACAATTGCATTAATTTTTATACAAAAGTTTTACTTGTGTTGGAGAAGGGGTGGGAGCAACATCCCCACCTCTATCATCTGATGGCTTGGCCATGTTGTCTTGTGACAAAGAATATATATAAAAACATCAACATAATCAAAGGAATAGTCCACTTAGCAAAAATAATAATTATTAAAATGGTATACTTTATATTAGAGTTCTAATTGGAAGTAATTAGTTTAAATTTTTGATATATAGTACTTACAAGTCCCATGATAGTAACTTTCTTTGTATCTATGTGATTCAAATTGTACTCTATTAGAAACTCTTCCCCTAAACTTATTGATTTTATCCCACATATAAAAATATTATTTCCCTCACATGCCTTGAAAATGCAATTGGGTCTCTTATTAGTTGACCCATGATGTGTACTATTTATAAAACTAGCAATATTCCCTATTTTTTTTGGTCTTCCATCAACATACATAGCAAGTCATTTACTTTGATCATTTTCTTTCATTGTAGATAATTTTCCGATAGTGCATACCTATGCATTTTTTTATATTGAACTATCTGCATCCAGTTGTTGTAATTGTAACAATGTCCTACATGTGTGTATAAAAGTGTCACACTTCTATAAACCATTATTCTTGAGAGAACCCATGCAAGAGGGAGTCCCAAGAGTTGACTTATATCTCTCTATCTATGATGTAAAAAGGCTATGAGATGGTGGCTCTCAAATGAACCAAACTATGCAACCCTTCCAAGATGCACCATAGAACGAGAGATTCAAAGAGTAGAGGCAAGAGTGCCAATATCCAAGATTCTAGAATAAAATGCAATGCAAATGCAAGCTATTCTAAATGAAATGCAAGATAACAAAGAGAACTAAGCTAAAGCATAAATGAAACTAAGATATAAAAAAGTATTACATAGTGTAAGTAGAATGAGAGGTAAGATAAAATGCAAAAATGCTAGAATGCTCTAAGTCTCCAAAATCACCAAGAAAACTTGCAACATAACAACAATATGAGAGACTAAGATTTTTTGAATGAGGAGAGAACCCTCTCTTTTAAATAAAAATAGATGGTAGAGATTAAGAGGCAATATGAATGTAATCAAGGGTGGAGTTTGAATGTGGGAGTGATCCATGTGCACAAGCATCTCAACTAGTTGCAATTAATGGTTGACTTTTGAGAGGGTTTGAAATGTGTGGAGGAGAATTAAAGTTATTTTTAAAAATAGAATATTCCTCTCACATAGAAAATTGTGAATTCATGTGTAGAAAAAAATATCTTTTCTTTTACTTCTAAAATAGGAATAATGCGTTATGTGTGCACACTTAGGATAAGAGATGAGTGCAGAATTTTATCTAATTAAAAGGGGGACTTGTTCATTTGATTAAATATGAACTTGGGATAAAGTGGTCATAACATAGGTTATAATTGAATAAATAGATTTTTAAGGAATTGATAAAAAATAACCATTAGATAAATTAAGCAAAAATTCTAGAAAGGGAGCTCATAGTCTAGAGAGCTTATAGTCTAGATGACCATTTTTAGTTGATTACATTTGCCCCTCTTTGACTAATGTGTGATTGATCTAGGAATATAGGACATCAAAGAATACATAATCCAAGTACATAGCAATAAATAGAGATATCTAATTATGAAAAATTAAATGCAGAAAGAGATAGCAAGTCCTGAATGTATAGTCTGATAGTGATAGTATTGAACACTATGATAGAGACAATATCAAAACTCAAGAAGAGTACTAACACCAAGAAAAGAAGATAGATCGAGAAAAAATAGATAGTTGTAGAAGAAAGCAATTTGCAACAATGATAGAATATTCATGCCCCCTCGAAATTGAAATCAAAATGAGATAGAAGAAATGCATAAATAAGCTAGATTTGATCAATTTAGAACAAAGAAAAGTTCATGATGATAGATAAGAGATTAAGACCAATGAGTGACCACCAAAAAATAAAGATATGCCTCATTTTGACTAAATTTGACCAAGAAACATAAAGCATAGAATTAGGTCAAAGAAAGAAGAAAAATGAAATGAGATGAAATAGAAATGAAAGAAAAGAGTGGAAGAGAGTAGAAATGATGAAGAAATGAAGAAATGATAATTTTCCCAACAAGATTCAAAGATTAAGCCTCAATAGGTCAGCCAACTACATATAAGAAGAAATAAATTTTGACTATCAAGATGAACTTGGATTTAGATTTCAATTCTGAAAATGGATCTAGGATTTTCGGATTAGAAAAGATAGGTCAAAAGTATAGATGATATATTAAGATAGAAAATAAGTGAGAAATAGGAAAGAAGAGATAAGATAAGATCAAGAAGAGGCAAGATAAGAATGAACATAGTTAGTTGACACATCCATGAAAGGTAAAGAAGAGAGATCTCTCAACATGAAAAATTCAAAGCTAAGCTAGAATGAAAAGGTGCAATTGCAAGGGTTACATAATTAGGTCCTAGTTATTATCATTGAGCCTTATTAGGGGCATTATAAGATCATACAATCATCACTGGTAAAACTATAAGGATATGAATATGATCTATATCGAATAGGTATGTGGGAATCTAACCTATGCATCAAAGGCATATAGGTCAATGTGACTATGTAGTTAGATTCCATAAGTTTAGTATAGAAATACTACACTTGTGTCAAGGCATAAGCACCAAGATAACCCATAAGTGTGGTCTTGAAAAAAATAGTCAAGGATGATATGTTTGTAAGCCAAAGTGTTAAGTAGGAAAATCATGAATGCTCAAAACACTATAGACTAACAAAGTATACCCACAAGAAGAAATCAAGAAAGTATGTCGCATGCCCCCAGTATTCTAGTCAATGAATCCTTGAAAGACTATTAGGGAGGGAACATATAGCAAATAAATCAGCATAAACAACACACAAAGAAAATAAAGATCAAGATAGTTTAGTCACTTAAGTGTTTAAGTGCATGTGTTTGAGTCACTTGGCCATTTCTTCAAGACTTGAATCTAATAGTGAGAAATATTGCAACATTGGAGATTGTAGGTAAACTATCTAAAAAGTGTTGAGAAACACTTGATGTCAAGTTGGGGGAGTAGTGTTGAGAAGCACTATTTTGTGAGTTTTCAAAGAAACCCTAATGCACAAGGAAACCTCAATAGGACAAGTATTTGTGCCCTAGAGATGAGGACAAGGAACAATTCTAAGATAGGATATGTGTTCTAGAGTGTGATTGAGACTGATAGACAGGTGCAAGGGTCTCAAGTAGCACATGTTTCTAAGTTTTCACCACTTGACAGATTTTTTTCAAGAATTTTTTCAATATTTTTGTATCTTTTGAATTTTTTGATCTTTTTGGTGATACATCAAAGCACATATTGCTAGGTTTTCACTAAGATGATCATTTTTTTAGGACATTTCCTAATTTTTAGAATTTTTTTAATGAATTAGAGATTATTAGTTCTTAAGTAAGATCACATCATTTTGTCCCAATGTATAGAAAGGTATAGGACATGATTGAGCTACAAGTTGGTGGATAAGTAGAGATGGATAAGGAAGGAGTATGAAACAAGTGAAAGTGATCCTCAAGGACTAACTCCTCAAGAATACCCAAGCTAGGGAAAGAGGTAAACTAGTTAGATGAAGTATGTTTTGGATAGGCAATGTAAGTAATGAGAAAGATAGCATGTAGGATAAGCAGTGAAGACAAAAAGTGAGATAGCATGAAGCATGTAGTCCAAAAGGCTAGCCATGTCAAGAGACCTATGAGAACCATGTTCTATTTATTCTGATCAAGACCAAGGGGTCAACTAGATAGGATAGCGATGGGATAGAGCAATTAGAATAAAGCTCATGATGGAGGCTATGAGTGAATGAGAAAGCACAATAGAGAATCTCATAGATAAGATTGCCAATATACAAAGATAACTCAAAATTTTCAAGATCAAAGAGGAAGAGGGAAAAGGGGATAGATGGATTATGGAAGAATTGCACACGATGCATATTTACTAGATTTTCATCATTGTATTTATCCAAGGTGCCACAAGAAATGGTTTTATCCATAGGATGAATTTATTTCTCTTTACTTTTTCTACTAGGGCACCACAAAAAGTGCTTTTCACCAAGGCACATTTTTTATTTTTTTGAATTTTTATCTTTTATCTTTTTGAATTTTTAGAAAGAGCTTAAGTTGTTTGAATGTAGATAGTGCTCCTATAGGAAAGATAAGTCATGATAAGCCAAGACCATACAAAGGTATGTTCAAAGATGTTGATAGGGTGATGAAAGAGAAATGGTAGTAGGAAGATTATATGGAGGATAAGATTTCAAGTACAAAAAGTAAGTGTAAGCTTTAGAGGATTTTATGAGGGTAGCTAAAATATTGGACAAGATCAACATTGACACACACCTTGAAGGGTATTGGAATGATGGAGGAATCATGGATGAAATAGCTTGAGGTTTAGATGTATGAGGTGGTAGAAAAGATTTGGAAAAAAGTGGAGTTGAAGGCTTTGAAATATTTTTAGGAAGAGTTTTGGAAGAAGATAGAATGGAAGCCTTTAGAAGCTTGAATGTCAACTTTGAAGTATTTTCAATATTCAAGTCTTTCAAAAGAGACTTGGGAATCCATATAGCTTTAGATTTTCCTTTAGATGCTTTAGAGCATATTTCTTCAATAATGGGCTTACGAACCCATATTTTCTTTGATTTAGCTCTCTTAATAGTGGACCTTTGTAGTCTCTTTTGTGCATTTTCCTTCTTAGCATTTACATGTTGTTTAAATGGGACATAGTGATCTTCATTTTTCAATGGATTCTTATGTTTATTCTCACTTCCAAAAGACTTGGTATTTTTGGATGAATAAGGATGATATGATAGGTTTAGATGTATAGATGGGTAGAAATTCATCAAGGATGAGTGTCTTGGTTGATCTTGAGGAATGATGGGAGAACTAGGAGTGGAAAATGTAGGAGATAAAGGAACATAAGGTCCCACTATAGATGGAAGGTTTGAAGGCTTTAGCTTTGATGGATAAGGACCAGGGATAGACTTTGGATATGAAAATGGATAGTGAAAAGGGATATCAACATCTTTAGAGTGAGCAAAATAGTCAAATCCATTAATAGACTCATGAGTAGCTTTGATAGGAACAACAATTTTAATAGGAGCACTTGAAGCTCGAGCACAATTTTGAAGTGGATATGGAGAAGTACAACATAAGGGGACACTTTGATCTTGACAAGTATATTTGGATAGCATAGGAGGAGAAATTTTCTCATAATTTTTAGCAACCTCAAGGAAGATAATGGAACTAGTATCTTCATCATACCTGGGGGATGGAAAAGACATAGGATACAGAGGGGTGAAATTTTGAAGGAGATGAAAGGGTGCTTGATCTTGATCTTTCTTGATATTTATAGTTTTTTCTTTTTGAGAGTCCTTTTGACATGAAGCCACTTCTAAGGACAAGGGAGAATGAAGAATGAATGGAGTAGTGCTTGGATCTTTAGGCTTAGTTGCATGGAAAATGTTTTTAGCCAAGTGAAGGTTAGCTTGAGTTTCTTTTGGATGTAGTCCTTGAGGATAGGCATAGTGTACATGAAAAGCATTAGGTTCTTTATTTGATAGAGGCATGTTGTAAATATTTGAAGTGTTTGGAGGTGCATGAGTGTTGGAAGAAGTGGAGGTATCAAGGAAACCATCACTAGACATAGGTTCATTAATATGATCTTTCTCAAGAAATGTATCCTCGTCACATGAGTCATTAGAGGTATCAATAAGATCTTGGATTTTATGTTTCAGCTCAATGCAATCTAAAATACTACGCTCATTATGTTGATGATAAGCACAATAGATATCCAAGAATTGGTTTCCATATGAGCTAGATTTAGTTAAAATGATGAGCTTGGTGCCAAGAAGTGTTTGCAAAGTGTCATCATAAGACTCTTCCAAGAGAGAAAAATTTCTATCAAAAGTATGTCTAGAGTCCTTTTGTTGTTTCTCAAGTGAATGGTATGCATCCATGTCTTCATCATTTTCTTGGTCAAAGATAGGTGCATCATGATAGCATGGAATAGGCTCAAAGGAGGTATCACTTTCTTTCTCTCTAAGGAGGTCTTTAGATCTAGAAGATGAAGACATTTAATGTTTTGGAGTAAAATATGTAGATCTTGAAGAAGATGAACCATGTGTATGTAAATGTCTTAAAGGAATATTCATTTAAGATTGAAATCTTCTCCTCTAATCTTTTCTCAAGTTTAGACTTCATTTCTATCATATGCTTAGAGAAATGAAGGTAAGAAAGATCGTTTGTCTCTTCTAGTTCTTTGTATTGAGTGTAAAGATCTTGGAACTCTTTAGAGGCATGGAGGATATCATGATCATACAGCTTTAGTTGAGGTTTGGTAACACAAGGTTTGAATGCCATAGTGGTAGATAGCTAATCAAGCATAAAGGAGACTAGAGGATAACTTGATGTCCAAACTAGAGAGGTAGTGTTCACTTGTCAAATAGAGGGTAGCAATGAGAAAATGACTTGTCAAACAACATGTTCAAGAAACTTACAACATGAATGAATCAAGTCAATAGCTAAGAAAGAAGCCCAAATAGCCAAGTAGATAGAGCAAGCGGGGTGACAAGTGGACAAATTTCCCAACCCAAGAGTGTAGTCAAGAAATCAAGGTAACAATTTCAGCAAAAAGATAACTAGCAAGAGGACATAGACCATGAAGATAGAAAGACCAAGAGCACTAAGACCAAAGAGTCACTTTAAACATGTTCAAGCACTAGAGACATAGAAAAATAAAATAAAATGATGAGACTCCCCTTAGCAAGCAACACAAGAAAATATTTGAACTTAATTTTTTTACTTGGTTGACAAAGTTTGACAATAGTTGATAACATAGCAAGTTTGATATTCAAAAGCAATTTCTTTCCAAGCAAGATAGTGACACATGGAGTAGTCTTCAAACAATAAAGCAAGGGACAAAGAAACCTTGCATGATACAAGCATATGTGCAATCTTAAAAGAAAGCCCTAGAACTATCATCATGTGTATGTTCAAAAGATTTCCACAAGTCTAGCACATTCAAGAACACATCAAGCAATATCTACCTAAAATTCACGGTTCATTACTCAACAACTTAGCCCATTCTTGATGCTCCTTTGCCTCACACCAAGTGGCTGCCCACAAGAGATATTGGTTTTTTCATAGAAGTGTTATAAGCACAACCAAGGGAATACAGATGGTGAGTGTAAAATTTTGGGGTGATCCGGGTAGTCTGCTAGGATCGATCCTTGCACCAAGAAGTTGAGCAAAAAATAGGGTAGCTACTAACCTAGGGTGTTTAGAAAGGGCTTCCATTTGTAATGTTCCTCTTGCACCCAATTAAGGGACACCCCACCTTGTGGTGGGTAACAAACATCATGGTCACAAGAGCACCTTAAGCATTCTTACCTAGTGATCTCCTTATGGTCAAAATTTTATAAGCGATCACACCAAGCGAAGATAAACACTATGTCTACCAAGGTTTTGTGTCCTTGATAACCTTATGTTTATAGTGGGTTGGAAGAGCTAGGTAATTTTCTTGTCCCTACTTGGGTCATTCCTCTCATATTGTCTAAGAGCAAGCCCTCTAAAAGATCTAACTACCACAAAATGGATCCACTCTCAAGGGTCAAGATTTATGATTCACCTCAAGGATGAAGAGCATACTCTCCTACCTTGATTTCTTCACCCAAACATGCCAAAAAGATTCAATTATCCGCTTGATTTCAAAATATAAAAGTGGGTCAAGATTTCTGATTCACCACAAGGGTGAAGAGCATACTCTCCGATCACCAAGGAATCTCAATTGCAAGTTTAATGTGCTTACAAAAAATGAATGACTATTATATACCGCATAGAAAATAAAAAAAGGAAACCAAGTTGGGTTTTTATGCATTGGGTAGCCCTGCAAACACATGTTAGTAGCCCTTGTGCATTTGAAGCATTGACATGCATTCTTTTTAGCAATGAAAATGAGAAACTCCCTACAAAGCAACCAAGGTAAGGGCATACAACCAAATAAGACCTACAAGATAAAGTGGTTAGTTGCCTCAAAAATCCTATTTATCTTCCAACCAAGTGTATGCAAAGAAAGTGCAAGCTAATCATAAATGTTCTCATTTTTAATCTTTATTTTTTACCTAGTCAACAAGATTAGACTTTTTTCCTATAATTTTGGATTCAAAATAGAAATGAAAAGAAGAAACCCTTGCTAAAAATTATATGGATTTCCAAAAATGCAAGAAATTCAAAAAAAAATCTCTTCATTTGTGCCCTAGGGACCCATTTTGTCAAAACAGGCTAGATTTATCAAATCAAGTTTTTGACACCTAATATGAGTTCAAAAGTCAAAACACAAGGAACTAACCCCCTTTAGAATTTAGAGACCTTTTATAAAATGTATAATTATTTGAAAAAATCATTGATTTGTGACCAAAACTGAATTTTTATGAAAAATAAAGAAAAATCCATAACTAATCCAAATCAAGTCAAAATAATCTAAAAATTAGACTAAGACATCTTGGACACATAATCAACCTAAAAAAACAAATTTAGAACCAACCTCCAAGTGGTTTCGGAGATATGATCAAATCTTTAAAAATCTAGGGTTTTGGCCTTCAGACTAATCTGCATATGGGTTAGCCTTAAAATCAAAGTGAGAACTCTACAAAACCACTTGATTAGATCCACTATGTTATTGTAAAAAATTAGAAATGAGAAATGAAAGCAAATGGAGCTAGAAACTTGATTCAAGCCCCACAGTGGGCACCAAAAAATGTGTGTATAAAAGTGTCACACTTCTATAAACCATTATTCTTGAGAGAGCCCATGAAAGAGGGAGTCTCAAGAGCTAGCTTATAGCTCTTTATGACGTGCAAAGGCTAAGAGATGGTGGCTCTCAAATGAACCAAACTATGCAACCCTTGCAAAGTGCACCATAGAATGAAAGATTTAAAGAGTAGAGGCAAGAGTGCTAGTATCCAAGAATCTAGAATAAAATGCAATTCAAATGAAAGCTATTCTAAATGAAATACAAGCCAACAAAGAGAACTAAGCTAAAGCATTAATGAAACTATGATAAAAAAAAAGTATTTCATAAGGTAAGTAGAATTAGAGCTAAGCTAAAATGCAAAAATGTTCCAAGTCTCCAAAATCACCAAGAAAACCTGTAGCATAACAATAGCATCAGAGACTAAGATTTTTTGAATGAGGAGAGAGCCCTCCCTTTTAAATAAAAATAGATGGTAGAGATTAAGAGACAAGATGAATGTAATCAAGGGTGGAGTTTGAAATTGGGAGTGATCCATGTGCACAAGCATCTCAACCAATCACAATTAATAGTTGACTTTTGAGAGGGTTTGAAATGTGTGGAGGAGAATTAAAGTTATTTTTGAAAATAGAATATTCTTCTCACATAGAAAATTGTGCATTCATGTGTAGAAAAAAATGCCTTTTCTTTTAATTCTAAAATAGGAATAATGCTTTATGTGTGCACACTTAGGATAAGAGATGAGTGCAAAATTTTATTTAATTAAAAGGGGGACATGTTCATTTAATTAAATATGAACTTGAGATAAAGTGGTCATACCATAGGTTATAATCGAATAAATAGAATTTTAAAGATTTGATAAAAAAAATCCATTAGATAAATTAAGTAAAAATGCTAGAAAGGAAGCTCATAGTCTAAATGACCATTTTTACTTGATTGCACTAGATACTCCATCAATTCAACAACCTCGTTATAATTGATCTTTATGCCATCTATGGAAAATAGGCCCAAACCATGTAATGATGATGGAGCTATATGATGTATCCTCTTGTTAACACAAAAATTAGTGTTAATTGGAGGTAATTCCTTGGGTACCCATTCTTTTTCAAGATGTGTGTACCTCAAGGGAACCTTAATTTCCCTTTGTCTCATCATCATAAGAATATGACCCCCATTGAGAAAGGAAAAATTACATGCATTTATTGAATTTTCTTCTAATTTTTTCCCCTCTAGTTTGTCTCTCTTTCGTAGACCTACTACATGTCTCACTATCCTCTTCTATTCACACATTTCTCTCACTTCAGGAAGACAAATCTAACAAATACCTATTTGGTGGTACTTAGAGTCCATCAAATGAGAGATATAGTTGAAGGAGAAAAATATCAGGATATAAAATGAGGCTAATATTGATGAAGTTTGCCTAAAGTTAACGTCGAAGGTAAAGAGAAAGAAAGAATGCAATAAACTTATACCTCTCGATCCATGTCACTTTGTACAATCCTCATTCAAGGGGTATATTCCTACATATGAAAAACATTTGTCTTAAGTTAGTTACAAATTACATGATACTTATGCTACAAATTATGCATAGAACATAACATGAACAATATGCATACATCACAAAAAATATAACATTGTATATTTTTCAATTGGTTACCTCTACAAAAAACATATTATTATGTAATCAACACCTAATACATTTACATTGATCATGTCATTGATCATCTTTTTCATCCATCTCATCATCATTACCGCCATCATTATCCAAATCATTAGAATGAACATCGTCAACATCATGATTTTCACTATGACCGTCATCGTCGTCATCATCATCATCACCATGATCATCATCTTTGCCACCACCACCACCATCACTATCATCATCATCATCAATTCCATCCCCATCATCATGAACATCTTCACCATCATCATCATCATCATCTCCTTCTTCATCTTTGCCATCATCAACATTATCATCTCCTCCATCTTCACCATCATCATTGTCATCTCCTCCTTCATCTTATTCTTCAATAATATTATAGTTTACCAGTCTTCCTCTTGGATTGTGCCTAATGAAAATGATCAACCCAGTTTATGTGAAACTCTAAAGTAAAACACTTTATCACATTGTCTTGGAAGAGCATAGGGCTCATTTCCAATTTGCTCAAATGGCCTTGTATTAATAATTGTAAATCCATTATCATGTTTAATAACAGTTCCATCAAGATCATTTTGATTCAGTCGTAGCCTGTACCATTTGATACTGAATAGAACTTGTTTGGAGAAATTAAATTTGCACTCAATTATATCATCCAAAATGTCATAGTATCTATTTTTAGATTGTTGAGGATGCATGTCATTTCTAGATGAAATATTGGTGACCTCAAAATTACAATTATCCAAGAATCGCAAATTCTCTTAGTCTCGTCCACCTTTTTTATGCAAAATTTATGACCATTGTAGTGCATATCTCTATGGTGCTTGACCTACTATTTTTTAAACATGTCAAAATTATTCATCCATCCTTGAGTTTATATTAATCAAATGGGTCATGATAGATTAACTTGTATGTACCTTTCCACCTCTTAAACTATTTTCTAGATCAATTACCATCAGCATAATTTTGGGATCTCCATTATGATGAGCTTCTTTAACCAATGAAGCAACACATTCCCATATTAATGAGTGACCATTTTTTTGAGATCATTCAATCCATACCATCATCAAATCAAGATTGTTTGCAATATACAAATGAAGTGCATCCCACTCACGAGAAACTATATAAAATAAATAGATCAATTAAAAACAACTTGTATTGATGATGGATAAGAATTAATTAACTACAATAATATCTTATAATTACCTCTCACTTTCCTTAATCTACCTTTCCCCATCAAGTACTCCCCTTCAAATCTATTCATGGAGTTGGAATCCCAAATGTGATCTACATGGATCTTTGATGCAAACTTGGAAAGATATCTACTAATGTAAACCATTGTTTGGTAGACTATATATCCATCGACCATAGAACCCTCAAGATGTATTCTCTGTTGAACCAAATCTTACAAAAAATTTAAGGGCCTATTAACCATCCACATTGACCTAGTTCGTACAAGTCCACACAATTTGATCTCCTCAACTAGATGTATGAAGTAGTGTTCTTGTTCATTGAAAAAATTTGAAGGTAGACATTTTTGCATCTCACACAAAAGCTAAGGATTTTTTCTCTTCCATTGCTTTATGTTTTTTTATCAATTTCTTAGATGAAAACCACCTAAAATATATACATCACGAAAAAATATATCGATGAGACTAATAACACTTCTATACAACATGTCTAACAAATAAAATGATCAAAAGTATATGATTTTTATAAATTTATTGTAAATAGAGAAGAACATGACTTACCTTGACAAAGGTATGCCAATCATATGTTTTCAACCCTGACACAAAATCACCTTTCTTTGATATGAGACTACTTATGTTTGCGAAAAGTCTTGTGGGAAATTTAGTTTTTTTATGGCTTCATATATGGCATCAATTTGTTGCTACATTCATAACCAAGAAATGACGCTCATATTAATCTGGTTTCCATTTCTATTTGATTTAACAAAAAAATTCAATGCATGATTGGATTCATCAATGTTATTGCAAATTTTGACCAATTTTTTTTTGTCACACCTTCCATCTAATATTTTCCATAGTATCTATGTTACATTCTTTCCAATATGCATAGCATCAAAGAAATGCACAATTGAGAGATACTCATAGTATGGCAACCTACTAAATTTTCTAAGATAGCTTTTAAGTCCTTTTTAAAGTTTCTCACCGATGCCTTGATTACCTTCATGAACATCAATTATATTATTAGTAAAGAAAAGATTATATCCAAATTTAAATTTCAAACAAAAACCTACATCAAATGGAATGACATTACCTTGACAATTCATTCTATTGTATTCTAACTTCCACATGTGAGGTGTCATTCTTTGTGGCTTTTATGTTGTCTCTTTTGTCCCATTGAAAAGATGTTTTTTGAAAATTTGATACTTATGATTTTTGTGGAGAAAGTTTCTATGCTCATTGAACCCCTACTTTCCTAAACTTTTTAAATGGTGAGATTTCATCTTTGAACCACAAATTGGACATGCAATTTTTTTCTTTGTTTGAAGACCTACAAGATCATGTATAAGTGGATGACATGTATAGTATAAGATTCATATTTATAATTATCACATGCAACTTAAAAATGTAATAAAAAAATGTTTTAATAGTGTTACATACCAAAAAGATATGTTAGTCTAGGGGCATCATGTATGGTCCATACAAGAATTGCATAGAATTGAAATTATCTTTCACCAATTGGTCTAGAGATGTCATACATAGTGATCCCATTCCATAACTTCAACAACTCATCAATCAAGGGCTCAATCTTTACATTCATATCTTTCATTTGGTACTTACCTAGTTGAATGGACATAAACAAAACATAATTACTACAACCATTTTGATATTGTATTTATAAATTAATTTAGATTATTATTAAATGAAAAAAATACCTGGTACAATCATTGGAAACATTATGTGCTCCCTCTTTACAAACATCCAAGAAGAAATATTATTGTTAATAAAAAATACAAGCCAAACGGAGTAAACAAATCTCATCTCTCCAAATGGATTGACATCATCTACTGCTAATGAAAGCTTTAGATTATGAGGTTCTTGTTTAGATACTAGTCACCTATCTTCTATGTCCTTAAATGTAAAACTATTTATCGGCATTCACATAATGTCATCTTAACTTCTATTGCATGCATGGTAATCCATAAATTTTTCTAAGCTAGTACACTTGAATAATCATTATAGGCATGGAATAATGGGAATGTACTAAAGAACCTTGTGAGACACTACTAATGTAACAATTAGGGAATTTCTATTGAAAATTCATGTTGTTTATGATATGTAATATGTTCATTGGGACATGCATATATTGTTTGATACTCTATTCCAATGTCTTTCATAATGGTCGATAATTCTCGATAAGAGGGAGGTAGAATGTTTGATGGTGGTAACAAACACTCACCTATCAACCTACGAAAAAAAAATAGATATTAATATAAAGAACATTGATAGTATGCTAACATAGAAGATGACAAAAATGACACTATACCTTAGCATACGTGAGATTGCTATATTGGATATACCATTTGTAACCTTGAAGTTTACTAGAAAAAATATAGTAGAGAAAGTGTTGTTTGGGAGCCTTGGGACAAGGGTTCATATTCCTTTTCAATTATAGGTATATCAAGGTTCTCTTCATCATCATCATTAGATGCATGACTATCATCATCTTCATCAATTGTGCTTGTAAAATCTTCTTTAATCCTATTCTCTAGCACATGATTAGTTGCACCAATACCAAAATCTTCAATTGTATTCTCTACCTTAAAATCATCTTCTTCCGTGGGAGTATTACCTTATGCTTCGATATTCATACCTCCATGTTTCGCCAATTTGAAATCCACATTCACCAAAGGATGAAAATCCTTTCCCCCTTCAATGTGATCATGTTGCCTACAATGTCTCTAAGCTAGTGTGATTAGAATTTTTTGATTCTTTAAACCCTTACATTTTTTGCAAGGACAATAACATTTTTCATCACTGTTTCTTTTGAATTGAGACCACAATCTAGCATTTTTTGCCTTATTTTATTTTGGGTTCATATTGCTAGGCAAGGACTTTCTTCACAAGAAAATATTTAGGCTATAAAATTATAACAAATATAAACATAAAAGCATTAATAATATCTTGTATATAGTCAATAATAATTTAGTATTACTATTTCTTTAGTACAAATGGCATCTAAACAAATCAAATGAATTATACAATATAAATATTGGCATTGATTTTGAACAATACAACATTAGCATTGATTCTAAACTTCATTCAACTTGGTAGAAAGCTTTTGAATTATTACACCCACGAGGTAAGGCTGGAGAAAGTGCATATCACATTGTGACGATCCATGCTACCTAACTATGTCCAAGGTGTCTGCACACTAGAGGCATACTCTACCTACTAGGCTACCTACATACTCATATACACGAGATCAAGACCCTTGAATTAGTCACTCTAATGATTATGTAGTTTTGGTTTCTAATTATTTTGATGTAGCTATATTCATATAACCACTACTGAGCTTTACTCACCTAATACAACTCCTCGTCATTATACACCCACTCAAACAAATCATGTAGTTTTCTATAATTACAATCCTGTAATACCCTAGTGTGTAATGCCCCACTCGGAGATTCTTGGAAACAAGGATGAAATACAAGCCAAGAATTTTTTTTTTTTTTTTACAAGTATGAATGCACATGACAACATCATACAGGGATCACAATGATCACAACGGAAAACTTCACCACCATCCCGGCAACCAACGAATCTCCAAATGCCACTACCAAACTGACACACACAAACAAAGCCAACAATGACAACGCACATGATGAGGGCACAAAAAACAACCACTCATCAAAAAAACACCAAGCTAGGGTAAAATGTAGAAACCTGAAATTTGGCTAAGCCTGAAATCCTAAAGCCCTGAAAATTGGCTAAGTCTAGATTTCTGAAGCCCTAAAATTTCTTAGAATCCATAACTTATCTCTGAAACCTATCTCAAAAGATTTTTCGCATATATTAAAATATATACGTCAACTTATACTTAAACGATATATTTTAAACCCCAAGAGACAAAAATAGAAACACAAAAATTGGATTTCAAGAGAAACTAACAGAATTTAAAATGCAACAATATAGGGTTGAAGAATGCCCAAAAGGGTATCCAAATCAACTCTCAAAAAGTTTGGATCATGAAGAAAAGTTCTCGCTAATGGCACACACAAGTTTTTTACAAAAATCGTGCAACACTTTTTACTAAGGGAGGGCGACACTTCTCCTTAAGGCATGTGACATTTCTCAAAAAGGCATACAATACTTTGCAGGATCGTATGACACTTTTCAAGAAGGCGTGCGACACTCTTCTAGTGTCGTACGACATTTTTCAAGAAGCCATACGATACTTTACAGTATCATACAACATAGTTTGTATGGGTGTGCGATACATTTTTATGTCACACAATGTTGACAAAATATTGCCCATAGAAACATGAAAACACTCCCAGAAGCAAAAAGGATTAAAAAATAGAGCAAAGAACCTCCACCCTAGGGAGTATCGGATCCACAAAGGCTTGAGGAATAAACACTCGAGTGCAAGAATAACACAGAAAGAAGAACATCTATCCATCTAAACTACAGCAGCAAAGAACACACTGAAATAAACATCGCAGTGAACTGAACAACCAAACTAAGTGCGCAGTTCCTCCCAACCATCAATAGAATCATAAGACCATCGTGGGTCCTAGCCATCCCTCTCGCGTAACATCCCAAGCCACTGACCAAATCGTTAGTACTGTCATAATAGGGACGTCACTACTAAAACATGCAACAATATAAGCATAAGGAAATATAACATGCTAGTAGTAAAGCATAAGATAATCTTACAGTAGATAACATCACCTATCACATGCTAAATAGCAATAAGCAACAGATATGCTAATACAACAATTCACAACATCTAATCATATGCTAAACATCATAATAAGGGAATGCATCAAATAAAATAACATCATCTAAACATGATATACAAGCATCCCAATGAAAGCATAAATCACAAGAAAGCATATTCCAGAACCTGAAGTACCAAGTGAAGACATCCAACAATGGTCGCACTAGGACAAAAGATCATCTCTGTACATCGATCCTTAGCAGTGGTGAAAGTAGCTATGCCTCCCAACCATGTGGCACCCATAGGTCCATACCATGCTGATGGAGATAATGATCCAACCACAAACACACATAAAGCACATCCAAGGCTAATACTCACGCCGAACAGTATGATGGCTGCAACCAAGAACCTAAGACAAGGCAAGGAGTATAGGTCCTGGTCAAACAATCAAAAGGCTACTAAGTAGGGGCTGACATCATGGAGAGTCGCTTGGCATCTAAAAGCCCAAGCTCAAATCTATGTAGATCAACTCCCTCAACAGAAGGCCAATACACAAAAGTACCATTTTATTATCTTAAATTTTATTACCAGTCACACATTTAATTTAGTTATCACTTATTTAAAACTTCTTCTGCCAACCGGGGAATAGTCACTAGGTTGCAGGATAGAAGCCCCTCCATATGCTACCCTACCCTACCCATGCTCCTCCTATGACAAGTGCCTATGGGCATGCATACTCCCATCCCAACCCCAATGATCATAACTTTCGAAAGTACCACAGAAGATCGAGCCTCACAAGTCACTCGACAAATGTACGCGAACATACTCATGTGTGGCACACCACCATCATGAAGATCATAACACAAGGACAGGAATAAGAACACAATGCAAAGAAAACACCCAACTAAAAGAAACATGATAAGGACGGATTCTACATGAATCTCAAAGCTAATAAAATCATACATCATGAAATCACTCAACCGGCCTCAATCCGAGAGTATGGATTCTAGACGAATCCTAATGATGTAACAAGACCAAACATCATGAACTCACTCAACTGGCCTCAATCCGAGAGTATGGATTCTACATGAATCCTAGCGTTCACAAAACAAAAGCAAAAGTCCAAAAGAAACAATAACAATAGGTATAAAATCACTCAACCGAACACAATGTTGGGAGTACAGATGCAACACGCATCCCAATGCAACATAAAAGTGCAAAAGTGGTCTGACTAATATCCAAATAGATCATCCAATTCCATGACCCACATTGTACCAAGAAAACCTGAGAAAATAGGGCAGCACGCAAAACGAGGTAAAAATCCCAAATTTTAGAAAAAAATCCAAAATTAAAACCCATTTGACCTTTGGGTTCAAAAACTCCAAAAATTCAAAAATAAATGAAATCAGACACCATATGCAAAAACGGCCAGCATAACAGCATAAAATCCCAAACCCTCATCTCAAAAATAGGGAAATGTTCATACCTGCCCAACTAGGTAGAACTAGCATACAAAAACGGAGGGGAACACTAGTTCTTAGCCTCCAAATAAACAGCTACCAAAAACAAAAGCAGAAATAGAGCAGAAACAATAAAACAGGAAAGCCCTACCTCACAGCCAAAAGGGCAAAACGAGAATCTGAACCATAAAATAAATATCTCGCAGAAGTAGCTGAAAATCGTGGCAATCCAAGGTTTCCCCGAGCTGGATCCAACAAGCCAAAGTCTGCAATGATCCCACTCCCGTAGCTCCCACAACGAACAAAACAGTAAATCCTCATGAAGAGGATTTTTTGGTTTTACTCTCCAACTTTCCAATTTGAAAGTAAGAAGTGAGGAATTAAATTCCTCTTTGGATACTTATTCACTTTTAGAGTGAATAATCGATTAGGGAAAATAACCAGCCAACATAGTTAAACCTCGAATCGACCCAAATGAAAATAGGCTATTCTATAATTAAGAATTCATCTATGGCAAAACTGCCAAAAATTAAAATAAATCAATTAAAAAGATCGAAAACCCAAAAACACATAAATCTCCTTAATAACTTTTGCGACAATGCGAAACTCTAAATGCACAGACATGCTTACTGGTCTAATCACATAATGCAAATGAGTTCAAATTTAATAATCACCGAAAGGTTTAATTTAAACACTTTAATTAAGGATACGTCAACCATACCAGGATGAC
This sequence comes from Cupressus sempervirens, assembly GCA_028749045.1. NCBI lineage: Eukaryota > Viridiplantae > Streptophyta > Pinopsida > Cupressales > Cupressaceae > Cupressus > Cupressus sempervirens. The sequence continues at coordinate 451,478,586 of CM053793.1, forward strand.
ATTGGTAAAATATGAAAGGCTGGATCACTAACTCCATGTGCCACTGCCAAGGATATAAATCCTGCACACTAAACAACACAATCAAGTGCAATTGCATATAATAACATAACCGAAGCAATAATGCGTTAAATCACCTAATTTAACCATTTATTTAATTATATTAAAATAATCTATTTACATCACTCATGTTCGCATAAAGCATAGCAACACAGGAATGAAGTAAATAACCATAGCATTAAATCCATCACATAACATAATCAGAGGTATGTCCAAATACCAGATAACCAGATATCATCATACAAACACATTGTCATCTCAAAATGGCATCATCATGCAATATGATTAACTGAACAGCATAGTAGTCTAATATCTATGATACTAGAATCAAGGTGTAACATTTGACCCTCAGGTCCTCTCAAATATAAAGCATCACATAAGCACAAATATCTCTTTGATAAAAATATAACAAGGTAAATTTCCGCAACACACAACCAAATAATCCAACATGAACAATCCATTCTAATTACTTAACCATTTAATAATGATTGATTACTTTGCATAAAAGAGGCATTTAAAAACACATAAACAACCATAGTCATAAACATGACTAACCACTGCTATAGGAACCTAGTCCAGTGTAGGATGGTAATAGTACATAGTGCAATCTTTGCACACATCTCAAGGTAATCACGGAACAACCTCATGATACCACATCGATCTTGGTAACCACTGGCACAAACCTCAGTGAACCAAGAATCACATCATAATCTCATAGATCAGTCAAAAACATAAACAAAGCAACTGATACAACAACATAAATCCAAACATCTTGACGGTGTAGACCACTCAGGGTCACAATCATGATCCCATCACAACAAAAGATCAGCAAGGTTGCATCCATCAGGATGACTAACAAAAGTCAAATGGGAGAGGCACTACATAGTGCAACCTTTGTGTTCTAGTTTATAGTTAATGTAAGGTTAACCTATATACATCCTAACTCACTCCTTATATAGTTATGTTTAAAAGCTTGTGACAATAATCAATGGGTCTAAATAGACTAATCAAGTTAATCCTATCTAGGAACAACTGATTGTTTGTTTTATTGTACTTAATCTGATGATAGTTCTATAGGAATTTGTAATCAACCCAGCTAATCAACAACTAGATCAATTGACCTATATATATCCTAACTCATTCCTTATATAGTTATGTTTAAAAGCTTGTGGCCATCCTACCTATTGAGTGAGTTTTATTCTTTATATACATATATGCATACATACATATACACATACATATACATATGTATATACATACATACATATACATCGATGAAAAGGGCACAACAACAAAATCCTAGATCTTGATGTAGGGGCCCTAGGTCCTAAATAAGGTGGTCAAACACCAAGTAAGATAGTATAGAAGGCCAATAAACATCCAAGTTGACACAAAATAGTTTAGGCAATCTCAAACATGCATTTAGGTAAGTTGTTTACATGTTGTAATAAGGTTAGAGGTAAGTAAAAGGTTGGTTAATGATTGGTCAAACATTGTGAGTTGACCAAAAATATCCATTTTTATGTTTTTGCATATTGTGGTATAGTTTTGAAGGGATGTGGAGTCTTTTATTTGAAGTTTGTGTAAAAGTTGTAAAAATTGCAATAAAAGTCGTCATGTATTTTTTTTAAATTTTATTATAATCTAGAAGTCTAACAATCATATCATTAATTTTATTGAACCTAGAAGGATGAAGTTGTAAGGTCAAGAGTTGTGATCTATAAATTGATTATCTTCAGCCTAGTTTGGGGTTGGAATAGTACTATACAGATTTGGAAAGAAATAGCAATCCTTTTGGTGGGAAAATCATGCACAGTCAAATTAAATCTTTCTAAAATTTGTTTTTAGAGTGATAATCAATTGCTATGTTTTTAGAAAGTTCAGTTTTTGAGGATTGATGAATGCAATAACTTTTTTTTGTCGAATAGGAGAAAGTGGTTATAGTTTTGGATTTTATTAAACCTGTTGTTTACCCTACCCTACGGTTAGAGGTTGAATGAAAAATAATGAATATCTCCTAATTCCCATGGTGAAAACTCTTTATGGTTGGTGAGTAGAAGGGTATGAGGATGGGGAAGATATTCTTGGTTTGTGTTTCAAAAACTTACACCTATTCGTAGTATTCCTTCAACATCCAACTCTGAAGATTCAACGGTTAAACTGTTGGATGTGCTAACAAACTATGATTACATTGCAAAGATCAAATATAGACTATAGACATATTTAATAAGAAAACCTCTATTTTTGTAAGATTTATAATTTTTTTCATTTTTTTGGTTATCTTTGAAGGCAAGTTGATCTTGAATCAAACAAGGACATTAACCTATCATCTAATGTTCCACTTTCATACTTTTATTGAAGGGTTTCATAAGTGTTTCCATTCATATTTTGTTGACTATCATAATACTCTCCAATTTGTAGGCAGTTTTGATGACTCAATTATGAAATAGTCATTCCATGAATGTAAGTTCCTAATTCTCATGGAATGGCTTGTTTCAAATATGTATTATAGTAACTAACCATTCTACATGCATTTGTGAAGGAGGGAATGAAGTATTTTGGTTATCACCATAACTCATTTAAGGAATTTTACTTTGAAATTGTTAGGTATGCTACAACAGTAGTGCATTGGCCTTAAGGGGTGGCTAATTTTATGTTGGATTGTATCTAAATATGGTAAGGACAAGGTGTTCCATCCATCATTTATTGAAGAAAGTGTCAGAAAAGTATAGATTGAGGAAGCCCTAGTTTTTTAAGGGGTTTGAAACACAAATTGGGGCTTATGCACTTATAGGGTCTATAAACTCAAATTGATTGCAAATTCCTTTAATTCAACTCATTTTATGAGATTACGGAGAATCTCGAATTTTGGGGGTAAGTTTGACTCATAGTTGCTTTGCAAATCCATCATCTAGGAGGCGTAAATTGCCAATCAAGTGTTAAAATAGAGACTGTTTTCCAAAATAACCCTATCTATCCTTTTTGGCATGTTGAAGTATTGAATAAAGGGTATAACTGGTCTAACCCTACAATTAAATGATCATAATTTTCCTATTGTTGTTTTATGTCTTAGTGCATAACTAATGTAGAGTTGTAGCTTCACTAAGTTTATGCATATAAATTTGAATATATATACTACTATTTTTCCCTTTAATTTTATCTAACCTAATGATCTAATAGATTTGTAATACGGTACTTGTTGCAACTTTTGAAGAATGAAAATTTGTGAGAAATAAATTATATTTAATACTAAATGCCAGATTATTTTCCAAAGCTCCTAACATGGAGCTTGCTTTATCCAATGATTCAAAAGTTATGCTTTAGAACTTGCATTAGCTCTACAACTTCAAAGGAGCTGAGAAAAAATTGTTACTTAAATCATTTTAGTAAAACTCATGTGCCCATATTTAACTTCTTTTTTTCTTGCCCATAAATATGTATATCATATGAATGAGAGAAAATGCCCTCACAAATTCACACTCTATATTTAAATAGAAGTGCCAAGAATCATAGATTTCTTGATAAACTAACGTTAATGTTCACACTGATAGCAGTTATTTGAAAAAGAATGCTTCAAGAAAAATAGAAAGAGTATGTCTGCAAAAGAATTAAATATCAAACTAAAGTATATCCTTGTACCATCCAACCCAATGACAATGTACATCTCTGGTAGATAATTTTCAATGGGTACATTATAATGAAATAGATGAGTTTTACCTATCAATCAAAAGGAAACAAAATAGAACCATTTTCCTAATTGGCAAGGCTACTAGGCCAATCTTGTGCATTTTCTAGTTTATGACCACAATGAATTTGTGGAAGAGAAGAACCAGTTCAATCACCTTATAGTTGATATTTTAAGACCATTCAAACCACCTTGGATCATAGTATATTTCTTGGACAATCATTAAGGTCTTGAAGGCTTTAAAGGTCATTTCATTACATTGAAACTTGTGATTTTTTCTTTTTCCTTACTCTTGCTGATCCGGTCTTCATCCCACCATAACATATACATACATGCATGCATATATACATGTATGCATACATACATACATACATACATACATACATACATACATCTGCATATGTAATTTTATCACCTCATTTAACTAACTTTACTTTCAAATGAAAATTTAGGAACTAAAATATTTTAGTACATTTTTAAAAAGAAATTTAATTTTTTAGTGGAGAGAATCTTGTGCAGAGAATATGGCTTTGTTTTATACCATTTTATTATCATAGTCAATGACACTTTTTTGGTTTAGTAAACAATCTTTCCATATTGAGTTTCTATGCTCCACAATTTCACAATCCTACTTAACTTAAAAATCTTAGACAACTAGGTCTTTACATAATCCAATTGAGAAACTGGGCAAGATCTTCTAAGGGGTTTATCATACCAGCTCTATTGCTCTAACGAAATAAGGTAAGAATGTGAATGTAATTCAAACAAGGTATTCTATGTCCTTTGTGAAAATGTTTTCTTGTTTCCTAATTTGTTTCTTGAACTACTTTCTATGCTTTTTGCTTGGTGCATGAATGATGTTTTAGAGGGTGATTTGAACAATTAATCAAGTTGCAAATAAAAATTACCTTTAACCCTTATGGCCTTGAAATTAAGGAAATTTCAAATAGAAGAGGATGAGAATGAAAATAAAAATTACCTTGAACCCTTACGACCTTGAAATTAAGGAAGTTCCACACAAAATAGGATGCAGAGAATGAAAATTAATCCATCAACCTTACCTTGATGGCGCTGAAAAGCTCTTAATTGGTCATGCCTGCAGCCTCCCGCCCACACTTTTCCACATGAATAGATGAAGTTTCACTTTATTTTTTATTTTTTCTATATCCCAATTACATCAAAATTTTATGCCAAACTTAACTATCGTCAAAATTTTGACATTATCGAGATGAAACTGACAAGCCAAATTGGCCTACTATAAAAAATTAAAATTGAAAATGACCCCCAAAATGAACTAGTTCATAAAGTTCTTGTTTATCTAGTAGCTGGAGAAAAGAGGCTAAAGTAGCCATAAAATCAGTCACCCTATTCTTGTCTCTAGTGATCTACTCGAATGTAATCTGAACAAAACATGCTTCGAGTGTATCAACCAAGTTCTTGTAGGGTAGCAATTTTTCATCCTTGGTTTGATACATTTCATTCACTTGATTGATGACTAGATGGGAATGTCCATACACCTCTATTTTCACTAATTTCTTGTCCAAGGTTAATTTAAGAGCAATAACTAAGGCTTCATATTCTACCATATTATTAGTGCATGGGAACAACAACTTGTATGACTTTAGTATGGTCACACCTAAAGGTGTGATGAATACAATCCCTATGCCTAAACCATGATGTGTATATGATCCATCAAAATAAAACTTCCATGTGACTAGCTTTGTCTAAAGGATGTGTGTGTCTACAAAATCTACTAAGATAGGACTTGTATACTGCCTCCTATGTTTGCATTTTGTACCTTGTTATACATTTTGATTTGAGAGATACTTTGATATTCATGTTAAATGACATTCAGGATGACTTGATGGTCAAATACTATATTTTGATTTTCCAGTATCATAGATGTTAAAATCTATGTTATTCAATTTGATCATATCTCCATGATGATACTTATTGATGTGACATGATGCTTTATGATGATATCTGGTTATTTTCATTTGGACATATACTCTATTATGATTATATGATGAACTTATTAGATTTTGGATACTTTGATTTGATGCTACAGTTATTTAATTTATTCTTGCTTTGAGATGTTTTATGATGCAGTAAGTGATTTAAATAGAATATTTTAATATGATTAAATAAATGGGTATTTACATGATTTAATGCCTTTATCTTTTCAACTATATTATTAAATGCAATTTTACTTGATTGTGTTGTTTAGTGTGTAGGATTTATATATGTGGCAATGGCACATGGAGTTAGTGATTCAACTATTCTTACCTAGCCAATGTCATCACAAGATGGTCCACACATCTTATTTAATTGTTTATTTAAACACTCCCATGATTTAATAAATCCATACTCATTTTCATTATGTGATTAAATCTGTGAGTGTGTCTATGCATTTAGAGGTTTGCATTTGTCACAAAATTTAATAAGGAAAATTGTGATTTAATAGTTTATGGGAATTTTATATTTGATTTAGTTATTTTAATTCTCAACAACTTTGTCATAGTTGAATTCTATTTAATTGGAATTTTCTATTTTTTTTGGGTTGAGAAAGGGTTATTTTAGAGGGCTAGTTAATTTATTGAATTAAAATTTCACTTTTAAAAGTGGATATATACTCCAAAATAGAATTAATCCCTCACTTCTTACTTATGGAATAGAGATTTTTAGAGAAAATTTCAAAACCTCTTAGAAGGATTTATTATTTGACTCACTGTAGGAGCTATGGGTGTGGGATCATCATGAGGTTGAGCTCGTTGGATCCTACTTGGGGAGACCTTTGTTTGCCAAAAAATTTTGGCGATGACTGCAGTGCAATTATTTTATCATGTGCATTCCTATTTTAGCCCTTTTGGCTATGAGCTAGGGCTCTCTCATTTTATTGCTTTTGCTAATTTTTGGAGTCTATTTCTAGTAGTGAATTGTTTGGAGGCTCAGAACTAGTATTCCCTTCTGATCGTGCATGCTAGTTTTATTTGATTGGGTGGGTATGAGCATTTGAAGCTTTTTGGGCTTTGGGCTTTGGGGTTTTAACTTGTTTTTTCATATGGACTCAGAACAATTTTTTTTTTGATATTTGTGACTTTTGTGCCCAATGGCATAATGGGCTTTAATTTTGAGGTTTTGGGTATTTTTTGGTTTTCACCTCAATTTGCATGTCGCTTAGTTTTCTTAGGTTTGTGTGCCACTTGGTACTCATCATGTGATGAGCATGGGCATGTAGGGTAAACATGTGGAGGGGCTTCTTTCATTACCCCAGTTGCATTACAACAAGGCAGCATGAAGAAGTTTCTAAATAAGTGACAACTAAATAAATTATTGGGTAATGAAACTAAGATAATTGAAATGTGAGTATCTAGTAGTTGATTAGAGGGTATAGGCTTGGCAGTATATCTAAGGGTAGGTGTCTATATGGTTACCTTCCAAGGACACAATGTGATGACCTCCTGAGGGAGAGTTTTTGTACGATGTTTATCTTGGGCTCCATGATGCCAAGCGATCTACTCTCCACTAGAGTTCCCTACATAGTAGACCCATAGAGCATCTGACCAAGACCTATTGTATTGCATTGTCACATGATCTTGGTTTCAGTCATCTGTATTGTTTGGTTTGAGTGTTAGCCATGGATGATTGTTTTGTGTGTATTTGAGGTTAGACCACTATCTCCATTAGCACAAATAGAGTGAGCCTACGAGTTCCACGTGGTTGGTAGGCATAGCTACCTTTACCAGTACTGGGGACCGACATATAGAGTTGACCTTCCTCCATGTTCAGTTCCAGAGTTGGATGCTCACATGGTCCTTTGTATCTATCGGAGTATGTTTCCATATGGTTTATGTTATTTTAGTTCATTGAGATAGTTGATTTATGAACATGTATGTTCACTGCAATGTTTCCTTCTGCATGCTTACATTAGATGCTATGGATTAGATGTTATACTTAGATGTTAGAATTATTGATATCCTTATATTTTTGAGTGTTTACTTCTTGACTATTGTGGATCCTATACTCCCCGACATGGAGGTTCTAACTCTTTCTATTTTCTTAGAAAACTTGGGCAACATAAGTTTAGCATTGGACGATACTAGAAAAGTATTGCATGGCTATAGAAAGAAATATCGTGCAATACTAGAAAGTATTGCATGATAGTAGTAAATTCTATCATGTGACACTCGTAAAATATCACATGGTAATAGTAAAGTATATCATGTGATATTGAAAAGTATCACATGGTAGTTGTAAGAAGCATTGTGCGATATTGTAAAAGTATCGCCTGGTAGTATTGTACAGTATCATATGATACTAGAAAGTATCACTTTATTATGTGCAAAAACCTGCTCGGGAAAACAATAGGTATCTTTGGACTTGTCAGTTGAGATTCGAAGGGTGATTTGGATATCCTATAGGGTTGTGCCCCTTCCTAGGTCTTGACCACTTGGAGATTTTGGGGTTCTTTTTTGTTTAACTTTCAAAGTTGGTTTTTTTAAACATGTTATTAAGTAGTGACGCTTGGGGATCGTTGGTTGTGTGGATTCCTTGGTTAAGTCTTTTGTTGCAATCTTTTGACTAGTTGCATGTTGATGTTATTTGAATCCATGCTTGTTACTTTAAAAAAAATGTATTAGCTTTTATTTATCCTTATTCCAAGGATCTATGGGCAGAGCATTACATCTAGTATCAGAGCCCATGTTGCAACATTGTGATCTTTGTTTTATGCTTCCACTATGATATTGTTTGATTATGTGTAATGGTAATTGTTTTAGCTTATGCTTATGATACTTATGTTGTTTCATACGACTCTGACCCTTATCTTGTTGCTCCTTTAATGATGCCTCCTACACGTAGACCTTGTGGTTAGGGTAATAATTGATGGAATAAAAATGAAGAAGAACACCAAGAGGAAGAATGTTAGGAAGATGGGGGAGGACAAGGTGATAATAGTTGGGGTGATTTTAGGGCATTTTTTCCTTTTTTACAAGAGATTATACCTTGGATGGGACCTCGAGTGGAGGAAAACCAACATGACCATGGCTAAGAAGAGGGATCTCACCATGGAGCTTCCCACATGTCAAAGCATATAGAGGAAGAGGAACATGGGCATGAGAGTGAACATTCTCGTACATCACCTAGTGGTAGAGGACACCATCAGAGAGGTTGAGACAATGATGGTGAGGATTCCATCTATATGGACATGATGAAATCCCTTCAGCAATCTAACCCACCGTATTTTGATGGTAAGAGAGGTGGCCTCAAGGCTAAGACTTGGTTACTTGGTATGGAACATTACTTTCTATGCATCCATATGCAAGGAACTTGAAAGCTCATTGTGTTATCATGTAGCTGAGAGACCACACGTCTATTTGGTGCAAAATTGAAGGGAAAAAGCTCTAGATTAGTATAGCATATCTCACCAAGGTGATCTTTGAGGAGAGATTCAAAAAGAGGTTCATATCACCTCAGTCCAGGGAGGCTCAGGCTAATGAGTTCCATGAGATTAGACAAAGGAGCATGTTAGTGGAGAAATATGAGATGAGATTCTTTGAGCTCAAGTATTACTCATGCTATAACCATGATGAGATACTCCTTACTAAATGTTTTATTCAAGGTCTTAAGGATTCCATCATTGGAGACATCTGGATGCATCAACCTAAGACACTTGTCTTTATTATTGAGAAGGCAATGATTGTGGAGAGCAATGTGACTAGGGGGTTCAATTGTAGATTAGGTTCTTAGAGTTGTAGTACATGACCTTAAGTGAAGGATGTACAATCCCCTTAGACACACTTCTCAGGAAAGGGTTAAACCTAGTTAGCACCCTTACAGGGAAGTCGTGGTCACTAGAAGTGACAAAATTATCAGTATTGGCCTAAGGGTGGACATATTTCAGGTTTCACTGGAGAAAATGGGTATGACCAGAGTAGAGGTCAGTAGTCCTGTAGAATCACCCATCTCAGAGTAGTCAATAGAACTCTAGCAAGGGAAGTGCACCTCATTCTAGTGCTTCTCAGGGTGGACATGGATATGGTTCCAATATTAGAGGAGTGTGTATTTCTTGTGGTCAACTCGGCCATAGATCAGTGGAGTTTCCTTCAAAGACATCTTTGGCACCTAGTAGAGGTGCAACCATGTTGGAGCCTATTGTGGGAGATGTAGGTAGAGCCCATAAGGTTTTTGTGGCAATTGATAATCATCCAGCTGGGCACCAAGGTACTATAGTCAAGGCTATAGGTATGTTGCATGGTATTTCTTCTATAGTATTAAAGATGGTGGTCCCATTACTGGATTTGAGAGGGGTTGTAGATACAAGTGTCCAATTGACTATGGAGCTCTGGTAAGTCATCAAGACCCTCTACGATTTCAAATTTTCAAATTTTTGTAGGAATTTTGAATTTTTGTGTGATTTGATTCAATGAAGACATGCAATTCTTGTTTTAGCGCATTTAATGTTTTCTTTAGCACCTTTGAATTTGTTTAGTGCATATAGGTTCCAAAATAGTGCTTTTAAATATTCCTTAGAGTGGTAATAGAGTGTATATGGTTAAACAATAATGCATACTCATATTCTCATAGTGCATTCAAGTGTTCTAGCGCATATAAATTGTTTAGTAGTGCATAAAAATGATAGAATATTGTATTTTCAAATTTTGAATGTTTAGGTCTAAGGTGATAAACATAGGTATGTTTGATAGGTATCTTGTAGTGCATATGAAATGTTTCATAGCACTTTCACTTGTTATAGCACATCCATGTTATTGAAAAGTGCATACGGTTATCTTTGTAGCTTTCTTACTTTCTATAGTGTATCCACTTGATTAGATAACACAAAAGTTGTATTGAGTAGTGCATAAGAACTATGTAGCACATCCATTGTATGTAGTAACACATTTATCAATACAATAGTGCTTCCAAGGTTTACAATGGTGTCATGCTCTGTTTTAGTGCTTTTGAGTAGGAATTGAGCTAGGAAGGTCATATTGGTGTGGGAATGGCCAATATAGGGTGTATCAAATATCAAAGAGGCTAGATAGGTAAATGTGAAAATGTGTAGTATTGAGTAGAGTCAGAGATAGAATTTTGAGCATTGATGGAAAATTGGAATGTTGATGTCAACCCTTAAACTTGTGCATTCAATATCCTAAACAAGATAGCAACATTATCACTAAGTGATATGTAGGATCAATTGAGTATGTTTGGACAGGTAGAAAAGGTTCCCCTCTCAAGATATAGAGTAGAGAGACCCAACATGTCCATCTCAAGATATAGAGTAGGACAAATAATGGGTTCATTGTTGAACCATTAACATGATAGCTAGATGTTGACTTAGATTGATGTAGAATAATCACTTGTAATAAAAGTTGATGCTATTGTTTCATTGTTTTGTTAAATAGGTACATGGGTGTAAAATCATGGTTTGGGGATTATATCTATGGTCATTGGAGTCCATAGGTATATTTCTAGCAACTGAGTGTCAGGTTATTGATAGATGCAAGTTCACATATCTTCTTTAGATGTCTTAGTTTCAGGTGAACTAAGGATTATTGACAAATGTGTTCAAGTGGTGGCACTCAAATCACAACACCTTTCACATAGATCTATTATTTGTGCTTTTAGAATCATCTTGAAAGGTTGATGCTCTGGTTATGAGTCTTCCCAAAAGTTTTTAATCTTGCAATAAGTCAAGTTTGCACAAGAAATAAGATTAACACACAGATCTACAAGGAGATTCAAATATTAGAATGAAAAATTAAAGAACAACGAGGCTTTAAAATCAAGCCCCATGGTGGGCATCAATTTGTACATGGTGGAATAATGTATTCATGTGACCTTAGTGTAGAGTGCAATCAGAATAACAATGAACTAAGCTAGGCCCAAGAAAATATTGCCAAATAACAACTCATAAAACATCTCATGTTTCCCTAACTACAACTGCTTAAATTTCTTTTAGACCAACATCTTAGTGACAGTTCTAGAATGTGAGTATTCTATTAATGGAAATCTATGAATGTTTATATGAGATCTATATGAAAATACAAGATAAGAATATGAAAATTCTAAAATAAAGTGTATGCATGAGATTAAACAATGTTGAGTAATACAAAATAAATACTAAAATGATATTAAATCTCTACAAAAATGATGCTAAATAGATGATCAAAATGATAGCTCTAATATGCCTATAGTATAGATGCATAAGAGTTGTGTCCCTTTGCTCTTGATTTTCCCTTCTATTTATAGGATTTTAGAAGGGAGTTGGGGTAAAGATCTAGGTTTTATCTTTCACTGGGGGTAAGAGTGAAACAAAAAATATCTCACAAAACCCCAAGCAGAATAGTCCAATAGACTTGGTTTGTGAGGATAAATAGGGATTTTCAATTGTTTTAAATTCAAAAAAGGTGGATCTCACTTTTGAGAGGATAAAAGACTTTAGTTGATTTATTAAATGTTGCATTTATTATCAACTTTTTGTCTTTACCTTTTTCCTTTTTTATTTTATTTTTTGGGTTTTGTAAATTGGATTTCCTTTTTTTTATTTAAGTGATTTTGGTCTTTTTGAAATTGATCAACAGTTTAGGTGATTAATTACTGAACCGCTCAAATGACTTGATGTTGTGATTGATTAGTTACAATCCTCATTTATTTGATTTTGTCTTTAATTTTCATTGTTTGATCAAAATTATCATTGTTTTAGGTCTTTTCCAATTTTAGGGTGTCTACAATTATCGTGTAACCTGCATAAGCTATCATTTAATTTATTATCATTGTAAGGTGTAATTAGTGTCGTAATTGTGATAATTTTGCTTAGGTAAAATAAAACTTTAATTCTTACTCCTACACACAAAAGTTCAATTAACTGATGTTGTACTAAGGCAAGCATTAAAGGTTGTAATGCCCAATTTAAGAACTTTCAATGAGCCTATCCACTTTAGATAAACATGACTTCAACACTTCCAACTTTGTAAGTACATAATCCATACAATGCATAGACTTCAATTGTCATATCATGATGTACAACTTGATCCCTATCGCCCTTTCCCTTCTACAAATCTCTTAGTTGCTCATGATTAAAAGTTTCATTAAATTTCTTTGACCACATCTTAATCTTTAGATTTTCCACTATCTCAATTTTTATTTTGCTTCCACCAAGCTAAGGCATCGAAAATACCCTTGTTTCCACTAAAGAATTTGTACCAAAACTACTTTAATTTTTTCCTTACGATGCACAATCCTTAATCACAATCATTCCCATGTTGATATGCCCCATTTCTTGGTGTCTGTAATTTCTTCCAGAAATCAACTCAATTGAGCCTTTTTATGATAGTAGTTTGTTTGTGAATGATAAATTGATATTCATCATTTCAAATTGCAATGATAGGTGTGTTTACTCAATGTAAAATTGTAGAAGTTTTGCGGTTAAATGCAACTGTTTAATAAGAAAACCAATTATGAAAAGTGACACCAAGAACTAGTAATTCTTATTTATCGAGCAAGCATTTAAATCTTTCCATGAATGACTTTATAAAATTAAATTTGATGGTCACAGTATTCATCAAACCTGGTATAAGCTAGGGCCATCATGTAATGCATTTATAATCGTGCTACTTGAACATACTCCACAAAATACATGCTTAGTTCCTCCTCAAGGTAATGCCAAAACAACACCTACATGGACCAACTATGACTTCATCTTAAGAAAATAATCACAAGATGGACCAAGCCAACATCATGGTTTCTAAACATTTCCACTAGTTGACCAACTTAACTCACATAAAATCTGATACTAAAACTTCATTTTCTTTAGAAGCTTGAGATCGTGTCGAACCTACTAGCTAAAACAATAATTTCTTCCCTTCTAACTCCCAATGAACCTCTACAATATTCTGCAAATTTTGTTCACTCATAAACTTGTCTAACAATTCATCATTCATATTCTCCTTTTCCAAAATCCAGTACTATAATCATCATGTTGGTGTTATATAAAGTGTTACATTTCAGATATCCCAATGAGAACAAAATACATCTAGGGGTAGCTACTTCCCATCTACAACATACCCGTTCAGACACCAGGCCAACTATAAAGCTAGACACTTCTTCTACTTCAGGCTTTGCAAAACCTAAGTGGGTGGACCTATAGATTCTTTATATGGTACCAATGTTAAAAGCATACAACTAAATCTAAACAAAGCAAATAAAACTCCTATTTCTCCTACACTTATACAATAATAAAGATGTGCAGTAGGAAATTGCAAATCATATGAAATCCATAAGCTGAGTGAGGGCATCCTTTCAACTCTTAAAAAAAAGGGAAATAGATGATTATAAATTTGATTTCAGCAGATCCCAAAGATGCAACAATAGGAAACATGTTGATCCTATAGTTGATCATTGCCTTATCTATTGGGCAGTTTCATAAATCACACACATACATCTATGATACTAGTGGCATATTCTATACATCAAGATATCAGATCTAACCCATCACTTTGTGAATCAAACATCAGTGTTCATAAAGACCTCATTTTCATGAAATATACTTCCCAAATAACCAGCAACTTTGTCAAATATATCTAGCATTTACTTGGCTCTTTGTTCCAACAACAAAATAAACAAGACACGCAACCTTAAGGGGATGCATATGTTAGTGGGGTGGTTGTTGCACCAAAAGACTAATTTGTCAATGCCCAATACAACCACTCAACTTATAGTACACAGGAGGTGGTTAAGCCCTTGTCACGAATACCAAGAGGAGCAATGAACAAATTTTTAACAATCTCCTCCCTTACTGTTACTTGAGGGTCTGAGGATTTAAACCTGTGACCAAGCTTTGAGCTTTGATACCACTTGTTAGTGATGCAGGAGCATTTTGCATGGGAAAATTATTGGAAAAAAATAATTGAAAAAAAAAAAAAAATTGGAGGAGAGAGAAAGTGACGAAAATTAGAGGAGAAATAATAATAAAAAATAAAAAGGGGAAAAAAGGAGAAAAGAAAAGAAAAGAGGATTTCTATTTTCGAGGTGCATAGGTGGCATAATAGAAAAAATAAAAAATAAATGGTTGTCATTCCATTTATCGAGGTGTGTGAGAAGAATTCTAGAAAGTTATGAATATTGTAGAAAGTTATGAATATTGTAGAAGGTTATGGAAGTTGTAGAAGGTTGTGGATATTGTGTAGGTGGAATTCTAGAAGGTTGTGGATAAGTCATGCATTGGGTGGTAAGTGCCTATTTAAGCAAATCATATGAGCATTTCTAATCAAGCTTGAGAAGTGGAAGCTTGAGAAGGAAAGCTCGAGGAGTAGAAGCTCGAGAAGGAGAAGCTCGGGAAGTAGAAGCTTTGGAAGGAAAGCTTGGAAAGGTGAAAGTTGTGGAAGGTGAAGCTTAGAAAGCTTGGAAGGCTTCAAGGTGTGAAAGAGAAGGAGGAAGTGAAGAGTGAGTTTTCCTAAGTTTATGAATAGAGCGCCGAATGTGAGGCAGTTTACAGTAGGATTGTGATGGAGTTATGAGTGTGTAGATAGAGCACCGAATATGAGGCAGTTTACACTTGGATCTTGGATAAGGTTGGAGAAGAGCTAGTGGCTGTGGTTTAGAAAGAAGGAGGTTTCTTGGTGGCTTGCGAGCACAAAGTTGAGATCTCAGAGGTTTCTAACAGAGTGTGGATCTAGACTAGCTTGGGTTTGGATTGGATCTTGAGAGATCTTGCCAAAAATGTTATTTTAATTACTACTGGATTTTCAAGTATAATAAAATTGTCTTCATATTGTTGCATTCTTGGTTGTGAGTTGGTAAGGGTAGTGTGGCCCGTCATCAAGTGGTATCAGAGCGTACCTTCATTAGTGGTATCAGATCAGGGGTTCTTGAGTGTACAAGTAGATCGCCGAAGTGTGAGGCAGTTTGTACTAGGACCTTGGTTGGGTGAAATTTATTAGAGCAAGCATTTCTGAGTGTACAAGAAGATTGTCGAAGTGTGAGGTAGTTTGTACCAGGACCTTGGTTGGGTGAATTTTATTAGAGTGGGAGTTCCTGAGTGTGTAAACAGATCGCCGAAGCTGAGGCAGTTTACACTAGGACCTTGGGTGGACATGCAGATTGATTAATGGATGTGAAGATGGAAGATTGAACTTGTTGAGGCATGATTGTGGAGAGCTTGTGGATTGCAGATCCATTGTCCTAGACTTGTGATGTGGTTCCTGATTGTTCGTGTGAGGTGGCAAGTTGCAATCTGACTTGCAAATAATTTGGTTGTCACAAGGAGCGTGGGAAGGATTTGTTGCAGAGGGTTTACGAAGATCTTGGGAGATGGCTCCAAGATGATTGGACCCTAAGATGATTGCGAAAATCCATGATATAGTGGAGAGGAATTTTTCTAAGATGATTTCTCGGTTGGATGCTAGATTGGCTGATCAAGCTAAGAAGGTCAAGGTGGAAGATGATGGTTTTGCTGATCAGTTTGTGGAGCCTAATGCAAAACCTATAGAGAAAATAGAGGTTGTTGCTGAGGATATTCCTAACCTTGCTGATGTTGGGATGGAGATTGGTTTTCATGATCAGTTGGTTGAGTCTGACATGGAGACTACAGAGCATTTGGTCATGGATGATCTAGTTGATGTTGGTGGTGACTTGTATGTTGCAGAGCACTTGGTCGTGGATGATCCAGTTGTTGTTGGAGGTGAGTTATGTATTGCAGAGCATCTTGTTGTGAGCAATGATATTGCTAGTTTGGCATGTATTGATGGAGATCTACATGTTGGTGCTGATATGGAGTTTGTTGTTGCTGATGCGGGGTTTGTTGCTACTGGTGTGGATTCACTAGTTGCTGATGTGAATGAGGGTTTGTTGATGAAGAATTATGTTCGGTTTGTTCTTGGGAGTGAGCATACTGATTGGATGGTTGAGATTCTAGTATTTGATAGAGTAATGCAGATGTGGAAGATTTGCATAGTGGTAGATCTTTCTTTTTTGGTGTCAAAATGTGGGACACACTTTTCTATCTACCGCGGGAGTTTGATGCAGGAGCATCTTGCATGGGAAAATTATTGAAAAAAAAATATTGAAAAAAAAATATTTGGAAAAAAAAAATTTGGAGGAGAGAGAAAGTGACAAAAATTAGAGGAGAAATAATAAAAAAAATAAAAATGGGAAAAAAGGAGAAAAGAAAGGAAAAGGGGATTTCTATTTTCGAGTTGCATAGGTGGCATAATAGAAAAAATAAAAAATAAATGGTTGTCATTCCATTTATCGAGGTGTGTGAGAAGAATTCTAGAAAGTTATGAATATTGTATAAGGTTATGGAAGTTGTAGAAGGTTGTGGATATTGTGTAGGTGGAATTCTAGAAGGTTGTGGATAAGTCATGCATTGGGTGGTAAGTGCCTATTTAAGCAAGGCATATGAGCATTTCTAATCAAGCTTGAGAAGTGGAAGCTTGAGAAGGAAAGCTCGAGGAGTAGAAGCTCGAGAAGGAGAAGCTCAGGAAGTAGAAGCTTTGGAAGGAAAGCTTGGAAAGGTGAAAGTTGTGGAAGGTGAAGCTTAGAAAGCTTGGAAGGCTTCAAGGTGTGAAAGAGAAGGAGGAAGTGAAGAGTGAGTTTTCTTGAGTCTATGGACAAAGCGTCGAATGTGAGGCAGTTTACAGCAGGATTGTGATGGAGTTATGAGTGTGTAGACAGAGCGTTGAATGTGAGGCAGTTTACACTTGGATCTTGGATAAGGTTGGAGAAGAGCTAGTGGTTGCGATTTAGAAAGAAGGAGGTTGCTTGGTGGCTTGCGAGCACAAAGTTGAGATCTCAGAGGTTTCTACCAGAGTGTGGATCTAGACTAGCTTGGGTTTGGATTGGATCTTGAGAGATCTTGCCAAAAATGTTATTGTAATTACTATTGAATTTTTAAGTATAATAAAATAGTCTTCATATTGTTGCATTCTTGGTTGTGAGTTGGTAAGGGTAGTGCGGCCCGTCATCAAGTGGTATTAGAGCATACCTTCATTAATTAGAGTGAGGTTTTCGTTGTGCTAAAAGATTGATTTGTCAATGCTCAATACAACCACTCAAATTATTGTACACAGGAGGCGATTAAGCCCTTGTCACAAATCCTAAGGGGAGCGCTGAACAAATTTCTAACATAAGGGTTTATGTTCTTTGTCCCTAAACTAAAAAAAATTACAAATTATAGAGATAGGAGATGAGAATCAAAATGAAACTAAGAAGTTTGTTGCTCATTGTATTCGTTTCTTTGAAACTATACATTCAAGATGCATGTAAATGACCCATAAAACTATTGAAATAAATCAGAACTATCTATATTAGCTTTATTACTACTATTCATACAAGAGAGAAAGTTGGAATATGGTGGAATCACAACTCTGGATCCAACCTTGTGGTATCATAGACTAACTGGAACCAACCTGGTATCACAACAATAAAAAAAAATCTTTGAAACTGGAACCCTTACAATCAAAGAGAAAGAGAAAGATATAGGAAAGGAAGAAGAAGTAGGATCTGATCTAGAAATGACATGTGTACACTTGAATCTCCATCCTTTGTTGTTGCAAAGCATCTCTCATCTTTCTACAACCGACACGTGAAAGGAATCTCATCATTAAGCTTTAACAAATTCAAAATTTCTCCTCTAACTGATGAGAAACCCTTGTCTTGACAAAAACATCAGATACACATCTAAGATGTTGATAAAATCCCTCACTAAACTAATTTTAGAGATGAAAAAAAATCACTAACTGCATCCCTAACAACCTTGACGCATACCCAGTTCATCATTTTGCCAAAAACCAACTTTGAACTGTTATACCTAAATGTGGTTGAAAAATGAGTACTTGGTAGAAAACCATGAATAACTTTGACATATTGCTTCTTGTGCAAAATTAAACTTCAAAACTAGAAAGTTTGTCTTCTCTAGGTTCTGACGATAAATGATAATCATATATTTCCTTACCAGAGATGCCTCGATTATCAGTTTGAAAATCAAGCTCCTAGACTAGCTTTCAGGTCTGCATCTCATTTCAAAAATTTAACTTTATCCTAAAGTTATAACTTTAGAATATAACCTTCTTGATTTAAAAACCCATGTATGTGCTTTACAAGGGAAATAATAAAATATTAAAATTTTGAATTTTGAGAATTTCCCTCTCATCTCTCATCTAGGTCAAACTTATTCAAACTTATTTGACTTTCCTATGAGACACATTGCCACACCATTGGTTAGGTTTTGCACTGTCATTTGCCACTTGGGCACCACGTGGTACCCTTTGATTAGTCCACCAATCTGTCACTTGTCATCTGACACACTGCCACGTGACAACGTCTCATTGGATCTTTTA
Source organism: Cupressus sempervirens (assembly GCA_028749045.1). NCBI lineage: Eukaryota > Viridiplantae > Streptophyta > Pinopsida > Cupressales > Cupressaceae > Cupressus > Cupressus sempervirens. The sequence continues at coordinate 451,497,666 of CM053793.1, forward strand.
TTGTATGATCAATGCCACATCACCTGCTTGCTGGATGCCCTACCATATCATCGCGACGTAGCATCCCCTAATTAGTCAGCCAAATTTCTCATTAGGTTTTAACATAGTGACATGTGTTATCTTCTCATTGGTTGTCACATTCTTGCATTGGTTATCTGGTGAGCAACTTTATTTTGTGAGAATGTGACAATCCTCTGATCTGCCACATGTCATGATCTAGTGCATTTGATTTGCTCGATGCCATGACAGTGCCTAGTGCCACAAGTCATGTTGTATCTTTGTCGCATGCATAGTTAGCAACTACCACATCGCTTATGAAAATGCAATGTTTCAACACATGTCCTACCTTGCCAAATCATTGCCTTAGGAAGCATGTCAGGTTTAGAACTCTCTACCACATTTCATTGTCTAGTTGGTCAAACTAGTGTAGTCATTAGTGATGATTTCATCACATCATTCAAAATAAATTTATATGTTCCTCCAATCGGTTGGGATCCACCACAAGCTTGGCTTGTCTATAAGCCTGAAACACTTAAGACACTTAATGAGGTGGGGTTCACATATAAAAATAGATAAAATGCTTGCACCACAATCAATGTGGGATATCTATCCCTAACTTCCCTTTTAGCACTCACAAGCCTCCAAACTTTATTTATTAAGAAGTCCATCCTTGGCACGAGAAGGTCTACACTATGACTAGAATTTTCTCTCTATAAAAATGCATTTTGAGCATTTTTCTCTGAAATTTGGCATTTTGCATCAAGTTCCAAAGCTACCGATTCTTTCAACCTTTGTCTTTGGTGCTTCTCAGCTTGTCTCTATTAATGACTTTGCAGAGGGTGACATTTGACTTCAAGAAAAATGAGGACATGTCGCTGCGAGCACTCTTCTTCAGTTTCCTTCCCAAATCACTGCCCAAACTGGCTGGCATCTCCTTCGTTTCATTGTTATTGCTGCCAAAAAATAGAAAAACATCAACTGGAAATGCCTTCCCTTTGTGACCTAAAAGGGATGGGGTGGGATACATGTCAGATTTGTAAATAGGCATGTCGCTCATTTTGGTGATTTAAAACTCCCATTCTATTGAAACTGGCAATGTCGATCCAAGGGCCCACCCAAGTAAATCTGTCTCCTATCGCTTCACGAATAGACACCCTAAACTAGGCTCCATTCCTCTCGTGGTGGCTCATACAATTAACAAAACCTAAGTGGTCATGAAGTGTGGCAAGCAATGGGTGACTTGATTGATCATTATCAACTTCTTTTGCCGCTGGTTTCATGCTCCATATGCGAACCTTGAGTGACAGATCACCATGTCTTTGATGGGTGCCCACAATTTGACCTTTGAAGAATCTACAACAAGACCTATAAACATCTATCATATTTCCTGAGAGATCACTAGCAAGAAAGCCTGGCCTTTTCTGACTATTACATTGTGCCTTTGCTTCCAGTCAGTGCTTTTAGTAACCTTTTCTATAATGAGTTTAGATGTCACTTTAACTCTTTTGGGAGAGTTTCCTCATACCCCTTTAAAAATAAAAACTCTCTATCACATTGCTAAAATGAAGGAAGAAATGCCTGAAAATATTAGCTGTCGGCCTCCATGGAAGAGCCCTCCTAATCTTAGTTATGTCAATCAAGCCCAGATTCCAAAAGATAGCCAGTGATGACTTGTCCATTTTGAGACTATATAAATGTGAAGTCTTAATTCCATGAGCTAGAATCTTCTTCCACATTTCAGTGCCTAGATATACCACAAGCCCTTATAACCTCGTCATTCCCTTTGATAGGTTCCAATGTAGAAGTGATCTTTGAAGGAATCTTGGTTTAGCAAAATCCAGTCATGTACACGAACTCCTCGGTAGACTTATTGAATAAGTACCTAGATGAAGTCATAAGAATAAATTGAAGGATCTCATTCTATGACTTAATGACATATCTTTTTGATTTGACAAGTCATAACCTCTATTGCCAAGAAAATAATTTATATCCTCTCAAAATACGCAATGATTTTAGGATGTGCAAACTAAGTTATTCTAATGATTAATACCATTATAATCCATCATTTGAAATATCTTGAGTTGTCTTAAATTTTATCAGTCCCGTCAGAATCAGTCGGGCCCCAAAGTCAGTCCGACTGAAAAAAAATTAGAACTAAAATACCTGAAAACTCAAACTAGCCCACTGAATAAAACCTTTCTAAATCATTTTACCTCTTTCTGCAACTTGTCAATTTCATGTCAAGGGGTCCTCTAGTTGGCCTTAAAAACTGACCAAAACACCTAATTGAGCCTTAAGATTTGACATGCTGGTTCTTTATTCCACATTCTTCCACCCTATCAAATCTCGTGTCATGAAAACATCTGTGTCAAAAGATATTGACCATCAAAGTTGCCCTCTTAAAATTTCTTACAAAAAAACATGTCAGAAAATCATAAAATGCATTTGATTTTGGCTTTGGAAACAAGTCAGACTGACACTTGGGGACATGAAAACTAGGGGATTGGTTCATTGTCATGAGGAGAGTATAAATCTATGATTTGGGTTCATGATGACTAATTGGATGCATTTGGCGAATAGTCAAAGTGGGCTACTCAGAATTGCAAAACTAGGAACATTGGCAAAAAAATGAATTTCACAAATGGGATGGACCTGGGAAAGTGTGTAGACAGATTCGTCAAGATTTGAAAACTAACACACTTGAAGAATTTTTAGAGTAGAACATAGTGGTACAATCCATTTGGTCTCATCTATCATGGAATCAGAATTATGACACCCCGAACATGAACACTAATCAATCTGCACTTTATGACACTAGTAAAACATCAAAAATTACATTTGAAATTGCATTCAAAAACTAATCAAACAGATTCATCATAGGCTCAAATATGAAACACAACAAGTCTTTGACCTGTAGGTTGCAATCTAGAAGGAATTTCTCATTTTGATCAACCGTGTCAAAGTTACAACTGGTCAAACAGGGCCTCCCAGAATTCTGAACAATTAGCATCAACACAACAACAATAAACAACCAACTTTGGGGAACTCAAAACCTAGTGAAAACATATCAAAATGACTTGAAAATTGAAACATAGGTTCTTTGATGTGCATACTAAACACTCTCAAAGTGGAGAGTCATGAAACATAACTGGGTGAAAGATATTCAATTGCAAACTATGCTTTTTGTCATTGTTTGACACTAGGGCAAAAATGTAGATTTGAACATTGCTCAAAATGGAACTTCACAGAATGACTCAGAATGGAAATTCATCTTCATGGGATGCATGGATATGCTGAATGAAAAGTGTTATAAACATTAAACACTTCATAGGCCTCAACAAGACAACCAAGTACACATGCATTAAAACTGCTTATAGGGGCTTAAAGATGACTCAAAAGCTTACAAAGTTAATCAAATTGAGAATGCAATTTTGAGTCCCATCACATCAACTCCCTATAGTCTTCTTTGCCATGATTGAATATTGATGATAAATCTTTAACAAAAATGAGATTTTTCCATTCAATGATGATCACTCAAAGAGGTTTTCCTGCTCAGTCACACAATAGAGATGCAATTCATTTGCATTATTGTCTCCTTCCATTATTAGCATGAGGATACACAACTCCACATGTTTTAGTGAAGTTGAGAAGAGGGAATATTGATGGACTTGGTGACGGCTTTGGTATTCCTAGCGTTTCCAAAATTGACATTCCCTCTGACAATACCTATAGTTCTTAAAAAATCTTGTGTAACTATGTTTACTACTCCTTCTGTAGACAACCCCCAATAATTCCTTAGTGTTAACATTTCTAGGTAATCATTTACATGAGAAGTCGTTCAGTATTCTATCATCACATCCCTTCACATAATCCCTTCCTCTTGTAGAGTGTTACAACTTCTTTGTTGGCTAGGGGAGGTTCCAAGAATCAGGTTTTTTCTTCTTCCTTTAGTTTTGAATACAAGCTTCTCCAATTAAAGACAATTTGTAATGCCACAATCAATATTTATCCATATTTAATTAGTGAACATAGCATAAAGAAAGCCAACATCCACCAAAGATTTTTTGTCTTTATAAAGTGTTAATAGAAATAACTAAATCTTACACCCAGCCTATTTATTTATCACCAACTTAGCCCTTAGCATTTATTTTGTATTCTAGAAGGGCTTCAAGCAGGGTGAATTGCCTCTTGTAAGGTTTTGGACAAGGTCATGATCAAGGTTTGTAGCGTAGTAAGTTATTGTGGCAAGGCCTAGTATATAGAGATTTCACAATGGGTTCTGAGCATGGCAAAAGAGAAAGTTTTTTTGTTGGCACATAGTGTCTTTGTGTTTAGTGTGCATGCAACTGTGGGTTCTAGTGTCTTTTTAACAAAATTTCCATCTCTCTGGCAGGATGTAGCTTCTCCTTTGTTGTTTTATCATTGGTTCTTTGTCTTGCTATCCTTTTCTACTCCACTTTTTCTCTAGCAATCACCACTGAACACTTAAACATTCTGACAATCGACACTCAACACTTAAACATCTCTCCTACATAAACCTTATTGTAAACAAATTCTAAACTCCTATCAAACTTGGGTGGTTCTATGGAGACAAAGGATTACAAGGATGTACCTGCTACATCTCAGATTGTTGAGTTCAATAAGGGCCTTGACATTGAAGTGGCTGGGCTGATGGTAGGAATCCTAGTTAGTGGTTCTTGTAATGCTGGTGTTCTTTCTATCAAGTCTATAGATCAAGTTGTGCCTCTCATAACTAAGACTGTTGTTGATCCCATTTATTTGGAGGCTCATACATGATTGCCTAGTTTTTAGTTGGGGTTGTCAAATGATATTTTTTTAGCATCATAGGTTTTGGTTTTGCATCAAGCGATGTATTGGTTTCTAGACAGGTGTAGCTTACAACTAATGTACGACAACGACTAGTATTTGGGCTATTGGCTCAAGGAGATTTCATTTTTCCTTTCAAAATGTTGGGAAAACTTCCAAATTGTTCTAAGTTAGGACTTTGGAACTTTGGTCTCATTTCCCAAATTGAGAAAGAAAACACTGCTTTGCCTTATGGAAAGACACCATGCTCAGACACTAGTTGCAATCTAGATAATGTAAAGCAATAAAAAAGGATTCTTAGCAATTGCATAAAGTAAGGCTTGCAAGGAAGGGAAGACTATAAACTATTTTACCCAATATTTTAGACAATATCCTAGATTTGGATGTTTTTGTTAGGGATCAATATGCATTGAAGCAATATGGAGTGTTTGCAAAGTTGGTGGAAACTCTTCATTCAACACCTGCCCCCCAAATTTGTCAAGGACAAATTGCAAACAACTAAACATGAGGCAACTTCAGAGAGAGGTTTCTCTAGCACTTATAATCTAACATGAACACCTTTGTCATGGTTCCCTGATCTATATATTAATGAGTTGACGACTATGAAGGAACAGTTTCTGTCACTAGAAAAAAAATGTAAGATGGTAGAGAATAAGTACAAGGAAGTCTCGGAATATCTTGCAAAGATGGAAAGAGAAAATAACAAGTTGAGAGAAAAGGTTCAAAACAAACAATTTGACTTGGAAAAAGACAAATTTGAGCTGATTTTACTAAGACAGGTGATAAAAGAAATTCAATGCAAATTTGAGAGGCAAGCAATAATTGCCTCTCAAATTAAAGAAATTCAATGCAAATTGGCTAATTTAGTGATAAAAGAAAAACAACTAGGTGAGCAAGTTGAAGAAATGAAGACTATGTTGTTGCAGGGCACTCCCGTGGTTGGTAAACATGCTGGGCAAAATAGCAAAGATGATAGTCAAACTTTGAAACCCTCAAGGGTAACAAGTGAAGCTGATCTGTATGCTAGGATTCTTCATGACAAGGAGAACATGTTGAATCACTCTAGAGTGCTTAAACAGGTGGTGGCGGAGGGGAGACAAAGAGTACCTATCTCAATCAACCAAAATGGGTGACATGATCAACAAACATGCTAGTCACTCAAATGTGAATACTAACACTAGGGTGGACAACATTATAGATATAGAATCTTATAAAAGGCAAGCAAGGGTATCAAATGTTATTATCAAGGGTGTAAAGGACTATGGGCGAAAGAGTGTACACTTGATCTCACAAAAGGCTTTTTATGCAAGATATTACTTTGGCAAGGGCATATCTACTATGCTTGGAGGGTTGGTAAGATTTCAAAGAAAAGTGGTAGGCCTATTAATGTGGTGTTGTCTAGTCAACATGACAAACAAGATCTATTAAGAAAAAAATAGATTTTAAGAGGTTCTCATTTCCTTTTAGAAGAAGATCTAACTATGAGACAACAGAGTGAGAGAAGGGTCAAATTGGAAAAAGTTATAATAGCAAGGAATGGTGGTAAAAAAAACATGGTTGTTCAAAGGTAGAGTTGTTATTACTCAATTTGAACAACAATCAAATTTAGGACAACATGTAAGCAATAATGGTTGGGTAGAAAACTCTTTAAGTTGCACCTATGCTACAAGGTTAACACAATCAAATAGGTTTGAAGACTCGGCCCTAAATCTTTCAAGGAAAATCAAATAGAAATTAAGCTCTACCCAAGTTTCCTTAAGTTTAGTGCGTTGGAACTGCGGATGCTATCCTTGGAGACAGGGGTCGGAATGAAGACCTATTGCAAAAGGTAGAGATATTATATGTCTAACAAAGACTCATGAACATGGAGACTGTAAAACTCCTACATTTGAGAGTTATCTGAAGTTTTGCATGCGGAATGAAGTGGCTGGTAATGGTAAGTGTTATGGTGGTATTGTGGTTTTAGTAAAATAAAAAGTTGGGTGTATCATTCAGTTGGAGAAAGTAGACACTAATAAGTAGTTTATCTGGTTTGAGATATCAAAAAACAACAAGATTAGAATCACATGTTAATTTGCACTTCAATTATCAAAGATTTATAAAGCTTATGGTGTAGACAATAATGATCTTTTTGTAGCATTAAAGAAGCATGTTGTTGTATTCTCGAAGCAAGTTGATGTTCTCCTTGTCAAGTATTTTCATGCTAGGACAAAGAATGTGCAAGCTAGTTTCATCAACAATAATGGTAATTATGATCCTATTTGGGTCATGGAGGATTCAAGGCAGTAGTGGAAGAGAATCTCAGAGGATAGTAAGGGCTGCAATCATTTTGGGCATGAGTTGATTAGGTTATGTGGCACTTTTTTGGTCTAATTATTTGCAATAGTTTATATAAGTGGGAAAAGTTGGGTTTTTTCATGTGCAACACTTATAATGGGGCCAATGTGGTTGACTATGCTTTATGTTTGCAAAATACATATGAGAAAATCAAGGGAGTCACAATTGGGGACCACGTTTGGGACTTAAACTCTAAAAATAAGCTTATTTTTATTAGTTTTTTTGTGGGCAAATAAAGAGCATTTTGTGGAGGAAACAAAGCTCTCTCAAGAATCACTGCCACTAGGGAAAATTCTCTTAACTTAGGATAATAGCATTATGTTCAAGGTTTCTCTTGAGATACTATATAAGGAAAAGGTTCTCTTAAGCATGGTATCAACAATCGCAAGTTAACAAATATGATTTATGAGGCTCTATCAAAGTGTAAAGGGGCCAAGAAGAGAAAGTCGGAAACTTGTTGTTTTCCTATTAATGCTCACTTTAATGGGGAGTGCAAGTTGGTTAAGAAGATTTTAGGAAAGTCTAGCAAAGACAATCCCAATGTAAAAGCTTATAAATAGATTTCAAAAAGGGAAAAAGTCGATTATATGGTTTCAAGGTGGGAAGCATTGATCTTTCTTGGTAAAAATAACCCCAAGCTATTTTAGAAGGAACTTCATGAATGAAAAAGATAAATTGACAAACCATTTCAGATTTGTAGTGGTTTGTTTATGCAAGGCAATTCTATGAGCAAGATGGTGTGACAAACCCTCCACCCTTGGTTGACAATATAGTTAATCTTTTCATAGTTCAAGAGGTCAAGCTAGGTATTAAAAAGTTAGGAGGTGGTGAAGCTAAAGATTTAGATGAGATTTAGGTTGAGTATCTCAAATGAGGTATGCATGTGCTTGCAATCCATAATAGGAAAATCTTCAATGAGATCGACCAATAAGGTTTCACTAAGGGGTGGACTACTAGTCTAGTTATTCCTCTCTTTAAAAGCAGTGATGTCAAAAATCCATCCAACTAGAGGATTATTATTATTAACCCTCTGTTTGCAATATTTTTTTGGAAACATGATTGAAAATAGAATCAACAAGAATAGAATCAGCAAGTGGGCAGAAGAGAAGCATAAGAGGGCAAAAGGGCAAGTTGATTTCAGGCCTAAACACTCAACAATTGACCATTGCTTGGCTTTGAGACACATTAGTGAAAAGAGTTAGGAAGTTAAGGGTGAATTTTTTTGTTGCTTTGTGGATTTCAAAAAAGCTTTTGATACTGTTCCTAGGGACAAACTTTGGCTTAGAATGGAAGAACTTCGGATTCCTTTTCAACTTAGAGATGTTATTCATAGGTTGTAGGATGAGGTCAAAGTCAAAATTAGAGCCTCTACTGGCATCTCTGAAAGCTTTAGGTGCGACATCGAGCTCAAACAAGGTTGCTCCCTATTGCCTACATTTTTTGGTCTCTATATTGACAAAATGGAGGAGTGGTTAAATATGCAAGACAGGGAGGGGGTCCAAGTGGAGGAATTTTTTATTAGGCTGCTCCTTTACACAACTGATCTTACATTGATGGAAAAATTTTCTCAAGGTTTACAAGAGCATTTACTTACACGAGTGTTTTTGTACTATGGTGGGAATGCAAGTCAACATTACCAAAATCAAAGTGATAGTGTTCTCTACTAGCAAAAAGAAGAATCAACATAATTAAGTTCTATTTTAATGGCCACACTAGTGAAGAAGTTTTCGATTACAAGTATCTTGTCATAGACTTTAACAAGAATTTAAGATGATAAAGTTATAGAAAAAAGAGAATTTCAGGAGGCTGGAAGGCCTTTCACACTCTTGAAAACACGTGTAGAAAGGTTAAGGTGTGAGATTAGAAGACTATCCAAACCCTCTTTGGTCTTTTGGTTTTACTGGTTATTTTCTATAGCTGTGAGCCATGGGCTAGCAACACTTCAATTTCCCAATGGAAGCAAATCAAGGGTATTCAAAACATTTGATCACTAGCAACTTCAAAATCAAGTGCACAATCCTGTATGATATCATGCTTCATGAAATAGATGCTTCCCCTATTGAGGCAATCACTATAATTTGTCTCGCTATCTAAAAATAATCCAGCAAATGGAAATTGGTAGATGACCTAAGATTATATTTAATTATGTTGTGTGCAAGAGAAAGACGAGATGGATGTTGCAAAACATCAAGTGGTTGAGTAGATGGAACATTCATTTCAACACGTCCTGTAAGTAACAAAGAAATTAAGGCCTTCATTCTGGATAAATTTCATACGAGGATGTAGGGTAAAGAGACAGGTAGGAAGAAACAATACTATATCAGCATGTTTAATCCCACATATGACAAACTTCAAAAGGCTTACAATGGGGTCAATATTACTTGGAAAGTTAAACTTCTTATTGTTTAATTGAAGACTAACTCACATCAGCTTTGTAGTGAGATCAGGTGTTGGAAAAGGCCTTAAGAGACATGGGAAGAGAGGGTTTGTACCGTTTGCAACTCTAGAAATGTGGAAACTTAACACCATTTTGTTATTGACCAGTTTGCCTTTAAGGAGAATAGGGGCAGATTTACAGAGTTTCTAACAACTTGCTCCTGACATTACATATTTAACAAGGAAAACATTGAGAAGTTTGGGTCCCTCATCATCGTTTTGCATAAGAAAAGGCTTGATCTATTGAAAGTGATAGGCTACCCCATACACAATGTTTAGTCTCATGGACATTAAAGTTTTCTTTCTTTCTTTCTTTCTTTCACATCACACAAAATAATCTTTATTTCTCGTAGCATCTCCTTAGGCTCTACCCACACCAAACAATTTAATGTACCAACACCAAATGACTTAATGTTTCTAGGTCCAATGCACGACTACAATTAATCAAGAATTAGACTTCAACATTACATTGTTTTGGAATATCAATTCCGTAGACTATAGTCCACCAAAAAATACATGTATATATGATGTAACACCCCAAAATGAATTGACAATTTATTTAACTGCAAATGATTATAGAGTATAAACGAGCCCACCAATAAAATATTAAAACTTTACACTTCAACTGTTATAATGAAATTCATTACAAATATTGAAGTCGGTCTTCTAGTGTGTGATATAAAATTATTTTAAAAACCAACATATCATTAGACTTGCAAATATTAATATTTATTAAGGGACAACAACTATATCCTTCACACAACCATGAAATATTATTTCCAAACCTCTGATATGAAAATATTTGTCAAATTTGAAGCTTCAATCTTTAAGTGTTCAAATATTCTGATTATTCAAATGTTTGAGTTCCATTTATTTTTCTATCTTCACTGACCAATATTTGAACATTGCCTATCATTTGTGAAAATCCATGGTAATATAGATCTATCAAGTCCTATTTAAATAGAATCTCATTTTTTTAAAAAAATCCTTCTCATGCCAATGGATCGGGCAAACCAAAATTGTGATATAATATGCATATGAAGATTTCAATTCAAACTTTGTAAATATATTCCCCAGTTGGACTTAGAACTTCCAAAATAATATTGTGATGAAAATTGTCACCTTAGACCACTCTGGCCTGTAAGTTTTAGAACAATATTGCTTCAAACACCATAAAAAATAAAGGTTATCGACTCCTTGAAGAATTATGAAACAAATTCGAAGGCTATGTGGTTTTTGCAACGAGATACACAAATATTTCAATCTGAATACTTCAAGTTTTCCCCACAAAATACCAAAATCACTGTAAAAACTAGAATTTTGATAGCTGAGGATTTCCTCAAAATATCATATACAACAAGATGGTAGGTTTGATGCTTTGATACCACCAGAATATTCTAACAGGATATTTTGCCCAACTTCTCAAACAAAATCTCAGGAATTTTAAAACAAAAAACCTCATGCAATGTATTCAAGATTTCACCAACAAAATCACATTAAATAACCAAATAAAAAGAAGCCTCAAAATATTATTGTGATAAATCTCCAACAAAAATACATTTTTAGAAATACATCCAATCACAATTACAAATAATACAACAAGATTGGATATGAAAAAATATAAACTTGAAGGACAATGTGAAACACCTGTGCAATGTCTCCAACTGATAACAAGTTTCCATCCATTGTAAGTTAATAACACATTCCAAATATGTAAACAACACAAAAAGCATTTTATTCAATTATGTAAAGTATGACACAAAATGATAAATAAAACTAAATGAAGTTTAAAATTCACCTTCAATAATTCCAAGCAGGAGAAAGTTTTGAAAATTGTTTGTGACATATGGTGGTTCGTCACAAACATTTGGATCTCCTCACCAGCCTCATACACTTTTTTCACCCATTCAACTTGGGTGCCAATTTCTTTCATCACCAAGTTCAAGGAGTGGACGGTGCATGGTGTCCAAAAGATATGATCATATTGTGTTTCTACCAAAGCACCTACAACCCTACAAACTTTAGCATTGTTCGTTATTACTTGGACAACATTGTCAACTCCCATAGACTCTATGGATTCAATGAGAAGCTTGACAATAAAATCTGCATCTTTTCCCTGACCTTCACAATCAATTGCTCTAAAAAACAATGCCCCCTTGAGGGATACAACAATCACATTTATTAATGGACAATTTTTGCAAGCTTTCCATCCATCAGAGACAATACTCACCCCTATTTGGACCCGAGAATCTTTTATTGGTTTAAGGAGGGTTTCTACATTCTTTCTCTCATCATGCAATATGGTGGTTCTCAACTTTTCATATCCAAGGCCTTAGTAACCACGAGGTGCTTCATTTATTGCTTGCACCATCTATCTCCAATAAGGTGGTCTCACTAGATCGAATGAAACACCATTCATAAATAGGCAACACCCAACCTTTATGTTAGCAATTTATCTCAATTCATTTTGAAATGCCTTATCTAATGGGCCTCTCTTGCGGGATGGGGGTGTTTCTATTTCTTCTTCATCCATAGAAAGGGTAGGTAGGAAGGGATGTTGTCTAGTGGCTATTTGAGAGGGTGGTGTTCATGGTTTTTTCTTTGTTCTATTTTTTTTCCCTTTTGACACTAACTTATTAGCCTCTTATTGTTCTTTTAACATACCTGCTATTTGAGAAGTCGAGAACCACTTTCTATCTCCACCTAGGGGCCCTCACACATGATAATCCCTTAAACCACACGACCTATGAAATGATGTTCAATTCTTGTTGTATACTTCCACAAAGGAGAACTTTTATCAATTTTAAATCTTTGGGATCCCTCCCCCCCCCACTGAACTCTAACTACTCATTAATTTAAAAAGAAAAAAATTCAAAACTTATACAAAAGCTTGATAAAATTTTAGAACAATAAAAAAAACTAAAAACAAACTATCAAAGAAGAAAAGGGAAGGATCACATGCATACTTGGAACACTCAACACTAATTATTAGAAGGATGTGAGACTCCACAAATAGTCTATGCAATCTTCTTTTCAAACTTGCAAAATGGACACACCAAAATGAGAGAGCGAAATGAGAAAGCAAATGAGAGATTAGATGAATGAAATGTTTTTTATTAGGCTTCTTTTAACGATACAAACAAAAAAATATTAAAAAATTGATTGTTTTTATGTTTTTAAAGTCACTTTTTTGACCCTACAGGTCACAGGTCCGTGTGGGTCCTTTTGGGTTCACTTGGGTTTGTGGCGGGTTTGGCTAGGGTCCCTGTTAGGTATTGTGGGACTGTGCTTACAGAGATCCACAATCCCCATAAGGACCCTAGCCAAACCCACTATGGACCCAAGCTTGGACCCAAGCTCGAATCTGGACCCAAACCCAAGCTCCAAGGTCTAAACCTATCTTCCTAGAAAGAACTAAATATATGTATAGCCCCAATGGCTACAATAACTCCCTTCTTTGTAATCTTCCATTAAAAAGTTGAATTAGTCCACTACAATGCTGCTTCTTAGGTTGGGATTTGGTGTTATGGGTGTTCCTAGTGGCAAAATTAGGGATGCTTGTGATGGATTGTTGCCTTCTTCCTCTTTGCACCTATTTTAGTGCCTATGGGTTTTGAGGATGAGTGTGTCTTTGGTTTCACGACTATTTCTAGTGTAAGGGTTTTTGCTGAAACAAGTGAACTTGTACTTGTTTCCCACTAGACACTTTGTTGGAAAACATGTATTTATTGATGGGAGAATCTCTCCTCGTGTTGTTGCTATTGCTTTACTTCTCAAGGTGAAATTATTGACTCCCACTTTTGTCAAAACCCCCTTTGTGGGTGATAACGTAGACTTCTACAAATGTTGCAAGTTGGTTTGTGGATTTGCTAGTTTCAAGCCCTTTCTTCTGGATCTTCATCATTGGCTGACAAATTCTTGGAGACCCTTAATTTTAGGTAGCATTGAGCTTTTCCTTTGTGCTAAGGATTTTTTGATTTCTTTAGAGGAACAAGATTTGTTGATGAGCAAGTTGTGAAATTTAGGGATTCATTCCCTTTTAAGCAAACCTTGGACACCCTCCTTCAACCCTCTTACTAAACCACTTAGTGTCTATCTAATGTGGACTCATCTCCCCAAACATCCTCTACATTTTTGGAAGAATTTTTCTTTTGAGGCCACCGACAACTCCATTTTTCATTTCTTAAAGATGTATGATACCATTGCCTCAATGAATCTCTCTAGCTTTTCTCAAATTTTGATTGACATTAACATATCCACACCTCTTCCTAGAGATGTGGTGCTTGTGCTTGGAGATAGACAATGGACTCAACTAGTGGATAATGAGGATCTACCTTTCTGATTTCATCAGTACCTTTTACTGGTCATTTTGACAACTGATTGTTATCTTATGCACTATAAAGGTGCTTCCACTTGGTGAAAGAAGATAGCTATGAACATCTAATTATTATAGCTTCAAATTCATCCTCTTATGACTCTTCACAGGCTAATAATGACTCACCTCATGATGATGCTCTTGCTGCTCATTTGACCTACTCAAACCTTGGGGATCCTACACCACCTCTTGCTACTGGTGTGGAAGACTCTGGCTGCACAGACCTTTCTTTGTTTGTTGCTCCTGTTGTTAGTCTACTTATGGTGGCCACATGCAGCCTTGTTAACACTTTGCCCATTTTGTTGACAAGATGGTTTCTCCACTTTCCACCCCTAGTGGTAGGGATCCTAGTGATAGTATTGCTTGGATGGTGGTCCAGCAACATAGGAAAGATCATTCTTCACTTTCTCATTCTCCTTTCCACGTTGTGGGTGAGTTGTTTATCTTCTTGATGTGGGTAATTAACTGTCTGCCAGTGTGTTGTTAATGGTCTATTTTTTACCTTGTTAAATATAATTTTTTTTCTAAGTTACCAGATTCTCTCCAGCAACCCTCAAAATCTGGTTCAATTCTGTACAAAGTCTGGTCCTTGTCACAGAATTTGCAGCGAATTTTGAAGAATTTTCTGTCTAGACCTGGGTTTAATTTGGTTTCAGAACATTTTTTCAGACATTTTAAAGTGTTTTTTTTACCACTAAAAGACCAAAAGAGATGTTTATATGTCATTTATGCATTTATGTATGAAAATGAAAACTTTCTTATAAAGGAAATCCAAATTGACAATAGGTGACATCTAAATTGATGATTATAGAGGAATGTCTTTAAAAAGATATCATATGTTTGAATCCAGGACTTCAAATTTGTATCTCAGCTTTTGATATAGCCTAGTTAGAAATGCTCTAACCAATACAAAATAAATATTCAGATAACTGCACTTATCTTTTGACTATTCCTTTCATTCTCAAACTGTCCCCATGATATGGAAATATGTTCCATGCACGTGACCAAGCAAGTGTATCAAGTTGTATGTATTGCTAAATGATGCAATTAATGTCCTATTAAACTGAACCATAGATTTGGTGGTGTATTTTGCTATGTTCCTTTACTATTAGCAGATTCAAGTATGGATTTATTTTTTGTTGCATACATATACACACATACATATTTTTTTTTAAAATATGTTTTTGTATGGATGAACCCAAAATGAATCTGAACCCAAGCCCCAAAAGAATTAGATGAATATCGAACCCAAATCTTGAACCCGCATCCGTACTGGAATCTGAACCAGTAACTTAGCTTTTTTTGTTAGTCTTTGTAAGACTAAGGGCCAACACCCTTGTTTTTCTACTCTTTAATATCAAAAAGTATACTGAGCTTAAAATTTATTTATTTTTTTTATCACAACTGTTTTATGCATATTCTTGTTAATTCTATTTGTGTCATTCTTTACATTACTGCATACTGTTGTAATAATGCTCTTCCCACATGACTAAGGGCATCTAACACAAGTTAGTTATGTGTATTTTTTTACTAGTGGTGTGCTTCTGTTTGAAGGTGAAATCAGATGGTCAAAACTTTACCTCCAACTGCAGATTAGTTGGAAAACTTACAGTATATTTCACTTTATATGATGCTATTCAATCAGGCAGAGAATTGTCTGTATGTACAAGAATGTATGCATAAATTTTCAATGCATGTTTGTAAATTGATTTATATATTTTATTTTGATCCAGTTCAATGTTCATTTAATTAAAATGGTTCCGAGTCCTCTATAAAACTTTTGATTAATTGACCTATCCTAAAAGTTCCATTAAACTACCGGCAAATAAATTATATAATCATACGATTACCTAATTCATTGTACTACAATATTTGTCTTATTATCAAAATAGTAAACACAAAAGACACATAATATAGACCTCTAGTAGCTAAAAAATGATTGTTGTCTGGACTATGTAAAATGATACTTACAGAACTAAGAATGTCCGTCAGAGCCATCATTAAGAAAACACACTATTAATTTGGCACAGCACTGCAAGTGTCATTCGGAGAGGTTGAATCCTGAATTGACACTTTCCATAAAGATCAATTTCTATATGCACAAAAAGGAGAGCTGTAGTTCAAACTTCAACTTATGATTTATATACAAATACCTTGGATGTATCATAGACCTACAATATTTAGTTCCCTTCAATCACAACGTACAAAGTTTTCCATGCTTGAATCCCACACTAAAAATAACTAGGCAAGCCCTTCTAACATTGTGGCCTCTATTGTACATTACATTCTTAATGCTAGCATGGGATAAATGCTTAAGATAAATTAAATGAACTCAACAAACAATTTTATCAACATTTATTTCGTTATCCAGATCAATTGTGCTCTGATTTAAGAATGGATGGTGAGGGATGCTCCGTCATATCTTTTGGTGGCAACCTCTTTTTCCTAAGCCATTGATTTAATGATGTGCTTGATACCCTCAACCACCCAAGGTTAGGAGGCCTTCGGATAGCAATTCCTGGATTTCTGGATTCACTGCTACCATATATATACATAATACTACCTCGCTCAGAAGAAATCCTATTACTGAGTCTTTCATGATAAGTAGTTTGACATATTTCATCTTCAAAACCTATGTATCCTTTTGGGTTGAGATCATCTTTATGACTGGAGACAAGAAGGCCCAACTCATCTTTAAGGACTTTAACAACAGCATCATGTCGTAAGCATTGGGTGTCACCTAATCCAGTGATGATTGTTAAATCATCTTTGATTGGATTTCCTGCAAATCAAGACACTGAAATTACTTCCACAAATTGCAAAGGAAAAAAAAGTGAAATAAGGCCAGCCAGAAGAGCAGAGAGAATATTAAACGACCTCAATATATGACAAAACTGTACAACAGCTCATGTTAATGCTAGTAAAAAGACCCCATTTACATATTCATTTTTTGAAACTCATAATCTAGTATTTGGTAGAACGAAAGCAAGCAGCTGCTTCTCAAAATTGTTATGGCCACATTTATCCAAGTCTAGCAGCATAAACAGAGAAAATTGTATTCTTAGCTTTAAAACCCCCTTGGCCATTGGGTCAATGAACAATTTATTGGAATAACACAGCAGTTAAATATTGTTTCCTTTTAGTCTGGGTCATATATCAAACCTTTCTTGTCATAAACATCAATTATTACATCCCTAAATTTTGCTCTTCTACAAATGCCATTTCTTTTTTAATTTGAATCACATATCAAACCTTTTTTTGCCATATACTACACTTATAGCATCCTTAAATCTCAGTCTTGTACATAACCTATGAGAGGTTTCCCAAAAATCATGATATTCTTCGAAGATTAATGGAGATTAGAAATTGCGGAAGACATTAAAACATAAAAGATATGTCATATTTTACATATCCCTTTAAGTTATTAGTACTAGCCTGTTAGAATTCAGAAATTTTACAGTAATATGAGGAAATGTGACCCTCCTAAAGAAGAGATATGATTAATATCAACTATGATCAAGTTTTGAATTGCAAACCGATCCCAAGTGGAGGATGCAATCTCTAAGATAGTTAAGACTTGATCCTTTGTTTAGAGTAATATGAGGAAATGTGACCCTTTTAAAGAAGAGATACGATTAACATGAACTACAATCAAACTCTAAATCGCAAATCTATCCCTAGTGGAGGATGCAATCTCTAAGATAGTTAAGACTTGGTCCTCAGTTTTTTTGTCCAAACCTAAACATATCCAATAGTATTGCAAGAATTGGAGCTGTTCAGAAGTCTAAAATTTAGAACTGAACTTGGACAACGTACCTGAAAGCATAAAGAGAACTGCTTCTCATCATATAAGTATTCTTAAGAGAAGATTGTAATGTCCCCTCCTGGCCTTAAAAAATTCACAATCATTTTAATAAATGCTTTTCCCTTCTTTTGCATTTAATATATAAATATATTTACAAACATATTGGAGGTTTTGTATTTTAATGAATACACAAATATATATATATATATATATATATATATATATATATATCAAAGTAACAAGAATCGGAATCGGATCGGAATCGGCAAGGCCGAATCAAATCGTGAATCGGCCATGAATCGGCCATGAATCGGAAAATTTAAAAAACCCTTGAAATTTAGTGAGTAACTTATTTCATAAACCCTTTATCGCTGATTCGATTCACCGATTCACAAAAAATCGTTTGGCTTGAATCGAATCGCCAAATCGCGTGAATCGCATGAATCGCCGTGATTCTTGGAACTATGATATATATATATATATATAAAAGGGGGACTAAAGACAAACACAGGAAGCTACCTGGGAATAAGCTGGAAAGCCAAATGACACAGCAGTTATGTTTTGCAGGAATAAGAGAGAAGAGTCGTCTGAGACTAGAGCAGGGAATTTTCACAGAGAATTTCTCGTGACTAGAAAATTGTATGCATAGAGTTGGCCCGAATATTGTACTACAGAGTCTCGTCAGAAAACACCTATCTTCAGCATTGAAACAATACACTTAGGATAAACAAGTTCCAGCCATAGATAGAAAGAAGTACGTGTCCAAAAGACAACGGAGGTTATTGGCAAAACGCTATGAGATGGCATCACCCTACAAATAATATTTCTGCATTTCATTCTGGGTTGTAATGTTTACTGCTAGTAGGTTACTTGTAGGAGTGTCGAGCAATCACTATGGATTGTTTACCATATAGGGTAAAAGGATACTTATTGCATTCAATAGATTAAAATGTAACACAGAACACAAACTTTATTCATATAAGCAGTATACAAAGAACGATTACAATGATAATGATGTTCCAATGATGTTCCTTCAGACAATGTACATATATTTTCCTGAAGGGGTGACTCAATTGTCACGTGCCCTTCGGATACATTTCTACCCATCAGCTACAATATAGATTTTACCGACAACATCATCCCACCCAAAAAGTAAAGTCGTCTCCGGATCTCCGGATGACAAAATAGAGACAACCCTTACAACAAAACTCAACTATAACCAAAACAAAATTATATCAAGATTAGACAACTAGGAAGAGGGATGCATCCCTGGTGTAGTAGACGTCCATGCTCTAAGCTCGTCCAACTCTGCTCGTAGCTCTGGCACTTGTCCTGTCCGTACCTTCAAATCTACTTCAGCCTCCATCTGAATCTCCAAGGCTAATTGCATCATTTCAGCAATCTTTCCAAGCTCCTTCTCTTTCTCCACTACCACCTGCTCCTCTGCTGCTACTTGCTATAGCTAACTCTGCTGGGTCAAAAATGCTGTTCTCTCGGATTCCCAGGCTACTTTCTCTAACTCCCAAACTACCTAATCTGCAGCTAGTTCCGCCTTCATAGGAGTCCTCTCTGCTGCTGCCTAATCTGCCTGACTCCTCTGAAAGGTATAATAAGAATCCCTATGTATCTGGACTATCTCCTCAATCTGAGTCTCGATGCATCTCTCCATACTCATCTCCCTCATAGTGGCCCAATCCTGGCGCATCTCTGTAGTCTCTACACTCGGCCATCCACGCTCCTCAAAACAAATGGTAAAGGCTGCTGGACATCCCACTCTCATGAAAGATATGATGTTCTTCAACTCCTTTACCACTGAGTCCAAGGCAAGTGTTTGTGCAGAGGCCACCGCTTGGCGACACAAGTCGCTACATCAACGAGAAATGTCTGCACATTAAACAAAATACTATCCTTTCAAGGAAACGACACCGACGATCTCCGAGAGTGGTGTATATGACATAGATGAAGGCAGAAACACTCAGAGGATGATGAAATACATCGATGGAGTTTTTGTCAATTTACAAATAAGAAGAAATAGCCATAGGTCCTAAGAATATAAGGGGAACTACCAGAAAGGGGAGAATGATCATGTTTAATGTGGAAGGCAACAACACAGAAATCTAATGCACGGTGGAATGAACTGAACAGTTTGGGGGAATCATCTTAAGAGGATGAAGACGGTCAACCAATACTAAACACCACTTCTACCAGTTATGATAAGCATCGAATGTGCAAGTCCTTAAGTTGGTTTAGTTAGTACATTGAGAGGAAATTGGGTGAAAGCTCAAGGACATGGCTTTGTCAAGTTTTGGAAATGTGCCTCTTGGTTCTGTTGCTATAGCTGGGGTAGTCTTTGACAGTAAAAGGTCAGAGTTTTTGGACTGTAATTAAATAATATAAATTGTTCTGTTACATTTCCATAATTGTTCTCTTTTGTATTAGACACAAGCATGTGAGATATAGAAAATTGTTTATTAGTGAACTGTGGTTTCTTTGAATTTGATCTCTGCAATCTTTACAGTAGCAAAAATCAGGCTTCATGCATTTAAACTGAGACTGTCATTAAGTCATTGTTATTAGAAATTGAAGCAAGCATTCATTTGGAAACATTGTAATTTGTAACTGTTAGCTAGCAAGAGTAGCCTATTATAGTGGTATCAGAGCTTTGTTAATCTCTTGTTGACTGGGGTGTTATGCATCCACCAACTCACCACTACTATCTTTGGAGGAATAGATCAAATCCTAATTTGGACCAGCAATCAAAGATTGGACACTCTGCTTTTCAAACAGGGGCAATGGATAGAAATTCTCAAAACACCAATGGAATTGAAAATGTCCTAGGGGAGTTTGCAAGAACACAAAGGAAAATGATTAACATATTAACACAATCTCATTAGAAAATGGCTCAAATGCCAACTCCTTAGCGCAACAAAATTGTAATAGGGGAAACAATGGAAATAATGGCAATACTGGGAACCAAGGAAACAATGGAAATCAAGGATAGGGTTCTACTACAAATGGACCTGAATAGCAAGGAGCCTCTGGGCCTGCAGTCCATTCAAGAGTCAAGACCATTAATGCCTACATTTTGTAATACCAACAACCTACCAGTTGAGAATGAACAAACAGACAAAGAATTTCATAGACAGGTTTGGACCAACTGGCAAGATTTGGGAGCAGATTTTCAGAATGAAATACCTTTTCCCGATTAATTAGCTTTCAGAGAAAGGAATAGACCACATAGGAGTGGTGGAAGATTTCAGAACCAAGAATTGCAACGGAGAGTTGGCAATGTTGCTATTCCCTTTTTTGACGGTTCAAGGACAATCACAACAAGATCTTGGGTACAAAAATTGGATATTTCCACCTCAAACCAACAGAAGATGAGGCCATAAAATATGCAACTTTGCATTTGGAGGGCAGTGCTCAAGAATGGCGGTATCAGGGACTGATTACTTGGTCGTGATCAGATTGTATCTTATGCAGAGTTTACAGAGAAGCTTATAAATTGTTTTGATAAGAAAGATCCAGAATTAGATTTCAAGGAGCTGGCTCAGTTGAAACAATGGGGAACCATAGAGACTTTCATTTCAGAAGTTCAAAAGCTCCCAGTTTCAATAACTGATATCTTAGAAAGGAGAGTGGTATTCTTTATTAATGGTTTAATGGAACCCTTGGGGACTGGTTTAAGGCTTTAAATCCTACAAATTTGCAAGATGCTATCAAAAGAGAAAGAGAAATGGAAGCTTCAACTTCAAGTGGTAAATATTTCCAAGGAACCTTCATTACTAAAAGAAAAGGGATAAAAAATACTCACTCAAAGATTGTGATTAGTTAAAGAAAGTGCAGACTAGAATAGATGATGAACAATTAAATGACCTCAAAAAGAAGAAATTATGTTCCCAATGAAGAGAACCTTGGGACCCAACTCATAAGTGTGTTGTTAAGGCTAAAGCTAAACAGTTGGAGTATTTTACAGCTCCCAAATCAAGTTCTAAAAATCCAGAATAATAGACCGAATCCAAGACTAGTGAGTAAGACTCCTCTTCTAAAGAATCAGAAAAGGAACATGGGAAAAAGAGTCGCATGTCAAAATTAACCAGCTTGAAAATAGGTTCTTTCAGAGTTAGAGGTGTGTTGTGTGGACAACGAATAATCACTCATAGACATGGGTGCAACACACAATTTTATTGATGAAGGTATTGGGGAAAGAAGGAGATTAAGGACTGAAGAATGTGAGGGATTTAGAGTAATGGCTGTTGATGGATTTACACATACTTGCACGAGGAAGATACCAGATCTATGCATTCAGCTAGGTGAGTGTGAATTAAATGATGACTTCTATGTGGTTAGTATTGGAGGCATTAATGCATTGCTTGTCATCCAATGGCTCTGATCATTTGGTGTGTTTAAGAATGAATTTGCAAACAATGGAAATGAAACTTTAAATTGATGGAAAAAATTCTTCTTAGGGCCATGAGAAGTGGTAGCCATGAGAAGTGGTAGCCCAAAAATATATCCTTTAAACAAATGGAAAGATTAATGAGGCATGATCAAGTGGAGTGGGCAGTAGAGTGTGTTATCACACTGAGTTAGGACAGAAAAAGAGGAGTTTTCAACCTGAAATTAAGGTGCTTTTGCATAAGTACAACAAAGTATTTAGTGACATTCCCCAAGGTATTCCAATGGATAGATGTATTGAACATATAATAGAGCTAGAAGAAGGTGCCAAACTGCTTATAACTACTCCTTACAGGCATTCAAAAAGACATAAAGATGAGATGGAAAAAATCATCAAAGAGCTGTTGAAAATGGGAAACATTAGACCAAGCAAGAGTCATTTTGCCTCTTCAGTAGTATTGGTGAAGAAAAAAGATGGAACAATGCGAATGTGCATTGATTATAGAGACTTGAACATGAGAACAGTAAAGAATAGGTATCCAATTCCTTGTATCGATGAGTAGATAGATGAATTGCATGGTGCTTGCTTCTTTTCAAAGATAGACTTGAGATCAAGATATCATCAAATCAATGTTTGAGAGAAGGATGAGGAGAAGACAGCATTTAGATGTCACTTTGGCCATTACGAGTTTCTAGTCATGCCCTTTGGGTCACCAACTTGATGGAATCATTGTCATTAATGTCAAAGGTACAACGAAAAAGTTGTCATTAATGTCAAAGATTTTCATACTAGGTTTACGAGTCTGTATTAAAAGTAAACAATATCTATATTGGAGAAATAGTAAACAAACCATCAAACATACTACAGAGATGCACATAAGAAAGTGTCAAAAATCTAATAAGCATTCATATTAGAAGCATCATAATAGATAGTGAATAAAACATACTTGAATCAGAATATAAATTATGGAGTATAGACGCAGTTTGATAATTAACAGTGACACAATTACAGCAGATTGCAAAGACCATAACAGTGACTGAACACACCAGACTGAAGACCATATGCAGCAATAAATTCCAGATGAGTCGATCATTTCAGAACAGTGATTAAAATAGAAAGAAGAGCTGTCGGAGTTTTAGAAGATACCAGGAAAAAAAAAAAAAAAAGTGACAATGACAAATAAGCATCCTTGTCAGCCATAATATTCCAGTGATGCAAGTATAGACATCACTTAGTATGGTTATCATGAAATGGTAGTATAATTGTCTTCAGCTATCACATAGTGGAATATCCAGTCATCGTGAGTTAAGGCAATGGAATTAAAACATCATCAATGTTGTCAATATCTTGCAGGCCTCGAACATGTCAAAAGGATTGTTACATGCGTTCAATGAATATAAATTTTTCATCTGGATAGTCGCCTAAGAGTATCGGGTTCAAAAGTTATTACAAACTTCAAATTGGAACACTCTTGATATGTACAAGAAACAACATAGATTTGTGCTCGTGTGGTAAAGTTTTATGGCAAGCATATAATCAAAGATGGAAAATAAAATACAATTACATGGACCCATATACAGGTGGTGCTAGTAATATTTGATATGAAGTTTACTATACAGTCAAATTGATAAAAAATATAGAATCGACTTCAAGAGTCTTCTATGAAAGGACATGAATGGTGTATTGGGCATATACGATGGAATCAAGAGATATCTAGTTCGAACTGTACTTTGAAGAAATTCTGGAACTGCGTATGAGTAGCGTTGGAGATACCGAGGTGCTGTAAACTCTAGGAATTCAAAAATTCTTGCAGCAACAGTTAAGATACATATACAAACATGATATGCAATTAAAGAATAAATGAAAATGGAGGAACAATGATAATAAAACTGGCCAGCGATAATATATATGCAGCATTCAAATGAAGATCATGAACAAAGAGCAATCACCATGAACAAAGAGTGTTCAATCTACAGTTCCATCAAGACAAATTTTCCAGGTTGCATTCCATTGAAGGACTCTATGTACAAAAAGTCAAGGAGTCACCCGCCAATAGGAGTTTTGATCTCAGAAACAAAACAATAAGAGAGAGCCTTCAAGTATGTGTTTGCAGGAGACAAGAATAAGTGCTCAAGAGATAATGATTTTCACGAGTAACAAATGGAAGAATGATATGAATTGGGAGTAATCAAAGTAAAAATAAGAGTAGTTATTGAACTGATGAAAGTAAAGGTATTGAAGTCAACACAGAATATGTTGGATGGTGGATGGTAATCTGAGTGGAAAGCAAGAGGTCCTCGAGGAGTCTCTTAAGCTAGCTGACAAAGAGTTGAGGGAGAGAGTGCACACCCAGGAGGAAAGAGTAAGACTATTTGAAAAGTTCACCATCAAGGTGACACACGCAGCGGCCACTGCTTTGCACCTGCTAAAGGACAATCAGGAGGGAGACTTGACCCATGAAGACTCCAAAAATACTGTTTGACTTCCTGGTTGAGGACTGGGCCAACATCCTCCTAAAGGGGAAGGATGATAAGAAGCTCAATTAGGGCTTGCTCCCCTTGGTTTTCTACGTTTAATGGTTTTCTGGTTCTTGAACTTTGTTTGGTTTAAGGCGGTTTTGCCTTTGTTTATTAACTTTTTCAGTTTAATAGTTTTGTTTAAGGCATTGGTTATAATATGCCTAGTAAGACTTTTTATAATGATCCTTCGGGTGTTGTTTTTGTTTAGATTGACAGCAGTAGAAAGTAATTTTGTTTGGCGGTAATCAGCTGGTTGTAGGCCGGTTAGTCTGTTGTAAGGGCCGGCCCCCTTGTTTTGGTTACTTTTTAATTCAAAAACACAAAATATGTTCTTAGCATGTCAAGCCTGATAGCCATGAGTCAAAACCAGCATTGTAGATCAAGCATTGGAGAAACTTATGACAATCAGAGAGTATTGAAGTTTAAATTAGAATATTAGTGAAGATGCATAAGCAATGTTCCCTAAACAAATAAATTGATAAACATGTTTATTGATAAAACTCCATATGAAAATGGTGTCTTCAAAAAGATGTATCCTATCAAACAACACATTACATGAGCCAAAGAAATAAATATATTATCTACAAGCAAGAAACGATGCCTTCGCATATCGACAGGGGAAGATTATGAATATTAAGAGGATTAAATTCTTCAACATTTGGAACCATTTGAATCACCACAGGTAGTGAAGGAAGAAGTACTTACTCACCGTCAAGTATGAAGAACACCTTTGTATGTTAAGTAATAATGATGTTAGAGTCGATAAGTAAGGTTTAATTTTAAGGAGAGACTTGACTTGACATTGGAAAGTCACGTCTTATATTGAATAAGATATAAATATGATATGTTTCAAAAAAAGAAAAGATAAGAAGAAGAAAAGAGGTTAGAAGTTGGAGAAGAAAATATAATAAAAGAAATATATATTCAGTTTTTTAATCTAATATATATATTCATAACGGGAAGAGAGCAAAGAGTATGAGGGAAGAATGGCGTGTACAAGTAGAGATCAAAAATTAATGTAGATATAATTATCACATTGAAGAAGAGAAATTATGCAATTCAAGTATCCATCATCAGTTGAGTAAGCAACATTGCCAAGGTGGAAAAGAAGTTTGTGTGCAATGGTTTGGTGCTCACAAAGATAACAGTGGGCGTTGGCGCTTCCAGTAGGTTGGAGCTTGCAAAGAGTGGGAGTTGGAGCTTCTAGTAAGTCGATGCCCATAAATAAAAGGGTTGGAGCCTCTAGTAGATTGTAGCGTAAAAACATTGTAAAAGAACAGTTTATATAAAAGCATTTATTGTCATAGTTGTCTCCTGCATTGGGTTTCCATCTAAATCTTGTGTCATCATATTCATGTGCATAATTATTGATTCCAACATATAAAGTTATTTGGATAAAAAGTTTTGAATTGGCAAAAACTACTATTATACCGATTCCCATGCCCCCCCTCTCAGTATGATTGTGTGCTCTTCAATTGGTGTTAGAGCCATTTCCCTCTTTAAAGCCTAACCGCTTGAAAGTAAATCTAAAGAGCACAAAATGGGTGAAATCTTTCAAAACAAAACACCAATGTTTGATGGGACGAACTATGCTTACTGGAGTATAAAAACGGAAACTTATCTAACTGCTATTGCATTCAATGTTTGGCAATCAGTGCTAGATGGTTACACTGCCGCAAAACCCACCAACAGTTACAATCGGAAAGAGAAAATGTGAAAACAATGCTAAAGCAAAAGATGCAATTCTATGCAATCTTGCCGAATCAGAATTTGCAAAAGTTATGCACTATAAATCTGCCAAGGACATGTGGGACAAGTTGAAAAATGTTTATGAAGGAGCTGTTAAAGTAAAGAAAGCAAAACTACAAACCCATCGAAGTGTATTTGAAAGCCTCAAAATGAAAGAGGACAAAATGTTGTCACTTTTCTTGATCATATAGATGATGTTAACTCAACGAAAGAGATGTAACGCCCTGCTCGGGAACCCAAAAAAAAAAAACCTAATATGTTACAAAGTTTACTGAACTATTTTTAAAAAAAAAATTTAAACAACATCAAAGTAACAATAATACGGAAGCAATATATACATACACATCAAGGACACATAATCAATTACAAATATAGTTTCAATTTCTCAAGGGTTCCTTCACGTTGAGTCACATTTAAGAAAGTTTTATTAATGAGTTTAAGTCTTAATTACAATGTCCATAATCATAAAATGCATAAACACATACATTGTCATATAAGTAAATGCATAACTACAACTGATAATATGAAAGCACATCTAATGAATAACATCCACTGCACATGTCATAGGGTATGTGAAAATAGATACAAGTACATCAATATACAATACAATATCTCATAGGATCTCAAAACACATGATACATAGATACATCAAATGAATAGAAGTCTTCAAGATAAGAGGAAGAATGATAATGGTACCACTATATCAATGAGCATCCAACATCTGTCAATCTGAGGGGGACCCAAATGGTAAGAATACACTACCTCCCAACCGTGTGGTCACCTAATCAGGCTCCCACTCCCACCGTGCAAGAGAGATAATGTACGATCCACACACAGATAATCAAATCATAAAATAATCCTAAGCAAAGAATCCTGATAGCCCAAACTATCTCAAGGGTAACACAAACTGCTCAAGAAGAAGAGATAATCAAAATTGAAATGACACATTCCAATACTAACATCTCATACCAAGTCAACATACAAATACCAAGACCAGAAATATACAACCACCTCGAAATCAATGTCATGCGTCACAAACACAATGACCAATAGATAACAATTGTCATTAATAAAAGTAAACTACCAATCACTAACTCTAACAATAACAATACACCACCTATGAATAATTGATTATTCATTAATAAAAGTCAATCGTCAATAATAAATGACATCCAATCAATGAGTAACAACTCACAATAAATACACCATCAAAAGTAATATTCAACAAATACACCACTAGAGACAAAAACAAAAAAATCCATGAAGGAGACTCAAGCTACATATTATGGAGTGTCATCACATAAGCCAACTCTAAAGTTACCTTGGTAGTCTCTCAAAACCCTGGCCCCCTAGTGACTCTATGTGGAACCAGAATACTCTCTCGTGAAGACACGAAAACTAGTCATACCTCTGAAGGTATCATCTACATCACATCCTTAGTCTATACAAACACTCAAGGCATGGACAAAGAAAAATCTCAACTTACTATTTTAATGTATCTCAAAGAAAATAGTTAGGCAAGATATTTTAATTACTATATTATCACTTGTTACACAACTTGCAATGAGTTACCCTGGCAACCACTTAGGCCCCAACCCACATTGTAAGCCACTCCCATAGACATGCACTTAGACTACCTTCCCAAAAATCACGAATCACAATAGTGTCCCATACCACAGAAGTAATATTGATCCAATTTGGTTCCTTAACAAGCAAGCCAAAAATAATATTAGTTCTCAAAACTCAAGTTCTCATAAATGCTCAATAGCATAAAGCTCATAAAACATAAATCTCAATTCAAATCATAAAGTTCATCATGACATCCAGTCAAATAATTATAAAAACAATCTCAAAAAACGCCTCTAGTGCACATCCTAATTTGGCTAACTAAACAACCCACAAAGAAAAACTATCAAAAAAATAAACATCACAAGACTATAAATAAAATATTAGAAAACACATAGTTTTCAGCCACATAATTTTATTCCACTAATTTCTCTTGTTTAGTTTGGGTTATAAGGATGTGTTTAAAAATAAAGTAAGAATATACATGTTAATATAAATTGTTATGCTAATATATTTATTTAAAACAATAAGTATTTAAATATCCAATCTTTTTGTGCATATAAAATATCACGCAATATTATCATGTTATTAATTTAAATAATCTTAGATCATAAATGATTTAATTAAAACATAAATGTATATTATTAGATTAAATATTAATATCAATTTCATTTCTCAAATATTAATTTGACTTCTATTTAAGTCCAATATTAACATTTACTTTTCCTTTAATTCATAATGCAACTAGAGATAAAATTATAAATTTAATTTAATTATTTATAATTTCTCTCATAAAGTCAAACAGTTATTAACTAAATGATTACAAGTTAACTCTACCACAATTTCTCTTAAAATATAATAAAATTATAAATATTTATTTATTACTTCTCTCTTGCATTAATAATTATAAAATCATTTATATGCAACTAAGAGTTTAATTAGACTTAAATAATCACTAATACTAACATACACTTTATAACTAAATAGATAATATTTATTTAATTTTAAAAATTAACAAATTATTATTGTTATTCTTTAAATAAATAAATAAATTTGAAAATTATATTATATTTTTATAAAATAAAAATAAACATGCAATTAGTATTTTCGCATGTCTTTGATCTCTCAAATCATGCAAGTATACTATACTTTAAAAAAAAAAAAATTTAGCATATTTGTTTTCAAATGCATGTATACGTTTAGTTACAATGTGCTTTCCTCTCAATTATTATTTTTTCATTTTTCTCAATAAATTTTGCAATTAAATTATTTCATATATAAGAATAATATTTATCTATATTTAGAAAATTCATGATAATCACATAGTTCTAATAACAAATTTAAAGTTGAAACCTTAACTATTCAATTTATTATTTTTTTCCAAATTTTCTATAATTGAATTTTTGCTATATTAAAAAGGGTTTCAAAAGAATATAATCATAATAAATTTCTACATTTTTTTTAAAATTTGCAATCAATTTTTCTTGATTAATAATTTTTCCTTTTCAAAATTTACAACATAATTCTTTATCCAAAAATAAATATAGTAAATAAATAAGTATAATACAAGCACCCATGAAGACATGAAGTAGATAGATTTTTCAATAAAATTCTATAATGAGTTTTCAAACCCTACCTCAAAACTACAACTAAAATCTAAGACAATTTGTGAATGCATGCAAATCCAAACCCTCTAAAACTTTCAACAATTCTTTTGATCAAATTCTGAATTTTGCTCCCCAAAACTTGTGTAATTACAAAATGAGCTTTAGATCTCTGATAAAGAGTTCTCCCCTAAATTAGGGCTCTGATTGTGCATCACAAGAGGGAACTCACTGATCAATTATTGTTTATTACTTCATTACCTTTTACATTTTCATGCACAACTCTTTTGGATATTTAATTACAAAATATCTTAGTTTAATAATTAGCTCTCTCTTTAATTAATTTTTGAAGTTATTTTAATAATATATTTATTAATTTAATTAATAACATTATTTAGAGTTTATTATTAAAATAAAACTCTTAAATAATTATCATTAAATTAAATAAATACAACTACGCCACGATTAGAACTATAACTTTATCTTTAAATTTCATTCTTTTATATTTTATTTTCCTCCATTTTATTAATTAGTGCACTAATTAAAGCATAGTTTATTATTTAAATTAATAATAATAATCAAATCTCATTGTTTAAATGCAACTCTAATTTAATTATTATTAAATAAATAATTATAATAATAAAAATTAAATCTTTAATATTTTAATATTTTTTTATCCAACTTTTTAATTAAATCTTTTAAACTGAAGTACATAATAATTAATTAAATATCATCATATTCTAATTTCTCTTTAACCAATTTTCTCAATTTAGACTTCTAAATTAAAGAACATTTTTAATTATTTTTTTAATTAATTAAATATTCTCATGCTTTAATATTTTCTTTTTAATCTAATAATATTTAATGATTCTCAATATTATATGATTAACAAAAATATTATAATTAAATCATTTACCAAATAAATCACATAGTGAAATCCACATAAAAGCAAAATTAACAAAAAAGACCAAAGCTGAAAATCAAACAACACAAACAAAAATAAACTCACAGGTTTTAAAAAGGGTGGAAAGTTAGTTACGAGTCCTCCTTGTAAGACAAGTATTTAGGCTATGGTTGGGATTGAATCTGAACATTATCTCCTCATTCTTACCATTGAGTTATTGTGATAGGGCACGCTCATCCTGACATTTAGGGAAGTCGATGCCCGGTACCTACATTCTGCATAAAAGACGAGTGTGTACATGTATATAAATATATCTAAACTAAACAAACAATGGTAGGGAGTGGTACATCGTGTAGATCTCGACTAGCAGGTGACTACGACTCTCTCCCTTAACCACATCAAACACGACAAACAGAAAGATAAAATAGAGACATGTACCATACACATGCAAGTATGGGGTAAGTACCATAATAATTATAAGTCAAACATCAAATGCTTAGATAAAATAATGCATTGTTATGAATATGAAGTAATCATCATTAAAGCATCATCTGATATTGCTATGAAAGGAATCACATTTATTAACTACGAATCATTAAAGCATCATTAATGCACCAGTAACCATAATCATTAAACAATACATCAAATATAGTCAACTAAGTAATCATCGTTGATATATCTCTAGTCCAAGTTATGAAATAATATCCTTGAAACTAACACATCCATGAAATAGACATAAAAGAGTTTGGTAAATATAATGGAAAAACAAACTATGGGTGGGCATTACAGTTACACACCGCTGCAAAACCCACCAACGGATACAACTGAAAAGAGAAAATGTGAAAACAATGCTAAAGAAAAACATGCAATTCTATGCAATCTTGCTGAATCAGAATTTGCAAAAGTTATGCACTATAAATCTGCCAAGTTGAAATTTTTTTATGGAGTTGTTAATGTAAAGAATGCAAAACTACAAACCCATCGAAGTGTATTTGAAAGCATCAAAATGAAAGAGGATGAAAATGTTGCCACTTTTCTTGATCATATAGATGATGTTAACTCAATGAAAGCCCTTGGTGAAGATGTAAAGGAACAACTAGCAGTCTAGAAGATCTTAAGATCATTACCTATGAAATTCAATTCTTAAGTATCTACAATCGAAGAAAGGATACATTTAGACTCTTTGACAAAAGATGAATTGCATGGGATCCTTACTGCTTATGAAATGCAAGTTGGAGGAAATGAACCAAAGAAGGAAATAGCATTCAAGGCATCTAAAAGGGGTAAAAGCAAAAAGAAAATATCAAGTGAAAGCTCAAATAGTGAATCGGATGAATCTAATACTTGTTTCAAAAGAAAGTTGAAAAGAGTAATGGAAAGAACAACGGCAAATTCAGATGTTTTAATTGTGGAAGACAGGGACATTATGCATCAAAATGCCCTCTAAACAGCGGTGACTCTAGTGATGAAGAAGAAGAAAAATAGACAGAGAAAAAAGGAAAGAAGCATGCTAAGCACAATCATAAGAAGAATAAGTTTCACAAACACAAAAAGAGTCTATACTTGAAGAAAGAAAGAAGCTCATTAGAAGAGAGCAATGATGAATACCAAAGTGATGATACAGAAGATGAGATACACTTTTTGGCCATGACAGGTGTGCATGAGGAAGAAGGAGATTCTAATGAGGCATACAACAAGGACAGAGGTGTTGATGAGACATGTAGTGAAGAGGAAGAAAATGATGAGTCATCTAGTGATGAAGAAGATGTTGATGTCATGGAAGAGTTACATTATGCATATAAACAGAATACTAAACTAAAAGAGAAAGTCACCAAGTACAAAATGCAAATTAAAGAAACAAAGACTCAACTAGATGAAGCCAAACAAGCTGAAAATGATGTGAAAAGCAATCTAAATGCAAAAGATGGGGAGTGTACCAGATTGAGTCAAGAAATTGAAAGGCTGAAAAATAACCTAGAGGAAAGCAATATCAAATTTGAATAATAGTCTCAAATAATAGTCAAAGGCCATCCTCAAGCAAGACGGGAGTAGGTTACAAAGGAAGTCAAATAATCAAGAGCATACATTCAAAAACTTTGTCAAGTAAGTGTTGATGTATAGCATCAGTTAAAGTATATGTCATGTCCCCATTTTGGAGGCAATTTGATTTAATTAATTTAATTAATTAAGTTGTCCAAAATAATGAATATTTTATGAGGATGACTAATTAATTATTTTAATTAAATAAATAAGTGATATTAAGTTAATTATTTATAAAGTTATCAAATAAATAAATATTAAAAGGTAACTTTATATTTAATTAATTTAATAAAGTGACTTGAATTATAAAATGTTTTTTATAAAGTCACTAATAGATAAAATAAAATAATGTTCTACAAGTTTCTGGAGAAAGTGGAGAAAAAGAATAAATAAGCACCCCGAGCTTCATTCTAATCATCCAGTTGTTTATTTCTCTCTTGACATCAAATTCTGATTCAGTCACATAGTCTATTGTGGACCCAAGTGGTTTCAGATAGTCAGTTGATCTTTGGGAACAAAAACTCCCTTGGATTAGCATAACTGAAGAAGTGAAATATCTTCTGAAGGGTTGCACATTTGGAGGTGATACTTTTGTCATTTCAGCTAGGGCATCATTGGGCCTAAGGCCATTTTTAGCAGGGCCAAAATTATTGGAAGTCATTTCTAGCAGGTCTGAAATTATAGGAAGCCATTTTAAAGCAGTCCGAAAAAAGTAGCTCCGAAAAAAGCAATCCGAAAAAGCAGTTCGAAAAAGCAAAAACAAAAAAAAAAGCAAATCCGGAAAAAGCAAGTGGAAAAAGCAGACCGGAAAAAAGCAAAGCAGAAGGGGCAGCATTGTAGAAAATTATTACAGCCATCTACAATCAGGTTCTTCACTTCTCATTTGACATATTTTCTGATAAAAGTAGGTTTTCAGCTGAGTACAAAATATAGCTTCAGCACTTCACTATTTCCATATTGTACTTGTCTTTGTTTGCCATTTGGCATTATTGGTATCAAAGGAAGGCTAGGATTTTGCAATTAAAGAGCATTGTAATTTTTAGACTATCTATATTGTAAACCTAGAGTTTGATGATCAGCTTATTAGTTTGCATGCCAATTGTTTGACAAAATGTCAATTGGTTGTAAGTTCTCTTTTTGGCATAAATAATGTTATAATTTTGCATACTAAGTGTTTATATTAATGCCACTTGGTTGTAAGTGCATTAATGCCATCCTAGATTGCATCCAAAGTATTTGTCATAATTACTAATTGCTGTAGCTGCATATTGCAAGTAGTTTAAGTCACATATTTGTATTGAATATTGCCAAAATTAGTTGCACATTCATGTTAGGTCATTGTTTAGACAATTTTGTAAGCATTCTCTTTGAGGCAAATCCAAACAAGAATCACTACAGCAATCTGAAAAGTTATATCAGTCAGATGACCCTTGCTTGCAAAGTGTTTGACGAAATGTCAAACAACTAAAGTATAAAGATTTTTTGTAATTGAAGAAGTTATAACCTATCGGGGTCATTACAGTGGTATCAGAGCTATTGACTTGCCATCCTGTTGGGTAGATTGGACATTGAATCAGTTAGTTAATCATGTTTACTTCAAGTACCCAGAAGCAATGGGACAAGGATATGAAGAAGCTTAAACAAAATTTGAAAAGGTTGGATGAAAGTCAGAAAAGGATGAATGAATTGATGGTTTCCGTGTTTAAGAGGACTACATCACAGAACAAAGACAAAGAGGAACAAGAGGTCTCTACAAGTGAGGTATCTAGAAACCTCTACAAGGAGTTTGCAGTAGTTGGTGACCAGCATATAGCCGAATCTAGGGAGGACAAAAATCAGACTAGCTTGGAGAAAGATGTTGGGCACACAATACTTCAGAAGGTAGTGGGAATGGGTATTACGCAGATTGATAGTAACGGTCAACTTGATACTCAAGTTGAGACAATTGTATACAGGTCGTCAGAGGGTGATGTCACAGGTACTCAGGATGGTTTAGTTCCAACAGGCAGTGACTACAACGTAGTGGGTTCAGATGATGATTATGAGGATGTTGTTGTGCATGATGGTGAGATACTTGGTAGAGATGAGCAGATATTGAGCATTCATGACTTTGCTGAGAGAGAGTACCGGGCACAGATAGATGCTTCGTCACATGAGGTTGAGGCTGGTAGTACTTCACATGATTTGTTCAGCCAGCTGAAGGTGAGCGAAGACAGTATTATGACTTCATTATCTCATCATGATAGGATGCGGGATATGATAGAGGATCACATTCGGATGATTCAGTTACAGGGTAGACATAAGGGAGTTCAAGCGAAATCTTCTTGTGTTGACTTACAGGCGATTAGGGAAGGAATGGGAATGATGAAGTTGAGTTATTTACATCTTCTATTAGATCGTGACCATCTTCTTAGACTTGTCAGAGACTATTCAGATGCCTTGAGGAGGAAGGAGGAGGAAGTTGATAGGCTTTCTCGCGAGCTTGAGAACACTCGAGCTTCTTTGGTAAATACTCCATTGGGATTATAGGACTGGGAGAGACATGGGGATAAGCATGGCATGGAGTTGAGTTTAGTTTCATCTTGCACTCCTAATACTCAACTTTCTGCAGCAAGTGGATTATATGTGGTCGCTAATAATGTTGTGAGTCCATTTTGCATTCACATCCAGGATACAGGGACAATGTTAGACAGGTATGTGAAGTTAGTTGGTATTGGTCATATTACTCAGGTGAGGAGTTTGCTTGAGTTACCAGTTGATTCTAATTTACGGATATGGACTCGAGATTGTTATATTGGCGTTTGGGATTCAGTTGACTAGAGATCTTTATCACTTTTTGGTAGCAGTGATTGTTTGGGTGCTATCATGGATTTGATTAGCAGATTGCACGGTGTTGTCTTTTCTTGTGCTAGCAGCTTGTCTGATGTTGGTATTAGTTTTTATACACCGGTGTTGGGCTTGGTTCATATATCCAGTCGACCATTCTTGCTAGAATGTGTTGATGATCTTTCATATTTGGCAGTGTGTACAAATGAGTCCCAGGATCATATGGCATTGATGACATCCAGGAGGATGCAGTGGGCAGTTTTGAAGACTTAGTTTCCTTGGCAATTTCTTTTGGTACAGAGGAGTTGGATAGCGGTGCTAGAGTTTTTGATACTCCGTATGTTGATATGAGCTTTGGAGTTGATTCACAGCATATGGATGGTAATACTCTAGAGACCAGTAACTTTGAGGATACTCCTTTAAACAGTGCGTCAGAGGAGGTTGGTAGGAGACAGTCTAGCCAGTGCCATCATGTGTCTACTTAGTAGAGAGTTAGTGAGCGAGACATTGCTATCGCTTGCCAACATTTCGATGCTGCTCGTCAGTTTTTAGCAATTTATGGATGGGGTTCTCCTACTAGTGATGAGCAGGGAGGCAGTTATCTTTCCTTGACAGAGTTCCACTCTTTATGGGAGGCTATCCGAATTCTGAGACAGAATTATATGCAGTTGGTAGCCGACAGAGATTATCTTATGGAGTGGGGGAGTACAGCATACGATGCATTATTGGCCAAGGAAGATAAGGTGAGTGAGCTTACTCAACAGCTCGAGGTGACTTCTGAGATTCTTGAGAGTACACAGTTGGCTTTCGAGGAGTCACAATTTCATTTGGCTAAGGTGACCGTGGAGTTAGAGCGACTGCAGTCTTTACCAGATTCTGTACAGTCACAAACTGTGGTGTCTGGTGATCCGAGGATGTCCATGGTCGAGATTGTCAAAGACAATGGAGATGGGGATGCATCCATCATTGATACTAACATTGGCATATCGGGTTCATTCCCACTAGAGTCAGGTTCAGTTGAGTTGGGTGTTGTAGCAGATTGTTGTGGTATGCCTAACATAGTGGTGGCCTCTAGTACTGATGGCACAGAGACTAGAGATGTTGTATCAAAGATCATGCGTGATGTTGGTGAGCCGGCAGTTGGCATGGTTCCTGCTAGTAATACTCCCTTGGTGATATCTTCGGAGGTAGTAGTCAGTTCCAATATGGTTAATGATCGATTGCAGTTAGTTTCATCTAGATTACAGTCTGAGCCATTGACTGAGATTGGCGCATTCTATCGGCATTACACTGTGAGGTATGCTCACCAATTTACCTTTGATGACCATGTTGATGAGATGATGATACAGAGATGTACTTTGGTTCCTAGTGCTTGTCATCAGTTATGGGATGGTTTGACGCCTCGGGATGAGAGTTGTGATGGGCATGACATGGCGATAGATTCTGTGTTGACAGCTTGATAATACATGACTTAGAGCAGGAGTTTGGGAGTGATGCTTCAGCGGTTGTTGTTATTGATTCTACTCGTTTGGCTATGACATCTCCTGACTTAGCTGGTGATCAGTCACAGTGGGTTGTATCACTTGTTCATGGTGAGTTGTTGACTGAGGTTGGTTCTTTTTATCAACATTATACTGTAGGGTATGTGCATCAGTTAGCATTTGATCCTTGTGTTGAGGAGTTGATGGCAGGCAAATTTGGTTTGGGTTCCATTTCTTGCTGTTTATCTTGTGATGTCTTTTCACCATCAGCAATGCATGGGAGTTATGGTTATGAGACAGTGGCCGGTGATCTGCAGAGTTGTGTTGACTGCAGAAGTTGTACAGTGTGTGGATTCTCCATACTTGGTACAATTTCATTTGGGAGCGTTCACCATTGTTGCAGAGTTGGATTGTACATTCCGTATAGGCCAGTGAGATGCGTTGATGGTATTTATTGTGTTGGCAGTTGTGATTTTGGAGTTTGGTTGAGCTGTAATTGTCAGTTTGATTATGGATTCCTCTTGGTTATATTGCAGAGGATATTACAGGAGCCTGTGTTAATTGATAGTAGTATAGTTCATGACTACATTTGGCATCCAAGCGGATTGATTGGTTTATTGTTCAGCCATTGCTTGGGGACAAGCAATTTCAGGAAGGGCGGACTGTCATGTCCCCATTTTGGAGGCAATTTGATTTAATTAATTTAATTAATTAAGTTGTCCAAAATAATAAATATTTTATGAGGATGACTAATTAATTATTTTAATTAAATAAATAAGTGATATTAAGTTAATTATTTATAAAGTTATCAAATAAATAAATATTAAAAGGTAACTTTATATTTAATTAATTTAATAAAGTGACTTGAATTATAAAATATTTTTTATAAAATCACTAATAGATAAAATAAAATAATGTTCTAAAAGTTTCTAGAGAAAGTGGAGAAAAAGAATAAATAGGCACCCCGGGCTTCATTCTAATCATCCAGTTGTTTATTTCTCTCTTCACATCAAATTGTGATTCAGTCACATAGTCTATTGTGGAGCCAAGTGGTTTCAGATAGTCAGTTGATCTTTGGGAACGAAAACTCCCTTGGATTAGCATAACTGAGGAAGTGAAATATCTTCTGAAGGGTTGCACATTTGGAGGTGATACTTTTGTCACTTCAGCTAGGGCATCATTGGGCCTAAGGCCATTTTCAGCATTTCAGGAAGCAATTTTTAGCAAGGCCGAAATTATTGGGGGTCATTTCTAGCAAGTCTGAAATTATAGGAAGCCATTTTAAAGCAGTCCGAAAAAAGCAGCTCTGAAAAAAGCAATCCGAAAAAGCAATTCGAAAAAGCAAAAACGAAAAAAAAAGCAAATCCAGAAAAAGCAAGTGGAAAAAGAAGATCGGAAAAAAGCAAAGCAGAAGGGGCAGCATTGTAGAAAATTATTACAGCCATCTACAATCAGGTTCTTCACTTCTCGTTTGGCATATTTTCTGAGAAAAGTAGGTTTTCAGCTGAGTACAAAATATAGCTTCAGCACTTCACTATTTCCATATTGTACGTGTCTTGGTTTGCCATTTGGCATTATTTGTATCAAAGGAAGGCTAGGATTTTGCAATTAAAGAGCATTGTAATTTTTAGACTATCTATATTGTAAACCTAGAGTTTGATGATCAGCTTATTAGTTTGCATGCCAATTGTTTGACAAAATGTCAATTGGCTGTAAGTTCTTTTTTTGGCATAAATAATGTTATAATTTTGCATACTAAGTGTTTATATTAATGCCACTTGGTTGTAAGTGCATTAATGCCATCCTAAGTTGCATCCAAAGTATTTGTCATAATTACTAATTGCTGTAGCTGCATATTGCAAGTAGTTTAAGTCACATATTTGTATTGAATATTGCCAAAATTAGTTGCACATTCATGTTAGGTTATTGTTTAGACAATTTTGTAAGCATTCTCTTTGAGGCAAATCCAAACAAGAATCACTGCAGCAATCTGAAAAGTTATCAATCAGATGACCCTTGCTTGCAAAGTGTTTGACAAAATGCCAAACAACTGAAGTATAAAGATTTTTTTTGATTGAAGAAGTTATAACCTATCGGGGTTATTACAGTATATTAAATACTTGAAATCATGACTTACATGAACTATGTTTTTTGCTGGTGAAAATATATATATATATATATATATACACACACACACACACACACACACACATATATGATTATATATATACATTTAAATTGTTCACAAGATAACTTCATCATTATCGGGCTCATGTCTTGAAGAGACTATTACTATCGGGGCTTTATATTCATCTGTTCTGCCACTGATAGCAAATGAAACAGATTACATGGAAACTAATGATTACATTTGTTAATGTGACAAGCTAACAATTACATTTGTTAATGTGGGAAACTGATGATTAGTCATGCCCACATAGAGGCATGACCCTTGTGGCCTTTGGCCATGAAGAGTCATGTCTCTACGAGGGCATGACGCTCCGTCTTAATATATATGTGTTGAGCAGTCGTTGGGATCAATATCAATACAAGGTCTACATAGTCCCAACAATTTCTCTCCCTGCAGGTTAATTTAATCAAGATCATCGATCCTCCATTGGTGTTCAAGTTTGAATATAACATTACACAGATTGCCATTCAAAGAAGAAGATCTGCATCATCCATTCCATGTCATCAGTCTAAGATAACAAGTAAGGTAATTTGTATTTGTGCAAGTCTGATATAATAGTTTCTCTCTATCAGAGATCCTTACATTTAACATGGTATCAGAGCCATCCTGATAGGAAAATCTATTATTCAGAATTAAAACTAAAATCTCAAATTTACTAATATACAAAATTTTATCCTCAAATTCAAAATGGTTAATCACGTAAAATTAGAGGATAGACTTGAGGGAGCATCAAACTTTTCATCATGGAAAATTCGAGTCATGATAATACTAAGAGAAATGGAATTAGAAGAGTACATAAAATCAGACAAATCTATTCCTGAAAATGAACCAAATAAAACAACATGGAAAAGACACAACAATGAGGCCATGAAAATTATTAGACTTGGTGAAGGGTCATATTCTTCCTTCTATATCAAGTGTTAAAACTGCTTTTGAGATGTTCTCCATTATAAAGAATACTTTCGAAATTAATAACACAAGCAGATTGCTAACATTGAAGCAAGATCTACTATACGTCAAGATGAATAATGGAGAAACTATTACGTCCTATTTCCTAAAAATCTCAAAATTAAAAGATCAACTTGTGACCATTGGAAATGATGTAGATGACAAAGAACTTAGCATTATAGCCCTAAAAGGGCTACCACTGTCTTGGGAGACATTTATTCGTGGACTAAGTTCTTGACCAAATCTTCCTAAGTTTGAACTACTAAAAAACGAATGCACTCAAGAAGAGTCAAGATTAATTATGAGAGGAATCATTTCAAATCAAGAGGAGAATTTCAAACTCTTCAAGCCAATACTAATAATAAGGGAAAAAGAAAGGGAATTCATCAAGACAACAAGGAATTCAACAAACCATACAGGAAAAGAGATTGGTCCAAAGTACAATGCTTCAAATGTGACAAATTTGGTCACACTCATAACTTTTGTCCAAAACGGGAGAAACTTCAAGCAGCCCTGGCAGAAGTTAAGTATGAAAAGAATGAAAATCTTGCATTTTAAGTTGTTGAACAAAGAGATAAAGTGGAGCAAGAATCCCATAGTGAGGAATCAGAGGGAGAGTGATACATTTCCAAAATTCAAATACATAAATGGCATATGCAATGTTGTACTCAGATAAAATCAGTTATCTATAAATTCAGTTTTTGAATCAGAGATATGGTATATCAAGATTGAAGAGAAAACAACAGATATTCTTACTGAACCTCTTGCCAATGTTAAATTCGAATGTTTAGTATGTCTAGGAAATTGGAAGTAATGAACTGTCCAAAGCAATAAGATATAGCCATCGATATGTAGAAACATGAAAGCATCATTGACTCATTTATGGCATTTGGGTAAGGAGACTATCAGGTCTTTCTATAGAACATAACAGTATTATAGTTAGCTGCAATGTTATTGAGTTGGAATTAAGAAACAAGCAGTGACTCTCTTAGTAATAAACATATGATAGTCATTGATCAAACATCAGATTCAGAATCAGTAACTAAGGATGCATATTTACGATAAAGAAAGCAACTATCTTAATTACAATCTGAGAGTAGAGATTCATTTGCAACTATCTTAATTACCAATAACAATTTGTATATTGATTACAAAAACTACGATATTAATTAGACCAACCAATCAATTACTCAATTGGAACAGTTTTAAACTAATCAACTTCTGTTATGAAGAGGAATAACGGTAAAAGGATGTGCCTTACCAAGGATGAAAAGGACACAACCCTTTCAATTTAGAAAGGTTAATATGTAAATCAGCGATTAATCAAAGTGGGGTATGGGAAGATCATAGGAAAGACAGTCTCTATTGAAAAGCGATAGCATTGAAGGAAATAATAACAGTTAAAAAATACATAGCACTCAAATATTGATTCAGCAATACCACTGGATATATAAGTATATATCTATACACCTTATCAGTCAGGCATCGTCAGTAGAAAGGAAGAGCACAAGTTATTGTGTTTATCAATACATATAATTTAATAAAATGTAATGTATAGAAACATGAAACTCCTATTAAGCATAGTTAATATATAGACCAACAGATATGCATACTGTAAATTCCAGCCAAAAGGTTGTTCCCAAAATAGGGCGGAGATCAGTGACCCCAAGTGCCTTGAGGGCATCATCCCAAGAAAGGCTTAAGGGTGTGATCTGCAAACTTTGAGGGAAAGCCTCTGAGGATTGGTGTCTAAGAAATCTGATTACATCCAAAACAACCTTCTTAAACTAAATAATAATAAGGTTAGCATGGTTCTCTTATTTGATTCATAAATATATACACATAGTTCTTTATCTTACATTAGAATAGCATGAGTTAAATCAACATGTCTTAAGAAATTCAATTCAATGTATATTAAGTTGTGTTAATTTATGTTGAATTAGTCTAAATTACCAAGAGACATTACATTTGTTCTTTCTTGCAGAATTCTGCACTTTATGTATGAGTTCACCTTCAACTTTATCATCCAAGAATCAGACTCAAAAGTCTAATTTTGAAAAATACTTGCTTATCCTTTAGAATCAATTCTTAGTAGATTGAATTTGCAAGTCATCTTGCTGCTTTGCTCTGCAATAATCAATTTGTGTTTGAAGTGTGATTGAATTGAATGCATTT
This sequence comes from Cupressus sempervirens, assembly GCA_028749045.1. Lineage (NCBI taxonomy): Eukaryota > Viridiplantae > Streptophyta > Pinopsida > Cupressales > Cupressaceae > Cupressus > Cupressus sempervirens. Next base: position 451,539,845 of record CM053793.1, read on the forward strand.
GGTCTTTATTTATAGCCTCCCAACATAATTAATGAAGGGTTGCATCCATTAGTGAATGAGGTCGGCCTTGCATTTTGTTATGTTATTTTGCATTGAAGATTATCTTTTATAAAGCTCCTATGTTTATAAGGTGGTGAGCTTGACTTCTCCATATTGCAATCTGATTTTGCTACCCAATCGACCTCCTTCATGACCAAATCAATTCAATTCACAAAGCCCTTATTACTCAACTTGTTTTGATTCAATTTTCTGGGCAGTAATTTTGAATTTAGGTGGTAATCACCTTTGAAATACTAGGTCAGATTAGGCAACTTTGTCTGGAAAATACTTTAATGTCAAATCAGATTTCCATGTCTAAAGTGGAAATAGGCTTCTAAGCTGGTTGCATTCCACATTTTAGGTGGATGTCTCCTTGTAGGTAGGTTGGGACATCTAGTTTTAGGTGTAAATCAACCTCTTGACTTCAAAACTTTCATCTCAACCTATACAATTTTTCATTTTCATTGCTGATTTTCAATTGAACCTCCATTTGCCTTGGAATTTTTTATGTGTTTCTCATCACTCACATGTTTTAAAACTTCAAATCTTTGCATTTTCCCTTTCTGATGTGTTGATAGAATCTCCTCTTTTGCCTCAAGTTTTCACTGATCTTTATTCTTCTTTTTCTCACTTTCCAAAGTTCCCTTTTACCTTATTTTGATTTATTTAAATAAATTTCCATTTTCTTTAGATTTTTGTTCACCTTTCATCATTTGGAATCTGCAACTTCATTTCTTTCTTATCCTTGCTTACGTTAGACTTCGAATTTCATCCCTACTTCTAGGGTGGAAATTCTGATTTTAGGTGGATATTATTATGCTGAAGGTTGGAATTCCACATTCTAGGTGGAAATTGGCATCAAAGGAGAGTGGATTTCGCATCTTCAGCTAGAAATTTTATCCAAGAGGCTGAGTGGAAATCCTGTTTTTAGCTGGTAGGAAATCCTGTTGTTAGCTGGTAGGCCTTGGGTACATCATTCCCAAGTCCCCAGCTGCACTACTTATCAGCCACTAGTTGCCACCCAAGGCTCAACCTCCCAAGGGATGATTAGAGGTCTCCCTTTGCTACATCTTGACATTTTGTACTTGTTTTGATATCATGCTACTCATTGTAATCATCCTTATGATATTTTTCATATAATAGAAATTTTTCAGTTGCCAATTCAACAATTTAAAAATTTATTTATTAAGTATTCTAATTAATAATTAATAATTTGATATTCAAAACTTCAATTTTCATTGTTCAATGTTCAAGTAGTTACTATTTAGTATTTAGCATTCGCAATTTTCCCATTTTACTTCTTAATAGTCTTGTACATATTTTTCATAACTAGTATTTTAAGTGAAAATTGATGTGACTGAGGATTAATGACTTTGCTTGCTTCTTAAGGAGAAGACTCTAAAAGATAAAATGACTACCACAACTGAAACAAGGCCTAAAATGACTAAACAACCAAGCAAAAGAGGGGGTCCCTATTTGCAGTTGGGCAATATGTGAAAAGGTCACAACAACATCAAAACCAACTGCACTAACATTACTAAAAATAGTAACAAATTCTATCAGAACTCATCATTGACTTGATAAAAGTAGTAAGAGTATCCAGAAAAGCTCTAGAAAAGGGTGTTATAGTCTTTATCCCCGTTTCAACAAGAAATTACTTTTTTCATCACCTCCAAGATTCCCTTAACTCACTCATTAGCCTATGACAATCTCATGAATAGGCTAATGGCCCCTTCACACTAGACTGACTTAGGAAAAGAGTATTTTATTTTTAGCTAAATGTGATCTCACCATAATGAATGATGTTCTACTAATCCTTTATGTGCATTTTATAATATACTCACACCTTGACGATTCACTTGGTGTACCATATAATGTTTTTCCCTGATTAGAGAATATGTATATATAATATAAAATGAAATTGGGTTTTTCAAGCCATAAAGTTTTTTCTTCTATCTAATATTAGCAATAAGATCTTGATAGTTACATTTAAGATATACCAAAAACCAAGCCAGCTCAAGGTCCCACTCCTAATCCTTAAACAAACAATGCATTGAACATAAAGAATGCTGCATCCATAAAAACTCCCACTCAGTGTGATATATGATCACTTCAGCTATAACAAAAGAAGAGAACTCCAAGGATAAGAAATAGGCATATCAAAACTGCTAAGGACTTAAATAACGCACATATAACACACCAATGACTTATGATAGTTAAGCGAAAATTATTGATGAAATTCAAGGATAACACACAAGAACAAACATGGTAATGTTTGCCAGTTTTTTTCCAAATTACAGTACACATATTCATATTTCTATTGGTAAGAAAGCTTACTGATGCCATGCCGCTCTTTAAGTATTCGTAAAATGGCTAGAACAGCAATCCGAGCTTCTATCTGCAAAAATAGCATGGCATCCTTGACAATTATGGACAGAGATGTTTCAGAAGAAAAGAATTGGACATGGAAATGTCAATTATATGAATATAAAGAAACTAGGATATGAGCTTGATTTCCCTCAATGGAAAAGTGCTTTAACAAAGGGTACTTCTACGCTGGCATATCTCTCCACTTTCCACATTCAAACAATGCGTGAAGTTGGAAATATATTAAACAACTGCACAAGGATGATGTTTCCATTAAAACTTCTAATTAAAAGAGGTCACCTTGGTCAGTCTGTCAACTCGTATTAGGTTATTAGTATTGTCTTCTCGAGCATGTGTAGCAATTTTTTGGAACAATCCTGCATAGGAGACTACTTGTCGGGTATGTTCCCTTTCTTTACAAATTGTCTTTTCCTTAGGCCTTTGATCTAGATTTCTGTAATTATTATGTTGTATGGCTCCTTCTGCCCATTCTTCAAGTAATCCTTTCAAAAAATTATCGTCTGGAGCATACCTGCATTATTGCACTTTGTCAGACATGCTCAACTAGATCAACTATAGGAACTACACAAAGACTATATTGACAAGACATAGTACTAGCAGGACAGTCTAATAAACTACTTGCTTAATGTTTACCCAGCTGTTCGCATTTCCTCGTATATAGCCAATGATTGCAGAACTTCAGCAAGATTGCCATAATTACGCCGTGCTCTCAACAATGTATTATATGTCACCTAAAAAATTAACCAAAATGTTTATAGACTTGTGTGATGTACGCTGCAGAGAAATAGTTCATTTCATAAATGATGTTCTCAAACTTTTATATAGATTTGTCCATAATTAATTTACAGCTAGTATCATATTGACGAGTTCAAGTTGGCATCTTTTATTAGAATGCAATGTGTATCCTTTCCTATTTTACTAAAACCTGACTATCATTAGACACTATTAAATCATTGAAGAATTTTTGAGCACAAGTCGTAGGAGGCTTATGCTAAAAAAATGGATTCTTACAGATGACAAATAGTCGATTTTTACTTTATATTGTATATATCTACAAAATACCTTGTGGGTTTTGGCATATCCATAAATTTCTATCAAATCATATCTAATTGTAACTATTCATCACTTCAACAACACCAGAAAACATGCCCCTGAACTGAAATTCTAATTCTTGCAAGCTTAACTTTATAAATATGATTTTACAGAAATCAATTTCCATACCCCAATTACATGTGGTCTATCCTTATTGTTACTGGGGCAAACCAAGGCATGTCTTAGTTTAGCATGAGCTTGCAAGACTCAAAGACTAGTTAAGTTAGTTCAAAATAACACACAATTATGCCATACAAATTTTCTGCATATGTCACCTTATGGTTCAGCTATTTGAGGACCGAGAGACAAAGGAAATGAGTTTTATTTCAGAAACAGATAAGCGAATCCCACCCAAAAGAACTGTACATAGAGGATATTTGTCTTTCCCACCCTCCTGCACAATACAATATTTTCCTTAAAAACTATCCAATTAATGTTCAATTGATGTAGACATAACACACAAATATGATTAAAAAAAAAATACATAGCTGTAGCTTGATTTTAAATGCACCATAATGCAGCAATAATCAATTGTACTAATAAATATGAACAAAAAATTGCACATATAAAATAAAACACCAGAAAAACTCAAAAAATGTTATGTCCATGGGTGTATGTCTGTACATCAATACCATATTCAGCTCATAGAAAGAAAACATAAAGTGGCTATGATTGATCTTCTTCATTAAAGAGATTCAAAACCTATTGGGTTTCATCAAGTTTGGTGTGGTTATTTCCTTGCTCAAAAAGTTTCATAAGGAAATAACCCCAACGCCGCATAAAGAAAGTAGAATTAGCGCCAAGGAAACAAGACAGGGAATGAAAGCAACTCAAAAGAAGCACAAACCCTAAATATGGATAAGAAAGAGCCACAATTTCATATTCTCCTAAGGAATGGTCGAAAGAATTATTTGGTCAAAGGCATTAATCATGCTATAGGTAATATCTTCCCAATCGGTAGCATCTTGCACCAATACAATTCTCTTTTCTAGTCTTCATGAGTGAAGGAGATTAAACTTGGCTAGCTCAAACGCTTTCAGCTAGAGACCTATCATACACTTCTCTTTCCAGAATTCTCAGAAAATATAACCCCCATATGCAGCCTCAGTACATCGCTAATTTTAAGAAAGATCTACCCATGCTATCCATGGCAAAACACAGACTTATCTCAATTTTGGGAATCCAAGCCCCAAAAACTAGCTCTAAAATTCCACCAAGTGACACCTTGCCAAGGTCCAAAACCCTTTAAATCCTATTGCAAATAAGTCATAGAAATCTCAATGAGACTGGCAAACCCAAAGCCAATCTTCAATTTGTTCTAACCAATACCAATGATGCAATTTCAACATTGCCAAGCGATTGTAGTGTTCCCAACCTCCGTGAGGTGATTCGATTGACCTCAAGCTAATAGGGTTGTATGGAATGACTACACGTGTAGCAGAACTATGGGCTGTACGGTATTGGAGGGAGGAGGAAGTCATACTTTTTTTTTTAAGAGATAGTACAGGCATGCTGGAGTGGATGAAGGCCGTACGGTGTGATGGAACCCAGAAATTTTGGGCATTCTCTTGAGATGCATTCGGCAGGGTTGGCTGATGGAAAGAGTATCCTCAATTCTGCAAGGGCAAAACATATATGTTAACAATCATACTGTTAAGCATGGACAGGTGTGGCAATAGTTGTTGGACAAACAAATCGATTTCATTAGCAGAGAATTAAGTAAAAGGCACAAGTTGGAAGAAGAATTAAACTTGCCATTATCAAAGCACGAGTTCAAAACAAAGTTGATCAATTCTGAGAGTGAATGTCCTTCACTTGATGCTTCTAGTTTGCAAAATGTTTCTTCCAAGCATTTAGCTTTTGCTACACTACCTGAGAGCTGATTGTGCTGTGTCATAAGAGCACTGTATTGGTATCAAATGCAGGAGGATTGGACTTTAATGCAGATTTTGATATGACTGAATGCATCGGATGCAGCATTGATTAATAGATATGGAAGTATTTTGTTCCCAAGTTTTGTCAATAGTGCGGAATCTATTTCATTACTACAATCCAGTTGGGACCTTGCAGATGGAGGAACGGGATCTTTTCCAACAGAATATTCCCGCATTTCTGAATCATCCAAAGTATTGTTGTTACTCAACCTTTGTTGGATTAGGGATTTCAGAGGATTCTATGCTTTTAGTAGGCCGGAATGAATATATGCTTTAAGTAAAACCTATGGAACTTTTGCAAATAAGAATTTCTGTGTACAGTGCTTTACCTAAATAAAATGGCTTGGAGATGATTAAAAGTACAGAAGAATTCGAAGTCATGATTAGTTTTTCATAAAAATCAGATTTCTGGAAAGGCTGGCTGTCTGTATTGATGGTTGTCACATCATTCAGATCACAAATAAATATTAGGCATTTGGAGAAAGCCACATTATCTACTGTCGAGTGTGCCTGAAGAGTATGTCCTGAGAATGGTCAGATTTTTACCTTGGCTTGCTTGGAACTCGGCAACTGGTTTTATTTTTGAATCAGCATGGGCAAACTTTGTGATCGATATTCTTATTTTTATTCTGACTGGACATGTGATTGGCTCATGTTGATACCTTTTTGGGGTCCGGTGGATCAATAAATGTTTGCAGGGTGTTTGAAAAACTGCAACAGATTCCAGTATAGATAATTGTTATAATTACATTGACTGTGGTGATAAAAAATATAAGATTGTTCACTGAACATATTTCATGGATGGTATGGAGAACCAATCCAAATGCGACAGACTATCTTTTGGGAAGCTAATCAAAGAACTTTATGTATGGTGTATATAATACAGCAGTTCCTGTTACAATGGAGCCTAGTTTCGTTAGAAAATATGCATTATTTTTTTTGGGGTTTTTAGCAAATCGGTGCTTTTGCCAATGATCAGGTTCCAAGCCTTTTTCCATGGGCAGAAATTTTCGAAATGTGGTTTAAAGGAGGCACAGCAACCGCTTGGATGGAAGGATTTGTAGATTTCTGGATAATCATAGCCCAATATTGTGTGGACAGGTTTTGCCGGAGGAGAGCCATTAAAATGCTATTTATTACTAATAGTTGCTCAGCGGCTCTCTTCTAATATTTTCTTTTGTTTTGTTGCAGGCATACCTGCTGGAAGGCATTATGCATATTGGAAGTTGAATGTTCATGGAGAAGACTTTATTAATCATAACTGTGTATTGCAATAAAATCAACCCGACGGGCTGAGTTCGTGAGAGAACATAGAGATAATCCTGCAGCAATGTTATCTGTTTCATATCCCACGCATCCCCAGTTCGGTAAGCACATCAAGCTTAATAATCGGGTCTAGATTCCCTATGCACGTTTTATCAAGATCAGGAAGTTGAGATACGATGGGCAATGGCAGATTTTGAATACATCCATGTCTTCATTTATGTGCGGCAGTTTTTTCTTCCTCTATCGTGTTGTGTGTATCGCAAGGAGGAGGAATTCATAGTTCAGACTTTACTCATACTATGCGATGGCATGTCTCGTATCATACAGTTATTCTAATCTTGCTAAGGAAATTATTAATTGTTGGTTTTCATTCCCAATACCTGCTTGTGTTACAAGTAATTCCAAAAACTCACTGATCAGTTACGTGTTATGAAAAGATGCCTTGTTTTGGGAAAGGCATAGTGCCTTTTCGTCTTGTATAAACAGAAGAAAGGTAAAATCTACAAAATACATAGCCCATGTTATTTGTAACTCCCTGCATATTTTGAAGCATACATATTATCGAATTTTTTCAAAGGGAAATTGTTGAAGCATTGAGCAAAGCAATTGGAGATTGGAAATTGTTGAGCATAAACAATAAAGTTGTCTGTGAACAAGCTGTATTAATAGAATAGAGCATCAATAAATTTGAATGTCTTCAATATAAGCCATCTAGCACCAAAATCAGTAAGAATTTTATTTGTTTTAGAGTTACAATATGTATAACTCGTCCTTTATGATTTTGATGATTATTTGTTTATAATTTACTATTTCGATAGGTACATTGAGTTGTTCATTGCTTTTCAGATTTGATAAATACAAATATTGCAGGATATAATCTTTCCTCTATTTGTATCTATTGTGTCCACATAAAGGTTAAATCATGGCAGATTAGTCTGAATACGCAAAAGTGTAACAATTTGTGGCATCGTAATAATTGAATTATCAACAAATATAATATCGTCGATATCATTAAGTTGTATGTAAGAAATATATGTTTGACTCTATGACCCATTAAAATTTGGCACTGATCATTAATTTGTTCGTGATTTTCAACCCATATGCTGGCAATTCTTTAGCTTTTTCTTTTTAAGAGTTTGAATCTTATTGGTAATAATACTTCGTTTTAATTTTTTCTTTCAGCAACACACAGATCTAATAAAATAATCAAAGTTTGAAGATAAATTGTTATTAATCACAATCCAAAAAGTTTCCTTGACACTTGCTAGTTGAGGAGTTTATTTTTACGTTATAATCTGCTATAAATCATCTTGGATCCGAGTGTTTGATATCCAGGATTTGGGTGAATAGGCCTTGGTCTAGCGGAGCCAAAAGCGCGGAGGACTTGAATCGATTAGATTAATCCTGTTAAGTTGGCCAAAATTAGTTAGATACCCAGCATCGAGCAGGCAAGGCTCGTAGGTTTCTAACCAGCGATTTTGATAAGCAACACGGTGGATTGGGGGTCAAAGTAGCCGTACAGTGTGAAGACTCAGAGTGGCCGTACGATGTGGAGGCTATGTGGTCGTATGGTGACCAAACTTTCAAGTTGTAGAGTGGATCAACTTCTTGTATAGTGGGGTGGCGAAGTACGGTGTGGGTGAAGGGTTATGCAAGGAGGCCATACGGCCCATAGACCATGGAATAGGAGGGTTGTACGCCCAAGAAGGTCGTACGGAACACAAGTATGCTGTCCAGTGATGTATTTTGGCTATTTTCTAGAATGTGTAAAGATGAAGGGTGTGTGGATGGAAGAAAGAAACTCAATAATGCAATCTTACTTTAGAGATCCAAATTCATCAGATAGAACCAAACAATAATGAAAAATAAAACACTAAACCTTCAACGAGATTTGCCAAAAGATGGTGCTCTGATTTGCCAAATCCGAGTAATGTGTCACAGGCGATGGAATAGGGTGAGGGTTGAATCCCACCAAAACTGGAATAGCCAAGTAGGGAAGATCTTTCACTTCCGAAATGGTGAACAATAGAGAATCCCGACTAGAATTCGCAATACAAAGAAATAATCCAAAATGCATACCTAAAGACTACGGACAAGCTGTGCTTAAATACCAATCAGGGAAACCTTTTGAGGGTGTACAAAGATAGTTGACGGCGACACAAACTACGGAAACAAAACAAAAATGGGTTCGAGATGTATTAAATCAATCGGCCCATTAACAATAGTTTGATAAATGATTTATTTTATAATGAGAACATTACAGTCCTCCTATCCCAAATTTTGCTCATCCTCAAGCAAATGCAATGCGGGGTTCTGGAGAATGTTCTTGCCCTCCCACGTCACATCGTCCAATGGCAAGTGTTTCCAATGCACCAAATATTCCTTTACCGTGCAGTTCCGTTGGGTCTTCTCACCATACTTTGATGATCTTGACTGGTTCCAATATGAGCTTCCCTTCAGTAAGTGGTGGAAGGTCTGTGGCTACCATGATGTTCTGCCCCACGACCTTCTTCAAGCATGAAACATGAAAGACATTATGAATATGGTTTCCCTCTGAAAGTTCCAGCTCATAAGCGACTTCACCAATGCGACTAACTACGCAATAGGGGCCATAAAATCGTGGCTTCAATTTTTCTTTTCCCTTTTCCTTCAATAGGGATTGTCGATATGGCTAGAGCTTGAGATAAACCAAGTCCCCTACTTCGAAACTCCTCTCCATTCAATGTCTATCAGCATACATCTTTTGTTGATTCTATGCCCGTTGTATGTTTTCCTTTAGGTATTACAGGATGTCTTGTCCCTCCTGAAGCCAGTCCCTCGCCCTTGGTGTGCGACTGTCTCCCAGCATTGTCTCAATGAAGGAGAGGGGTTCATACCCATACAGAGCTTTGAATGGTGCCATCCCGATGGACATGTGATACGTGGTATTGTTACAATATTCTCCTAGGTGTATCCACTTGACGCACGCCCATTGTTGTGCCGAAACATAGTTTCGAAGGTAACCTTCGAGCCAGCTATGCACAATCTCCATTTGTCTGTCTGTTTGAGGGTGGTAACTAGTACTTGGTGACAATTTGTCCCTACCAATCAAAACAGTTCTATGCAGAAGATACTGATGAATCGCCCATCCCGATCATTAGCAATGTTTCAAGGTAACCCATGCAGATGAAAGACTTCTCTAAAAAATAGGTCGGCAACTTGTGCAGCCTGAAAATCTGAGGTAATGGTGAAGAAATGTTTGTACTTTATCAATCTGTCAACTGCCACAAAAATACAATCATTTCCGTTCACCTTGGGAAGCTCCGTTATGAAATCCATTGAGATACTTTCCCACTTATGTTCTGGAATTGGCAGAGGTTGCAATAACCCGGTAGGTAGAGTATGTTCGGATTTGTTCTGCTAGCAGACCGCGCACTATCTTACATACTGCAATACGTCTCCTTTAAGTCCTTCCCATGAAAACCTCTCTCAGAGAGTTCTGTAAGTTTTGAGGAAGCCCGAGTATCTTGCCAAAGGTGAGTTGTGTACCTCCTTCAAGATTTTTTGCTTCAATTTGGATTCTGGCACTAAAAATATCCGATTCTTATAGTAGATGATGTCATCCACCAGTTTGTACTGATTGTCCTGGGTGTTGCCATCCATTAGATCACAGGCAAATTTGTTTTTGGAATATTCTACCAACAAATGTGCCTTCCAATCAGCTGAAATCTAGTTTAGTGAACAGATGGCGGGTTTCCTATACAAGGCATCTGCGACCACATTGTTCTTTCATTTCACATATTCAATGTCAAAATTAAAAGCCTAAACCTTGCTTACCCATTTTTGTTGCCTCTTGTTCAAATCCCATTGCTTTAGAAAATATCTCAAACTATTGTGATCCGTACGGATGACAAACTTAACATCCACCAGATACTATCGAAACTTGGTTAGTACATGTACAATGGCAAACATTTCTTTGTCGTAGATGGAATATAAGCATTTCGTTTGTATAAGTTTCCTACTCTCATAAGCTATGGGGTGTCTATCTTGCATCAATACCGTGCCAATGCCTTCTTCGAATGCGTCGCACTCCAGAATGAACGATTGAGTGAAATCAGGTAATGCAAGTACGGGACAAGTGCTCATTGTCTCTTTCAGCTTATTAAAAATAAGTTGTGCCTTTTCATTCCACTGGAAAGACCCCTTGTCAGATCCGTTAAGGGTGTGCTAAGCTAAGAGAATCCTTAAACGAACCTTCAGTAATAACTGCACAATCTGAAAAGCCCTCGCAAATTCATAAGTGATTTTGAGGGAGGCCAATCAAGGATAGCCTGAGTCTTCTCCTGATGAACTTGAATTCCATATTTATTGACAACATGCCCCTGGTACAATATTTCTGTCATAGCGAATTCACACTTGGATTGCTTGGCGAACAAAGATTGCTCCTCCATGATCCTTAGGACTTCATCCAGATGCGTCAGGTGCTCCTCCCATGTTTTTCTATAAATAAGATCATCAAAAAATACCAATAAGTACTTATGCAATTGTTTGTTAAAGATGCAATTCATGCATGATTGGAATGTAGCAGGTGCATGTGTTAATCCGAAGGCATGACCAGAAACTCATAATGCCCATAGTAACAACAAAAAGTCATCTTTTCCACGTCTTCCTCATGTGGATTTGATGGTATCCAGAACGGAGATCTATTTTTGAAAAATACAATACGCCATATAATTCATCTAGCAACTCATCTATCCTTGGATTGGGATATCTATTCTTTATTGTTTTTTTGTTCAATGCATGGTAGTCCACACACATGTGCATCATCTCGTCCTTCTTTTTGACCAAAACCACTGATGATGCGAAAGGGCTAGAACTGGGACAGATCCATCCTTTCTCTAGCAATTCTTGAATCATCTTTTTGATCTCATCTTTGAATTTCTTTGGATGGCGGTAAGGTGTGGTTATGACCGGCTTGGTTCTTGCTTCCAACTCAATAGTGTTCAAATCCTCGATGAGGCAGTATGCCAGGATGAATGTCTATAAAAACTTTATCATGTTTACTTAAAATATTCTGAAGATCATCATCCTAGGGAGGTGTCTGTTGCCCTTTTATAGATTCTGCCGAAATAAAACAATGTGCAGCCCAAACAACATCATCATGCCGAAAAATTGCCTCCATCCTATGCGCAGAAACTTCCTTCAGACCCTCATTTTCCATTCCACGGAGAACAACCTTCTTTCCATTGACAACAAAAGTGAAATACATCTATTTGAAGCTCTAAGTGTATTCATCATGTGTCTCCATCCACTGTATGCCCAAAATAACCTTCATGTCATCAAGGTCCACTATGAAGAAATCCTCAGTCACCGTGTGATTTTCCATTGTGATACTTAGTTGAGGAACAAAGTGTGTGTAGGGCAGAAGAGTCCCTTCGGAAACCTTGACCTGAAATCCTACGTACATCTCCGTAGGTAGACCTCTTCGCTTCACTAGAGATGAGTGTATGAAGTTTAGAGTGGCTCTGCTATCGAGCATCACCATAACCCTTTGTCCTTGACGGGTTCCCCATACACGAAAAACTGTGCACCTCGGGTTACTGGCTAGAGCAATAGTTCCCCCATGGTGTACCAATGCTGCAATTCTTTCCGTGCAGTTCAAACTAACCATTTTGGTGTCGTCATGATGTTGGTTGTCTTCAATGGGTATTTCTTCCTATTCGTCCTCATCATCAGAAACGACCTCAATGTAATGGATCTTCCCTTTTTCGAGGCATCTGTGGCCCAATTCCCAAGGTCCCTTGCAATTGAAACATAATTTCTTGTTTTGAAGCTCCTATCTAGTTGCTTCATCCAATGACGGCTTCTTGAGCGGAGGTTTATTATCTCTATCCCTCGAAAACACCGGCAGTTTGGAATGTGAGTAACTTCATGAGGATGATGTCGATGATGATGCCATACTTTGTGCCTTCTTAATGGCCTCCAATAGGGTGATAGGATTGAACCCCTTTACCCAACCTTTCAATGGTTCTATCAGTCCATCAATGAAGAGCACTACCTGTCTTCTTTCAGAAAAGTCCGTGACCAAAATAGAGAGTTTCTGAAATTCTGCAATATACTAGTCGACCGATCAGTTTGTCTTAGCTATGCCAAATCTTTGAAATTGAGTTTTGGATCATTACCATCAAATTGATCTATCAATCTCTCAATGAATTCTGCATAAGTATTTATTTGATCATGCCCCAATTTGATGGTGTTGTAATGCCACCATTCATGCGCAACTCCCTCCAAGTGCAATGCCGCAAATTTAATTGCTTCTTCTTCTGGCATGGGATTAAGCTAGAAGTATCGGCCTTCATTACGCATGCTTGCGCATATATGGATTTGGATCCGTCAAATGGAGACAATTTACTTTACTCAACTTCCTTCTAAGATCATCATTAAAATATCCTCTGTTTCCGCCCCTCGAATATCTCATTCTCAGATCTGCATAATCTTTGTAGGATATATCTTCCTTAAAATTCGCATGCTTCCAATCTTCCCTTAGCTATTCTTGCATTTCTTCAAAGGTTGGTTGTTTCCCTCAATGTGGTGGAAAAGATGGCATGGAAGGTCAAGAGCGTGCTGGTTGAGGGTTTTCTTTATCCAATACCAATCCACACTATGTCCATTTTGTTCACCAGATATTTTATTGTCTGCCAACTTCTTGAGAGTTTCTTCCATGAGTTGTTGAGTATCATTGATTTGTACCTGATTCCTTGCAAGCTCCTTCAATAGTGCCATGAGTTCAATGGTTGTGGGTTCCGGTTTGGCAACCATTCTATCAACAGAATGTGTTCTTCTTCTCTTCCGGCTATAAACTCTCATTCACTATCCACATGCTGGCAGGATCGAAGCTCTGATATCACTGTAGTGTTCCAAACCTTCGTGTGATGATTCTACTGACCTCAAGCTAATAGGGTTGTACGGAATGACTACACATGTAGCCGAACTGTGGACTGTACGGTATTGGAGGGAGGAGGAAGCCATTTTTATTTTAGTAATAGTACGGACAGGGTGGAGTGGATGATGGTCGTACGGTGGATTGGGGGTCAGAATAGCTGTAAGGTGCGAAGGCTCAAAGTGGCCATACAGTGAGGAGGCTATGTGGCTGTATGGTGACCCAACTTTCAGGCCGTAGGGTGGAGCAACTTGTTGTATAGTGGGGTGGAGAAGAAGTATGGTGTGGGTGAAAGGTTATGCAAGGAGGTTGTACGACCAATAGAACATGCAATAGGAGGGTCGTACGGCCAGGAAGGTCGTACGAAACACAAGTATACTGTCCAGTGATGTATGTTGGCTATTTTCTAGAATGCAGAAAGATGAAGGGTGTGTGGATGGAAGAAAGAAACTCAATAATGCAATCTAACTTTAGAGATCTAAATTCATCAAATAGAACCAAACAATAATGAAAAATAGAACACTAAACCTTCAATGAGATTTGTCAAAAGATGGTGCTCCGATTTGCCAAATCCGAGCGAAGTGTCACAGGCGATGGAATAGGGTGAGGGTTGAATCCCACCGAAACCGAAATAGCCAAGTGGGGAAGATCTTTCACTTCCGAAATGGCGAACAACAAAGAATCCCAACTGGAATTCGCAGTACAAAGAAATAATTCAAAATGCATACCTAAAGACTACCTACAAGCCGTGCTTAAATACCTATCGGAAAAAGTTTCTAAGGGTGTACAAAGATAGCCGATAGCGATACAAACTACGGAAACAAAACAAAAATGGGTCCAAGATATATTAAATCAATCGGCCCATTAACAATAGTTTGATAAATGATTTATTTTATAACGGGAATGTTACAGAGGTTTGATGCCCAAAATATGGATAAAGAAGTGCATGGAACTATTAATCCCCATTAGCAGTTTTATTGTATCTAACATTTGCAAAAGGATCAAGAAAATCTTATTGGTTATCTCTGATATCTTACACTTAACTATAAGAATCTGCAAAGTAGAGCAGAGGTAATTGTGAATATCGTCACATTGCATAACCAAAAAATTCCAATTGGATGAAATGATGCAGCAAAACACTCATACCAAGACATATGTCACAACCTCTCACACCGGCCTTTGACCAGTAGCTTCACAAGGATGACTAGTCTCAAAATCTCTTGAAAACATCTCCTTGTCAACCAATTCTATTCAGCGAGCTTTCACAGAATGAGAAAAGTCACACAATGGATAAGAACATCCTAAGGAAACCCACTGCTTAATTTGTCTCCTTAAGTCTTTATCTTGGTATGATTTCTTAATTTCTATACCTACTGAGAATTCAAAACTATAATTGGAAGAGTATTAAGCATGTATCAAAATTGTCTCTCTTTTATTTTTCCTGAAAGAATGGGTTCTTACCCAGTTTTGATAACAGATTTTGTATAATGTTGCCTTTATCCCGTCCTAATTCTTTTTCCTTTGATTAAGGATAACGAATTTTTGAATGGTATTGAATTTTCTATGATTATGCCACTCTTGTTACTAAAAAAAAGCACAATTATTAACATTGTTACTCTAACCTTTAATAGCATCCAACGAAAACTAATCAATCTCAATTGTACAACTCTAGCAATCCCATTGCTTTTTGAAGCATCCTTGGGACCAATATCCCAACATTTATGTGACCATTCAAATTTTCTTCCTCATTTTTAGACAAAGGTTAGTATGGAAAACTAATAATTTTTCTACTCTACTCATGGTTAACATGCAAATGGATCTTATGTAGGCTAGGAGAATATACATATTTGCTGGAACTTTTGCAGATATTCTACACCATTACATCATCTATCCATGGTTATTCTAAGATCTCCATTCAAAGATGCATTATTTGATGTGATTATCAAGCCTACAATTTTATATTGTATGAGGTTTGGGAATGTATATTAGGATCCATTGATTCGAACCATATTAAGATGGCCCAGACTCTCATGCAGCAGCACATAATTTGTTACAGGTGGACTGTTCCTAAGAGCATCATCCAAGACAAGTTTATCTAGGAATGACTATCTCTAAATATCATCCCAAATATTTTCTACATTAACTCAAATCCATGGGAAATAAGTTGCTAGTGATCAGAGATATCCACATTTAGCTTGTATTCCTTAATTGAGCTACAGTTGACAACAACAATATTAGTATCTAAAACTAGCTTACTCCTTCATATCAATAGTACCTTCTTTTATGCATCTCTTGCACCATCGTTAGAGCTGTCAAAGAGGACATTCACAAACAATGCATCCAAGTAACCTAGACCTACCCTCCTTTGCTACTTTGCCTAATGCTTTCTTTTTACACAAAACATTTCTAAAGAGTAGAGGATAGCATCATCATCTGTCACATCACTGAGGCTTCCCCTTAGGCAACTCAGGGTTTGTTTCCACTAGTTATCGATTGAGATGTATTATCATAGTATTCACTAAGATTGAATCTATAGTCTTTGGACCATCCGTAAGGTGGAGACTCGGGTGAATGTACCTTCAAATGCCCCATTTACTTTGATATCTAAGGGAGAATGTTTTTTCTCTAATTCTACAAACATTTTGTAATATCCCTCAACTGGAAATAGCTTAATCCAACATTAATTTTCTTCACAAACCAATGGTTTGACATTCCGTCAAACACTTGGCGCACAATTATGTAATATGAAGGCAGTTATCTCTAACCAACAATGTCATCTATCAAGTAAAATTGGACTTGCAAGAAAAGATTTGCAGATTATTGCTTTGTAAAAAAAATAAAAATAACAATTGGAGATAAAACTGAAATGTTCAACGTGTAGACACCTAAAAACCTTTAGAAAATAAAGTATTTTTATTTTCTGAAAAAGTGCTGATGACATCATCATTTATTAATTAATTAATTAATTAATTTTTATGCCATTAAATCCCTTTATCTTAATTAAAAATATTTAATTAAGGAATCCCTCCCAAAAATGTTTAAATCTTATTTAAACATTATTTCCTTATTTATTAATTATTTAATTAATAAATTGACCAAAAAACCCAAAATAAATAAAAAATTTATTTTTTGCCCAAAACTTGGCCAATTTTCTTAAGACCACTAACCTCTTCCAAAATCTTCTAATCCTTCTTTAATTTTAATTAAAGGCTAATCCCATCATTTCCTACCCCTAATCCCAACTCAAAATATTTAATTAAGATTAAATATTAATCCTCATGTTTATTAAAAAAGTTTCAATAAATATCTCCTCAACCCAAACCCTTGAAATAAATAAAACTTTATTTATTTCCTAAAAATCTAATTCATCCTCATCCTAAGAAGTTCTAGACTCTTCTAGAAAGTCTTCATCCTCATCCTAGGAAATTCTAGACTATTCTAGAAAGTCTTTATCCTCATCCAAAGTCTAGATTCTTCTAGAAGATGTCTTTAAACCTAATCCTAATCCCCTTCTAACCTTGTCACATTCCCTAAACATGGGTTAAGACTTACTAACCCAAGCTAAAGTTAACAAATATCTCCTCCTTCACCCACCCTCATTAAATGTCATCCACGTACCTATCCCTAAGTTAATCCTAAACCATCCTAATCCATCCTCTAATCATTTGCACAAGCTTAAGCAAGCTTAAAACCCTCCTAATCAAGTCCAAGTCGAAATTGCTCTCATCACCCTCAAAATATCTCAACCATAAAACTTTATGAAGCCCACTAGGCCATAAATGACTCTTCCAAGCCCTTTTATTGCTCTTACAAGTCATTATGAGGGTCTTTATGAAGATTTTATCCCTTGAGCCTCCTTTGTTGACTCATCCTTCCCCTTTCCTCCATCCTCTCACCATGTGACATGTGTCACTCCTTGATTGGTTGTAAGAAAGCACAATCCATGTGCTCTCTTCTCATGCAATCTAAGCCCTCCATGAGCTTTTTCCCATCCTTGCATCTTAGCCCTCAATCCCTCAAGCCTCTTGCCTATAAATTGGATCCTTCCCCTTTGCAAAATAACACAATCCATGAAGTAAAGTCATAATGTCATTTTGAGAAGCCATTTTACATCAAAACCATACACTCACACCCAAATTCCAACTCCATTTGAAGCCCTTTTTGAAGCATAAGCTTGAGCATACATCCTATCTATTTAGACAAAGCTACTCAACAAGAGAGCTTCTCATTGAGAGAGCCCATTAATGACTCATATTCTCAATTGAGAGTTCATCTTAGTCTATCTTGAAGTTTATGAATTTTGTTTAGTTTGTAGAAGCTTTATTTAAATTTGGTTTCTATTAGCATATTAACATTGCTCATATACATTTTGGCACACCCAGTGGGACCCCGCATGGGTCATCTTCATTAGCTTTTTTAGTCAAGTTTTGTATGTCATTTGCTGATTTTGGCTAATTTTTCTTGTTTTTGTGATTGGTAGGATTGTATAAATTGGTTTTGTAGGTCCACATGAGCATGAAGAAGACAAACGAACTCATAGTCTATCTCATAGTATTTGCAGATTTTTCAAGCTTATAGGTGGACAAAGCACTTGAAATTCTTCTTCCTCTTCTTGTCTATATTCTTCTTATTCCATCTACTTCTTCTTCTTCTTCTTGTGAGAGATCTTGGCCATTTTTTTTTTAAAGGAAGCAAAATCATACACACTTCTTTTTAGTGCTTAAAATGAACCCCCAAATCATACTTAAATCCATTAAAAAATTAAAAATTTGCAAAAAAGAAAAAATCTTTTAACAAGTGAAACTAAACCAATCTAATCATTTGCATCCTTGCAACATCAAGGTTTTAGATGCATTCATGCAAAGTTAGGAACACTTCATTTTTGGGAATTTAAAAAGAACTTCAAGTTTCCATTTCAAAAGGTTCAAAATCAACACGAAGTGCACACTAAAATCTAAATCAAACTCAAAGCATCAATCAAGGATAAAATGAACCTCATTTGCAAATATGTTAAAGTTCTTTTAAAAATCTCATGAAAACTAAGAGTCCTAAATGGTTGCCAAAATTGTCCTTAAAAGCTTTGTTATTTGTTCCAAACAAATGTCTTGTTGCAAAATCTTGAATGTTTCTTAGGTTTTTTATGCATCAAAACAATCTAGGAATATCATTTTTGGGCTTAAAACATGCAAACTAGAACACAAAATCTTGAATGAAAAGCAAAGTCCAAAGAGTCATTTTCACTTTTGAGTCCAAAAACAATCTTGAATGATCTAAGGTTAAAACAAAGCACTTCAAAGTTCTTAAAACAACACACAAAATTTCAATCTTGAATGCTCAAAGGAAAAAACTTGAATGTTTAATCACTTGTCTTTGAATGCATGTTGCTAAAATCACTCTTGAGTGCCATGGATTAAAATCAAAGTTTGTTTTTTTATGAATGCATGATTAAAACAACAAATCCAATCTTGAATGCCATAGATCAAATAATCATCTTTTGGAGCATAAAAAGAATCTACATTTTTGTAATCTTTTAAATTATAAAAACAAATAAAAATGCTTTGAGTGAGTTTGTCGTTGGACTCACCCTCTTTAATCACCCATCAATTTAACCATTGGTTGCAATCTCAGCGCCATCTATGGGGATGGGTCTACCTAAGAGGGTGTTAATTGCTCCACAAAGATCAAACTCCACTCACTTGGGTCTTTAGTGGTTTTCCTAAGTTAGAAAATTCTTTGAATGCGCATTAATCTCGCTCACACTTCATTTGGGCATAAAAAATTGGAAAAATTTTGACGTGGAGGGCCTCCAAGCGCGTGCTTGGCAATCAAGTTTCACACATCTTTGTTTTGGGCTTAAAACAAACTCACACTCAATCTTGAATGTCTAACAATCAATAAACATTGCATGGTTTGGACACATTTTCAATGATGCTCGCATTTCTTATGTTGACGATCTTTCGACTTTCATTATGCTGACGATGCTGTCAAATTGGAATAAACATTGTATGCCATAATCACAAGTGTCTTCAATCATAGCTTACAAAATCTAAATCATCAATTGGAATAAACACGTATCTTTTAAAGCCCAAGATCATGTATGTGGTCTTGTTTTACACTTTTTAGGAGGCCTGCTTGGGGATTTCATCACCCCTTGGGACGACCTCAACTCCAGCGTTCCGGCGGAGTATAAAAATCGGGAGGTGAATCCAAAGACACCTCTCTTGGAATCAAGATTTTGTCACTCGGGCTAAGCCTCAAGGAACTTTATACCCTTGAGAAGTGAAAGAGAAGTGGGTTACCGCTCCTCTCGGCTGTGTGACATCTTTTTGATTTCATCTACGGATTTGGGCCTCACATACCTTGCGTATATCGAGGACTCCCTAGCTATAACAAATTTCATCCTTGTAGAAAGCTTCCTAGGATGTTGGTGTGTTTGACATGCTTGCTCCAAAAATTTTGTCTGCTTGTTTGTTCATAGCTTTTGAATGAATGTTTGCCAACTTTGGTCAAAATCCCAGAAAAGCAGAAATCTCCCAACTCAAGGCATACTTAGTGTAGTCACTGCCTTATCAGAAAATCATCCAAGCTCCCCCGATGCAACCGAATCTATCTAGTTCTTTGCCTTAGAACAATCCCAAATCCAAAGTCCATCCAAATCATCCCCCCAGCCAGCTAGCAACCCAATCCAAAATCACCCAAGCCTTTAAAGAGTTGTTGTCACTTTGCTAGATTTTGCTATCCAATCAATCCTACCAATCAACCAATCTCACCAAGGTTATCCCTTTGACAGAGCATTGTCTAGGGTAATCCAGCTTTGTCACTTGTATCCCTCATCACCTTGAGCTAAAGGTTGGGATCCACAAGTGGTCAATCTCGTGTCATGCCATAGGATCACTAGTCTATCCTTAAGTTGACACAATCACCACGAATCCTGCACATAGGAAAGAAAAACTCACTTTTTGATAGCATACCCTTGAAGTCTTCCACCCACAAGAAAGCCAAAGATCTCCAGCCAATCCTCATTAGGTTTGTCATACAACTTTGACTCTCCCTAGGAAATCTTTCATTAGCCAATCCAAAATTTGTGCTTAATCCAAATCCAACCATGAGCTTTCGTGTTCATCCATATGCAAGACCCCATCCCCATCAAACTCATCATCAAAGCATGAAGTACGAATCCTATCATGATGTGTTTGGTCGCATTGTCCTTGCTCCCGCCACCTCCTATTCCAATGATGATGAAAATCTTGTTGACTATGACGGGTATATTGAAAGCCTTAGAAACATTCCCCCAAGCATCCCCCAAAATCCAAGAGTTATTCCAAACTATCTAGTCATGCCATCTGATATTCCAGCTTCCCCTCCATCACCCCATCAACCAAGCTTACAATCTTCCACCCCCATCACACTAGCTATTCCTATCAATCCACCTCCACCTTCGACACATGAGTCTCCAAGGAATCTCCTAGAGGAAATACAAGAAAAGTTGCCTCCAACAGTTGATAAGCCATGTCATCTAATCCAACCACGTGAAGTAGTCAGTGATGAAGCTTCCCCATCTATAATATCACCTCCATCTCTCATAGCTATCATCCCCATACCATCCATCAAATTGCTTAAAATCTTTCCACTTCCCGCAAGCATCAAAATCCCACCACCTATCAAATCCCTCCAAATCCTATCCACATCGCCTCCAAGCATTTCCCAAATCTCTCGTAATGACCCTTATGCATCCATCTTCTACTCACCCATCTCCACTACTGAATCTCCCATCTATCCATCCGCTGCCTTTGAAGAATCCATCCCTTCACCTCCTATCGCACCATCCACTCCAAACCAATCCTATCAAGATCCTGCCCAAAAGCATGTTGACATCCCCCAAAGCATAAATGAAGATATCATCGTACCATGTCTTCCATCCATAGTGCAGTCACCATCTCCTCCATCTCCAAAACCTCAAGCCATATCTCCTCCACTACAAGATATCTTGTCATCCCACCAGCTACATCAAGATCCTATCCTTCCATCTCCCCCGCTCCATGCTTCCATCTTACCACATATCCAAGCTATTCCACCATCTATAATCTACCCTCTTGGTTCACTTACATTCATCCACGGTGGCCCTCTCTCAGGAGAAGAATTAAGAACAGTATCTCCCCATTGCAATACACCTAATAAATCACTTCTACCATTTTCTGCAAGCAAAAAGTTTCCTCAGCTTGTTCAAATGCTCAATCGATGACATTATCAAGGTCAAGGTTTAGGACCACAAGAGCAAGGAATCAGAGAGCCTATTATTGCACAAAAAAATCTAAGATTTCATGGTCTTGGATATGTATTCAAAGGCTCACCATCTAAAGGTGTTGGTACACCACACCCCCAAACCAAGCCTATCTCCAAGCCCACCATGTCAGCCTCCCATCACTCCTTCAAGAAATCTTATGTCATCCCCCCTCCACCATCTTTGCAACCCAAAACAACCTACCATATCCCCCCTTCATCCGCTAAATCCATTTTGGGTCCCTATGTCCCAAAATCTACCATCCTCCATCCTCCTATCAGCCATCATAAAAATCCTATTCCATCCATTTCTATGCAAGATCAACAAAGGCACATATCAAGGCACATCATCCATTATCATCCCCCTACATGCTCTTTCATATCCTCTCCATCTCACAAAGCTTCTCCTAACCATCTTCCTAAAGCTTACCACAACAATGTGAATGCCAACTTCAAAATGCATAAAGCTAAAAATTCACATCCTAGGCAATCATATATCTATTCTAAAAGACATACTCCAAAAAGGAAAAATCCAATCAAAGAATGCAAAACAATGCAAAAGCCTATGAAAAGAAAATCCAAAACCATGTGGATCCCCAAGAAAAAAGTTGAAACCCAATGCATAATGGCATCCACCATTGCTAATCCCCCATCTAGTGACTCATGTCCCCCATCTCCTAACTCCATCTTGGGTGCCTATATCCCCAAGCACGCTTCCACAAATCCTCCATCATGCCCGCATCTACCATCTATCCCCCATATGCTCTTTTCACACCCGTTCCAACATGTGCCAATGTTGCTCTTGCAAGCATCCCCATCTCATGCTCCTTTCCAGCATTTTCATCCCTCCATCTCCTACCATCAATCCCATCTAATCCGATCTATTGCATAAATCACAAATCCGGTGTACCAACAGCTAGCAACAAAATTGAACATTCCAACAGCCAGTGAAAAATCCCAAAAAAGCCAAAATAGCTGAAGAAAGCCAAAATCATTCCAGCTAAGTCCAAAGTCAAAAAGTAAAAAAAAAAGAAAAATAAAGTGTCCACTAGTGAAAACTTGGCAATTCAAGCACCTTGGACAAGTACCATGATGAAAACTTGGCAAACAAGCGTCATGCGTAATCCTGCCATCCCCAGCTTAGCCTATCACCCTCATGCTTTTGGTCATCTCTTGACATCCACCTCCATCTTCCAATCTATCCACCTATCCTCCATCCTCCAGCTTCCATCTCACACCATCCACTAATCTTATGCAGCTTCAGCCAATCATCTCAGCTATCATCCATCTCCCTAGCCCCTTCAGCTTTTTCCATCCTAGCTTCAATCCTATCACATCCATCATAAAAGCTCCTTCCGCATGTTATCTTCTAATTGGGGGCACTATATTCCTTGGAGATCTTGTCTTGTCCATCCTCCCTTGTCATTGGTATCTAGCTCTAGGCTATCCTCATGCAAACCCAATGTCATCTCTTTATATCCATCATAATCCTAGCTATCTACCATCCTATCCAGCCATCTCATCCTGCTCCTCTAGCTATCCTTGGTCACAAAATCTCTCATCATCATTGGATGCATCCTGCCAAATCCATATCTTTCGCTATCACCCCACCCTTAGCTTTCGCATCTTGCACAACATCGAACCATCCCGCTATCCTATCATCCTGAGCTTTTGCCTGCTTGTAACTATCTTGGTTCGTTAGCTTGTACCATATCTTGATTAGCTCACTTGTAAATATCTTGGTCTGTCAGCTTGTACATCCTCTTTAGCTTAGTACCATTGCATCTATCCAGCGTTCGTGTCAGTTCGTCCTTGATCAGCATCTTGCACCCATCGCACATCTTGGTTAGCTATTCCAATGCATCCTTTAGCTAGATTTCCTATCACCAAAGTGTTATCTTTCTTAGTTCAGCTTGCCAGACGCATCAGTCATCCAAATCCACCAGCTTAGGTGCTCTCCGATAGGTCCTTGCAGGATATAGCTTTCCTCATGTCTGATCTTGGTTCGTTAGTACCTCGTCCTACCCATCTCGTTGGCAAACAGTTCTCTTTTGGATTTTCCCTTTCTTTTGATTTGGACTCTTCCCTATTGGGTCTTGAAATATCTTTTCCAAGCAATCTCCTTGTTTCCTCCTCAAGGTTGCCACGATCTTCCATATCATGGTATACTGTGAATGGGGCAATCAGAGCGTAAGGTCTTGATCATGTCTTTTGCTTGTTTTCTTTTTTGCTTGTGGGTTACCCAGTGTCATTTCCACACTGCTTCCTCTGGGATTCATGTGTGATACTGGGGCAATCCTTGTGTGTTTGTTTTGAGTCAGTTCATCAGTCCTCTGGACAGTTGGTGAAAAGGCCTTAATGTTCTTGGTAACCTTGGCAATTAACCAACAGTCCTATAGCAAATCTAGTGCTCAACTACATGGTGGTACTTCTCTTTGAAGTATCCCCCCCGCTCAAAAAGCTTCAATGGTTTTCCTTCATCTCCATTATCCCCCATCCATATCCAGCATCCGTCTCTCCTACCCCAGCTTATGCATCAGTATCTCTTTGAATCACTCCTCACCTTTAGCTTTAGGGATCCACAATCCTAGTCTTAGGGATCCACCAATCCAAATCAATCCACCAAGCCTCATCTTTCGAGATCCACAATCCTAGTCCTAGGGATCTCCGAAACCCATCTTCCGCTAATCTGACTCTTTGAAATCCTGTTGCATCAACTTTTTTAATCCCTTCATCCATCTCCCTATCCTGGATTCCTTTTTATAGCGCTCCGCTCCTTCATCCTCCACCTTCCCTAAAGTCTTAAGCTTGCTTCCTCTTGTGCATCTGATTCTCCTTTATCATTCGCCTATAGGGAGAGTTTGAGCTAATTCAGCCCCTTCTCTTTACCAGTCTGAGTTTCCTTGCTCATCCGAGATTCTTGTACTTTTCAAGAAGCCATCGAGCCTCGCTTTCTCTCCCCGCTGCCTTCTTGAGAGGGCATCTCACAGTCCATTCTCTCCTCTTCTGCTCCAGCCTTGGGCATCTTATTTTCTTATCTTTGATGCCATGCCACTTGCGGCATCACATCAAAGAGGGGCAAAATGTAGACACCTAAAAACCTTTAGAAAATAAAGTATTTTTATTTTCTGAAAAAGTGCTGATGACATCATCATTTATTAATTAATTAATTAATTAATTTTTATGCCATTAAATCCCTTTATCTTAATTTAAAATATTTAATTAAGAAATCCCTCCCAAAAATGTTTAAATCTTATTTAAACATTATTTCCTTATATATTAATTATTTAATTAATAAATTGACCAAAAAACCCAAAATAAATAAATAAATAATTTTTTGCCCAAAACTTGGCCAATTTTCTTAAGACCACTAACCTCTTCCAAAATCTTCTAATCCTTCTTTAATTTTAATTAAAGGCTAATCCTATCATTTTCTACCCCTAATCCCAACTCAAATTATTTAATTAAGATTAAATATTAATCCTCATGTTTATTAAAAAAGTTTTAATAAATATCTCCTCAACCCAAACCCTTGAAATAAATAAAACTTTATTTATTTCCTAAAAATCTAATTTATCCTCATCCTAAGAAGTTCTGGACTCTTCTAGAAAGTCTTCATCCTCATCCTAGGAAATTCTAGACTATTCTAGAAAGTCTTTATCCTCATCCAAAGTCTAGACTCTTCTAGAAGATGTCTTTAAACCTAATCCTAATCCCCTCCTAACCTTGTCACATTCCCTAAACATGGGTTAAGACTTACTAACCCAAGCCAAAGTTAACAAATATCTCCTCCTTCACCCACCCTCATTAAATGCCATCCACTTGCCTATCCCTAAGCTAATCCTAAACCATCCTAATCCATCCTCTAATCATTTGCACAAGCCTAAACAAGCTTAAAACCCTCCTAATCAAGTCCAAGTCGAAATTGCTCTCATCACCCTCAAAATATCTCAACCATAAAACTTTATGAAGCCCACTAGGCCATAAATGACTCTTCCAAGCCCTTTTATTGCTCTTACAAGTCATTATGAGGGTCTTTATGAAGATTTTATCCCTTGAGCCTCCTTTGTTGACTCATCCTTCCCCTTTCCTCCATCCTCTCACCATGTGACATGTGTCACTCTTTGATTGGTTGTAAGAAAGCACAATCCATGTGCTCTCCTCTCATGCAATCTAAGCCCTCCATGAGCTTTTTCTCATCCTTGCATCTTAGCCCTCAATCCCTCAAGCCTCTTGCCTATAAATTGGATCCTTCCCCTTTGCAAAATAACACAATCCATGAAGTAAAGTCATAATGCCATTTTGAGAAGCCATTTTACATCAAAACCATACACTCACACCCAAATTCCAACTCCATTTGAAGCCCTTTTTGAAGCATAAGCTTGAGCATACATCCTATCTATTTAGACAAAGCTACTCAACAAGAGAGCTTCTCATTGAGAGAGCCCATTAATGGCTCATATTCTCAATTGAGAGTTCATCTTAGTCTATCTTTAAGTTTATGAATTTTGTTTAGTTTGTAGAAGCTTTATTTAAATTTGGTTTCTATTAGCATACTAACATTGCTCATATACACAACGAAGCACCAACTCTCTGAATTTATGAAATTTATTGCAAATAATGTTTACCAAAACTAACTATGAGACTACCAGTAGTAAGAATCAACTCTGTGTATCATTCTATCATTCAATTTGCTAGATCACCAAAGTCTTAACAATAAATGCTATGGAAACTGTATGTGTGTTGGGCTTCCTCAAATACAACTTGCAGGCACCATGAACAGAGACACAAATGCCAAATGGCAGATACAACTCGGCACTTGAATGCAGAGATGCAGTAACGCCAAGGTACAGGTAACAGCAGATAAGCCTCATCAATTTTTTCAAAGAATGATGGCATTCACATTGATCTCACAACTGTGCACTGATTTATTGCAGATTAATTGCTGCCTATAAAAAGAGATTTAGGCACCTGTTTCAGAACTAATATGCAAGGGAAAGCCACACAAAATAACGAGAGATTGGGCGTCCAGAGAGCACTAATTACCCGTGGTCAAATTCAGATGCAAATGCCCCAAAAATCAGAGATAAGAACACCCGGAAAACAGATATAGCTAGCACCCAGAATTCAGAATTCTCCTCCCAAACTCGCTCACCCAGCCACAGGAAAAACAGTAAGGGTGATATTTCCAGAATTCCAATACCAAAACTCTCCAACCATAATTTGCTTCTCAGCCACCATTTTAACGCGAAGCCCAGATTGTAGATTGCAAGTATTAAATGAGATAGGAAACCATTCCAATTTCTTTCCACAGTGATTGATTTCTCCTGCTGGAATTAATTCCTCAGTCAAAATAAGAAACAGTAGAGGAAAATGCACCAAATATGATAACTCAGCAGTATTTGCAATTAGACTTCAGCCAATTCTAGAATTAATTCACAATACCTCAGCTGTGAATCATCTGGCAATCCAAACCTTTATACTTCAGCAAGGGCAAAGAAATCCAAGACTTCAGAATTGCCACAAAGACAACAAAAGAAAAATAAGATTAACAAATGATCAGACGCTTTTCCAATGAAATGAGCTCATATTTATAATCCCCTATTGGCAAAAAATTTCCCAAAAGAGCTCAATTCAAAAAACTGCAAGAGTTTCCAAAAATAACTCAACTCCGAAAACTTTCCAACACAACTCTTAATAATATATCTTAACTACATTATTATAATAATAACGTGACTTTAATAATTAATTAATAAATATAAGCTCACACAACAAAAAATCCATCTGCTGCAGGCGATGACAGCCTGCTAGTGCCACCATCTGCACTGTCAAATATGGCAACTGCCAGAAATAAACTTACTAAAAATAGTAAGTTCGCAACCAAGACCCTCAAATCATCTTGTAAGCTCACAAGGGTCGCAATAATGAACTGACTCAATCATCTATAGAAGCTTTCCAAAAATGGAGGTATTACACATTCTATTTTTGATGCAAGAGCCTAGGGAATAATGGTGACTTGTCCCTTTCTCACCTTCTAATCTCTTTGAAAAAGTCTCCCTCAGGCTCTTACACCTTCATTGATATGTCTTTAGTCCTCTTTCTCATCCTCCAACAAAAGGTGATTGAAGTTAACATCTTTATGGTTCAGCCCCTTAAGAGAATACTTGGCTCCTAGGCCTCTTACTACGCAATTTTGGTGCAAAACCCAAATAGGGCTCCAAGGCTTGAATCCTTGCCTACCTTGAATGGATTTGATGGTTTTGGGATCATATATGCAGGAAAAACTCAATTTCATAGACTGGTAATGCAAAAGGGAGGTAATTCCCATATATGCCTAGGATAGGGCTAGTAGCCTTTTTGACTGAAAATGGAGCTTAAGTTTTGGAAATCCTTAATGACCATACTGAAAAATGGCATATTTGAGTACCCTTTTGGGCAATACAACTTGGTCCCAGAGGGTTTGGACCAACTCCAACACCAGATTACAAAATTCTGAATTTTTGCTCTAGGCAAGAGGGTTAATTAGGCCTCCATTTGCAAAGCAACTACTAAAAATTGGTGGCTGCTCCTACCAAGACCAATTGGGGGACCAGGAGACTGCCAAGGACTTAAATCCAGATTTTCAACTTCTGATTGCAAAAACTTGAAGAGTTATGGACAGGACAGCATTTTTAGGAATGGTGCATACATAGAGATATACACCTAGGGCTCACTGTTTCTCCTTCCTCCTTGCAAGGACACAAAAACCAATTGCAGAATCATTAAAAGCATGGTAAAAACTAGCATTCCACCAAAGGCCATTAAATTCCCATGGTGGAAATGCTTGAAAAATAAAAAACAATTAAAAATCCTAGGTAAAGAGGCAAATTTAGAGCAGCAGTGACAAAAATGGCTATAACTTGAGCTGCACGAATGATAAAGTCACCAAACCAATTGCATTTGAAAGCTGACTCTCCAAGGATTCCAAAAATGTAAATATTGCCCTACTCCAGGTCCATACACATCCGTATACACACTGAAAACAGCAGAAACGTGAAAAAAAACAAGGAATTTTATTAATTCAAATGAGCAAATACATCATTCTGCCCTCCACCCACCTGGAAGGCCTTCCCAAAGGTTACAATTGGCTTTCAAACCATTTAGCTGTTTGGGAAGCATTTTTAGATTAGTTTGCAAAGTTAGCAACTTCGCAACAAAAGTTGCTAGCAACTTTTTGGCAATCTTCCATGTTAAGAGCAATTTTGCTCATTAGGAGTCAATAAGACCTCAAAGTGACTAATATGAATTAAAAAGGCTAAAAAATACTAAAATATCCTAAAATCTATTATTAATTGGACCCTTTGACCATAGTTGACCAAGTGGCTTGTAAATGCCAAATCCTGGGACTAGGTCTTACAATTGGGTCATAAAACATGCAAAGTATAGCTTTTCCTATTCCTAAACATAGAATTGACCTCCATAATGTGTGAGCGAGATATGATGATCTTCATCCTTCAGGAAGTGCCTCTAGTTGGTAGTAGGTGCTCCTACACCAATCTTCTTTTGATATCTAGACCAGTGGTTCCAAACCCTTTTCCATTGAAGATTGTCACCCCTTAACACAAATCCTTAAAGGATTCTCAAACAATCCCCTATCCCCTATGTCGATCACTTTCTTCCAACCCATTTTAGAGACTAGTGGCTCTATACAACCTCTGAATATTGCTAATTCACATAAATACAAATAGATCTATGAGATGATGATTATCACAACTTATCACTAGTACTCAAATGCTTCAACACATTCCCCCTTGGTAACATGATTTTGCATCATTCAAGCAACATGAATCAATTCTTTCTCTACAACATAGATCTACTCCTTTCCAAACATTTCCTAGCCATAGAGACAAACACATATTACAAGCTCTTCCATTACCATAGGAAATACATCAGCCTTTATTGTTAGGTATGATTCCAGAGGGGCTGTCTTTGCAATTATTACTCCCACAAAATCCCCAGAGTTAGCCCTCCTAGCCTTGGACACTTCCAAATGAGCAATATTGGATCTTGTTTTCGTCCTTTTGCAATGATTCCTCCCTTTCGTAACCCAAGCAAATATATTCAATGAAATTTACCTCCTACCTCTTCAATACTCCTCTACTTTTTCTCTTTGGAGAACAATATTGTGTTCAAGGGAAAACTAGTACTTTGTGGCTAGCTCTGATGAACATGCCTCCCATGAGACAAAGTTGTAGGCATAGGTCTAGTTGCATTGTCATCAAGAACACCCCATAGCTTGTATATTGTAGCTTTGTATTTCAGGTTTGCCACATTCCCCAAAAAGGTACATACACCAACACCTGTTCCTTGAATATGAAGATGTGCATTAACTCTAGTAATGTTGTTGAAAATTTCTAGCTAGCAAAAGTGGCACTTCCACAACCTTGTACCACTTGATTTCCTTGGCTTGCCTGGAAATTATGTTGCAAATATCTCAGAGGAAACTTACTCTCAAAAATACCTCTAGCATACTCTCCAATGACTATTGAAAGGCACTCTATACTTGCAGCTGCTTTTTCCATGGAACTAGTTTGGGCTTCAAGTTTAGATTTAGCCTCACAATCATCCACCTCAACTGTAGAAGCATATTCAGATTCAATACTTTTACTATGACTCTACCTCATCCTCACTGAAGCCATGATAGCTCATTGTGACACTGCAATAAACCATTAAAATTCGAATTTTATTAACCTATAATTCTAGAAGTGTCTAGTTTCAATCTAGTTTGACCAGACTCAATAATAAAATTTAAATTTTAGTGTTGAATCTTGACAAAAACATGAAAAATGGGCAATGAACATTGCAATGAATCTATCTACAACCATGTCTATTGAGTTATAATTCAAAAAAAATTGGAAAAAGAAACTCACAAAGAAAAGGAAAAAGAAGTCATAGGCTCCTACCCTACGCTTGAATAATCCTTTCAACTTAGTATAGAATACGTCTTCTTCCTCTTTTTCTCACTCTGCACCCTACTTGCACTTGCAACAACTAAATCACTCAGTCACTCCTTTGATCATTGTTTTTCTCCTCTCAATCTAGTTGTTGAAAAATTCGAAATTAAATTGAGTGAAATTGAGGATTTTTTAGTATTTGGTAAAGCTTAGGGGCCATGAGGTGGGGGTGACGACTTGCCATTAGGGTTCAGCCTTGGCAAAGAAAATGAAAAAACAATAATTTTAAAATTCTTTTGTACTTTTTGTGCAGCTTAAGAATGGGAACTATTTGGTCGTCACATCTAGATGGCAATGGTGATTTTGCGAGGTGACATAATTGCCTAGTCCCCATGTACTAGTGATGTCCCCATCCCTGACATAGTAGGGATTGCGGGGTGGAGAGGACATTCTTGTGTCTCATTGCTACTAACTACAAAACCCCAAGGTTGAAAACCTTAATTTGAAGTTCCCAACATAAAAGGTTTGGCCCTTGGCACAAAAAATAAGGAAAAGGCATTTTAAGTTATTTTTGCACTTTTTGTGCTACCTAGGGATGTGAAATGCTTGGGTGTTGTTACACATTGTGCCCCCCGCCAAATATTTGAATTTTAAATACTTGCCTGCCCAACGGTCACTTCCCAGTTTAAAGTTATTTTAAACATCCCTAAGAATATCGAAAAAATTAAATGCTAACCTTATGATATTTCTTCCCTGTGCATTTTAATGTTTCCACGGGCCCGCAAGTCCCCATCGTTGGATCGAGGAATATCTACGGTTGGCGCTATCTCGCTATGGGAAGTTGCACGTTGTTTTGCCATAGCGACATAGAGCCTTTTGGCCGCGTGTCAGGTGGGTCCTCCTCTTCCTTGTTATTTCTTTGGCGTCGGTTTTGCTGAATCAACGGTGCCCTATGGTGCTATCGGAAAATCTGTGTTCCTCGCCGTTAGTGACATAGCGCCCAGACGGAAAGTGATACTGCGGCAACATTAGAAGGAAGGGTGGGTCCCAAGTATGCCTCGTCGGATATCAGTAACGAGGATTTGTCAGACAAGTTGGCACATGGCCAGTTTCTATTGGTTGGCATACTGATAGGTCAGATCCGTTTTCCTCACCCTTGGATCAATCTAAATCAACAGTGGGCGCTATCTCGTTATGGGAAGCTGCAGAGATATTACCCATAGCGACATAGCGCCTCAGCGACTCGTAGCAGGGTGGGGCCGAGTGTTATCAAACTGCAGGGATGGTATCAGTTCGAGCTGAATCAGATGCAAAGTGTACTGAGTTGTTTCGTGGACCCAAAAGTTTTAAGGAGATAATACGACGAGTCTTCATGATCATCAGATCAGTCTAGATCCACGGTGGGAGCTATCTCGCTATGGGAAAGTGCTTGGAAGATACGCATAGTGACATAGCGCCTCGGTGACACGTGTCCCAGTGGGTCCGGTGGAGGCAGTAACAGTTAGATGCGGCCGACAGTTAATGTGACCGTCGCGGTCAAGGTTGCAAGATGGCGCGGTTAGTAATGAAGGGGGTGGTCAACTCGGGAAGACCTTGCGAGGTGGCAGAAAGGAAAGAGGTTATTGGTCCACGTAGCCCGTTTTGGATGCAGAGTTTAGTTGACTTGCTGACCCTGCTGATTCAGGTGCTCAAGAATGAAGAGAGTCAGGATTTTTTATGCGATTTCATCTTCGTGATCAATTCCGACCACCCGAAGTGAATGTGAAGCATTCAGAGACACTCTACCCCCCCGATCTAATCTATCTACTTGGTCAGAGCACAGTTATAGCGCCACCTCTATCTTCTCAAGGCCTTGTTTTAGTTAGCAATCAGATTTCGTGGTACCTAAAGCTATACTTTGATCAGATTTCTTCAGATCCCCATGATTGTTCTTGGCAGCCTTGATGGCGGTGGTTGCAGGATAGTTTTGGAGGGAAAATCTCAGTTGTGCCTGAACTATAAAGGCAATTTTTGTGAATTTTGTAAAGGTCGACCTTTCTCTGTTTTCTCAGTTACTGCTCTGCAGATTCTCAGTGTAAATTCCCCTGTGCCTCTGAACTACATGATTTTCTGCCTTATCTCTTTCAGCCATTGGTATGAAAGTGCAAGAACTCTTTACCTCTTACTGGTGTTTTGTAGAGATCTATGATCTGCATGACTGTATCTCCTTGGCCTATGAATGATAATATAAGTGAATCTCTCCTTCCTTGTGTCGTTCATCTTGGTCTTCTTATCTGCATGTGATTATTAGATTAAAGCAAGTCTAAATGTGTATATCCTTAGTTTCATTCTGGTTCAATAGTGCATATATGGGAAGAGTTTGGTCTGAACACTCTATTTTGGTGCATCACCTCTTTAGATTAGATTAGGTAGATTTGCTTTCATGCTCTCCTACTCCCTTTTCCTCTCCAAGAGTAGTTAGGTGCATCCTGATAGTAAGAGGAAGCCGGCCTTCTCCAGAGACTCAACCTCACAGTTCAAGTCCCATAGCTTGGAGGTTGTTTCCATGTTTCAATAGGTTGTCCTCATGCATAGGCTTTGGACAAGGGTGCAAACCTAAGTGACGACAGTTTTTGGCACGCCCGGTGGGAGAAAAATCTTTTCAGAAAATTCCAAGCCTACTGGTGTCAAAAGGGAAGATTTCAAGATCAATACCAAGGAGATAGTATTGGCTTCGATGTTTAAGCCTTCAAGAGGTTCATTCTTCAAAGTACTTGTCGACTCTGAACTTCAAATACATATCTGGTTCCAGACCAAAGTTGCAACAATTCATGCCCAGAGCTAAAACAAGGGCATCTTCTAGAGGTAAGTTTCAGTATCAAGAGCTTTCATTTTCAAACCCTAGAAGAAGGAAGACTAGAATATCTTTATCACCAGTTAGGAGTGCAATAGTAGCAAATACACCTACAAGATCTATCTCTACTCCTCCTGCTATTAGATCTCGGCCTAGATTGCCATCGATACATATCAATAGATCACTTGTCTATATGGCATTGCCTAGAGCTCATACTTTTGCCACCTTTAATGGTGGGAGCCCTCTCTTATTAGCCCAAAGACATGACATACCAGTAGCTGCACTCAAAAGTATACCAGAGTTTACTGGTGAAACTTCTATTTCTCCCTCAAAACACATTTAAGAGGTTGCAAATGTCTGCAATATCCATGGTATTACAGAGGATGATGTTGCAGTTAGGCTCCTAGCCTCATCCTTGAAAGGAAAAGCACTACAATGGTATAGAGGTTTAGCTCATGGTTCTATAACAGATTGGGATGGATTAGGAGCAGGATTGTGCAAACATTTTGAGGATAAAAGTGACTATTTGTCACTTTTAGAGTAGTTGACTACTATAAAAAGAGCCCCTCATGAATGTATGACTAATTTTAATTATAGGTTTCAAAAGACATGGGATAGGATACCTACTTCAGTGAAGCCTACCCCTAGTAATTCCTTCTTGCATTACCTTAGAGCTTTTAACAGTGATATTGACACTACAATCCAAACTATGGGAGGAGATACCTTGCCTAATGCTTATGACATAGCAATAAAATCAAAGAACATCATAATACAAGGAGGTAAGCTAGCCCCAAGGCCTCCTATGCCCTTCTTTCCTGATGTTCCAAATCATCAACCAGCAATGGCTCTTCTTCCCACAACTTCTACATCACAATCCTTTGTCCCAGTCCCTCAAGCTTCCACATCTTCAAATGGGATAGATGAAATTAAAGAGATGATACAATCTCTAACGCAGAACATGGATAAAAGAGAAAAGAACCTAGAGAAAAGATTGCAAGATTATGGGAAGAAGCTGGAGGATAACTCCTCTATGATGCAGAAAGTGAGCAACAAGGTGGTGACTTTAGAAAGACAACAAGCTCAAGGTAGTAAGCCTCATCAATTGCAATATCAAACTCCAAGTAGTGGTAGGCCTCCAAATCCTAATCATTGGAACAATTCTTTTGATCAGAGTAGGCAGGGTGGCCATGCTTCAACCTCAAATGTAAACCAAAGTAGGGCCATAGTCCCTCAAAACAATATGGCTCAAGATCAAAAATTTTGTCCCTCCTGTAACTACTCCTATGCCTATTGTATGTGTCAGAAGGCTGAATCTTTTATGGCTGTGACAGTCCAAGAACCTGCAGCAAAACCATCATACAAGGAGGACCAATTTAAAGATGCCTCAGGTATGCAAAGATAGGGTGATTGCTCTTTTATGAATCATCAGATGGAGGAGCATTGTAATGTAAACCAGGATTCCAATGCTCATAACACTAGAAGCAAAAGAAGAGCTATGGAAGGTGTTGTTCCTCCTCCTCCCAATCAGGCCTCAACTTCAAATGCAATATCTCATGAGCAAGCAGCAAATAATCAATCAAGTGTCTTCCAGCA
Source organism: Cupressus sempervirens (assembly GCA_028749045.1). Classification (NCBI taxonomy): domain Eukaryota; kingdom Viridiplantae; phylum Streptophyta; class Pinopsida; order Cupressales; family Cupressaceae; genus Cupressus; species Cupressus sempervirens. The sequence continues at coordinate 451,575,122 of CM053793.1, forward strand.
GCAAAGGCAAAATCATGGCAGAAAGGATGAAAGTGATCCTCAGGTTATTCCATCTCAAACTCATACAATTGCAGCTCCCAAGGGTTCGACCAAAGCACCTGCTATGCCATTCAGTGTGGTAGAGCAAATGAAGAAGACAAATGTGAATATCTCCATGTGGGATGCTGTTGCCACTATACCCATGCAAAAGAGGTTGCTGCAGCAAATATTGGAAAGAATTGAACCAAAGGATCAGCCACTCAACATGGAAAGTGCCACAAGCCTAATACAACCATCAAGGGAGGTAGAAACAAGTAAAAAGTTTAGACCTCCCCCATTCTATGTTTCTCTAATTATAGGGGGCAAACTAGTCCATAATTACATGATTGATTCAGGGGCTAGCAATACAGTGATGCCTAGGTGTGTTGCTGATGCTTTGGAAATGAAATATGAGCCCATTGTTAGGGATGTATTACAGTTGGATAGTAGTACTGTCAAGACTGTAGGGATCCTTAGGAATGTGGAGATGGCCTTACATGCATGCCCTGGTTGTACTATAACCCAAGATATCTCTGTTGCTGAGGTCAAGCCATACTTTGCCATCTGTCTGTCAAGAGACTTTACTGCCCAAATAGGTGGTTTCATATCTTCTGATTGGTCATATATGTCTTTCAAAACGAGATATGGAGCCAAAGCTTCAATTAGAGCAGAGCCTCAAGCCCTCCATCATATTGAATCTTACACCCCTAATTCCATCAACATAAATTGTCCTATCCTAGAGATGGATGAGAATGACAGTGTGAATGAGCCCACCACTTCCCTAGCAGAGACCTGATTTTTTCTTGGATGAATGGGCTAATGCGTATCAATTTGATCTTATGCCAGAAACTCTTGAGACAGGTCTCAGTACATATTGTATATTGGAGAAAGATGCTCTAGTTCCCAATCTTGTGGAGACTAAAGAAGATATGAGTGGGATATGGAGTATGTACTTTGATGGATCAAGGAGTAAAAATGGATTACAGGCTGGTGTGATGTTAGTTTCTCCTGCACAATTAAGGTACTACTTCTCCTTTAGGCTTCAATTCCGTTGCACTAATAATGTAGCCGAGTATGAATCCTTGATTCAAGGTCTCCTACTTGCTCAAAAAAGAGGAATTCAAGCCTTAAGGGTGTATGGAGATAGTGAGTTGGTGGTTAATCAAGTGAGAAATCAGAATATCACCAAGAATGGTTTGCTCAAGTCTTATAAAAATAGGGTATGGGATTTGCTTGAAGGTTTCAATGCATTTAATATTCAAAGCATCCCTAGAAAGGAAAACAGACATGCTGATAGACTTGCAGCAATAGGTGCATCTTATGATGTACCAAAGAATCTTGAGGAGGAGAAGAAGCAACAAATCAGAGTGGTAGTAAGGCCTGTTATCCCTGATAACAACATCCATTGGCAAGTGTTTGAGTCTGATGAGAAAATTGTCAGCTTCTTGCACAATGAGGCAAAATTTTCAGAAAGAAATCAGTCAAGACTACAGGATCAGTATGGTGATCAGATCATTCATCTCAGTTCTAACAAATTGCCTAAGGGTCTCATTACCTTAGAGAGTGTTTTTAATCCTGATGACCAAGCAAGAGGCAGGACCATGAACCTAGTTGCTGATGAAGGTGACTACACTCCAATCATGGTTGTTGATGGAAAGTCCTTAAACATGGGGAAGATATGTTCTGAAATTGAACAAGAAAATTTTATTCATCTATCTCAAGAATTTAATGATGTATTTGGTTGGACATATGATGATTTAAAGGGTTTTGACTCAAGGTTGTTTCAGCATACCATAGATTTAATTAATGATGTAAAACCAGTAAGACAAAAACAAAGGCCAGTGAATCCTAAAATTGAGCCCTTAATGAGAAAGGAGCTATCCAAATTGATTGAGGCCCACATAATTTTCTCTATCAAACACTCATCATGGGTAGCAAACCTTGTCCCTGTTAGGAAGAAAAACGGAGAAATTAGATTGTGGACTTTAGTGACCTTATCCAAGCTTCCCTTAAAGATCACCATCCTCTCCCTTCTATGGAGCAGATTTTGTCCAAGGTCAGTGGTTCAAAGAGATTTTTATTTCTTGATGGATTTTCTGGCTACAATCAAGTGCTGGTTAAAGAGTCTGATAGGTACAAGACTGCATTTACCACTAAATGGGGTACCTATGCTTATTGTAAGATGTCATTTGGACTAACCAATGCAGGTGCTATATTTCAGAAGGCAATGGAGATGGCCTTCAAAGGATTGATCGACAAGTTTGTCTTAGTTTACGTTGATGATATCACTGTGTATTCAAAGGATGTAGAAGATCATTTTGATCATCTAAGACAGGTATTCCTAAGACGCAGAGAGTTTGGGGTTTCCCTTAACCCAAGCGTGTCTTTGCTACTAACCAAGGAAAATTATTAGGACATATTGTATCTAAGGATGGCTTAACCATTGATCCAGAGAAAACAAAAGAAGTACTTGCCCTCCCTCTTCCTAAACACAAGAAAGGGCTGCAAAGTTTCTTAGGTAGGATAAATTTTGTGAGAAGATTTATCCCTAATCTTGCTACCATGGTGAAACCTCTTACAACTATGCTCAAGAAAGGTATGGTCTTTGCATGGACCAAGGAAGGGAAGGAAATTTTTGAAGAGATCAAGGCGGCCATAGCCTTGGCCCCTACTCTCATGTATCCAAATTTTGAGAAAGATTTCATCCTTTATACCCTAGGTGGTGAGTCAAGCATTTCTACTGTCCTAACTCAAAGAAATGATAAAGGTGACGAGCAGCCCATAGCTTTCTTTCGTGAAGGGCTTAAAGAGTATGAAGATAAATACAGCTATGTAGAGAAGAAAGCCCTTGCAGTCATCAGAGCTTTAAAGAAATTTAGACACCTCCTGTCTCATAATAAGATTCATCTGTTAGTACCCCATGCCAGTGTGAAGGATTTCCTTTTGAGCAAAGATATTAGTGAGAAAAGAGCTGGCTGGATTACTAAAGTGATGGAATATGATATTGACATTCAGATTACCAAGCTGGTAAGAGGGAGGGGGTTGTGTAAACAGATGTTATCATCTCAAGAACCTAATGAGGAAGCTGCTATGATACTGACAGAGCAACAAGAGGTGAGAAATGGTGACCCAAGGAATTGGGTGGATGACATGAAGAGTTTCTTATTAGGCAATGTATACCCTCAAGGATTAGATAGAACTAAAAGGAGACAGTATAGATTACAGTCAATTTCTTATGTCATAGTTGACGGTGTCCTCTTTAGAAAAGATTTTAATGGAGCCCTATTAATATGCCTCGATATAGACCAGGCTGAAAGAATGATCAAAGAACTTCATGATGGTCCTGATGGTGGTCACTTCTCAACTAGAACAACTGCAATGAAGATCATGAGGGCTGGTTACTTTTGGCCATCCTTGTTCCATGACTGTCATAGGTATGTTAAGTGTGAAAAATGTGCCTTCTTCTCTGGCAAACAAAGACTTGCAGCTCTTCCCCTTCATCCTATTCAGGTGGACCAACCTTTTGCTCAGTGGGGATTGGATTTCATAGGCCCTATCAATCCTTCTTCCAATTCTGGTCACAAGTGGATTCTAGTTGCTACAGATTACTTCACTAGATGGATAGAGGCAGTTGCATTGAAGGATGCCATTGAATCTTCAGTTGTGGAATTCCTTGATGGAATTGTGACCAGGTTTGGTGCCCCTTCAACCATTATTTCAGATAATGCAAAGTCTTTTGTTGGAGCTCAGATTTGTGCATGGGCAGTGGATCATAATATGTATTTGAGCACATCCTCAAATTATTATCCTCAGGGTAATGGTTTGGCTGAGTCTTCCAACAAGAACCTGATCAGGATCATGAAAAGGACAATAGAAGATAACCAGAGGTGTTGGCATAAAAAACTGAAGACTACACTATGGGCTGACAGAATAACACCTAAAAGGTCAATAGGGAATTCACCATTTGTGTTAGTCTATGGCAGAGAAGCAAGACTTCCAATTTCATTGGAGTTCCCATCCCAGAGCTAGCTCATCAACTAGAGTTGATTGAAGATGATGCCATGACAGTAAGAATGGCAGAGCTAATGGAGCTGGAAGAGAAGAGAAGTAAAGCCATGCAGACCCTAGAAACACACCAGTAGCAGGTAAAAAAGAGTTTTGACAGAGGGTCAAAATCTTTAGGGAGGGAGATTTGGTTCTGAAATGGGATGCAAATAGGGCAAAACCAGGAAGACACTCAAAATTTGATGCATTATGGAGTGGCCCCTATCTAATTGTCAGTTGCAAGCAGGCCAATGCTTTCCAGTTAAGCAGGCCTAGTGGTGAAATTTTGCCCATCCCAGTCAACGGGATTTATCTCAAGCCATGTTTCTGAGGGTTTGAGATTCCATGTATATAGTTAGTTTAGTTACGTTTCCAGTTCATTCCCTGCTTTTCCAAGAAGTGCACGCGCACAAGATTGTCTCCATGAGACAAGTTTTGAAATTGTGAAGGTCGCGAAAGGAGATTTTGGTCTCTGGTTCCAGTTGCAGAGACAAGGGTTTTAGGGTTTTCCTCTCAAAGGTAGGGTTAGGGTTTCACAGTATACGTAGGATCCACATCTTTTTGACTCTGTAGCCCAATGGATGCATGAGGTCACTGGTCTATGCATAGCAGGCTAGCATCCCCTGTGAGTCGCTAGAAATGTTACACATTGTGCCCCCCGCCAAATATTTGAATTTTAAATACTTGCCTGCTCAACGGTCACTTCTTGGTTTAACGTTATTTTAAACATCCCCAAGAATATCGAAAAAATTAAATGCTAACCTTATGATATTTCTTCCCTGTGCATTTTAATGTTTTTGCGGGCCCGCAAGTCCCCATCGTTGGATCGAGGAATATCTACGGTTGGCGCTATCTCGCTATGGGAAGTTGCACATTGTTTTGCCATAGCGACATAGCACCTTTTGGCTGCGTGTCAGGTGGGTCCTCCTCTTCCTTGTTATTTCTTCGGCACCGGGTTTTGCTGAATCAATGGTGGGCGCTATGGCGCTATCGAAAAATATGTGTTCCTCGCCGTTAGCGACATAGCGCCCAAACGGAAAGTGATACTGCGGCGACATCAGAAGGAAGGGTGGGTCCCAAGTATGCCTTGTCGGATATCAGTAACGAGGATTTGTCAGACAGGTTGGCACATGGCCAGTTTCTATTGGTTGGCATATTGATAGGTCAGATTTGTTTTCCTCACCCTTAGATCAATCTAAATCAACGGTGGGCGCTATCTCACTATGGGAAGCTGCGGGGATATTACCAATAGCGACATTGCGCCTCAGCGACACGTAGTAGGGTGGGGCCGAGTGTTATGAAACTGCAGGGATGGTACCAGTTTGGGTTGAGTCAGATGCTAGGTGTGCTGAGTTGTTTCATGGGCCCAAAAGTTTTAAGGAGATAATACGGCGAGTCTTCATGATCGTCAGATCAGTCTGGATCCACGGTGGGTGCTATCTCGCTATGGGAAAGGGCTCGGAAGATACACATAGAGACATAGCACCTTGGTGACATGTGTCCCAATGGGTCCGGTGGAGGATATAACAGTTAGATGCAGCCGACAGTTAATGTGACCATCGCGGTCAGGGTTGCAAGATGGCACGGTTAGTAATGAAGGGGGTGGTCAACTCGGGAAGACCTTGCGAGGTGGCAAAAAGGAAAGAGGTTATTGGTCCACGTAGCCCGTTTTGGATGCAGAGTTTAGTTGACTTGCTGACCCTGCTAATTCAGGTGCTCAAGAATGAAGAGAGTCAGGATTTTTTATGCAATTTGATCTTCGTGATCAATTCCAACCACCCGAAGTGAATGTGAAGCATGCAGAGACACTCTACCCCCCTGATCTAATCTATCTACTTGGTCAGAGCACAGTTATAGTGCCACCTCTGTCTTCTCAAGGCCCTATTTTAGTTAGCAGTCAGATTTCGTGGTACCTAAAGCTATACTTTGATCAGATTTCTTCAGATCCCCATGATTGTTCTTGGCAGAGCCTTGATGGTGGTGGTTGCAGGATAGTTTTGGAGGGAAAATCTCAATTATGCCTGAACTATAAAGGCAATTTTTGTGAATTTTGTAAAGGTCGACCTTTCTCTGTTTTCTCAGTTACTGCTCTGCAGATTCTCAGTGTAAATTCCCCTGTGTCTCTGAATTACATGATTTTCTGCCTTATCTCTTTCAGCCATTGGTATGAAAGTGTAAGAACTCTTTACCTCTTACTGGTGTTTTGTAGAGATCTATGATCTGCATGATTGTATCTCCTTGGCCTATGAATGATAATATAAGTGAATCTCTCCTTCCTTGTGTCGTTCATCTTGGTCTTCTGATCTGCATGTGATTATTAGATTAAAGCAAGTCTGAATGTGTATATCCTTTGTTTCATTCTGGTTCAATAGTGCATATATGGGCAGAGTTTGGTCTGAACACTCTATTTTGGTGCATCACCTCTTTAGATTAGATTAGGTAGATTTTTTTTCATGCTCTCCTTCTCCCTTTTCCTCTCCAAGAGTAGTTAGGTGCATCCTGATAGTAAGAGGAAGCCGGCCTTCTCCGGAGACTCAACCTCACAGTTCAAGTCCCACAGCTTGGAGGTTGTTTCCATGTTTCACTAGGTTGTCCTCATGCATAGGCTTTGGACAAGGGTGCAAACCTAAGTGACAACAGGTGTCTCATCCCAATGCTAGTGGTGTTCAGTGGGGCTGCATAAATTTCTCCAAGTATCAGAGACCTCCTTGTCCCCAACACAAAAGGGATTCGCAAGGGGGCACATCCCTATGTTTCACTGGTGATAGCACAAAACCCCAAGGTTGAAAACCTTGATCTAAAGTCCCACACATATAGATATTCCTCCTAAACTAAAAGTCAAACAAGAGGACTCTGAGTCATGAGGAGTGTATGATCTCCATGGTGCACTAGGAATAGTTTGAAGAATCCCCTTATCTATAGGAAACCTAGGATCCGTGGAATTATTTTAAGGACATATGACAAAATCATTATGGAACCTTTGATATTGTACCCATGCTTAAGATAAGCGTCACTAGAAAAGCCTTGTCTATAACATATGGAAATTAGACTCCCTGAAAGCGGTCATCTTGAATTCTTTCAAAAATCAAGGCATTATCAAATGATTAGCCAATATTTATGCTGATGAAAAGGGGATGGTTAAGAACAATAACAACAGAAATAAAAACGAACACTGTTGATGTATTTTGTAATATCTCTTGCGAATCGGATTTTAATTTTCTGATTTCTTAACCTGAAAATTTCATCAAACACTTTGCACACAAGGAACATATCGCTGATCTAAATTCTGCTTTTTGTCTAAATGCTTGTTGGGTGGATATTTTGCAACCGACAATTTTGGGTAAAAAATCAGTCGCAAAATAGGATGATTAGCCACAGCGTTTGAGATAGAGTCTCTCCTACCTTAAAGGAAAGGCCCCCCCTTCTCACTGTTCCTTGGTTCAACTCAAGGTAAGCAAGAAGTCGAGAGATCTTAAACAGGGCGTTACTAATATCCTTTCTTCTTAACTTTCAAGAAAGGATCCATTTACTCGTAGAACGAATAATGGGCAAGGTAAATCTCTAATTACACTTCTATCAAGAGCTGGAAACAGTGATACCAATAAATCTTCACTAACTCAAAGGCCAGCTAAAACATACCAGTTTGGCTCTAAGTCCGGTCGTACTTCTATATGGTAAAAGTTTTACAATTAGGGCACAAAGACTCCTAAAAGTAAGAACAATCTAACTATTTTGCGAATTAAGATGAAAATACAAGCCACAGACAAAGCTTCTAGCTATGGATTTTCACAATTGTTCCTGGTCAAAGCTCGGGCTTCAATTGTTTCTTAACTCTCTATGCTCTTTTATTGAACACACAATAATAACATGAATCAAGACAATAGGCACAAATTATAGTCAAAGCTTCTAATTTGTTTTATCACAATTGCTTCCAGTCAAAGCTTCGAATCCAATTGCTTCTTTTATTCACTTTTCTCCCAAATTCGTAATACACAATCAAAGTTATGCTTGCACAAATGTGGTAGAGCTTTCTTGCATACAACAAAAGATAATTTTTACAATGAGGGGGCACTCATTTATATAGGCAAAGAAGTTGAGAAAAAGGGGGAGGAAAAAGTGGGAGCAACTCAACCAACTTTGACCAAATCTAACTACAAGAGAAAATATAGTGTTACATGCAATTGCACGTGCAACTCACATTACATCTTTTACATACACATGTAATTACACTTTTTCATGTAATGCATCTTCTCCAACTACAAACATGAAAGAAGAAGAAAGAAGACGGAAGAGAAAAGAACAATTCTGAAAGGCCTTGTACTTGACGATGCAATCCTAGATGATAACAAGATTGGGAGTTCCTATACCTTGTACTACTGCATTCACGTTGATAACCATAGTGTTGCGTCTTTCGACAACCTCTAGCTCTCTTTGATGAATTGTCCATTATCATGTGGAAACTTGATGTGATCCATCTTTTCTTGCTCAAGTTGTCATGAATTCTCCTTTGTAGATCAGCACAAACTGGAGTCTTTGACACTTTGAAAACCTTCTTGACAATGTTCGGATGTACACTCGAAACAACTTTCCATCAGCACCTTTAACTCCCTTCTCTTTTTTTTTTTTTTTGAAGTAAAGTGCTTGGCGCATGGGAATGCGTGTAAACGGAGATTGCCGATTTCCAAAAAGTGACTTGGGCTTTCAAGATGTCACTGCATGGAAAATGGTTACATGTAAATGCAACATGTAACGGAAGGTGGAGGGTGAAATGAGATGCAAGTGTGAGTGAAAGATACGCTTTGCATGCATATGCGGATGAAGGCTAAGATGGAAAGCATAGAAAGATACGGAAACATGTATTTGCTCATGGAGGTGTGAATGTGTATGGAGAGAAGAAAATGACATCTTTTTGACTTTTCAAAAAGTGACTTTTAGTCAAAATTGGACCTTTAGATGCAATTACACGTAAGACATTTCGTGTAATCATGTCGTGCGAATGAAAGCAAAAAATGAGATGGATGAAAACAGAAGTGGAAAATGGGATTACATGCATGTGTAAATGGCGAATGAGGTGAAAAACATGTAATCACATTTGTTAGATGAGATGTGAGATGTAATGACATGGAAATGGAATGTGAAAAATGAAACGTGCTCAAGTTCTTGGGAAAGAACTTGCAATTTCTTCCAAATGGAGAAAAAACCGAAATGCAAACAAGCAAAACATAAAAACAAACACAAAATAAACACATGCTTTTGAAAACAACTCAAAACATGCCAAGATGTAATGCACTCCAAAGATGAAATTCGAATTTGGAACTTGGGGAAGAACCAAAAACATCAAAATAAAGTAGAAATTCATATTTAAAGGAAAAATGCACATTCTAAGGCAAAAATTCTTACAATAGCATCCATTCAACAATTTCATGCATAAAATTAGCAAAGATAAGCATGAATTAAAATGCATGAAAGAAGAGGTCCACTTACATGAAGATTAAGTGCCAAAAATGAAGGAGAAAGAGCTAAAATAGCAAGTTTTACAGTCTTAAGATCAATTCTCCCTTAAATCCAGATTTTCAAACAACCTTTTGACTTTTTTCGCACTTGCATGTAATCGACATTCAATGGTCGGATTTGACATGAAAGTGCCAAATAAATGGTCTCCAAAATCAATATCATGCATTTAAAACTCAAAAACAATCCCTTTTGATCAAATGTATGGGTTGAAAATGCAATTTTTTGAGTTTTTTTAACAAAAACATGACTTTTTTATTAAAAAATCTAGGCCGTTTTTGCAAAAGCGTGGCCAAAAACTGCATGTTTTTGAGTCATTTTTGACTTGTGAATGCTAAAACAACTTCCCCAAATGGATATACATGGATCCAAATGCAAAAAAGTTGCTTTAAAACACAAAAGTGGATTAAAACCCCAATTTTTCGGGCATTCTAAGCAAAAACGTGCTTCTCCAAGAAAAAACGATTTGGCGTTTTAACACCAAAATAATGATCACAATGTAATGAAATCAGCAAATAAGGTCAAAATGATTTGATTCCAAACAAAAACATGTTCCAAATTTGAAGATTTATGGAGTTTTTTGCAAAATTGTGCCCTAGCTTGGGAGTTTTGAACACATTTTTGGGTGCAATAAACTGATTTTTGATGAGGGCAATATGATCACCTCTCCAAAATGTTTTGAATGCAACTGATTTCATCCAAATCCATGAAGAAAATTAAAAGTTATAAGCAAAATCATAGGTTTTTGGAGCAAGAACATGTTTTCTTCACATAGTAGGACATTTTTATGTTCATTACATATTTTAAAACATGTAATAAGACAAAATCGGACCTTTTAGAGTCCAATGCATGTTTTAAAAAATGTCTTTGATCATAATCTCACTTTTTGAAGCCCATTACATATTTTAAAATGTGCAAGTCTCCAAAATCTCACTTTTTGGAGTCACTTACATATTTTATAAACATCTTTCACCTTTTTGATGCACAAGCATAAAAACTCAACTCTTCATGTAATTGCATCAAAAAGGTCCACTTTTACAAGCATTTGATGTAATGGCACGAAAAAGGTCTTCAAAATGAGTTTTTATATGCATTAACATGAAAAGTTTCCACTTCATAGTTTTTTACATGCGTATGGACATAAAATGTCCACTTTTAGACTTTTAAGTTATGCATTTCACTTATTTTTATAAAAATGTCAACAATATGCATCAAAAATATCATTTATGCATCATATTAATCAATATAATACATAAACATTATATTAAAGTGACATTTATATAAGTATTTGATTTAAAAATCAAAAATTTAAAAAGTAACTATATAGTTCTATAGTCACTTTAAGTGAAAAATTAAAAAGTAACTCAACTTAAAATTATAACATAAAGTGCACTATAATCACTTTAAGTTATAAATTTAAATGAAAAGTAACTTCAAAACATAACAAAAAGTGAGTAAAATGTTATATTTTCAAATAGTTAATGTCAAAATGAAAATATAACATCATTTTTTTAATTCTGCTGTTGCACCTAAAATGTCCACTTTTGAGGCACTAAAATGACCATATCTCTTGACTGACAACTCCGATTGACCTCTACGTTAGACCGAATCGAAGGAGAAAACGAAAGACATGACATGAGCAAAATCAAAGGACTAAAAACAAACAAACGCAAACTCAAAAGCAAAAAACGGACTTTGAAGGCTTCAAAAATCAAGCAAAGGCTCGACAAAAAGCAAAACAAAAAAAATTTGACGAAGGCCTTCAATAAAATGATTCATTGTATCAATTGGTACCGATTGGTTGATCAATACTAACCAATTAAATAATGAAATAAACTCAAAGAATTGCGAAATTAATTTGAAAAAGTTTCGTACTGTTACCTACATTTTGTGGTGACAAAATGCAGGACAACAATGCCAAACTTGAATTGATACGCTTGCAAAACTCCAAACAACCAATAATAAATATGCAAGTATTTTTGTATTTTTTGAAATACATAGACATTGACTACAAATGAGAAAATATGCATCTACAACAATAAGACATTAGGGCAATGCCTTCTATGATTTTCAATAATATCCTAATCCCTTATAACAAATTCTGATGTAGAACTCTAATATAAATCATATTACAATACCTCACAATTGATTTCTAAATTCTTACACATGCCCTAAGATATTCAAATCCATCCTCCACGCAATGCATAATGAAATGGATAGGAACCTGGAAACCATTCAAGAAATTTGGATTTTGCTATAGCAAGTCACTGTAGCAGCAACAACACTATAGCAAATCACTGAAGTGATGGAACTATAGCAGCGTTACTGTAGCAATATCCAACTTATTCCTTCAATCTTAGTCCACAAATCTGGCCCTGGGCCACAAATTTGGTACAATGAAAAGACTGATTTGTCTTCTCCAATAGCTACAACCCTTCGAAGGATCTTTCACCACCTCAGTTATTCAAATCAATGGGAGTGTTCATTCCCAATGACCAATGTAGCAACTGCAAAAACCCTTGGCTCCACTAGTTATCAAGTAAAGTAGATGGCAATACATTTGATGTCCAACAATGAGGCTTCCCTCCCTATTTATTCTTTTCCTCCAAGAGGTGGACCTCCTTCTAGAAGAAAAAAATAATATTTAATTTCTCCTTCTAGAAGACTTTTAATTTATTTATTTAGCTTTAGTCACTTTAATTAAATTAATTAAATATAAAGTCACCTTTTAATTTTAATTTAGTTAAAGACTTCATAAGAAATTAATATAATCAATTTCTCCTTATTTCTCCACTTAGCCTATGGAGAATGTAAAGGCTAAGAACTCCACTGAGAGGCTAAAAAGATGGGGACATCACATATTTTCAGCTTGCAAACTCCAAGTTTTAGAGCATTAAATTCAGCATTGATGTAACCAATTTACAAGTCCAATAGAAACATGTCTACACATGTTTAATTGAAGAAGCATACAATTTATGCTAACAAGAGAAGTTACAAAATCTATCAATGCAAAAGGATGTGTTGGATTTGTTTGAAGCAAATGTGTTTTAACAATATTTCTAGAAAACACCTTTCATGTTTTTGTTGTATTATAAGTAAGGATATTTATGGGTTGATTGATCAACAAATGACCGCTTTCTTGGTTTGCATAGTGTTGCCTCAAATAACTCATGTGGAACATGAGATGGGCTTGAGGCGTGTGGGTTGCCTTAGAAGGTATGTGACTTTGGCAAGAAGAAATGACTTCAAATTACCCATCATATCTTCTAATCAAGTTGGTCATTGAAAGCCTCAGGCATAAATATGACTTCAAAATGCCCATCAATATTGACTCTTGGTTCCACCGCAAGTTTTATATAGCCAAATTTATTTGCCAAAGTGCCCATCATAAAATGCCCATCCTATCTTCAAAATGCCCATGATATATTGAATCTTGGTTCCACTACAAGTTCTGTATAGCCAAATTTATTTGCACTCTATATGTGATCGCTCATCCTTCATAATAAATACTTTATATTAATTGGCTTTGTCTGATGGTTTTCGTTATTTCATAACCTTGGTTGCATTAACATGTTATTTAATATCAACGACTTCTCTACGTTCAGAATATGCATTTGATATCTTGGATACATTAACATCGATGGTTCCTCTATATTTAGCATATTTAGCAGCACCATTCTGTATGTTAATGCATATTTCATTTGCATATTTATATTTGTTTTCTCATGATAGCATCGCTCTCTATCCCCTTTCAAAACTCCATGCCCATTCTCATGTTCTGCATTTCACAAGCACTAATATGATGGTCTTAATTACTTCATACCATTGATGAACTTTCATTCCTCTGTTTCGCATTTTGCTGTTAAGATAAAGACTTGCTGGGAAACCAGGATGACTTAGCAAGCCATATCAATTGAATATGTATTTTAAAAATGTCACATGACATATAAGATTCAAATTGTGTTCTAGTGGATGACTTGGCATCTCATTTATAAGAGAAGTCAATCTTTTAATGATTGATGGCAACACTGCTTTATTGTTTTTGTTTATTTTATTATTATATGTTCATCCGTATATGTACTCTTGTGTAATGGACAAATCTTATCTATCACAGCATATCATTTTATATCAAATCTGCTCGTAATACATATTTCCACACAAACTCAACATTACCATCTGTATTATTATTGCTGACTGGGCAAACTTGCTCTGTTCAAACTATAAAATATTCTAGATGGCATCTCCAGATTTCAACACACTTTCACGTTGTTGTTTGTATGTAGTCTGAAAGATCCCTAATAGATGCCCTTGCTGATCTGCTGTAGTTTTTAAATTAATAAACTATATTTTCCTGTGATTTCTTTGATGGTCTTTGAGAATAGACAGAAGTTGCAGAAGGTTTTGTTTTTGTTTTGTGGTTTTTGATAGTTTTCACAATAGTAATGAATAATGAACAACAAACATGAGAGGAGAATCCAACTATGATGCCAAACTGCTGCAAATGGCAGCCGTAAGACTGCAAGGAATCACATCCCAGCTGAAAGAATCAATCTGTAATGCTGAAACCATAAATCTACAACCTGAATCCACAATAAAGAATGGTGTACTCTATCCCTGATAGCAACGCACACTGTCTGAAGAATCCAATGCCAATAACTGCTGAGGGCTACGTCTCAGCCAATCTAGAACCTGGGGTTTGCGTCCCAGATGAAGAATTGCTCTCTCAGAGCCAATTCACAAAAACAAGTTTTTCAATATGCAAAAGATAATCTTAGAATGAAGCTTCCATCTCCTTATAACCCCCTCTCAATTGCAAATCGAACCCTAAGTGTCTCCAAGTGGTGTTGTGTAGTGAAAATGTTATAATTTCTTATTTTAAAGTAGTCATGTTACTAGAAAATGACATTTTTTCTCATAGATAGAATTCCATTCACTGAAATGCCCTGAGACCAAAGAGAAAGATTTAGAGAATTTTGAGACCTTTCCAACGAGCTATCACACCATAGGATGCGCATCCAGATGAGGCCAAAAATGTAATGACCCTTACTATAAAGGCCACTGAAACCCTCAAACTGGACTTAGGAATTTTGTCAAATAGTTGGCATGTAACCGAATAAGGCTGCAATATTACTAATTGTTGTACAATGAAACCTCAATATATGATGCCAATAATGTATGAACAACAATTCCAGATTATAACACTACCAATCTAAGAGATAGATGACAATATGAAACTCAAATATGAAGTCCAATGCAATTCTGATTTTATGACAGCAAATAGAACTGATTACAATGAGAGACTGTCACAACTATGCACTTCTAATACATCAAGCTCTTGACAATGCAATGTTATGACATGAACAATAACCCAGTTCAAATTTGGAATGCAAATGACGAAACTTTTACAACAGTTATTAATGACTGGAAATAACTATTTATGCAATGACAGTGCTGACTGTTCTAATCCATAACATGCAATATTTTGGCAATCAAAACTTCAGTTTGTGCACCTGGAATAGCTCCAATTTTGCCGGATATGAATGCTGAATTAATGCCACACGAAGACCTCACAATCTGCCCCAAACCGACTCACAAAATTGTTGTTGCTGCCCAACTAACAGGGCCGTACAGGTACGGCCTGGTACGGCTGCTAGATAAAAATATTGCAGCGTTTTTTGTCACTCCAAAAGCAATAAATCTGGGCACCTAGGGTTGCTGAATAACCCCCTAAAATATGAAATTCATCCGTCAAGCCAATTAGGAGTTATGAGCAAAAACGTGGTTCCAAACCCTAGACTGGCAGTCTGAAAATAATGCACAACTGTGTCTTCAAACCCTGTTAATCAATCCACAAATGCTAGGGCACAACTGAAACCCTTATTCCAACCAAAGTAAACCCTTATAACTGAATCTCAATGAAGTCCAAATGAGATGGTTGAATTACCAACTCCCCAAATGCAACAATTCAGGTGATATTTCACACCCTCAAAGTCGCCAATCCAAGGGAGTGATTCGTTCCCAAAGATCAAATAATTTGCAAACCCAAGAGACTACAAATTTGCTCCACAATGGAAGTAGAAGAAATCTCAAATCCAAGCATGTCCAAAATGAGAGGCCCAGCCCTCTATTTATTCACTTTTCTAAGAAGTTGCTAGAACTTCTAGAAACATCCTTTATAAAATCTCATTATAATGCACTTTTTCTAGAACTTCTAGGAACATCCTTTATAAAATCTCATTATAATGCACTTTTTATAATAAAGTAATTTTATAAAATAAAAAGTGCAACTCAACTTAAAATTATAACATGTAGGCCCCAATAACACATAATAATAAAATATAACCTCTTAACACTTCTTCAAGAGCAAGATATGACCATCTGATCCGCAGAATTGACTCTCTCTCCACACCATTTGCCTACGAGAGTCTAGAATAGGCAAAATCCATGATCAATGTCATGTCGAACTAAAGAGGGGACATTACAGTCCGCCCCTCCTGAAATTGCTTGGCCTCAAGCAATCTCAACGCCGGGTGCTGCAAAATAGCTTCCCCCTCTCAAGTAGCATCCTCAATAGGTAGATCTTTCCACTTAACCAAGTATTCTCTGATCACTCTTCTGCGAAGCTGCTTTTCTCTGCTCTCCAGGATGGATTCTGGCACTAAAATCAATTTTCCCTCATCGTCTGAAGGAGGTAATACTGCGGAAGGCACCACATTCTGACCCAACGCCTTCTTGAGGCGGGACACATGAAACACATTGTGCACCCTGCTGTCTGCTGGAAGCTCCAACTCATAAGCCACCTCACCAATTCGCCTGATAACCCTGAATGGTCCGTAAGAGCGTGGCTTGAGTTTCTCTGCACCACTCTTCTTAAGAGTAGATTGCCTGTATGGCTGCAACATGAGGTAAACCATATCATCCACCTCAAAACTAAGCTCAGTCCTCTTCTGGTCTGCATACTACTTCTGCTGGTTCTGAGCTCTCGCAATATTATCTTTGAGAGTAGCAACTATATCCTTACTCTCCTGTAATAATTCTCCTGCACTGGGTACCCGGCTGTCGCCCAACAACAAATCCAAGAAACTAGGTGCTTCATAACCGTAAAGTGCCATGAAGGGTGTCATCTGTATAGTGATGTGATATGTAGTATTGTAACAATACTCGCAAAGATATATCCATCTGACCCAAGCTCGCTGCTGAGCTGCCACATAATTCCTTAAATACCCTTCCACCCATTTGTTCACAATCTCCGTCTGACCATCGGTTTGTGGGTGATAGCTAGTGCTGGGTGTAAGCTCCGTGCCACATAACCGGAATACCTCCTGCCAAAAATGACTCATGAAACGGCTATCCCTGTCACTCACAATGTTCCAAGGCAATCTGTGTAATCTGAAAACCTCCCGAAAGAAAACCTCTGCCACCTGAGCTGCTGAGTGGGTAGTGGTGATAGGAAAGAAATGAGCATATTTTGTTAATCTATCTACCACAACAGAAATACAATCCCGTCCTTGTACCTTGGGCAAACCTGTGATAAAGTCCATGGAGATGCACTCCCACTTCCTGTCAGGGATCGGAAGTGGCTGTAGGAACCCTGTCGGATAGGTGTGTTCTTGTTTGTTTTGCTGGAAAACAAGACACTCTCAAACGTACTGCAAAACATCAGCTTTCAGCCCCTTCCAAGTGAACCGCTCTTGAACTGACCTGTAAGTCTTGAAGTACCTGGGATGGCCTGCTGTCGGTGAGTTGTGAAATGCTCTCAAAATCAGTTGCTTAACCTTCGATCTTGGGACTAGGTAAATCCTGTTCTTGTAAATGATTAAATCATCTACAAGTGTGTATCTAGTATCAATCACTGTTCCCTCCACTATATCGAAGGCCCATGTATCCCTGGCATACTCTGCTATAATCAAGTGTCGCCAATCCTCTGATATCTGAACCATAAGAGTGAGGTGTGGCCTTCGAGAAAGAGCATCTGCAACAACATTTGGAGTTCCCTTGACATATGAGATGTCAAAATCATATGCCTGCAACTTACCCACCTTTGCTGGCGATCATTCAGGTCCCGCTGTCCCAAGAAATGCCTCAAACTGTTATGATCAGTTTTAATACAAAACTTGCTACCCACAAGATATTGTCTGAATTTGGCCAAAGCATGCATGATGGCCAACATCTCCTTATCATATATACTGAATGAACGCTCGGGGCCTCTGAGCTTCCTTCTCTCATAAGCTATGGGGTGCTTATTCTGCATAAGTACAGCACCTACTCCCTCTCCAGATGCATCACATTGAAGCTCAAATGGCTTCGTGAAATCAGGTAATGCTAGAACTGGGCACGTAGTCATTATCTCCTTAAATCTCATAAAACAGTCCTGTGCCTTCTGAGTCCACACAAATTCCCCTTTTTTCAGTAGATCTGTCATGGGAGCTGCATGTCGTGAGTAGCCACTGACAAACCTGCGATAGAAACCCCATAAACCAAGGAACCCCCTCAACTGTGTAAGGTTCTCTGGTGGAGGCCAATCAACAATAGCACGAATCTTTTCAGGATCCATCCGCACTCCATCTGCACTAATAATGTGTCCCAAATATAACAGCTCGGTCATCCCTAAGTCACATTTGGACTCTTTTGCATACAAGGACTCCTTCTGTAAAATGGTCAACACTGTCTCCAAATGCTCTAGATGCTCCTGCCATGATCGGCTATAGATCAAAATGTCATCAAAAAACACCAGCACGAATTTCCTCAACTGATGGTGGAAAACTCTGTTCATAGTGGACTGGAAAGTAGTAGGTGCATTGGTCAGGCCGAAAGGCATGACTACAAACTCAAAGTGCCCACAATGACATCTGAAAGCAGTTTTCTCAATATCCTGTTCACGGACTCTGATCTGGTGATATCCTGATCTCAAATCAATTTTCGTTAAATAACATGCCCCATGCAATTCATCTATCAACTCATCAATGCGAGGAATGGGATACCTGTTCTTAATGGTTCTCTTATTTAATTCCCTATAATCAACACACATCCGAAGAGTTCCATCCTTCTTTTTTACCAAAACAACAGAAGATGCAAAAGGTGACTTGCTTGGTCGGATGTGCCCCATAGCTAGCAACTCCTCGATGGTCTTTTCGATCTCATCCTTGAGTCGCTTTGGGTGTCGATATGGTGTGATCATGATAGGCTTAGCACCTTCCTCCAGCTCAATAACATGCTCAATGCCTCTGTCCGGTGGCCTGCCTGGTGGAATCTCACTGAATACCTTTTCGTACTTAATCCTCAATTTTTGAATATCAGGATGATATTCCATCTTATGTTGCTCCTCCTGTGTAGGTGTCAAAGTACAAACTCCTGCCCACTCTATATCATTATGCCTAGTTAATCTCTCCAGCCGCCTAAATGAGATAGTCCTGATGTCTCCATTACGGATAGCCTTAAGCACATGAGTCCTACCATTCACTTCGAATTGTATCTCCATATCCTCTAGTCTCAGGGTAACCACCTTCAATGAATGTAGCCACTGCATTCCAAGTACTATATCCATGTCAGCCATGTTGACCACATGATAGTCCGCCTTAAACTCATAGTTGTTCAGGCGCAAAGGTAGGTCTCGTACCATCCTGTCACAACGAAGAGTGTATCCATCAGCTACCTTGACTCTTAGTCCCACGAACTCCTCAGTAATGAGTCCACGCTTCTCCACGAATCGTGCATCAATGAGATTATGTGTGGCACCTGTGTCCAATAATGTAATAACCTTCTGCCCAGCCAAAACTCCCCGAAGTCTGAAAGATCCCTCTCTCTGGATACTAGAAAGTCGTGCTTCCTGTAAATGTAGCTCTGTTCCTTGCTGTTGCCCTGCACTGTCTATCTCCTGCTCTCCCTCTGCTTCATCAGGATCCTCATCATGATGTTCTGAACTATCTGAATCTGAGCCTTCGTAATAAGCCCACATTGCTCGGTTGGCCTTCCCTTTTGGCCTCATAGGACAGTCATGGCCATACTCATACGGGCCTTTGCAATAGAAGCATAGCTTCTTCCTACGCAAGTCATTAAGTGTCTCCTTGTCCAACCTCTTACTTTCCTCCTTAGGTAGCTGTGCCTCTCTATGAAAGGGTTTCCTGTCCCTATCTTTTCCTGAAGGGAAACTCTTTGCCTGGAATTTATTTTTAGAAGCTGAAGAGGAATCCATGTCACGAGCTTTCGTAATGGCTTCCTGCAAAGTAGGAGGGTTGAGAGCTTTAATCCACCCTCTCAACGGATCAACTAGCCCATCCATAAACAAAACCAATAGCCTCCGTTCAGATACATCTGTTACTAACACTGCAAGTTTCTGAAATTCTGAAATGTATGTTTCCAATGATCCCCATTGTTTAAGCTGAGCTAACTCCTTGAAATGGAGTTCTGGATCCTTCTTATCAAAACGTTCAATCAGTCTCTCCGTAAACTCCACATATGAGGTAATGTGTGCATGACCCATAGTGATCATACCATGATGCCACCACTCGTGTGCTAACCCATCCAGGTGAATTGCTGCATACTTAATAGCTTCTTCCTCAGACATAGGGTTCAATTGAAAGTATGTGTCAAGTTTTTGAACCCAAGCTCTTGCTGTAGACTTCCCCGAGCCATCATAATATGGTAACTGAAGTTTCCCTACTTTCTTTCGTAGCTCATAGCTCTGAGTCCTGTCATGTCCACAGGGCATATGCTTCATCCGCACATCCATATACTCTCTAAAGGTGATTGCAGCTGTAAAATCTGGACCTCCTCCTTCCCAATCTCTCCTCAGCTGATCCTGTATGTCAGTGATCTGGGGTTCTGGTACTGGCTGCTCTGGAGCTCTAGGAAGGAACGTGGGAATCATAGGCCTCGAACTCACTGTCCTAGCTTGCTGGGGTGCATGACCGAAATTGTTCCGAATTTGTTCGCCTCCATTATGTATCCCATCCTGATTATTCCCATTCTGATTGTTACCATTCTGATTATTTCCTCCACCTATGTTAGCGTTCAACCCCATTTGACGAGCCATCATCTGCATCATAAGCTCCATTCTCTGATTCTGTTCCTGTGCTCTTTGTTCGGCTAATCGCTGTCCCTGTGCCAAGGTGTCTAATAACTGTAAAAATCTTTCCTCTCGCTGATCTGGACCGGCATTCCCGCCTCTATCCATATTGTAGTCGTAGTCTTGATCAAAGAATACCTCCCCTGTGTCTGTATGATTGGATTCTATGTCCACCTGTACAGATGAGCTAGACTGTTCGCTCTGCAGGTCTGAAATCCTATCTTGTCTTGCTTTGGTATTGCGGAAATTATAAAGCCTCTGTCGCATGCTCAAACATAAATGTTCTGATTTTAGTGTTTTGACATTTCGTCAAACACTTTCCCTTCTATCCAGCTGTTCCAAATTCCCTATAAGACCTCCACAGGATGGCAGGACTTATAGCTCTGATACCACTGTAATGACCTTTACTATAAAGGCCACTGAAACCCTCAAACTGGACTTAGGAATTTTGTCAAACAGTTGGCATGTAACCGAATAAGGCTGCAATATTACTAATTGTTGTACAACGAAACCTCAATATATGATGCCAATAATGTATGAACAACAATTCCAGATTATAACACTACCAATCTAAGAGATAGATGACAATATGAAACTCAAATATGAAGTCCAATGCAATTCTGATTTTATGACAGCAAATAGAATTGATTACAATGAGAGACTGTCACAACTATGCACTTCTAATACATCAAGCTCTTGACAATGCAATGTTATGACATGAACAATAACCCAGTTCAGATTTGGAATGCAAATGACGAAACTTTTACAATAGTTATTAATGACTGGAAATAACTATTTATGCAATGACAGTGCTGACTGTTCTAATCCATAACATGCAATATTTTGGCAATCAAAACTTCAGTTTGTGCACCTGGAATAGCTCCAATTTTGCCAGATATGAATGCTGAATTAATGCCACACGAAGACCTCACAATCTGCCCCAAACCGACTCACAAAATTGCTGCTGCTGCCCAACTGACAGGGCCATACAGGTACGGCCTGGTACGGCTGCTAGATAAAAATATTGCAGCGTTTTTTGTCACTCCAAAAGCAATAAATCTGGGCGCCTAGGGTTGCTGAATAACCCCCTAAAATATGAAATTCATCCGTCAAGCCAATTAGGAGTTATGAGCAAAAATGTGGGTCCAAACCCTGGACTGGCAGTCTGAAAATAATGCACAACTGTGTCTTCAAACCCTGTTAATCAATCCACAAATGCTAGGGCACAACTGAAACCCTTATTCCAACCAAAGTAAACCCTTATAACTGAATCTCAATGAAGTCCAAATGAGATGGCTGAATTACCAACTCCTCAAATGCAACAATTCAGGTGATATTTCACACCCTCAAAGTCGCCAATCCAAGGGAGTGATTCGTTCCCAAAGATCAAATAATTTGCAGACCCAAGAGACTACAAATTTGCTCCACAATGGAAGAAGTAAAAGAAATCTCAAATCCAAGCATGTCCAAAATGAGAGGCCCAGCCCTCTATTTATTCACTTTTCTAAGAAGTTGCTAGAACTTCTAGAAACATCCTTTATAAAATCTCATTATAATGCACTTTTTCTAGAACTTCTAGAAACATCCTTTATAAAATCTCATTATAATGCACTTTTTATAATAAAGTAATTTTATAAAATAAAAAGTGCAACTCAACTTAAAATTATAACATGTAGGCCCCAATAACACATAATAATAAAATATAACCTCTTAACACTTCTTCAAGAGCAAGATATGACCATCTGATCCACAGAATTGACTCTCTCTCCACACCATTTGCCTACGAGAGTTTGGAATAGGCAAAATCCATGATCAATGTAATGACCACTAAAACCCTCAAACTAGACTTAGGAATTTTGTCAAAGAGTTGGCATGTAACCGAATAAGGCTGCAATATTACTAATTGTTGTACAATGAAACCTCAATATATGATGGCAATAATGTATGAACAACAATTCCAGATTATAACACTACCAATCTAAGAGATAGATGACAATATGAAACTCAAATATGAAGTCCAATGCAATTCTGATTTTATGACAGCAAATAGAACTGATGACAATGAGAGACTGTCACAACTATGCACTTCTAATACATCAAGCTCTTGACAATGCAATGTTATGACATGAACAATAACACAGTTCAGATTTGGAATGCAAATGACGAAACTTTTACAACAGTTATTAATGACTGGAAATAACTATTTATGCAATGACAGTGTTGACTGTTCTAATCCATAACATGCAATATTTTGGCAATCAAAACTTCAGTTTGTGCACTTGGAATAGATCCAATTTTGCCGGATATGAATGCTGAATTAATGCCACACGAAGACCTCACAATCTGCCCCAAACCGACTCACAAAATTGCTGCTGCTGCCCAACTGACAGGGCCGTACAGGTGCCACACATAATTTCATTGATGCACGATTCGTGGAGAAGCGTGGACTCATTACTGAGGAGTTCGTGGGACTAAGAGTCAAGGTAGCTGATGGATACACTCTTCGTTGTGACAGGATGGTACGAGACCTACCTTTGCGCCTGAACAACTATGAGTTTAAGGCGGACTATCATGTGGTCAACATGGTTGACATGGATATAGTACTTGGAATGCAGTGGCTACATTGATTGAAGGTGGTTACCCTGAGACTAGAGGATATGGAGATACAATTCGAAGTGAATGGTAGGACTCATGTGTTTAAGGCTATCCGTAATGGAGACATCAGGACTATCTCATTTAGTAAACGACACCTCCCCGCGTTAAGGGGGCAACCCCAGGACGGCCTCACTGGCAAGGAACCCGGACACATGGTAGCGACAAACCGCACGGACAGACCTACGTCACCTTCCGTTAGGGGCCCACTCTGGGGACATCACAAAAAAACCCCTTATTACTCCAAAATGGCTAAAAACTTAACCTTATTTAATTTATTTAATCACCAACTTAGGAAATATTTAAATATATTAAAATATTTTTCAAATGGTCCCAAAAGGCCCAAAATGACCAATCAAACATGAATCTGACCTTGTCACCTGTCTATGACTGATGCCAGACAAGATGTGTCAACTGGTAGTCCATCCCTAAAATCTAGGGATGCAGACAGCCCCAATCAACCAAAATTGATTCCCAATGACTCCCCTGCTGTGTGCACCTCTGACAGAACTGTCACTGAACTGGGAGTTCCTCCTAAAAAATAGGAATGCCTCCCAAAAAATAGGAGATGCACTCTAAGTTTCCAAAATGTTCGCCGAGGTCTCCAAATGCCTCCTAGACAACTCCTAATCAATCCCTACAAATTAGGAATCTCTCCTCAATTGTAGGAAACTGTTGTCTACTGCTCCAAACTACTCGGGAAGCTCATGCATGACTCTCAAAGTCCCTGGGTTGGTTCCCTCTACACTCTGCTGGTCTGTGAGAATCAAATAATAGACCAACCCTGCTAGAAATGTTGTCACTAAGGAAGGGCAAAAATTGGGGACATGACAGTCCTCCCTTCACAAAAATTGCTTGTCCTCAAGCAATGTCAATCCAACTCCACAAACATCAGGCAAGTCCATACCATAACCAAGAATGATCCCAGGGTCCCAAGCCATCCTAGAAGGTTTGTAGTTCCATCTTCTAGAAACATTGTCTTGCACTGCACCCAAACAAGTAACCTCCTGAAAACCCGCTGAAGGAAGAGCAATCAAATACTGTACCAACTCTGTCAACTCCTCAATGAACTGCTCTGAAAGAACCAAATTGGAACACTAAAGGCGAAAACTCTAGTAAGCCTACATTGGCTTCCACATCCTCAACTATTGAACTGCAAATCCAAGTGATTCCAGGATTCCAAATCTGCCTCAAAAGCGAATCACTATGCTGACGCTTCGTCACTCTAATATAAATATTAGTGAACCACAAGTTGTAAAGCAACTCATTAGGACCCTGAAGCACCAATGTATCAATGAGACCAGTCCCCAGATCCCAAACCAAAATACCAAATGTGCTGAATGAGATGAAGAAGTATCTCAACCGCACTCCATGAAACATACATACAATCAAGCAGACCAGCAAGGTGTGAAAGTGAACTCCCATAAACCAGTATTCCAACCCACATGACCACCTAACAATGCTGCTATAATTCTGACCAGCAACTCGAATGATATCATAGACGTCATCATACCAATGCCAAACAACAAATGTCCCAAAGAAACACTCCTTAATGCCCTTATACTGAATCATGGATGTGGTCAATGCCAAGTCAAGTAGTAAATGATTCCAGCTTGGACAACCACTAGTCCATAAGGAATCGAAGACTATGGAATCACCAAACAACAAAGATACCACTGCCATATCAATGGATGTAGATGACAAACTCGAAGATGAAGTATGTATGCCATCATGAGAAAAACCAAAGCATGTGTCATTTGTACCCAACATTGTAGGATTATCAATTCCTGAATCCCATATCAATCTGAGAAATATTGCTCCACCCAACCACTGCGCTACTTTGATGTAAACATCTGTATACCAAAAGTGAAGCAACTCAACATGAATCCACTGAAGAAATGCCCAACACATGTTGATACCAAGATCCCAAATCTTTGCACTGACACATCCCTCCAGCATGTTGATACTTATTATGTTGTTGTTGTGAAATTGTACCTCATCTAACCAATTAAGAATTTCACTCCAAATTAAGTCACAATTACTACCAACAACCAATGCTGTTAGGAATTCACAAATGAGCCAGTCATCGGCAAGGAAAGTTTGTTGAATACTTTTCCAAGTCTTCCAAACAGCTGCTACAACTTTACTTATATTTCCACAAATTAGTGTGTCTTCATTAAAGGTTGTTAAGTAAATGTTTTGTTTAACCATGTAACCAACGAAGTCCCTTATATTCTGATCTTGAAAGCCCAATGTAATATTTAAAAAGTCTGAATCTTCAATCAAAAGGTACATCGCTGCCCTATCATATGGAAGAGGTGATAAACCCATTGATGAATGAGAGATGTTTCTAATTCTCAACAAAGACAGGCTCTTTGTGGCTGGTCCACTAGGTATGCAATTTAATATATCATCAACTCTTGGTAGGGAAGGATCAACTTCACACTTGAACACCCCAACTTGAATGTAACCATCCCAAGGTTCAAAGTTTGACTCATGAAATGAAAGAGAATTGCTGTTCAAAGTCAGAAAATCAGAAGTATGTTCATACCTTTCCACAATGTTTTTGCAGTCTTCTCTTGCCTCTCCTTCCAAGGTAGGTGACTCCTCTAAAGGTGTTGGTCCATGGGGTGTGTTCAAACGAATATAACATGTCCCATTAACTGCCTTAGCTGCCCAAAATCTGATCCATACCTCTATCTCCATAACTGATATGTTTTCCATTACTAACAAACTCCAAGGTGTAGTATGCCAAACAAACCAAACATTGTCAAAATGCAATATCTTCTTAGTAAGCAGCCTCTTAGTCTCCCTAATCATCTCTTTAAGACGAGATGTTTCGTATGATCTTAACAATTGTCCTTCCATTGTAAATGATGCATGACTAACCATATCAAAATCAATAATGTTCCATTCCACACAAATGCAAATAACACTTGTGGCTGGTCCATCAAGTGTAACACTAATATCATCATTGTTTGGAGCCTTTAAGGGGCTCTTTAAAAGAGGAACGTCATAAACTTCATGATGCAAACTAAACCAAACTGAGTTTTCTAAACCATAACTCTTTTCCTCTTCACACATCTCAACATGCTCTTTTTTTGGACTTACCTCAAGAAGCTCTTCCCTTGTATGCTCAACATCCTCACTTTCTTCCCTTGGAAGAAATAAGGATCTAATGTATGACTCTCTTTGTCTTCTTGCATTATCAAGCTGATTGCATCTTTCCTTGACCTCTTGTAAGTGTTGTCTTGCTTGGGCAGCAAGCATCTTGGCCTTCTTAGCTCTATGTGACCATCCATTGCACATCTCTTGAGCCTTTTTCACATCTTCCAAGGTGGGGTAAACACAATCAAAACCTTTGTGGTTTGAATCCACAATATAAATCTCATGTGCAACACACTTAACCTAAGTACCATCATAGGAAGACTCAACAACCTCATTACCTTCATGTGAAATGGATGATACCACATGACTAGAGCTACTATTGCAAAAATTAGAATAGGGATCAGACCTTGGAGACATACTTTTAGCATCCCTAATGGACTGATCCATGATTGTAATATCTTCCATTTTGTGATCAACTTGATGAATCAATGGTGTGCTATGTGTCTCCTCCTGATCTAGAGTTATTTCTTTTTTAGGAATCCCACATGATGACTGATTTTTGTTTTTCATAGGCTGCAACTCATAACACATCTTCATGCCTTTCTTCTGCATACCCTGCAAGTGACTGATCCATTATGGTGTTTTTATCATGAACATGGATAGGTTGACACAAATCTTCTTTCTCACATGAAAACATATCATCAACTATGGCATGGTATTCCTTTTTTGCAAGCTTAACTTTATGACAAATTTTTGGATGCATGTCAATGTAATCTTTGAAATAAAAGTTCTCCCTAACATATTGAGGAAGAGTATTATACTCCTCAAGTATGCTAATTACTTCTGTTTTCCTGTCTAGTGGCAATGGATCCTTTCTAGAAGAAGATGATGATCCACTAGCATGTCCAAATTTCCTTGACATAGAATCATTGAACTGCTGCAATTGAAGCTTGAATTTTTGTTGTGACTGTTCCCATTCTTTCCACAGGGTTATATCTCTTAACAATTTTGCCATAATGAACTACCACGTTGACCAACTGAAACTAACATGCCAGAGCAAAAATCGACCCTGTACTGTTAATATGAATTATCAAAACTTTTGATCCAGTACCCAGATGCCAAAATGAATTATCAAATTTTTTTAGCCAGTACCCAGATGCTGAAATGAATTATCAAAACCTTTTATCGAATACCTAGATGCCAAAATGAATTATCAAAACCTTTTAGCTAGTACCCAGATGCTGAAATGAATTATCAAAACTTTTTATCCAATACCCAGATGCCAAAATCTGTTGTGACAATTTCTCACAAACCCTACAGGCTGGCAGGATGTAGGCTCTGATACCACTGAAAGATCCCTGATAGATGCCCTTGCTGATCTGCTGTAGTTTTTAAATTAATAAACTATATTTTCTTGTGATTTCTTTGATGGTCTTTGAGAATAGACAAAAGTTGCAGAAGGTTTTGTTTTTGTTTTGTGGTTTTTGATAGTTTTCACAATAGTAATGAATAATGAACAATAAACATGAGAGGAGAATCCAACTATGATGCCAAACTGCTGCAAATGGCAGCCGTAAGACTGCAAGGAATCACGTCCCAGCTGAAAGAATCAATCTGTAATGCTGAAACCATAAATCTGCAACCTGAATCCACAATAAAGAATGGTGTACTCTATCCCTGATAGCAACGCACACTGTCTGAAGAATCCAATGCCAATAACTTCTGAGGGCTACGTCCCAGCCAATCCAGAACCTGGGATTTGCGTCCCAGATGAAGAATTGCTCTCTCAGAGCCAATTCACAAAAACAAGTTTTTCAATATGCAAAAGATAATCTTAGAATGAAGCTTCCATCTCCTTATAACCCCCTTTCAATTGCAAATTGAACCCTAAGTGTCTCCAAGTGGTGTTGTGTAGTGAAAATGTTATAATTTCTTATTTTAAAGTAGTCATGTTACTAGAAAATGACATTTTTCCTCATAGATAGAATTCCATTCACTAAAATGCCCTGAGACCAAAGAGAAAGATTTAGAGAATTTTGAGACCTTTCCAACGAGCTATCACACCATAGGATGCACATTCAGATGAGGCCAAAAAACCCCTTATTACTCCAATATGGCTAAAACTTAACCTTATTTAATTTATTTAATCACCAACTTAGGAAATATTTAAATATATTAAAATATTTCTCAAATGGTCCCAAAAGGCCCAAAATGACCAATCAAACATGAATCTGACCTTGTCACTTGTCTATGACTGATGCCAGACAAGATGTGTCGACGGGTAGTCCATCCCTAAAATCTAGGGATGCTCCTAAAAAGTAGGAGACAGCCCCAATCAACCAAAATTGAGTCCCAATGACTCCCCTACTGTGTGCACCTCTGAGAGAACTGTCACTGAACTGGGAGTTCCTCCTAAAAAATAGGAGATGTACTCTAAGTTTCCAAAACGTTCGCCGAGGTCTCCAAATGCCTCCTAGTCAATCCCTACAAATTAGGAATCTCTCCTAAATTGTAGGAAACTGTTGTCTACTGCTCCAAACTACTTGGGAAGCTCATGCATGACTCTCAAAGTCCCTGGGTTGGTTCCCTCTACACTCTGCTGGCCTATGAGAAGCAAATAATAGACCAACCCTGCTAGAAATGTTGTCACTAAGGAAGGGCAGAAATTGGGGACATGACATAGTCATTGAATCCATAATACTCACCATTTGCCAGTGATGCTTCCACATAGACTTCAATGTTTGACACTTCCAAGTCATCGCCTGGCATCATCATGGGTTCTGATTGTCAGCTACCAAATTTTAATTGTTTCTTTTAAACAGTGATGACATGGACCTGTTGTATTTTATCATCTCTATCAGGCTTTATGTATAATATGTGTGGCATGGCTTTATATATATTCCCCCATTTGATATCTCTAGTTCGATGTGTACAGTAGCTGCTCAAGCTCCTTTCATGTTATACTCCCGACAAATTGTATTTCATTCAAATACTTCCTCTCTATGCTTGGGATCACTCCTTGCTATGTGCAATCTTTCAACTCCATCAAAGCCTCATATTGTCACATCACTGTTTATTATTTTCAACTTTTATGTATTAAACTTTTAAACAAATGATATCTTCCATTCAATGAGTTGTTAAACCGAGCTTGATTTTGTTCACTGCTATGATCACTATCATTTTGTAAACAGCCCAGCTGGCTCCACAATACAACACTTGGGAAAAATATAAATCAATCATAATTCCCTTACTGTGCAACCCCTTCAACTTAATTGTGCATACTCGAATAGCAGGTAAGAATCAATTTACTAATGTCAACAAACACAATATGATAGGACTCTGAGGCAATTTATTGTTTGGTTTGAGCTTTGAGTGAAAATATGTAAAGGAAATAGTTCTGAAATATAATCACCTTGCCGCTATATGGTCAATTCTGGAATAATAATCAAATTTACACTTTTGATATATTAACATTTATTGCTGCATCTATACTGAAATTACAAGCGAATATGAAGCACGTCAATTGCCGTAACAGTATTCAATAATTAAAATTGAGAAAAAAAACCTAATTCTCTGAGTAATCATGCACGATCTTCCGCAAGAGCCTATTCTTTGCTTCCCACACCAATGTTCATACAGCTGTTTCCTTAAAATGCAGGTCTGTGGTGATAGCGCTACTTAATACAAGTCAATCATGGGTTCAAATATCACCACTGGGTGACACTAATGATAGCGTCTCAGTTAGACTGCCAACTGCCATTGTAAACGCATACTCTACAGGTCGAAAGGACCAGATTGTACCCTCAAAAGTGCAGGCCTGTTAGCAGGGTTGTTTGCCATCGATCCTCCAGTTATGCCGTGTCCTGGAAGTTTGGAAAACCGCATTCAGATATAGGATCTTTGCACGCTGGAAACAATACTACTTAGGCATTTTTAATCAGGGATTTGCAATGTCTGAAATTAATAATGTTGACCGCCCAACTTCCAATGATAATTATTATCAATCTACAGCTCAAAATACCAATGCAGCCCCACACAATGATAATCACTGGAATTATGAAATTCTTCAACATGCAATTACTTCTCAGCCACAGTAGAGACAGTACGAGAAGACAATAATAAATCTCAGAAATGTAATCCACAATACCTCAGCTATGGATTAGATGCATAACTCAAAAATTCAAACCCTTATTCTTCAGCAAAGGCACAAACTCAGAAACTCCTCAGGAATGTCACCAAGACAACAAAAACAAATAAGATAATCGGATGCCTTTCCCATCAAATGGCCTCATATTTATAATCTTCAAAATGGCAAAAGTTTCCCAAATGAGCTTCACTTAAGAAGCTTTCTCCACACAACATTTAAATATAATAAAGTGTCATAATATAATATATTAATTGGTTTTGACTCCAAAAATGACCTTTTCCACCATAGCATAATATTCTAACACACAAGGCCATTGTTTCTTATTTCCACGATTTAAAACTTTTTGTCTTGGTTCCAACAAGTTATGATATTGAGGTGACCAACATACAACACCAACAAAAATAACAACCTCAGCATATTTAGATGAACAATAATAATAATAATAACTCACCCATCCTACAAAAACAACTTGCTAATAATGGGGACATTACACATTTCTATACTTACATATCATAACTTAGTATTCTTGTCATTTCATGTTCATACCTTTGACATTAACAATAGTTGTGCTAACAATCTTATCCTTGTTGGTGAAGCCCTTTGACATCAATGACAATATCTCATCTAGGTTAACATTATTTTTTAAATTGAATTCAAAGGCAAATACTACAAAAATAGAGATTGTGAAAAGGCAAAACCTTTGTATCTGGGCATTTATTATTTCTGTGAGAGTATGTCATGTGTATTATCTTTGGAGAGGTGATTATTCTAAATATCTATTGACACAATATTTTACTATATGACAATAATAATATGGGCTCATATTGGATTTTGAAGATTGTAGTCAAACACAAATAAATATATGGTTCAAATATGTATTACAAATCTTTTATTGTTAGTTTGTGGCTGTACCAGTGTACAAATGCATTTGTTAGATGCAAATAAATGGGCTGCGTTAGCCAATAATATTAAAGAATTTTTTTCAACCTATACAATTTTCCTGTGTATACATTTATAGACATTTTTCAAATATTAAAAATGTGAATTATCTATATGTTTATTAGCGGAAAGTAAAAATATCAAGGAGAAATTTATTTTTATTACAAATATATACAGAAAAAATTAATAAAAGTCTACTGTAAAGTACTCAAATTTTATATTGTCTAGAAATTTCTAAAAGTTTCAGATGAGTTCGTAGCTTTCAAGTTTTGCAAATTGGAAATTCATGGTGAACATCCCAGTTCAATCCTGATTCAAACACTTCTACAGCAAAAATACATAGAGGATGTTTACATACAATGGAAGGACTTCTTCTTTTAACCCTCCTCTAAAGCAGACAAGATGGAACCCAACCGAATACAAACCCAAATGGGCTTCTCTGACCTTCCTGTTGACTTCAGCATTGCAAAAATCATTGTAACCAATAAATTGACATTTTGACGCCTTTAAACCCAAGCAAGTGCCGAGATCACCATTTTTGCCAACTTCCTAAAGTTCCTTTACAAAAACTGTGCAAGCTAGAAGAATAAAAAATTTATTTTCAATCTCACATCACAAATAGATGAAACGAACAAAGGAACTGCACACAACCAATGTCAAGCAATTTTTTCTTTTCTATTTCTTTTCTTCTATATCCATTCTTTCTTGCTTAAGTCTGTCATCGGTAGAAACTGTGTCAGTCGACGGAGTGATTGTCGTCGGTGTTTCTGTAGCCTACGGGGTGATTGTCGTCGGTGTTTCTGTAGCTGACGAGATGATTGCCGTAGGTGTTTCTGTAGCCGACGGGATGATTGTCATCGGTGTTTCTGTAGCCGACGGAGTGATTGTCGTCGGTGTTTCTGTATTCTGTAGCCGACGAGTAAATAGTTTGTAGCGGACATAATGTTGTGGCCAACAGACTCCTTCAGGAAGGTTCGACGGATAGTATTTATATCCCATCTGGGATCATTGTAAATCATCATTGATCATTCATCTTATCAAGCATAATGTAATGTTTGCATATGCGAATAATCTAAAGAGTTCCACTGTTCATGTTCATTACCTATATGCATTTTTTAATTAACCTATGCAATAAACATTTGGCGTTGTTGCCTTATGAACCTGGCAGGTGGGCGGAATGAAGATTAATGCCAAATCAGCTTAACATGGATCGAAATAAGGCAAATGGAAAAGATGGAATCCGTATTGCGCAAAAAAAATTAATTCTGGCACAGCAAGCCGAATGCCGAAGGAGATTCCAGAAGATTACCGATGGAAACCGAAGCACAAAAGACTTGTTGGAGGGAACTCGGAAGCGGGTGGAATTGGTAGAAGAAGCACGGGAGGAGTTTTTGAATTTGTGTTCGCCGAGAGAAGAGAATCCAGAGGAAAGAGCATCGACTCGCACGACTTAGAGTGCCGACAGAGCAAGAGCCTGGAGTGAACTCTTCGTCCGAGATACACTTCCGCGGGAGACAACTTCACTAGATCCTTTTTCTTCACCAAGGTTCGCAGCTGTTGAGATCGCCGGTGTTGAAGTATAGATCGTCGATGTGGGAGTGCAGTCCATCGGTGTGGGAGACCAGTCTGTCGATGTGGGAGTGCAGACCGCCGGTGTGGGAATGAAGAGCGCCAGTGTTGCAGGACCAAGCAACGCCTATTTATAGAAACCAATTGTGATAACGGGACCAAAAGAGAAACTGCCGAAGTTTGATGGCGATGGTACGGTCGATCCCATCCGACACTGCAAAACATGTGAAACAATCTGGAGGGCAAATGGCATAACTGATGAAGACGACTGGATGAGACAATTTTCGGCAATCCTACGGGGCGTGGCAATTGATTGGTTTCCTAGTATAGATCCACAGAAGCTAGACAGTTGGAATAACATCAAAAGGAGTTTTTGGCCGAATTTCAACTGTTGCGTAATGATAATGAAATTGTCGCAGAAATCTTCAATACCAAGCAAGGGAAGAACGAAACTGTCCGCGTTTACGCCAGGAAATTAAAATTTTGATAAACAAAATGGAAAATATGCCGGCGGACGGACTTCAGAAAAGGTGGTTTGTGGAAGGCCTACGCCCAAACCTGTGGAAGAAAATGAAAATTGTGTCACTGTCATCCTACATGGAAGCATATAATAGAGCATTGAATCTCGAAAGTAAGCACAAGACAAAGAAGAAGAAGAAGACTAGTTCATCTGATTCTGATGACGACAAGCCTTCCGGTGAAGACAGCAGCGACGATGAAGGCAGTAGCAAGAAGGTCCACACCTTACAAAAGGACATGATCCGCATGATGGAGGAGTTTAAAAACATGCAAAAGGAGCCAAAAAGCAGTGAGTTGTGGTGCACGGAGTGCAAGACCGATGGTCATACTAAAGGATCCTGTCCAAAGAATCAATTCTGCAACATTTGTCAAATCATGGGCCATTCGACAAAGGAGTGCCCCTTTAACATGAAGACAAGAGGATCTCCCCAGGTGCTTCTTACGCAAGAGGCTTCCCCGTCAGGCAATAACAGGAACAACAACAGTGCAGGTGCCACATCCGGCGAATGCAGGAATAATAGACGTGGACAGAACAACAATAACAATGCAAACAATAACAACAATATGAGCAGAAGCTGAATCCAATATGATGCAAATGGACGGCCGATTGTTCAGTGCCGCGTATGTAACTTGTGGGGGCATTTTGCGAGGGAGTGTCCAACGACGAATACACCTCAACTATTGTGCCGATGGTGCGGACCCGGCGATCACGATGACTCCAAGTGTCCAAAATCCGGAGTGAACTTGATCACTGTCAGGACAGATGAGGAAGAAGTTCTGGCAATTACGTGGAAACAAGCAAAAGAATACCCGGACCCCAATGAAGAAAAGAGAATTTGCGGAAGCATGAGTGGAGGCTGAAAATGTATCCCAAGCGGCAACACCTTAGGACACCGCCTACACTCCAGTGAGGAATTCCACGGAACAAAACATAGTACGACAAATTTTGCAAATAGAGGTACCAGTAAGGATAAATGATTTGTTTCTCACCATGCCTCAACTCCGAATTGCTCTATCAAATATTACGCCAGTTCCCAAGTCATCGGAGGAACCAAGTCGAGGGAAGGAAAAGGAGATTACTGAAGGCGGAGAAGACCAAATGTTACTGGCGCTGACATTCGAACGACACCCTGCAGTCGTCGAGATGGGGATCCTTGGACATGTTCTCACAAACACAATAGTTGACGGAGGGTCCGACGTAAATGTATTGCCGGAAGAAACCTGGAGGAAGCTTGGACAGCCGATATTGTGGCCTCCGAGATTTCAACTGCTGACAGTTGATCAACATGGCATTAAACTGCTGGGTATTCTCATGGCACAACCGGTAACAATCGGCACTGAGCCGTTCTTGATGGATTTCGTGGTGATTCCATTGAAAAGAAAAGGATACGATGCCATCCTAGGCCGCGGGTGGCTTATCGAAGCGAGAGCCCGACACCACTGGAGGAAGAACACTCTATCACTGGAAAGTAAAGGCTGCTGATTTGTCATTGATCTGCATACCCAAATGGTAGGGGAAGAGGCCCTGTCATCAGATTCGGACGAAGAGGATGAGGAAGGCAGACAATGGATGGAACCGAATCAGGAGGGAGTCCTGCGATTGGATGGGGGATCAACGGATGACGACTTGGATTCGGTCAACAGTCTCTACCACTGGCAAATGGAGGACTATGAATTATTTCACAGCTGCAATGTTCTATCGATTAAGGAAAGCCCAAGAGCGAACGAATATCCGAAGGAGTTTACTGAAGTAAAGGAGGGGGAGGCACCGTTGGATGTTACACCCGCCCATGCATTCAGTGAAGGGGAGACAATCAAGTATAATGAAGCTATGCTGCAAACAATGAATTTGGGGGATGAGGCAGAGCAGAAGAACATACTAGTTGGAGATAATTGGGATCCAGTACTCCAAGCCACGGCATTCAAGATATTTTTGGAATACAAGGATGTGTTTGCATGGACATACAAGGACCTCAAGGGAGTACCGCCGAAATTATGTGTGCACCGCATCCCGCTGATGGAAGGAGCCGTACCTGTATGGAAGCGACCCTACAGGATGAACAAGAACTATGCGGCACTGGTTACGAAGGAAATCAACCGAATGCTGGAAGCTGGCATTATATTCAAGGTGCAGACCAGCTAATGGGTATCACCGATAGTCATTTCACTGAAGAAGGATACTACTCAGATCCGGACATGCATCGATTTCAGGTGCCTAAATGCAGTCACGATCAAGGATCCTTTCCCGATTCCATTCACAGACAGCATTCTGGAGGAAGTCGCCGGACATGAAATCTACTCCTTTATGGACGGGTTTTCCAGATACAATTAGATCTCTATAGCAGAGGAGGATAAATTGAAGACAACATTTGTCGTCAAGGACGGGGTCTATGCATACAATCGAATGCCATTTGGGTTGTGTAACGTGCCGGCCACATTCTAGCGGATTATACTACATATCTTTGACAAGATGTCCATGGGAAACTTCAAAGCCTTCTTGGATGATTGGTCAGTATTTAGCACAGAGGACGGACACTTCACAACACTTGGTGAATGCATGGAGAGATGTCGCAGGGCGCGGCTGGCGTTGAATCCCAAGAAGTGTAGATTCATGGCTCTGCATGGAAGACTGCTCGGACACATTGTCTGTAAGGAAGGGTTAAAGACGGACCCCGACAAGGTGAGAGTCCTTGAAATGCAGCCATCCACTAATGTGACGGAGGTAAAGTCTTTTCTCGGGCATATAGGTTATTATAGGAGATTTATTAAAAATTTTGCCAAGGTGTCATACCCACTAGACAAGGTAACCTGCAAGGAAGAATCATTTAGATGGGGCAAAGACCAGGATGAGGCATTTGAAGGGCTGAAGGTACGACTGGCTACGACACCCATCTTGGCGTATCCAGACTGGAATAAAGAGTTTCATGTTCATGTGGATGCCTCCAACTATGCGATCGGCGAGACCCTAGCACAGACAGGTAACCACAGACTGGATCACCCGATATACTTTGCCAGCCGGTTGTTATCAAAGGCCGAGCAAAACTATAGAACGACTGAAAGAGAAGCGTTGGGAATGGCCTATGCCGTGCAAAAATTCCGTCATTATTTGCTCGCTACGCCGTTTGTGTTCTATGTTGATCACCAGGCCTTGTTGTACATGATTAATGAACCTGTCATCCAAGGGAGGATCAGCAGATGGCTACTCCTATTGCAGGAATGTACTTTCAAGATCATTGTCCGACCGGGAAAGAAACATGTTAGCGCCGACCACTTGTCACGGATCAAAACAAGGGAACCAACAAAGGGTGTGAATGACAACTTCCCTGACGCGCAGCTATTTCAGATTGGGGTACTGCCAGAATGGTACAGGAGTATCGGCGAGTAACTATCAACAGGACAGTTTCCCACTAGGATGCTACCAAGTGAAAGGCGCAAGTTGATAATCAGGAGCCGTACCTTTCAATTGATCAACGGATTATTGTATAAAATGGGGTCGGATCATATTATTCGGAGGTGTGTGTTAGAAGAAGAGGTACCGCAAGTGTTAAAAGAAGCACATGAGGGTTCCACAGGCTAACACATGGGACCTGACACCACTGCGCGGAAGATATTGCTCGCAGGTCTCTGGTGGCCGACGGTGTACAATGATGCACGGGAATGGGTAGTCGGATGTGACACTTGCCAACGGGCCGGGAAACTGTTGAAGAGAGATTTCATGCCACTTAACCCCTCCCATGTGCAGGAACTTTTTGAGCGGTGGGGATTAGATTTTATTGGACCACTGAGGGTAAGTAAGATTTGACGGTGCCGGTACATCATCATTGCAACGGAGTACCTGACCAAGTGGGCTGAAGCACATGCATTACCAGATAACTCGGCCGTTAGCACTGCAAAGTTTATTTATGAACAAATCATTACCAGGTATGGAATTCCATTGCAATTAACAAGTGATAGGGGAGGACATTTTGTTAATCATGTCATTCGACTGCTCACCACCCAGTTCAAGATTTATCATTCACTGTCGAGTCCATACTATCCAAGAGCAAATGGACAGGCCGAGGCTACCAATAAAATCTTGGTATCCATCATCTACAAATCCTGCATGGTTGAAGGTGCTAACTGGGAGGAAAACTTACCCGCCGCCCTATGGGCTTAACGCACAGCGTACAAGGTAACGACAGGGAACACACCATTCCAGTTAATGTTTGGACAGGAAGCGGTAGTCCCAGCGGAATTCATGATCCCAAGCTTGCGAATAGCATTGGAAAACAAGCTGGATGACGAGGAAAGCTTACGGGAGCGGCTAAATAATTTGAATAAGCTGGAGGAGAAGCGATTGCTAGCGCAGTGGGTGATGGAAGTAACACAAAGCAGACGCAAGGTCTGGCATGATAAGCATCTGAAACGTAGCAGATTCCAGCTGGGACAGTTAGTATTGAAATACGACGGTTGCAATGAAATAAAACTAGGGAAGTTCAAGGTGCGATGGGTCGAACCATACCAAATCTGAGAAGTTGGCGACAATGGAGCAATCAAACTATCGACCTTGGATGGACAGGAGGTGCCTCAAGCAGTTAACGGATCCAAGTTGAAAATATATCGAGTTAGAAAGGTGTCGTTGCTATCGTCGTTGCTCAATGCTCGCATGAGTCCTCCGTCGTCGTCGTCATTAAATGACCGCGATGCGTTGATGCAACATTGAGGTACCTCTGCATTATTGTCAAAAGAAAAGAAAGAACAAAAAAAAAAAAAATTAGAAAATTAAAAAACCAAAAAAAAAAAATTTTAAAAAAACAAAAAAGAGAAGTCCACGGAAGGCGTTCTGCGGGCACCTGTCCGTGGGCAGGTTGTCCGCGGAAGGCAACCTGCGGCCCCTCTTCCCGTAGTATTGTGCCCGCAGAAGATCTTTTTCGCATTTGTGCTGCGCATAAAACAGTCTTCCGCGGAAAGTTTTATCTCCCGCAGATTGCTACCACCACGTCTTAACCTCCCGCAGGAAAAAATTTCATTCTTTTGTGCTGAGATTAAAGGAAGGAAACTCAAGCGCTTCTAAACGACCACTGGAAAGGAGCAATGAGCACTGCTTGAAGTTCGAGAGAAGTAATCTTTTGTTCTGCGTTTGACCTAAATTTTCAGCAATTGCTCCAGGAACCTGAATGTCTCGAGCTGACATGCACCTTGGAACACGAATCAAGGAAGTGCTTTCTGTGTGAATAAATATTTACCAACGTAGGAGACTCAACTTCAAACCACGAAAATAGCTTGGCCGCGGACAGTTTCTGTTAGTGCCATTGGGTTCGAGTTTGTGTCGAAGTTATTGCAGTGTGTGCGGATTTGATTGTGCTCGGCTTTAGCACGGCTTTCCAACAGTAAATTGGAGATAATCAGCAATGTGAGTGTGGTAGACTGGTGTACACTGGTTACGGGAAAATGTGAGTGCGTGTGTTAGCTGAAGATTCGGTGTCGTGGAACACAAATATCATCAATGTTTGAGTACAGTGTGGTCATTTGTGGTCATTTGTGCTGCAGATTGGTGTCATCATTTGTGCGGGTTGAGTTGAGAAATAGTTGATTATCCCAGCAGCCTATGGATATTCCAAGGACCGCATCGGTAACAGAAGAAAATTCGGAGAAAGATTGATTTTCTCAATTGCGGCATTGGGATTGAAGAGTTCTTCCGCCGTTATCCGCTACCTTACACCTCCGTGGGAAAGGTGTGCTTGGTTATGGCATAATTTTGTTGGCCTCTTCCATGGGGTAACGGGCGGAGGAAACTTATATAAGGAAAAAAGAAGCCATTTTTCATGGAATCAACAGGGAAACGGAAGCAGTGGAAGAATCAGTTGAAAGTAGATATGCAAAAGCACTCAAGGGTTTTGGCATCGGGGATTCGAGTTGCAAGCCCCTCGAGTTCCAGTAGCAAGAAGCAAAAGGTCAAGGAGGAACTCACTTATCTTACCGTCCAGTTCGAGGGTCTTAATGGAAGCGAATGCTGGAGATGGTGGTAGGAGACTTCGAAGGTAGACCAGATTAAGCAAATTTTGATCTGGGCGTAGGTACATTGGGCCATCCAGCTTCCCATCTTCTCCATCCGATTGTTCGAATCAGTATTGCGCACCATGATAAAGACATATAGCCCGCGGAGCAAAATAAGTACATTCATGTACAAGAAGCAATAGATGACGGTGTCTTTTAAACCTAGGGATTTCACTAGGGTTTTCGACATCCCTGGCCCCGATGGTAAGAAAGTGGAGATCAAGAGCCACAAACTCTCACAGGAATGGAAGGAGCATTGGATAGATCTAGTATGCTGGGATCTTACACCCATGGAGAGGGAAGCAGTGGTTCAGGGGTCAAAGTGCAGAGGGCTTCGCAAGGACCTTATTCAAGGTCACTGGCGGTGCATCATGGACGTCATCAAGAGCAGGTTGACAGGTGCCACTCGGGCTTTGGATATAGCGTTGCCGCAAGTGGTATTCATGAATGGCATCATGTAGGGTATGGTATATGATTGGGCCTCAGTACTCGCCGACAGGATGGAGGAATTCATGACACTTCAGCACCGAACATTTTTTATGCCACACCATGCCATTGGGTTGTTCCTAGAGGCTGCAGCTAGCCAGATACCAC
The DNA here is from genome assembly GCA_028749045.1 of Cupressus sempervirens. Taxonomy (NCBI): domain Eukaryota; kingdom Viridiplantae; phylum Streptophyta; class Pinopsida; order Cupressales; family Cupressaceae; genus Cupressus; species Cupressus sempervirens. Next base: position 451,615,324 of record CM053793.1, read on the forward strand.
TGGATGATTTTGAGGCTCCTCCGAGGGGCAAGTTGGCAAACGGGGAGCCTCCCATATTCTATTGGTGCCATTTGGATACAGGTGGAACAACAGCGGGCCAGAAGAGTGTGCTTCGAGGACTAGACACTTCCAGAGATACAGACAGCGGACAGGAGGACACTTCGAAGAATGACGGGGTTGATTCCATGAAAGAGGAGGAGAGCACTTCGGCGGAAGTTGGTGGTGAGGCAGCATTCTTTACCCCTCCTCAACTGTCAAATTTGGTACACTTCACTAATTGCACGACAGTCATTCCCCCGTTTGGCCAGCGCCATGCCCCGGTCATGATAACCCCTCCGACCGTGGCAGAGGTTGTCCCATGGGCAGTGATGGAGATGGCCTCACGGACAGCGACAGAGGTTTTCCCACAGACAGTGACAGATGTCCCGCAGATAGTTGCCGATATATTGTGGATGGCTGTAGCGGAGGTGATTCCAGTTGTGCCAACGGAGCCAGTTTCACAAGTAGATGTCGTTACAGTCGTAGTCTCAGAGAGAGCACAGTTGCTAGCGCTAGAGCCTGACCCTCAGGTTCATTTGGATGTGATTGATTGCGATGCAGTTGTCACTATTTCGTCATCCTTATTAGCAGAGGCCAAGCTAGCCGAGTCAACCCAGCCAGTACAGCAGGAGGAGAGCATGGAGTCCGACAGTCAGAGTACCAGAGGTGATGGATAGAGCTAGTGTGTTTTTGAGGCAGCAGTTCTGACTCACTCTTGCCAAGCGAGGTCCGTCCATTCAGTCCCCCAGGTGATTAGGAGCATCACCGGCAGTACTAGAGCCTCAGCCTTAGGAGGAGGGAATGCCACAAGCCGTGGTTGCACCAATAGTATAAGAGGTGGCACCAGATGTGGGCATGGCTCCCGCTGATGAGGAGGAGAATAGTGATGCGGAATGGTCATTGGAGGGCTTTGCCAAGGAGGATTATGGGTCGGACAAGGATAGGTGCAGCGACTACCTCAGGACTATGAAGTTTGCATTAAAGAAGGGACACGATGTGGCAATTCAGGCTTTGACTCAACGAAGAGAGTGGCATTTGATCCGAGCGTATATGCACGGGGTTTGTCCTCAACGATTTCAGACTTGTTTTGTGGATAGAGGTTGGCCGACGGTTGAGACGCCTCAGATGTTGGCAGATTGGGCTACTAAGCTGGAGTTGGGACCTAGTGAAACCCCTCTGATAAAGCTGGAACATGAGATTGTAGGATTGTACAAGGATGTTTACTATGCTCGTCGGCATGCGGAGGCGGACAGGGTTGCAACAGAGAGATCGTTGGCAGCTGAGTGAGAGGCTAGAGAGAAGCTAGCCGCCGACTTGGCCGACCAACAGGCAGCATGGGCAGCAGAGCGGGCGGCACTATTGGTAGATATGGCAGCAGTGGTGCAAGAGAGGGACGTGGCTAGGCAAGGTACGGAAGCGGCTGTCTGAGATAAGGATGCGGCTGAGCACGAGATGCAGTTAGCTAGGAGGCAGGCTATGGATGTTGCGCTTCTACTGAAGGAGGCCGTAGAGGTTAATTCACAGATTTAGACAAATCTACGCATCAGGACAGAGCAGGTGTATGAGTTGCGTCGCCAGCAACACTCTTCTGGGACGCCTCCTCCTCTCTAGTATTTCTTTTGTTGTCTGTAAGTTGTCTCCTAATTTTGTTAGTCGTCAGGAGACGACTTTTCTTTTTGGGGGGATGGTGTCAGCCGACACATTGTCGTCAGTAGGTCCGTGGGAGTTGCTCCGCAGGCACTTGTCCGCGGGAGTTGCTCCACAGGCAACTGTTCGTGGGAGTTGCTCTGCATGCCTGGGAGTGGAGATTCGAAGTGCCGAGAGTGAGAAAGGTGTGTGGAGGACTGAAAATTTTTAGTTGGAGGCATAGGAGGATTGGAGGAAAGAGGTTTGTGTGGAGGATTGGAGGAAAGAGGTGTGTGTGTAAAGCCTAGTAGCTACATGGGAAGTGGAGGAGCTCTGCCCCAAGACCCCACGGGGGCGTTGCCCCCTAGACCCTCAGTCATTGCAGATATCAGTCGTCAAGTGTGACCAATTGAGAAGACTTGAAGCTGCTGCAAACATGGAGTGTCTGTGTACCAGAGGCACTGGGAGTAGGTGTTGGCCGAGAGGCTGTCTTAGTGGATGCATAGAGAGCTCGGGAGGAGTGGGTCATCCAGAAGGCAGTACAGCGACACTTAGCTCAATGCACCCAGTGTTGGAAGCAGAGAAAGCAGCACGGGTGGCTATCAAGGTCAGCTTGAGGAAACAGTATTGTGTTAGCAAAGGCTACAGATGTAACGAGATGAATGTGGAAGTGATGTGATAGAAGCATATTTTTTGTTGTAGTCACTCTGCTAATTTATTTTGTTTGTTAATTTATCTCAGATATTTTGTAATTGTCGTCCAGATACGACTTTTTCTTTTTGGGGGGATGATGTCGTCAGTAGAAACTGTGTCAGCCAACGGAGTGATTGTCATCGATGTTTCTGTAGCCGATGGGGTGATTGTCGTCGATGTTTCTGTAGCTGACGGGATGATTGTCGTTGGTGTTTTTGTAGCCGATGGGATGATTGTCGTCGGTGTTTCTGTAGCCGACGAGGTGATTGTCGTCGGTGTTTCTGTATTCTGTAGCCGACGGGTAAATAGTTTGTAGCGGACATAATGTTGTGGCCAACGGACTCCTTCGGGAAGGTTCGACAGATAGTATTTATATCCCATCTGAAATCATTGTAAATCATCATTGATCATTCATCTTATCAAGCATAATGTAATGTCTGCATATGCGAATAATCTAAAGAGTTCTATTGTTCGTGTTCATTACCTATGTGCATTTCTTAATTAACCTATGCGATAAACAAAGTCTTAAAAAGGATTAAATCTTAGAGATTTGCAAACAAAATTACAAAAGAAGGTAGAATCGAATCGAACCTAATTGCTTGCAAATTGTTGGAATGGAATGAAAACCTGCCAAAACTAAAGAATGTGGAACTTGTAATGGAATTTAGCATTTGTTGGTGGGCATATAGACAACTTTCGAATGGTATTCTTCTCTAGGCCAAACGCCTTATCTAGTAGTAGAGAAATTCATGACAGGGTAAACAATATCCTTACCATTATTAAATGACGTGCAAATCCTCCACTTTTTTGTCCACCGCCTCTCCTTGACATACGCAGAATCAAATCCCTCTTGAAATTTCATTGCGGTGTAGTTTGCTTTTTCAAAATCTCTAGTAGGATGACACGTGATTACAGGTCAACTATGCCTCTTCTAAACATATCTGAATAGAAATGAAAAGCTCACATGTTCAAAAGCAAGAGTATAGTTATGGGCAAACACCATTTTCGACTCCACTACTTTTTATTATCAACAAAACACAAACCACAAATAATTGTTATTCCTATCTCTCATTGCAAAGAACATTGTAAAGGCATTATTCGTATGAGGGACAATAATGCTCACAAACTCTCCTCCCTCCATGTTTGAACTCAACTCAAAGCTTTACCAAAGATCGACCTCTATTGCCTTTACTACTTATAACCAGTGTAACACGGGGACGCGTCCCCCCCCCCCAAAATTGGGCCGTTTCGGAGACGGGGACATCCTCGAGACAGGGGGACGACGTCTCGGTGTTTCGAGCAGCGCCACTTAGAGCACCGCCGCCGCCGGAAATGGCTAGACGTCTCCGAGACGGCTAGAGGTCTCCGAGCGTGGGGATGCGGGGGGACGCCAAGGAGTCTCCTTCATTGAGGGGGGATGCCAAAAAGTCTCCTTCATTGTGGGGGGACGCCAAGGAGTCTCCATTGATTTGACATTTTGATTTGGACTCTACGAGACTTGTAGTTTTTGTTTGCATTATATACTTATTTTGATATCATGATTCATGGCACATGATACTTATTGTAATCATCTTTATGTCATGACTCATATGATCATTGATTACTATTAGATAGTAGAATCTAGATACTCATACTATTGATTTGAAGGCTGATATATAGAGTTTAGACTAATATTTATTATTTGTTGATGTTCAATGTTTAATGTTCATTGTTTGTTTGTCATTTGATCATGAATCATGATATTCCAATTGATATGGTATATGCTATACCATATGTATAGTATATACACCCCTACTCCTTCCGCCACCCCCCCATCCCCCACCGTCCCCAAATCAAGGCCCCTTTGTCCCCCCATCTCAGAAACTTGTCCCCCCGTCCCCCCGTCTCCCAAGGTGGTGTAACTATGCTTATAACACTACGCTCGTCCCTTGCTCTATTGGAATTTGGGCTTTAAACTATTGGTAGCTTCTTGGTAGATAGGTAACTTAGCCCTAAACTAACCAACAGCCCCTGGCGATTGTCAAAGTATTCCTTATTTTTAGCTATAAATTCTTTCTTTTAAATTTAATCTCTTTTTGCTTCATTTTACCTCCCAATTTTTGTTCTATATTCAAGTAAATCATAAAATATGATCCAAAAAATTCAGAAGCTAAAACACACAATCAAATCCAAATCTAAAAACTATTCATACTAATAGAATCCCTTTCTTGTACCACTTTGATTCGCCAACGTCCTTCCTAAATGGTATAGCTTACCAGATCACTCTTGTCATATTTGGATGGTCTTCTCCTCATAAACCTTCTATAACACTAAATCGAACAATGGAAATTGTGTATTAGTGGATTCGAAAGGAAAAATCAACTTGAAATCATACCTACAATGAGGATTTTGAGAGAAGTTTTTAACCATTTTGTTTTAGCATGAAATGGTCTTTGTTTAATTGTGCTTTGATGCAGTCATTATTGAAAATTGTTTACAACATTCAAGTACATGCATATGTACACCACATTTTGATATGAATGTGTTAGAATAGTAAACACCATGCATGTGGGTGTGTAAAAGCAAGGTGTCACCAACAGGTGGTTCCTAGTATAGAGGTTGTGCAACGTGGATTTTTTTGACTATTTTAACCAAATTTTAGCCTTCTCGCACGTTTACAGGGTAATATTTTTTTAAATAATTTTTTTTTGTTTTTGTTTTGTGCATTGCAAGTAGTGGAATAATCTGTAGGTGAAGCTTTCTATGGAGGGTACAAAGAGATTGTAGGCAGAGGGCATAGCAACTAAATTGTTGGAAGCTTGCGGTACAAGAAGTATTTGCATGCATGGAAGATAAGATAATATAATATAATATAAGATAAGGTAAGATAAGATAAGATAAGATAACATAATAATATTAATGTCCAACAGAAAACCAAAAAGGTTTATCGGACTAAGCATACAAACAGAAGAGCCAGCAACAGCAGGGTTACCAAACGGTGACAGAAAAGAAACAAAACAAGACAGAAGACTAGAGCAAGGCAAGGACTAAGAATCCTTCCTTGGTACAAAGTAGTCAGTCACAGAAGGATATAACCGTGGATGATTCAGAGTTCATAGAACGTCACAGAGTTCATAGGACCTTGCCGAGATCCACTGGAGGAGTGTCACTACCTAGAAAAGCTGGTACAATGTCTAACCAATCTAGAAGGAGTGATGCTGGAAGGCCTTTTCACAACCCGTGACAGAGACAAGGGGGAGAAAAAGGCGGTGATGAGCTGGTCAGAGGTGTGGTCCTAACATGTGGCTGACCGAAGGGTATGTTCACGAAGTTGGGTGGCCTCCCAAAGATCAACTGCAAAACATCGCTGATCTTCATAATTGAAGAACTCTAAAAGAGAGGAACAATCCCTCAAAAGACAATAAAATCTCCCTCTGATCTCATAGTAGATAGGGCAATGAAATAAGAAATGAGTCTCAATCTCAACCTCTGCCAAAGTACACAATCTACAAACCCGATCCTCTCTGTCCATATGGTGATCAATCCAAACCCAAAGATGATGAAAGCCAACTTTGAAGGAGCCCAAAGAGAATCGAAGGGCGTGACACCAATGCCGATAGGGGTAAGCAGGATGCATAATAATACTACTCTGAATCTCAAGAAAATGCTCAGCATAAAATGCTATTTTAGGACGTAATCCCCAAGTAGTGATAATGTACTGTCTGTAGATATCCTGTCGAACAAACTCATTCAACTCCTGACATGAGGGGAGGAGATGAGTAGGAGCATCCAACCAGAACTGGTATGGAGGGAGACAATCAATGTTAATTCCAATCGAACCTAACAGAGAGGTGGCCAGGGCATACCAACAGCGAGATCTAGTGCAAGTATTAGATCTCATAACTTGAACAGAAGAACAGTATGCTAGATGAGAGTATCTATGACAACCAACATTGGAATCCATAAAACTACAAAGACGATGGAGAAGCCAGATCAAGTCAAAAATGGTCGCAAGCCTAAAAGGATGAGCTCCAAACTCAGCGAAGACAATGTTGTAGGGGATGAGTCTATAACATCTGATGATGCGCCATAAAAACAACGTCTGGACACACTCAATAGAAGCCCAATCAGAAGCAAGAAGAGAAGGCCCCCAAACCGCCAAACCATAAAGAACGATTAGTCTAACCAAGGAGTCCAAGAGGGATAGCTTGGACGAAATATCCTGAAAATGATGTTTGAAACACTGTCTCTCAATCATGGCAAGAGACCCCATGCCCTTACTAATTTTGGATTGAATAGAAGGTCTCAAACTGAAGCGGGGTCCCAAACTGAAATCAATTCTCAATTAAAATGGAAATCCCTCACCGATTTCTTGATCGTACAACAGTTGTTAACATTTATGACATCTATTTTCAAATTTAATTGATTTTTAAAATCTATTAAAATTCGTCATTAATTATAGAAATTTAATATAGTAAAATATTTTCAATATTTGTTAGACATATTATAATTAAAATTGTTCTTATAGTCATTATTGTTTCTCGATTCGATCACTTGGTAACTCTTCATTGATAAACATGTTACCTTATGATTGACTAGTTCAAACTATTTAACTTTTATAAACAAGTTTAATAATTATACAATTACTTGTAATGTTAATATTTTTTTTTTGATAGGTAAACGGCAGAAGCCTAGGTTATTTATTATTATTAAGATAAATTATTATTATGTGTTAATCGCGAGTAGATTCGAACCCAAGACCTCCTAACTGAGAAGTTTGCAATTTACCGATGCGTTCTAGGCTCTTGCCTACTTGTAATGTTAATGTTAGATAAAAAAATTTAAAATTCTATTTTCAAATATTGGAAGCCATATTATTGTTTTATTATTTATCCTAATAGAATTATTTATTTTAAATTTGTATTTTTCTAATAAGAATAAATATTTCACCATGACTTAATTCAAAAATTGTATTTGTTTTCTAAGTATTTCATGACATGACAAATATTTCTACTTTTTTAAAAGCAAATAGTTTTTGGTCTTTTAATTCTCTCTCTCATTATAACAACTATTTTAATAATGGAGTATAATGAAAATTACATAGATGAATATAAATGATTTTTATATTTAATTATAAAATTATTTTTAGTATTAGTGATCTTGGGCAATATTTTATAATTATTAGTAAAACAAATATAGATATTTAGCAATTCTTATACATATTAAATTTTAAAATAATTATAGGTTCACTTTTCACTTCTTTTAAGATATTTTATTTTATTTTAAACTATATTTTATTTTATTTCTAGCATTTAATGTAACAATTAAATTTTTAGCATTAACATTGATTGTTAGGCATTGGGATCTCATTGCTCCAAACTTGGTATCTCCTGGTTAAAGCCCGCAACATAAATTAAAACACCTTAGGGAGAATAGTCATACACCAAGCATTGTAAATACTACTCTTCTAATATGATGATAGGCATGTACACTGTAAATGTTTCTCTTTTGATTTCATAGCAGACATGTACATGCATCAAGTAGTACTAGGATGGTTGACCTCTCACAAAGTCCAAGCGCTTCACTTTTGTGAATTAAGTGTTTCATTCATTCTCTACCTACAGCTTCTTCCTTATATGTATCTCCTATCTCAAAATTCTTCATTGTCCCTCTCTCTCTCTCTCTCACTCTCTCAATCTCTCACCACCACTATTTACTTTGCTCCCACTTTAAAATATATCAACTTCAGCCAGGAACTTTGATGCAATCCATCTCTTGCTCAATTCATTTTTGGTGATGGATAGACCTATTTAATGATCTTGCTAATATTATATGTCCCGAGATAAAGATCAAACAAAATTTTGTAAATATTTGTTATTGGTCCAATGTTTATTTTAAATATTTGTTATTGGTCCAATGCTTATTTTAATGGACTATTCTAAAGTCCGTATTGTTATTAAGGAAAGATGATTGTGAAAGCTTTCAAAGAGATTGTCGCTTTATTATTTGAAGTTTTTTTATATTAATAGCAGCCAAAACAAGGGGGCTAGCCCTTAGTACATCACCAAGGACAAACCATGCATTCACAAAACATTAACAGCAAGACATTACCAGCACATAAACTACCCTTCCTTCATCTCAAAAACAGAGTACCCAACAAAGCAAAATCAAACCAAATTCTAGCAAACATTAGTATTTCAAGTGTTTCTCCTAAAGTTGGCGAACATTCTATTATTGCTGGTATTATGTTGGGCGATTAAATACTTTTGAAGATGGGAATATTGTTTGTGGCAATACCTGTGATGGGTCTTAAAAATCTCCTCTTAGCTTGGGCACATCATATATTGCTAATGTTCCCTTACAGTGAAAATTTAATTATTCATGCACTATCCTTGATCGAAGTAATAATGTCACGACTTGTCATACGACTTCTTTGTTTGCGCCTACATGGCAATTAGGTGGCAACCTTGTTATTTTGACTAGGTCAACCATTTAAACTTGCTAGATTAATTCATGGATTAGATTAATCATGTCAATTTCTATGTTAAGTATTTGGGAAATTAGTGTTATTAAAGGATTTTAAAGTTATGATAAACAAATGGTTAAGTCATTTTATAATCATGTTGATGATATTATGTAGAAGTGATTTATGCTCATATTTTGATGTATGCATATGCATTATAGCTATGATGTTCACATATGATGTTTTATTACCAACTGACAGATACTGACTTTTTATGTTTGCGAGTGTTTGAGTGTCTGTAGGTGTCGAAGGCGAGGGTGTAGTTGAGGTAGAGAGAGTTAGCTTCTTGGAAGGAGACAGACGGATGGGTTTACGCAGTTAAACACACACTACTTAGTTTTTAAAATATATGCTTAATTTTGATTATTATTCTTAGTCTCTGTGAAAATGAATGTGCATTTATTTAGAAATGGTTAAATGAATATAAATGTTTTGATTGGTAAGATAACCATATTTTAAACTAATTTCACAAATAGAAATGATATAAGGAATAGTTGCATTTGCTCTATTAATCATTTTAATTTATATTCCTTCCTTACTTTTTAACGATTAAAAAAAAAGGAAATTAATGCGCCTTATAGTTCTTTGTTTTAGAAGATTTTAAAAAATTAAATAGGAAGTGATATATACTTTATGGCAATCTATTTAATTCCTTAAATAGCTGTGTTTGTAAATGCAATTCGTTTTTTTTTAGGAGGTCATCTTTATGGCGGATAAATGCAAAAGAGGTGCAAAATGCCATTTCCAGCAAAATTCGTGGGCAGTTTCTCCTCCACAATTGGGAAGTAATGGAGAGAGAAATGATAAAGGAAGTAGGGAAATCGTTTTAGGAAAGGAGACAGAAGTGGACGGGCTGTTGGAGAGGGAAGCTTTGGTTTTTGGGAAAGATTGAAGGAGAAACCACGTACCTGTAGCAGCAACATAGAGAAAATCAGGTTCCTCTTCTCCTTCTCAAAGGACAGATAAAGCATCTTTTGTTGCAAACATATATTGTTGTTAATGAAAGAGGGTTGGGTTTTGGTATGTTCCTTTTGTTCTAAATTTACACCAGCAAATATAAACTAATAACAGAGGAAATGGAAATGTTTTTAGATGCTGTATGATTTCCTTTTATTAAGAAATTAAAATCTGGGAAACGTTAAAGGTAATAGAGTCAAAGGGATTTGTCGTTGGTAGAAATTGTGTATCAGCCGACGGGTCCCTTCGGAAAGGTTTTTGTTATATAGTGACATGTTGTATGTGGCCGACGGACTCCTTCGGGAAAGTTCTTCGGAAAGTATTTATAACCCCTTTGGGAATCATTGTATTCATCTTATCATTCAAGCATAATGTAATGTCTTTGGCATATGCGAATAATAATCTAAGGAATTCTGTTGTTTGTGTTCATTGTCTGTGTGCAATTCTTAATTAACCTATGTGGTAAACATTTGGCGCCGTTGCCCGATGGACCTGGTACGCAGGCAGGCGAATATGACTTAAATGCCGAATCAATTGAACAAAGATAAGAATAAGCTGAAGGAAAAAAATGACATATGCGTTGCATAGGAAAATTTAATTCTGACTCAGCAGACAGAGCGCCGAAGGAGATTCCAGAAGATTGCCAACGGAAACAAGAGCGCGGAAGGATTGTTGAAGGAGACTCGACAACGGCTTGATTTGGTGGAAGAAGCAAGGGAGGAGTTTCTGAAACTACATACGCCACGGGAAAAGAATCCTGACAGAAGGAGATCGACTCACACGGCTCGGAGTGCCGAGGGAGCACGAGCATGGAGTGACCTCTTCGTCCGAGATATAATTCCAGAACGGACAACTTCGGTTGACAAAACCTCTTCTTCACCAAACAGTGCGAAAGTCGAAAACAGCGCAGGTGTTGCAAACAGCGCGGGTGTTAAAAATAGCACGGGTGTTGCAAACAGCGCGAGTGCTCAAAACAACGCGAGAGTGCAAAACAGCACGGGTGTGCAAAACAATGCAGGTGTCCAAAACAGCGCGGGTGTTGGAAACAGCGCAGGTACACAACAAAACCCTCAACATACAGTGATAATGGCAGGTCCGAAAGAAAAGTTGCCTAAATTTGATGGTGATGAAGCAGCTGATCCCATTCGACATTGTAAAACATGTGAAACGATCTGGAGGGCAAATGGCATAACAGATACAAACGAATGGATCCGACAATTTCTCGCTACCCTACGGGGTGTTGCGATTGATTGGTTTACTGATACTGATCCACAAAAGTTAAACAGTTGGGATAACATTAAGGAGTTCATCGCAGAATTTCAACTTTTGCGCGACGATAATGAAATTGTAGCGGAGATGTTCAATACCAAGCAAAAGAAGAATGAAATAGTATGGGTCTTCGCCAGGAGGTTGAAGGACTTAATCAGTAAAATGGAGAATAAGCCAGCAGATGGGCTCCAGAAAAGATGGTTCATTGAAGGCCTTCACCCGAAGCTGTAGAAAAAGATGAAGATCGTGCCACCATCGACATATACTGAAGCATACAATCGGGCATTCAACCTCGAAAGTGAACAGAAGACAAAGAAGAAGAAGAAGACCAGCTCATCCGGTTCAGATGACGATGAGCCTTCAGGAGAAGATAGCAGCGACAATGAAGGCAGCAGCAAGAAACTCCGTTCTCTTCATAAGGACATGCTTCGGATGATGAAAGAGTTAAAAAACATGAACAAGGAGACTAAGGGCAATGACCTATGGTGTACGGAGTGCAAGAAAGAAGGCCATACGAAGGGATCCTGCCCAAAAGATCAATTTTGTAAGATTTGCCAGATTATGGAACACTCAGTAAAGGAATGCCCTTTTAATTTGAAAACAAGAACACCGCAGCAAGTGTTCCTGACGCAAGAGGCATCCTCGTCAGGAGGGAACAGGAACACCAATACAGAAGGTGCCACATCGGGAGGATATAGAAACAATCAACGCGGTCAAAACAACAACAATAATGGCGAGAGGAGTCGAATCCAGTACGATGCCAATGGTCGGTCGATAGTTCAATGCCGTGCATGCAATCTATGGGGTCACTTCGCCCGAGAGTGTACAACGGCGAACACACCGAAGTTGTTATGCAGATAGTGTGGACCTGGCGATCATGACGATGCTAAGTGCCCGAAGTCCAAAGTAAACTTGATTACTGTCGGGATGGATGGGGAAGAAGTTCTAGCAATCACTCGGAAGCAGGTGAAGCTATACCCTAATCCGACGGAGGAAAAGAAGACTGGAGGAAGCACAGGCAGAGATCTAGAGAACAATGCAGGTAGAAACGGCACACCTAAAGGACACGCCTGGTACTTTTGTACGGAACTACGCATAACAGAACATTGTACGACAAATATTGCAAGCTAAGATACCCGTCAGGATAAATGATCTGTTACTCACTATGCCTCAGCTCCGATCGACACTCACAAACATCGTTCCCGCTGCTAAACTACCAGGAGAACATGGAAGGGAGCAGGAAAGTGGAGCAAGTACAGCGGACAAAAAAATGAAAGAAAGTGGTGCAAGTGCAGAAGATCCAATGCTATTAGCCCTCTCATCCGGATGCCATCTGGCAGTCGTCGAAATGGGAATTCTCGGGACTGTATTGACGGAAACGATTGTGGACGGAGGGTTCAGTGTCAATGTGTTGCTTGAAGACACTTGGAAAAAGTTGGGACAACCGACATTATGGCCGCCTACATTCCAGCTGCTAACGGCCGATCAACATGGAATCAAGCCACTGAGAGTACTCACAGCACAACCAGTGATGATTGGAACACAACCGTTCTTGTTGGACTTTGTCGTGATCCCACTGAAGCGGAGAGGATACGATGTTATTCTGAGTAGGGGGTGGTTGATACAAGCCAAGGCAAAACACGATTGGAAGAAAATACTTTATCACTTGAAAGCAAAGGCCGGAAGTATGTTATCGATCTACACACTCAAATGGTTGGAGAAGAAGCTCTATTGTCGGATTCCGAAGGAGAAGACAATGAGAGGACGTAGAGTATGGAACTCGATCAGGAGGGAGTCCTACAATTAGAAGGAGATGACGATCTGGATTCAGTAAATGGTCTTTACCACTGGCAGATGGAGGATTACGAGCTCTTTCCGAGTTGTAATATGATAAGGATCGACGAAGGTAAGAAAGAAGGAAATGAATATCCAAAGGAACACAGAGAAGCCGAAGAAGGAAATGAATGCCCGAAGGAACACAGACAAGCTGAAGAAGGAAAGGCGGGTATGACTGAAGTTGAAGGAAAGAACATACAATACAAACCCAAAAGAAGGAAAGATTCTACTGTACGACTGCGTAGGAAGAAATTCTTACGTCGAACCACAGATATAGCAAAAACGTACCGACAGCAAGGAAGACATGATACGGTCTGCACAGGCAACAAAGAGGAAGGGTTCAATAAAAGTTGTAGCAGTACAGAGTGAATGTGGTATTGACGGACAGAAGGGGCAGTTGACGGAGTCCATGGTAGCGAGCTTCAGGAACAAACTGGGCGATATGGAGATGACACAGAACAGGCGTAGCAGGTTTCAACCAAGACAGTTGACGTTGAGGTATGATGGATGGAATGAGATCAACCCAGGCAAGTTCAAAGTTAAGTGGGTCAGACCATATCAAATTCGGGAAGTGGGTGATAACGGAGCAGTAAAACAATAAAAGCTAGATGGAAAGGAAGTTGCCGACATAGTGAATAGGTCGAAATTGAATGTCTGCCATGAAAGAAGTAACGCACCTCCATGGACGAACAACTGAGAGAAGAAGACTATAAGTATTGTACATATGTAAATATTGTACATAGTTGTTCGAAAAAAAAAAATTTAAAAAGGAAATTTTTTTTTGAAAAAAGGCATCGTACGGATTCTTAATCTGCTCACCGTACAGTTTTGGAGTTGGTGTACGGTTTTTAATATTTGAAAGTAGTGTACGGTTTTTATTTGAAGTTGGTGTACGGTTTTTAAGCTTTTGAAGTTGAAGTATGGTTTTTGAAGGCTGCTTACAAGAGCACCGTACGGATTTTAACACCCTCACTGTATGGAAATTATTGTTTGCTTGCTGTACGACGTACAGATTCTGATGGTATGGCAAAGTAGTGTACGAAAATTTCAATGAAGATGCAATGTACAGTTTTGGCTACCGTACGGTTTTAGCGAGGACGGACATTGTACGATTTTTGAGAGAATCATCGTACGGATTTCCAAAGTCAGGAATTCTAATGAGGTCCATCGTACGGCTTTTAAGCTTGTGCTCTGTACGGCTTTCTAAATCACACCATACGGATGTTATAAAAGTCTATTTGCCCTACGGATTTTGCAGAGCACATCAAATACAAACTTGGCGAATGGACTTTTCTAGTGTACGATTCGCTAGCTGTTTTTGTACCATATAGATTTCAATAAGTAGCGTACGGATTTTTTAAAGGGTTGGATTTTGTATCATACGGATTTTAGGCTTTTGAAGATTGGGATATGGATTTTGGGTGTGGGCTGAAGCATTGAAGCCGTACGGATTTCGATTGCAGTTTAATAGGATTTCATTATATGCTTGAAATATTGTTGCTCAACGGATTTTGCCTTGTGGGGTTTGAGTTTTGCATAAAATGTTGCACGGGTTTTTATGGCGTATGGATTACACAGGTCTGGGCGTATGACTTCTACAGGATATAACATACTGATTTAGTAATATTTGAGGTTATTGCATAAGGAATTGTAACATAACAGAGGGTGACAGGAGATTTTCTAAAAAATAAAAAATAAAAAAAAAGTCGACAAATCAAGAATGCTCAGAATGAGTAACGGATGATGCCACAGGGTAGAGGAAGAACCAGCGATTGCCAGAAAGAGTGTGGAATCGGCAAAAAATGACAGAAATGGTGTGTTCCATGCAATTTTGTGTGAATTTCGGAGTGCTAATTTGGTCTTGGCGGCAACGAGCACTGCCCCTCGACCCCGCCCTGTATTGCAACAGGGAGCGCACCTGGGGCACTGCCCCTCGACCTCTAGTCGTTGCGGATATCAGTCGTGGGAGTCTGACAAGTTGAGAAGACTTGGAGCTGCTGCAAGCATGGAGTGTCTGTGTACCAGAGGCACTAAGAGTACGTGTTGGCCGTGAAGCTGCCTTGGTGGATGCAGGGAGAGCTCGGGAGGAGTTGATCATCCAGTTGAAGGCAGTTCAAGGTACTGAGGAGTTGGAAGCAGAGAAAGCAGCACAGGTGGCTATCAAGGTCAACTTGAGGAGTCAGTATTGTGGTAGCAAAGGCTATAGATGCAATGGGATGAATGTGAAAGTGATGTGGCAGATCGATATTGTTGTATTCGTTGTTTGAGTTTTGTTCTGTTGTCGTTAGGAGACGACTTTACTTTTTGGGAGGGTGATGTCGTCGGTAGAAATTGTGTATCAGCCAATGGGTCCCTTCGGAAAGGTTTTTGTTATGTAGCGACATGTTGTATGTGGCCGACGGACTCCTTCAGAAAAGTTCTTCGGAAAGTATTTATAACCCCTTTGGGAAGCATTGTATTCATCTTATCATTCAAGCATAATGTAATGTCTTTGGCATATGAGAATAATAATCTAAGGAATCATGCTCTTCGTGTTCATTGTCTGTGTGCAATTCTTAATTAACCTATGCGGCAAACAAGATTATGCTTTGAATCATGCCCTAGTTAGTTTGATTACTTTGGCGTTTGGGTAAGATTTTGTTTATGGTTAATCACCAGTATGATTGAATTTGTGAACACGTCAATAGCATTCATCATCAGACTTTGTAGCCGGAAATTTTTTTTTTTTAAAACTTGATGTATGGCTCAGCTGTAGCAAATGGTAGGAATGGAGACATTATCTTTGTTTTGTTTGCATTTGTTATTGTTTACATCTGACTGTGAAATCAGCAATGAGGAATAAGACTGAAACCTCAAGATACGACTAAGTAGAGGCAGAGTTAATCAGAAATTCGTCTTTGTCTTGTGATACTTCAATATTTCCAACTTTTAAGTTTGGTAACGTGGTCAACTAAGTCTTATATTCTTATTTAGTGGCTGAATGTGAGTTTCTCACTGTCTATTTCTTTTTCTGGTTCCGCTATGTTTCATTTGCATTGCACAACTTTCTCTGAATTCTGATAACTTGCTTGACATTTCAAATTTATCTTTTAGACCCTGTTCTTGCTGTGAGAAGACATCTTATGACTGAACTTATATTCTATAAACCGCCTGCAAGGACTAGGAGAGACTCTTCTTTTTAAAACTATTCCCAATTTGTGTTTGATTGTGAAGTCATAGATATTATTGGCTGGAGCTAAAACCCTGTAGGAAAACTAGTGAAGTCAATTCAACTCTTGGTTGTAAATGGGAATTATTAGCGACAAAACAGATTTTAATTGAGAAGATTACAAAACAAAATGTTGGTAACTTTGCAACATTGTATTTCAGAAAGAGGTTAACTTATAATATAGTATAGTAGTTGCCATAGCTAAAGCTCTCTTTGTTTTAAACTATGCTCAGTTACGTCTTGTAGAATGCTGAGCCAGGTATTACTAGGCGTGTACTTATAACCCTTTGTTGTAGTGACTTTTCTTAAAAATCAAATTGATATAACTTTAATGGCTGCATGTTCTCTAAATGTCCATTTATTTCCATCTATTGTTGTACGGGTGTTAAAGTTTTACTGTAGCACCACCAGTATTAGCTTATGTCACAAACTTCCGTCATGGATATAACAACATAGACCTCGGCTACACGTCGTTCTTTATACTTAGTTGAATCAATTTATGCAAATGGATACTTGCTGTATTTAGTGTGGTTATGGAAATTGACAGCTGATAGTACAAAATCAATGTAGGCAATCAGCAAACCAGTAAATGTATGTAATGTTTTTCTTGTTGTTCTATATATTTATGATGACTACCTTAGACAAATTAGAACACAATTGAAATAACCTTTTTCAAAGCTATATGTTTTATCTTCATAGTGTCTTGAGTGTTGAGTTAATTCCTTATGGATGGGTTTTTATGGCAATGAGAGGGTGGGGATGGATGCATTTTGTTTTTCTTCTCTCAACTTGTCAAGTGTTGCATGCTAGGATTCATTATGGTTTGACTCTCCATGCATCATGTTGGCGAATTTAGTGCTTGGCCAAGACATCTTTTATTTACTTCAGTAGAAATGCTGTTAACTCTGACATTGCATATGTGTAGATATGCATGCTTTATTTAAAGCATAGAGCAAGTGTGTTGATTTGTACATATGGGTAAATATGTCCTCTTTACTTTCTGCATATGTGTTGATGTGTAGAGTGTTATTTTATTTCCCTGCCATATATCTGTGATTAGGCTACTTAGCACATGGATGTTTGTAGTAGTTCCACAGCTGCACCGGATCCATCCGATCCGTCTTGTTCCGAGAAGCTAACCTTCTTGCGCCAGGGTCGGGGAGTTCTAAACCCCGGGGAACTAATTACTTCGTAGTTGGCGTGGTAAAAGCGCCTGGGTCACACTCCCATTTAGATAAGCAGATAGACGTCATTCGTCGACTAAGGAACGGATCACTCAGAAGTAGGACAGCGAACACTTGGAAGTTGCTAACACCTATTGGCTGATCACTCTTTCTTTCTTTTTGATGTCTATGAATTCTGGCAATGTACTATTGTACCATATACAGTTATGTAAACATTACAATGAATGAATGAAAAGAAGACTTATAAGATTTAACTTGTGAGCATTATGTTTATCCGATCAGCATTGCAAAATGGAGATATCAATCTATGTAATCGCTATTGAGTTGATTTAATGAAGTATCTCGATTGCTGATGCGTATTTCCTTTTTCTCTGTATTTCTCACTTTATGAATGAGTTGGCATAATGTTGTTTGAGTCGGTCTTTACATTTGGTATCAGAGCCTAAGGTTTAAAACCTAGGCCTTGGGACTTCTATGCTAATTAGCGCAAACGTGTGCAGGTGTTCGAATTATCACCATGGCCACAAGAGCTAACTGTAGAGGTGAATCCAGTAATGGTCCACGAGATGATCAACCCAATCAAAGACTTGATCAAATTGTGGTACTCCTGACTCAGCAAGGGGCCTTGTTGCAACAGCAAGGACAAAAGATGGATACCTTCGAACAGAACGTTCGGGGTAGACCTGCTGATGAGGAGGCAAAGAAGCGTGACGAGGTTCAACGCTTAGAAGCCCTATGCCAACAGGAGGAGAAACGTAGGAAGAAACTTGAGGATGACCAGTTGGCTAAGGCACTCAGGAGGTCAAAGGAAGAGCAGAAAGCGGAAGCTGACCGCCGAATGGCTATGAATAACACAGATAGGGTGCAGATTGCAACTGACTTAAGCAAGGACCTCAAGAAGGTCACACCACCCACTTTTTATGGTAGAGCTTCTGGGGAAGACATTGAAGCATGGATTACAAGCATGGAAAGTATTTTCTTGTGCAAAACTATACAGGGAAGTCTCGAGCAGTTTGGGCTACATTTCAGCTCATGGGTGAGGCAGGTACTTGGTGGGAGAATGTCATGACTAAAAAGAAATTTCAGCTTGGAGAGGCAACTTAGGAAGAATTTCTTCAACATTTCCACAAGCGGTGGTTACCACAGCTCTACTATGATAAGAAATCAGCTAAATTTTATAAATTGGTTCAAGGGAACATGAACGTCACACAGTATCATAAGCGCTTTTGTCATTTGGTGAAGTATGTTCCGAAGTACCAACATGATGAATTATTCATAACTCGAAAATTTGTGATGGGTTTGAAACCTGAGATTTATAGTGAGGTTGAGATGCAGGAACCTGAAACGATGGACTTTGCACTACGTAAGGCTCTTAAACAAGAGCAAAGACTAAAGGATGTGACCTCATCTAAATCCATCAACCAGAATTTTAAGAGGAAGTTCCAAGATAATAGAGGATATCAAGATAACAAGGGGTACCAAGATGACAGGTATAAAGGAAATGGGAAGAAACAACTAATCAAAAATATGGAAAAAGGACAGGAAGGTTTTGACAAGAATAGGAACAAAGGGAATTGGAAGGGTAACAGGAACTAGAATAACAAACACAACAGGAATGGAAATGAGAAAAGCGGAAGGAACTGGAATAACAGGAATGATCAAAATAGAAATGATGATAGGAAGGGTCCAAGAACTGGATGCTTTGTCTATTGTGGTAATCACTTTGTTGCTAAATGCCTATAGTGGTCTGACAGGAAGGAAATTCCATCACAGCATCACATTCATGCTGCAATTGATCATCGGCAAGCAGACTTTCAAGCTACACCTATTCAACTAACTGGTACACTTTTTGGTATTACTGTTTCTATTCTAGTAGATATTGGTGCTACTGAATGCTTCATAGATCCTAAAGTAGTAGCTAGATTACCTATTAGAGCTGGTTTTATGGCTGAACCATGGATTGTAGAGTAATAATAGGGCTAAGCGGCAAGTAGCACAATGTCTTTTCTGCTGTGAGTTGGAACTTCCCAACTTTCGAACAGAGGTCAATCTTTTTGTAGCTCCTTTAGGTTCTTACGATGTCATCCTAGGCCTTAGTTGATTGTAAGGATAAGGTAATTGAATGCCGCGATGACACAGGACACTCAGTGACATTGAATGGTGTCAAAAGACCACTTGAGCTAAGACACATCTCTGCTATGCAATTGAAGAAAGCAAGGAGAAAGGGGTGTCAGTTGTATGTGGCACTTGTTAAGGATTTGGAGGAAGAAACCCCACCTCGTTTACAGGATTATGCAATCTTAAAGGAATTCAACAATGTGTTTCTAGATGATTTGCCAGAACTTCCTCCAAAAAGGAAGTTCGATTTTTCTATTGATTTGGTACCAAGGGCTGAACCACAATCAAAGGTTCCTTATAGCATGACTTCCACTGAGATGTATGAGTTAAATACTCAATTACAGGAACTCTTAGACAAGGGTTTTATCAAACCCAGTGTATCACCTTGGGGAGCGCCTGTAGTCTTTGTCAAAAAGGATGGTACCTTAAGGTTATGTATTGATTACCGTATGCTGAATAAAGTTACCATAAAGAATCGGTATCCTTTACCCCGTATTGATGAATTGTTTGATCAAATGAAAGGGGCAACCATCTTCTCAAAGATAGATCTAAGATCCAAATATCACCAACTTCGGATCAAGGAGGCGGACATATCCAAAACATCATTCAGAACAAGGTACGGGCATTATGAATTCATAGTCTTACCTTTTGGACTAACAAATGCCCCTGCGGCTTTTATGAACCTGATGAATAGCGTGTTCCGGGATTGTCTTGATAAGTTTGTGGAAATTTTCATTGATGATATATTGATATATTCCAAGACTGTGGAGGAACACAAGAGAACTTGTGTATAGTTTTGCAACGCCTTAGAGAAAAGAAACCTTTTGGAAAACTCTCAAAGTGTTTGTTTTATCAAAAGGAGATCCATTATTTGGGACACATCTTATCAGTAGATGGTATTGCAGTGGATCCAACAAAGATTAAAGCCATTCTTGAGTGGCCAATACCTCAGAACGTCAACGAGGTATGGAGTTTTATGGGTTTGGCAGGTTATTACAGGAAGTTTGTGGAAGGGTTCTCAACAATTGCAGCACCTATCACTTCCTTGCAGCGAAAGGGAAAATGCTATGAGTGGACTGAAGCATGTCAGAGAGCATTTCAGTTGCTGAAGCAAAAGCTTACATCCGCTCCTATATTAGTGATTCTAGATCCAAATTGACATTTTGTGGTTACGACAGATGCTTCAGGGGACGGACTGGGAGGTGTACTTATGCAAGATGGTAAGGTAGTCACCTATGAGTCCAGAAAGCTTAAACAATATGAGGTAAACTATGCGCCACATGATCTTGAATTGGCTGCAATAGTACATGCCTTGCAGATGTGGCAGCATTACTTATTAGGGAAACCCTTTGAGTTGAAAATCGATCACATGGGATTGAGGTACATTTTTACTCAACCAAATCTTAATGCTAGACAAAGGCGATGGCTCGAGTTTCTTAGCGAGTAGGATTTTGGCATTGAGTACATTAAAGGGAAGGAGAATAGAGTGGCAGATGCACTGAGTTGCAAACAACATATCAACTCTATTACTACTTCTAGAACTCACTTGAGGGAGTACATTCTTCGGTATCTCCCTGGAGATACTCATTATGACTAGGTGAAATCAATTTTGGATGTGGATTCTTCAGATTCACAATTTGAGGAGTATTCTTTTGATGATGATGGTTTACTTAGATACCAGAATAGAATATATGTTCTCGACCATGAAGGATTGCGGAAGGTGGTTCTTGAGGAGATGCATTGCACTCCGTTTGCAGGGCACCCTGGGGTAAACAAGATGATGGTTGATTTTAGACCATTATATTTTTGGCCGAGACTCATATGGGATGTGACAGAATATGTAGCCCAGTGTTTGGAATGTCAAGATGTCAAGGCTGAACATGTCCAGCCAGTAGGACTTCTGTACTCACATGAGATTCTGCAGTATAAATGGTAGGTTATCAGTATGGACTTTGTGCAAGGTTTACCCATGATGCGATGTAAGCATGATGTTATCTTGGTCATAGTCGATAAATTAACTAAAGTTGCCCACTTTATTCCTGGTAGTCTGAAAGATGGTTCTCCAATTTTGGCAAGGAAATTTGTGCAGGAAATATTTCGGCTACATGGTATTCCAGAAACCATTATCTCAAACAAGGACACCCGTATGACTTCTCGGTTCTGGACTACTTTGAACTCTGCTTTGGGTACACGGTTGAACTTCAGCACTGCCTATCACCCAAAGACAGATGGTCAAACTGAAAGAGTTAACCAGGTGTTAGAGGATTTATTGCAGATGTACTGCATAGATCTACAGTACAAATGGGAGGAGTATCTTCCATTAGCGGAGTTTGATTATAACAACTCCAATCATTCATCTTTGGGCATGGCACTTTTTGAAGCCCTTTACGGACGTAAGTGTCATACCCCTATCAACTAGGATAAGGTAGAGGACCGAATCATAGTCAGCCCAGAAATGCTAAAGGAAATGGAGGACCAAATGGTCTTAATCCGCAGTCGGCTGAAAGAAGCAATTGATCGACAAAAAAGTTACGCTGACAAGAAACGCACTTTTAGGCAGTTTCAGATTGGGGATAAAGTGTTTTTGAGAGTTAGACCGCAGAAGAGTTCCATCTCATTCGACAAGAGTTCGAAGCTTGCACCGAAATTTGTTGGTCCTTTTGAGGTGTTGGAGGTTATCAACCCAGTTGCTTATCGACTTGCTCTACCACCCGCACTTGCCCGTATTCATAATGTTTTCTATGTATCTCTTCTTAAGGCGTATCACCCTGACATGTCTCATGTACTTGACTGGCATGCATTGCAGTTACAGGATCCATGAGTGGTGGCAGTTCAGCCCACCAGACTCATTGAGCAGCGTACCATTGGCATATGAGATCGAGATGTTCTCCAGTGCAAGGTGTAGTTGGACCAATTTGGTCAAGATAATGCCACTTGGGAGGGCGCAGATGACTTACAGAATTTTTTTCCTCATCTATTTTGAGTAGCATGTTACTGTTTATCTAGACTTTAGTTTGAACACGGTTATGTTGTTTTTTTGATTGACATCAGGACGATGCCTTTTCCTAGAGGGGAGGGATGTCACGACTCGTCATACGACTTCTTTGTTTGCACCTACATGACAATTAGGTGGCAAACTAGTTATTTTGACTAGGTCAACTATTTAAACTTGCTAGATTCATTCATGGATTAGATTAATCATGTCAATTTCTATGTTAAGTATTTGGGAAATTAATGTTATTAAAGGATTTTAAAGTTATGTTAAACGAATGGTTAAGTTGTTTTATGATCATGTTGATGATATTATGTAGATGTGATTTATGTTCATATTTTGATGTATGAGTATGCATTATAGTTATGATGTTTTATTACTGACTAACGGATACAGACTCTTTATGTTTGCGAGTGTTTGAGTGTCCGTAGGTGTCGAAGGCGAGGGTATGGTTGAGGTAGACAGAGTTAGCTTCTTGGAAGGGGACAGACGGATAGGTTTAAGCAGTTAAACACACACCACTTAGTTTTTAAAATATATGCTTAATTTTGATTATTATTCTTAGTCTCTGTGAAAATGAATATGCATTTATTTAGAAATGGTTAAATGAATATAAATGTTTTGATTGGTAAGATAACCGTATTTTAAACTAATTTCACAAATGTAGAATTAGAAATGATATAAGGAATAGTTGCATTTGCTCTATTAATCATTTTAATTTATATTCCTTCCTTACTTTTTTACGATTTAAAAAAAAAAGGAAATTAATGCACCTTATAGTTCTTTGTTTTAGAAGATTTTAAAAAAATAAATAGGAAGTGATATATACTTTATGGCAATCTATTTAATTCCTTAAATAGCTGTGTTTGTAAATGCGATTGGTTTTTTTTGAGGAGGTCATCTTTATGGTGGATAAATGCAAAAGAGGTGGAAAATGCTATTTCCAGCAAAATTCGGGGGTAGTTTCTCCTCCATGACTACGAAGTAATGGAGAGAGAAATGATAAAGGAAGGAGGGAAATCGTTTTAGGAAAGGAGACAGAAGTGGATGGGTTGTTGGAGAGGGAAGCTTTGGTTTTTGGGAAAGATTGAAGGAGAAAACGTTTTTGGCCAGACACGCACAGCAGATTGGAAGGAATAGGGGTAAAAGATAAGGAGGGTAATGTGCTTGTAGCAGCAACATAGAGAAAATCAGGTTCCTCTTCTCCTTCTCAAAGGAAAGATAGAGTATCTTTTGTTGCAAACGTATATTGTTGTTAATGAAAGAGGATTGGGTTTTGGTATGTTCTTTTTGTTGAAAATTTACACCAGCAAATATAAACTAATAACAGAGGAAATGGAAACATTTTTAGATGCTGCATGATTTCCTTTTATTAAAAAATTAAAACTGGGAAACATTAAAGGTACTGGAGTCAAAGGGATTATGCTTTGAATCGTGCCCTAGTTAGTTTGATTACTTTGGGGTTTGGGTAAGATTTTGTTTATGGTTAATTACCGGTATGATTGAATTTGTGGAATCATCAATAGCATTCATCATCAGACTTTGTAGCCGGAAAATTTTTATTTTTTTTAAACTCGATGTATGGCTCAGCTGTAGGAAATGGTAGGAATGGAGACATTATCTTTGTTTTGTTTGCATTTGTTATTGTTTACATCTGACTGTGAAATCAGCAATGAGGAATAAGATTGAAACCTCAAAATACGGCTAAGTAGAGGCAGAGTTCATCAGAAATTTGTCTTTGTCTTGTGTTACTTCAATATTTCCAACTCTAAGTTTGGTAACGTCAGTCAACAAAGTCTTATATTCTTATTTTGTGGCTGAATGTGAGTTTCTCACTGTCTATTTTGTTTTTCCAGTTCAGCTATGTTTCATTTTCATTGCAGAACTTTGTCTGAATTCTGATAATTTGCTTGCCATTTCAAATTTATCTTTTAGACCCTGTTCTTGCTGTGAGAAGTCATGTCTTATGACTGAAGTTATATTCTATAAACCACCTGCAAGGACTGGGAGAGACTCTTCTTTTTAAAACTATTCCCAATTTGTGCTTGATTGTGAAGTCATAGATATTATTGGCTGGACCTAAAACCCCGTAGGAAAACTAGTGAGGTCAATTCAGCTCTTGGTTGTAAATGGGAATTATTAGTGACGTAACAGATTTTAATTGAGAAGATTATGAAATCAAATGTTGATAACTTTGAAACTTTGTATATGAGAAAGAGGTTAATTTAAACTATAGTATAGTAGTTGCCATAGCTGAAGCTCTCTTTGTTTTAAACTATGCTCAGTTACGTCCTATAGAATGCTGAGCCAGGTATTACTAGGCGTGTACTTATAACCCTTTGTTGTAGTGACTTTTTTTTTAAATCAAATTGATATAACTTTAATGGCTGCATGTTCTCTAAATGTCCATTTATTTCCATCTATTGTTGTAAGAGTGTTAAAGTTTTACTGTAGCACCACCAGTATTAGCTTATGTCACAAACTTCTGTCACGGATATAACAACATAGACCTGGGCTGTACGTCGTTCTTTATACTTAGTTGAATCAATTTATGCAAATGGATACTTGCTGTATTTAGTGTGGTTATGGAAATTGATAGTTGATAGTACAAAATCAATGTAGGCAATCAGCAAACCAGTAAATGTATGTAATGTTTTTCTTGCTGTTCTGTATATTTATGATGACTACCTTAGAGAAATTAGAACACAACTGAAATAACCTTTTTTGAAGCTATATGTTTTATCTTTGTAGTGTCTTGAGTGTTGAGTTAATTTCTTATGGATGGGTGTTTATGGCAATGGGAGGGTGGGGATGGATGCATTTTGTTTTGCTTCTCTCAACCTGTCGAGTGTTGCATGCTAGGATTCATTATGGTTTGACTCTCCATGCATCATGTTGGCGAATTTAGTGCTTGGCCAAGCCATCTTTTATTTACTTCAATAGAAATACGGTTTTCTCTGACATTGCATATGGGTAGATATGCATACTTTATTTAAAGCATAGAGCAGGTATGCTGATTTCTACATATGGGTAAATATGTCCTTTTTACTTTCTAAATATGTGTTGATGTGTAGAATGTTATTTTATTTCCCTGTCATATATCTGTGATTAGGCTACTTAGCACATGGATGTTTGTAGTAGTTTCACAGCTGCACCAAATCCATCTGATCCGTCTTTTTCTGGGAAGCTAACCTTCTCGTGCCAGGGTCGGGGAGTTCTTCATGTCAAGAAGAACCCCGAGGGAGTAATTCCTCTGTGGTTGGCGTGGTAAAAGTATCTTGGTCACACCCCCGTTCAGATAAGCAAATAGACGTCGTTCGTCGGCTAAGGAACGGAACACTCAAAAGCAGGACAGCGAACACTTGGAAGTTGCTAACACCTATTGGCTGATCACTCTTTCTTTCTTTTTGATCTATATGAATTCTGGGAATGTACTTTTGTACCATATACAGTTATGTAAACATTACAATGAATGAATGAAATGAAGACTTATAAGATTTAACTTGTGAGCATTATGTTTATACGATCAGCACTGTAAAATGGAGATAACAATCTATGTAATCCATATTCAGTTGATTTAATGAAGTATCTCAATTGCTGATGTGTATTTCCTTTTTCTCCGTATTTCTCGCTTTATGAATGAGTTGGCATAATATTGTTTGAGTCGGTCTTTAAAAATAAAGTTTCAAATATATTGATATATTTATTTCTGGCTCAACTATTTCAAATACGGGCTCAATATTTATGCTAAAGAATTTGGGATGGGCGTTGGATTCATATTTTTCAATAAAATATCTACGGATGCACTATACTCAAAGTAACTTGTAATGTTTTGGCGAGTAAATATACTATGATTCTTCACTAGAAACGTATCGTCGTGTAAGTCAATATTGTTGGGGCATTCATTTGCGTTGGTTTCGACATTAATAGTGGTTATCGTTTCATGTTGACAAATTTTTAATCTATCTGCTGGTTTCATTTTATTGTCATGCTTGATCATTTCATGATTATTTTATGGAAACATGGCTTAACCTATTTGTTGTGTTAATCGAATTGCTTACCCTGTTTAGCATCGGAAAATAAGAGGCCGCATCGTCGAGTTTGCAGACATATCATCATGGGCTACAATGTGGTTGGAAATAAAAATATTCTGAAAATAATTTGTAGAAGTTGTTTTACAACCTGGATATTTGTATCATGGTTTCCTTCACTCACAGAAGTTTGAATAGATTGGTTTCAATTTTTATAGGGGAGAATAGAGCACAACTACTTCAAGACACATGCAAATTGACAAACCTCTGCCAATCCAGTTTCTAAGGACGACTCCATTCATAATTTTGGGTGGATTTCATTCAGTACGTCTACGCATATATTTCTAGGAAATATCTTGTTAGCTGGCATGAGGTGTGCATAGTGTGTTTTTAAGTTTTTGGAGTTAACAAAGGAAGGAACTGTGGCTGCCGCCAATATTAATGGTGTTCCTGTCAGTTTAAATTGCGAATAATATCACGAGTGCTCCATCAATCTCTTACTTTCTCATTCTTGGCTCAAAGCATTACTTTACCAGCACAAGTCAATGCTCTAATTCTCCACAGTTCAGTACAGATCTTTCTACAGAGCAGATTATTGCCAAATAAGTGGAAAACATTTTCTATAGAGGTCTTTACGAGGCTATGTATACAGAACATAAAAGCATCACTAATTTACAAGATATTGAGGATTTTATACTGAAATGAAATGCTCAAAAGAATTGGGAAGGTATTGTGAAGTCAATGTCTTATCTCTATTATGGCATATGAGGTCAGGAATTAGACTTCTATTACCCTGGTTTCAGTTGTAAAACATTTTATGCAACTCTGTTCATTACCAGGAATTTGAATAAAATTAGCAATTCGAAAAGGTGCACGATTGTTTGAAGCTTTTGTAAGGTCATGCATAGTATGTTCCTCTATATTAGTGAAATCATTAACAATTGAATCAAACTCCCTGCAAATAAATTAATTTCCACAGTTTCAGAATTAAGGAAATTGTTTGATTAAGTGGCCTAAGAAAAAGGGCAATTTTCCAAGGCAATTAGGGAGGGAATCTTACAGAGTAATAGCAGATAACTAATTGTTTAAGGGAATGCCTGAGAGATAAAGTGATGACTAAGGGTGCGATAATTTAGTGGCATCAGGGCATCTTCTTAGAGTGGTGCCATTTCCAATTTGAACATTCACCTGTAAAGACAAGTAGTTTCTAGCTATAGGAAAGATGCATGGTATGGAAACAGTCTTCAAGGATCCTGTCAAGGTACTACTACTAAAGTCTTGACAGATCTTGTTAAGGTATAGCTAAAGTTAATGCAAACTTGACAGCAGAATAAAAGGGACGAAGTACCCAACATATTAGATGAATATGATACTCTTCCTACGCATGTTAAAAAGAATTTGCCCTTCATTGATTACATGATTTTCATCCAAGACTGCAACACAAGAATATTGTGGCAAAGAAACAATACTGTGAGATAGCTCGTGATCTACTTGCACAAGGATTCATCTATATTCAATAAGCAGATTGTGCTTAATGATGAGTCGTTGAATGAGGTTGTTGTTTTTTATCGCAACTATACAAAAGGAGTGCTCATCATTTTCCTTATGATCCACAGGTGAAGGACTTGATGATGCACAGGTTGTTGTCGATAAAATATATAGTGTAGCCGACGGGTAGAGTAGTATCCGAACGGGCACATGACGCTTGAGTCACCCCTTTGGAAAGGTATATGTACACATCTGACATGGACTTTGGAATCATCATTGTGATCATTGTAGTCATTGTATTTGGATTGTAATCAGTAAGTGCATATATGAATAAAGTATCTGTTCTACATTGAATCATGCTATACTACATGTGTTAAGTTTCTTACCCTATATGGTAAACATTTGGCGCCATTAAAATGGCAAGTAATAAACTATAGTTTAAAAGTATGAAGTAATAAAATAATAAAACATGGAGCAAGAAGAAAATGTGTTAATATGAAGGGAATTTTAGATATTAACAATGTGTGGAACAAGAGTCTGTCGTACGGTAGGAGGTAATATGCAAACAATATTCATTATTTGGAAGAAATTCAAGACCGTACGGCTAGAGAAAGAGCGCAGGAGAGACGAATTGAAGGTCGTACAGCTAGCAGATACCAAAGACCGCATGGTGATACTGTACGGCCAACAGGCACTAAAGCCCGTACAGTGATACCATACGAGCAATAGAAAGCGTGTACGAGGAAAAAATTGCAAAGTGATTCGAGCCCATATAAAGACCGTACAGACTCTAGGAGCTAATCACCGAGCTAGTAAATTCTCTGTACAGCCAGAGGGAAGCACTGTATGGTAACCAAAGAAGAGAACTCATATAAGACCGTACGTGTACGGTAAAAAGGAAGCAAGCAAAAGAAACTTTTAAGCCGTACTGTTTGAGAAGCCCATTCAAACCAAAGTAGGATTGGAAAGTAAATTAGCTAGACATCATATTTGAACTGCAGATAGGAAGAAGAAAGGCCGTACACCAAGACATGAAGTAGGAAGGCCGTACGCCGAGACAAGAAGTAGGAAGGCCATACACCGAGACAGGAAGTAGGAAGGCCATACACCGAGACAGGAAGCAGGAAGGTCATACGGCATATGACAGGAGAGGAGGCTAAAGACAGCCGTACGGTGTGCGGAACTTGTTGAAATTTGAGATCCATACAGGTGCAGGAAGAGGATAGATAGCTGTACGGAGGGAGGAGTTAAAATTGGTTTTTAAAAAAAAGGAAACCGTACAACAATTTTTTTTAGAATTAAAGGAAAAACAAGCTGTACTTCACCAAGCTTGAGGAAGCCGTACAATATGAACGCCAAGGAAGATAGGAAATTGTAGCAAATTGAGTACGGAAAATAATTGCCCTAATGGTTTGTGATCTGTTCACAAAACGACAAAGAAGTGACAGTGATGAAGTCTGTAGGAAAGAGGAAGTGGAAGAGCAAAAAATAAAAAATAACGACGACAGATCAAAATAGTTCAGAATGAGTAACATATGATGCCGAAGGGAAGGGAAATTCATAAACAAGTAGAAAATGCAAGTGGTTGGCTAAAAGAGTGTGGAATCGGAAGAAAACAAAAGGTTTGTGATCTATTCACAAAACGGCAAAGAAGTGACAATGATGAAGCCTGTAGGAAAGAGGTAGTGGAAGAGCAAAAAAAAAAAAACACGACAACAAATCGAAATAGTTCAGAATGAGCAACATATGATGCCGAAGGGAAGGGAAAGACATAAACAGCTAGAAAACGCAAGTGGTTGGCTAAAAGAGTGTGAAATCGGAAGAAAATGACAAAAATGGTGTGTTTCATGGAGTTTTGTGTGAGTTTGAGGGTGTTGATTTGCGCTACCTCAAGACCCCGCGAGGGTGATGCCCCCTAGACTCCCAGTTGGTGCAGTTATCAGTCGTGGAAAGTGTGACCAGTTGATGAGACCTAGAGTTGTTGTAGGTATGGAGTGTCTGTGTGTCAGAGGTGGCACTCAGAGTAGGTATTTGGACGTGAAGCTGTCATGGTGGATGCATAGAGAGCTCGAGAGGAGCTGATCATCTAGTTGAAGGCAGTATGGCGACACTTGGCTCAGTGTACCCAGGAGTTGGAAGCAAAGAAAGCGGCATGGGTGGCTATAAAGGTCAGCTAAGGAGACAGTATTGTGTTAGCAGAGGCTACAGATGCAATGTGGTTTGGAGACCAGTTTGGTGCAAGCACGGGACAAATGTGAAAGTGGTGTGATAGAAACAAATTTATCTTGTTGTAGTTAGTTAGTTAATGTATTCCGTTTTGTTAATCTCTCTCAAATACTTTGTAATTGTCGTCCGGAGACAATTTTTTCTTTTGGGGGGGTTGATGTTGTTGATAAAATGTATAGTGTAGCCGACGGGTAGAGTAGTATCCAAACGGGCGCATGAAGCTTGAGTCACCCCTTCGGAAAGGTATATATACACATCCAAGATGGACTTTGAAATCATCATTGTGATCATTGTAGTCATTATATTCGGATTGTAATCAGTAAGTCCATATATGAATAAAGTATTTGTTCTGCGTTGAATCGTGCTATACTACATGTGTTAAAGTTTCTTACCCTGTATGTTAAACACAGATCTGGATTGACTCAAAGACTATATCATCCACTATGGGATGGAAGCTTGCCATCTTCAGAAGATGGGACTAGAGGCTACAATTATTTGACTTAGGTGATTATGGGAGATTACTTGCAGGGACGCCAGTGAGTTTTCCATCATATTGACATGTATCTGAGAGGGTTGGCTACTTCTAGATCACAGAGTTCTCGCATAGATACATGGTTACAGGGGGATTATGGTAATTGTTTCAAGTTGGATTACTTGTAGAGTCAACACATCAATGGGAGTCTAGTAAAGGTTGGATATAGTTTGTGGGATTGTATATACCTTAAATGACTTGTATTTTATCATAGCCGATGGTTGTGAGAGCAACTTTCTTTGGGACCCAAGTGTTGATAGAGTTAGCATTGTAGTTTGGGTGGGTTCTATTGATTGGCTTCATCAATTTTGGCATGGTGAAGATGAGATCAAAGTTGAGCAGCAAGAGTCTGATGATTTTCGTGGCATATTTATTCTACGATTGGGATTCCTTGGTTGCTTCTAGATTACAGTCAAATTTTGCAATGAAGCATTCTAGCAAGTTCAGTACATTGTGAGGATATTGGTTCATCCTTGGCCTTCTTGGACGTGTTTTGATTTTGATGGATTATACTTGTGCACAGCGGTTGGATAGTTGGTATGATGTTTGTCCTTGTGCAATTGTGAGGAGCGAGATGGGTTGGATTTCCAAGTTGCTCTCTTTTGAGATGTTCACTCCTGCAACACCTACTACTGGATAACTCCACTATTTCCAGCATGATAGCATGGTTATTGTGTGAGTTTGGCAAGTATTATCACTTCCATTTCTGTGTGTATTATAGAAGTTGGTAATATTAAGGACATCATGCAAGTTTCCACTTGGGATCCACGTGGATCATTTCAATGGGAGGTTGTGTATCAAGAGGTTGGGTGGAGAGATTTGTTTCATTCCTTTCTTGATAGAGGTTCGCAAACTCTTGAGCTCCTGCCGCCACTTGACATTAGAGGCATATGTGGTTATAGTTGGAATGAGGTTCTTAGTTGAATAGAGAAATTTTTCTTTTATGGTAGTAGTGCATGGCAGGTTGTTCTGAGTTTGCATGTGAGACAATTTGGGATCCCAACATTCAGTTTATTAGTGCAATTGTTCATGTTGAGTTGCATCACAACTTCAGGGTTGGAAATATTTATACCAGTGTAGCTCCGCAAATCGGCAAAGGGTTAGTCTTGAGGCGGATATGAGATCCAGGCATTTGGTTTCAATAGACAGGTGCATGATGCTTAACGGTAAGCAATCTCTAGGAAGGGAGAACTATAATGTACCCTTTTCTAGACCATTAATTTTTGATATGTTGTTATCCCATTTTGCCTTGGTACCTTGGTCCCATGGGAATATCAGGATTTCTCAAGGATCGAAATGAGTTCTGGCCTAGGCACTTTCAGTTTTTGGCCAAACATTGTTGTTTTACAGTTTCGAGATAATATTTATAGTAAGTCAATAGGTTCAACATTCTTGGCATTTTAGTGTTGGACTAGGAGCATCTCCTCGAGACCTCTCCAACAAGCTATCACACATGATTAGCCAAGTCCATCTGATCAATAATTTTAATGACTTAAGATTTAAATGGTTTATTAATAAAGTGATTATTGAACATAAGTTCGTATTATTAAATGTTACTGATTCATTATAAGAGCACTTTATTCTCAAGGGGAAAAGGGGTTATTTTAAAGGGGAAAAAAGAAACAGAGAAAGGAATGTGAAGAATCACCAAGTTGGGCTTATAAGAAAAAAGTAAGCTCATTAGCAGCCCTGGTTTATGATTTGATTTCTTCTCTTGGAGAATTTGGAAGCTCATCTTTCAGCCAGTTTGAGGACATAAACACTTAAGCTTGGAGGTAGTTGATAGAAGCCTATTGTCTGCTGGAGATATTACACAAGTATCTCACTTACCCTTAAAATCTCTATTTCATATTATCAAATCTGGCTGTAGTTTTTTGTGTTTACGAGATTCAGTTATTGTACCGCTGAAGATTGAAATGTAAAAACAATTCTAAAGCTATATTTTTATCTGAGTATTTTGGTCTTTATGCTGGATAATCTGAAATCTATTGCATGAATTTATCTGTTTATATTTCCGAAATTTATTTTGAGAGAATTTGGGGAAAATATCCATTGGGGATCTTGCATACTTAATAGTGTGTTTGATGTAGGACTATACTAATCTTTATGTAGTACTATACTAATCTTTATCTTTGCAAGTTGGCTTGCTCAAGATTAAAATGTGTAAGACTCCCCCTTGATCTGAAAATTTAATTCTGAATTCTTTCCTGAATTTTTCACTTTCTGATTTTATTGGCAATTTCTGAATTTTTTGTCTTTTCAGATATAGAAGACAAAACAGGAAGGAATAATAGGAACTAGGAAAAAGGAAAATCAAATAAGATTTAACAACTTAAGATTTTATATGCAATAAGTGAAATCTGAAACATACCCTTACTCCAAAGCAAATAACAGCATGTAAGTATCACCAATCTGGAGTTATTTTGTACAGCAGCCAAGTCTGGTCTTGTAAGTCTTCTGTTGCAATGATATTCCTGATTTCCTAGAGCTGGCAGGCAAGCACAAAGTGAATGCCTAGCAGGAGCTAATGAATTTGTCGCTGGTCAAGATGATACTAATGGATGTGTGTAGTCTGATACAACAGGAAACTGATCCGTTTGTTCTCCAAAAACTCACATCACACCTGAGTACAGTTTGTACTTGTAGACAAAGAAATGGCTAGCTGTAGGAATATATGTTATTGGATGTAGTGTGCCTGAATGCTCAGATCTGTCCCTTATCTCTGATACTAACACTAAAACTCTGCCTATACCCTTTGTCACAATCTGAAAATGAATTCCTTCTACTGGTTCTCTAAATAAAATAATAAATCAAACCCTTGGGAGGTCCTTCACACATTTAGGTTCTCCAATCTGCAAGAGTTTTCATCCTTACAGCCTATGAAATCTGCCCTGGTTGCCACAGCTCTGAAAACTCTGAACTTTTGTAAAAATGACATGAAAAGTGATTGATCATATGAGAGCCCAACATACTCTTTTTTTCCTTCTCCAAACCTAACTCTATTTTAGGGTTTCATTACTTTATTAAATTTATTTTTATTCCTCTCCTTAGTAGCATCTACTTCATGGGGCCCTTATTTCTAAAATGTCTTTTTAAAACAACCTTTTTCCTCCCCAGGTGGCCATAGTCATCCACTTGACCTCTTCAATTGACACTAGCAATGCACCTGGTACCCAAGTAATATCTAGATATAGTAGGCCAATTGTCAGACTCCTAAAAATTAGAGCATCTCCTAAAAAATAGAAAACTACCCCTAATCATCCTAAATGGCTCATACAGCATACCAAGCCACCTCCTAGTCTCCTACAAAATAGAAGGTTTTCTCTGAACATTTGAAATGGCTCATCAAGTCCCATGAAAGGCTTAACAAGCTCTAGGTAGTCAACATATGAACTACCAGTCTCCTAAACATAGGAACTCCTAAAAATTAGTAGACTAGCTTTGAGCATCTAAAACACCACACAAACCTCCCCAAAGGGCCACAAGACCCCTAAATAGGATCCCTATCTATTGCATTAGCCTACAAGAACCTTGTTGATAGCCTAATCTCTAATAAACAATTACACTAGGAAAGGTACAAAAATGGGGGCATTAACAATGTACCATCCTTGGAGAACAGGTCTACTACTCCATAATGCTAGGCTCTTGCATAATGAAATCCACCCTCAAACTAGCCTAGAAGCACATTAGGATGGGAAGGGATTGTAGGATCACTTTACAACATTTCTAGCTAAGATGTTAGGCTAGTCTTCACATAATCTTGAACATATACCTTTAATCTCAACCAATAAAAGCCACACTCCAACAATTATGATAATCCTCCTCTGCCTTGTGCACCCTACTTACACAAATCATGGCATTCCTTTTTCACACCTTTCCACTTTGAGATGTACAACAATTCCTAAGTGAATGTTTAGAGCCTATCCATGACATGGAATGTCTGAGTTCCACTTTGTAGAACTTGTCGGATCAATTGTGTTGCCTTGGAATATATTTCTAGTATCTAGAACGTCATCAACTAAGACCATCCGACTATCAAATCCTTTTACATCATACCTTTGTTAAATGGCTGTGAGCTAATCTTTCTATCTCAATGCATCTACAATCACAATTTGTTTGTCAAGGTTATACACAATGTCCATGTCCAACTCGGATAGGAACTCACATCTCACCTACTTTGGGTGACCTTAGAGAAAGCTTAAAATATGTGAAGCTTATGTAGAACATATTTAAAGTGAAGGGCACCTTGAAATATCCCAAACCCGATATTTACTCAATTTCCTTTTTAACAGTACATTTCGGACTGAACATTGCAGATGTATTAGGAAAACAATAGAAAACCCAGTAGAAAGCCCAAGATAATTAACCAGCTTCTTCTTGAATATAATATTCGAAACTCAAATATAGGCAAATGTAATATGATGCAACAGTAAAACTAGAAGATTCTCCACAAGATAATAACCCATTCTTTTCCAAAATTACATTAAGATTCGAGCATATAACCATGCATTACAAACCAGTAATATAAAACCAGTAAACTCTTATAACTCCTTAGAATATGTTATTGCATTATACAATAGCAATACTATAACCAGCACTAACAAATCCAATCTTAAATACAGTTTAACAGTCAGATTGGAAGACTAGAACAAGAACCTGTAAGGACATATGAAACACCTAAATTGATGTCTCCAGGACAATGGGTTTGTGTCAATTGTCTGTCAGCATGAGAAGCTACGTCCTCGTACTAGCTAAAAGATGAAGTTTTCCAAATACTCTCGCAAGAGAGAAACTGAAATCTAAAATAATAAATCCAAGCATGCCTAGAAATGAGCCTCTTTACCTTTTTAATACACAAACTAAGACTCTTCGACTCCCCTCTGGCTTTTGTCATATTCCCTTGTGACTCTTCAACTTCCCTCTACCATTTCATCTTATTCCTCCTTGACCTTTTGCCTTCTTTATAACATTAAATTGACCTTTTAATAGTTTAAGTCTACACTCTCCTAGTCAATTTTAACATTATATATAATAAGACTCCAATATTTCTAATGTTTCAAAAAGGGGACATTACAAATCTCCCCTCCTTAAAATTGCTTGTCCTCAAGCAATTAGTACCAGGATCCCATACGTATGGGCAAGTAGACCTATAGCCCAAACTGAAAGCAAATCCAGACACACTGCAAAGCCAGGTCACTCTGCAACCCATCCATCAACCCGATCCCTGGGTCCCATATAAAACTATGAAATATCACTACACCTGTAGACTGTACAACTCTACTTATCCTCGCATCCAATCTCACACTGAGTAGAGATATAACCAAATCCTCAATAAGCCATAGATATAGGCTATCAACACCTGGATCCCAAACCTTGTTGTCATAACCAGCCGATATGATAAGGTAGAAATGTATCCATGAACTACTCATAACCCAGCAGATGGTGACAACCCGACCTAAATAGATGACGTAAACAAGCTGCTCAAAAATTGAAGGTAACACCCTAGGCACAACAAATACCATACTGTCATCTTCAATCTGGAGAACCTCTGAGTACATAGATACTATGAATAAGAATGAAGTTGAAAGAGCATTTCCTATGATCAACACATAACTCTCCTCAATACTACACCAAAAACTATCCAAAGGCTGATGTAAATAATCCAACCAACTCCTGTATGGTGTGAAATCAGGAACCCTATGTGGACTAATCCAATGATGCACAACCATAGTCAAATCACCACTCCCATCCTGTGACCAAGTTTCGCTGTTAAGAATAGTAGCTTGATCCTCTTCCTGGAATCCAAGAGGAACTCTCTCCTCTACCTTAAAATGTGCATTATTGGAAATCCAAACAGCATCTACCTCAAACAGAGGGTTGTCTATAAGTTGAATGTGTTCTAAAGTTTTGGAACTTGATCGCTTGGGGCAACTATCAAAAGCATACGTCTACTAAATGCTATCAAGTTAATCAATTACCTCTAGGAAAAATTCCTGCCTCTCTTTATCCTCTTGTTCCTGAGAGTGTTTCGTGATCCTAATCTAATTTTTTGCTTCCTGAAGGGAAATCCGAGCATCA
Organism: Cupressus sempervirens; assembly: GCA_028749045.1. Taxonomy (NCBI): domain Eukaryota; kingdom Viridiplantae; phylum Streptophyta; class Pinopsida; order Cupressales; family Cupressaceae; genus Cupressus; species Cupressus sempervirens. The sequence goes on from CM053793.1 coordinate 451,652,103, forward strand.
TTTAATGCCTCTTGTGTTTCCTTAAGCTCTCTATTGAGCTCCTTAATCTCATTCCTTTCTTTATTCAGCTGATCAACATGTATTTCAACAACCTTAAGAATGTTATCCCTGTCGAAAAGCAAATACAAACATTCTGATTTCATAGATTCAAGGGCTGTCTTGACCACCTGCAGATCAGCAATAGGCCAATCTCCTTTATCTTCCCTTTGTGCCTTCCTGTAAAGATCATCAACCATCTTGTGAGTGCTGTCATAATGTACCAAAGATGCCACAACTCTATCTTCATTAACCTTCAACTGGTTCTTTAAGGTATGCATTCCATGGTTATCATTTGTATATAATGATTCATCATACAAAGTCCTTATCATGCTATTACCTTGTGTACAACCGACTTTATCAACTTGCTCGTTGAGGTTACCCTCCCATTCACCAACATAGAAACTTGCACCCTAAGTAACATCCTCTACATGATTGCTAGAAGGTTGTAACTCAATGGTCGTTGACTGCTCCTCTTTAACAAGAACCTCTATTTGATGATTTTGTTCTGCTGGAAATTCCTCATACACATTTTTGCCTTGGTCTTTTGCGAAGAGATCCTGAACCAATTCCAAATACTTTCTTTTCGCCATATCAATCTTCTTTTGCTACTCTAGGTGAAAATCCATATAATCACTAAACGGTAAGTCATCCTGAACTTGGGTAGGAAGTTTTTGATACTCTGATTGTGGCACTAACAGTCCAAAGTATTCAGCTCTTTCTATATCTCTTTTTGTGTCTTCGTGTTTCAGACTACACCATCTATGTTCACCACCTCCAACCTTCTTTACATTAGTATTACTTCTTGGCAACAAACTTCTTGTATTTACATGTCTCTTGGAGTAATTGTAAAATTCTTGCTTTTCCCCATAGCAATCAGATGAAGTCTGCATAAGATTAGTTTTTTGGGACTTGCTTGGGCTAGCATGCCTAGTTGGTTTGAACTCTAGATCTTTGTCAAAATTGTTTTTCAGCCTCTCTTCGTGATTTCCATCATCTGATTTTTTTAAAGACATGTTGTTTTGAGCCACAAAAAAGTTGTTATTACCAACTTCCAAATTATATTAACCCGTTAAAGTTTTGAGGATGTTTTCTTCATTATAATCTTGACGATGATCCTTCTGCATCCCACGCACATGATAGGGATACTAATCCTTCTCCATGGAAGACTGCTTTGAGTTCTGTATCTGTGGAGAGTGCCCATTTCTTCCTCCAATTAAAGACAATTTCCTGCAGTATCTTCTACAGTATTATTGCCATTTTCTGCATTGATTAAGCTGCCTTCATAGCCATCTCATTTAGACCTATTTCTTTTTCTCAATTTTCCTCATATTGTGCTTCATTTATTGTAATGTCCCAGGTTAGCAATGGAGTGATTAGCAGATTTTTTTTTACAAAAAAATGGCTGCGAATATGTTCTTGAATGAGGTCCATACAGTGAGGGCAGCTGTTTGAAGTAGCCATACGGTAGAGAGGATGAGTTGCAGAGGTCGTATGGAGCTCAAGAAAGTATGTACGGAGTCACAAGAAGCCGTACGACAGTTAACCTGGCTGTTATGAAGATATCTGGCCGTACACTAGACAAGACAATCCATACGGATGTTATAGAGGACTGTATGGTGTATTTAGAAGGTCATACTGTGTTTATGGAAGGTCGTACGATGACTTGAACAGACCATACGGTGATTTCAGCATGGCCGTACGGAGGATGCAAATGGAGAATGTGTGACCATACGTTGTAATCAAAAACCTCAAGCCATACAGTGATGTGATGAATAGCACGGATTGATGGATGAGGGCCGTAAGGATGAGGAATACACAGTTAGGTATCTAGGACCGAAACACAATCTTTCTCATACACAAACACAAAAAATGTTGATGAAATCCACACAACAATAGAAACTCGAATGCGAATAATGATTGTCGAAAGATAATGCTCCGATTTGCCAGATCCGAGTGAAGTAATACATGCAACAACAGAATAGGGTGAGGGTTGAATCCCACCAAAACCGCATGAGCCAAATAGTCAAGATCTTTCACTTCCGAAATGGCGAATTACAGAGAACTCCAACAAGAATTCGCAGTATAGAGAAAAATAATACAAAGCATGCCTACAGACTACCTACAAGCCATGCTTAAACACTAGCCTGGAAACTTTCCGAGGGTGTACAAAGATAGCCGACGGCAACACAAACTACGGAAATAAAAAATAAAAAATGGGTCTGAGATACATTAAATCAATCAGCCCATTACAAAATTTTGATTTATTATTTATTTTATGACGGGAACAGTACAGTCCTCTCATCCCAAATTTTGCTTGTCCTCAAGCAAATGCAACACCGGGTGTTGAAGAATGTGCTCACCCTCCCACGTCGCATCGTCCAACGGCAAGTGTGACCAACGTACCAAGTATTCCTTTACAGTGCAATTCCGTAGGGCCCTCTCACGTAGTTCGAGGATCTCAGCAGGTTCCAAAATGAGCTTTCTTTCTTCATTCAGTGGCAGAAGGTTGTTAGCAACTGTGACATTTTGCCCTACGGCTTTCTTCAGACAAGAGACATGGAAGACATTATGAATACGGCTACGCTTCGGAAGTTTTAGCTCATAGGCAACTTCACCAATGCGACAAGTTATACAATAGAGGCCATAGAATCGAGATTTTAGTTTCTCTTTTCCCTTTTTTTGAGTGAGGATTGTCGATATGGCTAGAGCCATAGATAGACCAAATCCCCCACTTCAAAACTTCTCTCCACTCTATGTCTGTCAACATACATCTTCTGTTGATTTTGTGCCCTCTGTAGATTTTCCTTCAAGCATCTCAGAATATCTTGTCCCTCCTGAAGCCATTCCCTCGCCCTTGGTGCGCAACTGTCGCCCAAAACTATGTCGATGAAGGAAAGGGATTCGTACCTGTACAAAGCCTTGAAGGGTGTCATTCCGATGGACATGTGGTACGTGGCATTGTAGCAATATTCTCCCAAATGGATCCATTTTACCCACGCTCACTGTTGTGCCGAAACATAGTTCTGAAGGTAGCCTTCAAGCCATTTGTTCACAATCATTGTTTGTCCGTCTGTTTGCGAGTTGTAACTTGTACTTGGCAATAGTTCTATTCCTGCCATCCGAAATAGTTCTGTCTAGAATATACTAATGAATCGCCCATCCCGCTCACTAACGATGTTTCAGGTAACCCATGTAGACGAAAGACTTCTCTAAAGAACAGATCGGCAACTTGTGCAGCCTGAAGGTCGGAGGGGATGGCGAAGAAATGTGCATACTTTGTTAATTGTCAACCACCACAAAAATACAATCCTTTCCATTTACCTTGGGAAGTCCTGTTATGAAATCCATCGATATACTTTCCCACTTACATTCAGGAATTGGCAAAGGTTGTAGCAACCCAACATGTACAGTATGTTCGAACTTGTTCTCCTAGCAGATCGTACACTCTCTTACATACTGCAACACGTCCCCTTTAAGTCCTTTCCATGAAAACCTCTCCCGAAGACTTCTGTAAGTTTTGAGGAAACCCGAGTGTCCAGCTAGGGGTGAGTCTTGTACTTCCTTCAAGATTTTCTGCTTTAGTTTGGATTCTGGCACCAAATATATCCAGTTTTTATAGTAGATGATGTCATCTACCACTCTATACCGATCATCATGTGTGTGGCCATCCATTATTTCATAGGCAAATGTATTTTTGGAATATTCTACTAACAGATGTGCCTTCCAGTCAGCTAAAATCTGGTCTAGTGAGCAGATGGTGGGTTTCCGGGACAAGGCATCTGCAACCACATTGTTTTTCTCTTTCACATATTCAATGTCAAAATCAAAAGCTTGAACCTTGCTTACCCATTTTTGTTGTCATTCGTTCAAGTCCTGTTGCTCCAGAAAATATCTCAACCTATTGTGATCCATACGAACAACAAACTTGGCACCCACCAAATATTGCCGGAACTTGGTTAATGCATGAACGATGGCCAACATTTCTTTGTCGTAGATGGAATATAGGCGTTTTGCTAGCGTAAGCTTCCTGCTCTCATAAGCGATGGGGTGTCTATCTTGCATCAATACCCCTCCAATGCCTTCCCCGGACGCATCACATTCCAAAATGAACAGTCGAGTGAAATCAAGTACTGCAAGTACGGAACAAGTGCTCATGGCCTCCTTCAGCTTGTCAAAGGTGAGTTGTGCCTTTTCATTCTATTGGAAAGACCCCTTTGTTAGATCCGTTAAAGGTGCGCTAAGCTAAGAGAATCCTTTAACGAAGCTCCTGTAGTAACTACACAATCCGAAAAATCCTTGCAAATCCGTGAGTTATTTTGGGGGAGGCCAGTTATGGATAGCCTGAATCTTCTTCTGATGCACTTGAACTACGTATTTACTGACAACATTCCCCAAGTACAATATTTCTGCCATACCAAATTCACATTTGGACTGCTTGGCAAACAAGGACTATTCCTCCATGATACTTAGAACTTCATTCAAATGCTTCAAGTGCTCCTCCCATGTCCTGCTATAAATAAGAAGATCATCAAAGAATACCAATAAATACTTATGCAATTGCTTGTTGAAGATGTGGTTCATGCATGACTGAAATGTAGCAGGTGCATTGGTCAATCCGAACGGCATGACCAAAAACTCATAATGTCCGTAGTGACAACAGAAAGTCATCTTCTCCACATCTTCCCTCATGCGGATCTGATGGTATCCGAAACGGAAATCTATTTTTGGAAAATAGACCATGCCATGCAATTCATCCAATAGCTCATCTATCCTTGGAATGGGATATCTATTCTTTTTTTTTGGTTCAACGTGCGGTAGTCTACACACATGCACATCGTCCCGTCCTTTTTGACCATTACCACAAATGATGCGAATGGGCTAGAACTGGGATGGATCCATCCTTTCTCTAGCAATTCCTGAATCGTCCTTTCAATCTCATCTTTGAATTTCTTGGGGTGGTGGTATGGTGTGGTTATGACCGACTTTGCTCCTGATTCCAACTCGATAGTGTGTTCAAACCCTCAATTAGGTGGTATGCCAGGAGGAATATCCATGAAAACTTTATCATGTCTACTTAAAATATCCTAAAGTTCATCATCTTGTGGAGGCGTTTGATGCCCCTTTATAGGTTTCACCGAGATAAAACAATGTGCAGCCCACGCAACGTCATCGTGCCAAAAAATTGCCCCCATCCGATGCACAAAAACTTTCTTCGAACCTTCATTTTCCATTCCTCGAAGGACAACCTCCTTTTCGTCAACAACAAAAGTGAAGTCGATCCATTTGAAACTCTGAGTGTATTCATCAAGGGTCTCCATCCACTGTATGCCAAGAATAACTTCCATGTCAGCCAAGTCCACTATGAAGAAGTCCTCAGTCACCGTGTGATTTACCATTGCGATACTCAGTTGAGGAACAAGGTGCATGCAGGGCAGGAAAGTCCCTCTAGCGACCTTGACCTAGAAGCCTGCGTGCGCCTCTGTAGGTAGACTTCTTCATTTTACCAAGGATGACTTTATGAAATTTAGAGTAGCTCCACTATCCAACATTACCATTACCCATTGTCCTTGAAGGGTACCCTGTACATGGAAAATTGTGCACCTCGGGCTACCGGCCAAGGCAATGGTTCCTCCGCATTGTACCAAAGCAGCAATTCTCTCCATACGGTTTGAACTGATGTTGGTGTCATTGTGGGGTTGATTATCTTCGACCGGCATTTCTTCCTGTTCGTCCTCATCATTGGACACAACCTCAATGTAATGGATCTTCCCTTTTCCAAGGCATCGATGGCTAGGCTCCCAAGGTTCCTTGCAATTCAAACACAATTTCTTCCTTCGGAGTTCTTGTCTGGTAGCTTCATCCAACGTCGGCTTCATGGGCGGAGGTTTGTCCTTCGGAAACGTCAGCGGTTTAGGATGTGAGTAACTTTGAGAGGATGATGCCAATGACGATGCCATACTCTGTGCTTTATTGATTGCTTCAGATAGGATGGCAAGATTGAACCCCTTTACCCAACCTTTCAGAGGTTCTGTCAGTCCATCCATTAAGAGCACTACCCATCTTCTTTCGGAAATGTCCGTGACCAAATCAGAGTTTCTAAAATTCTACAATGAACTAATTGACTGATCCAGTTTGTCTCCCATCAAATCGTTCTATCAATCTCTCCATGAATTCCGCATAAGTGTTTATTTGATCATGCCCTAATGTGATGGTGCCATGGTGCCAGCATTCATGCGCAACTCTCTCCAAGTGCAGTGCGACAAATTTGATTGCTTCTTCTGGCATAGGATTCAGCTGGAAGTAGGTATTGGCTTTCATTACCCATGCTTGTGCAGATATGGTACCGGATCCGTCAAATGGAGAGAGATTTACCTCACTCAACTTTCTTCTAAGATCATCCTTAAAATATCCTTTGTTTCCGCCTCCTGAATATCTCATTCTCAGATCCACGTAATCTTTGTAGGATATATCTTCTTCAAGGTTTGCATTCTTCCAGTCTTCTCTCAGTTGTTCCTACATCTCTTCAAAGGTTGGTTGTCTCCCTCTGTGTTGTGCCTCCATTCGTGGTGAAAAAGTCGGCATGGAAGGTCGAGAGCAGGCTGGCTGAAGGTTTGATTTACCTAACACCGAGTCTGCGCTGTGACCATTTTGTTCTCCGAATATTTTGTTGTCTGCCAACTTCTGGAAGTTTCTTCCATGAGTCACTACGTATCAGTGATCTGTGCCTGATTCCTGGCAAGTTCCCTCAGTAGTGCCACAAGTTCGGCAGTGGTCGATTCTGGTTCGGCAGCCATTCGATCAACGGAATGTGTCCTCTTCCAGCTATAAACTCTCATTCACTGTCCATAGGCTAGCAAGATCGAAGCGCTCTGATACCACTATAATGTCCCAGGCTGGCAATGGAATAATTAGCAAATTTGTTTTTACAAAAAAATGGCTACGAATATGTTCTTGAATGAGGTTCGTACAGTGAGGGCAGCTGTTTGAAGTAGTTGTACGGTGGAGGATGAGTTGCAGAGGTCGTACGGAGCTCAGGAAAGTATGTAACGAGTCACAGGAAGTCATACAACAATCAACCCGACTGTTATGGAGATATCTGGCCGTACACTAGACAAGACAGTCTGTACGGATGTTATAGAGGACTATAGAGTGTATTTAGAAGGTCGTACTGTGTTTATGGAAGGCCATACGATGACTTATAGAAGGTCGTACGGTGACTTGAACAAACCATACGATGATTTCAGCAGGGCCGTACAGAGGATGCAAATGGAGAATGTGACCATACGTTGTAATCAAAAATCTCAAGCCATATAGTGATGTGATGAATAGCATGGATGGATGGATGAGGACCGTACGGATGAGGAATACACAATTTGGTATCTGGGACCGAAACACAATCTTGCTCATACACAAACACATAAAATGTTGATGAAATCCACACAACAATAGAGACTCGAATGCGAATAATGATTGTCGAAAGATAATGCTCCGATTTGCTAGATCCAAGCGAAATAATGCATGCAACAATGGAATAGGGTGAGGGTTGAATCCCACCGAAACCGCACGAGCCAAATAGGGAAGATCTTTCACTTCCAAAATGGCGAATTATAGAGAACTCCAAGAGGAATTCGTAGTACAAAGAAAAATAATCCAAAGCATGCCTACAGACTACCTACAAGCCGTGCTTAAATACCCGTCAAGAAACTTTTCGAGGGTGTACAAAGATAGCTGACGGTGACACAAACTATAGAAACAAAAAATAAAAAATGGGTCCGAGATACATTAAATCAATCGGCCCATTACAAAAGTTTGATTTATTATTTATTTTATAACGGGAACATTACATTTATTCCAAGCTCACTCTGACCTTGTTCATTATATAAGCTTTCCCTTTTAATATCTTGTCCATTTGACATCCTTATAGACTTGTTACCTTTATCCAAATGCTCAGAGTGAGTAGCCACAATCCTTTTATCCACATTATCTTTGTGAGTAGCTACAATCCTATTATCCACATTATCTTTGTTTAATTCAATTTTTCCATGACTGTTAAACCTCTTTCCTTTAACATCCTCCTTTTTGGTGACAATTTGCTTTGTCTCCACCAAGATAGAATCTTGTCCTGAATTTTGAAAAGAATAATCAGTTAAATAACCCTACTCAGCTCATACAATTTGCAAGCTGATTACCAAATAACTCCTTAGACAAATCCTACCCACCTATACTGAAGCTCAGTCGACAAAGATTCTAAATCTACAATTGCAAGTTGAGTTTCCTATTCTTGGCAACAATATATTTTGAATTCTACACAAAATAGACCTTGCTACTGTTTCAAAAGCACAAATTCAAGCCTCATTAGTGTTTCAGATTGAACTTCAAACAAGTACCTTTGCTCTCTACTATAGATCTCCAAATTTTGACTTGCTGAAATTTATTTGTTGTTGAAGCATATCGCTTCAATTCAAACTTGGCAATATTTCACTCGCAAGTCTTCTTTACTTTTCAAAGTTTAGAATCTCAAAACAAACCAGAAATGATCTTCAATACATACAACTCATTTCATTTTCTTAGCCATACTTCTTCAGCCAAGGATATAAGCAATTTTCATCCACCATACTACCTCAAACGAATGAGACACATAACATATATATCTGTTTGGTTTCAACTTCATGCAATTACCAAACTCTTCCAATTTTGTTGCTTTCATCATAAAATCCTTTAAAAATTCCCAGTTAATAAAATAATAACCTTCGGAAAGAATAACCAACTCCAAACTTGTCACTAATGCAAAGATGAATAATGTCTTCAACTTCCGATAATTGTAGCACTAATTATTAAATTGAATATCATTGCAATTTCGGTGTCCTCTGTAGGGTGTGCCTCGTGGGGAAAATTTGGAGAACCGGCTAGTTACTTTCTGTTCACCCGTGAACTGCAAAGCTACAATTTTGTTACCTCCACAGGTTGTGCGTTGAAGTATGACTGACACCCATCTCCTTGGTTCGAACTGAACCTGGTGGGTAATGTCTTTGCCAAGAACCCATACGTTACTTTGAACACAAGTCTACAGTTAATAATTTTTTTGCTTATACTGCCACGTATTTTAGATTACTCAATGTCGAAAAAAAGACTCCTTAGACGTTGTTTCTAGAATTCTACTTTGTTGATCTCCTTTAATAGTTATAGAGACCACAATAGGAAATCGACTATGCGCTTGATAATCCAATAGTAGTTTGGATGTGTATTCCATCGTAATGTTCTCATGCCTATGAAACAAAACTTCGGCTGCACAATATCCCCTCCATTAATAACACAAACCTACCTGACTATTTTAGCCTAGCATTTTGAAATGAATCTTCGATAAATGAGTGTTTGTGCACGTCGACGGAGACCCTTGTTGGGGATGTCATTTCTATTTCCCGCTTTCACCAACAAGAGGATGCCAATATGGATGGTCAACTATACTGGTTCCGGTTTCCTTAAGACTTGTCAAGTCACACAGCCCTTGTTCCAAACACTGCATACTTAGTCACCCATATGAAAACTGACTCTAGAGAATCTGGTGAATAGTGTAGCGCATGATGAGATTATTGGTCCTAGCCTTTCCGTCCAAGTTCTGCAATTCTCACTCAACCAACCGTAGCAGCCTTTGTTGGTCCTACAAGAACTTTTTATTTCCTGAGAACATACATAGCTTCAACCGTGTAGGGCATATTCTATTAAAATTCAGCACCTAGAATTGACCAAATTCAACGCATCAACATGATTGAACTCATTTTGTGTTGCACATGAGAATGTTATATCACATTTCTCCCTCCATGGTTTTGCCTCATCCAAGTACTTGGCTCTTGTATATGTTTTGAGATATTCCCTTAAGCTTCGCTGCTGGACCTTAATTTGTTTCAAAAGATCCAATTTGACAAGGTCAAATCCATCCTCACCAAGAAAATATCCTCTAAAATTTGTATCTATGTGTTTCAGCAAAGATAAATCGTCTCAAAGCTTACTGTCACAAATTATTTACCTTACCATGGAAACTCTTTTCATTAAATTAATCTAGAAAAACTCTATTCATGTGCAGACTCTCAAGCCTTTAACATCTGCAATGCAAGCAATAGAAATTCCCAAAACCCGGTCTAGACTATGTCTCTTTAGTAAAAGTTCCAATAAAAATCCTCTCATAAATAAATAATTCTCAGCTCTAAGGAAGAACTCTAATAAAATCCTTCTACAAATATTTTTGAATAATCCCACGGGATGGCAGGAGAAACCAACTCTGATACCACTGAAATAACTCAAACCCGATATTTGCTCTATTTTGTTTTTAGCAGTACATTTCGGACTGAACATTGCAAATGTATTACGAAAACAATAGAATTCCCAACAGATATTTAACTAGCTTCTTTTTTAATATAATATTCGAAACTCAAATATAGGCAAATGTAATACGATGCAATAGTAAAACTAAAAGATTCTCCACAAGATAATAACCCGTTCTTTCCAAAATTACATTCAAGATTCGAGCATATAACCATGCGTTACAAACCAGTAATATAAAACCAGCAAACTCTATAACTCTTTAGAATATGTTATTGCATTATACAACAACAATTCAATAACCAGCACTAACAAATCCAATGTTAAATACAATTTAACAGTCAGATTGGAAAACTAGAATAAGAATCTATAAGCGCATATGAAACACCTGAATTGATGTCTCCTAGACAATGGGTTTGTGTCCATTGTCTGGTGGCGCGAAGGGCTATGTCCTCATACTACCTAAAAGCTGAAGCTTTCCAAATACTCTTGCAAAACTGAAATCTGAAATAATAAATCCAAGCATGCCCAAGAATGAGTCTCTTTCCCTTTTTAATACACAAACTAAGACTCTTCGACTCCCCGCTAGCTTTCGTCCTATTCCCTTGTGACTCTTCAACTTCCCTCTGGCATTTCGTCTTATTCCTCCTTGACCTTTTGCCTTTTTTATAACATTAAATTGACCTTTTAAGTTTGAGTCTACGCTCTCCTAGTCAATTTTAACATTACATATAATAAGACTTCAATATTTCTAATGTTCCAAAAGCGGACTTTACACACCTCAAGAAGGTAGTGCCTCTAAACCTTCAAATAGTGAACCATGTCATCAACTTTTGTGGGTTGGATAGTTCCTTTCTCAATCATTTACTTTCCAAGAATCAAAAGCAATTGTTGTTCCTCCTACTTGGGACACTGCCCATAGAATAATCTAAAGCATCAATCTTCACCTTGATGTGAATGAAGTCCCATGTGGTTGAGAGAATATGGGATTGTGCTCAATGATACATGAATGATAGGACACATTAATAAAATGAAGTTTAAAAATCAGTTTTCATAGTAGGTCAGCTTGGCATTTAGAAAAAATGAGAGTTAGAATGTGAGATAATCCAAATCTATCAAATGCTACCTTTCACTATGACACCTTACTAAGCTACACTTTTCAAGGGTAGAAGATGACAAAGTTTATTAAAGGACAACTAACATTGAGAATGTAACCAATAGAAATATTAAAAGAATACAGTTATAAGGTCTTATGGGTACCAACATTGCTACCTACTTGCTAACCAAATGTAGAAGAGTGAAACGTCCAAAAAGAAAAAATGTTTTCATGCCCATGAACGAATAAAGTTGAATATCATACCTCAATTTTCAAAACAAAAATATAATAAGGATATGTCTTCTACCAACTAGCTAAATCATATAATGATCAAATCCTGTGGAGGTTTCCAATGAAATACGAAGTACTCTCTAAAGAAAGCAACTTTGTCTCAACTTGTACCCAAATGATACTTTTATGGGTAGAGTTCTTAAACAAGTTTACAAACTGTAATATGATTTTTGAAATCTACAAATGAGTATCAACTCAACTGTTACAAGAGGACAATATATTAGATCAATAATATGGAAAGGAAATTTTGGATCAGCTATCATAAAAATAAAGCAATAGTGACACTCAACTATCATTAAAGAAACATAGCCCACAGAGGCATTGTCAAGAGAGGACTATCTAAAGGGTATGCTTCCTAGTGAGCATAAAACAATCAATTCGTCATTAATCTAAGTTTCATTGTCCATAAAAACTTTTGATAAAAATAGAAGGGTAAGCACTAAAGGAAAGGAATCAAGACAATGTCTAAAAACATAATCACGCTAAACAAAATTAAGTTAATGTGCAGAAGCAATCAAAAGAAATCTATGCCATAAAATAAACACTATAATCTAACTATGAACAAAAATATATAATTCTCACCAAATTTGGTTGCAAGCAATTTTTTTTCATTGTTTCAAAGATCAAGAAAGCCTTTTCAGGACATTTATTCTTCACACATGCCTACAATCAAACAAAAAGCATGTCAGAGCGTTTCCAACTGAGATTTATATTCAAGAATCAAATTTAACAATAAATCCCTTACGTTTAGTTTTGGTGAATCTCTTCAGTGAGTTAGATTATGTCCCATAAGACAATTTATCATACAAAACAATGACATAAATATATTTTATCCATAGATTGTGTAATTAAAAAGCTAAACATGTTTGTATCACCAAAAAATGATACTAAAGCTCATTTTTAGAAAAGGCTGTCTACAATAATTGTCCATGTTGTTATCATCATTACAGAAATAACTAAATTGTAAATTGTGCTGTGCATATTAATAAGTTTTCTCCCCTTCTGGAAAGATCCCACTTGATGCCTTACTAGGACTACAAATGTACTTTTCAGATAGTGGCTACTCTGAGCTGCAACAGTTGCCTCTTCAACCTCTCTTTTGTCAACCAGCAATGCACAAGTATATGTGCTTACCAGGAATCCTACACAGCCAAAATTATTATTCTAACAATTTTGGTTGTTTTTTATTTTTAATGTGTTGCATGTCTAGTTGGTGTCTTCTTTTTCTAGCCATTTTCTTTCAGTCCTAGACATTCAACTTTAATCCAAAAATTAATATTTTTTAGGAATAATAAAATAAACTCTTGCTAAATCCTTGCATGTCTGGCTGGTGATTTATATTGTTTCAGCCGCAGGTCTATTATTAGTTGTATAGGCATCCCTTTCATTCATAGAATTACCAAAATGAAGACTATTGTTGGTGCGATGGCTGATCATTAGTAATATGTATGCCTAAATTTGTTGGCCACAACAACTGTTTCCATTTGTTTTAATAGTACATGTATTAGACTAAAATCTCTCGAATTTTGTTTCTCTCTTCCGTAGATTTAATTCTATTTCTAATGGTCACTCTTTTTGTATGTTTCCATATTCTCTCTCTATTCAAAATGGAAACTCCCTTTCTCTCTTTAGAATGTTTCTATTTTTCTCTTTGTTCATGATAGAAACATTCTTGTATATACATGTATATATAGATTATTTATGATCTTTGTTTAATAACACATTCATTATTTTACAATAATATGGTATCAGAGCTATTTTTTCGAATTTTCATTATTGAAATTTTCTGAGTTGTTTTCCGAAATAGGTTTTGAAAATCTTTAATTTCTTCATGAAATTTCTAGACACATAAGATTTTCAACATCGTTTGCTTTGGTGTGTTCAAAAATTTTGTTTGTAGGGATATCTTCTAACATTTGTCTAGGGTTTTTGTATATTTTTTTTTTGCTCTAGGCAGCTTTTCTTGTGCAGCTTGTGCATCATTTATCTTTCCCTTGCATGCTCAACCAGCTTCCTATAGAAAAGACTGACCTCTGGCATTTTTGGCCTGCATTTAACATTTTTTTTTGTGAGCTTGTTTTTCTGCAATATCATGTCCTTTTTTAGGGGTCATTTTTGGCCTTTTTTTTTGTGCATCTTCTTCAAAGGGCGGCGTCTAAGGTGTTTTAAACTCTTTGTCTCTAACTTTTGTCTAGCAGTTTCATTTCCCACCACTCTTTTACAATGAAATCTGCCATTTCTTGGGTTTCTCAAAAATGGCTAAGGTTTCCTGCAAAACTCTTGGATCATTTATCGTTTTGAAGAACTTTTTTGCAAATTGTTGATGGGTTTTTACAGATCTCAACTAGGTTGGAGTAAATTTTTTCTAAGTGCATCATTTGTCATGCCTCAATTTTTGAGCCAGCGGATTTAAAATCTAATTTCAGATTCTTTTTGGGTTTTTCGTGTTCTCTTCTGGGTGTCCTTTCATTTTTTTTGTGTCTTTCATCAATCTACCTCAAAGGTTGTGCCTTTTCAGATATTCATGTTTTCTGCATCAAACACATGTCATTGCATCTCTTACCAATCTTCTCTTGGAAGGCAGTCAACGATTCAACAGAAAGAACTACAACACTTGGAAGCAGAGAATAATGACGATCTTTGAGTACCGTCACCTTGAGGCGCTTGTTTTGGGCACTAACACTTGTCCTGCCACAGTCAATGTTACCACAGACCATTTTTGCAAAACACTCAGAGCTCACTGATCAGCCCGAGTCTGCCTTTCATGCCTTTTGAGAATTCTCCTACAAATTTTTCGTTTTGAAGTTAGATTGACCATTAAGGGAGGGTATTAGAGTAAAATCTCTCTAATTTTGTTTCCCTATCTTCCACATATTTATTTCTATTTCTAATGGTCACTCTTCTTCTATCTTTCCATATTCTCTCTCTATTCAATATGGGAACTTTCTCACTCTTCTATGCTTCCATATTCTCTTTCTGTTCAATATGGAAACTTTCTCTTTCACTCTTCTCCTATGTTTCCATATTCTCTCGGTTCAATATGGAAACTCTTTTTCTCTCTTAAGAATCTTTCTATTTCTCTCTCTTTGTTCATTACATAAACATTCTTGTGTATGCATGTCTATATAGATCATTTATGATCTCTATTTAATAACACATTCATTATTTTACCATAATAATATGCTCACAGCTACTTTCAAAGCTTTACCTTTTTTTAATTGTTTTGAGACAACCTACAATTGGTATGAGGATCATGTGAGGTGTCAAGCAAAGAAATAATAATTATTATTTTTCTACAAGACACAATAGAAATGAATATGTATAGTGAATTTATATTCTGATATACTCGTAATTTAGTAGTTAAAATTTTTCTCTATGGAAAGGTGTAATGTCCCTTGTTGGGATTATGAAATATAAATGTCAAATCACAATGCTATCATACCGCCCTAATTTCCCCTTGGGAGATTGCTTAGGGGTTTTCCTATATTTTTATAATAGTTTAAAATTTCAGCAAAATATCACTAATCTCACAATATTTCACCAAGCATAGACCTGGTCACATATATTGTGCAATCAACCGGCAACAAGATACGGAAAAAAATCGTGGCAGCTATTTTGGAATATTTAGTGGTAAAAGCAGAAAATTGCAAGTAGATATTGTTGAAAAGCCATCATGCGGGCCATTTCGGTTTAATACTATGTTAAAAATATTCGCAACCTTGTCTTCCGACTCTCATTTGTCTACTTTGCAACCTAATCTCCCGACTCTCATTTGTCTACATTCAAAACTTACTGCCTACATTTGAGTTGGCATCCAACAACAGGAAAGGGATCCTTTGAGTTGGCATTTGAGTTGGCATCCAACAACACTAGCATCACCGAATAAATTTGTTTGCCTGACTTTGAGTTTTTTCCACTTTCCAACTATGTTCGATAGTATTTTGTAATTTGTTTTTTAAAACTTTAGTATATTTTGTTATTATTTTTTGTGTAAAACTTAATCTATTTTGTAACAATAAAATTAAAATATATTTTGTTTTGGTAAATAATTAAAAATTAAAAATACATAAATACACTGCATTTTAATTTTTAAAATTTTTTTATAATACTACTTTATTATTTATATATATAATTTAACAATTTCTATATATTGTATTGTAATTCTAATTTACTGTATTTTCAATTTATTATAATACTAAATTACTAATAACTTTGATTAATATATGGTGGATATTTCAAATCATTATATTTCTACAAATTTTGGTGTGTATGTGTGCATTATTAAGAATATTTTAAGAAATTATATATTTTCAAATGTTCGATAAAAATGCCAATTTATTGCCCAATTTTTTCACCAAGTTATTGCCGATTCTGAGGTTTTCATAAAATTTGGGTTGCCAAGATATTGCCGAAACTGAATTTTTCAACTATGATTCTTATGGTTCAAACTGCACTAGACTCTTTTCTATGTAGCTTGTAGGCAATCATTTTATTTGCTGTATTGGATATGATATGCCAAGCTTTACCAGCTCTTTAAATATCACTATTTTTTGTATTGATGACCATTAAGTCTGGCTTCAATTTGAGTAATTTTCTAGGTTGGATTTTTTGACCACTCGTCTATGGTATAAATTGATTGCATTGTGGGTTTGGTAATATTCAATTAATAATAACTGATATAAATAGGCATTGAATGAAAATGTAGGGAGATTGTATATATTTCTCGATCACTTATGTCTATAACTCGAAAAAGTGAGAAGAATGGATGAGCAGCAAATATTATTTTTATATTATATCAATCCGAATATAAGAGTTTGTATTGATCTGAATCTCAGAATGATGGAATTGTTGCAGGTTAGTCACTGTTTTTGATTTCTTATTCTTCTATTTATGTAACTTGGTTTCTGTTGACTGGTCTGAAAGACCTTGACTTACTAACTCGATTTCTTGTCGAATCAAATCTTCTGTAAAGTTGCTATATCTTGACAATGTCTATGTTTAATGTTTCTATAATTATGCTTCCTCAGACTTGCTACAGGTGGTTGAATACCACCTTCAATTGACAGCTAACTTGCTCCAATTCCAGAAATGGATAAATGGGTACTAAATTCGTTCTACTCAATGCTTTCAATGAGTGGTAGGAATAACTTCTTATATCTACATTTGGGATGAGGAACCGCAGTGGAAAGACAAATCTCATGCCTTTATGGTAGTCACTTATTACTAACAATTTTAATACACTATATAAAACCATACTTAATTCAACCAAAGAAGCCAATGAAGTTATCTAGTATTTCAACATATAAAAATCACGACGTTTCAATTCCATTTGGTTCATATTACATTATTTCTTCACATCTTGTTTATTAACAAAGTGGTATGAGTGGTTATTAAGGAAGTTAAAATGGATTTTCTTTCGTCAATTATACATATCTCTGCTTATATGAATTCTTGACAAGTTGATTACTTATTGTCTTTAGGAATTAGTTGTAATGTCCCCTTGATAAATTAAAATAATATAATTATAATTTAGTCTCTTTTAATTTTATTAATTTTATATTTTAACTTTATTATGATCATTTATTTTATAAGATCTTAATATTTTGATATTGCAATAAAATATTATATATTATGTTAAATTAATAATATATTATATTATTAATCGAGTATATTATATTATTTTTATCTGTTCCTTTTTCTTTTCTTTTCTTTTTTATTATAATTATTTATTCAGTTCTATTCTAGATAGTGTGGATCACGGTCTGCCCCTCCGCAAAATTGTTTGCCCTCAAGCAATGCCAATTTGATGTGAGTGGCTTTTGTTGTGCAATCATCTTGCATTACAATAGTCTTTAATGGATGAACCTTCAGCATTATAGAATCTCTACCTTAATTCCTTTCTAGGAATCTTAACATTCACTAAGAATGTCTTTCTCTAGCCCTGACACTCACTAAGAATGTCCCTGATCTAATCTTGATACTCGCTAAGAATGTCGTAGTCCTAATCTTGAC
The DNA here is from genome assembly GCA_028749045.1 of Cupressus sempervirens. NCBI lineage: Eukaryota > Viridiplantae > Streptophyta > Pinopsida > Cupressales > Cupressaceae > Cupressus > Cupressus sempervirens. Next base: position 451,669,858 of record CM053793.1, read on the forward strand.
ACTCTCTAAGAATGTATTCTTTTAGAGATATGTAATCTTTGTCTATTCCAGGTAGGGAGGGTCTTTCTCGTTAGAGATTGTGTGGGGATAAGTTATGGTCCGAGGTTCGGTGGTTCAAGCCCTGATAATGTTTCACCTCTCCCCAAATTATCAGACCTACCACAGACAAAGATAAGCTATACACTCAATTGTTTATTGAAACAGGTATTTTTACTTTTATGAAGTATATACAAGACTAAGGTAAGATTAATTGAGTTTTATCATCATTACAGTTATTTTATATTAATTGCGAGAGAAAGATTTATCTGATGGATTGTTAGATATATCTTTCATTTATATGAATAATAAATATGAGCATATCTTCTAATCTTATGTTATTGCCACAGTTAAGAAATTGGAAGGAAAGGAATGATACAGTGGTATCTGAAGTCTTAATTGATTCAATGGTATTTAAAGCCCTAATTGATACAGAGGTATCTGAAGCCCTAATTGATTCAGTGGTATCTAGAGCCCTGAATAATACAGAGGTATTTGAAGCCCTAGATGATACAATGGTATCTAAAGCCCTAACTGATATAGTGGTATCTAATGCCCTAAATGATCCAATGATAATCGATGCTTTAATTGATATAGTGGTATGTGATGCCCTAACTGACATAGTGGTGTTTAATGGTAATCGTCATTTGATTCCAATATATCGATATTGGATGGTAGTTGTTATTTGATATTGTTATAGTGGTATTTGTGGACTAACCTGGGTGGTTGCAAAAGCATCCCTACAATGATTTCTTGGTTCAAATTCCATAGTATGTGGATTTTAATTTTTATAGTAAATTCATTGATGATGTTTTAAGTTCTTAGTTAAGAAATTTTGTTTAACTGATTTTAACCGTCAATCTCTTTAATATGAATGAAACTAATTTAACTGTCTTCCTATGAAAATGGAGTAATGACTGTATTTCTTTGGATATGTTAGTTGATAATTTAAGACCCTGGGAAAAGTGTATGTTACAAATCTCCAATGCCCAATAGAAGATGTAATACACAGTAATTAATTCTACCAATTCCTCCCAACTCCTCATTGTCTTCTTAGCAACAACATATACAGCAAAAAGACTCAAATTTTCAGTATTGAACAAGTCTCAGCATTTAATTCACAATACTTCAGTTGTGGATGAAATGCACACCCAAAATCAAACCCTTATACTCAAGCAAGGGCATGAACTTTAGACTCAAATAAGCCACAAAGGCAACAACAGCAAATAACTATTCAAGCATCCTATTTTCCAATGAAATGAGCTGATATTTATAATGATTTGTTGATAAAAGTTTCAAAAAGAACTCAACTTTAGAAACTGAGAAAGTTTCCCAAAAAAAACTCAGCTCTTGAATCTTTCCAACACAACATCACTTTGAATATTTAATACTTGTCAAAGGCATATAATAAATGGCCCCTTCCAATGATGTCTCAACCCTCAAGTGAAATTATAAAGTGAAATTGTAACTTTATAATGTCATTTAATGATTCAATAAAAATTTGACCACTAAAAAAAATAATAACTCCCAAAATACTCATCATTTAAATAGGTTGTCTGAAATAGTAATCACACCTGTTATTTCTCCATGTGACCAAATGCACTATCCAAAAATAAAAAGGGTCCATATCAATCAACACCCAACTTACCACAAATAGTAAGTAGACAAATCTAAAGCCCAAATGAAGTCCAATCCAAGTCAAACGAAGACCAACTTGTAGCTTACTGAATTGTGAAGAAGACAAGATCCTCCTAAGCCAAGCCACTGCCTCAGAAGACCCTCTATCCACAATAATTAGCCTGTGAGGATCACAATAATAGGCTAATCCTTGAAACTTTGACACTGGCAAAAATGGGGACATTACACTAAAAATAATGAGTTCTCACCATATCTAAATGCATTTCTAAATCCAAATTTTGGGGAATACTCTCATTTTCAAACATGAAGTCTTCTATCCACATGTTACCAAGCTACATCTACTTGCATTCTTAGTCATTCAAGCCAAAAACCATATTTTGCCCATATGCTATCCACCTGGAAAAGCCCGATTTTGATCATTTTTGCCCAAAAAAAAATCTGTCTATACCTTTTCCAGCTTATCTAAGTGTTCAAAAAGTATCTAAATCATACCAAGGACACTTATTTTCCATAGATCTACCATTGTTCAAAACTCAAAACTCTCATGGACTCAATCCCATTAAAAGACGTTTTCACCCTTTGGAATTTTCATGTTGCAACAAAATCTCTGAGTTATGATATGTCTGAAGAATCTTCACCCTCAAACGGTAAAAGTAAAAAGTATCAATATGATAAATAATTGGCTCATACCACTCCATCTCAAGTTTCATCCTCATACGATAAAATTAGAGATACAAAGATCAATCATGTTGATATGCTTGATTTTCTTCAAAGAATAGAGACATCCTATGAAGACATGCTTCGAATCAAAAGAAGCAATATTCATTGGGTCTCCACTTTCCCAATGGCTGCCCTAGAACCTGAGTTCATGTGAGAATGCGCCTAGCATTTCTTTCCAAAAACAAAATCAATTAAGGATATTGATGGGAAAGTTGTTCTAAGTTTACATCCAGACATATTATTGAGAAGGTTTTCAAAGTGCTTATAAATCTAGAATGTGTAGATTTGATAAAGGAGAATTCAGAGCAAATATGGAATGAGAATAAACTTGATTACATCAAGGTTTCAAATAAAAATTGGTTGACCAACATAAGAATTAACTTCTCTAGATGGCCAAAGGTGATGCACAAGACTGATTTTTGTCAAGAAGTCAATGATTTGATTACTCTACTTAGTTGGATCTATGGCCTCAAGGAGTAATCATTTTGAACCATGGATGTACAAATTCATCTACCAAATCCTACAAAGAAGTGAGCACATCTACTGGAGAGAAATTATTAGCACAACAATATGCGAGTAGCTGATTCATGTGAAGAGTTCTCTCTCTTTCAACATGAATTACTACCTTGTCTACATTGCTGCTACCATGGGAAATTTTTCCGGACTCTCTACCAAGGGAGAGAGGGCCTTAGTTCCAATTTCGAACTATTGTGAACAACTAAATGGAAATTTTATTTGTCACTTTAATAAGGAATTGGCAAAAAAAAGAGTATCAGATGAGGCATGGAAGAAGGTAAATCAGTATGGGTGTTTGTTCCTACAATTCCCAACTTTCACATACACGAGGGATGGTTGCTTTGAAGGTGAACATTATACTCTACCAAGGTATCCTACTAATAGGATCATCCTCATGGAATTGGTCTGGCAACTCATGGTTGTGCAAGCATACCAGACTACTCAACATAGGCCGGGATTTGGGATCTCCTCCCAAAATTCTCTACAAGTTGGCAAGTATGCACTGACCACTATTCCTAAGGCCAAGTGTATGGAGAATGAACTTTTGCTGATCACACTGGAGAAGTTTGAATCTAGAGCTGATTTTGACTAGAACATTCACCCATGAATTCAAAAATGAAGAGAACGTTCACCCATGTTCATCGCATAGAAGAAGTTTGGATCAATCTCCGGAATGACACAAAAGTAATCAAATTGGATTATTGTCAGCTCACCTTGCAGCAAATAATAGATCTGCATTTAGTCCCTATTCCAAAATAGGTTGAGGATGATGATCTAATTTTGGATATAGAATACCATAACAGTCAAATTGAGAAGCTCCCTCCTACTCCTATCCAGTGGCAACAAAAGGAGTATACTTCTACATTTGACAGATTTCAGGCTATTCGAATGAATACAAACACATGGCTGAAAGGTAGAGGTCAGAAAAGAATAAAGTTGAGAGACCGCATTGATTGTAGCCATTTTGGTCCTCTAGGCAGAAAATCATAGGTTGAAGGGAAAACAAAGATGGTTCCTCTACATCAAAACCAAACAAAGGACTAAACCTAAAGATCAAAGGAAGAAAGGGTATTTTTCAGACATCTCATTCTTCTCCAACATCACCAAGGGCCCGTTTGGTTGCCAAAATTGGACATGAATTCACATTTGTAATTCTGAAAAAATTCTAATCCAGTGTTTGGGTGCACAAAATCAGAATTGGAATTAGGAAAAATATGAATTTGGTACCCCCATTTACCCCCCAAAACTGGAATTCGATGTTCCATCTAAATAGGTGGAATTGATCAAATTCCCATTCTAATGCCAATTTGACAAAAACAAGCATTAATGTACGCCTGACTTGTTCACCTTGCTCTATATGCGTTTTCTCCTCTGTCAAATGTTGAGTGCGCCTTCGATCTCAACCGACATCAAACTCAGTTTCTCCATGGGATTCTTAAACTAAGCTGTTTTCTTGCAAAAAGAAGCCTTCAAAACCTAGTAAACCTCTAGTACGAGCCTTGAAATTGTGGTTCCTAAATCTATGATTGTTCGTAAGCCATTGAAAGTTTGCTTGAAAGATACTAGCAGTCTTTCACCTCTAATGTTGATGCCCTCTAGTCCAAGAAAGTAAAATGACCCGTACAAAACACTAGACAAAAGTGGCCGAATGTGACTTTATTGGGAACAAACCCTAGCCAAAGCTTAGAGACCTAGTTGCACTTAAACATGCGAAGTCAAGCAAACAGTACGAGAATTTCCCGTCATATTTCAATGTCATTTGTTGAGGAAAAGCTAAATTATGCCATTTTAGACTCAATTTCTATAGTGACGATGCCAGCCACCATCTTCTTATGTGTACTAATATGTTCTAATCTATTTCTCCTTAAGAGTTTAGAATGGATTGAGAAGTACAGATACATGTACTGAGGGCTTTCACAAATGTTGTGTTCTCATATTTAGTTGTTATACAAAAGAATAAAAGTTTCTTCTTTTTACTACTTCTCTCTACTCCAAAAGGGGAGAAATTGGGTGAGAAAATGATGAACTTCATGGTCCTTGGATGCGTTATTTAATACTGTTCAATGGAATTTTAGTTTTAAAATGAACTTACTTGGTAGTTTTTTATGCACTACATCAATTTGTGCAAATTTTATTCAAACATGGAAATGTTTGTAGTTGAGAAAATCAAGATTTTTACTATAGAAACAATCTCATTGCTTATGTCAATATGTTTATTCCAGTGGTATTCCAATTCAAAAAATGTGCAACCAAACGCAAGAAATGTTATTCTCATTATGAATTCTTGGTGAACCAAATGGTCTCAAACCAAATTTTGAAAACCGTAATCTGGATTTCAAATTCCAGAATATAAAATTCCAATTCAAGTAACCAAACAGGCTTCAAAGGCACAAGATTCAAACGAAGCAAAAGAGGTGATTATCCTTTCAACTTCACAATGACCAAACGTCCAAAAATCATCCATTCTAGATGAGACTTTCTTGTCTACATTGGACATTGATTTAGACTTGTTTTCTACAGTTTTTGTACCTACAACCCCATCTCAGAGGTAAACATTTTAGTGGTACTTATCTCTTTTGCAGCTCGTCCTACCGTTACAATAGGGCAATGTGAGAATTTGAAAAATGTTTTTGAGACTTCCTCTACTTTTCCTATTCTCAAAGAGAGACAAGTTTTCCAACTTGATACCTTAGTCATGAGGCTTGAAATGTTCATGGCAAAGTCATCTTAGAAAATACCTATGACACCAATTGTGCAAACAGATGCATGCATTACAAAATAAATACAAGCAAGATCAATGTTTGCAATTGCAACCATTCCAATCTCCATTGAAAAAGATTTCAGCTTACCAACGTGGCTAAGCAACATTATTGTAAAGAGGAGAAAGATAGAACTCCCACCAAATGATATTTTTCCTAAAAAGAATAAAAAGAAGCTTCCAGTACAGAAAACTAAGACTCACGAATTCTTGTTGATTCTGAGAAAGTTAAGTATGCTGAAGTCGTAGAACCCTTGGTAGACAAACCACCAAAGGAGCTTCATCTTTCAAATTACAAAATCACAAAAAATGAACTTTGTAAAAAGTCGTGGTTGGGATGTCAAAGAGATGCTAGGGATGCAATTTCTACCTTGTCTCAACGTGATCATTAACTCTAGGAAAGAAAGAATCAGCTCAAGCTTAAGAATACTCGCCTTCATGAGATCAATCATTAGTACTCTTCAAAGTCAATTGTCACCAAATCTTATTCTGAATAGGTGAACAGGAGAGTTGAAGCAATGAAGGGTTGGTTCGAGCAAATCGGCACTAGAGGAGTTCAATTCGTAAGGGATATGTTGGTTCCCAAAACCGCAAATTGGAAATCCAAGAGCCTACCACTTCTCCGATAGGACTTCTCAATCAGTTCTAGCCAACGAACGAAAATCGCTTAGATTCCCCTACACTTCGGGCTCCGCTACACCCAAGCAGGTAAACCTTTACCTTAACACTGACTGCCTGATTCAAGGCTTTTCTATAGCGAATTTAAACTTCAGGAGTTTTCCGACTGGCAAGGTCCTTGAACTCGATAAAATTGAAACTGGATGTTGAATACTTGATAATTGAATGTTTTGTATAAATTTTGTTAATAATGAATTTGATGCTTGCAAGAGGAATATATAGATTTTCTGACTTCAACAAAAAGACCAGTGCCTTTGTTCATCCAAGCGATAGAGTCAACTTCAGTGAACTTTTACATACAACTTCATAATGTTCAATGCACTTGTACTGCCAATAATTTTGATAATCCAAATGCGACAGACCAATTATAAGGCAATCTTTAAATTAGTCCAGATTGAATTTTAACTCCACTGAGACAAACTGGACATAGCTACGGAAACAATTAAATATTTCACAGCACCTATGATGATCAAATTTAAAATGCTAACTGACCATGTCCACTTATCTGATAACAAAATTATAGACAGAATTTTAAAATATAATTATGAAGGACGATTCGCCTGTAGTTTAAATCTCCACGCCATTAAAGGTAAACAAAAGACATTTTATTTAATTTAAAAATAATGGACTTTATTACAGAATCATAATATTGCCCTTATCTCTCCATACAATAAAATAAATATAAAATACTTCTCTCGAATTGAATAAAAATGTTCAGATATGAATTGTCCTTTACCTTTCACCACCATTCCATATTTATATTTGAATACACAAAAGAAAGTGACTTTAGAAATTCAAATCATGTCTCCTCATATATAATTAACATTAATAATATATATATATATATATATATATATATATATATATATATATATATATATATATATATATATATATATATATATATATATATATATTTTTAAATTAACCAACTATCCTCCTTTGTATTGCGCTTGTTGAACCATGACTTGGCATTTTTGTTATCACTTCTTTTTTTTAAAACTTTAATCACGGCATGGTTCACTTTAGATTTATTAATCGATTTAGCTTCTGCAATATCTTCTAACGTTACAGGAACCTTCAATCAAAGCCGCTCCCGATGCCAAAAGAAGATTTATTTATATACGATCAGTGCAATTTTTGCATTCTGCCGCCTTTGATTCCATCGCTATCAACTCGACCCCATCTATCATCCAATCTTATCCTACGCATACTTTGTTCACTACAATGATTTGTCACTTCATATTTGACTTGACCCATTACGTGCCTGAGGATTCTTGCTCATTCTGAAATTATATGCATATTCTATTGCATCTGTGTGTTTGTCATGGATGAGTAGCGGCACTTTATTTTGTATAAACTATTTGATCCCTCACTGTCGATTATTCTATATTGTATTACCTCCTTTGTGGCGTCCAAACATCCACGAGTCTGTTCGCTGCAAGACCATGGTTCTCGAAAGAGCCCATTCTTGACGTTTGGGGCCATGTCCAAGGCCTGCACTATAGATAAGCATGATATTGTGAAAATTCGTGACACCGTATTCAATGTTGGATTCAATTAATCTAACCTTGACTTTCCCTTTTACTTCCCACTGTGCTTGTGCCTTTTATTGCTTCCATATATAGATCAATTTGTATTGCTATATTGAAGATTGGACAGCTGCCAGCAAATAAGTAATGTTCTTGAGAAGGGGCTCGTTGGTTAGGTGCTGTAGGTTCTCATATCCTCTACTTTTTATTGCATTGTATTAAAGGTAAAATATGAAAGACTCGGAATGAGAGGCACAATCTCTAGTTCATGTAGAAAGACTTTTCTGATCACTTCCTTCAATCTGACTGATTTTTCTGTGAACCTTCGTCTCTATTAGAGTGCATTCACATGCTGAGATAAATCATTTGAGCCATGTCATACTCAATGAATCTAAAAGAGTAGGGACATAGTTTCAACTGTGACATGCCTCTAGAACAAGAAATAGAGAAGGATCTCTACCAAGTGAACCTTTATTTGTATTCAGAAGCCAATGCAATAGTAAAACATCTATGCTTGCTATCAATGGTTTTTTCATGATATCCTGGTTGCCATCAATGGGACCTAACAGTCATTGATTATGCAGAATGATAAGAAGATGCATTGTATTTCCTCAATCATTTCACCTTTCTCCTTGTTGTTAGTTGTCTTAACCATCCTATAAACATGAACATCAATGTGTGTCTTGTGATGGGCACCTACAAGCCATCAATACAGCAACTCCAAGGATGATCAAAGGTTTTGTTTTGTCATACCCAGACTGAATGAAGATTGTGAAGTCCTTGTATAGTTTAGACTAAGTATGCTCTTTTTTGTTAAACTTGCTTAATCATAGATACTATCAAAATATCTCCCATATTGTAAGCAGGTTATGTTATCTTCTAGGATTGTCTACTTCCTTTGATGTTCATATCTCTTCCTTCACTCTAATAAATGATACCTTCTCTTCATATGCCATTCTTCACAAAAATGGAGACTAAAATTGGGCTCCATCAGGATGCACACAAAGTCCTTGGACGCCTTAGAGGCATTGTCTCCAAGCTCAAAGATGAACACTCTTCCTTTAACCAAGAACAGAAAACCTTGGGCAAGGACTTGATCATTTGGAATAAAATGCCAAAAACGGACTTGGATGTTTTAACCACATATGAAATCATCCCATCCCCAAATGTGTTCCATGAATATCAAGGGCTTATGGTCAACAAAGGACTAGTAATAGAAGGGCTAGTGACAGATGTGCAAGAAGCCCTCAGAAGCTACAACGTTGTCAAGATTAACACGGTTCATGACCTAGATCAGATGGGATGCAAGATGTTTACCGAGGATAACAATTTCATTGCAGAGGAAACCATAGCCTCAAATTTCACCGATAAAATCAATGTAGAATTTGAAGCGGATGATTTTGGGGTTCGTGGCATAAATAAATTTCAACCTATAAATTTTCAGCAAATCACTTGTGGCAATTTATTTAAGAGAATCTGGAGGCCATCAAAAGATGCAATGCCATAATTATCAAACTAAATGTAGTGGCACGGTATATAGGAACCCCCAATCCTGCCATCGTCCTTGATTGCATCACCAAGTACAAAGCCTCTACCGATAATTTACAGGATTGATTCAACAAGTTTGGCATTTTCTTCATTTTGCTTAAGTGTGTTTTTATCTTTCTGCTTGTAGTTTCAGAAGACATGTTGCGTGCACCTGACTTGCACGCAATCGAATTACACATGCCTTTAGCAATGTAATTGAATGTCTTCTTTCCTTTTTGACTTAGTCAAGGTAGTTGAGTTTCAACCACCTTTATCTCCTCTTTTCTCTCACTCCTTTGCCTATGTAAGGGAGTCCCTTCTATTGTAAATATCATTTTTTTATATGCAAGCAAACTTTGCAAGATTTGTGCAAGTATAACTATGATTTATTTCTACAGGTTTTAGAGAGAAGTGAATAAAAGAAGCAATTTGTTTCAAAGTTGTGTTTGGGAACAATTGTGGTAGTCTAAATTGTAAGATATGTCTACAATTTGTATTGCTTTCTTGAATTCATGCAAATTTGTTTATATTCAGAGCTTACATAGAATAGTTACTTTCAGTCTGTGTTGGCATAACTTAGAGATTTAGAATTTAGAAATCACTATTTGTGGAAGTTTGTATGCTCCATTTGTGGTAGTAGAATTAGAATTAAAAAATATCTACTTGTAGAAGTCTGCGTGCTCCATTAGTAGAATCTCATCTTTGAAGGATTGCATAGGAGTCTACGAGATCTCTATTCATCCGTATAACTTAGGTACTAAACATAGATCAAAGCCAATATGCTTACAATCAATCTGTGAGTTGATTTGAGTTATTGGTATCACTGATCCAATTCAAGAGAAGTATAGTTAGAGTTTCATTGTCCCCAATGCATGTTTTATGAATATTTGGATTCGTTCCTGAAAAAAAGAGGAAAGAATATTGGTAACACCCTTTTTAAGATTCTTTCAACTTCTTGCTTTCCTTCAATTGACCCATGTAACAGTGAGAAGGAGGAGCCCCTTTAAGGTAGGAGACTTTGTCTCACACATTGTCAGTGGAACTCCTGTTTTGCAACAGAAGTTCTAAAAACTGTCAATTGTAAAATATTCATCAAACAGATTTCTCCATCAACAAGGCTGCATCTTATATCAAGGAATTCAACAAACATTTCAAATTCAGATTTATTTCAGGTTCTTTCACTTATTTGAATAACTGTTAACACATTCAAATATGGGCATTGCAAATACTAAATAACTATAAACTTGAAATTAGTGAATACGAGTCAGTGTACTTTGTTTTGCAATTCATCTTAATTTAGTGCATTGTAATCTCTATATTTTGAAATTCAAAAACCTGAAGAATTGTTTAAATTTCCAAGGACCAAACAAGTAGCTTGCATGCAAAAGGTTTGACAAAATGGGAAACATCCAAAAATTGAAACAATCTAGTGTTTGTCTGAGTTAGAAACACAGGGTTTCTTATAGGGTGGCACATTTTAAAGTTATGCCTGAATAACTACACCTGCTTCGATTTGTCAAAAACTTGTTCAATAAGTCTATTTTGTGCATAACTGTTTAGTCTTTGCATTCCATAAAGATGGCATGTCTTCGAGACATTTTTCACATGCTTCAAGCATTTTCAACAGATCCATTTTTTGTATAGCTTGCAATCATTCATTACATATTACATGAGAGTACAGTTCCTCTAAGGCATTTTGTCAGACAAGTCACCTAGGCTGCCCATGATTCCACATTTTGTGTGCATGTCTCTAGTGAGCACCATGTCAAAACTATTATCAGGTTATGTCTTTGCATGCAGGCTAATCATGGCACTATATAAGACAACAACTATTTGAGGCATTTAGCATAACAGCAGACACACTTGCTAAAAAGACTCCAATCTGTGCACCTATCCAGTAATACATTTCCAACTTTGATATTTGGCAAGATCCTCTTTTTCTGATCAGATGGATGCAATACAGTTCTTTGCAAAATTTGTAGCTCACTTGCTACACATCGGCTTTTGCCAAACATCTCACATGCATTTCTTGAGACTGTATTTCTTAGAGGCAAATTACAACACATATAAATGCTTTCAAATCTTGCTTTAAGGAATTAAATCAACTGTCCCTCGAAACATATTTACAGCTGTATTTGCATCTTTCTTCAAGTTAGTTACAGAGTTCTTAGAAACACGGTTGAATATAAAAAGAATACACAAGTAAGGATTATAGGTTAGAAATGCTCAAAAATTGACCAATCCTAACCTCTAATTGACTTTCTCAAGTACAGAAGTTCAAGATTTGACCCTTTTGAGCATAGAGGAAATTGGAGGTTAGGAGTGCTCAAAATTTGAGCATTTTTAACATGTTGTAGGTTAGAAAAATGAAATTTCCACGCATGTGAGCTCAGAAAGGCGGGAGGAGATGATTGAATGAAATTTTAAATTACTTTCCTCCCAAACGATTTTAGTGAGAAACAAATAAAATTAATTTAAGAATATTAAAATAATTTTAAAATTTCCCATTAAAAATCAATAGCTCGGTTAGTAGAATAGTCATAACTTCTGACTAGTAAATGATTTAGCTTTAAAATTCTAACCAGTATAAAGGAAGATGGGGTGACCATAACCCTGAAATATTTACTCATAGCAAGGCTTTTAATACGTAAATTTTATGTTTTTCAAATATAGGTAGTAAAGGAGTTCACCACTTACTATGTTGGTTAAGTGGTGGTGGTATCCTCACCCAAGTTCAAACCCTTGTTGGGCCATTGTGATCACAAGTTTGTGCCTTGTATTATCTAATGTGCTCGTGGGTTTGGCCCTCAACTTCGTAATAAGGGGATGAGGTCCCCCATTTGTGGCCCATCTGTAGCCTCACTGGTTCATAGCTCCAAATCAAAAGTGTTTCACGTGGACCTAGATGGCGAGTCATGCCAATGGTATTGGTCACATTAAAAGGTCTACTATGCACTTAAAAAACAGCTATACATGCCACTGAAACCATTCAATTGTTAATGTTATTCAGTAAATATTAATTGCATGTTTGATATTATGTGAGTTGATTTGAACCAAAGAATCATCTCAAATTTTGTTGGATGTTTGTTACTCGTCAAAGAGCATTCCTTAATATGATTTACCTCATGGAATCGTGTGATGTTATTTTGTTATCATTTCTTGAGTAGATGCTAACATATTGGTCTCTAATTAAGCCAATAAATGGTGTCCATTGGTGTTATGTAATTGAATCCTATTATGCAACTGAACATTGGGTTTTGTTTTAACCAGTAGTAAGTTATGTTTGGTCATGCTTGAGTTATTAGTCCACCTTAATCTGAAAATCTCATTGCAATTTGTTGGTAAACAGATTTGTCACTGCAAGTGCTTCTTTGAAAATCACCATGTTTTCCCTTCAGGCAGTGACAATTGTGCCAACAATTAGAGAGACTGCAACTAATCACTATCAACTTGCAATCTTCCTTTGCATTTGAGAGGGGTAGCTCCGTCATAAGATGGGAGTACTTGGGATTTTTTAATACTTCTCACCTGAAAGTAAAAAAAGAAGGTAAACATAAAACTAAACAAGATGAACAATAGAAATCTCTGATGATAGACATATGAATATCAAATAGAATTTCACAACGGATAACTGATTACAAAAGGGATTTGAGCACATAAAGTTAATAAAGACAATATATGAATAACAGACCTTGACATACAAAAAGATAAGTTATTTCGTCATATTCACACCAAGATACCAAGAGATGAATACATTTTACTAGATTCATTCCATAAAGGACTTAAATTTGACCATTACATGAGAAATTACTGACTTAACATACAAGAATTATAATTAGTGAACACATTCATGACATACAACAAAACGTGTTCTTCAAAATTTCCTTGAAAATGTACAAGTTCAAGAACACTCAATACATGATGCACACCAAAAAGTCCTTTTACAAATTTCTCTAGCATTTCTCATTTACAAAAAAAATATCTTACCACCTTTACAATGCCAAAGCCTTGTATTTATAGACTCGCAAGATAACTTTCGGATAACTGCCCTTTCGGGTTAGCAACCAACAAAGTTAGAGTATGGAAGCTATCTGTTTTTTTCTTGCAACTAACTCTAACTTTTACCAAAATAGAAGTCAAAATCCTAATTTTTACAATAAGTGAATAAATCATAGATGGAATACTAGCAGAGCACTCTCTGAGTTGCAAAAACTGGTCGAGTTTTTTGGCTTGGCGAGCTTTTATGACTTTACTAGTGCCAAAAACTTACAAATTTTTGGCAAGAACTTGTTGAGTACTTGCTGAGTTTTTGTTAAAAACTTGGTCATAGTTTTATAGCAGCAGTTAAAGGTAAAAGATGGCCCAAATCAGTTTCATTTCTCATTTCTTCACTTGTATTTTATTGAGAGGGGAAAAGTCTTCCAAACACTTGCAAACTGATTTTGGTTGATTTGAAGCAGACTTGAGGTGGGTTTGAAGCACATTTGCAGCGGGTTTGGAGTGGAGTTTTGAAGAGGATGACATCAATGATTTGAAGAGGCAAGCTATGGAGGAAGGCGTCGATTTGGTTTCTCGGTGGATGACATTGAGTTGAATGTGTAGTCACTACTAGTGCCAGGACAAGCTAGAGGTGGAGCTATATCTAGGATTGAGGATAAGCCACAAACTAAGTTAGACATACCGAGCAAGAAGGCAATCATGGACAATGCAAATTAGACCCTCTAGTTCTACCTCTCCCTTAATTTTTATTAGAACTCGGAAGAGGAAGATGTAATTGGAATGATGTATTTACTTTTAGGTTTACATAAATTATTTACTATTTTGCTTTTAGCCATGAGTCTTCCTCAAGAGAATGTGATTTTGTACCCACTTTGTGTTTAAATATATCTAGACTAAGCTTGTTTGTTTTATGTTCTCATTTATTGACTCATTGGATGTACCTTCTCATTGAATTTTGCAAAAAAAAACATTTCTAATTAAATTCAAGCAAATTTTTAAGTTGTCGAGTTTTTGCCGAAAATTGGCCGAGTTTTCCTTGATTTTATTTCTCAAGCCTTGGCGAGTTTTTGGCTTTGGTGAGTTTTCCAACTATGATATAAATCACTTTTACAAAAACAACGATTTGGAATTTATTACATCAAATGAAGAACCTGGTATTGGTCTTGTTGAGGTGTCATTTTCATCTACATTATCTTCCTCTTAGACATTGATATCTTTGATAATATTATGAGATTGAGACTTATGTCTTTGCTTGTTCAATTTCCATCCTCTTATATGTGCCATGACACCAAACAAAAATGTAAGTAGCGAAGATCTTACAACAAGACTAATTAGAACCATGGATGTTTTAATCCCAATACGAGAATCATTTATTTACTAATAGTTCCAACTTCAAGAGCATGTGCTCCAATTTTACTTAACACCCATATTTACCTTTCAAGAACTAGTATTTGTTCAAAAAGTGTAAATAGGGGTGCCTACAAAGACATAAGATCTCCACTTTATATGAGAACATGACATTTTACACTCTTGTGATGTTGTCTAGACATTATGAATATAGAATATCTTTGTAGTTCTTTTTTATTTAATAACTTTAAGGCCTTCTATATGTGCATGTTATGAACATAATCAATTATCATAAAATTTCATGTGATCACTTTTTTGTCAAACAATTCCCATTTTCTATATTCCTCTGTTTATTTTGCAAATATTCGGCTTTTCTTCCAATTACACTTGTTTGAAAGTTTTAAAAGTTTTATTAACAAATCCATGTTGTGCATATCATGCAAGAGGATTTCAAACCATGAAATGTCATCCTTTCAAAGTGTTTTGTCATATTGTTTGGCTAACATGACCCCATATCTTACATGCACTTTTTCAAGAATATTCTCAATGAGAATTTTTTTTGAACACCTACGTCTTCCATCTATACATTTATATGATGATTTCTTAACAAAAGTGTCATGTACATCAAGACATCATTAAACCCTGAGAAGTTCAAATTGCACTAGATATTGTTTGATATATTTTGCATGTCTATCCCTACTTTCTTTCTCCACCTTCAACTCGCACTTTTGAGAGGCTTTTAATCAAGCATGTCATGCATTGTCAATGCTTTTCCTTTTTGCTTGTGTATCCTTGCAGTTGCGGCATTATGTGAGATTCAATTTGAAAAGGTAGCATGGGATATACTTGACTTACATTCATATATCATACTTTGAATGTTTTAATGCTTTTGAATCCACGCAAAACTGTGACAGCTGCATTGGGAATCGTCTCTTTTCATGGATTGACACCTCTTTGAGGCATATTATCAAACAAGTGAAATGCATTGTCTATGAATACTAATGTTGGTTGAATTTTATATGAATATGTCACAATGATCCTTATAGTATTAACCTGTGACAAAGTACACAGCTTGCTACCATTGCATCTTATGAGATCACATAACTTTGAGGTGGCTTGTGGAAGATCTTTGGTCCACTATTCATGAAGCTGCATTTTTTAAGGATGAAATGACGAAGAAATTCAAACTTAAATATCTGATACAATTATAAGCAATGTGCTTCTATCGATGTACAATATTTTTTTAAAGGATTTTGATACATGGGCATAGGCATGGAGAATATCTGCCAACACAGATTTCGCTGGCTTAGCTCTACTGTTACCCATGCTACATGGTACTACACGCAAGTACCTTTGAGTTTGAACTCTCCAGTTAAGAATTTTCAAAAGCTTTTTCAAATAACCTATTAGTGTGACTATATGGAATACGCCATTGACTTTGTTATACACTTCACACATTACATGCATAAGCATCATAGCGAATTCAAATGCAATATCTAACAAAAACCCACAACGACAACTTCTTAATGAACAGTTACAGCATATTCTAAAGTTCTCATCATGGCATAGGTAAGGAAAAGGGAGGATGTTGGCCACATAGCTTTGAGTTGCAAGATTCAATAAATGTGCCACCACTGACCTATTATTATTTCTTGAGACTAGATTTGGCTTGCATTGTTTGTTAGGAACATGATCAAGTCAATATAAAGAAGACCCAAAGAGAGACAACTATTATAACTGTTTACACACATTTCTTCACTTTTGCAATTTTCCATCGGATCTTTTGTTGTAATGTCCCCATTTTTAAAAGGTTCCTATAGTTGGCTTGGTCAGTTCATCACCGCAACCCTCGTGAGCTAATAGTGGTATTTGAGAGTCTCAGTCATAGTTCCAAGAATTGCCCAAAAATCGCGTGAATCGCGTGAATCGCGATTTGACTCAACCCAAGAGATTTTTTCTGCCTCATGAATTGGGAAAGGCAAGTTTTTGGCATGAATCGCTGATTCAGGCAATTCATGCTAGAAATCACCTAAATCAACCGCGGCAGCTCAGAAAGTTGCATTGAATTTTTTTTAAAATACATATCTTTATTCTTTTCAAAGGACCTTCTAATTGTTAAGCATGAGTAGAAGAGAGGAAAAGTGAGAGACAAAACAAGAAAAGAAAAACCACAGGTTTCCAACTGGCAAGAAGGAAGAGCACCAAAGAGATCAGAAGTCCATCTTAGGAGGCCATAAATTGCATTGGGAGCATTAAAGAGTCAATATCAACACTCTTCAACTCATTTGTAAGAGTTAAGTGCTAATTGTTTTTTTGCATGCTAGTGTATTATGCATTTTTTGTTAAATTTTTTTAGTTTTCATTTTCAAATCTTGAATGTTTTTTAGTTTTACTAAATTGCAAACTAGGGTTTGTTGTTTTGTAGTTTTTGTTTATTAGTTTCAAACTTTGATATTTTACATGAATCTTTTTATTGCAGCTGCCCTTTGCTTTTATTTTCTACAATGGGTAAAAAATATGAATGTTGGAAATATAACAAAGAGTTTCCTGGAAGAACCAAATTTCAAACGAAATGTATGTTTTGTAAAGAAATAAATTGTGGAAGTATTTATAGATTGAAATACCTCATTGCTGCTATCCCTGGACATGATGTTACAATTTGCACTCAACAAACTACTTAAGCAAAACACACTTGTTTAGTGGCATTAGAAAAAATTGAACAAGACAAATTGAATAAGAAAATGCAACTTGAAGGGTTAAGGGCTATTGGCTCCCATGCTCCTGTAGCCACATCTACATCTGCATCAGCTTCGGCATCTATAGGTTGTGTTGGAGAGGGTTCTTCCAAACGTCTTTTTTGTCCTAGTTCTAGTGCTCATGCAAGTGCTAGTGCTAGTCGGTCTTATACTGAGACTAAGTCCAACTCCAACCTATTGTAGCCTAGAGTGCAGAAAAATAGAATGGATAGTTACTTTGTGCCCTGCACTACTCCTAGCTCCCAACCCACGCTTGAGAGCATGGGTTTGAACAAGGAGATTCATGATGCTGCCAAAAAAGAGATTTGCAAATTTTGGTACTTTTACAATATTCCATTTGTTGCAGCCAGGTAATTGATTCTTTTTTCTTTGCTTTCTTTAAGGTTAAACTTAAAACTAAAAGTAAAACTTTAATTATATCTACTTGTTTTATTATTCATTGACTAATCATAGATTCGCTTGACAAGCTTACATAATGATTTGAGTCTTTGACATCTAAATTTCTAATCATTATCTATTTGTGACAAGGCTCCTTATTGGCAAAACATGATAGATGCAGTTGCTATTTGTGGTCTGGGATTTAAAGCCCCAACTGAGGCTGAGTTGAGTGGATACCTCTTGGATGATATGGTAGAGGATATGAGCTTGAGCTTGAGGAGAACTAAAAAGAATGGATCGAAAAGGGTTGCATATCATGACTAATGGTTGGACAGATAGGAGGAATAGAACACTCCTCAATTTTCTTGTATCCTATGGAGGTGATTGATCATTCTACTTTTCTATATACATAATTGTGAATCATAATTGAATATTTCAAATTTTGATTTGTTGATTGCTAATTTGTTGATGATCCATTATAATTCGTTGTTTTGTAGAATATACCATGTTTCTCAAATTGATTTATGCTTCCACTCATATAAAAAATGCCACATACTTATGTGAGGTTATTGAGGAAGCCATAGCAGAGATGGGGGAACATGTGGTGCAGGTGGTGACGGATAATGCAACAAATTATGCTACTGCAGGTAAACTTTTAACTTTTCAAGTTTTGAAAATAAATTTATTTGAATTTTGAATTTTTTCTAATTCTAAGTTTCCTAAGTTCTAACGTATTTGAATTTCTAATTAACTTAAAATTGTTGTAGGTAAACTTTTGATGGAGAGGCACCCCAACATATTTTGGTCCCCTTGTGCGACACACTGCATTGACCTCATGTTGGAGCAAATTGGCAAGCTTGAGTGGGTCAAGTCATGTGTCGAAAAGGCAAAACATATAATTTATTTATAATCATTCATTTGTCCTTAGCACAATGAGGAAGTACACAGGAGCCAAAGAGTTAGCTCATCCAAGCATCACGAGGTTTGCCTCGAATTTCATCACACTGCAGTCCTTGTTGACATCAAGGGACGATTTGAGGAGCATGTTTGTTGGGCGGGAGTGGATTCCATCTTCCTATGCTACGACCATTGCAGAGGTAGATGTGGTGAATTGTATATTTAATGATGATGGTTTTTGGAAACCTGCTAGAGAAATCCTCAAGGTAAGTTTATTGCAATTTAACATTTAGTACTTTACAGTTTACTATTTAGTATTTAATTTTTAATATTTAATTGTTTAATGATTTAGTTTTACTTTAAGGTATATTATTTTATATTTAAATTTTGACTCAATTTTTCATTTTACTTTATATGTAGGTCACTAATCCCCTTGTATCTCTCCTACGAACTGTTGATGGGGAGAAGCCTTTTATGGGCTACATATATGAGGGCATGGATAAGGCCAAGGAGACCATTAGAGCCCAGTATGCAAGAGTGCAGGAGAAGTATGCCCTTATTTGGGATATTATTGATAGGAGATGGTAGAATCAGCTCTACCGACCCATCCATGCAGCAACTTACTTTTTGAATCCGGCATTTCGTTTCCGTCCTAACTTCAAGGCGGATGAGGAGGTTCTCACCGGCTTATAAACAGTATTCCAAAGGTTGAGTAGTGATGAGGATAGCGCAGCTGCAATCATTGAGCTCGACAAGTTCAATAATAAAGAAGGGCCACTTTTCTCTGGTAGGATGGCCATAGATGCTCGGGCAACAATATAGCCAGGTAATAATTAGATAATATATTCATGAATCTAAAGTTTATGACTTATAAGTTGTGCATTTTAAATTTTAATTGTTGATTATGTAATTTTAAAGTTGTAAATGAGACTAATTATATTTGTTTTCTCTTATTTCAGATAGATGGTGGCAAATGTTTGGGCCCACAACCCCAAAACTTAAAAAAATTGCCATCTGTATTCCGAGTCAGCCAAGCAGCGCTTCTGGATGTGAGCGCAATTGGTCCATGTTCAAGCACATCCATTCAAAGAGGAGAAATAGGTTGACTGTGCAAAGGTTGAATGATCTTGTTTTTGTTAATTACAACCTTCATCTTTGGATCAAACAGATTTTGGGCATTAACTCCTCTCCCATCGTTTTGGAGAAGATTGATCTAGAATCAGAGTGGCTCACAGAGGCTGTGGATCCAGTCTTCACTAAGGAAGACCGTGCGTGGGTTGACCAGGTGGATATAGAGGCTGAGGTTGTGGCCATGGTAGAGGAGGCAGCTAGAGCACATTCGAGCATTGGTAGATGCACACGCGCACACACAAACACAGGCCATAGCGATGTTGTTCGTGAGCCCATCTTCCATGCGAGGGATATGGCTCCGTGGCCCTCTAGGACCTACCTTAGATGTCTTTCTAGTAGGCAGACTGGATACTCAGAGGCTGAGGCTAAGGCTAAGGCTGAGCTTGAGGATGATGATGAGGATGATGATAAGGCTTGAGTTGGAGCCTTGTTTTTTCATTTTGTTTACAGATATTGATACTGATAGACATACGTTTCATGGATCTTCATCTTAGATTCTTACATACATTTATGATTTGATGTCTTGGATCTTCATCTTAAATACATTCTATAATTTGAATCATTATGATCATATGATTTCTATTTACTTCAGCTACCCTACAATTTAAATTTTAGTATTTTACATAACATAGTTATGTATGTGATGGATTTTATGTTCCATGTTTATGTATGTTAAGTTTTAATTTCTATTTGATGATGATATAGTGTGTTTAAGTTATTCAATAAAGAGTGTATGAAATAAGTTTTAAAATGTTAAAATCTCTAAATTTAAAGGGTTTTTTCAAATTTTCTGATTCATCGTCGATTCATGGCCAATTCACAATTTGATTCGGCCTTGCCGATTCCGATTCTCGTTACTTTGGTCTCAGTTTGGAGTTATTAGGCTTTCCAATGGTCTATGGTGATTTTTGGCTTCGTTTTGAGGGACTTACTATTTATAGTAAGTTAATAGTTGGTTCAGATGAGCTCGATAGAGTTAGAGGAGTTGAGTGATGCTCTTAGTTTTCATTTTTGGCCTTTGGTCCAAAATTCAAATCTTGGAGGGAGCAGGACACCCCGTCAGGTTTCATTATTTTTCTTTACCACGATCACTCTTGTGTTGTCAGATTTCGATACTGATGCTTCTTTAGTTATTTTCACAAGACGAGTGAATTATTATTATTCAACTAAATGAGTTGAAGTTGCTATTTTTGTTGGTATTGTATGTTGGCCACCTTAGTGTCATAGCTCATTGGAACTAGGTTGAGAACTTTTAAATCTTGGGCACAGGAAACAATGATCTCACTTGTCTAAATATAATGATATGGTTGAAATGGTCGTTTTTTGGAGCCAAAGGGAAATTAATAAATTATATTATGTGCGCAAGTATAAAGTAAAAAGGCTTTTAAGTGAAAGGTGTGTAGCTGAAGCTAAATTGCACAATGGAGATTTTAAATATGGCTCCCACTATGAGAATTGATCGTAAATTGTCTATTGATTTTTGTTTGTCTTTGTGAGGGTTCTTGTTGATGGAACCCATAATTTTTCAAAATTTAAGGCCTCCATAATGATGTTGGCAACTTGGAAAAACATAATCCTTAATATCAAAGTCAAAACAAGAAATACATACACAATTGAATATATAAATTGATTTAATAATTTTATTAACCAATATGAATATATTTGATATATTGCGATATTGCTATCAAGATTTAACTGTGTGATTTTTGAGTCAAACTCATTGACTCATGTTTCATGAGTAGTGATTCAACATGAATCCATCTCTCATGAGAATAAGTGGAACACTTAGCACTCATTGGATCTAGGTGATGTTCACAAGGGTGAAGCACCGGGACTTCCCAGGAGGTCACCCATCCCAGTACTACTCCAGCCCAAGCACCCTATGGAGTTTCCTCCATGGTTAAACCCAAAGCTCGCAACCCCATTGAAAAACCTTCACCAAGTGTTGTGCCTTATGAAGGAACCCCTTTGAAAAACCTTCACCAATCCTTCATAAGACACAACACTTGGTGATTTTTTTTCAATGGGGTTGCAAGCTTTGGGTTTAACCATGGAGGAAACTCCGTAGTTAAGGGCGCTCGGGCTGGAGTAGTACTGGGATGGGTGACCTCCCGGGAAGTCCCGGTGCTTCACCCCTATGAGCATCACCTAGATCCAATGAGTGCTAAGTGTTCCATTTATTCTCATGAGAGATGGATTCATGTTGAATCACTACTCATGAAACATGGGTCAATGAGTTTGACTCAAAAATCACACAATTAAATCCTAACAGCAATATCACAATTTGACTTGCTGTGAAAATCATCTCCTACTTATTATTTGATATATGTTTAAGTGATGTATAAGATGAAGACAAAAATCTGAGAATACATATTTATATGCTGAAGAAAAGATAGCTTTGATGTATATAGCAGTTAAAGATCTTAAGAAGGCTTCAGACTTGAAGAACTTGAAACAGCAACCAAACTGGGCAAATCAAGGAGATCTTACCCACTAGTTATATTCAAACAATAGGCTTCAAAACAACTATAGGTCATAATCAGGGGAATGTGTAGAAGGAAGCTGGTTCGTATATACATACATTTCAGCACTATACAGAAGTATCTGATGTGAAAACATGTTGTGGGAATTTTCCAAATTATTGTCCAATATACAAAAGAGTATTCCACACCAAGGAAGAACATGTTATGAATGTGACAGTAAAGAGGAACATAATAAATGTTTGAATTCAGGGAACAGGGCCCTTCCTTAAAACTGTTTTAGCATGACCATTATTCTATGGCTATCTCCAGATTTTCAGGTTATATGATGCAGTCCTTGTTAATCAGGAAAACTCTTTCTTATGGGGCATGGCTTACACTATTGCCATGATATCAGATTTTGATATATATGCTAATGATTATATTTCAACATCATTGAAGCTGTCAAAGCTGGGCCATGCTGCAGACATTTCAGTCAATCTTAAATTCTTTTTGAAGGGCTACTGTTGAGCATGAGATTGCCCCTAATCGTTCTGCATCAAGATCAATCAGAGATCCGATTCATGAGAATATTCATATTATGAAGGATGAATTCAATTAGCATACATGATTATTAGTGTCAAGTCTCTTTCTTGTAGCACTGTTTTTTAGTCCTCTTGATAGCAATATCTGTGAATATATTGGAGAAATGCTTTAATATAAATGACCAGGTTTGGGAGTCTGTTCTCAGGGTCCTGGAGATTGTGCTTCAACAAGGACTGATGCATCCCATGACTTGTGTACCATATCTGATAATTGAAGGAGGCGAACCAATATTGTGATTCACTGACCAATGATGATATGTTCTGTAGAAAGCAAGAAGAGCAAGATTTTTCAAAGTACTTGAAGGAAAAGTCAACATCGACATCGGCTAGAAAACATAATACTCTGCAATCTTATACAGAGGAATCATCCTTGTTTAAGAAAAGCAATATATTGTCAGTGATGAGTTGCCTGAATTGCAGAGATATTGTCAGTGATGATCATCCTACACAAGCAACGAACATTGTTACTTAAGTCTGCTTGAGTTGTCTTGCTGTTCCATAGGCTATTTTTAGCCTCGTGGACGTTAAAATTTTATCTATCTATCTATCTACAGAAGAGCCATGCAGGAGACGATAAACTTTAAGGAAAAACTGCATACACAAACTGCAGTTACGAGGGATTAAGTTGGTTTTATATGCGATGATATTCACCCATTCAAAGACGTATATTTCAAAAAGATTCAAGGTGCTTGAGGAATATTCAAATAAGTGTCAACAACAGAACCACTCAAGCAGGGAAAATGTTTTCTTGTTTGATATTTTGAGTCTAACGTTATTCTTTCTTGCAGGTTTGCAGGAGCAGAAGGAGCTATTCAAGAACAAGCGGAGTTATCGATTGAAGTTATAGGAGTTGCGAAATCGCTTCTCATTTGGGAGTAGCCAATTAATGCAAATACACGGAGGAGGCTGATTTTCCCAAAATTGGAGTAGAGGATTCTCACATATGGAGCAAATTATTTAAACCATTTAGGCCACCGTGTAGGAAAGTTTACAAAGTTATAAAATCGCTCATCATATTAAATCAAGACTATATTAAGTTTTCAGAAAGGGTGTGATGATTGGATATGTCTTTCCATTTATTATAAATATGACATGTAAAATCAAGCTAGACAACTTCATATTCATATACAATTTATACAAATTTTACATACAAGTTATACATGCACATTTGATATATTATTTCTTTAATTGGCGAAGATTGAATGATCGAACAAAGCTGGTCAATTTGGATTACTGGATAAAAATTTATGCCATTCTGAATAAATTTGCAGTAAATGGATCATATGTAAGGAGTGTCTTTATTGTAATTTGTTGTGTACTTGATTATTATTTTTTAATTCTATAATAATTTATATGATAGATAAGTGGATAGGGTCAATTATAGCATTTTAAACTCGATTATTGCAGATATCGTGAAATACTTAACTATTTCCATATCTGTGTTTAGTTTGTCTCCCAACCATAGGAGTTAAAGCGCATTCTAGACTAGTTTAAAATTGTATCTATAGATTTGATCTGTCGTGTCTTGATTAATGTATTGTTTATGGTTAACATGCATAGAACTTTATAAAGTTGTGCGTAACGACTTATAATATTGACTCTAGTTTCTCTTTAAATTTTGGCACTGGTCTTTATATTATTCATGATTCATAATTCATACGCTGGCAATTATTTCATATTTCTCTTTTGAAGAATTAATATATTCATCTGTTGTAATAATCCATAATAATTTAAAACACTTTCAAATGTATATAATCATTTTCTTTTGTTCTTAATTCATTATTTGCAAGTTCAAAGTTATCTACAATCTTTACGCAAATTAAGAAATTTTAATGTTAAGGCTAAAGTGTGACCTTGCGACAGTTTAGAAGGTGCTAAATTTTGTGAAGGTGCGCAGTCGCACGGTTAAATGATTAAAGCATCAAATAAGCCGTGAAGTAGAGATAAGGGCTTAGAAGCAGCGATCATTGGGTTGTAGGCTCAAAAGGTTAGACCGAAAGACAAACCGCGAAGAAGCAAAGACTAAAGGCAGTCGCACGTTCATTGGCCAAAACATAAAATGATGAAAGGGTCTCACGAAACCACGAATAAGCTAAGCAGCTAGTAGTGGTCGCAAGGTTGCAAGCATAGGTTATTAATATAAAAGTGACTATTAAAAGGCTCATGATGATTAAAAAGAGATGTACTGTCAAAAGTTGCAAGGAAAGATTTTGAAAGGCTCGCAGTACAAACGAATTTCGACACTTTTGGAGATTTTGAGAATTCTCATGCACGTCGTACAAGCCATTGACACAAGTTGTACGGTACAGGCCATATGGTGGGAGGATGAGCAGCAGATATGTTGTCTGGTATCAGATGGCAGATGGTCGTATAGAAGGGTGTTGAGCAGGCCGTACAATGTAAGGTGTGGTAGTTGTACGGTAAGGAGGGGAATGGGCCAGATTGTATGTATTGCTCAACTTGGAAGTACAGTTGTGTGGGTGGAAGGAGATGTACGAAGGGAGTCTGTGCAGAGATGAGGTGGAGTACGAAATGAGGCAGAGTCGCCGTCTGTACAGTAGGAGGGAGGAAGCCGACGAATGGTGGACGGATGAGAAATGTTCAGTCATGCAATACATAAACTTATAAATCTGAATTTATTAAATAACACCAAACAAGAGTGGAGATTGAACACACATAACCTTCAATTAATATTTGCCACAAGATGGTGCTCCCATTTTTCAGATCTGAGCAAAGTATTACATGCAACGGAATAGGGTGAGGGTTGAATCCCACTGAAACCACATGAGCCAAATAGGGAAGATCTTTCACTTCCGAAATGGTGAACAAATCGAGAACTCCAACAAGAATTCACAATATAAAGAAATAATTGAAAAATGCATACCTACGACTACTTACAAGCCATGTTAAAATACGCATCGGAGAAAACCTTTCGAGGGTGTACAAAGATAGCCGACGACAACACTTACCAACGAAACTAAAATAAAAATAGGTCCGAGATATATTAAATCAATCGGAACCACAAATACAAATATTAACTTGAGCCCCATATTAATTAATTAAAGTAACTAATTAAATTTCCTTTTATTATATTATTTAATATCTGGGACTAATTAATTAATTAATTTAATTTAATTATTAAATTAAGAATTGGGGACATTACAAATCTTTGCCAGCCAAAGATTGCTTGTCCTCAAGCAATATGCAAACTCCAAGATCCCAAACCATGCACAAATGCAAATTGCTATATCTACTGAAAACTCCATGCTTCTTCAGGATCACAAATTCAATTGAGATGAGTAGACCGCCATTCGGGCTCCGCTACACTATAAATATTGTTATATCCAAAACCACCAAGATCCCAAGGGTGCCAATCATTAAACACATTGATGTCCAGATCCATAATCTTCATGTAATCATTGATCTCCTCGGGAAATTCACAACACATGTGAAGTTCCTGAGGAAGCGCTTCACATGGAAAAATTGCAGTCATGCACGACTTAGGCAACACTGAAGGGTAAACTCCATATTCAACCAAATGTGGTTGGTTCGGCAAGGAATCACCCGTAGCATCTCCAGGAAGTTGAACAACCATTAATGGAACCTTCTCATTTGGAGGGCCACTGACAGAACCTAAATTTTCATCGAGATGATCACTGGGTGTTGGTTTGACAATATTTGCGCCGATATCTTCCTCCAGGATCCTCTCCTTCATCTTCAATTTGGGAACCAAATAGATTTTGTCTTTGTGGCAAATGATATCGCCAACCACCTTGTATCTGTCATCTTGCACTTGTCCATCTAGTAGTTGGCACGCAAAAGTATACTTGTGAGTATTCAACTAACAAATGTGCTCTCCAATCGGCTGGAAATTGAGCCATGGTGTCATCCAAGTCAAAGCTCTCCATTCTCCTAACAGGTTGGCAAAATCACCAGCTCTAATACCACTATAATGATCTAGTTCCCTATGGCTTCTCTGGAGACGATCTTTAACTGTCAGACACTGTTAATGTCACTGAGGTAGAGCTATTGTGGAGCCAGTACGGTACACTGGAGCAGTACGGCTAGGTGGAGATGTACGGACACCAATTGAGGAGACATAGACAAGGGAAATGTGGAGTACAAGTCGTATAGTGGGAGGATGAGCAACAAATATGTCATACGATATGAGATGGCAAATGGTCGTATGGAAGGGTGTTGAGCAAGTCCTACAGTGTGTTGTCCTGCATTTTGTCACCACAAAATGTTGGTAACAGCATGAAACTTTTTCAAGTTAGTTTTGCATTTCTCTAAGCTTGAATTTGATATTCAATTGCTTAATGTTGATCTATCGATCAATTTCAATTCATCTATCAAATCATTTTACTGAAGGCTTTCGTCAAGTCTTTTTCTTTTTGTTTTCTTTCAAGCCTTTGCTTAATTTTGAAGCCTTCATCGTCCATTCTTTGCTCTTGAGTTTGTGTTTTTTCGTTTTTGATCCTTTGGTTTTGCTCAAGTCATGCATTTCGTTTTTCCCTTCGATTCGATCTAACCTAGAGCTCAATCGGAGTTGTCAGTCAAAAGATATGTCCATTTTAGTGTTTCAAAAGTGGACTTTTTGGGTGCAACAGCACAAATTAAAAATATGATGTTATATTTTTAATTTGACTTTCACTTTTTGATAAATATAACTTATATTCACTTTTTGTTATGTTTTTTAAGTTACTTTATCTTTAAATTTAACTCACCTTATGTTATAATTTTAAGTTGAGTTACTTTTTTATTTTTCACTTAAAGTGACTATATAACTATATAGTTTCAATTTAATTTTTTATTTTTAAATCAAATGCTCATTTAAATGTTACTTTTTAAATGATATTTATGTATTATATTTATAAATATGATATATTAATATTGTTTATGACTCATTTAGTAACATTTCTATGAAATTAAATTGAATAAATGGTTCTAAGTTATTAAAAGTGAACATTTTATATGCAATTATATGTAGAATCTATAAAAAGTGAACATTTTACATATCTTTGCATATAAAGTTTAACTTCAAAAGTGGACCTTTTTGATGTCATTACATTAAAAGGTTATCATGTAAGTAGACATTTTTGATGTAATTGCATCATAAGTGAAGTTTTCATGTCTTTACATCTAAAAAGTGAGATTTAACTTAAAATATGCAAGTGACCCAAAAAGGTTTGTTTTTGCTTATGTGCATATTTTAAAATATGTAATAGCGCCCAAAAGGTCTAATTTTGATGACCTACACATTTTAAAACATGCAATTGACCCAAAAAGGTCTAATTTTAACAAAAAACATGTTTTAATATGTGTAATGACTTCCAAAAATCTGATTTTGAAGAAGAATATGCTCTTGCCCTCCAAAAACCTGATTTTGATCATAACTTGATATTTACTTGATGGTTTTGCATGAGATTTTCTCCAATAGAGTCATTTTTGCTTGGCCATGGATTTTCCAATATTGAAAATGGATTTATCTTGCTAAAAAACAATTTTCCAAACTCCTTCCAAGGGCACGTTTTTGGGAAAAAATTCAAATAAATTCATTTTGAGTGATTTAAATCACGTTTTTACAAGGAAAAGAGGAGTTTTGGCATCTTCAATCATTTGCAATACATCTTGGCTCACATTTTTGCACTTGGAAGCCAAAAACGATTTCATTTTATGCCTTTCATGAATCACGCCCAAAAAATTGGGGGTTTTATCCACTTTGTTGCATTTTGGAGTCCAATTTTTGCATTTTGATCCATGTATATGCATTGGGGGAAGTTGGTTTTCCATTCACAAGTGAAAAATGACTCAAAAACATGCATTTTTTGGCCATGTCTTTGAAAAAACAGCCCAAAATTTTGCATAAAAAAGACATGTTTTTGCTCAAAAAACTCAAAAAAATGCATTTCTAGTCTATACCTTTGATCAAGAGAGATTGTTTTTGAGTTTTAAATGCATGATATTGTCTTTGGAGACCACGTATTTGGCACTTTCATGTCAAAATCGACCCTTCATTACTCATTAATTTTTGTTAAATACAAGTGGGGAAAAAGTCAAGAAGTTGTTTTAAAATCTAGATTTGAGGAAGAATTGGTCTTCAAGTCTACAAAACTTGCTATTTTGGCTCTTTGACCTCCAAGTAAGTGGACATTTTCAAACTTGCGCATCAATTCATACTTATCTTGCTATTTCCATACATATTTTGGCTTGAAATTGCACATTTGTCTATATATATGCCATGAAAAGTGCATTTTGCCTTTAAAAATAATGAAAACTCTCATTTTCACACTTTTGAAATTTTCCCAAACTCCAAATTCGAATTTAAGTGTTGAAGTACATTGCATCTTGACATGTTTGAGTCTTTTACCAAAGGCATATGTTTGTTTTGTGCTTGTTTTTATGCTTTGTGCTTGCTTGTCGGTTTTCTCCACTTTGGATAAGTTACAAGTTCTTTCCCAAGAACTTTTTTTTGTTTCACTTCATGCAAAAGCATCATCACAAATGTGATTTTCCCATTTTCCACTTCCATTTCCATCTCTCCATATGCATTATTACCTTCATGAGCAAATACATATTCTTCCACTTCCCATGTCATTACATGCTTTGGATCTCTTCCATTTGCACTTACATGTAAAAGCTCGTCCACCATCCACATTCACATGCCATCTCATCCTTCATCCCTTGTTGCATATTGCATTTACATGTAATCCATTTTCTGTGCAATGACATCTTGAAAGCCCAAGTCACATTTTGGAAATCAGCAATCTCCATTTGCATGCATTCATATCTGCCAAGCACTTTATGTCAAAAGAAAAAGGAAAAAAAAAAAGGTAAAGGTGCTGATGGAAAGTTGTTCTGAGTTTACATGCGAATACCATCGAGAAGGTTTTCAAAGTGTTAAAGACTCCAGTTTGTGCTGATCTACAAAAGAGAATTTACGACAACTTGAGCGAGAAAAGCTGGTTCACATCAAGTTTCCACATGACAACGGACAATTCATCTAATAAACATGAAAGTAAAGACATGCATGAAAATAGATAACACAAGATTTTGGTAACCCAAAAACCCTCCAAAATGAGAAGGTAAAACCGGGGTGGGGATGACACCCACAAAGTATCACTGCAGCAATATGTAACTATTTAAGGTTACAAAGTTTGACCACTTCCAATGGTCTGCCCTATGAAAGGTCTGTCCTATTAAAGACTTTACACTTTGTTAAAAGTGATCTAGTTAAAAGATTTACAAACACTCACTTGGAATGTTACCCTGTTAAAGGATTTAGTACCTTGTTTAAAGACTTACAACATCGCTATTAAACCAACCTATCATCATAGGATTTTCATTCCTAATACAATGGCTAGAGAGTATTAGAAAGTCTTCACTTGATGACTTGCAATCTTCAATTGCTGATTCCAGATCCTCGTTCTGCTCTGTCTGTTCTGATCCTTCCTTGATCTGATATATCTTTCCTTGAAATTTTGATACTCTGTTCTTAATCAACTGAATTCTGCAATGTTGTTCTATTTTTGCTAAATCTTTACACCCCTCTGCACTTTGCTAGCATTCTCCCATAAACTCTTACTAATGCGCACACATAATGGGGTTTCGTCCTCCTTTTAAAGGCTTCGAAGACTTAGGGTTAGGTATGAATCTACGATCAATATTCATTCTTCTTTTTCCGCTCAATTCTTTCACTTTTCCTATTGGTTGCATGCTTTCTCTATTTTCCTGATTGGCTGCATGTTGATTACATAAGTAATGCAAAAGATTCAATCTTATCTTCAAGATCCTTCGAGATTCATCCTAAGTGGGGTCAAAAACGGTTTACATCTGAATATGCTAATTTTGTGTTACTCGGCACTTACTAGTTGCTGATGCTCGGCACATATAGGAATTTTGTCTCACTCAGCTCCTATAGTAATTCTGATTCGCTCAGCAACTATACTTTGCTCGACACCTATAGTGACTCAGCATCACTTATCACTTAGCTCTTGATACTTGCTCGGCACCTGAAGTTTAATCGGCACCTGTTGAATTTCTGGCTCGGCACACACTATAGCTTGGCATCTCTATTATACTCGGCATTAACTTAAGAATTGGTTAAGTGTGTTGACACTCAATTGTCAAAACCAATCTAAGACCAACAATCTCCCCCTTTGACATGAGTGGCAAAAACACTTCACTAAGCATTATGAGTCTAATCTCTATGAGTATAATACACATTTTGTTTGACATACGTACAAAACTTCAAAAACTTGTTCAAAATTTTGTAGAATACTATATACCTCAAAAGCTTGTAACTTTCCCTGAGCTGATGTGCCATTTCTGTAACCACAATTCCCTTAAGTTGAATTTGTCTCATGCTGATGTGTCTAATACTCTTTGCCTTTTCTATACTCTGTATCTGCTTTGTTTGTACTCCCCCTTTGTTTATGATCTGTGTTTGCTGCCCCTTTCACATATCTTCTTGCAGTTTTTGCATCCTTTTGGCTGTATCTCCTTATTTATCTCCCCCTTTGGGTATTTCTCCCTTTATCTACACATCCATTCTTATTATCTCCTATCTTTATTATATCTCCCCCTTACATGAATATCTCCCCCTTTGGATATTCTTTATTATCTCCATCAAAAATGTATTATCTCCCCCATTCTTATTATATGCATAATGTTTATATCTCCCCCTTTTTGACACTTATGTCAAAGGGTCCTAAGAATGAATAGAATATTTAGCCAAAAATGTTTTATTTACCTCCATTATCATCTTCAGAGAAGCATCCCAATTGTCTAAGGCAATTTCTAGTGCTTTGTGCTGGATGGTTGTCTCTGTTGTAAGATGTACAAGGCCTTCTAAGATAGAAAGATTAGGGTCTTTCTTTAAAATATTTTCTGCATAGGCCACTTCCTTATGCAATACTTCTAGATCCGGGGTGATTGCAAATTGAATTTGTATTAATTTGGCCTTAACATTGGCCTCTTCTGCTGTCAATACAGCTAACTCCTTCTGAGTGTGAAGCGTTGTTGCAAAATGCTTCTCACTTTGAGCTAGATCTTTAGGTAGTTGTGTGCTAGATATCTTAAGATTCCTCTCCAAGCTCAGTATTCTCTGGCTAGTTTCTTGTGTGAAAATATGATGAATCACACAATTTGGAGTACAATGAGAATATGTTCTCAAGTACTATTTTAACTTTCTTAACCTTTTTAGCCAGTTCAACCTGTGATAGTGCTATCTCACTTGATATCTTCTCATTAACTTTCATTTGAAATTTCTTTTCAGACCATTCTAATAATCTGACATTAGTATCAAGGTCTTCATTTTGTACCTGGTCCACTATGTTGGACATTTGCTCCATGACGGAGTTTGTTTCATCAGGTACAGGCAAGCTGAATGCATCAAAGAATATGTCTTTGATTGCTACTAGTGCTTGCTTTTGTCTATACTCATTTCTAAGTATCTCCTACTTCTTCTTTCTCTCAAGTGCCTCTTGCACTTCATTTATCTGTGCAAGGTTTATTATCTTGTAGTCATAACTAGGTATGACTATTTCTTCATCAAGTGCAGGGTCTCCAAAGTGAAGTACCCTTGCTACCTTGGTGGAGCTCAAGCCTGGTGCTAAGATTTGCAATGGTACTGCATCAATGTTTGGCTGCTTGGTAGGAGTCCCCGTAGTAGGCAAATTTACCAATGCCTGTATTGCCTCTTGCTCTCTTTCCTTGGGGGTTTTCTCCTCTTCCTTATCTTCTCCACTTCTGCCTTGATCAATGACAATGATTTGAGGAGGTGCACCTTGGCTATGTGTTGTAGGAACATTTTGTCTTGTCTACTCTTTTGCTGACTCCTCGGCAGTTGTCGTTGCGATAACTGTGGGATCAACCTTAGCAGTTGTGTCTTGTGTTGCTTGCTCTTTTGGTTGATCATCAGTAGCTGTGGGAAGTTGTGAAGGTGGTTCTTGTGTGTTCACCTTCTCCTTGGTAATTTTTGCTACAGCTTTTTGCAACTCTTCTACACTCACCAAAATAGGATTTGTGCACAACTGTGATTGCAATGTTGTTTGGTGAAGGATCTTTTCGAGATCCTCTGCACTTAGTGGATTGATGTTCTAACCTGAGATGTTAGGAACATCCTTTACAGTTATAGTTTCTGCAGATGTAGGTGTTGCATGCGGAGGATTGGGTGGTGGCAATTGGGTGTCTTGGACACTCTGTTCTTATTGTTGCTCCTCAGCTATTGCCTCATCACCTTTATGTGTCTCTTTCTCCACTATTTCCTCTTCTTTTTCTTTCTCTCCTTCTTCCTTTTCATTTTCCTCTTCCTTTTCATTATTTCTTCCCTCAAAGGGATCTTCTTTCCCTTCCTTGACAGTAGTCAATCCATAAATTAATTTCCACATTTGTGTGGATTTCTTTACAACATCCTCTATTTTATTTTGTAAAATACTAAAGGCTCTGTATTTGGGTGCAAATTTACTCTCATGTTTCTTACTAGCATTGCTTATTTGACTTTTAGTTAGATCAGACATCACATGAGCCAATGTTGACTCTCTTATTTCCTTTTCCATATTTAGGTAGTAATGCCATTTATTTTCTACAATGGAGCTTAGCTCCTTAGGCATAGAATTGTCTAGTTCAAGTGGGGTAGTCTTGAACTTGGCCATCATAGTGTAGATAGACTCTTCCACTATGTTTTGTTCTTCTCAGCTCAACTTATTAAAATCCATGGTCTTTAAACCTGTTAAATCTGCATTATCTCTAATGCTATTACAAACATTTTCCAAATTAGAGTTAGTGGAATGTCTTACCACTCTGAATTGATCATTGTCATATTCTGTCTTTTCTTCATCTGACTCTGGGAGTGCAACATATTTTCTTCTTTTCTTTTGTTCTACAGGCCTTCCATGCTATGTGGCCTTTTGCTTCCCCTGTTCCTTTACCACTTGTGTTATTTCCCTTATGTCTGCCCTTGTAGTTGGCTTGGCTGGGCTTGGCTTTGTTGCTTTCTTCTTTCCTTTGGCCTGTGCAGCTGGCTGTTTTTGTGCCTTTCTCTTTTTAGGTTCAGCCTTGGGTGCTTCCTGCTTGGCACCTTCTTCTTCTTTTGCATCCTCACCCATGCCTTGGGTCAATGCAAGTGTCTCATGTCCTTGTTCTTCTTCATCATCTTCAACTTCTTCATCTTCTCCTTCTGCAGTGCCCTCACCAAATTTGGTTTTAAGTTTCTTTACAAGTTTGTCCTTCTTCAATGTGGAAGCGGTTTTCAACTCCATATCCATTTTTGACCTTACCACATCATTAGTACCAAAATGTGGTGCACTCTTGTCTACTTCCTCAGCTTATAATGCAATTATGGCTGCAGATGCCTCATCTATATTTATTTCATATCCAAGAGGTCTTAACCACCTAACTCTTGGTATGGCTGCTTGTATGTAAGTATAATCAATATCTACAAGAAAGCATACATCATTTACATGTTTTTCTAACAATGAAACTGATGTTCTTAGCCTCTGCTTCATGGTCTTCTTGAAGTCTTCAAAATAGCTAGTCATTAGTCTCAAAATTAGCTCCCATTTGTTCTATATATTCATTTACTTGAGCTATTATAGACCTATTTTCTTTCCAGGCAACTTTACCAAAAGATGGAAATTCATTCTGTACATAGAAAAATATGCAAATCAAAATTGCACCAAACTTGCATTGGGCTCCCTTGGTTCTCCTTATTGCCTCTAAGTTCTCTTTGATTTGTTGCAATTGCAGTTTTGCAAGATCATAAGTATGATCCTTTTTCACTAGTTTGTAACCCACACCCACTACAATGCAAGGTACACTATTAAGTCTACTGGATTGATAAAATTTGTGTGCAATAACCCTAACAGCAAAGTCAACAAGAGGGTCTTGGATAGTGTCTATTGGCATTCCTCTCTTGTTCCATTTGGCACCAGTGTTCTTTTCAATTGCTTTCTTAGAATCACTTCTAAG
The DNA here is from genome assembly GCA_028749045.1 of Cupressus sempervirens. Classification (NCBI taxonomy): domain Eukaryota; kingdom Viridiplantae; phylum Streptophyta; class Pinopsida; order Cupressales; family Cupressaceae; genus Cupressus; species Cupressus sempervirens. The sequence continues at coordinate 451,704,805 of CM053793.1, forward strand.
GGTTTTTGGCCAATCTAGAGTTGGATACCCTGTTACTCTATGTACAATCCTTTTTGTTATTTTTACTAGACCATCCTCCAACCATAAACTTCCATCATGAGTCCTGCTAAGCACTATCCTGATCCATTCAGTTTTGAAAACTGTAAGGAATTCTGGGCACGCGTCAAACCCTTCTCAACAATTTGGTACTCTTCTTTCAAAACTCCGTTTTCACACAATTTGTCATAGGCTTCCCTCATCTCCATATCTCCTATGGCTCAAATTTTGTAGTTGTAACATCTCCTAACATCGTAGACCATAATCACTTTAAGAGGTATAACAGATAGAGCTCCAATTGGGTCATTTTTATATGCCACTTTAGGGATTGGCCGGAAATCTGATTGTTTCACTTTGTTTGACACTAGTTGAACCTCAAACAACTCTTTCTCCTGTGGTTTCCTAGAACTAGAGGCCATTTGTGCTAGCTAGGGTTTTAACACGAAGAAATTTAAAACTACGTAGCTCGGCACAAATGTAAATACCTTGAATTTGATGAAACTATGTTGAATCGTTGTTGAAATTGGCTCAAATGTTGGATTCTCTACTTCGTCTTAGCTCTTTGTTCGCAATGAAGAAAAATGATTCAAAATGTGATAATATACCCTATTTTCATAGCATTTAATGCTTAGTGCATTTACATCTGTCCACTCGGCTTCTTAAGCATTTCTGCATTACTCGGCTTCCATTATCTTCCAACCACTCGGCATCCACAAAAGTATCCTTCACTCGGCTTCAACTGAATTTTCTTCTTCACTCAGCTTCCACTACCAACTCGGCTGCAACTAATCATTCGACTTCTACTGATTTTGGCAATCAACTCGGCATGTATTGAAATTTTACTCGGCATCTGAAGGCAACTTTTCTAACTCGGCAACACTTATGAAATCTTGAAATTTTAACTTTGCATCTGTATTCATGCTAATCTCTTCTTTTCAGTACTTACTTGTTTAGGAACTGATGTATGATAATATCAATTCCACATGCCTTCTTGTGCTTAGTTTGATGAAGTGTGACCACTTGACCTTTTAGGTGAAGTGATCCCTTCATTTGATGTGTTGCTCCCATCTTTCTTCTTCCATGTCTTATTCATTTCTCCTCTGATGTGTTCAACATCCACTTTTCCTTTTCCTTTCTTGATCTCTGAGTTGGGTGTCTTTGACCTTGTTGGGCAATTCCTACTGATATGACCAGTCTTCAAACAACTGAAGCATGTAGTTTGGTTGAGCCATCTACTGTAGTTTCCACTAAAATGTGTTCTAATGCAATTTTCAGGGATGTGTCCATATTCCTGACAGTAATGACAGCTTTACCTAGTATTGTAATCCCAATTGTAGTGATGTCCATGGTTATTTCTCTTTGGTGGTTGATTAGGTGTCCACATAAGCTTTGATATGCACTCAAAAGCTCTATGTCCATGCTTCTTGCAATTGTAGCAGTGACCTTCAAATCTTGGTGTTCTGATAGTCCTAGTCTTGCAGTCATGTGCTTGATGTCGTTGTTTGTTGCACTTGTGACAGTGACCCACATTCTTAGGTTTGTCATGCTGATGGGAATTCTTGTTCCTACATACATTAGAGGTATGTCCCTTTTTACCATAGAAATGACAAGTAGGCTTAGTGTTCTTACCTTTGTTACTTCTTTCTTCTGCAGTCTTGGATGACTCTCCTTGTTCAGTGCTGGTGTAACCTAGTCCTAAAGTATCACTGCTAGCCCTTGGTGATTTCAGTAGCTGCTCAAAGTACTTGATGGCCTTGTTTGGTTTGTTGAAGCTCTCTGCAATTTCCTTCTCTCTTTTCAAGTCATTTTGCATTTTCAGTGTAGAGATCTCAATATCTTTGACATTCAGTTCATGATGTGCATTCATCATTTGGCTTAGGGTGTCTAGCTGCATGTTTGAAATTCTTGGAAGCTCAATTGACTTTTCTTCCAATCTGTTGGCAATATTTATCTTGTCATCTTCTAGCATAGCCTTATCCTCAATGGCTCTTTTCTTCTGTTCAGTCACCTCACGAAGCATCATGGCTTGTGATTCTTGTTCAAGCTTGAGTGTTCTGATTTCTTCTGCTTGGGCTCTATTCTTCTCCATCAGGTCTGCTATTGCGGCATCAAACTCTTTGGAATCTCCATTTGCAAACAATTTTGAGGTGTCAATCTCCTTGTATTGTGTATCATTCTTAGCTATGGAAATCTCTCTTCTTCTCTTTAGAGATTTTCTTAGTTCTTCTCTGGCTTCTTCCAAAGTATGTAAAGCAAGTTGTATATCAATCACTTGATTTTCTATGACCTTCCCAAGTTTGTAGACTTCCATTTCCAGATCTTTTCTCCAAGCTGTAAGGCTCCTCCTTGTGAGAACTTGGCTCTAATACCAATTGTTAGAATTTACAAGTGGGAAGATTTACTTTTGAGAGGGGGGGTGAATCAAAAGTAACTAACTTTAACCTTTTCAAAACCTTTTAGCTGAAATCATTCACATGCATCTAATTCATCTAATAAACATGAAAACAAAGACTTACATGAAAATAGATAACACAAGATTTTGGTAACCCAGAAATCCTCCAAAATGAGAAGGTAAAGCTGGGGTGGGAATAACACTCACAAAGTATCACTGCAACAATATGTAACTAGTTAAGGTTACAAAGTTTGACCACTTCCAATGGTTTTCCCTATGAAAGGCATGTCCTGTTAAAGACTTTACACTCTATTAAAAGTGACCTGGTTAAAGGATTTACACTCACTTGGAATGTTACCCTGTTAAAGGATTTAGTACCTTGTTTAAAGGCTTACAACATGGCTATTAAACCAACCTATCATCATAGGATTTTCATTCCTAATACAATGGCTAGAGAGTATTAGAAAATCTTGACCTAATGACTTGCAATCTTCAATTGTTGATACCAAATCCTCGCTCTGCTCTATCTGTTCTGATCCTTCCTTGATCTGATATATCTTTCCTTGAAATTATGATACTTTGTTCTTGATCAACTGAATTCTACAATGTTGTTCTTCTTTTTCTAAGTCTTTACACCCCTTTGCACTTCGCTAGCATTCTCCCATAAACTCTTACTCAAGCGCACACACAATGGGGTTTCGTCCTCCTTTTAAAGGCTTTGAAGACTTAGGGTTAGGTATGAATCTACGATCAATATTCATTCTTCTTTTCCCGCTCAATTCTTTCACTTTTCCTATTGATTGCATGCTTTCTCCATTTTTCTGATTGGCTGAATGCTGATTACATAAGTAATGCAAAAGATTCGATCTTATCTTCAAGATCCTTCGAGATTCATCCTAAGTCGGCTCAAAAATAGTTTACATCTGAGTTTCTCATATGCTGATTCTATGTTACTCGGCACTTACTAGTTGCTGATGCTCGGCACATATAGGAATTTTGTCTCACTCGGCCCCTATAGTAATTCTATTTTGCTTGGCAACTATACTTTGCTTGACACCTATAGTGACTCGGATTCACTTATCACTCGGCACTTGATACTTGCTCGGCACCTGTTGAATTTCTGGCTCGGCACACACTATAGCTCGACATCTGTATTATACTCAGCATCAACTTAAGAATTGGTTAAATGTGTTGACACTCAATTGTCAAAACCAATCTGAGACCAACATAAGGGACTCAACCAAAGGAAATGCAATATTCTAGAATGTCACTACTGTCTCTAGTGACCAAATACACAATTTGATGAACACAACATCATTGATGGGGAAGAGCAAAATGGATATGCTTGAAGAGCAGTTGTACCAAACATACAGCATATCCATTGATGCTAGAAGAAAATATGAAGAGCTAAAAATGACCTATGTGCTAGAGAAGAGAGTGGCCAGCCTCGATGACGAGGTAAGAAATTTGAGAAACGTGACAAGGCCTATCACAGAGGACAAGGACCAGGAAGCCCAAACAAAAGTTGATGCAACAGATGTGGGAGAGAGCCAGCAAATGGACATTGATGAGTTGGATGGTGCAAAGGAAGTAGAAATCAGGACAGTACAAAACATGTTGATGCACAAAATAGGTGCCCTAAAATATGCCTCACAAAATGTGCATAGTAGTTTTATTGTTTTGCAAGGAGCTGAATTTCAATGCTCAAAGGTATTATCCTTGTTATCCCCTTTATTCACAACATGGGGCCCTTATACACAATTCTTTGATGGTCTTGTACCATTGCTAACACAAAAGAAGGAATTACCTAAGGGAGTAATTATCCCTGTTAGAAAACTAATTGATAAAGTAAATGAGTTGAATGATTTTTTCTTGGGAAATTACAATAAGTCCAAAATAAAATGAAGGCAATTGCCACAGGGACTCCCAATTTGGTACCAAGTATCATAGATGAGAAGGGAAGTATAAGGGAATGGCCAAAATGGTCCTCTTCTTTTGATGACAATTTAAAGCATCCAAGGTTTGTTGCATACTGTAATAATGAAACAGATATCACAGTTGTATATGACATGATTGATTTGCTTTACAGGATTGAGTTAGACATGGGTTAAGTTACTACAAAGGTAAAGGCAATAACGGATGCAAAATGGAATAAGTTCTTAGATGAGCTGAAAACAATCAGAGATGCCACTTGACCAGATATTGAAACTAACATTGCTATCTGGGAGGTTGTGGCTGGGATAAAGGCCTTGCCATCTGGAGATAGCGATTGAGCATTCTGAAGAGTCAAAGAATATCAAGAGGGAGGGTAACTATTTGATAGAGACACTTTATCTTTGCGGCTGACCTGCAATGAATGTGCTCCTATTACAAACTTCAGAGTTGATCCTGAACATCAGAACTGGCAGTTGCTCAAATTTTGGTTATCTCCAATATTTTGTTTGTAACTGTTTTGTCTTACATGCAAAAGTTGTTGTAACTTGATTTTTGACATACATCCTCCCATCTGAAGCTTGTTGCAATCCTTGTTTTCTATAAAAGGATTTCCAAAATGTGAACTGAGGGTCCGAGTTTCTTTTTACTACACTAAGTTTGTAAATTCTAGTTTGTCCATGCGTACTGTAATTTTAACCAGAACTGAATATGAAAGTTAACAATTGATAGTCTACTTGTGTTATTTTCTAATAGGGATAAGCACTGAATTGTATGCAATTTCAAAGAAGTTAATACAAATACAAAGAGCTAGTTGTTCATCCCAAATCTTTGTTTCTTCTCTTATTTCCACTATGTTCTCTAAGATTTAATAGCAAAGTTTATTAAGTTTCAATTGTAATTCATTTTGAATTATATTTCAATTTACTTTTGCTGATAATCTAATGGGTTATGTAAATGCTTAATGGTAATTGGAAGAACTTTATGGTTTTCATTGAAGATATGATAAGTATGAGATCTGGAAATGAATACTAATGATCTTTTCACAAAGTGTCAAGATAAGATCCAAAAATAGGTCTATAATCCCTGTGAGTTATAGCCCAATAGATAAGGCACTGGCCATTCTTATAAGTTGATTTGGTTGGGATGCTTTACATGATGCAAAAACTCATATTAATCAATCATTTAATATTGTGTTGTTGAATTTTAAAATGTTAGACTATGCTTGATTCATGGAATTTAGGGTTTGGTAAAATAGCTAGTTATCATCTCTATGTTACCACTGAATTAGAGTAAAGAAGGCTAAATTGTCTATTATTTCTGGAGTTCATGTTGAGACTCTAAGTACTAAGTGAATAAGAATGAATTCCTAGGTAAACCCTCCTGAATTCAAAGTGGAGAAGACCTCAAGGTCTTGTTAGTTGGTCCTTTTATTTTTCTTCTTAGAATACCCATAGTGGTTTTTAGCTAATTCCTAGGTTTTGACATTGTAAAAGGTTGTTGAAATTCTGTCAAATCAGAAACCAACACATCCAAGGAAGACCTAATAAGAGATTGGTGTTGTTACATCCCAATTTTTTACCTAATTTAAAATATAGCCGTTGAGGTTCACATGAAGTCACTTGGCAGTTTAATTTGTTATAATCTTGCGAAATGGTAAGATGGTTAGTCGTTATAATTTCAAGTGAAGATAACAAGCTAGTTGATCATTTATCACGAATTCACGGAATTGAGAAGATGGTTAACCGTTATGATTATTTATGATTAAATAATTTATTATGATAATATAATTTAATTACGGAGAATTTCTTTGCAGAAAACACGTTGAAAGGGTGGAAGCATTGTCGGAAAAGACTTAGGCATAGGAGCATCACCATCACTAGGCAGATGGGTTGAGAACCTGGCGACTTGAAATAGGATACATCTGTGGAACCCACATGAGCTATTTAAATAAATAATTTGAGAAACATAAATAATTGAGTTAAAATATAAAACGTACCTTAAAGGATTTAATTTGATCTTTTACCTTATTATTATAATAGATATATTTATATACGTGCATATAAATATTAAAATGATATGACACCATTTTATTATAATAATTTAATGAAGTGATGTCACCCTGTTAATATATTTATATGTACATATATAAATATAAGATTGTAATAATATTCAAAATATAATAACATTTGAATTATAATATTCGAATTATAATCTTCCAACTCTATTCTTTTCTTTTTAATATTTTTTTTTTAACCGATTAAAACACTTGGCATGATAAATCAATTTAATATTTGGAAATTCGAATTTACAATAATCTTTCCAACTCTTTCTTCCAACCTTTTATTTACCTTTTCCTCTTTTTGTTTTAAATCGAATCAATGATTGGAATTCGAATGAACTTCTTGAAACCGATATAAGCCAAGAAGTCACAATTTGTTCTTTTTATAGAAGCCATGAGAGGAGTCGGGGGAAGATGATATGCATGCTGGCTACGTTTCTATTTCTCCTGCTTCCCCTTAACACCCGACTCCATATTGATTTCTTGTGTCAATTCTCTGCTACTTCTAATCTACAATTTACATTCATAAGTATCATCATTTTGCACTCCCTATCGATACCCTGCCACTAATGATTTATACTCTGAGCAAATAGAACTACATCTGCCCTTGCCGTGCAAGTAATCCGGCTAAGAATCGAAGGTAGTATGCATTGAAGGTGACGTCTCTAGCAACTAGAAAGAGTCGAGCAGATTTCAAGATTATCAAAGCATTCTAAAATCCTTGTCAGGGCATGAATTACCATTCTATTATGTTTGATTCCAATAGCAGCTGGCTAGGTATGTAAATCTCTTGCTTGTGATCATGCTATTTCCTTTACTGGCTGAGTAATTCCTGTAAATTATGATGAACTATCTTCTTAACTTTCATGGTTTTCAAAATCATAATAAAGAGTGTTGAACTATCTCTCTTAAAGAAGGGTTTCCTAAGTGTAATAAACCCGAAAGAAATATTCTGTTTGGAAATCAAAATTTGTTAATATTTTCAACTGGATTCAAGAACATAATTTTCTGGTCACAGTTGTGATAAGCATACTAAGCAGCGAATCATTGCATAGAGCAAATTTCAGCAAGTTTCAATATTATCATGATGATATCTTGTTTGAATTTATAGATTGAACTTCTTTAATTAGCCTTGTTCATGGCAGGTGATAACCAAGTAACCATAGTATGGATCCTTATGTCACTGGATATTAGAATTAAACATTCAATTCTGAAATCTTTAAAGAACATAATCATGTAATCACAAATTGTGAAATGTTGAATGTATGTAATCTTCTTCAATAATTGACACAATCGTCTGCTCTGAGAATTCCGAACACCTGGGACTCACCCGGCTGTGTAGCCAAGGAAATGAGTGATGAGGTGAGAGAAAGGAATCCGCAATAATATGAACAATATCAGTTATGACATAACAATGTTATCATTTTTTAGGAATCATTTAATAACTCGTGCATGATCCTGTTAATTGTACCTCCTGCTGTCAAATTGAATGGTGTGTTTAAATACCAAGATGCTCAGTAGATGACAGATGTTCTAAGTCCAATTCAAGGGCCTTTCTCGTTAGAGATTGTGAGGGGATAAGTTTTGGTCCGAGGTTGGGTGGCTAAGCCCCTAACAATGTTTCACCTCTCCCCAAGTTGTCAGACGTACACCAAACAAAGATAAGCTATACGTTCAATTGTTTGTCAGAAACGGGTAATATCACTTTTATGATGTATATCCAAGAAGGTAAAATTGATTGAGTTATTTCATCGTTACAGATATTTTACACCTAGACGCGAGAGATAGATTTATGGATTGTTTTTCACTTATATGAATATCGAATATGAGCATATTTTCTAATCTTGAGTTATTGCCACAGTTAAGTAATCAGAAGGAAAGAAATGATATAGTGGTATCGAAAGCCTTAATTGAATCAGTGGTATTGGAAGCCCTAATTCAATCAGTGGTATTGGATGCCCTAAGTGATACAATGGTATAAGAAGCCCTAAATGATCCAATGGTAATCGATGCCCTAATTGATACAGTGGTTTGTGATGCCCTAATTTTATAAAGTGGTTTTTAATAGTAATCATCATTTGATTTTGATATAAAGGTATTGGATGGTAGTCATTATATGATTTTGTTATAGTGGTATTTGTGGACTAATATGGGTGATTGCAGAAGCCTTCTTACAATGATTTATCGATTCAAATTCCATGGTATGTGGATTTAAATTTCTATAGTAAATTCCTTGATGGTGTTTTAAGTTCTAGTTAAGAAAATTTTGTCTAACTGATTTTAACGGTAAATCTCATTCACATGAAAATGACTGATATAATTGTCTTCCTATGAAATTGAAGGAATAGCTGTATTTCTTTGAGTATGTTAATTGTTAATTAAGACCCGGGAAATCAGGGTGTTACAGTTGTTGCCAAGTTCCAAAATGTGTAATTGAGTAGTCAAGGTGTTTTTTCCAAGTTGGAGTTTTGAGGGGAACAGTTGGGGTGTTACAATATACACTTTTTCCATTAGCCAACTTTATCCTTACAATATCACATGGGATCATAGGTAAATTGTGTTTTAGGATCCACGTATTGTTAATAAAGTTGTGTGAAGACTCACTGTCTAAAAGTGCTTGTATCTATCCTCCTCCTATACTTCCTTGAATTAGTAAAGTGTGGGTGTTGGATCCTTCAAGGTTGGCTAGAGTTCCTTCTTTTGTCTAAACCTCTGTCATCAATTGGTTGGAGAGCAACTTGATTTTCAGCTTCCTTTTGAATGTGGAAAAAAGGATTGTCATGTAGGGTGTGGATTTTTAACTCATAGAGCGGATATGAGTTATCTTGTAATTCCTCCCTCTTTTGGTTGCTTGATTGTATATGATGATGTAATTTTGATAAGGTGGGGAGGTTGCTTCTTGAAGTGGGTTCATTTCCCCATCTTCTCTTAGGTCTTGTTGCCTCTCTTTGGAAACGATATTGATTGTCCTGTGTGTCCTGTGAGTTGCTTCCTTTGGGTAGGAAGCTAGGAATTTTCCACATATAGGTCTTGTTGGGTTGGTATCTTGGTTCATTCCAAAAGTCGGTTTTCCTTTTAAATCATGACCCTTGGGAGGATATAGAATCTGTGTTAAGGCCTTTTGTTGATGTTTTCTTCTTGCTGGGGTAAGAATCTTCTGAGATAAGGTGTTGTTTTCGGCCCATATGACATCGTTAATTCGAAACTCTTTTAATGTCATTTCTTCTTTCAGATTCCCATTTTTCCATTCTTCTTTGATTTTTCCTTGTAGATTCCAAAGTTTGCAGATTGGGAATTTGTAAAGGTAGAAATATTGGGTCTAGGATTTATGTCCTTAGAGTTGGAGGATGAGTTGGTACAAGTTGGAAGGTAAAGTTGAGAATATTTGTTGGATTGGGGGGCATCTCTGGCAACAGGTTTCAAAGATTTTTTGAGTTAGTGCTTGGATGAGTTGGTCCATTGATTCACGCAATCCTACTTTTTTTCATCCTCTTGGTATTGGTCCGTTGGTTCCTTCTTCCTTCTGTTGTAGGCCAAAAGAGGTTTACTTGTCATGGGAAGGAACAGTAGCTTTGATACCAATTGTAATGTCCCCTTTTGGATTAGAGCATTGCGTGAATTTGCACACGTGTTAATTAGTTTGAAGTGCTATAATATGAACAATATAATGAAAAGCAGCAAAATGTATTTAAAATCCAATGAATGGTTATGTATTAATGCAATTACAATGATTACAATGAAATGTAAATAATGCAATATGAATGAATGACTGAGTGCAATGGTGTAATGCAGATGTATTTGGATGAAATGATATATGTATTTACAAGTATATTCCAAATGCCAATGGAATAATATTACAATCAACGTCTGTAGATATCAGACCTTCAGGTGATGCTATGGTTGTCTCTGTTATATGCTGTTGAAAAACATGTGCAGTCCCTGCAAGTTGTCACCATTATTTCTTTATAATGTATGCTGCTGATGATGGATGGTCACTGGCAGTACGACGTCTCTGATATACTTTATTATGTATGCAGTTTGCAATGTTTCGAGTTGTCTCTGATAAAGAAATCAATGTATGCTCAATAATGGTGTTGTGTCTGATTTATGCTATTGGAATTCTTACATTCTTATACTGTAAGGTTGAGTAAACAACCGTGCTTGTTCAGTCTGAGCAATAAATCCACAAATTGGAGAAATAAAATATATAATCAATCAATCACACTTACTCCATCTCATGGCATGGAATATATATACGTCTGAAGAGGTGCATTGTAGAGTCACATCAGCTGATGTTATTAGTTAACACCATAACTGACATGATAAACATAATGTGATTAAGTGTCGACCATTGTCAAGGCACGATCATGACATAATCGCAAGTGATAACAAATGATCAAGTGCCGGTAGTCATCAAGGCTGTATAATGTATATTACTCATAGGAATCATTATTGATTATTATGAGTAATCACGTTGATCATGATTTACTCATTCCATATATTGGTAGTGACACCCGATTATTGATTTAACAGTCCATCAAAATATGACATTTAAGCATCACACATAATTGTTGTATGGATATATCCATACCGGTTATAATAATCAGAGCATTGATCATTGTAATGTGTATCGATACATGCATATACCAAGGGCACCAAATGGATGCCATCATGTGTATCAGAGTCTGAGACATATATGCTGAGATGCAATCATATGTATGAGCATAGATATATGTCTGGGAGTACAATGCATGTATGTAGATATATCATGTGTATATGCATGAGATGAGCATATGTGCATGTGCCTATGCATATGCAGTGATGTATGTATGGAGGCATGTGTATGTTTGTGGATATGTATGTATGTAGATGCATTAGTACTAATACATATATGGATGTTCATGCATGTGTGGGTGCATCAAGGTGAGTAATGCAATGGATGATGGCTCAAAATGAAATGCAAATGAGATCCCAACTATTATGCAGGAATAATCTACATGACAAGTTATGTTTTTTATTTCCCTTGCCTTATTTACAATTGTTTTTGTTTACATAATTTTTAGGGTTATCACATAAAACAGCAATAAGTTTATCTTTATTTGATAAAGGATTCTTTGTCTTGTGAAACTGTTAAGCCATCTGTGTACTTCAGTTTAATTTAGTGTCCTTTCTCAATTTATCTTGTCCATCCACTGTCATTCTTAGCAAGGACTTCCTAAAACATTCTGATACCAGTAAGTAATAATCATATTCAAACATGAATATCAAGAAATGGAAAACTTCGGCAAATACAATAACCTAACTAGATAGATATATGTTAATGGAAAAGGATGACAAAAATGTGCCAACACGTTACAAAATTGAAAATACATTACCACATATTTATTTTAAAAATTTACCTTGATGACAGTAGTGTATGTAATAGAATCAGGCCGTACTCCAGTTTCATGCATCTTCCTGAAAGTCTGCATCAAAAGGCTAAATATTAAAATACTATAGAAGTGTGGCAGTACACTATACAAAACAGTTCCCTAACATACATAGGACCTAAAGTGCTTTTTAAACCTAAAATGAAAAACACATAACAGATTATAAAAGAGTAGAGAAGTATGCAAAGTAGTGAATAACAACTATTTATTACAATAGAACAGTCTAGCTTTTTGTGCCTTGATGATTTTTAAATTTCAACAAGTTCAGCTATATATGAATCTACCATCAAAGTTTCCAATGTTTGATATTACCTTTTCAATATACTAATTAAACTTAATTAGAATATGCTAAGCATTGTAATCAAAATTAGTATACTTGGTGCTTAACTTGATGCTAAATCCACTCAAGTACCCTTTACGCTGCCTACAATATCCCCCCAGAAAAACCAAAAGAGAGACTCCTATTTATCAACTACTAGAGCTGCATAGTCGGACAGTGCTGCTAGCCAGCTACTCTGTGAAATCCATTACCACCTCTGCCAATTCACTTACCCATCTCTAACCAGATAAACACCTTATCCTTCATTGTATCAATGCTCATGTGCACAATGAAATCATACGTAATAAGTAATAACATTCAGCATCATAAACTTGAAAATGCATTAATTTTCAAATATTTGTTACCATTTGCTTCTAATTAGCTAATCTTGCTAGGTGCATCTTCATCTTTGACAATTAATGGTCAATTTGTGGTCCATGGACAAGTTTCTTAATTGCCAGGCAATGGTCATCCACTGGCAGTCACTGACCATCCACTGGCAGTCACCACTCAAGCACTTTATCCTTTTTAATTCACAGATTATCTTGTGCCCATCATAATCAATAGTATTATCATCCAACATTTCGCATTTACATATCGCCGAAGATGTCTATAGTTGTGTCATTTTCTTTATCACTCAGTTATGGTCTACAATATTAGTCAACTATTTCATCTGTTTGGTGCTTGTCATTTGTTCTCTTGGATGATTTGTGATTGCTGATGATACATCTCAATTGCCAGTCATTAGACATGGGACTTTTCCATGTTAAGGTCCCAATTGTTTTATGCATTTGTAAGATGCTACCCCTGTTTGTACCAAATTCTTTTACACCTTTTGCCACTCAATCTTATGATGCCTTGAAGGGAAAGGAGGAGGTAGATGATCTCAGCCATGAGTTGGGAGTCCGAGTGACTATGGACGCATTGGAGAGAGTGTAGTTGGCCCTTCATGAGTTTCAGTCATAGATTGAGGAGTTGTCCATGGAATTAAGGTTGGCACAGTCTCCACCAACTTCAGATTCAATTCAATTTCTTACAAGGGAAGTTGGTGATGATTTGGTATCTTTGGGGTGTGGTGATGGATGTCTTGAGGATGTGGCTACATCCATCACTAATTCCGGTGTAGTAGAATCACTTGAGATGAGTATAATGGGTGGGAACAGTGGGGAGCCATTGGTTGCATTAGGTTCTCCTGATTTCAGTACTATTATAGATGGTGCAAGTCAGATTGTTGATAGCTCTTGTGTGGAAATGGTGGATTCTCTTGAGCGTTGTGGTAGTACACGATGCTACTCCATCATCTTCCCAGGGGATTCACACAGTATCATCTAGTTGGGAGTATGGCTCTCATTTTAATTTGTTTCCCCCTGCTAGAAGTAAATCAGTTACTTTTGTTGGCAAGAGACATTGCAGTATGGCTTGTATCTTGTCATTGATGGCAACACTACATGTTTCCTAAGGTCGCTTCTTAGTATGAAGGATTACCAAAGAGTTACTGAAGGTCTAAAGACAAAAAAAATGACTACGTATGGCAAAACAGGGATAGTGAACAGGGTAGAGTTAAAGATTCAATATGGATAGATGCAGATGAATTATGAAGAGCAAACCTAGGGGGAGCTTCAGGACAATCTACTCCACCTTATTCTAGCTTTTCTTTGGTTGGTGATGCTTTGTATGAGAATTATAACAGTTTGTGTATCAGTGTAACAGAGACAATGGTGAATGGAGGTAGTCAGTTGATAAATCAATCACTAATGCTAACATGTCGAGGAACTGTGTTGTTTCTAGTGTTTAATATGATAAAATTGACCTAGTATAATAAATTTGTAGTGATAGATAAGGTTAGATGAATGTTTCATGTAAAGATCTAGTTAATGCTTTACACACATTGTGTTATGTTATTTGGTCGACCAAGTGAAGAATATTGTTCTTAATGAATGGTATATAAGATTGAGTTTTTGAGTTGATCATAGCATGGAAATATGGAATATTATAATGTCACGATGGATAATGTTACTAGTGATGCGAGGAAGCAGATGACAGGATAGGTGAACAAAGCCGACGAGTTTTCATAAGTGATTCAAAGTATGCTATTCTATGGAACTGTTCAAGCATGAATGATGTTGTCATCCATTTTATTTTTCTGACTATGATTCATATTTGTATTGTAAATTAATGAGCCTTCTATATTGTAATCTGAGTAGTGAGCCTATATGCAAGTGGATACCCCTTGTACTAAATCCTCTTCAAGGGTATTACTTTTAGTAGAGTAATTTGTGGGTTTACCATGTTTTTTTCCCTTGACCAGGTTTCCATGATAAAAATCATGGGTCATAATGTTGTGCATGCAAATTGTAAGTTAATGTTGTTTAGTTTTTACTGCATTTTCTTTATGGTTGAGAAATCAGACTGTTATTGTTAAAAAGTAAAGAACATTGATTCACCCCCCTTCTTAGTGTTCCTTGAATCTAATTATTAGTATCAAAGCCTAGTGCCTTGGAGGAAGCCTGACAGCTTGAGGAAGATCTTGATGGATGAATCAATGGAACGAGTTGAGATACATCTAGAGACTGCACTTGAAGATTTGGATCTGAAAAAAGATAAAGTGCTTGGGCTGGAAGCTCAAAGAGCCATATAAATTTATACACAAATTGAAGGACCAGTTGAACTCATCCCTGGAGAAAAGAAAGGAACTAATGGAGCAATCGAAGCAAAAAGAAGAATTATCAAGCCTAAAAGAAAGATGTGAAAATTTTGAACAAGAGAAAGAAGATCTGAGACATGAAATGGAATCTGTTGTATTAAAAATGGCTCAGGAACTCGAAGAAAAAAAATGAAAAACACTTTTTCGAAGAATGTGAAAAAATCAAGCATGAAATGGGAGTCAACATAAGGATATTGAGAGAAGAAATTGAAGGAAGAAAGAAACATGAGGATTATCTTATTCAGAAAGCTTATTTCGTGATGAGGAACTTAGAATAATGATTTGAGAACATGAAGAACAACTTGTTGATATCAAGAAAACTAATAACCCACTCAGACCTGCAAGAATTGACGAACAAATGGAAGGACAAAAATCAGAAGGCAATGCACACAATTCAAGATTTGAGAAAGGAGAATGTTCAGGACATGGTTGAAAAGACTTCTCAACAGAAGATCAAATGAATGAACCTAGAAGGCCTCCTGTGAGACAAAATTTCAATGGAAAATGCTTTGCATGCAACAAGATTGGTCATAGGGAAAGAGAATGTAGAAGCAATCCTAATATCATTTCATCCTTCAGGTTATTGTTTCATATGTTACAACTATGGACACAAATTAGTTGAGTGCAGATTTAAGATGAATAATACCAAACAAAGGAAACATAAAATGCTACAATGCAACAATTTTGGGCACATGGAAAAGCAATATAGATAAAGAACAGGTCAACTAAACCTAAGGTATGGTAACTCCAATGTGATATGTTTTACATGCAACAATCTAGTCACATTGGCAGAAATTACAGATATAATCATAATAATGAGAATAAGAGAGGTTCAGTTCTAAGCAACATTGCAAGCAAAAGATCAAGGTTCAAGAAGTTAAAAGTCAGATGGAAAAAACATTGGTTAGAAAAGAACAGATTGATAGCACTAGAAAGATCACATTAGTATCTCTTGTGATAATTCCATCTATGAACTAACCCCAACTATGGACCTGAAGGGGGGTTTTCATGATAAATCTATACCTAAGCGCTGAATTCAGCAGATCATTGGAAGCAATTAATGTAGGGAGATAAAGATTTGAGCAAGGGAAGCAAAGCAATAATTTGGCAAAGAATCTTGATATTTTTTTGAGGTTCATAGTTAAAAAATGGATCACAGTTTGAACACATTTTGATGCTAGGTTACTAGACATCAAATGAAAGTTACTTTATGAAGTTGTGAAGCGATAAAAGGTGTTTAAGAGTCATTGTTCTTCACCATGCTATGAGAAGAACAAGCTTGCAGACAGACTGGAGGTCAATTGAGACAACCATACAACTGGAGGCAGATTACGTAGATCATTCATCAAACCCTCGGTTAAGGCATAAAAACAAAATTCCGCATTTGTGATTATATCACTTTGGAAGCACCTAAAATTGTTGATATCAAGGAATGTCCTAGGACAAAGTTTAAAAGGCTCCCTTTCAAGTCTGTGACAGACGATCCTAAGGGAGCATTCTCAGAAGTACCATACATGGTTTTGCATGTAGAAGACATTAGGGCATATATTCACAACCCTTTTGAGGAACTAGGGAAGCATGAAATGCATGATTTATATAGCGAATTAAGTGAAGATGGTAATCTTAAGGATGAATTCCAAGGTGTTGGAAACAATAATAATTGCACAAGTCATGAACTTTCGCACATTTTGATGAAGAACAGAATAAGATGGTGCTTAGCAGAATTCATGATCAATTCATGTGGCTGGATAGACCCTATAAAATAACCAAAGATGCATTGGAAGCTGTAACTAGATATAATGCTTGTGGAAAGGTTTCTGCACTTAGAACCATGAAGGAGTTGGACACTCAATTCACAGAATCAAAGTGAGGTAAGCATGCAATGACTATTAAGGTAATAAAGCAACCTGATGTAAGGTTTGCTTCAATGATTTTAGAGGACATAATATACCAATCCAATAGAGAAAACTCAACTTCAGGAACTATTATTCACACTGCTTATAGAATTGTAAAAGAAAATGCCGAGTGTGACATATGTGAAGCATTGAGGATGAAGCCTCTTGAGAATCTCAGCTAGATGAAGAAAGATAAAAAAACAAATTTTCAAGCATCGTTGATTAATTGTACATATTTTCTTCTACTTCATGAACTCCTTCACTGGAATAGGTAACATAAGATGGAAGAAGATGTATCATTGGCATTTCAGACCAGAAAATATTACCTCATTCTAGACAGTTAAACTATCAGAATTATGCACAAAATTTGGTTGTCGTAAAGGGTGAGACCTTGGTAACCAGAAATTAGTCATGAAGCTGTCCTCATTTCGAGGAATCAGTGATGATAATCTGATTCTCAAGAGTTGGGCCATTACCTTTCAAAGCAGCTCTATGTCAGATTGGTATCAGGGCAAGGAGACTGGTAAAAGTGAGTTATGTCAAGAAGTGAAGGAGACACTGATAGCAACATGCCTCCTAAGAGGATGAGTCCAGAAGTGGCAAGAAAGTTGCAAGAGATGGAGGAACAAAATAAGTTCCTAGAAGAGGAATTAAGAAGACTCAAAGAGAAGGACAAACAAATGCAGAATGATGAAGAAGAAGGTAAAAGAAGGAAACCCCTGAGCCAGAACAAGAGATCCCTGCTGATCAGAAGTGTTTCATTAATGCCCTCAAGTCAATTGAGAGAAGAGCCACAGATGGCAAGAGTAACATCCATGTATTTTGTGAAAAATTTAATCTAGATGAAGTTGTGGATTGGATTGAGGCTTTGAAAAATCATTTTGAGTGTGAAGAAGTACCCAAGAATCAAAAGGTGAAATTTGCCAAGTCCAAAATGAAGGGGTCTGCATTGACATGGTGGAATTATCTGCAAGAAGAAAGGATTCAAGATGAGAAAAATGCAATCTCATTATAGGAAAGAATGGCCTCCAAAGTCAGTCAAGTTTTTGTACCAGAATATTATCAGGTGCAGCTACACAAGAAAAGGCAGAATTTGAGAGAGAAAGACATTGATGTGAGCAGTTACACTGAAGAATTTCACAGACTCAGACTAAGATCTAGCGTTCAATAAGGAGAAAAGGAAAAGGTAGCAAGATATCTTAATGAGCAGAATAGTATACAAGATGAGCTCATCTTGCTAGCACCTGATACAGTCCATAAATGTTTCCAATTAGTAGTCAGAGTGGAGGAGAAATTGAAAAGAAAACAAGATCAAGGCAATAGAGGAATAGAGGAAGAGGTGGAAGAAATTTCAGAGGAAGAGGTGGATCAAGTGGCGAAGGACAATCACCTAGGGCAAACACAGAACAAAGTCAGGATACTACTCAAGGTGAAGAAAACAATAGGGGTCATTTAAGGGGAAGAAGACCAAACGGAAGAGGAAGATTTGGAGGAAGGACTGATGATTCTTTTAGATGCTACAACTGTAACCAAGACGGCCATCCACCCTATACATGCCTTAAGAAGACTAACTCTAACAACCAAGGGGAAAGAAAGACACAATTGATCCAAGATGACACACAAAGTGTCAATTCACCATCAAAACCCTTGGTGTCAAAAGAAGGAGAATGCCTAATGATAAGGGAACCCTATCGAAGATTCCAAGTGCCCAAGAAACCCTCTGAAGAAAGACAATTTTCAGGACAAATTACAAAAGCCACATAAAGGTATGTCATAAATCAGGACAAATTTCTCTATATCGCAAGTCACCTTTCTACACACTTGCAAAACGGCGAAATCTAAGCTAGAAAGATAGTTTTCACCATTTCGCAGCATATTTGGTAACACACTTGTGAAATAGCAAAAGTCCCGCTATTTCTCAACCTACCTATTTTCCTACTTGTGAAATAATGAAACACATTCAAGGAGCAGGATGCAGAGTCATATGACTAGTTAGGAATACTCATGAAATGCCATGGAGTATAAAAGGTGTAAGAGGAAGTCACAATTTTGGTCTGTCGATCTCTGGATCCAAATTTTTTAAGTGTTTGTAGGTCAGTCTAGGTGTTTGTATCCATGTGGCAACTTGATGCCAACTTGGATCTTTAATCTTAGATGTCATTTCTATGTGTCTTTAGAGGTTTAGTTGACTTTCACTTGAGTTAAAGGCAGTTAGACAAAAAATTCACGAAAAGACGAGGAATCAGCACAAAGAAAAAAACGTGCAATGTTGTCAAAATTGCATTTTGACAACAATGCAAACAGTTACGAATCTCTCACCTAACGAGTATGGAAGCTGAACAGACATTGGCAGAAGGTATATGAATGGCCTCAACTCATCCTAGTGTACATGGAGATCAATTGTACGAGCAAGTAGTAGTGCGGTAAGAGGAAAAGAAGTAATGCAAATTTTCTGAGTTTTCTGCAATCTTTTGTTCACTATTTTCTGTTAGATTTTGTAGTGCTGATGAGCTATTGAACTGGATGTTTTCGCATTTTCTTGTAGAGTAGAATGTTAACTTTTATCTGAATCAAACTTGTTGAATTTGACCAAGTTCTAGTACAGTGGGCGGTCAATTTTCCAAGATTGGTTCTTAAACCCCCAGTCTACTAAGGGTTTTGCAGAAAATGCCCTACTACTTGAAGATTCTCCAATAGGTTTTATTGACCTTTTGGGGACTTAAAGAAAGTAGATATGCCCTCTCAAATAAAGTTTGTCCTATATTCAAATTTGTAGGAAGATGGAAGAATTTTGAAGCCCTAGTCAGGCATCTCTATGTGACTGGCTGAATAAAACTACTAGTTCAGTGTTATAGTAGTTGCAAACGGGTGGTAGGGTGGTTGGAGATTGGTGAAACTGTGTTGCTTTAGTAGGACAGGCCTAGGTTCAAATTAAAATTAAAACCTCGAGCACAACTATTAGTAGGAACTGCACAATTGAGACCAAATTAGACCTATTATGCCCATTTTCCTAATAGGCAGTTTATTAGTCAAATGTGGAAGTTGGGTCATGAAAATTTGGAATTTGTTGGTCGCCCAAAAAAGGTATCAGAATCTATGCAGTTGTTGGGGTCATTTGGGATTTCTAAAAGTTAAGCCCTAAAAACCAGTTTAGGAGACCTGATTGTTAACTAGGTCTGTCCCTATTCTATTTTGTGCAGAATTTGGTTGTCGTATAGGGTGAAACCTTAGTAGCCATAAATTAGTCATGACGTTGTCCTTGTTGTGAGCTATGAGATGATGATAATTTGATTCTCAAGAGTGGGTCCATTCCCTTCCAAAGCATCTCTGTGTCAACATGGTTAGTGGTTGTAGTCAATTCAACTTTTTTGGCTCTCCAAGGATTCTTTATAATGTAAAACTCCAATCTAAGAAAATAGTGACGAAAATTCTAGTAGCATGTGATTCTATTGGCATACTTATTTGACTGACATTATTTTTATAAACATTTTGCAATATAGAAGCAATGAGCTTATATTATTTTTTATGGAATGAGAATTATACCTTGTATTTCTGTTAAAAAAAAAACTATGTTCTTTCCTTTGATGCATATTTTCTTTAGGAATGCGGTATCAATGCAACTCTGAGGAAACCAACAAATCAAGTAACCTCAGCAGAATATAAGATAATTCTAGCAAACTGCATTTTCAAATTACAAATGCAGAGTGCAGGAGGCTGTGAAAAGGACAATGGGAATTCCTTTTGCAAGTACATGATAAAGACAATCTAATATTTTACATGAAACAAATTAGCAATGGAAAGTTAAGAAACTTGAGGCGAGATGGCAATCAGTGATCACAATATCATTCACTCACAAGATGTTGGACTGACTTGTATTGTATCAAGGCTTCATTGTCAAAGCAAAATTGAGTGATGTGGATATTGCAGGTGTCACTTATACTGTGTGGCATGAGCAGACAACTAACCACATCTTCTAAAAGTACTCTGCAGATAGAGGGTTTTGGGGATGATTACAGGCGTATATCGATTTCTTTTTCAATACCCACCTCTCTTAGCAAGGAGCTTATCTAGGAGAATCATAGATTGTCAAAGACAACTACAAGAGTCTAAAGCATCCAGTTTTGTAGAAGACAGCCCTCCACTTACAACGATAAAGAAAACTTTCCACTTAAGACGAGAATCATTTGCAAATTCACTCTGAATGATAAATGATAGATAGGAATTCTTTGCCCACTGGGCATATGCAGGGAGGGAAGAGGTTTAAAACTTATGTTGGGTATTTGAAAGTGTTAATGTCAATTTTCATTGAAAGAGAAAAACATTAAAGTTACCAATCTCAAATTTAAACAATAGAATAAATGTGATGCCCAAGTAAGCAGGTTTGGTAAAAAGATTTGTAAAATATCTTCACCTGCAAAGCACCACTTAGATCATTTGCTTTTCCATATGCATCAATGAGGATGGACCAGCTTACACAATCTGGTATAAGACCAATCATTTCCATTTCTTCCATTAAAGATTTTACGAGACAAGGAGCCGATCCACATGCCTTCATCATAATGTTGTATGTGACAACCGTAGGTTTGAACTCAGCTGTCTTGGATGCTCCATTACAGAAAACACCACTTGATATCTGCCTTCTAGGGTTGTTATTTTCAGAGTGTAAATTTTCTGAATTCAAAATGATATTTGCACTTGCCCCATAGAGCCCATTTTTCTTCCAATTGTTAAATAAATGGAATGCTCGGGCATACTGACAAGATTTGACACAAGCATGGAGAAGCGTATTGCAGCACTGTGTATTAGGTTCACAGCCAGATAAAACCATTTCATCAAATATTTGAATAGCCTTCTCAACTAAACCTGCATTAGCACATGCACCTATCAGCGAAGTCCATGTGACTACATCTGGCACTATGCCAGCAGCTATCATATCCCTTTTCACCTCAATTGCCAATGCCCACATTTTTGCCTTCCCAAAAACCTTCACGAAAATCCACCACAAAGAAATAAATCAATTACAAACTGATCACCATGTTTCTGAACCTGAATATTGTGCTGCTGTGCATTACAAATTCCAATATTCCTTAACAGTCTTCTTTTGTCTTATCATTCCACAAGAAGTGATAAAATATTTAAATAAAAGCATCAAACAGAAACTATTAGCTGATGTGAAGGAGAGATTGTACTTTAAACTACCTGGATCATTGTGCTGTATGCTATAACATCCATTTTCAACTCCCCAGCTGCCTCTTTGCGTAGAATTTCTCTATAAAGATGTTCTGCCAAATCAACTTTTCCAGCAATGGACCATGTCTTTAATAATATATTATAAGTTGTCATATCAGCAGTCACACCTGAGTTCTGCTCATATATTCACAACATTTACAAAATTAGTGCATAAAATGGAATCAAATAGAAAGAAATTACTTTCAGAGTATAGAGAAGATTAAAGAAGAATAAGAAGCAAGTAAAATGGTGATGGAAAATTTTAAAAGAATGTAAACTTTGATTTGAATCGTTTAACATTAAAATGGAAAATTAGTCTTCATCCTATCTCAAAAACAATACTACGAGTTCTGACCAAAAAAAGTAAATAAAGAGAGATAAATACACCACAATTACCATCAAAAAAATCTTATTTAAGAAAGATAGAACTGCAATGATCAGAAACGAATTAAAAGTAAAATGTTGACATTTTGTTAGTTGTTGGCAATATGTAAAGGATAAAGTAATGGCTTTATGTTTGCATGATAACAATTATAAATTATTATGTAACCTACAAGTGATTGTGGACCATTTGTCCCAAGGTTCCCTGGCCCCTGAATATAAGTTCACAGCCAACATTCACATGGAGACATCTTGTACTCTCCACGACCATTGCTGTCATATCTAGAATTCTGTACATTATGATAATGAAAACAACTGGAAAAAATACCATTATTGTATCCTATTTCCTCTGATTTTTCTCTATTTTTCTTCTATAATAGAGGGGAAAAACTCACTATACATTTCAACAACAATACATTTAATCAGTAGTCTTTTAGAGATTAATAAGTTTGACCTTCTGTTTCTCACTGACATTAGTTGACCCTGAATCAAAAACTCCATATCAAGAAAATACTATATGCACTGGCATGCTTACATGGGAAGAATTAAATATCCTATCTAATCATTTTTCACTGATATTTTTACCCTAACAATGTGTATACTTTTTTTTGTTGGGCAAAAGTAGCAAGCCACTATATATAATTAAATTATAAAATGTATACATTTAGCCTCCCGTTTTTCAACTTTCTATGAGCATACCTACTATGCCTTGTTCTGATGTTGATTTCGCTCTAATTCCTATAACAAATATGTCACATGCCTCCTCCTTCCTATTTAAACCTGTTCTGAATAGATTTTGACAATTTTGACAATTTTGAGAATTGTCCTGTGTAGACATTTACACAGATGGCAGCACAGTTGTGATTGAACAAACTGACTACACAGATGGCAGCACAGTTGTGATTGTAAAAACTATCTATATTAACAGTCTGCTTGATAATTGTGCTGCTTATTTGACTAGTTGATTATTATTTTTGACAGTTATCAAACGTGTATTTAAAATTATATATAGCATAACTTTGTTATTGTGAAACTCAGAGTTGTGTCTGTGTCATATCGCCTCTTTAGAATTATTTAATTGAGGAAAAAATTAATAAAATAATTTGAAATTGGTAACAATAACTTGATTTGATAAAACCAACTTAAACAATAGTCTTAAAAAACATGTCATCTAAATGGAATATTATAAGGCCTGCTGTAATATTTAATTTTAAAAGAGTTTTTAAACACTTGTATTAAACAATTTTGGAGGGAATTTCAAAACCAAAAAGAGATTCAAATTTAAGGAGGCAAAAAGGAATTTATTAAAGGGGGGCAAATGGATCAAGGGACCATCCATGTTTTCTAATCAAATCCTTATTTGAGTGCTATAATTATCTTCTCATCCATGGACAGAAACCATTGGTATACATGAATTTATAGGATGAAAACCCTCTTATCCAGACAAAACAATTCCGTCCAAAGATCACACCAACATTGCAAGTTGCATGTTTAGGTCCAAAACTAGACAAATAAGGAATATTTTAGGAGGATAATGCCATTTTCTAGAAGATACAAAACTGATCCCTATACTTCTCACACTTGTTCATGCTCCAGCATTCATGTGACAGAATCTTTTGTATCCTCTGACTTGTATTGCCATTGATATCTGAAAAATTGTAAACTTCCATGATTCTATCATATCATATCATTTGTGCATTATTTTTGAATCCTTGTCTTGCTGGTGATTCTAATCAAATTCCTATTGGTATTTGTATTGTGCTTCTGTCCCATGAATATGAATGGTTTATATTGTGAATATTGAGAGGTTTTACTTCTAGAATAGCTTTGATCACATTTCCTATACTAAATTTATCTTATGCATTTCTAAAAACGACATTAAATATAGATACATGCAATCCGCTGGATAAATCATTTTTTGCATGTCTCCCCTTGCGTGCTCTAGAACAAATAGGCTATGTGAGCGGTTGATAAATAATTGCAGGAAAGAAATGCAAACAGAATAAGCATTCAGACTTACAAGGAATCATACCATGGGAACAAGAATAGTTGCTTCAATGAAATACCAATTACTACACGGAAAAGTGTTCTCTAGAAGATGACTATTACTGGAGTTATCATGTTAAAGCAAGAATTGCTTATGATGGATGGCTCAAGAAGGTAACTATAAAGCAAGAAAAATTACACCTAGTTGAGTAACAGAACTTTATGTGAATTTGAATGCAAGGAAGTCATAAATGCAGAATAATATAGAGGTCAGATAGCCTGCATTTTTTACTGGTATATGAGATATTTTACTCTTTAGATGACAAATTATACCGTAGCTACAAGACAACGACACAACAAAATAAAATCCAACAAGAGGAAAATACCTTTTTTTTTAGGGACAACTTGGCTTCCTATATAACATCTATCAAAGGTGAACCACCCCAATGTAGAGAATGAAAAACTGGACAAGTATCTTTTGAGATTTACCTGCATATGTTTGTATATTTGCAAAACATAATTCGAATTTCCTGCATTGACATTCATGATGCTATTGTACACAAAAACATTTGGAGTAACCTTCTGATCGAGCAACTCCTGCAAAAATAAAGGTAAAATTATAATATGGGTATTTTCAGAACTTTGTTATTAGCACAGGAAAAAAGTAGACATCGTCAAATAAAGAGGCATGTAGAATGTCTCATCAACCTTGAAGATAATTCTAGCCCTTTCAGGTTTCTCACAGAGACCACAGGCATCAATTATATCACGATATGAATACATATCTGCACTCATAGCCCCACTTTGAGATCTTTGAAAAGCAATCAAAGCTGATACCAGGTCACCTTGCTTTCCAAATTCACGAATGAGAAAATTGAACCAAACATGGGGTAGTGAAAGAAGATCCACATATCTGCATCCAATGTTATTGCAGCATTAAAAGACATTAAATCCTTATCCCACATATCTGGATCCAATATTATTGCAGCATCAATAGAAATAAAATCTTTATCCCACAATTCTCTCCAACATGTTTACTGTTGTTTAACCTTAAGCAGCATGACTTAATTAAGAAAGGAAAACTAAAAGAACAATATTGAGCTGAAAAATTCAATGTTTGGATTTTGGATTCCAACGGCTAAGGATAATTAATCACATGCTTTTGTAAAATGCATTATGTCCACTAGATAACCCTTACTAGAAAGCATAATACAATATCCCCTAAACATGGAATTTAATTGAACTTATTTTTAACAGCAAAGTTGGATTACACTATTAATATTTGATAATTAAAGATTATAATTTATTGGTAGAAGTCATTTGGATATGATGATATATTGGTGTGAAGATTATTTTATTATTTTAAAGATTAGATCATGCAATAGAAGGATCACTCAATGTCTTGTTCCCTCATTAAGCTAGACCTATCTTTATTGCTGTTAGATTTATTTGTCCCCCAAGAGCTAGTTAGTCATTCACTTAAGTAGTGTTGATGTGAGTTATATGACTTCAACATGCAAAATTAAATACTTAGTACTCCAAATGAAATACCAAATCTCCAACCCTCTATTAAATAAAGATGCACATATGCTAAAGAATGTATATAAATTGTGTGATCAAATGAGGAAACACCAAGATTTCTTCTTATTGCAAACTTAACTCAATTTTCTGATGTAATTTTCTACGTTTCACAAAATTAACTTACATTGTTCACTCAATGGCTATCAACTTCTCTCCGACTACTTCTAATCAAACAAAGTGCAAACAGGCAAGGATTTAGAAAGCTATTCTACTCCTATAATGCAAGACACTATGAATGTCTTTGTGACTCCACTAGACTTAGTCTTATCATCAGCTCCACCAAGCTAGTGCAATCTTCTAAGAGAAATGTAAGATGTTAGCATTACTTTAAGACCATCAATGGATGCATATCAATGTACAAGCAATAATCTAAGAAAAGCTCATTAAACTTCATGTTGACCACACAAAGCAAATTTACAATTAGCAAGTAGCAGTGGTATGGATGAGGCGAGGTCCACAAAGATTGTTCCATCATTACTTTCATCCAACTACCATGCAACATTAACAAAATTCTAGTTTAAGTGAGTAAACATAAAAACCGTGCAATACTCCAAAATAAAACAAGTAATACACCAAGAAGACCAACAAAGAATTAAACACTCTTGGCAATGTTATTGCAAAACATTCAACAAGTCTCTCTCACTCTAACTAATCTAATCTAATCTTAATTAGTTACAAATGAGAGAAGGCCTTTCCTTTTATAGTAGTTCAAGTACAACAAGTGGCTCTAATTGATATATCTTGGCATGGTAAACAAGTGAAAATTTGAATATGTCATATTGTGTAGTCTGTTGGTTCCCAAAACCGCAGATTACAATCCTACTAGCCTTGCCTGCTCGATGCTGGGATATCCAATTGGTTAAGGCCAACTTGACGGGATCGATCAATGTGATCCAAATCCCCTGCACTTCCGGCTCTGCAAAACCGAGGTGGGTGTACCTAATCCTGGACAACAACCTCAAATCCAAGATCCTTATAGTAGATTGGTTAGAACACAAATATAGTGAAAGTTTCCAAATGGCAAGAATAATAGAAAACTTTAAGTTTGCAAATTACAAGTTAGGAATAATAAATGAATATATGAATTTTTTTTAATAAAAAATAATGATTGCAACACATGAATATATTAGTTCTTTAAAGGAAGGATATGAAATAATTGCCAGCTATAGATTTGAAATATGAAAAAATATAAATACCAGTGCCAAAGGGTGATAGAGTCAGAACTATAAGTTTTTACATACAACTTTATGATGTTATGTACATTGAATTTATAAATAGTTTAGTCATCAGGATGCGATAAATCAATTGTTTTTATGCATATTTAAACCAGTCTATAATATTTTAACCCTTATTAGGACAAAATAGATACAAATAAGGAAACAATTAAAATATTTCACAATATTTGTATTTGTCGAGTTCAAATAGCCACAATTGATTTGATCTACTTACTCTGATAATAAATTATTTATAAGATTGAGAAATGATCATAAAGGATGAACTATATAGTATTCTCGACTTCTAAAAACTTTAAGCAAATTAAATAAATAAATGCTTCTTACGAATCATGCCGGAAATAGAATACATTGGAGACAATCCTTACAGATGATCCATCCAATGCATTTGACTCCAAAGTCGCATATAAATACGTTTATTCAATAATCCGCATCCATAGACTTAGTTCAAAATTTCATTCTTCACCAATAGAGGAATATAATATATCGATTGCTTATAAATTGTAAGATTTTTTAAAAATGAATATGAATTGTCTCTCTCCTTGTTTGATATTACATCTATATTTATAGGCGATGAAAGGGTGCTTCATAAAACAACACAGCCTTTCATAGCACCTAACTATAATTTATAACTAAAACTAAAATGTAATTTTGATTTAATAACAACCGATAGGTTGCATAGTTCTATGTTTTACTAGTGATAACAGTTTATTTGAAACTTTAAAGTCCCGACAAGGAAAATAATCATTATTCCTGATTCGGACTAGGAAATTCCATTGGTGTTTGAATAAATTAGATTTTTGAGTGCTCCGGCTCCAACATATATTCCTTGCATTGGATGTTCCCATTGATAGCACCGGCCATAGTCATGTAATCTGGACATTTCACTGCATGATTAGCTGGATTTCCTACGCAAACTCCTTACGCATTTCGTCGCTCGCTCCAAATATCCATTTATACCTACAAAAAACAAGAAACAACGTAAGATATTAATGACCTATTAATGATTTATGATTATTAATATGAAATCATCCGCTCAAGAGGTCCCGATAATATATTTGATCTCCATATAATCTATCTTTGGGGTAACACCCAGGGGTCACTTGACTTGGAATGCTCCTTCTGTTTCGATGCACTTCTACTGTGAGGTATCACAACAAGAATAACCTGCCATCAATTCCAACAACTATTGTGACTACTTGTTCTACTTCAGACATGACTCCTAAAGGCTTTTGCAACTCAACCTGTCGTGTCTCCTACAATCATTTTCCATGGCAGTTTTCCACTATTTCCAAATATCGCTTCACATTTTCAGATACAAATTTCGATGATTTGGAAAGGCTCCAGGACTGAAAATCTTCATGTAAGCACAGATTCGATTAAGGATGCATGAACGCCCCATTGTTGCGGTATGCAAAAGGTTATTCTCCTGATTACAATCATGTGTGCATCTTACTTTTGCCCTTATTCGAAGACACCAATGTAGACCAGGCAGCACCACAATTGTATTTACTTTGCACAAACCCGATGCTTATTAACCTTTAGTTGATATATTCTGGAACTATATACATACTTCATCTTAATAACAATTTCCAGCAGCTTCTTTTGAATTTATCATTGATTGCTAATGATTACTTTTCAAATCTGAAAATCTCTGTTATAATGAGATAGTTCAAACATTTGCTGACAGTTCAACTTCCTCTTTCTGCTACTTGATGATGCTTTGGAAACATTTGCTAATGGAAACGTTGACTGAGAACCTCTTGTTGATTGTCATGTCTACTTTAAAAACTGTAGAAGGAATCATTGCTGCTCCTTTTGTTTTGCATTCTTTCCATGCCTTTGGTTGAACAACATAGAATCCCATGTATCAACTACATCTCAGCATTTTGAATCGTTTGAATCTGGGTTTTTCCTTTTGCTTCTTTGGGATGATTCTCCATCTATAATACCAACTTCTGCATTGACCCTCTTTACTATGTCCTTACCAGCTGATAATCTTGAGCCATTAGTTGGAACTTGACTGAGAGATATGTCAACAAGATGACTACCAGAATGCTTCTCTCCTATTTTAGCATGTGATTTGTTCAAGCTTTCAGCAATTTGAGGAAGAAATTCTGCAACACATCTCCTTTCTCCTCTTAACTTTTGCCCACAGAAGGTTTTACTATGTTCTGGCAATCAGTTATGAACATACAAGCTTGAGAGTTCCCAACCAAGGAAGTAGGCATATCTCTATCCCTTGATTTTGTAGCAGAATCAGAAACTTCACCTCTAGATACTGTATTTACTTGGTTGGTTTCCTTACAAGGTGGCATAGTTGTGGGTCTCAGACTAAAGTATTCAACCAACACTTGTTTTAAATCATTCATGGGTGGAAATATTGTGAAACCTTTATGGCCTTCAGCATTGAGTATATTTTTTGGGAATGGTAAATGTTGTTCTCTTCCTATTAAGCTCATGTTCACTTCAGCACATAATGGCATGAAGACTTCATTAGTAACCTCTACTTCTTCCATAAGTGCAACATCTTCAGAATTTTACCGAGTATCCAATTCTAAGCCATCCTTTTCACCTTCAAGCATTGAAATAACAACAGTTGTCTCCCCTGCATCTGCAACATGAACTAACATTTTACTATTCAATAGTGTATCACCATAGAACTTATGATTCTGATCTTTCCTCGGTGAAAGTTGACGGAAAGTGGAGCTCAAATTTTCAAGCACCCCACTCTTTTTGAGTTTTCAATATCACAAATGGAGACCGAAAATTTGGGGTCCATCATAGTCTACACCAACAAGAGAACAACATACCTTCTATGTATGGTTCTCCACTTAATCCTTTCTTGATCACCTCTTTGAAATTATTTCAAAACATGTTAGCTCTATTCTTGGATTCAACAAATGGGACCAATCTGATGATATCCCAAAAACACATCTTTCCTTGCAATATCGGCTCTACCGTTGGTAGAAATGTCAAACAATTTAGCTCATCAAATCAGGTTGTCCCATGCATCCTATACTTGCATTTTGATACTGATTTGAACAAACTTTGTGGATATAATTGTTTATTTAAAGCCTCCTGAATAAAGAAATGTCAACCTGATGAGTGCCCTAACCGTGAAACTATTGCTCATTCACCAAGAAGCCTCTTTTTTTGGATTTTCGACTTTTACACTATTTCTTTTTTGGAATTTTCACTTTTAAAGAGATCTCTCATATCTCAAATGTATCTTTGAAAGTTCACACTTGTTGATAGCTCCACAAATGAACATCATTCAAACCAACCTAGTACCAACTTCTATTGATGAGAGTTTTACTATGTTCTACCAAGTTTTTGAGACGAGGGGACAAGGAAATGAATATTCAAAACTTCATTTTGGCTGAAGCAACGGACAGCTATATATATACACCCACACACATGTATACACACTACAACATTTGGGGTCAAATTGTGACAGCAATTTGCGATGGCAGTGTAATTTTTGGTCATTTTCATGTTTTTTTTTGCAATTGTCCCCAACAACATTGCAATACCAACGTTGGCGTCATAAGGATAAAACAAAAAAATAAGAAACACGACAATCATTTTCCATTTGTTTTGATTTTGGAGAGAGTTGTGCATGAAAGAGGTGGAGAGGTATGAACATTATCGTGGCCCCATTGTGATCGATTAATTTGGTTGTTGTGCCCTCGTGATCTCTGCATTTTGTTGTCGTGCCCTTGCTCTGCAATTTCATTGTCGTATCTTGCCCTTGCTTTGCAATTTCATTGTCGTGTCGTGCCCTTGCTCTGTGATTTTATTGTCGCATTGTGCCCTTGTTATCCACGTGCCTTAGCTCTGCGATTTTCTTCAAGGGCGAGAAGGGCTACATATGTAAAAAAAAGTATTTTCCTTGTAAACATTTCTGTCTTTATATTTCCTTCTAAACATGTATCTCTATATATTCAGAGAGCTCTTTTTCAAGGTGCTTATGACATATATGATCCAGCTGCATACATATTCCAGAATTTGAATAATCAAACAATAAAACTAACTCAACCCGTACTAAGTGACATACCTCAAGATCCTGCACAAAAGTAATGCAGACCACGAAAAATGAGCCGAGTTCGTAAGAAATTTTACAAAAACATATCATAGTAGATATTTTTATAAAGAAACAAGCCATAACCAGTTAAATGGATCTAGTTGTTGATTAGCTGGGTTGATATATATATATATATATATATATATATATATATATATATATATATATATATTTAACTGGGTTATGGCATCTGCAATGGAATGAGCCTCATGATTATGCATGTGTTTGGTGCATTTCTTTCTTCTGACATATCTCTGCATTTTGTTGTTGTGCCCTTGCTCTGTGATTTGGTTGCCATGCCCTTGTGATCTCTATGTTTTATTGTCGTGCCCTTGCTCTGCGATTTCAGTGTCGTGCCCTTGCTCTGCAATTTTGTTGTCGTGCCCTTGCTCTGTGATTTCGTTGTTGTGTTGTGCTTTTGCTCTACAATTTTGTTGCCATGCTCTAGCTCTACGATTTTCTTCAAAGGTATGTAAATGTTGGTTTCTTTTCCTTCTAAACAGGTATCTCTTTATATCTACTTTTGAACATGTATATCTAGAGATCTTTTTTAACGTGCTTATTACATATTAGCTACACAACAGAAAAATTGATCCAGCTGCATACATATTCCAAAATCCAAATAATAAAACAATAGACCTCACTCAACCCGTGCTAAGTGACTTACCTCAAGATCCTCCACAAAAATAATGCAGACCAAGAAAAATGGGCAGAGTTCACAAGAAATTTTACAAAAACATATCATAGCAGATATTTTTAGAAAGAAACTAGCCATAACTAGTTAAATGGATCTAGTTGTTGATTTGTTGGGTTGATTACAAATTCATGTAGAGATGTCATCAGATTAGATACAACAAAATGAACAATCAGTTGTTCCCAACTAGCAAGAGCAAATTCAGTTTTCCAAGGTGATAAAATTGCATATGCAAGGAATTGAAGAATAACTTCAATGAAGAGTTGAGTGTAAGGAGTTGAAGAAGCAAGTTCTACTTCTGTATAAATGTCATAATCACGAGGCTCATTCCCTTGCAGAAGCCTCTGGCAAAATGAAATTACCTCTAAACCATGCAAAGCATGTTGAGGTGGTTCCCAACCTTGAAACACTCTTATAAGTATTTGATATTTGGACTGTAAATTCTCAAAGACACTTGCAGGTGATTCCAATGTCATAGTACCTACTGCAACACTTTCCTGGATTCTATCCAATGGCTCCCATAATATCCTCTATGTTGTCTACCTGTTGTTTCTGTCATGCAATCTTTCTAAAGCCGCTCGTCCTTCTCTTTCTAAAGTCCCTCCTTCTCCTTCACTCTTGTGCCTTAAATTTTGATTATCAAACTTCTAAACATCTACCTCTACCTTATCTAAAATCAACTTTACATTGTGTTGTAACTCTAGTGTAGGTGTTTGATCATCAATAGCTTTCATTTCAGCATTCAAGTTTTCAAGATTGGTCAACACCCTCACTTGCGGACCTCTCATGTCAAGCACTTTTTGTACTGTTTCAACACCATGTTCTTGCTTCTAAACTAACAATTCTTTAGGAGCATTTTCTTTTAAAACATTAATTTTGTTGAACAATTGTAAACTCTTTGAAAGTGCATTGTTGTTTTCATGTATGTATGTATGTATATATAATAATGAATATAATAATTTTTTCATTTATGTTAAAATAATAACTAACATTACCACTGGATCATTTAATAATGAAGTAATCAACTCAGTTAATCAGTAACTACACCAATTTAACAGTTGTTTCCAATGTCATAGTACCTTCAGATACATTTTCTTGTAGAACATTAATTTTGTTAAACAATAGTAAACTTTTAAAAAGTGCATTGTTGTTTTCATGTATGTATGTGTATGTATATATATGTATGTATGTATGTATATATGTATAGAGAGAGATCTTGTGGATTGTGAATTATGGATTATAAACAAAAAAGAAAAGAAAACACGACATTAATCATTCTCTTTTTTTTGATTGATTGTAGAGAGTTGTGCGCAAAAGAGGGTGGAAAGCTCCGAACGAAGGTGGAGAGCTCTGAACGTTGGTGGAGATCAATGGAGATCTAGGATTTTGTTGCAGTTCCATTGTGATCTTCGTGCCCTTGCTCTGCAATTTTCTTCAAGGGGTGAAAAGGTACCTATGTCAATGTTCTTTTATTTTCCTTCTAAACATGTATCTCTTGTTCATTTATAATAGCTTTGGTCAAATTCAAGGATAAATGATTATGATGATTGTATGCATATGTGTATGTCTATATGTAAATCAATTCACTATGTGAACTGCTTTACATGCATACACACACACTTGCATAGTACTTGTGCTAAATTGAATTAATCATTCATGTCTTCAATTCACACAAGCAATTATCCTTGCATTCAATCGAATTCATTCATACCAAATTAAGTATGCAGAAATCTGTACTTACAAATTATATTATCTCTTAGTGATTGAGTAAAGATCTCATGCATAATATCGTCCAGGTAATGATTGGATGCATTCACATTAAGTCATAATAGAATTGAGCAAATGATCTATTTATGTTACTTCATACTTGTTTTATTGAACATTTTGTTTAACATACTCAATAATACTAGAATTATATAGCTACAACTAGCACTCTTGTTTATTTTATTTAATCATATACATTTAAGACAATTATTTTTCTTAAAATTAGACTATATTCGTTATCACTAAAACACAAATATAGATCTTTGATAGTTATCTTTTTTAATTTCAAGATCTTCATATTTAACGTGAAGAATTTTGTCTACTGGATAGTGGAATAGCAACAATGAGGAGCCACATAGCTCATGGCTTTTTCCACCAAATTATATTTTTATTCTGTTTTTGTCCTTCAAAAATATTATAGGTGAATGTTCTTCTGATTTTCCATATATTTAATAATTTGTCGCTTGTTGTTTGAGGTAATTTTCTATCATGAGATAGAGACATCTATCATAAGGATGGACATGCCAATTTTGATCATCCCGCTTTCAAAGCTGATTCCCTTATCAAATTAATGAAACTACTTGCAACTGACACCCCAATTTTCTGCAACTTGCCTGATCAGCCATTCACACAACCATCTTCCTCCTACCCCACCATCTAATCTTCTGTAAGTCTCTCTCCTCTAAAGACCCAATACACGGAACCATTATCATCATGAGTAGACTCACTCTAAGACGAATTCAATCGAAACTATTCATACCAAACTAAGTATGCAAAAATCTGTACATACAAATTATATTATCTCTTGGTGATTGAATAAAGATCAAATACAATTTTCCAAGGTGATAAAATTGCATATGCAGATGTATGTATGTATGTGTGTGTGTATGTATGTATGTATCTCCACATTTCATTGTCGTGCCCTTGTGATCAGCTGCTAGGGGAAATATAAAGAGATACATGTTTAGAAGGAAAAGAAAAGAACATTTACATAGCTACCTCTTCTCACCTTGAAGAAAATCGCAAAGCAAGCACTACTACATTTGGGCCCGAACACCACAAATTACACCGCCATCACAAATTGTTGTCGTAATTTGACCCCAAATGTTGCAGTGAGCTGCAAAGGGCACAAAAATCACAAGAGCACAACACGGCAACGAAATTGCAAAGCAAGGGCAAGGAGATCGCAAGAGCATGACAATGAAATCCTAGATCTCCATTGATCTCCACCAAGGGCACAGCAATGAAATGTAGAGATCATAAGGGCACGGGAACCAAATGCAATAATCGCAAGGGCATGACAATGAAATATCTACCAACGTTTAGAGCTCTCCACCCTCTTTCGCACATAGCCCTCCACAATCAAAACCAATGTGGAATGATTTATGTCGTGTTTTCTTTTCTTTTGTTTATATCTAAAATCAACTTTGCATTGTGTTGTAACTCTGCCATAGGTGTCTGATCCTTGATAGCTTTCATTTCAGCATTTCAACATTCAAGTTTTCAAGTTTCCTCTTCATTACATAGTCATTTCCGCCCTAAAAACCACTTTGTTACTTCATTAAAATCAGGACTTGAACAAAGCCAATGATAAAACAAAGCCCATATTCCAAAATCCAAATAATAAAACAATAAAACTCACTCAACCCATGCTAAGTGACTTCGCTCAAGATCCTGCACAAGAATAATGCAGACTAGGAAAATTGGGCAGAGTTCGCAAGAAATTTTAGAAAAACATATCATAACAAATATTTTTAGAAAGAAACAAGCCATAACCTAGTTAAATTGGTCTAGTTGTTGATTAGCTGGGTTGATTACAAATTCTTGTAGAACTGTCATCAGATTAAGTACAATAAAACGAACAATCAACTGTTCCCAGCTAGCAAAACCAAATAAAGTTTTCCAAGGTGATAAAATTGCATATGCAAATGTATGTATGTATGTTTGTATGTATGTATATATAGAGAGAGATCTTGTGGATTGTGGAGATTAGTGGAGATCTAGGATTTTGTTGATGTGCCCTTGTGATTGCTTGATTTTGTTGCCGTGCCCTTGTGATCTATGCATCTCGTTGCCATGCCCTTGTGATCTATGTATATGTATGTATGTATGTATGTATGTATGTATACAAATGTATATGTATATATATGTGTATATGTATGTATGTATGTATATATATAGAGAGATTTTGGAACAATAGAAAAACAATAAAACTCACTTAACAGGTAGCATGCCACGGATATTGTCACCAGTGGTTTGAGTAAAGTCCCTTGGCTCACAGGTTCAGGGTAGTAACTCCTTACACTCAACTCTTCACTGAAGGTATTGTCACTACCACAATGACATTACACTCTAAACCATGCAAATTACCTCTAAACCACAATGACATTACCTCTAAACATGACATTACCTGGTGTACCTAGCTATTGAAAATAGAAGGCTAAACTCTGCATTTCAGCATTAACTTGACCGGTCTATTTAGACCCATTGATAATTGTCACAAGCTTTTAAACATAACTATATAAGGAGTGAGTGAGGACATATATAGGTTAACCTTACATTAACTGTAAACTACAACTCAAAGGTTGCACCAGGGTATTATAGTATTGTAATTATAGAAAACCACCTGATTCGCCTCAGCGGTTGTATGATGGCGAAGAGTTGTATTAGGTGAGTAAAGCTCACCAGTGGTTACAAGAATACAGCTACATCAAAAAAATTAGAAACCAAAACTATATATTCATTAGAGTGAGTAGTTCAAGGGTCTTGATCCTATGGCTACAGGTATGTAGGCAGCCTGGTAGGCAAAGTATGCCTCCAGTGTGCAAACGCCTTGGACATAGTTAGGTAGTTGAGCTTGCACCTTCTGCAATACTTCATTCGGCATGTAACTAATCTTGATATTAGACCGAATTCTTAGATTGACCACTTGGAAAAAGATATATATGAAAGAGATTAATAGGATATTCTTCGATGTTTGAGGGGATTATTTCTGATTTCGTTATTATACATATATGATTATTCATGAATCATGTGTGATTTTGATTATAATTTGTCGTAATTAATAATATTTATTTTTATTCAATACTCTTTTCATTCCTTTTGTTCACTGATGTTTGTATATCATAACTCATTCGCTAAGCAAATATAGTTTTACAAACAGGAATTCATTATTTGGTGACTACATTCTCTTTGT
Organism: Cupressus sempervirens; assembly: GCA_028749045.1. Taxonomy (NCBI): domain Eukaryota; kingdom Viridiplantae; phylum Streptophyta; class Pinopsida; order Cupressales; family Cupressaceae; genus Cupressus; species Cupressus sempervirens. Next base: position 451,741,724 of record CM053793.1, read on the forward strand.
ATCATATTGGCTTTAAAAATCAGGTTCACTATATATAAAATTCCAATGGCTATGCATCGCAATCCTTGAGAGTCTTTTCCCTATTTTCTCTTACGAATAAATTATGATATGTCTTCAATACTCTATGCTCTTTTTTTTATTGTTTTCAACTCTCCTAATATATTCCCTACAAATATCTTGTTTGAGTTGAGATTTGACCTTCACTTGTTGATTCTTACAAACTCTTTTACTAGACACTGTGTGTGGTGAGTTGGAATTGAATGTCTTTCATTTGATATTTGAATTTGATTATAATACTTATTTATTATTATTGTTATTTATTAAATTCAGTCTTAGAAATAGATATTATTATTTATTTAACTTTATCAAATGCAATTAGAATTAAATCAAATTTTATTTATTTATTCCTTATAGTAACTCTATTATTAAAATTGATCTTGGAAATGGGGACATTACAATCCGCCCTTCCCAAGATTGCTTGTCCTCAAGCAATTCAATACTATCTCCTTATGAATTGGTCGATCCTGCAACAACAATTTTAGTTTGAAATTAGATAGTTGAAAATTTTAAATTTAAATATCACAAGATTAGAGTTAAAATTATTAAGATAAATTTTAAAAGAGGAACTTATCTTTACATACTTTCTAATCCTTCCTTTGCCTTTCTTTGACCCATGACAAGTCTTGATTAGTAATCCTCATAGGTATTGGTAGAGACTTTATCTCGAATCACCTTTGATCTTTTGACAATTTCCAGCTCCAGCATATTTTTCGAGAGGGTGACAAGGCTACTGACTTCCTGACAAATGTGGGGATTGATTGAAATGATGAGATGGATTTGATGAGTGGAGATCGCATTCCACAGAGTTTGCTAGATATTCTATCAGAAGATATGCAGGTGTTTGTCAGTAAAGGCATTGGTTAAAATCTAAAAGAATCCCCTTATATTTGGTCAATGGTGTTCTCGTGAGTTTTTGGTGTTGTTGCTGCCGTCCTTAGATTTGAATAATCTTTCTTTCAGATCTTCTTCAGTATTTTGTCAGTCCTGCTCGGACTGACAAGAGATTGTCATGGTTTTTTTTCTATTTATTTGGGCCTCTTTTTTTTTATCTCAAATCAAATGGCGTTCTTGGGAATTCAATGTAGGTGCGTGCAGGTTGCAGTGGTGGAGGAAGCACCAGAAGCTCAAGTGGCCAAGATCTTCAAGTAGGCCAATGAGCAGGAGAAGGATACGATCATTATGTTGCTAGGAGTAGATTATTGGCCTAATGGTTACGTTCACGACAACAGGGTGGTCTTTGACTAATTCCAGTCTATAATACAAGTTTTAAGCCATCCTATTTCTGCATATGGTGTGGCTAGGAGGTGATTGCTGAAAATCTCTATTTGGAGGTGATGAATGCTCTAATTCTAATAGATACAAACTTGGTTGGAGGGGGTCTTCTGAGTGTTTTCTTTCTTGAAGTTGAGGGAAAGAAGAAAAGGGTGAAGAAAGCTTGGTCGCTTTTCAAATCTGGGGTTGCAAAAGAATATGATTTGAGTAAGTTTGAGACATTTTGCCAAGAAAATGATGATCTTTTCCCTGCTGAAGTCTCTGCCAAGTTGATTTTAGTCGGCAATGGGCTTGGATACCTAGTTCATTAATTCGGCCAGTTTGGTCTATTGCGATGATAAGTAAGTGTTAGCTCCTTCATATTATGTATTTTCTTTCTTAAGTAATTAAGTATTTTCTTTCTTATTATAATACTGTACAAGTGATTAATGTGGAAAGAAATGATGGCATTCAAGTTTAAAAACTATGGCTTCAAACTAGATCCTACAAGTTCATATACATTCTTAAGTAGACATTTGCGAGCACTAGGTGTGCGAAGGCTCCATGCAAAAACATGTAGAAGCAAAAAAGGTCATGATGAACACTTTCGATAACATGTTTGCCAAGAGCATACACAAGTTCCTCAAGGTGACTTGGCATTACTAAATTTTCATGTTTGCCAACACCACTGCTCTTCCTCCATATCCTGCACAAATAAAAAATGTTGCCTCCAATATTGCAACCATATGATAAATGGGAATAGCACATGCCTAAGCCATAACCTAGTTAAATTGGTCTAGTTGCTGATTAGCTAGGTTAATTACAAATTCCTGTAGAACTGTCATCAGATTACATACAATAAAACAAACAATCAACCATTCCCAGCTAGCAGGATCAAATACAATTTTCCAAGGTGATAATGCTGCATATCTAGATGCATCACTTGAATGCCAAGCATGAATCGCATTCCCCAATTTATAACAAATGGTTGGGTATAGGGGCTCCATACGCTGGCCCAACAACGGAAGCCAAGGATGTAACCATAGGATGTAACCATGCATGCATTGGTAGAGTTAATGTCATTGTTAATGGGTATTATATTTCCCCTATATATATATACACATATATATATATATACACACACACACATATATATATATACATATACATATATATATATATATACATATACATATATATATATATATATATATATGTACATATACATACATATATATATATATATATTGCCTATTAACTCTGCATTATTTTTGTGCAAGATCTTAAGCTAAGTCATTTAGCACGGGTTGAGTGAGTTTTATTGTTTAATTATTTGGACTCTGGAATATGTATGCAGCTGGATCAATTTTTCTGTTGTGCTAAGATGTAATAAGCACCTTAAAAAAGATCTCTCTATATACACACATACATACATGTATATGTATGTATGTATGTATTTATGTAATACATACATACATACATATACATGTATGTATGTATGTATCATGTGGAGATCTAGGATTTCATTGCCGTGTCCTTGTGATCGTTGCATTTCATTGTCGTACCCTTGTGATCTCTGCATCTAGTTGTCGTGCCCTTCTAATCTTTGCATCTCGTTCATTTTATTGTACGTAATATGATGACAATTCTATAGGAATTTGTTGTCATGCCCTTGTGATCTCTGCATCCCAAGTATCTACTGTTGTTGTTAATTTGGGCATCACTATATGATCTAGAATGTTATGAAGTATTGAAGCCAGTAGTAACTGCTCCCATGTCTCCAGAAAACGTAGCATAGGTTTAGGGTCCCTTGGCTCCCAAAAATTTGTAGCAGCTATTCTCATTGCTGGAATAGCTTGTTTCTTCCTAAAAATATCTGCTATGATATGTTTTTCTAAAATTTCTTGCGAACTTTGCCCATTTTTCCTAGTTTGCATTATTTTTGTGGAGGATCCTGAGGTAAGTCATCACTTAGCACCTTAAAAAAGATCTCTCTGTATATACATACATACATGTATGTATGTATGTATGTATGTATCATGTGGAGATCTAGGATTTCATTGTCGTGCCCTTGTGATCACTGCATTCCATTGTCGTGCCCTTGAGATCTCTGCATCTCGTTCGTTGTCGTGCCCTTGTGATCTCTACATCCCATTCGTTGTCATGCTCTTGTGATCTTTGTATATGTATGTATGTATGTATATAAACAGAGAGATCTTGGCACAACAAGAAAATAATAAAACTCACTCAATAGGTAGCATGGCCACAGATGCGATGGCAATGCCTATTGGTAAGTAGATTCCTCTTTTTCTCTCTCATTTTTCATGTGTTTATTTCACTTGAACTATTATTTCTTAGGGGGAATTTTCTAATATTGGATTCATTTTATGCAGGAGGCGATGAGGACATTCCTGGATGTACCCATGTGATGAACTACTCGTGAGCAATGAAGATGTTCAAATGCGTGGACAATAGGTGGAGCTGAAAAACACAACAGATTTGCATTTTTGTTTGAGGTCTTTAATTAGGTATTAAATAAATGTAATTGTGTTTTGTTTTATCAGCTCCACCTGTTGTCCATGCATTTGAATGCAGGATGCATTCTCAATTCAAAGTGGCAGAATCTTATTTTGGATGCGATGGAAAAATGACATGCACCAGAAGATGGGAAAATGATGTCACTTTTGCAGGTATGGAACCTTTTTTGTACTTTAAACATTGATCATTTCTTAAAGATTTTAGATGTTAACGGGGAATTTAGATGTTGGGGGGGGAGGGCAAATGAGCTTCCACCTTTACGTGGTTGGCCCTAATTAGTAGAGAACATTACACTATTCTTGAAACCAAGTGAAGCTCAATATTAACCTATTTTGCAATTGCAATAGAAAAAAAAATGGAATGTGTGACATTGGAGAGAGTTCTTTTCTAACAAATCTATTTCTAAAATTCAACTTTGGTTATGAACATTATCAGGACACTGCAATGCTCTTGCCCGTATAACTGGTTTTCCTGTTATTTTTATCTTTTGGGAGAGACCGAATGATTCTTGTGACTATCAAATTTGACACTCACAAGAATCATCCGGTCTCTCTCAAAAGATAAAAATAACAGGAAAACTAGTTATAGGGGTAAGAGCATTGCAGTGTCCTGATAATGTTCATAACCAAAGTTGAATTTTAGAAATAGATTTGTTAGGAAAGTGCACTCTCCAACATCACACATTCTATATTTTTTCGACCATATAGTCGTCGCAACTCCAACAGCTAGTCGTCCGTTCCACAGCGTTGCTTTCACATATCCATCACTATTGCGATGGACAAGTACGCCGGCTAGTCATCAGATCCACAGCATTTTCGTCGCCTAGACGTCGCACGTGAGACAAGGCCTCTAACGGTGTATTGCCCCCTATGGATTCAATTTACGACAGCTTGAGGCGTCGTAATTGCAATGGGAGACCTTGTCACAACTTTCGACAACAAAAGTTCGAGGCCTATCTGATAGGAGTCAATTCCTGTCAAAGTCGCTTGGGCAATGGGTGGTCATCGCCATTGTGACGTCCTGTTGTCACAATTTGGGCCCAAATGTAGTAGCGACATATATGTGTGTGTACCGTCTTAAAATAGATGCACTTGCCTTTTAAGACCGTTGAGCTCCCTCCTCTTCATGATTCCCTCTTCTGACCATGGATATGGTCATGGTCACTCTTCTTTCCTCATTTTCCTCTTCTCTCTTCCATCTTTCCACCTTATCTCTCAGGTATCTGCTCTAGCTCTCTGTGACACCTAGGACCTGTCCTCCTAGACCAAGTAGACTCAAGTCGACCTAGCCCCAACAATTCCAAATCTTGAAGCCAGAAAGTCCTCAGGGGTTTAATTAGTTTATGACCATTATCTAGTCAACCTGTATTATTTTTCCCACTCGAAACTTCATATATAAAGAGACTTGGAGGCTTCATTTTCATATCTCACTCATTTATTCATTCATGCACTCAATCTCTTGCTCTCTAGTGAAGATTGCAGCCTTTTGCATTCAAAGAGTTCAAGCATTCAAGCAATCAAGCAAGGAGAATTTGAACTAGCATTGGAGAATCATTTATGAGTGTTTCCTCTTGAAGATCTAGCATATTGTTGGCCATCAAAGGAGATCTAAATTGAAGCATTCATCCTCTTCATTGATGTATATCCATATCCATGGTACCATGATGGAGTTATGATACATCCATTGCAAAGTGTGGAGATATCCTACATTCCTAATTTAGGATCTACATTACATGCACACGGGCAAGGTGAATCCTAGCATTTATCTTCATCTTTACAGTCCTTTACATTTACATTTCTCATTTACGATTAATTCCTTAACCTAGGGCTTGACCAAGGCAAGCCCTCATCAAACCCCAACCCCCAAACCTTTCTTTACTGTGTTGATTTGCAGGTTGGGAGCGAAAAGAATTGCAGAGCTGGAACCTACAATTCGCAAGCTTTCAGGAGTCGTCAGTTTCGGAGTCACGAACTATGTCAACATAGTTGTAGGACATCCTTCCATGTCGACCTAGTCCTTCAGTCTCAGATTTTGGCGAGATTTCTGTGTTTTGTTCCTTTTGTTGTTTCATTCCAAGATTCGCGAGTAGAAGTTCAGAAAATATTCAGATCCGAAAGTTATTGAGCATAAACACATTTTCCTCTATGCGTTCAAGGCGAGTCTTTTACATTTCATTTCATTTCATATCTCTACCCTAGGTTTACATCTTAATTGGGCTGATTATATTCACATAGCATCTAGATTTATATAACTTAAGCAATTAGTTCAATTTCACATTTACATTATCCTGTCAAAGGGCCTAAGAGAGTGTATTTCTTGGTATTGCATTCCTCTGTACAACCCGAATTTAGTATTAGCAACCTTCTTCCTTTGGGTCCTAACTAATCTAATTCGGATTATAAGTGGAATCATACTAAGAAATCCCTCTCGTTCCCTCACATACACATTTAAATGGCTCAGTGCCTTGCAAAGTGAAGGCCTACATCCTATTAAAGTACTTCCATTTTACCACTGAACATTTTGGTGAACCTGACTTATGCCTCTTACTTTTTGGAGTTTGATTATTTCTTATAGGTGTTTACCTTCTTTTGGTGAACCCGACTTCTTACCCTCTTTTTTGGAATTTGATAATCTTACCAACGTGAACCCCCTATCTTTTTGGTGTTGGATTATTTTGCATTATTTTTCCTCTTATATTGGATGTTCTTGATTTTGGTTAGATCTAAATAGGCTTTCCTTGTGTGACCTCCTCTTTTATGAGCATAATTACACGAAGTCCAACCTATCGCATTCCCGTTAGGCGAAGCTATAGACTCATGGGTTTGTTTGATGGTTCTCACATTTTTTCTCATGATCTTAATCCTATCATGGAGCATAACTCTTCTCACTCATCTCACGATGAGTATGATGCTTTACGAGTTCCTCCTCTGCAAGTTGATAAGCTTTATAGTGAATTTCATAAATTGGAAACTTGACTTGCTCTAGAGAATTAGAATCCTGATAGCTTTGTTGTTGATGAAACTCTGAAGAAGCTTGTTAATAACAATGACCACAACCTTTCTATCTTGCGTGGTATATCTTACCTTATTAATACTCATGCTAAGTCTTTGACGGAATGTGCTCAAGAGGTAGGATACCCTCCTTCTGCCGCTGTTGAACCTTCTATCCTGATTTCTACTACTCTTTCCAGCATACATATATATGCTTCATCTCTCATAACTACTTCTACACAAGTTTCCACTCCTTTAAGTGTTAGTCTTCCTAGTCTTTCACTTCCTATGAGTGTTTCTCCTACTTCCATTCCTTCTTCATTGCCTTCGTATAATGTAGTTCCTTTTACTTATTCGAACCCTTTTACTCATTCCTTCCACTTCTCCACCGACATCCTTGCATATTCCTTCTACTTCTAATACCTTTCCTAATCCATCCAGTATACCTATGGCTACTAGCGTGTCTTTTGATCCTACTGTTAGTATCTTGGTTCAAACTATCTCTGCTTTACAACAACTTGCTCATTTAACCCAATCTAAGTAAATTATTCCTACATATGATATGGCAAATCCCCTTTCCTTAGATATCCTTTGTGTTGTTATTCCGTAACATGTTGAGGTACCTCGTCTTGGGACTTATGCTAAGGGAGATCCTATGATTCATGTTAAAACTTTCCAAACTATATGTAGTGATTTTTCTCACAACTATAGGCTTATGGCTAAGTTGTTTCCACGCACCTTTACAGATAGAGCCTTGCAATGGTATTGCTCTCTACCTACTTATTCTATTGATTCTTTTCAAACTCTTACTAATGCTTTCATTCAACAATTTCAGAATAATATTGGTCCACAAATTTCTTTAACTAATTTAATGCATTGTAAGCAGAATGTTAAAGAGAAAGTTACTGAATTTATAGATCGATTTAAACATTTGTATGCTCAGATTTCTTATCCTATGCCTAATCATGATATTCAACGCATTTTTATTTCTAATTTACAAAAAGACATTAGGGATAGGATTCTCTTTGTTGACTATACCTCCTTTTCACACCTATGTGCAGTGCTTCACCATTACCAGTTACAAGTGAGTCAACTCAAGAGCTCTTACCAGTTACAAGTGAGTCAACTCAAAAGCTCTAATCCAATGGCTCCTATTTCTAGTGATAAGAGTGATGTCGCCGGACATTTAAACAAGTTCTCTAAATCTAACAACTTTATCGAAATCAAATCTCCGCATATAGATGGTGATCAAGTGGCTACTACATCTCGAGGTAGGCTAATTTTTCCTCTATATTTTGTCCTAATCGTCAATAAACTGACCTAACTGAGCCTTTGTCTGGGGTGATGACTAAGTTGATTCACGTTCGTGTTCTTACTCTTCCTCCTATTCATCCTATGGATCCTAGTAAACCTATCCCTAAGTCTTTTGATTCTAATGCATTCTGTCAATATCACCGTCAACTGGGTCATGATACTCAAAAGTGTTATGGTTTGAAGAATGATATTCAAGACCTTATTGATTCTAAGGCTATTTCTATTGATGCTCAAGTTAATCATACGAATAAGTCTATTGTGTCGCCTAATCAGAATTTGCAGATTTTCACTAATCCTTTGCCTTCACACTCTGCGAATGTCATTAATCAAACTTCTTATTGCCATATTTCTTATGATGAGAAGATAGAAGAAGCGAATCATGTAGTTAATCGTGTTGAGTTAGAGTCTCAACCTCCAACTTCTTCTCCACCTGATCCTTAACAAACACTGCCTATTATTAGCTTTAGTCAGTCTGATATGTTTAAGGCACCTAATGGTCCTCTTTACATCGCTGCTAGAGTGACTCATATTCCTTCTCGTGGTACTTTGGTTGATCCTTTCTCTATTGTCAATGTTATCACTGAAGAACACCTTTTTAATAAAGGGTTACACAGAGATACTTATGATTCAACTCCTGTATGGATTCAAACTTGTAATGGTTTTCTTTACTGACCTCAAGGTTCTATCACTTTATCTGTTATTGTTTTAAAAAAAATTGTTTTTACTACCTTCGTGATTATTCATACTTCTGATCAATTTCAAGTTAAGCTTGATATTCCATGGCTTTCCACCATGCGAGTTGTTGCTTCTCCTCTTCATAAATGCCTTTTTTTCCTCATGATGGAGACATTGTTACTATTAATCATTCTCTTTACAAACCATCACATCCCAGAGATTGTGTTGAGATTGATTTTTATTGGCCATCTCTTCCTGAAAAACCACCTACTCGTACTGACCATCTTTATTGAAACTATCAACGACATAATGTAGCTAAGATTATGGAGCTTAGCCTTCCTAAGGGTTGTTTACCTCAACCTGTCTTGTCTACTTCATCTACACTTTCTACTTCTACACCTGTTTTATCTTCTACATCTATTCCTTCTATTATTGCATCTCAGCCTGTTAATGTTCCTTCTGTAAAACCGATGGTTGTTGATCCTAATCCTTCTGCTATCCCTTGTAAATCTATTCGTAATCAATATGCTCGTCAATGTCAAAAGAACCGTCAAGCTAGAGTTGAGGCTCAAGCTCATTCTCTTGCTTCTCAGCATACATCTTCATCTCAACCTTCACCTTCCTTTGATCACACCCTACGTGCGTCTTTAGAGGAGGTTTGACATGGTAACACTATGCATTTGGATAAACATGATGATTTTGTTCCTATTTTAGAATTTGTTAATCTAGATATAGAAGATACTTTAGATGATAATAGTGATGATGATTTAATTATCGTAGATAATGATTTACCTAACATGTTTTCTACGTAGCTTACAATCACTCATAGTAATGAGCATAGTGACTTTCAAATTCCTTGCTTAGATCTTGTCATGATTCCTACTATTATGGATATGGTTCCTCTCGCAAGTCGCCATCCTTCCCCTAGCATTTCGGACCGAGATGGTGGGGGGCACGTGGAACACTTGACATGAACTCCATCCATAATGGTAATTTTTAGTGTTCTTGTGTTTTGTTTCTCCCATGTTGTGCTTCTGTTTTTTGTTTTCTTTTTTATTGTTTTAGATGATCCTTGTTGCTTTTTTGAGCGCAAGGAGATAAAGTGATCTCTCATGTACACTCTTCTATTTGTATCTCTTCTTCTATATGTCATTCTATGTTATGTTGTGCATGTGTTATGTTCGTACCAATGGTCTTGTTTAGTCTTCTTGGTTGCTTATGATATAGTAGCACTGATTCTTTTTGGTCTCCATGTTATTGGCCCAAAAAGACTCTTCTTTGTATCTCTTTTGTGTCTTTTCCTCCATTGTGTTGTAGTTCTAGATGATGATATTTTCATACTCAACATAATATTATATATTATCATATGATCTTACTAACCCCTTAGTTAGTAGATCCCTATTGTGCCTTATCTTTTTATCTGCTCGTTTCCCTTGCTATGTTTCTTCTCTTAAGGGCATCTCATAGTGAAAATGTTATTTCGTGGATGCATGTAAACTTTCGTTAAAGCTATTGCTCCCATTAAGGCATTTGCAATCCCTTTAATGTCGGGGCATACACTCTGCTCATCCTTTTTCCATGGAATACAAACATGGATTCTGTGTAGAGCTTGAAGTACTTCAGCCTTAGTGCTTGGTATGATTTCTAAGGTATACCCAAATCTATGCATTGTTAATTCATGTCTTTTATCCTCTCTCTTTTTGTTGTTTTCTTTTTGCTTTATAGTTTCCAGAAACTCTAGACAATTCCTCAGGGCTTGGTCTTTTTTTGGATCTCTTTCAAAACTCTGACAGTTTGGGAGGCCTAATCCTTGTTTTCGACCCTTCTTTTGACTGCTAACAGTCTAGGAGCCCGGTCTTGATCCTATAAGGACACACACATCCTTGTGCCTGAGTTGCCTTTCGATTCTTCTTTTTGGGACATGGAATTCCCTTAAAGTTGAATCCCTCAATGGACTAACTAGCATGCCACACACACTTGCTAGCCCATTTGGTTAATCTCCTATGGGTTGACTATTATGCCACACACACTTGCCAAACTATTCAATGTCATCCCCTTTTGCAGAGACCTTTTCCCCTAGTTCTTCTCTTGTTCTTTTTCCTTGTGTGGTTCACAATAAGGCACACAAACCTTGTTGGGCAAGCAACTACACTCCTTTGTTTTGTAGCACTTTTCTCTCTTATTCTGACTCTGGATGTGAAAAGACTCAGGTCTATTGGGGACTTGATTTTTTTTCTCTTTCGCCATAATAAGATTTCCTCTTTTGCTCTACTTTACCATGAGTTCGAAAACTCATACTCCTGCTAAAATGGGGGCTTAATCTATCGTTTTAAAATGGAAGCACTTGCCTTTTAAAATCGTTGAACTCCCTCCTCTTCATGATTCCCTCTTTGGACCATGGATATGCTCGTGCTTGCTCTTCTTTTCCTTATTTTCCTCTTCTCTCTTCCATCTTTCCACCTTATCTCTCTGGTATCTACCCTGGCTCTCTGTGGCACCCAGGACCTGTCCTCCTGGACCAAGTCGACTCAGGTCGAGGTTGACCTAGTCCTCCCAGGTTGACATAGTCTTGGACTAGGTCGACCTAGTCCCCGACAATTCTAGATCTCGAAGTTCGAAAGTCCTCGGGGTTTTAATTAGTTTATGACCATTATCTAGTTAGCCTGTATTGTTTTTCCCACTCGAAAACTCATATATAAGGAGACTTGGAGGCTTTATTTTCATATCTCATTCATATCTCACTCATTCATTCATTCATGCACTTAAGCTCTTGCTCTCTAGTGAAGATTTCAGCCTTTTGTATTCAAGGAGTTCAAGCATTCAACCATTTTTCGAGCATTCAAGCAAGGAGAATTTGATCTAGCATTGAACAATCCTTTGTGAGCATTTCCTCTTCAAGATCTAGCATATTGTTGGCCATCAAGGGAGGAGATCCACATTGAAGCATTCATACTCTTCATTAATGTATATCCATTTCCATGGTACGATGAAGGAGTTATGATAGATCCATTGCAAAGTGTGGAAATATCCTACATTCCGAATTCAAAATCTACATTACATACACACGAGCAAGGTGAATCCTAACATTTATCTTGTTCTTTACAGCCCTTTACATTTACATTTCTCATTTACAATTAATTCCTTAACCTAGGGCTTGACCAAGGCAAGCTCTCATCAAACGCCAAACCCCAAACCTTTCTTTTTTGTGTTGATTTGCAGGTTGGGAGTGAAAAGAATTGCAGATTTGGAACCTACAATTTGCAGGCTTTCAGGAGTCGTCAGTTTCGGAGCCACGGAGTATGTCAACCTATTTGTAGGACGTCCTTCCATGTTGACCTAGTCCTTCAGTCTCGGATTCTACGAAGATTTTTGGGTTTTGTTCCTTTTGTTGTTTTGTTCCAAGACTCGTGAGAAGTTCAAAAAATATTCAGATCCGAAAGTTATTGAGCATAAACACATTTTCCTCTATGCATTCAAGGTGAGTCTTTTACATTTCATATCTATACCCTAGATTTACATCTTAATTGGGCCGATTATATTCATATAGTATCTAGATTTACATTTCGTAAGCAATTAATTCAATTTCACATTCACATTATCCTATCAAAGGGCCTAAGAGAGTGTATTTCTTGGTGTTGCACTCCTCTGTACAACCCAAATTTAGTATTAGCACCCTTCTTCCTTTGGGCCCTAGCTAAACTAATTCTCTACCCTAGATTTACATCTTAATTGGGCCGATTATATTCATATAGTATCTAGATTTACATTTCGTAAGCAATTAATTCAATTTCACATTCACATTATCCTATCAAAGGGCCTAAAAGAGTGTATTTCTTGGTGTTGCACTCCTCTTTACAACCCAAATTTAGTATTAGCACCCTTCTTCCTTTGGGCCCTAGCTAATCTAATTCAGATCATAAGTGGAATCATACTCGAAAATCCCTCTCTTTCCCCCTCACATACACATATTTGAATGGCTCATTGTCTTGTAAAATGGAGGCCTACATCCTATTAAAGTGCTTCCATTTTACCACTGAACAATATGAATTTTCAAATATAATTGTCAATTTCACATTCATCATAGCAACATAGTTTAAAATTATCAGTTCCATTTATCAAACAATGATTCATCAATGATCATAGAGCATAGCACTTAGCATCTAATCGAATCATCATAGAATATTAGAAAATAGCATCAATTTTAATCATCATCTAAGAATATCAATTGTAAGACATCAAAGGAAACAAATGAAAGAATGAAAACTACACAACTAATTATATATGAATTTTCAAATGCCCCTCGACTCTACACATGTTTTTATCTAGAGAAGTTTATGAAGATCCACCAATGTGAGGCCAATGCAATGAGCAAAACAAGGGATCCAAAACAAGTGGTGGTGCCTCTATAAGAAGTTTACCTACGACAACATCATTTGTTGCATTATCCTAGACTATTTGTACTACATTATTCTCACCCACCTCCTTCAACACTTTCTCCAATACCTCACAAAGATAGCATTTTTTTCCCATGACAAGGAAATAAAGCTAGCACCATTCAAAGAAGGAATTGGGTAAGGGACACCACTTTGCCTATGGGTTGACAGGTATTGGCTCTAAGCCATCTTGGTCAAAGAAGCTAGACTAGGCAAGCAAGGTCATACCAAGTGATCACCATGAACAAATTGGTCAACACATTTAATAAATAATGAAATAATCTACTAGAACAAATTATTACCTTTATGTTCATAGATGATCTCAGAGATTCTATCAAAGGAAGGCATGTTTTAATATAACAATACCATGGTAACTACACATGCTTGTACATGTATGTACATATACACGTGCAAATGAGTATATTCCTTGTGATTCTTATGAACGTATATGTCTTATTCGTAATATACATACATTTGGAATATTACGTGTGCATACGTATGCAAGTAGGGTGGGTGCAATGATACCCCTATATTAAAACATTAAAAGAGCTCTTATTTGCAATTTATGTCAATGATTTAAAATTCTAACCTTGGCAATTTTATAATTATATTTGTGCCATTAGCCAATACTTTCAACAACCTATTTTATTTTTGAGCCATTATTTCATCAGCCCCATTGTATGATTCTTGAACATAACATATTTTCGGTGCCACCTTTCTTCTTGCTCGTAATCGAGCATGCAAGGTTATCATAAGTGATGAGCACATTTCGAGCAAACTCTTCTTCTCTCATCTACGAGCCGCTCACATTTATTCTTCATCTATTCTCGCTTTGTTTTTACCATCAACCATAGCATTGAGATTACTTGCATATCATTTCCAGTGCAATTACCAGCATATCTTTTCTAGTGAGATTATTTGCACCAAACTATCGCTGATTTTTAGTATTGTGTATAAGCATTTGTTATCATAATCGATTGTTAGATATAGAGCCATAAATCAAATTTCTGGAAGTGCATATACTGCAAGCTCAGTGATTGTTGTGAGCCATTCATAATTGATTTTCAATCCCCATAAGGAGTCGTAGTAGGAGGCTTAGCTCTCCAATAGACAAGGAGTTAATTTTCTCCTAGGTCGTACTTTCTTCCACATTTCTCCTTTGAATTCTTACATGACAAGCTCTATAATCTGGCTGTATATTGATGGAGTTTTCCTAGAAATTATAGTTAGAGCATGGCATCAGTTGCCTATATATTGATCAGCCATTGTGATGGCTCTTCTACCGAATTAAGAAATGAATGTAGAAACCTACAACACATCGTTTGTACAATATAGGAAAATGTATATTAAACATGTTCAAAATATTGAACTATTAAGTAGTAATCTAAATACTACCCTTTCTAGCCCCTCCTAATCCCTCCAAAGAAACTCTTCTCAAATCACCTAACGCTCTAATGAAAATTTCTCCTCAATTAGGCAATTGTCATGTGAAGTGTGACTTCCTAAGGCCTCTTGGGATCTCTGATTGTTCTCTTTACAACACTACTTGGTAGATGCCTCACCTCTAACCAAGTCTCTTATCTCTAACATATGCATGTGACTGACCACTACAATATATATTGCCTCTAAGAGATCCTCTACAAATCTCTCTCTAGGTTCCAAATTGGAATCTCGACATTCAATTAAGAATGCCCTTTAGTCTCAAGTTCTCTTAATGAGAAACTCGGCATTCACAATGGATGTCTCCATACCAAGATTAACTTGGTCTCTATAAGAACTGTATAGTTCTTATCCCATTTATAAATATCAATTTTCCAAAACAAAATTAAGAATACTATGTAGTTATATCTGGATTGTATTCTCCCCTCAATAATGTTATCCTCTCTTTTTAACAAAGTGATCTCTTTATCACCATGTATCTTAAAAAGTCTATTTTATATATGTTATCACCATTATATCTTTTACTTTAGCAATTATTGTTCTTTCTCTAAGTTTCTTATTGCTTCTCTCTAATTCTTAGAACTGTAGCTTAGCGTCACTTTAACAATGTCTTTTAAATATTATCCTTTATTGCTATTTGTGTGAGTCTTTGACAGCCCTCGTTTAGCCTCAGTGTGTAATTGTGATTGACGATATATCATCATTGCTTTGTTTGATGCTACTGCCATGTAGCCTCTCTATCTTATTTGCAGTTGATTCTTATCGATCTTTAGTGTTTTTGATGTCATTCCTCCTGTCCTTATCACTATTTTATTTCCTTATATTTGGTCTCGGTGCTAAGTATGATTAATCTATTAGGGTTATCTTTCTGCTATGCTAGGCTCTTCCTTTATCATTCGCTATCTTATCATTGTGTTTTTATTCTTTGTTCTCCACATATTATTCCTCTATATTATGCAATCTCTTCCAATCAGTTGTTATACATCACCAATGATATCAAGCTTCCTTTTTCCCAATGTTTGATTTGTATTTCTTTGTCTACCTTAGCATTACTCCCTTTCCATTTAGATGTTCAGGATTATTTGATATTTATCTGATACATTGAATAGTTGCTTGAGTATCTCCCAAATACTCATTATAATAGTTGACATGATACCTATGATAAGGATTACAAAGCATATAACGTTGCTAATCATGGTCCAATAGATAATAGCTGTAATCTTTCTTTTATCTAGTGCCGCTTGAGTTGCCATCTAGCAATATAATCTCCTTCCTCGTGATTGGATTAGATAAGATTGTTGATTCCTAAAAGCATGACAACCCCTATTGATGGAATGTAAGTTTCAATGGTTAACTAGATTAGATAGTGTCCTCTTTCTATCCAATTTCTAACTAGGTATATCTACTAAATCATATTCTCTCCTCTGTTTATTTCTCCTATCTTTCAATGGGTGACATTATTTATTATCCATTCATCCTTATTCAATGCTTGGTCCTCATTTCTCTCTATTCCTCATTCTCCCCTTCTTGGTCCAGTAATGAAAGAATGAATATCAACACGATTGTATATCTCATCTCCCCATCTTTTCCTTCATATTTTTTATGCTGACTATATTAATGCATTTTGCTTGGCCGACCATCCTCCCTCTTGCATTCTTCCTCGATTTGTATTAAATATCTTCCTTCATCGAGTTGTGTCCATTCTATTGCCCATTTTCTTTTCTTATGAATGGTAGTAACTTTATATTGTTTAATGTAAGTTGAGGAGCCCCTTCAAAGATTGACTTTTCACAACCAGTAACATAACTAATGATTATTGTTAGGGTTTCTATAAAATGAATTATATTTCTTTTACAAATTTTATTGTATGTTTCTAGATCATATACTATAGATCAATATCATGAACCTATTATGACTTTATTGAAATGTTTTATTACTTATTTATTCTGATATTCCTACTCATTCAATATCTTATGATATTAATATCTTCTTTCATTATTATAATGACTTCGATAATAATATATTATAATTATCATAATTCTTTTTTTTTTTAATTTGTTTAATGTATATTTAGATTTCATTATTATTAAAATCTATCTTAGAAATAGGGACATTATAGCCATTTCATTATACATATGATTGAAAATACTATTGCACAAGGAGCCTCTATATTGATTGTCAATTCATATATGTTCATTGGTAACACCATTACATGAGTAGCATGTATGTTACGCTACCTCTACAATACTATGCTTTGTTTTTCTGAACTTGATGATTGAAGGATTTAAAATCATGTGTTGACTTAAACTAGGGCATTTATCTTGTGTGCTCTTTAGATAGGAAAGGTACCTTACAAAGTTCAGCAATTGATAAAGATTTACTTATGAATGACTGTTATAAGCCCTATATGGGACAAAAAGAGTTTCAAATTGTGATGAAATAAGAATGATCAATGCTATATGCAACCACACTAGGATTTCATCCGAAAAAAACCAGTTAGGTTGAGATGAAGAGTTTAGGTTATGCCAAAAGAATAGTGGGTTATACCTGCAAGTTAAGAAAGGAAATCAGTGGCAAATAGATAAATCACAAGTTTAAGAAAAACTATCTAAACTAATTAGTTCAGGGTGATCAAATGGTGTAAATCTTGTTGTCAAGTCGAGCAGTGGATGATCGGGCACATAGTGTCCATGTAAATCCCTGGCCAGGGTAGGGTTAGTGGCATGCTTGTTGTTGTGATCACTAGAGTTCCAGTTGCTAGTTGTTGGCAGATAGGTCGGAGGAAGGTATCCATGACCTAGCCAACTGCCTAGCCAACAATTTAACACCAAGATGCTCAATGGCAGGACAGGGTGTCTCGTGCCTATTCTTGGGTAGGGAGGGCTTTTCTCAGTAGATTTTGTGTGAGAATACTAAGGGTTCATGGTTGGAAGGTTAAGCCCCTAACAATGCTTCTCCTCTTCACCAAAATGCCAAGGTTTGGACAAATACATTCAGTGCTACATGATTTCCACCTTCCTATAGCGGTTATTTTTACTTTTATGTTCTTTCGATTTCTGCAATAATTTCCTTTTTCCTTGAGCAGTTATTTCCTTTCCCTTAAGTAGTTAATTCAATTATTTACTTCTCACTTAGATAGAAGCAGTTAATTTTGTTACAGCCCTTAAACTCTTTTTCAGCTTATTGTGTAGAGTAATCACTATATCTATTTTGTGGCATATAAAAGTGAAAAGAAATGTATATTGTCATATTATCAATGTTTCTAATAGTTAGGAAAATGGTATGCTGCAAAGGGTTTGGGTATGCATACTTGGGCAACCTTGATGCAGACATTTGATAGTGACACTATTCATATTTCTAATGTTTTATTTAATTTTTCTTTCCTTCAGAAATTCACATTTATACTAGTCCATGAGATAGAAATGTACAAGAACTTTGAAGAAGACTTATTCTCATAAGACTAATGCAAAAAAAATTGAACACTACTGATGCCAGGTAAAAATCTATGATTCTAAATTCTAATTCTATCACAATTTAACTTGATAAAGTCAAACTTATAGAACCGATTTTAAAATGTTCTTGTTTTAGATGCATGGTGGGAGATGTTTGGTACTACAGTGCGAAATCTATAAAGAATTGCAGTCTGTATCTTGAGCTAGTAATGAAGTGCTTCACAATGCAAATGCAATTGGAGTTTGTTCAAGCATGCACACTCAGAGAAGCGCAACAACTTGGCACTAAAAAGGTTGAATGGTCTTCTGTTTGTTCATTACAACTTTCACCTTCGTCACAAAGCAAGCTTGGGTACTGACATGTCTCATATAATATTAGAGGTTGATCCACAAGCAAAGTGGAACACTAAGATTGATGATCTTGTCTTCAATGATGAAGAATTTGAATGGGTTGATCAGGTGGATCAAGAGGCAAAAGCAGTAGCGATGGCACATGAGGAGGCTAGAGCGCGAGGAGACTTAGTGGAGGACCCTGAGGCTGATAGTAAGGGATTTGAGTCTGAGGATGCCACTAAGGTTGGGCTTTAGACACAAGAGAGAAGGTGGTTGTAGAATCCTACTTGACCTATCTTAGCATACGCATAGGGAGTCATAGACAACTATGATACTTAGTCTTCTAGGCTTTAGCTTTTATTTTGATATATATTTTGAACTTTTGATTCCATGGATTTCATTTTTCATGAATATTGTAGACATTTGAGAGTGACACTATTATATTTGTAATGCGCAAGGTTTCATGAGTACACATACCCAGACCCCCAGGACACATACTCACGTAACCAAGTATCAAGTACACAGATTAGAGCATCATAGCTAAGCACCTTGATTAAGATTTCTGATTTTTCTTACAGGTTCTTGTTTGCATATCAGCTCATTGTTTATCAAACTTAATTCAATATGTAATAAGTTTGAAACTTTGATACAATGCTGATTAACACTAAACTTTATCACTATTCACGTCAGAAGTTTATCATTTGCAATATGTCATTGTTATATGATTTATAATCTTCTTGTTCATGTTTAATGTTTTCGTTCTTTGTTATGCATCTAAGGATTTGGCTTATATTATTATTACAAACATATGCAAATCTGAAACTGAAAACAATACATTACATCTGCAAACTTTATCACTATTCTTGTTGAAACACCATTGTTATGACTCAATTTTTTCATATTAAATTATATTTTAAAAAATGATGTGCCAAAATACCCCCATCGCCTATTTTGAAAAATAGTTGTATCTATACCGGTACCCATACCAAAAGTACCCAAATACCCTTATCTCCATGCAACCTTGCCAATGTGTTATTTAATTATTTCCTTCAAAAATTTGCATTTTTACTTATGCAATCTATGTAAACTTGTGTGTGTGCAAAGTAGCTTCTATTTATCTCAATTATTGTGTATTTGATGTTAATTGACTAAATGATACATGAAAAATACTTTAACTCCTTAGAAATCTTTGAATTTCTTGGGTTTTCAATTTGACAAATCCAAACATCGAGCCTGAAACCAGCTCGATGAGTCTGAGACAAGTCCAAGTCTTGCAACTATGTTAATAACATTAGTAGAAGAAACATATGATTAAAAAAAACATCTTCAAGGTATCAATGTCTATTGAAATTGCACCTTTTACAATAGGTTGTGAAAACCTTTAAACAATACATTTATAAAAATTGATAAAGGATTTTTGCAATTGAGTCCTTTTTTAAGGCATGAAAAATAGCAAACAAATATTAGGAGACATAGGATCTGAAGTTATAACTTCCTATTCTAATTTTTTTATGTTTTAACTAAATATTCATCTTCCAACCTTACCATTCAACTCTCTTAGTTATAAGTGCATAGCCTCTTGACTTTTCCCCTAAATAAAGCTTTTCAAACTCCTCTAATTAAGCAGCACATAATCCCATCATGTTCCTGTCTTTCTTAATGAATTATTTCATACCTCAATACATAATAAGATAAATATTCTGTGAAAGAAAACTGTACAAACAAATTAAACACAAGTGGCTTTGACCAGAAGTATGGTTGCCTAGGGCTCACATGGACTCAACTCATAGTACATGGCAAGTTGACTTAGCTCACCATTGGACTCACGAGTCCACACAAGTCCGCGGCGAGTCCTGCAAGTTTTTGAACTATGGTTTGAGAACATCCCCTATTGTATGTAAGAAGTTAATCAAATTCGTATACACGCATGCAAATGAAAGACATTGTAATTTTCCTTTTGAAAAGTAATAGAAAAGCCTTAGGCCATCTGTTTGCAACATTTTTCTAAGCTGAGTTTCAGGACAGTCCTCTAAGCTAAACCTCAGGACCTCAATAGTCACAACCAATCATTCTTTGACAGTCTTTACCAAGGCCCCTTTGTGCTTATACCTAGTTGGGTATAACTCATGTTAAGTATTCTCTATAACTATCACACAAGCACAACCTACACAAGAAAACCAGGTCACTAATATGTTATGTTCACCAAATAAAATTCATTCAAATTTTTTATTTTAAACAAAACTTTTTAAGTTTTTATGTTTTGTTTGGGTTTCTCCATCAAAAATCATCTTTAAATTTGTTGTTTGAAATTTGGGCAATTTGTTGTTAAGACTTAGTTTGTGTAATGTCCCCGTTTTCAGCAAGTATGTGCAATTGATGGAGTTAGCTAATCATAGCAACCCTAGTGAGCTGACAGGTGATTTGGGGATCCTAGTTATGGACTTACTATTTTTAGTAAGTCTATTTTTGGCAGTTGTTATTTTTTGCAGTGCAGTGGGTGGCTCTCGCAGTTGGTCATCACCTGCAGTGGATGAAGTTAATAATTGCATTAGCTCTTAATTATTAATTAATTATTAAAGTTGCATTATTATAATAATATTTATGTTATTATAAGAATGACATTATGAGATATTCTAAAAGAGTGTGTTGGAAAGTCTCAAGTGTTGAGTTCTTTTGGGAAACTTCCACAATTTCTGAAGTGGAGTTCTTTGGGACACTTTTGCCAACAAGGGATCATAAATAGGAGCTCATTTCATTGGAAAAAGCACCCCGAATATTTTCTTTTCTTTTGTTGCTTTGTGCAAAGTTTCTGAGTTTACCGCTTTCTTTGCCCTTGTTGTAGTATAGGGGTTTGAAGGCTGAAGGTTTACTCCATTGCTGAAGTATAGTGGAGTTTGCTTTGCAGGTTCTGAGAAATTGTATGCAGCTTTTCCTACTGTTTTTCACTGTGCATGGGAAGCCTATCAATTGGTGGTAATTCTGAAGTTAATGTGAATTGTGGTAAATTTGGAGTTGATTGAAGAATTTATTAGCTGTTGCCAAGGGTTCAATCTCATTGCACTAAATATATCTGTTACTCTGAATTGGGAGAATTTGTATTCATTTAAGAGTCTGCCGATTCATTCTATGGCAGTGCTTGAACATTTTCAAGGTTGGTTTTGCTTGTGAAGAAGTCTGTGTTCATTCTGGGATGGCTGTGTGCAATGACAAGGGCCCGCATAGGAGGCCTGTGATTTGCATTAATAAGCTACGTCACCTGTTGCAAGTCTACGCAGCAGCTAAGGAAGGCTGCAATCAGTTTTGTGGGCCATACATACACTATTTCTGGCTATCATGGCTGCTAAATCTGTTGCTAGTAAGAGCTGCAAGCAGCAGGCACATTATTCTGCCAATTGCGAGTGTTGCAGGGAATGATCTGTGATCACTGGAGCATTACTTGCAATTTACAAATCTCATGGTTGGCATAATCACCAGGTTCCAGTCTTATTTAATGTATTTTCCATTTGCAAATAACAGCATACAAATGCATTGCGGATACTGGTCCATGATTGATTGATGATTGACTCTGAAAATTCAGTATGCAAATAAATTTCATTTATATTACAGTTTGGATAGGCAATTAATGAATTCAAAATTTTAGTTGAAATCAATAACGATTCATTCATGCAAAACACATAAAGAATCTGATTTAGTGAGCAGTAGGTTGCATTCCTTATTAGTGTGCTCAAGTCTTTAGCATTATATACAGTGATAGCTAAGCATTGCCTGCCAAATGTTTGTTAAAATGACAATCTTCTGATTGGGTAAAAAAGTAGATGTTGGTAAAATTAATTTGTTGAGTTACAACCGGGACAAGGGTTATTACAGTTTGGAGCTTTTTGCTTTAACAATTTTTTGATGGAAGGTTAAGCAACTTGATGTTTTTTTGTCAATATTTGTCGCAATGGGCATGATCTTCAGATGTATGCAGACTTATATTACAGTTGCCTAGGACTCGCTTGGACTCTACTCGCAGTCCATGGCGAGTTGACTCAACTCACCATTGAACTTGTGAGCCCACACAAGTCCAAGGCGAGTCCTGCAAGCTATTGAATTATGGTTTTTAGATCATCCTATTGTATGTAAGAAGTTAATCAAATTTGTATAAACGTATGCAAATGAAAGACATTGTAATTTTCCTTTCAAAAAGTAATAGAGAAGCCTTAGGCCATCTATTTGCAACATTTCTCTAAGCTGAGCTTCAGGACAGTCCTCTAAGCTAAACCTCAGGACCTCAATAGTCACAACTAATCATTCTTTGGCAGTACTTTACAAGACCCTTCTGTGCTTATACCTGTTTGGGTCTAACTCATGTTACGTTTCTCTATAACTATCACACAAGCACAACCTAGACAAGAAAACCAGGTCCCTAATATGTTAAGTTTGCCAAAAAAATTCATTCTCAATTTTTATTTAAAAAATAAGCTTTTAAGTTTTTATATTTTTTTGGGTATCTCCTGCAAACATCATCTTTAAATTTGTTGTTTGAAATTTGAGCAATTTTCTATTAAGGCTTTGTTTGGAGTTTTTTGCTTTAACAAAAATAAAATTTAAGGTTAAGCAATTTGATGTTTTTTTGGTTAATATTTGTCGCAGTGGGCATGATCTTCAGATGTGTGCAGACTTATATTATATGCAATAGGCTCATGGATGAAGAAACCTATTTTAGACAACCTGGCTTCAATGCATAGGAGAGGATAATGCATATATGGCAGTTGACAGCAATAATCCAGCCATACACAGACCTATTGATTCATCATAACTCAAACAATAAGGCTCTAAATGCATCCCTTTATCAAATTAATGGGTCTATTCATGGTTTCATATAATGATGACAAATTTGGCTCTACAAAAGACATAGTAGAAAACAAAACTTCGGCAAGAATAATATTTCAAGCAGATTAAGCTTGGCAAGTTGATCACATGCCCAGGGGGAATTAAAAAGTGTAAATCAAATATCCAAATGATAACAATTCATGAATGTTAAGACCCAAACAAAATATGAAAAAAAGATAAATAAAACTATTTTCATTTTGAAGGAAGACTACCATTAAAAAAATCCAGAACCCATAAGCAGATGCCATCATGGATGGGTGGCATTGTATGCAAGGAGAGAAGCCAAACTGGATTTAGCTATAAATATAAAGAAATAATGATATCTGAAAATAGTAGTATCACAGGCAGAAAGAAAAACATGTAGCCCTCTAGTTTTTTTAATGATTGAATAGCTAGATGCCACCTGTTACCTATATGTTTATAGGCACAGATAATTTGCACTGAGAAAAAAGATGGAAGAAATATCTATAATTCCATAAATAGGAAACAGTGCAATGGAATTATCCCAGTTGGTGAAACAAGAAACGAATTAAAAACAACAGAACAAACTCGATTTTTCAGGATGAACTTGGTAATATAGATGAACTAGAAAAGTAAATGCAACCTAAAAACATGGTTGTACCTAAGTGCCATTCTGATCTTCTTCAGCTTAATACATTGTTGAATAATGAACATAGGTTCCACAAAATCCTTGATAGAAAACTGGCAATCTGAAGCAATTGACAGATTACAACAATTAGATTCTAAAAAATTATAGCACCCAATGATTTACGATGATTTCAAATCACAGAAAAGAAAACATTATAGATTGCAATTTGCAATTCTCTAAGCTTCAGATGTGTAAAAGAAATCATAACATAACAAGCATTTTATTCAACACACCTCATGAGGCCATTAGTGTATGTTAATGCCTCATGAATCCAGTAGCATGCATAAGAAATTAAATTTTCCATACAGTTGAAACCTGCAACCCATTAATCAATGTGCAAAAAAATTCTATATTTTTCTAAACTGTAAATTGTCTAGCATGTATCAATTTCATTAATTTTGGTTTGAAACTTAATTAAGGAAGAAAGAATTCTACAACACCCTTCTAGTTTCGTTGAAGAGAAACTCATAAGTTTTGGATTTTGTATGTTCTGATAAAATTAGATAAGATAAGATAATACTATTAATGTCCAACAAAAGATCACAAAAGGGTCTATGGGACTAAGAGCTTGAAATGTCCCTCTTTATTAAACATCAATTAAACTCCCAAATACTGAACTGTGACAAATTGTCGAACACTTGGCATGCAATAAATTAATGTTCAACAAGGAATGAGTTCTTGATTTCTTTTTTATGAATTTCAGTAGTTACGGTGTGTTCAAAACATAATACAATTCATCACATGCAATTCAAAAGGGAGTAAAAATATATAGATATTTGCAATTGAACCAAAAAACAATCAACAGTGGAACCTGATTTATTTGGCAGTCTAAGACCATGTGCTGCTGGTTTAAACAAAGAAGTCCATGCGATGAAACAGGGACCATTCGTTGCAATTAAGTCCTTGGAAAGGATTAACACCAAACAGGGATGTTAATAGTCCCGACTGACAGTTCTGTGCGTGCAACAATTCGCGTTTCAGCGGATGATGAGTTGGGAAGTTCGGGAGCCAGTTATTGTTTTGCCAGCTTGAACACTTTGCAACCCGATCGCCTCCATGGATGTCTGGCCGATAGTTATTCAATCCTCTCACCAGTAATAATGGGACCCCCAAACCTTCATAACACTTGCGAATAAGATTGCGAATAAGATGGCGACCTCAGATCTGCGATTCTTTGTAATTTTTCTCCCCCGAAATAAGTGACGAGAATACCCTGAAAAATGGCGCCTTGATTCAGCGACGGCAGCACTCAAGTTGTGAAGGATAAATACCGCCTAAACAATGAATTCGATTTAATCTCTGGAGTCTTGCTTATCATTTCGAAAATCCCAATTAAATGCTGTAGACCTTGCTCAGATTAGCTTGTTCAGATATGTAGAATGCTGAATGAGTCTTCTAACTTCTTTGTCAGTCTAATCTCTTAAAAATCAATTTTCAAATTTATCCACCATGAAATGGCTGAACACCATCTCCAATGAGCAACCCTTCGGAAGGTATCCCACTTCCTCAGTTATGCAGATCTAAGGGAGTTTTTGTTCCCAAAGACCCAATGGAAATTTGCAGCCCAAACACTGCAACTTGCTCCAAAATGAATAGAATATGAATTCACAAAATCGCTCATCCAAATGGGTGCCTCCTCCCCTCTATTTATTCACTTTTTTAAGAAGTCACTGGGAGCTTCTAGAAACATCTTTTATAAAATCTTATTATAATGCACTTTATTATTAAATAACTTTATAAAATTAGATAAATAACTTTATTAAATTAAAAGTGCAATCTCAATTCAACATTAGAACATGTAGCACCCACTTACTGGATGTAGGATTAATTATAACTCTCCGAGAGCAAAATGCAATCATCTGGCAACAGGATGACTCTCTCTCCAAAATCATTTGCCTACATGAGTCAATGATAGGCAAATCTACTGTTGGAGTCATGTCACTAGAAAGGGGACATGACAGTCCACCCTTCTTGAAATTGCTTGTCCTCAAGCAATCTAAAAGCTGGATGCTGCAAAATTGTTTCATTTTCCTAAGTGGCATCTTCAACTGGTAGATCTCTCCATTTAACCAAATATTCTCTAATCACCCTTTTGCGGAGCTGCTTTTTCCTGCTATCCAAAATGAATTCCGGCACCAAGATCAATTTCCCTTCATCATCCAAGGGAGGTAATACCACAGAAGGTACCACATTCTGTCCCAACGCCTTTTTGAGGCGCAACACATGGAACACATTGTACACTTTGCTATCTGCTGGAAACTCAAGCTCATAAGCCAATTCCCCTATTCGCCTGGTGATCCTGAAAGACCCATAATACCTAGGCTTAAGCTTCTCTGACCCACTCTTTTTGAAAGTAGATTGTCGAAATGGCTGAAGCATGAGATAAACCATGTCACCAACCTCAAAGCTCCTCTCTGTCCTCTTTTGATCTACATACTGCTTATACTGATTTTGTGCCCGGGCTATGTTATCCCGGAGAGCATTAATAATGTCCTTATTCTCTTGAATCAAACCCCCGGCACGTGGAACCTGAACATCACCCATCAGCAAGTCAATAAAGCTCGGTGCATCATACCCATATAACGCTCGGAAAGGTGTCATCTGAATAGACATGTGAAAGGTGGTATTATAACAATATTCACATAAATAAATCCATCTCACCCATGCCTTCTGTTGATCAGCCACGTAATTCCTCAAGTAGCCTTCCACCCATTTGTTCACTATTTCTGTCTGTCCATCAGTCTGCGGGTGATAACTAGTACTGGGTGTGAGCTCAGTGCCACATAATCGAAACAGCTCCTACCAAAAATGACTCAAGAATCTACTATCTCTATCACTTACAACACTTCGGGGTATCCCATGTAACCTGAAAATTTCTCTGAAGAATACCTCAGCTACCTGTACTGCTGTGTAAGTAGTGGTGATGGGAAAGAAGTGAGCATACTTCGTCAGTCTATCCACCACCACATAAATGCAATCACGTCCCTGAGCCTTGGGCAAGCCTATAATGAAATCCATGGATATGCATTCCCACTTTTGATCCGGAATGGGAAGTGGCTGTAGGACTCCTGCTGGAAAGGTGTGCTCTTGTTTATTCTGTTGACAAACAGGACACTCACGAACATACTGTAACACATCTGTCTTGAGTCCTTTCCGTGTAAACCGTTCTCACACCTCTCTATATGTTTTAAAGTACCCAGGATGACCAGCTATAGGTGAATCATGAAGAGCCCTCATAATAGCCCACTTCACCTTGGATCCTGGGACTAAAAATATCCTGTTCTTGTAAATAATCAATTCATCCACAAGTGTATACCTGGTATCAACAATTGTCCCATCAACTATCCCAGATGCCCAAGAATCTCTAGCATACTCTGCAACAATCAAATGCTTCCAATCCTCAGAGATCTCAATCATCGCACTGAGATGTGGCCTGCGTGACAAGGCGTCTGCTACCACATTCTGAGTCCCTCTCACGTATGATATATCAAAGTCGTAAGCTTGCAGCTTACTCACCCATTTCTGTTGTCTATCATTGAGATCTCTCTGACCAAGGAAATGTCTCAAACTGTTGTGGTCGGTTTTAATACAAAACTTACCACCTACTAGATACTACCTGAATTTAGCCAATGCGTGCATGATAGCTAGCATCTCTTTATCGTAAATGTTGAATGATCTCTCTGGCCCACGGAGTTTCCTGCTCTCATATGCAATAGGGTGTTTGTCCTACATCAAAACAGCCCCAATACCATCTCCTGAGGCGTCACACTGGAGTTCAAATGGCTTCGAGAAATCAGGCAATGCTAATACTGGACATGAAGTCATGATCTCCTTAAATCTGTCAAAACAAGCCTGTGCCTTTGATGTCCAAACAAAGGCTCCCTTTTTAAGCAAATCTGTCATAGGAGCCGCATGTCGTGAATATCCACAAACAAATCTGCGATAGAAGCCACATAAACCAAGGAATCCTCTCAGCTGGGTCAAGTTCTCAGGAATAGGCCACTCCACTATAGCACGGATCTTATCAGGATCCATTCGTACTCCTTCTCTACTGGTAATATGACCTAAGTATAATAACTCGGTCATACCCAAATCACATTTGGACTCTTTGGCATACAAGGCCTCTGCCTGCAAGGTATTCAATACTGTCTCTCAATGCTCCATATGCTCATGCCATGTTCGACTGTATACCAAGATATCATCAAAGAAAACCAACACAAACTTCCTCAGCTAATGATGGAAGACCTTATTCATGGTGGACTAGAAAGTAGCTGGTGCATTGGTCAAACCGAATGGCATAACTACAAACTCAAAGTGCCAACAATGACATCTGAATGCAGTCTTCTCTATGTCCTATTCTCTGACTCTAATTTGGTGGTAACCGGATCTCAAATCAATCTTACTAAAGTAGCATGCCCCATGTAGTTCATCTATCAGCTCATCAATCCGCGGAATGGGATATCTATTCTTAATGGTTTTCTTATTCAACACCCTGTAATCTATGCACATCCGAAGGGAACCATCTTTCTTCTTTACCAAAACTACTGAAGAATCAAAAGGAGACTTACTAGGTCTAATGTGTCCCATTGCAAGAAGCTTCTTGATAGTTTTCTCTATTTCATCTTTGAGCCTCTTTGGATGCCTGTATGGAGTAATCATAACTGGTTTAGCACCCTCTTCTAATTCAATGATGTGCTCAATCCCCCTATCAAGTGGTGTACCAGGTGGAATATTGTTGATTACCTTGTTATACTTCTTTCTCAATATCTGGATGTCTGGGTGATATTCTGTCTTTTGTTGTTCCTCCTTTGTGGGCATGAGAGTACACATGGCTGCCCATTCAATATCATTATGCCTCACCAATCTTTCCAATTGCCTGAAAGAAATGGTTCGGATGTCACTATTCCTGATAGCTCTCAACACATGCTGCTTCCCATCTACCTCAAACTTGATCTCCATGTCCTTGAGTCTAAAAGTGACCTCACCCAATAAACGTAACCATGTCATACCCAGGACGATATCCAAGTCACCCATATTGACCACATGGTAATCTGCTTTGAACTCATAATTATTCAGGCGTAAAGGCATGTCTCTAACCATCCTGTTACACTTAAGAGTGTATGCAACCTGTACTCGGAGACCCTCAAACTCCTCTGTCTTAATACCATGACGCTCAACCAGACGTGCATCAATGAAGTTGTGCGTAGCACCTCTATCAACCAATGTGATCACCTTCTGTCCTGCTAGAACACCACGTAACCTAAAGGATCCCTCCTACTGAATACTAGACAAACACCCCTACTGTAAATGTAACTCAGGTTCCTCTTTTTGCTCTGAATCCCCTGTCTCTCCCTCAGGCTCTGTATCACTGTGATCATCCTCATGTGCTGTACTGTCAGAGTCTGATCCTTCGTAATATGCCCACATAACTCTATTGGCCTTTCCCTTAGGTCTCAAAGGACAATCATGGTCCCTATCATATGGGCCTTTGCAATAGAAGCATAGCTTCTTCCTACGCAGGTCGTTTAGTGCTTCTGCATCCAAGGGTGTAGTGGATTTTCCTTTGGTATCAACACTCTTCCCTTTATTCTTATAAAACTTCTTATTATCTCTGAAAGAAGTAGTACTCCTGGAAGTGAACCTGCTAGAAGGTGTTGTAAGCTCCATACTCCGTGTTTTCCTCATAGCCTCCTGAAGTGTTGGTGGGTCAAATGCCTTAATCCAACCCTTGAGGGGTTGAGACAATCCTTCTGTGAACAAGATAATCAACTGTCTCTCATACACATCATGCACCATAACTGACAACCTCAGAAATTCACTAATATAAACCTCTAAACTACCTGACTGTCTCAACTGTGCGAGGTCACGAAAATAGATCTCCGGATCCTTCCTATCAAAACGCTCAACCAATCTATCCACAAAGTCCTGGTAAGATGTCACCTGGTTGTGTTGCAACGTAACCATCCCGTGTGACCACCAATCATGAGTTGCGCCCTCCAAATGCAAGGTGGCGTATCTGATGGCATCTATCTCTGACATAGGCCTCAATGCTAGGAAAGTATCCAACTTATGAATCCATGCCTGTGTTGTCATCTGTCCACTACCATCGAAAGATGGTAAAGTGAGTTTACTAGCAGCTCGCTGCAACTCATTATCTTGACTTCCTCTAGGCCTCCTGTTCTGACGGCTACTCCTCATATGCTCTCTCCTCTGGTTCAGGTGACGATCAAAGTTCAGTAGCTCACGCACATGGGGTGGTAATGCCTGCCATTCTGCAGTAGCAGCTCTGAGATCATCCTGAAAATCCTCCGGCAAGTCATTTTCTTCTATCTCCTGAGCCTCCTCCCTAAGGAAAGTGGGACGAGTAGACCTATTTGCTGTCCATGATCTGTGCCTCGGAGCACCCTATGAGCCTGCCACACTTCTATTATCATGATCAGGCGTACCTCTACCATGTTCCTGAATCCTGGGCGGAACAACTCTCTCCATTATGGTAGTCAATGCTTGTAATGACTGGGCTATTTCTTGATGTCTGGTAGTCATGATTCTGTAGAACTCTCTGATCTCATCGTCATCAATTCTAGGTGGACTCCATGACTGTCTTTCACCCATATCTCTGAATTTCTGTTCGCCCTTAAGTGTTGCTCTTCTGCGTATATAATACCTGGGATAAGGTTGCATAAGATGTTTTACCCAACAGGATGGCAAGAACACCGCTCTAATACCATTGAAATGTCCCTCTTTATTAAAGATCAATTAAACTCCCAAATACTGAACTGTGACAAATTGTCGAACACTTGGCATGCAATAAATTAATGTTCAACAAGGAATGAGTTCTTGATTTCTTTTTTATGAATTTCAGTAGTTACGATGTGTTCAAAACATAATACAATTCATCACATGCAATTCAAAAAGGAGTAAAAATATATAGATATTTGCAATTGAACCAAAAAACAATCAACAGTGGAACTTGATTTATTTGGCAGTCTAAGACCATGTGCTGCTGGTTTAAACAAAGAAGTCCATGCGATGAAACAGGGACCATTCGTTGCAATTAAGTCCTTGGAAAGGATTAACACCAGACAGGGATGTTAATAGTCCCGACTCCCGACTGACAGTTCTGTGCATGCAACAATTCGCGTTTCAGCGGATGATGAGTTGGGAAGTTTAGGAGCCAATTATTGTTTTGCCGGCTTGAACACTTTGCAACCCGATTGCCTCCATGGATGTCTGGCCAATAGTTATTCAATCCTCTCACCAATAATAATGGGACCCCCAAACCTTCATAACACCTGCGAATAAGATGGCGACCTCAGATCTGCGATTCTTTGTAATTTTTCTCCCCCGAAATAAGTGACGAGAATACCCTGAAAAATGGCGCCTTGATTCAGCAACAGCAGCACTCAAGTTGTGAAGGATAAATACCACCTAAATAATGAATTTCGATTTAATCTCTGGAGTCTTGCTTATCATTTCGAAAATCCCAATTAAATGCTGCAGACCTTGCTCGGATTAGCTTGTTCAAATATGTAGAATGCTGAATGAGTCTTCTAACTTCTTTGTCAGTCTGATCTCTTAAAAATCAATTTTCAAATTTATCCACCATGAAATCGCTAAACACCATCTCCAATGAGCAACCCTTTGGAAGGTATCCCACTTCCTCAATTATGCAGATCTAAGGGAGTTTTCGTTCCCAAAGACCCAATGGAAATTTGCAGACCAAACACTGCAACTTGCTCCAAAATGAATAGAATATGAATTCACAAAATCGCCCGTCCAAATGGGTGCCTCCTCCCCTCTATTTATTCACTTTTTTAAGAAGTCATTGGGAGCTTCTAGAAACATCTTTTATAAAATCTTATTATAATGCACTTTATTATTAAATAACTTTATAAAATTAGATAAATAACTTTATTAAATTAAAAGTGCAATCTCAATTCAACATTAGAACATGTAGCCCCCACTTACTAGATGTAGGATTAATTATAACTCTCCGAGAGCAAAATGCAATCATCTGGCAACAGGATGACTCTCTCTCTCCAAAATCATTTTCCTACGAGAGTCAATGATAGGCAAATCTACTGTTGGAGTGATGTCGCTAGAAAGGGGACATGACAGAGCTTACAACAAGAGAGCTGACAGAAGCAGGAGCACCAAACGGTGTCCAAGTAAAAGCAAGAAGAGAAGTGTCAATACAAGGACTAGGGGTCCTTCCTCGGCATTAAGAAATAGGTCACACAAGGATATAAGTACGAGTGATCAAGAGCCCTGGATTGTCTCTGAGAGCCACTGGAGGAGTGTCGTTCCCGGGAAAAACTATTGCGGGGTCTCACAAACCTGGAGTGACCGATGGTTGTAGTAATAGACGGCATTTTCACACCCCATAGCGGAGACAAAGATGAGAAAAAGGCATCGATGAGCTTATCAGAGGTATGACAATGAGGAAGTAGTGACTACAAAGCACTATCGTGAAGTAGGGTGGCCTCCTAAAGGTAAAGTGCAAGACACCGCTGATCAATGTAACTGAAGAATCCTAAAAGAGAGAAACAATCTTGGAATAGGCAATAAAATCTCCCTCTGATCTCATAATAGATAGGGCAACGGAAATTAAAATGAGTCTCTATCTCGACGTCCGCTAAAGTACACATCCGACAGATCCGGTCATCTCTATGCATATGATGGCCAGTTTGGGCCCAAAGACGGTGAGAACCAACTCTGAAGGAGCCCAGAAAGATATGCAGGGCATGACACCAATGTCGAGATAAGTAGCCGAACAAGATAGGCTCTTCACAAACTATGCTTACAAGACAATAATTGAATTCTTTTATTTTTGGAGAAAAATATTGTGCCTAAATAGCAAACCCTTTTTGGCATCTAATATAGGGTATTGCTGATGTGAATTTTATGCACATTCAACATAGAATAAATATCGAAGGTACTCTATCCTCTCTTGAACAAAATCTTGAATGTAATAAACTATGTGATCACAAAGTTGACTCCAACATTCCAAATGTAGAAAATTTTGTTGTTTGGGATAGACTTTGGCTTGATGTAGGTTGGTAACCCAAGGGGGATTTAAGTAATTGTTCTAGGATTTTTACTCAATTCCATGTTTTGCCAACTTCTTTCAACACTTTTAATTCCAATGATATTTCTTTGAGTTCTTTGGACGGGCTTCTATGAAAACATTTGAATATAAAAATGTGAAAGAGAAAGATAATTCTAACCCTAAACTTGAGAAGCACACGATCATACTGAGAGGGGGGGTAAATTAGTATAATCAAAACTTTGCCAATTTAAAACTTTTATTCAAACAATAACTTTAATAACTTTAAATGTTGGAATCAACAATTATGCACATGAACACAATAAAACAATATTTACGTGGAAACCCAATGCAGGAGAAAACCACAGCAAATAAATGCTTTCTTATATAAATTATTCTTCTAAAAATGTTTTGTCGGCTCCAACCTACTAGAGGCTCCAACCCATATGTTTTAAGAATAGAAGCTCCTACCAATCATGAGATGAAACATATCAAGAGTAATATTCATTTGGTGTCTACATTCCTTCTGGCTTCCCTAGAACCAGAGTTTGTTCTAGGATGTGCAAAGCAATTTAGTCCAAAGTCTAAAACAATTAAGGATGCAGATGTTAATTTCATTATTAGCCTTGACCCTCAGGTTATTGAACAAATTTTTAAAGTACCATAGAGTGCAGAATGTGTAGATTTGACAAAGGAAGCATCTTTGGAAATATGGAATAAAAACAAGGGAACTTATCAGAAATATGTTAATTTATATTGGCTGGATTCCAAGCGAAACAATTTCTCAAGATGGCCTAAAACCATTCACAGATCCAATTTTAATCTAGAATATAAAGACTTGATTACCCTCCTCAACAGAATATGCAGTCTCAACGATTCCAATGATTTTGAACCATGGATGTACTAAGTTTATTTTTCGGATCATTAATAATAAAGAAAATCTTTTGGGAAGAGCTTATCAGCACTGCACTTTCTGAGCAGCTAATCAATGTAGAGACTTCAGCACCATTCTACATTAATTCCTATCTTGTTTACATCATTGCTGCTATGGGGTCTTTTTCAAGAGTTTCAACCAAAGGAGATTGTCTTCAAATTCCAGTCTGGGAGTATTATGCTCAAATTACCTTGACAAATAGTAAATATCACTATACGAGAGTTCAAGATGCATTTTTTGGACTTTTTTGTGCTTATTGGATAAATAGTTCCCTGTCAAAAGGGTATATGATGAGGCCTGGGATAAGGTTAATCAATATGGTAGCATATTTATTCAATTTCCAACCTTTACTTATTCGAGAGTAGGGTACTTCAAAGGAGAACCATATACCTTACCTAGGTGTGCTACCAACAAAATCATTCTAATGGAGTTGGCCAGATAGCTCATGGAGGTACAGTTTGATCAAAACTCTCTGCATAGGCTAGGTTTTGGTATCACCTTCGCCAAGCCTCTAGTAATTGGTCATTACACGATCAGTTCAGTCTACAAAGCTAAGGCCGTGGAAGCAGAACTTCAGTTGATGACATTGAAGAAGTCCAAAGCCAGCTATGACTTTGATTACCGAGGGATGAATTCAAGAATTAAGAGAGCATTCACTCATGTTCATCGTATAGAAGACATTTGGATTGATATGCAGAGAAAGATGGATATTATGAAGATGGACTACTGCAGGCTAACATTGCAACAGATTATTGATCTTAATATGCTTGAAATTTCATCTGATCTTCAAGTTGAAGATGATCGTAATATTCTTGATCCAGAATATCATCAAGCTAGTTTTGATAAACGATACCCTTTTCCCATACAATGGCAGCAAAAGGAAGGTACTTATCCTTGATCAATTTCTTGGGAAACACCAATAAATGATTGAAGATCAAAGGTCTCAAAAGGGTGAATCCCAAGATGAGGGTAGATTGTGGAAGTCTTGGTCCACTTGAAAGGAAGTCACAATTAGAGGTTGTCGGTAAAGGTGGTGCATCTTCCTCCGATATAAAGAAATCCCTCAAGTTCAAATTGAAAGGTGGAAATGGATTTAAATCATCTCAGACACCTAAACAAGCTCAAGAATAAGGAGAATCCAATGAAGAACTTGATAAAGAAGACGAAGAAGAAGGAGAAGTCATGATCATATCTCCTCCACGGCCTACGCAAACTCAAGGACCATCTATGCAAGGAGCACCTTTCCTAGGTGTAATAGATGATGATGTAGATTCATTCTCCACTATCTTCACACCTTCTATCCTGACATCAGAAGTAAATACATTGGCACTTCATTTATCTTCAGCAACTCCTCCCATTTTAACAACTAACCAATGTGAAAATTTGGGGAATGTGTTTGAGGATTTTCCAACCCTTAGAAAAGGTCAAGTTTCCCAACTTGATACTTCCATGACTGGGTTTGAGTTGTTTATGATAGAATCTTCCTATCATGTACCCGTGAATTCAGCTGTGCAAACTGAGTCATGCTCAGTCACAACAAAGATACAATCAAGATCAATGCCTATGGTCACCACTGCACATGTTTCTATGGATGAAAGTTTCAGTTTGCCTACATGGTTGAGAAAGATTCGATGAAGAGAAGAAAGGTTGTGGTACCCCCAGATAATCTTCCTGTTAAGAAAACTAAGTCTAAATCTTTGAAAGATACATTGTTTCTAAGATCGTAGTTGATTCTAAAAAGACTAAGCTTGTAGAAGTTGTTGAGTCATTGGTGGACAAACCAGTTGAAGAACTTAACCATTTTGATTACAAGTTCACCAAAGTTGAAATTGGAAAGCAATCACGACTGGGTTGTTTACAAGATGCTTAGAATGCACTCGCCAATGTATCGAAGAGTAGTCATGAATTATGGAAGAAGAAAAATTAGCTCAAACAAGAGGTTGCTCGCTTAAATGAGGTCACTTGACAACAATCCTCACAACATGCAATTGTTGCATCCCAGACGCCTAGAGAAAAGAGGATAGTAGAAGCCGCAAAGTCTTGGTTTGAGGAAGTTGTTTCTAAAGGAGTACAGGGTATTGTAGATATGGTCAAAGTCCTTGGACGTATCAAAGGTATGGAAGAAATGCTACATGAATTGATTGCATCTTTGAGTCAAGAAGCTAATACTCTGAAAGAAATTCAAAATGATTGGGATAAGATCGCAGATTTGATTTGGACGGCATGGTCACATGTGACATTGTTCCATCTTATGAAATGTTCTACAAATGCCACGGACTCATGGGTTATAAAGAAGAGACACTAAGAAAACTTGTAACAAAGTTGCAAGCAATCTTAGAAGATTGTCAAGCAATCGAAACTGGAATCTCATGCGACTTGGAACAAATGGGATGTCAAGTTCTTGATGAACATGATAACTTGGTTGCAATTGAAGAAATGACTTCAGAATATACAATCAGGGTCAATACTGATTTAGATTTTGAAGATTTACATGTGTAATGACATGTAATCCAATAATTTCTCTTGTTAGTTAGACAAAGTCAAAGTTGGTTGAGTTGCTCCCACTTTTTCCTTCTTTTTCTCAACTCTTTTGCCTATATAAAGGAGTGCCCCCTCATTGTAAAAATCATCTTTTACTTTATTTAAGAGAGCTTTGGAGATATTGTGCAAGCATAACTTTGATTGTGTAGTGCTAAGAAAAGTGATTACAAAGAAACAGTTGAAGTTGAATCTTGATTGAGTGCAATAGTTACTTGTGCAAGTTGGAAGCTTTAACTGTGATTTGCATTTGTTACCTTTGATTCATGTGTTTTTTGCATTTTTTATAATTGAGTATAAAGAGTTAGGAAGCAATTAGAGCTGAAGCTTTGACTAGGAGTGGTTGTGGAGATATATAAACTAGGAGCTTTGAATGTAGATTTTATCTCTTTCTTAATTCACAAAATAGTTAAAATTCTTTACTTCTAGAAGTCTTTGTCCCAATAGTAAAGTTCATTCTTATAGCATAGATTAAGACCGAACTTAGAGCCAAATTGGTACTCTTTTAACTAGCCTTTGATTTAGTGTTGGTTTATCAACATCACCGTTTACAACTTTAAATAAAAGTATAGTTTGAGGTTTCATTTTGCCAATTACTCACTCCACGAGTAAGTGGATTCTTTCCTAAAAGCTAAGAGGAAAGAATATTGGTAATACCCTTTCAAATCTCTCAACTTCTTGCTTACCTTGAGTTGATCCAAGGAACGGTGAGAAGGGGGAGCCTTCCCTTTAAGGTAGGAGAGACTTTGTCTCACATGTCGTAGCTGGTCTACCTATTTTGTGACTAGATTTTATCCAAAACCGTCAGTTGCAAAATATCCACCCAACACAATGTCGATGATTCACATTGCCATTATAGTTGAGCAAGAGCCAGCAGGGCTCATTACAGTTGTATCAGAGTAGTTTACTACAAGACTACAAAGAACTAGGTTCATTTATGGCACAAACATATATACCAAGGGTACATTATACTCACAGGGGTAGAACTTTGCCACAAGGTGAACGCGAATAGGAGATATAGTTTGGCACTATGGTGACACAAATGTTGCTAGTTTAGGTAATGATATAGATGGAGAGGTGATGTAGGAGCATCTGTAAGGTCCCCAATTTTTTATAAAATATTTTATTTAGGTTAATTAATTAAATGGTCCTAAAAAATAAATAATATCACAAGAACTAATTTAATTAATTGATTTAATTAATAAAGGGGCCCAATTTTAATTTAATTATCAATTGATATTTGTTGTGTCGACATTCTTTGTAAACCCTCAAGAGTTTTCTTTGAAAGGGTATTTATGTGCGGCTACGAATTCCAATCAGAGTTCAGTATTATTCATCATTTCGGAAGTGAAAGATCTTCCCTACTTGACTATTCCGGTTTCGATGGGATTCAACCCTCACCCTATTTTGTATTCGTATTACTTTGCTTCGGATCTAGCACATTTGGAGCATCATCTTTATCTGTAAATATAATTGGTAAATATCTATGTTCAGCATCTTTTCTTGTCTGGCATAGATCTTGCACAATTGGTGTTCTAATATCATCTTATCTGGCACACAACATGGAATTCGCCCATTCATAAATAGCACCAACTACACAACTTACAAATCTGATAACTTTCCAAGTACGAACATGAACGACAATCTACCAACACCACTGTATGGCATCCCTGCTGCCCCATATCCCCTTCGGATCAAGTTCTTTGGGTCAAGTTCTCCTTCAGGTCGAGTTTCCCTTTGGATTGAGGTCTCCTTTGTACCGAGTTTCCCTTCGGATCAAGAGTTCCCTTCTGATCGAGTTCTCCTTCAGGTCGAGATCCCCTTCGGACCGTGTTTCCCTCAGATCAAGATTTCCCTTCAGATCCAGTTCTCCTTCAGGTTGAGATCCCCTTTGGACCAAGTTTCCCTTCGGATCAAGTTCTCCTTCGGGTCGAGTTCTCCTTCGGGTCAAGTTTCCCTTCGGATCAACATCTCCTTCGGACTATGTTTCCCTTCGGATCAAGATTCCCCTTCTGATCGAGTTCTCCTTCAAGTCGAGATCCCCTTTGGATTGAGATCGCCTTCAGACTAAGATTGCCTTCGGACAGAGATTGCTTACGGCCAAGATCATCTTGGGAACATTACAGTAGTATCAAAGCTGGTGATTCTACCAACCTGTTGGGAGAATTGAGAGTTTAGTCTAGGATCACACTATGGCACCCAACAATGCCATATGGTCTCCAACCAATTGAAAGGCACATCTATTGGTCGAATAATCCGAGAACACTTTTGCATGCAAATTGATGGATGGTAACATTCAAGATGACAGTTACAAGGTAGTTGATAACACCATCTACTACAAAGACAGAATTTATTTGGTACTTGAGTCTAAGATAAAGGAAAGGATTTGGAAGAAGACACTTGCACAAATATCGCTGAACCAACACTCGATCAACCTGATGAAAATGTGAGTTCTACCAGTGACCTTCAAATAAGCATACTCTACCAGTAGTTGTTCAACTTCCTAGTGATGCGGACTTGATCAAAGATTATTTGTAGAAGAAAACTTTAGAGTTGGTTGAATATGGAGTTTACCCTTTGGCTGGGCATGAGGCATACATGATTGCCACCTCTTTCTGTGAGGGGCATCCTTATGGAAACTATATGTTGTACCTGAGCTATGAGATTCCTAAAAAAAATTATGAGCATGATGATATAAAGGCTATGGATTTGGTCATCGAGGTGTCTCAATGGTATCCTAATGACTTCGGGCATGGCAATGTTTATATCAGAGCTGCGCAACAAAAGCTTGATGGACATTTACTTTTCTTAGCTACGTCCAAGTACATGTACGTGATCATGATGCAGCATGAAGGCTTAAGTAGATACAATTATCCACGCTTGGTTTGGGACCCTGGAGTTGCAATGGCAAATCGTTTGATGATCAATTGCTTGAGGGCAAGCAATCTTTGGGCGGCGAGGACTTGTATTGTCCCCAATTTTTAATAAAATATTTTAATTAAGTTAATTAATTAAATGGTCCTAAAATTAAATAATATTACAAGGACTTATTCAATTAATAAAGGGGCCCAATTTTTATTAATTAAATGTTGGTTTTTGTCGTTTTGACATTCTTTGTAAACCCTTGGGAGTTTTCTCCGAAGAGCTAGTTTTGTGCTACATGTAGGAAGTTGTTAGTATGTGATTTAGATTATTTCTTTGTATTGCGAATTCCAGTTGGAGTTCAATATTATTCGACATTTCAAAAGTGAAAGATCTTCTCTTCTTGGCTATTCTAGTTTCGGTGGGATTCAACCCTCACCCTATTCCATCTTTGTATTACTTTGCTTATGGTTTGGCACATCTAGAGCACAATCTTTGTCTACAAATATAATTGGTGAATATCTATGTCCAACATCTTTTTTTGTCTGGCATATATCTTGTGCAATTGGTGTTCTAATATCATCTAATTTGACACAAAACATTGGAATTCGCTCGTTCATAAATAGCACCAACTGCATGACTTCAAATTTGATAACTTTCCAAATACGAACACGAACGACAATCTACCAACACCACCGTACAATGTTCCTACTGCACTGTATCCCCTTCGAATCAAGTTCCCCTCGGATCGAATTCTCCTTCGGGTTGAGTTTCCCTTCGGATCGAGATCTCTTTCGGACCGATTTTCCCTTCGGATTGAGATTTCCCTTCGGATCAAGTTATCCTTCGAGTCAAGATTTCCCTTCGGATCAAGTTATCCTTCGGGTCAAGATCCCCTTAACACCGAGTTTCCCTTTGGATTGAGATTCCCTTGGACCAAGTTCTTCTTCGGATCGAGTGCTCCTTAGGGTCAAGTTTCCCTTTGGATCGCAATTTCCTTCGGACCGAGTTTCCCTTCGAATCAAGATTACCCTTCAGATCAATTCTCCTTCGAGTCAAGATCCCCTTTAGATCGTGTTTCACTTTGAATCAAAATCCCCTTCAAACTGAGATTGCCTTTGGACAAACCGCCTACAGCCTAATGGAGCCCTGAATTTTTGCAAAAACTTAGGGCATTCAGTTGTGAAATAATGTTGGAAATTCATTTTATGATAATAATGAAGTTGGTTCATCTCAAACAAAAGGTTTAAAGACTCACACAATGCAAATGGCCTTGCTCTGTGTAATCAATTGAACAAAAGGCATATCTCTTGTTTGTATAATTTGCTCTACCAAATATCTTGTTTTAAAGTGACAATGGAAGAATAAGTAATTATTTAATAGACCAAGTAAATGGATTTGAAAAGGGCGCTTATCCAAGCCACTAGAGTTGCAGGTTCATTTCCCAATGAATGAGTGACATTGAGCCATGAAAGTAAAAGCATCATATAGCACCATCCTGTACATATTTGATATCAAACAACCACTTGTGCAAAGAGATATGATGATCATACCCAATGAGTAACAAACATACTGAAAGTATAAACAGAAATCATCTACATTTTTATATACAAATAAAATGCATTGTGATAGAATTACTGTTTTGTTGGATAGTGTATTAGGCATGTGCATGCACTTTTGGAAATCATCATTTGTGCGCATTAATTATGAAGTCCACTTTGCAAAATGATTAATGATTCATTACCATTACATGTAGGTTCCAGAATTCTATGTGATTATCCAACATTTTAGTCAATATTTGTGTATGAAGAAGATGTCTTGAAAACTTAAAATCGCCATGACAGGATGACAAATTTTGGAGGTCAATCAGATAAAGTTTTGAGCGCACTCTATATCTCATAAAATTCTACAATGAACATTATGTTTGTTATTATTTGAAAATTCTATTGTTCCAGGTAAATCTGCCCTTTGCTTGGATGGCTTAGTAATTACTACAGTAACATGAGAACCCCCTCGTTGTTGCCACACATGCCTTAGGCCCTCTTCCATCTATTAACTAGGTGCTGGGATTTGAGCGTGTTCAATAAAGAATGCGGATGTTGGATACCAATGTTTGGTGCTACCAAAGAAAGTAAGTCAGAGAATGAGAATCTTTGGATGGACAAGGCATGATCATGAATAAGTTTGATGAGTGCACATGGAAATATTTATAGATGAATCTATTGTTTATCATCAAAATTGAAAGGACTTTCGGCAATAGAGAGATGATGACTTGAATATGGTAAAGGACATGCTTCTACAGAGTATTTTGGACCACATTCGAACTATATTCAAAGTCATGATGAATATAGAAAAGGACAAAGGCTGCCGAGATTAAGGCATGGTAACAAGTTGCCTTAATAATGGTCAACTCTATATTGTGTTGAGACATCAGCATATAAAATATTGTTGAATGATGATGATAAGATATGGTGAAGAAGTATCGTCAAAACAAACAACTTGCTCGTAAATTGCTGATAAAATGCCAAATATATATAATACACTCTATTCATGGCACCTTCATTGCTGTTTTGGAAATCCATAGTAAATCCTTGATGAACTACGGCAAATACATGATATTCAAGTCTTTACAAGTTGTCGAAGAGAAAAAATCATGGCAATATAGGAAAAGACCAACATCATATTCAATTCATCATCAATGTGAAAGACTTGTCATTCTCAGCAAGCGTTGATAGCGATGGTCTACAACACTAGCAGATTGGACCAAGTCAGCATATGGAAACAATTTGTGGAAGCCACGCAAGTAGCCAGTTCAACTTTACAAACAACAGAAGCATCCTGATAAGTGCCAAAATCGAATTTGCACTACACCTATGATGATGCATAACATTCACGATGCCTTTGACGAAAAGATAACAAATTACAAAGAATTGATAAGTATGATTTCCTAGAGCCCGCATAAAATAATGTCAAACAACATTTAGTAGTCAGTATTGTCCTCAATAAAATATAAAAGTCCCAACAAAATAAGGAACAAGTGAATAAATTAATTAAGCCATAAACAGCAGTCAGAGAGTGCAATTATAAACCAAAATATTATTAAGGATATATGGCAGCATCCAATTTGTATAGGTGAGTCAATATGGGAACGATGAAAGTAGGTTTAAGAAAATAACAAGTTGCAAGTTTTGTTTACATTAGTTAAGAAATGACGTGACTTCTAATTTTGAAAGGTTATGTAATTTAATCTTATATAAAGGATGATTCGTTTTGTAAGAAACAACACATATTCGGAGAAGCATTTATAAAAGAGATATGTTTTTGTAAGGAGGAATAAGGAGCTTAAAGATGACTTTGTAATATAAATTTATTTATTATATTTTAATGATAAATAAATGTCTTTTTTGCTTTTTGTTTATTTAAAAGGCATGGAGATTTAAACTACAGTTGATTTGTCCTTTATAATCATCTTTAAAAATTCAGTAAACAATTTAAAACGTTAGATAAGTGGACACAATCATTTAGCATCTTAAAATATCAAATTGTTTCCGTATCTGTCCAATTTGTCTCCCTACCATAGGAGTTAAAGTTCAATCTGGACTAATTTAAGATTGCATTTTTATTTGATCTGCCGCATCTTGATTAGTTAATACTTAATTGTTGACAACATTAGTGCATAGAACTTTATATAGTTGTACATGAAAATCTTCATTGTAGTTGACTCTGTTTCCCGAATAAGCAAAGGCATTGGTTATTTGAATCATTGAAATATTATTGGATTTATATTTGAAGTCAGAAAATCTATATTTTCCTTCTTACAAGCATCAAATCCATTATTGACAAATATTATACAAAACATTCAATCAATTCAAACATTCAACATTCAGCATTCAACTTGTAATTGATCGAGTTCAAGGAGTTTGAAAACTGAAGAACTCACCAAAGCTTAAATTCACTATAGAAAAGCCTTGAACCAAGCAGCCAGCGTT
Source organism: Cupressus sempervirens (assembly GCA_028749045.1). Lineage (NCBI taxonomy): Eukaryota > Viridiplantae > Streptophyta > Pinopsida > Cupressales > Cupressaceae > Cupressus > Cupressus sempervirens. The sequence goes on from CM053793.1 coordinate 451,785,103, forward strand.
TGAGGTGAAGGTCTACCCGCCTAGGTGTAGCAGAGCCTAAAGTGCAAGGGAATCAAGGTGATTCTCGTCTGTTCACCAAAACTGATTGTGTAATCCTGTCAGAGAAGTGGCAAGCTCTTGGATTACCAATCTATGGTTTTGGGAACCAACATGGCCAAGATCATCTTGGGAACATTACAGCATCTTGGGTACTTTGGCATTCTTGCATCAACCAAAAAGATTTCCTTTTATTGCTCCTTTTTTCTATTTGAGGAATGGTCATTGTTGTTAATGTTTTCTCTTTTTGCACAGTTAGTTCCTTAATGTGGACCTATCATGGATCCTCTACCTAAACTTGCTGAAACTAATTCCATCATTTGTGGAAGTTATCCTTCTCTTTGTTCAAGGCATGCTTATTTCCTAGTTGCTCGAGTAACGTGCAAGTTTGGCTTCGATGAGGTTTTGTTTGGCATCAAGGCTTTCCATGACCTTGGGAATCTCTTCGCGGATCAAGTGTGAACCTATCCTTGTCCCTACGGAAGTTAAACTGCTAAATTTTAAGGTCTCTGATTTCTCCTTTGGGGCAAGACCTATATTTTGAATAAACTGCCTGACAAGCCAACTTGTGATCTTGTTGGCAATGTAATTAGAATTCTAGGATTAGGAAAGTACAATGAAGTTAGAAGGAAATTACTAAGTTTTGGCTTTGTAAGACCGAGCTCTTAAGCTCGCAGATTGTATTTTGAATGTATATGGCTGCAACTAGGTAGGCTTTATGCCTCGCATGTTGAATGAAGATTCTTTGATCATATTTGCATTGATCTCTCTATATTTTCTTGTGGTTTCTCCTATATTGGTTGGCTTCCGTGTATAACTCTAGCGAGGGTAGTTTGGAGTTGACTTTTGGCCTCTCCAGCCTTGCATATAAAGGTTGAGGATATGTTCAAAGATATTGCAGACGGACAACATCAGTTGGTAGCTGGTCAACGCCAGGTTGTTGATGTACTATAGCAGCTCTGTGACACACTACAATGCATCTGGTTACCTAGAGGTCACAGCAAATATAGGGGTACGAAGAGTATTTCAGTCAAATCTCACAAGTCCAAAGCAAATTACAAAGAGGATCCTATCGGTATGTGTGACATATCTTTGCATCCTACTTTCCTAAGGCTTGAGTTGGAAATGGTCAGTGTTGAGACTGAGACCGCACCCTTTTCCTGATGATGTGGTAGCTCATTTTGCAGAGTGGGATGCATTACAACAGGCAGTGAAATAGAATTTGAACTTTGACAGGTTTTTGACTCAGAAGAGAGAGTATTCTAGAGGTAGACTTGGACCTGATATGAGATAGAGGCCTAGACAGAATGATTAAAAGCAGGCAACCAACAAGATGACTTTGACTGTCTTTGACAAAGGTGGTAAGGTTACAGCTAGAGCTTGAGTACACAAGCTTGATACATATCTTTCATTACATCCTATGACTAACGAGGACACGATCAAGTTTGTTGTGTTGCACTTGGATAATATAGCCCATAACTAGTAGTACCATTGGTAGGTCACTTTACATCATGATCAGATTACATCCTACTAGGAGTTTGTGGATAGGCTGGTAGAATATACATTTCAAAAGTATTATATTTTTATGGCACTAAATGCAACGATCCTTGCTATATCAAGTATCAAAATATAAGTATGCAAAGGAGATGTATTGATATGGCTTATAGCAATATGAATTTCTATCTCTATTATAACTTTAATCACATGTGATGTTTGAACTTCAAGTATCACTTGCAGTGATATCGATGCTATTTCTAATGAGATCCTTCAAATTTGTGCAATCAATAATTGTTGTCTCTTATATGCTAATATGCTTATGCGGTTCTAAGAATGCTATTATATTTGATATAATCGAGGGATGATGCTAGGAGTGTTGTAACTGATGTCTTTGTCCTGTTGGTTTTCAAAATCACTGGTTAGAAACCTACGAGCCTTGCCTACTCGATGCTGGGTATCTAATTGATTTTGGCCAACGTGATAGGATTAAATCCTCTACGCTTTTGGTTCTACTGGACCAAGGCCTGTTTACTTAAATCCTGGATGGCAAAACTCAATTCCAAGATGATTTATAGCGGATTACAACAATCAAATAAACTCCTCAATTGGCAAACATCAAGGAAGACTTCAAATTGCGATTAATAACTTCAAAATTTACAAGAATTGTATGCTGAAATAAGAAAGTTGAAACAAATTACTTTATGAAATCAAATCCTCAAAGAAAAAGGATAAAGATACGCCAACATTGAATTCAAAATTACTGAGTAGGTTTATGATCAGTGCTGAATTCTAATTAGGTGATAGAGTCAAACATATATTCCTTACATACAACTTTATAGTATCTGATGATAAAGTATTTGTTAATAACTTAATCAATTTGATGGGACAAATTGCCACACTGTAATGTATTCAGACTAGTCTATTATGATTTAATCATTATGCGGACACAATAGCTACAAAAAATAGGATTGAAATTATATCCTCCACTATTTGTATTGATCAACTCTGAATAACAGCAAACAATTTAATGTACTTATCAAATTGATAAATTAGAAACAAATGGACAGCAAAACCATAAAGGACGAGTTCTATATATTCCAACTCCAAAATAAAAAGGATTTCTTATTGATTTAATTGTTGAACAAATCGTGCTGAAGACACTCAATCATCTGATGCTCTATTCAGCACAATTTGATCCACAAAATGCTTATATTAATGCTCAAAAATTTTACAATCTTCTCTGCCCAGTTTGTAACTCTAGCTTCTCCTTAAAAAGATAAGAACTTCAGTAATGCATCTACCAAATAATGACAAGTTTCTTTTTTTATTTTATATGACACTTTACTTGATTTACATTTCACATATATATAGACTACGAAGAGTCATATTTTGAAAGGTTATGTCTTTTTATGAAGATTCATACTTAACTAACACAACTCTTCATAACTAATGACTGATCAACCATTCTTAAAAAAAAAATAAAAAATACTAACTTCTCACAATAACCGACTGCTAATCAAATCATTAAAATTCGAGCAAAGGCATTCCGTCCAAGCTAATAAACTCCGGCGTTTGTTTTTTCCTCATGATTGTGTCTTCACAGGTGTTGATATTCTGCCTTAATCACCTGATCCATCCATCATTTCGTGAACATCTGCTAGAACATGTTTTTGATGGCTTGTGCGAATGCCATGTGTCCATTACTCCACACGAATCCTCATCTACCTGCAACAAAAACGAACAAACATTAGATATGTATCACAAATAATCCGTTTGATATGAATCCCTGCAGGCGTCTTCTCTGTGCATGAGGACCTCCAGACTTCCACAACAAAGAAAACACTTCCGGCATGCGCCTGATTTCCTTCTCTATTCTCAAACCATATTTAATATATATCCCTCAAATGTGCCCAACTCTCATCCTGTATGCTCGATAAATTTTCATCCCATTGCACACATCCCTAGACCTTCGAATGTTCTCTACTCCTTATTGGTGTTCTATTGACATGCTTATACGATTGTTTTGGATTCAGATCTTGATCATTTTCCACTAGTAGCCCTGGCATTGAGTCATAGTGACCCCTCCAACAGTCACGATATCCAGGCTCTTTCAATTCACATTAATATGATGCTGCTAATTTCATCGGGTTACAATAATTCCAATGATCAAAAGGTTATAGAAGATGATTATCATTATTTCTGTAGTCGCTGAAGACGCTGCTATCATACTCGTTCAATATCTGTACTCTCTCATTGATGAGATATATATATTAAATTAGTCACATTCCAACCCGATTGTATGCCATTGTCATGATGGAAATCTCTCTTATACTCTCAAGCAATTGCCATCTTCAGGTTTGTCTGCGGTGATTGGATTCTGTGTGATTATCGCTGCATATTACTGCACCCAATAACTTCAATATTCGGTGTCATCTTCAACTCCTCTTAATTCCCAGGAACATCGTATTTCTTCCTGATGTCAACACTTACATGTTGTTTAATTATATTTTTGCTGAATGTCAATTTCTGAAACCTGCAAGATTCTGATTGATACATCTGCGTAAACTTCATATTATACCTGTGACAAATCCACTTCATCTGATAAAAAACTTTTTCCTATTAATATTCCACTGTCATACTTATCGTAATTTCATGTAGTAGGACTGCTATCTCAAACAGGGGCTGTAGAATGTTTACAAGTATTTGTAGAATAGCTTTTAATGATGATAGTATATCTCTTTGATTGACTGTCTTTTCTTCACTGTTTTCGAAACAAACATCGCTTCATTAAATAAAGCTCTGCCTTTAAAGGTAATCACTCTTTGCATATTGAGAATGAAAACCAATCAGGAAGATGATCAACAGGAAAATGTAAGCAAACTCTGAGTTTAGATTTGATTTTCCCATGCCTCTCGTTGCTATGTAAGTCATATACAAACATTATTAAGCATGAGTTGTCTATTCATTTTAGGCATCATTAATTTTAGTATGAATAAAATACATCTGAGATCTGTTTTGAAAGCAATGGTATACTTGACTTCTAGACTGCAGAACAATACGTATAGACCCCTGCTAATCATGTAAAATCCAGTTAATATGTAGTTTCCTTGTATACTCTTGTTGCACAGTGAAGATTCAAATTACTTCGATCATTATTGTTAATTTTTTAGGTAGATAGCTCCATCAGGTCAGATATAAGCTCATTGGTAGCTCTGTCCAAGACTGTTTCAAAGTCCTCTGAAAAAATGAATTGTACGTTCTTTGTACACTGCCCTGACTACAAGGGTTCAAATACAAGATTGAAAAGCTTTAGAAAAGATTTTCGGCAAGTTCATTCCTCGGATAATGATCAATCCAGAAAATCTGTTCCTCGAACAAGTATTATTTCAGAACTTTTGTAAGTTCAACAGATAACTCAGAGTGCCGACCAAAAGACTTTTTCAAAGATTACTCGAGTCCATCCATTAACAGAAGATGAAGAATGACTAGCACATCTTGCCACATCCACAAAACATTTGGAAGAATGAACAAGTAAAATAATCTATTTGCCACTCTCCCTGCCTCATGATTTTTAATACTTGAAACATACTGGTTGAGTACAAGTAGTAAGAACTGGAAATTCTATTTTGTCCATGGTATTGGGTCTCTAAAGTTTTCCAAATTTTAGAGTCCCATCATGTACAACAACCAAATGGGCCCTTTCCTATTTCCTTATTACAAAGTTTATTTATCTATGATGTCCTTATATACTCTCCTTTTATAACTCTCCAGCTGCCGGAAATAACATCCGTTGTAATTTGAAAGCCCACAACAAATCTGACTCAAACACAACACCAAATTGCATTCATCCTTTTCTTCTTCTTCTGCCTTTATTCCAATTCAAATTTTGTACAACCAAACATGAAAGTAACATATTCCCAATCAAATTCTAGTGAACCAAACGGGACTGGAATTAAAATTTCTAATTCCCATTCCCATTTTCAATGCTAATTTCCAATTCCTATGCCACCAACCAAACAGGCCCAAAGCGAATTGAGGGAGGAATATTAGATATTGGAATAAAGTAAGGAGAGATAATAGCTTCTAAAAATAAGCAAGCCCATTTAGGTTGATTACAGTATTATGGGGATCTATAATATTAATTACATTTTTACATTTGAAAGAATTATTTTGCATATATATTATTCATAAACCTTATATCTTTGAGTGGATATATTGCATTGGAAATAAACTTTGTATATTCCGGAGTGAAAATTCAATTGAAGTATTTACAAGTTATTTGTAGTATACATACGATCTACCCTAAAGCCCAAATAGGGAATTAGAGGTGATTTATGAGTAGAGCCAAAGAGGGGATATTACACACTACAATATTCATAAATATCATATCAGCTTGTCTTTGAATTTAAGCATATTATAGACTACATATAGTGTGGCATAGAAGATTTTTATTATTATTATTATATGTTATCGATATTTTTTTTAATACCAGCACACAACATATAATAACCAATATCTCTAGCTATTACAATCTGCCATGGTGGAGAGGATGGATATTAGTGATATCCCTAAAATTGTGAATTCATAAAAACACAAATGTAAATAAGGCAAGGATATAAAAACTTATCTTGTCATGTATAACACCTACATAATAGTGAGGACATCATTTGCATTTGCATTCTTAGGTATCATACATTGCATACTCACCCATGATGCATCCTCACATGCATAAGCATCTGTACATGTATTCATATCCATGCATCTAGATACACATACATATGCACGAATCGCATACATACATGTCTACATATACATAGAAAGGTGCATACATGCATGTACACATACACATACATGTATACGTGCATAAGCACCCACATACATGCATCCATGCTCATCTACATGTTTGCATCATACATCAGCATACAATGGTTGATATATTTATATATGTGTGATGGCATCCAGATGGCAACCGCAATATATGTATATATATCAATACATGTCACAATGATCCATGCTCTAATCGTTGCATCATAAACATTGCTAATTTAAATCTCATAAAGCATTGGCAGAGGTTCATTTGTCAATCGTTCGTATGGGGCGGTGGAAGTTACTGTTTTTCTTGAGGACTCGTGTGCAGGCTCATGCTTTAGGGGCGGAAGTATCCAAACAAAAGCTAAAGGTAGCTCCCATTAAGTCCTCAACCCTTGTTAGTGAAGATGGTTGCCCGATGACTCAACAACATCTTCCTGTCAAGCAACGTCATAGAATTCAAAAGGATGGTGGTGCTTCTGCATCTGGTTGTAGTGGAATAGTGGCAGACATTGATGTGTCTTTGTTGGTGGACCGGGAGGGTATGCTTGGTAGTGTGGCTGGTTCAAGTGGTGTTGTATCCTTTGGTTTGGATGGTGTTGGAATCCCCACTTTCTCTTGCAAGGAGGCTGCGGGGTGGCTCAAGAGATGCAAGGGTAGTTGTCTTGATTCTTGCATGGTATTGTGGGTTACTTGGGATCTTTTTTGTATTCTCTATGATGTAAAATTCTCGGTTGGGATGGTAGGTTGTGTCTGGTGGTCATCTATGGCCACATTTTGGCTCAATACCTATATGTACTTTTTATTCCTACCAATATAAATGTTTGAATTACCAATCAAAAAAAAGCTAATATTATTAATGTATTAAATAGATTATGAATTTATATTCATATATATGTCGGAGATATTGTTGTTGTCATGAGGGCTGTTTGCTATTGTCACATAAATCATAATTGATGGCTCTTGTAAGTTTATTTACTCATTATTATTTGAGGATCTTTTCAATCGTGATCAAGGTTTTGATATTGACCTCAATATATTAGATCGATATTAGCAATTATCATTCATTTATGTATATGAGATAAATAGTTTAGAAACAATATTTTGTCATATATTGTTAATTATTACGTCATATTATTATTATATATTTACTTAACATTTAATACTTTAATCATTTACAATAGTTGGGTTTCGTTCCAAGTGGGGACATGACAGTCTATTGTTCCCAAAATTGCTTGTCCTCAAGCAATGATGATTTTTACAAATCTCACCATGCACAGTCAATGTATAAAGTGATGCAAGAAAATATAAAACATGCATGAAGCATACCAATGCATAAGGATATAAAGAAGACATGAAGTAGACACATGAATGCATAAGACACAAAGCATACACGATGTAGACACATAATACAAACGTTGTGCAATTCCTTGATTAAACCCTATAATTTACATTTTTAGGGTTAGAAAAAGGATTTACGATTTACTTCCTTATTGTGCTTCATGGTGAACCCTGCAAACACAAGGAAATTATTAATACATAGTTATATACATAAAAATTACAAGGAAAAGGTGTGTCATGATAAATTACTTCCAAGCTTATTCCCTACTAAGCCCAAGAGCAAGACTTTGACCCCCTTGGCCTCGGTGGCAAGTGCTAACATCCACACGAGATGGCCTACTAAGCAGGATGCTTGCTTTTTTCCATATTTTATACGTTATCCCTATTAAAGCCCAAGGGCAGGACTTTGACCCTCTTCGCCTTGATGGCAAGTGTTATCCATCCATCCAAGTGGTCTACATAGATAATCGATATATCATTCTTTAGTTTCTCTAGTCTAAGCCCAAGGGAGGGACTTTGAACCCCTTGGCCTCAATGGCAGGTGTTAGGCATCCATCAAGGTGGTCTACTTAGATAATCAATACATCATTCTTTAGTTTGTCCAATCTCAGCCCAAGGGCAGAACTTTGACCCCCTTGGCCTTGATGTCTAGTATTAGGCATCCATCAAGGTGGTCTACTTAGATACTCGGTATATTATTCTATAGTTTTTCCAGTCTAAGCCCAAGGGCAAGACTGTGACCCCCTTGGCCTTGATGGCAGGTGTAAGGCATCCATCAAGGCGGTCTATGTAGATGGCAATTTTGTTTCTTGCTTCCATCATTTACCCAAAGATACTTCCTTTGTATGATGTAATATGTGCCCATTCCACTACTAGTCATCCCCAATGCCTTTGTATGATGTAGCCTATGCCCATTCCACTATAGGCCATTCCTTGTGCCTTTGTATGACGTAACACAGTCCATTCCAACGCAGGTCATTCCTATCTTGAGGAGAAATGATCGTACACATCGTTTTTTCCATACATCAAACTTGTTTGTATTAGATCCACTTGGAACTTTCCTTCGATTTGGTCCTGGAAATCAATAATTTGATCTTAAGATGAGAATCTTAATACTTATAAACAATATGATTTTTAAAAATAAATAAACAAATTTCATAAAATTTATCTTAAAATTCTAAAAATGAATTAGAAGTCAACTTATCTTGATTTAAGTCCTCAATGTTTGATTAACATATAATTGTTTCTTCTTATTCATCTTTTGAGTCTCCAACCCTTGCAGTCACTGCTAATAATATTTAGTGACTCTTGGTTGATTGTCTCGAGTGACTCTTTACATATGATCACCATGAGTCTATAATGTTTCCCCTCTCAATGTGTTGTGGGGATTGTTATGTATCCCAAATAAACTTGTCATAATCTTATTTTCTTTTACTTATGTCTAATTTGTGACTTTTGTCTTTACTTCACTTTCATATGCAAATCTCTATTCTATTTTTACCCTGCAGGATCGTAGGATCGTGTTCTGATACCACTGGTAATGTCCCCTCTTTGAGTTTACTCTTAGACCACCTCTAATTCCCAATTTGGGCTTTAGGGTAGATCTTATGTATACTACGAATAACTTGTGAATACTTCAAATGAATTTTCAGAATATATGAAGTTTATTTCCAATTTAATATACCCAGTCAAAGATATAAAGTTCATGAATAATATATATGCAGAATACTTCTTTCATATGTAAGAATTTGATTAATATTATAGATCCCCATAATAAAGTAATCAACCTAAATGGGCATACTTATTTTTACCTGCTATTATCTCTCCTTACTTTATTCCAAATATTCCTCCCTCAAATCATTGTTTTATTTCCTCATTACAAAGTTTATTTATCTATGATGACCTCATATACTCTCCTTTTATAAGTCCCTTCTTATAATAAAACAATAACAATAATGGTCACTATTAGGGTGGCAGCACTTATGGTTCCTTTGGAGGTTATCAACTCTCTCTTCCCTTGAAATTCTCATATATGAATCTCTCCCTAAAAGAAAAGAAACTTACTAATCTTTAAAGAATTATACTCACAAACTCTCTCTCACATATCATAAGTTTTCCTCCAAAATAATATCCATGGAAAGTACAACCAATCCCTCCTCTAGGTTTTAACTCAAAATCACCCTTCATATTTGCATTTTACACCACATATATATGTGGTTGAATAGTTTTCATACCCCTTTAGATGAAAAGACAGCACCCTTTTAAATAAAATAATTCCAAATCCCGAAATTACCTTAGTTTATGTAATTAACTACCATTTTATAAGTTGTTTAGGCATATTAGAGGTATATTAAGTCTATTTTTGGGGTATGCAATGGATAAATGGTCCAGAAATGATGTAAATACCCTCTATGGTGCTTTACAGTCCATTCTTTATGCACCATCATTGTAATTATATTTTGGTTTCATATTCTTCCACATATTACTTAGATTATTATTAACATAAATATTGTTGTTGAGTAACATATAATTGGAGAATTTTTTTTATTTTTTTTTCAGGGAAACATTATATTTATATTAATAATAACTGGTTCAGAACCAGAGAAAAAAACTCTAGTCATTGCCTAATACAAAAAGGATGCAGAAGAACAAATACTGCATCAAGAGAGAGTATCTATCAACACTTATGAATCTTGTCTTTGAGATTCCCAAATCGAGAATATTGTGATGACAAAGAGCCCAAAACTCATATGAATACAATCATTGTTTGGTGTCAGAGACAAAACCAAGAGCCAAGCCAAAAACTGTCATAAAAGTTTCCGTCATTGATCTTCATCCAAAACTCCAATTGAGACTGTGATATTAGAAAGCCATCTGATGCAAGTGCAATCCAAGACCCTGAACTACATATAATATTGGAGAATATTATTGTCTTGAATAAAATATGAGTTTAATAATAATTGGATTGAATAATTAAATATTTAATACTATTAATATATTAGATAGATTATGAATTTATATTCACATATATGTCAGAGATATTGTTGTGATTGCTCGCTTTTGTCAGACCATTTATAAATGATGTCTCTTGTAAGTTTATTTACTCATTATTGTTTGTGGATCTTTTCAATCTTGATCAGGGTTTTGATGTTGACCTTGATGTATTAGATTGGTACTAGTAATTATTATTCATATATGTATATGAGATGAATAGATTAAAAACAATATTTTGTCATTTATTGTTAATGATTACATCATATTATTATTATATATTTATTTAATACTTTAATACTTTAATCATTACAATAGTTGGATTCATTCCAGGAGGGGACATGACATAGTGGAGCTGCCCATTAAAGTGAATTACATGCAGAGATCACCCAGTGAGAAATTACATTCATATTCATAATTTTGTGTGTAATACTCTAAATTTTCATACCAGATTGCCATTAGTTTACAAAGGCTGATATTACTTCTGCTGGGTTTCAGTATATGCAAGTACAAATGCCTATCAATTTGAGTCTTCCCTTTCTATATTTTCTTCCTCTACCTTCTGCTGATATTTCATGCTCTCCTTATTCAAGTTTAAACCCTATATGTATATTTCAAACTGTTGGGGAAGGATGGGGGGTATGTCCTATGCCTTTCTCATAATCGCAACTCTTCATATATAACACAGCAGAACTCATATAAGTTAATTCTTGCAACTGTTCATCTTTTATTACTACTACGAATGGTTCACGTTAGCTGTTTGCTAATAACTGCCAAATATCTTTGTGCAATCACCAATGCTCATGGCCATTTGTTATCAATTTTTCAATTTGGCTATTGTCAGCTTTGATTTATGATTTATTTCATGGGGTCATGACAGTATGCTTCATCTGCACTTAGTAGACGTGCATTTCACCATAATGACATTATGATATATGAACATTCTTTTTCATTCAGCCCACCTACTAATGACTTGATGCTCCGAATGAAACATAAGATTGAGATGAATGATTGGTTCGAAATACTTTTCCTGCGGAGGAAGCACCCAAATCATGTAGGTCTTCCTGTTTGCTTCTCCAATTTGGCCACCAATTTGTGATACAGGTTAGAGAGACAATGTTATGGCAGTTGAACATTCCACCTGTTATCAATTTAGAGCAACCGATTATTAAAGGTATTGATAAGGGTGGGTGGTCTTTTTTCTTGTGGGATCCAGGTGCAACATTCCTATGGATAGTTATGTTTCAGGGAGCTAGTTAGGAGTTGGAGGGATTTGCCTCGTCTAATGCCTAATGGAGGTTGGCATGATGTTGAGTTCACAACATCGTTTGACATTAGACGAACATGAGGCTTCAGCTGGAGTGAGGTTTTCAATCGGATAGAGGATGTTTTCATATATATTAGTAGCACATGGCAAGTTAACTGAGAATGCATAAGGAATGACTTGGGAACCTGGAATCCACATGATTCGTGCATTGTTTTTTATGTACCAGGATCTGTTGCTTCACAACTGAGCATGGGACATTTATGCTAGAGTAATAGATTGGCATAGTGTTCCAGAGGTTGATATGGGATCTAGGCATTGGACTTTACACTGTCCAAGAAGGGACGAGAGGTTGATATGGGATCTAGGCATTGGGTTTTACACTGTCCAAGAAGGGACGACTGTAATGTCCCCAATTTCGGCAAAATAACTAATTAAACTAATTGTTTTAAAGTTATCCAAATTTATTAAATATTAAAATGGATGACTTTATTTTTATTGATTTAATTGATATGTGACTTAATAAATAAAGTTATATTATAGAGTCACTTTATTCTCCAACTTGTTAGAGAAACTACTTGATAAAGAAGATCCAGAAGCTTATCTTAATTGTAATTAATGGAGGGATTTGCCATTTATTAGGCATGTTCAGGTGTTATACAAATTTGATAATTGGCTGGAAGCTTTGAATGAAGCCAGTTTCTGGAGACGGAAACCTTCAAAAATTACAAGAAGGTTTGTACGAAAACCTGGTTCTTCCTAGAAGTGAATTCGAGACAGAATTCACACTTGTGCAGATGTTGTGAGGTTATCATCAAACAACAAAATTTGTAAGGGTTTATGTTTGATTCAAAAATATTTGTGAGAAGTTTACATGGATCAATGAGTTTTGGCCTAGGCAATTTCAGATTCAAGCCAAACTGAGTTGATTCAACAAGGGTTTCCAGATACTTATTATTTATAGCAAGTCAGCAAGGTTCCGTATTCCAGGCTTTTCAGTGTAGGACTTGGAGCGTCTTGTCGAGATCTTTCCAATGAGCTACCATTCATGGTTTTCAGAGTTTGATTGGCTATTTATTTTAATGCCTGAAGATTACCTAGTTTTAATAAAGTGACTCTTAAATTAAAATGCATATTAATAAGTCACTTATGATAAGGCTACATTATTCTCTTAAGGGAAAAAAAGACAATTTAAAGTAAACGAGAGAAGGAGCTCATTTCAGCTTACTCGATTTTCTGTTATTGGATTTCTTTTCTCTTTTGGGGAATTTTGGAAAGCTTCAGCTTTGAGGACAGAAAAGCCTCAGGCTTGGAAACAGTGACAGAATCCCATTGTCTGCTAGAGATATCACACGGGTATCTCACTTGTGCTTAAATCTTTGTTTTCTTATAACCAATCTGACTGTAGTTTCTGTGCTTAAGATTGGATATTGCATTGTACTCTTGAGAGATTTTAAAGCAATATTACTTTCAGCTGGATATAGGTATTTGTTGAATGAATCTGAAATCATTTGCATGCAAATCTATTGTTGAACTTCTGTTTATGGTTTTGAGAAAAATTGGCAAAATTATCCAGATTGGGATATTACATGAATATAGTTTGAAAGGTTGAAAACTTACATTTCTTTTGAGGCCTCTACACTAGATGAAGAAGAACAGGGACAAGTGTTCTCTTCAATAGACAACTATGCATTTGATTATTAAAATTTAAAAAGATTTAGAAGAAGACGTAGCAGTGCAGAAAAAGATAAGGGCAACAAAGAGGGTAAACGAGAACATCGGCAAGACGAACTGAAAAAATGCCCTACCAACGAAAGAGAAATGGCAATCCAAGGCAAAGATAAGGGAATTACAACCTTATCTGCTGAAAAAATAAACTTCCAGGGACCAAACGCCTCCCAATTGGTGTTGCGAGATTCTAATTGAATTGATCATAACAAGAGATATGCATAAACATCTCTTCAATCCCCTAAGCCATTAGGCCAAACTCCAACTGAGATTAAAATAAATAAAAAATAAAAAAATAACAAACATTAAAAAGATAAAGAATGAAGATGTTGCACTGAGTGACTTGTCTGAAGTCAATTAAGAGACTCTGAGGAATGTGTCTGAACCTCAAGAATCAATTATAAGGTTAAGACAGATTTTTGGCAGAGCAAGTTTAGAAATGCCATTATACCCTCCTGAAAGTGGACACGGCTATCCTCCCTACAAACTGTACAGTTGACCAATTTTCAAAAAATCGAAAACATCATGGATTTTTCCAAAAATTTCAGCATTTGATCTTCATGATCTGCATAGTTTGTAGTCGAAAACAACAACAAAATTGGAAAAAAATCACTACATTTTCGTGAATCTGGATTAAAAAAAAAATCGACTTTGTTTTGTCTTTAGAACATTTTGTCGGAGATTAGCCTGTCTCCCTGAAAGCTGACACTTATTAAATCTGAAAAGTTCAAATTAGCATGCCATATTTGTTCCAAAATGACAGCTTGGTATGTGAACTAACTCAGGGATCCGTATCAGCTTAGTAGCCTGTCTTCTTCAATGAGAAGCTCAAAGGCATCTGATCGGCCAACAAAATTGAATTAAAGTAAGAGGATTTTTTAATATTTTTTTAATTGGTAGCAACAGTAGTCCATCATGCTCCATTGAGAGTCACTCCTTATAAGTTTACCGTGGAATTAAGTTTTACTCAAAACAAGCAAAGATGTAGCTGTTTCAACATTGGATTTTTCCCACATTAGGTTTCTACAGGACTGGCAAGGTGTTCTAATGGTCAATTATGTTGATGTGACTTCCTTGCGTTCATGCTATGTCAGTCCTTTAGATTGCCAAAACATTTCCACTCAATTGCATGGAAAAGAATGTCTCTCTAATGCAAATTATGGTCAATTATGTTGATGTGACTTCCTTGCGTTCATGCTATGTCAGTCCTTTAGATTGCCAAAACATTTCCACTCAATTGCATGGAAAAGAATGTCTCTCTAATGCAAATTTTAAGCATAATTCTTTAAGTATCGCTAGTTCAGTTAAAATTATCAACAATTGGTAATTTCAAATCTGTATTAATGGCTTGAACATTGGAATATCCACATCAATTACACATTCTACCACAATATATTGCGCATAAAAGTTCAAACCAGAAGTTAGTATCCTTTCAAACACTTCGAACTAGGGGGATTTGATGCCGGAGTATACCAAATACAGTCTACATGTTATTTAAAACGAATCGAGTTTTGAAATTTAACGGCTAGCTTATAACTATTAAGATGAGCCTGGTGTATCGCATAAATAAAAATAAACCTTTCTGAGAGCTTCAGAATAAGCAAGGAAATGGATGTTATCGAACAAAAATAATTTTAGCTAAAGAAAAGTAACTTAACTAGCTTCAATCTAAGCATATATTTAAAGTTAATACAAAGGAGGATTTTGATCCGAAAGGAGGAGCTTGCTTGAGGACAAACTGAAGCTAATCATTTTAACCTCTTTGGCTTGTGTTGAATCTGTATGATGGCTCTATTATTTCATGTATGTGTATAGTTCTCCTAAATAGGTCAGACTATTAGCATTGACAGTTGTAGGGTGATTACTATTAGCATTAGGTTTATTCTGGAGTCGCCTGCAATGTTTAGGTCTAATTCCCGCATTCTTATAGATAACCATCGGTTTAGTGTTTAATCCCTAAGTCTCGCATGTTCAAAAATCAAAATTTGTAGGTATTAGTTTACAGCGGGGAGGCAGGTGAAGATGAGTAATGAAGTCAGAATATGACGAATAAATATAAGATTGCAGAGAATCACTTAGAATTTGGATTTTGAGAGAGGCAATTGAATGTTGACATACACCTAGATTTTATAACAATTGTTGAAAACGAGGTGTTAAATTTTCACTGGTTTGCTTACATCAACATTTAAGAATACAAAGAGAGAAGCAGAAGATGATTTGAAACCAGGGTACTCGTGCTTCTAAAAACTGGCCTGATAAAATGTGCAGAAAGCGAATGCATTTTTCGACATATCCTTTTTCGACGAGCTTTCTACACTCTTCTGCAATGAATCGAATACCGTTGTCATCCAGAAAACTAGGCGAATGGCATCCTGCTCTGTGCAAACTGCTCAACGTTTCCAAAACTGAATAGAGCTCACCATTCGCAATCCCACGCGCAAACCCTGCGCGGATGACCTCCATGTCCAGCTGCTGCACAAAATTGATGATATTCGTGCCTGCTTCTCTCATAGTCAATAGTAAACTTGCAAACTCTGGAAACCTGCCTTCCTCCGCTAGTTTAGTGGCAAGCCACTTGTAGTAGTCCACTCTTTGAGGCTTGCATTTGGATGGTACGTCTACTAGTAGCGGTCCCGTGCCCGCCGCTACTTTAACATTGCCACGAATTCCAAGCGTAGGCTTGGGATCTTGAATTTTTGTGTAGCCGATCAGGGGCACACTCAATTGGGAGAATCCTGAGATGAGAATTTTTGACATGTTTCTTCTTTAACCACATCATACACAAGCATCTCACAGTCACTGAGCCGGTGGAATGCACCGCTTATGCTGTGCTCTGCTCCATTTCATCAATGCTATCCTCCAGAGAATCTAAGCCATGAATATTTGTGGCGGCTGATTTGTTATTACCCATTCGTTGTTTTGTTCCGCTATTAGTTGCCATAGGCAACTATAAAAATATATTAGTTTAACCAAGTTTTTTTTATAAAATTTAAACATTTTTATTATGTTTTGAAATAGAAAAAAAGTATTTAACTAAAATCTTATTAGCAGAGAAAATTAATTTTCGAAACTAAAAAAAATTTAAAGTTCAACAATTTAAAGCTCATCAATTGTACAATTAATATGATTATCATAAAAATGATTGTGACACTACATTTACTTTATCATTTCAAGAATTTCAAATTTAAATTATTTATTAAGCTTGAACATTTTAATTTTATTTTTTTGAAAAATAAAAATAGTATTTAATTGAAATTTAATTTTTAAAACTAAAAATCAATCAAAATTAAAATTTGTAACTTTTTTTTATTAATTGTGCAATTAATAAATTATTATAAAAGATATGTCACACCACACTTTACTTTACCATTAGTCAAATTAATAATAATTGAATGTATCAACTCATAAAAAAATAATTAAAACTAAATAATAATAATTTTAAAAACTAAAAACTAAATAATATTACAAAGAATTTAAAATGGTAGTTATTGTATGTACAATTATGTTTATTGTTTATGTATTTAGAATTTAAAATATTTTATATCATTTTTGGGTGTCAAGTTGTTGATTAAATATTTTTTATAAATAAAAGTAGTGTATAAAGATGACAATTAATTGTAGTTTTTTTTAAAATAAAAAATTATTTGATGTTAAATATTTGTATAAAATTATTTTTGTTTGGTAATTCTCAATTTCTCTAGTTTTTTAATTATATAATTCTTTCTTTTAGGATAAACAATTGGTTTATAGTTTCTTACATTACAAACATGCTAAAAATAAAATAAAATTCATTGTCCTACAAACTCCAAGACGCAAAGAATGAGCAATTTAAATTGTGGATATCTTTTCTATATGTAGAATTTAGTTATAACACGCTTATGATTTTGTTAGGGTTTTGGATATTATTGCTTAACCTTGCATAAGATCTCAATGATCCATTTGTTCACAACACATTACAAGACATTTATGACAATGTTATAATTGTATTCAAACTAATATTACAAAAAAATTATTTATTATCTCAAGAATTCTCATGGAAAAACCAATAATGCAAAAAATGTGTTGCCATGTAATGTATGCATAATTTTTTTAGTGAAATCAAACAACATTTCTTGAGGGCTTATGAAGACGCTTTCCATTCTCAAAACTCTTGAAATTAAAGAATTCCATTTTGTTCTAAAATTCTTATACACTTTTAAGTTTTCTACAATAGACTTTAGATTTACCCATTTTTAAAATTAAATCATGTCATTAGACATTTATAATGCTCTAAATTTCTTCTCTTCGTATATGTATAGAGTATAGTAGCTTATTCTAAGAAATCACAATTGATTGTGATGAATTTCAAAGTAGACTGAAAGTATGACCCATTTTTCTTGTTTTATAATAAAAAAATCAATATTTTTGTTGTTTAGTTATTCTACAAAAGCATTCCTAACACCAAATTTATTACAATATGAAAAGTAAACCTTGTATTATGTTTAGCATGCTATACAATATCATTTATTATCTAGTCCTATTAACCAATTTAGAGCTTCTTGTAACTTTGTTTGTAAAGGTGTTGATGTTAAAATTCTAATAACACAAAGAAGTAATTTTGTACTTGGTAAGAGCTATAACTTATTTACTCGCATTCAACTACAAACATTAATGCAAAATGTAATTGTATATGTTTCTCTACTGTCTTTAGTTCTTAAGTTCTATGTACAATTACAATTAATTTTAATACGGGTTAAAGATAGTTCAACCTCTAAAAGATCAAAGGATATAAAGAATGTTGTTCTAATGCATTTTGCATTCCTTCAAATTTAAAAGTTTATTCCTCCATCTCAACCCTTTATTGCCACACTCTAAAATATTATAATCATGACACATATGGTAGGAACTATGACACTTTGTGTCTCTTGGTTTGTTAAATGGAGGTGAGCGATGCTACTAAATTACTCTGATTTGAATGTTTTTTCAGTCGAAGTTAAATTGTTATCTAGAGGAACCCCAACTTTCAGGTTTCAATTCCTCTTCAATTTTTGTGTCTTTGTAACGCCCCGCCAAGGGATCCAAAAGAACTAACCAAAAGTTTCACTAAGTTTGGTAGCTTTTTTTTTTTGAAACATGAAAGTTAAACCATTCACAACATACACATAGTAGCAAAAGCAATCACAACATTCCACTAAAAGTAAACATAAACATACATAACAGGTTACATTCCTTAAGGATCCCTTAACATTAAATCACAATTATATCAACCAATATTAATTCCATCTAATACCACATCCACATGAAATAATAATGAAAATTCTAACGTTTTTAAAACAATATACTTTGGTTCCAAATGTCCCTTAGCAAATTACATTTCAAAATGCTCAATCATCCACTGTACATGCCACAGGGTATGAAAGGCTTTAAAAAATATACATGTGTGAAAATAAAGTACATCATCCTATTTTGATCCATGATGCAAGTGCAATAAAGTAAATCAAACCATATGTCATACATGATACATCATCATAGAAGATATAAACATCCATCGTAACTGATAACCATAAATCATAACACATAATCATCTAAGTGCACAGTTCCTCCCAACTGTAAATAGCATCATTAGACCATTGTGGGCCCTAGCCATCCCTCTGTGTGTAACATCCCAAGTCACCAAAGAGATCATCGGTATTATCATAATAAGAATGTCACTCCTAAAACATACTACATCATATGCAGAAAGAAATCTAACATGCTACAACATATGCATAAGAAATCTAATCATGCAAAATAAGGCATAAGATAACATCATCTATCATATGTTAATCATCAATATAAGGATACGTGTCCATCATCATAATCCAAGAACATAATGAAGATAGATGCCAACAAAGAATGCTTCAGCCACAGTGTCTCAGACGGATCTCAAATGGTAAGAGTGAAAAAGCACTACCACTCGCCCACGTGGAACCTAAATGGTCCACTCCCATTGCACTAAGGAGATAGTCACAAGTCCCAAACAGGTTATCAAATCACATAACACAAATACTCTCTAAGTCTAGGAATCTTAAAAGTATACTAACTCAAAGGTTCCAACATAGACCGAAATCTAATCCCAGAGGCACAACAAGACATGTAGGAACCTACTATGTAAGCGGGAAAGTGTCATCGCACGGATCACGCTAGAGTTACCTTGGTAGTCTCTCTATAGACCCCGGCCCCCTAGTGATCCCTATGCAGCCACTAGTATCCTCTCGTACTGACGAGGCATACTACGAAATGCAAGGTCGCAACCAAGCGTTCTCTCTACTCCCATCCTAGTCTGTACTAGCACTCAAGACATGGGCGAGAACAAACAATTATCTTATTAGGTTCATTTAAGTCAGTATTAGGTGTAATGTTTTCACTTATTAAATAACTTACAATGAGTTATCCTGGCAGCCACTTAGGGCCTCGGCTCCCATTGCAAGCCACTTCCCGACACTGCAAGTAGATAACCTACCCTAGGTTCATGGAATCATAAATCGCAAAATCACCATAGTCCTATACAAGCGATTGGAAAAATACCAAAAGATAATCCACAAAAAGAGCATCAAATCTCCATGAGCAACTGAAAAGCATCCATTGATAATCATGACCACAACAATTCTCTATTGGCAACTGAAGGCATCAATGATAATTGCAATATCCATTAGTTCTTAACAAGCAACCAAAAAGGCATATCAATCAAATAATATTGATTGAAGACTCCAAAATGGTCGAGTCAAAACATGTCACAACATGACATCATCAAGATCAAATAACACTTCAGTCCCATCAAGGTGACTAGAAAGTAATCCAAATACAATTGATTGATAACTCATAAATGGTTACATATATCACAGCTTACACAAGAAGACTGGAAGCAATATCAATCAGTACAACACATACACCATAGAACATGCCATATCATAGCCATGGTTGGTTTAAAAGAATCAAAATCAAAAGACATCATCTTGACATCACAAATCAGAATTCCTCGGCCTCTGGTAGACGTCCTATAATTGGTCAACAAACTAGTCAACCCAAAACATGAAGCATAGAGAAAACACAAAATGCAAGCTCATGTTCGAGTTTGCTAAAATAACTTAGTCGAGATAAATATGAGATTTCAGTTTTAGATATCAAGTGTATAAGATTCTCCATTTAGTCTCCAAGCTAACCCATTTATCTTTTCAAATAAAACATAGAATTTATCCCTCCATTATTTAAACAAGTGTCTAAAATAAATGGAAGATAATAATTTAGTTATTTAAATCATTGGACTAGTCCTCATTGAATTTTAGATAGAATCATTGCAATTTTCCTAACATCGGTATAATCGATAATCACTCAATTAAACCCCATTGCTTATAAATTTGATTAATTAATTAAATTAATTAACAATCATCTATATTCCAATTCATTAACATTTGAATTAATAATAATTTAATAACTAATAACAAGTTATATTAAAATAAATCTATGATAGCAGATTCTCCATTATTTTATCAAATTTTAATATCTCTATTCAATTTAATAATAGTTGACAAATTATTATTAAATTGACAAGTTCATATCTAACATTGTTAATATAATAATTATTAACATTTATATATTAAATAACATATGAAATAACAAATAGTAATATTAACTAATGAATATATATTTTTTAAAATAACATTTAATATTATAAATACATTACTATATACAAACAATTCATAATATTAAACTCTTCAAAACCAAAGGGTGATTTTATAATAGTCACCGCTAGCACTAACGTGTGCGGCCTGTGGATCACAGGTACACTACGGATCATAGGTACACTACAATTCGTAGGTACACTGCAATCACGCAAGTACTCTGCGATGTCGCAGACCTGCAACATGTCACTACTAGGGGTGGGGTATGGGTTCATCCCACCCCTCATTAATATTTTAAAAAAAAAAAAAATTATAAACATTTTTTTTAATAAACATTGCAGGATGTAATTTGTATAAATATTTTCGCTTGCAAAACGTAATTCGACTTATATATATATTTAAAGAAAATGTTTTCAATTAAACATTTACAATATATTTTATTTTAATATTGACAATAATAAATGATAGAATTTTCAGAGCTAACATATATATATATATATATATATATATATATATATATATATATATATATTTCAAAATGTTTTCAATAATGTCTGCGAATATACACATCATTTTTAAACAAAAAGGCTTTTCCAATTTTGTAAAATAAGAATTTCCCTAAGATTATTCTTAGATTTACCTATTTAAACCATCTAATAGGTTTGTCTATAAGCATTTAAACCTTAATCCCATATATTCCTCAAATCTACGCATGTGGGGTTTCCCATATAGGAATTTAAATATCCAAAACAAGAATGCATACAACCAAGATATTCAACACATGAAAGCCTCAAAAAGCATTTATAAGACACGAAGAAGACAGGAAGTGCAAGAAGCGAAATATCATACACAAAATCACGAGTGTCTACCTGGACACTAATGCTAATTCACTTCTCCTTAGAATCTGTAGAGCAAACTCCTTCCTTCTCCAACGTTCGCGGATCCACCCCAAACACGCTCTCCGAGCTACTAGGAGTACCTGAATATAAGGAACTCTCAAGAAGCACCTAGAATGTCTCTAGAAACAACCAGAAGATGAGATAAGCATTGACAACTAAGCACAAGTCTTTTCCAACCTTCTAGATGAGTCAGAAGGTTGTAGACACCATGTGCTTAATTTGTGCGCTAACTCCTGCTTTGTAGACATTTGTGCAATCAAGAAGTGCACTTACTCCTAGGTAGACTTATAACTTTTATTTTAATTCTTTTATTATTATTATTATTATTTATTTATTATTTTTAATTTCTTTTATTTAATTCTTTTACTCAATTAATTTCCCACTTAATTAATTAAAATCAAAATATCATAATAGCATAATATTATATTAATTTTTCCCAAAATAATTAAATCTTTTAATTTAGACTTAATTAATAAAAAATTCACCATAGACTTCCAAAATAAAATATGAAAACCCATCATAGAACAATCCATACAAAATCAGTCTAAGGGGTTAAAATCATGAGTTACGTCATCTGATGCATTCAGAAGGTAAAATATCTTAGATACTTGTCCTACCTTTCTAGGACAAATGGTTTAGGGGTTTAGGATTTGGACTTGAGAATTTATCTCCCTTCTCTTACCATTGAGATAGTGCGATAAGGTATGCTCATCCTAGCAATTCAGGGAAGTCGATACCTGGTACCTGCAACCTGCATAAAATTCATGCATATACATACAATATATATATATATATATATATATATATATATATATATGACATTTCTAATGTGGTTAAGGAAGGGAGTCGTAGTCACCTACTAGTTGGGATCTACATGATGTACCACTTCCTGCCATTGCCTGTTTAACTTAGCATATATATATATATATATATATATATATATATATATATATATATATATATATATATATATATATATATATATATATATATATATATATATATATATATATATATATATATGCTAAGTTAAACAGGCAATGGCAGGAAGTGGTACATCATGTAGATCCCAACTAGTAGGTGACTACGACTCCCTTCCTTAACCACATTAGAAATGTCATACATAAGAAACAAACATGCACACCATACACATGCAAGTATGGGGTAAGTATCCATAAGAAAACACATGTGATAATAAACCATCTAACTAATCATCATCAATAACCGAGAATAATGTAATAATCATCATGCATACATGAAATGTAGAGTCTAAGTAATCTCATCATTTATCAACTGAATTCATAGCACAATATTTGATAGTCTCAAAACAATGCTACTAACCATCAACATAAAACTAGCCTAACAGAGTTCGGCCATGATAGCAACAATGTATCTAGAAAAATGTAAACGAGGGCAGGCACTACAGTCTTTAATTCTATAACAGTAAGTGATTCTAAAGACACACACACACACACACACACACACACACACACACTAGTAATTGCACATACAATTAGGTGAAATTGTTATGTCGATAGAAAGATGTGTATGGGTAAAATATTGAAGGGCGCAATGAAGTAACATAATAGTTGTCTTATTCTATATTATTTGACATTTTATTTTAATCAAATTAATGAGGACATGCAATCCGTCCAATTCAAGAAGACACCTAATTTAAGTCTTAAAATGCATTTAAATCATCAATATAATAGTTTAACCATGTATAATACATTTTTGGTGATGGTTGTCAATGCTTTTGTGATGCATGGTAGTTGCCTTAAAGACCTAAACAACAATAACATTGACAAAGAAAAAGTCTATGCCAATGTTCACAAAGAGCCTAACCCAAAAAACTTCTTAGGCAAACCTAAAAATGATGGCATGGAGGAGGGAAAGAAAGGTAGTCAAGGAATCCAATTTGGTTAATGATAAAATGATTATGATAATAAGAAACATTTATTCTTTCTTAAATCTTGTTGATCTCTCTTCTATGAGAGAAGAGCTAAAGAAGATTAATTTAAGGTAGATTCCATTTTTTATAAATAAAATTTTAATTGTCATAAAAATGTTGCTTATCTATGGCAATCAAAAGCCTTCTAGAAATCCCCACCTCGAATTTTGAGTAGATTAATACAACATAAAGGACATCTATGTACATAACAATTGATTCTCTATAGCAATTCAAACTTTGAACATAAATAATTTGAATATGAGTGTGGAGTATGGTCAACTATACATTATGTAGCTTTCTTGATGATCAAAATGCAAAGAAAATATTATGACTTTTAAATATAGCATTTTTTCACAATCCATAGTATCTCCATAGTTGTTAATAAAATGACTAAGATTTTTTGCTTTCTCTAGCTCTCTCATCCAAATTATAGATAAAAAAGTGTGATTTGAAATGTTGCTACCACTGTGAGTCTACAAACATATGGAACAAGTTTTAAAAAATTATAAATAGAGGACATGACTATTGGTGATTAGAAATATAATTAATATAAAAATATTACTTTATTACTAATTACGACATTTAGAAAGAGGCATCTATTACTAGTTGTATATTCTACTTAATTTCTACATGCATTAGAGAAAAAAACTAAGCAAAATGAAAGGTTGAGTAAGTATATCCCACAAACAATGATTTATATGTGCAATTTATCATAGCAAACAATTGATGCATTGTTTGAATTGCTATGAAATGTGCTAATTCACTTGTGATAGGACAAACAAACGTATAAGTCATCTATGTAATGCCCCGCCCGGAGATCCTTGGAACAAGGATAAATAACAACCAAAAGTTTTTTTTTTAAGAAGTAAGCATAGATTCAAACAACATCAACATGCAATCGATCAAAAGATCGCAACAGAAGACTTAACCAAGAAATCCAAGCAACCAACGATCTCCAAGTGTCACTACTTAATAATGCATTCAATAACCAACTATGAAAGTTAAACAAACAAGAAACTCATAATCTCTAAGGGCACAACCCAATAGGGTATCCAAAACACCCTTTGAATCTCAACCAACAAGTTTGAAGATACCTATTGTTTGCCTGAGCAGGTTTTTGCACAAAAATTAGGCGGTACTTTCCAATATCATATGATACTATACAATACTATCAAGTGATACTTTTTTAGTATCGTGTGATACTTCTTACAACTACCGTGTGATACTTTATTAGTGTCACACGATATACTTTACTATTACTATGTGATACTTTATTAGTGTCGCACAATAGAACCTACTACTGTCGTGCGATACTTTCCAGTATCACATGATATTTCTTTCTATAGTCATGTGATACTTTTCCAGTATTGCCTAATGTTGAACTTATGTCGCCAGGTTTGCAAAGAAATAGTCTGATGAACAATTAGCAAGGGGAAAGAGTTAGAACCTCCACACCAGAGAGTACATAAACCATAATAGTCAAGGAGTAAACACTTGAACGCATAAGGAGATCAATTAATTCTAACATCTAATCCATAGCATCTAATGTAATCATGTGAAAAAAAACATCACAGTGAACATACATGTGCATAAATCAACTATCTCAATAAAATAAAATAACATAAACCACATAGAAACATACTCTGGCAAATATAGAGAACCATGTGAGCATCCAACTCTATAACTAAACATGGAGGAAGGCAAACTCTGTACATCAGTCCCTAGTAATGGTATAGGTAGTTATGCCTCCCAACCACGTGGAACCTATAGGCCCACTCCCATCATGCTTATGGAGATAGTGATCCGACCTCAAACACACACAAAATAATCATCCATGGCTAACACTCATGCTAAACAGTATAGAGGACTGAAACCAAGAGTATGAGACAATGCAATACAATAGGTCCTAGTCAAATACTCTATGGATCTACTATGTAGGGGCTCTAATGGAGAGTAGATCACTTAGAATCATGGAGCCCAAGCTAAACATCATGTGGACTCTCCCTCGAGAGGCCACTGTGCTATGTCCACAAATGCATCATGCAGACATTTAGCCCTCAGATAAACTAAATGGGCACATACCTTAAAGATAGTCGTACGGTATGTAATATTTTATTATCTTAGTTCATTACCCATGAATTCATTTAGGTATCACTTATTAAACTTCTTTGCATATACCTTGTCAAGATAGTTGGAGTGTATGAGAGAAGCCCCTCCATTGGTCTATGCTACATACCCATGCTCATCACACGATGAGTGTCTATAGGCAATGCAGTTTCCCAACCCAACCTTAATGAACATAACTTAATAGAAAGAAACTAGGAGTTTGGGTCTCGCAAGAACTCGACAAGTGCATGCTCATGTGCTCATGTATGGGCACACCAACTACACAATGATCATAAAAAATGAGGGCTAGATGAGAAACAAATAAAATACCAAGAAAATAGTTTCTCAACCAAGCACATAGTTGGGAATACAAATTTGACACAAATCCCAATGCAAGAAGGAACATTTATGGTCAAATTGGATTCCTCATGGATAATATGGGTCCACGACCAACATTAGTGCTAAGAAACACCCAAGAAAATTGGGTGGCACATAAATTGAGGTGAATTCAAAATGTCAAAAAACCAGCATCGATGAAAATCAACGGAATTGAAACCCTTTTCACAAGCGGGTATAAAAACCCCAAATATCCATTAAAATTTGGGTTCAGAGTTTGTATGCGAAAATGACTAGCATAATGGTCCGAAAACCCAAAACCCCACACCAAAAAGCCATAACTACTCATACCCGCCCAACTAGGTAGAGCCATCATACAAAAATGGAGGGGAACACTAGTTCTCTACCTCCTAACATAACAGTACCAGAAACTAACTCAAAAGCTCGCAACCAAAAGGAGCAAAACAAGAATACTCGCGATAAAATAATTGCTTCATGGAGATTGCCTAAAAGCTCAACAAACCAAAGTCTCTCTAAGTCAAATCCAATGGGATCAACGTCGTGTCGATCCCATGCCCATAGCACCTACAATGAATAAAACAATAATTAATCCTGAAGAGGATTTGTGATTTTAGCTCTCAAATTTCTAATTCGAAAGTGAGAAGTGAGGAATAATTCCCTTTTTGGGATATAAATTCACTTTTAAAGTGAAATATTCAAATAGGGAAATAACATGCTCACTAAAATAAACCCTTTTTAAACCCACACAAAATTGGGCAGTTCCAATTAAATGGAATTCAACTACAACAAAGTTGTTGGTAATTAAAATAATAAATTCAAAACCCAAAATACCTTAGACATTAAATCACAATTTTCCTTGATAATTCTCATGACCAAATGCAAATATCTAAATGCATAAACATAATGTGGGTCTCATCACAAATGCAAATAAATCTAGATTTATTAAATCACCAAAGAGTTTGATTAACAATTAAACAAGATACGTCGCCCATACAAGGATGACATTTGCTATGTATAAACAGTTGAATCACTAACTCCATGTGCCACTATTAGGGATATATATCTTGCACACTAAACAACACAATCAAGTGAAATTACATATAATAATATAGTCAAAGCGATAAATGCATTAAACCACGTAATTAACCATTCATTTAATTACATCAAAATAACCTATTTACATCACTCATTGCATCATAAAACATCTCAAAGAAAGAATGAAGAAAATATATGTAGCATCAAATCATAGTATCCAGAATGGACAATAAGTCTATTGTATAATCATAAACAGAGTATATGTCTAAATACAAAATAACCAAATATCACCATAAAGCATCATGTCACATCAATAAGCATCATCATGCAGATATGATCAAACTAAACAACATAGTATCTAACATCTATGATACTGGCAATCAAAATATAGTATCTGACCATCATGGCATCTTGAATGTCATCCGACATGAGTATCAAAAAATCTCTCAAATCCAAAATATAACAAGGTACATAATGAAAACATGGGAGGCAATACAATCTATTACTAAAAATCATAATAAATTGTTTCAACAATGATGATACAAAGATAAAAACACCATATATATACTTAATAAGACATATTTGGGAAAGCACAAAGTAGATCAAACCTCTAGAATTCACTCAGCTATTTGTAGGGATGCTCTTTTTATTTAGTGGGTATGGTGGAAAAAGCTAATGATTACCATTAAAAAAAATATTCTCAATGTTTTGAATCATATATCTTTTATCACTTAAAATCACATATGGTGTCTTTCTTGCAATTTTAATGTAATCACTCAATAATAAATATGGCACTCTATCTATACAAGGTTGGAAATTAAGTAGAGAATATGACTTTCTACAATTATCATTGTTCTCCCTCTCAACATTCTACTACTACTACTTTTGTAATACCACAAAATAAGAGAGAACTACAAATGCAATTTTCATATAACTTAGTTGGTGATGGATCTTGACATACAAACTACAAAGATCTTTCTCGTGCATTTCAAAAAATAGTATAATCACCATATCAAAATCATAATTTCTATTACCTTTCATATTATTTACATACCAAAGACTTTGAAAAGAACTATCTTCTTTCAACTAAAACACCAAATTAGATTTTATCTTCTTTTAAGATACAAGAACTCCTTGATTATATAATAGGAAGAAATGTAGGTTCCCATAAATTTCTTAACCACAAACTAAACACCTATTCAATTGTAACTGACACAAAATAAAGCTCTCAGTCTCCTACATCAATAACTTGAATATTCACATATGTTCTATGTGTGTGTAACTAAGGGAGAAGCTTCCTTACATTCACATTCCACAAGTCTAATCATAATCTATGGTCTTTTGGGGTTTTAATAATTTCTTAATGTTTCCACATTTCAGTTTCGTTCTATCCTACTTGTTCCTTCTACATAGTGTTCTTGAGAAAGCTTTATTTCCCTCTTGTGTCTATCATGAATAATGTCCATGCCAAGTATCTGTGCGTTGCCCCTAAGTCCTTCATGGCAAACCTTTTTGACATCTTTTCTTTCAATTCTAAAATCAACTTCATAAATGAGCCTATAACAAGCATCTCATCAACATAGAGCAACAAAAGAACAAAGGAACCATCAAGTAACTTCTTGTAGTAGAAACATGGATCAAATTCACACCGAATGAAGTTATTTTCAGTCATGAATCGATTGAACTTGAGGTACTACTACCTCGGAGCTTGCTTGAGACCATACAAGCTCTTCCTCAATCTACAATATAATTTTTCTTTACCACGTATAATTAAATCCCTCATGCTGCATCATGTAGATTTCTTTATTCAAATCACCATGGAGAAATGTCATTTTCACATCCAGTTGTTCAAGTTCAAGATCATGAGCAACAACTAAACCAAGAATAGCCCAGATTTTAGTCATCTTGACCATGGGTGAGAAGATTTCATTGAAATCTATGCCCTTTTGCTAATCAAAATGTTTAACAACCAATCTAGCTTTGTAACACTTTTGATTTTTGCCTTCATCTTTCAACCGATAAATCCATCATTTTTTTAGTGCTTTATGGTTTGGTGGCAAAGGAACCAAATCCCAAGTTTTATTTTGTAATAGAGAATCCATCTCTTCTTGCATCATTGCCTCCCATTTGTGAGAATCAGATGCTTTGTAAGCTTCTTTGAAGCTTGCTAGTTCAACATGGTCTGAAAGAAAACATTCTAGCTCTGCTTCTTCAGGATATAATAGTTCATAATCAAAGAATCAAGTAGGAAGCCTTATCTATCTAGTTGATTTCCTCCATCCTTGAGAATTTTCATAATGATCAAAATGTCCCTTTTCTTTATATTGGGAGTTTTGAGTTTGGAGCTCAAAGTCACTACCCTTTGAAGATGTGTAATGCTTCTTTGGAGTTTGGTTTTGATCAATTCCTTTTTGTACAATCCCCATAGTAGGATTGTGGCTCTATGAATTTTGGCCTCCCTAAAAAGACACATCTCTATTATGTTTTTGATATTGATGTTCTGCATCAAAATGACTTCTCTATTGTGAATGAAGTCTACTATTGAGATATCTAGTATGACTTATGTCGTGAGCCTAAGAAAAAATGTTACCCTCAATATTATTGTTGTCATATTGCTTGAAAGAGGTAGTCCTATCGTGGCAGTGACCATCTTTAGACTATCATTTTCTATCATCTTCAGGTTGTGCATGTAGAGTGGTACAAGGTGGATTTTCTTGCAGGGAGAGAAAAATTGGCATGTCACTAGGTTCAACACTATCTGATGTATCTTGTTTGGTAGTGGTTTGAGTGTAATATTCTTCACCGTAGGGAGTTGCATCCTACTGGTTGGAGTCAAAGATGCGTGGACCATCAAAAATATGTTGACTAATGTTATTATGTCGTGTGACATCGTCCAAAGGAAGGCTTGGTTCATTTGTTTGAACATGCTTTGTGTGACTTGTCAGATTGTTGTGGTGAGTCATAGTCGGAGCAAAAACCTTAATGTGTTGTGAGTGGCAGGTGAACTCTGCATAGGATGGTTTGACATAATTTAAAGGTGGAGACACTTCAAAATCATGAGCAACACGGTGAGAAATGTTAGTGGGAAAGGTGGTAGACTATGGCTTGGATTATCACATGGATTAATTGGGGGAAAAGACCCATTCTATTGGTAAAGTATGTGGCTATTAAGAGTGTTTTGTTGCTTCTCATGAGTCAAAAGGATTTTTTGATGACTATTTTGATCAAATCTTTGATTATCATTTGTGCTGGATTGACTCCACATACTAGTAGAAGAAGAGGAAAGAGGGGCAGGAGATAGAACTAAAGTGAGAGATAGAGTATTTGAAGAAAAATTGTTCTGATTTCTATCAACATTAGAGTTATTATCAAAAAATAGAGAAAGGGACATATTCACATATTGTTTTTTCTTCCTTGTGTAATTCTAGAAATACCTTCTCATTGAAGACAACATCTCTAATTCTGATAATTTTCTTCCCAACCGGATCCCAAATTCTAAAACCAAATTAGTCTTCACCATAGCCCACAAATATACATCTTTGTGATTTTGGATCAAGCTTCCTTCTTCTCTCCTTCAAAACATGTACATAGCTTTGCATCCAAACACCTAGATGTAAGAATATGGGATTTTCTTTCGCAGCTACTATTCTTTTGGAATGCCAAAATCCAACTGAGAAGAGGGACTTCGGTTGATTAATTGTACTACTGTATTACATGCCTCTGCCCAAAATTCCTTGGCTAAACTGGCATTAGAAAGGATACAATGAGCTTTCTCAAGGATTGTTCTATTCATCCTTCCTACTACTCCATTTTCTTATGGGGTGAATGAAACAATTTTGATTCTATGGATGTCATTATCCACACAAAATGAATCAAACTCCAATGAGAAAAACTCTTCACCATTATCCAATTGCAAGAACTTTATTTTGTGGCCAATCTGATTCTTAACTAAAGCCTTAGAAATTTTAACTTGCTGAAAACATCAAATTTCTTATACAATATGTAAATCCATACCTTTCTTGTGCAATCATCAAGGAAAGTGAGTAAGAAGTTTGATCCTCTAATAGAGCTTTCCTCGGTGGGTCCAAACACATCAGAATAGATAAGTGCTAAAGGAGTGCCTTTCTTTTCATGTATGGTCCTTAAGAAGCTAACTCACTTCTATTTTCCATAGAGACAATGTTCACAAAATTGTAAGTCAATTGGTTTCAACCCTAGTAATTTCTCCCTTTTATGCATAACAACAAGGCCCTTTTTACTCATGTGACCAAGCTTTTGATGCCACAATTTTGAATTGCTATCTTCAATTATCATGGCAACCCCCACTTCATTGATATTTTCTACAATATATAAACTCCCAATCTTGTTTCCTTTTACAACTAGCATGGAGCCTTTTGTGACTTTCCATGAATCGATTAGAGAAGTGACAAAACCTTGTGCATATAGCTAACTTATATAAATTAAATTTCTCTTTAGTTTTGGAACATGACACACATATTTTAATAGCCATTTAACACCTCCTTTCAAAGATAATAAAATATCTCATTTTCCTACAATTTCACATGCTTTATTATCACCCAAGTATACTTCACCGAACTTACCTTCTTGATAATTTGAAAAGTATTCTATACATGAAGAGGCATGAAATGATGCGTCAGAATCCAAAACCCATGAGGCTGAAGTAGTCTTGGTTGTAGATAAAATCAATACACTATCATCTTTGTCATAGACATGTTGGCTTGACTTTCTTGTACTTGTTCATGTGCTCTTTCATAACCTCTATGATCCTTTTTCATGACCACTTTTTCCACAAAACTAGCAGTCTCCTCCTTTCCTTTCCCTTGACTTCGAGCACCTAGCTGATTTTGATCTTCTATGATGATTGTTTCTTCCCCTATTTTGGCTTCTTCCTCTAGTTTTGATGTTGACTGCCATCAAGGGTTCATCGAATGAGGATTCCTTGTTGCTTCTTCACATATCCTCACTAAGTAGAGTTGTCATTACTTCATCATAAACCAACTTGTTGTTTTAGGAGTTAGAAGTACTAACTATTGTAATAATGGGATCCAAGCTATGAGGTAATAAACACAACAAGATGATAGATTTTGATTCATCATCTTGTGTCATGTCAACTATGGTTGCTTGACATAATAAAGTGTTCAAATCATTTATGTGATTTGACATCGCAGTTCCATCCTTCATTTTCAGCTTGTAGAGCTTCTTCATAATGAATATTTTGTTTGCAGATGAGGTCATTTAGTACATACTTTGAAGTTCAGCCCATACTTCCTTGGTCATAGATTCGTTGTGTACATTGAATAAAACATTATGTGATAAAGAAAGAAAGATTGTTGCCTTTTCTTTTTCATCAATTGCGGCCAGTTTCTTTACTTTTCCATCAATTGCTACTGCCAAGTCTTGCTTGACTAGCAATGAACACATTTGAACTTTCCACAAAATGAAATTTTGTCCTGAGAATTTATGCACTCATAATCTTCCATGACTCCCGATTTTCAAACACTGAAATCGATCCCAATGTCTATGCCAAGCTCTGATACCAATTGTAAAGTTCGCTGAAAGTGCAAACTGAGAACGAATAGAACAACAAGAAAGAGGAAAAACACAAACACATGATTTTATCATGGTTCACCACAAATTGTGGCTACGTCCACACTGCAGAGAAGATATTTTATTAATGTTAAAGTCTAAACTTTACATCATAGCTATAGCTTTAGCTCTTTGAATACAATGCCAATAATGAACCTCTAATACATATATATAGTCTCAAAAGAAATGAACAGAAAAACAATTAGAGGGAAACAATAATAAATGGAAGACTATTAGGCTTCAGATATACACCCAACACTAAAAGCTCTTGCTCTTCATATTGTTGAGAATTATGTCTCAACCTTGCAAGCTTTTTTTAGAAAACTCTAGAAAATTTTAGCTAAAAAACTCTAGAATTTTTTTAGAAAATTCTAGAATTTTTTTGTGGTAGTTTTCCATATGTTTATGAGTTGGAAAAAGGTGTATGAGTTGTTAAAAATGTGTCTAGTCTCTAGAACAATGTAGAAGGGCTATTTTTAGAGTATAAACAATTCATTATATGACTTTTATGGGGGTCTAAACTAGAGGACAAAATTATGGACGAAAATGGTATTCTTGGGGTTACAAATTACAAGTGGGTAACATGTGGCATGGTTGTTTTGCCCATGGTTTTGGCTTATGGTTTTGTAAAACCACAAATGGTTTTCTGTAAGAACCCCAAATAGGCTCTACGCTGATCACTGTTTGTTTCCCTAGGTGTAATGATTGTTTTTGGTTTGTTTTTTTAATGTTTTAAGCTGTTTTTGAGTTTTTGAGTTGATGAAAAGAAAATAAAAATATTGAAAACTAATCTTACCTAAAATTATAACTCAAATCTGGTTATAATGCTAATCAAATTCATTTATTCGGATGGCTCCTAATGTATGTACAATACTTATTGCTGGAAGAATACATTAAAAACATCATCATTAATAGTTGAAAAAAACCTGATTTTTGTCTCCAATATGCAACCACGCTGCTGGTTGCTTCCTCCTTGGGCAGTGCCTATCAAAAATCGCAATATTAAATCTCTGATTTTTAATTCACTGTAGCGCTGTATTGTTCACAACACTGTAGCTACTGTTATAACCCCTTCCAACCTGTAAACAGATTCATCCACTTTTTTTCCTACTGAAACACAATATTGACTCCAAAATGAAGTCAACTCATAGGCAAAATTCAAGTGATATTTCACACCCTCAAATTGCATCAACTCTGAAGATACTACGTTCTCCACAGTCTGAATTCTTCTCAAACTTGTAGAAACCCTTGTTGCCACAACTTCAAGAAATTTCACAAGGCAAAGTTTTTAAGCAATTCTCATAACCTGCTCTTGAAGGAAGACAAGGTTTGTTTATAAGGACTCCTCAACTCCAGAATGAGTCTCCACACTCAATGTGGGATAAAAGATATAATAATAACATAAAAAATGTTATTACATTAAAACTTAGAAAATTCCTTTTAATTTTTCCATAAGCTTGGACCCACAATTAATTGAAATGATGGCCCCTTTTATGATATCATGACCCTCACTTAAGTTATATATTATAACTTAACAATATAGGCTTAAAACCAATAATGTTTATTTTAACTAAATAAACATTAATATCTCCATTATTACTCAACATTTTTGAATGTCGTTTGGACTGGGAGCTAACATGATAGAACTGCATATGACCATACCCCTTTTCTAAAAATAGCAGGGGTCTATCTTTATAACTCCAAAACTGCTAAAAATAGCCTGACCAAGCCAAACTCAAAGGAAAACTCATCATAAACAAACTCTGGCAACCTAGAAGAGTACTCTGCTCTGGTCCTTGGAGGATCTCCACACCAAGGTGACCCTCTATCCAATCTTATTAGCCTACGAGGGTCTCTGATAGGCTAATCACCAGCTAAAGTGATGTCTCTAGCTAGAAGGGGACATCACAGTCTGCCCTCCTTGAAATTGCTTATCCTCAAGCAATCTCAACTCTGGATGCTGTAAAATCTCCTCGCTCTCCCAAGTAGCATCCTCTACCGGCAAATCCTTCCACTTCACCAAATATTCTTGGATGGTACGTTTCCTCAAGTTCCTCTCTCTAAAATCCAGGATAGCCTCCGGTATCAAAACAAGTTTTCTCTCATCATCCAGGGGTGGTAGTACTGTAGAAGGCACAACATGATGCCCTAGCGCCTTTTTGAGGCGTGACACATGAAAAACATTGTGCACCTTGCTCTCCGCTGGCAAGTCTAACTCATAAGACACCTCTCCCACTTTCCTGATAATCCTAAATGGACCATAGTATCGTGGCTTGAGTTTCTTGGCACCACTCTTCTTGAGAGTGGATTGATGGTAAGGCTGCAACATAAGATACACCATGTCTCCAACCTCAAAAGTTTGCTCAGTCCTCTTCTGATCTACATACTGCTTTTGCTGATTTTGTGCCTTAGTTAGATTATCCTTGAGAGTCTTAACAAGGTCTTGACTCTCCTGTAACAAATCACCTGCACTGGGCACTCTACTGTCACTCAAAAGTAGATCCATAAAATTGGGTGCCTCATACCCATATAGGGCCATAAAGGGTGACATCTGAATAGACATGTGATAAGTGGTATTGTAGCAATACTCACAAAGATAAATCCACTTTACCCATGGCCTTTGTTGCCCTGCTATATAATTTCTGAGATATCCCTCCACCCATTTGTTTACTATCTCTGTTTGACCATCTGTCTGAGGGTGGTAGCTAGTACTCGGAGTGAGCTCTTTCGCACACAACCTGAATAGCTCTTGCCAAAAGTGACTCATAAACCTATTGTCTCTGTCACTTATAATGCTCTGAGGTAAGCCATGTAATCTAAATATCTCTTTGAAGAACAACTCTGCCACCTGTGTAGCAGTGTATGTAGCAGTGATTGGAAAGAAGTGTGCAAACTTCGTAAGGCGATCCACAACCACATATATGCAGTCCCTGCCTTGGGCTCTAGGCAGTCCTATGATGAAGTCCATAGACAAACACTCCCACTTCCTATCAGGAATCAGAAGTGGCTGAAGTAAACTGGCTGGATAGGAGTGTTCTTGCTTATTCTATTGGCAAGTGGGACACTCCCTAACATACTGAAGTACCTCTGCTTTGAGCCCTTTCCATGTGAATCGCTCTCTAATCTGTCGGTATGTCTTGTAGTAACCAAGATGTCCTACCATAGGTGAATCATGAAAAGATTTCAAAACCACCCTCCTCACTACTAATCCTGGGACTAAAAATATTTGTCCTTTGTAAATGATGAGCTCATTCACAAGGGTGTATCCGATGTCCTGAATAGTCCCATCTATGAATCCAGCTGCCCAAGTGTCCTTTGCATACTCTGCAAGGATCAAGTGTCTCCAATCCTTCGATATGTCTGTCAGTAAGCTCAAATGGGGCCTACGTGATAAGGCATCAGCAACTATGTTCTGTGTCCCCTTAAAATATGTAATGTCAAAGTCATAGGACTGTAACTTGCTCACCCACTTTTGCTGCCTATCATTGAGATCTCGCTGCCCCAAAAAGTGTCTTAGGCTATTATGGTCAATTTTGATACAAAATTTGCTACCTACCAAATATTGCTTGAATTTGGCCAAAGCATGCATAATGGCTAACATCTCCTTATCATATATGCTGAAGCTCCGCTCTGGCCCTCTCAATTTCCTGCTCTCATAAGCAATAGGGTGCTTCTCCTGCATAAGCACAACTCCAATGCCCTCTCCAAAAGCATCACAATGTAGCTCAAAAGGTTTCCTGAAATCTGGTAATGCTAACACTGGACAAGAAGTCATCAACCCCTTAAATTTCTCAAAACTCTCATGTGCCTCAAGAGTCCACAAGAAAGCTCCCTTTCTCATCAAATCTATCAAGGGTGCCGCATGCCTGGAATATCCATCCACAAACCTTCTATAGAAACCACATAGTCCTAGAAAGCCCCTCAACTGTGTAAGGTTCACCGGTGAAGGCCACTCCACAATGGCATGAATCTTTTCAGGATCCATGCATACACCCTCTGCACTGATGATGTGACCCAAGTACAACAACTCTATCATGCCCAAATCACACTTTGACTCCTTTGCATACAAGGATTCTCTGTCCAATATACCCAGCACCGTGTCTAGGTGAACCAAGTGCTCCTCCCAAGATCTACTATATACCAAGATATCATCGAAGAAGACAAGTATAAATCTCCTCAACTGAGGATGGAAAACCCTATTCATTGTTGCCTGAAAAGTAGCAGGTGCGTTAGTTAGCCCAAATGGCATAACTACAAACTCAAAATGGCCACAATGACATCTAAAGGCTGTCTTCTCGATATCCTGCTCTCTAACTCTGATCTGGTGATAACCTGATCTCAAATCTATCTTTGAGAAGAAGCAAGCTCCATGAAGCTCATATATCAACTCATCGATCCTGGGAATGGGGTATCTATTTTTAATCATCTTCCTATTAAGTACTCTGTAATCAATGCACATCCTCAATGTCCCATCCTTCTTCTTTACTAACACCACTGAAGAAGCAAAAGGAGACTTACTTGGTCTAATGTGGCCCATAGCAAGTAACTCCTTTATGGTTTTCTCAATTTCATCCTTCAATCTCTTCGAATGCCTGTAAGGTGTAATCATGATGGGCTTAGCCCCCTCCTCTAACTCAATGATGTGCTCAATACCTCTATCTGGTGGTCTACCTGGTGGAATGTCACTGAACACCTTAGAGTGTTTAACTCTAAGCTCCTGAATATCAGGAGGATATTCAATCTTATGCTGTCCCTCCCGTGATGGCATCAACATGCACTCTGCTGCCCACTCTACCTGATCATGTCGAATCAATCTAGCCATTCTACGAAAAGAGACCATCTTGAGATCACTGTCCCTGATTGCCTTAAGAATATGTGTCTTCCCATTCACTTTAAACCTCATCTCCATCACCTTGAGGTTAAGAGTGAACTCACCAATATCGTGCAACCAACTCATTCCAAGAACTATATCTGTATCTCCCATAGGTACAACATAAAAATCTTCCTTAAAGTCATAATTATTAACTTTCAATGGGAGTCCAGTGATCCTACGATTACATTTGAGGACATAGCCATCCGCTACCCTCACTCTAATTCCCCCAAACTCTTCTGTTTGTATGCCACGCTTCTCCACCATCCTAGCATCAATGAAATTATGAGTGGTACTTGTATCAACCAAGGTTATG
The DNA here is from genome assembly GCA_028749045.1 of Cupressus sempervirens. Taxonomy (NCBI): domain Eukaryota; kingdom Viridiplantae; phylum Streptophyta; class Pinopsida; order Cupressales; family Cupressaceae; genus Cupressus; species Cupressus sempervirens. The sequence goes on from CM053793.1 coordinate 451,823,550, forward strand.
ACTCGCTGTCCAGCAAGTACTCCTCTCATCCGGAATGACCCTTCTTGCTTAATACTAGTGAGACGAGCTTCCCTAAGTTTCCCATCTCCTTCCCCATCCTTGGACTCCATTTTAGACAAGTTTTTAGCCTTGTCTTCCTCTTTTTCACCATCTATTTCCTCTATATCAGACTGCTGATCTGAATTATCTGATTCTGATTCCTCATAGTATGCCCACATAACTCTGTTAGCTTTTCCCTTTGGCCTAAGAGGACAATCATGGTTTGCATCATAGGGTCCCTTACAGTAGAAACATAATTTTTTCTTCCTCAAATCGTTTAATGTTTCCCTGTCAAAAGGTGCTGGAGTTTTATCTTTAGAATCATTTTTAAAATCAGTCCTCTCTGATTTTTTATAAAATGGTTTGTTATCCTTACTAGAAGATGCTCCTTTGGACTGAAATTTGTTTCTTGGGATTGCATGTTCCATACTTCTTGCCTTTCTCATCGCTTCCTGTAAAGAAATAGGATCAAATGCCTTTATCCAACCTCTCAGTGGTTCGGATAGGCCCTCAATGAAAAGAACTATCAATCTATGCTTTGAAATGTTTGGCACCATGACTGCCAACCGTTGAAATTCACCAATGAAATACTCCAAGTTGCCTGTTTGTTTCAGCTATGCTAAGTCCCTAAAGTAAATCTCTAGATCTTTCTTGTCAAATCTTTCAACCAACCTATCCACGAAGTCCTGGTATTCTGTCACTTGGTTATGCTGAAGTGTTACCATACCATGGTACCACCAATCATGTGCTATTCCCTCCAAATGCAAGGTGGCATATTTGATAGCTTCAATATTTTTCATTGGCCTCAGTGCCAAAAATGTGTCAAGCTTATGAATCCAAGCTTGAGCTGTCATCTTACCACTTCCATCAAATGTAGGCATAGTAAGCTTGCTTGTAGCCCTCTTCAGCTCACTATTTTGACCTCTAGGCCTCCTATCCTATCTGAGTGACCTTTAATGCTCTCTCCTCTGATTTACAAAGCGTTCAAAGGTCATCCTCTCCCGAACCTGCGGAGCTAATAATTCCCATTCATCATTTGCAACCATGAGTGCATCTGCGAATATGGGGTCTCCTGTCACCTCCTCTATCAGAGCTTCTTTTGGCTCCTCCGAAACAAATGTAGGGTGTGTAGGCCTATTAGCTGTTCTAGAATGGGTCCGTTGTGGTCTCTGATTACCTGTAGCACTCCTGTTATCTCCCTGTTCTCCCAACTCCCCATTTTGTCTAACAGGTGGCTTCATCCTTTCTATCATAGTAGTGAGTGCATGTAATGCCTGTGCCATCTGCTGCTGCCCTGTAACCATAGCACGGTAGAATTCTTTGGTATCCTGATCATCATTATTCCTCCTCTTTCTAGGTGGACTACCATCATGCCTCTCTTCCATATTTCCTATTTCCTGTAACTGTTCTCTTTCAATCAGAGCTCTCCTACGAGTATGGTACCTGTGTGGTCCAATTTCCAGTGGCTGCATATGTCTCCCCAAACCCTCAGGATGGCAGGAATGAGGCTCTGATACCAATGTAAGAACCCCAAATAGGCTCTACGCTGATCACTGTTTGTTTCCCTGGGTGTAATGATTGTTTTTGGTTTGTTTTTTAATGTTTTAAGCTATTTTTGGGTTTTTGAGTTGATGAAAAGAAAATACAAATATTGAAAACTAATCTTACCTAAAATTATAACTCAAATCTGGTTATAATGCTAATCAAATTCATTTATTCGGATGGCTCCTAATGTATGTACAATACTTATTGCTGGAAGAATACATTAAAAACATCATCATTAATAGTTGAAAGAAACCTGAATTTTGTCTCCAATATGCAACCACGCTGCTGGTTGCTTCCTCCTTGGGCAGCACCTATCAAAAATTGCAATATTAAATCTTTGATTTTTAATTCACTGTAGCGCTGTACTGTTCACAGCACTGTAGTTGCTGTTATAACCCCTTCCAACCTGTAAACAAATTCATCCACTTTTTTTCCTACTGAAACACAATATTGACTCCAGAATGAAGTCAACTCACAGGCAAAATTCAAGTGATATTTCACACCCTCAAATTGCATCAACTCTGAAGATACTATGTTCTCCACAGTCTGAATTCTTCTCAAACTTGTAGAAACCCTTGTTGCCACAAATTCAAGAAATTTCACAAGGCAAAGTTTTTAAGCAATTCTCATAACCTGCTCTTGAAGGAAGACAAGGTTTTTTTATAAGGACTCCTCAACTCCAGAATGAGTCTCCACGCTCAATGTGGGATAAAAGATATAATAATAACATAAAAAATGTTATTACATTAAAACTTAGAAAATTCCTTTTAATTTTTCCATAAGCTTGGACCCACAATTAATTGAAACACAATTAATTGAAACGATGGCCCCTTTTATGATATCATGACCCTCACTTAAGTTATATATTATAACTTAACAATATAGGCTTAAACCAATAATGTTTATTTTAACTAAATAAACATTAATATCTCCATTATTACTCAACATTTTTGAATGTCGTTTGGACTGGGAGCTAACATGATAGAACTGCATATGACCATACCCCTTTTCTAAAAATAGCAGGGGTCTATCTTTATAACTCCAAAACTGCTAAAAATAGCCTGACCAAGCCAAACTCAAAGGAAAACTCATCATAAACAAACTCTGGCAACCTAGAAGAGTACTCTGCTCTGGTCCTTGGAGGATCTCCACACCAAGGTGACCCTCTATCCAATCTTATTAGCCTACGAGGGTCTCTGATAGGCTAATCACCAGCTAAAGCGATGTCTCTAGCTAGAAGGGGACATCACATTTTCAAGTGGCAAATCACTATAAAAGGAAGGCTTGGGAGGTGTTTGAATCATCGAGTTCAATTTGCAAGACTAGTGCTGGAAGGAGTCTCTCTGAGTCTAAATCCAAGTTTGAGTTGTGGTACTGCACTCCTGTAAGAACTTGCATTGCAAGTGTATTGTAATCTTCCAAATTTGAGAATACATTGTACAAATTTTTGAGTGTGGGGTTTTTCTCCTAGAAGGGTTTCCCCACCATATTTATTGTGTTATGTGTTCATTGTTATTTTTATTATGTTATTATGAATTTCTTGAGATCTCTATAATAGTTAGTTGAATTTGCATAATTGTCCCCTCAAAGATTAGTGTAGGAAGTGATCTACACACCTTAGCTTCCTTACAAGTGGTATTAGAGCCTGGCCAATTTTGGTTCTATTTGTTGGATATAAGGTTTTTTGCGCTAATCAAGGTTTGAGTCAGAGCTTGCGCAAATGTTTTCATTTCTATGTTGTAGGATTGCAAAGATGGCAAGCACATCAAGGTGGATTGGTGTAGAGAAGTTTTTTGGCACAAACTTTGAAATGTGGAAGCTAAAGATGGAGGATCTATTGACTGATCGAGATCTATGGGATGCAATTGATGAGAAGAAGGGTTTCCCCATGGTAGTTATTGTGTTATGTGTTCATTGTTATTTTTATTATGTTATTATGCATTTCTTGATATCTTTGTAATAGTTAGTTGAATTTGCATAATTTTCCCCTCAAAGATTAGTGTAGGAAGTGATCTACGCACCTTAGCTTCCTTATAAGTGGTATTAGAGCCTGGCCAGTTTTGGTTCTATTTGTTGGATACAAGGTTTTTTGAGCTAATCAAGGTTTGAGTGGGAGCTTGCGCAAATGTTTTCATTTCTGTGTTGTAGGATTGCAAAGATGGCAAGCACATTAGGGTGGATTGGTGTAGAGAAGTTTTCTGGCACAAACTTTGAAATGTGGATGCTAAAGATGGAAGATCTATTGACTGATAGAGATCTATGGGATGCGATTGATGAGAAGAAGCTAAGGCCCGCAGATTTGACTTTAACCACACAGTATGATGTGACAGATAGAAAAGCTAAAGCTCTCATTAGATTATGTCTTGTAGACTTGATTTTGATTAATGTCCATGAAGAACCTATCATGAAGAAGCGTTGGAAGAAGCTAAGTGAGATCTATCAAGTAAAATCATTTGTGAACAAGATTTTCTTGAGGAAGAAGTTATATTCCTTGAGAATGGAAGAAGGTGGACAAATTTTTGAGCATCTTGAAAGTTATAATATGTTAGTTGGGGTGTGGATGGATGAAGAAGAAAGGTGCCAAATATTGCTATGTTTATTTCTAGACTCAAGGGACAGCCTTGTCATTGCCATATGCAGCACTTTAGTCATCTTGAAGAAGGAAGATGTTGTCGGTTCTCTACTTTCTAAAGAGATGAGAAGGAAGGTCTCTCTGAATGCCAAAGAGGCTTTGAGTGTTCGAGGAAGACCAAAGGAAAGAGGCAAGAATGAGAAGCACCATGACTATTCTAAGTCCAAGAATAAGGGGAGATCAAAATCTCGTGGCAAGTCCAAGGTGACCTATTGGAATTGTGACAAACCTGGACACTTCTGAGAGGATTGCAAAGAGGAAAAGAAAAAGAAGAAGAAGCAAGATTCTGATTCTAAGTCCAAGAAGGAAGATGGAGATGCTTTCATCGCAACCTTTCCCATTCATGTAGGTGAAAATGCATGGTTGATAAACTCAAGTGCATCTTTTCACATGACTCCTAATATATTTTTTTTAGTAAATATGAAAAGTTTGATGGTGGTAAGGTGTATTTGGGTGATAACTTAGTTCTTGATATTGTTGGTCATGGAAGTATTCGTGTGAAATTTTCTGATGGTAGAATTAGAAGATGTGATGGTGTCTTGCATATATCGGGACGAGTGAAGAATTTTTTATCAATTAGTAAACTAATAGATGCGGGTGTGCATGTATAGTTTTCTAAAGTAGAGGTGAAAATGGTGAGAGGTGCTATGATAATAGCAAGAGGAAGTAGATTGGGTACATTATACCAACTTGATGCATGCACGATTGAGTGGAATAGTATCTCTGATAAGATTGTGAAGAGGACTACTTTGTTGGAGAAGGATAGGGTTTTCTTTCAATAGATGGTCAAGGTTTTTTGGTACCCAAGGGTGCTCTATCTACTAAATCAAAGTTACCTGCAGAGAAGACTATGCTATGGCACCAGAGACTCGGCCACATCGGTAAGAAAGGTCTATGAACCTTAAAGAATAAAAACCTTGTTGATGGGTTGAATGACTACAATCTTGATTTTGATTTTTGTGAGCATTGTATCTATGGTAAGCGAAACCACATTCAATTTTACTCAAGTTCTCATAAGTCCTCATGTATTTTGGATCTAATCCATTCTGATGTATTTGGTCCAATTGGTGTTCCTTCTATTGGTAGATCAGTTTATTATATTTCTTTCATTAATGATTTCAGTAAAAGAACACAAGTTTATTTTTTTAGAAGTAAAGCTAAAGTTTTCAATTGTTTCAAAGAATTTTAAGAAATGGTTGAGTTGTAGACTAGAAAGAAGATAAAGTGTTTGAGAACTAATAATGGTGGTGAATATTGCTCCAATTATTTTGACACATTTTTTAAAGATTGTGATATTAAAAGAGAGAAGACAACTATGTATTCTCCACAACAGAATGGAGTTGCAGAAAGAATGAACATGACCTTGATGGAGAAGGCTAGGAGTATGCTGAGTGGAGCTAGACTGGAACAAAAGTTTTGGGCCAAAGTGATGCAGGAGTATCCTAGTTGTAAGGGCAATCTTGCATCACCCAAAAATATTTTATTTTTAGCCTTTAGTATTTTAATAAGGACTAGTAGACATGGTGGTTATTATTTATGGGAACTTACTATTTTTAGTAAATTTTTCATATGAGCTTAGAATGTTCTCATTTTCTATAGGAAGGTTCATTTTAGAGTTGTAAGCCTACCATAAAAAATCTCATTGCTCAAGCATTAGTATCAAAGAAGTTATTGCAGATTTGCAGTGGAAAAATTTGCAGAAAAATCTTCAGGCTCATTATTAGAGGACTTAGAGTGCCTGGATAAGGTCCAAAAACTCGACAAAAGGATTCTAGCATTGTTCTAAGCTTGTAGATCAAGAGCTGACATTTTTGAAAAGTGGTTATAATAGCCAATCGTAGCAACAGTTTGTGAGTTCTGGCCTTTAGAAGTTGGGCTGCCAAAATTTCTAAAATAATTTGTCAAAGATGTATTTGGCCGACTCTATGTGTATTGTTAGGGTCTATCGGTCCTAGGTGTAAAGTTTAAGCATCTAGAACCTTCCTAGGCGGCATAAAATTGCCTATTTAAGAAAGGTCTAAAGATTGTCTAGGATAGCTCTAGGTGATAGTTTGCAGCACTATCTTGTAGATTATTGTAACAAAGGTGGCCATTTGGGTAACCATATTGTAATTGAGAATTTTGTAATTCTGCATTTGCAACAATAATAAGAAGTTCATATTTTGTTCTCCCATTTGTTGTTGTTTCTTTGTTTTTGTTACGAGTTTATGGTATTAAGGGGAGTTCCCTACATCAAGAGGTATCAGAGCTAGATTTCTTGAGCATGTGGATAGATCACCAACTGTGAGGCAGTTTGCACCAAGATTGTGGTTTGGGTTGAATGTTTAGATAGATCACTGATTGTGAGGCAATTTACACTAGGGTTTTAGCAGAAGTGCAAAAATGCCTCCATGAAGAGAGCATGGTGGAAGGGTAGCATGTGTTACACCTGAGGGTTTTTGAGCCCTCCAAAGACAAATGAAAGCATTGGAAGAAAAAATTCATAGAGGAATGAATCTTACCATAAGAGATGACAGCAAGGATGAGGATGAAGTAAGAAGAAAATGCCAAAGTTGAGACAAAAATTATGAGGAATATCTGGTCAAATGGAAAGGGAGACTAGTTGAGGATTCATCATGGCTACCAAAGGAGGAGGTTAACCATCTTGGTTTTCCTTTGAACACTTGAGATGTGAAGGGGTTACTTCTTAATTTACCTTGGGTGTTTGATGCAGGAGCATCTTGTTGGAAATCTGATGGAAAAGATCATTGTAAGAAGAAGATTGATTAAAAGAGGGAGATTATTGTTAAAAGAATGTTTTCAATCATTATTTTTTCATTGATGTCAGACCTGCTATTTGAAGGAAAGACAATTTCTTATAAGATCCAAGTACTATCACTTAGTGGATTGATGAAGAGGATTTAATCAACTAGATGTAACAAAAGCACCCAAGGAAAAGGTTGAGTTATGGTTTTGTAATGAAGTGGAAGGGTTAGCTAAGACAATGGTTAAATGATGTATTGATAACATACTCAAAGATACAGAGGTTGGCCACACTTAGAAACACTAGAAGTATAAGTTGAAACAAGGCTGACTGCAAAGCTTAAACTAAGTTCATTAGTGGGTGCCGAGCAAGCTAGTTTAAGCTGAGCAAATTTTCAGTTGGAGCTAAGCAAATGGAAAATCTAGTGGGTGCCGAGTGAAGTTCAAGTGCTGAGTGAAGTTCAAGTGTCAAGTGATATAGAAGGAGTCGAGTGTCAAAAAAATTTAGTAGGTGCCGAGTGAACTTCAAGTGTCGAGCATCAGTAAAATGTAGTTGATGCCGAGTAACTCAGTATGTGCTTAGCACCAGAATTTCAATAGTGTCAAGCTGCTACATTATTGGAAAAGTCAAATATTTGCCAGATCTGAGCTGACAAAGTTGCTACCTTGAATTTTATGAACCAATTGGAGGATAAGGATGATGAGCTGGTGGCACAGAATTCTATGTAAACCATTTTAAAGTGAATTCAAGAGGATTCTTCATGATGTTTCTAGAAGAAACAAAATGTGGGTTAGATTCAATTAATCCTACCTAATCCATATGAATTGAAATTAAAGGAGGGAAGAATTGAGTGGGAAAAGAAATTTCAAGACTTCTATTTAAGGAGTCACACACCAAGAAGTCAGAGTTGCTGGTATGCCAAATTGTGAAGAGGTTGGAGGGTGTCAAAGGGAAGATATCTAGGAGAAGGAGGAACAAAGCATAGAGAATCTACTTCAATAAGTGGTAAGATAGAGAGGATTGCACTGATACATTAAGCATGGAGACTCAAGGAGACTAAGCTTGAAAGAAGGGGAAGCTATCAAGAGTTGCAAAGACTGAAAGTCAGGCAATGTTATGAGATGAATGGTGATATGAAATATGCAAGTTAAGTTGTATTATGTAATTAGGTCAAAACCCCTTATTGTTACTCTCTAGAAATTGTATTAGTTAGGGTAAAAAAAAATCATATGGAATTAGGTTGGTCTAATAACCATTTTAAAATCTTCTAATAGGGTGGTATTCCAAGTGAATGTTCTAAAGTCCTCTAACCAAGTCCACTTCTAACAAGGTAGTTAAATCCTTTAATCAGGTCACATTTAACACTGTGTTGTAGCCTTTAACAAGGCATCACTTCAAAAGAGTGAGAATTGAGTAGCAGGTTATTGGTGGCTTTTCCAAAATTGGGTTTTCACATAAATCACTATGTTATGTGTTGATCTTTTTATGTGTTATGCTTGCATGTTGATTTACAGTAACTTGTTGAATAGGAAAGTTTAAGCTTGGATGAATGAATAAGTTTGATGGGCACACATTACTTGATGAAAAGTTTGAAGTAGGACATTTGGACCTTGACTAACTAATTCACTCCTCCCCCCCTCTCAGTTATTCTAAAATATTTCTAACAATTGGCATCAGAGCCATCTGCTAATTTAGTTTGAAGGTACCAAAAGTAGGAAGATCAAGATGTCCAAGAGAGAAGTACCCAAGCTCAACAAAGACAACTTCATCGCATGGTAGAGTTTGATGAAATTGCACCTTGTATCAATAGGTGATTATGCGAAAACTTCAATTGGAACAGAACATGTAGACCCAGCTGGACCTCTATCTAAAAATGATTTGAACAAAAGGAAGGAACACAATCAGGCAATGCTGGAGATTGCCTCTACACTCAGTTATGTTGAATTTGATGACATCAAAGGATGTGATATTGCATTCAAAATGTGGAAAGCCCTGTCAGATATCTATGGATGAGATCAAAATTTTTAGAGAGCAAAGAGAGAAAGCTTGAGAGGAAAGTTTGATGACATGAAAATGGAGGAAGGAGAGAATGCTGCTCAATATGGATCCAAAATGAAAGAAGTGGTAAGCGCAATAAGAAGTTTGGGTGGTCAATTGGAAGAAGAGACTATCAATAGCAAATACTTGAGAACCTTGCTCCATATCTATGCTATTAGAGTTTTAGCCATCCAAGAGCTAAGATGTGTTTAAGGAAACACACTAACCTTTGAAGGAATAGTAGGAAGACTAACTACATTTGAGTTGTCCAAATTTGATAACTACAGACCTAAAAACCTTGAATCTACTTTCAAGGCCAAGCTAACATTGAAAGATGCTAAGGAGGTGAAATCAAAGAAGAAGAGTTGAAAATGAAAACATGCATCTAGTGACAACAACATAGATGAGGAAGATGTGGAACAGTTGGAAGCACTACTGGCTAGAAGATTCCATAGAGGCAAAGATAAATTCAAAGGTAAGCTCCCTATTATTTGTTTCAATTGCAATGAAGTAGGACATATTGGTACAAGGTGTAAATAGAAGAATAATTACAAAGAAGGAGACAAGTACAAGAACAAAAGAAAAGATGATAGCAGAGATTACAAGGACAAAGATAAAAGATGCTACATTGTTGAAGAAGATTCTGATGACAATGATGATGAAGTAGTCTATGTGGCCATGAAGGATGAATTAGATGAAGATGAAGATGAAGCAACCGCACTGGTAACCTATGTGAACAAGAATGAGAAGTGGATCATAGATAGTGGGTGCTCACATCACATGATAGGAAATAAAAATAAGTTTATTACCTTTACTTAGTATGATGGAAATAGTGTTAGATTTGGAAATGATGCTCCATGTCAAATCAAAGGAAAAGGTTCAATTAAACTTACAAAGAAAATTTCATGTGATAATGCATACTATGTTGAAGGATTGAACTATAATCTGTTGACTGTATCACAATTAGGAAATGTAGGTTGCAAAGTAGAATTTGAAAATAAAACTGCCAAAATCTATGACACTGATGGAAGTCTGATATGAAAAAGTGAACAAACTAGGAGTAATTTGTTTTACCTAGATATGGAAGATGCAACTTGTCTTGTTGTTAGACTTGATGATGTGTGGTTATGACATAAAAGATTGTGTCATGTTAACTTTGAGAATTTGATTAGCATTAGCAAAAAGAAGAAAGTCAGAGGTTTGCCCAAACTAAAGAAACTTGAAAACACAATGTGCAAATAATGTCAACTAGGAAAGATGACTAAATCTAGTTTCAAAAGCAAAACATACATTTCCAAAGAAGTACTAGAGCTAGTCCATGTTGATTTATATGGACCAATAGAAGTGCAAAGCTACCTAGGAGACAAATACATAATGTTATTTGTAGATGAATATTCCAAGATGATGACTGTCATGTTTTTAAAGCAAAAATCTAATGCATTTCAAATGTTAAAGTGGTATTTGGCCAAAGTTGAGAAGGAAACATGAAAGAGTCTGAAGTGCCTAAGGTCAGACATAGGATGAGAGTTTACATCAAAAGAATTTGAAATATTTTGCAATGACAAGGGTATCAAGAGACAAACATCAGTACCAAGAACTCCACCTCAAAATGGTACTGCTAAAAGAAGGAATAGATCAATAATAGATTGTGCGAGAACCTTGATGATGGAGAAAAATGTTGCTCTAAAGAACTGGAGAGATGTTGTAAGTACTGTTGTTTACACCTTGAATAGAGTCCAAGTCAAGAAAGGAACAATTGCAACACCTTTTAAACTATGGTATGGTCACTCACCTAATGTAAAACATTTCAAAGTATTTATTTGTAAATGCTATATTCTTTAAGATACTAGAAATGGTAAGTTTGATGCAAAGAGTGATGAAGGCATATTCCTTGGATACTCCACTAGAAGCAAAGCATATAAGTTTTTGAACACTAACACTAACAAGATTGTGGAGAGTGCAAATGTGAATTTTTTTATGAGCATGTGGAAGTCCAAGTTGATAAAACTAAGCAATTAGAATATTATAGATCTTTTTTATACTTCTATGAAGGAATGATTATTGAAGACAATGCTGCCAATCAAGTTGGAAATCAACAACAAGATTCAGTATTAGTCGAGTCACAACTAGTGAATGTTGAGCTGCATTCAGAAGCCGAGTTGCAGAATGAAAAAAATGCACATTCTGATTTTGAAAAAAATACATATGAAAAAGGTGATGAAGTACCAAATGGAGAAGAGAAAAATGACTCTGAAGCTAAAGGATCAAACATGGAAAGAAGGACATAACCAAGACTAGCTAAGTATGTAAGAAGACATCACCCTACAGATCAAATCATTGGTGACAAGGATGTCAGACTAATGACAAGGAATAGATTAAAAAATGAATCATGTTTGCTAAGCAAGGTTGAGCCCAAAATAGTGAAAGATGCACTTCAAGATGATGACTGGTATAAAGCTATGGAAGAGGAGATAGATCAAATTGAGAAGAACAAAACCTGGACCCTAGTTCCTAGACTAGTTGATAAGAATGTAATTGGTACCAAATGGGTTTTTAGGAACAAACTTGATGAGAATGGTGAGATAACTGGAAACAAAGCTAGACTAGTTTGAAAAGGCTATGCACAAGAAGAAGGACTGGATTATGGAGAAACATTTGCCCCTATTGCAAGAATGGAAGGAATAAGAACACTACTTGCATATGTTGGTTACAAAGGTTTCAAAGTCTACCAAATGGATGTGAAGTATTATTTTCTGAATGGTATACTGGAAGAAGAAGTCTACATAGAACAACTAGAGGGATTTGTGGATGACAAAAATAAGGATATGGTTTGCAAACTGCACAAGGCACTCTATGATTTGAAGCAAGCACCTACAGCATGGTTGGAGAGACTACACAAATATCTTGTGAAGATAGGATTTGAGAGAATAGATGACAATAGCAACCTGTATATCAAGGATGAAAAAGGTAAAGACATTTTGATATCTAAAATCTTTGTTGATGACATCATATTTGGAGGAAAAGATGTTCTATGCAAAGATTTTGCTGATCAAATGAAACATTAGTTTGAAATGTCAATGTTTGGAGAAATCAAATTCTTTGTTGGATTGCAAGTACATCAATTAAAGCATGGCATATTTGTGACCCAATCAAAATATATCAAGGATATACTCAAGACTTTTGGATTAGAAGACTCAAAACTAGTCAGCACACCAATGGTAACAGGACATAAGCTATCAAAGAATGATGAGTTAGCTGAAGTGAATTAGACAATGTATAGATCAATGACTGGAAGGTTGCATTATGTTGTACATAGTAGATTAGACATTGCATTAGCAGTTGGAATAGTCTCAATATTTTTTGCAAATCCAAGATAAAATCATCTGATGGGAGTAAAGAGAATACTGAGGTACCTAAAAGGAACTAATGACTTTGGTTTGTACTACAAGAGGAGTGAAAAGTTTGAGCTAAGAGCCTACACTAATATAGATTGGGGAGGTAATATTGATGACAAAAAAAGCACTAGTGGAGGAGCACTCTTCTTAGGAAGAAGATTGATTACTTGGACTAGCAAAAAGCAAAGTTGTACCTCACAGTCAACAACAGAAACTGAATATGTTGCAGCTGCTATGAACTGCACTAATATTATATGGATTAAACATTTGTTGCAAGGTATGAAGGAAGAAGTGAATGAACCTATGATAATTTATTGTGACAATGCAAGTGCCATCAACATATCAACGAACCCTATAATGCATGCCAAAACTAAGCATATTGCAATCAAGTATCACTATGTAAGAGAATTGGTAGAAGACAAACAAATGAAAATGGAATATGTTAGCTCAAAGGAACAAATTGCTTAAATCTTCACAAAAGCACTACCTAAAGATGCTTTTGAATATCTCAGAGGTAAGCTAGGGGTAATAACCCTAACCAAGGCTACTTAAGTAACAACAAAGATTGCCCTACATCAAATAAATTGATTGTTGAAATATTGTGAATTGATGCAGAGGATACTTACTTTAGGATTCATGTCTAAATTAATCAAAGTGTAGAAGTGACAAAATCAGTCACAAGCTAGGTGATAGAGGGAGAAATTAATGTACCTTTAAAAGCTACACTTACATGTTTAGATGTTGAGATAATATGTCTTTGGCATGGTTGTCAAAGAGGGAGAAAATGCAAAAATTGATTAACAACATTAATTGCATAAAGGGAGAAGATAAAGAATGAAGATTGAGGGAGTAAATGTAGAAACTGATCAATAGTTAAGGGAAAAGATGAAGAAGTTGATCAGAACAAAGAATAAGTAGAAGATAAGCAATGCATATAGAGGGAGAAAATGTAAGAAGGGTAGAAAAGAAAGAAAAAGGATACTATAGCTAAGAGGGAGATGTTAGCATAAAGCAATCAAGATAGTAGACCAAGAAAGGAAGAAATTGTGTAATCCAATTTTCTTTTTGGCATTTGACTTATTGTTCTAACCTAGTTAGTATTTTGATAATGGTTGAATAGTTTGGTCTAATGGTTGATCAGTTTGGTTTGCCATCAATGCCAAAGAGAGAGATTGTTGGAAATCTGATTGAAAAGATCATTGTAAGAAGAAGATTGATTGAAAGAGGGAGATTGTTGTTAAAAGAATGTTTTTAATCATTGTTTTGTCATTGATGTCAAACCTGCTATTTGAAGGAATGACAATTACTTATAAGATTCAAGTACTATCACTTAGTTGATTGATGAAGAGGATTTAATCAACTAGATGTAACAAAAGCACCTAAGGGAAAGGTTGAGTTATGGTTTTGTAATGAAGTGTAAGGATTAGCTAAGACAATGGTTAAATGATGTATTAATAACATACTCAAAGATACAGAGGTTGGCCACACTTAGAAATACTAGAAGTATAAGTTGAAACAAGGGTGACTGCAAAGTTTAAACTAAGTTCATCAGTGGGTGCAGAGTAAGCTAGTTTAAGCCGAGCAAATTTTCAGTTGGAGTTGAGCAAATGGAAAATCTAGTGGGTGCCGAGTGAAGTTCAAGTGCTGAGTGAAGTTCAAGTGTCGAGTGATATAGAAGGAGTCAGATTTCAGAAAATCTTAGTAGGCACCGAGTGAACTTTAGGTGTCGAGCATCAGTAAAACGTAGTTGATGCCGAGTAACTTTGTATGTGCTGAGCACTAGAATTTCAATAGTGCCGAGCAGCTACATTATTGGAAAAGTCAAAGATTTTCTAGATCTGAGCTAACAAAGTTGTTACCTTGAATTTTATGAACTAGTTGGAAAATAAGGATGATGAGCTGGTGGCACAAAATTCTATGTAAACCATTTTTGAGTGAATTCAAGAGGATTCTTCATGATGTTTCTAGAAGAAATAAAATGTGGGTTAGATTCAATGAGTCCTACCTAATCCATACAAATTGAAATTAAAGGAGGGAAGAATTGAGCAAGAAAAGAAATTCCAAGACTTCTATTTAAGGAGTCACACACCAAGAAGTCAGAGTTTCTGGTATGCCAAATTACAAAGAGGTTGAAGGGTGTCAAAGAGAAGACATCTAGGAGAAGGAGGAATAGAGCACAGAGACTCTATTTTGATAAGTGGTCAGAAAGAGAGGATTGCACTTGTACATTGAGCATGGAGACTCAAGGAGACTAAGCTTGAAAGGAGGGGAAGCTGTCGAGAGTTGCAAAGATTGAAAGCCAAACAATGTTATGAGATGAATGGTGATATGAAATTCACAAGTTAAGTTGTATTATGTAATCAAGTCAAAACCCCTTATTGCTACTCTCTAGCAATTGTATCAAGTAGGGTAAAAGAAAATCCTACGGAATTAGGTTGGTCTAATAGCCATTTGTAAATCCTTTAATAGGGTGGCATTCCAAGTGAATATTCTAAAGTCCTCTAATGAGGACCACTTTTAACAGGGTGGTTAAATCGTTTAACCAAGTCACATTTAATAGTGTGTTGTAGCCTTTAACAGGGTAGGCCTTTCATAGGGTATCACTTCAGACGAGTGAGAATTGAGTAGCATGTTATTGGTGTTTTTTCCCAAATTGGGTTTCCACATAAATCATTTTGTTATGCTTGCATGTTGATTTACAACAACTTGTTGAATATGAAAGTTTAAGCTTGGATGAATGAATAAGTTTGATGGGTGCACTTTACTTGATGAAAAGTTTGAAGTAGGACATTTGGACCTTGAATAACTGATTCACCCCACCACTCCACCCCCCACCCCCCCCGCCCCCCTCCCCCCCCCCAACCCCTCTCAGTTATTCTAAAGCATTTCTAAAACATCTTGGGTGTAAGGGCAATCTTGCATCACCTAAAAATATTTTATTTTAAGCCTTTTCTATTTTAATAAGGGCTAGTAGACAAGGTGGTTACTATTTATTAGAACTTATTATTTTTAGTAAGTTTGGCATATGAGCTTAGAATGTTCTCATTTTCTCTAGGAAGGTTCATTTTAGAGTTGTAAGTCTACCATAAAAATCTCATTACTCAAGAATTAGTATCAGAGAAGTTATTGCAAATTTTTGATGGAAAAATTTGCAGAAAAATCTTCATGTTCACCGTTGGAGGCCTTGGAGTTCCCAGATGAGGTCTAAAAATTCAACAAAAGGACACTAGCGCAATTTTGAGCCTGTAGATTAGGAGTTGGCATTTCTGAAAAGTGATTATAATAGCCAATCACAATGGTTCATGAGCTATGGCTTTCGGAAGTTGGGCCATCGAAATTTCTAAAATAATTTGTCAAAGATGTATTTGGCTGACTCTATGTGTATTGTTAGGGTCTGTCAGCCCTAGGTATTAAGCTTAAGCATCTAGAACCTTCTTGGCCAACATAAAATTGCTTATTTAAGAAAGGCCCAAAGATTGTCTAGGACAACTCTTGGTAATAGTTCATAGCACTATTTTGTAGATTACTGTAATGAAGGAGCCCATTTGCGTTAGCATATTGTAATTGAGAATTCTGTAATTTTGCATTTGCGGCAATAATAAGAAGTTCATATTTTGTTCTCACATTTGTTGCTATTTCTTTGTTTCTATTATGAGTTTACGGTATTAAGGGGAGTTCCTTGCATCAAGTGGTATCAGAGCTAGAGTTTTTGAGTGTGTGGACAGATCACTTACTTTGAGGCAGTTCACACCAGGACCATGGTGGAAGATTTGGCGGACGATCTTACAAAGGCTGTAATGATGATCAGAAAAACAAGGATGAGGCTAGAAGTAGCAACCAGAACCAAAGGGGAAACAATTCAAATTGTTTCCATGATCGGAACAATAGAGATTAGAGAGGAAGAGGTAGAGAACATCGATTTGGAAGAGGAGGCTACCATGGAAAATATTTTCACTATGGAGAAGAAGGGCATAGAGCATTTGAATGTACCTAGCACCAAGGAAGGATAGATCGATGAATAGAAGGTTAGGCAAGAGTTTCACATGTTGATGAAGATGCTAGATCCTCACACTCTAAAGATGTTGAAAAAGGAGAAGTCCTAGTTAATAGAAGAGTTCTGCTGAGAAGCGAGAATAAACCTGATCAAAGTTTGTTTCACACAAGGTGCAGATGTGAAGATAAGTATTGTGATGTGATCATTGATGGTGGAAGTACTTACAATCTAGTGTAAAAAATGATGGTCACCAAGTTGAAGTTGAAGAGACAAAAACACTTGCATCCATACTGTATTGCTTGGGTGCAAGATAACCACAAGGTTATGGTCAATGAGCAGTGCTCAGTGAAGTTCAAGATTAGGAGCTACTAGGATGAGGTACTATGTGATATCATACCTATGGACATATGTCATATTTTGTTGGATAGGCCGTGGCAGTTTGACAAACATGTTGTACATGATGGGTGAGCAAATACTTACACTTTAGCTAAGGATGGAGTGAAACATAAGTTGAAGCCATTGAAGGATAAAGAAGAAAATGTATGTAGTGCTACCAGAATATGTTTTGTTGATGAAAAAGAGTTTCTTAAAGCTATGAAACATGAGAATATGTGCTTTTCTATAATTCCTAAAGATACTAAAGAAGACGTAGAGGAGGTACTTGCAGAAGTTGCAGATATGTCTGAAGAGTTTTCTAATATTGTATCAGATAATGTACCTGATGGATTGCCCCCAGTGAGGAAGATTAGTCACTAGATGGATTTGGTTCTAAGAGCCAATTCACCAAACACGGTAGCACATACAATGATATCAACAAAAAGTGAAGAGTTGAATAGGCAAGTTCATGAGTTGTTGCAAAAGGGGTTGATTCGAGAGAGTCTGAGTCCATGTGTTGTACCAATAGTGTTAGCACCAAAGAAGAATGGAGAATGGAGGATGTGCATAGATTCTCATGATATCAAAAAAATCACCATCAAGTATAGATTTCCTTTTCCAAGGATGGATGATATTATGGATTGTTTGAGTGGAGCTCAGTATTTCACAAAGATAGATCAAAAGAGTGGGTACCATTAGATTTGTATCAGAGAAGGTGATGAGTGGAAGACTACTTTTAAGAAAAGGGAAGGACTATATGAGTGCTTTGTCATGCCTTTTGGGCTAACCAATGCAC
The DNA here is from genome assembly GCA_028749045.1 of Cupressus sempervirens. Lineage (NCBI taxonomy): Eukaryota > Viridiplantae > Streptophyta > Pinopsida > Cupressales > Cupressaceae > Cupressus > Cupressus sempervirens. The sequence goes on from CM053793.1 coordinate 451,841,106, forward strand.
CAAGCACTTTCATGAGGCTCATGAATGAGGTACCGAAGGACTTTCTACGTATGTTTTTCATTGTTTACCTAGATGATATATTGATCTTTAGTGAGACATTAGAGGAGAATTTGATTCATATTCGCAAGGTGTTTGAAAATTTGAGAGAAGAAAAGTTGTTGATAAACCTAAAGAAGTACAATTTTGTAAAGAAAGAGTTGGTGTACTTGGGATTCATAGTCTTAGGAGAAGGTCTGAAAGTGGACCTAGAGAAAGTGAAGGCTATCCTTGAATGGCCTACTCCAAGGAGTACGATAGAGGTAAAATATTTTCATGGACTGGCTACATTTTATAGAAAGTTTATAAGAAATTTTAGCAGTATTTGTTGACCCTTGACTGAAACAATGAGAGGAGATAGGAAAGAGTTTAAGTGGACTGTGGGAGTACATAAGAGTTTCAATCTGTTGAAATAGAAAGTTACTAAGCAACCTATTTTAGCACTTCCTTATTTTAACAAGGTGTTTCAAGTAGGCTGTTATGCTAGTGGTACTACAATAGGAGCTATTTTGACCCAGGAAGGTAGACTTGATGCTCATTTGAGTGAGAAGTTGAATGATACAAAAATAAAATATTTTGTTTATGATCAAGAATTTTATGCCATAGTTCAAGCATTGAAGAAGTGGAGACACTATCTTCTTCCCAAGGAGTTTGTTTTGTATACTGATCATCAAGCTTTGCATTTGAATAGTCAAGGAAAATTGAACCAAAGAAATTTAAAGTGGGTTGAGTTTTTGCAAAGTTATACATTTGTTTTGAAACACAGAAGTGGGAAGTCTAACAAAGTTGCAGATACTCTTAGTAGAAGACAACTTTTGCTAACAGAAATGCAGATAGCGGTGGTTGGATTCAAGGAACTTAGTACATTGTATCTAGATGATCCTGATTTTGGTGAAATGTGGAAGGCTTATACAAAATCTATTACACTCAACAGGACAAAGTGGTTGGATTTTATGATCCAAGATAATATGTTGTTCAAAGGAAGCTAGTTGTGCATTCCAAGAAGCTCAATGAGAGAGAACCTCATCAAGGAGAAGCATAGTGGAGGATTGACTGGACATTTTGGTAGAGATAAAACTATAGCTTTGGTTGCTGAAAATTATTACTGGCCATAGTTATAGCTAGATGTGACAAAGTTTGTACAAAGTTGCTAACTATGTCAGATGGCAAAACGAGAGAAGTAGAATACAGGGTTGTATCAGCCATTACCTATATCAAAGAAGCTATGGGAGGATGTCAGCATGGATTTTGTTCTTGGGTCACTAAGGACATAGCGTGGGCATGATTCTATTTTTGTGGTGGTTGACAAGTTTTCAAAGATGGTACATTTTATTCCTTGCAAGAAGACTAGTGATGTTGTTCATGTAGCAAAGTTATTTTTTAGAGAAGTCGTGAGCTTACATGATCTGCCAAAGAGTATAGTTTCAGATCGAGATACCAAATTTGTTGGGTATTTTTGGCATACATTATAGAAGAAGTTGAAGACATATTTGAAATTTAGTTCATCACATCATCCACAGACTAATGAATGGATAGAAGCTATGAATCGTAGTTTGGGAAACTTACTGAGATGCTTGGTTGGAGATAAACCAAAAGGATGGGATATGATTTTACCATAGGTAAAATTTTCATATAATAAATATGTCAATAGGAGTACTGGTAAATCACCAGTCTAGATTGTATATGGAAGTAGTCCTAGAAATGTTTTCTAATTGAGGAAGTTGGATAAGGGAGAGATAAGTAGTGGTGAAGTAGAAGATTTTGCTGAACATTTGAAGAATATCCATGAGGAGGTGAGGAAGCACATCATAAAGATGAATACATAGTATAAAGCCTTGGCAGATGTGGAAAGGAGATATAAGGAATTTTAGATTGGAGATGAAGTCATGGTTCATTTGAGAAAGGTGCATTTTCTAGTAGGTACATATAATAAGCTAAAGATGAAGAGGTTTGGATCGTGCAAGATAGTGAAGAGGCATGATTTTGGAAGTGCGTATGAAGTGGAGTTGCCTGTTGAATTGAATATTTCACTAGTATTTAATATTGTAGATTTGATAGAATATTATAAAGGAGGTAATGGAGATGAAGTTGCAAAAGCATAGTGGAGCATTCCAATAGCTAGTTCGGCTACCAAGGAGATTGAGGAGATACTAGATAGTCGTATTGGAAAAAGTACTAGAAATAGAACTTATGAGGAATATCTGGTCAAATGTAAAGGGAGACCAGCTGAGGATTCATCATGACTACCAAATGAGGAGGCTAACTGTCTTGGTTTTCCTTTGAACACCTGAGATGTGGCAGGGTCACTGCTCAATTTACCCCGGGTGTCTGATGTAGGAGCATCCTGGGTGTAAGGGCAATCTTGCATCACCCAAAAATATTTTATTTTGAGCCTTTTCTATTTTAATAAGGACTATTAGACAATTCAATTACTATTTATGGGAACTTACTATTTTTTGTAAGTTTTTCATATGAGCTCAAAATTTTCTCATTTTCTATAGGAAGGTTCATTTTAGAGTTGTAAGCCTACCATAAAAACCTCATTGCTCAAGCATTAGTATCATAGAAGTTATTGCAAATTTTCATTGGAAAAATTTGCAAAAAAAAAATTAGGCTTACCATTGGAGGCCTTAGAGTGCCTGAATGAGGTCCAAAAACATGATAGAAGGACGCTAGCATGATTCCAAGTCTATAGATCAGGAGCTGGCATTTTTGATAAGTGGTTATAATAGCGAATCGAAGCAACAGTTTATGAGTTATGACCTTTGAAAGTTGGGCTACCGAAATTTCTAAAATAATTTGTCAAAAAAGTATTTGGCCAACTCTATGTGTATTGTTAGGGTCTGTCGGTCCTAGCTATTAAGTTTAAGCATCTATAACCTTCCCGGGTGGCATAAAATTGCCTATTTAAGAAAGGCCAAAAGATTGTCTAGGACTACTTTGGGTGATAGTTCGTAGCACTGTCTTGTAGATTACTATAATGAAGGCACCCATCTGGGTTAGCATATTGTAATTGAGAATTTTGTAAGTCCACATTTGCGGCAATAATAAGAAGTTCACATTTTTTTCTTGCATTTGTTGTTGTTTCTTTATTTTTGTTATGAGTTTATGGTATTAAGGGGAGTTCCCTACATCACAAAGCTATAGCCACTGCCTACTACCTGATAAACAGGTCTCCTACATTAGCTCTTGTTGATAAGACACCAACGGATACATGGTTAGGCCAAAAGGCTTCACTTAGACATCTAAAAATTTTTGGTTGTGAGGCATATGCTCATGTGCCAAAGGAGAAGCAGACAAAATTGGGCAACAAAGCTATCAAATGTATCTTCATTGGATATAGTTATGGTGTGAAAGGATACAAGCTTTGGGATCCTATTGGACAAAATGTATTTTACTCCAAAAATGTTATTTTTAGAGAAATTGAGCATTCTTCTATTACAGTGCAGCCAAAATAGATAAAAGAAAAGAAAGATCTAATTCAACTTCATGCTACACTTGAGAAATTTGAATTGAGGCCCTTAGAAAGACAAGTTATTGAAGAGAGCTCTGTGAGTTTTGAATCATCAGAGGAAGAGGGAGAACCTGATCATGAACCTAAACTTGAACTTGAACCAGATCTTGTTCGAAGGTCTAGTAGATAGGGGAAAGCACTAGAAAGGTATGGATATTCTTTTGATGATTGGAGGTGTATATTTGCTTTGAATGCTAATATTGATGAACTAAAATTTGTAGAAGTGACTCTTGGTATGAATATTGAGAGTCCTCGAAGATAGCCATGGAAGAAGAGATGGTAGCTCTTAAGAGGAATGACACATGGGACCTTGTACCATTGCCTGAAGGATGGAAGCTTGTTGTTGTAAATGGGTGTTCAAAAGGAAGATGGGTTTAGATGGAAGCATTGAGAAGTATAAAGCATGATTGGTTACAAAAGGTTACTCCCAAGTTGTAGGAATTGATTATGGTGAAATTTTTTCTCCTGTAGCAAAAATGACATCCATTTGATTTTTACTTTCTATTGTAGTAGCTTATGTTCTAGAAGTTGAGCAAATGGATGTGAAGACAAATTTCCTTCATGGAGATTTGGATGAAGAAGTTTATACGACACAACTAGAGGACTTTGTGGTGAAAGGTGTTGGTGTTTTAAAACTATTGAACAAAAAAATTCTCAATGCCAAATTGATATTGCTCACATAACCTAAGGATCAACCAATTCCTATTAACAATTACATGTGCAAACCATTTGAACCCAACTTCAACAAAACCAAGGATGGCTTTCTACTCTTTAGGCTTTGCAAAACCAGGGTGGATATACCCAGGGGATGATTCAATGATAGAGGCTACTGTATGAGAATTATTTTAGTTTCATTCTAATTCTCATCTCATATCCTCAAATACATGCGTGATTCTGACATTTTAGATAAAACACATCCCATATAACAGATTTGGTCAAAATTCTTCTATAGATTTGCAAGTATTCTCAGCAATAGTGGCTAACTAAGGCTAAAACATTCCATGCAAACAAGTGCTGACCACATTTTGAAATCTTCAAGAAAAGTAAATTAAAGTTGATTGTGATTTTAGATTTGATACTTCTTCATAGTATACCTATCTGTAGACTGAATTAATTTTGATCAGTGCCTATTCCATTGGGGTTCAGAGTCTACTCCAATTTGTAGATCTAATATGTTGCCTTACAACAAATATTATCAACAATTCTTATTGAAGTTCATTCTTATAGACATCCTTTCTATTACCATGACAATCCCATCAAATTCATCAAAAGCATTTACTTAATTCATTGAATTAATAGCAGTAATGAATTGACATACAACTTAAATGAATTGCATTCAATTGAGCAAGCTTTACTCACACAATCTCAAAATAACTAGGTAATAGCAAAGGAGACAAAATTTAATAAAAACTGATATGGGGACAGCTCAAAACTTTTATTAATTTTCCTTGAAAATTGTATACAATTGTAGTAAACTCAGAATGAACTTAGAAAGAAACACAAAGATCACTCCACATTAATGTATCTTCAAAAAATTTGCAGAGAAGATACATACATTATAAAGTTTTTTCTCAAAGACTAGATTGAAAACATCCTAAGTATGAAACTAAAAATGCCTTAGAAATTGGACCCTTCTCTAGCCCTGAAATCTCACTTATATAATGTGAGATGCAAGAAGCTTTAGGCATAGAGAACTGACAGGTGTCTATTACAAGAAATATTTACATACACCTATCGCAAAAAGACAAAATTGTGAATAATAGAAAGATTTACAAATCAAACATTCTTTTCGTGGGTCCCTTTCTGTTACATCCTTTTATACTGCTGATTTTCTGATTGGCTACTATTCTGATTCTTCTGCATATACACTTGTTATGCTTGCCAATGATGAAATCTATTATGATGATTGTAGATTAATCTCAACCCATGGGTTTTCACTATCTTCATCCTATACTATCAAAGTTACTTTTATTTTTTCCCTTTCCTCGGTTGTGTCAACATCTTGAAGTTGTGGGCCTATAATGTAAATTGATTGGTCACCTTTATTTTCTTCTTCCTATTGGCCTTGTGTGGTGGCATCAATGATTTGTATCTCATCATCCTACACCTCATCACTATCAATTTCAACCTTTTCAAATTGTTCATTAGAAGCAATGTCTGACATCCACTTGTCAAACAGTGTGTCATCTAGCCAATCAAACTACATAATATCCTGTTGCTTCTTGATAACATATTTTGCTTCCCTGTCAATATCAATAAATTCTCATTTCAAAGAATCAAAGAATATCTAGGCTTTCACTATTTTCTCTATTGTGGTAGCCCACAATGTGTGCCCTGTTTCATTGATAATTTTATTCATCCTTAGACAAAATAAGTCATCAAGTTCCTTAGCCCATTCATCTTTGTTTTTCAAATTATTCTTTCTATCTAGGGCATGAGGAAATAAACTAAACTGTTGGCTCTTATATTTGTTCAAATAGCCAACTATTAATCTCTGCAGATGAATTCTCTTATTATCAAAATTTGGGAGATCAGTAGCAATATCATAGGTCCTTTCAATTTGATCATGTGATGACCTTATGATAGAGTAACACAAAAATGTTACTTCCTTCCTCCTCTATTTCTTTCCCCATTTATTCACAATAGGCTTTAGAGCCTCATCATTTGCTTTCAATTCATTCCAAACACTTACCACCCTAGCCAATTGATCATAAACTAATGGCCATTCAATTTTATCCCCCAAATAAGTGAGAGCCTTTCTCAATTTATCTTCATATTGTACATTTAATTCTACATGTAAGGCCCATAGCTTGCTCTTTTCTTCTTCAAAGTCTTCAATAGTGTAATATTATGGCCTCAGTGGGGTAGCTGGCATCTCTATAAGAGGAGTGGATTTAAAAGGCTCCACTGGGGGATGGGGATATGTTATTCTTAGTCTTGTAGACCTCCCCATTAATTTATTTTCAAGTTCAATCCTCTTTTGAACTTTCTTATTATAATCTTCCAAGACACTTTCATATTTAGTTTGCAACTCAAACATGGCCCTTTCTTCCTTTTTAGTAGTGGCCAAAATAAATTGAGATGAATCTACATTCCAGTGTGTAGCCTGCACATGAGAGGTATCAACCACTCTCCTCACAATGATATTTCTTATTAATCCTGAGTCATCTGGATGTGATGAAACAACCCTAGATCCCCTTCTCAATGACCACATAACCATAGCAACTTGATCTTCACTAAATGAAGTCCCTGTAAACTCCTTTTTATTGGGGTCTTGTAATTCCAACTTATTTGAAATAGAATTAAAAATTAATGCATCAGCTATATCCCAATTGGGTAACAATAAAATATTTGAAGCCTTGACCATTTGCCTCCCCTCTTTAGGGGTTATGTTTTGGAACTCTTGAATCATCTGTTCCTTTATTTGATTTTTTAGGGTAGTCACCTCTAGCTTAGGATGCTCTATTCTCAACTTGTTGCATCTAATTTCTTCAAATTTGATTATGTTAGTTCTCCATGCAAATTGGCAGAAAGCCCTAGATTTGACAAAATTTTCATCTGATAAAAATGGTTGACTTGCTTGTTCTAGTATAGGGTCTAATTCCCTTCCTTTATAATCTGCAACTATCAACTGAAAACTTAGCATTGGAGGCTCTTGGGGGTTTACCTCATCTATTTCTAATTGTGTAACAAAAACTCTCCCTTGGGATTGCAATTGTTCAATTTTCTCTTCAATGAGTTGTTCTTCTTCAATTCTCATAGGGGTCTATGAGGGTGAGTATTCCTCAACATGAAGATCCTCTTCCCTTATTATCTTTTGCCTTTTAAGGGAGGGCTCAGGAGGCCTCTCTTCCAAGACATCACTAGTGGACTCAATTATTTGTTTTCCTTTTTCCACAGTGGTCCTTTTATTTTGAATAATAGTATACCCTGACCTTTTTTGGATAGTTAATTGACCTGCCCCTATATTGGGAGTAAAACCCAATCTTCTCATTACTTCCTTGGCTTTATCTAGGTAAAATCTAATAAAGAATTTCTTATTTTCATTCATTGCCTCCATTATTTCAGAAAAGGTATTCATAAGTTTATTTATCTTATCTACATTTGTAACAACATTGTCCAAAGGACTATAATTTGCATCAAAACAATGAATGAAATCCAAAACTGTAGAGAAGACTCTCCACTTTTCCTTTCTAGTCTCTTGCTCTTGCAAGGAGTATTCATTCCTTATTATGTCTTTAGGAAAATAGAATTCATGCTCAATTTTACCAAGGTTAATTTTGTGTCTCAAAGCCAAATGATAAAATCCCTTAGAATCACAAAAATGAGGGTGAGAAATAGCCATCTTATAAGGATCCAAAATCTTGTTTAGAGAAAGCCAACCTCCTTTTGTGATTACAAAATGATGGGCCACTATACAAGTAGGAAAAATTGATCCCCTTCCCCTCTTTAACAAAAAGGTTTCCTCCACTCCTCCCAACTGCCACAAAAATTCAGCTACTCCTACCTTCAATGACACTTGGTAAGGTAGTACATGAGGACTTCCTTTAAAACCATAAATTCTAAATACATTAGAAACAGAGTATGGGATGACATCTCCCCAATTATGTGAAACTTTCAAACCATTGGGATTTTCCATAGGCCTAATGAGACCCATCAGGGCCCTAGGGATTTTGGGATTGTCACTCAATAAGAGGCATCTCAGCTTGGAAGTGAAATATCTATCAAACTTGACAAAGCTAGCCTTCTTTGCATCCCAAGTCATATCTACACTCCATAATTGGATTGGTAGTGCTTCTCCATTTTCTTCTCTATTCAACTTCATTTCTTTACCAAAATATGTTGCTCCCTTAAACAAAAACATGTGCATCAACAAAGAATAATGGCCAAAAAAAATTTCCACCTTGCCCTTAGCAATCCTAATCTGTCCATTATGAATTTCCTTAGCTAAGTAAGAAGTAAAATAAAAATTATGTCCACACCAAAAGATGAAATCTGAGTAACCATGTACATAAAATCCATAGGCTTAAACTCCTCTTCATCTTTCCCAAAAAGTTTGCACAGGGTCCTATATATGTCAACAACCCTGGTATTGAAGTATGCCCTTTTGAAAGGTTCCCTGGAGGCTACTGTTATTGCTGGCAGAGTTCCAATTTTACCTATATGTGCCTTTAGTGCATGTTTCCTAATGGCATCCTTCTTGGACATGTACTCCTTTTCTAACCCTTTCAAATCAATGGGCACATGATAATTGGTGAGAGGCCCTAAACCAAAAACTTCCCTAATTTCATTTGGGTTGACTGTAATTAGGACCTCACCATTATTTCTTCTCACTACTCTAATGGCTTGGTCATAGTTCTTTTCCACAGCTTCAAGAAGATCATGATCCATAAAAACACTAGGAAACATCAATTTTTCTAAATCAAAATTCCAAATATTGGCATGCGGGGAAAAAAGGTTCCTCTCTGAAAACCATTTCTTAAACAAATCTAGACTAGTTGGAGAGGTATTAGCATCTCGGACCCAATTCCCCTTGTCATACAATCCATCTGCTACTCTCAACCTAGGGTTTAATGAAGTAAGATTTTTAACTTGTACAGTTTCAATAGTGGAATTAGGGAGCAACTCAGGCAAATCATCGTGGACATTCCTATCCAAATAATTCTCTTGACCAAAAAATACCTTCTTTGGAGGCATTTTTTATTTTAATTTGCAGAACTGAGATTATAGTATAATTACTTACTTGAGTCTTTTCTCATTCCTTTCTGTAATCCTACAATATCTTTGCGAACAATGGAATTCTGCTTCACGCTCTTGTCAAGATCAACACAACCTTCTCAGTAATGGCTTTTGCTAAGGAAAAGGCTTGAAATCTTTGTTCACGTGAGATGGAACTGAGAAAATCTTTTGTATTATACTCTTTTTTTCTTTTGCACATGAAGCTTTCATTCCTCATAAATGCATAGAGTGGCAACACCTTCTATGTTCAAATTTACACCATTGATTTTCAAAAAATCCTACGATCCAAGGATGCAGGAAAAGATGACTCATGTTCCACTTGACATGTTGGTAGTCAACCCAATGAGATTTTTCCATGTGTATAGTTCTTTCATTGTTGGCATTTCAGTCTGGACCCACTGATGACTGAGGACATGTGTCATTAGGTTGCTACCTCGCTATACATAAAGAGCGAGCATCTTGCTATAGCAAAGTAGCAACAACCATTGATTCTACTTTGATTGTGTGAAGGACACTTTGATGCATTACTTAAGAGTAATGTGGTGGGCCCTTTGTTGACATGTCACTATACATATCATTCAAGCAACTTATCATAGAGAGATACTGACAATTGTAGATTTGAAATTGATCTAAGGGTGAGGAAACTTCATGATGTGCATAAGATATGGTGGGTCCCCTAGTCACTATGTTGCATAGAGTAAAAAGTGCACATCTTTCCATAGAGAGGTAGTGACAATCATTGATCTAAGCTTGATTGAATGATCAAAATCTTTCATATGATTTATGAATGGGGCATGGGTCTAGTTTATTGATGATGTGAGGATATCCTATACAACTGAAATTTAAAACCATATTCTAATCCTAGTCACATTGCCATGTCACTTGGGTCCAACCATGTGTTCATTTCATGGCTAGGCACTATGTTGCTAATGGCAAGACATATAATTTTCATGACAGTGACATAGCAACCTCCGGTTCCCTCACTTTTCCTGGTGCATACATGTATCCCATTAGATGCCACTATGTCCCAAAAACTTCATAATTGATATCTAATGGAGCATGTGTCTAGGACCCACTTTCTAAAATGTTCTCGCATTATTACTTTTCATCAAGGTGCTATGTCACTAACGGCGAAGATCACAAATTTCTCAATAGCGACATAGTAACCTCTGGTGTCTTATCAAAACTTGGCACTAGAAATATAAAGGCAAGTCAAGTCATAATCACCCTCATTAATGCTTTTGACATAACAATAAAATCATTATTCACCATGCCATTTGGAAGTCTTTATGATGATCAAGAATTTTGGAAGCCATTGTGAAATGTATTTCCCGACTGGGCGCTATGTTGCTACTAGTAGGGTGCTTAGTTTTTTCAACAACGACATAGCAACCCATTAGAGAAACTATATTCTAGTGACTTCTTTTGCATTTAGTGATACTTGGTTCCCTTTCCTGCTCTGATAGCATTGACAAAGTGCACGTGACTGAAACTTTTGATGCAATACAATCTCTAATCACTGCACCTCCATTTTATGACATCGCCCTTCAATTTCACGACAGTCACTATGTCACATAGGGTAAAACACTTGCATCTTTTTATAGGGAGATAACAACTATCATAGATCTTGCAAGGATTGGATGGTGAGAAACATAAAAGAAAAAGGCCACTTGGGGATGCAAAAAAATTGAAATGGATACAAAATATTCACAAATTTTTTAAGAGGTTTCACGCTCGAAAATTTTAAAAGGAACGAGACCTAGGGTTTAAAAATTGTTTTCAAAGGCTAACAAATCTGGAGGACCAAAGACCAGAAACCCTATTCACCATTAATGGATTCAATTCTAATTTTTTATACCTAGATTGGGGAAATTTTATCTTGCAAAAAATTAGACCAACAAAAGGTAAAATTCATTTGGTCTGTAAATTAAAGAAATCCTTGTATGGTTTAAAACAAAGTCCTAGGATGTGGTACTAGAAGTTTGATACATATGTATTGAGTTTGGGATTTGTGCGATCCAAATCTTATCACTATATATACTACAAGTATGATGGTGATTATTTCCTAGTTATTGACTTATATGTTGATGACATGTTGTTTATTAACAAAGGAAAAGGTTTGATTACAGAATTAAAATCTCAACTCTTAGCAAAGTTTAAAATGAAATATCTTGGTGTAGCAAGGTACATTCTAGGAATGAAAATTATAAGAGATAAAAAAAATAGAAAGCTTTGGCTAGGCCAGAGTAAGTATGTTGGTAATATTCTAAGAAGATTCAATATGCAGGATTCTAGATCATTGAATGTTCCTGTTACTATGGGAACACATATTTCTAGCTCATAGTGTCCTTCATCCCCATTAGAGATGGAAGAGATGAGTCGAGTATCGTATCATAGTGTTATTGGAATTTTGATGTATGCTATGGTCTGTACAAGACTAGACATTGCCCAAGTAGTGGGAGTACTTTTCCATTATATGTCTAATCTAGGAAGAGCACATTGGGATGCAGTAACAAGAGTTTTTAGATACTTGCAGGGTACCTTAGAGCACTCTATATGTTTTCATGGAATAGGATATGAGCATTCCTTGGATATTCAAGGCTATGTGGATTTAGACTTGGTTGATGATGTTGATAGAAGAAGATCCACCAATGCATATGTGTTTACATTATTCATTGGTGCAATCAATTGGATGAGCAAGAGACAAGCTATAGTTGCTTTGTCCACTAAAGAGGTAGAGTATATGGCAGCTACACATGCCTGCAAGGAAGCCATCTGGCTAAAGAAACTGTGTTCAAACATAGAATTGAAATAGGGTATAGTGACAATTTATATTGATAGTCAGAGGGCAATCTACTTAGCAAAGAACCTGACATTTCATGCTAGGACCAAGCATATTGATGTACAATATCATTTTGTGAGAGATATGGTCAAGGACATCAAGGTGAACCTAGAAAAGGTGGAGACTTTTGGTGAATGTTGCTATCAATTACATCCATGACACTGTAGATCCCCTAACTTTTGCAAGGTGTTTGACAAGTGGAAGAATGTTGAGAATTGTGTCTCAACCTTGCAAGATTTTTCTGGAAAACTCTACAAAATTTTAGCTAGAAAACTCTAGATTTTTTTAGAAAATTCTAGAATTTGTTTGTGGTAGTTTTCCATAGTTTATGAGTTGGAAAAAGGTGTATGAGTTGTTAAAAATGTGTCTAGTCTCTAGAACAATGTAGAAGGGCTATCTTTAGAGTGTAAAAAAATCATTATATGAGTTTTATGGGGCTCTAAACTAGAGGACAAAATTATGGACAAAAATGGTATTCTTGGAGTTAAAAATTACAAGTGGGTAACATGTGGCATGGTTGTTTTGCCCATGGTTTTGTAAAACCAAAAATGATTTCTAAGTGGAAAATTACTATAAAAGGAGGGCTTGGGAGGTGTTTGAATCATTGAGTTTAGTTTGTAAGACTGGTGCTAGAAGGAGTCTCTCCATGTTTGAGTTTGAGTTTGAGTTATGGTGATGTGCTCTTGTAAGAACTTGCATTGCAAGTGTATTGTAATCTTCCAGATTTGAGAATACATTATGCAAGTTTTGGAGGGTGAGGTTTTTCTTCTGAAAGGGTTTCCCCATGGTAATCATTTTCTTATTTGTTCATTGTTATTTTTATTATGTTATTAGGCATTTCTTGAGATCTTTGCAATAATTAGTTGAATTTGCATAATTGTCCCCTCAAAGATTAGTGTAGGAAGCGATTTCGTGCACCTTAGCTTCCTTACTCATACCTCACACTTCATACCCAAGAGTTGGTGATCTTGTTTGCTAAATATGTTGGATCGAAGGCTTTTCTTTTTTTACCTATTCTTGGATCGATTTGTGATTAGCTTGGAAATTGAATTTTTGTTGAAAAGATCAGTGTTGGGATGTTATCTTGTTTAGTCCATAACTCCTTGAATGTGACTTTCCAATTCTCCTTGTCCATCTCTACGCACATCCAGTAAAATGTAGTTGTTAACATCTTCAAATTGTCCTTGAACAAAGTCACCCCATCATTTCATTCAAATATGTGGGAGGAGTGGGAGAAGGAAACTTGGCATCAGTCTAAAAAAATTTCTCTATGACTTTGTTTATAGCGAGCAGATTCCTCTTTAGTGCCCAAAAGGGTCTTGTTCGAAAATTTTTTGAGCTATTCTAGAGAAAAAAATCATGGTGAGTGGCAATGTTGAGACATTTTCCTTTTAGGCTGAGATTAATCAGCTTTTAAGACTAGTTATGAATACCTTTTACAACAAAAAATACATCTTCCTTGGAGAACTAATCAAATGCTTGAGATGCTTTGGATAAGATTTATTTTGAGTCTAACTAACAAGTCAACACTGGATTCTCAGCCAGAATTGTTCATTCTCTACCTAAAATCCATTGTCTACTCCAATTTCTTCTTGTAATCACCAAATTCCCAAACTCCATGAGACCCTTCTGGCTCAAGGCAATAAGTAGTTTATTGGCAAGTTTTAGGCTAGTCAATTTTTGTGAGACTTTCAAATTGCTAACTCCCAATAGGTAGAATACCATTTTTTTAAAGCCTAATGCTATAACATTTTTTTAATCTTTCATTTTTTGCCAGCGTGGAAGTTTCAGTACCTTTGCGTCTATTTCAGGGCCACCCTTAAACATCACACACTAATGGGAAAATTAAGCTTAGAAAAATAAGTCAACTTTGACTATTTAACACTTTTAGTTTAGGAGCCAAACCTTAGTGTGTGATGCTTAAGCCATCCCCAATTTCAGTTGATATTATTTCTTCATCAATGCAATTTTGAATAAACCACATGGGATATTCCAGTGATGCCTAGAAGCTAGATATAAAGTTTGTGCCATAGATTAATTCAAATGCTCATTTCAATCCACTGGAGAACAATAATATCTATCGGACATTGCTTGACAACTTTTCACAATATGCACCTGCCACATTTTTCTTAATAGATGAATGTCTTTATCATCTACACAACCATATCTCTAATCCTTTCCAAATACACAAACAAAACATTAGATCACCACTTGATAATACATTCAATCAATATGAGAGAACAATGCAACTTGCACCATGAACCTATTTAAATTATTTTTTCACTTGCACAAGGAAATATTGTTTCCTATGAAATGTGGATTCTCATGCATATGTGATTGACATTTTCTTGGTAGCTTCCCACCTATAATAGTCTATCAGCTAATTAAAAGTTAGTTAATAAATTTTATATGTATTATAGGTGTTTATGAAATTGGTTATATAAGTATCAAAAGTATCTTAACGAGATTTTTTATTGAAATTATATAATTAAATAAAAAATAAAAGTACAGATGTATTTTAATAATTTAATATCAATAAATGATTTTTTCAAGGCACTTACGATGTATGTATACATTGCTAGTGTTCACTTGTATCTTAATAGTTAGAACTTTTAATAGTTATTGGAGTTACATGCAATTTTATTGGCATTAAGAATGCATGATTATTGAGACATTTGTGGATGAGTATTAACAATTTTTTAGGTGTCTTATCAACTTTGTAAAATGTAGGTTTCAAAACCCAATGTGTTTAAGTCTTGAAAAAACTTAAGTGTCATTCCTTTTGGTTCAATTTTCTATTTTGCAATTAACTGATCAGATTTATCCAAGGTCTTATAAGTTTTCACTTAGGGTATGTCATGTTGTGTAGTTGAAAAACCCTTTTCATTAGATTATCTTAATTAACGATTGAACTTTTATTTTTTCCAAGTCTTATTCTCTTTGCTTGAACATCTTACATGACAGGCTTTAGTTTTCCAAAATTCTCCTAAGTCCATGTTCTCAACCTTTTATTAACATTCATGACTAATGTATGTTTCCCTAAGTGCATGACCACTTTTAGGTCATAATCTTTTTCCACGTGTATTAAAACCATCAAGTTCATTCACATCCCCATAGGCTTAGCCCTTGGGTTTTTATAAATTCCCACAAATAGGCAAATAGTCCCCTTCATGACCAACATAAAAATGAGAAAATTACCATTGATGATTAGGCTAGCCATTACAAGAAATGTTTCTCAGGCCTCCATGGTAGTCAAGCAATGGTTAAAAGATAATTAGTAAATGTGTGGATACAACAAATGTTGGTAGTGAACAATTGAGGTTCCACATCCACATCTCCACAAGTTGGTATGATGTGGCACATGGTCAGAAGATAGGGAAGTGGGAAACCTCCACTTGTTCTTGTGGGTACATACACAAAAGATAATATTACTATCAACACCTCTTCACATGCTGATGATGTAAGTGTCTATCAGGGCTCAATGATGTAGATATTCAGTACATCTCTATGTAGTCCTATGTGTATACAAAAAAGGGCTCATTTGTGTGTCTACAAATGGTGGCGAGGTAAAGTAAATGCTAGGTCATGAATTTTCATAAGTGTTTGACATGTATATCATGGGATTAATATGTTTCATGACATATGGAATTCATATGTGTGTTCACAAGATAAAGATTGAAAATCTAGGGTTGAGAAGTGAATAAATGAGATGTGGGCATGTATGCCTAGAGATGAAATTTCATACCTCTGCAACTAGAGTGAAAAATAAAAAGATGATGTGTAGCTAGTTTAGGTCATATTTTCTTTGAATTAAAGTAAACAAATTACAACTATGAGAGATTGCAAGTTAGAGTCCCGTCATTGACTAAAAGTTGTTGAATAATAAAAGTTGCAAAGTAATTCCACAATGGATATTAAAAGTTTTTCCTAAAACATTATCACCCATAATTGGAGGTTCTAAGACCCATTAGACCCCAATTTTGTGATTTTGAAGTTTCAATATTCATTATGCTTAATCCTAGCAACATGCACTTTTTCTCCCTGCATCTTATCACACTCCACAAAATCCTTCCAAAATATGTGATAATTCTACCTGGGGTTTTTAGCCTAGGTCTAGCCTAGGGCATATTGCTAAGGTTTCCTTTCAAGGTTTTGATTTATGGTTGTCCTTGATTTCATTTGAATCTGAAAATTATTATAAAAGGGGATATCCTCCTCTCATTTGACATCTATCAAACATATGCAAACAATATCAAATACACTTGCAAATTATCATCAAGCATTCAAGTTTTGTGATTGGGAATTTCAATTTGGATTTAAAATTTAAAGGAAAACATTCAATTAAAGATCTTCGGGTCTCCATTTCTTTAAGATCTATTATAAAAAGGTAATCTTCTTCGATTGATACAAGTGTCTCTCCGATGATGGCTGGCCAAGTAGAGGATTCCCAATCAAGAAAAGATCCACATTTCCATTCTTCTCTCTATCTCCTTCTTCATGTGGTCTTTCCTTGATTCTAAATCTCCTTCTAAATAAATGTCAAACATATCCATAGATTGGAGTGATTACTAAATCTATTTATGTAGTTTTCATGCAAGATAAATCAACATTTTACCTTTTCTTTGTACTACTTTCCTTTATGCAATTTCAATTTCATTTCATAATTGATTTCTAGATAGGGTTTTGATGAAGGAAAACCCCTTTCCACAACCTTTTACTCATTACTTTTGATGTTTTATAAACATTAAGGTTATGAGAGAAATAATGAATATATTTACCCACTCAAAAGAAACATATATAATTCTTTGGATAGGTGTCACTTGTTTGTGGTGGAGTGTTGTTAACATTTTATAACTATCATTGATTGTTTGATAGTACTCCACTCTAACATCCATAACTTTTGATCCATAAAGAATTTGGAAAAACTGTTTGGAGAGGATATGTAGAATTAGGCTTTTCAAAAAAAGTCCAAACATTAGCTTGATCAAATGGTTGGATTTGGATATATGACCCCCGCACTAAGATTGATATTCGTGTCATCATTTTGTGAGTGTTATGGATAATTTTGATAGTGATGCATTCAAACATGTGTAACTTTTGATTTATAAAGAATATTTCCAAACCATTTGGAGAGATTTTAGATGATTACGTTTCTTCAAACATATCCAAAATTATTCTTTATTCATTGGTAGGATTAAAATTTATTTTCCCCATAATGGTTATTTTATGTAATCTGCAAATTAGTGATTACATGCATTAAAAATGATTCATGCTAAATATTGAGCATGAATCATCAATTTGAGTTTCTCTACATTGCTTGGATCTTTTCTTCTATAAATCCTTCATACAGAGTTCTCTCATTATTTTTATCCAACATCATGATACCAAATTTAGGTGCAATATTAACTAAGCTTGTTGTCAACAATTCATTATTGAACCAATCTGAACTCTTGAACCAATTTGAACTACCTTGAACCTGTCATACTAGTTGAACCCATTTGAACTTGAAATAAGCCATCTTTAATCCTTTTGAACCATATTAGACTCATTTAAGCCTCTATGATCCATTCTGGATAGGTTTGAATTGCATTAAACAATGAACTTGTTATAAGAATGAATTATTCAATTGTATATTGTCATTGATTTTTACACAAATGTCAGTATTAACTAAGCAATATAGAATTTGTAGCATTAACCTTGTATATCTTAGTATTAACCAAGCAGTTGAGTAATGAAGACTTTCTAGTATTAACTGAGCAGTTGGTTGATGAAATGATTCATGCTTGCAGTATTGACCAAGTGGTCAAGCATTGAAAGAGCTTAGTATTGATCGAGTGGTTAGGCAATGAAGAAGTCACAATGTTAATCGAGTGCTTAGTTCCAGTGTTGACCAAGTGACAAAAGATTGAAACTATAAAATGTTTTATTAATTGAGGTCAACTATTTGGATGTTTATTGATGTTTTGAAAGGGTTTTGAAGATGAATTTTCTTATCTTATGTTATATAAGAAATGTCAATTTGTGACAAGAAGTGTAAAAAGAAGAAGATGAAAGAGATGGATATGTGAGAGAAGGTAGGACAGATCAGGAAATTGTGAAATTTAAGCTACAAAGAGATATCTAATCAGGAAGGATCTAGAGGTCAAGCTAGAAAAAAGATATGAATCAACAAAGAAAGTTGCTTCTTAAATTAGGTCAAATTGTTGTTGCTTTGTAACCATTTTAGTAATAAAGAAATCTCTTAATAGAGTTGACTTAATAGTCATTTTGTAAATCCTCTAGCAAGGTGATATTTCTAGATTGAAGTGTTTGAAGATCTCTAACCAGGCCACTCCTAATAGGGTGAAATAAATCCTCTAATAGGGTCATACTTAACAATATTTTTTGTAACCTTTAACAGGGTTGACTCCTATTAGGGCTCACATCAGAAGAGTTAAAATTATTATGACTAGTTGCAAGGTAGTTTTTCCCAAATTGTGTTTCCACGTTAAATCTTAGTGTCATTTGTGTTCATTTTATTTACTTATGCTTTATATTTTTGCAACTAAGTCACTAAAGGATAAAACAAATTAATACATCTTAGGATTTCTTTGTTAACCAAGCATGAGTTATATTCTTGTGTTAACTAAGCTATTCAATATTTTATGATAAGTGGAAAATTGTATTGACATATAAGGGACAAGGATTTGTTTTTGTGGTAATTGATTCACCTCTCTCCTCTTAGTTACTCATCTTACATTTCCAACAATTGGTATCAAAACTATTGGTGCTTGCAGAAAAAGGTTCTAAGGACCTAAGCAAAAGATCAAGATGTCTTATAGAAGGGAGATTCCTAAACATAATAGAGAAAAATTTTCAGCATGGAAGGATTTACTGAAGCTTTAGATATCAAGCATCGGTGATGTTGGTGTATCTACTTGAAGAACAAATACATGCCACCACCCAAGCCTATGACTATGGAGAAATAAAATAAGCAAAGGATCATAATATTATGATGATTGATATTACATCCTCTTTAAACTATTATGAATTTGATGAAGTCAATGATTGTCCTACTACATTTGAAATGTGGGAAAAGCTAAAGAAATTCTTTGGAGGTGACAAAAATATGCAAAGAGCTAAGGCAAAATGTCTAATTGATTGAAAATGAAAGAAGGTGAGAAAATCACCTAATACAGTGAAAGGGTCAAAGAAAGTGTTAGTGCAATTTGAGTTGTAGGAGGTATAATTGATGATGAAACAATAATAAACAAGGTACTAAGCACTCTTCTTCCTATATATGCAATTATAGTTTCAGCTATTAAAGAGGTGAGATGCAATCCAACACATGATCTAACCCTAGATACTCTTATGGGAAGATTGACTTCTTTTGAGTTGGAGAAATTTGATAATTATGCTCCTTCTTCTAACAATCTTGAATAAACATTCAAAGATAAATTAACCATTGGTAGAAAAGGAGGATACTCAAAAGGAAAAAAAGTTGTTATTAAAGATGAAGATGATTTAGATGAGGATCTTAAAGTCAATGAAGCTCTCCTAGCAAAAAGGGTAGCAAGAGGAAAAGGAAACTTCAAAGGAAAGACTCCATTGATTTATTTCTCATGTGAAGAAGTTGTTCACATGGTTGCAAGGTGTCCAAACAAAGAAGACAAAGATGAAAATAAGTTCAAAAATTTCAAAGGCAAGAAATATTTCAAAAGCTACAAGGACTACAAAGGCAAAGGTAAGAAATCATGTTACATTGCAAAAGATTCTGATAGTGATGATGATAAGGATGAAGTAGTTTATATTGTTGTTAAAGATGAATTTGATAATGAGGAAAATGAAAATATGACACTTATCTCTAGCAAAAAGGATACATGGATCATAGATAGTGGTTGTTCTCATCACATGATTGGTGGTAAAACAAAATTTGAACACTATGATTGTGGAAGTGTTAGATTTGGAAACAATGAACCATGTTATGTAAAAGGAAAAGGAATCATCGCATTAACTAATGAAATCAAATGTGAAAATACCTATTGGGTTGAAGGATTAAGACATAATCTAGTCAATGTAGCTTGATAGAACAATATAGGATACAAAGTTAAATTCATGAATGGTAAAGCCAAACTATTAGATGGAAAAGGAAAACTAGTTGGAACTGGTAATTAGACAAAAGGTAATTTTTTTTACCTAGATCTCAATGAAAGCTCTTTTTTATTAGCTTAAGTTGAAGAAAGTTGGCTATGAAATAAAGAATGTGTCGTGTTAACTTTGATAACCTAGTCAATATAAGAAAGAACAATAGACTAAGAGGCATACCTTAACTAAAGAAACCCAAGGCGAGAATGTGCAAACAATGTCAAATTGGTAAAATGAGTAAAAGAAGTTATAAAAGTAAGTCCTATAACTATGAAGAAGTTTTGGAACTAGCTCACACATATTTTTGTGGGCCAATTGGTGTACAAAACTATCATGGAGATATATATTTTATTTTATTTGTTGATGATTATTCTAGAATGATGATTGTAATGTTTTTAAAAGATAAGTCTGATACTTTTCAAAAGTTTAAATGGTATTTGGCTAGAGTTGAGAAAGAAATAGGGAAAAATCTAAAATGCCTAAGATCAGATAAAGGAGGAGAATTCATCTCAAATGAGTTCAATGAGTTCTACAATGAAAGAGGAATCAAAAGATAGATATCATCACCCAGAACTCTAGAACATAATGGAATAGCAGAGGAGAAGGAACATATCCATCATGGAATGTGCAAGAACATTATTATCAGAGAAGAATGTTGCACCAAAATACTAGAGAGAAGCAATCAACACAATAGTTCACACATTGAACCAAGTTCAATTGAAGAAAAGTACAAACAAAACACCTTATGAATTATGGTATGGATATAAGCCTAATGTTTGATATCTTAGAGTGTGTGGAAGAAAATGTTATATCTTAAAAGATGTAAGAAAATGAAAGCTTGATGCAAAAAGTGATGAAGGAATACTCTTAGGGTACTCAAATAAAATCAAGGCATACAAATGTATAAATCTTTCTACTCACAAAGTCATAGAAAGTGCACATCTGGAAATTGACGAGTTTGCATAAAGAAGAGAAGAATAGAGCAACAAAGAGCCTAGATATTACAGAAGGTTTGTATGCTATGAAGAACCTAAAACCTTACCTCAGAAGGTTGAAACCAATCAACAACTAAGTGCACCCAAAAATTCACTAGTAGTTTTAGCTTGAGTCATAGACAAAGGCACTCGAGTCATAGTTAGTTCAACCTAAGTTGTAGCCCTAGGTAGTACAACCCAAATCACAAGTAGTACTACCCAAGTTACATCAAGTTCAACTAGAGGAACTCAAGAATCGAGATAAAGATCTTGAAGAACCAAGTGAACCAAGTTCTAAGTAAAGAAAGAAAGATCCAAGGATTGCCAAATATTTCAGAAGACATCATGCACCTAATCAAATAATTGGAGCAGAGATAGAAGGCATGTTGATAAGGAACAAACTAAAAGGTAGATGTTTAGTTAGTGAAATTGAACCTAGATCTGTAAAAGATGCTTTAGAAGATGAAAGTTCGATAGAATAATAAATGAAGAGATTGAACAAATAGAAAAGAATAAAATCTAGTCTTTTGTTCCTAGACCCAAGGATAAAAATGTGATTAGTACAAAATGGATATTCAAAATAAAATGAATGAGAAAGGTGAAGTAAAAAGAAATAATGAAAGACTTGTCTGCAAAGGTTAAACTCAAGAACAAGGTATTATTATGGGGAAACATTTTCCCCTATTGCAAGACTTGAGGGAGTGAGAACACTTATAGCATATGCAACACAAAAGGGATTCAAATTATATTTGATGGATGCCAAATTAGCTTTCTTGAATGAAGTCTTAGAGGAAGAAGTCTACATTGACCAGCCTAAAGGTTTCATAGGTCCAAGCCAAAGAGACATGGTATCTAAAATTCATAAAGCCCTATATGGATTAAAGAAAGCTCCTAAAGCATGGTATGAAATACTTAAATTGGTTTTGAGAAGACAAATATTAATAGCAATTTGTATATTAAGGAATGACCTTAGGACAAGTTATTTCTTGCAAAAATATTTGTGGATGACATCTTATTTACTAGACATGATAACTTATGTAAATAATTCTTTGAAGAAATGAGGAAAGAATTTTAAATGTCTATGTTTGGAGAAATCAAATTATTTGTAGGTCTATAAGTTAGTAAGATGAAGGATGGTATATTAAAATCACTCAATCAAAATACATTAGGGAAACATTGAAAGTATTTGGAATGGAAGATTCCAAACCAATTGGTACACCTATGTCTATTGGACATAAGCTCTTAAAGAATGATGATTCAAAGGAGGTAAACCAAACTACTTATAGATCAATGATTGGAAAACTTTACTATGTGGTTCACACAAGACCTGATATTGCATTGGCATTTGGCATAGTTGCAATATTTTTTGCTAATCTATCATGCCCAAAATTCAGGGCAAAAACACACCATTTAAAAAAAAAAAAAATTCACTATATAAATGCATGCTACACTGAAAACCTTATGGAAAGTTTGACCAAGGACTAAAGTGAGTTTCAAATACATATCATAAAGATGTAGAGTCGGTATTCCAACACAATGCACAGGTTTGAAACCCCAAGTCCTATTGTTACATGAACACTAAGCTCTGGTTGAATGATTTGATTGATTAAAATTTATGTTCAATTTAAAAAGTTACAAATTCCAATTCAAATTACATTTTAGGGTTTCCAAGTTCCTAAGTCGACTATGATACTATCCTTTATTACAATATACTAGGTCCATCGTAGGGAGAATTTAATTTTGGATTTAAGGGTTAATCTATCATAACAAACTACTACTTAATTCTAAGTATTATCATAACCTATTTAGAAATAATTAATAACATTAACTATTAATCATTAAATCAATTACGACATACATTTATCTTGCAACCATAATTCTATACTACTATCAAGTTGACTATACAAGGATCCTCTAATAACCTTAGCAAATTGAATTAATTAAATCCATAATTAAATACATAAATTTATTTAAAGAAATTATTAAAGTTCTTACCTAAATTAAATCATATAATCTCCCAAAACATTTCAACATTATAGTAAAACCCAATCCCACATACTTACTTCATCGACATAAACCCTGGTTCTTATACTTGGCCCCCTTAGCCAATGTCATAACTTATTTATGAAATTGTAATATAATTTAAATATCATTTAAATTTTTATTTAAATTTTATTTTTTAAAACCATAATGTACTTAATCTTTTATGAATCATAACCATGTAAATTATACTTGTTAAAGAAGGATTACTTACCACTAACACTTACCTAAATCCTATTCACCTATAATTTCTAAAGATTCACTACTTACCCAACACTTCCACCACCAAACCATTTAACCTTCAAATTGTTAATAATCCTTTTCAATAATATTTAACTAATAATGCTAAACATTATTCACTAACCACTAAAATAACTAACACAAAAAATCATACTTTCAACCAAGGACATTAATCATAATTTGAACCCACTAACATTATCTATCACTTTATTTACTAAAATCCTAACATCAATAATTACTTATTATTATTTTTTATATTAATAATAATAATTATCTACTAAAAAATAATATTTAATTTATAATCTTAATTACCAAAACTAAAAACTTAAATAATTACTAATCAAACCTTATTACAATCCTTAACTAACTAACTATCTAACTACTCCTAACCTACCCATACCCCACTTTCCAAGCGATGATCCCATCATCCATGATGTCTCCTTGACTCTCGTGTGCTTCTCCATACACCCTAATATGCTTCCCAACTCCTCCCTTCCTTACTAGTTCAACCTCCCTAAACTATGTGCCAAGGAGGGGGTTAAGTCAACATACCAAGGTGGTTTCCTAGGTGTGTAGACTGCCCATGGAGTGCTCAACCAAGTGGCTCTGGGGTGCATAATAAATGGTAATTGTGTTTGGATAGTCCACCCAACTAATGTGTGCACCAAAACTAACATAGTAAGTACAAATTGATAGGGCAATGCCAGAATTTGAGGGGAGTTAATTTAGGTTTAAGGGGCCAAAGTTTGACTTTTCCCTTACACATTGATTGATTTAAAAGAACCTCCTACAATCATTCATTGTTCCACACCATGTGGATAGGAGGAACATGGTATGCCTCCTAGAGGGTAGAATGGTGATTGGTTAAGCCCATATCATAGTGGGAGTTATGCTAAAAGTTTATGAGGTAAGGTTGAGAACATGGGTAAAAGGGATATTTGAGTCCCTATTTAATATCTTTTTGTACATACATACATACATACATACATAAATACATACATACATACATACACACACACACACACACACACACACACACACACACACACACACACACACACACACACACACACACACACACATATATATATATATATATTTTATTATTACTTTTTGACATTAAATATTTCATTCCCATAGTCTATATATATATTGTTTAATGACTGTAATGGGAATATTTGAATTAATTCATTTCTCATGTATTAGGCAGAATGTTGTAGGTGCCTATTTTGGGCAAATTTTTTTTTTAAAACCCCCCTTTTTTGTAAGACTCTCTAAGGTGACTTTGTTCCTTTAAGTTGGGTTGTGTATTGGGATACAAATTAGGGTAACACTATTACCTGGGAATATGTTCCTAATATTTTATATGGGCTTACAAAAACTAATAGAATATTCATTAAATCTATTAAATCAATAAGGTAGGACACTATGCAATTATCATATCCAATATAGGTCAATCCAAGGACTATGTTCTCAATCTAATTTACACTAGAACTCATATTGAGAAATCAAACAAAACATACTTAAGATTAAATCCTTTCATTCTTGCATCATTTATATGAGTTACAAGTGAATGCATTTTTTTTCCTCCATAATGTAAATCAACATTTAAACAACCACATCTTTTATTTTCATTTAAAGACTAGAATTACAGTAGAAGATCTATTGAAACATTATAATAACCCAATGAAACTTTTCTCATATAAGGAACTATCATGTTATTAAAAACCTGATTCAAAGACTCAACATGAAAAGAATTAGGGAAGAAAACCCAATATTGTAGTCATTTCAAAAATAAGGTTAACAATGAATTTTACATTAGGATCATTATCTCAAGGAGAAGTCTCCAAAATATTTGAATCAAAAAACCAAAACTTTAAATTGTGTTTGGCTCCATATCAAGGTATCAATTATGTAAATTTGCAATTTACATCAAGATAGCGATGGAGAATTGAAACTAATCAGGTGATAAACAAATTCAACACAAAGACACATTCAACTAATTACTCCAATCCTAGGTTTGCACAATAGTTTCCTTATCAAACCAAGACTAGGGAGAAGGTGTATTTTTCCAGGGTAGGAGATGTCAATCACAACACCAATACAGATGCCTCTTCTGAGGCTAATAATCACAAGAACTTTCATTCTTTCACTTCTTATCTTCCCAAACACCAAATGGTTTTTATTTTGAAGTAGGAGCCCATGAAACCCTACTTTTCTCCCTCTCCTCATAATGAGGAGAGACTCTACACTGACCTAGAGTCCAAATAAGGCCCTAATCCCATACATGGCCACTTCTTCCCTATCCGAGGATAAGTAATGCCAACACAACCCTTACAGTTTTCCCCACAAAACAAGATGTAAAACATGAAAGAAAAAATAATTGAGAAATCAATAATAACACATCCCTCACATGTTTCACCACACATACTAAATACACACACATGCAAAAGGCCAGCTTAAGCAAATGAAAACACAACATGAAGAAAAAGGACTTGAAAGATTCCTACCTTCACAAATGGTTATGGAAAATGAAATTTTTGAGAAGAACTAATCCTTCTTCCTCCTTCAATCCTAGCTTTACTCTCTCTAAATGTAGAGAATGGATCAACACTCTTCAACCCTCAAATTTGTAAGTAAATAGGCTTCTATACTCCACCACCTAAAATTGTAATAAATCCAAAGTTGATTAAGGCCTTGTAGGGTCTTCCAACTTGATCCTACCATTAAGACAACCTTTTTGGTGGAGTGTAAATTTGGAAAACTCATGGAGATGTTTGATTTTTGCACTAAAGGGAAAATGAGATATTTAAGAGGTCATAAAAGTCAACAAAAGGGTCTAGAAGGGTAGAAAATGTCCCCAACCCATACATATACCCCCTAGGGACTTGGATTTCATTAATTTTTGCCTCTAGGACCTATTAATTTGGCTTCAAATATTTGAACTTTCTATAAACCCTAGGAATGTGAACTTACCACTAAACCTTAATTAGGGTAATTAATCTAGGTTATCGACTAATTAGTCTTAGGTTACTAACTTAATCAATCTTAGATTATCGAGTTACTCTACTAACCCTAATTAACATGCTAATACACATATACAAATTACAAGTGTCAAGTGACACCATAAGGTTCACTATTACATAACATTAAACATTTTACGATTATAGAATGATACACACATTCTGATTACGATACAAATAAAATACAAAACAATGAGGTTTGCATCTCTTCATTAGACTCGAACTTAGTGCAGGTGTCCATAATAGATCAAGATAATCATACTCCTATTCTACTAATAAAGGTGGTATATCCAATTTTGAGGACCATCTATTCCATTATGAAAATACATTTGAATTGTCAACCCAGGGATGTAGGACTTGAAATGGGTCAGCACAATATGTGCACTAAGTTCCTTTGAGTCTTAACATCTATGTTGTAGGAAAGTAAAATGTATGAAAGGAATCTATACTACTAATACAAAATAATAAACACACTTAGACTATAAACAGGTAATTATAGAAACTACAGAAAAGAGAATTCTAAACTAGTTAATAGTTCAAATATCCACTATGACAATTTTCCACAAGTGCTATAGGAACTCTCACAAAAACTATGCTGTAGAAATAATACAATAAATCTATCTTAAACAAAAAATTACAAGGAACAAATATACTCTACCTAAATCTATTCCACCTCCCAAGTGGGCCCCCTTGATTGGCTTTAGCAAACTTAAGGACACAACAAGTAATCCAAAATCACTCTCTCATTAGAATTTCTCTTTCTATTACATGTCTAAACAATTTTTAGAGAACAAAGAACAACTTCAAAATTTTCAAATCTCTTCAGTAACTCTAACGTTCCATATATATAGAAGATTGGAACTTATTACAAAACATAACATAAAACTCATAAGCAAACATCATCAGTAGAAAAAGGGTGGGATGTCAACCATGACTCTTAAAAAATTGATTGAATAACAAAATAATGGTCCATAGATAGGATAACAAGTCAGTTTTTTGAAATAACTCCTTCCACATACATGACTTATTACTTGATGTTGACCTATGTTTCATGCATTGACCAGTCTCCATTACTCCTTATTCAACACATTGTTTGCCACTCTTTGCACCACTTCAACATTTCTTGCAAATTAGTAAAATCTAAACATATACAACAATATTTCTACTCTCACTCAAATATTAAAACATAGCTTAAAACATTTATATGAAATACTACACTTTATATATAATATTTAAGCAAGGTACGTCATAACCACTATCCATATGTTTAATAGGTTCTGGCTGTATGCAACAAGTGTTTTGGAAATGTTTTCTCATGGCTTAAAAGAGTAAAGATTAGACTATAACACTATATCAAATTTGAGACATTAATTTGTCTCATCATCTGCCCCCCACTATGCCAATGCTTGTCCTCAAGCATTGTACTTCTTTGCCATTGCTCTAAAATCTCCCACTATTGGCTTTCCCTATTTCCCATTTCTAAAGGTATAGAAGTATCCTCTAGATCATCTCCAATGCTCACCCAAGTGTTCTTCAACTAATGGATCTAACCTAATAGCATTTCTTTCATATAGGGGCTAGAGAAGGGTAGGAGGCTAGAAGGTTAGTGGCATCCACAACTCTTTTCTAATCTGCCTTCCTAATTGCATATATTTAGGCACTCTATTCAATGCTGCCTCAAAATTAATAGGGCTATGTGGTTCAACCTTCTTAAAAGACTTTGAAAGTTGGCTCCATCTGTTTCTAAGTCTTGCAAGTGCTCTTTGTTGTGTAAAATTAGGAAGTTTCTGATACTTCTTGTAAACTTTCTCCCTTTCTTCAAACACCTTCTCTCTAATTTTTGGTTTTGGCCTTCCACAAGTCACTTTGAACCAATCTCTTAGGAGATCATAAGGCTTATGGGATTCAACCTAGAGTGGCAATGGCTCAAATTTTTCAAGGTCTCTATAAGCATCCAATTTTCTATCATAATTAGTTTCATTGTTTATCCATGACATTAGAGCCCTTAAGTGAACATCCCCTATGTAGAGCAAGGGATTCTATTCTGTTTCTTATGGGATTATAAAATTATGTAAATAGAGTTCACATAACAAGTTCTTTTTCCATGAGGGAAAGGTTTGATACACATCATAGAAATCTTGAGCATTCTTAAATTCATAATCAATATTTCTCATCATCATGATCAACTGGAACAACAAAAACTATTCTTTCAAACACATAGCATACACCCTTGGGGGTGGTTTATAGGCTATAACCTGATCAGCTAGCTTCAAGGCTTTATTCATTTGTTTCTTTTGTTTTTCTAGTTGCTCCTTTAGTGATTCAATTTCTTCTTCTCTATCAAATATTGCTTTTTCCATCTAGTCTTGCTCTTATTTCCACAAGGATTTCTGAAAAATAAATTGATTGCATAAACCAAACAATATTGATTGAATTGTTGATGGTGAACATTTTGAAGTTTCAAATTTCATCTTTTGGTCTTTAGAAACTTGTTGGAAATATTGGGTGTACTAGGAAGATTTATAAGGGATCAGAGAGACATTGGAATATTCGGAGACTAATGGCACAACAGGTTGCTCATTATTGGGTGTTTCTTTTGGAACAATAGTAAGATTTGATTGGCACATGTCTTGATTCTCTTGTGGTGTCTCCTTTATAAACTCAGCTTCATGTGTTTCTATGTTTTGGATCTCTAATTGCACAAGAGAATCATCTGGGACGCTTTCAACTACTAACTCTATTTGAGATTTTAAAATTGGGGCATTTAATTTTTCAACAAAAGCTAGAGATACTCAGCCTTGGATGTGAGGGATTATACGTATAGGAGCTTCTTTAGCTTCAACCACTTTAAGGGTCTATTTTGGCTTAGGCATGACTGGAGCAAATGCTGATCAATTACTATAGGAGCAAACCTTTTTCTTTTTGTTACCGATTAGCCATTTTTTTTTCTCCTGTCAAAAATTTGAATTCAAATGCCTAAGCCCACCCAACAGTCACTTCCCACTTTTAAATATTTAAATACCAATAGAATAATAATAATAATAATAAAAAACTCATGGTATTTCCTTTTTTCCTAAGTTTGTTTCCATGGGTCTGCAATTTTCCTCATCATCAGATCTTACCTAGATCTACGATGACTGCTTTCCCGCTTCATCAAAATGCACTACCTTTACATAATGTAGGCAAGCACCTCACTACCATGTGGTAGGTGGGTCCATTTCCTCTTGTGGGCCATAGAGGGGGAAGCTACTAGGTGAGATGATAATATGATTGGTGAGCACTTTCCCGCATTTTGTGTTTTGTCAAACTTCCTGACAATGCGGGCAAGTGCCATCGCGCCACGTTGATTGGTGGGGTCAGATGTGTTCTCTTGTGGGCCACAAAGAGGGAAAGGAGTTGTTAGTCAAGTTGGCATATGGAAGACACTTTATTGGTCAAGTACTAACATAGATCATCAACAAGCTGTGGATTCTCATTGATCGTCAAATCTCCCAAGATTGACAATCAACGCTTCCCCACTTTATGAAGATGCAAGGATGTTAAGGAATGTGGGAAAGTGCCTCACTGCTGCATGCCTTTGTGGGGTCAAATTTTATTTTCTAAGCCACAAGGCAATGCCAGATGGGGGCTAGGTTATTGAGGTGGTTGCCGAGTGGTCTGTGGGCCTAGAAATTTTGGAGGGCAAACATAGTATAATAACAGATCTTTCACAATAATTGATCTTACGAAGATCAATGATCAACACTTTCTCACTTTATAAAGATGCAAGGTATTTAAACAATGTAGGAAATTTCTTGAAGGACATGTGTCCCTATGGGCCTAGCTAAGGAAATAATACGGGAAGGCATTGATATTTAAGGTTGATAGTTGTGAGGCTGCCATGGTCAGGGTCTTAAAAGGTGGCTTAATTAATTGCAAGGTGGTCAATGGTGTGGAGACTTTTTGGATGGAAAAATGAAATAAAATCATTGGCCCACATGGCTCATTTTGGTTATAGAACTTGTTTGACTTGCTGAATTTACTAACTCATAAGTTAGAAATGAAGGGAATCAAGTTTTCTTGCACAATCTAATCTTCATAATTGATTCCAACCACTCTTGAAAGAATGTTGTGCCTAGTGAATGAAGGAAACAATCCACCACCTACAATCCTATCCATCTACTTGGTTAGAATGGTTTAATGGCACCATTTCTATCTTCTCGAGGCCCTGTTTTAGCAAGATTTTGGATTTCATTGTATTTGAGTCTATGCCAAGGTTAGATTTGCCCTAGATCTACATGATTAGTCTCTGTAAGACTTAATGGAAGTGGTCATGGAGTAACTTTAGTCAAAAAACATCTCAGTTATGCCTAAGATATAAAGGTAGTTTTTGTAGATTTTGTAAAGGGTTAGACTCTTTTCTATTTTTCTTTGATATTGCTCTGTAACTTCAGTGTAAATTCCCTTTGCCTCCAAACCATATGACATTCTACCTTATCTCTTCCAACCATTGTTGTAAAGTACAAGAATTACTTGCCTCCCATTGATGTATTGTGGATATCTACAATCTTGCATAAATGTATCTCTTTTGGTCTGTGAATGGTATATAAGTGAATCTTCTCTTTTCTTGTATCATTTATTTGGGTTTTCTAATCTACGTGCGATTGCTAGATTAAAGCAAGTCTGAATGTGTATATCTTTGGTGTCATAATGGTTCAATAGTGCATGTATGGGTAGAGATTTTTTTGAACACTCTATTTTGGTGCATCACCCCCTTACACTAGTAGAATTTTGGCAAATAAATAACTACGTGACTAAAAATTTTAGTCACATGACTAAAATTTTTAGTCATGTGACTGAAAATGGTCAGATTCTAGTATTGTCTTATAATTTATAAATATAATTGACTAAATAAATGATTAGTTTGATCACCAGGTAAAACCACAAGGTTAGACAAAGATAAGTGACTAAATAAGTGATCAAGTAAGTGACTAAATAGTTGGTCACTAATAATTAGTCATCCAAATAAGGGCAAGTGTGTAGCCAAGTTGGTGTAAATGTGAATTGTGAAGCGTAGTTATTGTTCACCTAATAATAATCTCATGGCTTTGTTTTATGAATTTTTCTCATGTACTCTCTCTTTCCCTTCGAAAAGAAAGCTTAAATGTCTCCCTATCATATGTTATTATAATTATGTCAAAAATGTTATCTACCAACACTATATAGAGTGGCCGACAAAGACCTTAAACATTTTTTTTGTGGTTTTCATACATCAAACTCCAATAGGTTACGGTTATCAATAAGGTTCACATGCTTAGAAATTGACTTCTTACAAAATGACCACCTTTTATTTTTTATTAAAAAAAGCTAATCCACTTTTAGTATAAATATTAGCTATATTATTCCATGAAAAAGTTTGTAATCTAATTAGAATACATTATTTTAAAGATAAGGCTTGCATTAGAATTAAATTTACCAACTAAAAAGTTATCATTTTATTTTGATTCTTTCTTTTATTTGATGAATTAATTTATTTTTATTATTAAATGTGTTCATTTTTCATTACTTTTGATTTAAATTGTGTATACATTTTTAGCATCAAAGTTTTGAATTATGTGATCTATCATCAAGATAGTAGAATAGTCATGGTGGTGAAATATGACTAATTGTTTATTTATGAAAGCTTTAAAGAAGTAGAAGAGTAAATTTTAACACAAAGATTGAAGCAAAGTGAAAATAGAATAAGAGAAAACATAAAGAACTAAAAATAACCACAAACTAAGACTCGATGGATAGAAAAATGTAATCTCAAAATTTTCAAAGCCAACCACTATGTTAACCGTCGAATTTGTTCCTTCCTCAAAACCCTTGCATTTGTGGGCTGGAGTCAGGGCCTTTCAAAAATTTGGTTCCTCCATTTTTTCTTAAAGATTTGAGCTTCTAGGATCAAAATTGGCATTCCCAAAAGATACTTAACACTCTTAGATTAATTCAAGGGAATGGTTGGAATTGCGTGAATCCCAATTTTATTCTATTGGGATCACAAAAGCCCTCATAGACAATTGCAATTCAAAACACTAAGGGAGATCATAACTTGAAAAAAATCGATTCTTATTAGGTGAAATAGCTCAAAAAATAATTTGGGAAAAGAAAAAGATAGAATAGAATCTCATGTGCTTGTAGCCTCCTTCGGAATTGAGAATAATGAATCAATTGGTATAACTATGATAAAAATATGTGGTGACATTTTTGCTTCTAGTCCCTGACTTAAATTACAAGGTTTAAGTTTGAGCTTGAGTTGACAATAATAAAATTTGGATGAAGTTCAATCAGGATGAAAAGTCAGGAAAGAAATCGACATAAAATTTTCCTTACATAAATTTTAATTTTAAAATATAAATAGTGCATCTAATAAAATATCAAATTAGTTTAAATTTTATTTTTAAAAGACCTTAGATTTTAATTTATTATAACTAAATATTAATATTTTGAAAAAATATATAAATAATATAAATTTAAAACTTTTTTATGGATATGGAAGATGGCATCCAAAATAATGAAGTTTCATATATAACATTAGATATTGTTAACTTATTCTAATATATTTTCAAATTCTTTTTCATTAAACAATTTGTAGGAATGAATAATTATTATAATTAATTATTTACCATAAATTTTGTTAAAAAAAAAAATTTTGGTTTGCTCTTCGAGCATCTATATAAAATTATTATAGTTCAATAAATTAATGAATATGTAAGGTATACAAATAAAACATTGTAAATATGATATTTTATATTAAAATTATAATCATAAAATTATTTGCACATTCAAGTAAAATCTTAGCAAAGCATTATAATATTTATATAAATATAATCATTATATAATTTTTCTACTCCCTACAATCTAAATTAAGAAATAATCACACCAATTTTTGTCACTTAGTCTTGAAAATGTCACGTGTTCTTGCCAAAGTTTCCTCATTATTTCATTTCTACTCATGCATAAGCACATTCAAGCTGGAGTAGTACTAGGAAGGGTGACCTCCTACAAAGTCTCAATTATTCACCTCTATGATCATCTCCTAGATCCAATGAGTATTAGGTGTTCCATTCATTCTCATGAGAGATGAGTTAGTGTGAACCACTACATGCGAAACATGGGTCAATGAGTTTGACTCCAAAAGAAACATAGTTCAATCATGATAGCTATATGACAAATTGACATGTGAAAAATTTCTCTTGCTTATCAATTAAAGATCTCAAAGAGCTTTTTAATGGATGGTTTATAAGGCACAAAACTTGGTGAATGTTTTGTACATGGCGTTTCAATCAAAGTGAATTTAGCATAGAGAAATCTTTGTAGTTAAGCATGCTCAAGATAGAGTAATATGAGGATGCATGACCTCCTAAGAAGTTTAGATTCTTCACCTTTGCAAGCATCCCCTAGATGTAATGAGTGTTAAGTTTTTCATTCATTCTCATGAGAGACGAATTTGTGTGAATTGGTACTCATGAAACATGGAATAACAAGTTTGACTCAAAAAACTACATAGTTGAATCCTAATAAAAATATTGTAATTTGGCTTGCTCAAAATTTTTGACCAAGTTAAAATTTCTAAATGTATTATGAGCATGTAAAAGAAAATCCTAGCCATAAATAATAATGTATCTTTCTCATATAATTTCCATATATCTTTAAATAAATTTTAATAATGTTAATCATCCAAACTAAAACCAATACAACACTTATGATATAATTAATGCACAACATGTGAATTTTAGACCAAATTTATGTGAATTTTAAGTTTGAGTGAGTTTCTTAGAATGCAATTTCTAATGTTTACTAATTATTTCAATTAACTAAAACAAAGCTTCATAATAAGATTTCAATATTTAATCCTAGGACTTAAAACTATTATTATTTAAAATGGGAAACATTTGTATAATATTTAACATGAGAAAGTTTCTAAAATATTATAAAAAATCCAATTTAAATATTATACAAATTAGAAACCATAAATAATTTGAAAAATACCATTTAGCATGAGATCTTAAGGAAACCTAAAATTTTCCATTTTTATCAAATACAAATCCATACCTCGATCGACTAAAAATTTGGAGGTTATATTCTTTTTGTCCTATGATTTCAATCGGTGCCCATTTCAATCTTCAATTTAGTGTGAAGAATTTTGATTTTCGTGTTAGTGACAGTTCAATTCTTCCCTACAAATTTGATGGGTTGGATTTAAACTGTTTCAAAGATGAATTGATTTGAAAAATGAGAGAGGATTACAAAGGATTAGGGATTTTCTATGTAGTGAACCATGTAATTTTGGCTAATCTTGTAGATGTGATGTGCCAAATCGAGCAATTAAGTCCAATGCATGTTGAAGTTAAAGAAAGAGTGAAACATTTCTTACAGAGCTCCTCCACATTGAAATTGTAAGAATTGACCTCCCCAATTTCCCTCCTCTAGATTCAGTTCAAGAAATGACTCAGAAATCTCACCTCATGGTGGAAACCCTAAATTCTAGTACGAATTTTACTTATGTATTATTGTATTTTCAGAGTTCTAAAAATCTGATTGTCTCTAAAAATAGTTTTAATGCTTATTGGCTCTATATTTGCAAACTATTTGTCAAAATGCTTTAGATAAATATTCTCACATGGATATGTTTGTCGAATGTGGATTTTTTTTTAAAGATATGCGTAGTTTATAATTGAATTTCTCAACCATTGTCAATACCCTCTTTGTATGAGGCAGAATGGGAATTTGAGAACAACATATGGACATCCATTAAAAAATAAACAGTAGAGAATTTGGCCCAATATTGAGATTGACAATGATATAGCAGATATAATTACAAAATATGGACGCACGGAAGACACAACAACTATTTGACATAATGCAACATTTCAGGTAACATGATCAATAAAAAATTTGCATAAGATGATTTGGTGAAAAGGGACCTAGAACAAAATATAAATGTGCATCAAGGAAAAATGGAGAAGATTCTATTAAATGTTAAATTTTCTTCGTTTACACACATTTTCTCTTCCATTTCAAATGCCCATATCAAGTGCAATATTGCTCCATGGTATATGATACCAAACCTGCTGTACTCTTTGGCTACAAGAAGTTCAATGAAACCAATAGAGGAGGACACACTTTATTTGGATCTCAAGGACTGCAAGCTTTCTACGAATTCCTTGGATGCTGTTGTTTGTGAGCTTATAGATTATTCAATCTTACCAAGAAAGGAGTATTGGGGGAAGCATTAATCAAATGCAATTAAGAGCCTCCTGGGAGATGGAGGGCAGGTGGACAAGGCGTAGAAACATTGGAGGAATTTGGGAGAGCCCAAATTCATATTTGCGCCCATGGTGCACCAATCCAAGCTACCTTTCAAAATGATATGTAGAAAGTATGGAGCTATAGTTTCTTATACTCCTATGCTTCATTCCTGTCTCTTTGCCAAAGACCTAGAATACCGAAGTGTTGAGTCCACTACCTGTAAGGAAGATTGCCCTTTGTTTGTGCAATTTTGTGCAAATGACCCTAAAAGGTTGTTGGTTGCTACTCAGGTTGTTCAACCTTATTGTGATTACATTGAAATTAATTTTGGGTGCCCACAACATATCGCCAAAGGAGGTAATTATGGAGCTTTCTTGATGGACAACTTGCCTCTAGTGAAGTCACTAGTTGAAAATCTAGCATCTAATCTATCTGTGCATGTATCTTGTAAGATTCAGATATTTCCATTGCCTAAGGACACCATAGCTTATACAAAGATGCTCTCTCCTCACTGTCCATGGAAGTACTAGGGATAAAAAAGATGGAAGTAACAGAGCATACTGTTCTAGCATTAAAATAGTTAAGAAGGCATCTAGCATCTAATCTATCTGTGCCCGTATCTTGTAAGATTTAGATATTTCCATTGCTTGAGGAAACCATAGGTTATGCAAAGATGCTATCTCCTCCCTATCCATGGAAGAACTAGTGATAAAAAAGATGGAAGTAACATAGCAGACTAAGCTAGCATTAAAGTAGTTAAGAAGGCACATAGGATTCTTGTATTAGTTAATGGGAATATAAGGCATTTGCAAGATGTTTATGATTGTTTAAGAGAGACTGGACCAGATGGAAATTTATCAGCTAAGTCCCTCCTTGAAAACCCTGCACTATTTGCAGGGTATCAGTTGGAAATAGAATGGTCTAATAATGTAATTTCCCAAGCAGGAGTGTTGGAGAAGTATGAGAAGCTGAAACATTCTGAGATGAATTTGAAAAAGCATTGGATCAGGCCACTTTGCTCTTGGAGTATTTTGATCTCTGTAAAACATATCCAGTTGTCTGGCGTATGATTTGAGCCCATTTGCATCGAATGTTAGGTGATTGGTTCAAGATTTGAGCAACAAAATTTGTGGCACTGATCTTTTTGGGATGATTTCCTACCATCATTGAGAACAAGTGTAGGTGTGAATTGAGTGTGCAGACTCTATATAAATGATGAGAAAGAAAGGGATATGTAATAATGCAAGCTCTAATTTTTTTTCTGAAGTAGTAATATAGCACCATCTTTTTTATAGGATCATGCTCTTCTTTTCTATTTGATGGAAACATTCTTCTTGAGAGAAGAAAATTTAAAAATAGAATCTTTTATGAATATTTTTCAAGGGAAGATTTTATAGCACACATCAGACCCTACATTTTAAATCATAAAATCCGTAGAAGACCAGAAATTCCTGTAGTCTAGATGGTTAATGTCTGCATGTGCATTTCTACCTTTCCACAAATTGTTATCTTTGAGAATTGAATGGTATGCTTGAGTTCATGTAATAGAAGAAAATATTTTAGAATATTTGGAGAGAAAAAATGTGTATATTTGTAGGATCATTTTTATCATCTTTGTTGTTAGTTTTGTCAACAATTTCAACAGTTTTTAATAGCAATATCACAATGACTTTTGTGGAAAATAGCTCCTATTTATCAATTGATGATCTTGAGGGACTTTCTAAAGAATGGTTCATAAGACACAACACTCAGTAAAGATTTTTCAAATTGGGGTGCATAAGAAAAAAAGAAAAAAACATAAACACACGATACCATTTTGAAACCTTATATGGGTTGAACACAACTGGTTAGACCTTTTATCAATGCCAAGAAATGCCACAGATGTAATTTTTGAAGTACAAGTCAAATATATTTTGCCTTTGGTGAAGATAATAGCTTGTAATTCTTTGAAAATGGAAAATATGTTGACACCTACTGTGCTTCTGAAATTAACTTAATTTTCTAATAGGTACACCTAATGTTTGTCCCTCTAAAGCTTTTCTACTCACTGATGCTTTGTATTTCATTTTTCATATTTTTATTTTATAGAGAATATCAATGTCCTATTTGATTCTAGTGAATGTAGTAACTACATCTCTAGATGGCCTTGTTAATATTTCTATTATTCAGTGTAGCTTCTGTTATTCAACATAGCATGATGCTGAATGGAATAAGTGTTTTCTATGTATTGTCCTTGCTTTATTGATTTTAGTCACTTCTTATTTACTTGTCTTTTAAATCCTATGAGAACTATATTCCTTGTTCAATTGAGTGTTTAGCTATCCTTTAGAAGTGATCAAAATAGTTTTTCACGTGGTAATCATTTTATATTTTGAATAGTTTTGATGTGACAATTGGTTTTTTCACAATTTTTTTTTTTGATTTCCTATATAATAAGTCATTCATCTCCTTTGGTTACCCAAAAGATTTTGGAACTATACCCATCTCATCTAGAACATGCTAATAAATTTATATACAATGCCAATATACTTTGTTATCATCAATATTGACAAAGATGTTTGTTGTCTTGGGGATCCAAGTGCCTAGATTTGAAAATATTACTAGACGACCTTTCAAGCATGTTTATTATTTTTACCTTGTGCAATATCAAAACTAGTCTTATTTCTTTGTTGATCATTGAAATGAGACAGTTTTTTGTTTCCTTTTCCAATTATATTGCAATACAATAACTGTAATGTTTAGTTTTTGCAACAAATAGTCTGAGGCAATTTCAAATCAATGATTCAGTTGAAGCTACCAACCTTGGTAGATTGGGCTAGCCTTGAAACTACTCTCCTATAAGGCACACTAACCTTTTGTTAGTGATTGGGTCTTGAAGAGTGAGAGCACTTCTAGCCAATTGTTGCTTATCAGCCCCATAATATCACCATGCAAATCATTGAGCTGCATTACCACTATTCAACCACAACCAATCAACAACACCTCTTGCAAAATGCAACACCAGCAACACACTACTTTCATGCCATGAAATTGTAACCATTAGCCAAAATCCCTACTCCACAACTTGAGCTCCATATGGGCATCACAGGACTAAAAAAACAAAAAAGTTGATGAATATCATTTTTCAAGTATTGGAGAGAAGGCAAAACTTAAGATGCAAATTTGAAGGGTCATCAAAATGGGAAAAGGTATAGAAAACATGCCCTAAACAATTTAATGTAAAAATTTCAGATGTGCAAATGATATTTGAAATTTTTGCATGTAGTTCCTAAATTTTTTGCTTTGTGGAAAACTCTAAATAATGGAATTATTCTCAAATCCTTATGAGAAAGAACTCATTTTTTGAATCATGCAATATGGTTGAAATCTTCAAGTTTGGTATTTAAGAATATTTGAGCAATAATAGTTTAGAATGGTTGAGCTGATTTACCAAGTGAGAGCTCCTTAAGAGCATTTAAATGGACTGAAATCCACACCCCTTTTGCTATAGCATATCTTCCACTTGTATCCCTAAACTCCTTGAAGAATAAAAAAATGCCTATTTTGAAGGAAAGAACAATCATGGGAATAGAAACCCTGACCAAACTTCCAAAAGAAAAATCTGGTTACGGATCACAACTTCCAACAAGCAAGCACTCAAAATTGCTTTTTGATTTGAAATTTCATATTTGCACAAAGGTTGAGATTAGAACTTTGAGAAGATTACATACCTTTGCCACTCATTCTTTGAAGAATCAACAAAAAGAAAATAGCCTTTTGCTCATTTTTTATACATTTTGCAAATTGGAACTGGACTAATAAAAAACAACTTTCTATTTGACAATTTTATCCTCTACAGTTAGATTTCTTATATATGTAGAGGCTCTTGTTCAACTTTAAACTGTTTCAAAAAACATGGAAAGCTCTTTTTTATTAGTCTAGTTCCAATCTAAAAAATGTATAAAAAATGAGTGAAAGACCATTTGGTTTTGTTGATTCTTTGAAGAATGAGTGGCAAAGGTATGCAATTGAGATGTCCATAAGCTTCTCAAAGTTCTAATCTCAGCCTTTGTGCAAATATGAAATTTCAAATTGAAAAGCAATTTTGAGTGCTTGCTTGTTGGAAGATGTGATCTGTAACCATATTTTTCTTTTGGAAGCTTGGTCAGGGTTTCTATTCCCATGATTGTTCTTTCCTTCAAAACTATCATTTTTTGATTCTTCAAGGAGTTCACGAATGTAGGAGTAAAATATGCTATAGCAAAAGGCATGTGGATTTTAGTCCATTTAAATCCTCTTAAGGAGCTCTCACTTGGTAAACCAGCTCAACCATTCTAAACTATTATTGCATATTTGAGAAATAATAATTTAGAATGGTCGAAATCTTCAAGTTTGGTATTTAAGAACTTCTTTAATTTTAAAAAAAAATTGGTATATGCAACACCAGTAATCCCTTGATTTTATCATCAAAGCAACCGAGGAATCTTGTAGAAAAACTTTTATTTTTCCAGATCAATCTTGTTGTGAAAAAATTAACTCATTTGATTTTTTTCAACCTATAATAAAAAATGTGACCATGCAATGGTTCGATTAATGTAGATCAGAAGCACTTGATTCCATGCAACAGATCAAATACTCAGTACCTGATTTTGGATGAAAAATGATAATGAAGTAATTTTTTTTTACTAGTGACAGATGCTTTGATTATCATTTTTCTAAACCTATAAGGCATTCAAATATTATAAAAGTGAAGGAGTTGGGAAACTCTACAAGAAGAAAATTAGATTTTTCAGATAAAATTAGTGTTTGCCAAGTAAGAAACTCAAATAATTCTAACTATTATAAAGCATTGGAAAAAGATCTTGAATTTGAGAAGGCTATCTATATCCTTTGCACTTCAAATGAGATTAGTAGGTGTGAAAGAGTTTTCTTTACAACAAAATATTCGTGGGTAGATTTAAGAAATAGAACAAAAGTTGAATCTACACTGCTAAGAGTAGTCATTGTGGATTAGCTCACATAAATTCTTCTAATATCTAGGGTAGAGGACACTTTGAGGGATACTATTTGTGTATTTTCCTTACTGGTAATAAGAGATAAGTTTATTGTGCACAACATTTTGAAAAATGATCTAGAACTCTATTTTGTCTTAGCTATTCTCAAAAGAAGGAAGATATATGAGGCTTCTATTCTTCTCTATCTGTTAGAGCACTCATCTATACAATTGAAAACACTTGACATATTGGAAATTCTTGTAGAAGTACTATATGATGGGAGCTACTATGTTAAGGGACCAATTCATCTTCAATGGACACTGAGTTTTTTAGCAGTGATGATGATTAAATTATTAGTCAATTTGTTTGATTATTTGAGCAATGACTCACATCTTTAGGCTATAGCATATGTCAATATCCTTCCAGACCTTTTGGATATCCAATAATCTTAAACTTGAATGATAACATTTTCTACATTTCAGGTTCTTGTTGCTTCCTTAAACTGAACATCATATGCACCAACAAAAAATATTTGATACTAACCTAAAATCTTATCATTCATGCCATTGAAAACTAGTGCTCTGCATCTTGTGAATTTGGAAATCATTACCCAATTTGAGAATCATTATGATGATACTAGTATAGTCCTTAATAGAGGTCATTGCATTAGTAGGGATAGCATACCATATCCTAAGGATGAGGTGTCCACCTTCAATATTCACCAGACATGTTCTAACCTAACCTATATCCCTCTTCCCATTCTCTTCACTCCCTTCAATTCTAGCTATTGATTCTCATCTATTCTATCAACATCTTATACAATAGTTTGCCAAAAAGTAGAATATAAATCATTTTGATCTACACGTTGGGATTTGGTAGCATAGGAATATAACTACACTAGCTAAAAAAGTTGGGCTTGGGAAGGGCACTCAGATGGGTTAGAGGTTGTTACTCCTACTCCATCCACATTATTTGAAGAGCCTATGGCTGCTCTTGTATTAGATCTTTTTCTTTGGGTTTCTTGCAAAACAAATGAAAAAAGAGGGAAAGGTCCACAAAGTTGTGCAATAAACAAATAGAAAATGAAAAATATACCTAGAATGAAGAAGATTTGATGGAAAAACCTCGACATTTAGCCAAGTGGGTAGGAAGAGACATTACAATAGTCTGGAGATATATATGAAAGTCTTGCAATATAAGTAGTAGTAGCTTTGGTATTGAGGTTTAGGATAAGTTGAAGAAGCCTGAGGAAAAGAACAACTTCTTAAGATAACAACCTTGTATATATGAATTTTATACTTTTGGAAACTAGTAACTTGAATTTTTGAAGAATATTTTCTAGACCCAAAACAAATAAGGTAAGTCACTATTTGCATTGAAGTTGCAACTATAGAAGTAGTCTAGTAGATGCTTATTTCTTAAGCTTAGTGTGCTTAACTGATTCTATTAGATACAAAATGCTCGAGGACACAATAACAGACTAGAAGTTATGAGAAAAAGGAGAAACATTAGTAAGGCCATCTGCACCATTTTTTCAATGGGTACACTAGATATTGATTAATTTGTCAGCATTATGGTTTGTCTTACTACTGCAAACTTGTGACAAATAATTCATGGGTAGGACGTTTGTTATAAAATATTTATATTAGCTAGAGTTAAGCCAAATGCTGCTACATACCATAGACATACTTTTGATCTTTGCGATGACTATAAATAGTTTGTTTCACAACAAAAATGTTGTCTAATATTTATAGCCTACTTAAATATACCTTAATATTGTGTCATGCTCTTGTGAATTTTTCCACTTATCTATGTTCTATTTTTCAAATGGCATCCAAATTTAAATGGCTTATAAACTCCTTGCATGCAATTCATGTTCATTATTTGAGTTGAGAGTAAATATATTGGAAAGTAAATCATAATAAGATATAATGCTTCCAAATTTTTAGAGTAATGTGTATGTTATTAGACTTAATATATGTTTAAAAGGTGTTTTAAAGTAATCAATTATTTTATGCATATTGTGGGGCCAGGTTCTTTGGCAGAATTTAGTCAACTTTCAAGAGGTGTAAATCTAACTCTAGTGCAGGTTGTGCAACCTTCTTCTAGTCATGGTGCTATAGGATGGAGAAGCAATTCTGACCTTGGTGCTATTGGTGATAATTTGGTTGGCTCAATTGGCAATTCTGGAGGAGCACATGATGACATTTACAATCTCCAAATGCTTGATGCAGCATACCATAAACTTCCTCAATCCAAAGATTCAAAATGCTTGAGGAGTTATGTACCTATGCGTAAGATTTCCTCTACAGTCAAAAAAGAAGCTTAAACATATTATTCATATGCATGATATGGAAGGTGGACATGATTATATTTTAGGTCTTTTATTTAATTATGTTGTTTCATCATCTATGAAATGTGTAGAGATAGACTGTTGTAACACCTGCAAGCTTTCCTCAAGTTCAGTTGCCTATATTTGAAAATCCTACCTTTTGGGAGCACTTGGACACATATACTCTCTTTTTTTCTTTTTACTATAGCAGGTAGGGTACAGTTCTACAAGATTAATACTTAATGCTTTTAAATCAAAACAAGCTCTTTATATTGAATGTTATTTATCTAGTAAAGACACATCCCAGCTTGGAAACATGACAAAATACATATTAGCAGTACTACAAGAGAATTGAAGAAACAGTCATGGAGGCACCATAGAAAATATAATACATGGTTCGAGAGACACGAGGAACCAAAAGTCACAATAGATGAATATGAACATGGCACATATGTGTACTTTGATTTCAACACACTACATGATGACTACCAACATGGCTGCTATGATATTTTTCAAGTTTTTTGCTTTTTCATAATTTCTCAATGAATTATTTTGGATAAATATGTAGGTTCTTACTGCTACCATGAACTGTGTATATCATGAGAAGAGTGTATCATGTTACAGTGATCATGATAATGGTAGATCTAATGATGGGAAGATAACTTTGTCAATTTTTTTACATTATTCTTTAAAGGGTACTAGCTCAATGGAAGAGCACCTACTTTATAAGTAGGAGGATGGTGGTTCAATTCCATCGTGCCCTAATATGACTAAATTAATGATTAAATAAACTACTAAATAAACTACCAAATATATTACCAAATATACTACTATATATACAACCAAATATACTACAAATAAACTACCAAATATACTACCCAAAAAATACCAAATCAACTACTAAATATACTACTAAATCAAATACCAAATATACTACCGAAAAAACTACCAAATATATTACCAAAATTACCAAATAAACTACCATATAAACTACCAAGTAACAACAATAAATGACTAAATCAATGAGCTAATCAATGATTAAAATAGTTTAGTCATAAATTTGGTCGGGAGATAAATGTCTGGCAATAAACTACCATTGGTCACGTGATCAAAATTAGTCACATATCTACAATTTTTAGTAGTTTATTTAGTAATATATTGTTGTTTTTGTACAAGTGTTAGGTTAGAGTAGGTAGATTTGCTTCTACGCATTCCTTCTCTCTTTTCCTCTCCAAGAGTAGTTAGTTGCACCCTAATAGTAAATGAAGCCGAC
This sequence comes from Cupressus sempervirens, assembly GCA_028749045.1. NCBI lineage: Eukaryota > Viridiplantae > Streptophyta > Pinopsida > Cupressales > Cupressaceae > Cupressus > Cupressus sempervirens. The sequence continues at coordinate 451,885,489 of CM053793.1, forward strand.
CTTCTCTAGAGACTCAACCTCACAATTCAAGTCCCACAACTTGGAGGTTGTTTCCATGTTTCACAAGGTTTTCCTTAGGTAAAAACTTTGGACAAGGGTGCAAAATTTTGTGACAATAGTTTTTGGCATGCTTGATGGGACTAATATTCATATAATTTCAAGTCTACTAGTGTCAAAAGGAAAAATTCAAGATTAATACTGAAGAGATAGTACTGGATTTGGTATTTAAGCCTCAGAGAGGCTCATTCTTCAAGTACTTGGTAACTTTGAGTTTCAAATACATCTGGTTCTAGACCAAAGTTGTGGTGATTCATGCCCAAAGCTGAGAAAAAGGCATTTTCTAGAGGTAAATTTTAGTATCGAGAGCTTTCATTTTCAAACCCTAGAAAAAGAAAGACTAGAGTAGCTTTATCACTAGTTAGGGGTGTAATAGTAACAAATACACTTGCAAGATCCATCTCTACTCCTCTTGCTATTAGATCTCAACCTAGATTGGCATTAGCACATATCAATAGATCACTTGTTTATATGGTGCAACCTAGAGCTCATGCTTTTGCCACCTTTAATGGTGGAAGTACTCTTTTATTGGCCCAAAGACATGACATACCAATAGCTGCACTCAAAAGTATACCAAAATTTACTTGTGAAACTTCTATCTCTCCCTTAGAACACATTCAAGAAGTTGCAAATGTCTACAATATCCATGGTATTGTACAAGATGATGTTGCAGTTAGGCTTCTAGCCTCATCCTTGAAAGGAAAAATAGTATAATGGTATAGAGGTTTGGCTCATAGTTCTATAACAGATTGGGATGGATTAGGAGTAGGACTATGTAAACACTTTGAGGACAAAAGTGACCATTTGTCACTTTTAGAATAGTTGACTACTATAAAAAGGGCCCCCCATGAATGTATGACTGATTTCAACTATAAATTTCAAAAGACATGGGATAGAATACCTACTTTAGTAAAGCCTACCCCTGGTAATGCCTTCTTGCATTACCTTAGAGCTTTTAATAGTGATATTGCCACTAAAATCCAAACTATGGGAGGAGATACCTTGCCTAATGCTTATGACATAGCTATAAAGGCAGAAAACATCCTAATACAAGGAGGTAAGCTAGCTCCAAGGCCTCCTATGCCCTTCTTCCTTGATGTCCCAAGTCACCAACTAGTAATGACCCCTATTCCCACAACATCCACACCACAACCCCTTGCTCTAGTCCCTCAAGCTTCCACATCTTCAAATGGGATGAGTGAAATAAAGGAGATGATGTAGTCTATGATGCTAAACATAGATAAAAGATTGCAAGGCCAAGACAAGAATTTAGAGGATAGCTTCTCGGTGATGTAGAAAGTGAGCAACAAGGTGGTGAATTTGGAAAGGAAGAAAGCTCAAGGTAATAAAGCTCATCAATTATAATATCAAACTACAAATAATGGTAGGCCTCTAAATCATAATTCTGGAAATAACTCTTTTGATCAAAGTAGACAAAATAGTCATGCTTCATCCTCAAATGTAAATCAAAGTAGGGCCATAGTCCCTCAAAACAACTTGGCTCAAGACCAAGACTTTTTTCCCTCTTGTAATTATTCATATGGTTCCTATATCTGCCAGAAGGCAAAATAATTCCTAGTAGTAACTACACAAGATCCATATGCTAGATAGTAATGTAATGAGCCGTAATCTACTAATGTTGCCCATTTGTAGTAGTTAGGGGATTGTTCTTTTGTGAATCATCAGGTGGAAGAACATTGTAATGTAAACCAAGATTCCATTGCTCATAACACTAGGAGAAAAATAAGAGCTATTGAAGATGCTACCCCTCCTCCCAATCAAGCCTCAAATTCAAATACAATACCTCATGTACAAGCAGTAAATGATCAATCAAATAACTTTCAGCAGAAAAGGCGAAATAATATCAGAAAGGATATAAGTGATCCTTAGGTTGTTCCATCTCAACCTCCTACAAATGCAGCTCCCAAGGATTCTACCAAAGTACCTAATACACCATTCAGTGTGGTAGAACAAATGAAGAAGACAAATGTGAATATTTCCATGTGGGATACTATTGCTACTATGCCAATGTAGAAGAGGTTGCTACAACAAGAATTGGAAAGTATTGAACCAAAGGATCAACCACCTAGCATGGAAAGTACCACAAGCCTAGTACATCCATTAGAGGAGGTAGAAACAAGTAAAAAGGTTAGACCCCCTCCATTTTATGTTTCTCTAATTATAGGGGGTAAACTAGTTTGCAATTGCATGATTGATTTAGGGGCTAGTAGTTTAGTGATGCCTAGGTGTGTTGCTGATGTTTTGGAAATGAAATATGAGCCCATTGTTAGGGATGCATTATAGTTGGATGTTAGCACTATTAAGACTATAGGGATCCTTTGGAATGTGGAAATGGCCCTACATGCATGCCCTGGTTGTACTGTAACTAGGGATATATCCATTGCTGCAGTCAAGCCACATTTTGCCATCTGTTTGTCAAGAGACTTCACTACCCAAATAGGTGGTTACATATCTTCTAATTGGTCATATATGTTTTTTAGAATGAGATATGGGACCAAATCTTCAATCTGAATAGAGCCTTTAGCCCTCCATCACATTGAACCCTACATCCCTCATCTCATAAATATGAATTGCACTATCCTAGAAATGGATGAGAATGACATAGTGAATGAGCCTACCAATTCTCTAGTAGAGATACCTAATTTTCTCTTAGATGAATGGCCTAATGCATACTAGTTTGATCCTATGTCTAAAACCCTTGAGACAGGCCTCAGTACATACTATATATAAGAGAAAATTGCTCTAGTTCCCAATTTGATGAAGACCAAAGAGGATGTAAATGGGGTATGGAGCATGTACTTTGATGGATCAAGAAATAAGAATGGATCAGGGGCAGGTGTGGTGTTGATTTTTCCTACACAAGCAAGGTATTGCTTCTCCTTTAGGCTCCAATTTAGTTGCACTAATAATGTGATCGAGTATGAATCCTTGATTTAGGATCTCCTACTGGCTCAAAAAAGTGGATTCAAGCCTTAAGGGTATATGGAGATAGTGAGTTGGTGGTTAATCAATTGAGAAATCAAAATATCACCAAGAATGGTTTGCTCAAGTCTTATAAGCATAGGGTATGGGATTTTCTTGAAGGTTTCAATGCATTTAATATTTAGAGCATCCCTAGAAAAGAAAATAGATTTGTTGATAGACTTGCAACAATAGGTACATCTTATGATGTGCTAGGGAATCTTGAGAAGAAGAAGAAGCAACAAATCAAAATGGTAGTAAGGCCTACCATCCTTGATAACAACATCCATTGGAAAATGTTTGAATCTGATGAACAAATTGTAAGCTTCTTGCAGAATGAAGTAGAGTTTTTAGATAGAAACTAGTTGAGACTACAGGATCAATATGGTGATTAGATCATTAATCTCAGTTCCAAAAAATTTCCTAAAGGTCTCATTACATTAGAGAGTGTTTTCAATTCTAATGACCAAGCAAGAGACAGAGCCATGAACCTAGCTACTAACAAAGATGATCACATCCCAGTCAAGGTTACTGATGGAAAATCCTTAAACATGGGGAAGGCATGTCTTGAAATTGAGCAAGAAAGTTTTATTCATCTATGTCATGAGTTTAATGATGTATTTTCCTAGACATATGATGATTTAAAGGGTTCTGACCCTGGGTCATATAATTGATTTAAAGTACTCATCATGGGTAGCAATATAATTTTCCCCATCAAGTACTCATCATGGGTAGCAAACCTTATCCCTATTAGGAAGAAGAATGGAGAAATTAGATTGTGTGTGGACTTTAGGGACCTTAGTCAAGCTTCCCTTAAAGATCAACATCCTCTCCCTTTGATGGAGCATATTTTGTCCAAGGTTACTGGTTCAAAGAGGTTTTCATTTCTTGATGGATTCTCTAGTTACAATCAAGTGCTAGTCAAGGAGTCTGATAGGTACAAGACTGCATTCACCACCAAATGGGGTACCTATGCTTATTGTAAGATGCCATTTGGACTAACCAATGCAGGTGCTACATTTTAAAAGCCAATGGAGATGGCCTTCAAAAACATGATTGAAAAGTTTGTATTAGTTTACCTTGATGATATCATAGTGTATTCAGAGAATATAGAAGATCATTTTGATCATCTTAGACAAGTGTTCATAAGGTGTAGAGAGTTTGGGGTATCCCTCAACCTAGGCAAGTGTGTCTTTGCTACCAATCAAAGAAAATTACTAGGACACATTGTATCTAAAGATGGTTTAACCATTGATCCTAAGAGAACAAAAGAAATACTCTCTCTCTCTCTCTCTCTCTCTCTCTCTCTCTCTCTCTCTCTCTTCCTAGACATAAGAAAGGGCTACAAAGTTTGTTAGGTAGGATAAATTTTGGGAGAAGATTTATCCCTAATCTTGCTACCATGGTAAAACCCCTTACAACTATGCTCAATAAAAATATGGTCTTTGCATGGACCAAGGAAGGGAAGGAGAGTTTTGAAGAGATCAAGGTAGCCATAGCCCTAGATCCTACTCTCATTAATCCAAATTTTGAAAAGGATTTCATCCTTTATGCCCTAGGTGGTGAGTCAAGCATTTTTGCTGTCTTGACTCAAACAAGTGATAAAGATGAAGAGTAGCCCATAGGCTTCTTTGCTAAAGAGCTTAAAGAGTATGAAGACAAATACAACTATGTAGAGAAGCAAGCCCTTGCAGTCATTAGAGTTTTAAAGAAATTTAGACACCTTCTATCTCATAATAAGATTCATTTGTTAGTACCCCATGCTAGTGTGAAGGATTTTCTTTTAAGAAAAGATATTAGTGAGAAGAGAGCTAGTCAGATTACTAAAGTAATTGAATATGATGTTGACATCTAGATCACCAAGCTAGTAAGAGGGAGGGGGTTGTGTAAATAGATGATATCATCTCATGAATCATGTGAGGAAGTCACTATGATACTAGCAGAGTAGCAAGAGACAAGAAATGATGACCCAAGGAATTGGATAGATGATATGAAGAATTTCTTGTTAGGCAATGGATATCCTCAAGGATTGGCTAGAACTAAAAGGAAACAATATAGATTGCAGTCAATTCCTTATGTCATAGTTGATGGTATCCTTTTTAGGAAAGATTTTAATGGAGCCCTATTAAGATGCATTGACACAGACCAAGCTGAAAGAATGGTCAAAGAGCTTCATGACGATCCTGATGGTGGCCACTTCTCAGCAAGGACAACTGCAATGAAGATCATGAGGGCTGGTTACTATTGGCCATCCCTGTTTCATGATTGTCATAAGTATGTGAGAAAGTGTGAAAAATGTGCCTTCTTCTCTAGTAAGCAAAATCTCATAGCTCTTCCCCTTTGCCCCATTCAGGTGAACCAACCTTTTTGCTCAATTTGGATTGGATTTCATAGGCCTTATCAATCCTTCTTCTAGTTCTAATCATCAATGGATTCTAGCTACTATTGATTACTACACTAGATGGATAAGGACAATTTCACTGAAGGAGGCCACCAAATCTTTAGCTGTTGAATTCCTTGATGGACTTGTGACCAGGTTTGGTGCCCCTTCAACCATCATTTTAGATAATGCAAAATCTTTTGTAGGAGCTCAAATTTTTGCATGGGAAGCTGACCATAATATCTACTTGAGCACATCCTCAAACTACTATCCTCAAGGTAATGGTTTGGCTAAGTCACCCAATAAAAACTTAATCAATATTATGAAAAGGACAATAGAAGATAACCAGAGGTATTGGCATCAGAAGCTGAAGACAACCATGTGGGATAATAGGATAACACATAAGAGGTCAATAAGAAATTTTCCATTTATGTTGGTATATGGTAGAGAAGCAAGGCTTCCAATTTCATTAGAGTTAGCATCCTTGAAACTAGGTCATTAGTTAGAGCTAATTTAAGATGATGCCATGATAGTGAGAATGGTAGAGCTGATGGAGCTGGAAGATAAAATAAAATAGGCCATGCAAACCTAGAAACACATCAACAATAGGTGAAAATGAGTTTTAATAGGAAGGCCAGGATCAAAATCCTCAGGGAGGGTGATTTAGTATTGAAACGGGATGTAGATAGGGAAAAACCAAGGAGGCACTTGAAATTTGATACACTATGGAGTGGTCCCTATGTAATTTTTAGTTGCAAGTAGGCCGATGCTTTTCAATTAAGTAGGCCTGATGGTGAAACTTTGCCTATCCCAGTTAATGGGATCTATATCAAACCATGCTTCTAATGAGGGTTAAGGTTTGTAAGAATTTGCCTAAGGACAAAATTCACCCAGGAACTAAGAACTCAAACACAAGCACAACAATAGACCAAAAATGGATATGATCAATTAATCAGTATATGTCCTAATACATTGCTCTGTTCAGTATGTGATGTGATATGCAAACACTCTAGGAGTCCCTGTATATAAAGGCCTCTCAGGAAGCACCTAGAATGTCTCTAGAAAGAACTAGGAGTTAAGATAAGCATCATGACAACTAAGCACATGTCTTATCCATCATTGTAGATGAGTGGATAAGAATGACAAGGTTGTAGACATCATATGCTTAATTAGTGTGCTAACTCATGTGTTGTAGACAACATGTGCATAAAAGAGGTGCAGACCCCTGTGTTGTCAACATGATAAATCACAAGAGTGCACATACTCCTAGGTGAATAATAAATAAATAATAAAAAATATGCATTAACCTAAGTAAAATTAAGTAAGTGCAAATAGTAAATACTTATTTACACTAACAACCCCCATTAAGTCCAACTTAGGGGAATGCCCTTAAGCTTACAAAAACTAGGATGAAATGTATAATGGGTCTTGACTACTAGGCCATTTTAGGTACCCATGTACAATGAGAATTTGCCTAAAGGAAAAATTCACCCATGAACTAAGAAATCAAACACAAGCACAACTGTAGACCAAAAATGGATATGATCTATTAATTAGAGTATGTCTTAATACATTACTCTATTCAATATATTCAATATATGATGTACACACTAGGAGTGCCTGTATATAAAGGCCTCTTAGGAAGCACCTAGAATGTCTCTAGAAAAAACCAAGAGATAAGATAAGCATTGAAAAATAAGCACACACCTTATCCAACATTCTAGATGAGTGGATACGATTAGAAGGTTGTAGACACCATGTGCTTAATTAGTATGCTAACTCCTGTATTGTAGACACCATGTGCAAACTACTGTGTTGTCAACATGACAACTCACAAGAGTGCACATACTCCTAGGTGGCTAATAAATAAATAATAATAAAAAATATGCATTAACCTAAGTAAAATTAAGTAAGTGTAAATAGTAAATACTTATTTACACCAACACCCCCCTTAAGTGCAACTTAGGAGAATGCACTTAAGTTCACAAGAACTAGAATGAAATGCATCATGGGTCCCAGCTACTAGGCCATGTTAGGTACCCATGTACATAATGATATGTAAATCTCTCATAAAGTGGGGAAAGAGGTAAAACGTCATGGGAAAAACCCTCCCCCAAAAAGAGAGATGAAAAGGGATGCATGGATGGATGGAGTAATCAAGACCCCCCCATTACGACATACATCTAGTATATACAAACAAAAAAATGGAGAAGGAAAAAACCCTCTAAGAGGAAAAAGTCACCCCCAAAAAGGAGAAGGAGAGGAGGTAGTCCTCCCCACTAAAAGTAGTGTGCCGATTAGTGAGAAATGCTTTGATGTAGAAGCTAATCCATGACCGTAGAATGACGTTCCTCCCCTTTGGAAGAAACAAATGCAAGGGTACCTGTGAGATGCATCCCTTGTGTGGAGGAGGATTCTCTATGATGATAGGTGTCTTAGAAACCTATTCAAAAGTCCCTGTGTCGATACTAATGATGACTTACTCCAAAACTGCTAAAGAGAAGAATAGATCAAACAAAGAAGGATGTAGAACTTGCTTCAAGAAACCAAGTATCTTCTTAAATGTGAAAGAGACCTCCTACAAATTTTGTACATAAGAATCCACAATCATGCCAACCTAGAATGATTGATCATGTAGAGAATGTGCAATAACTACAGAAGAATTTGCCTCAGCAAAGAGAAGTGAGAAATCATCATAAAAGTCTCCCATATCTTCAGTGTGTGACTCCAAGAACAAAGCTGAAATGATTGGCAAGAAATCATCACCTGGAAGACCATGTGTACCTTGTAGTGCTGAAGTACATGAATTTTTCACTGCAACAAAGGATGGAGTATCTACCTTAAAAAGAAGATGAATGTCATCAAGAATGTCTCCCACATCTTCAATGTGAGACTCAATGAATAGGCCTGCAAGGGTGGGAAGGAAGTCTTCACATGAAGGTAGTGTAGGAAGACATAAAGTATCTTATTGCAATGAATCTAAAACATATGTGGTTGGAATAGGATCAGTAGGAGCAACAAGAGCTAGAGGTGTGATATCATCTGAAGAGGGTGCAACAACAACTGGAGGTAGGATATCTTTTGGAAATGGAGGAACATCTGGATCTCCACACTTCTTCCAAAGATACATCCAATAATCATGTGGTGGCCATATCTTGACAATCAACTTACGTCGATCAAAATGAGCGAGACTGTTAAGAGTGATTACGATCAATCTACCTTGAGGTTCCAGACATTTATCAATGATCAAGTCATTGGAACATAAATAAGGAAATACTTCCTTATGCTCTCTTCTAAGATGATCAAGAATGGTATCACAACATGTGTAATAGTTGCACTTTGTCAACCTAGGTCTAATTCCATACCTACAAGTGGGACAATATTCCTTTTCCATGATGGACTAGTCAATATAACCTCCAAATAATGTAAAAGAGAATCAAAGAAACCCCCCCTATTGTATGATTTAGGCACTTGATAGCCACTTGCCAATTTAGGGCCTACTTTTGAAAGTAGTATTTCTATCCATAAAACCTATAATATAATTACATATATGGAAAGTAGAAAAAAAATATGCACTTTAAAAAAAAATAGAATTTGATTTGGAGTACAGATGAGCCCGTACTAAGCATTTTAAGTGGCAAAATTTGAGATTTTAGAGTTGCAAGAAAATTTAGAATAGAGATCTCAAACCACCTACACCAATGTGTAGATCATGAAATCCTACCTCAAAACAAAAAAAAAATTGCTCATAAAAAGGAGTCTGTATGTGGGAGATATCGCTATTTGAAAATCGCTACTGCTATTATTTTTTTTGAGTCATCGTCACACCTCCAAAAATCAAATGGCTCTAGATTTTGCCTCAGATGTCTAATTTGGATGAAACAAAATTTGATTTGCAGGTTTTTGGACCTTTTGAATGTAATGCAAATATCTAATTTGCACTAGCAAGCACCAATTTTCACCTACAAAAAATCTCTCCTATGGCCCTATGGCCAAATTTTTTTTGAAAAATAATGTAGATTTGAAAATAAATAGTAGAGATGTAGATGAAAAAATAGAAGATCTAAGAATTAAATTATAGATCTAAAATGATCATACCAATTTTGCAAATTAGTCCTTCAAGAGCTGGTTTGCAAAAAAAAGTTGCCTCACAATCGACTTTGGCCTAGGGTAGGCAGCTTTATAGCCAATTTTTACCAAATCAATATTTTGAACACAATGTGAGGTCAAATCTGATACTGGACACTCCCAATTTTAGTGATACTCTAGAGTCAGGCTGTGGTGTTGAAGCAACAATGGTCTCAAAATGACTATGTGATGAGAAAATCTCCAAGAGCTTTGATACCATGTAAGAATTTGCCTAAGGGAAAAATTCACCCAGGAACTAAGAACTCAAACACAAGCACAACAGTAGACCAAAAATGGATATGATCAATTAATCAAAGTATGTCTTAATACATTGCTCTGTTTAGTATGTGATGTGATATGCAAACACACTAGGAGTGCCTGTATATAAAGGCCTCTCAGGAAGCACCTAGAATATCTCTAGAAAGAACCAAGAGTTAAGATAAGCATCATGACAACTAAGCACATGCCTTATCCATCATTCTAGATGAGTGGATAAGAATGACAAGGTTATAGACATCATGTGCTTAATTAGTGTGCTAACTCCTGTATTGTAGACAACATGTGCATAAAAGAGGTGCAGATCCCTGTTGTCAACATGAAAACTCACAAGAGTGCACATACTTCTAGGTGACTAATAAAAATAAAAATAAAAATGCATTAACCTAAGTAAACTTAAGTAAGCGCAAATAGTAAAAACTTATTTACACCAACAAGGTTTCATGTATATAAATAGAGTAGTTTTCTTTCTGTTGGTTTTCTACTTTGCAAGAAGTGCATGAGCACAGGTTTCTCTCTGTGAGATAGCTAATTTTTTCAAGTTTTGAAGGTTGTAGGAGTTTTGATCGCTAGTTCTAGTTGCAAAGGGCATGCTTTCAAAGGTTTTTTTGCTCCCACAAAGGTAGGGTTAGGGTTTCATAATGCATCGATCCACTTTTTTTATGACTCTATGGCCCAATGGATACATTAGGTCACTGGTCATACACATAGCTAGCTTTCATCCCCTCTGAGTCACAAAAAATGTTAGCCATTTTTTGCCTCCCACTAAAAAATTGAATTCAAATGCTTGAGCCCACCCAATGATCACTTCCCACTTTTAAATATTTAAATACCAATGGAAATTAAAATAAAAAAATAATAAAAAACTTATGGTATTTCCTTTTATCCTAAGTTTGTTTCCATGGATTTGCAATTTTCGTCACCATCAAATCTTACCTAGATCTACGGTGAGCACTTTCTCGCTTCATAAAAGTGTACTACCTTGACATAATGTGGGAAAGTTCCTCACTGCCATGTGGAAAGGGGGTCTATTTCCTCTTTTGGGCCATAGAGGGGGAAGCTACTAGGTGAGCTGGCAATATGATTGGCAAGCACTTCCCCACATTCTATGTTTTGTTAGACTTTCTAACAATGTAGGCAAGCGCCATCACACCATGTGGATCAATGGGGTCAAATGTGTTCTCTTATGGGCCAGAGAGAGGGAAAGGGGTTTTTAGTCAACTTGTCATATGAAAGACACTTTATTGGTCAAGTACTGACACAGATCGCTAGTAAGCTATAGATTCTCATTGACCGTCAGATCTCCCAAGATCGACGATTAACACTTCCCCACTTTATGAAGATGCAAGGATGTTAAGGAATGTAGGCAAGTGCCTCACTGCCACATGTCTTTGTGGGGTTAGGCTTTATTTTATAAGCCATAGGGTGATGCTATATGGGGGCCAAGTTGTTGAGCTGGCTGTTGAGTGGTCTATGGGCTCAGAAATTTTGGAGGGCAAGCGCAGTATAATAATAGATCTTTTATGATCATTGATCTTGCAGAGATCAACAATCAATGCTTTGTCACTTTATGAATATGCAAGGTATTTAAACAATGAAGGAAAGAACCTGAAGGACATGTGTCCCTATGGGCTCAACTAAGGAAATAGTAGAGGAAGGCATTGACAGTTAAGGCTAATAGTTGTGAGGCTACCATGGTCAGGGTCTTAAAAGGTGGCTCAGTTAGTTGCAAGGTGGTCAACCACATGGAGACTTTGTGGGTGGCAAAATGAAATAAAATCATTGGCCCACATGGCTCATTTTGGGTATAGAACTTGTTTGACTTGTTGACTTTGCTAACTCATAAGTTAGAAATGAAAGGAATTAGGTTTTCTTGCACAGTCTGATCTTTATGATTGATTCCATCCACTCTCAAATGAATGTTGCACCCAGTGAACAAAGGAAATAGTCCACCACCTCTAATCCTATCCATCTACTTGGTCAGAATGGTTTAATGGCACCGTTTCTATCTTCTCGAGGCCCTGTTTTGGCAAGATTTTGGATTTCATTATATTTGAGTCTATGTCGAGGTTAGATTTTCCTTAGATCTACATGATTAGTCTTTGTAAGACTTAATGGTAGTGGTTGTGGGGTAACTTCAGTCAAAAAGCATCTTAGTGTAAATTCCCTTTGCCTCTAAACTGTATGACATTCTGCCTTATCTCTTCCAGCCATTGATGTAAAGTGCAAGAATTACTTGCCTCCCATTGATGTATTGTGGATATCTATAATCTTGCATGACTGTATCTCTTTTGGCTTGTGAATGGTATATAAGTGAATCTTCTCTTCCCTTGTGTCATTTATTTGGGTTTTCTGATTTGCATGTGATTTCTAGATTAAAGCAAGTCTTAATGTTTATATCTTTAGTGTCATAATGGTTCAATAGTGCATGTATGGGTAGAGATTGGTTGAAACACTCTATTTTGGTGCATCACCCCCATAGGTTAAAGTTACAAGTAGATTTTCTTCTACGCATTCCTTCTCCCTTTTCCTCTCCAAGAGTAGTTAGGTGCACCCTGATAGTAAATGAAGCCAACCTTCTCTGGAGACTCAACCTCATAGTTCAAGTCCCACAACTTGGAGGTTGTTTCCATGTTTCACAAGGTTTTCCTTAGGTAAAAACTTTGGATAAGGGTGTAAACTTTTGTGATAACATTACCTTAACAAAGGGATTTTTCATTTTCTTCTTTAGGTTAGGATTAACCTTACCCTTGCCCTTAGCCCTAAAAGAGCTCGACATATCCTCCTCTAAATTAGGCTTAGAAAACTTATCAGGAGAGGGTTCTTTTTCCTTCTCAACTAGATTTCGAATTGGCTCTATGGTTTCTTCCTTATTTTCTAAATTTTGAGGAGCAGAGTTAACTTGCGGCTATAAGGTTTTGGTTTGAACAAATTTTGCCCATGAAATAGGGGAAGAGTCCCTAAGAGATCTTTCCACAAAATTTTTAATAAGGGCATGATGGGAAACAAAATTTTGTTTTCCTTTTTGGGTTTCCTTAGCACTGATACATAACATATTTTAAAGAAATTTGGGAATATTGACTTGCATATTATACCCTATGCAGCTAAGCAATTTAAAATGATGAGCATGTAAATTCAAGAACCTACCTTCACAGGTTAAATATCTGATAATGTGGGTTGCTAGGTCTGGATATGGAGGTGGAAGAGAAAGTCTCTTGCATCCTTTTTTTGTAATGTGCAGCTAAGGGTCACCTTGTTGAGTAAATTGTGCCCTTGCAGATCTAGCATCATGCTCATTTGGATAATGTTCCCCAATTTTTGGTAACCTAGTGACCTTTTCTATTCTTTCGTCGATAGCAACCACTCTTAATCCCCAAGCTGACGCTTCTCCTTCATCAAATTTTTTCATGAACTCCATTGCCACTTCCTCACTAAATTCTATTAATTGTAAGAAATAACCAAGCCATCCACAAGCATGAAATCGTCGCACTACTTCAATATCTACAAGTAAAATATTATGCATGATTGGCTCATTCCTCTTTAACTATTTGTCTTACCTCTACAAATTTTATTTGTCCTGAGCTTCAAAACTAATTTGTAGAAAATGCCATATTTTGTTACCACTTCTCATAATCAAGACCCCTTTGTTTTTGACATGTAGAATAATGATGCATTAATGGTGGAGTATGTTGAGGCTTTAACCAAAAATGTTTCCATAATAGCTCTTAGTCCTTTCAATCATGCCAAGTACAAGAGATCTTTACCAATAAATCACAATAAAAGGTACAATAGATACAGAGAGGTTTTAAAAATTAATGAAATGAAAAATATCAGACTATCACCAAAAATACATTCTTTGATGTAGACATGACTAGGATATCATGGATGTGACATTTGGAAATTACTACACTTTCTCGACCCTCCACTAAAATTTGACAAGTGTCCTCACTTTAAAAATTTTGGTACGGAAGGGGAAACTGGTTTAAGGCTTATATGATATATATAATGCAGTGTTAGATATAAATATCAAAACCTATATTTTAAAAATCAATAAAGAGTTAAAGAAATTGTTGCACATAAAAATTTGAAATTATACATCTGTGTGCAAGTCAACGAGGTGGCAAAGGATAATGATCGTAGAAATTGTTGATAGTTTTGTTTATTGAAAACAAGAAAAATAGAATGTGGGTGACATCGATTATGGATGGATGGTAGATAAAGAAATGAGATAGGTTGATATGAATAAAGAGGAAAGTGAATGAAAGAATGGGGTTTCATACTTAAATGAGGTTTTATTATGAAAATTCCTAAAATTCTATCATTGTATGGCTATAGGAAGAAGATTTTCATCTTCTGCTATAGGAATTGTGTTCAAAAGAGCTGGAGCACTTCTTGGTTGAAATCACTACAAGAATTTCACTTTAGTTTGTGGCTTATGATAGAGACATGGCCTCTGGCCATTTAAAAGTAACTTAAACTAAATAGGATCAATGGTTGTGAGCTGCACTACACCATTGTCAAATACATGTTGAATTTCATAAGGCCCTAAGCATCGAGTCTACAATTTCCTCGGATTCTCTTTGAAATGAGAATCATGCAGAAGGGCCCAATATCTTGCTTGAAATGTTCTATTCCTAATATGTGTATCATGCCATTGTTTTCACTGCTGTTGAATAATTTATTTTCTTTCTAGAGCTCTCTTTCATATTTCATCCAACAAATTTAAATGGAGGAGTCTTTCTTGTTGTGCTGCAGGAAGATTGATGTTCAATTCTAAAGTAGTGCACAATGTCTTGTGTTGGAATTCAATGGGAAAAATTTCTTCTTTACCATAGACAAGCTCAAATGGAGTGAATCTAGTTGTCTTCCATGTGGTCTAGTATGCGCAAACAACTTTAGTTAGTCTGCTTGTCTAGTCCTTCTTGTGTATGTGTACTATTTTCATTAGAATGGATTCAAGATCTCTATTGGTAACCTCTACTTGTCCATTTTCTTGAGGGTGATAAGGACTAGATTTATGATGCCTTATGTTGTACTCCTTCATAACCTCAGTGATCAAGTTTGATGCAAATTGAGCTCCTTGATCCATGACAAGTTCTCTAGGCACTCCATAGTAGGTGAATATTTCTTCATAGAGGAACTTAACTACTTTTTCATCTTCCACCCATTTAGTGACATAATCTATACATACTAGGATGTAACATTCGCCACTTGATGGTGGATCAATTGGGCCTATGAAGTCCATTCACCGCTTATCAAAAGGTATGACTACAACCTATAGAGTGAATGGCATCTCATCAATTTTGGTTGGTCAGCCCATCCTTTAAAATATTTCACACTTAGATTTTTATGTCATCACATCCTTATGTAGAGTTGGTCAATAATATCCTATTATAAGTATCTTAAGTGCTATTATTTTCCTTGCAAAATGGTCTCCACATGGTTGATCATGACAAGCATGCAATATATCATATATCTCATCTTCCCTAACACACCTCCTCATAACTTGGTCTAGTCCTACGTAGAAGAGGTTGTTATCTATCTAGGAATATTGAAAAATTTTCTCTGCTAGTCTTCTCTTTTCTTTATAAGAGAAGTGTGGGGGCAATCTATTTGCATCAAGATAATTTGCAATGTTTGCATACCATGATGTATGGGTTACTATATGGAACAAGAGATCATCTGGAAATGTGTCTTCAATTAGAGTTTTCATCAACAATGATCAATCTAGACATAATCTGCAACTATATTGGATTTTCCTAGTTTATTAATGATAGTAATGTCAAATTCTTGTAATAGCAAGAGCCATCTTGCTAATCTACCAGTGATAGTTGATTTTCTCATTAAATACCTTATAGCTGAGTGATGGGTATGAACAAAAATTGGATATCTAGTCACATAATGCTTGAATTTGTTCAATGCATAGACTACAACTAATAGCTCTTTTTCTATTACTGTGTAATTCAGCTTAGGTCCATGAAGAGTTTTACTAATATAGTATATGACATTCTCAAGATTGGCAAGTTTTTGTCCTAATACAACTCCTACGACATAGTCTGATGCATTTGTATGAATATGAAATGGAATTGACCAATCTAGTCCTTGTAAAATTGGTGTTGTGGTGAGAAGTTTCTTAAGCTACAGGAAGGCTTCATTGCATTTGGGTGTCCAAATTAATTCAACTTCCTTATTTAGCAATATGTACAAATGACTAGATATTTTACTAAAATCTTTTATGAAACACCTATAATAGCTAGCATGACCTAAGAAAGATCTTACATCTTTTGGTTTTGTAGGTATGGGCAATGTTAGAATTACCTCTATCTTAGCTAGGTCCACTTGTATTCCAACAACTGATATGAAATGACCAAGTACCACACCTTCTTGTATGAGGATAAAATATTTTTCACTATTAAGTGCCAGATTATGTTCTTTACATTAGATAAGAACCTTTTCAAGATTCATCATGGCTTCTTCAAAGGTGACTCCAAATGTTGTGAAATCATCCATACATATTTGCATACAATCATGTGATATATCAACAAAAATGTTGATAATAGCTCGTTGAATGTTGCAGGAGCATTACATAAGCCAAATGGCAAAACAGAATATGCAAAAGTACCCCATGGGCATATAAATGTAGTTTTGTCTTGGTCTTCAGGAGTAATACTTATTTGATTATAACCATTGTATCCATCTAGAAAAGAGAAATATTTCTTTCTAGCCAGAGTATCCAAAACTTGATCTATGAATGGTAAAGGAAAGTGATCCTTTTTGGTTCCCTTGTTCAATTATCTATAATCTACACAAATCTGCCATTTCCCTCCCTTTTTAGGCACTATGACTAGGGGTGACACCCATCTACTATCAGATATAGGATAAATAAAACCAACATCAAGCAATTTTTGTAATTCAATTTTAACTATTTCTCTAAGGATAAGTAGGAGATAATTTTCCACAGTAAGTCAAATTGTGATATTGCTATCAGGATCTAACTGTGTGATTTTGAGTCAAACTCATTGACCCATGTTTCATGAGTAGTGATTCAACATGAATCCATCTCTCATGAGAGTAAATGGAACACTTAGCACTCATTGGATCAAGGTGATGCTCACAGGGGTGAAGCACTGGGACTTCTCGGGAGGTCACCCTATTGGGATGGGTGACCTCTCGAGAAGTCCCGGTGCTTCACCCCTGTGAGCATCACCTTGATCCAATGAGTGCTAAGTGTTCCATTTACTCTCATGAGAGATGGATTCATGTTGAATCACTACTCATGAAACATGGGTCAATGAGTT
Source organism: Cupressus sempervirens (assembly GCA_028749045.1). NCBI lineage: Eukaryota > Viridiplantae > Streptophyta > Pinopsida > Cupressales > Cupressaceae > Cupressus > Cupressus sempervirens. Next base: position 451,902,610 of record CM053793.1, read on the forward strand.
TGACTCAAAATCACACAGTTAAATCCTGATAGCAATATCACTATTTCTCTAAGGGCTGGATTAATCCTTCTTTGGGGTTGATGGAGTGGTAGGAACCCTTAATTGGTGTATATTCTATGAGTACATAATGTAGGACTCAATCCTTTCATATCCTCATAGTCCCATGCAAAATCCTTTTCATATTTTTGAAGTAGCTCTGTTAACTGATTCATCTGTATGGAAGATAATTTAGGATTGACATGAAGATTATGACCTTTTGATAGCTCAATAGTAGTGGTAGACTCTATCATAATAGCTTCAGAGATTAGACTTGTATCTAATTCACATGGTAAGAGTTGATGAATAATGTCTTTGTGTAGAATACAATTCTCATCACATTCCTCATATGTGGTTAACTTTAACACAGAATTGTCAGATACATCTTTTTCTACCACACAAGTGTTGGTACGGATACTCTAAATTATTGAATCCTTTTCTTGTAGCTTTAAGAAAGATTTTCTATTTAACATCATAAGTTGTGCTATAGAGTTTAACTCTTCTTCTTCATCCCCTAGATCTAGCTAGATAGATGTGCTTAAATCTCATTGTGGTTGGGCTGGAGGATATAAATAAAATTTCTTTGTTTCTCTACCATTAGATATGGTCATATTCCTTGATCTACAACTTATATTTGCACCAGTTGTAGCTAACCATGGTTGTCCTAGGATGACAAGGTAACTAGATAAATTAACTTTGGTAGACAAAATCATAAAATCTGTAGGATACTCTAGAGAGTCTAGGGTTACAACTATGTTTTCTATCATCCAATCAGGAGTGACAGTAGAACTGTTTAGAAGTTGCATAATTGTTGGAGTAACCCTTAATCCTTCTATTTTCAACTTCTTCATAGTATCCTTGGTCATGATGGTTATAGCAGCTCCAACATCAATTAAAGAATTTTTAATAGGCTGACCATTTATAATCTAATTCACAACTAGACTACCTAGATCAAAATATTTAGGAGTGATCAATTTTCCTAACATAATTTTAGCTAATTGTCCCACAACATGGACTATAATTGGGTCCTTTTTCTTCCTCCTAGGCTTCTTCAAATAGGCTTCTCTAATGGCTTTTCCATAGATGGGAACATATTTAATAGCTTGGAATAGGGGTATTTGGACATGCATGTTCCTTAACTGATCAATAATATCACAAGACTATTCCTCTATTTGTACATGTTTACTTTGTATAAGCTTTTCTTGAAAAGGCAATTCAATCACTGGCTGGGCTTGAGCTAAAATAGTGACATTAGTTGGGTCAACCTCTTTAAAAATTAGGGATTTTGATGCTATAGGAGTATGTGGTATTTCAATTATAAGAGGCAATTTAGGTGCTAGTATGGTTGTACTAGATCTCAAATGTATATTTGCAACATTTAGAGCATAAGCAGGATATTGTTGAGCATTAGCAGAGTACATGGGTTGTTGTGACTACTGGTTATTTGGATTTGCCTAAGGTTGTGCAAGTAGCTAGGTCTATATTTGAGGTCCAAGATTCATAGGTGGTGGCATTAGTGTAGGTTGTTGGACTGGGAATGGTAGTTGTGGAGTACCAAGATTTTGGTTAGGCCACTATTAAGGTCCTCTCCATTGGTTTGTGGACTACCAATTCCCCTGGGGTGGTTGCCATTAGTTCTGCTAGTTTTTCCATTGATTATTTTGTTGGTTGGGCTAGGGAGGTTGGGCATTTTGAGGCCATTGGGTCCATTACAGATTATTTTGCCAAAAATTATTCCAATTAGGTTGACTATATTGTGGAGAACCTTGGGTATTATGGTTTTTCCATTGATTACCATATAGATTTGAATTTTGCAAAGGGTCTTGAGGCATACCTTGATGTTGGACCCATGGTTGGTGTTGAGCAATAAAGAATACTTGCTCATCATCTCCATCTATCTTGATGTACTCAGTTGGAAGATGCTAATTTTCCATGCTAGCAACTAGTTTGCATTGGCAATCCTTCTTTTGCTTTCGGCAATGATGGCAGTATTCAACTAGTTGTACTTATACTTATACATGCTTCTTCTTTGCATTCATTGTGTTGAGATGTTTGGAAACATCATTTATAAATTCTTGCTTAAAATTTGAGAGCATATTAGATATCTTGAGCTTTGAAATACCATGGTTGATTCCTTTAATAGCTATAGCCTAATGTCCTTTCTCTTTCTTGATGGTTGATCTTGAGTAATTAAGACAGATCTTTGTGAGGTCATCCTAAGAAGATTGATACACATCTCCTCCAGCCATCAATTCTAATGCTTCTAGAAAACTACCATTCACACCTCTTAAAAAGACTAGCTTTTGTGAATCCTCAGGCAACACATGCTGTGGATTCTTCTGCAGTGTATACAAGAAATGTGAAACATAGTCTTCCAATGTTTCTTCCTCCTTTTACGATATTCGAAAAATATCATCTCCTCTTGAATTATTTGCTTTGCAACACTCTTTTTATTTATCTAGAAATAGAGTTTGCATTTCATCCCAAGTAACTGCTATATTGGCTCCTAAACCCATGAACCATCATAAAGCTGACTCTTTCAACATTTTTTGAAATAATTTAAGCTTATGGGCATCAGTGTTGTAGTCAAAACTATGATAGAGTATGTGAAATTAAAACATGAAAGTATCAGGATCTTCATTTGCAAGGCCATAAAACTTTGGGAGAGCATTTGGAGGTATATTTTTAAGATTATCATTGGTTAGAAGGCTTGGGAGAGGATATAGAAAAGTAGGTTGTGTCATTACTAGAGGTATTTGATTATTAGGTTGCTATTGAAAAGGGAAATTGGGCATTGGATTATTAACAAGTTGTGGATTTGGAGTAGTACTATCAAGAATACTGGCCAAAATTTTAGCAAAAGGTTGAAGGCCACTTGTATCCAAAGGTTCTTCCCTTGAGAATGATTATTTAGGAAAAATAGGGCTTGCATTCGAAAAAGGAAATTTGGCTTCTTCTTCAATTTCTTCATTCAAATTAATAGGCTACCATGGAAGAAATCTTCCATATTCATCTCGTGGTCTTCCTCTTCGATTCATGCAATTGAATTGGTGACTTGTGAATCAAGCACTCAATCTTGTGGTTTCTAACTAACACACTAATCTAGAAACAAAGGACTCGGGAAGGTTCCTAGTTTGACACCATCCCTAGAAATGGTGCCAAAAATGTAGGTTTCCATAATAGATTAAGATAATCATACTCCTATTCTGCTAAGAAGGGTGCTATATTCAATTTTGAGGACCATCTATTCCATTATGAAAATACATTTGAAATTTCAACCCAGGGATGTAGGACTTGAAATGGGTCAGCAAAGTATGTGCACTAACTTCCTTTGAGTCTTAACATCTATGCTGTAGGAAAGTAAAATGCATGATAGGAATCTATACTACTAATACAAAATAGTAAACACACATAGATTATCAACAAGGAACTATAGAAACTACAAAAAAGAGAATTCTAAACTAGTTAACCATTCAAATATCCACTATAATAGTTTTCCACAAGTGCTATAGGAACTCTCATAGTAACTATGCTTTAGGACTAATACAATAAATATATCTTAAATAGAAAATTACAAGAAATGAATCTACTCTATGCAAATCTATTCCACCTCCCAAGTGGGCCCCCTTGGTTGGCTTCATCTAACTTAATAATACAACAAGTAATCAAAAATCACTCTCTCATTAGAATTTCTCTTTTTTTTACATGTCTAAACAATTTTTAGAGAATAGAGAACAACTTCAAAATTTTTGAATCTCTTTACTAACTCTAATGTTCCATATATATAGAAGATTGGAACTTATTACAAAACATAACATAAAACTCATAAGCAAACATCATCAGTAGAAAAAGGGTGGGATGCCAACCATGACTCTTGAAACATTGATTGAATAATAGAATAATAGTCTACAGATAGGGCAACAAGTCAATTTTCTAAAATAAATCCTTCCACATACATGACTTATTATCTAGTGTTGACCTACATTTCATGCATTGACCAGTCTCCATTACTCCTTATTTAACACATTGTCCACCACTCTTCATGCCACTTCCACATTTCTTGTAAATTAGTAACATCTAAACATATAAAACAATATTTCTACTCTCACTCAAATACTAAAACATAGCTTAAAACATTTATATGAAATATACCACACTTTATATGTAATATTTAAGCAAGGTACATCATAACCGCTATCCATAGGTTTAATAGGTTTTGGCTATATGCAACAAGCATTTTGGAAATGTTTTCTCATGGCTTAAAATAGTAAAGATCAGACTATAAAACTATATCAAATTTGAGACATTAATTTGTCTCATCACTTAGTTTCACAGATTGAACATAGGGTTGATTATCATTTCTTTGTTAGATCCCATGGTTAGTAATCTTGCACACTCAATTCACACATCAGTAGCTCGAGAAAAATCACATGCGTATATTTAAAACTCATTTGGATAATCACATTAATCAAAACATCAAATTTCATTTAAAGAACCCTTTCTCATTTCTACACACATTTAATCATGAATAATTGCATAATATAGCATAACCTATTCATCAATATGAATTAAAATACTAGAATAATCATCATTAAGCATGGATATACCTAAACATCATAAACATCATCAATAGAGCATACTGAACTATTTGAATGCATATAACCTAATCATCAAGGTACCATAATTAACATCACCATGATAAGGTGAAACAAATCATATCATCATTAGTGCAAATTAATGTTTAAAAAATTGAGATAATGTAGTAGTTCTTGAATCACTGAGGATTTAAAACATGAACATATCAGCTAATCTCAAATTCTATTAGGACATCTAAACCATAAAACATTATTTCATATCTATTCCAATCTCCTATAATGGATTTAATAGAGAAATTCATATTTAATAAGTACATACGAGGAGGGACCTTACATAATCCTAAAGAAAATCACATGATGGTAGTCAAAATAATCTTGAGATATCTAAAAGGAATTGAAGACTATGGGTGTGGTACAAGAAAGGAGGAAAACTTGAATTAAGAGCCTTCACTGATGCAAATTGGGTAGGAAGAATTGATTTCATAAAAAAGTACTAGTGGAGGAAGATTATTTCTTGGGAAGAGGCTAGTGCCTTGGACAAGTAAGAAGCAAAATTGTATTTCTCAATCCATAGCTGAAGCATAGTATGTTGTTGTAGCAATAAATTATTCTAACATAATGAGGATCAAGAAGTTGATGTTAGGGATGAAGGAAAAAATTGAGGAACTAATGGTTATCTATTGTGATAACACAAGTACAATCAATATATTTGAAAATCTAGTGATGCACTCAAAGACAAAACAAATTGCAATCAAATATCATTTCCTAAGGGAATTGGTTTAAGACAAAGAGGTGAGATTGGAATATGTGAGCACCAAGGAGAAAATAGTAGATATATTCACCAAATCTTTACCTAAGGATGAATTCATGTACCCAAGAGGTAAACTAGGGCTTATTCCCCTCTCTGATGCTCACTAAAGCAAAAGATAGTGAAACATCAACCAAGATCTATTGAAGATCAATTAAGTTGATGCAATGAAATATAAAGAATATTGCATATGAATCAGTACATAAAGTACATTCTAATTTTATATGTTTGTATCCTTTGGAAATTGATGTAAAGAATGGAGATTTTAGTGTCAACATGGAAGAGTGATATGGAAGTTTGTGAAAAGCTTAGTATTAATGAGATTGAGGGAAAGTCTTGATGATGGAGTCTACAACTAAGAGGGAGAAAATGATAGAAGAGCAGTAATAGGAAAGCAACAAAGACAAATTCAAGTAGAATCTTAGAGGGAGCTAGTATCGATGAGAATAAAAATCAAATTGAGGATATTATATAATTGCTCACACTTTTATCAATTTATGTTGACATGTTGTGTTGCTATCAATTCCAAAGAGGAAGTTTGTTGGAGTAAATTATTCAATTGCATATTTTCATTGATGTTTGCACAAATATCAGTATTAACTGAGAAATATATAGTGTGTAGTATTAACCTTGTATATCTTAGTATTGACAGAGCAATTGAGTAGTGAAGACTTTCTAGTATTAACTGAGCAATTGGTTGATGAAAGGATTCATGCTTGCAATATTGACTAGGTGGTCAAGCACTAAAAGAGTTTAGTATTGATTGAGTGGTTGGGCAATAAAGAAGTCATAGTGTCAACCGAGTGTTTAGGTCTAAAGTTGATTGAGTGACAAAAGATTGGAACTACAAAATGTGTTATTAATTGAGGCTGACTATTTGAATGTTTATTGATGTTTTGAAAGGGTTTTCAAGCTGACTTTTCCTAGCTTATGATATATAAGAAAGGTCAAGTTGTGAGGACAAGAAGTGTAAAACTAAAAAGATGAAAGAGAAGGATATGTAAGAAAAGGTAGGGCAAAGAAGGAAAGTGTGAAAGTTAAGCTTTAAAGAAACATTTGATCAGGAAGGATCCAAAGGTCAAGCCAAAAAAGAGATCAGAATCAACAAATAAAGTTGCTTCTTAAATTATTTCAAATTGTTGTTTCTTTCTAACCATTATAGCAATAAAGAAATCTCTTAATAGAGTTGACTTAATAGTCATTTTGTAAATCCTCTAGCAAGGTACCATTTCTAGATTGAAGTGTTTGAAGACTTCTAACCATGCCTCTCATAATAGGGTGAATTAAATTCTCTAATAGGGTCATACTTAATAGTATGTTTTGTAACCTTTAATAGGGTTGGCTCCTAACAAGAATCACTTTAGAAGAGTGAAAATTATTGTGATTAGTTGCAAGGAAGTTTTTCCCAAATTGGGGTTCCATGTTAAATCTTGATGTCATTTGTAAGGAAACTCAGGTGTGGAAACAACTTCCTACACTAATCTCTTAAGAGAAGTAAGGTGCAAATCCTATTAAAATCTTTTACATTTATAGATTCAATATGATGTAAACAACAATATTTCAGCCAACCAAGCATAAAGAAAATAGATAGAGAAAGAAACACATAACACAAAGATTTTTTGGTGGGGAAAAACCTTTCGGTAAAACAACCCACCCCTCCAGAACCTACACAATGTATTATCTTCAAGACAAGGTTGCAATACACTTGCAATGCAAGTTCAACAATGATAATAGAAAAATCCAGTAGCAACTCACAGTACCAACAATACACTTTTTTTCATCGCTACTCTTCACAACCCTAAAAATGCTTATAACATGTGCTCCACTTTAGGGCTACTCCCAAAGGTAACCATATTAGGGTTTTACCATTCTCTGAGAAAATAGGAACCCTAAATTTTTTTTTTAGGGCTGATGCCTCGAACCCCACTATTGGGGTAGAGTGTACAGTACTCAAATTTATCAGTTGCCATATGTCTTCACTTATCATTGAATCTTCCTAACATAGCTCTTACGTGTCATAGGAATCCATCATAACCATTTTAGCAATGATCTCCTTATACACAATTCAAGATGCTGACACATCAACATTATTTGCAAGAAATACATTTTACAAAACAAATAATAAGAATAGGAATTATCCAAGGTTGAGACACCTTATTCCTAACATCATCTATGTTCATTTTATTTACTTATGCTTTATATTTTTGCAACTAAGTCACTAAGGGATAAAGAAAATTAATACATCTTAAATTTTTTTTGTTAACCAAGCATTAGTTATATTCTAGTGTTAACCAAGCTTTTTAGTAATGTATGATAAGTGGAAAATTTTATTGACATCTAAGGGATAAGGATTTTTTTTTGTGGTGAATGATTCACGCCTCCTCTCCTAGTTACTCTTGTTACATTTCCAACACTTGTGTCTCAAACAAAAACTTTGAACTTGTTGAACTTGTTTGAACTAGTTGAATTGGTGAAGCTTCAAACCAATTTGAACTGATTTGAACCATATTGAGCTCATATATACTTGTATTAACCAATATGCATTTTTCACATTTCTATTGAACCTTTTAGAACCACTGAACCAATTTGAACCTACTAAAGGTGGTTCAAGGCCTATTCTTGACTTGATTGTACCCATTGAACCAGATTAAATCACTTTGAACCCAAATGAACCTAGTTCAACTTGAATATAACCATATTTGAATTGAATTTTTTATAGAAAATATTATAAGGAAAAGACACATACATGGTCTTTGATCATTATGAATAGAAATAGTACTTGGATTTTGGATTTTTATAGAGGGGGTCCATATGCAGGCTAACAACATCTTTTGCTACTCACAAAGTGGACCATGCTTAACAATGAGCCTACAAGAGAGAAGCTAACAATGTTACATGGTGTAGAGTAACATAATAGGGATCTAAATGTCATTTAAAGACATGTAGATCACAGTAAGACATATGAATAACCTTATTATTAATGAGTTTTTGAATCTTGTAATGTAAAGCTTGACAATGATTAGTAGGGCGATCATGAAAATGATGATATGTGAAAAACAAAAGATTCAAAAGTCTTGGATTATGTTTCTATCTATGTTTAGGTCTAGTAATAATCTTAGCATGAATAAATTTTGGTAAAACAAGTTCTTGATCAATAAGAGAAGATATATTAGACAATGAAGGGGAGAATGTAGATAAAGATCAAGATTCAACACTTTGTTTCACACATCCTTGCATATGGTTGACGATGGTGTTGAAAGAATTCTTATTCCCCCCATTGCCTAAGGGCATATGATTTTCATCACTAGGTTTAATAAATTTATCATGAGTGGAAGTAGAAATAAAGTTGCTGATGAAAGGAGCTTCTTGATTTGTCATGAATGGAAGGTCCTTAACTCTAAATTCCCCATTAAAGGTTGGTGTAAAATCTAATGTACCCCAATCATCTTTAGATAGAGAAAAAGAAGTAGGGTCTTTTTAAGTTTAAATTTCCTTCACTTCCTATGAAGGATGAGAAATCCAAGCATAGTCTATATTTAAAAAAGGATTAGGTGCATCATCAACATGAAGGGTATACCAAATAGTAGTTCTAGAGATATCACAGGAAAGGAAGTTCAAATGCACATTACTGAAGAAGGGGAGGTGGAAATTGATGGAATCGAAATGGGTGGGGACCTAAACAGGTTGGAGCCCATGAAGATAGAGAATTTCAAAGATAGGATGGCCACCTAGTTTTTGTTGAAAGAAGGGGGTTTTCTACCCTATATGTAGTTAATGGCGAGGTTTGACAAGAATTGCACCCTCCAATTTGTTAATGGGTGGAATGACCGCAAGGTCACCATTAATGGAATCACCCTCCAAGTGATGGAGGAAGTGATTGCCATGGTGACTGGCCTTTCAATGAAAGGGAAAAAATGGAGAAAGGTCACTAAAACTATAGACAAGGCTAGGATGAACAATTTCTTTATAGAAGGTGAGGAGTTAGTTCGATTTAGAGGAGGGTTTAAAAGGGACAAACTGCCAGCCCTATGGGACGATGTGTGCTTGGTTCTCATGAGGTATCTAATGCTAGAGGGTAGGTTTGGTGTCTATTACTACTACCATTTCCCTTTGTTAAATCATTTTAGAAATAGGGATTTCATTTCTATCCCGTTTCATCTTTTGCATTCTCTTGAGTATATGGTAGTGGATATTAGGGAAAAGACAAGTAAAGAGAAAAATTATACCAATACATCAAAGCCTAATATTCCACCTCTACTAGTTTCACCTTTCCCTATGTCCCTCAAGAGTGGTGGTGGTTGAAAACTAGTGCCATTTCTAGAATTCACCCTCAAGCACTAGTTATGGTACTAAAATTCACGCCCCCCGCCCCTCACCTTGCTGGGAAAACAAGAAAAAGAAAAAACTTGATACGGCTATGGAAAAAAAGGGTAACAAAAAGGTAAAAATTGAAAAACCCATTGAGGTGAATGGAGAGGATTCAGAGGAGGAGGTTGGTGGTAAGGCATGGAGGAGATCTGGTAGACTTTCCCAATCCTAGGCATGACATAAGTAGAAATTGAACAGATAAAAGGTGGAGGAGGTTGAGGAGGAAAGCTCAAAAAATAATAAAGAAGAAAGGGAGGAGGAAGAAGAAGAAGGAAAGGAGGGGGTGGAAAGAAGTATGAATTTAGAAGATAATTTTGTTGATAATATGCAGACTCAAGTTTCTACTGGTAATGTTGATACCATGGATATCACACATGTGTTCGCAAGCTTCTCCCTCCATCCCATAACCTTCTATGAAGAAAGTAGTAAAATGGATACCTTCCCCATAACTATCTCATCCCCAGTTAAGGATAATTCTAAGGTTTTTACTAATTAAAAGGTTTTGTAGGAAGAAATCTAGGTCCATAAAACCAAGGAGGAGGCAAAGAAGGTGGAAACAAAAACCAAGGAAGAGATAGAGGAGAAGGTGGAGCAGTATGCCAAATTGGAGAAGAGGGTTAAAGTTTTAGAGGAAGGGTTCTTTAGCTTCTCTAAATTTAATCTCAAAGTCACCCACGCCATGACCACCACCCTCCAGCTCCTAGCACAGGAAAAGGAGGATACAAGAATGGATATGGAGGACCATAATCTGCTCTTCAAATTCCTTGCTGATGATTGATCTTGGATTTTGCTGGCTATGAAGGGGAAGGAGAAAAAATAAAATTGAGTTTTTTAGTTTAATGGGATCCTCAGATCCAAGCTTTTATGTTTATATGCTATTTCTAGTTTTGCTGGTATCTAGCTATATTTAAGACTTGGGGTTGGTTTTTTATGCCAATAGTTATCTTGTTGAACTTCCATAGTTTTAGATCTTCTGGATTCTTTAGTTTAGTTGTTCATAGTATTATGCCATTTAATTACTAGTTGAAGGAACTTGTTTGAGGATTTAGTTAGTTTTTTGTTTGCTGTTGGACATTGCTAGTAATGTGCTGGTTACCATCTTTTTGCTTGTAAGGGCTAACCCCTTAGTTTTGGTCACTTTTTATTTCAAAAACATGAAGGGTATACATAAAATTATTTTAAATAAACTTAACCTTGCGATGAACAATAGAAGGAATACCATACATAGAGTGCAACAAAGGTCTTCCTAAAAGAAGGTTATAAATCAGAGGTCTTGGTATAACAATTATAGGAGTATTTAATATCACCAGACCCACTCTAATAGGTAGCACTATAATACACAAAGATTTATTAGAAACATTACCAAATCCTCAAACATGAACATTATTAGGTTGAATAGTAGAAAGATCAAAGTTCATATCTTTTAACATATCCATGCTATAAATGTTCAAACCAAATCCATTATCAATCAAAGTGTGGTGTATGGTAGTTTTTTCAGTGGATACTACAACCATAAGAGGGTCATGAAAATCTTGAATCTCTTTATAAGGTAAATCCTCATGAATAAACAAAAATCAAAGGTGGAAAAAGGGTGGTATGAATGCATTGCAAAAAGGTATTGACATTCTCTTGATTAGGAGGTGGAATTGAGAGATTGGATAAAGCTTTTTTCATGGCTTCATGATATGTAGGAGATTTTTGATGAAGTAACCAAAGATAAATCTTGGTGGGGTATTACATAATTATGATGCCAAATCACAATCCAACCCAAAATTTTGAGGAAGACAAAGTGGAGGAGGAAGGAATGGTTGAGAAGGTTTAAGAGAAGTAATAGGTTAAGGATTATTCCTTGTATGATAGGTGTGAGACACTTCTTGAGAATCCAAAGGATCACTAGATTTTCCCTTAATAGTTAGATGAGGACAACCTTTAATGATGAGAAGAGGAAAAACTTTAACAATGAGGAGAGGTTGGGAAACATTAACTTGATTAAGATCTTGTGTCTCCATACACTTGTCACTATAAGGGAGAACTTAAGGAGATGACTATTATCATCTTTTTATAAGGAATTCGTAGAAGGATTGTAGATTTACATTAAGGGTTCCTCTTTATTAGGAGAATAAAATGAAGGCGAGGTCACATTAATGAATGTATTTATAATGTCTTCTTCTTTCTCTAAAATATCACTGGCATATGTGTTGGGAGAAGAAGAAACATTAAGCTTGTCATGTGTAAAAGAAGGGGTAGAAATCATCATGGTATCTTTCACATGAGGGAGAGAATAATCATGAGCGAGATGAAGGTCCAAATAGCAGAATTATCAATGGAAGGAACATCTCTATCAATAAAGCACATGATAGAAGAGGAATAATCATGAGTGAGATGAAGGTCCATAAAGGGAGAAGGATGGAAAGAAGGTGTAAGGGAACCCTCAAAAGTATCCCCATAATCAAGAGCTAAATTATTTTTCCACTCATCATCACAAAGATCATAAGATAAAGCTAAGGTGATAAGAGGGTGATGTTTGGAAAATGATTTAAGTGACTTGTTCAACATAAAGAAAAGAGAAACACTTATAGAATAGACCCAAGTAATAATTTTTCATATAACAATATGCAAGATCCAAATTGAACAATAAAGAATGAAAGATATATACTCAATGTTGAAATGCCATAAAAAAGAGATTCAATTAAGAAGATATAAATGCTACCAATGCAAATAAGAGAGAAAGAAATGTAGCTCCACAAGATAACAAAATGTAATTCCAATAAGAATCGAGGTAGGATGTCAGGTTCACAAAAGATGTATAATGAAGGTGAACATGCAATGGAACACAAGGAGAAATCCAACGCCGAAAAAGAAAAATTTGATGGAGTTAGGTTCACTAAAGATGTACATGGGGAAATGTGAATCAAGGATAACAAAGCCTATGTTTGTCACATAACACACTATCACAACTCAAAGAGGGAGTCAAGGAAGTAGATCCTTTCAATCCCAATTCTAAAGTGATTAGATACAAGGGTATTAGTGCCAACCAAGAGATGAATGATCACTAATTTGATCAAAGATCTAATGATTATAGAATGAGGGAAAGGTTTTAAAGGTCCTTGAAAATCTAATGTAGTAGCAAGATCTATGAAGAGAAATTAAGTAGACATGAAATGTAAGAGTTAAATGAAAATATATATTGAAATAGAGGAGGGAAAATAATATACCTTATTAAAAATTTGAAAAGTGGGCTATCAAATGACATATAAAAATGGATGACTCTATTGATTTAGACCAAAAATTTCATTGTGGACAAAACCCATATATCATTCGAAGATCTGAAATCATTTGGTATTTGAATATGCAACCTGTTTACCAATCCAAATTTCTCAACGTATAAAAACTAAAGTTTTTTATTTTCTATGGCGGGGGGGGGGGGTTGGCGCGGTTCACTTGGTCAAAATCTAGTTTAGGAATTAATATTGAATTTAAATAATTGAAATTTCTGGAATGTAAAGTAAATGTACAAATTCACCTCATAATAGTAGGATTTATTGAATCACATGTAGTGTGCTCATTTCACTAATTGAATGGATCAAGGGGGTGGAGATTAATCAATATAGAAGATGCGACAAAGGATCTTGAATTTATTGAAGGAGAACTTGAAAATGGCTCCTACAATCTCTTGAATACTTGAATCATTGATCTTCCATGGAGGAGTGCTTGAAGGATGCTTGAAGACCTGAATGCTTGAGAACTTGAGTGTTTGAGTGTGAGTGCTTGATCTTGTGAATTCATTATGTGAAAATGAAATGAGAAGGCTCAATTTTATAGAGATCTCAAGGTGGCCAATTCCTCAAACTTTAAAATGAGGTAAGTCCCATCTTAAAGTGATGTAATAAATGATTGACCATAATAAGATTCATTGGGGGAGTAAACCAAAATATGAAGGATTATTAATTAATAAAGGTATACCCCAAATTATAAAATAAGATGAGACATAATATCAATTTTTAGGTGAGATAATATATTTTTAAAGATGGGATTAAATATAAGTATTAATTTAAATTAATTAATAAATATGGACACAGTATTTAAGAAAAATAAAGATCCAAACTAGTTATATTAATTCTAAAGTAATAAAAGGTACAATGAAATGAAACAAATTATTTAAATGGAGGAAAAATAGAGGATAAATGTAAATAAATGTTAGAATTGTATTAAATGGGTTCTAAATCTTCATTAAATTAGAATGCTTCCAATTTAAGATGGTACAAGTTGATTAATGATATTAGTTGAATGTAAAGGTAAAGGGTTGGTGTAAATTTTCAAATTCTAATTAGGAGGTGCTACATATCTATGTGTACTATTAACTTCAACATCAATGGATATAACATTAAAATCAATAAGATCTTGGATAATATCCTTCAAAGTAGAGAATTTTTGATTATAAATACTAGGTTGACAATGGTTTGGCAAAAAGAATTTTGATCAAATTACTTAGGCATTGGTTTGATGGTGTCCATATGACATATAAGAGAAAGTTTAATAATGTTAGAAATAATCAACTTTGTCATCACTACAGGCAAAGGTTTTGATAAAGCAAAGTATTTACAATTAGGATGGTACACAAAGGAAAAAGTAGTCATACCTTTAGATGTAGTAGCCACTTGATCACCAAATTTGTTTGTTGACTTGTTAATATTATGTAGGTGTTAGGCTTAGAGGAATTGTTTTGATGAATGAATATGTAAATCATATCAATGATAACAAGAGACATTGGAGTAGTGCTCTCAAATTGGCTCAATTGTAACTGATAATGGTGAAGCACTACACATGGACGTGAAAAGGGAGTATTCTCAACAAGGAGAATCTCACCTCTAATGTCTTTTTATAAGTTAGAAATAAAAATGTATTGAATATAATGAGCAAACACACTATAAGATATTTGAGCATATAAAGGTTTAAATCTACCAATAAAGTCATTAACTTTTTCTTTAACATTTTTTCTTACAATGCATCAAATCAGTCAAAAACATTTGAGCATCTATGTTATTTTCAAATTGTTGAACAAAAGTATTGAAAATAATTTGAAAGGAATAAATAGATAAGGGGATAAAGAGAAATGTCATTGCAAGGATTTTTCCCTAAGATCATGCATGAAAAAATTAGCCATGAGCCTAGAGTTATGAGAAAAACCAATACATATAGTTTAGAAAGTCCTAGCATGAATTCAAGGATCATCATTACCATTATAAGTCTCAAGACAAGGTATTACAAAATGTTGCAAGATAAAAACACGAAGGACTTCTAAGGAAAGAGGATTAAAAATGTCATATGTAGGGATGTTGTACTTAGAGTGAGTGAATTGATCCACTAGTTATTACAAACTAGAAATGATATGAACCAAGCTACTAATGATTGGATTAGAATATGCAACAGTAGGCATAAAAATATTGGATGTGTTAGAAAAATTGCAATAGGAAGATAATGTAATATGTAAAAATGTTGGTGAAGGATTTGAAGGAACATAAAGAGGATTGGAATATGTGAAAGTAACAACATTATATGAAGGCAACAAAGAAGGATGGAGGTAGGAGGAATACTCAAGAGAAGTAAAGGGTTAGGAAGACACACACTTAGTGGATTTGATAATTTTGTAGAATTTTAATGGGAGGTGTCATATAAGTTGGAATGCTAGGAATAGAGGTGGAAATAGGAATGGAGGTTCAATAGTTGGCGAAGGAGAGTGTATCCTAACTCTTCAACATATTCCATCAAAAGCTTGACGTGAGTATTTTCAAGGTCATATATTCCACAAATTGAAATGCTATTGTCATCATGAGTAATAAACTTCTTAATAGTATCAATAATGACAATGCTATCAAGAGTTTGGTTCTCTTGCACAAGCCAATTTTTTGACTTATCAAACTCACGAGAGAGATTATCAACTTGGGAAGGAGGAATTATTGGGGCTTCACCTTCATCATGAGAAGAGTGAAAATAGTTATTCTCCATAATAGGATTGAGAACTTGAGGAAAGATGTTGGTATTGTTTAGGGTAAAATGGAAATACTTTAATAAGATGTAGGCCTCCACTTTATGCCATTAAAGAATTAAAAATATATGTGAAGGGAAATGAAGAATCTCCAAATATGATTCCCTTTTGAATAAAAAATAGATTAGAAAGTCCCAAAAGGAAGGGATTCCAACAATGAATTTGAATTGTCAAAATACAATATAGGGAAATGATCTCATTGGATTGTGTGTGATAATGTGTAATTCAAATGTAAAGTATATACAATCAACCCAATTAAAATACTAATTTATACCATAATTATGAATGAAAATAGAAGATAGAAGACTCACCTTAAAATATTTAGAGGAAGTTGTATTTTAGCTCCAAAAGTGTGGATATATATTTGTAACTAAAAGTTTGACTTTAGATCCCTAAACAAAATGAAAAACCCAAAAAAACCTAGAAACTATTGTTTCTAGCCAAAGAGAAAGGAAAAATTTGACTTGGTGGTAATTTCTCCAAAATAATATTTGCAATGTCACCATGTTCCTCGGGTATTGTAACAAGGTTGATCTAGATTCATAAGAAATCTCTCAGAAAGCTATTTCCAAATTTGTAATCACAATTTTAGTATCCTTCTTCTACACAGATAAATTAGAGGTTATTGTTGTTGGGTAAAAGAGGTATTTCCTTTGTCAAATCCAAGATTGAGGAATTAACCTTAAATTGAGAAGTGTAAATGTGTGTAATTGAAATGAGATAAATGTAAGTATTCACCTTGCTTGTAAAAACCCATGTCAATAAGGATTTTTCCTCATTTTATGTTGTAGATGTTGAATTTGATGTGTACATGTAGGATATCTCCATAAGTTGCAATAGATCTACCATAACCACATCATGGAGCCATGAATGTAAATATGCATCAATGGAGAAGATGATGGATGTCTCAATGTAGATATCCTCCCTTGATGGCCAACAATATGTTGATCTTGAAGAGAGAATGCTCATAAAGAATCCTTCAATGCTTAATGAAATATCCTTTGCTTTAATGCCTTGAATTATTTAATTCTTTAATTGAAAAGAGTAATATTTTCTTAAATGTATGTGAAATGTAAAAAATGAAGCCTCCAAATCTCCTTATATATATTAGTTTTTGGGTTGAAAAACAATACAAACTAACTGAAGAGCAAGAGTCAACAATTTGGAATCTTGAGACCATTTAGGCCCTAAGTCCCATAATCATTGGAGAAGAGGTTAACTTGGATCAACCTATTATAAACTAGGTTGACCTATTCTAGAATATGTCAACCTAGTCCTAGAAAGGGGAGTAGATAGGCTACATAAGCTTAAGAGGAATGCATAAAGATTTGGAGAAATGTGGAAGAAAATAGGGAAAAGACGAAAAAGATAGAATTGAGAACATATTCATCCATGGTCTAGGAAGTCACTATAAAAGGTATGCTAAAAGATCTTCAAATATAAGTGCACCCATTGTAAGATGATACAGGTATCATCATGGGTCTAAGGAAGAATAAAGGAATCGTGATCAAAAGAGACGATGATTCTACAAATTCTCCTAATGAGAATTTTATAGGTTGTGATTAATGTAATAAATCATAAAGGGGAACTCACAAAAGGGAACTATAATGAGATCGAACCCCACAATTATCAATGTAACAAGGAGCATAAAGAGAGAGATGTAACTACATAATATAGATAAATATAACTCTAAAAACATGCAAAGAGATATAATGCACCAAAAGGAGATCAATAGATCTAACTCCAAAGTAAAAAAGAAGATGTGTGTTGGGTTCACCTAAACAAGATGGACACCTAACACAATCTACTCCAAAAAGAAAAGGGGTACAAGTTGGTTTCATCAAAAGAAGGTAAAAACTTAATGCAAAAAGGAAGAACAAGGGATTTGAGTCCAAAGTCAAAAGGAAGAGATGTGTGAGGTTCACCAAAAATTTTAGGGGGAAAATGGAGTCTAATGAATTTAACAATATAAACTATGTGAGATTGATTAATTAACTAACCATTTCCACACTAACATTCAAGATATAAGAGAACGTGGGACTTCCAAACATAACTTTCAATATAACTCAAGCTAAATTAGAAAAGCCAAAAGGGATGAAAGGATGCCAATTCTAAATCCAAATTACATCAAGCAAGTATGCAAAAAAGTCTAGTTTCATGCAATGTTAAGTTTGGTTAAAGATGTGTAAATGTAAATATGAAATATAGCTAGTTAATTAAATGAAAAATACAAGATAGATCTAGGTGAAAAATATAAGTAATTAACCCAATTAAGATATAGGAATAAGTTTGGAATAAAAAATTAAATATATGATGAATTAATCACCTCAGAATGTACAAGGGAATATGTTGTTTTACTCTAGAAAGCATTGATCTAAACTTGTGACTGATCTTCTGACTGTGAGTTCCTAATCACAACAAAAAAAACTAGATTTTTTTTCTCTAGCCTCTAGGAAGACATCAACCTAGTGGTAAATATTTAGGGCACTTTATGGGAAGATGGAAATATTCTAGGACATAGTGGAAAAGTCAAATTTAATTCTTTGGAAATGTTTTGGTAAGTAGTTTCTAGATTTGTGGTTATAATTTGGCTATTGTACTCCTGCACATGAAAATACTTTGTTTTTGTTTTGGTTTGAATAGGTCTTGCCTTGATGAAGCCCTAGATTGAGGAATTAACTTTGATATTAAAATATAAAATATTTAAGTACAGAGGGACAAAATTTAAGTACTCACCTTTCTTGGCGAAACCCTTGCCAATATGTATTTGCAATGCTTCTACATTGTCAATGCTCAATTTGCAATGAAGAATGTAGGAAATCTCCACAAATACAATATATATACCAAAAACCACATCATGGAGCCATGGATATAAATTTGAATCAATAAAGAAGATGATTAATGCTTTAATGTAGATCTTCTCCCTTGATCACCAACAAAATTCTCGATATTCAAGAGTCTTACAAAGGATCCTTAAATCTTTGAACACCTTGGATGTTTGATGAAAATTTTCTTGCTTGAATGCTTGAGCTTGAACTTGCATGTGTAATTATCATACTAATTGTGGATTTCTAGTGGATGAAAAAATGAGGTGGCTAGGTTTCCTTTTATACTAGTTTATAGTCATAAAAAATATACCATTTTAAATTATAAGTACTTCAATTTCATGGTGATTAAGCACCCATTTAATGTTATTTCATCATTCATTTTAATTTATCCTATTTCTTATCATTTCTTCTCATTTATCCTAGACAAAATTAGGGTAGGACTTAATTGATCCTCCTTAGTATTACTATTTTATGGAAAACAAGTCATGGTAGTATCTATCCACTTGGTTCCTCCCTTTCCCTCCTCTAATATCTTAGAATCTATTTTCCACACCGATACTGATATTTCTTGAAAATTACACCTGATTTCCAAATATTAGAACCTGTTTATGATCTCAAGTGCATCCCATTGGTTTTTGGGCTAGGTTAGCAGGGACATTATGAATCCCTACTTAATTAGGGATACAATGCATCCCTTCTTGGTTAATTAGAGATGCAATGCATTCCTTCTTGGGACCTATTTTGGGTCCTCAGGCCCTAATTCCTGTAATCACCACAAAATGGTAATCTATACTATGAGCCCCTTTTTAGCATTTTTGCATAATTTATTTAATGCTTATCCTTTATCAAATCTCCAAAAATTCATTTATTTGATTTTATCCTATAGTTTGACCACCTTATCCTAAGTTCATATTTAATTAAAATAACATGTCCCTCTTTTAATTAAATAAAATTCCCCACTCATCTCTTATCCTAAGTTGCACACACAAAAGGATTTCCCTTATTTAAAAATAAAAGAAAGGATATTTTTGTCCCACATGGGGGACAAAAGTCAACTCTTCATCACAATTGGTGGAAGTACTTGTGCACATGGATCACTCCCATTTTCAAACTCCACCCTTGATCACATGCATCTTTCCTCATGATCTCTATCATCCATTTCTCTTTAAAAGGGAGAGCTCTCTCCTCACTTCATGACACCACTCTTTCACTAATGTTATGTTGTAGGATTGAATATCTCATACTTGTGGAGCTCATATTTTTCTATATTCTATTCTTCATTCTTCATGCTTCTCATTCATTCTAGTTTCCCTCTATGTTTTTAGCTTAAATAATCTAGTCTAAATAAGGGTTTTAATACTTATTTTCTAGTTTAGCTTTCATTCTACTTTCTCTCATTTATCTTTCATTCTAATTTCTCTCATTTAGCTTTTATTTGCATTAAATTCATTCTAGATTCTTGGATATTGGCAATCATTGCCTCTACTCTTTGAATCTTCCATTCTACAGTACACCTTGCAAGGGTTTTCATAGTTAGGTTCACTTGACAACCACCATCTCATAGCTCTTGCATGTTACAGATAGGAAGCTATAAGACACCTCTTTAGATGACCTCTTTCATGGGTATTCTCAAGAATAATGATCTATAGAAGTGTGACACTTTTTTTATACACATTTTTGGTGCCCACCGTGGGGCTAGAACCAAGTTTTTAGCTCCATTTTATTGAAGGTATTTTAGTTGTATTCACATGTCTAGTTTTTTACATTAGCATATTGGATCCTATCAAGTGATTTTGCAGGTTTATCACTTTGGTTTTAAAGCTAACCCTTGTCTAGATTTGTTTGAAGGCAAAAACCCTAGGGTTCTAAAGAGTTGATCATATCTCTTAAATCATTTAGAGTTAGGATCTAATTTTTTTTTGTAGGTTGGAGATGTATTTTTAGACACCAAAAAATTGGCAAAGACTTAAAATAGCACAAATCTCAATCTAACAACACAAGTTGAGAGGAAAATAATAGACTTTTAAATTAAAGATTACATCAGGTCATTAATTGATTAAATCATCTATCAAATTAATAAGACCTAAAACAACTTCAAAAAGAGGAAGAAAATAATTTAAAATCATGAAATGAAATTCAAAAGGGAGAAGGAAAAAGACAAACTTTTGAAAATAAATGGAACTTTTATTTTATCAATAAATTCATTTATCCTCAAAAAAATGAAAATCCTTCTTTTAGTTTAAAAGAATTGAACAAAATCCTCGTTTATCCTCAAAATCAAGACTTTTGGGCTCTTTATCTTGTCTCTTATGAGATATTTTCAATTTCACATTATTTTTACCCCAAACCCTTCTAAAATCCTATAAATAGAAGGAGAATTCAAGAGCAAAGAGACCCAAGTTTTAGGCATTTGCATTGTAGGCATATTCAAAGCTATCATATTGAGCATATTAGCATTTCTATTCTAGCAATTTATGTCATTTTGAATAGCATTTTAGCTTTGTTTTCATGTTATTTAGTATCATTTTAACACATGTTTAGCTCATTGCATGTCCATTTTGATAGTATTTTAAGAGTTGTTACTCGCATATAATCTACATTTTCATCTTAGATCTTGTATACATACTAATAGATCTTCATTTGAAGCATACTCTCATTTTAGAACTGTCATTGAGATGTTGTTCTAAGAGCATTGTTAGTAGTTGTAGTTAGGAAAACATTGTTTTCATGTTATTTAGTATCATTTTAACACATGTTTAACTCATTGCATGTCCATTTTGATAGTATTTTAAGAGTTGTTACTTGCATATAATCTACATTTTCATCTTAGATCTTGTATACATACTAGTAGATCTTCATTTGAAGCATACTCTCATTTTAGAACTGTCATTGAGATGTTGTTCTAAGAGCATTGTTAGCAGTTGTAGTTAGGGAAACATGAGATGTTTGTAGAGTTTACATTTTGACAATGATTTCTTGGATTTAGTCTAGTTTGTTAGAATACATGAATATATTGTGTATAGTATCCTAAATGTCTTAGTCCAACTTGTGGAGTGCTATGAGTTGACTTGCATTTGTTATGATTTTTTTTTTCCCCATAAAATGTCATTTTTGGGCAAAAATTAGTGAATTTTTTCAAAAAAATTACATTTTTAGAAAAGTATTTGAAATATGCAAGAGGTTTATTATTTTTGTTTGGAATTTAGAGGTTGTATTAGGGATCAATAGCTCAATTTGAAAAATTTGGTCTGTTTTGGGAAAATGAGTCCCTAGGACACAAATGAAAATATATGGCTGAATTTCTTGCATTTTTGAAAATCTCTCATGTTTTTAGTAGGGGTATCTTCTTTGAATTTCTATTTTGGAGCCTAAATCATAGCAAACAAGTGCAATCATGTTGACTAAGTCAAAAACAAAAAGTTAAAAAAGATCATTTTGTGATTAGCTTGCACTTTCTTTGCATACAATTTGTTGTAAGATAACTTGGATTTTGGAGGCAACTCATCACTTTGTGTTGCAGGTCTTACTTTGTTATTATGCCCTAACCTTGGTTCTTTGGTAAGTATTTTATCATTTCATTGCTAAAAAGAGTGCATGTCAAAGACCTTGTTTGCTAAAAGGGCTACTAAGACTCATTTGCAGGGCTACCCAAAGGAAAAAAAACAAACAAACAAGTGTACTTTATTTCCCTTATTTTTGTGTGTGGCAATATTCCTAATTTTTCATGTTTCATATGCAATTGGGATCTCTTGGTGATAGAAAAGTATGCTCTTCACCTTTGTGGTGAATCAAAAATCTTGACCATCTTTAGATTTTGAAAGTAAGTGGGTTAATTGAGCTTCTTGGTGTGTTTGGGGGAAATTATTGGAATAGGAGAGTATTCTCTTCACCCTTGTAGTGAATCATAAATCTTGACCTCCAAAACTTGATCCATTTTGTGTAGTTTAGAATCCTTTAGCAAGCCTGCTCTTGAGAGCTCAAGAGGAACAACCCAAGTGGGGACAAACAAGCCCAGGTCTTCCAAACCACTATAAACTCAAGGCTATCAAGGACACAAAACCTTGGTAAAAATAGTACTTGTCTTCATATAGTGGAAGTACTTGTGGGATTGTGACCATGAGGAAATCACCAGGTGAGAATGCTTAAGGTACTCTTGTGGCTGCAAGGTCATTACTTACCATATGGTAAGGTGTCCAGTATCATGAGAAAGAGGAGTGCTAATAATGGAAGCCCTTACTAAAAACCTAGGATAGAAACCACCTTATTTTTTCTGCTCAACATCTTGGTGCAAGGACCGATCCTAGTAGATTACTTGGATCACCCCAAGATTTTACACTCATCATTTGTGTCCCCTTGGTTATGCCAATGACATCTCCATGAAAAATCTGATATCTCTTGTGGGTAACCACTTGGTGTGGGGCAAAGGGGCATCAAGTGTGGACCAAGGTGTTGAGTAATGAACCATGTCCTTTAAGTAGATATTGCTTGATGTGTTCTTGAATGTGCTAGACTTGTGGAAATATTTTGAATATACACATGACGATAGTTCTAGAAATTTCTCTTGAGACCTCACATTTTCTTGTATCATGAAAGGTTTCTTTTTCCCTTGCTTGATTGTTTTAATACTACTCCATGTGTCACATCCTACTTTTGAAAATTTAACTTCCTATGCTATTAAATTTCTCAACCAAGTCAAAACATTTTTCTTATGTTTCTTACAGGGGGAGTTTCATCATTTGACTTTGATTTTCTATGTCTCTAGTGCTTGAATAGGCCTAAAATGCCTTTTTGTCTTTCCCACCTTATTCATCTATGTCCTCTTTCTAGGAACCTCTTTTGTTAAAGGTTACCTTGATCTATTGACTACACTCCTTGATTGGAAAAGGTGTTCACTTGTTTTTTCTTATCTATTTACTTTCTTATTTGGGCTTCTTTCCTAGCTCTTGACTTTAGTCGCTAGTGTCATAATCTTCTTGGAAACTTTTCTTGATAAGTCACTCATTCATTGCTACCTCTATTTGACAAGTATACACTCTACCTCTCTATTTGGACATCAAGCTATTTTGTGTCACCTTATTAGCTTCATATAGTCTCCTTCATGTTTGATTTTGTATCTACCACTATGGAATTAAAACATTGTGCTACCAAACCTCAACTAGATCTAGATGATCATGATATCCTCCATGACGCTAAAGAGTTTCAAGATCTGTACACTCAATACAAAGAACAAGAAGAGACAAATGATCTTTATTACCTTCATCTCTCTAAGTGCATGATAGAAATGAAGTCTAAAATTGAGAAAATATTAGAGGAGAAGATTGCATCCTTACATGAATCTTCCTTAAGACCTTTACATAAATGGGAGCCATCCTCTCTAAGGTCATCATCTTCTTCAATGTCTACATATTCTACTCCAAGACATCACTTGTATTTATCTTCTAGATCAAAAGACCTCTTTAGAAATCAAGCAAGTGATACCTCATGTGAGCCAATGCCAAGATATCATGATAAACCTATCTTTGGTGAAGATATTGATGCATCCTATGCACTTCATGAACAAAAAGAAGATCCTAGGCACACTCTTGAGAGAAATTTTACTAAATAGAATATTCTAATGATGAAATTTTGCAAATACTTCTTAGCACTAAGCACACCACATTACCTAAGTCTAGCTCATATGGAAACTCATTCTTGGATATCTATTGTTCTTATCATTGACATAATGAGCATAGTGCTTCAGATTGCATTGAGCTGAAACATAAAATCCAAGATGTTATTGATGATGGGATTATTGATACATCTAATAACTCATGTGATGATGATGCTTCTCTTGAGAAAGATAATGTTGATGAACCTATGTCTAGTGATGGTCTCCATGACACCCCTACTTCTTCCAACACTCATGAACCTCTCAAAACTTCAAAGCTTTCCAACATGCCCCCATCAAATAAATAACCCAATGCTTTTTTCGTACAATATGCCTTTCCTCAAGGGCCACCTATAAAATAAACTCAAGATAATCTTCACTTAGCTAAAAATATGTTCCATGCTACTAAGCCTAAAGATCATCAAATTTCATGCAATGCTATTCCGATTATGCCTACTTTAGGTAATCCCCCATTACCTCTTCAAGAGCCTATCATGCAAACCTCATATTTTTCCATGTCCTTAGAAGTGGCTCCATGTCAAGAGGACTCTCAAAAAGCTAAAGCTATAAATGTCAAGAAAGATAAAGATCAAGAACCCTTTCATCTCCTTCAAGAGGCCATTCTTCCATATACTATGTCCTATCCACCTCCAATTTATGATGAAGACATCACTTCCACTATTTCTATTGAGCTTACTAAAAATTATGAGAAAAGTTCTCTTCATATACTATCCAAAGCTACTTGTCAAGATCAAAGTGTCCCCTCATGTTTTACTTCTCCATATCTGTATCAAAACTATGCTCATGCTTCAAATGCTCCTATCAAAGGTGTTACTCCTACAAAATGTACTCATGAGTCCATTCATACCCATGGTCATGTTTCTCACTCTAAAGATGCTGATATCCCTACTCACTATCCATTTGTATCTCCAAAATCTATCCTTGGTCCTTATCCATCTAAGTTAGAACCTTCAAACCTTCCTTCCATATTGGGGCTATATGTTCCTTCATCTCCTACATTTTCTATTCCTAACTCTCCTATCATACCTCAAGATCAACAAAGACACTCATCCTTGACAAATTTTCATTCATCTATCCATATAAACTAGTCATATCAACCTTATACATGCATAAGTCCCAAGTCTTTTGGATGCAATTTGGATGTTCAACATAAGAAACACAAGAATGCATTTACAAATAAATATCATTATGTCCTATCTAATCAACATGTGAATGATAAGAAAGAAAAAAACATTCAAGAGACCACAAGGGTCCACTAACCAAAGAGATAAATCAAAGAGAATATGGGTTCCTAAATCCATTATTAAAGAAATATGCTCTAAAACTTCCAGAGGAAAAGAAAAGTCTACAACTATATGGATTCACAAGTCTCTCTTGAAAGACTTGAATATTGAAAATAAATCAAAGTTGAAACTCAAGATTCCAAAGGCTTCCAGTCCATCTTCTTCTAAAATTCTTCTACCACCTCATACATCTAAACCTCAATCTATTTCCTCCACCATTTCACCACCCTTCAAGGTGTGTTTCAATGTTGATCTTCCCCACTTTCTCACCTACCCTTATATAATATTTTCAAAGCTATACTTACATGGTATTCATACTCCTACAATCCTTGCAAGACATGAATTCTTTTCCTCCATATACTTATGCTACTACCATCTCTCTTCCTTCACCCTATCAACATCTTTTAGCATACTTATCTATGGTATTGGACTGTCAAGACTTATATTTCCTATAGGAGCACTATCCAAATTTTAAAATATTGAGCTCTTTCTAAAAATACAAAATCCAAAAAAAGAAAAAAAAAATGCCTTGGTGAAAACCACTTCTTCTAGCACCTTGGTAGAAAAACTAAATAGAAATAAATTTGTCCCATGGTGAAAACTAGTTCTTGTGGTGCCTTGGATACATACCATGATGAAAAGATGGTAAAGAAGCATCATGCATAGTTCCTCCATCATTCATATTTTCCATATTCTCTCTTTGATCTTGACAATGTTGACTTATCCTTGTGTATTGGCTATCTTATCCATGAGCTTCCCTATTGTTCTTATGCATTCACTCATAGCCTTCACATCCAAATTCATTCTTATTTCTCAATCCCATCATTATCCTATCTAGTTGACCCCTTGGTCTTGATCACAATAAAGAAAAATATGGTTCTTAGGCCTCTTGACATGTCTACTCTCTTGGATTACATGCTTTTATGCTATCTTTCTTATTGTCTTCCACTACTTATACCATATTCTATCTCACTTGATGGCTTCACTACTTAACCTAAATTTGTTCATTACTTCCATTTCTTATCCAAAAGCTTCTTTATATGGGTATCTTTCCATAGCTTGGGTACTCTTGAGGAGTTAGTCCTTGAGGATCACTTTCACTTGCTTCATTTTTTCTTGCTTATGCATCTTATCCACTTGGTTTCTACTCCATATTCTATACCTTGCTAGACATTGGGATAATTTATGTGATTTTTCTTGAGAAATATTAATCTCTAAATCATTCTAAAAAATCCAAAAAAAATCATATATGATGCTGAAAAAATCCTAAAAATTTGAAAAAATTCCTAAAAGTGTGCCAAGTGGTGAAAACCTAGAAATTGGTGCTACTTGAGACCCTTGCACCTATGTCTATCGGTCTCATTCATTTCACAACTCCATTTCCTAGCTTGGAATCTACTATTTTCCTCATCTTGGGGGATGACTGCTTAGCTTATAAGGGTCTCCTTGTGCATTAGGGTTTCTTTGGCAACTCATGCAAAATAGTGTTCCTCAACACTACCCCCTTGACATCAAGTGTTTCTCAATACTTTTCAGATAGTCTACCTATAGTCTAGGGTGCTATGATATTTCTCACTATCAAATTCAAATCTTGTAGAAATGCCCATGTGACATTCACACATACACTTAAACACTAAAACTTGTTGAGCCTTGATTGACTTAACCTTCTTTATGTTCTATTTATGATGATTTCTTTGCTAAGTGTTTCCTCTCTAAATAGTCTTTTGAGGATGTCATGGACTAGAAGACTAGGGGCATGGGGCATGTTTGTTTTCTTTCTGCTTATGGGTATACTTTGTTAGTCTAAGGTGTTTAAAGAATTCATGATTGTCCTACTTGATACTTTGACTTATAATGTATCATCCTTGTCTATTTTTGTAAGATTACACTAGAGGCTTATCTTGGTGCTTTTGCCTTGATACAGGTGTAATATTTCTATATCAAACCTAGGGAATCTAACTGCATAGTCATCTTGACCTATATGTCTTTGATGCATAGGTTGGATTCCCATAATTTTATCTAATACAGATCATATTCATATTATCATAATTTATACTAGTGATGATGGTATGATCTTCCAATGTTGCTAATAAGGCTCGATGATAAAAACTAGGACCCTACTTATGTAACCCTTGCAATTGCACCTTTTCATACTAGCTTGCATTCTAGGGTTCATTCTAGCTTAGCTTTGTATTTTGCATACTGAGAGATCTCTCTTCTTTATCTTTCATGGACTTGTCAGCTAACTGCATTCATCCTTCTCTTTCCTCTTCTCGATCTTATCTTATCTCTTCTTTCCCATTTCTCTCTTCTTTTCTATCTTACCATCTCATCTATTCTTTTGACATATCTTTTCTAATCTCAACATCCTAGATCCATTTTTGGGATCAAAATCCAAATTTGGGTTCATCTTGCTAGTCAAGATTTCTTCCTTCTTCTATGCAGTTGACTGACCTATTGAGGCTTAATCTTTGAATCTTGTTGGGATAATCATCATTTCTTCATTTCTTCATCATTTCTACTCTCTTCCACTCTTTTCTTTCATTTATATTTCACCTCATTTCATTTTTCTTCTTTCTTTGACCTGATTCTTATGCTTTATCTTTCTTGGTCATACTTACTCAAACTAAGGCATATCTTAATTGTTTGGTCTTCATCTCCTATCTATCATCATGAAATTTTCTTTGTTTTGATTTGATAAAATCTAGCTTATTTCTGCATCTCCTCTATCTCATTTTGATTTCAATCTTGAGGGGGCAGGAATATTCTATCACTGTTGCAAATTTCTTTCGACTACAACTACCCATTTTCTCTTGATCTATCTCCTTTATTTATTGACATATCAATGCTCATCTCAGGTATTGATATTATCTCTTCTCTATCCAAATGTTTAATATTCTTGCTAAATAGACTACACATTCAAGATTTCATATCTCTATGCTTAATTCTTTAGAGTCAGATCTCTATATCATCTTGGCAATGAGAAGAGTTGAAGAGTGATTTGAGATCTGCAAGTTTAGTTGTATGCTGTAATCAGGTCAAAATCCCTAATTTTTACTCTTTAGCAATTGTATCAGTTAGGATAGAAGGAAAATCCTATGGACTTAGGTTGTCCTAACAACCATTTGTAAATCCTTTAACAGGGTGGCATTCCAAGTGAATGTACTAAAGTCCTCTAACCAAGTCCACTTATAATAGGGTGGTTAAATCCTCTAACAAGGTCACATTTAATAGTGTGTTGCAGCCTTTAACATGGTAGGATTTTCATAGGGCATCACTTTAGAAGAGTGAGAATTGAGTAGCATGTTATTGGCAGTTTTTTCCAAATTGGGTTTCCACGTAAATCACTGTGTTATGTGTTGATCTTTTATATGTTATGCTTGCATGTTGATTTACAGTAACTTGCTGATTAGAAAAGTTAATGCTTGAATTAATGAATGGATGAATGGGCTCACTGCACTTAGTGAAAAAGTTTGAATAGGACATTTGGACCTTGAATAACTGATTCACCCCCTGCCAGTTATTCTAAATAATTTCTAACAATTGGTATTAGAGCCATCTACTGATTTAGTTTCAAGGTACTAGAAGCAGGAAGATCAAGATGTCTAAGAGAGAAGTTCCCAAGCTCAACAAAGAAAAATTTGTTGCATGGCAGAGTTTGATGAAACTGCACCTTGGATAAATAGGTGACTATGCACAAATATCAATGGGAATATAACATGTAAATCTAGTTGGATCTCTCACTATAGATGATTTGAACAAAAGGAAGGAGCACAATCAAGAAATGCTGGAGATTGCCTCTACACTCAGCTATGCAAAATATGATGACATCAAAGATTGTGTCACTACATTCAAGATGTAGAAAGCCCTAACATATATCTATTAGAGTTTTAGCCATCCAAGAGCTAAGGTGTGTATAAGGAAACACACTAACCTTTGAAGGAATAGTGAGAAGACTTACTAAATTTGAGCTATCCAATTTTGATAAATACAAACCTAAGAACCTTGAACTTTCTTTCAAGGCCAAGATGACTATAAAAGACATTGAGGAGGAGACATCAAGCAAGAAGAGAAGAAAAGAAAAACATGCATCCAATGATAGTAGCATAGATGAGGAAGATGTGGAACAATTGGAAGCACTACAAGCTAGGAGATTCCATAGAGGCAAAGGTAAATTTAAAAGTAAGCTCCCTATCATATGCTTCAATTGCAATGATGCTTCAAAAGATTTTGCTGATCAAATGAAACATGAATTTGAGATGTCCATATTTGGAGAAATCAAATTTTTTTGTTGGATTGCAAGTACATCAATTAAAGCATGGAATATTTGTGACCCAATCCAAATACATCAAGGAGATACTCGAAACATTTGGATTATAAGAGTCAAAACTAGTTAGCACACCAATGGCAATTGGACATAAGCTATCCAAGAATGATGAGTCTACTGAAGTAAATCAGACATTATATAGATGAATGATTGGAAAGTTGCAATATGTTGTGCATAGTAGACTAGACATTGCATTAGATATTGGAATAGTGGCAAGATTTTTTGCAAATCCAAGAGAAAATTATTTAATGGTAGTGAAGAGAATACTAAGGTATCTAAGAGGAGCTGATGACTTTGGTTTGTACTACAAGAGGAGTGAAAAGTTTGAACTGAAAGCCTACACTAATGCAAATTGGGGAGGTAACATTGATGATAGAAAAAACACTAGTGGAGGAGAACTTTTATTGGGAAAAAGATTGATTACATGGACCAACAAAAAGAAAAGCTGTACCTCACAGTCCACTGCTGAAGCTGAATATGTTACAACTGCTATAAATTGCACCAATATTGTATGGATCAAACATTTTCTACAAGGTATAAAGGAAGAAGTAAGTGAGCCTATGATACTTTATTGTGATAATACAAGTGCTATCAACATATCAAAGAACCCTATAATGCATGCTAAAACCAAGCACATTGCAATCAAGTACCACTATGTAAGAGAATTGGTGGAAGATAAGCAAGTGAAGATGGAATATGTTAGCTCAAAGGAACAAATTTCTGACATCTTCACAAAATCACTACCTAAAGATGCTTTTGAGTATCTTATAGGTAAGTTAGGGGTGATACCCCTAGCCAAGGCTACTTAAGAACAATAAAAGATTTCACTACATCAAATGAGCGGATTGTTGAAGAAATTACACATTGATGCAAATGATATTTACTTTAGGATTCAAGTCTGAAGTAATCAAAGTGTAGAAGTTCCAAATTAGTCACAAGTAAGGTGATAGAGGGAGAAATTGAATGAACCTATAAAAGCTACACTTGCATACTAAGATGCTAATATGTCTTTGGCATTGTTGTCAAAGAGGTAGAAGTTGTAAGAAACTGATCAACAACATGTATGAGGGACAAATATCAAGAAAATGTAGAAATTGATCAAATAAAGATAGAGGGAGAAGTAGATAGAAATAATCAAAAGTTGATAGGAGAAGATGATCAAAATAGTAGAGGATATAATAGCTAAGAGGGAGAGAAAAAAAGAACAAGGTTACAACAGCTAAGAGGGAGAAGTAGTAATGAAGCAATCAAGATAGTAGAGGGAGATGTGAAAATTGATGGTAATACAATTACTTTTTGGCATTTGACTTACTGTTCTAACCTAGTTAGCTTGTGGTTGAATAGTGTAGTCTGATGATTGATCAGTTTGGTTTGCCATCAATGCCAAAGAGGGAGATTGTTGAAAATTTGATTGAAAAGCTCATTGTTGAAGATCAAGGAGGGAGATTATTGTTAACCAAATGTTTTCAAGCATTTTTTTATCATTGATGTCAAACTTGCTACTTATAGGGATGACATTTGCTTATAAGATCCAAGTACTATTACTTAGTTGATTGATGAAGAGGATTTGATCAACAAGATGTACCAAGAACACCCAAGGGAAATTTTGAGTTATGATAATGTAATGAAGTGCAAGGATCAACTAAGACAATGATTAAATGATGTATTGATAACATATTGAAAGATATAGAGGTTGGTCACACTTAAGAACATTGGAGGAATAAGTAGTAACAAGGTTGACTGCAAAACTTAAACTAAGTTCATCAGTGGGTGCCGAGCAAGCTAGTTGAAGAAAAGAAAATTCTTAGTTGGAGCCAAGTAATAGGGAATTCTTGTATGTGCCGAGTGATCTTCAGGTGCCGAGCATTAGGAAAAACATAGTTGATGCCGAGTAACATAGTATGTGTCGAGCACCAATATTTCAATAGTGCCAAGCTGCTACATTATTTTAAATAACAAAGATTTTCCAAATCTGAGTTAACTTAGTGGTCATCTTGAATTTTGTGAACTAGTTGGAAGATAAGGATGATGAGCTGGTGGCATAGAATTCTATGTAAACCATTTTTGGGCAAATTCAAAAAGATTATTCAAGAAGTTTCTAGAGGAAAAAAAAGATGGGTTAGATACAATATTGAATCCTACATAATCGATACGAATTGAAATTGAAGAATGGAAGAATTGAGCAGGAAAGGAACTCCAAGAATTCTATTTAAGAAGTCACAGACCAAGAAGCAAATGCTACTGATGCTGCTACTACTAAAAAGCTAATTTGCAAAGTGGTTAGAAGGGTGTCAAGGAGAAGGCATCTAGGAGAAGGAAGAGCACAGAGGCTCTGCTTCTACAAGTGGTCAAGAATAGATGATTACACTAGTACATTGAGTGTGGAGACTCAAGGAGACTAAGCTTGAAAGGAGGGCAAGCTGTCAGAGTTGCAAAGTTTGAAGACCAAGCAATGAGAAGAGTTGAAGAGTGATCTGAGATTTGCAAGTTTAGTTATATGTTGTAATTAGGTCAAAATCCCTAATTGTTACTCTCTAGCAATTGTATCAGTTAGGATAGAAGGAAAATCCTATGGACTTAGGTTGGCCTAACAACCATTTGTAAATCCTTCAACAAGGTGGCATTCCAAGTGAATGTTCTAAAGTCCTCTAACTAGGCCCACTTCTAATAGGGTGGTTAAATCCTCTAACAAGGTCACATTTAATAGTGTGTTGCAGCCTTTAACAGGGTAGGCTTTTCACAAGGAATCACTTTAGAAGAATGAGAATTGAGTAGCATGTTACTGGTAGTTTTTCCCAAATTGGGTTTCCATGTAAATCACTGTGTTATGTGTTGATCTTTTATATGTTATACTTGCATGTTGATTTACAGTAACCTGCTAATTAGAAAAGTTAATGCTTGAATTAATGAATGGATGAATGGGATCACTACACTTAGTGAAAAAGTTTGAATAGGAAATTTGGACCTTGAATAATTGATTCACCCCCCCTCTTGGTTATTCTAAAGCACTGCCTATACTATGGATCCCCATTCTTCAATTTATCAATTTCCTAAATCAATGCATTTCAATATTTTATTAAATCAATTCAAATAATTTTCTTGGATCAAATTGAAATTAATTTAATTATTTCAATATTTCCTAAGGTTTGATCATCTCATTCCAAGTCTTATTTAACTAAAAGAAGATTTTTCTTTTAATTAAATAAATAGCTCCTATTTAACTAAAAGAACTTGATCCCTTTTAATTAAATAAAATCCTCACTTAAATCTCTCTTTACAATGAAAAAAGGAAATAAATTAAATAAAAATGAATAAATAAATCTGACTATATAAAGAGACCTCTCCATCTCATTTGGATAGATGTTAGTTTCTATAATATTGTTATTCTGCAGGTTTGGAGAGCAATTTTGGAGGAGTTGGGCCTTCGGGTTTGGACATTGGAGCTTCATTGCAACTTCTCCCTTGCATCCATGGCTTCCATCATCATGCTTCATTCTTGCATTTTCATATTAGCTTAGAGTCATATTTTCTTCATAGATTAATCTTGCATTGTTATTTCCTTTCATAGATTATATTTCATTTCTTACATTGCTTTGCATTTTATAATTTAGATTAGCTTGCATCTTCATTTACATGCATATTTTGATCTTTGAATCTCTCATTTTATGGTGTAATTGCATGGGCACAAACTAGGTCAAACAGAGGGCCTCCATGACAAACCCTTGCACTCCATGAATAGAGATCTATGAGTCACCATTTGAGACTTCATTCTTGAGAAATATTAGATATAATGATTCATAGAAGTGTGTCAATATTTTAGAACACATTTTTGGCACCCACCTTTACATGCTAGTTTTGGCTTTTTGTTAAAAATTTAATTTTTTTTGAGGTAATATGTATTTTTTCAATAAATTTTTCTTTATTTTTCATGGAAAATCATTTTTGGGCACAAATTAGAATTTTTTTCTTTAGAAAAGTCTACATTTTTGGAAAATTCTTTGAATTCTAAATAGGGCCATTTCTTTGTATTTTGAGTTTAGAGCTCATATGAGGGCTCAAACACTTGATTTACAAAAACTGGTATATTTTGACAACATGGGTCCATAGGGCACAAATAAAAATATTTTTCTAAAATTATAACATCTTTGAAAAGGTTTCTATTTTCTAATGGGGTCCCTTTTTTGTATTTAGGGTTTTGGGTCCGAATTCATGACATATAGGTTCAATCTTGTTGACTAGGTCAAAAATCAAAATTAAAAAAAGGGCATTTAATGATTAACTTACATTTAATTTTCACATAGTTTAGTGCATAATGCAAGTTTTAATTTGGGTTATTTTTTGGTCATTATTACTCTTAAACATCAAATTTTGAGATCTAACACAAGGTTTTGCATAAGACACGTCTATCTTGTATTGGTTTGCTTGGAGCGCTTTCTTGGTTTGTTAGATTAGTGGAGTGATATGCATGTGTTGCTTTGGATCTGAGGTATTCTTATACATCTCTATAAAATTTGGAATTTGGAGTTAAAAGTGAACCTCTTGTGTTTTTTTCTTGAGAGTTTTACATACTTTTGTAATTCACATTTTGATTGGTGCTCTAAAATTGGACCTAGATTTTCTTTCTTGCATACATGTTTCACATAGTAATAAGCTCATATGAACACTAAATGTGGTGATCCTAAGAGAGTGGGTTTCATTTTCTTGCATTACATGTGAAGCTCTTCTTGACGATAGCTCCCCTTGTAGGTAGGGAAGGATTTGATATTATTTCATTATCTTGCTTGGTTTTTCTTCGACATTTGCTAGTACTTTCTCTCTTGAGATTTGTGGTAATGATTGTTGGATTTCCAATCCTCAGTGAAGTGATTTAAAATTAGTGTTTCAATGAATCTATTTTCTATGTTTGGGTGAGCTGAATAGGCTAGAGGAGTATGCTCTATTCCCTTTTGGGCACATCAAAAATTTGAAACCGTTGAATCTGAACTAAGTCTCCATGTGGTCCAATTTTGTGAGTCTTCCTTTCTTAGAGAGGGTTAACTATAGTGGACACTCCCTTTATTGGGTAATGTAGAAAAAACCTCAATTAGTAGTAGCCACTTTTGCCATGGTAGCAACACCCACTATATAAATATCATTGTGGAAGAAATTTTCATGAGTATAGTCTTTTGTTGGGCTATCAGACTTCCTCAACATCTTTGATTGATTAAATTCTCTGAATGTGTCAAAACCTTGGTGCACTGGGATTTGGATTGTGCCCACTTGAGATTTCAAGAGTTGCATAGTTGACCATTACTATGAACCATGGTGCAGACCAAATTTTCTTTTCTAGGACTATGTGCATGATTGGAAAACATTTTGAGAACATACAAAGTAGTGGTTCTAGGGATTAGATTCATACTAAGACACTATTCTTGTTTATGCACAAGGTTGCTTTGTCTGTTTCCCATTGCTTATAGATGTTTTCCTGAACTCCTTGATTGCTATCTTGTATGCATGATTTATGATAAAAATCTATTGATGCATCTATTTGGTCAATTAAATTGAACAAGAAAATTTAATTCTTGAGTTGAAATCTTTCTCAATTTTTTATCTTGTCATTTCTAGTCCTCCTTGGTTGATATAGGTTAGATTAGGTCACTTATCCAGCTATTAGAAGTTTGTTTGCACCTTGGATTTTTGTGTTTTAACCTCTTGAATTAGTAATCATTGATTTTATGAGTGACCTTGCTTGGAGTCGGTGAGTTAGAAACTGTCCTTATTGAGAAGATAAACCTTTGGATTCTTTGATAACACATTGGAGAGTCTTAGTAATCTTTTTCTAGATTCACTTCCATTCAAATTTAATTTCAATTAATTATAATTTGGGTAAATCATCCTCCTAATCCATATTTTCTAGGGTATTCACCCAAAGTAGTGGAAACCTATATGGAAGTGTTTGTTTATGCCTATTGCAAATTTTTTATATTATCATCTATCTTTTGGACAAGTGAGTTCTTTTACTATCCTAGTTTGGTACTAAAATTTTGTTGGGTTGTCCTATTAACCATTACCTTTTATTTCATGATAGTTACAACAATATATCAAGTAGATCAAGGAAAGTGACCTCAAGTATTCTTTAACGAATTACCCTTAGTTCAAACTCACCAAAGACATAAGGGAAAAGAACCTATATTTGATCAATCACCTAGGAACAACTTAGAACTTTGGTTTGATCCCAAGAGTAACCTTAGTGAGTTGAGTACACCCTTAGCACCTTTTTTTATCAAATATTGATATGAGTTACAAGATAACTCAATGAGAGAGGGAAGAAATGGATGAATGCCTTGATGACATATTTGAAAAACATTGAGATACCATTTTGTTTGGCAGTTTCTCTTGTGAAAATTGACTAGTCTCATCCCTTATCTTAACTAGATATTTGGATGCACACCAAAGGGATGAAAGAGATAAGAGGCAAGCATATTAAGAAGAATAATCACAACATGAAAACCAAGATGATGAACCTCATGGAACTTGTGTGAATGCAACATACACCAATAACTTGTTTAGACATTCAAGACCAAGTTTACTGCTTAAGACACATTCAAGATACATGAGTGAAAGACTTAAGAGAATTGAACATGAAAATAAAGCCTTCCTAGATGAACGAGCTAAAAAGGAAGAACAATTTAAACTCCTAGAGTTGGAGAGACAAGCCTTATTGGAGATAGAAGAGACAAATGATCCTACTTACCTTTATCTCACTAAGTGCATAATGGGAATGCAATCTAAATTTGAAAAATTATTAGAGGTGAATATTACATCATCACATGAATCATCTTCTTTAAGGTTTACATCTTCTACTCCAAGACATCAATTGTCTTCATCTTCTAGATCCAAAGACCTCTTGAGAGAGAAAGTGAGTAATAACTCCTTTGAGAATATGCCAATATTTCATGATGGACCTATCTTTGACCAAGATGAGAATGACAAAAGTGGTCCCAAAAATACTTTTGAGAGAAATTTTAATCCTTCAAGATTTTCATATGACATGGTGCTTGAGACCTTAGTTGTAAAAAAGATAATTAACTTACCATACAAATCTAGACGTTATGAACCTGAGGTAAAACCTTCATGGTGGAGAGATGATCATTTTTGTGGTTACCATAGAAATAAAGGTCATAAAACTGAAAATTGTATTACAATGAAATGTAAAATTCAAGATCTTATTGATGATGGAATCATTGATGTTTAAATTCTTGAAGACTTATATGATGAGGATACTTCTCTTGAGTAAGATCATGTTGATGAACATATGTCAAGTGATGGTTTCCTTGATACCTCCACTTCTTATAAAACTCATGAACTTCCTAAAACTTCAAAGCTATCCAACATACCTCCATCAAAAAAAGAGCCTAATGCTTTCCACACTAATTATGTGTATCCTCAAGGGCTACCTCTAAAAGAAACTCAAGTTAATATACATTTGGCTACAAAAATTTTTCATGCTACTAAGACTAAATATTCTCAACCTTCATGTGATGCTATGCCTACTATGCTTGC
This sequence comes from Cupressus sempervirens, assembly GCA_028749045.1. Lineage (NCBI taxonomy): Eukaryota > Viridiplantae > Streptophyta > Pinopsida > Cupressales > Cupressaceae > Cupressus > Cupressus sempervirens. The sequence goes on from CM053793.1 coordinate 451,940,111, forward strand.
TTAAGCTAGTCCTTAATAATCTCTTCCAAAGTCTTCCATAAATTTCCAACATGCTTCCTTGTCCTTAGAAGTGGCTTCATGTCAAGAGAACTCTAAAAATGATAAAGAAATGAACATAAAGAAAGATCAAGATAAAGAAACCTTCATGTAATCTAGTCCTTTTCATGATGTCCCTTATCCATTTCATGGTTCATTTGTTCCTGTGCACCCTTTCTCATTCATTCCACCATGTCTTAAGTATTCTCTTAAGCAAGATCAAGCTACTACTTACACCATTGAGCTTATTGATAATCAAAATAACCATAATACACTTGCACTTTCCAAATATGATACTTCCATTAAGGTTATTCAAAATGGTGTTGTTACTTCCAATGTTGAGCCTATTGAAAATCAAGAGAAAGATTCTACACTTATGCTATCGAAAGATCCTTATCAAGATCAAAGTATTCCATTTTATTGTTCTACCACTCCATGTTCACTTCCACTTTCTACTCTTCCCAAGTATTTTCAAGCTCCAAAAAATCCTATCAAAGAAGTTGCTCCTATTCAATATTCTCATGATCCTATTGAAAATATTAATGCTCACTCTAAAGATACTGATGTCCTTGGTTGCCATATAGATGTTTATGGACTTATTTATTATGCTTTCTCATCTTCCACATCCATCTTTAGACTTCCTCCACCAATACAAAGGGCTTCATGTCTTCCTTCCATCTTGGGTCCTTATGTCCCTTCATTTTCCCCTCCTAACTCTCCTAATTCATCATCCATCTTGGGTCCTTATGTCTCTCCATCTCCTATCTTTCCTCAAGATCAATGTAGATGCATATCCTTGAATCCTTTTCATCCACCCACCCATCTAAACCAATCATGTCCTCCTTGTTCTTCCACAAGTCCCAAGTCATTTGGAAGTAACTTGAATATTTAATACAAGAAAAACAAGAAATACAAGAATCCATATAAAAAAGAAGATCACCATGTCTCTTCTTATTGACATAGAGGCATGAAGTCAAAAGAGATATCTAATAAGAGAACTACAAAACAAATATGGGTTCCAAAATCCATCATTAAAGATATTATCTCTAAATCATAAAAAATACATGAAAAACCTACGACTATATGAATTCCAAAGTGTCTCTTGAAAGAGTCTAATGTTGAGCAACAAGTGAAGTTGACATTCAATCTTCCAAGGAATTCCACTTAATCTTCTTCCAAAATAATTCTTCCATTCCATGCGCCTAAACCACAACTTCTTCTATCAATTCACCATATCCCTTCACATATTACTTCATTGACAATTTCTCCATTCTCTTGCCATCCTTCAAGATGTGTGTTCACATTGATCTTGCCTTAATTTTAGTCTACCCTTTCAAAATCCTTCTACCTTCTATCCTTTTTCCTCATTTTCCTATTCCTCCTATCTTCCAACCTCACTCACTTTGCATAAAACATTATCCTCCATTTTTCTCTTCCATCTTCCTTTTCCTATCAACATCTTTGAGCATATCATTTTGAATCCTTGGCATATCATGGTTTATCCTTTCAAGGATAATTATCTAAAAATCTTTCCTTCTTCCGAAAAATAGAAGAAAAATAAAAAAAAGAGAAAAAATTGAAAAAATTGAAAGTGTGCCTTGGTGAAAACCTGGAAATAGGTCCCTTGGTAGAAAAATTAAAGAGAAATAAAAATTCATCCTATGGTGAAAACCATTCCCTTGTGGCTCTTGGGATAAGTATCATGATGAAAATATGGCAATCAGGCATCATGCATAGTTCTTCTACATCTTTCATCCATTTCATCATCTCTTTTGATCTTAACAATGTTGACCTATACACGAACATTTTGCTATCTTGTGAGATATCTTATGATGATATTTCTTTCATTCATTTCATGTTTAGCCTTCATATCTATTTTCCTCCATTCATTCTAGTGTTTCACTATCCTTTTCTCATTTGGTCTTCATCTAATAAAAAAGAGTAAAACATGATGCTATGAAGTCTCTGGACATTTCTACTCCTTTGGACTACATACTTTCTACTTTTTCATTACACTTTCATGACTTATCTTATGTTGGGCTTTCATTTCTTGTCCAAATGTTCTTTACATGATAAATTTTCCCTAGCTTGGGTACTATAGAGGATTTCTTCTCTTCATTCTCTTGTCTTCCATCTCTTCCACCAGCTTGCTAATTCCTCTTGTCCTCCACCTTGCTAGACATTGGAACTACATGATGTGATCTTTCTTGGGAGTTTGATGCCCATTCTAATTGGGGGCATCCTTTGTATATTTTTATTGATCCTAAAAAAATCCAAAAAATGATATATTTCAAAAAATCCATAAAAACTATATATTGTCAAAAATTCTAAAAATTAATAAATGTCTTGAAAAATGATCATCTTAGTGAAAACCTAGCAATAGGTGCTTTGATGTATCTCCAAAAAAAAAATATATTACAAAAAAAAAAAAAATTCAAAAAAATTATTTTTTAAAGATCCAAGTGGTGAAAACTAGAAACAAGCACTACTTGAGGCCTTTGCACCCGTATTTCTTGGCATGTGTCCTTGACACCTAGCCTTTCTCCATTATTCCTTGTCCTTGTTTCCTTGGTTTGGAATTGGTCTTCAAATTTGTCTAGGGGGCATAACTATGTTAGCTTTGGTCTCTTGGATGCATTATTTTTTAGGAAACCTCACAAGTAGTGTTTTTCTTAAAACTATAAAATGTCTCTTGTTGTCCCCTTGAAACACTTAGGAGATTTGAGGCATCATCCTTGACTATTTTTGCACAACCATTCTTATGGTCATCCTAAAATCTATGCCTTGATGTTAGAGTGGTTTTGTTATATTAAATTGGGTAAGCTAAAATCAAAGTCATCTTGACCTTTATGTCTTTGATGCTTATGTTAGAATCTTTCCACATTCCAATCTAATATAAATTAGATTCATATCTTCATAGTTGTAGTTGTGACTAGTGATGATCATGTGATTTTCTAGTGTCCATTAATAATGACCCAATGATGAAAATAAGTTCCTTCACATTCTCTAATGAATGATGAACACAAAATCCTATGTTACAGTTGTTTTATTGCAAGTACACCTTTGCATTCTCATGTAGCTTGCATTGTTATACTTCATGTTACTTTGCATTTTAAGGATGCATTTTGAGTTTGAGAGGGTTATCCTTCATCTTTCTTATGGAATTTTAATCAACTATGACCATGTCTTGATCTTCATTTCTTTATCTTCTTTCGTGATCTCAATCAAAGTTTTCCATGGATCTTAAACAATTGATTGATTTTGCTACATTCTCTTTCTTGAGGGAATTTTTTTTTCTTCTTTCCATTTCTTTCCACCTCTTCCAAAATTCTATCTCCCATTTTCTTTCACCCCACTTATTTTCTTCTTTTAGTTCAACTTTGGGGTATAATCTTTCATGCTTGATGATCTACCTTGGTTTTGTGATCCTCATAATTTTCATCTTACATCAAGAACCTTATATTTACTTCGAGTTGATCAAATTTATCAATTTTTTTATTTCTCCTCTATTTCATTTTGATTTTGATCATGAGGGGGTATTACCTATCAAACTTCAATCCTTGATTCAACTTTATAAATCTTTGTTCCACCTGGGATAGCCTTGTCTTTGTCAAGACAAAATTGTTATCAAAATATGTATTCTCTATCTTGATGTGTTCCTAAGTTGACCACACATCTATGTTGTTTTGTGATCCCAAATTGAGCTCACACTTCAACTACATTCTTTGACTACATGTGTTTCCAAAATGATCACACATTAGTCAAAAAGGGGCAAATGTATGCACCCTAAAATGGTTGCCTAGACTATGGGCCCCCATTCTTCAATTTATCAATTTCCTAAATAAATGCATTACAATATTTGACTAAATCAATTCAAATAATTTTCCTAGATCAATTTGCAATTAATTTAATTATTTCAATATTTCCTAAGGTTTGATCATCTTATTCTAAGTCTTATTTAATTAAAAGAAAACTTCTCTTTTAATTAAATAAAATAACTCCTATTTAATTAAAAGAACTTTCTCCCTTTTAATTAAATAAAATCCCCACTTAAATTTCTCTTTATGATAAAAAAAAGAAATACATTAAATAAAAATAAATAAATAAATCCTTTTTTCTCTACACTTAAATCCACATATTTCTAAGTGGGATTCCTTAATTTGCTCTTTCCACTTTCATGTCAAACACTCCTCTTTTCTAATTGGTGAAATTTTGTCTCACATGGATCGAGTCTTATTATCCCATATTGGTTGTGAGAATCCTCCCACCTTCACAATTGACTATATAAGGATCCATCTCCTTCTCTTTTGGATAGAGGTTAGTTGCTATAATATTGTTATGCTACAGGTTTGGAGAGTGATTTTGGAGAAGGTGTTTGAGCCTTAGGGTTTGGACATTGGAGCTTCATTGCAACTTCTCTATGTTTTTCTTCTTCTCTCTTGCATCCATGGCTTCCATAATCATGCTTCATCCTTGCATTTTCATATTAGCTTAGAGTCATATTTGCTTCATAGATTGATTTCACATTGTTATTTCCTTTCATAGATTAGATTTACTTTCTTGTATTTCTTTGCATTGTTATCATTTAGATTAGCTTGAATCTTCATTTGCATTCATGTTTTGATATTTGAATCTCTCATTTTATTGTGTACTTGCATGGGCACAAACTAGGTTAGATTGAGGGCTTCCATTATAAACCCTTGCACTTCATGAATAGAGAGCTATGAGTCACTATTTGAGACCTCATTCTTGAGTAATCTTAGATATAATGACTCAGAGAAGTGTGTCAACATTTTAACACACATAATTATTTTAATTTCAAGCTTAGTTCCTAAACTAGGGTTTGACAAAGGCAAACCCCTCATCAATAAAAGAAAACCATTTTTACTATAGGTTTCAGATTTGAGAAGGAGTAATAGGTGTTATGCACTACAAAGCCATCCTTAATTTTGGGAGAAAAAAATCAAGTCCCCTCTTTTTTTTCTTACCCTTTTTCCTTCTCTTTGAAGGTGTCCTTTTGTGTATTTTTTTGTCCTTTAGGTCTAAGGTTCTTGCGTCTTTTGTCTAAGGACATCATCATCTTGTTTTGGTAGTAGGGAATATAAATCTCTAGATCTACATTGGGGATGTCCTAAGGGTTTCTAAAATAAATGGTTAGATTTTGTGTTCTAGAAATCCTCTTTCCCTTCTATTCCTCATGGAGGAAAGGGTTTTTTGTGGTCTCAAGTATTGCATGTGGCAAGTAAAATTTGAGTAGTGGTAAGTATAATTAAACATACTTTAATCATCATAATTTATAGGCTATTTAAAATAGTAAAAGGTTTTTAATTATTAATTTTTCTCAAGACATCACTTGCACTATACAAGTGTGTCCTTTTGGTAACCACCTTGTTCACATGCATTTGTATTCTTGTAACTCTACTTTTGTGGCTCTATTTCCTGGTTATAAACATGTTTGAATGTAAGGTTGCCCTTACTTAAAAGTTTCATGTTGTTGGTGCTCTTTCTTTTCACATTCCTTTGGTTTTTCTTTTTCTTTCGATGTTAGGGAAATTTTCATTGTTTCTAGGTCTATGTTTAGTTTTGTCATGCTTTTCATTTGGGTCATGCTTGTCTTCTTTTGTGTTCATCATCCTATAGGGAAGATCCTTTGATTTTTTTTTTTTTTTGCAGAGGTGGAGAAGTTTAACCCTACAAAATGCCTTCAATATCATGGAATTGGGTCACTATAGTGAACATAATTCATGGTGTTGGTAGCATTTTGCAAGGATGTGTTCCTCCTACTTAGCTTTTGGGGTCAAGCAATTATTTTTCTTTTGGATAATTTTGAGCTTCAACTCTACTAGAAGCGTTGGTTCACACCCTATATGTGTGTCAATGAGTTAGTAGGGTTGTTCTTGGGTGCTTGTTGTGGGTGTTTGTTGTCTGTAATATAACACAATTTTTCTATGTCTATATTCATTTTCTTCCCTAGCTTTTGCATGGTATAGGAGGAAAGTTTGACATGATACCAAAATACAAAGATCATTATTTGGGGTGGAGGAAGACTCTAGAGGACCGCTAATTTTCCCAAGATACAATGATGGGAGGAAAGTTTGGCATGCTACCAAAATTAATATATTCCAAATAATTAATGTGGATTTTGATAGCTGGATGAAATCCTAGGTTCCATATGAAGTTCTCAGATAGGAAGAGAAAGGAAAAAAACAAATGGGCTCAATCTAGCAATGTTCTAGTGCCTAAAGTTTGGAAGTTTGGTTTCACCCACAGAAAAATAAAAATCAAAGTGGTGGAGAATTCATTTCGTAGATAAGTCAATAATGATTAACTAGGATAGTCTTACAAGAGATCTCAAGATACCTTCTACTTGGCCCCAGGAAGGTTTCCTCTTCCACTTTATGTGCCTCCCCTTTGGTTGTATAGAACATCAACACTTGAGAAACTATGTTATTGTTAGAATATATAGTCCACCACTATAACTAAGAGGGGGTGGTGGGTGAATCAATTATCCAACTATTATCATCATTATCAACCTTAAACAAACTTAACCATATGAACAATATAATTAGACATCACAACAAGATACTCATGCATTATAATACCATATATGTTAACTAGGGAAACCCTTGATTAGAGGGAAAACCCTATGGGGATAAATATTCCTTGTTAGAGGATGGAACTTGTTAGGAGTCTATAAAAACATTCCATACATATAAATCCCTATTAGGAGACTTTGAATCTCTGTCAGGAGATTCCAACCTTGCTAGGAGTTGTGCCAACCTTGTTAGGAGTTGTGAAAGACAATTGGACCCAGTGCCCAAATGGCTTCAAGGGGAAGACCAATGAACCCACTATCCAAATGATCTCTATTTTATTCCTTGAAAAATAATATAAATGAATAGTACTTCCTTCCCCTATCCTATGAATTGGACCTTTTCTCCTTTTGATCTTGTGACCAAATCACAAAACTCCCATCCAATGATCCTTGGGATCACTTACTCACATTTAATAAACACTCTGCTCCTTTTTGCACTTTGCACTTCATATAATGATAACAAAATTCATAATCATGTTACAAATAAGGAAAAAATATGTCATATATACCACATCTTCAAAATAATTCCTTGAGTCAACCTTGAAGCTTTCCCAATTAATTATAATAAAATAATTAATTAATTATAATAAAATAATTAATTAATTATAATTACGATAGCACTATCAGCTCACAGTCTATACAAAACTTCACATGTGTGACACTAGGGCTTGCTTATCTACTGACATCATCATCTAACTATTCTCTATCACTAACTAATTGTGTATCTTCTTATTACATCTCAGATGAAAGATATAATACAAACATTAGGAACTACTTTCCAACCACTTTGTCTCTGTATTGTTCTTAGTAAATCAAGTACAACTTTTGTACATATTCAACTTACATGCTACACATTAAACCTCATCATCAGGGAATAGTATAGAATATGTCCATGACCATGCATCACTAGAGAAGAAAAACCTTTTTTGGTACAACTAAGATCTCTTTCTATTGCTTTTCCAATCTTCACAAACTTACTGCTATGTTGACATTAATAACAAATACAGCCATGGATGCATCATGTCAATACTCTTTAATGCTTAGGATACTCCCCTAATGTAGTATCATTAGAATTCATGCTAAAAATCTCCCCCTTTAGTAGTGATGGCAACATAGATGAAAAATATCTAAGTTCCATGAATATCAAAATAGTACTCAACTGCTGCTATTCTTATCTTCTCAAATCCTCTTCATCAATCAGATTTGAAATCCTCTAGAATACTACTATGTTCTTCTTCTTCTTTAGGATTCACAATTTTTGTTCACAATAAATAACTCACAATACAACAAACAACTCACCATACAATAAACAACTCACAATTTTAGATCAATCAAATGGCTTTTCCACGAGTTGGAGGAGGTCAAAGAATAGGTGAGACATATTGAGGCAACAAGGAATGGGATGGATGCTAACAAGAGGATGGATTTGGCTAATAGGCTCAGTTTGGCAGAAAGAAGGATACACAACCTGGAGAACTACAATCACAACCTTGCGAATCAAATGTTCTCTTTGTTAAGCTCCATTAACAAAAACATCATCTCTCTTATGGGCTGGATCAAAGACAGAGAAATGTAGGATGATGAGGAAGGAAAAAAAGGGATGAAGCCAAAATAGAGGATGAATTTACAAAGGACAACACCATTCCTGATCAGGACCAGGGGGACCAAAGGGCGTAATAGCTAGAAGCAGAGGAGAACCAACTGGCCTTCGAGGCTACTCAAGTTATGCAAGAGCTAGAGCGAAAGAGCGAGGAATAACTCTTGCCTGTTCTTTTGTTTTTCTTTGTCTTTTGGCTTTTGATTTGGCTTTAGACCATGGTTTTACTTGTGATTTTTCCTAGTCTTTTCTCAAAAATCTACTTTTTGGTTGGGCTTTATGCTTATTATCAGTCTCTAAACTTATACTTTTTTGGCTGGGCTTTCATGCTTATTATCAGCCTTATATGTTTTAACTATTGGGTTTCAAGATCCCTATAAAACCTATTTATCTAATAAAAAATAACTCACCATGCATTAGAATTCCTTATGCTACATATCTCCCCCATAGAGATATTTCTCCTTCTTTACATGAATCTCTATAAATCTCCCTAATAAAATAGAGATTTTCATGCACTCTCCCTATACATACTTAGGACATGTTTTTCATGCATATTCTCCCCCATTGACATCAATGAAAAAGGCTTCATTATGTTAATTTACTACGCCAAGTCTTCAACCAGATCAACTATTCAAAGACACTGTTCAAGACCAAATACCAAAATTCCTCAATAACTTAGCTCATCACAGATACTCCCCCATATGGGAAGCATCAAAATTTAGTCTAGTCTAACAATAATGGCTTGTACCACTGGATTGATGCACTTACTACATTATGTACTCATAATTAGGTAGGGGCATAACACCAAGCATACCTCTCAAGTACTCAAATGTATCTTTAGGTAAAGGCTTCGTAAAGATATGTGCAATTTGATCTTTAGTACTTATATACTCTAATCTAATCTCTTTTTCTGCTACTTTCTCTCTCAACACATGATACTTAACAGATATATGCTTAGTCTTAGAATGCAATACAATATTCTTAGACATACTCACTATTATTCTGTTATCATAGTAAATGATAATAGGTTCTATAAATTCAATTCTGATATCCTTTAACATCTATTTCATCCACATCACTTGATTACAATTGTTTGCTACTACAACATAGTCTACCTTAGTTCTACTTTGGAAAATAAAATCTTATTCTTTTCTTAGCCAAGAAACCAATCTTCCTCCAAGAAAAATGCTCCACCACTGGTGCTCTTTCTATCATCCATACTACCAACCCAATCCACATTAGTATATGTACATAGAGTGAAATCACTTGATCTATCATACCAAATTACCTAACTAGATGTTCCTTTCAAATATATGAATATCCTCTTTACTATTTCATAATGATACTCCTTAGGATCAGCTTGAAATCTAGCTACAATCCCAATTGCATTTGCTATATCTAGTCTGGCATGAGTAAGATATTCCAAACCTACAATCATAGATCTCTACTTCTTCTACTCAACAGTAGGTGTCTCATCCTTGTTGGATAACTTATGACTAGTTACCATAGGTGTACCATCAGGCTTAAAAATTTCCAATCCAAAAATTTTCAAAAAATATTTCAAGTACTTAGCTTGTGAGATGAAAATACCATCATTTTTCTACACAACTTGCATTCCTAGGAAAAACTTCATTTCTCCTATTATGCTCATTTCAAACTCATTCTTTATTTTTGTAGAAAAGTTATCACTTGCTTCATCATTACCTTCAAATATAATGTCATAAAAAAATTTACTATTATCAACAATCCATTCTCAATTTCTTTCAAATATAAGTTACTATCAATTGTACCTTTAGCAAATCCTAGTTTTTCCAAATAGTTGTCCAACCTTGCATACCAAGTTCTAGGTGCTTGCTTTAGACCATATAGAGGTTTCTTTAGTCTACATACCATATCTTTATCTTTTATCAGGGAAAAACCTCCAAGCTTCTCAATATATACCTCTTCTTCAAATTCTCCATTCAGAAAGGTTGATTTAACATCCATTTGATATAGTTTGAACTTCTTATTTTCTACATAAGCCAAGAAGATTCTTACTTTTTCCATTTTGACTATGGGGGAAAATGTCTCCACATAATCTATGCCTTCCTACTATGAGTAGCCTTTGCATACAAGTCCAACCTTCTTTCTCACAACTTCACCTTGCTCATTCATCTTGTTTTTGAATACCCATTTGGTTCCTATCACATTCTTTTCTTTATGTCTAGGAACTAACTCCCATGTTTCATTTTTCATAATTTGATCTAATTCTTCCTTCATTGCTTGAATCCAATGATCATCTTTACATTCTTCATCTGCACTTTTAAGTTCAACTTGAGAAATCAAATATATTTCTTCATTAACTATGTTTCTTGTCATCACACCTTTGTCTTTGCTTCTAATTATCTACTTTGGAGGGTCATTCTTTTTTAGATTCCTATTAGGGGTAGGAGTTGACATCTCAACTCCTATCTCTAGGTTCAAACCTCTCCTCTCCTCTTTTCTTGATAGTTAATACATCATTCTATAGATCATTGTTAGTCTCAAAGAAAACATCAGTGTTATGTCTAACAATTCCAAAATTATCTTCTTCTTCATCTAAATTGTAATCTAACATATTTTCCTTCGTTCCAATTTTTTCATCAATCTTTACATTTGCACACTCAACTATTCTCTTATTTCTATGATTAAAACATTTGTATGCTTTTCTTTTCAATGAATAGTTGACAAACATACCTTCATTACTTCTTGGATCAAACTTACCAACATCATCATCTCTCTTAATATAACACTTACTTCCAAATATTTTAAAATACTTAACTAATGGTGAGTGACCAAACCATAGTTCATAAGATGTCTTGCTCATACCTTTTCTAATTTGTACTCTGTTCATAGTGCACACTATTGTATTGACTACTTCTCTCAAAAATATCTTTGACACATCATTCTCAAACAACATTGCTCATGCTACCTCTGCTACTGATCTATTTCTTATTTTTGCAATCCCATTCTATTTAGGTGTCGTAGGTGAAGATAATTGTCTTTTGATTTCATTCTCTTCACTAAACATGATAAACTCTCTGGAGGTAAATTCTCCTCCTTTATCTAATATCAAACACTTTATCTTAACACAAGATTCATTCTCAACTCTATTCTTAAATATCTTAAACTTCTCAAAAGCTGCATACTTCTCTTTAAGAAATGCTACCCTCATCATTCTACTAAAATCATCAATTAAATTAATGAAATAATTTTCACTATAGAATCCTCTTGTTCTAGAGGGACCACTCAGATGTGTGAACAATCTCGAACTTCTCTTTGGTTGTGAACTTCTTTTTGGGAAAAGATACCTTCTTTTGCTTAGCCAAAATACATTCTTTGCAAACCACATTAGTAGGCTTTATTATTTTAGGTAGATCTCTAACTACAAAGGTGCTACTAACTTTTACAATATTATCAAAGTTTATATGACATAATCTCCTCTACCATAACCAACTATTATCCACTTTAGCAACCAAACAAGTCATTTCAATGGGATTCAACTAAAATACATTACCTCTAGAGCTAGTTCTACTTCCAATCATCCTACCATCCTTATCCTTGATAGTGCAAGTCTTTTCTTTGAATTTCAATTGATACCCCTTGTCCACCAACTATATAATGTTCAAAAAATTGTGATTTAATTCATAAACAAAGTAAACATCATCAATGTTAATTCTCCCATCTAAAGTAATGGATCCAATTCCTGTAATATGACAAGCTATGTTGTTACCAACTCTAGCAATACCTCCATCATAGTTTCTGAATTTAACAAACTTGTTCATATCACCAATCATGTAATGTGAACAACCATAGTATAATATCCAATCAAATTTCTTTTCAACATGTGAAACTAGAGCCTTTTCTTCTCTAATTTCTCTATCAAGATCATCTACCTTAATAGATACAAATCCTAGCTCATCATCACTTTCACTTTGAACTCTTTCATCAGATTCCTCATCTTTATTAGTATACAAATAATTTTTATCTCTCCTAGGATTATACTTTCCCTTATACTTTTCCTCTCTTTTAGGACATTTAGAGGTATAATGACCAAACTCATTACATTTCCAACATTTAAATATATTCTTACCATTTTTTTCTCTTCTCACAAGAAGTGCTATACCTTCTTTAGTCTTCTTGTCTTCATTAGATTTGATTCTAATGCTACTAGAAAAATCTTTATATGTGCTTGCACTTCTAGAAAGGCTTGGCCAAAAATTCAAGGCACTAAAAGCAATGTCTACTCTTGTTAATTCTCTAGATTGTCTCAGATCCACTTTTGCTGCTTCTAATTTTTGAAGCAACGTATCCTTGGTAAACTTCTTAGTGCAGTGTATTAGTAGCTAAATCATCTGAGCAAGTTTCTTGAATGGTGCTGTCAAAGTTTTCAAGATCTTCCACACAACCTCATTTTCTTCCTTGGTTGCACCGCGTGCCTTGATTCCTACAAAAATCTTTGATATCCTACCAATATAGTTTCTTATAGATTCATCTTCCACCATTTTAGCATCTTGAAATGCATATATCCAATTCTAAAATCTTACTCTCTTTGTATGTGTATCACCTTCAAAAATAGAGTCTAATGCTTTCCAAATTTCATGACATGTTTGAAGTGATTTTATCTGACTGTATTCATTCTTTGGAAGAGTTGACATTAAAGTTTCTCTAGCTATCATGTTACACATGAATAGATGTTTGTCTACCTCACTACATTCTTCAAGCCTTTCTTCTTTCACAATCATCTTCTCACTCTTTATCAAGAGCCAATAAATTAGACACATACATAACATATGAGTCTTGATATTTTCCTTCTAGCTATCATAGTTGGTCCCATCAAATTGAGGACTATCCTTTCTAAAGATATTCATCATTGATCTCCCAAAGATGTTAAGCTTATCCTTCAAGGACGTGATGCTCTGATACCAATTGTTAGAATATATAGTCCACCAATATAACTGGGGGGGGGGGGGCGGGGGGTGAATTAGTTATCCAACTATTATTACAATTATCAACCTTAAATAAACTTAACCATATGAGAAATATAACTAGAAAGCACAACAAGATACTCATGTGCAATAACACTAGATAAGTTAACTAGGGAAACCCTTAATTAGAAGGAAAACCCTGGCGGGGATGGCACCCACAAGATGATGTACTAATATATATATTCCTTGTTAGAGGATGGATCTTATTAGGAGTCTATAACAAAATTTAGTACATATTAGTCTACCTCAATACATTCTTCAAGCCTTTTCTTCTTTCACAATCATCTTTTCACTCTTTATCAAGAGCCAATAAATTAGGCACATGAATAAAAAATGAGTCTTCATCTTTTCCTTCCAGCTGTTATAGTTGGCCCCATCAAATCTAGGGCTATCCTTTCTAAACATATTCATCATTGATCTTCCAAAGTTGTTAAGCTTATCCTTCAAAGACTTGATGCTTTGATACCAATTGTTAGAATATATTGTCCACCAACATAACTAAGAGAGGGGGGGGGGGGGGCGTGGGGGTGAATTAGTTATCCAACTATTATCACAATTATCAATCTTAAATAAACTTAACCATATGAGAAATATAATTGGAAAGCACAAAAAGATACTCATGCACAATAACACTAAATATGTTAACTAGGGAAACCCTTAATCAGAAGGAAAACCTTGGTGGGGATGGTACACAAAAAGTGCACAAATTGCAAGGCCACAACAAGTGTGCTCATGTGAGACAAAAGGCTATGTAGGAGCGATTTGATGATCTCTTCTCAAGCTCGTTATGTCAGTAAAATTCAAAAATCTATATAAAACACTAGAACTAAAAGATCACACAACTAGAAACAATGTAATAAACCTTTGGCTCAATCAAAATCTCATGAACAAAATTCACAAAACAATGACTCATTTAGGCAAGAATGACTACAGTCCAAATGCTAGGACCAAAAGCATAATTTTATTGCATAATAATGGTGGCCCTTATTACATATTATAATGGGGTATTTATAAGAAATTATCTCCTCAATTTGTGTTGAGAGTGATAGATATCTTCATGCAATAGAATGCTTTTAAAATATTAAAACAAAATAAATATATACAGACTAACAATTAATCTAGTGCTGGGCCTTTTCTTTGGTTTTTGTTTGTTGACTGGGCCTTGTGCTTATTTTCACCCTTTGAACTAGAACTTTTTTGGCTAGACTTTTCACGCTTATTATCAGCCTTGTTAATGTTTTAACTCTTGGGTTTCAGGGTCCTTGTAAAACCTGTTTATCTAATGAAAAACAATTAATCTGGTGCTTAGAAGGACTCCATCCATATTTTATTCATTAATTGGATATGAGCCTTTTGCATGCCAAAAAGAGAGAAAATATGAGAGAGAAAGTAGGAGGAAGCCTTTAGTCAAAGTAGGAGCATCTGGAGGTGCCAAAAATAGTATGTGTGTGTTGAAGTTAAACTATCATTAGAATGCATTCCTATTGCATGGAAATTACTATTTTTGGAACAAGTAGTTAACTCTTGGCGCACCTCTAAATTATGGAGTTGTGTACCTGCAAAGCTACGGACCTCGACAGGGTCAAAATCTCAAAATTTTACTAAGTGTCAAAATTGAAATTCTAGCATTTGGGTTTTGTTCTTCTTCATCCCAAAGCTATGTTTGGATGTTTGTCCTTGAATTTCTCTACCATATCTGTTATCTTAGATACATATGGAAGATCTAAAGCCTCATATTTATCCTTGACCTTCTATTTGTAGTTGTCTACCTCAATTTGGGTTTCAGCAAAATCCATGAGTTTGGTATCCAACTCTAACAAGGCTTCTTCTGTCCTGAAGGCTTGTCAGATGCCGTCATCCACAAAAATCTTCCTGAAATCAAATCATATATACATCAATCAAAACCCAATATCTTTGGCCCTTTATGGTTTGTAGAGTCTACAAATCCTTACTCCAAGCATCTACCTCATCCATGATACTCAAGTCCTGCTTCAAAATTGCTATGATCTTATTCATGTTCTCCTGCATAGCATGTAGTAACTTCAAATTCCCTGTGATGATGGTGAAACCTTTCTCCTCAAAACTTTCTTGCCACTCCTGATAAGCTTCCGAAAATGGGTCAAGTTGGACACTTCCCCCTTCTCTAAGTACAATGTTCAAAGTATGCTTTGGGTGTTCAGGATCAAGAGGACCAACAACTTTGGCTAGATAACATAACATCCTTTAAATCATAAACTTCAAGGCTAAGGCCTTCTCCATCTATGCCTTTATGAGGGAGAGCCACTTGTGCAAATAAATCCTTGTTTTGTATGGTGGTGACAAATACCAATGACACTACCTCATGTGATGGAGACTCAGGTTTGTTCAAGATCTCTGTAATGTCACAAATGTCTTCCTCTAAAGCATGGAATTGAGGCTTAGTACTTCTCATTATTTCCTTTTGGATCCATCTAGGGATGCGTCCTATTGGGGACCTGGCTCTTGATGATGAAGTAGGTTATATAACTTCCTTCCCCTTGTCACTCCTACTAAGAGTTGTATCCTATTGGGAGGGTTCTTCTTCTATAGCCTCAGTCTTAGTAGACCCTATAGCTTGCACCTCAGTGTCTTGAGAAAGTGGTTGAGAATATTCCACCATTTTTTCTTTTGACACTTCACTAGTTGCCATTTGTTCCAATCTCTCCTCTAATAATGGTTCCCTTTGAACATGCTCTTCCTCTAAACTCTGAGGTGGGGGAGTCATTGAGCCCTGTTCTACCATTGTAATTTGTGGTGGAGATGGAGGAGTAAGATCAAGACCCTATGTATTTGGCAACATCTATGTCCAGTCTTCCTATTGAGTTTCACCTATAGGGGTGTCCCTGATCTTATCCCCAATCAACTCTATACTTACGAGCATGAAATCAAAATACGACATTGAGAAAACATCATTGGTTTCTTCACTTTGCTCATCCACCCACTACTGTATTTCATCTTTTGAAGAAGAGAGCTCTAAAGGTTCTACTTGAGTGGATGGCAGGGTAATCATGGCACTCTTTCTCCTTTGCAACTCTGTGGCTCTAGCTAGCCAAGTTCTTCCCTGTAGGGGTACTTGTTCTTCCTCTTCCTCCTTTGATTTTGTTTCTTATTCTTATTCATCTCCCTTTAGAATGGTTTTAGGGATATATGGATTAGGCACTAATCTTCTACTAATCCCTTGCCTCTTCTTCATCCAAATCTTAATCTTCTTCTTTGGTTCATCTTGCATAGGAGGAATGGAGACTTGTGGAATCTCTCCCTCTTCTGGTTCACTAAACACAATGATAGGCAACTTCAATTCATCCTGGACTTGGGTAGCTCCAATAGCTTGAGACCATTGTGGACTCTGTTCCTGCTACTGGGGAGGCACCTATTCTATCTAAATCCTTTGAGGAGAGGTCCTCTTTCTTTTGTTCTTTCCTTTCCTTTCAGGAGGGTGATCAAGCTGGTACACTATTTTTGGCCAAATAGGAGACTGAGCTGTTAAGGTAGGAGTTGTTACTTTCCTTCCTCTACCTCTTTTTGGGAGGGCATGTACATGGGAGATAATAGTATTAGGAATTGGATCATGTGGAAAAGGTTTCTTGATTCAATCCTTTGTCATTCTGATGACATGCCTTGCTTGATGATTAATATCATCTCCTTCTTCCCTGTCAAGCTTTGCATTCAAAATAGGCCTTTCACCAATTTTATCTACATTGAATAAGGGGTCTAGTTACTCCTTAGAATCTTGTTGCCTTATCTCATCAAGGATGTTCAAATGGACAGCCTTCTCTACTAGATACAAAGTCATCCTACAATAGTCCCTTATGCAAACATCATAGTCATTTGTGGCATTCATCCAGTGATCTTCAACAATAGCCTCATGATGGAAGTCCTTTCCTACCATACTCTCCACTTTCCCAACATTGTCAAAGTATGGTCAAGGAGAGTTGTATTCTTCAAGAGGAAATTTCTCCCACTCTCACTCGATGGATGAAATATCCTATTTCCTCTTCACCTGATATGATCTAATGACCAATGGCCATGCCCAAAAAGGTCTTCATTGCCTCTTTTTCTTCTCATAGGCTAACTCAATTTGCAAGGAAATCTCCAATAGTACTAGTTTTTCACTTGGGTATCATGGGAGCTTCTTAGGATTGACAGAGGCACCAACTACCTACATATATGTGAACATTTTGAACTAGATGAAGTAGGCTCTGAGAGTTGTGACTTGTGCTTTGGATTCATCAGATGACCTCTTCCCATAGTCTCCCTTAATGAATTGAACGATCACAAAGATGAATGCATCATTCACAATTCTGTATTCTTTGCTCTGCCCTTAGAGCTTCTTCTTCACTAGCTGGGGATAGACTATGTATGGCTAGGCATTAGGAGCTTGCATACTGCCTCTCCTGTACAAACTGGGATTTTTTTTGTCCTTGCTGCAAGTAGGTACACCATGTAAGAAGTTATATAAAACTTATTCTTGTCCTTCACCATCCTCAGTTTCTCACACAAGTTTTCACTTAGTGTGGTGGCCCAATCAAATGGTATCTTTGCTTGTTTGATGGTTTCAATGAAGTTGACCATGAAGGTACTGAGGTAGCCTACTGCAGGTAAGCCCATGACTCTACTTAGGAGAATAATAGAGTAATTGATGTCTTCCTTCATGTATCCTTGAGCCTTATCCACTTTCCCAGTTATCCTTCCCCAAGTAGGCTTCTCAATGAGGAATGAAGACTATATGATGTCAATTTCCTCTTTTTGATGCTCCCTGTACCATCTCTCCATTGCTTCATATGACAATAAGATGAATTGGTCTACTCTAGGAAGATAAAAGACCCTCTCAATTTAGTCAGGTCATAGATCCAACACCACTTCTTTGGTGACACTTTTGACTACCCTCTCTTTAGGAACAAAGTGTTGTGATAGGGCCATGATTAGTTCAGCTGATTGTACTCACATAGGATGTGACGCTGCATTCACCAATTTAGAATGGATCAATGCAGACATCATGGCTAACCTCTTTGTTAGCTTATTGCAAATCCTCAATAATTCTCCTAAGTTTGTGTGTCCCAGGTCAGTATCTCTAATTTTTACATAGTCATCATGGAATCTTGACTTAGAAGTTACACCTTGGAATTTGAAAACTACCAATTTGGTGGGTACTCTAGATGTGGATGCCATTTAATCACCTACACATTGCAAGAAAAATGTTTATTAGTTAAGGATAAAATATGTTGGCCTAAATTTTTGTATGATAGAAATCCTTTGCCTAGATATAGAAAATTCTGATT
The DNA here is from genome assembly GCA_028749045.1 of Cupressus sempervirens. Lineage (NCBI taxonomy): Eukaryota > Viridiplantae > Streptophyta > Pinopsida > Cupressales > Cupressaceae > Cupressus > Cupressus sempervirens. The sequence goes on from CM053793.1 coordinate 451,958,642, forward strand.
TGTCTCCATAAATTGATAAATGGGTTTCTAGCATAGTCATCCTTTTGTTAGCCTTTGAAATTTTTGTGATAACCCTACGTTTCAGTCCATTCATTTTTTCAAGGACAAAATGTTTGAATTTTCAAAAAAAATAAAAAATTCTATTGTCTTTTATCATTCGCGCCCCCGAGCTACTTTTCCTCCCAAAATTTCCCAGTTGTCCGATCTAAGTAGATCCATCATTGTTGTTTCCTCACATGGGCACTCTTTATGTATAGCGAGGTAGTGAGTGCCTGGAAGTTTAAAATGGGACTGCAAGATGAAGACACGGTAGTTAGAAAATTGTTTTCTAACTGATCATTTAGTCACAAACACTTGGAAAATGCTATCAGAATAGGAAAAGAATCACCGTTGGAGACAATTAGAAATCGGCACTGGAATGATGATTTTTTGATGTCTCACTATCTTGCTATCAAAATTTTTTTCCATATCACCATCAGCAAAGTGGCGAGGTGTCACAAAATCAAAGGCACGATGGCATCAAAATTTATCAATAACGATGATTTATCCAGGTGACATGATCAGTAATAACTGTTATTGTTAGAAGTAGTTGGTAGGAGCAATAACGATTTGATGGATCCTAGTATTTTACGGTGTCAAGATCTATTAAAATTTTTAGAGCTTGCTACCTCACTATCAAAAAATTCTAGCGTCTCGTCATTAGCGAAGTAGCAAGCCACCATAAAATTAACCATCGATGGGATTTCTAGTAATGCAAACGATGACTAGGACTGAAGTAAAGTCTTGATTGGGTGCTAATAGTACAAAATATCCTACGTCATCAATACTCTAGACCCATGCCCACTGATCAAGTGTACAAGAGATCCTGATCATTAGAGAAAAGCAAAATCAATAGTCCTCACTATCTCACTTTGGAAAGTTGCAAGTTGTTTAAGCTAAGTGACATAGTGAGTATGGGACCCACCACCTTTCAGGAAACTTCATGCAGTCTCTCCACCTTTGATTCAATCTCAGATCAATGACTGTCACTATCTCACCATAAAGAGTTGCTTGAACAATACGTATAGTGAGGTAGTGAATGAGGGCCCACCACTATATTTCTAAGTAGTATAGTAATATATAATCTACAAGATCAAGATCAGATCGATGGTTGTCGGTGCTTCACTATAGAAAGGTGATCATTCTTTTTGTATAGTGAAGTAGTGACCTATTGACACGTGTCCTCAGTTGCCAGTGGGTCCAGATAGAAGCTCCATCAAGGAAAGAGTTGTGTACATGGGTAATTTTCATTGGATTGATTGACCAACTTGTCAAGTGCAATGCCTAGTTTTTTTTTTCCATATCCCATGATTGTAGGATTTTTAAAGATTGACAGTGCAAATTTAAATGTAGAATATGATGCCACTCTGTGTATTAATTAGACATGAAAGCTTCACATGTGAGGAAAAAATAGAGTATAATACATAAGATTTCATCAGTTCCACCTTACGCGAGCAAAGATTTTGAGCTATTCCTGAGCAAAAGCATTTACTGAAGAAAATTGTGCTGGAGTTTGGCAAGCTTGTGAACCAGTTTGTTTGTAGAAAAAATCTATAGAAATATAGAGGGAAATAAGGATGGAATTCAACTAAGTAAATCTACTATTATCTCTATAAGTGTTTTAGTTCTATAAAGCATAATCAAAGATGCCTCCAAAGAAGGGATTTTCAGGTCAAGTAAATTATATGGATAGAAATGTACATGATGACTTGCTTGAGTTGCTGCCTGAGTCTAGTATAGAAACAGTGCAAGTTAAAAGGTTGACCTCATTAAACCCTAGGTTGAAAATAGCTGATGGATTGTATGACAAGGGTAATTGGGTCCAGGATGGTCAAACCTCACAAACTGGTTTAAATTTGTTCAAGAAGTGGTTTGCAGAAAGGAAATTGTATGCCCCACATGCCAATATATGGAATTTCAACCTGGGAAAGCTAGTTGTTCCCAGTGTATTTATGGATTATGACCTCCTTGAGGCCATGGTGAAGAGTTATGATCAAGCCATTAGGGTAGTGAGAAGAGTAGATGGTGAAATTTTAATCACCATCAGCCCATAAGAGATTAGGGAAGTTTTTCGTTTAGGACCTCTCACTAGTATCATGTGCCCATTGATTTGACAGAATTAGAAAAAGAATATATGTCAAAGAAGGATGTAGTTAGACAAGGTGCACTAAAGGCCCACATTGGTAGAATTGGAACCCTACCAGCAATAACATCATCCTCTAAAGAACCTTTTAAGAAATCATGCTTCAATGCCAGGGCAATAGAGATATATAGGACCCTGTGCAGAGTTTTTGGAGAGGATGAAGAAGATTTTATCCGTGTGAGTTTTATGTATATGATCACTCAAATCTCCTCATTCTATGTGGAAATAATTTTTGATTTTGCTTCTTATCTAGCTGATGAGTTCACAGTGGATTGGTAGGGATTGCAAAGGGTAAGATTGAAAAGGTTTGGGGTCAATACTCCTTGTTAATGCATATGTTTTTGTTTAAAGGTGTTACATACTTTGGTAAAGAAATGGTTCTGAACAAAGAACAAGAGGGAGAAGCATTGCCGGTTCAATTATGGAGTGCAGATGTGACTAGGGAGGCAGAAAATGCTAGTTTTGTTAGATTTAATAGCCACTTCACCTCCAAATTGAGATGCCTCATATTGAGTGACAATCCCAGAATTCCTAAGGCACTAATGCATCTTGTTAGGCCTATGGACAAACCCCATTGTCTAAAAATTTCACATAATTGGGGAGATATCATCCCTTATTCAGTTTCAAATATCATTAGAGTTTAAGGATTCAAAGGGACACCCCATGTACTACCTTACCAAGTGCCCTTAAAGTTAGGAGTGGCTAAATTTTTTGTGGCAGTTGGGAGGAGTGGAAGAAGCCTTTTTGCACAAAAGGGGAATAGGATCAATTTTTCCCACTTGCATAGTAGCCCACCAATTTGTAATAACCAAGGAGGGGTGGGTCTTCCTCTACAAATTTTTGGATCAGTATAAAATGGCAGTATCTCACTCTCATTTTTGTGATGTAGAAGACTTTTTAAATTCTACTCTTAGGCATTGAATCAAGCTTTGTCCAGTTCAACATGAATTTTATTTCCCCAAAGATGTAATAAGGAATGAATATTCTTTGTAGGAGCAAGAAACAAAGAAAGAAAAGTGCAGAGTATATTCAAAAGTTTTGAATTTTATTAATTGTTTTGATAAAGATTACAACCCTCTTAGTAATGCTGTGACTACTGCAGATGGAGTGAATAAGCTTATGAGTACATTCCCCAAAATAATGGAGGTAATGAGTGAGAAGAAGCAACATTTGATTGATTCTTTTCTAGATAAAGCCAGGGAAATGATGAGAAAATTGGGTTTCACTCCCAATATAGGGGCAGGCCCACTAGTTGTGCAAAGAAGGACATGATATACTGTCATTCAGGGTCAAAGGCCCATTGTGAATAAAGGAAAGCAGATAGTTGAATCTACTAGTGATGTTTTTGAAGAAAGGCCACCTGAATCCTCTCCTAAGAGAAGAAAGATAATAAGAGAAGAGCAACCACATGATGAAAGTTACTCACCTTCTCAAACCCCTATGAGAATTGAGGAGGAGTAGCTCACTGATGAGAAAATTGAATAAATTGGATCACAAGGGGGAGTCTTTGTTACCCAGGAAGAAATTGGTGAAGGGAACCCCTAGGAGCCTCCCGTGCCAAGTTTTGAGTTAACCATAGCTGATTTTAGGGGAAGGGAATTAGACCTTATTTTAGAACAAGCTAGTCATCAATTTTTGTCTGATGACAATTTTGTAAAATCTAGGGCTTTCCATCAGTTTTGTTGGAGGGCAAACATGCACAATTTTGAGGAAAGATGTAAAAATATGAGAACAAAGCATCTAGAAATGGATGAAGCCTCCATTCAAGATCAAATAAAGGAACACATGATACAAGAATTCTAAAATATAGCCCCTGTAAAGGGGAGATAGATGGTAAAGGCTGCAAATATTTTATTATTGCCTAATTGGGACATTGCTGATGCCTTGATTTTTAATTCTATGTCAAATAATTTGGGATTGCAAGATCCAAATAAAAGGGAATTTTTGGGAACTGCATTTAGTAATGACCAAGCTGCTCTTGTTATGTGGTCATTAAGAAGAGGATCCATGACTACTCCATCACAGCCTGATGATTCAAGACTAACAGGGAGTATCATTGTGAGGAGAGTTGCTGATACTTCACATGTACAGGTAGCCCACATGAATGTGGATTATTCTCAATTTTCCTTGGCTACTACAAAAAAGGAAGAAAAGGAAATGACTGAGTTGCAAAGAAAGTATGAAAGAGTGGTGGATGCCTACAATAAAGAGGTAGAAAAGAGAATTGAGCTTGAGAACAAGCTATTGGGAATGTCCACTAGGCCAAGAATAACCTACCCTTGCCCCCTAGTTGAACCTTTCAAATCCACCCCCCTCATAGAAATACCAGATACACCCCAAAAGCCACAATATTACACTACTGAGGATTTTGAAGAAGAAAAAGGAAAACTATGGGCCTTACATATAGAATTGGAATCCAAATATGAAAATAAACTAAGAAAAGCTCTCACATATTTGGGGGACAAAGTTGAATGGCTTCTAATTTATGATTAGTTGGCCAGGGTGATTAGTATCTGGGAGGATTTGAAAGCTAATGATGAGGCTCTAATGCCTATTGTGAATAAATGGGTAAGAAGGGAGAAAGAAATAACATTTTTGTGTTTTTGTATTATAGATGACTCTTTTGATCAAATTGAAAAAGCATTTGATATTGTTTCTGATCTTGCTGACTTTGATAATAAAAGGATTCATTTACAAAAAGTAGTAGTAGGCTACTTGAAAAAGTACAAGAGCTAGAAATTCAATTTGTTTCCTTATGGCCTAGATAAAAATAATAAATTGAAAAGCAAAGATGAATGGGCAAAGGAACTTGATGATATATTATGTTTAAGAATGAATCGAGTCATTAATGAATCAGGGCATGCATGGTGGGCCACCACAACAGAAGAAATGGTGAAGGCTCAAATATTCTTTGATTCTTTAAAACAAGAATTTGTTACCATTAATAATGAAGCTGAATATGTGCTAAAAAGAAAGAGGGATATTTTAATATTCAATTGGCCAGATGATACATTATTTGACAAGTGGATGGTAGACATGGCTCCTGGTGAACAGTTTGACGAAGATGAAAGTGACAGTGATGAGGTGCAAGGTGAATAAATCCAAATCATTGACATTATCACTACACAAGCCCAACTAGAAGAAGAAGACAAAAATACACAATCACCTTCAGTTGTAGGCCTAGGCCCATAGGATGTTGACATGACTAAAGAAGTGAAAAAGGTAGATGTTGTTCCTACCATATAGGATAAAGATGGTGAAGCCCCACAAGTGGATGTTGGTGTGCGATCATCAAAACAAACTTCATCGTTGGTTAATTTGGCTGTTGCATACCAAGAAGGATCAAAATAGTAGCCAACTTAGCAAAATTAAAGCATGTGACAGAAGCTGACCCACCAAAAGAATGTTTTGACTTAGACATCTTTTGTTACCAACATTTTTGTCATTTTGTGGTAGATGTCTATGTCTTCCTCTTGTAAAGGACACCTGTCATTTTCTCTTAGCCTAAAGCTTGTTGCATCTCACACTATATAAGTGAGACTCCAAGGCTAGAGAAAGGGTCCGAATTCTATTTGTCTAAGTGGTACTTAGTCTATCTTTGGTCCATTATTTTGAATGAATTGGTGGTGTATTTTCTCTATCAGATCTTAAGAATACATGAATATAGAATGATTTGTGTTTCTTCTAAAGGTCATTTTGAGTCTACTATAAATTGTATACAATTTTCAAGGAAAATGAATACAAATTATGAACTGTCCCCATTGAACTGCCTCACAATAGGTGTTCCATAGTCATGCGCTAGGCCTGACTTAGGAATAATCTATTGAAGCTAAGGACTACTTTTCCCCTATCACGAGGTGCATTTAGATTGTCGACCTAGGGACATATACTTGAAATGGTCGACACAGTATGTGCACTAGGTACCTTGAGTCATTATGCTTGTGCTGCAAGAAAGTAAAAATGCAAAAGAAGGAAACTACACTACTGTTGTAGAAAGGAAACTACTGAATCTATGAATGTTGAAAACACAATGACAAGATAACAGAGATTCCATCTTGACTCATCCATTAGACTATTCTCGTAGATGCTGCAGGAACATTCATGAAGTGTGATGCTACAGGAAGGAATTAACTAGCTATGTCTTATTCAAAATACTGCTAATGCTAGTAAAATGAATCTATTCTATTCTAATCTAATCCACCTTCCAAGTGGGCCCCCTTGGTTGGCTTCTCTAATCTACCAACGCAGGATAGAAACTAAAGAGAACTAATTCATTTTATTAATCAGTCATTACATAATTCAAAATTGTAAAACACAACTGCAACAAATTGTGAAGCAGTGTTTTCTTCTTACTCGATAAAACTTATAAAACCAAAAACTAAAAAACTAAAAAACTTCACACATAGGAGTCGATCCTGACATATATAGGGAATCTACTCTTTATTACATAATAGAAAAGTAACTATCCTAAGTTAAGTCCACATGAGAGAATAGAGGAGAATAACTAAAAGCGAAAAGGAAGGATAACAGAATTGAGGAGGGAGTAATGAATTCGCAGCATCCACTTGTTACATCGTAAATGTAGAGAAGGTAATGGTTTGTAAAATCTCCTCCTTATTCACTGCCATGTTTCCTGGAGTGGTTATAACTTCCTTTTCATGGTTGTTTCTTGATGTTCATTTCTCCTTGACTGCTGTTGGCAACCAACTTTTGGATTCTTCCGCTCATCCTTTAATCCTTATCATCAGGTTAGTTATGATATAAAACATGTTTACAAATAAACATCCATCAAACTAAATTCAAGCATAAGAACACACATTTGGATATTTATATGAAATATTGCATATTAGATATAATTTAGGCAAAGGATGACATAGTTTTTCTACCCCATAAATCATCAAAGGTTTATCAAACATAAGCTTATAAGTGTTAAAACAAGGATGAACAGAGTATCATAAAGTATCTTAAACATAACAAAATAAAGGCATTTTTTAGACTCATCATCTGCCCCCTACTAAACTAATGCTTGTCCTCAAGCATTACACTTCTTTGTCAAAGTTCTGAGCTCCCCAACTTCTGTCTTTCCCTTTTTGCTGCTCTTGAAAGTGTAATAGAATCCTTTGGTCCTTTCCCATACTTCTTGCCTGTGGTCTTCCTGCAACTTATCAAGTTTTTCAACATCAATATCATATAGGGGCCATAAAAGCATTGGAGGTTGCATGGTTAAAGGAAACCATAACTCTGGCCTTAGTTGCTTTCCCAGTTCTAAATATTTTGGAACTCTATATAATGCTGCTTCCAAATTAATGGGACTGTGTGGCTCTGATTTCTTGAGAGAATTAGGTAACCGTTCCCATCTACCTCTTACTCCAGTCATAGCTCTTTGGAATTCAAAGTAGGGAAAGTTTTCATATTTGGCATATACTTTGGCTCTAGCAGCAAATACCTTCTTTCTAATATTTGGAATACTCTTCCCATAGGTTAATGTAAACCAATCTCGAAGCATTTCTTCTGGTTGTTTACTTTCGGCCCTCAAGGGTAAAGGTTTTGTTCTCTCTTCATCTATATAATTAACCAGTTGTCTATCATAATTTGCCTCATTAGACATCCATGACATTAAAGCTTTTAGATGCACATCTCCTATATAGAGCAAAGGATTCCACTCAGTTTCTGTAGGAATGAAAAAATTATGAATATACAACTCACACAATAGATTTTGTTGCCATGGTGGTAAGGTTTGATACAGACCATAAAACTCTTGTGCGGTTTTGAATTCTGCATTTACATTTTTGAGGGTTAACATCAACTGAAACAAAAGATATTGTTCTTCCAAACAAAAAGAATATACTCAAGGAGGTGGTCTGCAAGCAAGAGCTTGATCAGCTAATTTAAGTGCATGTTCCATGCGCTGTTTGTGTCTTTCTAGTTGTTCTTTTAATTCTTCAATCTCCTCATTTTGTGATGTTATAATCTTGCTCATTCTTTTCTTCTCCTCTTTCCATAATGCCTCAGCAAATAAATGCTGTCCATATAATTGGAAAAGGAGTTTTTGCAAGGTGACAACACTGTTATCCTTTTGATAATCCTTTTTCTTTTTCTGTTCCCACCATAGATGTTCCACCAAACTATTGATCCATGTTGACTTATAGGGGACTAAGGCAGTATGCGAATCATGAATTTCAGGAACTACTTCATTCTCATGGCTTGAAACACTTGGTAAATCCATTAAGGTTTCATTAATTTCTTGCTCACATGCTACAGGAGGACTACTAGAAGCTTCTGTCATTCCCGTGTGAAGGGGAGAATGGTTAGAAATTATCTGCATAGGAGACTCTGGAGCAGATTCTTTAGACAATATAGGATTTTAAAAAATCTTCACTTTCATTCTAGGGCTTCTCCGCAAAGGAGTCTCTTCTTGCACTATTGTCTTTTGCCTAATTTTTTGTTTCGGTATCACTGCTGCATGATTAGTTGCTGCAGGAACCTTCTTTGTTTTCTTCTATTGCTGAATTGTAGGACTAGGTTTTTGTTGAGTAACAGTTTCTTCTGATGACTTCTGTTTCCTTTTAGCTTGACTAGTAGTAGGTTTAGGGATGTCATGTTCAGGTGAATGCACATTCGCTTGAGTGGAAGCAATTTTTGGTTCAATCCCTTGTGCATTTTCTATTTCAGCTCCCTCAATATTTTGTTCTGCAGGCTCACTACGGGGAACTACGTTTTCCTCACCCTGTTGTTCACTAGGGTCAACTCGAGGTTGTAGGGTTTTAAATTTCACAAAGTCATCCCATGTCAAAGGAGATACATCCCTAAGAGACCTTTCTATTAACAACTTAATCAAAGCATGGTGAGTGACAGAATTATCTTTCCCTTTTTGAGTCTCCTCCACACTAATACAGAGCATATTATACAAAAAATTTAGGAGATTCACGACAATATTATGCCTTATACAACTAAGTAACTTAAAATGGTGTGCATGTAAGTGAGAAAATCTGCCTTCACAAGTAAAATACCTAATGACATGCATTTCTAGGTCAAGGTATGGAGGCGACAAAGACAATCTCTTGCACCCCTGCTTTGTAACATCCAATGGAGGGTCATGTGGGGTAGTGAACTGGGCCCTTACTGTCCTAGGGTCATGCGAGCTCAGATAATGCTCTCCAACAGGAGATAACCCTGTTACTTCTACAATTCATTCTTCTGTTGCAATTACTGTGAAACCCCACACATATGCTTCACCTTCATCAAATGTCTTGGTGAATTCTACAGCTGCTTCTTCATCATATGCTATTAAATTCAAACAATAACCTAACCACCTGCATGCATTGTATCTTCTTACCGCTTCTACATCAGAGAGCAACAAAATGTGCTCGATCTGCTCTTTTCTCTGTAAACCTCCTCCCATTTCTTGATACTTCTGCTACCCTATTTCCCTCTCCCTTTCTGAATGCAAACTTCAAAACTCTGCATTATTTCTCAAATGCTTCATCGCTTCTTTTTGGGAACATTAATTGCCATAACCAATTGTTATGTGCCATAATTAAACTTTAGGTAAAAGTAAATCATGAATTTGCATGGAAATCGTCCAAAAACATGGTTCAAATGCCAAAATTAAAAAAAAAAAATAGGTCACATCATGGCTTAGCTTAGCATGAAAAATTTGGCACGAACAAAGAAAAATTTATTCAGAAAGTGGGAGTACAACACTTGACATGGCATGCTTATGGAAAAAAGTTCTCATTAATAAAGGGTAATGCCAAAATTTTCAAAAATCATCATAGTTAATCAGGCATGTCATTGGATAGTACGACACTTCCCTGCCCCCTGCTAATTTTATGACAAGTGTCCTCACGTGTCAGACTAGTATGGGTTAGGGACTGGAATACACCATAATTATAAAGACTATGCAGTATTAGATATAATTAACAAAATCTACAAACTTATAAATGAATAATAGTTTGAAAATGTTTATACCTGCCAAGTGGATTATCATGTGCTCCAAAGAAAGGTGGCATAAATAATGTGAATGGCAGCATCCATTAGCATGTGCAAATTTGATTGAAAACACAAAAATGTAAGTATGTAGAAAGTGAGTGGATGGAAGATTAAGATATGGAGTGAGGTGGGTGGATGGAAGATTAAGCTATGAATGGAAAGAAATATCATGAAAATAAAATGGACTTTATGCGAACATAAATTTATTATTATGGACATGCAAATTAGAATTAATTTTGAAGAAGAGCAGGCGGAAGGTTTTCACCTTCGGCTACAGGAAGAGATACTTGACTTGTTGTTAGATCTGGTTGTTCGAACTGTTGCATGAACTTGGCTTTTGTTTGAGGCTGTTTGTAAAGTTTAAGTTGATGACCATTGATCAACATTTTAAAAGGCATATCATCAATTGTGGTTAGTTGAACTGTTCCATTGTCAAAGACATGGATGATTTTATATGGTCCTAACCATTGCGTCTGCAGCTTCCCTGGCATATCCTTGAAGCGGGAATCATACAATAATGCCCAGTCACCAGCTTTGAATTGTTTGTTGAGGATATGAGAATCATGCCAATGTTTTTCTATTTTTGCACCAGTTCAGTATATTCTAAAGCGGTCTTGTGCATTTCATCCAAGGAATTAAGATGCAAGAGACATTCTCTTTGTGCTGCAGGAAGATCAATATCTAAAGTCAAGGCTGTTCTTAAAGTCTTGTGTTCAAATTCAATTGGAAGCATTGCCACTTTCCCATACAAAAGCTCAAATGGTGTAAATCCAATAGTGGTTTTCCAAGTTATTCTATAAGCCCAAACAACTTCTTATAACTGGCTGGTCCAATCCCAACGATGCAAATGGACTATTTTAGTTAGAATATTTTCTAGCTTTCGGTTGGTAACTTCTGCTTGTCCATTGGCTTGTGGATGATAATGACTGGATCTACGATGCCTAATGCTATACTGTTTCATGAAATCAGGTTAGAAGTAAACTGTATGCCTTGATCAGTAACCAATTCTTTAGGAACTCCATAACATGTAAAAATCTCTTCATACAGGAATTTGGCAACTTTTACATCACGGGCATGTTTCATAGCCTTAACCTCAACCCATTTGGTTAGGTAGTTAGTACAAACTAGAATATAAGACTTCCCATTGGATGGAGGATCAATAGGACCAATGAAGTCCATTCCCCATTTGTCAAATGATGTTAACATCATTTGAGGGTTCAAAGGCATTTCATTTGTTTTGGTTGGGCAACCCATTCTTTGGCATTGGTCACACTTCCTTGTATAATTGATTGTGTCTTTATGAAGGGTAGGCCAATAGTAACCAGTGGCTAAGATTTTGAAAGCTGTTCTTTTGGCTGCAAAATGTCCTCCACAGGGCTCATTATGACATGCATGCAAAATATCATATGTCTCATCTTCTCTTACACATCTGCGCATAACTTGATCAGGTCCAGTATAGAATAGAAAATTGTCTATCCATGAGAAATGGAAGCTTTTCTGTATGAGCAACTTTCTTTCCTTATAAGAAAAACACATTGGTGTCTTATTAGTTACAATGTAGTTAGCAATATCTGCATACCATGGAACTTTAACAGCAATATGAAACAAATGTTCATCTAGAAATGCATCATCTACCAGAGTAGTGTCAGTATCATGATGATTGATTCTTGACAAATAATCAGCTACAAAATTTATTTTTCTAGGCTTATCTACTATGGTTATGTCAAATTCTTGTAACAAGAGTAACCATATTGCTAATCTACCATTTATAGCAGGTTTGTTCATGAGATACTTGATTGCTGCATGATCAGTATGAACATAGATAGGATAACCTGTGATGTAATGCCAAAATTTATTTAGAGCATAGACTATTGCTAACAATTCTTTTTTAGTCACTGTGTAATTCAGTTCTGGACCATGAAGACTCTTACTAATATAATAAATGGCACTCTCAAGATTTGAGTGTTTCTGTGCTAAAACTGCTCCTATGGCATAATCAGAAGCATCTGTATATATGTGAAAAGGTAGGTTCCAATCAGGGCCTTGTAAAATTGGGGATGTGGTCAAAAGTTGCTTAAGCTATAGGAAAGCTTTATCACAGTCAGGTGTCCATTTGAATTCAGCTTCTTTTGTAAGCAATTTATACAAGGGACTGGCTATTTTACTGAAATCTTTTATAAAACACCTGTAATATCCAACATGTCCTAGAAAAGATCTAACATCTTTTAATTTAGTAGGTATGGGTAATGTTTGAATTACCTCAATTTTAGCTGGGTCTACTTGTATACTTGAAGTAGATATGAAATGACCGAGTACCACACCCTCTTGCATGAGCATGAAACACTTTTCACTATTTAGTGCCAAATTATGTTCTTGACATCTTACCAAAACTTTTTCAAGATTTATCATTGCTTCTTCAAAAGTAACTCCAAATATTGTAAAGTCATCTATATAGATTTCCATACAATCATGTGATATATCAGCAAAAATACTAATTATAGCTCATTGAAATGTTGTAGGAGCACTACAAAGACCAAATGGGAAAATAGAGTATGCAAAAGTACCCCATGGATAGGTAAATATAGTTTTGTCTTGGTCCTCAGGAGTAATACTAATTTGATTATAGCCACTATATCCATCTAAAAAGGAGAAGTACTTTTTTCCAGCTAGTGTATCCAAAACTTGATCTATGAAGGGTAAAGGAAAATGATCCTTTTTAGTAGCCTTATTCAACTCCCTATAATCTACACAAATTCTCCATTTTCCTCCTTTCTTAGGTACTATAACCAGCGGTGATACCCATTTACTATCAGATATAGGATAGATAAAGCCAGCATCGAGCAATTTCTGCAATTATGTTTTGACTATTTCTCTGAGGCTTGGATTTATCCTCCTTTGAGGTTGAAGAAGTGGTAGACAACCTTCATTAATGTATATCCTATGGGTACACAGTGTAGGGCTTAATCCTTTCATATCATCATAATCCCAAGCAAAAGTCTTCTCATGCTTCTGAAGCAATTCATTTAATTGTTCCATCTGTACGGATGTCAATTTGGGGTTAACATGCAGTTTATGGCCTTTAATCAGTTCAATAGGAATAGTGGATTCTACCATAGCAGTTTCAGAGATTGGGCTTCCTTCTACTTCATAGGGAATTAATGCACAAACATTTTTAGGTTCCTTAAGTAAAGTAAAACTTGTATCACACTCCTCATATGTAAGCAATTCTAATATAGAGCTTTCAGACACATCTTTTTCTACCACACAGGTGTTGGTAAGGATGCTCTGGATTACTGAATCTTCTTCTTGCAACTTTAGAAAAGATTGTCTATGTAACATCATAAGTTGTACTATGGAATTTATCTCTTCTTCTTCATCTCCTAAATCTAGCCAAAAAGATGTACTTAAATTTGGTAATGGTTGTGCTGGAGGATATAGATCAAATTGCTTGGTTGCTTGGCCATTTGATATGGTCATATTCCCAGATCTGCAATTTATGTTTGCATCAGCTGTGGCCAACCATGGTCTACCTAGAATGACAGGATAGCCAGATAAGTTTACTTTAGGGGACAAAATCATGAAATCCACAGGATATTCTAGAGAATCTAAGGTCACAACAATATTTTCTATCATTCCATCAGGAGTGACAGTGGAACTATCTGCAAGCTGTAGAATAGTTGGTGTGGGCCTTAATCCTTCTATTTGTAACTTCTTCATGGTTTCTTAGTCATCACATTTATAGCAGCTCCTAAATCTATTAAAGCATTTTTAACAAATTGACCATTGATGCTGACACTTACTACTGGACTCCCTAGGTCAGAATATTTTGGTGTAATCAGTCTGCCTAACATGATATTAGCTAAATGTCCAACAACATGAATTGTGGTAGGATCCTTCTTCTTCCTTCCAATTTTATTTAGACAAGCTTCCCTTATAGCTTTTCCATAAGCAGGAATGTCCTTAATAGCTTGAAACAAGGGTATTCGAACATGCATATTCTTCAACTGGTTAACAATGTTAAAGGGTTGTTCCTTGCTTTGTTCCTTTTGTATTAGTTGGTCTAGAAAAGGAGGCTCTACTGCTGGTTGATCTGGTATTGGCATGGTAACATTAGTTGGGTCAACAGGTTCATCAACCAAAGGTTTTGATGCTGCAGGAGAGTCTAATACTTCAGTTATAAGAGGTGGCCTTGGTTCTGGTAAGGTCGTTCTAGATCTCAAATGTATATTTGCGACATCTAGAGCATAAGCAGGGTACTGTTGGGTATTAGTACTATACATGGGCTGCTATGGTTTGCTATTTGGATTTGGCTGAGGCTGTGCAGGTAGCTGTGTTTTCTTTTGAGGTCCACTATTTGTAGGTGGTGGCATTAAAGCAGGTTGTTTAGCTGGAGGGGGTAATTGTGGAACACCAGTATTTTGGTTAGACCATTGTTGAGATCCCTTCCATTGGTTTAGAGATTTCCAATTCCCTTGGTTTGGAGATTGCCAATTCCCTTGGGGTGGTTGCCATTGGTTCTGGGGCCATTAGTTATTCTGCTGGTTAGGCCAAGGTTGTTGAAAATTTTGAGACCATTGAGACTGTTGTGGGTTATTTTGCCCAGCATCATTCTAGTTGGGTTGGTTTTGTGGAGGACTTTGGGTATTGCGGGTTTGCCATTAATTACCATATAAATTTGAATTTTGCAAGGGGTCTTGAGGCATACCTTGACGTTGAGCCCATGGTCGGTGTTGAGCAAAAAAGAATACTTGCTCATCATCCCCATCTATCTTTACATATTCAGTTGGAAGATGCTGGTTCTCCATGCTTGCAACCAATTTATAGTGGCAATCTTTCTTTTGCCTTCAGCAATGAGGATAGTACTTAGCTAGTTGTAACTCAACGTCTACTTGCTTCTTCTTTGCAGTCATTGTATCCAACTATGTAGCGACATCATTACTGATGTCTTGTTTGAAATCTAACAACAAATTGGATATTTCAAGTTTTGAAATGCCTTGACTAATTCCTTTTGTAACTGTAGAATGGGGTACTCGACCTTTCTTCATGGTTGACCTTGAGTAGTTCTGACATATATTTTTGAGGTCATCCCATTGAGCTTGATATACATCTCCACCGGCCATTAGGTCCAATGCTTCCAAACAGTCTTCATTCACTCCTCTTAGAAAGACTAGTTTTTGGGAATCTTCAGACAATGTGTGCTGAGGATTCTTTTGTAGTGTATATAAAAATTGAGAAAAATAGTCTTCTAATGTCTCTTCTTCCTTCTGTGATATCCTAAAGATACCATCTCCTCTTGTGCCAGATGCTTTGCAATATTCTTTATATTTTTCCAAAAACAAGGCTTGCATTTCATCCCAATTTATAGCTGCATTGGCTCCTAAGCCCATGAACCATCGTTAAGTTGATTCCTTCAATGTGGTTGGAAATAATTTAAGCTTATGGGCATCAGTGTTGTAGTCAAAACTATGACAAAGGATGTTGAACTCAAATAAGAAGGTATCAGGGTCTTCAGTTGCAAGGCCATAGAACTTTGGAAGAGCAGTGGGAGGTATATTCTTGAGATTGGCATTGGTTATGAGACTTGGAAGTGGAAATGGAAAAGTGGGTTGTGCCATGACTGGTGGAACTAGATTATGAGGTTGCTGCTGAAAAGGAAGTTTAGGCACTAGGTGATTAATAACTGGTGGATTCGAGGTAGTGTTATCAAGAAAACTGGTCAATATTTTAGTGAAGGGCTGGAGACCAGATATATCTAGGGATTCAACTCTTGATGATGATACTGTGGGGAAAATAGGACTCGTGTCTTCAAAGGGAAACTCAACTTCTTCTTCAACTTCTTCATTCAAATTAATAGATCCTTGTGGAAGAAATCTGCCATATTCATCTCGTCGTCTTCCTCTTCGATGCATGCAACTAAAATTTTCACACTGGTAAAAAGAACTTAATCTAAAAACTATGACTCAAAAATGCTCCTAGCTTGACACCATCCTCGGCAACGGTGCCAAAAATGAACCGCCTCACAATAGGTGTTCCATAGTCATGCGCTAGGCTTGGCTTAGGAATAATCTATTCAAGCTAAGGACTACTTTTCCCCTACCATGAGGTGCATTTAGATTGTCAACCCAGTGATGTATACTTGAAATGGTCGGCATAGTATGTGCACTAGGTACCTTGATGAGTCATTATGCTTGTGCTGCAGGAAAGTAAAAATGCAAAGGAAGGAAACTACACTACTACTGTAGAAAGGAAACTACTGAATCTATGAATGTTGAAAACACAATGACAAGATAATAGAGATTTCATCTTGACTCATTCATTAGACTGTTCTCGTAGATGCTACAGGAACGTTCATGAAGTGTGATGTGATAGGAAGGAATTAACTAGCTATGTCTTATTCAAGATACTGCTAATGCTAGTAAAATGAATCTATTCTATTCTAATCTAATCCACCTTCCAAGTTGGCCCCCTTGGTTGGTTTCTCTAATCTACCAACGCAGGATAGAAACTAAAGAGAACTAATTCATTTTATTAATCAGTCATTACATAATTCAGAATTGTAAAACACAACTGCAACAAATTGTGAAGCAGTGTTTTCTTCTTACTCGATAAAACTTATAAAACCAAAAACTAAAAAACTAAAAAACTTCACACATAGGAGTTGATCCTGACATATATAGGGAATCTACTCTTTATTACATAACAGAAAAGTAAATATCCTAAGTTAATTCCACAGGAGAGAATAGAGGAGAACAACTGAAAGTAGAAAGGAAGGATAACAAAATTGAGGAGGGGGCAATGAAGTCGTAGCATCCACTTGTTACATCGTAAATGCAGAGAAGGTAATGACTCGTAAAAACTCTTCCTTATTCACTACCATGTTTCCTAGAGTGGTTATAACTTCCTTTTCATGGTTGTTCCTTGATGTTCATTTCTCCTTGAATGTTGTCGGCAACCAACTTCTAGATTCTTCCACTCATCCTTTAATCCTTATCATCAGGTTAGTTATGATATAAAACATGTTTACAAATAAACATCCATCAAACTAAATTCAAGCATAAGAATGCACATTTGGATATTTATATGAAATACTGCATATTAGATATAATTTAGGCAAAGGATGACATAGTTTTTCTACCCCATAAATCATCAAAGCTTTATCAAACATAAGCTTATAAGTGTTAAAACAAGGATGAATAGAGTATCATAAAGTATCTTAAACATAACAAAATAAAGGCATTTTTTAGACTCATCACCCATATCAATTCTTTTTGAATCTTGTCTCCTTTTAATTACTTGGTTATCTTGATATTGTATAAGTAAAAGCTTGTGCAATTGAATGCAATCTAGTTAGGTTGTATATCTATTTATCACTGCTGTTAATTCAATGGATTAAGTAAAAGCTTTGGTGAATGTGATAAGGTTTTATTAGTAGTGGGAAGGGTTTTGAATGTTGTTGATAAAATTTTTTAGGCACTGATCAAATTTGATCTAGCTGAAAGAGAAAAGTATCACAAATGGTTGTCAAAATGCAACATCAAATCAATTTTTACTTTTATTTCTTGAAGATTTTCAAAGTTGGCCAGTACTTGTCTGCATGGAATAGTTTAGCTTTAGTTAGCCACTATTGCTGAGAACACCTGTAGATTTATAGAAGAATTTTTGGTCATATTTGTTATATGGGATGTGTTTATCAAGTTATCAAGAATTGTGTATGTATTTGAGGATTTGAGATGAGAATCAAAATGAAACTAAAAATAATCCTCATACAGTTTTCATAGTCTTGAATCATCCCTGGGTATATCCACCCTCGTTTTGTAGAGCCAGAAGAGTAGAAAACCACCCTTGGTTTTGTTGAAGTTGGGCCCAAATGCTTTGCACATGCAATTGTTAATAAGAATTGGCTAGTCTTTAGATTGTCTGAGTACTGTCATCTTGGTATTAAGCATTTTGTTGCTTAGTAGTTTTAAAACACCAACAAAATGTAAAAGCTAATGAATTAAAATGAGCATAAAAAAAAGTCCCCTTTGGGCATTTTTTTTTTCACTTTATCCCTTTTTTATTCTTTTTTTTCAAAAACTATATATATATTTTTCTATTTTCCTTTTTTGGTAATTAAAAAAAAAATGAAGCTCAACATGCAAACGTTCAAAGCATCACACACGAGTGGAGATAGTGGGGGTGTGTGGGTGCACAACACACCAAGCATGGGTGGAGGTGGAAAAGGTGCATGGGCACAAGAAGTAAAGGTTTGTGCAGGGGTATGAAGCAGTGAGTGCAGGTGTCAGGGTGAGCTGCATCATGTAGCCATCACATGAGCATGCCATATGAACACCGTGCAGGCACATCTCATCATGTTGTTTGTTGATGTGTCACTACACGAGGGTTAACACTACATCCAAGCGTAAAACTTATGGGCATTGGTGCACATGGATTATTACCACAGCTCGGGCGCAAAACTTATGAGTGCCGTCATGTGTGGATCATTGCCATCGCACGGGAAAAAAAATTATGAGGAACCACCGCATGTGGATCATTGCCACCGCATGGGCACAAAACTTATGGATGCCACCACACGTGGATCATTGCCACCACACAGGTACAAAACCTATGAGTGTGTGGATCATTGCCATTGTGCGGGTGCAAAACTTATGGGCATTGCTGAGGGTTTACCTTATGCACTTGCAATATCTTGGAAAAAAAATGAGAATAAAAAAAGAGTTGAGTGTTGAAACTAAAAGGGGGGGGGGGATTGGGGTTTTATAAACCCCTTCCACACTGGGCTAGGTGTGTGGCATGCCTCAGCGCACATGCTGGTGCATGGCACACACTCTACCCATGCATGCACACATGCGCATTGAGATTTTGATTTTTTTAAATTTAAATTTTTTTAATTTTCTAATTTTTTTATTTTTTGTGTTTTTCTAATTCTCATGACTCTAATACTTTCTAAACTTTAAAACCTTCTCTCGACTATCAAACTATGAGTCTATGAGTTAGAAAAAAGTAGGGGTTCCCCATTCCTAATGAGGAATGGGGCGTGCATTGTGGACACCACAACAAATAGGCCTAAAAAAAAGGAAGAAATGACCAAGACATTTCTTCATCAGCAAACCTTCCTCCAATGTGTGTCAAACACCAACCAAACTTCATGTACACCGAGCATCTTTTGAGTGACTTAACAATCAAAATCTCAGAATTTGCAACCTTCAAGCTCAGTGTGTGTGATTCATATTCATTCTCTTTGATGCCTCAGGATGCAGTCTATCAAAGTTTTTAGACAACTTGAGACAATCTTCTGCTCCTCCTCACTCATTCATTCAGAATCTCCACAAAGGTTAATTATCAACCAATTGCTTGACTAGGTAAGAGAACTAGTTCGAGGGCTCTTGGTGGGATGCCACATTCTTTTACATTTTTTGGCCATTTGAATAATTGCTCCATGTCATTCAGAATGTTACTTTTGATGAAGTAATATTTTGAATACAATATACTTTGTTTTGAAAACATATCTTTTTCCATTTTAGATCTTTAGAATCCTTCAGTCTTAAATTTTTTTTTTTTCTCTTTTTTCTCCTTTATCTTTTGTACCTTGACTATGCTTAGATTGTGTAGTCAAGACATCGATGTCATTTCTTGGATTCAATCTCTTGTGAACACCCCTTTGTATTCCTCTTTTAGAACTTTTTTGGAAACTCTCATGCCAATTAATGGTCTTAGCAACCTTTGAAAGAGACCCCTCCTATTTGAATCAGTTGAAGTGTGGATCATCTCTTGTCATCTTTGACTTCAATTTGATAGCACCTAAAACAATCAAATATTTAAATTTGAAAAGTGTTGAGAACTTGTTGGTCTAGGCTTCTGATTTCTAGACTAAAAGTCCCCTATTTCCACAAGAAATGCCAATTGCTTGCTTGGTATAAGACACACAATCATCCAAATGTTTTGACAAATAAATACCTCTTCCTAAAATTGGAACCAAAGAGTGGTTAGTGAAATCTTAAGAGGAAATCTCAAGTACACCTTACCCCCTAGGACTGACACAACTTTGAAAGGAAACACATGACTGAAAGAAAATGCACAACACACTTGCAGAAGTAAACACACTTGTAGGAATAAAAAATCTAGGCTAAATGCAAAAATAAAATATAACTATTTTTTTCTCTGTGTGTTTTAGGCTTCAAAATAATGCTTTAGAAATTGCCCATTTATGGTCAAGAGAAGAAATTCCCCCTGTAAGGAATTGAGCCTAATAGTGTTTTCTCCCAGAATTTCCATGATTTGATAAGGGCCTATCCATAAGTGTTGAAACTTGGTATGACTACCTGACTTTTCTTTCTCCTTATCCCAAAGTAGAATAAGGTCAAAAATCTTAAATGACTTTATTGTGGCTCTCCTGTTGAACCATCTTTTGACAACAACTTGATGCTTAGCCATGTACTCCAATGTAGCTATCCATTTCTCATCCATCTCTAGAAGATTCATCAATTTGATTTGTACTTTGTGAGCACCTTCAACATACCCACTCATGAACTTCAAAACTAGAATCTTGAGATTAAGTGGGAACACTAGTTCTTGTCTGTAAACAAAAAAATATGGAGAAGTCCCCAAAGCATTTTTGACTCTCACTTGATCTATCCATAAGGCATATTTGAGCTACATATGCCAGTCCCTAGGATTCTCCTTCAACAATCATCTTATTACTATGATCAAGTTCTTGTTTGTAGATTTTGCTACCCCATTTCCTTGCAAGTAGTAATTTGAAGAGAACTTGATAATGACTTGATTTTTGAATGCCCACTAGGTCAAGAATGAAAATGTAAAAGTAGACCCGTTATTACATACAAGGGCGAATGGCATTCTGAACCTAGCAACAATATGTTCTTCAAAGAAGTCTATCACCACCTTAGCACTGCAATTTTTGAATATTTTTTCTTTTGTCCATCATGTGTAGTAATCTGTAGCTATGAGAATAAATGCATGCCTAGTTGATGATGGTGGGTTGACTAGACCAATAAAATCTAGTCCCCACTTTGCAAAGGGGTGCACCTCATACATAGGCTATAAGGGCATTGCCGGATTCCTTTCTCTATTGGCAATGGTTTGATAGATATGGCAAGAGCAAACATGCTTGAAAGTGTCTTTGACTATAGAGGGCCAAAAATAACCTGATCTTAGAATCATGTGGGCCATTGCTTCTGTCAAACCATGTCCTATACCATACTTATCATGAAAGTGTTCAAAGACTTCTTTTGCTTCCTCATGACCTAAACACTCGGATAAATCCCTTCATAGTTTCTCTTGTACAACTTGTTTTCATGTAGCATATAAGATTCACACTTCATTTTAAGTCCCCTGCATTGTGGACTGTTCATCCACTTTGGGCATTGGTCTTGTAGAAGATAACAAAAAATGTCTTGATACCAAAAATCTATCACCACTCCCTAATTAATGTCAAATTGTGATACAACCATCTTCTTTTGATCATCCTTATCCATTTCATCGTCAAACTTGAATTCCTTTTCATTTCCACCTTGGTTATTAGCTATCATTTTTGACAACCCGTGACCTTTAAATAATCTCATAGATTGAATTTCAAGATCAAATTCTTGAAGTATGGCCATCCACTTTCCTCTCCTTTCCCCAAGTTCATTCTGCATTAAAAGCATCTTTACTATTGGATCAAGTACAATTGCATACACCTTACTTCTTAGTATGTAATGATAGAACTTCTTTACTACCTTGATTAATGTAAAGGATTATTTATCAAGGTTTGAATAATTCAACTTTGCATTCTTCAAAGGAAAACTCATAAAATAAATTGGTCTTTTATCTTCCTTTTCCCTTTTCTATGTCAGGATCCCTACACAAGAGTGTTTGAAAGCAAAAGAATAGATCTTAAAAGGTAACTCGTAATATGGACTCACCAAAACTAGGACGATAGAGATGAAAACCTTGATATCTTAAAATGATTTCTTTATCTTTGGAACCCATTCTGTCTTAGCCCCCTTTTTGAGTAAATCATTAAGGGGATGAACTATCTCTGCAAATCCACTTATGAATTTTTGCACAAAGTTTATCTTTTTGAAGAAAGACTTTAATTCCTTCTGACTGTGTGGAGGTGCTAATTTCAAAATAGATTCAACTCTATCTAGATCAATGGAGATTCTAGCTTCAAAAATAACATGTCCCAAGAGATTTCCTTTAGTAAAGCCAAATGAACATTTCTTGGGATTGAGAGATATGCTGTAGTTATGACATCTATTCAATACTTGTCTCAGATCAGCAATGTGGGTACTTTGATCTTTCAAAAAGATAGTCAAGTCATCCATGTAGATGACTATACATCTCTTAATCAATCCTATGAAAGCTTCATCCATCACTCATTGAAATGTAGCTCCTATGTTAATTAGTCCAAAGGGAATTCTTCTGTAGGCAAAAGTTCCCCACTTTGTTGTGAAAGTCATCTTTAGCCGATCTTCTTCATCAACCATCACCTAATTATATCCTAAATATCCATCTAGCAAAGACATCATTTTTGAACCATTTACAATTTGCAAGACCTCATCAAGTGAGGGTAGAGGATAATTATCCTTCTGAGATGCTAGATTCAAGTTACAAAAGTCAACACAAAGATGGATCTCTCCAGTCTTCTTCCATATGGGAACCAAATTTTCCACCCATGTGGAATGGTAGATAGGAAATATGATCTTAGCATCTAGTAAATTCTTTACTTCTTTCATGATCAATGGTTCAATGAGAGGATTTACTAGTATTTGCCTTTGTCAAAATGGTTTGGCATCGGGCTTCAGCGAGATATCATGTGTGATAATCTTAGGATCATATGTCTTTAATTCTTCATAGCTCCAAGCAATGACATCCTTATAGTCAGTGAGTAATTTGAGCATGTCCTCCCTTTCTTGTGAGTTGCATGCTTTTCCTATCTGTACTATTCTTGGTTCTTCATCAGTACCCAAATTGTATGAGTCACATTCTTCGATTCCCTTCTCTTGAGTTACCCTTCTATTAAGTGCTGATTCATCATGATCAAAGATGCATTCTAGTTCAACCATTCCTTTTGCAATAGTGTTAGTTTTTAAATTTAGAATCCCATCTTGATCTTCAAGCCCATCATTTTTAGGTCTATCATCTAGTGCATCATCAATCTCTTGTCCCTCAAAATGGTGATTGCACATGATAAACTCAAGTATATGTTGATCATCTTGAAAGACCTAGAAGTTTGTGATATTATCAAGAATGGATGGAACCACAACCAATTCAAATGAAAATATTTTCAACTTGGTTCTTTCAACTGGTTGCAAAGGACTTGCTAAGATGGTGAGAAGATCTACTACCATTTTCTTTCTTCTTGGAATGGATTTGATGTTGAAAGCTTCAAAATCATCCAATATATCCCATACCCTTTTTTTGTAAGCAAGTAATCTTTTATCATTGCAAGAGTATATGGATTTTACTTTTCATATAACCAATTAAGAGCCTCCTTCAATTTTGAGAGCTGTGACTCCTTTCTCCAGTGCAAAGAGAAGACCTCAAACTAATGCCTCATATTCTACAACATTATTAGTACATCTAAACTGTAACTGATATGTGGCATAGAAAGACCTACCTTTTGTGTTGACCAATTCAATACCTATACTAGCTCCCATCTTGCACCTAGAAAAATAAAAGTAGAGTGTCCAATTTGTATTTTCCTTAGGTTTTCAGACTTTATACTTATTCTTCCTTAACTTCTCTTTCACTTGAGCCTTGAATAATTTTTTCTTAGGAACCCATTGTAACTTTCCTTGTGTAGGACTTGATGAGTCCCCTTCATAATCTATAGATAGAGGAAGTGTGTCTTTTTCTTATTTATCTTGAATTTCCTTCATTAGCTCTTTGATTTCCTCAACTTTAGTTTCAAGATGAATGACTACTGAAGTCCATCCTTTACCTTTCACATATCATCTTCTTCTTTGGACTTTAATCATCCCTAGAGGAGAAGAAGACAAACCTCTACCATCTAAAGAGGTATCATTGTATGACACATTTATATCTTTGCTTTCTTCTTCGATCTATTCAACAAGGTTGGATGAGTTCACCAAATTTTGGCTTTCTATGAATTCATCTGTTGAGGTGTTTTTATCATTGTTTTCCATTATGTGTCAGTACCTTTGCAATTGCTTCTTGGCATGATGAGCATTCAAACTTAGAGTGACTAACTTTGTGTAACCGATAAAATCCTGGAAGGAGGAGGATGCTGGGATCAACTTTTCCTCCTAAAAATTGTAAATTACTCACCATATTATCTATGAACTATGTCATGGTTTTACTTTTGGGTACTGGAACCTTAGGTTTTTCATTCTGATCTTGAGGTGTGTTGGTTGGAACCATGTTCAATACCATCACCTTGTATGAACCCAAATTCAATTGTCAAAATGCTATCTCATTCAGGGCATTGTAATATGTGATTATTGTTTTCAATTTGGGCTCAACATCTATCTTAATTTGATTGTTCAATCCTTTCCATGGCAACCACAATTGAGTGAAGTCTGTAGAAAACCATTCTCTCAAACATTTCATCCATTCTCTGCTTAGAAGCAACCCACATGTTTTCAAGATATCAACCACATGTATGTCGATAACATCTTGAATCTGAGGGTCAAATGTCCACTGTATTCAAACATCTTTCAATACACCAATGACTTTTACCTCCATTTTATCCAACTGTATCACCACTCAATTAGAGGTTTGAGGACTAACTCCTAGCCTTTGAGCTATTGATAATGACATTACGTTACATGAAGCTCTGAAATCAATAAGGAAATTGTGAAGATTCTTCACATATATCTTGATGGTAAGAAAAAATGAGGGTACCTCAACTTTGTCTTTGAACATAGTGGGCATTGCTTCTACAACATTTACTTGTTGAGATGCTATCTTTTGAGGAACAATATTCATATTGTGGGAAACCTTTGTATGATCCAATGTCTTCATAAGAGCTTCTCGTTGTTGTGGGCAATTTTATAAGATGTCAAACATGGACATATTGGCTTTAGTTCTTTTCAAATCCTCTACCGCATTGTACTTTTTAGTGGACCAAGTAGGATTCTTCAGTATTGTTGGTACATTCACTTGATTTTGATTCTATTGTCCTCCATACATTGGTCTTACTGGTGGTAGATTGTTACTTTCTCTTGGATCAAGTGGAGTTGGTTGTAAACTTGGAGGAAACCCATCTATCAAAGGTTCCTTTCTATTTCTTGAATTATATGTATTTCTATTGTCATTGTGAAAAGCAAACATCTCATCGTGTTGAATATCAGGTTCCTAACTAAAAGGGAATGGGAATTCCTCACTCACTGGTTGTTCCACTTGTGTATTCTATGTAGAATCATAGGATTCCAATAGCATAGCATTGAATTTTACAAGAGGAGGATTGTCATTTACCTATGAATTTTGATTCATCTCTTGATTGCCATTATAGTAAAAACCATCATTGTTAAGTGCATTTTTGCTATCATCATACTGATTGATGTCATCATATTAAACATTGTTGTTGTTTGTGTCACCAAGAATGCTTCCATTATTTGGATAAATGTTCCATTGTTAGTTTTTCCTTTGGAAGCCATTTTTGTGATCAGGAGGATTGAAGTTATTTCCTCTATTGTTGTTTCCTGCATTGTTGTTATTATTCTCGTTGAAGTTCTTGTTGAAATTCTGATCAAAACTATTGTTGTAGGGGCCAACGTTGTTTCTTTGGAAGTTGTTATTTTGTATTTGTGACAATATAAGAAGTGTCAATTCATTGTTTATCTGTGACATAGTCTTCTTCATTTGACCAACTTCTAAAATAAGGTTATTGTCTATTTCCATGGGAATTGTAGCCTTCTATTCAAATAAAGCTATTTTTGGAGGCTCATACCCTAGATATGTTATCGCTTGATTTAATGGAGTGGGTGCTTGTTGCAATGGAATTGGATTCATAGGTATGAAATTGCTAGGTATCGTGAGTGTTCCCATGGGGTATGTTGGTATTGTAGTGACTACTTGTGTTGGAAGCATCATTCCTTCTCCATTAGGATTGGCTTGCTTTGTAAATGTGATTGCCTCTACGAAGACTTTATCCAATGTATCAATATTCACTATAGGAAGTCTTTTTAGAAAAATCATAGTAAGATGATTCATAGCATTCAAATAAATTTGAATAGTGGCTTCAAATGGTATAGTGTATGGCATTTCCAACTTGTAGTAGGCCATATGAAAGCAATGTTGAAGTGAGAAACTATCTCAGCTGGGTCTCTTTTGATTGATATAAATTGTTGATGTATCATAGCTAGATTAATGAATGTTTTGAATTGTTCCAAGAATAATTTTTTGAACATGTCCCAATCTCCAATGCATTTGAGTGGCAAATTGACATACCAATTGAAGGAAATTTCTCCCAAAGAGTAGGGAAATAAATGAAGAACCACATCCTCATTAGCAACTTTCTTGCAATTGCAAATTTCCTTGAATACTTTGACATGGTATTCGACAGTTTGAGTCTCACCATAGATGAATTTGGGAAAAAATTTCTTGGGCTTCTTAGGGAGGTCATGGAGAGCACATCTCAAGTTTATTGGTGAATCTATGGTGTTTGCAAAAAAGGCCATTGGAGGGTTTGGTGGACCTAATGGTGGTTGTTGAGGAGTAGCTATTGGAACATGTGGTGGTCCACTAGGTGGTTGGAGTGGAGGTGGAGTTAAAGAAGAAGATGAAAGTTTGAATGGAAATGGTTGAACTTAGGATATTCCCTTGTCACTACATAGTTCATAGAAGTGGGTAAGCTCGATAAATTTGTGTACACTTGGCATAGACCTTAGTGCTTGCTGAAATGGGGATTTTGGATCAACATCCTCCAGCTTGCATCAATTTTGGAAAAAAGTGCACCTCTCTGCAGAAGTACTCTTTCTCACCTTTTTGAATTTTGCACACCATAGAATTTTGCGCACCTGTGCACCTATAAAGTTATGAATCTGTAGATCTACATAGCTGTAGAACTATGGACCTACATACCTATGGAGTTATGGACCTAAATTTATTAAAAACTTAGGAATTTTTTTAAACTTTTGTGAAGCATAGATTATTGTAGAAGTAAAATTTTTTGAAACTTTGACAAATATTCTTCCTTTCTGGGAGTCAAAATGGGCCCTCCTTCTAGTGCCACTTCTATTGGGTGGTCATTTTGCATGAGGTCAATTACATGAATCCATTGTGCAATTCCTCTCTTGAAAATCTAATCTTTTTGGGATCAACTCCAAGGTTTAGTATTTGTCTTGTGACGTACCAAAATTAGCTCAGTTGAAGATAAATGTGATTGTTCATGAGGAGGCCTTTGCTAGTTCTGATTATAATCTTAGAATGAAGTAAATCTATTTTCTATCTCAAAATAATACACAAAAGAACAATGTTTTTGTATTTTCTAGTTTTTTAATGAATGCAATCTAATAATGCAACTAAAATGAGTTCCTATTCTAACAAAGGGTTAGAAAAGAAAATAATAAAATTGAAAGCAAATAACATGAAATTTAAATACATTGAAATTGAAATCCTAAATGGACATAAGCTATAGAAAATAACACACTGTAAGTTAAACTTTCAAAGAAATTGGTAGGAAACCAATGAAAATAGGAGCAACGCTTCCTAGAATTCATTGATGCAATTGTCGATGAGAAACTTTAGCAATCATATGATATTTCATCTTTCATCAAATCACAAGGCCATGGAAAGTGCACTCATGTGAGACAAAAGGCTATGTAGACACAATTTGATGATCTCTTCTCAAGCTCATTACATTAGTAGAATTTGTAAATCTGTAGCAAACACTAGAACTAAAAGATCACACAACTAGAAACAATGCAACAAACCTTTAGCTCAATCACAATCTCATGAAAAAAATTCACAAAACAATGACACATTCAGGAAAGAATGACTACACTCCAAATGCGAACACCAAAAGCATAATTTTATTGCATAATAATGGTAGCCGTTGTTACATATTATAATGGGATATTTATAAGAAATCATCTCCTTAATTTGTGTTGAGAGTGAGAGATATCTTCATGCAATAGAATGCTTTTAAAACATTAAAACAAACTAAATATATACAGACTAACAATTAATCTGGTCCTTAGAGGGACTCCATCCATATTTTATTCATTAATTGGATGCGTGAGCCCTTTACATGACAAAAATAGAGAAAATATGAGAGAGAAAGTAGGAAGAAGCCTTCAGTCAAAGTAGGAGCATTTGGAGGTGCCAAAAATAGAAGCTGGTCCTTTATAATGTGTGTGTCGAAGTTAAACTGTCATTAGAATGCACTCTCGTTGCATGGAAAGTGCTATTTTTGGAACAATCAATTAACTCTCAGTGCACCTCTGAATTACAGAGCTGTGGACCTGTGTACCTATAGACTTGTGCACTTGCGAAGCTATGGACCTTGATAGGGTCAAAATCTCAAAATTTTACTAAGTGTCAAAATTGAAATTCTGGCATCTAGGTTTTGTTCTTCTTCATCCCAAAGCTATGTTTGGATATTTTCCCTTGAATATCTCTATCATCTCAGTTATCTTAGCCACATCTAGAAGATCTAAAGCCTCATATTTATCCTTGACCTTCTATCTATAGTTGTCTACCTCAATCTGGGTGTTAGAAAAATCCCCAAGTTTGGCATCCAACTCTAACAGGGCTTCTTCTATCTTGAAGGCTTGTTGGATGTCATCATCATCAGCAACCCCTAGAATAATCTTACTAAAATTTTCCACCACTATCTCTATAAGTAACAACCTTTCTCATACCTCATCTTCAAAAATATCCAAGCATGCATCACTTTAGTGCCTCTCTACTTCCAAAATCTGCTCTTGGGCTTGGTACTTGAGCTGATGAATCTCCTCATGTAATGTCTCCATTACTTTATTACTATCTACTATTTTCTCTATCCAATCATCAATCATGTGTAATTCTTCTCTAGTTTATACATCAATAAAAACTTGGTATCTTTGGCACTTTTTGGCTTGTAGAGTCTACAAATGCTTACTCCAGGCACATACCTCATCCATGATAATGAAGTCTTGCTTCAAAATTGCTACAATCTTATTCATGTTCTCCTATGTAGCATGCAGTAACTTCAAATTCCCTATGATGATAGTGACACCTTTCTCCTCAAAAATTTATTACCACTCCTAAAAAGCTTTCAAAAATGGGTCAAGTTGGACACCTCCCCCTTCTCTAAGTATAGTGTTCAAAGTATGCTTCGAGTGTTCAGGATCAAGAGGACCAAAAAATTTGGCTAGATGTCCTTTTAGGATCTCAACTTGCCTTTGAAGTGCATGGAATTCAATCTTTTCTTGTTTCATGTACTTGAGGACCTCTTTTACTCCCATAGTCATCATTTGTTGAGCTGAATCCCATGTAGGCCTTCCCAACATAACATCCTTTAACTCATAATCTTCAAGGCTAAGGCCTTCTACATCTATGCCTTTAGGAGGGAGAGCCACTTGTGCAAATAAATCCTAGTTTCGTATGGTGGTGATAAATGCTAATGCTGCTGCCTCATGTGATGGAGACTTAGGTTTGTTCAAGATCTCTGCAATGTCACAAATGTCTTCCTCTAAAGAATGGAATTGAGGATTAGTACTCCTTATTATTTCCTTTCAGATCCATCTAGGGATGCGTCCTATTGAGGACCTAGCTCTTGATGACAAAGGAGTATGTTTTGAAACTTCCTTCCCTTTGTCACTCTTGCTAGGAGTTGTATCCTATTGGGAGGGTTCTTCTTCTATAGCCTCAGTCTTAGTAGACCCTATAGCTTGCACCTCAGTGTCTTGAGAAAGTGGTTGAGAATATTCCACCATTTATCCTTCTAACACTTCATCAGTCACCACTTGTTGTAGTCTCTCCTTTGATAATGGTTCCCTTTGAACATGCTCTTCCTTTGAACTCTGAGGTGGGGGAGTCACTAAGCCCTATTCTATCATTGTAATTTGTGGTGGAGATGGAGGAGTAAGATCAAGACCCTGTGTATTTGGCAATATTTGTGTCTAGTCTTCTTGTTGAGGTTCACCTATAGGAGTGTCCCTGATCTTATCCCTAATCAACTCTATACCTACGAGCATGAAATAAAAAATTAATATTGAGAAAACATCATTGCTTTCTTCACTCTGCTCATCCACCCACAACTATACTTCATCTTTTAAAGGAGAGAGCTCTAAAGGTTTTGCTTGAGTGGATGGTAGGGTACCTGTGGTACTCTTTCTCCTTTGCAACTCTATGGCTCTAGCTAGCTGAGTTCTTCCCTATAGGGGTACTTGTTTTTCCTCTTCCTCCTCTAATTCTATTTATTCTTCTTTTTCATCTCCCTCAAGAATGGTTTTGGGGATAGATGGATTAGGCACTAATCTTCTACTGATCCTTTTCCTTTTCTTCATCCAAATCTTAATCCTCTTCTTTTGTTTCTTGGAAGTAGAAGGAGGAGCTGGTTCATCTTGCATAGGAGGAATGGAGACTTGTGGAATCTCTCCCTCTTTTGGTTGGCTAGACACAATAGGAGGCAACTAAAATTCATATTAGACTTGGGTAGCTCTAGTATCTTGAGACCCTTGTGGACTCTATTCCTATTGCTAGGGAGGCACCTGTTCTATCTAAATCCTCTGAGGAGAGGTCCTCTTTCTTTTGTTCTTTCCTTTCCTTTTAGGAGGGTGATAATATCCAACTAGGTGATCAAGCTGGTACACTATTTCTAGCTAGATAGGAGACTAAGTTTCAAAGGTAGTAATTGTTAGTTTCCTTCCTCTACCTGTTTCTGGACAAGCATATGCATGGAAGATTACAGTATTAGGAATTGGGTCAAGTGAAAAAGGTTTCTTAATCCAATCCTTTGTCATTTTGATGACATGCCTTGCTCAATGATTAATATCATCCCCTTCTTCCTTATCAACCTCTGCATTCAAAATAGGCCTTTCACTAATTTTATCTATGTTGAACAAGGGGCCCAGTAGCTCCTTAGAATGTTGTTGCCTTATCTCATTAGGGATTTTCAATTAGAGAGAAAAATCTGCTAGATACAAAGTCATCCTACAATAGGCCCTTATGTGAACATCATAGTTGTTTGTGGAATTCATGCAATGATCTTAAAAAAAATCCTCATGATGGAAGTCCTTTCTTGCCAGACTCTCCACTTTCCCAACATTGTCAAAGTATGGTTGAGGAGAGTTGTATTCTTCAAGAGGAAAGCTCTCCCACTCCCACTCGACAGATGGAATATCCTATTTGCTCTTCACCTGATATGGTCCAATGACTAATGGCCATGCCCAACAAGGTCTATATTTCCTCTTTATCTTCTCATAGGCTAACCCAATTTTCTAGGAAATGTCCAAAAGTACTAGTTTGTCACTTGGGTATCTTGGGAGCTTCTTAGGATTGATAGAGGCACTAGCAACCCGCAAATATGTGAATGTTTTGAACTGGATGAAGTAGACTCTGAGAGCTGTGACTTGTGCTTTGGCTTCATTGGATAACCTCTTCCCATAGTCTCCCTTAATGAATGAAATGATCACAATGATTAATGCATCATTCACAATTTTGTATTCTTTGCTTTGCCCTGCGAGCTTCTTCTTCACTAGCTAGGGATAGACTATGTATGGCCAGGCATTAGGATCCTGCATACTACCTCTCTTGTACAAATCAAGATAGTTTGTTGCCCTTGCTACAAAAAGTACACCATGTAAGAAGTCATATAAAACTTCTTCTTGTCCTTCACCATCCTCAATTTCTCACACAATTTTTCACTTAGTGTGGTGACCCAGTCCAATGGTATCTTTGCCTGTGTAATGGTATCAATAAATTTGACCATGAAGGTACTGAGGTGGCCTGCTGCAGGTAAGCCCATGACTTTTCTCAAGAGAATAATAGAGTAAATGATGTATTCCTTCATGTATCCCTAATTCATATCCACTTTTCCAATTATCCTTCCCCAAGGAGCCTTCTCAATGAGGAATGAAGACTATATGATGTCAATTGCCTCTTGTTGATGCTCCCTGTACCATCTCTCAGCTATTTCATATGATAGTCTAATGAATTGGTCTACTCTAGGAAGATGAAAGACCCTCTCAATATTGTCAGGTCATAGATCCAATACCACTTCTCTGGTGACACTTTTGACTACCCTCTCTTTGAGAACAAAGTGTTGTGACAGGGTGATGATTAGTTCAACTGATTGTACTAACACAGGATGTGACGCTACATTCACCAATCCAGAATGGATCAATGTGGATAGCTTGGCTAGCCTCTATGTTGGATTATTGTAAATTGTCAAGAATTCTCCTAAGTCTATGTGTCCTAGGTTAGTATCTTTGATTTCTACATAGTCTTCGTGGAATCTTGACTTAGAAGGTACACCTTAGAATTTGAAAATTACCAGTTTGGTGGGTACTCCAAACATGGAAACCATTTAATAACCTACAAATTGTGAGAAAAAAAATTATTAGTCAAGGATAAAATGCTAATGAACTAAAATGAGCATAAAAAAGTGTCCCCTTTGGGAATTTTATTTATTTTTTCACTTTATCCCTTTTTTATTCTTTTTTTTTTTTTCAAAATTATATTTTTAGATATATTTTGTTTTATTTTGGTAATAATAAAAAAAAAAAAAATGAAGCTCAACATGTAGACATGCAAAGTGCCATGCATGAGTGGATATAGTGGGGGCATGTGGGTGCATAATGCATCATGCATGAGTGGAGGTGGAAAAGGTGCATGGGCACAAGAATTAAAGTTTTGCATGGGGGTATGAAGTGATGGGCATAGGTGGCAGGGTGAGCTGCGCCATGTGGGGTGTGTTGTGTGAGCATTGCACATGCACACCATATGAGTGCCATGTTAGGTGTGCCATGCAAGCACCTCCCATGATGGTGTTTGTTGATGGGCCATTGCATGAGCATTAACACTGTGCGTAGGTGCAAAACTTATGGGCATCACCATGCGGGCAAAAAACTTATGACCATCACCGCACTGGATCATTGCCACCACATGGGTGCAAAACTTATGAGGCACCATTGCACATGGAT
Source organism: Cupressus sempervirens (assembly GCA_028749045.1). Lineage (NCBI taxonomy): Eukaryota > Viridiplantae > Streptophyta > Pinopsida > Cupressales > Cupressaceae > Cupressus > Cupressus sempervirens. Next base: position 451,991,915 of record CM053793.1, read on the forward strand.
CATTTCCACCGTGTGAGCACAAAACTTATGGGCATGCCATGCATGGATCATTGCCACTATGTGGGCACAAAACATATGAGTGTGTGGATCATTGCCACTGCACGAGTGCAAAACTTATGGGTGCTAATAAGGGTTTACCTTATGCACTTGAGATAGCTTGGAAACAAAATGAGAATAACAAAATATTTGAGTATTTAAGCAAAAAGGAGGAGGGGTTGGGGTTTTATAAACCCCCTCCATGCTAGGTTGGGTGCGTGGTGTGCCTTAGCATGCACACTAGTGCATAGTGTGCACTCTGCCCCTGTGCGCGCACACATGCACATTGAGATTTTGATTTTAATTTTTTTTACTTTTATAATTTTATAATTTTTTGTGTTTTTCTAATTTTCATGACTCTAATACTTTCTAAACTTTAAAACCTTCTCCTGACTCTCAAACTGTGAGTCTGGGAGTTAGAAAAAAGTAAGGAGTCCCCATTCATAATGAGGAATGGGGCATGTGTTGTGGACACCACAACATCATGTATCTTCTTATTACATCTTAGATGGAAGGTATAATACAAAGATTAGGAACTTTTTTCCAAGCACCTTGTATCTATACTTCTCATAGTAAATCAAGTACAACTTCCATACATCATTAGGACATAGTGTAGAACATTTCGATGATAGTGCATCACTAGACAAGAAAAACCTTGTCCATACAACTAAGATCTTTTTTTGCTACTCTTCCAGTCTTCACATACTTATTTTTATGTTGACATGAATGAAAAACAAAATCATGAGTGTAACATGTCAATACTCTTTAACGCTTAGGATATTCCCCCAATGTAGTATCATTAGCATTCATGCTAATAGTTATAGGTGAAAATAATTAGTCACAAAGATCTAAGATTTGGTTAATATATCAGTTCAAAGAAAGATCATTATGCCCCTTGAACTCATCTTGACATTCTAAAAAGTAAAAAAACTCAGGTGATGGGATTCCTATTGGAATTACAAGTAGGAAAGGTAAACTTCTGGGGGTGAGGGTGAATCAGCAGTTAAAGCATTAACCCATAAAAATTTTCACCACTCATCTATCTCATGCATTCAATAGATAAATTGAAATGACATGTAAAGCACATACATCTAAATCATGTAAAAATATAAGTAATCACACATTTGACACCAAATATGATTACCTAGAAACCCTCCAAAGAGAAGGTAAAATTGCGGTGGGGATAACACCCTCAATTCTTCACTATTGCAACAATAAAGTGTATCCAATTAAGGTTAAAATGGTTTGACCATGAAACATGATCTACCTTATGAAAGGCCTATCTTGTTAAAGGCTTACAAGGACTATTAAGTCCCACCTTGTTAGAGGATTTCAACACCCTTTTAGAAGTGTTCCTAGCTAAAGGACTTCAAAACATCCACTTGGAATGTCACCCTATTAAAGGATCTACAATAGTTTGTTAGGACTACTCCACCTAGGATATTTAACTAAAATCACTTGTTAGGATGTTTTAACATAGATCTTATGATTGGCTCTAGTTTCTTGATTAAAGATCAAATTCGTACAATGTTCTTCTTGATTCTCTTTGATTCTTCTATTCTTGATGTAATAATTGATTTATCCTTCTATTCTTTGTTCTCCTTCAACTAATTATGCAATTCACTCTCTATAACTTCTAAGTCTCCATGAATGCTCTATTTTCACATGTAAACTTCTCTATTCTCTCCTTTAATTCCTTACACACTCATATGAAGTTTAGGGTTTTGTCCTCCTTAAGAAGACTATAAGACCTAGGGTTAGGTATGAGTCTACAGCTGAGATTCATTCTTTTTGCCCCTTAATCCTTACTATTTTCTGATTAGCTACATACAATTGCATAGGGAATTCACATACATATTTTTCCTTATCTTCAAAAGATCATATTCTATCCTTTGGTCGACTAAAAAATGATTTACATAGTTGTCTGTGCAATCATAAACAAGTATGTCCAATTTGTGTTACTCGACACTTGAAGTTACTGATGGTTATCACATATTGTAATTTTGATTCTGGCTCTGCACCTGAATTGCTCAACATCTACTATTCACTTGGCACTTGAATCACTCAGCATGGTCTATTTTCTTGGCACTTAAGTGACTCTGCACATGAGTGATTCGAGACTCATTACAACTCAGCATAGTCTTGTATTTACATATTATACTTGGCATGTATTACTAGTTTAACATGAAATTAGTAAATGACTTAAGTGTTTTGACACTAAATTTTCAAAACCAATCTAAGATCAACAATCTCCCCCTTTGACATGAGTTTCATAAACACTTAACTATACAATTCAATCTAACCTTCTTGAGTATAATATATTCACAACTCAACTTATATACAAAACTTCAAAATTTTCAAAATTTTGTAATAACCTATATACCTCAAAATTTTTGTAACTCCCCCTATTAATATGCCTATTTTGTATCCAAAATCTATTCTCCTTTGTGAGTAGATTTGTCTCTTACTGATACTCTCTGACTTCAAATGTGTTGATACTCTTTATCTGATATGTTTTGCTTCTATTCTTTCTTTATTCTATTTGCTCCCCCTTTCATTATTTTTCTTATTCTCCCCTTTTTTTCTTATTTTCAAAAATTTTATTTCTTTCTTATTTTATCTCCCCCTTTCTATTCTTTTATCTCCCCTTTTTGCTTTTACCTCCCCCTTTTTTGACACTTATGTCAATGGGTTTATACACTATGTATTTGTCCAAAAAAGATTTATGGGCTTCCATGATTATTTTTAGAGTAGCAACCAAATTGTCACATGTAACATCCAATGACTTTATTTGGATTGCTATCTCTACTACAAGGTGAACTAGTCCATTTGATGTAGAAAGATTAGGATCTTTCTTCAATAAAGTTCTGCATATGCTAGTTCTTTATAGAGTATCTCCATATGGGGGTTAAGGGAGGCTTGGATATTAATCAACTTGGCTCTTATATTAGCCTCTTCTACTATTAACACAACTAGTTGACTTTGTGTTTGAATCAATGAGTGAAAATGCTTCTCACTCTAAGTTGGGTTTTGAGGTAGTTGCATACTTGAGACTTTTAAATTTCTCTCCAAACTCAAAATTCTATGCCTTGTTTCTAGAGTGAAGAGTGTGGGATCACATAGTTTGGTTTACAATGAGAATATATTCTCAAATACCTTCTTCAATTTCTTGATTTTTGTAGCCAATTGAACTTGCATTAGTGCTATGTCACCATATATCTTTTCATTTACTTTCCCTTGAAATTTTTTTTAGATCATTCCAAAAGTTTGGCATTAATGTCTTGGTCTTCATTGTTCACCTGCACTACAATTTTTGATAACTGTTCCAATAGTGGCTTTGATTCTTTAGGTCTTGGTAAGCTGAATGAATTGAAGAAGATGTCTTTGATTTCTTGTTACGCTTGCCTTTGTCTATACTCCTTTCTGAGTATTTCTTAATTTTTCTACTTTTCCAAGGCTTGTTGCATTATGCCTATTTGTTCTAATGTTATGGTTGCATAATCATACTTATGTATCACTATTTCTTCATATAGAGTTACATCTCCATAGTGAATTACCTTAGCAACCTTGGAGGAACTTGAGCCTGGCACTGAGATTTACAGTGGTACAACTTTAGTGCTTGACTTCTGTAAGAGTGCTAGATGTTGGTAATGTTACCAATGATTGAATGGCCTCTTGTTCCTTCTCCTTTGGTATGTCCTTACTTTCTTTAGATCTACTATGATCAATTACAATGATCTGACTTGCACCTTGTGTTTGTGCATCAGGTTGATCATTTGTTATTTCTTTTTCTTCTATTGCAGTCTGTTGCTATTCAACCAAATCAACTTTAACAATTGTGTCAACCTTTGTGGATGTATCTACTAATTTTTGTATTAAATTTTGAGCACTAGTAGCTGAAGGGATGGTAGAAGGTGGTTCTTGTGTATTCACATTATCCCTTGTAATGTCAACTACTACCTTTTTAATTTCATCAATGCGGACCAATATTGGATTTTCACATAATCTGGCTTGTAGTGTGGATTGGTCAAGAATATTCTTTAGGTCTTTTGTAGTTAAAGGATTGATGTTCTAAGATAAATTATTAGGAATATCCTTAACAATTATGATTTCTACAAGTATGCTTGTGTCATGTAGAGGGCTCATACTAGGCATTTGTGTGTCTTGCACACTCTATTCTTCCTACTACTTTTTAGCTATAGCCATGCCATATTTTTCTGTTTGTGTCTCTTCCATAATATTATTATCTTTTTCAATTACTTCTTCCTTGTCCTCATCTTCATCTCCATTATTTTTTCCTTCAAATGGATCATCTTCTCCTTCTTTAACAGTTGTTAACCCATAGATCAATTTCCATATTTGAGTGGATTCCTTAGCAACATCTTTAGTATTGTTCTTAAGGATACTAAATGCCCTATATTTTGGTACAGACCTTCCACCATACTATTTATTTGCTTTGACAATTTGTCCTTTTGTCAGTTATGGCATCCCTTGGGCTAGTATGGATTCTTTGATTTGTTTCTCCACGTTTAAACAATAATGCCACTAATTTTCAAAAAAAGTATACAGATCCTTAGGCATTGTATTATCTAATTCAAGTGGAGTGTTCTTGAATTTAGACTTCATTGCATATATTGATTCCTCAATCAAATTTTGTTCATTTCTACCAAGTTTCCCAAAATTAATATTTTTCAAACCTATTAAATTTGCATTATTCTTAACATCCTCATAGATATTTTCAAGATTAGATTTGGTTGTGTGACTTACCACTCTTAACTGGTTTGTATCTTTAAATTCTATCCTTTCATCATCAGTCTCTAGCTATGCAATGTATTTTGTCCTTTGCTTCTCCTACTCTAGGCCCTTTTTTTTAGTAGCCTTTGTCTTTTCTTTGGCTTGCTCTTTTGCCTTTTTTGTAGTGGCCCTTGTGTTTGCCCTGGTTGTTGGTGTTGAGGGCTTTGCTAGGCTCTTCTTAATAGTCTTCTTTGCCTCTATATTTTCCACAAGCTGTGCCTTGGCCATTCTTTTCCTAGTTTCTATTTGTATTGGTGCTTTTTTGGTTTCTTCTTCCTTGACACCTTCTTCTTCAATGTCCTCACCCATGCCTTGGGTCAAAGAAAGAGGTTCTTGGGATTGTTCCTATTCTTCCTCTTCATCCTCTTCATCATCATCTTCTTCTTCTTTACCAAATTTGGGCCTTTATTTTCTTCACCAATTTGTCCTTCTTCTTCAATGTGGAAGCCATCTTCAACTCCATTTCAACTTTGAATTTCATAACATCATAATTACCAAATATTTTAGTTGATTTATCAACTTCTTCAGCTAGAAGTGTAGTGATGGCAATTGAGGCTTCATCAACATTTATTTCATAACTTATGGGTATTAGCCATCTTACCTTAGGTATTGCTACTTGTATGTATGTGTAATAAATATCTACAAGAAAACATATGTCATTATAGTATTATTCAACCAAGGAGATAGGTATCCTCAACCTCTACATCATAGACTTCTTGAAGTCTTCAAAATAGCTTGTCATAACTGTTTTAAAGTTCTCACCCATCTTCTCAATATATTCATTGATTTGTATAGCCATTAATCTATTGGTCTTCCTACATATTTTACCAAAAGATGGGAATTCATTCTGTACATAAAGAAATATGCACACAAGTATTGATCCAAATTTGCATTGTGCACTTTTTGTCTTCCTAACTACTCCAAGATTTTCCATTATTTATTGTAATTGAAGCTCTGAAAGATCATAAGTATGATCTTGATAATTTTATAGCCAACATCAACTAAAATGTAAGGTACACTACTTAACCTACTTGACTAATAAAACTTATGGGAAATAACCCTAATTACAAAGTCAAGTAGTGGGTCTATGATAGTATCTATTATCATTCTGCACTTATTCCATTTTGCACCCATGTTCTTCTCAATTGCCTCTTTTGAGTAACTTTGTAGGGTCTTTGGCTGATCTAAGGTTGGATAACTATTCACCATATGAACAATTCTCTTTGAAATCTTGATTGGTCCTCATTCCAACCATGGACATCCATCATGTATCCTACTTAACACTATCTTGATCCATTCCATTTTGAGCACCATGGGAAAATCTAGGGCACGGGTCAAACCCTTTCTCTCTACAATCTTAAATTCTTCCTTCAAAATGTCATTTTCACACAACTTATCATAAGCTTTCCTTATTTCCATATCACCTATACCTCCTACTTTTCAGTTGTAACATTTTCTTACATCTTGGACCATTATGACCTTAGGTAGAATCATGGATAATGCACCTGACAAGTCTTGTTTATAAGCAATATCTAGGATGGATTTTAAATTTGGTTGTTTGACCTCATTGCTGACTAATTGGACATCAAAATCTTCTTTCTCTTTTACATTCTTTGCGATGGAAGCTATTTTTCCAAACTAGGGTTTTACAAATTTTAAACTACGTAGCTCAACTTATGAAGAATACCTCAAAAATTTGATGAACTGGTGCTTGATCATCACTCGGATCTATGTAAACACTTCAAACTAGATTGTGAATCACCTCTTCACTCTGCTTGCTTCTTGCTTGAATTCATAATGACAAAAATTAGGTGAAAATTGACCATATACCCTTCAAAACTTTACATTTAATACTTGGTACTTGTATAGCTATAAACTTAGCATCAACATGATTTCTATTCCACTCAGCATCTATAGAGATTTCTCTCACTTGACAACTACTATAGGCTCAACTCTAACTATCTTTGACTAGCAACTTAGCTCTAACTAGTATTTCACTCGGTATACACAAAGAAATTTTTGTGCTTGGAAACAAAATGCAAACATGAAGATTTAACCTTAAATTTTCTACAACTTCTTGCATCTCTACTCATGCTAATGTAGTCTTTTCAATACTTACTCCTTTTAGAACTAATGTATGATATAACACTTAAATATTAGTCCCACATACCTTTTGATTGGTTAGTTTAATGAGGTGTGATCACTTGACCCATTGGGTGAAGTGACCCCTTCTCCATTTGATGTACTACCACCATCTTTCTTCTTCCATGTTTTGTTCATCTCATTCTTGATGTGTTCAATATCTGCCTTGCCTTTACCTTTATCAAATTCACAACTTGATGCCTTGGACCTAGACCTAGTTGGACAATGCTTGCTGATGTGACTAGTCTTGTGACAGCTGAAACATGTGGTTTAAATCAACCATCATTTGTAGTTACCACTAAAGTGATTCCTAATGTAGTTTCCAGGTACACGTCCATATTCCTGACAATACTGATAGCTATATCTTGTGTTGTAATCCCAATCATAAGAGTTTCTATAGCTTCTTACCTTTGTTGGCTTGCTTGATGACCATGTGGGCTTGGATCTACATTCAAAGGCTCCATGTCCATACTTCTAATAATTGTAGTAGTGTCCTTCAAATTTTGGTGCATGCATGGTTTTGGTTCTGTATTCATGTGCCTAATGACCTTGTTTGTTGCACTTGTGACAATGATTCATGTTCTTAGAATTAACATTTTGATTTTTATTGTTGCTTTTACACAAATTAAAGTATGCCTTTTTTAACAACAATTATGACAAGTAGGTTTAGAGTTATTACCTTTATTATTCCTTTCCTTAGTAGTTTTGCATGATTCTCCTTCTGCAATGCTTGTGTAGCCCAATCCTGATGTATTTCTATTGGATCTAGGGGATTTTAGTAATTGCTCAAAGTACTTAATGGCTTCATTTGGCTTGTTGAAACTTTCAAAAAATTCCTTTTCTATTTTTAGGTTGTTCTCCAGTTGTTCATTTTGTAACTTTAATGTAGTTATCTCAATGTCCTTGACATTCAACTCATGATGAACATTCATCATTTGGCTTAAGGTATCCATGTTTGAGATCCTGGATAGCTCTATTGACTTTTCTTCCAATCTATTTGCAAAAATTCTTTAGTCTTCTTCAATCATGGTCTTGTCTTCTATAGCTTTCTTCTTTTGTTCAGTCACCTCACATCGCAATATAGCTTGTGATTCTTGCTCCAACTTGAGATTTCTGATCTCTTCAGCTTGTGCTCTATTCTTTTCCATTAGATCTACAATTGCTACATCAAATTCACTAGAGTTACCATCTACAAATAGCTTTGTGGTATAAATCTCTTTGTATTGTGTGCCATTTTGTCTATAGCAATCTCTTTCCTTCTTTTCAGGGAACTCTTCAAACCATCTTTGGCTTTATTTAGTTGATGTAGTATGAGATGTATCTTAATCTCCTAGTTATCAATGGTCTTTCCCAACTTGTAGACTTCCATTTTAAGATCTTTCCTTTAAGTTACAAAGCTTCTTCTTTTGAGAACTTAGCTCTGATACCAATTGTTGGAATTACAATTAGGAAAGGTAAACTTCCAAGAGAGGGAGGAAGTGAATTAGTAGTTAAAACATGAACCCATAAAACTTTTCACCACTCATCTATATCATGAATTCAATAGATAAACTGAAATGAAATGTAAAGAACATACATCTAAATCATGTAAACATATAAGCAATCACACATTTGACACTAGATATGATTACCCAAAAACCCTCCAAAGAGAAGGTAAAACTGGGGTGGGGATGACACCCACAATTATTCACTACTACAACAATAAAGTTAAGCCAATCAAGGTTACAATGGTTTGAGCATGAAACATGATCTTCCCTGTGAAAGGCCTACCTTGTTAAAGGCTTGCAAGGACTATTAAGTCCCACCTTGTTAGAGGATTTCAACACCCTATTAGAAGTGTGCTTGGCTAAAGGACTTCAGAACATCCACTTGGAATGTCCCACTATTAAAAGATTTATAACACTCTGTTAGGACTACTCCACCTAGGATATTTAACTAAAATCATCGGTTAGGATGTTTTAGCATAGATCTTGTAATTGTCTCTAGTTTCCTAATTAAAGATCAAATCTGTACAGTGTCCTTCTTGATCCTCTTTGGTTTGATGTAACAATTTCTATATCCTTCTATTCTTTGTTCTCCTTCAAATGATTCTACAATTCACTCTCTATAACTTCTAAGTCTCCATGAATGCTTTGTTTTCACATACAAACTTCTCTATTCTTCTCCTTAAATTCCTTGCACACTCATATGAAGTTTAGGGTTTCATCCTCCTTAGGAAGATTAGAAGACTTAGGGTTAGGTATGATTCTACAGCTAAGATTCATCCTTTTTTCTACTTAATATTTCCTATTTTCTAATTAGCTACATGTAATCACATAGGGAATCCACATATAGATTCATCCTTATCTTCAAAAGATCATATTCTATCCTTTGGTCAGATAAAAAATGGTTTACATAGTTGTTTGTGCAATCAAAAACAAGTATGTTGAATCTATATTACTCAACACTTGAAGTTACTAATGCTTGGCACATACTATAATTCTAATTTTGACTTGGCACCTAAACTGCTCAACATCTACTATTTACTCGCCACTTGAATCACCTAGCATGGTCTATTTGCTCGACACCTGAGTGACTTAGCATATGAGTGACTCGACACTCATTGCAACTTGGCACAATATTATATTTACATATTATACTCAACATGTATTACTAGTTTGACATGAACTTAGTAAATTTGTGTTGACACTCAATTATCAAAACCAATCTAAGATCAACAATTCCTTGTCTCATACCCAGATCAATGATTTATTATTTTATGGCAACTAGTATCTAGAACTCTAGACCCAAAACCATACTCTTCATTTATTTGTTCTTTATGATTAGGAGTGTTGAAGATCCTTTAGAGATGACCATATGCCATTATATAAAGGTGTCAAAACCACTATTTGATACACATCAATTATGCTTAGTAATAGAGAGGCCTTTCTAGTTTCACATTTCGTTATGCACCTACAATGCATTTAAGGTCATCAGAGAAGATGGAGTGATCTTATAATACAATGGGTTCCCCAAGGAGAAAATTGAGAGGATCGTAATAAAGGAAGTGTACAAAGATCACCTTTGGGATTCAATCTCTTGTAAAAATCCCCTCTTTATTTCCTTGCCTCTTTCCACGCCTTTTACAATTATGGAATAAGTATATTATATGTCACAGATAGCTCCAACATATAAATGATTGTAAATGTCTATAATTAAGGTGGTAGATGGATAAGTTAGGGTTAGTGTTTTGTCTTCCACTTTGAGCTATAAATATTTGTTTATAACTAAAAAGAAATATAAATTTTTATGAGTCAATTAATCTAATTATTTTATTTCCCATATACTATTATTATAGTCTTTAAAATAATTAATGGAAGCATATACAACATTTGAAGGATTATGTGTTCTACCTATAGCCTCTTGATCTTTTTAAGTTGTATTTTGAGTAGGTGAATCATAGAGTACTGATGTGGAATTCATTTATCTTCAAAAATAGTGAGATCTTTTCTTCTTTGTTATTACTATCTTCCTTGGCTTGGATAAAATTTGAATGAATTTGTTTACTTTAGTATTAGTTTCATCTATAACACTTGCTTATGTGAGATTGATTGATTGATTATAGATTCAAGTCATTCTTCTATTCAAGAGTTCTTTATTGATAATGATGATAATAAAGATATGATATATATAGATTAAATCTCTAACCCTTTGGCTCTTTATTTTTCTATTTTTTCTTTCTATTTCCTGATCCCTTTTTGAGATAATCACATAATGATGTTTAGTGAACTAATTCTTAACCAAACACTGATGGAAGTAAACAACCAACATGCTACCTTAGTATAAATAACAAGAACCTCCTCATTTAACTTTTCTTGTCCCTACATAATCATGACTTGATTTGTAGGAGCCCAAGAGTGGAAAGTTATCCTTCTCCACTCGTTTAGGTGATATTGTTTGAATACTCAGTGTCCAGTGAAAATTGTTACTCTTTTTTTGGGTATGAAGAAAATTACCATCAATAATAGGTTACAAATTTGGATACCCTTTTCATTGAACTTTTGAGACTCAAAAACTATTTTGTAATTGAGCATTGCTGAGTAGGAACACACTACAACCCTACCATGTCAAACTTGCTTCCTAAAGTTGACCCTACTGACAAAAGTTTACTATGATAGATAGCTAAATGATTTATGAGTTTTAGAGATATCACTATTTTAGGTTTGGGACTCAAATTTTTTGATAATTGGAGTCTCATAGTCATCAAAATTTTTTATCATTCCTCTTCATTTTCAAGGTTAGTTATTTATTTATTTTCTTTATTATAGTATATCCAATTTCTAAACGTATTGTCTTAATTTAATTTCATATCTCTTTCTATACTAGGGTTATAAGGGGCTCACATTCTTTCTCTAATTCTATATCTATAAGATCATTTCTTGCATTAGTGCTTCTTTATCACTTGGTTGGTCCCAATCTTCTTAAATCTAGTTACCTTAGAATTGTAATCGAAAGGCTTAATTTCCTTAACTACTCTTTGAGGTGTTAGGATATGTTATGAACTTAGGTTTAATTCCTTGCTTCACATTTTTCCCTACACATCTTTGGTAAACCCTACTTCTTTCCCTCTTCTCATCATTTTGTAGTTAGCTTGTTTCATTCAATTGAATATCTTGTTAAACATATCTATTATTTATATTGTATGCTTCATGAAATAGTTCATACCTTAAGGTTATATTTTCTTCATGTGATCTTCCTCTTTCCTTTCTTGATGTATGAGCTTTATTACCTTAAGCCCTAACTAAATAATTCCCATTAGGATTAGAAGTTGTAGAATAATGATTTCCTTTGATCCCAAATATTCTTCCCCTCTCTTTAGGAACCTTAGTGATACTATAGTTTCCCATGATCCTAATACTTCCATGAAGAATGGCTTACCATTCATCTCCTGATGAAGATATGGCTTTAAGAGCTCCTCCTAAACAAGTTCATAAGAGTTATACTAAGATTGATTAGATAGATGACTGAATTATTCACAAGAGTCACAATAATAATACTATTGTTGCTTTTGATGCTCTTAAGAAAGTGATCCATAATAATGAACATGGATTTAATATTTTATTTAGTCTTACTCACAATATAAATTCACCTGTTAAACCTTTGGTTCAAGCCACATTTGAAATAGGAATGGTTTCACATGTCTCTTGTATTGAGCCACACTTTCCTATTTCCACACCTATATCTATCATTCCTACAGATGTTCCTCCTACTATGATTGCTTCTATTTCATTGTCCAATCCTATCATGAGTCTTTGCTGATATAAGATTGTTTTGAAGAGAATAATCTATAATACAACAATCATTATTTAGTCAATGATGTCAAACTTACTACCTGTTGGTGAGACAATTGCTTTTTGGTCTGAAAGCTATCATCTAGTTGATTGATAAAGAGGATTTGAAAAGAAAAGATTAAAAAAACCACCTAGAGAAAGGTTGAGTTATTTGGTATGTAAATGAAGCACTAAGACCAAGTAATCCATTGACACTATAGTGTATTGTTCATATACTTAAAGTCTAAAATGAAAGATCACTCAAGATAAGAATGAAAGAAGGTTAAGTAAGAAAAGTGTTTGTCAAGCCTTGCCGGGTAGTCAGTGCAAGCCAAGAAAAAATTAGTGGAAGTTGAGTGAAAAATAAGAGGTATCAAGAAAAGATGAAAAATAGTACAAGCTGAGTGATTGTTAGTATATGCAGAGTAAATTTTAGTTGGTTTTGGGCATCAATAAACTTTTTGGTTTTCCAAGTGAACTAGTGTTGGCTGAGTGACAACATATTGATGCCGAGTGTTAGTAAATGTGTTAAATCAAAGATTTGACAATTTTTCGCTGACTATTTTATGTTCTTGAATTATGTGAAGCATGTGGAAGATAACTATGATGAGCTGGTGGTACAAAATTTAAGGTAATCCATTTTGAAGAAAAATCAAGGAAGAATATAGAAGAAGTTTCTAGAGGAACCAAATGGAAAAGAGGGTAGATTTATTGTATCCTACCTAATCTTACCTAATCCTAAAATGGATGATTGTGGTTAAGTGACAAAAGAACTAAATTCTCTCTTTGTAAAGATAACTAGTCAGAAAAAAAGGTTGTCATGTGTGAGAACCTAATGAGGACAAGGAGTCATGTAAAGTAAGAAGACTTAAAAGTATGAATTCTTGAAGGGTGAAAAAGCTATCAGAACTAAAGTGTGTGAATGCAAGCATAATGGAGGACAAAAATAGATTTCTAATCTACAAGTCAGTTGTAGTTTTTTATCTAATCAAGCCTTATTATTACTTTCTAATCATTGTATCAGTCTAGGGTAAATCATTTGGATTAAGAATGGCCTAATAGTCATTTATAAATCCTTTAACTGGGTGACATTCTAATGGAATGGTCTAAAGTCTTGTAACAAGACTCACTCCTAACAAGGTGATTGAAATCCTTTAACTAGTTCACATTTGATAGTGTGTATTGTAACCTTTAACAGGGTTGGCCTTTCACAAGACATCACTTCAGAAGAGTGAGAATTAGTACCATGTTATTGGTGGTTTTTCCCAAATTGGGTTTTCATGATAAATCTTAGTGTGAAATTGTGTGAATGTTCTTATGTTGTTTCATCTTTATATTTCTACAAAGTTGTTTTGACCTAGGACAACGACCTACAAATTTTAAGAATTGTATGATCTAATGGATGCATGCATGATAAGGTTTTATGGATATGGGTCTACAAAGCATTGAAAAGTTTTATTTATACATCTAGAGCTTGGATAACTAATTCACCTCCCTCTCAATTATTCTAAAGAATCCCAACAATTGGTATCAAATCCATAGTTCTTAAGAGGACTAGTTTGAAGTTACTAGAAGCAAAAGATCAAGATTCCCAAAAGAGAGGCACTCAAGATTAACAAGAAAAAATTCCCTGCATGGAAATGATTGATGAAGCTACACCTAGGAGGTCTTGGAGACCATGCACAATCTACCATCACCTCTAAGCATGTTGACCCTGCTAGATCCCTAACTACCGAGGATTTGAAAAAGAAGAAAGAACATAATCAGACTATGTTAGAAATTACATCTTCCCTAAGCTAGACTGAGTTTGATGACATCAAGGAATGCGATACTACTAAGAAGATGGGGGATGCTATAGAAAAGATCTATGGAGTAGACAAAAATGTGTTGAGAGCCAAATCTAAAAGTCTAAGAGGTAGGTTTGATGATATGAGAATGCAAGAAGGTTAAAATATAGTTCAACACTATGCTCGAGTAAAAGAAGTAGTTAATGCTATTAGAGGAGCAACTGGTAAGATTGAAGATGAGTCTATGATCAACAAATTATTGAGAACCCTACTACCCATCTATGTTATTAGAGTCTCTACCATACAAGAACTAAGGTGCATACTTGGTAATGATTTAACCCTTAAAGGATTGATAAGTAGAATCACTACTTTTGAACTCTCTAATTTTGATAATTTCAAGTGTGAGAATGTTGAATTTTTTGTCAAAGCTAAACTGTCACTAAATGAACCTAAAGAGAAAAATAAAAAGGTCAAATATGTTTCTAGAGTGACAATCATATAGATGAGGAGGATGTAGAAAAACTTGAAGCATTTCTAGCAAGGAGATTTCATAGAGGCAAAGAAAAATTCAAAGGTAAGTTACCTGTCATGTGTTTTAATTTCAATGAGGTTGGTCATATTACTGCTAGATGTCTAGAGAAGAAGAAGAATAGAAGTGGAAACAAATACATAAGTAAAAGAGACAAGGAAAAAAAAGTTTAAAAAGGTAAAGGAAAGAAGTCTTTCTACATTGCTTAGGAGGAAACCAAAGATGGATCTAATGAACATGATGATGAAGTGGTGTATGTTGCAATGAAGGATGATTCAGATGAGGATGAGGCAACTACACTAGTGTCTTATGTGAATAAGAGTGACAGATGGATCATTCATAGTGGATGTTCACATCACATGACTAGAGATAAAATTTCATTGCCCTTGATTATTATGATGCAAATAGTGTAAATTTTGGTAGTGATGCTCCCTGTTTAATAAAAGGAAAAAGGATCTATCAAACTCATAGAAAAGATCATGTGTGGCAATGCTTATTATGTAGAAGGACTTAACTATAACTTATTGAGTGTGTTACAACTAAATAGTTTAGGTTGCAAATTTGAGTTTGAGAATAAGACATAAAAGATCTATGACACTGATGGGAAACTAATTGGGAAAGGTGATCAAACTAGAGGTAATCTATTTTATCTTGATATGAATGATGCTACTTGTCTTGTCGTAGAATTTGATGATGCGTGGTTATGAAATATGAGGTTATGTCATGATAACTTTGATAACTTAGTCAATATTAGTAACATGAAAAGAGTCAGAGGTTTGCCTAAGCTGAAAAAACTTGACAATATATGTAAACAATGTTAGTTAGGCAAGATGAAAAATATAGTTTTAAAAATAAGACTCACACCTCTAAAGAAATTATGGAGATTGTTCATACTAATTTGTGTGGACCAATTGATGTGAAAAGCTAAAAAGGTGACAAGTAAATTATCCTATTTGTTGATGATTATTCTAGGATGATGATAGTTATATTTCTGAAATAAATATCTAATGCTTTCCAAATATTTAAGTAGTACTTAGCCAAAGTTGAAAAGGATATAGGAAAAAGATTGAAATGTTTGAGATCTGATAGAGGTGGAGAATTTGCATCAAATGAGTTTGAGATGTTATGTCATGATAGAGGAATTAAGAAACAAACTTCTACACCTAGAACCCCTCCACAAAATGGAATTTCTGAAAGTAAGAACAAATTTGTAATTGGACTATGCTAGGAGACTCACGATGGAGAAGAATGTTGCTTCGAAACACTAGAGAGAGTATGTAAGTATAGTTATCTATACCTTGAACTGTGTACAAGTCAAGAAAGGTACTCAATCAACACCTTTTGAATTATGGTATGGATACTCACCCAATGTAAAATATTTTAAGGTATTTGGAAGCAAGTGCTACATTCTTAATGATTTAAGGAATGGAAAATTAGATGCTAAAAGTGAAGAAGGTATATTCCTTGGTTATTCCACAAGAAGTAAAGCTTATTAGTGTTTAAATACTAACACTAACAAAGTTGTGAAAAGTGAAAATGTAAAGTTTGATGAATATACAGAGGTACATAAAACTGAACCTGTGAAGAAACTTGAAGAGTAAAAATTGTAAGTAAACTTGCAACAAAGAAAATATAATTGTTTCCACATAACGCATAATATATCTAAAATAAACATGCAATTAAAATCTACATGCAAGAGAATAGACAACATACCCACAAAAATTGTGACACAAGACATACCCTGAGAAACCCTCATTGAGAGAAAAACCTAGCCTCCAAAAGCATCCATCACTATGTATTATTCAACAAAAACACCATTGCAATACAACCATGGAATCATTCAAAGCCATAGCCACCATCGAGAATCTATGTGAACAAGCATGAATCCACACATCCCATACCATGCTTTCAACCTTCACAAATGCTCCCATGGCAAACCTACCAAGCCTTGTTCTACTTGACTCTTTCCCTTTTTTGTATTTTGTCTTCTCACTCTCACTAAAAACTACCCTTGTGGCTGCTTATATAGTAGCAAGTCCCACAAAATCACCAAGTGGTATTACGTAAACCATGTTCTACCTAACCCACTGACCCCACATTTAATATTAGAAATTTAATTCTTTTTCCCTAATATTAAATAATTACATGAAATATTATTACAATGTTACAATACAACTCATCAAGAATATCCCATGGGAATCTTTATATGTTGTACATCCATCTAGGTGCTCCTAGATACAACATTACATATTAAAATAAAATAATACAACAATATTATGCAATGTGTGGAACACTCATCATTTCAACAAACTCCCACTTGTTGTAGAGATTGCATAGGGTCAATCTGTAACCACATAAATGAACAAGGGAACAATCCCTCCTAGCACATCCACCATCATGGATCAAAGTATACCATGTGCTCCATCATGGTACTTGCAACAAAATCAAAGTATCTAGCATCTAAAAAATGAATGATCAATTTACTCAATACTAAGAATCTAAACCATGGTCTCAGGAACATAAACATGACAACATGATCTAACCATCTCAACCAAAGAGATAACATGCTCCATATGAACATACTATAACATTTCAAAACTCTAAACATGTATCAAGAGTATATCATGAAAAAATAATAAAACCATCCTCACACCAATGATAACATGTCAAATGAAAGCATAAACCACACCTTTACCAAGAACCCTGTTCGTCCTCAAGATGCAACCATCTCCACACACTATGAAGAACACCATCTCCAATTACCATGAAGAACCATCTCCAAACACCATGAAGATAACCAAGAACTCCATGATTCCTCAAGAACTAACCATCTTCACATACCATAAAAATAACAAGTGCATCGTGCAAATGTTAAAGATGCTTCTACAACAACATGATCTAAGACAAATCTCCAACATCTGCAAACACTCAATAAATATATCAATTCCAAAAAAATTCTACTCAATTGTGGTACCAAGTCAACTATAGCATCATAGGATCCATCTCCTACATGAAGATCCTCCAGGTCTACACCCACACAACCAAAGTCTCAATACCAAGTGAAACCAAGATCTCCAAATCATGTAGATATAAACCAAACTAGGAACTAATCTTGCATTGTCACCTCATCACTATCACAAGCTCCCACTAAACTATGTATCCATGCTATCCATAACATCATGATGAAAAAACCATCCTATAAACATGAGAATCAACCAAAGCATCAAACTATCAAAGAACTCAAAGTGCACATCATGAGCTCCTCAAAAGACACCAAATAACTATGATCCTCAATAGAGAAGATATACCACCATAACAAAATAAAAAAATCCAAGCTAATGAACATCAATGATTTACCTATAAATCCAATCATTTCATTCAAAAACCTATGGCACCATGATCACATCCATGAATCAAGCATCCGAATCTCAATATGTCCAACCTATCAGCATAAAATAGTCAACCATAATCCTCCACCATGACTATAACTGGTAAAAACATCTCATCCTTTCTACATGAATAAAAATTATAAAATTATGTGACTTAGGGCATAGACAACCCAAATCCAAGCCACCAATCTAAGTATGCATCAATAATGAAAGATCAATGGACAAAGACAACCCATAACCAAGTTATAAATGCAATTTGTAAGTATAGACTACTTACAACATTGCACAACTTGTAGACCCAACAAGTCATCATAAATATCCAAACCAAACACTGATAACCATATCATCATGAGACCAATCTAAAACATGAACTGAGTATACAGTGACATCAAATCTTAAATCTACAAAACATACAATGTCATAAGCTCACAATGCTACCATAGTCAATATATATCATAAACTATTTATATTAATATATCACAAAATAAACCATGCCAAATCTGCACCAAATCTAAACTAATGTGTAGAGCTCTCCAAGAGCTTTTTGTTGACTACTCAAAGTCCAAAAATTTGACTTTGTATACCCAAGTTATTCCCTAATATGTGCTCAAAATAAATAAATTATGACTTTGGGCTCTTAATACCTAACAAAATATCAAAATCATAGAACCAAATCTATACCAAGTTATAGTTCTCTAAATTAGGTTTCCAACACCTATAAGAAATCTAAAATTTGACATCTTGAGAGAAAGTTATGGTCATTTTACTAAGATAGTCTTTCTACCATTTTCACTACAAATTTTTTTTATAACAAAAATTTTGATGGTATTAAATTTGGTGGCCATCATAGGCTGAAATTAAAAAAACTCTTTCATTTTCTCTGAACATGGCCAAACTAGGGCATATTACATATCAAAATTTATGGAAACATCAACATAGATCTAATGGTGAGGTTTGTTGTTTGTTTTTATCTAGGAGGTCATTTTTGCAAGCTCCCCCTAAAACCCTCATTTAAATGAAACATCCAAAAATTTCTTTTGTCCAACAATTTCACATGCCCAAAATTTGCCAACATCCCATCATAATAGAAAATCCAAAACCCTTAGATCTACAATAAAAAACTCATATATCATTCTCTTTTTTTTATTCTCTCATGCATTTCCATGGATTCAATCCAGGGTTACAAAAATAAAACCATAGCTTTGATACCACTTGTAAGGAAACTTGTACACAGAGAAAATATAACCATTTCCACATAACCCATAATATATTTGAAATAAACATGCAATTGAATTCCACATGCAAGAGGATAAACAACACACTTACAAAAATTGTGACACAAGATATACCCTAGGAAGCCCTCATTGAGGGAAAAACCCAGCCTCCAAAAGCATCCTTCACCATGTATTATCCAATAAAAACACCATTGCAATACAATAATGGAAGCCTTCAAATCCATAGCCACCACTAAGAAATCCATGTGAATAAGCATGAATTCACATGTCCCATGCCATGCTCCCAACCTTCACAAATGCTCCGTTGGCTAACCTGTCAAGCCTTGTCCTACTCAAATCCTTCCATTTTTTTTTTTTTTTTTGTCTTCTCACTCTCACCAATAAGTACCTTTGTGGCTACATATATAGTGGCAAGTCCTACAAAACCACCAAGTGGTATTACATAAACTATGTGCTAAAACCATATGCTATATAACCTATTGACCCCACATTTAATATTGAAAATTTAATTTTTTTTTATATATTAAATAATTACATGAAATATTATCTCAATGTTACAATACAACTCATCAAGAATATTGCATGGGAATCTTTAGATGTTGGTCATCCATCTAAGGTGCTCCTAGATACAAAATAACATAATAAAATAAAATAATACAATCTAACAATATTATGCAATGTGTGCAACACCCATTATCTCAACAAAAATAATTTGTATACTTTATGAAGGTATGACTAGTGATGAAGATGTTGTGAACCAAGTTGTAAATCAACAAGTTTCAGTGACTATCGGGTCACATACAATGAATGTTGAGTTGCATTCAAGAACCAAGTTATAGTCAGGAGCTGAGTTGCCAATAGAAGATGAGGCACATTTTGATATTAAGATAAGTGTACATCAAAGAGATGTTGAATCACCTAATATAGAAGTACATAGTGATTATGAAGTTCATAGACCTATTGAAGAAAGAAGAGAAAAACCAAGATTGTCAAAGTATGTCAAATGACATCACTCTACTGAACAAATTATTGGAGATAAAGATGCTAGACCAATAAAAAGAAATAGGTTGAGAAGTGATACATATTTTTTGGGCATGCATGAGCCTAAGATAGTGAAATATGCCTTAGAAAATGAGGACTAGAGTAAAGCCATAAAAGAAGAGCTTCAACAAACTGAGAAGAACAAGACATGGACTCTAGTTCCCAAACCAGAGGAAAAGAATGTTATTGGAACCAAGTGGGTGTATAGAAACAAGTTGGATGAAAATGGTGAAGTCACAAGGAATAAGGAAAGATTAGTTTACAAGAGGTATGCACAAGAAGAAGAAATTAACTATGGAGAAACATTTGCCCCTATTACAAGATTGAAAAGGGTAATAACTCTGCTTGCTAACTCTGCATACAAAGGTTTCAAAGTTTATCAATTGGATGTGAAGTCAACATTTTTGAATGAAATATTATAAGAAGAGGTTTATATAGAACAACTAGAATTATTTTTTGATGCTAACAAAAAGAACATGGTATATAGACTATACAAAGCTTTATATGATTTAAAGCAAGCCCCAAGAGCATGGTATGAAAGTATTCACAATTATCTTGTGAAGAATGGTTTTGAGAGGACTGATGGTAACTACAATTTGTACTTGAAGAAAGAAAGAGGTAAAGGTATTTTACTAGATGAAATATTTTTTTATGATATCATATTTGGAGGTCGAGATACAATATGTAAATCATTTGTAAATGAAATGAAGAAATAATTTGGGATGTCTATGTTTGGAGAGATTAAGTTTTTTGTTAGTTTGCAAGCATATCAGATGAAATATGGTATATAAATCACTCGTTCTAAGTATGTAAAGGAAATATTGATTTTTTTTTGGATTGGAGGATTCAAAACTAGTTAGCACACCTATGGTGACAAGACACAAATTGTCAAAGAATGATGATTCTACTGATGTGAATTAGACATTGTACATGTCTATGATTGGAAAGTTGCAATATGTAGTGCATAGAACAATTGACATTGCATTATTTGTTGGGATTGTTGAAAGGTTCTCTACAAATCCTAAGGAGAATCATTTGATGACTATTAAAATAATTATGAGATATTTGAAAGGAACAAAAGACTATGGTCTATACTACAAGAAAAATGAAAAATTTGAGTTGAGAGCCTACACAACTATTGATTGGGTTGGAAACATTGATGATAGAATGAGCACAAGAAGTGGAGCATTTTTCTTAGGAAAGAGGTTGGTGACTTGGACTAGCAAGAAACAAATTTGCATATCTCAATCTACTTCTGAAGCTAACTATGTGGCTGCTACATTAAAATTGTACAAATGTGGTATGGATCAAACAACTACTCAAAGGTACGAAGAAGGAAATCACTGAACATATGGTTCTTTATTGTGATAATACAAGTTCTATAAATATGCCAAGACTAAGTATATTGCAAGTATCATTACTTGATAGAGTTAGTTCAAGAAAAAGAAGTGAGGATGAAATATGTGAATACAAAAGAATAGATATCTTATATCTTCACAAAAGCTTTACCTAAGGATGCTCATAAGTATCTAAGAGGTAAACTAGGGATGATACTTGGCTAGTCAATTTAATACCTTAGTAATAAAGGATTGGACATTATTTCATAGTGATTCTATGATTAGACAACATCATGTGTTTTAATTAAAATAGTATACTAGCTTCATTTAATTTTTCAACCCAAGAGCACAAACTTGAAATGGTGACTGCAAAGTATATGCTCTAATTCCTCTTTAATTTATTACAACTAAAGCAAAGGCAATGCTAAAGGAAATCTATGCTATAAACTAAATGAAAACCTAACTTAAGGATTAAGGTAATGTTGCAAACATAAAACCTATCTATGCACCTATGTTGCATGAACAATTCACTAATTCTATTATCAATGGCTATAGGAGCAACAAAATTTTACCTTACTTAGAAATAATAAAGAAATAAAATATATTCTAATGGAATAATTCACTCACCAAGTGGGCCCCCTTTGGATGTGTGAAAAGAAAACACAATCAAGATAAGAGATATAAACTTGAATTGTGCATTCTATTCATTCATAGTGAAAGATTACACTTTGAAAACAATATCACAAATTGAGACAATGAAAATCAACTTATTCTATTCTTCTTCAAAAAATTCACTCCTACTACAATCATTATTTAAAGGGAACTACAACTACTTCCTAAATCATAGATCACTCCATTAATGAGGATTAATTACAAACTCATAAATTTTGAAACAGAAACAACATTAACCACAAATAAATCCTCTAGAAATATAGCAAGTTATAGAAGCTACATTTATGCATTACAAAAACTAAAAGCAATAAATGATTTACTCCACTTGAGAAGGCTTAACAATCTAGTTGGCTTTCACTTCATTACCATTGAAATGTTGACCTTTGAATATCCATGGAAAATACTTGTAAAAAAACCAATGCACACACAACCTCCACATCAGTATATTTATTTTCATCATCAATATTAGAGAAAAGTTGTAAAGTTCAAATTACCACTCTTGCAAATCCTATGACTAGAGGAGGAAAACTACCCAAAACATAGCATAGATGGAGAAAATTTTATCAACGTGTAACATTACTTCATTATACCATTTCTATCCATAGATTCAAGAAAATATAACATGTTTAAACTATCCATACTTTTACTTCATGTCTTAACATATATATAACATATATATAAAAACATAAATTTATTTTCTTGAAACCATAAAGTCATGACTATTTTTGCAAGATAGTTATTTGAAAACAAGATAAAAGATCTCAGAATGATGGCCTTTTGGAGGCCCATAATTCTCCTCAACTGAGCTATTGCTGATCTCCAACAACCATGAAATTTTTGATTCTAGTCTAAAATCTCCAATCACTAGCTATTCTCTCCCTAGCTCATTTTTAATATAATTAAAGTATCCATAATTTGTCCTGAGCCTCCTCCATCATTGAAATTATACTATCATATCAAGATCCTTTGCATTATCATTCACTGCTAGTAGTGGTTGCAGGAGAATATGAGGCTGATACTTTAATGAAAGCCAATATTGTCATAGACTCCTTCCTTAATCAATATACCATGGAATTATGATAGTAACAAGAGTTAAATTTTGAGGAGAGTGGGGTTCTATTATCTTCAAGTCATGTGGCATACATGTCCACCTTTATCTTGAAGCAACAATTGTTGTTTGAACATCACAAGATGAGTGCTACTCTCAATCTATAAAGGCTTATTCTTTGACTGGGTACACTTTACTAGCTCCACTAGGGTTTCCTAGAATAGAAATCCAATCCATAAATGTCCATTTAGAGTTTTGGAATTCTAGTCTCATGAGTAGAGGAACTGTCATTTCATTGTCCCAGTATGGCACAACTTGATGTTCCCTACTTATCTCATTTTGCATCCAAGACATTACTACTCTCAACTGCACATACCTTATATAAAGGAGCAAGTTCCACTCTATGTCATTAGGCACTGCCAAATTATGTAGATACAGTTCACACAATAGATTCTTCAAAGGCATTGGAATAGATAGGAATGTATCATAAAATTCATGTGGAGTTTAAATGGAGGGATTAAGCCCTTCCATAGTTCTAATCAATTTGAAATTTACAAGCTATTCTTTGAGAAACAATGCATACACCAGTGATGGTGATCTACATTCCATCAGTTCAAGAATCAATCCTATGATTTTTTCAATCCTCCTCTTTAGAATTTAATTTTGGTTTGAATTTTTCTTCAACTAAAGACTTTGTTCATTAATAAAATGTTTTAATTTTTCTCTTTCCAACTTCCATTGAGCTCTTTCCCATAAAAATTATTGGAACAAATTGATCCCTACAGACAAGGGAATAGAAATATTGGTTGGTGGTAATGGTTCTTGGTTGAAAATGTCTATCCAATCAGATGTTGGATGAGGAATTTTGTGGGCATTTTGTGGTGTGGAGCATTCTCCTGTCCTTATTATGAGAATTGTCACTACATTCTCTTATTTGATTCAATTGTTACTTTAGCCAGCATTTCTAGTCCATCTTGATTGAACTTTTCTATTACTTCTTCAATAATTTCTTCTTTAAACTCTAGGTAGTCCTCAAAAGGATGGTTTTCTGAATTCTCAAGGGTGTCCTACATAACAAGATTTCCCTCAAACTCTTCAATAACTTTAGGCTCTTCAGACTCCTTATCACTATCAACAAGTACATAGTTAATGCTAAGGTCAACTTGAGGCTGTGGACTCTAGTTATTGCACTCATTATCATTGGCTATGTTTGGTTAAAATTTTTCCTCCGAAGAGGACTCCTTCACAAACTTAGAAGACTCTAGGTTAACCATTGGAAAAAAGGTTTTAGTAACCCTATTTCCTTTAGAAAGCCTCACATTTCTCCTCGTAGGTAGTGTAGATAGACATGGAGGATTCTTTTGTTTCTTGTTGCTTGTAAACATTTCTACCGTAGCTACTTCAAGAAGTTTTTCTAAAGCTACCTCCTCTTTTGAGTGCATGGTTTCATTAATATCACTTTCATTGCTAGGTTGTTGTTCTATTTTTTCCTCTTCTCATATTACATCATTACCTTTTCCTTCCCTAACAATAGACCTAGTCTTTACAGATGATGGGGTCTTGAGGGCACTAGTAACTTCTCTAATTTTACTTTTTCTTTTTCTAAAAACTTTATAAATCCTCTTCCTAGTTGGTCTAGAACTAGAGGGGGAGGCTTCAAGAATGTTTTTAGTCCAAGGAATAACTTTACAAAAATTAGTGGATGTCCTTCCCTTCCTCCAACACCCTAGCCTCTAAGGCTGACCAATCTAGGCTCTACCCCATTTAATTGCAAAAACTCTTTCCATGTCCCAATTGATTATTTGTTTAATTCCCTTTCCATAACTAATTTTATCAAGAAATGATGGGAGATAGTCTAATCCTTTCCTAATTGTACTAAAGAAGCTTGCTTCTTAACAATATTAAATAGACAATTGGGAAGCTTTACCTATCTATAGTCATGCCGCAAATGAGCCAAAATCTTGAAATGTGGGGCATGTAGGTATTTGTAACGACCTTCACAATTGAAGTATTGAATGATAAATGTTGCTAGCTAGATAAAATCCAAGGGCAAAGTGTAATGCCTACCCACAGTTTACTTTTCCATTATATTTACCAAACTAGGTTTATGTCTATTTCATGTATGTGTTAATTTCAAGGGTATTGGATTTATAATTATGAAAATATTTCATGACTTGGATTATATGTATATCAATAGAGAATTACTTAGTTGATTATATTTCACATGTTGATTGATGATTATGATTACTATCACATTAATGATGCTTTAATAGTTCTTAGTTAGTAAATATGGTTATTTTCTAGATGATATAAGATGATGAGTTTTCCATATTTAAATATGTGATGATTTGTATTCAAGACTTATTATAGTACTTACCCCATACTTGCATGTGTATGGTGTGTGTGTCTATTTTATCTTTTTATTTTTCATGTTTGATGTGGTTAAAGGAGGGAGTCATAGTCACCTGCTAGTTGGGATATACACAATGTACCACTCCCTGCCATTATTTGTTTAGTTTCCCTGCCATTATTTGTTTAGTTTAGATATATTTATATACATGTATATCATCTTTTATGCAGAATGTTGGTACCAGGCACCGACTTCCCTGAATTTTCAGGATGAGTGTGCCTTATCACAATAACTCAATGGTAAGAATGGAGAGATAATGTTTGGCTCCAATCCCAACCATAGCCTAATCACTTGTCCTTAGAAGGAGATCATGTATTTGAGTTTCCACCCATTTTAAACCTATGAGTTTATCTTTGCATGTGTTGTTTGATTTTGAGTTTTGGTCTATTTTGGTAATATTGCTTTTATGTAGATTTGACTATGTGATTTATTTGGTAAATGATTTAATTATAATATTTGAGTTAATCATATAATATTGAAATTTTTTCAATATTATTTGATTAAAAAGAAAATATTAAAGTATGAGAATATTTATTTGATTAAAAAAGTAATTAAATATATGCTTTAATTTAGAAGTCTAAATTTACAAAATTGGTTAAAGAGAAATTAGAATATGATAATATTTAATTAATTATTAATTAATTAAATATGTATTTCAGTTTAAAAGATTTAATTTAAAAGTCTAATTTAAGAAGTTGGACAAAACAGAATTAAAATATTAAAATATTAAATATTTAATATTGCTTTATTATAATTATTTATTTAATAATAACTAAATTAGAGTTCCATTTAAATAATGAGCTTTGATTATTATTATTAATTTAAGTAATAAACTATGCTTTAATTAGTGCTTGCACTAATTAAAAAACTTGAGGAAAATAAAATATAAGAGAATGAAATTTAAAAATAAAGTTATAGTTCTAATTATGGTGTAGTTATATTTATTTAATTAAATGATAATTGTTTAGGAGTTTTATTTTAATAATAAATTCTAAATAATGTTATTAATTAAATTGATAAATATATTATTAAAAATGCTTCAAAAATTAATTAAAAAGAGAAAGCTAATTATTTAAATTAAGATATTTTGTAATTAAATATATAAAAATTTGTGCATTAAAAGGTAATAAAGTAATAAACAATAATTGATCAGTGAGTTCCCTCTCATGATTGCACAATTAGAACCCAATTTAGGGGATAACTCTTTATTAGAGATCTAAAGCTCATTTTGCAATTACACAAGTTTTGGGGAGCGAAATTCAGAATGAGATCAAAAGAATTGTTGAAAGTTTCAGAGAGTTTGGCTTTGCATGCATTCACATATTATCTCAAATTTTAGCTGTGGCTTTGAGGTAGGGTTTGAAAACCCATTGTAGAATTTTATTGAAAGATTTGTCTACTTTGTGTCTTCATGGGTGCTTGTATTATGTTTATTAATTTATTTTATTAATTTTGGATGAGGAATTGTGTTGTAGATTTTGAAAAGGAAAACATATTAATCAAGATAACTTGACTATGGAAAAACTTTAAAAAATTATTATGACTGTGTTCTTTTAAACCCCTTTTTAAAATAATATAGGGAATATTTGATTATGGAAATTTAGAAGAAAATAATAAATTGAACAATTAGGGTTTCAACATTAAATTTATCATTAGAACTATGAGATTATCATAAATTTTCTAAATATAGATGAATATTCTTCTTGCATCTAAAATAATTTAATTGCAATATTTATTTGGAAAGCAAAAGATTGATTGAGAGGAAAGTACATTGTAATTAAACATATACATGCATGTGAAAATAAATATGCTAAAAATAGAAAGCTAAGTATAGTATGGTAACATGCATGTGAAAATAAATATGCTAAAAATAGAAAGCTAAGTATAATATGGTTGCATGTGAAAACAAATATGCTAAAAATAGAAAGCTAAGTATAGTAGGGTTACATGTGAAAACAAATATGTTAAAAATAAAAAACTAAGTATAGTAGGGTTACATGTGAAAACAAATATGTTAAAAATAAAAAACTAAGTATAGTATGGTTGCATGATTTGAGAGATCAAAGATATGCAAAAATACTAATACCATGTGTATTTTTATTTTATATAATTTAATTTTGGATCTATTTATTTAAAAAAGTTAATTAATTAAAAAATAAATAAATAAAAAATTTATTAATTAAAAAAATAAAAAAAATATTATTTGTTTAGTTTAAGTGGATGTTATCATTATTGATTCTTTAAGTCTAATTTTAAACTCTTAGTTGCATATAAATGATTTTATATTTATTAATGCAAGATTGAAGTTAATAAATAAATATTTATAATTTTATTATATTTTAAGAGAAGTTGTGGTGGAGTTCACTTTGTAATAATCTAGTTAATAATTATTTGACTTTATAAAAGAAATTATAAATAATTAAATTAAATTTATAATTTTATCTCTATTTGTATTATGGATTAAAGGAAAAGTAAATATTAATATTAGACTTAAATAAAAGTCATATTAATATTTTAGAAATTGAAATTGACATTGATATTTAAATCTATTAATATACATTTATGTTATTAATTAAATCATTTATAATTTAAGATTATTTAAATCAATAACATGATAATATTGCATGATATTTTATATGCACAAAAAGTTTGGATATTTAAATACTTATTTTTTTAAATAAGTATATTAGCATAACAATTTATATTAACAAGTATATTCTTATTTTTTTCTCCTAAACAAATCCTTATGAACCAAACTAAACAAGAGAAATTGGTGGAATTAAATCATGTGGTTAAAAACTATGTGTTTTTTAATTTTCTATTTATAGTCTTGTGATGTTTATTTTCTTGATAGTTTTTCTTTGTGGGTTGTTTAGTTGGCCAAGTTAGGATGTGCACTAGAGGCATTTTTGAGATTTCTTTTATGATTATTTGACTGGATGTCATGATGAACTTTATATTTGAATTGAGATTTATATTTTATGAGCTTTATGCTATTGAG
Source organism: Cupressus sempervirens (assembly GCA_028749045.1). Lineage (NCBI taxonomy): Eukaryota > Viridiplantae > Streptophyta > Pinopsida > Cupressales > Cupressaceae > Cupressus > Cupressus sempervirens. The sequence continues at coordinate 452,020,645 of CM053793.1, forward strand.
CATTTATGAGAACTTAGGTTTTGAGAACCAATATTATTTTTGGGTTGCTTGTTAAGGAACCAAATTTGATCAAGATTACTCTTATGGTATGAGACCCTATTGTGGTTTGTGAATTTTGAGAAAGTAGTCTAGGTGCATGTGTATGAGAGTGGCTTGCAATGGGGGCCGGGGCCCAAAGTGACTATCAGGGTAACTCATTGTAAGTTGTGTAATAAGTGATAACATAGTAATTAAAATATCTTTCATAGCCATTTTTCTTTGAGAGACATTAAAAAGATAGGTTAGATATTTTTCCTCTTCCATGCCTTGAGTGCTTGTATAGACTAAGGATGAGATGGAGATGATACTTTGAGAGGTATGACTAGTTTCCTCATCTTCATGAGAGGATATTCTAGTTTCGCATAGAGTCACTAGGGGGTCGAGTTCTTTAGAGACTGCCAGGGTAAACTTAGATTTGGCTCATGTGGTGACACTCCATAGTATGTAGCCTAAGTCTCCTTCATGGTTTTTTAATATTTGCCTCTAGTGGTGTACTTGTTGGATATTACTTTTGATAGTATTTTATTGTGAGTTGTTACTCATTGATTGGATGTCATTTATTATTGACAGTTGACTTTTATTAATGAATGATCAGTTATTCATTAGTGGTATTTTTATTGTTAGAGTTAGTGATTGGTAGTTTACTTCTATTGATGACAGTTGTTATATGTTAGTCATTGTTCTTGTGACGCTTAACATTGATTTCAAGGTTGTTGTATATTTTTGGTGTTAGTATTTGTATGTGCACTTGGTATGAGATGTTAGTATTGTAATGAGTGTCCTTTCAATTTTGATTATCTCTTCTTCTTGAGTAGTATGTGTTACCCTTGAGGTAGCTTTGGCTATCAAGATTCCTTGCCTACGATTATTTTATGATTTGATTATCTGTGTGCATATCGTATATTATATCTCCTACATGGGTGGAGTTGGAGCCTAATTAGGTGACCATGTAGTCAAGAGGTAGTGTATTCTTACCATTTGGGTCCCCCTCAAATTGACAAATGTTGGATGCTCCTTGATATAGTGGTACTAAATTATCATTCTTCCTCTTATCTTGAAGACTTCTATTCATTTGATGTATCTATGTATCATGTGTTTTGAGATCCCACAGGATATTGTATTGTATATTGGTGTACTTATATCTATTTTCAAATACCCTATGACATGTGTAGTGGATGTTATTCATTAGATGTGCTTTCATATTATTAGTTGTACTTATGCATTTTCTTATATGACTATGTATGTGTCTATTCATTTTATGATTATGGACATTGTAATTGAGACTTAAGTTTATTAATAAAGCTTTCTTAAATGTGACTAAGAATTCAAACTGTATTTGTAATTGATTATGTGTTCTTGATGTGTATGCATATATTGCTTCTACATTATTTTTACTTTGATATTGTTTAAACTTAAAAGAAAAAGTTCAATAAAATTTGTAACATATTAGGTTTATTTCTTTTGGGTTCTTGAGCAAGATGTTACACAAAGATAATCTAGAGGTACCCTAATTCTTTTCTATGTCTAGCGGAGGGTCAAGATGCACACTGAACTGTGCCCTAGCCATATGTAAATCAAAATCATTTACCTAATTTTCTCCTTCCTGGGTTAACCCAGTGAATTTAGCCACCACATCTTTTGTAAATTAAATTCTTAGCCCCTTAACCATTGAAATTCCATCCTTCAAGGTGCTCATAAATTGCAAAGAAATATCTTCATCAGATCCTTTAGACTGAGGCAGTAGTCTAACCATCCTCTTTTCCTGAACATTTCACAACTGGCCATGTCAACCAACAAAACCCTGTGATCAACTAGCTCATATCTTTGAAAATCTCCACCCATTGTTATGTCTAATAGAATTTTGACAAAATGATGGTGTTCTTAGAGCTCAACAATGGTGAATCAATAGAATTTTTAGTGTTAAGACACTAGATGTTACAATTAGAGAAAATGATGTACAATTACTATGTGCTTCTTAAAGATTTTTAATGCACAAAATCTCCTGATATCTTTTCTTGCATCAAGTATCATAGTCTTTCACTTGTGTACAAGTCTACCACTACAACCATGTTGCTAATTATCATTAAAATTTAAGCTCAACTTTTAATATCCTTAATTTACTTAATGACACAATCATATAAGGACATGTCATCAACATGTGATGATAATCATCTCATAAAACAAAAAATTTTAAAGTTTACATGCGATTTGAAAATTTGAAAAATGAATATTACCCCCCTGCCCAACTAAGTAAGGGCATAAGTCCCACTAGGCTAGGATATGCAAGAGTAATAAATTTAAATAACACAAATTTCTAACAAATATTGAACAAAATAAAATATATGAAAGGTTATGTGGCATGTACTTGACAAGTGCTGCAGGAAAAGTGTTCTGGAAAAGATCATATGAAGTGATGGAGTGATGGGATGGGATGGAAAGATGGGGAAGAGAGAGAGAGTGAGGTGAAGTGTATGGTGAAGAAATTACTTTCAAGAAGAAAGTGTTTATTATGAAAATCTTGAACGAAATTAAGATTTGGTAGCAATCAGGGTAGAAGACCTAGACTACTTGGCTATAGGAATGAGCATATCTTTGCTGTGTTGAAACTACTACAGGAACTCCTCACAACTGATTGGTTTGTTGTAGATCTTGAGGCGATGCTTGTTGATAAGTAACTTGAATCAAATAGGATCAATAGTAGACAACTAGACTACTTCATTTCAAAATACAACAACAATTTCATAGTTCCTAACCAACAAGTTTGAAACTTTCTTGGATTGTGTTGATACTTGGAATCATAAAGAAGGGCCCAGTCTCCCACAAAAAACATTTTTATCTTCAATAAAATTATCATGCCACTATTTCAATTGATGTTGGATGATTTTGTGTTGTTTAATACAGATTTGTGCCATTCATCAAGGCCATTTAAGCTCAAAATTTGGTCTTACTATGCAATAGTAAGTTCAATACCAAGCTCTAGAGAAATCCTCAATGTTTTATATTTAAACTCCACAGGAATTACAACTAACCTACCATAGATTATTTAAAAGGAGTGAAACTTGTTGTAGATTTTTAGGTGGTTCTATAAGCCCAAACAACTTCAAGAAAATGTGGGGCCCACTCCTTCCTATGAGGTGCTACTATTTTGGTGAGAATGGCTTCCAACTCCTTGTTGGTAATTTCTACTTGCCATTAGCTTACAAATGGAAAGGTGATGATTTACCATGCTAAATAATATATTCCTCCATGAGAACATCTATCAAATTAGATGTATTGAGCTCCTTGATCATATGTCAACTCCCTAGGAACTCTAAACAATGTATAAATGGATTCATACAAGAACTTGGTAACATTTTTATCCCTTGGGTGTTTCATGGGGTTGGCCTCTACCCACTTAGTTACATAATCAATGCAAACCATAATATAGGATTTACCTTGTGAAGAGGGTACACTAGGAGCTACAAAGGCAATCCCCCATTTATCAAAGGGTGAAACAAATACTTGAGGCTACAAGAGCATTTCATTTGATTTAGTCTATCTTCCCATGCATTAATTTTTATCACATTTCTCGATGTATCTAGTTGCATCCTTATAAACTTGGCCAATAGTACCTAGTTGTCAATATTTTAAATGATGTCTATTTGGCTATAATATGACCTCCATAGGGCTCATCATGGTATGCCCTCAAGATATCATATGTTTCATCTTCCCTTATGCACCAATGCATTACTTGATCAGGACCAGTATAAATTATAAATCTAAGAATCCAAAAATAGTTAAAGCTCTTTTCAAGTAGTAACTTTCTTTCTTTAGCAGAGAAATGAATTGACATCTTTCTTATGGTTAGGTAATTTGCAATATCTACATACCATGGATTTTATGCTAAAATATGAAAATGTGTTGATATGGAAAATTATCATCAATGGTTGTAGGATCATTAGGGACATGTAACTAAGAGAGAAAGTTAGCTACCACATTGGCCTTGCCAAGTTTATCTCCTGTGGTGATATCAAATTCTTTCATAAGTAGCAACTAGTGAACCAATCTTCCTAATATTGTAGGCTTATTCATCATATAATTTATAGCAGAGTGGTCAGTATGAAAAAATATTTCATATCTAGTAATATAGTGCCTGAATTTATTCAATGCCTAGATAACTGCAAGTAGCTCTTTTTCAGTGATTGTGTAGTTAAACTCTGTACCTTGTAAATTTTTACTGATGAAATAAATAGAATGTTCAACTAAGTCTAAATTTTGGCCTAGCACTGAACCTACAACATAGTATGAGACATCTATATGGATGTGGGAAGGTAGTCCCCAATAAGGCCCTCTCAAAACTGGTGTTGAGGTGAGAACTTCTTTAAGATGTAGGAAAGATGTAGCACACTTATAGTCTTAAGAGAATTCAGAATATTTTTTTAAAAATTTATAAAGGGGCATTACAAGTTGCTTGAAATTCTTGATGAATCTTCTATAATATCTAGAATGTCTAGGAAACTTTGTACATCCTTTTGCTTTACTGGCATACAAAAGATACTAATTATTTGAATCTTTGTTGGATCTGCTTGGATGTCTTTTGATGAAATGAAATGACCTAGTACTACTCCTTCCATCATCATAAAATATTTTTCACTATTTAAGGAAAGGTTATAGTCTTGGCATCTCGAGTACCTTCTCTAAGTTGGCTTTTTCCTCATCAAAATTAGCCCCATAAAAAGTAAAATCATCCATGCAGATCTCCATACAGTCAATAAATATATTACAAAAGATAGTTATGATAGATTGTTGGAATGTGGCTGGGGCATTGCACAAGCCAAAAGATAAAACTAGGTAGGAAAAAGTTCCCCATGGGCAGGTGAAGGTTTTTTTTTCTTGATCCTCTAGAGCTATTTGTATCTGGTTGTAACCGCTAAAACCATGTAGAAAATAAAAATAGTTCTTGCTAGCTAGGTTGTCAAGAACTTGATCTATAAATGGCAAGGGGAAGTGGTCTTTCTTAGTTTCTAAATTGAGATCCCTATAATACACAAACTCTCCATTTTCCTCCCTTCTTTGGTACTATAACTAGGGGTGAGACCCATTGGATATCAGAGATAGGGTAAATAAAACCAACACTTAATATTTTTTGGAGCTCATTTTAACTATATCACTCAAATTAGGGTTAACTCTCCTATGAGGCTGTCATACAAGTTTGAAATTAGGACTGATCTAGATCTTGTGAGTGCAAAGCATAGGATCTAATCCTTTCATGTCCATGTAGTCTAGAGAAAATGCTTTTTAATTTTCCTACAATAATTGCAACATAATTTTCTAATGGGAAGGTGATAAGGCATTATTTACATTCAACTCTCTTTCTAGACCAACTTCCATCTTAATAACCTTATTTGTCATGAAATAACTAAGCATGATTAGAAGAATCCATCTCATGAGGTAATAATGAGTGAAGGAATTAAGAATCCTCTAAATTATGAGGTGTTTTCAAAGGTGGTAGTATGGTTTCTAGGACATATTCCTCTTGAGAACACACTTGAGGTTCTACTCCATACTCGATCATGATAATGGATGAAATGATCTCATCTTCTTCTTGAGAGGCAACAAATGACTCTTGACCTATCATCATTAGTTGATGGATGGAATTGACCTATGGATCATCATTGCCCAAGTATGGGTAGATTACTTGGTCATCTAGCAATAATGGTTGAGCAGGGGAGTATAAAGTTAGGTTCTTAGTATGAATACCATTAGATATTGTCATCTTTCTAGACTGACAAGGTATAAAGGCATCTGCAATAGTTAACCATGGTTTCCCTAAAATTAAAGGATATCCACCCATGTTAGCCTTTGGAGAGAGGCCAAAAAAATCTACTAGATATTCCCAAGAGTTTAAGGTGACTATGACATCTTCTATCATCCCATCTGGCTTGATAATAGAACTATCAACAAGTTGAAGTATGGTTGGTGTTTCTTTGAGACCAATGATATGCAGTTGAGACAATACTCCTTTTTCATGATGTTTATATATGCTCCTAAGTCAACTAAAGAATTTTAAATTTGCATCCCATGAATGGTGATAGTAATCATAGGACTACCAGGGTCAAAATATTTAGGTACAGTTAATTTCTCCAACATTTTAGACAATTGTCCTAAGACATGGATAATTTTTGGATCCTTCTTCTTTCTTTCTGGATATTTGATACATACTTCCTTAATGATGGCTTTAGTATAGGCAAGAACTTACTTGATAGTATCAAGTGATGATATCTTTGCTATCATTCGCTTCAACTGATTAAGAAAATCAATTACTGCATAGTTTTGTGTAGGTTGGCCTTGTCCCATCAACCTATGAGGAAACAAAAGTTTTTTGGACACAAGAAAGGTCTAATGATCTAACACATCTGCTTATTTAGTTGGAGAATCTTTAGCTTAAGTTATTATAGGCTTTTGGAGTGAAGAAAGAGTAGTGCCTAATCTTAAGTGGATATCATTCAAGGAAATAACATAGCTTTATTGTTGTGCTAGCTATTTGGTATTGTTGGGATTAGGATTAGGCTAAATTGGTAGCTAAGTTTTGTTAGGAGGAGTATTATTGGCTATAAGAGGAGGCATTAGAGCCTACTACTAAGGTGGATACATTAAGGCTTGTTGACTAGGCTAGTTATTCCAATTTTGAGGTTGCTACCAACCTTGTTTGGGTTATTGCCAATCCTATTGAGGTTGCTGCCAACCTTTCTGTGGTTGCTACCTATTATGCTAGGGTTGTTGCCAATTATTATTTCCACTAAAATAAGTATTTTGAGAATTTTTCCATTGATTTTTGCTATTATAATTTTAAAGTGGATCTTGTGGTATACCTTATCTTTGATCCCATTTCCTTCGTTGAGCAACGTAGAGCACCTCTCCATTTTCATCAATGACTTTACACTTAGTAGGCATTAGTTGTGGCTCTAGGCTTGCAATAGAATTGCATCTAAAATTCCTTTTCTTTTTCCTACAATGTGGACAATATTCAGCTAACATGGCATCAATTTCACCCTTCTTCCTTCTTGCCTACATGGTATCCAATTGAGTGGCTACATCATCAATGATGTCTTGTTTGAAATCTGCCAACAAATTGGATAGTTCTATCTTTGATACTCTTGAACTACCATTATACTTTTGTGGTAGGTCTTTAAGCCCCCTACCTTTCTTCATAGTGGTCCTAGGATAATTTGACATACACAATATATATCAATCCAAATTTTTTGAGTGATATCTCCTCCTCCCATAAGATCTAGAGCTTTGATACTTCCATCATTTACACCTCTTAGAAAAAGAAGTTTCTTTGATTTCTCATTCAGTTGATGTTGTGTGTTACATTGTATGTTGAACATGAACTATGAGATATAATCTTCCAAGGTTTCATCATCCTTTTTAGACATTTTGAAAATGTCATCTCCTTTCAAATCTCAACCCCTACAATATTCTTTATACTTTGTAAGAAACAAGTTGCTCATTGCAAGCCAATCTTCTATAATGTTGGAACCCAACCCCATGAACCATCTTAGAGTAGCTTCCTTTAGGGTGAATGGGAAAAATTTTAGCTTGTGAGCATCAGTTGTATAATCATAACTTTTGCGAAGGATATCAAACTCAAAGAGGAAGGTTTCAAGGTCTTTAGTAAGTAGGCTATAGAACCTAGGAAGTGTAATAGAAGGTACATTTTAAATTTTTGATTACCTTGCTAACGAGGGATAGGAAAAGGAAATGTAGGTTGAGGCTAAGCCATTCTTGGAGGAGGACTTGATAGTGGTTGATAGATAATAAGGGAAAGTGGATTGTCTTGGTATTCAAGTTCAACAAAGAGATCATTCAAATGCAAGGATTCTTTAGAGGATGAGGGTATTTGTTCTTGAGAAGCATCGAATGGATTTTCAAAAGGTTCTTCTTCTTCATTCTCACTATGAGATTCTTCAAGCTCAAGATTAAAAATATCTTACTAATTATTATGGGGAAGAAATCTCCAAAGGAGGTCTCTTCTTCTATGCATTAAAATAATGTAGAATTTAAACTAACATAATGACTTCAGGGTCAAACTAGATTGAAAACATCCTTGGAAAAAATGCCAAAAAAGGCTAGTTAGCTTAATACCTTAGTAATAAAGGATTAGTGATCCCTTCACAGTGATTCTATGATCAACATCATGTATTTTATTTAAAATACTATACTGACTTCATTTAATTTGTCAACCTGGGAGTGTAAACTTAAAATGGTGACTACAAAGTATATGCTCTAATTCTTCTTTAAGTCATTACAACTAAAGAAAAGGCAAGGCTGACAAAAATATATGCTAGAAATTAAAACAAAAACTTAAGGATTAAGGTAATTCTAAAAATATTACGTAAACCTATCTAGGCACCTATTCTGCAATAATAATTCATTGACTTTGTTATCAATAACTGTAGGAGAAACATAATTTTACCTTACTTAGAAACAACAAGGAAATAAAATCTATGCTAATAGAACAAATCACTCAAAAAGTAGGCCCCCCTTGGATGAGTGAATAGAAAAGACAGTCAAGATAAGAGATATGAACTTGAACCATGCATTCTATTCATTCATGGTGAAAGATTACACTTTGAAAACAATATCACACTTTGCTACTATGAAAAACCAACTTATTCTATTCTTCTTCAAAAATTGCGCTCAAAGCTACAACAACTATTTTTAAAGGAAACTACAACAACATTCTAAATCTAAGATCACTCTATTAATGAGGATCAATTATAGGCTCATAAATTTTGAAACAAAAACAACATTAACCATGAATAAATCCTCTAGTAATATAGCAAGTTGTGGAAGCTACATTCATGCGCTATAACAATAGAAAGCAATAAATGATTTACTCCACTTTTGAAGGTTTTGTAATCTGGTTGGATTTGAATTCCTTAGAATTGAAATGTTGACCTTTGAATATCCATAGAAAATACCTATAAAACAATCAATGCATAGACAACCTCCACATGCATATATTTATTTTCATCATCAATATTAGAGAAAAGGTGTAAATTTCAAATTACCACTCTTGCAAATCCTATGGCTACAGGAGGAAAACTACCCAAAACATAGCATAGATGGGGAAACATTTATGAGCATATAAAATTATTTAATTATACCATTTCTATCCATAGATTCAAGAAAATATAGCATATTTAAACTATCCATATGTCTACTTCATGTCTTAACATATATATAAAAACATAAGTTCATCTATTTAAAACCATATTTAGTCATGACTTTTTTTTCAAGATAACTATTTGAAAACAAGATAAAAAAATCCTAGAATGATGACCTTTTGGAGGCCTATCAATACCCCTTTCCAAAGCTACTTGAGAAGCATAAGTAGTTCCCTACATCAACTGAGCTGAATTTTGTATCTCACAATTTGATGCAGTGGATCTTACTTTAGGAGCTGCCTAAAGTAATGAAGGAGTAGAATTATAAGGTTTACAATCACATGAAAGGTGACAAAGGGAGAACTTGAATTAATTATAGCTATATACAGGGATGGCAAGTCTTTGGCATTATTGTCAAAGAGGGAGAAATGACTACAAAAAAGCATAAACCTAGTAAGAGGGAAAAATAATCTAAAAGAGTAGAGTAGAAAGAGATGGATACACCTAAATATCAGAAAGAGGGAGTGATATTCTAAAAGGAAGATATAAGAAAGAGGAAGAAGATATAGTGAAGGAACTTGAAAAATCTCACATTACCCTTCAAAGAGGAAGGACATATACTACAATTATAGAGGGAGAAATTTCAAAGATTTTTTTTTTCCATATTGTTGTTGGTTTTAGTTTTCCATCAATGAAAAAGAGGGAGATTGTTAATGTAAGATTGTTTTGAAGAGAAGAATCTATAATGGAACAATCATTATTTTGTCAATGATGTCAAACTTGCTACCTGCTGGTGAGACAATTTCTTTTTGGCTTGAAAGCTATCATCTAGTTAATTAATGAAGAGGATTTGAAAATAAGAGATAACAAAAGCACCTAGAGAAAGGTTGAGTTATTTGGTATGTAAATGAAGCACTAAGACCAAGTAAGATATTGATACTATAATGTATTTTTTATCTACTTAAAGTCTGAAATGAAAGATTACTCAAGACAATACTAGAAGAAGGTTAACTAAGAAAAATGTTTGCCAAGCCTTGCCAAGTAGTTAGTGCAAGCCAAGAAAAAATTAGTGAAAGCTGAGTGAAAAACAAGAGGTGCTAAGCAAAGATGAAAAATAGTGCAAGACAAGTGATTGTTAGTATATGCTAAGTAAATTTTAGTTGGTGCCAAGCATAAAAAAACTTTATTTTTTTTTGAATCAACTAGTGTTGGCTAAATGATATCATATTGATGCTAAGTCCCTGTAAATGTGTTAAATTGAAGATTTGACAAATCTAAGCTGATTATTTTATTTTCTTTAATTATCTGAAGTGTGTGGAAGATAACAATGATGAGTTGATGGCATAGAATTCCAGGTAAACCATTTTGACATGAATTCAAGGCAAATTGTAGAAGTTTATAGAGGAACCAAATGGAAAAGTGGGTAGATTCATTGTATCCTACCTAATCCTACCTAACCCTAAAATGGAAGATTGTTGGTTAAGTGACAAAAAATCTAAATTGTCTATTTATAGAGATAATTGGTTAGAAGAAAAAGTTGTAATGTGTGAGAGCCTAAGGAGGATGAGGAGTCTAGGGTATTTCTTCATTAAGTGGCCCAATAGAGGTGACTACAGTTGGCATGCAAAGCAAGAAGGCTTAAGAGTATGAATGCTTGAAGGCTGAACAAGCTATTAAAGCTGAAGTGTGTGAATGCCAAGTAGAATGGAGGATTAAAATAGAGATATATAATCTACAAGTGAGTTGTAATTTTTTATTAGATCTATACTTATTGTTACTTTTTAATCATTATATTAGTCTAGGGTAAATCCTTTGGATTAAGATTGACCTAACACTTATTTGTAAATCCTTTAACCAGGTGACATTCTAATGGAATAGTCTAAAGTCCTTTAACAAGGCTCACTCTTAAAAGGGTGATTGAAATCATTTAACTAGGTCACATTTAACAATGTTTATTGTAACCTTTAACAGTGTTGGCCTTTCACAAGGCATCACTTTAAAAGAGTGAGAATTTGTAGCATGTTACTAGTGGTTTTTCCCAAATTGGATTTCCACTTAAAATCCTTGTGTGAAATAATGTGGATGTTCTTATTTTGTTTCATGTTTACATTTTTGAAAAGTTATTTTGACCTAGGAAAATAACCTACAAAGTTTAAGTTTTGTGTTGGGACTCAAAATTGCATGCCTGATTTTGAGTACCATTCTAAAATTTGTGTCAAATTGAGCCCTTATATGCATTTCTAATGCATGTGTACCCGATTGTCATTTTGAGGCCTATAAGGTGTTTTATGTTTCTAAAGATTTGTGTTAAATATGTTCATCCATCCCATAGTATAAATTTCCATTTTAAGTCATTCTGTGAAGTTTCATTTTGACCAATGTTCAGATCTGCATTTTTGTTGAAGTGTCAAACAACGATAGGAAGCCTAGTTTGTTTTGGAATATATTGCACTCAGTTAAGTTTCATGACTCACCACTTTGGGAGTGTTTAGTATGCATATAAAAGAACCTATTTTTTATTTTTCAAGTTGATTTGATATGTTTTGACTAGGTTTTGAATCTCTCAAAGTTAGTTGTTTACTATTGTCATGCTGATGCATTTTGCTCAAAATTTTGGGAAGCCTATTTGACTAGTTATAACTTTGACCCAATTGACCAAAATGAGAAATTTACTTTTGCATTACATTTTAGAGGTCAAACACATGCCATGTTTTAGGTTTGAGCCTATGACAAATTCATTTGACTAGTTTTCAAATGCAATTCCAAATGCAATTTCTAAAATTTTACCAGTGTCTAAAAGTGCAGATTGATCACAAGCCCTATTTGAGATGTCATGACTCCAAATGTGTGATTGATGAGACCAAATGGATTGTACCATTATGTTTTACTCTAAAAATTAAGCATGCAATTTTTTGAGTCTTGACCAATTTGTCTGCAGACTTTCATAGATCCATTTCATTTGTGAAAATTATTATTCCACCTATGTTCCCAATCCTACAACTTTGAGTACCCAACTTTGACCACTTGCCAAATCTGCCCTGTTATTCATCATGAACCCAAATCATAGACCTATAGTATCCTTGTGATAATAAAATTATACCCTATTTTTCATGCTTCCAAATGTCTATGTAACCTATTTTCAAAGCTAAAGGCGAATGTATTTTATTGTTTTCTAATATATTTGTTAGTAGACAATTTTAAGAAAGTAACTTTGACTGTCAATATCTTTTGATCCAGATGTCTTAATGAGATAAAATTTGATAGGGTACAAGAATGTGGAACAAAGAATCAATATGTTAGATCTTAGGCCTGATTGTTGGTTTTGGTCAATTTTTAAAGCCAATTTTAGAGGCTCCCAAGAAGAAAATCATAGTTTGAAAAAAGGGGGTAAAGTGAGTTTTAAATGATCAATTAATGGTTGATTTTTATCTAGATTGAATCCAACTAGTTGAGGGAGTCAAATCAATGGATTCCAAGAGTTTGGTGTTTTAGTTTGAATTTTTTTTAGCTAAACCCACTCTGGGGCCCGATTGATTTCATCAGATTAATGAGATAAAATGTATGTGAAGGCATTTTGAGTCTTGCAAAAGGGATGTTGTGAAGGTGCTAAAGAAGGATACATTCTTTAAGTGGATGAAACATGAATATTTTTGAGTCATAAAATTTGAATACACCAAATCATCATTTGAATTCAAAGGGAAGCATGATGTGAAGCTTTCAAAGAATGAATCTAGTTGGAGAAACCAATAGGTTCTTGTTAGAAAAGCAAAATAGAAAAGGTAGTAGTCTTTCCTCCAAACTCACCCAAATGAAAAATTGATCATGGAAATACTCTACAAGAAGAGTAGATCATGATGAGCACTATTTACTAAGTCTAGTGAGAGAGAATGGAATAATATGTAGATCTGCTCCACAACTATGTGGTGCACATTTGAACCATTTTTGGGAGCTTGACTATAAAAATAATTATGCCATAAGTAGAGATATTTCTGCTGTTGGTTTGCAATTGGGATATACCATAGTGTTTGAGTGATATTGGCATTATATTCATTTCCTTAGGTGATTCTTACAGAAGAGATGCCCAAGGTGTAGCTATACAATGGATTTGAATGCAAAAATTTGTTGCATATACAAAAGAACAATATGAAATAGGAATTGTTACAAATAGTGGTGCACTGGGATATTAAGAATGCAAACCATTTGGGGGCCATTCTATTGATGCAGAGGTTTTTCCTATAACACCAAGTCTAAAAGAAATGACATCATCTTGCATATGGATTGTAGATATCGACGATAGAACTAAGAAGAAGGGTGGATTTGTGATGTTGGTGCCTTTAAAGATATGATCAAACTCGGAGGTGGGAATATGAATTTAGAGGAAGTGGTCACTAGCATGAAAATTTAAAAATCAATAACATAAATCCCAACACAAATACGAGCCTTCAAACATTACTGAGAGCTGGTGGTGAAGAGACAAAATTTTTAGGCACATTAATGGCTTCAAGATAATGGCAATTGCTTTTTTGTTGATATTGATTAAAGAGATTTTTGAAAGTAGTAGGGAAATGCATGACTTTGAAGTTGGATTCCCACATTGAGTGGGCGTTGATATTTTTCAAGTATTTTTATGAAAAGACCTTCACGTTACAAGTGTCTTAAAGACACATCTTGGAGACAAGAGGACCATGTATAGTGGGGCCAAGGGCCACATGGGCAAACATGAGAATAAATTTTGGGTGCTCAAATAGAATATGATGGCGTGGCTTGGGAAGAATTCTTTGTGAGAATGAAAAGATAAAATAAGAAGAATATGATGCTACAAAAGTTTGTAAGATTGTAAGACTAAAGGTGAAAAGCTTAAGATGATACACACACTTGTTCGTGAGATTGAGAAATTATAAATTGAAGCCTTTGATGCTATGATTCATATGGTCAAAGGATGAAAAACATAGACTTCTAATGATACACCAATCTTCCAATTATAAGATCATGAGATCGAGATTCAAAAATCTAAATACTTTGAACTTATGGTCAGAGTTGTCTGGGTCTTGCTCAAGTGGCAATTTGACCAATGGGGAGTTGACATGTGGCACCTGGGGATTGGAGGAATAAGTAGATTATAAAAGGAAATTTTAAATTAAAATATCTCTAGAGGCATAGGTTGAGCACTCATTCTCAAAGAATGAAAAATTTGAAATAAAATTAATATAGTCTATAGTTCAAGCTATACAACATTTTAAATGTTTCAATTTTAAGAGCCTAGTTCATGGCCACGGGCCTAATTTTTCAAATCAACACTAGAGGGGTCATTTTTATCCAAAATTTTGAGTGCAATATACAGTCAGAAAGGGGAGAAGATGAACTTTCAAATCTATAGTTAGAATATGTGAAAATATTCACTGGTAAAAGTTATAAGAAGATTTGTGAAAATGGGGGCATTCTTAGCAGAATGAATGTTTTTCATGATGAAGTATCAAATTAAATTAGAGAGTAGATAGGGGAGTTTTTGACTCCAAATTTGGGGGAAAATGTCTTTTGAATAGTATTATTTTGCCTCTAAAGTCATTTTGCAAGTGTTTTGGCATATGTTTTAGTAGTAGATCTGGTATCTTTTGCAATCTATTATGTTCTCCATCATTCTAAATATTTTTCAAGCATTCTTTAGTAGGAAGGATAGGATCTAATTTTAGTTATAGGAAGAGGGTAGAGAGAAGTTTTTCATCAGCAGATGGAAGTTCTTCAAGTGGACAAATAGTAGTAGCATAAGATATTCAAGATTTCTTCCATCTTTCTTATTCTCTTCTCTTCTCATTCTTTAGGGTTGGTTCTAGTTGATTGGAAAGTTTTTCAATGCTATGATACCACCTAAGTTGGTTCCAGTCTTTTAGAAAGTTTTTAGAGTTATGATTCCACTATTCTTCAACATTTCTCTCTTCTAATGAACAATAGTTAATGAAATTATAGAGATAGTTCTAGTCTATCAATATTCATCACCTTAGTTGGTTGGAATCAATAGATAAATCAATTTAGCTTAATACAAAAAAATAAGAAAATCCTTCATTGGCCAACCTTGCTCAATAGAAACTAACTCTGAAATGATTTCCTTTGTTAACCAAAAAATCTTGGTTAAGACTAAAAACTTATGAAGATCCTTTGGAAATTAAGTGAGCTTGGTTAGCACTGGTTCTATCCAACTTTCCTTTGTTACTTAGGTGAGCTTAGTTAACACTTTCTTTCTGCAACTTTTTCTTTGATGCCTAAGTGAACTTGATAGACATTGCATTCTGAACTAGGCAAACATAGGAATGCTTGATAAACACTAAGAACTATCTTCACTACCTGAGTGAGCTTGACATATACTAATTGATAATGATTATGCTATTTTTTTAACATCAAAGACTACACACAATTAATCAATTGTATCAAAAAATATGGGCAATCCATTTCTAATTATTTAAGAAATTAATAATGGTTGTTTAAACAACATGAAAAGTCACTTAAAACACATAAGTGAACTTAGTCATAAACATAACTAAACATTGCTATAGGAACCTAGTCTAGTGTAGCAGGGTAATAGTACATAGTGTAATCTTTGCACACATCTCAGGGTAATCACAAAACAACATCATGATACCGCATCAATCCTAGTAACCACTAGTACAAACCTCAATGAACATAAATCACATCATATTCTCATAAATTATTCATAAACATAATCAAAGTAACAGATACAGTAACACAAATCCAATCACCTTAAGGGTGTAGACCACTCATGGTCCCAATCATGATCCCCCACCAAGCAAGATCATCAAGGTTGCATCTATTAGGATGAATTACAAAAGAAAAATGGAAGGGGCACTACACATGAGGATGATATTCTTGTTGTATCTAGTAGTCATCCTTTTTTGATAAGCTCTCATGTGATCAAAAGAAGCCTTGTAGTGCTCATCAATGGTTTCTAGCTCATGTATCCTTATAGCCCTATGGTATTCATCAATTATTAACCCATGTAGGGAGAATTTTAGTGAGATAATCTCCACTTCTAAGGATAGGATAGCTTCAAAACCATAGAGTAGTGAAAAAATGTGTAGTCCATATAGGAGTACATATAGTGGTCCTATAAGCCCAAAGTGCTAGATTGATTTGCAAGTGCTAATCTCTACCTAATTTGTGGACCATCTTATGAAATATCTTTAGTAGTGTCTTATTAGAGGCCTCAATTTGGTTGTTCCCTTAAGGTTAGTATATAGAGGACTGGTGTTGTTTATCTTAAATTTCTTGCAGAGTTGCTTGAGGTCCTTATTTTGAATTTTCCTCCATTATCAGTGACAATAGAGGATGGGATACCATAGTGACAAATGATGTGGTTGAAAATGAACAAGGAAACGTACTTACTTTTAGCAACAGATAAGGGTACAACTTCAACCCATTTTGTGAAGTATTTAATCACTGTAATGATGAACTTGTGTCTACTAGATGAGCTTGGATTAATTTTTTCTACCAAATCAAAGGCCCACTACTAAAAAGGCCAATATGTGATAGAAGGGATAAGCTCCCATCTAGAAGCATGGATCAAGTTACCATGTGACTAACACTTTTTAAAAGATTTAGCATATATGATATTATCTACTTGCATAGTTGGCCAATAGTAACCCGCTATAAGCAATTTCTAAGTAAGTGCAAGGCCATTAGAGTGTGCCCCACAAATGCCATTCTAGACTTTCACCAATGCCTTTTTCGACTCTTCTAGTTCTAGATACGTAAGAAGCATTCCATCTAGACCCTTCCAATATAAATAACTAGAGATAAGGTTATAGTGTGAGGCATTATAGAGAAGTTAGAATTTTTGGTTGCATGTTACATTTGTAGGAATTATTTTATCATGCAGTTAGGATAAAATGGTGGAGTAATGATAGGAGTTATGACTAACAATAATGTAGACCACATGATTGTTAAGGAAGTCATATGTGAGATGATGTAATTCATCCACTAGGAACTCAAAGTGTGATTCATGTTCTTGCAAGTGTAGAATAGATGCTAGAGTGGCCATATCATCTATAGCCTTATTTTTTCCTAGGAATTTGCTAAAATGTCACAAATGCAAAGTATTTTCTTAAGGAATCAATCAATTTCTTGTAGGGTACAAGATTGCCATCTTTAGTTTGATAGTCATTATTAATTTGGTTAATGACATGTTGAGAGTCTCCATAGATGTGTAGTTTAATAATCCTCCATTCTAGAGCCATTTTAATCCCATTAGTTAAGGCCTCATACTCTACTATGTTTTTAGTGCATAGAAACAAGAGTTTGTAGGACTTTGGGATTGTATAACCATGAGGTGTGACAAACAAGATTCTTGCACCAGCTCCATTTTGGATGTGAGAACCATCAAAGAACATATTCCATGTTATTTTAGTGATGTACATGATAGAAGCATTAGGGAATTTGATCTATATTGGAGCATTATCTTGTAAAAGAAACTCACCAAGTTGATTAGCTATAGCTTGTCCCTTAATGACTTTGTAGTTGATGAACTAAATGTTAAATTCAAAGAGAATCATCATCCATTTAGCAAGACATCTAGTAAGTGTAGCTTTACTTAGTACATATTTAAGGGGATCAATTTTTTCAATGAGGTACACCATGTGAGAAAGCATGTAGTGTCTAATTTTCAAGGAGGAAAATACCACTACAAGGCAAGCATTTTCACTATTGTTGTAATTCATTTCATAAGCCTTCAAAGTGTGACTAATGTAGTATATAATATGTTCCTTTCCCTTTTCACCACTTTGTGCTAGTAATGCTCCTAAGGAAGAATTTGTAGCTAAGATGTATAAGATCAAAGGTTTTCCAAGTATTGGTGGTATCAATATTCTGGATTTAGCCAAATATCCTTTGATTTGATCTAATATTTGCTGACATTCCTCATTCTAGATACATGAAGAGCCCCGTGCAAGCTCTTATTGAAGAATTGTGCTCTATTAATTAACTAAGATATAAAACTCCTAATAGATTGATGATGGCTTCTTAATTGATTGATGCTCTTAAGAGGAGGTATTTCCATAATGGCTTGCACCTTTTTTTGGGTCAACTTCTATACCATTTGCAAATATGATGTAGCCTAGTTTAGCCTAAGTTGAAACTATTCCATGTAGTCCAATATCAAACTCAATACCTCTAGGTGTGTATTTTTTTTGGGATTTAGCTAAGGTGTCATTAACATAATCTTTTATATTATTATGCATCATATTGCAAAAGATAGTAGTCATGAATCTTTGGTAAGTGACTTCTACATTCTTTAACCCAAAGGGCATGACATTCGAATAGAAAGTACCCCATGCACATGTAAAGTATATTTTCTCTTTATCTCTAGGAGAAATTTTGATTTGATTGTATCCAAAAAAGCCATCCACTAAAGAGTACATTTCATAGCCCACTTTCATGTCCATTATCATGTTTCTGTTAAGAAGTGGAAAACCATCCTTACGGCATGCTTTGTTTAAGTCTTTAAAGTCTATACACATATAGATGGACTTATCATGTTTGGACATAGGTGCAATTTTGGAGATCCACTCTGTATAGTTAATAACTTAGATGAATTTTTCACTTAAGAGATTTTATAGTTCTTCTTTGACCAAGACAACAACATGTGGATGCATTTTTCTCAACTTTTTCTTGACGGGTTTGACATCGGGAGAAATAAATAAGTGATGCATGATACGATCTGTGTCAAGGATAGACATATCTGAATAGGTCCATGAAAATTTGGTCTTCTATTCGTGGAAGAATTTAGCGAATTCTTCCTTTTCCCCAACTAATAATGATTGAGGAACATGAATGATCTTATGAGATTCTTTTGTACTGAGAATGATAGGCTATACTATAGGTTCAATAAGAACTAAAGATCTATCTTGAAAATAGCTAGGAAAATAATGAAGAACCTTATCCTTAGGCACCTCAAAGAGGTTTTCACCCTTGGATACATCTTTATTTTTACTATTTTGAAATTCAAACACCACCATCAAGTAGTTTTTGGCATTTAAATGCTTATTTTTTAAATTTTTATCTTGATTTTTTGACTAAGGTAATTTATATCTATTTTTGTCATGTTAATCAATCATTCACTAGTGGAATATATCAGAGGTTCAATTGCATTGAGGTAGCAAGTGATCTCATAATCATTCTAAAAAGATGTAATTCTAGTCTTTGGTGTTGAGCAGACCAATCTATGAGATTAGGGTAGATCGATGAGAGGGAAGCGGAGGCTTCAAGTTTGTTCATGTGGAAGGAGTCATATTTGGTGACACTAGAGGTTAAGTCTATGGTGAAATACCCAAAGGAATCCAAATAAGGAATAGACCTAGAGGGATCAACATGATCCACTAAAGGAAATTGCAAGCCAAACTCATTAGACCCTAGACTAGATTCATTGACTATGTTTGGTTGGGTAGCATAGAAATGAATGACATCCACTTCTAACTCACAAGAGGAAACATATGGATAATCCTATTCATATTTTATAGAATCAATGAATTGGTCCTAGGCTAGTAATCAAGAAATGTTTTCTAATATCCTTCCTCTAGTGTTAGGATATTCATTATCATATTCATGTTGTCTAGAGGTGGAAGCATCAACATCATTATGGGTGACCATTGATTCCTCTCTATGAAGGAAAGAAGTATGAGGCATGAATTCCCCTTCTTGTATAACAAAAGTAGCAAAGGGTGAATCATCATCCTTTGATTCAGTAAACATGGGAGCTCTTCTATTGAACCTTGGTAATTCATCCTCTATCCCAAAGCCTAGTCTAGTAATATCTTTTTTTTTGCATCTGTCTGTATGACTTAAGGGTTTTACAAGAGAATTCTTATAACTAGTTAGGGACCCTTGGCCATGATAGCCCATGTTTTTCAATAATTTGTAGATTTTTACATAATGGTTATGAGAAATAGGAGTGATGACCATAACCTCCTCAACATATTCTTCCTCCCTATAAACCCAAACTCTTATAGTTTGATCTTCTCTTTCTACTTCTAATGGAATAGAGGACTAAATAAAGGTCCCAAAAATGTTCATAGTAGAAGTTGAGGGCTTCATTTTCTCAGAGGGTTTTTCATTAGATTTTGGAGAAACTAGCAGAGTAGCAATAGAATCAAGAGTGTATTATTCCATACCAAGTGATGAGAGAAATTAATGTCTCAAATTTGATATAGTTTTATAGTCTATTCTTTACTCTTTTAAGCCATGAGAAAACATTTCCAAAACACTTATTTTAAATATCTTAAGAACTTATGCTACATACAGCCATAACCTATTAAACCTATGGATAGTGGTTATGATGTACCTTGCTTAAATATTATATTTAAAGCGTAGTATTTCATATAAATGTTTTAGGCTATGTTTTAATATTTGAGTGAGAGTAGAAATATTGTTGCATATGTTCATAGGTTACTATTTTGTAGGAAATGTGGAAGTGGCATGAAGAGTGGTAGACAAAGTGTTAAATAAGGAGTAATGGAGACCGGTCAATGCATGAAACACAGGTTAGTATTGGGTAATAAACCATGTATATGGAAGGATTTATTTCAAAGAACTAACTTGTTGCCCTATCTACAAACCATTATTCTATTATTCAATTAATGTTTCAAGAGTCATGGTTGACATCCCACCCTTTTTCTACTGATGATGTTTGCTTATGAGTTTTATGTTATGTTTTGTAATAAGTTCCAATCTTCTATATGTATGGAATATTAGAGTTATTAAGGAGATTCAAGAAATTCTAAAGTTGTTCTCTATTCTCTAAAAATTGTTTAGACTTGTAATAGAAAGAGAAATTCTAATGAGAGAGTGATTTTGGATTACTTGTGTTCTTAAGTTAGCTGAAGCCAACCAAGGGGGCCCACTTGGGAGGTGGAATATATTTAGATAGAGTAGATTCATTTCTTGTAATTTTCTATTTAAGATAGATTTATTGTATTAGTCTTATCGCATAGTTATTGTGAGATTCTTGCAACACTTGTGGAAAACTGTCATAGTGAATATTTGAACTATTAATTAGTTTAGAATTTTCTTTTTTGTAGTTTTTACAATTTCCTATTGATAGTCTAAGTGTGTTTACTATTATGTATTAGTAGTATAGATTAATTTCATGCATTTTAATTTCCTACAACATAGGTGTTAAGAATCAAAGGAACTTAGTGCACATACCGTGTTGACCCATTTCAAGTCCTACATCCTTGGGTTGACAATTCAAATATATTTTCATAATAGAATAGATGGTCCTCAAAATTGGATGTAGCACCCTTGTTAGCAAAATAGGAGTATGATTATTGTCATGTCCCCTTCTCAATTCTAGTAACTAGTGACAGGATTAATCTATCTTCACATCTGGATAGATTAATGGTATGAATTAATAGGATGTGTATTGGTCACGTCAGAGGGTTATTTCATATTTTCTTGTATTTTATTAAAGTTACTTTATGATTATTAAGTCATTTAGTTTATAAAGTAACTTAAGGTGACTACATGATGAAAATGTGTTTAATCCCATATTCCTTGTACGTAGTGTTTGAGATGAAATTTGAGGTTATCAAAAGGGAGCTACATTGGGATTTATAATAGACACGAATTTATGAACTAAATACTCTAAGTTTTGGTTGCTTCAATGTGACTGGTTGAAAAATTTGACGATGAAAACCCTCAAGTTTGATTTCTAGAATTGGTTAGACATCACCCCAATCTTTCCTATCTTGTAATTCCATAATGGCATAATCACCAAGTGGTTTAAGGACTGTATTTGGGAAATTTAAGAGCCAAGCATATGAATTCTTTCAGACTGGTATGTGTTTGAATTTTTATTAAATTTTTGAATTTTGAGAAGAAAAAATATAAGGATGCTAGTTCAGTATTGGGGAAAATTGAGAGTGCATGTTTTAGAGGCAAGAATAGGGTTGGCAAGAGAGGTCGGTGAACTAAAAGAGAAACTCAATTGTGATTCACAAAATTATGGAACATGTCAGCATACAGATAGGTGATAAGCAAGGGCATGAAATTTATAATGTAGGTTGGCAAGAGGTTGGGGTCTGTAGTTTTCATGGAAAGACACATGATTATAAGGGAGCACATTGTGTTCAAACATCACCCAAACACATAGTTCATGGTGGGAGGAATTGACCATTCCAATGCAGGGTGTTGAAGTAATGTGAGTAGTT
Organism: Cupressus sempervirens; assembly: GCA_028749045.1. Lineage (NCBI taxonomy): Eukaryota > Viridiplantae > Streptophyta > Pinopsida > Cupressales > Cupressaceae > Cupressus > Cupressus sempervirens. Next base: position 452,043,047 of record CM053793.1, read on the forward strand.
TAGGTTGAGCTTCTACATGCCTGAGATGACTTATGACTTTAGGTTGGACGTGATTTTCCTTTGCAAATTCACTCAACTTCCAAGCTGGGCCACACAAGATTAAGACATGACCATTATCCTCCACACAAGCTCATTCATTACTATTACCCACAATGTTATTCTATGTGAGTTGAAAATATTATGATATTTTGTAATATGAGTTAAACGTAGGACTAGGGTTAATGTTTTAATGAACTATATGTCAATAACAAATAAAGGTAAAAAATCTAAAAGATTCTGATTGGTGTTTTAGATTAAGGTAAAAAAAGGTTTTGAAAGGGACTTGAAATCCTTAACAGAAAAGAAAAAGAAAAACCATGAAGCACTACCAAGTTTTACAAGGACCTGAAACTTGTAGTTTAATAGTAACAAAATTAGGTTTTATAGGGACCTAAAACTAGATAAAAGGACCATAAATTAATGTAGGTTTTACAAGGACCTAGAACCTAGTTTTTACAACAGACAAAAACCAGATAAAATAACCAAGATCAATGACCAATTACTAGGACCACTAAAAAAATAGAGACTAGATACCAGTTACACTACTAGCTACTATTGTAGCTCTTTAATTATTTTGACCACCTCTTTGCCTACCTCCGTAGTGCCTTGGATGGTATTGATAACCGATCCTCCAGTAACCTCAGCTGCCCTTTTCCTGGAGCTCTATCTGGTTCTTTTACTTGGTCCACCTAGAGACATGATTTCTTCATTTGTTTGCTTTCCTAAAATTGTAGTAGCTACAAAAATGCTAGAAGTAACCTGCTCCATCTTATTGCCACTTTCTTTGATCAATAAATGAAGTTCATGTTCATACTCCTTTAGTTTCTTTGGTATATTAACCACCTAAACTTCCATCTAACTAATCTTTGCATGGTCAATTTCCTCTTCTTGTTGCACATTTTCCACTTTTCTTTTCAAACTCATTAATTCATTATACATCTATGAGTTAGCTTGTAAAGAGGTATCAACTTTAAGCTTTATAGTATGTAGGAAAGAAAGCATAGTATCCCTATGAGTGGAATCATTCTTCTCCTTCCCCATTTCTCCCCTACTAGAAGACTCATCCTTCTATATCCTTACATCTTCACTCACATTCAAATTAGAAGGGTCCTCCTTTTCCTTTTCCATTTCTTCTTTTTCATCCCTCACTCCCTTGGAATAATCACTCTAATTTTCCTCTTCACCAACATTACCTGACCTAGTATTTTTCTCATTACTTTCTTCGTCCTCATCCTTACCAATCTCACCCTTGCTACTTGGGTAGCCTTCAAAATTGGACTTAAAATCTCCCACATTCATATTCTCCTCCTCCTCCTCCAAATTTTTCTCATCATTATTTTTTGAGTTATCAGACTTTGTAATCTCTTCCACATTTTGCTGAGGGGTTTGTTGGGTTTCTTGCTTCAAACTCCTCCTTTTTCCCTTAAACACTTCATCAAACTTATTATTCCTAGAGTAAGTTTCACTAACAAAGCCCTTATTTTTTTTAGAAAGAGGAGAAGACACAATGGCCTTGTTTTTATAGTGATCCTCAATTAGTAAAATTAACCCTTCATGTAAAATCAGATGAGACTATTTTTTCCTATGAGCTTGCAAACTTTGGAGTAAAGAAAATCTCATATAAAAAGAAAATGAGAGCCTAATATTGTGCCTAAAGTGATTGAGAAACAAAAAATGAAATTTATGAACATGCTTAGCTCTACCATCTAAAATAAAATACTCACGAATTCAAAAAAACACATCCTGCTAGATAACCTTAATCTGACCTAGTTCATAAAAATCATTGTTCTTCTCTAAATTATTTTCCTCTTCATCCATTTTCAGAAATTTCTTAAATGCAACATTTGAAATAATTTTTTCTTTACTAAACTTTATGCCTTCCTTAGGCAAACCCATCATCTCAGCTATGAACTCTTCAGTAAAATGCACTATCACTCCATTTAGGGAAACCCTATCTTCAATCTCGTTATTGAAGAATGCCTCTATAACATGAGGTTTATATCCATGAAGGTGCTCCAAATAAGTGGTGACATTATCCTTTTATAGAATATGCCAAACAAAGGCTTTGGCCTTCCATGCCTTACAATTTTTTGGCTCCTATTTTCTTGGTTCTCTGCCCATTTCAGAAGACTTTGAATTACTAAAAAAAGCCAAAGTCAAATGAACATGAAAAATTGATGATTTTATCAAAGATAGTGAATTAATTAAAACAACTAAGGCACACATTAAAATAGATACATGTGGAGCTAGGATAAAAATCACATTAATGTACTTCCTTGGGGAGAGAACACTAACATCCACAACTCCACTCCCATATATCATTAAATTGCTGTTCCTAGAAAATATTTCCCTTTGTTGCATGAGTTGTATCATAATTAATAAGGGCATCTCTAGCCTCTGAAGTCATGTCAACACTCTACAATTGGACTGGATTCTTTTCTCCATCCCTTATTACTTCCAACTCCATACCCTTAGAGAAAAAGCTAACTCCTTTAAATATACATATATGCATGAGCAATGAATACCAACAAAAGGGTCTGTTTACCTTTCCTTGTGATATTCCCACCAAACCATTATGAATTTCTTATGAAAGAAAACTAGAAAAATCAAGAATACTGCTCATTCCAAATTGCAATGTCTGAGCCATGATAAGAACAATGGAGCCTTTTATATTTTCCTCCTCGTCCATCCCAAAAATTCTACATAGAGTGAAATATAATGCCTGAGCCCTAGGATTGAAATGTTTTCTCATTAATGGTTCTAGTGTATGGGTTGTAACCAAAGGCAATGTACCAATCCTAGCAAAATTTTGTTGTAGAGGCATTGTCCTCAAGTATGTTCTCTGTGCATCATACCTTGCCTGAAGGTCATCCATGTTAATTGTCTCATGCATAACACAGTTGGGGTTAACATTGAAAACTTCACTAATCAACTCAGGAGAAACCTTAAAAAGATTGTCTCCTGCATAATTCTTCACAAACCTAGTGATATGATCATACTTCTTGGCTAAATTAATAAGTAGATCACTATCAAAGAAAACCCTGAGTACTATTAGTTTCCTAATGTCAAATTACCAAACATTGCTCAAAGGGGTGTCATGGTTCCTCTTAGAAAACCATTTAAAAGAAAATTCCAAACCTCCCATAGAAACCTTCACATCTCTAACCCAATTTTCTCTATCATAGAAACCCTCAGCTATAACTATCCTAGGGTGCTTTGGAATAAGCTTTCTCCCCTTAGTTATTTCATTTATAGATAGTGGTATTTGCTCAAGAAAATCATCATGCACAACCCTCTTAAGGTAATTAGTTTTTCCCAAGAATTCCTTTTGTTGAGGAATTTTTAAAGATTTTAAACTTTGACAACATCAAATTCTTGATTTTTAGAGGTTACAGAGTACTTACCTATTGAATTATGCTTCTTTCTTCTAGAATTTTTGCTGCAATTCACTAATCACTTGACAAAATTTTTGTGTTGCAGCTCCAAAAGTTCTTCGTGCTTTGATAACCTTTTTTCACTTTAGTTGTTCAATAATGGTGAAATCATGAATTTTATTCATGCATTGAAATCACATGAATGATTTCAGGCAGTATTAAGCTCCATTAGCCATTATTTTCATATTGCACTTAGATTTGAATCTCATTCGTTGATTTTACTAGATCAGATGGCCCTAATTCAAAAAGTAGAATTTCTTTATTGCTTTAAAAAATTTGGCCACATGTCAAATAGAAATTTCCCTACATTGCTTAAACTTCCTATATTTTCAAATTTTGGGCAAGCATCGATTCTTGATCTTCCTCCCAATCAACGACCAAGAGAAATAACACATTTTTACAACAAAAAGTGAAAAGTGTAATATAACTGGCTTAATAAATATTCCAACCTCACAAACATCATCCTACTTTGGTTGCGACTGGTCCCACTTTATCAAATGTCACATTAATGCTCTCTTGCATTGCTTAAACTTCTTACATCTTAAAATTATGGGCAAGCACTAACCCTTGATCATAGTTGAATCGACAATCATGGGTTATTGTACTTTGATGATACCTAGTCAGCTGCATTGACCAATAGGAACTCTCCATGTGAATCAATTTCTTTTGACAAAATTCCATGCAAGTGTGTCCCATTTTATCTTCTAAGAATGTGGGTCTTTGACATCACCTTTTCCATGCATCAAGTTGGTGCTTCTCCTCTTTAATTAACTAGTGAGCATTTTCATAATGCAGGAAAGTGCCAACCATCGATCTGTATACGATCAACGGTGACACAACTTAAACCCTTTTCAAAGTCTGAGATGAAGGTGCTAGCATCACCATGGACACATGTCCACATGGCACTTACATGCTTTGCTTAAACTTCTTGCAAGTTCTTAATGTGGGGAAACACCCTTCATCGATCTGACCAAAATCAATGGTGGGTCAAAATATTTGTCTTTTATGGTCTAATCACCCAATTCAACCAATAGAATAATGCCTTTTAATCCTTGTATGACAAGTTTGATTTTCATATTAATTGTTAAAGTCTACACATCCATGATGTCATCACTCCCAACTTGGCATACACGTCTCATTCGACCAATGAACATGCTTGAATTATAACAATTCTACAAAATGGCATGAATTAGGAGTTTCCCAAAACTTGGTCCTACTATGCCATGTGGTGCAAGGGCACTTGCCTACATTATTTAAAAGTTGAGTAGTTTCTTATTACAAGTAAGTTCTAGCCACTCATTTTCAAAAATCTATGGTTGTGAAGATTCAATTCATCTTTAATCGAAAACCCTTTCAACTAGCCTAGCTAGTAGTACACATCAACATTTCTTTATAGCATGGCACAACTCAACACATATCCTATGAAGTTATTTCCACCTTGCCACATGTTGCATTTGTGCTTCCCTGCAATGTTTAATAGTCATGTAATTGCATAAAGTGAGTATGCGCTAACCATGGATCTCACATAGATCAACGATGATGAAATCTTGCACATTGACAACATCGAGTCAAATGAAATGACTAATGGGAAACTTCCTTTTAATCTAGCTCATCTGACAACTACCACATAAGGTATTTCATTATTATCCTCTAAAAAGGTGGGCCCATGATGTCACATTGTGCTATGTGTCTTGTTGGTGCTTTCTAGCATTGTTTAATTCTCGTACATTTTCCTATTGTGAGAAAGTGCTAGCCTTTGATCTAAACAAAATGAACGATGCATAAAAATTGAACAAAAAGTAATACATTCATTTAAAAGACCAACCAATGACATCACAAGAATTTGAAAACATGCATTAAAGGTACTAAAAATTCTACAAAAATTTTGAGCCAACTCTGACAAACCCTAAACCTTGCGGTGTATTGAAGTTCCATCATGAGAAAGGGCTATGTGGCACAAAGGTGGTTACCCACTTTAGTTAAAAACCTTACATTTCAATTTTGCAAGGAAGTGCCATCTATCGATCTGACCAAGATTGATGGTTGATAAAAAGGTGTTGCAGTTAATGTTTTCAACAAAATATTTGAAATATCTATGACCAAAAATAAGGATATAAAAGGTTTAACAAAAATTAATGAAGTCATCCTTACGTAAGTAAAACCTTAGGGTAAAATGTCTCGCCTAAAATAGTTTGAAATAGTATTTTCAAATTTTTTCAAAAGCTAGGGTAAAATAAGATAAAGCACTAGGGTTTTTTTGATGAATTTTACCTAGGGTCTTAACCTAATTTCAAAATTTCAACACACACAGTCATGGTTTTTTCACTGCTGAATACACAAAATAGGAATGGTGAAAAACTAGGCTAACAAGTCTAACCCAGATCGGTGTGTTTAAGAAGAAAGCATTAGTTGAATCCATATTTGGCTCTAATTTTTTAATAGTGAAAGTACTTTTACCAAATGACCATGGACCTATACAAAGAACCATATTCATATCTTCTTCACAATTAAAAACAAATGAGAAGAAACCATTCAACATAGGGGCTATATCGACTTCACCATGAATAACCCATTTTTGTGTAATCATTTCTTTCAAAATATCTATACCCGGTCTAGCCCCCATAAATTTTCCCACAAGAGTAAACTCCATAGAAGATTTAGAGAAATCAATGGTTGGGTCCAGAATAAAAATTTGGAACTCACCTTTCTCCTTGGAAGATTTTGAATTGACCGGTAGGAAGGATGATTTACCACCAGGTTTCATACCAAATAGAGAAGACGATGTCCTTTGATCACTAAATCCTTTCCTTGAACCTTTTGATTTCCTCTCAATATTGACCTCCACATTCTCCAAAGGATTCTTTTCATTCTTGAATACCTAACCAGGCATGTGATTTGCAGTGGAAGAATCCAAATAAAGGTCCTAGACCCCACAAATAGTGGTACTAACATCCGTAGTTTGTTTATTATAAGCCAAATTATCCTCGATTCTTCCTTCTATCCCATCAAATTTTGCCAATTTTTCCTCTATTCATCCTTCTCTCCCCCCAGGATTAGTACCTCCTACCAAATTCTCCCCTACCAATTTCCTACCTAGCAAGGATCTAGCCAATTCAAAAACATTCAGACTGCTAGCCATCTTCGATGTAATGTAACTAATTCTAATTGGTGTTATTCATATCATTTTCAAAGAATATAATTTTTTTTGAGTTGTTCCTGAAGTGATTGTTTGAGTTTAATGCCAAGTATTTGCTGGAATGACTTAACTAGTTTATGGTGAAATTAGATAAACTACTGAAAGTTGTTTCTAGCTTGCATGAGAACTATTTGAGAAAATAGAGCCACAAATCCTACCATCTTGTGAAAAAAATAATTATTTGTAGATTCATTAAACAAAATAACAACCAAGAATGAGTAAAAGGCAGTATAAATTCTGTTATCTTTAGCCAAAATAGGCAGAATCTTCAAAACATCTTGTAGTAGAAGACAATTATTTAGTAGATGAGGAAATAAGTTTTGGGCTAGAAGTACAGGTTAAAGAAACTACTAGTGTTGAATAGGTTCAAGAACAAGCACCAACTTCTCCAATGGCACAAAATGCAGAAGCACCAAATAGGGAAGCAATAGAGACCTTACAATCTATTAGAGATATGTAGAATAACATTGCTACAATGTTACAATAGCTTATAGGTTCCATACAAAATTTAGCTCTAGTAAATATAGGAGCACCGAGTCACCACAGTGGAGGTGGTAGCATAGCAGGGGCACCATGTGTAGCAAGAGCTCCTACCCAAAATATAGATAGGCCCTTGATGCCTATTTTTGTGGGAAATAATGTTGAAGAGGAATTAGCTCAACTTGTAGCCTCAACTTTGTTAACTGATAATGTTATTATAATGTATGATAAATGGGATCTATTTCATGATCTATTCAAACAAAATTTAACTTTTTTTTAGTATATGAACCAAAAGAGGGAAGAAGAGAGACCTCAATAGGATAGAAGGCCCCCAGTGCAAAAAAGAGATCTAAAACATGCTATGAATAAATTAACCCTTCCCACTTTTGATGGAAGTAATAAAAATTTAGCCAGGGCATGGATTCACAAGTGTAAGAATTTACCTTAGGGTAGAATTTACCAAAGACCAAGGAACTCAAAATAGAAGCATAAATTAGACTAGAGTATGATCAGAATAACTGTATAGTATTCAATACAATGTACACATACACTAGGAGTGCCTGTATATAAAGGCCTCTAAGATGCATCTAGAATGCCTTAGAATAAGCATCATGATAAGTCCTATAACTAGGCACATGTCTACCAGATATGGGTTATCCTCCATTAAGCACAAAAGTAAGTGCGATGATGATAGGATAAGCCTACAAAGGTGTGACATGCAAATTAGTATTGTAGACACCATGTACTAAATTAGGAGTGTGAATAACTATGTTATCTACATGACAACTCAGTGAATGATGCAAACTCCTATGTCATAGACACCATGTGCATAATTATAGTTGTATACTTTTGTGTTGTCTACAAGACAACCCAAAAGGGTTCACAAACTACTAAGTTTCTTATAAAGAGAAATAATAAAATAATGCACTAATCTAAGTAAACTTAAGTAAAGTGTAAATAGTAAATACCTATTTACACCAACACCCCCCCTTAAGTGCAACTTAGGGGAATGCACTTAAGCTCACTAATGCATGATGGGTCTTGGCTATGAGGCCATGTTAGGTACCCATGTACAAAAAAAATGCTATAGGATGATGCAATGCAATCTCTCATAATACAAAGAAAGAGGGAAAACCTCATGGGAAAAACCCTCCTCCAAAAAGAGAGATGAGTACAATAAAGAAGAAGAGAGAGAAGAAGACCTCATAAGAGGAAAAAATCCATCCCAGAAGAAGAAGAAGAGAGAAGTCAAGGGACTCTCCTTTTTACAACATCCTACACCTTTGAGAGATCTCACAAATGAATGTACTTGACCTTGGTGAAGGGTTTGGTGAAGATATTAGTGAGCCGCTCTGTCGTAGGATAATATTGTAGTGCAATGATCTACTCATGTATAATCTCTCTGATATAGTGCATATGAACCTCAATGTGCTTTGTATCCTGATGCTGAACTGGATGCTTAGAAATCTCAATGGCACTTTGGTTGTCACAATGAATAACTGTAGGCTTAGGAAAATCAAATCCAAACACCTCTAGGATGTGCTATAACCAAAGATCCTCTTTAGCTGCATTGATAGCTCCTCGATACTCAGCCCCTGTGGAAGAAAGAGAAACATTGTTTTGTTTCTTACTTTGCCAACAAATAGGGCTAGAACCAAGGTGAAATATATACCCTGAAGTGGACTTCTGAGAATCTAAGTCTCTTGCATAGTTTGAGTCTTTGTATCCAATCAACTGAAGCCTTGTAGCTATTGCATAATTTATCCCATGTGTATATGTACCCTTGATGTAGTGCAAAATGTACTTGGCAGCCTTCCAATGAAGCTCATGTGGTTCTTGCATAAAGTGTGAAACCATACCAACTGCAAAAGAAATATCAGGGCATGTATGTGTCAAGTAGATGGGTAAAAGCATAGATCTGTGTCACCGTTTGTGATACAAAAACCTGTTTTGGTCAAATCTCATTTCTCTATCAAAACTCAATTTTAAAAAAAAACTAAAAATACCCTTTTATAGATTTCAGATTCAATATCATCGTTATATAAATTTTTGAGTGTTTTGATTAGTTATAATATGTGATAATCTAAAAATATTATAAGTCGATATTTCAACATTTCAGAAGATGCTCTCTCAAAAAATGAAAAAAAATAGTAAATCATATCAAAAAAATAAAAAAAATATATTTATCACTAGAGGAGAGAATCCTCTTCATGAATATGTAATTTTTTTTCAAGAAGGTTTAGATTTGATAGGGAAGTTTTGACGGGAGGAAAAAACTGTTGGATTCTGACAAGGTTGAACTTGAGTACTTATAACAAAGAAAATATACGTCAAAAATAATTATTTCTTTTTTTGTGCACTAGCTATACATGTCATCTATAAAATATTTTCAAATCATAACAAAAAAAGATGATTTGCACATACTTATTTGATGGGAACTACATCCTATATTTTTTATAGTTAAAAAAGGGACTTCAAAATAAAATAAAATGAATAAATTCTTAGTCAAAAAAATAATAAAAATTATAGGCATAAAATTCATAAAATTCTACACATTTCATCAGTTTACATCATCTTCATATTTTAAAATCAAATACCATTTTTTTTGTCATTAATGTTGAATTGTCACATTCTGATATCACTTTTCTTTATAAAAGGTGACACAGGTTTGTGCTTTTACCCAGATAAGGCTCCCAACTAATTGTTTGTATAAGGTAGCATCAACAAGTGGAGTGGTACACTTAGCCTCTATCTTGACACCTAATAGGAAGGGAGTAGGAGTAAGCTCGAAGTCACTCATGTGAAACTGAGAAAGCAAGTCAAGAGCATACTTGGGTTGTGAAAGTGAAATCCCTACTAAAGATTGTGTGATTTTAATGCCAAGGAAGTAATGTAGGAAATCCAAGTTTGTAATGGAAAATTTGTCCTATAGAGAGGTTTTGACACTAGCTATGATGGATGAAGTGCTCCTTGTAATGATCAAGTCATCGACATAAAGCATGAGTATCAAATAAGAGTCATCCTTCTAAAGAATGTAAACATTTGAATTAGAGAGAAATCTGGTGAAACCTACTAAGAGGAGGAAGGAATCCATTTTGGTATACTAAGCCTGAGGAGCTTACTTTAGACAATAAATATACTTCTTCAATTTGCAAACCATAGTAGAATCATATATGAAGCCTTATGGCTGCTCCATATAAATTTTCTCATGAAGATCACCATTCAAAAAAGCACTCTTAACATCCATCTAGTGTACAACCCATCCTTGAGCTATAGCAATTGCTAGTGTCAGGTGAATGGAGTTCATCTTGGCAATTGGTGCAAAAGTCTCTATATAGTCAATACTAGGAACTTGCGAGAAACCTTTGGCAACTAGTCTAGCCTTATGTTTATCCACACTTCCATCCACTACAAATTTGGTTTGATAGATCCACTTGCATTGAACTACTTTTCTTCCTTTAGGAAGGGGAACTAAGTCCCATGTGTTGTTGTTCATCAATGAATTATATTCTTCCTCCATAGCCTTGTCCCATTCTAGAATCGCTGATGCTTCCTTAAAAGACTATGGATCTAAAGCAATGGTTATATATGCATGTGGAAATGACTTGTGCTATGACCTAGTGCTCTAAGTGTTTGAAGGATTTCCCACCAATAAACTTGCTGCATCAAGAGTTTTTTATGCCCAATGAGGTTTAGTGCAAGAAGATGAAGGAGTGTCCTCAACTATTTGTTGACCCTTTGAAGGTGGTGTCATGTGAGTCAAATATGGAGAAATCTCATCTTTCAGGTCACTATCATCACTTTGATCACTATCCATGAAGGAGGAAGAAGGAGGAGTTGAAGAAGCCAAGCTTGGACATGACTCTTCAAAGTGAACACTCCTCTCATAAAAGATTTCATGCATCTCTTGATCCATTAGTTTTCATGCCTTGAGATGATCAAGATATCCAACAAATATGCATGGTTTTCTTTGTGGTTCTAATGCCTTTTGCTTTTGTGGAGGTATCCTTGCCCATGCTAGATAGCCATTTTTTTTTAAAGTGCTTAACACTTGGTTTTCTACCACACCATGCCTCAAAAGGTGTTATTCCATCTAAGGCCCTTTGAGGACTTCTATTTTGGATGTAGTTGGCACAACACATGGCTTCAGCCAAAAACACTTGATCGAGAGACTTGTGTTGATGCATACAAGTGGTCATTTCCTTGAGGGTTCTATTCTTTCTATCAACTACACCATTCTACTATGGTGTGTATGCAACTAAATGTTGAAGATCTATCCCCTCATGTGTAAAAAAGTCTATAAGTTTGGAGTTGACATATTTTGTGCCATTATTTGTCCTTAGGATCTTGATGGCTTTCCCAAATTTCTTCTCAATTTGAGCTTTGAATGTGATAAAGTTGTCAAAGACTTCACTTTTATGACCAAGAAAAAAGACCCAAGTGTACCTTGGAAACTCATCAATAAATGTGAGAACATAGTGAGCCTTACCAAAAGATGGTACAGGAAAAGGGCTAGCTACATCACTATGAACCAATTCTAGAACAATAGTCACCTTCAAAGACTTCCCCTTGTCATATTTCTCTTCAGGATGTTTACCTGCTTCACAACCTAGACATACACCCTCTAAAAACTTGACTTGAGGCAAACCAATGACCATTTCCTTGTTGCTTAGTTGCTATAGGCATTAATAATTAAGGTTTCCAAATCTCTCATGTCAAAGTTTACTTTGTGTCTTTGAATGAGTCAACAAGGTGAGAGAAGTGGACTTAGGCACAAAATGTGAGAAAGAATAAAGTCTTGTCTCATGGTTTTCCTTTCCAATTGAATCATATTTGATATTTTTCACCACTACTATGTCAGGGAGGAACTCTACTTTGTTACCTCTCCAACAACCACATCATTTTGACCACCTCTTTTCCTACCTTTGCAGTACCTTGGATGGTATCATCAGTCGATCCTCTAGTAACCTTAGTTGCCCTTTTCCTAGATCTCTATTTGGTTCTTTTACTTGGCCCACCTAGAGACATGATTTCTTCATTGATTTGCTTCCCTAAACCTGTAGTAGCTTCACAAATGCTAGAAGTAACTTGCTCCATCTTATTGCCACTTTCTTTGATCAGTAAATGAAGTTTATGTTCATACTCCTTTAGTTTCTTTGGTATATTACCCACCTAAACTTCCATCTGACTAATCTTTCCATGATCAATTTCTTGTTCTTGATGCACCTTTTCCAATTTTCTTTTCAAACTCATTAATTCATTATACATCTATGAGTCAGCTTGTAGAGAGGTATCAACTTTAAGCTTTATAGTATGTAGGAAAGAAAGCATAGTATCCCTATGAGTAGACTTGTTCTTCTACTTCCCTATTTCTTCCCTACCAGAAGACTCATCCTTCTCTATCCTTACATCTTTCCTCACATTTAAATTAGAAGGGTCCTCCTTTTTCTTCATCATTTCTTTTTTTTCATCCCTCACTCCCTTGGAATGCTCACTCTAATTTTCCTCTTCACCAACATTACCTGACCTAGTATTTTTCTCATTACTTTCTTCCTCCTCATCCTTACCAATCTCACCCTTGCTACTTGGGTAGCCTTCAAAATTGGAGCTAAAATCTCCCACATCCATATTCTCCTCCTCCTACAAATTTTTCTCATCATTATTTTTTGAGTTATCAGACACTATAAACTCTTCCACATTTTGCTGAGGGGTTTGTTGGGTTTCTTGCTTCAAATTCCTCCTTTTTCCCTTAACCCCTTGATCACCCTTATTCTTCCTAGAATAAGTTTCACTAACAAAGCCCTTCTTTTTTTTAGAAAGAGGAGAAGACACAATGGCCTTGTTTTTATAGTGATTCTCAATTAGTAAAATTAAGCCTTCATGTAAAATCAGATGAGACTATTTTTTCCTATGAGCTTGCAAACTTTGGAGTAAAGAAAATTTCATATAAAAAGAAAATGAGAGCCTATTCTTGTGCCTAAAGTGATTGAGAAACACAAAATGAAATTTATGAACATGCTTAGCTCTACTATATAAAATAAAATACTCATGAATGCAAGAAAAAACATTCTGCTAGATAACCTTAATTTGACCCAGTTCATAAAAATCATTTTTCTTCTCTAGATTATTTTCCTCTTCATCCATTTTGGGAAATTTCTTAAATTAAACATTTGAAATACTTGTTTCTTTATTGAACTTTATACCTTCATTAGGCAAACCCATCATCTTAGCTATGAACTCTTCATTCAAATGCATTGTCACTCCATGTAGGGAAACCCTATCTTCAATCTAGTTATTGAAGAATTCCTCTATAACATGAGGTTTATATTGATGAAGGTGCTCCAAATAAGTGGTGACATTATTCTTCTATAGAATATTCCAAACAAAAGCTTTGGCCTTCCATGCCTTAAAATTTTTTGGTTCCTATTTTCTTGGTTCTGTGCCCATTTCCAAAGACTTTGAATTACTACAAAAAGCCAAAGTCAAATGGACATGAAGAATTGATGATTTAATCAAAGATAGTACATTCATTAAAACAACTAAAGCATGCATTAAAATAGATACATGTGGAGCTAGAATAAAAATCACATTAATGTACTTCCTCAGGTAGAGAACACTAAAATCCACAATCCCACTCCCATATATCATTATATTGCTAATCTTATCAAATATTTTTGTCTCCTGCATGAGTTGTATCATAATTAATAAGGGATTTCAGATCCACATTCCTACTTAAGTCACCATGCCATGTCATCTTATACCCCTTTTGGATAGCTTGGTTGGCAATCTAGTTAGCCACCACATTACCTTTGCAGAAAGAATGAGATATAATCACTTTTTCAAATTTATTCATTAATGATTTAATTTTGATAACACTAGCTTCGATCAACCAAGTAATTAAATTTTTATCATTAAGAATATTGACAATGTTTAAGGAATCTCCTTCCATCCACAAGTTCTAACAACTTGTTTCCACTGCAAGCCTTATTGTATATAGAGCTATAGTAGCCTCATCTTTTTGAATATTAGAGATACCAATAGGTTTTGCAATAGCATCTATTATATTATCTGTATGATCTCTCAAAACTCCTCCACAACCTACTTTGCCAGGGTTTCCCTTAGCAACACCATCAAAGTTCCCTTTAAGCCATCCAATAGGGGGAGCCTTCCATCTAGTCTTCAATCTTGGGTCATCTTTTTTATATTAGAACCTTTGGATAACATTGGACTATCAATTCGAAAGTCTTGATCACATTTTCTTTGAGACTAAAAATTTTCCTTTATTGCCTTGACAATATTTTGGCCAAGCACCCACCCTGGCATTTCTTTATTTCTAAAGATTCTATTATTTCTTTCTTTCCAGATACCCCACCAGAGATGGGGAAGAGTAATCTTCCATAGAAAATCAACATCAGTATCCTTAGATGGACATCTCCAACTTTTAAAACAAAGTTCAACATTATTTTGATGAACCCAAGTTATGTTCCACTAATTGAGAATAAAGCTTCATACTTGTTGACTATAAGAACAACTTAAAAACAAATGATCTCTGTATTCAAAACCTCCTTTACATAGACTACACCTATTTGTTGAAAATATAGATCGAGTAACTAAGAGGGTGGGGGGGGTGGTGTTAATCAATTACCACAAAATATTTCCATAGATCCTTTAGATATCTAACAAAACTAATTACTATTGTCACTCAATAAACATACTGAAAATGTTGTAACTTAGTATATGTAGAGTATGTTTTACTTTAGCATATCTAACATCAATAACAATAATTTGCAAACATGAGAGAAAATAAATGAACACAAGAGACACTAGATTTAATGTGGAAACCCAATATGGGAAAAACCACCAATGTAACTGTAGATGCTAAAAAATGGTTTGCATCTACAATTCATCAAAAGGAATCTCCATTTGACATATAGTGCACTTTTTGAAAGAAAATGTCTACTTTTCCTTCTAACTAGTCCCCATCTCATCTATTCAGTCTTCTTTCATTCATATCTTCATTCACCACCATGATCATGCATTCTAATACACCAAATCATCTTCATCTTGCATTCCTACATTCTAACATCATCCTACACTGTTTGTCAACCTTCTAGGGCTTTCCACCTAGTCTAGCCTAAATCTAACCTTTGATTGACCAAGTTGATCAAATGTGACCATGTTTGATTGATTTTACTCATTTTCTAACCACCTTCCACTATTTTGGGAACTCACACAAAGTTTTAGGTCATTTCAAGTCCAGTTGAGCTATTTTTGGCCCCTAGAGCCTTTTGGGGCACAATTTGCACTTTCAGGGCGCACTTGGTACTATCATGGTGCACTTGGGCTTTTCAAGTGTGCACTGGGTGCACTTGGGGTAGTAGGATGCGCAAAAATACTCCCAGAGCCCCTATGTTGCACTCTGGAGGCCATAACTTTTGCATTTCAACTTTGATTTATGAACCGCCAGTTGCTTTGGATTCATATCTTCATTGTGAAATTTTTTTTTTAGGCAATTGTTATGCATAAGGTCAATGGTGGAATCCATTGCACAATTCCTCTCTTGAAAAGATAGTCCTTTTGGGATCAACTCCAAGGTTCAATATTTGAATTGCAAAGTACCAAAATCTGCTTAGTTGAAGATAAATGTGATTGTTCACAAGGAGGCCTTTTCTAGTTCCACTATGATCTCAAAAAGAAGTAAATCTATTTGCTATCTCAAAATAACACACCAAAAGAACAATATTTTTTGTATTTTTTTTGTTTTTCATTGAATGCAACAGTGCAACTAAAATGAGTTCCTTTTCTAACAACGGGTTAGCAAAGAAAATAATGAAACTAAAAGCAAATAACATGAAATTGAAATCCTAAACAGACATAAGCTATAGAAAAAACACGCTGCAAGTTAAAATTTGAAATAAATTGATAGGAAACCAATGAAAACATGAGCAACACTTCCTAGAATCCACTGATGCAATTGTCAGTGAGAAACTTTAACAATCATATGATATTTCACTTTTCATCAAATTACAAGGCCATAAAAAGTGCACTCATGTGAGACAAAAGCTACATAGGCAAAATTCGATGATCTCCTCTTAAGCTTGATACATGAGTGAAATTTGTAAATTTGCAGCAAATACCAGAACTAAAAGATTGCACGACCAGAAACAACACAATAAACCTTAGGCTTAATGACAATTATATGAATAAAATCCACAAAACAATGACACATTTAGGCAAGAATAACTACACTCCAAATGTGAGCACCAAAAGAATAATTTTATTGTATAATAATGACAACCCTTGTTACATTTTACATTGGGGTATTTATAAAAAATCATCTCCTCAATTTGTGTTGAGAGTGAGAGATATCTTCATGCAATAAAATGCTTTTAAAACATTAAAACAAACTAAATATATACAAACTAACAATTAATCTGGTGCTTAGAGGGACTCCATTCATATTTAATTTATTAATTGGATGCATGAGCCCTTTACATGTCAAAAGTAGAGAAAACATGAGAGAGAAAGTAGGAGGAAGCCATCAGTCGAAGTAGGAGTGTCTAGATGTGCCAAAAATAGAAGCTGGTCCTTCACTAGGCATGTGTCAAAGTTAAACTATTGTCAAAATGCATTCCCATTGCATGAAAAGTGTTATTTTTGGAACAAGTAGTTAACTGTCACACACCTCTAAATTACAAAGCTATAGAACTACATACCTAAGGACCTGCGCACCTACAGAGCTGTGTACCTCGATAGGGTCAAAATCTCAAAATTTTACTGAGTGTCAAAATTGAAATTTTTACATCTAGTTTTTGTTCTTCTTCATCCCAAAGCTATGTTTGGATGTTTGCCCTTGAATTTCTCTATCATCTCGGTTATATTAACAACATCTAGAAGATCTAAAGCCTCATACTTGTCCTTGACCTTCTATCTATAGTTATCCACCTCAATTTGAGTTTTTACAAAATCTCCAAGTTTGGTGTCCAACTTTAATAGGGCTTCTTCTATCCTAAAGGCTTGTTGGATGTCTTCATCATCAGCAACCTCCGCAAAAATCTTCTTAAAATTCACCACTATTGTCTCTATGGGTAACAACCTTTCTTGTTCCTCATCTTCAAAAATATCCAAGCATGCATCACTGTAGTGTCTTTTTGCTTCGAAAATCTACTCTCAAACTTTGTCCTTGAGCTAATGGATCTCCTCGTGTAATGTATCCATTACTGTATTGCTATCCACTATTTTCTCTATCCAATCATCAATCATGTCTAATTCTTCTCTAATATATCTATAAATCAAAACCTAGTATCTTTGGCCCTTTATGGCTTGTAGAGTCTACAAATCCTTACTCCAGGCATGTACCTCATCCATGATACTTAAGTCCTGCTCCAAAATTGCCACAATCTTATTCACATTCTCCTACATAGCATGTAGTAACTTCAAATTCCCTATGATGATTGTCATACCATTCTTGTCAAAGCTTTCTTGCCATTCTTGAAAAGTTCTCAAAAATGGGTCTAATTGTACACCTCTCCCTTCTTTAAGTACACTGTTTAAAGTATTCTTAGGGTGTTTAGGATCAAGAGGACCAATGAATTTTACTAGATATCCCTTTAGGATCTCAACTTGACTTCAAAGTGCATGACGTTCAATCTCCTCTTATTCCATGTACTTGAGGACCTCTTTGACTTCCATAGTCATTATTTGTTGGGCTAAATCCCATGTAGGTCTTCTCAACATAACATCCTTCAATTCATAATCTTTGAGACTAAGGCCTTCTACATCTATACCTCTAGGAGGGAGAGCCACTTGTGCAAATAAATCTTAGTTCCATATGGTGGTGACAAGTGCTAATGGTGCTACCTCATGTGATGGAGACTCAAGTTTATTTAGGATCTCTACAATATCACAAATGTGCACCTCTAAAGCATGAAATCAAGGCTTAGTACTCCTCATAATTTCCTTACGAACCCACCTCAGGATGCATCCTATTGAGGATCTAGCCCTTAATGATGGAGTATGTTAAACTACCTCCTTCCCTTTATCACTCTTGCTTGGAGTCATCTCCTATTGTGAGGACTCCTCTTCTAGAGTTTTAGTCTCCATGGATCCTATAGCCTATAGCTCAGTTTCATGGGAGAGTGGGTGAGAATATTCCACCATTTGTCCTTTTGACACTTCATCGGTCACCATTTGTTCCAGTATCTCCTCTGATACTGATTCCTTTCGAACATTCTCTTCCTCTAAACTCTAAGGTGGGGGAGTGACCAAGTCCTATTCTACCATTGTAACTTGTGGTGGAGATGGAGTAAGATTGGGACCCTATGTGTTTGGTGGTATTTGCATCCATTCTTCCTATTAAGGTTCACCTATAGGGGTGTTCTTGATCTTATCCTTAGTCAAATCTGTACCTACGAGCATGAAATCAAAATTTGACATTGAGAAAATGTCATTTCTTTCCCCACCCTACTCATCTACCCACTACTGTACTTCATCCTCTAAAGAAGAGATCTCTAATGGTTCTACTTGAGTGGATGGCAGGGTACCTATGGCACTCTTTCTTCTTTGCAACTCTATGGCTCTAGCTAGCTGAGTTCTTCCCTATAGGGGCACTTCTTCTTCCTCTTCCTCCTCTAATTCTATTTCTTCTTCTTCTTTATCTCCCTCAAGAATGGTTTCAGGGATAGATGGATTGGGTAGTAATCTTCTACTAATCCTTTGCCTTTTCTTCATCTGAATCTTAATCCTCTTCTTTTGTTTCTTGGAGGTAGATGGAGAAGCTAGCTTATCTTCTGTAGGATGAATGAAAACATGTAGAATCTCTCCCTCTTTTGGTTGGCTACGTACAATAAAAGGCAATTATGGTTCATCCTAGACTTGGGTAGCTCCAATATCTTGGGACCCTTGTGGGCTCTGTTCCTACTGCTGGGGAGGTGCCTCTTTTGTCTGAATCTTTTGAGGAGAGTTCCTCTTTCTTTTTTTCTTTCCCTTCCTTTTAGGAGGGTAATAATATCCAATTGGGTTATCAAGCTGGTAGACTATATTTGGCTTGATAGGAGATTGGAGCCCAAAGGTAGGAATTATTACTTTCTTTCCTCTACCTCTTTCTAGGTGAGCATGTGCATGGAAGATCATTATGTTAGAAATTGGATCAAGTCAAAAAGGTTTCTTGATCTAATCCTTTGTCATTCTGATGACATGCCTTGCTTAATGATTAATATCACTGGCCTCCTCCCTATTAACTTCTACATTCAAAATAGGTCTTTCACCAATTTTATCCATGTTGAATAGGGGGTCCAGTAACTCCTTCAAATCCTTTTACTTTATCTCCTTCAGGATGTTCAACTAGAGAGCCTTCTTTGCAAGATACAAAGTCATCTTACAATAGTCCCTAATACAAAAATCATAATCATTTGTGATATTCATCTAGTGATCTTCAACAATATCCTCATGATGGAAGTTGTATTCTTCAAGAGGATAGTTTTCCCACTCCCACTCAAAGGATGGAATATCCTATTTCCTCTTCACTTGATATAGTCCTATGATCAATGACCATGCCCAATAGGGTATCTTGGATGCACCAGCTACTCATATATATGTGAATGTCTTGCATTAGATGAAGTAGAATCTAAGAGTTGTGATCTATACTTTGGCTTCATTAGATAAGATTTTCCCATAGTCACCCTCAATGACTCAGATGATTGAAAAGATGAAAGCATCATTCACAATCCTATATTCCTTGCTCTATACTGAGAGCTTCTTCTTCACCAACTAAGGGTAGACTATGTATGGCTAGGCATTGGGGTCTTGCATACTACCTCTCCTGTACAAATTGGAATAGTTAGTTGCCCTCGCTACAAGTAGGTGCACCATGTAAGAAGTCATGTAAAACTTCTTCTTGTCCTTCACCATCCTGAGTTTCTCACACAAGTTTTCACTTAGTGTGGTGGCCCAATTTAGTGGTATCTTTCCCTATTTGATATTCATAATAAAATTGACCATGAAGGTAGCCCAATCTAGTGATATCTTTGCCTATCTATTGGTCTTAATAAAATTGACCATGAAGGTACTAAGGTGACCCACTGTGAGTAAGCCCATGACTCTGCTCAGGAGAATGATAGAGTATCCAATGTCTTCCCTCATGTTTCCCCAAGTCATATCCACTTTGCTAGTTATCTTTCCCTAAGGAGGCTTCTTAGTGAGGTATGAGGATTGTATTATGTCAGTGACCTCTTGTTGATGCTCCCTATACCATCTCTCAGCCACTTCATAGGGAAGTTGGATGAACTAGTCTACTCTTGGTAGATGGAAAACCCTCTCAATGTTCTCAGGTTGTAGATCCAATACCACTTCCCCTATGAAACTCTTGACCACCCTCTCATCAGGCACACAATGTTTTGATAGGGCCATGATTAGTTTAGATGATTGCACTGACATAGGATGTGACGCTGCATTCACTAATCTAGAATAGATCAATGCAGACATCATAGCTGACCTCTCTATTGTCTTGTTGCAAATTCTTAGGAATTCACCTAAATCTATGTATTTGAGGTTGGTATCTTTGATCTCTGTGTAATCATCATGGATCTAGACTTTGAAGGTATTCCTTGGAACTTGAAGACTATAGGTTTGGGTGCTACTCCAGACATGGATGCCATTTGGTTACAGTTACCTGCACATTGTGAGAAAAGTGTTATTAGTCCAAAGATAATGTAAGAGCTCATAAATAAACATGAGTAAAAAAAAAAGTCCCCTTTGGGTGATTTATTTATTTATTTATTTTTTCTCACTTTATCCCTTTTCAAAATTTTTATTTATTTCTATTTCTATTTATATTTTATATTTTATATTTTATTGAAATTATTTTTTTAATTTAATTTAATTTTTTTTGAAATTATATATATATATATTTTGAAATTATATATATAATTTTTGAAATTTAAAATTTAAAGTAAATTAAAAAAAAAAAATGTGTATGGGTTTTTAGAAGGTGCGTGCGCTAGGGTTTCAAGTGGCGTGGCCAAAGCAAGTGGCACGCAGGTGCAAAGTGCCAAATAGCACTATGTTTGTGTGAGTGTGGAACTACCAAGCTGGTGGCATGTGGCTATGAAGCACCAAAAAATGCCTAGTTTATGTTAGCATGACACTACCAAGTTGGTGGCATGTGGGTGTGGAGCACAAAATGATGCTATGTTATGTGAGTGTGGTGCTACCAAGCTAGTGGTGTGGGGGTGTAAAGCACCAAATGATGCTTAGGTTATGTGAGCAGGGTGCTACCAAGCCAATGGGGTGCAAACATGAAGCACCAAATGACACTATGTTATGTGAGCATGACACTATCAAGCCAGTGGTGCGCAAGTGCGAAGTGCCAAATAGTGCTTAATTTATGTGAGTGCATGGGTGCTAAGTGTTGCCGCACAGAATACTTACCTTGTGCTTGATCCAAAAATCCTCCAAACAAATACCATGTGTTGAGGCCATGTGGGGGGTTTTATAACCCCTCGTTGGGGGGTGCACAGCGTACCTCGACAGGTGCACTGGTGCGCGATGCGTACTTTGTCCTTGCGTGCACGATTTTTATTTTAATAATTTTTTTTTGTGTTTTTGATTTTTCAATTTTGACGACTCTAAAACTCTAACTCTAATAAAATTTTCTTCTCCCAACTCTCGAATTATGAGTCTAGGAGTTAAAAAAAGTAGGGGGGTCCCCATTCCTAGTGAGGAATGGGGCATGTGTTGTGGACACCACAACAAAATTGAGCTATCATTTTCATTATTTGGTCACTATCTTGAGTCATAACCATTGAAAATACTCTCAAGCCCTTGAATTGACATCACTTTTCATACTAATTCATCCCATTTTCTCATTCCACTAACTTTGATCTTTTGGACAACCTAATTGTATCTCAACAGTGTGTATCATCATTCATATCCTCTTTTACATCAACTTCTCACCATTTTTGGAACCATTTCAACATCATTAGAAATCATATTAGATCAACTCACAACCATTTCAAATCAACTCAAAATCATATCAAATCAACCCGAAATCACCTCAAATCAACTTAGAATCACCCAAAATCAACCATAACCAACCTAGAACATGTCAAAAATTCAAAATCAATAATCATCTATCCAATCCAAGGCATTGTCGTGGTTTATAGTGCCTTGGAAACCTATCAATCTTTCAAATCTTATCAATCTAACCTTAGTACTATCATGGCTCTTAGTGCTAGGTCAAACTATCATTCATGTCATCCAATCTTTGACATCATTAAGTCTTTCAATGTTAGATCATGAAATCATGAAATTATTTTAATAATATTGACTACGTCTATTGATATTATTATGATCAACCTTATCAATCAATCTTGATCCTGTACCATTTATAGTGTCAGTTAAATGTTATGTAAGTTTAATTCATGTCATGTGTCCTTGGAATGTTATCAATTTCAATCAATCGATCAATTTGACCATGGCTTTAGTCTTTCCATTATCATCACACTTCATCAAAGGATATTGTCACACTTATTTAATCAAATTGGCTAGTCACCTACTAATTTTCTCTATAGGATTAAATAACCCATAATTTAATCCTATGTCATTTCACTAATTATTCTTCTTAACTAACCTTCTCAATTAATTGATATTTTACTAATTAATTGGTTCATCATCTGCAAACCATGGAAATTCTTAATTTCCTAAGTCATGTTTTCCACCATTAATTCCATTTTCACTAATTTCTATTTTTTAGAATAAAGGATTTTTAATTCAAATATTCCATAAAATATTAACATCATCATGACACATGGGTGTGACACCTTGTGGATTCTCCTTTGACATTTGGCTAAAATATGTCATAATCCAAGATTCTTATTCTCTTATGCACATCCATATTTGGCTTCATTCATCAGAGATTCTTGGCTTTAAGTGGGCTTGAGGTGTCATATGATGCGTCATAGATTCTCAACCATATTTAGCCTTGTTTGAATTCCAAGCATCATAGAATCCTACATTTGGCATCTTGTTTCATATGCATCATGGATTCTCCAAGTAATCTTGTGCCAAGACACATATCTAAGGGTGACAAATCCAATTCTCTCACCTTGTGTGTTGATTATAAAATGAGCACTCTTTCTCTCATTTTTTGGTCCTTAGTTTTCTCACATTTTTACTCCATTTCTTACACTAAAATCACAACTTCAAGTATTCTCATAGCACCATCATTATATAGAAATTTGCTTCAATATTGTGTGCACTATAGGCAATTTTGAGCTACATTACATGGAGAAGAAAAAGGACATGGGAACTACAAATGAAAGAGGGAGTTTTATATTTTCTTTCTTGTTTTGATTCATTTGGCTTTCATGGTAGACTAGAGGGTGTCAATGTATGATTATTGAGTTTGTGATTTTCTCATAGTATATTGGACATTAGCCCATTTTCTAGCTCCTACATTTGGTGAACCTAACATGAACATGCTTATCTTACTTGGGTTTCCTGTCTTTGTGCTTGTAGGTGCAAGGAAGGAGCTCACTTGGAAGGGTTTAATGACTATGTGCACTTACTTATCACACCTAGATTAATTAGGGGGTCTATTCATATGGTTATATGCTTTCATTCTAAGCATTTTTTTAGCTTGCTGTCCTAGGGTGCACTCTTCTCTGTCAAGGTGCACTTGGGACCCCTAAGAGGTAGTTTTAGGAGCCAAGGAGACACCACAACCCCTGTTTGCTATTCATAACTAACCAACTGCACGCAAAAACTACCAACTATGCCCTTCTAAGCCCCAACTACACCATAGGTGTAGTCTACACTATCTAGGTGCACTTGGTAGTATAGGTGTCAAAATTTTTAGTTTCTAGGTCTTGCTTAGGCACCATTTCCCTACAACTTTCCATTGACCTCCCAAATGCACCCAAAAACTACCAACTACACCCTTCTAGGCCCCAAGTGCACCATGGGTGTAGTTATCACTATCTAAGTGCACTTGGGGGCATTCTAGGTCATTTTAGCCTTTTGGAGCATAGTCTTCTTTGTCAGAGCACACCTGGTTCATAGAGAGCACACATATCACTTAGAATCTACATCTAGGACTTCTATTTGCTTATAGGACATAATTTAGATGATTTTGTGTTAGTAATGGTATATTTTCAACATGTGGTGATTTTTGGATGAAGACATGATCATAACAAACTACTAATTCTTGCTTTGCAAGATGTTGTCGAAGACATTGTGTGTTTGTCAAAACCATGTGTGTGGATTTCTTAGGTTAGATAACACTTTGTTTGGTGCTTACAATAAACTTTTTCTTTTCTTCTTGTCATTTCTACAATGTTTAAATCCCTAGGAGTTGCATGGATGTATCTTCTCCCCTCACCATTCATGGATATTGGGTGTAAGAGAAATCTGTGTAACTTCAATAGGAAGCCTTCCTTGGACCAAGATACTCAATATTGGGTATGCTAGGGGATGACTTCAGAGCAGTAATGAGCTAAAAGCTAGGTCAACATTCTAGCCACTATATAAAACTTGATTATGGTGAAAGCCATGTTGGCAATATTTTTGAGTGATAGCTCTCCTCCAATACCCTTGTGGTTTGTCAAACCTTGGTTCTCGAGGCTGAGAGACCTTTTGAGGAATTTAATCATTCACTTATTGAATGGAATGCCCTTACTAAAAACCATGTTTTAGTGGCCAAAAACCTTTCTACCCACTGGCTCAAGGGGTCACCCATGCCTGTGAAGACATCCTACATTCTCATGGTCCTTAGTAGAGACAATAGTCCCTTGGGAAGTGGATCTTGGTAGCCCTAAGAAGTGAGTGTGCTATAAGGGGGAGCCTATGGGGCCAAGATCCTAGGTTTTCCACTCTTGATAAGTGCAGCTGAACTTCCATTCAAGTAGGAATTCAGTGAATACAGTCCTAAAGCCTAGGTTGTGATGTGTTTCTTCACTTTTAACAAAAACTATTATTATCTTAATGTGTCTTGTGTGTGTGTAAAACACTAATCAAGATAAAAAGACACTCTCAAATTTACACCTTGAAACTTGTCAAAACATTACACATTGTCAAAACATTGTAACCTTTGTCATAACTTTGCAAACTTTGGTCTAATACATTCAAAACTTGGGAAACATGGAATACTACATCCCTAGAAGTTCTTGGCATACCTTAGGTTTCATATTTGCATAAAATCCACTTGCATTCACCTTAGTTTGAGCCTCATACTTGCATCATATAGGCTTCATTTTGCATCTTTTAGTCCTCACTTAGTATTTCTCATCTTTCATATTGCATTCATTAGGATTTAGTTTGCCTCCCTTAGTTTTTGCATCTCCCATCTTGCATATTTGCATAACCAAACTTCTTCTTGCACACTTTGACCACCATTCTAGGTTTCCTAAACATCATTTTGAACCTTCATTATGGTCCTAGCACTGTCGCCTGCTACTTGGCTCACTGTGACATCAATCTAGAAACCCTAGCACCTAAAATTGCCTTGGTTTCAGCCTAGCTTCCCAATTGCACTCTAAAACTACCAACTATGCTAAAACTAGCCCCAACTCCACCATAGGTGTATTTGGTACTATTTGGGTGCACTTGGTAGTCTAATAACCCAGTTTAGGCTTCCAGACAACATTTTGAGGCTTCAACAATGTCCTTAGGTGCCTGGATAGGCCCCCCTATCTCAACATGCCCTAATTTTCATTTTTCATCTCATCACCTTCATTTTATTCACTTAGGAAATAATTCCTTAGGTCATAACCTTCATTTTTCATCCCCTAAACCATCATAACATCAACCCCAACATCCTAGCTTCCTGGCATAGCAACTTGACAACCACCTTGCTCAGATTTAGTAGACATTCAACCTAGCTTCCCAACTACACCTAAACTACACCATAGGTGTATTTGGTACTATTAGAGTGCACTTGGTGCTGTTAGAGTGTATTTGGGAACATATATGATCATTTTGGGCCTCTAAACTACATTTTAGTACCCCAAAACTGCATTTAGGAGCCTCTGAAGGTCCTCATTTTGCACATGACCCAAAATTGCATCTCGCACCCGAAACCTCATTTTGCATGTTATTACATGTCCATATTGCATATCCAATCAACATAATAATCATTTTAAGCCCCTAAACATCATTTTGAACCCCAAAACCTTTGAATTTAGTAAAAAATCTAAACAAAGTATGAGTCCTAGAGTATCTCCTAGTGTTGATGGATGATGGATCTTGACTAGTTCTTTTGTCTTTTCTTATAATTTTCTTTGGTCAAAATCTATCTATGTCTTGATAAATTTGACCTTGTCATATTTTATCAATTTGATCTTTTTTTCTTTTATCACTTTTTGGTCAAGATCCAAAGTCCATTATCACAAGGTTAAACTCCTAGACAAAATACTTTCTAAGGATTTCACCTAAGTTCAAAACCTTGCATATACCTTTTTCATTAGCATAATCATATTCCTAGTATACCTAAATTCTATTTTGACTTAACCTAGTGGTATATCCCCCTCATCTTACATTGTTCAAAACCTTAGCATCATTTCCAATATCTAACCCTATCAAATTATTTATCAACCAAATTATCTTTTTGATAATTTACCCTCATTTTTCATATCCCAAACATCATTATCAATCCTATAACATGATCCCTTGCATAGTCCACCTTGAATACATCAACACCTAGCATCATTACGAAGTCCAAAATCCAACCCTAACCTTCATTTTTCATACTATATGATCATTTTCATCTCATCTAGTCAACCCCCAAAATGTCACTTTGCATGTGCATTTGCATAGTTTCCCTAGGACATTTGCACCGTGTATATCAAAACCATACTTCATTTTACATTTTTCTAGGTTGCATAACATCCCTAAATACTTAAAAATCCAAAAAACACTCACATCTTGCATACCCACATCATCACTATCAAGTTTTGACCTATTTTACCAACTGCACCCCTGTTTTACCAACTACACACTTTAGGTGCTCGATTGGTAGTTTTAGAGCAAACTTGGTAAATAGGGGTTTCATTCTATGTTCTAGAACCCTAATCTTCACTTCCATAGGCTTTATTGCATCCTTAAACCTTGCAAAACACTCTAAAATGCTCAAATCATTCAAATTTTGCATTTCAGGCACCCTAACACCTTTGTATACCACTTGCGTACCTCCTATTTACCAACTACTTACCTTTAGGATCCCAAGTGCACCAAGGGTGCACTTAGTACTATTTGAGTGTAGTTGGTAGTTTAGGTGCACACTTGGGAGGTAGAGAGTCCATTTAGGTTTTCCTCCACTTCATTTACATCCTTAGGTATCATGCTAGCACTAACTAAGACACAATCAGCTTAGAGACCTAAAGAACTTTACCAAACTTTGTTTTCTGAGGCATCAACACAACCAAAACCTCATCTAAGAAAAAAGAAGAGCAAGAAAACCCAAAAAACTTTTGATGAAGACTAGATTGAGGCATTGCATCCTTTACTGGCAAACCCCTTAAACATGTATCCACAAGATCACCAAAATCAAGAGATGATCCAACACACCCTAAACAACACACCTACCATGAAGTTTCCTTCAAAAAATTTCCCTACACATGGGATGGTCCAATGGAGCCCTAACTTTTAACCTAAATTTGTGCCAATACCACTTAGAGGTGGAAGTGTACCAACCACACCCAAGGATGAAAAAACACACTCCTTTGAACTTAGAAAACCTTACACAAGTACCTTCATCTATAATATTTCAAACACACAACAAGATATTGTACACCTAAGTGACTCTAACACTAACTATGGCATCATTGATGATGAAATGGCCAGGGCATGTCACAACAAAAAATTCTGCAAAAAATTCAAACTTTTGGTAGCCCAAGAAATTATCAAATTCAACCCAAACTTGGAGGGACCTAAGTCCAAACATCAAACCAACAAAACAATTGAAAACATACAACCACAATCAATTTGGAATTAGATAAGGGAAAATAACCTTTGGAGTTTTCAAACACAATAGTGACACCTATAAGGTCCCATCAAGAACCAACAATCAAAATCCTCCAAAGTACGTTTGAACACATTAACATTAATCCCTTGTTTGATCAACCAAAACCAATGAAGGGAAACAAGAATCTCCCTAAATATCCAAAGAGGAAATTAAGACTTTATTTTAGTCACATGATGCAACAACAAGATGCACATAAAGGGATTTGTGCTCCAAGGATGCCAGACATACCTCCTTTGGAGACAAATCAACAAAGTGCACCTTTGCTCCTAACTCTATCAAGTGTTATGACATCAAATGTTATGGAGCCTCCCATGAGTACACTATGTGAAACATCAACTACATCAATCCCTATTGATACATAAAGGAAAAGTCTTATTGACATTACAACTATTCCCAAAAGGAATGCACCTCATTGTTAAGTCAATATGATGTCCCAAGGAGAAACCTCTAACACACGAAGGTGCCAAAGGAACAATACTAACATGGAGATCACTTCTCAAGGACATAACCAAATACCCTGACAATACCAACCTACAATAGCCCAAGGACTTAATGTTTCCAACACACATGCGACATATCAACAACAACATCAGCCACAATAACAACAACCTCAAATGGTGCAAGGATCCAACGTCCCTAACACACAATCCAATGTGAACTCACTTGATTTATATGAAATGTATCAACAAAAATTCCAACAACACCAAGTCATGTTTTCTAAGAAACAAGAGAAACTCAAAAAATAGTTGAAATACCAAAGACGCCTTTAGTAATTGATTGCATACTAGTAACATTTGTTACAATAGTAGCAAGTGCCACAAAAACCCCAATAGATACCTCTATAACAACAATCACATACATGGTATCACATACAACCAACAGAGGTATCCCAACAACAACCACAGCAAAAGGCACAACAACAACATGTTGGGACAGAAAATTGCATGGTCAATTTTTAGTCACATATTGAAAATTTTGAAGAATCAATGCCCTAAAGTGCTTTTTATGCATATGTAACCGTTTGTCAGTTTGAGGTTTAGATGGTGTTTGAGTGGCTTAATACCTTTCATTTGATATATGCATGTGATCCATAATGTTATTTTTCCATCTTGAATCATTAGGTGAAGTCCCATTTTGAGCTAGTGTCAAAATTTGCAATTCTGCCCGTGTCAAAATGCATATAGTAGCCTAGTTTGTCTTTGAATATCTTTTACCCAAGAATGTTTCATGACCCACCACTTTGAGGAGTTTTAATATGCATATCAAATAACATGTATTTCAATTTTCAGCCCATTTTGAATCTGTTTGACCAGGTTTCAAACCCCTCTAATTTGGTCATTTACTATTTCATGCATTTGTGTAGTTCACAATTTTGGGAAGCCCTGTTCGATCAATTACATCTTTGACCTAGTTGACCCAAATGAAGAAATTATTTTTGAATTGTGTTCCAGGGTTTAGAAAATTCATATGTTCCAATTATAAGTTCATGATGAATCCATTTGATTAGTTTGCTAACATGATTAAAAACCCAGTTTACATTGTTTTGTTATGGCTAAGGTATCAGAATTGATCTGTACCCTTGTTTGGCACATTATAACTTTGATGTCATGATTGGTAAGCCTAAATGGGTTGTACCATCATGTTGTGTCTTGGAAATCCTTGAACTATGCCAATTATCAAGTCATGAAAAATCCATTTGCATACTTTCTTACATCCGTCCATTTACCGAAAATTACTTTTTGACACATTTCCTAGTTTACAAATTCCAAGTGTCTATTATTAGAAATTTTCCAAATTTGTCCTTTCATTTTTCATAAGCCCTAATTATGGATTCTTATCCTTCTAATGGAAAAGAACCTATAACCTAGCTTTTAGAACCCCAAGTGATCAATAACCCAATTTATAATGCTAAACTCAAGCTCAGTTTATGTTTTTAAACACTCTTTTCCTGTAGGATAATTGAAGTATGGATGTTCGGCAATTAAAATCTTTTGAGTTGGAATTCATCATGGGCCGATAATTTTTAGTATGATAGAGTAGGTAGGATTTAACACTCATGCTGATTTTTGTGGCCTGATTACTTGATTGAATCAGTTTTTAAGGCCAACTGGAAGGCCTCCAGACACAAATTCACAATTTGTAGACTTGATTAAAAGTGAGTTTTAAATAATGAATCGATGATCGAATTTGAATCCTATTAGTCTAAAATGTCCAAATGGATCAATTTGATGAATTAGTTGTTTGAAACAATTTTTTTTTTAGTCAGACCCGCTTTGGGGCCTGACTAATTCTGTTAGATGGATAAGCTATTGGGAAGTGAAATAGCTCAGAAGATGTTTTAATGACTATGATCATTAAATGATTGTGATAGGGAGTTGGATAAAATGGATCAAATTATTTGAAGTAATAAGGAGAAAAATAGCCCGTAAAAGTCTTGATAAAAAAAAATTTAAGTAAGAGAAAGTTGCTCATAATCAAAGAGACAATATAAAACATCCATGTTCCCAATATTACAAGATTATGAAGGTGTGGAAGAAACAACTTAATGAGCATTGGATTTTAAAAGAAATATTATAATATATTGGTTTTCAATATATGGAGTTGATAATTGGATTTATTACATGTATATTTTGAGTGCAATGGGACTTCATCTAGAGCCTTCATCTGGAGCTTTTTTTCTCAAACCTTTCTTGAGAATGCTTGATTTTTTAAAACCACAATATCAAGTGGTTAATCAGCCAAATTTTTTATACAAACCAAGTTCTACACTATATTGGAGATTTGTGCATGATTTTTTGTATATGTCAGTAAGTATGATCAGTGGAATACTGGAGAAGGTTACTGGAAAGGATAAGGATTATAGATATATAGCAACACCCAATCTGTTAAATGAGCTGAGCAAAGAATCATTTAAAGAAGATAGTGAATTAGAGGATAAAGTAATGTATGTTGTGCTTCAACAACTTGATGATGCAACTGGTGATGTCTTTGAATTTGCTATAAAATACCTTGTTCCATTGGTTAAAAAGTTGTATGTAGATATAGTTGTTGAAATGACAAGTACATTGTGTAATAGATTATTGAATGAAAAACAAGAAATTAATTCAATTGTTGACAAGAGTAGATGCATGCAAAGAAAAAGAGAATGCAGGCAACACAAAAGAGATCTCATGCAAAAATAAATAAAGGAGAGAGAAAGAAAAAACATTAGGATGTTTCATCTGTAGCTTATTGTCCATCTTTGGCCTTTTGAGCACCCAATTTTTTTAGGAATTCGGAGCTAATTATCTCTTGCCATCTCCAATTTCTTCATCAAATGAGATTGTTCCTATATGGGATCTGAAAGTGGGCCAAACCAATCCTTGTGAAAATAAGCAAGTGAAATTAGCCAAAAGTTTAAGAAGAGGTGTAATTGATCGTGAGTTGAAACCAAAATCTGATAAAAGGAAAAAGTGAAAATGGATTGGTGAATCACACTCTAGAACTTTATGTTGAATGTGATTTTTAGCTTGATGGTGTTCTATTTGGGCTTCCTACAAGAACAAATTTTGAATCTATAGGCAAACCAAATTTCTAGAATGCATACAGTATGTTAAGTACAAAATACAAGGATTTGAGTCCTTATGCATAACTTGCTTTCACTATTTGGGATGTATCTTCTTCCAAATAGGATGTGGTGGTTGGAGGTGCAACTTTACTTCTTTTCAATAGCAATAATCATCTTGAAACATGGTAGCAGAAACTTAGGCTCTATCCTAGAAGAAAAGAAGATGGTTTAGTTGATAGTTCTACTCTAGGAAAGGTACCCAAGCATGAACATGGAGAAATTGAGCACTTGGAGAAGCTAGAAACTAAGTATGTATGTGGCCAGATTCAATGCATCAAATGGCTTGATGAAATCACATTCAAATCTATTAGGGAATATAGAGATAGACAAAGGAGGCCACAGGCAATATAGCAAGGTAGAGAAGAAAATGTGGGAACCAATTAATCCCACATTGCCCCTATTTAGTTTTTAATAGGTCTTTAAATATAAACCCATGCTATTCATATATTCTCTTAAGGGACAAGCACTTTTGAAGCATAGGCTTGCATGTGGGGTCCATGGTTGGCTAGCTAGTGGGTCACACAAGGAAAATTTTGAACAAAAATATGCATGTGATGATGTGGCATCAAAACTCCCAAACGCACATGACACACCATGTGTTGTAATCCTATGGCTAGCACTTCCCCACTTGGGAAGTTGCTCGAAGGATAAGAAATGTGGGAATGCACCCAGGTGCTACATGGAAATGGGCCTAAGGTGCATGGTGAGGTGGAAATCTATTTTTAGTAGGTAGGTGGTGATGGAGTAGATGGGTGTCCAATAATATGGTGCCATGTGGCACACGTCAAGTGCCTCAGTGGGCCATAAAACAAATTTAAAAAAAAAAATTGTCATTTTAAAATTTCTTTTTCAAAAAAGGGATGCATGTTCAAAATTTTAAATTCTAAAAGGGCTTTATAATAAAGTTTCAACATTAGAGAATTTTTTAAATTTTTGAAAATTTAAAATTGCAAGCTAGAGTTTTATAGCAGGGGGTATATTTTTCAAACCAATTTTTAGGGGGTTTTCAGAAGGCTAGTATAGTGATATTATATATCAATGAAATCGAGAGAAGATGAACTTTCAATTCTAAGGTTAGTTTTCACATAGGAAGTAGTTGTTCAAGCTATAGGAGATTTTTATCCCAGATTCCTAACTTGCAACCACCTTCAGGCTTTGAAGTTCAAAATTGATTTTAAAATTGTCATTTTTAAATGGTTTTTTCAAAAAAGGGATGCATGTTCAAAATTTTAAATTCTAAAAGGGCTTTATAATAAAGTTTCAACATTAGAGAATTTTTAAATTTTTGAAAATTTAAAATTACAAGCTAGAGTTTTATAGCAGGGGGCATATTTTTCAAACCAACTTTCAAAGGGTTTTCGAAAGGCTAGTATAGGTATATTATATATCGACAGAATCAAGAGAAGACAAACTTCCAATTCTGAGGTTAGTTTTTGCACAAGAAGTAGTTTATTCAAGCTATATGAGGTTTTGTCCTAGATTCCTAACTTGCAACCGCCTTCGGGCTTTGAAGTTCAAAATTGATTTCTGGCATGGTAATGAACTGAATAAACATAAAAGATAGCGAAAATGCAGTTGGGGTCAAATTTTACCACTTTTAAGTAAGTTGATCAAGGTTTTATCAGCATTCTTGATGCATATTAGATATTTTGGTTGCAAAAAAGGTTTTTCATCATAGAGTAGAGGTATTTTCAAGTTTTTTACAAAGTAACGATGAAAACAAAAATTAGATCAAGGGTAGAAAGAAGAGAGGTTATCTAGTTGCAAAGGATGGAATTTCAAGTGGACACATGTCATTCTGAGATTACATCCAGGAATTCATCTTGGTCTATATCTTTCTTTCTTTCATCCATTGTAGGGGTTCCAATATTGATTAAGAAACTGGTTGGTTCCAATTTTGAGTTTTCTCAAATTTGAGATACCATTGTTCAAAAAATTCTTCTTGTATGAATAGCAGTAGTGAAGATAAATACAAATAGTTCAAATCTATTAGGTGTTTCTTTGTTTTAAATTCAGGCATATGAATGTATTATTTCAAGGAAATCAATACAAAGAACAACAAGTGTTTGAGTTTTCATTTTAGATCTTGTCTCCTTTCTCAGTGAATTTTCAATGTTTTATGATCTTTGAACAAAGAACCTAGGTCATAGTTGCAGTCCCTTAAGGTTGTATGTTTTTTCATTGTTGCTTATAATTCAAGGAGTTATGTAAATGCTTTAGGGAATCAACAGGGTTGCAAGTTTATTGAGGAGGATAACAGGTAAGAATGAGATTTAGATTGAACACATATGTCTATTTACAAGGTGAATAGATAAGTCAAATATTTGAAGATACAAATATGTCTAAGGTATCCATATGTATGTATTTGATTCATGGAATTTCCCAATAGACAAGGCACTGATCAGCTACAGGATCATTAGTTCTTGCTATTGCATATTAGGGGTTTTGCTGAATTCAACATTATTAATATAATGCTTTTCTCCTTTCATGTTGAAGAGCTACAATAGAGTGCCCTCACCCAGCTTATGTATGTCATAGATTTACATTTAGCTACTATAGATCTATGTTATTACATGAGTTATTAAGAGGTCTAAGGGTTAAATCTGCTTATTATAGATTCAGGAATATGTTTTGCACTGGTACCATATTAATTGAATTTGAGGTCCACCCACTTAGGTTTTGCAGAGCCTAAAGTAGATGAAGGGTCTAGCCTTATAGTTGGCCTAGTGTTTGAAATGACATGTTGAAGATGGGAGTTAGCTACCCCTAGATGTGTCTTATTCTCATCAGGGTAATTTTAAAACTTCCAGCATTTTAAAACACCAATAAAATGGTGACTTTTCTGGGGAGTTGTATTAAATAAAAATGAAAAACAAACCTCGAGAATTTGAAAAGGATTCAATACAACAAGAAGAATTTTCTACAGTAGTGAGGAATTATGGTGTTCTTTTCATATCCTTGCTGAAATTTCATGTTCCCCAGTATGCTTTATTCTCTTATAGTAGTAGTTCTTAAATTGAATGTAAATTGTGTTGAGAAATGAGTATGCCTTCAATCAATTCAATTTGGTGTGAGTTGCTATTGTAATTTTAGAGTTGAGAAAGTTATGTTTCAACATTGTGTAGAGGTTTCAAATTCAAGATAAATCTGAAGAGGTGTCTTTTGTCTTCTGTTGTTTCAAATCAGTTTGTGGTATCTTTAGGACTAATGCAATTCATGTCTCACTTAATGTGAGTGGTAACTTGAAGCTAATCTCTATACTAGTGTAGTTCTATACATGAACTATGATTAGTTGCTGTAGTAGAAGAGTATATTCAAAGAGGGTGAAATATTCAAAAGCTTGGTAAGATTTGTGATGTGCTGGTTCAAAAGGTTCATAAAAGAATTGATGAGATTTTGGGTCTTCTATTGTAAGTAGTGGACAGAGAACTTTCAACCATCTAGATCTTGAGGTATTTTATTTTTCATGATGTTATTCTTGTCATGAAAGAAAGTAGTATACGTATGTGTTCTCCATCAAGTGATTTTCAGCACTAGGAGGAGGAGAATAGTGTGATGGGTTTTATACACTTCATGAGAATAAGTTTCAACTTCTTGTATGAAGTTTTGAAGGGTATTTGAAGAGATTTATTTGGTAAAAGGTTGTATAGATCTACTGCAAATTGTGAATATGCAAGATTTTCCATATTGAAAGTTTGGTTTAAAATTTACAAGTGGTAAATAGTATCAAAATCTTTTCTTACTAAGTGTGAGTGGTGACTCTAGTCTAAATCTCTGTACTAGTGCATGATTTATCTTAATATCAGAGGCTTTTAGTATTTGTGGACAGATCTAGTTTGTTGGAAAATATGAAGTATCAGGTTTCTTGATTAATGGTTTATGTGGTTTTTTGTATCTACCAAAGTAATTTTTTTCAAAGGGTGAATCACTATTGTGATTTCATTTTCCTCTTCAAGGAGGAGGTGGCTCTACAATGATTTCTATCTATGGTGTGAAGGATTTCATATTTACACCTATGCCAATCAGTAGATTAGAAGTTTCATACAGCAACACATAAAATGTATTTTAATTTTTATGTATTTGTCTTTCATGAAAGTTGAATGAACAAAATGGTTGCCTCCATCTAGTGGTTTCAACACTAAGAAAATCAAGGTAGGAGTTTTGAAATTTCAAGAGATGGATTCTAAGTCTAGGTTTGAAAAGGATGTACCAACTCTTCAAAGTATTCGTGCAAATATTGCTTCGCTGAAAAGAATTCATAATAAGACCATCATTGGCATAAGAAATACAATTGGTACTATTAAGGGTCTTAATGGATTTCAAACTTACATGAAGTTTAAATTAGTAGTTATGAATCTTGATGAATCCTTTAGACCTCAGAAGTCTTTAGGGCCAATGGTACTCTTAGAAGTTTTTATGCCGCATTCAGTTGATTAGTCAGCCAAATCAAGGTTAGAAAAGATTATTGAATTTCAAGATCTTATCATAGAAATTGAAAGTACTTTGAATGCTAATGAATCTAATGATAGTAGAAATGAATATGATGCAAATGATAGTGAATGCAATGAGTCCTTTGAAAGTGATAATGAATATGAGGAGTCTCAACATTATGAATTAGAGGATAGTAATTAGCAGTTTTACAGCATGCATAATTTGGATTCATCTTTTTATGATTATGAGTATAAAGAAGAGGAAAAGTGTAACAATAGTAACAGTCTTCCTTCTAGTGATGAATGTGAATGTGTTACAATACCGGTTGTTGAGGTGTTGTTTAAAGAAGAAGATGTATGGAATGATCATAATTCTGATTTTTTAGAATATATTACTAATGAGTCTATTATTGTAAATGTGTCAAACCATCTAGATAATAATCATAGCCAAGGAGAAGAAACTAGGGATGAAGTCTTGTTAAGTGTTGATGAGATTTTCGATTTGTTGGCTTATGATTTTGAAAGGTATGCTAATCTATCCAAGGATGCTTGTGCTATGCCATGTATTGCAATTTCATATTGTGAAGTCTTTTCCCCTAAATTTGATGCTAAAGAAGATATAGTTTCAAAAAATGCTTTGTCAAGTTTGGGAGGTGTATGTGATGGTAATTAGTACATCAAAAAATTCAATACACATGACAACTTCTATGTTGAGAATGAAAATCTAGAGATAAGGTCTGTTGCTAGTTTATTTTCTTCTTGTTTTCATGAGGCTAAGATACATTTAGATTGCTCATGTGATGAGGAAAATAATACTAATGAAGTGGTTTATTCTATTGAGTTATTTGAGGAAAAAATTGATACGGATCAACATATTGTGAGAAGGAAATTTCATGATGATTCTTGTAATTTGGTATCTAATCGGTTGTTTGAATGTGAAGAGATTGCAATGAATGTTTAGTCTGATTTATGGAGTATTGATATGACAAATAAGGAGAAATCAGATTTTTCATTCTCTTCACATCCAGAGGCACAAGGTGAGTTACAATTTGATTCATGTAAATTTTTGAATGAATTAGAATACCAAGATTTTGTGTTTCCGGTTGAAGTTGTCCATGAGTCAGTTAGTGATGATCAATTTCAGTTTGATATCAATATTTATGAAAAGTTTAATGTTGATTTGTACATGCACTATGAGAATGAAGGTGTGAATTTAGTTTTGCCAAGTGTTTTTCTTCAAGATGCTAATTTGGTTGGTGGAATTGATGAGAAAGATAATTTTAGTTTACCTCAAGAAGATGTCAATGAGAATTAGGTATATTACAGAGGTAAGAAGTTTTGAAAACTTTTTGGTGGGCTGGGGCCATCATTTGTACATAGTAGGAGTAGTTGTTTCCTTGCTTTCAATAAAGCTATTCGAGAGGAATTTTTTGTTGTCTTGTGAGTGGTTTGATTTTTGTAAATATTTGAATCCTTTCCATGCTCACAAGTGACATGCATCCTCGGACAGAGCCACTATTGGGACTAAAAATTGCATGGTCAATTTTCAGTCACATATTGAAAATTTTAAAGAATCAACGCCCTAAAGTGCTTTTTATGCATATCTAGCCATTTGTCAGTTTGAGGCCTAGATGGTGTTTGAGTGGATTAACACCTTTCATTTGATATATGCATGTGATCCATAATGTTATTTTACCATCTTGAATCATTCGGTGAAGTCCCATTTTGAGCTAGTGTCAAAATTTGCAATTCTGCCCATGTTAAAATGTGTATAGTAGCCTAGTTTGTCTTTGAATAACTTTTACCTAGGAATGCATCATGATCCACCACTTTGGAGATGTTTAGTATACATATCAAGGAACATGTGTTCCAATTTTCAGCCCATTTCAAATCTTTTTGACTAGGTTTCAAACCCCTCCAATTCAGTCATTTACTGTTTTGCATTTGTGTAGTTCACAATTCTAGGTAGCCTTGTTTAACCAATTAAATATTTGAACCAATTGATCCAAATGAAGAAATTATTTCCAATATGAGGTCATTATGAATCCATTTGATTATTTTTCTAACATGATTCAAAACCCAGTTTACATTGTTTTGTTATAGCTAAGGTATCCAAATTGATCTGTACCCCTATTCGAAAAGTTATAAATTTGATCCTGTGATTGGTAAGCCTAAATGGATTGTACCATCATG
The DNA here is from genome assembly GCA_028749045.1 of Cupressus sempervirens. Taxonomy (NCBI): domain Eukaryota; kingdom Viridiplantae; phylum Streptophyta; class Pinopsida; order Cupressales; family Cupressaceae; genus Cupressus; species Cupressus sempervirens. Next base: position 452,081,442 of record CM053793.1, read on the forward strand.
TTGTGTCATAGAAATCCTTGAAGTATGCCAATTCTCAAGTCATGAAGAATCAATTTGCATATTTTCTTATGTTTGTCCATTTACCAAAAATTACTTTTTGACACATTTCCCAGTTAAAAATTTTCAAGTGCCTATTTTCAAAAATTTTCCAAATTCATCCTATTGTTTTTCATAAGCCCTAATTATGGATTATTATCCTTTTAATGGAAAAGAACCTATACCCTTGCTTTCAAAACCCCAAGTGATCAATAACCTAGTTTATAATGCCAAACCTGAGGTCAGTTTATGTTTTTTAACACTGTTTGACAATTAAAATCTTTTGACTAGGAATTTGTCATGGGATGAGAATTGTAGTATGATAGAGTGGGTATGATTTAACACTCATGCTGATTTTTGTGGCCTGGTTACTTGATTGAATTAGTTTTTAAGGCTAGCTGGCAAGCCTCCGAACAAAAATTCACAATTTGTAGACTTGATTAAAAGTGAGTTTTAAATAATGAATCAATGATTGAATTTGAATCCTGTCAGTCTGAGATGTCCAAATGGATCAATTTGATGGACCAATTATTTGAAATGAATTTTTTTTTAGTCGGACCCACTTTGGGGCTCAACTAATTTCATCAGATGGATAAGCTATTGGGAAGTGAAATAGCTCAGAAGATGTTTTAATGACTATGGTCATTAAATGATTGTGATATGAAGTTGGATAAAATGGATCAAATTATTTGAAGTAATAAGGAGAAAAATGGCCCGCAAAAGTCTTGATAAATTTTTTTTTAAGAGAACTAGCTCATAATCAAAGAGGCAATATAAAACATCCATGTTCCCAATGTTACAAGATTATGAAGGTGTAGATGCAACAACTTAATGAGCATTAGATTTTAAAAGCAATATTATAATATATTGGTTGTCAATATGAGTCGATAATTGGATTTATTACAAGTATATTTTGAGTGCAATGGGACTTCATTTGGAGCCTCCATTTGAAGCTTTTCTTTTCAAACCTTTCTTGAGAATGCTTAATTTTTTAAAACTACAATATCAAGTGGTTAATCAGCTAAACTTTTTATACAACCCAAGTTCTACACTGTATTGGAGATTTGTGCATGATTTTTTGAATATGTCAATAAGTACAACCAATGGAATACTAGAGAAGGTTACTAGAAAGGATAAGGATTAAAAGATATATAGCAACATATGATCTATTAAATGAGTTGAGAAAAGATTCATTTAAAGCAGATAATGAATTAGAGGACAAAGTAATGTATGTTGTGCTTCAATAACTTGATGATGCAGCTGGTGATGTCTCTGAACTTATTGTAAAATGCCTTGTTTTGTTGGTTAAAAAGTTCTGTGAGGATATAGTTTTTGACATGACAAGTACATTGTGTAATAGATTATTGAATGAAAAGCAAGCAATTATTTTAGTTGTTGACAAGAGTAGACCCACAGAAAGAAAAAGAGAATGTAGGTAGCACAAAAGAGATCTCATGCAAAAATAAATAAAGGATAGAGAAAGACACTGCATTGGAATGATTAATCTGTAGCTTATTTTTCATCTTTGGCCTTTTGAGCACCCAGGTTTTTTAAGGAACTGGGAGCTAATTATCTCTTTCCATCTCCAATTTCTTCAACAAATGAGCTTGTTTTTGTTTGGGATCTAGAAGTGGGCCGAACCAATCCTTGTGAAAATAAGCAAGTGAAACTAGCCAAAATTTTAACAAGGGGTGTAATTGACTATGAGTTGAAACCCAGTTTTGATGAAAGGAAAAAGTGAAAATGGATTGAAGAATCACATTGTAGAACTTTATGTTGAATGTGATTTGTACCTTGATGGTGTTCTATTTGGGCTTCCTACAAGAACAAAGTTTGAATCTATAGATAAACCAAATTTCTAGAATGCATATAGTACGTTAAGTACAAAATGTAGGTATTTGACTCCTTACACATAACTTGCTTTCATTGTTTGGGATGTATCTTCTTCCAAATAGGATGTGGTGGTTGGAGGTGCAACTTTATGTCTTTTCAATAGCAAGAAGCATCTTAAAAATTGGTAGTAGAAACTTAGGCTCTATCTTGGAAGAAAAGTAGATGGTTCAATTGATAGTCTACTCCAAGAAAGGTACCCAAGCATGAATGTGGAGAGATTGAGCACTTGGAGAAGCTAGAAAATAAGTATGAAAGTGGCCAAATTCAATGCATCAAATGGCTTGATGAACTCACATTCAAAGCTATTAAGGAAAATAGAGAAAGATAGAGGATGCCGCAGGAAATATATCATGGCAGAGAAGAAAACGTGGGAACCAATAAATCCCATATTGGCCCTATTTAGTTTTTAATAGGTCTTTAAATATAAACCCATGCTATTCATATGTTATCTTAAGAGACAAGTAATTTTGAAGTGTAGGCTTACATGTGGGGCCCATGGTCGACAGGTCACCCAAGGAAATTTTTGAATGAAAATATGCATGTGATGATGTGGCATCAAAACTCCCAAACACACACGATCACGCCATGTGTCTTGATCCTGTGGCTACCACTTCCCCACTTGGGGAAGTTACCCAAAGGATAAAAAATATGGGAATGCACCTGGGTGCTATGTGGCAGTGGGCCCATGATGCATGGTGAAGTGGCAATCCAATTGGAGTAGGCAACTGGTGACAGAGTAGCTAGATGGCCAATAATATGGTGCCACGTGGCATATATCAGGTGCACCAATGGACAAAAAAAAAAAAATTTTAAAATTTTCATTTTAAAATATTTTTTTCAAAAAAGGGACGCACATTTAGAATTTTACATTCTAAAAGGGTTTTATAATAAAGTTTCAACATTAGAGAATTTTTTAAATTTTTGAAAATTTAAAATTGCAAGCTAGAGTTTTATAGTAGGGGGCATATTTTTCAAACCAACTTTCAAGGGGTTTTCAAAAGGCTAGTATAGTGATATTATATATTGGCAGAATCAGGAGAAGACAAACTTCCAATTCTAAGGTTAGTTTTTGCATAGGAAGCAGTTTGTTCAAGCTATATGAGGTTTTGTCCCAGATTCCTAACTTGCAACTGCCTTCAAGCTTTGAAGTTCAAAATTGATTTCTAGCATGGTAATGAACTGAATAAACATAAAAGATAGTGAAAATGCAGTTGGGGTCAAATTTGACCACTTTTAAGTTAGTTGAATCAAGGTTTTATTAACATTCTTGATGCATATAAGATATTTTGGTTGCAAAAAAGGTTTTTCATCATAGAGCAGAGGTATTTACAAGTTTGTTACAAAGTAATGATGAAAGCAAAAATCAGATCAGAGGTAGAAAGAAGAGAGAGGTTATCTAGTTGCAAAGGATGGAATTTCAAGTGGACACATGTCATTCTGAGATCAAATCTAAGAATTCATCTTGGTCTATATCTTTCTTTCTTTCATCCATTGTAGGGGTTCTAGTCTTGATTGAGAAACTGGTTGGTTCCAATCTTGAGTTTTCTTAGATCTAAGATGCCATTGTTCAACAAATTCTTCTTGTATGAATAGTAGTAGTGAAGATAAATATAGATAGTTTAGTTCTATTAGGTGTTTGTTTGTTTTAAATTTAGGCATACAAATGTATTGTTTCAAGGAAATCAATACAAAGAACAACAAGTGTTTGATTTTTCATTTTAGATCTTGTCTCCTTTCTCAGTGAATTTTCAATGTTTTATGATTTTTGAACAAAGAGCCTAGGTTATAGTTGTAGTCCCTTAAGGTTGTATGTTGTTTCATTGTTTCTTATAATTCAAGGAGTTATGTAAATGCTTTAGGGAATCAACATGGTTACAAGTTTATTGAGGAGGATATCAGGTAAGAATGAGATCTAGATTGAACACAGATATCTATTTACAAGGTGAATAGATAGATCAAATATCTAAAGATATGAATATGTCTAAGGTATCCATATGTATGTATTTGATTCATGGAATTGCCCAATAGATAAGGCACTGATAAACTACATGATCATTAGTTCTTACTACTGCATATTAGGGATTTTGCTAAATTTAACATTATTAATCAAATGCTTTTCCCCTTTCATGTTGAAAAGCTACAATAGAGTGACCTCACTTAGCTTATGAATGTCATATATTTTAATTTAGCTAATATAGATCTATGTTATTACATGAGTTATTAGGAGATCTAAGGGTTAAATCTATTGATTATAGATTCAAGAATATGTTTTGCATTAGTACCATATTAATTAAATTTGAGGTCGACCCACCTAGATTTTGTAGAGCGTGAAGTAGAAGAAGGGTCTAGCCTTATAGTTGGCCCGGTGTTTGAAATGACATGTTGAAGATGGGAGTTAGCTTCCCCTAGATGTGTCTTATTCTCATCGGGGTAATTTTAAAACCTCTAGAATTTTAAAACACCAACACAACACATGGTACATCAATCGCAGTCAATGCCACAACAAGTGGCACATCAAATACCACAAGAAGTACCCCAACATGTGTTACAATATGGACCCTTTTGTCTTCAAGGTACTAGCATACCTCCACCACCTAGTGACACATCGCCAGACTCATTAGAGATAGAAATGTTAGAACCAAGTAGCCATAACTCTCGCCATATCAAATGGTCTACTCATCAGCATAAAAGACTTGAAGGGAAATATATCATGCAAAACCCTAATGAAGAGCTATTGTAACAATTCAAACAACTTTGCAAACAAGTTGAGGAATTGGGAGTCCAAAAGAAATAGGCTCTATATACAGAAAGGGACGTATGTCCTAATCCATTTGACAAAAGTCTATATATGCCTCCATTCCTAAAACACTTTGAGGCTCCAAGGTTTTAAAAATATCAAGGAAAAGGCAACCCTTTTGATCACATCTATGAATTTTGTGCCTCTTGTACCAAATTCAGTGATGAGCCCACTTACCTCATGAGGTTGTTTCCTCATTCTCTAGGTGGGCCCACACTTGAATGGTACTCCAAACTTTTTGGTACTATCAAATCTTGGTAAGAGCTAGTAGACAAGTTCATCTCTCACTTTTCCTTTTACATTATGAATGAGGTGACACTTTCTAATTTGTTCTCAATTAAAAAAAAGATGGGAGAACCATTTATCACATTCTTACTTCATTGGAGAAGCTTAGTCAGTCAATGGTCACTAGACATTCCTAAAGAACATCAAGTTAACCTATGCATTGAAAACTTAGTCACAGACTTGATGTATGAATTCAAAATCAAGAGTCCAAGCACCATTTCTAAATTGATGAAAAAAGGGGCTAGTATTGAAGATGGTCTTATCCGTAAGGGAATCCTCAAGATAAACAAAGAAAACACAAACACCAACTCGTCTAATGACAAGGCAATTTTTTTTTCCAAAAAAAAGAATGTGACCAACAATGGCATTATGGATGCCCACATGATTAGCATGACACAACCTCAATTGACCTTGAAAGGTGCAAACCCTACAAATTCACAAACTCCTAACCAAACACCACCTCTACAACAGAAGACTGAGACTTCCACATAGGACAAAACCCAAAGGCATCCTAGAACCAAGGACAAGAAATTCACACTGTTGGGGATACCTCTTGAGACTGCACTACAATAGTTACTCAATAATAACTTCCTATAATTACCTCCGATCAAAGATGAACCATTGACTAAAGCAGATTGGTGGGATGACAAAAAATTTTGTGATTACCACTACACCAAAGGACATAAGACCTCATCATGTTTCCAACTAAAGCACACAATACAAGACCTCATTGATGATGGTATAATCATAGTTGATCCATCACTACTAGCATCCAACTATGATCACACCATCTTCAAAGATCCTTTGGGTAATCATGACAAAGATAAACCGTCCAATTTAAACTAAAAATCGCAAGGTAATGTGAATTACATGTGCACTAGATATGACTACACCATCAATTGCTTCAATGAGTTAGTTTCTTGCATATAAACATTCACCTTAAAGGTTGAAGACCCTAGTTACACTATCACTATATGTCATACCAAGATCACTCTACCTATAGCCCCATCTAGACCTACTACTTCAACTAGATCTACACCCCCTCATAGACCTGTTGCTCCCACTTCATTTGATTATAGCCTTGTTGAACAACTTGGCAAGACCCTTGCACAAATATCCATCTTGGAACTATTACATACATCTCCCCAACATTAGAAGATCTTGGATCAAGCCCTTAAGGAGTCAGTAGTCCTAGATAAAATTGATGTTTCCCAGTTCTAAGCCATGGTGGGGAACTTATCTTCATCACAACATATCACCTTTTCCCCTCAGGATATTCCTAAAGATAGGCCAAACAACAATGATCCCCAACCTTGAAGTCTTTGTCCACAATGTTAAAGTTAGACGTGTCTTGATAGATGGAGGAGCAGGGCTAAATATCTATACACTAAAAGTTGTCAAAGGTTTTGGTTATTCTAAGGAAGATGTGAATCCCTCTCAAAGAATCACAATAAAGGCCTATGATGATGGTGAATGCTTCTCCAAGGGCGTCATCATATTACTTGTCAAATTTGGTCTAGCTACTAAGAATACATTATTCCATGTCCTAGATATAGAAATGAATTGCAACATGATACTAGGATGCCCTTGGCTTCATGCTATGCAAGTGGTGCCCTCTACATATCATCAATGTCTGAAGTTTTTCTACAACAATGTGGAGGTTACTATCCCTGGTGATCTAGATCCCTTCCAATTTTGTACTAATCTAAGAGATACTATTGGATACCAAGTCCCAACAAATAATGAAGCACAACCCACAAATTCCTCTAAGTATGTGGATGCTGATATACTCCTCTGTAAGGCCAAGGAAAAGCTAAAGATTGAAGACAAAGGGTGTGGAGAATACTTTATGTCCCAAGTATCCCACATTAGTGAGTCACCACTTTCTCCCCAATATTATGGTAAATCACAACTATTACAAGCACAAAATTTTGAGATCAATACACAAAATACCACTTCTACCAATGAGAATACTTCTGTTTGTATTGAAAAAGCACAAGCAGAACAAAAACCCACTTTGATATCTCCTAGAAAGTATGGACTTAGGTTTACTATCATGTAAAAACAAGGCTATGATGGATGTAGTGGTCTTCAATCTAAGAAACAAGGTATAATTGAACCTATCACTACAAAAGGATGACCTCCTAGTTTGGGGCTCGGATTTAAACCATTATGAATAGATCCTCCTAGTACTATGGTACCTACATGTAAGACTGTGGATGTTTTGAATGATGAAAAGGCATATGAGGATATCCAACTTGAAACAAACAAACCTCTAGCTTCTAAGCATGACCCCAATGATACAACTAAATCTAATGCCCATATCCATACCTTCAACCAAAGCCCATTCAGCATTGATGATGACATCTGCTCAAGTGATCCTGAACATTTGGATTAGGACCAACGTGGACCACCAATTTTTGATCGATTCGATAATGATGACACTCTTATAATAGAATTTGAAATATATGGAGGCATTATGAACAACAATCATATTGAATCAATTTCTCTTGAAGTGAACACATTGGCATATTATTGGGAGTCAACTCCATCTTCCAATTAAAAAACTAAAAGCAAAGAAAAAATAATGAGCATAGGTCTCTTGGTGAAAACTGAAAGGCACCATTAGACCATGAAAAATCAAAAGCTAAACATCTTCCAAGGATAAAAAATGAAAAAGTTGATGCCATGAATATTAGTCTTCCAGTGTTCAACATGCCACAAAGTCCTTTTGAGCTCTTTAAATAAACATTCATGTGGGAAGTCATTGGTCTCAATCCTCCCAATCCTTCCTTATATCTAGATTCTTATCCCCAATTCCAACTACTTAACTTTTCCAACATCCAAAATCAAACCTCTATCCATCAAGCCTTTGCATATGTCATCATTTGTGACATCCCATACAAAGAATATTTTGACCCAATTATCCTTAGATGCCTTGATTCATGAGAGACATACACTATCTTACATATGGTACATGATGGTATATCTTGAGGCCTTTCCAATGGTTTGATTTTAGCTACAAACTCAGAACAAATCTTGCGTAGTTATAGTCAATCATCAATCCAAAGATTATTGAATAGTAGTACCAACAAAATATTTCTTCTTAGTATTTGTCAGTAACATTCTTGATTCTGTCTAAAAGTCCTACAAAAATATTTTAAAAATTTGAAAAAAGTCTTGAAAAATATCAAAAAAATGGCAAAAAGTCCTGAAAAAAGAAAAGAAAAAAGTGAAAAAAGTCATGAAAAAATGGCTTCCTTGATGAAGACTTGGCAAACAGGCATCTCAGCATGAAAATTTGAGTCAAGAGAAAAATTCTATCCAAATGTCAAAACTTGGCAAATAGGCACTTTGGGCAAGTACCATGGTGAAAACTTGGCAAATAGGCACTATGTGTAATCAGTTGTTGCTCCTCCATCTATCAGGATTGCATTTGGTTTTTTCCCATTTTGTCATTCCTTGATCTATCTATCATTTTTCAAGACATCCTTGCCTCCTTTACCATGACTTACGAATTGGTTAATATCCATTGTTATCTTACCTAATGCATCACTTGTCTCTACATACCTTGTCATTGGCCTTTGTACATAGTTTGCATCTTGTCTAGGGGCATATTACCTACATAGGGCATGAGTTTGAACTTGAATTGGGGGCATATCCCTAAGCACCTTTTATCCATTGGACTTATCACATAATGGATTGGAGCTAACACTTGTATATGCTTTTATGATCCTGAATAAATCCTAAAAAATCAAATATGATCCTAAAAAAATTCATTAAAAAATCATAAAATGTCCTGAAAAAATCCCTAAACATCATAAAATGTCTTGAAAAAAAAGCACTTAAAAAAATCTTAAAATGTCTTTAAAAAAATCATAAAATGTCTTGAACATATCCTAAAAATCGTAAAATGTCTTGAAAAAAATAGTCACACAAAAACATCAAATATCCCCAAAAATTGTAAAAATCACAAAATCCATCAAAAATTTGTAATAAACCTTGTAAATATTCACTATGCATAATCACCCCTTTTGCGTAAACACTTACACTTTGCAAACTGAAACTCGAAGCACTGCACTTCAATGACAATCCAACATGTCACCATGAACCTATCAATTAAATCAACAAGCACAACCATCACATGATCAACCTATCAAACACTATTTGAAGACCTCAAACACTAAAAGGAAAGTAATAATGGACAAGAGTACTTGTTGGCTCACCCTATTTAGTGAGTGATTTATTTTTCTTTATTTTTTCTTTGATCATTTTCCTATGCCACTCGATGATATAAATTGATCTATGAGAGTGGCAGGGATGGTTCATGGTCATCTTTTATTTTCTATTTGTTAAAATGTACCTTTGAGAGTCTAGGGAATGTATATATGCCTTAGGAAGGACAAGGTCATTTTCTGTCTACATCGTGCTTGTTTACGCAAAAGGCTTGCATTTGTGCTTTGGCCCTTATGTCATGATACATTGTATTCCATTTGCCAAATCAAAATAAAGCTCTATTTTCCATATAGTGCACTTTATGAAAGAAAAAGTCTTCTCATCATACTAACAATTCCTCATATCATCTCCTCCATCTTTTGTGTCTTCTTTATTGGCTACCTTGCATCTTATTATCGACAAATTTACCTATCATATGCATATCTCAGTCAATTTCTCAAGGGGGCACCCATATATATATATATATATGCTAAAAAATGGTTCGCATCTACAATTCATCATAACAAAGCTCCATTTGACATATAGTGCACATTTTGAAAGAAAATATCTTCTCTTGATTGTAACTAGTCCTAATCTCATCTATTTGGTCTTATTTCTTTCATATCTTCATTCACCACCATGATCATGTATTCTAATACACCAAATCATCTTCATCTTGCATTCCTACATTCTGGCACCATCCTACACTATCTATCAACCTTCTAGGGCTTTCCACCTAGTCCAGCCTCAATCTAACCTTGTATTGACCAAGTTGAACAAATGTGACCATGTTTGACTTATTTCACTCATGTTCTAACATCTTTCCACCATTTTGGGAGCTCACACAAAGTTTTAGGTCATTCTAAGTCCAGTCAAGTTATTTTTTGGCCCCTAGAGCCTTTTGGGGCATAGTTTGCACTTTCAAGGCACACTTGGGCTTCCCAAGTGCACAATGGGTGCACTTGGTATTGTGATGGTGCACTTAGGCTTACCAAGTGCACACTAGGCACACTTGGGTGTGTTTTGGGCACAAGATGCCCAGAACTGGTCTCGGAGCCCCTATGTTGCATTTTGAAGGCCATAACTTTTGCGTTTCAACACTAATTTATGAATCATTAGTTGTGTTGGATTTATATCTTCATTGTGAAAAAATTGAGCTATAATTTTCATTATTTTGTCACTATCTTGAGTTCTAACCCTTGAAAATACTCTCAGGTCCCTAAATCAACATCACTTTTCATATTGATTCATCCCATTTTCTCATTCCACTAAATTTGATCTTTTGGCCAACCTGATTATATCTCAATAGTGTCTATCATCATTCATATCCTCTTTCACATTGAATTCACATCATTTTGGAACCATTTCAACATCATTAGAAATCATATCAAATAAACTCACAACCATTTCAAATCAACTAAAAACCGTATCAAATCAACCTAGAATCACCTTAAATCAACTCAGAATTACCCAAAATCAATCATAACCAACCTAGAACATGTCAAAAATCCAAAATCAATCATCATCTATCCAATCCTAGGCATCATTGTGGCTTTCAATGCCTTGGAAACATATCAATCTATCAAATCTTATCAATATGACCATAGTACTATCATGGCTCTTAGTGCTAGGTCAACTATCATTCATGTCATCCAATCTTTGACATCGTTGAGTCTTTCAATGTCAAATCATGACATCATCAAATTATTTTAATAATATTGACTAGGTCCGTTCATATTATTATGATCAACCTTATCAATCAATCTCAATCCTGTAGCATTGATAGTGTCAGTTAAATGTTACATATCTTTAATTCATGTCATGTGTCCTTGGCATGTTATCAATTTCAATCAATTGATCAATTTGACCGTGGCTTTGGTCTATCCATTATCATCGCATAGCTTCTTTTTCAAAAAAAATTTCAAAAAGATATGATAGTAAACTCTCCCTCTTTGACAACCCATGCCAAAGACAACACATGCCAAATTAGTATCAATGTACCTTGAGTATTGGTTCATATGCAATATTCCCTTTTGACTATGCTACATCAACTAATTGATCTTGAACTTGGTTTTTGTTGATGCATCACTAAAACTTTATTCAGTGAGCTTCATATAGGGGAACAACCCCTAGCTTGCCTCTTAAATACAAGAATGCATCTTTAGGTAATGGTTTGGTAAATATGTCTACAATCTATTCTTTTGTATGGACATATTCCAATCTAATTTCTTTCTCCTACACTAGTTCTTTGACAAAATGATATTTTATAGCAATATGCTTGGTTTTGGAATCCATCACTAGATTCTTTGATATGTTAATTGTACTTGTATTATCACAAAACATGACAATTGGTTACTTGATTTCAACCTTCATACCTTGCAACAATTGTTTAAACCAAATAATGTTAGAACAATTTACTACTACTACAACATATTCTGCTTCTGCCATGGATTGGGATGTGCAGTTTTGCTTCTTGCTTGTCCAATATACCAACCTTTTACCAAGAAAGAATGCTCCATTGCTTGTGTTTTTTTTGTCATCAATATTTCCTACCCAATCAGCATCAGTAAACACTTTTAGGTCCAAATTTCCTCCAAGTTTATACCATAAACTATAGTCTTCAGTGTCTTACAAATATCTCAAGATTCTTTTGATTGCCATCATATGATTTTCTCTGGGTTTTGTAGAGAATCTTGCCATGATACCAAATGTAAGAGAAATATCAGGTCTTGTATGAACTACACACTATAATTTTCCAATCATTGATCTATACAAGGTTTGATCTACCTCTTTTTAGTCATCATCTTTGGTAAGCTTTAATCCAGTACACATGGGGGTTCCAACTAGTTTTGAATCTTCCATACAAAACTTCTTGAGTATCTCCTTGATATACCTAGACTAAGTGATGTAGATACCATTCTTGCTCTATTGTATCTACAACCCAACAAAGAACCTTACCTCACTAAACATAGATATTTCAAACTCTTTGTCTCTTTGCTCTAAAAATTCTTTGCATAGATAATGATTTTCTATAAATAAACTATCATCCACAAATATTTCTGCCAATATAATCTTGTTATCTGGTCCTTCCTTGATGTAAAAACTACTATTATAATTAGTTCTTTGAAAACCAATCTATATAAGGTAGTTATGTAATCTTTCATACCATGCTCTAGGAGCTTGTTTTAGACAATACAAAGTTTTGTGCAGCTTGCAAACCATGTCCCTTTTATCTGGATCAACAAAACCTTCTTGTTGTTCAATGTAGACTTCTTCATCAAGAATACCATTGAGAAATGCAAATTTAACATCCATCTAATATACCTTAAATCCTTTATGTGCTGCATATGCAAGGTCCTAACACCTTCTAATCTTGCAACAGGAGAAATTTTTTTACCATAATCAATACATTCTTCTTGAGAGTAGCCTTTACATACCAATCTAGATTGGTTTCTTGATACCTTACCATCTTCATTCAACTTATTCCTAAATACCCATTTTGTGCCAATCACATTTTTGTCTTTGGGCCTAGCTACAAGAGTCCAAGTTTTGTTCTTTTGTATTTGTTCAATTTCTTCATTTATAGCCTCAATCCAACTTTTATTTTTCAAAGCATCTTTAACACTTTTAGGTTAAAATTCAATAAGTAAACATGTACCTTTTAGCTTACTTCTTGTCATAGTACCTTCTATTTTATCTCCAATAATATGATCAGGTGTATGATGTATTCTAACATACTTCTCTAATATAGGTTCCTTTCCTTTTGAATGAATTGCATTGTCTTCCTCTTGAATTTTAACTTGAGACTCAGGTTGTTTTATTTGCAGCTTGGGTCCTTCAGATTTGGTAGGAATTGGCTTGGTAGCTTCAGATTGTAACTTGGATTCCTATGACTCAATTTGAACTATTTCTGACTTGGTAACTATACTTGGCTAGATAGATGTAGTCTCTTTATTAACAAATATACTTGGAAAAGTGTCAAATTCATAGTAAACAAACCTTCTATAATCTTTTGGTTCTTTCTTGCTTTCTTCTTCAACCTTTTCTACAAACTCATCAATTCTCACATGTGCACTTTTTATGATTTTGTAAGTAGACAAATTTAAACATTTATATGCCTTTCTTTTGCTAGAGGATCCTAGAAATATACCTTCATCACTTTTTACATAACACTTTCCTTTTCTAGAATCTTTCAAGATATAACATTTACTTCCAAATATGCTTAGGTAACTTACATTGGGTTTGTAGCCATATAGGGAGTCTTGTTTGAATCCTTCTTCGACTAAACTTAGTTCAAAGTATGGACTGTAGTGTTGATAGCTTCCTTCTAGTATTTGATGGCAACATTCTTTTTAATCACCAAAGTCCTTGCACAATCCATGATGGATCTATTTCTCCTTTTAGCTCTTCCATTCTGCTCAGGAGTTCCAAGAGTCAATACCTATCTTTTGATTCCTCTTTCAATGCAAAAGTTGTTGAATTCATTAGAGATGAATTGAACACCTCTGTTTGATCTTAAGAATTTCAGTCTTTTCCCTATTTCTTTCTCTACCCTTGCCAAATTAATACCATTTGAATTTCCCAAATGCTTCTGACTTCTCTCTTAAATACATAACACTCATAATTCTAGAGTAGTCATCAACAAAAAGAATACAAATTTTTTCTCCACTATAGCATTCTACTCCAATAGGTCCATACAAATCAGTATGCACAATCTCCAAGATATCTTTAGATTGATAGTTTTTGCTTTTAAAACTAGTCTTTCCCATTTTTCCAATTTGACAGTTCTTGCATAAACCAACATCTAGTTTCTTCAAACTAGGAATACCTCTTACTTTTTTGAATTTTCTTATTTTCACCATGTTATCAAAATTTACATGACATAACATTCTATTCAATAACCAAATTTCTTCAACTTGAGCAATAAAACATGAGCAATCACCAAGATCAAGATAAAATAGGTTACCTTTTGTTTGTTTGCCTGATCCAATAAGTTTTTCTTTGTCATCTAGTAGTCTTGCCTTGCCATGTAGGAATTCTACCTTGAATCCAATTTTGATTAGTTGTTCCACACTTAGTAGATTATGTTTTAGTCCTTCAACCCAATAGGCATTTTCATATACAAGTTCTTTGGTTAATGAGATTCTTCCTTGCCCTTTTATGCAATAAGGTTCATTGTTTCCAAACCTTACACTACCACCATCATAGTCTTCAAAGTGTTCAAACTTTGTCTTGTCTCTAGTCATATGATGTGAACATCCACTATCTATGATCCATGTGTCATTCTTATTGACATGAGAGATAAGTGCCATCTTATCTCCTTCTTCATCAGATTCTTTCACAATAATGTGTTCTATCTCATCTTCATTGTTATCAAAATCTTTGGCCATAAAAAAAGTCTTCTTACTTTTTTCCTTGAATGATTTTTGACTTTTGAAATCCTTCTTTCTATTGCACTTGTGACTTTTCTTCTCATCCTTTCTTTCTTTGTTTGGGTACCTGGCAACAATATGACCAATTTCTTCACATGAAAAATAGATTAAGGGAACTTTACCTTTGTATTTTTCTCTATCTCTAGAATATTTCCTTGCAAGTAAAGCTTCAACAACTTCAACATCACTATCAAAAATTTCTTTTGATTCTTCTTCACTTTCTAACTGAATGTCCTTTATTTTCTTGCCTTTCTCCTTAAGTGAAAGCTTGGCATCAAATGCAGATTCAATATTCTTGGAAGCTGGAACATAATTGTCAAAGTTGTCTAGCTCAAAAGCTATCAATCTTTCTACTAAGGTATCCAAAGTTATCTTATGATTTGTCTCACACCTCCTTTCTTGAATAGTAGATACTCTAATTTCATAGATAGGAAGTAATGTTCTAAGAACTTTATTTACAATAGTTTCTTCCTTGATTTCTCCTCTAGATGCTCTAATTGTACTGACACTAGCTTTGACTCTTTCAACATATTTGGCAATATTTTCATCTTCTCTCATTCTCATCTAATCAAATTGTCCTCTAAGGCTTTCTACTTTGGCTCCCCTCACATTTTCATCACCACCATAGATGTCCTTTAGCTTATTCCACATTTCAAAAGCAGTTTTGCAGTCTTTGATCTCATCAAATTCATCATAGCTAAGAGCATATGCAATATCTATCATCATGGTGTTATGGTTCTTTTTCTCAGCAATATCTCCAATAGATAATGTACCAGTAGGAGTTGTGTATTCTTCATCAAGGTATTTCAAGCCTGAATCACTAATGGAAGCCAGATGAAGTCTCATAAGTCTCTGCCATGCTAAAAAGTTGTCTCTATTAAGCTTTAAAATTTCTCTCTTGTAAGACATCATGATCTTTAGCTTAGGTCTTGAAACCTTTCCTTCAAGCACCAAAACCTCTGATACCAATTGTTGGAAATATAGATGGAGTAATTTGGGGGGGGGGGGGGGGGGGCGGCGGTGAATTAGTTACACAAAATATTTCCATAGATCCTTTAGATGTCTAAAAAAATTAATTACTACTATCATTTGGTAAACATACTAAAAATGTTGTAACTTGGTAAATGCAGAGTATGTTTTACTTTAGCAGATCTAACATCAATAGTTTTAATCTACAAACATGAGAGAAAATAAATGAACACAAGAGACTCCAAATTTAATATGGAAACCCAATATAGGAAAAACCACCAATGTAAGTAGTTACTATTTTTTACTCTTATGAAGTGAGCCCTGTTAGGAGCCAATTTGGTTAAAACTTACAAAACACACTATTAGGTGTGACCTTGTTAGAGGATTTAATCACCCTATTAGGAGTGACCTTATAAGAGGTCTTTAAAAAAATTCAATGGAACTATCACCTTGTTAGAGGATTTACAAATGGCTATTAAACCAACTCTATTAAGAGATTTTGGATCACTGCTACAATGGTAAGAAAATAACAATGAAATGATCTAATTGTGATGCAACTAAATTCCTAATTACAAATCTCTATTCTAATTCATCCTAGATCATTCTTGATCAAATATTACTGTGCTACTCCACAAGGATATTTGACCATCCTTCAATTTTGCTCACACACTTTACTTCTTAATCAATCAATACACTTGCATACTACTGAAAATCACAACTTGACCTTTTATTTATACCATCCAGATTATCAAGTTAGCTCAATTACAAATTAAAATAACCAATAATCATCACCATAGTTGACTAGAATCAATACTTGAAATAATTAAACTTCATATCCCAAGTCAGCAAAATTCTTCAATAGCTAACCCAACTCAGTAAACACTGATCCTAAAATGATTTCCTATGTTAACCAATAGAAGCTTAGTTAACACTGAAAACTTTGCACAAATCCTTTGGCAACCAAGTGAACTTGGTTAATACTAACTCTGACCACCTTTCCTTCATTAACCATGAGAACTTGGTTAACACTACTTTCTGCCATAATTTCCTTTGATGCTCTAGTGAGCTCAGTAGACACTGTCTCAGCAAAGTAATCTCCGTGAATGTTTGGTAGACAAGGAAAACTATCTTTCTGACCAAGTAAGCTCAGTAAGTGCTGATAGACAATTTCTATGACATTTGTGTAACATCAAAGACAACACACAATTATTCAATTGTATCGAACACTATTAACCACATTAATGCCTCTTTTTTGCAAGTTATCCTAAGTAATTTTTTTTTTTGAAGCAAAATACAATAAAAGATATTTATTTTTTGTATGAGACCCTTTGTCAAAGATTGTGTCCATAAAGGTTGATTACCTTTCTCCTTAGATTTAAAAACAGAAGAAACTTTAAACTAGCCACTAGGATCAATAGTCCATATCATCTTATCCTCCCGATGGGGATATAAAGAAAAGGCATTCAACATTATCTGGACATTATGAAAACCCTGGTCAACATCAATCAAGTTAACCCAACTATTTTTATGCCTATAATGTCCCACAAAAGTCCCATACAATTGTTTGCATCTATCAACTTGGGTTCTATCCTCAAAGTCCTCAATTAGAGGATGATCCATTAACCAAGAATCTTCCCAAAATCTTACCTTTTGCCCATTTCCAATTTTCCATGAACAACCTTTGGCTAAGGTACTCTTAGTTCCCTAAATAGCTCCCCAAATAGTAGAATGGAAGAGAACATGAGGAGATTATAGGAAATTAGATAAAGAATTATCATTAAAAAGATACTTATGTTTTCATATAGTACTCCATTCCTTATCATCATGATAAACTCTCCATCCTATTTTTCTAGAAGAGCTCTATTCATACTTCATATAGACCTAATTCCAAATAAACCTTCCCTAATGGGCTTAAAAATTTGATCCCAAGCAATCAAATCTATTCTCTTCCTTTCCTTAGTTCCAGTCCAAAGACAGTTTCTTTGAATTTTATCAATAGTATCTAAAGATTTCACTAGTATTCTGAAAAGACTCAAAGTATAAGTAGGGATACTTTGGAGACATGCTTTAAGGAGGGTAATTTTACTAGCTTGACTCAAAAGGTTACCCTTCTAGCCCACCAATTTATTGTTAAATTTCTTTATAAAATCTTCCCAAAAGGAATCAGGAGCTTTTGGTCCCAAAGGAAGACCCAAATAAATATAGGGAAAAGATCCTATTGATCACCCTAGAATTTTAGCAATTTTGTTCTATCTTGGAGTAGGGGTATTAATAAAAAAAGGAGAGCTCTTGTTCTAATTTACCAACTAACCTAAAGTAGAAGAGTAGAAATTAAGGGCTTGCTTTAGATTTCTAGCTTCCTTAACTTCAACTTTGCCCATGTAAATAGTATCATTGACAAATTGACCATGAGAACAACTAAGAGGTTGAGAAGAAACATAAAAACCTTTAATATCCCCCAAGAAATCAATCATAATAATAAAAAGAATAGGGTATAAAGGGTCTCCCTATCTCAATCCTTTAGAAGGACTAAAAAATTTAGTAAAACAACCATTCACCAAGACAACTATAGAAGTAGTAGAGATCAACTAATAAATAGCTCATACAATCTTATGATCAAATCCAAAGGCCTATAAAATCTTAACAAGAAAAGCCCATTCAATTTTGTAATAGGCTTTTTCAATATCAAATTTCATGATAAAACCCTAATTATTAGAACATGATAAAGAATGAATATTCTCATGAGTAGCAATGACAAAATTAAGAATTTTCCTACTTGGGATAAAACCATTTTGTTGAATAGCAATAAGAGAAGGAAGCACCAACAACAACCTAGAAATGAGGACTTTTGAAATAATCTTGTAAAAGGAATTACAGAGACTAATAGGCCTGAACTGGTTTGGAGAATCAACCCCAATCCTTTTGGGAATAAGACATAGGAAGGTAGAATTGATTCGTTAAGCATTCTTTTTGCCCCAAAAAATTCCTTAACAACATTCACAAATATCTCTTCCAACTAGCTTCCATGCCTTCTGGAAAAAGAACATGGGAAAACCATCTGGTCTTGGTGACTTGTATCCTCCTAAGGAGTAGAAAATTTTTAAGATTTCTTCTTCCTTAGGAATGAAACCTAATAATTTATTCTATTCCTTAGTAATTAAAGGAGGAATCACCTTTAAAAGTTTAGCTTGGTGAGTAGGGTCAGCTATCATTAAAGAAGAAATGAAGGAGACCATCTCTTTCATAATATCCTTTTTCTCAGTAATCTTCAAATCACCCTTTTTAAGAGATGAGATACAAGTTTTAGCTCTATGCTTTAGAGTAGAAAGATAGCAAAACCTAGTATTCTTATCTCCTTCATTTAGCTAGATCGATATGGATCGTTGCCTCCAATAGATTTCCTCTTTAGTAACAATGTCATGATATTCTACCAATTTTTCATTCTCTTCTCTTACAAGGTTAGAAGTATATCGTTCCTTTTGTATCTTGTCTTGGATAATTTGGAGATCTTCCTTAATACTTTCTTTACTCTCAAAAATATTACCAAAACATCTTTTATTTTTTATTTTAACCTTCTTTTTAACATTTCTTAATTTTGAGGCCACTCTGAAAAGAGCAGTTCCTTCAACATCTATATTCCACCATTCAACCAATTTACTTTCAAACTACGAATGCTGCATCCACATTTTTTCAAACCTAAAAGGAAATTTTTTCTTGAGATTTATCTTATTAGTAGAAAAAATAAAAGGGAAATGATCTCACCCAATTTTTTGAATAGCCTCTAGTTTGCAAACAAACTCTTTAGTCTAATCAAGAGAAATAAGAGCTCTATCCAATCAAGCCTGAATGCAATAATTAACTAGCCTCTTATTACTCTAGGTAAATTGAATTTCATGAAGAGTCGTATCCATTAAACCCTCCTTGTTAATGAAGTCCATAAGATCCAATCTCCCTTCCAACTGACTCACACTACCTCCCTTTTTTTATGGGCATAAAGAGGAACATTGAAGTCCCCCATAATAATCCATCAATCAAAGTAATCTTTCCTCTTTATATGAGAAAGAGTGTCCCATACCTTTTTCCTAAGATACTTGATATTTGGAGCATACATATTAACAATATACCAATCATTATTCTAATTAACCACCATAAAAATTTTACTAGCATTCAACATAGTTCCTGACTAATAAGATTTCTTCCATAACATCAGAGTTCCCCCTGAAGCTCCTTTTGAACTTCTTGATTTTAAACAATAATCTTGAAAAGATTTAATTTGTTTAGCTTTCTCCTTTTCCATCTTTATTTCTTACAGTAATAGAAAATCTAGTTTATGCTCTCTAACAAAATTCCTAACAACATCAAGTTTATGACTACTATTCAAACCCCTAATATTCCAAGTAATAATTTTCATATCTATTTTTTAGGGGTAAAATTCATAATAGTTGCCTATCTTCCATTAGCAATATTCTACATACTTTCCATTTCTCTAGTTCTCCTAGAAGATTTCCTTCCAAGTTTATCTAGAGCACCAATATTTGGTTTCACCTTAGCTTGCTGCTCCAATTTACTACTACGAGTCTCCACTCCTTTAGGAACTATATTACTCTTCTTTTCTATCTTTTTCCATTGACTCGATTTATGTTTAAGATCCTCACCTTCCTCCTTTATCTCCTCAAGCTCAAATTCATTCCTAAAGGGAACAATTTCTTTGCACATAGGTGTCTCAAGAGACTTTTGGGTAACATTCTAATTTTCAATTAGCTAGAGATTCTGAGAATCTTTTGGCACCATCAGTTTACTAGAGTTAGATAGAATTTCCCCTCTAATTCATCCATCCTAACTAGATCTTCCCAACTTGCATCAATCTTCTGATAAATTACTAGTTGTTTCATCATATCCACCATATTTTTTTAATTTTTCTTAGGTGATGTAACTTCAAGCATCATCCCAACCCCCTAATTTTCAATACTCAAGTTCTATTTTGAGGTAAAATTTGACATTTTACCAGTATCCTAAAATTCCAAGTTCAATTTATCCTTCATATCTTTCATATGAGTAACTTTAGGTTTCCAAACTTTCTTCTAGAATTTTACTTTGTTTTTATCTTCCTTTTTAGTCTTGGGATTGTTCTTGCCTTTATTAGGATATTTTTTCACCTAATATCCCTATTTTTTATAGGCAAAGTAGGTATCTGAAAGATCTTCATATATAATTTCCTATATTCTTTTACCCAGTTTTAAAATTAGTTCCACTTTTTCTGGGAGGTGATTCAAGTTTACCACTTTCACATATGATCTGGCACTCTAAATTTTAGATTTCAATGCCATTGCATAATCCATAGCAACCAATTCACCAAAGGAGCTTGCAATTCCTTTAAAGATATCTTCATGCCAAAATTCTAAAGGAAGGCCAAGGAGTCTTGTTGGTGTTTTAAAAACTACTGAACAACAAAAAGCTCAATACCAAAATGATAATACTCACACAAACTAAGGATTAGCCATTTCTTATTAACAATTACATGTGCAAATAATTTGGATCCAACATCAACAAAATCAAGGATGGTTTTCTACTCTTTAGGCTCTACAAAACCAAGGTGGGTATACCCAAGGGATGATTCAAACTGAATGCTATCATATGAGAATTACATTAGTTTCATTCTAATTCTCATCTTCTATCTTTAGACACATGAATTATTTTGATATTTTAGATAAAATACATCCCTTATAGCAGATTTGGTCACAGTTCTTCTATAGATTTGCAAGTGTTCTTAGCAATAGTGGCTAACTAAGGCTAAAAAATTCCATGCAAAAAGTGCTAACCACCTTTGAAAATCTTGAAGAAAAAATGAAGTAAAGCTGATTGCAATTTTAGATTTGATGCTTATCCATGATATACCTATCTGTAGACTAAATTAATTTGATTAGTTCCTATTCCATTGGGATTTAGAGTCTACTCCGATTTATAGATCTAATTTTTTTCATTACAACAAATATTATTAGCAATTCTTACTAGAATTCATCTTTACAGACATCCTTTCTATTACCATAGAAATCCCATCAAATTCATCAAAGCCTTTACTTAATTCATTGAATTAATAGCAATAATGAATTGACATACAACCTAAATGAATTGCATTTAATTGAACAAGCTTTACTCACACAATCTTAAGATAACTAGGTAAAAGAAAAGGAGAAAAAATTCAACAAGAATTGATATGGGGATAGCTCAAACTTGTATTTATTTTCCTTGAAAATTATATACAATTGTAGTAAACTTAGAATGACTCTAGAGAGAGACACAAGGATCACACAATATTAATGTATTCTCAAGAATTTGTATAGAAAATACATCATGAAATTTGCTTAGAAATTGGACCAAAAACATCCTAAGTATAAAGCTAAAATTGCATTAGAAATCAGACCCTCCTCTAGCCCTAGAATCTCACTTATATAATGTGAGATGCAACAAGGTTCAGGCGTAGAGAACTGATAGGTGTCCTTTTACAAAAGATATTTACATTTTGCCAACACAAAAGACAAAATTGTGTGTAACAAAAAAACTTATACATCATTATATTCTTTTGGTAGGCCCTTTTTCTATTACATCTCTTGGAACAATAAGAACTCTATGATTTGATTCTCTTATTATTCTGAATCTTTGAAATAAGTGGTTATGAGGCTTGAAAGTGATGTGTCCTCTTCAATTACCTGTAAAATTTAACTTGGGGATTCTCCTTGTCTTCATCATCAACTATTAAGGTAATAGTTACATTTTCACCTTCTTCTGCCTTGTCACCTTCTGCCATCTATTCTATAGATAAAAATTGTTCCTTCCATTCATTGTAAATAGTGTCATTAGGCCAATCAAAATTTAGGATCTCTCTTTGTATAGTTATTAAAGAATTTCCAATTGCTTCTATTTCAACAAAGTCTTTGTTAATGGCACTATAAAATAATTGCACTTTAACCAATTCCTCATTGGTCATTGCCCATAATAAATTTCTAGTTTCATTTATTACATTATTCATTCTTTGAAAAAATATTTCATCCAATTCCCTTTTCCACTCCTCCTTATCCTTTACTTTATCAACAATTTTTAGAGCACTAGGAAATACATCAAACTTTTCAGCTATGTATTTGGAGAAGAAAATTGTCAATCTTATTTGAAATGAATCATGTTTGTCATTAAAATTCTCTAACTTATCTAGCAAATCAAAAATCTTCTCTATCTGGTGACATGACAACTAGATGATAGATACATACATGTTAGTAATATCATTATTTCTTTCAGTCCACTTCTATACAATGGGTTTCATTCTATCTTCATTTCCTTTTAATTCATCCCTGATGGATGCAATCCTTGCCAACTAGTCAAAAAATGTTGGCCATTCTATTCTATCCATCAAATACATTACACCCTACCTTATTTTTTCTTCATATTGATTGTTCAACTCTAAATACAGTGCATATAATTTATTCTTTTCTTCTTCAAATTCCTCTATAGTGTAGAATTGAGGCCTCTCTAGGGTGTCTAGTATCTTAATAATAGAGGTTGACTTAATTGGTTCAATAGGTGGCCGGGGGTATATAATTCTGGGCCTGCTAGTCTCTCCCACCTTTCTTTTCCCATGTTGCTTTTCTATTTGAGATACCTGGTTTTCCAATGATTGTATCTATTTACCCCTATCTTCATATGCCTTCAAAAATTCTTCAAATCTAGCATTAAGTTGCAAAAACTTATCCTCTTCTTGCCCTGACACCACATTGCCAAATTTCATCATTTCTAATACCATTCCAAACATTTGTTTGCTACCAACCTCGCTAGTGCTAAATACTGTAAGTGCACCAGTATGCTCTGCACTAGATATTTCTTGTATTCTAGTTTTATCTCTCTTTTCAATTGACCATATCACTAGGGCTTGGTAGTCATCACTAAATTTAACTCCCCTATGGGCCTACAATATTTATTCCTCTATTTTATATTGTACATCTTTCTCTTTTCTAATTGAATAAAAAATCATAGCATTAGCTATGTCCTATTCTGGAAAAATTAAGACCCTTGACTCCTTAACCAATTTCCTTAGGCCTCAGGTGTGAACATGGTAAAGTCATTCAAAAATTTGATTTTTACCTCTTCCTGAATAATAGAGTCTGGCTTGCTAGGTTGGTATTCTTTTATTTTCTCACATGTTTTCTAAAAATTTCCTATATTTTTCCTCCACAAAAATTGTACTCATCATTAATAAATTTCTCAGAAGCCTAAGAAATTATTGGATCTATCTCCTTACCTTGGTAATTAGCAATTATAAGGTCCAACGAGGGTATAGGAGGCTAGTAAGGTTCTCCACTTTCTAGGTCTGTAGTGGTAACAATGACATCCCCTTCTCCACCAATCTATTTGAGTTACTCCCTTAATGATGCTTCATCATCTATCCAGATTGGGTTTTGGCTTGGAGAATAGTCTTCTACATGAGAAGAGGATTCTTGTTCCAACTTTTGCCTCTTTGGGGTATTAGCTACAGATGGGCTCTCTGGCCTTGGTCTTCCATGAGGGGGAACCTATTGTATATGTTGCACCATTACATATCATGCCCTCTTTTGCAAAGTATATTGACCAAGAGCTACTATGTTTCTGCTATTTATTCTTCTCTATACCTTTGTTGCTTTGTCTGGATAGGTTTTGGCATATGTAGCCTTTTTCTCATTCATTGTTTGCATTATTGCAGCAAAATTGTTCATTAACACATGCATTTTGGCTCTCCAATATTTTTTATCCTTTAATGGATCATAGGCAGAGCCAAAAGCATTGAAAAATTCCAACACTTTGCTAAACACTATCCATTTTTCTTTCCTAACTTACTACTCTTATAAAGAAAAAATATTCCTTATAACATCCTCAGGGAAATACACCTACTATGTCATGCACACAACTTTTTTCCTTTCTCTTAAAATATCATAAAATCCTTTTGGATCAGTAAATCTTGCATGGGACTCTGCCATGTTGTACCTATCTAGAAATAAACTAAGATGTTTCCATCCCTTTTTTACAAAAAAAAATCATGTACTACAGTAACAACTAGGAAGAAAGTACCTTTCTTAGGAAAATCTCTTTCATCAATAGTCCCAAATTTCCATAACAATTCTGCTATCCCTATCTTCAGAGGCACATGGCCTCTGAAGTCATGTCAACACTCTACAATTGGACTGGATTCTTTTCTCCATCCCTTGTTACTTCCAACTCCATACCCTTAGAGAAAAAGCTAACTCCTTTAAATAGACATATATGCATGAGCAATGAATACCAACAAAAGGGTTTGTTTACCTTTCCTTGTGATATTCCTGCCAAACCATTATGAATTTCTTGTGAAAGAAAACTAGCAAAATCAAGAATACTGCTCATTCCAAATTGCAATGTCTGAGCCATGATAAGAACAATGGAGCCTTTTATATGTTCCTCCTTGTCCATCCCAAAATTTTTGCATAGAGTGAAATATAATGCCTGAGCCCTAGGATTGAAATGTTTTCTCATTAATGGTTCTAGTGTATGGGCTATAACCAAAGGAAGTGTACCAATCCTAGAAAAATGTTGTTGTAGAGACACTATCCTTAGGTATATTCTCTATGCATCATACCTTGCCTAAAGGTCATCCATGTCAGTTGTCTCATGCATAACATGGTTGGGGTTAAGATTGAAAACTTCACTAATTAACTTAGGAGAAATCTTAAAAAGATTGTCTCCTACATAATTCTTCACAAACCCAGTAATATGATCATACTTCTTGGCTAAATTAATAATTAGATCACTATTAAATAAAACCCTAGGTACTACTAGTTTCCCAATGTCAAATTCCCAAACATTGCTCAAAGGGGTGTCATGGTTCCTCTTAGAAAACCATTTTAAAAACAATTCCAAACCTCCCATAGAAACCTTCACATCTCTAACCCAAATTGCTCTATCATAGAAACCCTTAGCTACAACTATCCTAGGGTGCTTTAGAATAAGCTCTCTCCCCTTAGTTATTTCACAATGGGATTTGCTTAAGAAAATCATCATGCACAACCCTCTTAAGGTAATCAATTTGTCCCAATGATTCCTTTTGTGGAGGCATTTTTAAAGATTTTAAACATTCACAACATCAAATTCTTGATTTTCAAAGGTTGTAGAGTACTTACCCGCTGAATTATGCTTCTTTCTTCTAGAAGTTTTTTTGCAATTCACTGATCACCTAACAAAATTTGTGTGTTGTAGCTCTAGAAGTTCTTCATGCTCTGATAACCTTTTTGAATTTTGGTGGTTCAATAATGGTGAAATCATGAATTTTATTCATGCATTGAAATCACATGAATGAGTTATGAGCAGTATTAACTTCCATTAGCCATTATTTTCATATTGCACTTAGATTTGAATCTCATTTGTTGATTTTAGTAGATCATATGAACCTAATTCAAAAAGTAGAATTGCTTTATTGCTTTAAAAAATTTGGCCACATGTCAAACATGCCTTTCCCTACATTTCTTACACTTCTCGTATTTTGAAATTATGGGCAAGCATCAACTGTTGCTCTTCCTCCCAATAAATGACCAAGGGAAATAACAAATTTTTATAGCAACAAGTGAAAAGTGTAATACAATTGGCTTAATAAATATTCCAACCTCACACACATCATCCTACTTTGGTCACGACTGGTCCCACTTTGTCAAATGTCATGTTAGTGCTTCCCTACATTGCTTAAACTTCTTACATCTTAAAATTTCAAGCAAGCACTAACCCTTGATCATAGTTGAATTGAAAATCATGGGTTACTATACTTTGATGATACCTAGTCAACTGCATTGACCAATAGGAACTCTCCATGTGAATCAGTTTCTTTTGAAAAACTTCCACACAAGCAAGTCCTATTTTATCTTCTAAGAATGTGGGTCCTTGATGTCACCTTTTCGACATGTTAGGTTGCTGCTTCTCCTCTTTATTTAACCAGTGAGAATTTTCATAATGCAGGCAAGCACCAACCATCGATCTCTATGAGATCAATGGTAGCACAACTTAAATCCTTTTGATAGTCTGAGATGAAGGTGCTAACATCACCATGGACACATGTCCACATGGTACTTACATGCTTTTCTTAAACTTCTTGCAAGTTCTTAATGTGGGGAAGAACCCTTCGTCAATCTAAACAAGATCAATGGTGGGTCAAAATATTTGTCTTTTATGGTCCAATAACCCAATTCAATCAATAGAATAATACCTTTTAATCCACGTGCTATGGCAAGTTTGACTATCATATTAATTGTTAAAGTCTGCACACCCATGACATCATCACTCCCAACTTTGTATACACGTCTCATTCGATCAATGAAAATTCTTGAATTATTACAATTCTACAAAATAGCATGACTCAGCAGGTTTCCCAAAAATTGGTCCTACTATGCCACATGACACAAGGGCACTTACCTGCATTATTTAAAAGTTGAGCAGTTTCTTATTACAAGTAAGTGCTAGCCACTCATCTTCAAAAATCTATGATTGTGAAGATTCAATTCATCTTTAATAGAAAACCCTTTCGATTGGCCTAGCTAGTGATACACATAAACATTTCTTTATAGCATGGCACAACTCAACACATATCCTATGAAGTTGGTCCCAACTTGCCATGTGTCACATTTGCGCTTCCCCACAATGTTTAATAGTCATGCAACTACATAAAGTGAGTATGCTCTAACCATGGATCTCACATAGATCAATGATCACAAAATCTTGCACCTTGAAAACATGTACCCTTGATGTAGTGCAAAATATACTTAGTAGCCTTCCAATGAAGCTCATGTGGTTCTTGCATAAAGTGTGAAACCATACCAATTGCAAAAGCAATATCAGGGCATGTATGCATCAAGTAGATAAGGCTCTCAACTAACTATCTGTATAAGCTAGCATCAACAAGTAGAGTGGTACACTTAGCCTCTACCTTGACACCTAATAGGAAGGGAGTAGGAGTAGGCTTGAAGTCACTCATGTTAAATCGAGAAATCAAGTAAAGAGCATACTTGGGTTGTGAAAGTGAAATCCCTACTAAAGACTATGTGATTTTAATGCCAATGAAGTAATGTAGGAAACCCAAGTTTGTAATGGAAAATTTTTCCTATAGAGAGGTTTTGACACTGGCTATGATGGATGAAGTGCTCCTTGTAATGATCAAGTCATCAACATAAAGCACCAGTATCAAATGAGAGTCATCCTTCTAAAGAAAGTAAACATTTGAATTAGAGTGACATTTGGTGAAACCTACTGAGAGGAGGAAGGAATCCATTTTGGTATACCAAGCCTAAGGAGCCTACTTTAGACAATAAATAGACTTCTTCAATTTGAAAACCATAGTAGAATCCTATATGAAGCCTTATGGCTGCTTCATATAAATTTCCTCATGAAGATCACCATTCAAAAAAGCACTCTTAACATCCATCTGGTGTACAACCCATCCTTGAGCTATAGCAATTGCTAGTGTCAGGTGAATGGAGTTCATCTTGGAAACTGGTGCAAAAGTCTCTGTATAGTCAATACCAAAAACCTATGAGAAACCTTTGGCAACTAGTCTAGCCTTATGTTTATCCACACTTCCATCCACTACAAATTTGGTTTGATAGATCCACTTGCATTGAACCACTTTTCTTCCTTTAGGAAGGGGAACTAAGTCCCATGTGTTGTTGTTCATCAATGAATTATATTATTTCTCCATAGCCTTGTCCCATTTTGGAATCCCCGATGCTTCCTTAAATGACTGTGGATCTAAAGGAATGGCTCTTTATGCATGTGGAAATAACTTGTGCTGTGACCTAGTCCTCTGAGTGTCTAAAAGATTTCTCACCAATGAATCTGTTGCATCAAGAGTTTGTTGTGCCCAATGAGGTTTAGTGGAAGAAGAAGAAGGAGCGTCCTCAACTATTTTTTGACCCTATGAAGGTGGTATCATGTGAGTCAAAGTTGGAGGAGTCTCATCTTTCGAGTCATTGTCATCACTTTGATCACTATCCACAAAGGAGGAAGAAGGAGGAGTTAAACAAGCCAAGCTTGGACATGACTCTTCAAAGTGAACACTCCTCTAATAAAATATTTCATGCATCTCTGGATCCATTAGTTTGTATGCCTTGAGATGATTAGGATATCCAACAAATATGCATGGTTTTCTTTGTGGTTCTAATGCCTTTTGCTTTTGTGGAGGTATCCTTGCCCATGCTGGACAACCAATTTTTTTTAAGTGCTAAACACTTGGTTTTCTGCCACTCCTTGCCTCAAAAGGTGTTATTCCATCTAAGGCCTTGTGAGGACTTCTATTTTGGATGTATTTGGCACAAAACATGGCTTCAACAAAAAACACTTGATCGAAAGACTTGTTTTGAAGCATACAAGTGGTCATTTCCTTGAGGGTTCTGTTCTTTCTATCAGCTACATCATTCTACTATAGCGTGTATGCAACTAAATGTTGAAGATCTATCCCCTCATGTATACAAAAGCTTATAAGTTTGGAGTTGACATATTCTCTCCCATTATCTGTCCTTAGGATCTTGATGGCTTTCCCAAATTTCTTCTCAACTTGAGCTTGAATGTGATAAAGTTGTCAAAGACTTCGCTCTTATGACCAAGAAAAAAGACCCAAGTGTACCTTAAAAAGTCATCAATAAATGTGAGAACATAGCGGGCCTTACCAAAAGATGGTACAAGAAAAGGGCCAGCTAGATCACTATGAACCAATTCTAGAACAATAGTCACCTTCCAAGACTTCCCCTTGTCATATTTCTCTTCAAGATGTTTACCTTCTTCACAACCTAAACATACACCCTCTGAAAATTTGACTTCAGGTAGACCAATGACCATTCCCTTGCTTCTTAGTTACTATAGGCAACAATAATTAAGGTGTCCAAATATCTCATGCCAAAGTTTACTTTGTGTCTTTGAATGAGTCAACAAGGCAAGAGAAGTGGACTAAGGCACAAAATGTGAGAAAGAATAAAGTCTTGTCTCATGGTTTTCCTTTCCAACAGCCACCATTGAATCATCTTTGAGATTTTTCAGCACTACTATGTTAGGGAGGAACTCTACTTTGTTGCCACATCCATAGCGAGTGATTTAATAGATGGATAGAAGGTTGGTGCTAATATTAGGAACATGAAGTACATCCTTGAAGATTCCATTTTCCAACTCAACATTTCCTTTACCTTCTACTTCGACTTGATTATCATTGCCCACATAGATATAAGGTAAATTTGATGGTTTTAATGATGAAAATTTCTCTCTGCAAGCACCCATATGATGTGTTGCTCTTGAATCAAGAACCCATTCCTCAAAATTGTTGTTACCTACAACTAAAGCTTGTCCCTTGCCCTTTGAATTGGATGGAGATCGCTTATCCTTGTATGCATTTGGAACATCAATTTTGTGTTTCCTCATAATGTTGACCAATTCATCAATCTACTTATCCTTGCACTCATGTTCTTTATGTCCATTCCTCTTACAATAGGAACAAGTTTTCTTCTCCTTTTTGTTGGAATTGTTCCCATTTTTATTATTCTTTGAAGAAGACATTCCTTGTTGTGAAGAAGAATGTTGAGTGGAAGAAGATTGATTTGAGGAAGATTGTTTTTTTGAGGAGGACTATTGGGTGTCGTCTTGTGTCTTAGCCTTCCATTACTTCTGCTTCTTGTTGGAGTTTTTACCACTTGAATTACCTTCATTTTCTACCAAGGCTTTGGTTTTGGAAGAATTGAGAATTCCCATACCCACTAGATTTTTATGTTCTAAGATCAATATTTCTGATAATTTCTCAAGTGAAGGCTTAATTTAGGCACTACCCATTGTTAATTTGTGTGTATTGAAGCTAGAAACAAAAGGA
The DNA here is from genome assembly GCA_028749045.1 of Cupressus sempervirens. Classification (NCBI taxonomy): domain Eukaryota; kingdom Viridiplantae; phylum Streptophyta; class Pinopsida; order Cupressales; family Cupressaceae; genus Cupressus; species Cupressus sempervirens. Next base: position 452,111,950 of record CM053793.1, read on the forward strand.
GCATATTCAGGTAGAAGATGAGTCATAATGTGTTTAATCATCTTTACATCCTTGATGGGTTCACCAAAATCCTTTAGCTATGCCCTATACATTTCTACTTGGGTAATATAGTCCTCAATTGTGTCGAAATTTCTAGGACCCAACTTGAGAAGTTTATCCTCTATGCTATATGCCATGTCTTCATCTAATGTCCCATACAAAGCTTCAAGTTTAGCCCAAACCTCTATTAGATATATAAGCTTCCTAATCTGAAATTTGACAGGATCAGAGATATTTTTCAACAAGGTTCCTAGGGCCATATCTTGTTTGGATTCCTAGTCTTCTTTCCAAGCTTCATCCGCATCAACAAGAGGTTTCTTTGTAGCACCAGTGACATAATGTAATAAACCTTTTTCTTCCAATGGCTCTTTAATGTTTTCTTTCCAAGTAGAATAATTATGTGGAGTTAACTTTGAAAAAGAACCCATAATGCAAGAACACAAGATCAAGGAGACATAGTACATAGTACACCCCCACCACCCCCAAAAGAATGATTTTGGCACTTTATATATAATGCATTTACAATGGGCCACTTGCCAAAATGGACAAACTGAGCTTTTTAATTTTATTGATTACAACCTTTGTATAGAGTACAAATATGGACTATTATAATGTTGCTCAAAATTACATCAATTATGTAGCAATATAATTGAAAATATGATATATCCCTAAAAGTGATATTTTTGTCCAAGTAAGACTATAATTTGATTGTAGATTTGGAAACTAGACAAAAAAATACACTTTAAAAAAAATGGAACTTTAAAAGAAGTCCACATGAGCCTGTATGATGTGTTTGAAGTTGCAAATTGTAGGATTAGATAGGTATAGTCATCAAAAAATGCTTATATTGGAAAGTCCATGCACCAAAATTAGAAAATAATTGCACCACTAAAAGATTCAAAATTTTTTACCCAAAATCAAAAAAATTGAACCTGATTTGGAGTCCAGATGACTGAGTTATGGCCATTTGAAGTTAGGCTACCAAATAAAAATTGCATTCTAAGAGGGGTTTGGAGAGGAAAACACTGTATTAAATTTGACAGTCAAACATCCGTTGCAACAGTTCAAAAATGCCCTGGAATGACAGTCAAATGAGTTTCAAATTTAGGCTTGTGATTTGTTGACATCAGCATTTGTGCAAGCTGTGATGATGTCACCCTATATGGATGATGATGTGGTATGCATAGAATGTGCAAAAAATGTATGGCCTATCTAGAAAAAAACCAATGTGGATAGGTATGGATCTATGTTGATGTGGCATCTACTATACAATTGCGCTAACTAGTCTATGCCACATGTCAAGTTGGAAATCCAATGTGGCATAGGGATTTTGTGGTTTTCTACAGTGTCCATGTGTCTGGGTTGATGAGGATATAAGCAACCAATCACATCATGCCTTGTGTCATCCTACGTAATGGAGTCTACGTGTCTTTATTTGTGATTGAGGTGGCCCTATTCTACCACGTGTCAGGGTCTCAATGAATAATTTTGTGGTGTGTGTCATGCAGGGTTGTCGATGTGGACAGAAGCTAAGGGTTATGCATGCACCATGTGGCATGTTCTTGTTGGATGTTGGAGGAGTCTTTTTGCTGCTAGTATATTTGCAACTTGGGTGCCAACAGTATAGAATGTGACACCAAAAATAAAAATTGAGTAGGTAGTTTTAAAATTAGTCCTGCATTCATTAATAATGCGCAACACCTATTATATAAAATGAATGCCAACCTTTTGTTATGCAAAGCCATTGATTTGGATGGGGAGGCTTGGCTAGTTAATGAGGCAAAGAAAAAAAAATTTAAAGGCCTTGCCCGAAAATTGGGACCTTGGCTAGATTTGTTGTCGATAAGTTGTGAAAAGCCCACAAGATATTGTGAAGCTACCTATGAATAAAAAATATCCGCCTACAAATGAAAATATATTGCACTGCATAGGGATAGGGTTTCACTAACTAGTGCTTGTGCAAAAAAAATTCTCTACCTAGATGCCTGACTAGGCTAAATATTTGAAAAAAATTCCAAAAAAATAAAGAAAAACATAGAATTAATCTGATATGAAAATGAATTAATCAAATCGAAAAGATCATATCTGGCTTTGCAAATCGGGCCTTTGGGTTTTGATTTGCAAAATTTTTTTGCCTCTCGATTGACTATGGCCTAAAATAGGAAAATTTATAATCAATCTTCACCGAATCATCACTCTGGATGTAATGGTGAGGTCTAATTTAGCTCTAGATGCTCTAGATTTGAATAAGTGTGCAAATAATGATCAAAATAACTATATAGTATTCAATACAATGTACAAGTACACTAGGAGTGCTTGTATATAAAGGCCTCTGAGATGAATCTAGAATGCCTTAAAATTAGCATCATGATAAGTCCTACAACTAGGCACACATTCACCAGATATGGGTTATCCTCCATTAAGCATGGAAGTAAGTGCGATGATGAGAGGATAAGCCTAAAAAGGTGTGACATGCAAATTAGTGTTGTAGACACCATATGCTAAATTAGAAGTGCAAATAACTATGTTGTCTACATGATAACTCAGTGAATGATGCAAAATCCTATGTTGTAGACACCATGTGCATAATTAGAGTTGCATACTTCTATGTTGTCTACATGACAACCCAAAAAGGTGTGGAAACTCCTAAGTGTCTGATAAAGAGAAATAATAAAATAATGCACTAACCTAAGTAAACTTAAGTAAAGTGTAAATAGTAATACCTATTTACACCAAAAATAAGTTAGATACTTACCTAACACTCAAGCCCATGTCAAAAATGGAAGCTATCATATTTTCCACAATGCATCTTGAGGGAGCAACCTATGATTGGTGGCATCATGGATTAGTCACCCAAGATCATGGTCTCATCACTTCATACGAGACTTTCAACTTAAAGCTAATTACTCATTTTGACAGGAAGGACATTGAGGTATACTATAGGGATTTGGTTTGGTTTCGGTAGCATGGGACCTTGACTCACCATATAGACGAGTTTCAATAGATTTTAGTGATGGTATTGGATATGTTTGAACAATGTAAGGTAATGTTATTCATTGAAGGGTTGTAGGACAAATTTAGGGGTTTGGTTAAAGTTCTTAAACCAAACACCTTGGATGATGCTATTAAGATTGCCCATGATTTGGATTCATCTTCCTCAATGCTATAACCTCCTAAGAAATCCTATAAAGGATCAACTTCTTTTTAGGAGAATAAAAACTAGTAGAAGAAAAACACTCCTAGATTGGATTTTGAGACACGAAATGAACTTAGGAGGAAGAATTTATATTTTACTTGCAGGGAGCCTTGGACTCCTAACCACAGATGCTTGGGTAAAGGAAAAATCTACATCGCTGAGGTCCATTTAGAAGAGGAGAAACAGGAAGAAGAGCCATAGGGAGATAATAATAGTGAGGAAAATGAGGAAGAAGAAGTTGAGGGGCAGCCTAGTAAAGATAAGAAGAAAAAACCACCTATGGAACAACCTCCTAGTATAGCCACCCTCCCTAGTGATCCAACATGTCATCCTTTTACGGTGAAAGGGGTTGTTAGAGGAAAACATATTATTTGTCTCTTGGATACAAGAGCCTCTCATAATTTCATTAGTATGTAGATAGTATCTAAGAGGGGTTTGTAGATAGTTTCCATACTTGTGTTTGATGTTAAGGTAGCTGGTGGTGAAGTTATGAGGTGCACAGAGAAGGTAGACAGTCTTTAGATATAGTTTAATGGCTATCTTCTAGAGGCTGATTTTTACGTGGTTGATTTGGATGGGTTGGATGCTATTTTGGGAAGACATTGGTTGAGGACTCTCCATAGATATACATTTGACCACAAGACTATGCAGTTAGAGTTCTTACAGGATAATAGATTGGTGATCCTTAGAGCCATACTAGATAGTGGCTCCAGAGTGATTTCAACTCACAGGATGGAGGCTATTTTGAGACATAATGATATAGAGTGGGAAACAAAATGTTTCATCTCCTCAAAGGAGACACAAGATATAGGATAATAGTATCATTATGATATTCAAATAGTTTTAAATAAGCATAGGAGAGTGTTTGAGGATATACCTCTGGGAATCCCACTAGATAGAGGGTTTAAGCATATTATTGAGCTTGAGGAGGGAACCAAACCCATTATTACTACCGCTTATCATGACCCCAGGAACTACAGGGAAGAAATAGAGAAGATGATCAAGGAGATTTTAGATATGGGGCATATTAGACCCAACTCTAGCCCCTTTGCTTCTTTAGTGGTGTTGGTTAATAAAAAGGATGGTACCCTTCAGATGTGTATAGACTATTGTACATTGAACAAGAGAACCATTAAGAATAGGTATCTGATTCTCTACATTGATGAGTTACTGGATGAGCTTCACAAGGTAGTTTATTTCTTGAAGATAGACCTTTGATCAGGATACCATTAGATTCAATTCAATGAGGAGGATGTGCATAATATAGCTTTTAGATGCCACTACAAACACTATGAGTTTTTGGTGATGCCATTCAGGCTCATTAATGCACTTGCCACTTTCCAGTTGTGCATGAACCATATTTTCATGAAAAAACTAAGAAAGAGTGTATTGGTTTTCTTTGATGACATTTTAACCTTTAACAAGACTTGGGAAGAATATTTGTAGCATTTGGATGAGGTCCTTAGTCTCATGGAGGAGCACTTCTTATTTTCAAAATAGTCTAAGTGAAAATTTGGGCTAACTATGATTCTCTATTTGGGGCATGTGATTGGTGCTTGGGGGGGTTAAGGTGCATCAGGAGAAGATACAAACAATTCTAGAGTGGTCACCATCGAGAGATGTATCAGAGTTGTGGGGTTTTCTTGGTCTCTATTCCTATTATCACTAGTTTGCCAAGGGTTTCCCCCAGGTAGTAGCACCCCTTACTGATTTGACATGGTAAGGGGGCATTTAGTTGGATAGAGGATTTTGACGTAGCGTTTGATAAATTGAAATAGGTGATGAGCACACGTCTAGTGCTAGCACTTCCTAATTTTTCTTAGCCCTTCATTTTAGAGTGTGATGCTTTGGGAAGAAAAATAGGGGTAGTATTGATGTAGGAGCATCATCCCATTGCTTTTGAGAGTATTAAAATTAGGGGAAATGAGTTGCTATATTCCACCTATGATAAGGAGATGCTGGCTATAATGCATGCCTTAACCAAATTTAGGTAGTACCTGGTAGGAAGTAAATTTATAGTTAAGACCAATCATAACAACTTGTACTACTTCCTAGAATAGAAGGAGTTAAATGAAAGGTAGTAGAAATGGGTTAGCAAGATACAAGATTATGATTTTGACATTGAATATGTCAAAGGGAAAAATAACATAGTTGCTAATGCTCTTTCTTGATGACCCCTAGTGCTAGAAAGTTATCCCATTTTTGAGATTCCAGTAGATTGGAGGTCCCAACTATTAGTAGACTATTCTAAAAATGCTCATGCTTGTCAAATTATGGATGGTATGCTTTAGGACAAGTAGTACAAGGTAATGAATGATGTTATATATTACAAAAATAGAATCTACCTAGTACTTGAATCTAAACTAAAGGAGGATATTATGTGCATAGTACATGATGCACCATCAGTAGGGCACGCAAGGTTTTTCAAAACCTATAGGTAGATCATGGAGAGATTCTCTTGGAAGGGGCTTAAGGATGATGTTTTGTAGCATGTTATAGAGTGCTAGAATTATCAACAGAACAAGTCTAAATAGGGCTTTCCTACAAGATTACTTTAACCTCTCCCTATTCTAGCCTAGAGGTGGGAGAATATCTCTATAGATTTTATTATCAAGTTTCCAAGGGTCCAGGGTAGGGACTGCATCTTTGCAATGGTGGACAGATTGACCAAGTACATGCATTTCTTCGAGACTACCATAGACTGGTCAACCTCTTAGGTAGTTAAGCTATTTTTTTGAAAGGTTTTCTAGCTCCATGGATTACCCAAGCCTATTATGAGTGACGGGGATAGTAGGTTTCTCAGTACCTTTTGGTAGGATATTTTCAGATTGATAGGTATAGAGTTGACTCCTAGCACTAGTTATCACACATAGATGGATGGTCAGACCAAAATAGTGAATAAGTGGGTGGAAGGGTACTTGAGGAACTACATTGCAGGATAGCAAAGAGCATGGGTTAAGTGGTTGCATTTAGAGGAGTATTGTTACAACACCACCTACCATATGTCCATTTAGATGACTCCTTTTCATACCCTTTATGGTTATGAGGCCCTTTCTTTTATTGATTTGGAATTATAGGACAATTGGGCACCACTAGCTAAAGATTGGATTATGGACCAACAAGATATCCTCCAAGCTCTCAAGAATAATATTCAACAGGCCCAATATTAGTAGAAGTTATACACTAATCAACATCGAACTGAGTGGAGTTTTGAGGTGGGTGATAGAATTTTTCTTTGTCTATAGCCTTATAGGCAAAGATCCTTGAAAAAAGTGGGTCCTATACACTCGAAAGTGTCCCACTCTAAACCCTTCTATCCAAACAATTCCATGAGTTTGCAATGCTTGGATGTTGACTTAGAGCTCCCTATCCATGGAGTGCAAGAGAGTATATTTCAAAAATAAGAAGGCTCTTAGGTGAGCTTTAGAGATACTCTTCTTGCTAGTAAACCATACAATGGGAGGTTCCAAAGACAAGATGCAAGAATGAAAATGTCCCAAGGAGTTCCTCAAGGATGTAATGCAAATATGGAAACTAAGCTAAGATGAGAATGCAAAATGAAGCTATGCTAAAACATGTATGAGAGTGTTACAATCAAAATATTAAGCTATGTCAGATAGATTATTGCAAAATAGAAGCTAAACTAACATGAAACATGAATCTAAGCTAAAATGCTATGGTATGAGAGAATGTAGACAAGAAATAGTTCTCCACAAAGCTCCAATTAAAGAAACTTATTAGAAAACCTGCAACATAACAATACTCAAAAGATGGATGGATTGAGGGGGAAAGCTCTCTCGCTTTTAAAGTCATATGGATAGTAGAGATCAAGATGAAAATGGTGGATGATCAATGATGGAATTTGAAAAGAGGAGTGATCCATGTGCACACACAAGTCAACCAATAGAATATAAGATGACTTATCATATAAGACAAAAGTCACAAAGCCTTTTTTTTTAATTGTAAAATAGAAAAAGGACTTTATGTGTGCACTTTAAGTGGGTTAGAAGAATGGGGTCTTTTATTTAATTAAAAGGGGACATGTTCTTTTAATCAAATAATGAACTTAGGATAGCATAGTCAAACTATAAGTTATAATCAAATAAATTGATTATTAGCAATTTGGTCTAGGTAAATGATTAAATTAATTTAGCCAAAAATGTTGAAAATGAGGCTAATAGTCTAGATGACCATTTTTAAGTGATTACATTTTCCCCTCTTTGACTAATGCATGATCAATCTAGGAACACATTATGTCAAAGAAAATAGAAAGCCAAGTAGGCGGTGATAGATATAGATATCTGATTTTGAAGAACGAAATGTAGAAAAAGATAGCAAGTCCTAAATGTATAGCCTGATAGTGGTAGTACTGAACACTAGGAAAAGATGATGTCAGAATTCAAGAAGAATGCTAACACTTAGCAAAGTAGATAGATTGAGAACAAGTGAGAAGATCAAATAAATGATCCTAAGAAATAGATAGCTGTAGCAATCAGTGATAGAGTATTTCTGCCCCCTCGGGATCAAAATTGAAATGAGGTAAGGGGATGTAGAAATTGGCTAGACATGAGAAAATTAGAATATAGAAATGTCCAAGATGATAGATAGATGATTAGAACCCAAGAATGACTATAATAAATTGATAAAATGCCCTAGTTTGACTAGAGTTGACTATGAAGGATATAGTGCAAAATTAGGCCAAATCTAGTAGAAAGATGATTTTAGACATGAAAAGTTTGAATTTAAGTAGATATGAAGTATGGAAATGATGAAGAAATGAAGATGCCCCAGTGATGATTCAGAGATTAGACCTCAAAAGGTTAGCTAACTGCTCAGAAGAAAGTAGAATTTTAAAAGAAAATTTTGACCATCAAGATGAACTCGAATTTTGATTTTGATCCTAAAAATGAATCTAGGACATCAAAATTATTTAAGAGGTCAACACTTTATATAATGTGATGCTAAGATAGAAAAGAGATGAAGCAAAAGATTAAGAAGGTGAAAAGACATGAAAAAGAAGAATGTAAAGAAATATATGAAAGGAGTTAGCTGATATGTCTGCAAAAAGATGAAGAGAGAGCTCTCCCCATATGCAAGAATGCAAGACTAAGCTAGAAAATGAATCTAAAATGCAAGCTAATATGAAAAATGCTTTACCAACAAGAAGTGCATAACATTTAGACTCTTAATTTCATCATTGAGCATTTATTAGGGACATCATGAGATCATACAACCATCACTAGTATAACTATGAGGATATGAATATGATCGATATCAGATAGGTATGCAGAAATCCAATCTAAGCATCAGAGACATGTAAGTCAAGATAACTACATGATTAGATTCCCTAAGTTTAATTTAGCAATATTACACTTGTATCAAGGCATAAGTGCCAAGATAAACCCCAAGTGCGGTCTTGCAAAATAGTCAAGGATGATACATTTGTAAGTCAAAATGTTGAATAGGTCAAGCATAAATGCTTACAACACTATAGAAAAACAAAGTATACCCACAAGAAGAAATCAAGAAAACATGCCCCATGCCCCCAGTCTTCTAGTCAATGACATCCTTGAAAGACTATTAGGGATGGAACATATAGTAAAGAAATCATCATAGACAGCACACAAAGTAGATAAAGATTAGCATAACTCAGTTGTTTAAGTGTTAAAGTGTGTGTGTAAGTCACTTGGCTATTTCTTCAAGACTTGATTTTGATAGTGAGAAATATCATGACATTGGAGACCGTAGGTAAACTATCTAAAAAGTGTTGAAAAACACTTGATGTCAAGGTGGGAGAAGTGTTGAGAAACATTTTTTTGTGAGTTGTCAAAGAAACTCTAATGCTCAAGAATACCTTAATAGGATAAGTAGCTATGACCTTGAGACAAGGACAAGAAACAATTCCAAGCTAGGAAATGTGTAGTGAAATGGATGATTGAGACTGATAGACATAGCTGCAAGGGTTTCAAGTAGCGCCTGTTTCTAGGTTTTCACCACTTGACAAATTTTTTTCAGGACTTTTTTCAATTTTTTTGTATTTTTGTATTTTTTATTTTGTTTTGGTGATACATCAAAGCACCTATTGCTAGGTTTTCACTAAGATGATCATTTTTTCAAGACATTTTTTGATTTTTAGGATTTTTTAGAATAATTTAGATATCACTAGTTCTCAAGCAAGATCACATCATTTTCTCCCAATGTTTAGCAAGGTATAGGACACGATGGAGAAACAAGTTGATGGATAAGAAAAGATGCATAAGAAAGAAATGTGAAGCAAGTGAAAGTGATCCTCAAGAACTAACTCCTCAAGAGTACCCAAGTTGGGAGAAGAGGTGAAATAGTCATATGAAGCATATTTTGGATAAGCAATGGAAGCAATGAGAAAGATAGCATGTAGGATAAGTGGTGAAGCCAACAAGTGCGATAGCATATAAGATAAGTGATGGAAGCCAATGAGTAAGATAGCATGAAAGCATGCAATCCAAGAGAGTAGACATGTCAAGAGGCCTATGAGAACCATGTTTTATATATTGTGATCAAGACTCATGGGGTCAACTAGATATGACAGTGATGGGATAGAGCAATAAAAATAAAGCTCAAGATGGAGGCTATGAGGGAATGAGAAAGCAAAAATAGAGAATCTCATGGATAAGATAGCCACTATGCAAAGATAGCTCAACATTGTCAAGATCAAAGAGAGAAGAGGTGATAGGTGGATGATGGAAGAATTACACATGATGCCTATTTACCAAGTTTTCATCATGGTACTTATCCAAGGTTTCACAAGAAGTAGTTTTCACCATAGGATGCATTTATTTCTCTTTACTTTTGCTACCAAGGTGCCACAAGAAGTAGTTTTCACCAAGGCACATTTTCATTTTTTTCATTTTTTCTATTTTTTTTGAATTTAGATAGTGCTCCTAGAGAATATCGTGGATAAGATTTCCAATATGCAAAGATAGCTCAACATTGTCAAGATCAAAGATAGAAGAGGGGATAGATGGATGATGGAAGAATTATGCATGATGTTTGTTTGCCAGGTTTTCATCATGGTACTTATCCAAGGTACCACAAGATGTGGTTTTCACCATAGGACACATTTATTTCTCTTTACTTTTGCTATCAAGGTGCCATAAGAAGTAGTTTTCACCAAGGCAGATTTTTAATTTTATTTTTATTTGCTTTTTTTCTTTTTTGAATTTTTAGAAAGAGCTCAAGCTTTCTAAATGTAGATAGTGCTCCAATAGGAAAGATAAGTCATGATAAGGCAAGATCATAGAAAGTTATTCTCAAAGATGTTGATAGGGTGATGAAAGAGAAATGGTAGTAGGAAGAGTATATGGAAGATAAGAGTGCATGTATAGAAAGTAAGTGTAAGCTTTAGAGAGTTTCATGAGGGTAGCTGAAATATTGGACAAGATCAACATTGACACACACCTTGAAGGGTATTGGAATGATGGAGGAATCATGGATGAATAAGCTTGAGATTTAGATGTATGAGGTGGTAGAAGAGATTTGGAAAAAAGTGGAGTGGAAGGCTTTGGAATATTTTTAGAAAGATTTTTGGAAGAAGATGGAATGGAAGCCTTTGGAAGCTTGAATGTCAACTTTGAAGTATTTTCAATATTCAAGTATTTTAAAAGAGACTTGGGAATCCATATAGCTTTAGATTTTCCTTTGGATACTTCAAAACACATTTCTTCAATAATGGGTTTAGGAACCCATATTTTCTTTGATTTAGCTTTTTTAATAGTGGACCTTTGTGGTCTCTTTTGTGCATTCTGCTTCTTAGCATTCGCATGTTGATTAGATGGGACATAGTGATCTTTCTTTTTCAATGGATTCTTATGTTTATTCTCACTTCCAAAGGACTTGGAATTTATGGATGAATAAGGATGATATGAATGGTTTAGATGTATAGATGGGTGAAAAGTCATCAAGGATGAGTGTCTTTGTTGATCTTGAGGTATTATAGGAGAGCTAGGGAATGAGCTAGGAGTGAATGTAGGAGATGGAGGAACATAAGGCCCCAATATGGATGGAAGGTTTGAATGCTTTAGCTTAGATGGATAAGGACCAAGGATAGACTTAGGAGATGCAAATGGATAGTGAAAAGGGATATCAACATCTTTAGAGTGAGCAACATAGTCAAAGCCATCAATAGACTCATGAGTAGCTTTGATAGGACCACTTGAAGCTTGAGCACAATTTTGAAGTGGATATGGAGAAGTAGAACATGAGGGGACACTTTGATCTAGATAAGTAGCTTTGGATAGCATAGGAAGAGAAATTTTCTCATAATTTTTAGTAAGCTCAAGGGAGATAATGGAAGTGGTATCTTCATCATACTTGGGGGATGGAAAAGAAATATGATATGGAGGGGTGAAATTTTGAAGGAGATGAAAGGGTGCTTGATCTTGATCTTTCTTGACATATATAGCTTTTTCTTTTTGAGGGCCCTCTTGACATGGAGCTCCTTCTAAGGAAAAGGGAAAATGAAGAGCGAATGAAGTAGTGCATGGATTAGGCATAGTAGTGCATTAAGGTTGAGGATATTTAGGATTAGTATCATGGAAAAGGTTTGCAACCAAGTGAAGGTTAGCTTGAGTTTTTTTTAGAGGTAGCCCTTGAGGGTATGAATATTGCATATGGAAAGTACGAGGTTTTTTGTTTGATGGAAGAATTTTGGAAAGGTTTGAAGTGTTGGGAGATGCACGCGTGTTGGAAGAAGTGGAGGTATCAAGGAAACCATCAATAGACATAGGTTCATTAATATGATCTTTCTCAAGAAAATTATCCTCATCACATGTGTCATTAGAGGTATCAGTAATTCCATTATCAATAAGATCTTGGATTTTATGTTTTAGCTCAATGCAATCCAAAGTACTATGCTCATTATGTTGATGATAGGCACAATAGATATCCAAGAATGGGTTTCCATATGAGCTAGACTTAAGTAACATGATGATCTTATTGCCAAGAATTTTTTGCGAAGTGTCATCATAAAAATATTCCAAGGGAGAAAAAGTTCTATTAGAATTATGTCTGAAGTCCTTTTGTTGTTTCTCAAGTGAATGGTATGCATCCATGTCTTCATCTTTATCTTGGTCAAAGATAGGTCCATCATGAAATTTTATCATAGGCTCAAAGGAAGTATCACTTGGTTGTTCTCTAAAGAGGTCTTTGGATCTAGAAGATGAAGACATTTGATGTCTTGAAGTAGAGCATGCAGACCTAGAGGAAGAGGATGACCCTAAAGAAGGTGATTCACATGCATGTAAAGAAATTAAGGAAGATTCTTGTAATGATGCTTTATTCTCCTCTAACCATTTCTCAAGTTTGGACTTTATTTATGTCATGCGCTTAGAGAGATGAAGGTAAGAAAGACCATTTGTCTCTTCTAGTTCTTTGTATTGCACATATAGATCTTGAAACTCTTTTAGTTACATGGAAGATATCATGATCATCTAGATTTGGTTGAGGTTTGGTGGCACAAGCTTTGAATTCCATAGTGGTAGATAGATAATCAAGCATGAAGGAGACTAGAGAAAGCTAATAAGGTGACACAAGATAACTTGATGTCCAAACTAGAGAGGTAGATTATTCACTTTCCAATATAGTAAAGATAGAGTAAAGTGACTTGTCAAGAAAATGTCCAAGTTACTTATGACACTAGTGACTCAAGTCAAGAGCTAGGCAAGAAGCCAATAGCCAAGTAGATAGAGCAAGTGAGGTGACAAGTGAACAACTTTCCCAACCTAAGAGTGTAGTCAAGAAATCAAGGTAACCATTTCAGTAAAAGGATAACTAGCAAGCAAACATAAACCATGAAGACAAAAAGACCAAGAGCACTAAGACCAAAGAGCCACTTTAAGCATGTTCAAGCACTAGAGACATAAAAAATCAAGGCCAAATGATGAGACTCCCCTTAGCAAGCAACACAAGAAAATATTTACACTTGATGTTTTGACTTGGTTAAAAAAGTTTGACAATAGTTGATAGCATAGCAAGTTTGATGTTTAAAAAAAATTTCTTTCCAAGAAAGATAGTGACACATGGAATAGTCTTCAAATAAATCAAGAAAGGGAAAAATCAACCTTGCATGATACAAACATATGTGAGGTCTCAAAAGAAATCCCTAGAATTATCGTCATGTGTATGTTCAAAATATTTTCACAGGTATACCACATTCGAGAACACATCGAGCAAAATCTACCTAAAGGACATGGTTCATTACTCAACAACTTGGCCCATGCTTGATGTTCCTTCACCTCACACCAAGTGGTTTCCCACAAGAGATATTGGCTTTGTCATGGAAATGCCATAAGCATAACCAAGGGAACACAAATGGTGAGTGTAAAATCTTGGGGTGATTTGGGTAGTCCACTAGGATCGATCCTTGCACCAAGAAGTTGAGCGGCTAAAAAGGGTAGTTACTAACTTAGGTTTTGTGTCCTTCATAGCCTTGAGTTTATAGTGGGTTGGAAGAGCCAAGTAATTTGTTTGTCCCCACTTGGGTCATTCCTCTGAGGTTGTCTGAGAGTAGGCCCTCTAAAGGATCCTAACTACCACAAAATGGATCCACTCTCAAGGGTCAAGATTTCTAATTCACCTCAAAGGTGAAAAGCATACTCTCCTACCTTGATTGCTTCCCCCAAACACACCAAGAAGATTTAGTTGCCTCTTACTCTTGAAACCAAATGGTAAGTCAAGATTTCTAATTCACCACAAAGGTGAAGAGCATACTCTCCTATCACCCAAAGATCCCAATCGTAAGTTTTAATGTGCCTAAAAATAAATAACTAGTATATGTTGCACATGTAAAAAGTAAAGAACAAAAAAAATTGGGTTTTTATGCATTGGGCAGCCTTGCAAACAATCGTTAATAGCCTTTGTGCATTTGAAGCTTTGACATGCGTTCTTTTTATGCAATGTTTCAATTTTTTCACAAAGATGGCAACCTAAAATCACAACTTGTTAGAACCAAAAGTTAGTGTGAAATAACATAAAAATATGCAATAAAAAGTGGTTATTTGCCTCAAAAATCCAATTTATCTTCCAATCAAGTGTATGCAAAGAAAGTGCAAACTAATCACAAATATCTCATTTTTACTCTTTTCTTTTGACCTAGTCAACAAGATTAAACTTTTTTACTATGATTTCGGATCCAAAAATAGAAATGAAAAGAAGAGACCCCTAATAAAAATTAGAGAGCTTTCCAAAAATGCAAGAAATTAAAAAAAATCTCTTCATTTGTGCCCCAGGGACCCATTTTGTCAAAACAAGCTAGATTATCAAAGCAAGTTTTTGATTTCTAATACGACTTCAAAAGTCAAAACAAAAAGAAATTACCCCCCTTAGAATTAAAATATCTTTTTGAAAATGTAAGTTTTTCCAAAAAATACACTGATTTGCAATTAGAAACAACTTTTTATTAAAAATTTAAAAAAAATCATAACTTCTGCAAATCACATTAAAATGTTCTGAAAATTAGACTAAGACATGTTGGACACATACCCAACTTGCAAAAAACATTTTAGAACCAAAATCCAATTGATTTAAAAGATATGATCAAATCTTTAAACCAACTAGATTTTTGGCCTTCAAACCAATCTACTTATGGGTTGGCCTTAGAACCAACGTGATAATTCTACAAAAGCACTTAATTAGATCCAATATGCTACTGTGAAAAAAATAGAGATAAGATATCAAAGAAAATGGATCTAAAAAATTGATTCATGCCCCACGGTGGGCACCAAAAATGTACACTCAAAAGTGCCCCACTCTAAACTCTTCTATCCAAATGATTCCATGAGTTTGGAATGCTTGGATGTCGACTTAGAGCTTCCTATTAATCAAGTTCAAGAGAGTATATTTTAAGAATAAGAAGGCTCTCTGATGAGCCTTAGAGATACTCTTCTTGCTAGTAAACCATGCAATGGGAGGTTCCAAAGATAAGATGGAAGAATGCAAATGTCCCAAGCAGTTCCTCAAGGATGCAATGCAAATATGGAAACTAAGCTAAGATGAGAATGCAAAATGGAGCTACACTAAAACATGTATGAGAGTGTTACAATCAAAATATTAAGCTATGTGAGATAGATTATTGCAAAATAGAAGCTAAACTAACATTGAACATGAATCTAAGCTAAAATGCTATGGTATGAGAGAATGTAGACAAGAAATAGAAGTTCTCCACAAAGCTCCAAAGAAACCTATTAGAAAACCTGCAGCATAACAATACTCAAAAGATGGATGGATTGAGGGGGAAAGCTCTCTCCCTTTTAAAGTCATATGGATGATAGAGATCAAGATGAAGATGGTGGATGATCAACGGTGGAATTTGAAAAGAGGAGTAATCCATGTTCACACACAAGTCAACCAATAGAATATAAGTTGACTTGTCATATAAGATAAAAGTCACAAAGCCTTTTCTTTTAATTGCAAAATAGGAAAAGGACTTTATGTGTGCACTTTAAGTGGGTTAGAAGAATGGGCTCTTTTGTTTAATTAAAACGGGACATGTTCTTTTAATCAAATAATGAACTTAGGATAGCATAGTAAAACTATAAGTTATAATCAAATAAATTGATTATTAGCAATTTGGTCTAGGTAAATGATTAAATTAATTTAGCCAAAATGTTGAAAAGGGGGCTAATAGTCTAGATGACCATTTTTAGGTGATTACAGGTCCAAGAAACTTAAACTCGTAATTTATGAACCTTATTGTATCACCAGAAGGATAGGGGAGGTTACGTATAAGTTGGAACTACTTGGTAATAGCTAGATCCATAGTGTCTTTCATGTTTTGTGCCTTAAGAAGGTAGTAGGTTAGTAGATTGTGCCTTTAAAGAGTTTTCCTCCACTTGATGAAGTGGGTAAATTTATTTTGGTGCTAGAGGAGGTGATTGAGATGAGGGAGAGGAAGATGCATAATAGAACCATCAAGGAATATATGATTTGATGGACAGACTTGCCATATGAGGACACCACTTGGGAAGGTGAATCTATATTGTAACACCCAACATTGAGATTGCTTGAGGGCAAGCAATCCTAGGAAGGGAGGACTATCATGTCCCCTTCTCAATTCTAGTACCTGATGATAGGATTAATCTATCTCCATATCTAGATAGATTAATGGTATGAATTAATAGGATGTCTACTAGTCATGTCGGAGGGTTATTTCATATGTTCTAATATTTTATTAAAGTTACTTTATGATTATTAAGTCATTTACTTTATAAAGTGACTTAAGTGACTATAGGATGAAAATGTGTTTAATCCCACATTCCTTGTACATAGTGTTTAGGACAAAATTTGAGGTTATAAAAAGGGAGTTGCATTGGGATTTAAAACACACGAGAATTTATGAACTAAATACTCTAAATTCTGGTTGCTTCAATGTGACTAATTGAAAACTTTGAGGATGAAAACCCTCAAGTTTGATTTCAAGAATTGATTGGATGTCATCCCAATCTTTTTGATCTTGGAATTCCATATTGGCATAATCAACAAGTGGTTTAAGGACTATATTTGGGAAATTTAAAAGCTAGACATATGGATTCTTTTAGACTAGTATGTGTTCAAATTTTTATTAAAGTTTTTCATTTTGAGAGGAATGAATAGAAGGATTCTAGTTTAGTATTGGGGAAAATTGAGAGTACATATTTTAGAGGTAGGAGCACGGATGGCAAGAAAGGTTGGTGAACTGAAAGAGAAACCTGATTGTGATTCACAAAATTTTGGAACACGTTAGCATAGATGGGTGAGAAGTAAGGGCACACAATTTATAACATGGTTTGGCAAGAGGTTGGGGTCTATAGTCATCAGGGAAAGACACATGATTAGAGGGGAGCACATTATGTTCAAATGTCACCCAAACATAGTCCACAGTGGGAGGAATTGACCATTCCATGTAGGGTGTTGAAGTGACATGAGTAGTTTGGGTTGAGCTTCTGTATACCTAAGACAAATTATGATGTCAATTTGAACATGATTTTCCTTTGCAAATTCACTCAACTTCCAAGCTGGGCCATATAGGATTGATACTGGACTATTATCCTCCATGTAAGCTCCTTCACTACTATTACCCATAGTGTTATTCTATGTGAGTTGAAAAGATTATGATATTTTTTTAATATGAGTTGAACATAGGATTGGAGTTAACATTTTAATGAACTATATGTCAATAAAAAATAAAGGTAAAAAATCTAGAAGATTCTGATTGGTGTTATTCATATCATTTTCAAAAAATATAATTTTTTTTAAGTTGCTCTTGAAGTGATTGTTCGAGTTTAATGCCAAGTATTTGCTGGAATGACTTAACCAGTTTATGGTGAAATTAAACAAAATACTAAATACCTCCAGTAATGGCACAACCTACTTTACCATTTCCTCTCCCAAGCCTTGTAACCAATGCTAATTTCAAAAATATACCTCCAAATGCTCTCCAAAGTTTTATGGCCTTGCAACTAAAGATCGTAATACTTTCTTGTTTGAATTTGACATACTCTATCATAGTTTTTACTACAACATTGATGTCCATAAGCTCAAATTATTTCTAGCAATATTGAAAGAGTCAACTTCATGATGGTTCATGGGTTTAGGAGCTAATGCAGTAGGTACATGGGATGAAATGCAAATTTTGTTTCTAGATAAATACAAAGAGTATTGCAAAGAAAATGATTCAAGAGGAGCTGATATTTTTCAATTATCACCAAAGGAGGAAGAAAAATTAGAAGACTATGTTTCACGTTTCTTGTATACACTGTAGAAGAATCCACAACATGTGTTGTCTAAGAATTCAAAAAAGCTAGTCTTTCTAAGAGGTGTGAATGATAGTTGTCTAGAAGCATTAGAATTGATGGATGGAAGAGATGTGTATCAATCTTCTTGGGATGACCTCAATTTCTTTTTTCTTAATTACTCAACATCAACCATGAAGAAAGGGAAAGGACATTGGGCTATAGCTATTAAAGGAACCAATCAGGGCATTTCAAAGTTCAAGGTATCTAATCTACTCTCAGATTTCAAGTAGGAAATTATAAAGGATGTTTCCACACATCTTGACATAATGAATGCAAAGAAGAAGCATGCAAGACCTAAAGTACAACTAGCTAAATACTGCCCTCATTGCCATAAGCAAAGAAGGATTGCTAATACAAACTGATTGCTATCATGGAAAACCAACATCTTCCAACTGAGTACATTAAGATAGATGGAGATGATGAAAAAGTATTCTTTGTTGCTCAACACTAGCCATGGGTCCAACATCAAGGTATGCCTTAGGACCCTTTGCAAAATTCAAATCTATATGGTAATCAATGGAAAAACCATAATACCCAAGGTCCTCCACAATATAGTCAACCTAATTAGAATAATACTTGGAAAAATAATCTATAACAACCTCAATGGCCTTAGAACTCCCAACCTTCCTAGCCCAACCAACAAAATAATCAATGACAGAACTAGTAGAACTAATGGAAACCACCCTAGGGGAATTGGCAGTCCACAAACCAATGGAGAGGACCTCAATATGTTAGGATAAACGATGGATAGAAATAAAAACTACATGCAAATATAACAAATAACAGAAAATAATAGAACACATAGAGATGAACACAAGGCACAAGATTTAACGTGGTTCACCCAATCTCTAGGCTACGTCCACCAAATAGCAAGTCTGATCTTATTACAATCCAGTGATTACAACCTAATTACAATCCGTAATCCCTTATAGCTCAATACCACCGCAAGAACCAATTTTGCATCACAACATAATGAAAAATACCCAACCCTAAGCCCTCTTATACAAGTATTAAACCACTTTAGGGTTATAACATTTTGGCCATATGTCGGCCATAATATGTCAGCCATGGCCCAAATTTTTTTTTTTCGAGGCGATCCCCCGAACTCCACTATTTATGAAGTATGTGTAGTACTTTCCTGATCAGTCACCACAGTCTAACAATCTCCCAATTGGGGACTGATCAGGCTCCACACTAAACAACAATCTCCCACTTGGAGACTGATCTTGTAGCAATACAACTACCACATGGGGCTCCCACTGGATCAAAACACCCTGGACTCTGCTGTTCTTTTATTCATGTTCAGTCTAAAAGACCAACCAAAGCTGAAGAGGAGTTCAGCTTCTCCCTGGTTACAACCTTTGTTAACATATCTGCTAGATTTTCATTGGTATGTATCTTCTCTAGCTTTAACTGTCCATCCTCCAAAACTGACTGAATGAAATGGTACTGTAACTGTATGTGTTTGGTCTTAGAATGCAGAGCTGAATTCTTAGTAAGATGAATGGCACTTTGACTATCTGTAAAAAAATAATTATCCTTCTGAGGATGTCCCAATTCTTCCAAGAAGAACTGAAGCCATATCATCTCCTTGGCTGCCTCTGTAGCAACAACATACTCTACCTCTGTAGTAGATAAAGCATTAATCTTCTGCAACCTAGAAACCCAGCTCACGGCTGCCCCACCAACAGTAAAGACATAACTTGTAGTACTCCGACTAGTATCAATATCTCCTACCAAATCTGAGTCAACATAGCCCTGTAAATCTATAGTGGAGCCCCCAAAGTGTAAACACTTATTGGATGTCCCTCTCAAATATCTGAGAATCCACTTGACAGCATTCCAATGCTCAAATCTTGGATGACTCATATACTTGCTAACGACTCCCACTGCATGTGCAATATCTGGCCTAGTGCATACCATAGCATACATCAAACTTCCTATAGCTGAAGCATAGGGTACCTTGGACATCTTATCCTCTTCTTCCTGTGTCTTGGGACACATCTCCTTAGTCAATTTCAAATACCCAAGTAAAGGTGTGCTGACAGATTAAGCATTCTCCATACAGAAATGTTGCAACACCTTCTCAACATAATCAACATGAGATAGCATCAAGGTTCTATTCTTCCTATCTCTACAATTCTTCATACCAAGGATTTGTTTTGCTGCCCCCAAATCCTTCATAGCAAATGCATGTGCTAACTGGCATCTTAGCCCCTTAATATGATCCATGTTAGACCCAGCTATAAGCATATCATCAACATATAGGCATAAAATAATGTAGCTATCATCATCCAACCTCTTAAAATAAACACAATAATCTGAATGACACCTATTATATCCATGCTCATGCATAAAATTGTCAAATTTTAGATACCATTGTCGAGGTGCTTGCTTTGAGGCATATAAAATTTTCTTCAATTTGCACACTAAGTTCTCCTTACCTTTGACCTCAAAACCCTGTGGCTGAGCCATATATATTTCTTCATCCAAATCACCATGAAGAAAGGCTATTTTAACATCCATCTACTCTAAATGCAAATCTTCAGTAGCCACAAGACTTAAAATAGTACGAATAGAAGTCATTTTAACAACAGGAGAAAATATCTCATCAAAATCAATTCCCTTTTTCTGTGCAATTCCTTTTACAACTAACCTGGTCTTAAATCTTTTCTTACCTCCTTCCTCTTCTTTCAATCTATAAACCCACTTATTCTGTAAAGCCTTTTTACCCACAGGCAACTTGCACAAAACCCATGTCTTATTTTTCAGCAAAGAGTCCATTTCATCTTTCATCGTAGACTCCCACTGAATCTTAGTATCCACCTACATAGCTTCATCATAAATTTCAGGTTCACCAACATCAGTAAGTAAAATAGAATACAAAGAGGGAGAAAACCTTTGTGGAGGTCTAATTTGCCTTGTTGATCATCTAACATTTACTGGTGTGTGCGGTATTTGTTGTTGCAATTGTTGCACATCATGAGGAATGGCTGGAACATTAGCTTTTGGAGTATCATCCAGCACTACATAATCATCTTCTTTCTTCTCATGTTGCTGCAAAAAATCTTTTTACAACACTTTCTCATTGAATATGACATCCTGACTTCTAACAATTTTAAGATTTTCAAAATCCCAAAGCCTATAACCAAATTCATTAATGCCATATTCAACAAAGACACATTTCTTTGATTTAGCTTCTAGCTTGGTTCTATTTTCAGAGTCTATATGAGAAAAAGCTTCACAACTGAAGGTCTTGAGAAAAGAATAACTCACCTTCTTACCAGGCCATGCTTCCTCTAGAATACCATAGCCCAAAGGAGTAGAGGGACCTCTATTAATCAAATATACTGCAATATTGATAGCCTCTACCCACATGTGTAAGGGCAACCCAACATGCAACCTCATGCTCCTTGCGTGCTCCATTATAGTCATGTTCATGCGTTCAGCCAGTCCATTTTCCTTTGGAGTCCTTGGAATAGTTTTTTGTCTATGAATACCATTAGTGGAGCAATAATCTTCAAATTCATGACTACAATACTCACCACCATTATCAGATCTGAGACATTTTAATTTCTTACCAGTCTCATTTTCAACCAAGCATTTCCATTTCTTAAAAGTTTGAAATACATCACATTTCTATCTAAGGAAATAAACGCATACTTTTCTAGTTGCATCATCAATAAATGTAACATAATAATGAGAGCCACCAAGGGAAGATACCTGAGCCGGTCCCCATACATTTGTATGCACAAGCTCTAATTTCTCCTTTTTGTTTTCCTTCCCTGTCTTTACAAAACTCACTCTCTTTTGTTTTCCATACACACAACTTTCATAAAAATCCATATTCACACATTTAAGTCCTGATAAAACTTTCTTTAAATGAAGTACTTTCATACCTTTCTCACTCATGTGCCCAAGTCTATTGTGCCACAGTGCTATATGAGAATCTATAGCAACTATTTGTTCTCCTTGCTCAAGTGCAGCAATTGTTCCTGAACATTCATTTTTCTCTAAAAAAATCAAAGTAGAAGGAACAATATGACCTGTACAAAGATATAAGGTGCCTACTTTCACACCTTTTGCTACTACAAGGGGACCTTTTGAAACCTTCCAATTTTTATCATTAAAAGTAACTACACAACCCTCATCACCGAGTTGCCCTGCTGAAATTAAATTCCTACTTAGTTTTGGAACATGTCTTACCTCATGTAGTAGCCAATGATTCCCATTCTGCAACTTAATCTTAATTTTTCCCTTTCCAACAATCTGACAGGGTTCATTATCCCCCAAATAAACGACCAAAATCCCCTTGGACATAATCAATGAAATAACCTCTATGAGGTGTAGCATGAAATGAAGCACCAAAATCTAAAACCCATGAATCATCAACACTCTCTAAAGATAGAAGCAAAGCATCCTCTTTGGATTTGTTACTTATCACATTTTCCTCTTTGTCTCCATCTAATTTATCTCCTTCATTTTTCTTTCGATTCCAGCAATCTTTCTTTTTGTGCCCTAGTTTCCCACAGTACCAGCAATCATTTGGTCCTCTTGATTGAGACCTCTTCCCCTTTGACTTTCCTCTTGATTTCCCACAATTTCCAAAGTTACTTCCTCTTTCAGTTGTTTTGCCCCTGCTTTGTGCATTTAAAGCACTTGCTGATGTAGATCCACCTGAGGATTTCCTATGAGTTTCTTCACTTAAAATAACACCGATCACATCATCATATTTTAGGATACTAGATCTAGGAACAAAATTACTCACAACCATTACCAAGCCATTCCATCTTTCAGGTAAAGAACACAAAATCAAGAGAGCCCTAATTTTTTCATCAAAATTGATACCCATAGAAGATAATTGACTAGTAATAGTATTAAACTCATTTAAATGATCTGCAACAGATCTACCTTCTACCATTTTCATATTAAATAAACGCTTCATGAGAAATACCTTATTTGAAGCAGAGGGCTTTTCATACAGTGTCGCTAGGGTTTTCATCAAATCTTCTGTCATCTTTGCTTTTGTAATATTAAATGCCACCAATGGTGCCAAGCATAATCGAATGCTTCTGAGTGCCTTTCTGCCCAAGAGATCCCATCCAGCCTCTGACATAGTTCCTTGATTCTTGGCTTTGCCTTCCAACGGCTTCCATAAATCCTTTTGATATAGATAGTCTTCCATTTGCATCTTCCATAATTGGAAGTTTTGCCAATTAAACCTGTCAACCTTAGCTTACCCTCATCTGCCATTGCTCCCACTCAACCGTGAGACTCCCACTTAACCGTGAGACTTTCTTGCAGAGGATAACTAAAAGACAACCTCGCTCTAATACCACTTGTTAGGATAAACCATGGACAGAAATAAAAACTACATGCAAATATAACCAATAACAAAAAATAATAGAACACACACAGAGATGAACACAAGGCACCAAGATTTAACGTGGTTCACCCAATCCCTGGGCTACGTCCACCAAACAACAAGTTTGATCTTATTACAATCTAGTGATTACAACCTGATTACAATTTGTAATCCCTTACAACTCAATACCACCACAAGAACCAATTTCGCATCACAACATAATGAAAAATACCCAATCCTAAGCCCTTTTATACAAGTATTAAACCACTTTAGGGTTATAACATGTTAGCCATATGTCGGCCATAATATGTTGGCTACCATGTCGGCCATGGCCCAACATTTTTTTTTTTGGGGCGATGCCCTAAACCCCACTATTTATGAAGTATGTACAATACTTTCCTGATCAATCACCACAATCTAACACAATAGTGGCCTAACAAAAATCCTAGTACTCCACAACTACCACCCCCAGTTCAACAACCTGCACTAATGCCACCACTTGTGAATCTTGGACCTCAAAAATAGAACCAGTTACCTTCATAACCTCATCCAAATCCAAATAACTAGTGGTCACAACAACCCATGTACTTTGTTGATGCTCAACAATATCCTACTTACACTTCAAATGTTGCAAATATAGATTTGAGCTCTAGTACAACCATAACAGTGCCTAAACTACCTCTTATAACTGAAATACCAGATACTCCTATAGCATCAGAACCCCTAATTTCTAAAGAGGTTGACCCAACTAATGTCATTATTTCAGCTCAAGCCTAGCCAACGATTGAACTACCTTTTTTTGGAAAAGCTTGTACAAAGTAAGCTTGTATAAACCAAGGAACAATCTTTTAATATTATTGATTAGTTAAAGAACATGCATGTCCAAATACCCCTATTCAAAGCTATTAAAAATGTTCCCATCCATGGAAAAGCCATTAGAGAAGCCTGCTTGAAGAAGCCTAGGAGGAAGAAAAAGGATTTAATTATAGTCCATGTTGTGGGAAAATTGGCTAACATTATGTTAGGAAAATTGATCACTCTTAAATATTCTGATCCAAGTAGTCTAGTTCTGAATGTGATTATAAATGGTTATCCTATTAAAAATCCTTTAATTGATCTTGGTGCTACTATAAACATCATGACCAAGGATACTATGAAGAAGTTGAAAATAGAAGGATTAAGGGCTACTCAAACAATTTTGCAACTTTTAGATAGTTCTATTGTCACTCCTAATGGGATGATAGAAAATATGGTTGTAACCCTAGATTCTCTAGAGTATCTTGTAGATTTCATGATTCTGTTTCCCAAAGTTAATTTATTTGGTTACTTTGTCATCTTAGGATGACCATGGTTAGCTATAGCTGATGCAAATATAAGTTGTAGATATGAGAATGTGACCATATCTAATGGTCAAGCAACAAAGAAATTTGATTTATATCCTCTAGCCCAACCACAACTAAATTTTAAGTACATTTTCTTGGCTAGATCTAGGGGATGAAGAAGAAGAGTTAAAATCTATAGCACAACTTATGATGTTACATATAAAATATTTCCTAAAGCTGTAGGAAGAGGATTAAGTAATTCAAAGTATCCTTACTAACACTTGTGAGGTGGAAAAAGATGTATTTGACAGTTCCATGTTAGAGTTAACCACATATGAGGAATGTGATGAGAATTGTATTCTACTCAAAGAACTAGACATTATTCATTAACTCTTACTATTTGAATTAGATACAAGTCCAATCTCTAAAGCTGCTATGATAGAGTCTACCACTACTAGTGAGCTATCAAAAGGTCATAATCTTCATGTCAATGCTAAATTATCTTCCATATAGATGAACTAGTTAATAGAGCTACTTGAAAAACATGAAAAATGTTAGATTATGGTGACTTATTAGGATAGAATTGTACATACATACTTCATAAATAGTGGGGTACTGTAAATTTTTTTGGGTTGTGGCCAACATGGTAGCCAACATATTATGGCTGACATATGGCCGACATGTTATAACCCTAAAGTGTTTTAATACTTGTATAAAAGGGTTTTGGGTTAGGTATTTTCATTATGTTGTGATGCAAATTTGGTTCTTGCAACAGTATTGAGCTGTAAGGGATTACAGATTGTAATCAGGTTGTAATCATTGGATTGTAATAAGATCGAACTTGCTGTTTGGTGGACGTAGCCCAGGGATTGGGTGAAAATTTTTAAATCTTGGTGCCTTGTGCTCATTTTTGTGTGATCTATTATTTTCTATTATTGGTTATATTTGCATGTAGTTTTTATTTTTGTCTGTGGTTTATCCTAACAAGTGGTATCAGAGAGAGGTTGTCTTTCAGTTATCCTCTATAGAAAATTCTCACGGTTAAGTGGGAGTCTCACAGTTGAGTGGGAGAAATGGCAGATGAGGGTAAGCTAAGGGTTGATAGGTTTAATGGGCAGAACTTCCAGTTATGGAAGATGCAAATGGAAGACTATCTATATCAGAAGGATTTATGGAAGTCGTTAGAAGGCAAAGCCAAGAATTAGGGAACTATGTCAGAGGCTGAATGGGATATTTTGGATAGAAAGGCACTCAAAAGTATTCAATTATGCTTGACACCATCGGTGGCATTTAATATTACAAAAGAAAAGACGACAAAAGATTTGATGAAAACCCTAGCGACACTATATGAAAAGCCCTCTGCTTCAAAAAAGGTATTTCTCATGAAGCATTTATTTAATATGAAAATGGTAGAAGGTGGATCTATTGTAGATCATTTAAATGAGTTTAATACTATTACTAGTTAGTTATCTTCTGTGGGTATCAATTTTGATGAAAAAATTAGGGCTCTCTTGATTTTGTGTTCTTTGCCTGAAACCTAGAATGGCTTTGTAATGGCAGTGAGTAATTTTGTTCTTGGATCTAGTACCCTAAAATATGATGATGTGATCGGTGTTGTTTTGAGTGAAGAAACTTGTAGGAAATCCTCAGGTGGATCTACATCAGCAAGTGCTTTAAATGCACAAAGCAGTGGCAGAATGACTAAAAGAGGAAGTAACTCTGGAAATCATGGGAAATTAAGAGGAAAGTCAAAGGGGAGGAGGTCTCAATCGAGAGGACCAAATGATTGCTGGTACTGTGGGAAACCAGGGCACAAAAAGAAAGATTGTTGGAATCGAAAGAAAAATGAAGGAGATAAATCAGATGGAGACAAGGAGGCAAATGTGGTAAGTAACAAATCTGAAGAGGATGCTTTGCTTCTGTCTTTAGAAAGTGT
This sequence comes from Cupressus sempervirens, assembly GCA_028749045.1. Classification (NCBI taxonomy): domain Eukaryota; kingdom Viridiplantae; phylum Streptophyta; class Pinopsida; order Cupressales; family Cupressaceae; genus Cupressus; species Cupressus sempervirens. The sequence continues at coordinate 452,138,615 of CM053793.1, forward strand.
TGATGATTCATGGGTTTTAGATTCTGGTGCTTCATTTCATGATACACCTCATAGAGGTTATTTCATTGATTATGTCCAAGGGGATATTGGGCTTGTTTATTTGGGGGATAATGAACCCTGTCAAATTGTTGAAAAGGGAAAGATTAAGATTAAGTTGCAGAATGGGAATCATTGGCTACTACATGAGGTAAGACATGTTCCAAAACTAAGTAGGAATTTAATTTCAGTAGGGCAACTCGGTGATGAGGGTTGTGTAGTTACTTTTAATGATAAAAATTGGAAGGTTTCAAAAGGTTCCCTTGTAGTAGAAAAAGGTGTGAAAGTAGGCACCTTATATCTTTGTACATGTCATATTATTCCTTCTACTTTGATTGTTTCAGAGAAAAATGAATGTTCAAGAACAATTGTTGCAGTTGAGCAGGGAGAACAAATAGTTGCTATAGATTTTGATACAGTGCTATGGCACAATAGACTTAGGCACATGAGTGAGAAAGGTATGAAAGTACTTCATTCAAAGAAAGTTTTACCAGGTTTGAAATGTGTGAATATGGATTTTTGTGAAAGTTGTGTGTATAGAAAACAAAAGAGAGTGAGTTTTGTAAAGACTGGGAAGGAAAAAAAAAAGGAGAAATTAGAGCTTGTGCATACAGATGTATGGGGACTAGCTCAAGTATCTTCCCTTGGTGGCTCTCATTATTATGTTACATTTATTGATGACGCAACTAGAAAAGTATGGGTTTATTTTCTTAGACAGAAATCTGATGTATTTCAAACTTTTAAGAAATGGAAATGCTTGGTTGAAAATGAGACTAGTAAGAAATTAAAATGCCTCAGATCTGATAATGGTGGTGAGTATTGCAGTCATGAATTTGAAGATTATTTCTCCACTAATGGTATTCGTAGATAGAAAATTGTTCCAAGGACTCCACAAATAAATGGAGTGGCTGAACGCATGAACATGACTATAATGGTGTGCACAAGGAGCATGAGGTTGCATGCTGGGTTGCCCTTACACATGTGGGAGGAGGCTGTCAATACTATAGTATATTTGATTAATAGAGGTCTCTCTACTCCTTTGGACTATGGTATTCTAGAGGAAGCATGGATTGGTAAGAAGGTGAGTTATTCTTTTCTCAAGACCTTCAGTTGTGAAGCTTTTGCTCATATAGACTCTAAAAATAGAACCAAGCTAGAAGCTAAATCAAAGAAATGTGTCTTTGTTGGATATGGCATTAATGAATTTGGTTATAGGCTTTGGGATTTTGAAAATCTTAAAATTTTAGAAGTCTGGATGTCATATTCAATGAGAAAGTATTGTATAAAGATTTGTTGCAGCAACATGAGAAGAAAGAAGATGATTATGTAGTGTTGGATGATACTCCAAAAGCTGATGTTCCATCCATTCCTCATGATGTGCAACAACTGCAACAAAAAATACCACACACACCAGTGAATGTTAGACGGTCAATGAGGAAAATTAGAACTACACAAATGTTTTCTCCCTCTTTGTATTTTATTTTACTTACTGATGTTGGTGAACCTGAAAGTTATGATGAAGCTGTGCAGGTGGATACTAGGATTCAATGGGAGTCTGCAATGAAAGATGAAATGAACTCTTTGCTGGAAAATAAGACATGGGATTTGTGCAAGTTGCCTGCAGGTAAAAAGGCTTTACAGACTAAGTGGGTTTACAGGTTGAAAGAAGAGGAAGGAGGTAAGAAAAGATTTAAGGCTAGGTTAGTTGTAAAAGGATTTGCACAGAAAAAGGGAATTGATTTTGATGAGATATTTTCTCCTGTTGTTAAAATGACTTCTATTCGTACTATTTTAAGTCTTGTGGCTACTGAAGATTTTCATTTAGAGCAAATGGATGTTAAAAAAACCTTTCTTCATGGTGATTTGGATGAAGAAATATATATGGCTCAGCCACAGGGTTTTGAGGTCACAGTTAAGGAGAACTTAGTGTGCAAATTGAAGAAAAGTTTATATGGCTTGAAGCAAGCACCTCGGCAATGGTATCTGAAATTTGACAGTTTTATGCATGAGCATGGATATAACAAGTGTCATTTAGATTACTGTGTTTATTTTAAGAGGTTGGATGATGATAGCTACATAATTTATGTTTATATGTTGATGATATGCTTATAGCTGGGTCTAACATGGATCATATTAAGGGGCTGAAATGCTAGTTAGCACATGCATTTGCTATGAAGGATTTGGGGGCAGCAAAACAAATCCTTGGTATGAAGATTTGCAGAGATAGGAAGAACAAAACATTGACGCTCTCTCAAGCTGATTATGTTGAGAAGGTGTTGCAATGTTTCTCTATGGAGAATGCTAAAGCTATCAACACACCTTTACCTAGTCATTTCAAATTGACTAAGGTAATGTGTCCCAAGACACAGGAAGAGGAGGATCAGATGTCCAAGGTACCCTATGCTTCAGCTGTAGGAAGCTTGATGTATGCTATGGTATGCACTAGGCTAGATATTGCACATGCAGTGGGAGTTGTTAGCAGGTATATGAGTCATCTAGGATTTGAGCATTGGAATGCTATCAAGTGGATTCTCAGATATTTGAGAGGAACATCCAATAAGTGTTTACACTTTGGGGGCTCTACTATTGATTTACAGGGCTATGTTGACTCAGATTTGGCTGGGGATATTGATACCAGGCATAGTACTATAGGTTATGTCTTTACTATTGGTGGGGCAACCATGAGCTAGGTTTCTAGGTTACAGAAGATTAATGCTCTATCCACTATAGAGGCAGAGTATGTTGCTGCTATTGAGGTAGCCAAGGAGATGATATGGCTTTAGTTCTTCTTGGAAGAATTGGGACATCCTTAGAAGGATAATTATTTGTTTACAGATAGTTAGATTGGCATTCATCTTGCTAAGAATTCAGCTCTGCATTCTAAGACCAAACACATACAATTGCTGTACCATTTCATTTAGTCAATTTTGTAGGATGGATAGTTAAAGCTGGAGAAGATACATACCAATGACAATCTAGCAAATATGTTGACACAGGTCGTAACAAGGGAGAAGCTGAACTCCTCTTCAGCTTTAGTTGGTCTTTTAGACTGACCATGAATAAAAGAACAATAGAGTCCAGAGTGGTTTGATCTAGTGGGAGCCCCATGTGGTAGTGGTATTGGTACAAGATCAGTCTCCAAGTGGGAGATTTTTGTTTAGTGTGGAGCTTGATTAGTCCCCAAGTGGGAGATTGTTAGATTATGGTGACTAATCAGGAATGTACTGTACATAATTCATAAATAGTGGCTGATATATTATGGCTGACATATGGCCGACATGTTATAACCCTAAAGCAGTTTAATACTTGTATAAAAGGGTTTAGGGTTAGGTATTTTCATTATGTTGTGATGCAAAATTAGTTCTTGCAGTGGTATTGAGCTGTAAGGGATTATAGATTGTAATCAAGTTGTAATCACTGGATTGTAATAAGATCAGACTTGCTATTTGGTGGACGTAGCCCAGGGATTGGGTGAACCACATTAAATCTTGGTGCCTTGAGTTCATTTCTGTGTGATTTATTATTTTTTGTTATTGGTTATATTTGCATGTAGTTTTTATTTTTGTCTATGGTTTATCCTAAAAAAAAATATTTTGCATGAGACTATGGGGATATGAAAGGGTTTAATACTAAATTATGTACTCATAGAATATACATCAATGAAGGGTTCCTACTACTCTGTCAACCCTAGAGAAGGATTAATCTAGACCTTAGAGAAATAGTTAAAATTTAATTACAAAAATTTCTTGATGCTAGTTTTATTTATCTTATATCTAATAGTAGATGGGTGTCACCCCTAGTCATAGTGCCTAAAAAGGGAGGGAAATGTTAGATTTGTGTAGATTACAAAGAATTGAACAAGGCAACCAAAAAGGATCACTTTCCTTTACCATTCATAGATCAAGTTTTGGATACTCTAGTTGGAAAGAATTATTTCTCTTTTCTAGATGGGTACAATGGTTATAATCAAATAAGTATTGCTCCTGAAGACCAAGAAAAAACCACATTTACATGCCCATGGGGTACTTTTGCATATTCTATTTTTTCATTTGGCCTATGCAATGCTCTTACAGCATTTCAATGAGTTGTCATCAACATTTTTGCTAATATATCACATGATTGTATGGAAATATATATGGATGATTTCACAACATTTGGAGTCACCTTTGAAGAAGCCATGATGAATCTTGAAAAGGTTCTTATCTAATGTAAGGAACATAATCTAGTACTTAATAGTGAAAAATGTTTTATGCTCATGCAAGAAGGTGTGAGACTTGGTCATTTCATATCAGCTATAGGAATACAAGTGGATCTAGCTAAGATAGAGGTAATTCTAACATTGTCCATACCTACAAAACCAAAAGATGTAAGATATTTTTTAGGTCATGCTGGCTATTATAGGCATTTCATAAAAGATTTCAGCATAATAGCTCTTCCTTTGTATACATTACTAACTATGGAAGCTAAATTCATTTGGACACCCGAATGCAATGAAGCCTTCCTATAACTTAAGAAACTTCTCACCATGGCACCAGTTTTACAAGGACTAGATTGGTCAATTCCATTTCATATTCATACAGATGTATCAGACTATGCTGTAGGAGCTATATTAGGAAAAAAACCTACCAATCTTGAGAATGCCATATACTATATTAGTAAAACTCTTCATGGACCCAATCTAAATTACATAGTAACAAAAAGAGAACTATTAATTGTAGTCTATGCATTGAACACATTTAGGCATTATGTGACTAGATGTCTAATTTTTGTTCATACTAATCACTCAACTATAAGGTATTTAATGAACAAATGAACTATTACTAGTAGATTAGCAAGATGGCTCTTGCTATTACAAGAATTTGACATTACTATCATTGATAAGCTAGGAAAATCCAATATGGTTGTAGATTATTTGGCTAGATTGACCATTGCTGATGAAGATCCAACTCTGATTGAAGACACATTTCTAGATGAGCACTTGTACCATATTGTAACCCATACACCATAGTATGTAGTCATTGCAAATTATCTTGTTGCAAATAGATTGCTCCCACACTTCACTTATTAAGAAAAGAGAAGACTAGCAAAGAAAAGTTTTCAATATTCCTAGATAGATAACAACCTCTTTTATGTAGGACTAGGCCAAGTTATGAGAAGGTGTGTCAAGGAAGATGAGATATATGATATATTGCATGCTTGTCATGATGAACCATGTGGAGGCCATTTTTTAGGGAAAAGAACAACACTGAAGATACTTACAATAGGATATTATTGGCCAACTCTACATAAGGATGCAATAACATATACATCTAAGTGTGACAAATGTCAAAGGATGGGCTGACCAACCAAAACTAATGAGATTCTACTCACTCCATAGGTTGTAGTCACACCTTTTGATAAGTGGGGAATGGACTTCATAGGCCCAATTGATCCACCATCAAGTGGAAAATCTTACATCCTAGTATGTATATATTATGTCACTAAATGGGTGGAAGATAGAGCAATGAAAACTGCTAGAGATGAGAAAGTAGTTAAGTTCCTCTAGAAGAAATATTCACCCACTATGGAGTGCCTAGAGAACTTGTCACAAATCAAGGAGCTTAGTTTACATCAAACTTGATCATTGAGGTTATGAAGGAGTACAACATAAGGCATCGTAAATCTAGTCCTTATCACCCTCAAGAAAATGGACATGTAGAGGTTACCAATAGAGAACTTGAAGCCATTCTGACAAAAATAGTACACATACACAAAAAGGACTGGACAAGTAGACTAACTGAAGTTGTTTGGGCATAGTGGACCACATGGAAGACAACAACTAGATTCACTCCATTTGATCTTGTCTATGCTAAAGTATCAATGTTTCCCATTGAATTCCAACACAAGACACTATGCACTACTTTAGAGTTGAACATCAATCTTCTTGTAGCACAACAAGAGAGACTCCTCCATTTAAATTCACTAGATGAAATATGAAAGAGAGCTCTAGAAAGAATAGAAATTATTCAATAGTAGTGAAAATAGTGGCATGATGCACATATTAGGAATGAAATATTTCAAGCAGGAGATTGGACCCTTTTGCATGATTCTCATTTCAAAGAGAATCTAGGGAAATTGCAAACTTGATGGTTAGGGCCTTATGAAATTCAGCATATATTTGACAATGACATAGTGCAACTCACAACTATTGATCTTGTTTAGTTTAAGTTACTTGTAAATGGCCACAGGCTACGTCTCTATCATAAGCCACAAACTAAAGCATAGTTGTTGTAGCAATTTCAACCAGCCAATGCTCTAGCTCTATACAATGATAGAATTTTAGGAATTTTCATAATAAAACCTCATTTAAGTATGAGGACCCATTATTTCATTCACTTTCATTTTTCCTCATATTAACCCATCCCATTTCTTTATCTACCATCCATCCATAATCATCTCACCCACACTCTATTTTTCTTACTTTCAATAAACAAAACTGTCAACAATTTCTGTGATAATAAACCTTTGCCACCTCGTCGACTTGCACATGGATGTACAATTTCAAATTTTTAGGTGCACCAATTTCTTTTACTCTTTATTAATTTTTAAAATATAGGTTTTGATATTTATATCTAATACTACATTATATATATCATATAAGCCTTAAACCAGTTTCCTCTTCCATACCAAATATTTTAAAGTGAGCACACTTTTCAAATTTTAGTGGGAGTCGAGAAAGTGTATTAATTTCCAAATGTCACATCCATGATATCCTAGTCATGTCTACATCAAAGAATGCACTTTGGCACAGTCTAATAGTTTTCGTTTCATTGATTTTTAAAATCTCTTTGTATCCACCATACCTTTTATTGTGATTTTTGGGAAAAGACCTCTTGTACTTGGCATGATTGAAAGGACTAAGAGCTATTATAGAAACATTTGTATTAAAGCCTCAATGTAATCCACCATTAATGCATCATTATTCTATATGCTAGAAATGAAGCGGTCTTGATTATGAGAAGTGGTAACGAAATACGACATTTTTACAGATTAGTTTTGAAGCTTAGGGAAAAGAAAGTTTACATAGCTAAAAGGGATAAAAATTGTCACACTAGCAAGATTGGAATTTACACATTTTAAGTATGGGAGGATAAATAAAGAGGAACGAGCCAGTCATGAATAATATTTTACTCACAAATATTGAAGTAGTGTGGAAATTCCATGCTTGTGGATGACTTTGTTATTTCTTATAATTAATAGAATTTAGTGAGGAAGTGGAAATGGAGTTCATGACAACATTTGATGAAGGAGAAGCCTCATTTTTTGGATTAAGAGTGGTTTCTACTGAGGAAATAATAATAGAGGTCACAAAGTTACCAACAATTGGGAAACATTATCAAAATGAGCATGATGCTAGATCTACAAGGGCACAGTTTACTCAACAAGGTGACCCTTAGCTACACATTACAAAAAAAGGATGCAAGAGGATTTCTCTTCTAGCTCCATATCTAGACCTAGCAACCCACATTATCAAATATTTAACCTATGAAGGTAGGATCTCAAATTTGCATGCTCATCATTTAAAATTGCTTAGCCGCATAAGGCATAATATGCAAGTTAACATTCCCAACTATCTTTACAATATATTATATATCAATGCTATGGAAACCCAAGAAGGAAAGCCAAATTCTATTTCTCGTCATGCCCTTACTAAAATTTTAGTGGAAATATCTCTTAGGGACTCTTCCCCTATTTCATGGGTAGAATTTGTTGAAATAAAAACCTTACAGCCGCAAGTTAACCCTGCTCCTCAAAATTTAAAAATTAGGAAGAAACTACAAAGCCAATTCAAAATCTAGTTGAGAAGGAAAAAGAAAACTCTCCTAATTAGTCTACTAAGCCTAATTTAGAGGAGGATATGTTGAGCTCTTCTAGGGGTAAAGGCAAGGGTAAGGTTAAGACTAACCTAGAGAAGGAAATGCAAAATCCCTCTATTAAAGTAACAAAAAGAAAGAGGTTTGTTCCTATAGTAATTGATCCTACAAAATTTAATCCAGTCACTCCTAAGGCAAAACAAACCTATAAAGTGGTCAACATTGAAAAACTTCCTGTACATAGAAGCCCCACATGTGAGGCCAAGTATCTCTAGCTTTCGTTGAAAAATCAAATGCCCCAATTTCAAAATCTCAAATAGAGTTAGTAGTTGAAAACATCCCAGATGATTCTCCTATCCAAGTAGAGCCCCAAAACATAAAAAAATAGGAAGCTAAGTCTATAAAGGAGACACCATAAGAGAATCATGACACATTCCAATCAAATCTTAGTACTATTCTAGAAGAAACACCCAGTAATGAGCAACCTACTATGCTATTAGTCTCTGAATATTCCAATGTCTCTCTGATCCCTTATAAATATTCTTGGTTCACCCATTATTTCCAACAAGTTGCTAGAGAACAAAAGATGAAATCTAAAACTCAAGAATGTTCATCATCAACAATTCATTCAATATTGTTTGGTTTATACAATCATTTTATTGTTTAGAAAGCCTTGTGGAAACAAGAGCAAGACCAGATGCAAAAAGCAATATTTGACAGAGACGAAGAAATTGAATCACTAAAGGAGCTACTAGAAAAATATAAGTAACACATGAATAAATCCTTGAAGCTAGTTAATCAGGTTATAGCCTATAGACTACCCCCAAGGGTGTATGCTATGTGTTTGAAAGAACAATTTTAGTTGTTCCAGTTGATGATGATGATAAGAAATATTGATTGTGAATTTAAGAATTCTCAAGATTTCTATGATGTGTATCAAACCTTGCCCTCATGGAAAAAGAACTTGTTGTGTGAGCTCTATTTAAATAATTTTATAATCCCACAAGAAATAGAATGGAATCCCTTGCTTTAAATAGGGGGCATTCACTTAAGGGCTCTACATGGATACACAATGAAACCAATTATGATAAACAATTGGATGCTTATAGCGACCTTGAAAAATCTAGGCCACTACCATTCTAGGCTGAATCCCATAAGCCTTATGATTTCTTGAGAGATTGGTTCAAATTGACTTGTGGAAGGCCAAAACCAAAAGTTAGAGAGAAGGTGTTTGAAGAAAAGGGTGAAAGTTTATAGGGAGTATCAAACACTTCCTAATTTTACACAATAGAGAGCACTTGTAGGACTTAGAAACATATGGAGTTGACTGCCAGAGTCTTTTAAGAAGGATGAACCAAAAAAACCTATTAATTTTGAGGAAACATTGAATAGAGTGCCTAAATATATGCAATTAGGAAGGTAGATCAGAAAAGAGTTGTGGATGCCACTAACCTTCTAGCCTCCTATCCTTCTCTGGTCCCTGTATGAAAGCAATGCTACAAGGTTAGATCCATTAGTTGAAGAACACTTGGGTGAGCATTGGAGACAATCTAGAGGATACTTCTATACCTTTAAAAGTGGGAAATAGGGAAAGACAATAGTGGGAGATTTCAAAGGAATGGTGAAGAAGTACAATGCTCTAGGAAAAGCATTGGCATAGTGGGGGGCAGTTGATGAGACAAATTAATGTCTCAAATTTGATATAGTTTTAAAGTTTGATCTTTACTCTTTTAATCCATGAGAAAACATTTCCAAAACATTTGTTTTAAATGTCTTAAGAACTTATGTTGCATACAACTAGAACCTATTAAACCTATGGATAGTGGTTATGATGTACCTTGCTTAAATATTATATATAAAGTACAATATTTCATATAAATGTTTTAAGCTATGTTTTAATATTTGAGTGAGAGTAGAAATATTGTTGTATACATTCAGATGTTACTAATTTGCAAGAAATGTGGAAGTGGTATGAAGAGTGGTGGACAATGTGTTAAATAAGGAGTAATTAAGACCAATCAATGTATGAAATGTAGGTCAGCACCGGGTAATAAGCCATGTATATAGAAGGATTTATTTCAAAAAATTGACTTGTTACCCTATCCATAGACTATTATTTTGTTACTCAATCAATATTTCAAGAGTCATGGTTGATATCTGGCCCTTTTTCTATTGATAATGTTTTCTTATGATTTTTATGTATGTTTGGTAATAAGTTCCTATCTTCTATATATATATGGAATGTTAGAGTTAGTAAGGAGATTCATGAAATTTTGAAGTTCACTATTCTCTAAAAAATGTTCAGACATGTAACAAAAAGAGAAATTCTAGTGAGAGAGTGATTTTGGATTACTTGTTGTGTTCTTAAGTTAGCTGAAGCCAACCAAGGGGGCCCACTTGGGAGGTGGAATAGATTTAGGTAGAGTAAATTTATTGTATTAGTTCTGCAACATAGTTATTGTGAGAGTTCCTGCAACACTTGTGGAAAATTGTCAGAGTGGATATTTGAACTATTAACTAGTTTATATTTCTCTTTTCTATAGTTTCTACAATTTCCTATTGATAGTCTAAGTGTTTTTACTATTCTATATTAGTAGTATAGATTCCTTTAATGCATTTTAATTTCTTGTAGCATAGGTGTTAAGACTCAAAGGAACTTAGTGCACATACTATGCTGACCCATTTCAAGTCCTACATCCCTAGGTTGACAATTCAAATGTATTTTCATAATGGAATAGATGGCTCTCAAAATTGGATATAGCACCCTTGTTAGTAGAATAGGAGTATGATTATCTTGATCTATTATGGAAACCTGCACCAAGGCTCATTATTTTCAATTTATTTACACTTCTTGAGGGATGGTATGAGCTCATAGGAAGAGATATTATGGGGGATTGGCATTTCAGTAGTAGAGAGCGTGTTGATAGACATTGAATTATCCTTTGAAATAGCTATCTTGATACCATTGAATGAGAATTTTATACACTAATGGTATGTTGATGCCATCTCTTGCATGTCATGAATCCATGGTCTTCCTAAAATGAGGTATCTTACACTTTAAAGACACATGTTTTTCAATAGAACCCATATAGATAAGCAACACAATAAGGCCTTTGGAGGGTTTTTCAACCTCATCATATGTATTAATGGTGATCTTCCATTGAGGATCAATAGGAAATTTAGACATGCCTAGCTATTTGATAACATTGAAGGAGATACTATTTAGCCCAACACCATTTTCTATCAAGATTTGATAGACGTGAGTATGGAAGACCTAGACTTTGGTGTGGAGGACTAGGGTATGGGGATGTCTAAGTAACTTGTCATATTCTTTAAAGAATGTGAGGTACTAAGGTTAGGATATATGATTAACCATATCTTGGAATCTCTTAGCATCAATATCCATAGGAACATTGGTTATGAGTAAGGCTTTTTCAAGAATCTCCTTGTGCAAAGGACATAGTTCTAGCAACTCCAAGATGGATATTTATGGAAGAGTTTTTTGCAACCAAGTGTAGATCATAGCTGGATATAGTTGGAGTAGCTTCTTGTTTGGATGAGGAAGTATTCTCAAGATCATTTGCAACTTTTAGGAAAGCCTTGGATTGCCCCCTAGTGATAGTGTTGACTGTCTCACCATGCAAAGATGAAGGTTTTAGTACATTAAGAACTACCTTAGGCTTAATGTCCCTAAGATCATATTAGAGTTCAAGTACAAGTGTACTAGAGTGTAAAGATCTCCAATGTTGGAGGTATGTAGTGAAACATTCACCTTGTTTTTGCTTGATGTCGCAAAAGTCCAGCATAGTTATAGGATGTTGAATGTTATAGGAATATTGTTGAATGAGGTATTGTACAAGTTTATCAAATGACTTGAGGGGAGGTGAAACATTTGTGAACCATTCCATAGCTTGGCCCCTCAAACTCCTAGCAAACAACTACATGAGATGTGTATCTTTGTGCATAAAGTCCATGCTAAGGGCATAGAAGTGTCTTACACGATCATGAGGGTCAACATTTCCTTAGTAACCTCTATATCTCTAGGAAATGTGACCGTGTAAAGACTCCTATTGAAGGGAAGAATACATATTGATTCTAAAAAAGAGGTCTTGGGTTTTTCTTTGGAAACTTGTAGTTGAGCAAGCTAATTCTTAATTTCTCACATTTCTTCTCTCAATATTTCATATTTAGTAGGTTCTCATTTTTGGATGATTCTTTGTAGATCAAAATAATTAGGGATTTTACATCCCTTAGTTTTCATGTACTGAATATATTGGTCCTCATTTTAATCTAAGGCCTTTAGCATTAGCCTTTAGGCAAACTCATCTTGTTGAAATATCATAAGATCTTCGCTAGTGATTTTGTCATTGATCTCACTTTTGGGATGTGACTGTGAGGGGTGTAGGTAGTGATAGACATGCTCCTAAATTTAATATAGGAGACCTAGGTGGTGTATTATTTCCATTATTTCCACCAATAGGAATGTTCTCAAAATTATTTCTATAGTAGCCATGTCTATTTTCAGCATTATGTGTATGAGCATCAACCTCAACTTGATGATAGGATATTTATCTAGTAGCCATGTGTATGGCCACTTGTAGCCTTTCTTTTTCTAGATGTTCTAGTTCTTCTAGGTGAAATTTCCTCTCTTCAAGATGCATGGTGAGTGACACACTATCTTTAGCCTTAGGTGTATCAATGGTGATATCAAAAGGATTCTCAAAGATATAGAGCGGGTTATGCCAAGTGTTAGCCACTTCTAGCTTATCATAGATAGATTCCTCCACATAAGGTTGCCCACAAGGATGCCTAGTTAGAGTTACTAATTGTTCAAAGGTGAAAGAAGGATAACTTACTTGAATAACTTAGAACATAGTCACTATCAAAATGTAAGGATATGTCTTCATCTAATAAGATGAGAAAAAAGTGTTTCAGATTGGGATCTTCTATGGTCAATAATGATCACTTGTAAAAGATAAAATAAGTGAGTGTCTTGTCAAGAGTTCTAAAGAACTTACAACACTAATGACTTGAGCCAATAAAATGAGCAAGAAGCTCAATAGAAATTAGCTAGCATAGAGAGGTACCCTAGTTTTGACAAGTGACCATTACCAATGTTTTTAGCTCATATCTTACAATTTAGACCCATCTTTTCAACTTAGAACAATACCTAACATAAATATTTAAGACTAGACTTGGGTAGGACAAGCTGAAAACACCCCTAAATCAGCTATAATGCAATTTTGACTTAGTGTTGGGAGCAATAGACTCTAGGAAATATTTCTTAAAAAGATAGGTGATATCATTTCAACACAATATATCATACGATAGACTTTTTCACAGTTGGGCAATAATTTTTAATCATGTGATATATTTCCTTAAGTGGTGTGATATACTTGATAACTAGCATGAAAAAGAGTATAAAAATTATGTGATACTATATTTCTTAAAATGCCATGTGATAAAGGGCTAGTGAATTATGAAAAATGTAGTTTAGAGCTTTAAAATCTATGTTTCATTTTGGTTTTTTTGAACATCTTAGAATAGAAAGTAGTGTTGATAGTATAAGAATTCAATTTGTAGTAGAAAACAACATGGTTTGAAAATAATAAGGGTGATTCACATGTCTTAAATATTTTGACATGGGACAAAGAAACCTTGCCAACACATAATTGGGATATCAAAGAAAATTGCTACAAATGCTAATGAGATTGTTTGATGTTCATGAATGTTTACATAGGTCTATTTATATTCAAAGGCACATGCCAAGCAATACTACCTAAGGTCATGGTTCATTACTCAACAAATTGGCCTATGCTTGATGGCCCTTTGCCTCACACCAAGTGGTTTCCATGAGAGATATTGGATTTATCACAAAGATGCCATTAGCATAACCAAAGGAACACAAATGATGAGTGTAAAATATTGGGGTGATCTAGGTAATCCACTAGGATTGATCCTTGCACAAATATGTTGAGCATAAAAATAAGGTAGCTTCTAACCTATGGTGTTTAGAAAGGGCTTTCATTAATATCACTCCCCTTGCTCCCAATTAAGGGACACTTTACCTTGTGGCAAGTAACAAACCTTGTAGCCACAAGAGTACCTCAAGAATTCTTACTTGGAATTTTTTTCATGGTCCCAATCACATAGTACTCACACTAAGCAAAGACAAACACTATGTCTATCAAGGTTTTATGTCCTTGATAGCCTTGAGTTTATAGTGGGTTGGAATAGCAAGGTTTGTTTGTCCACACTTGGGTCATTCCTCTTGATTTCTCAAGAGAAATCCCTCTAAAGGATTCTAGACTACACAAAATGGATCTACTTTTGGAGATCAATATTTCTAATTCACTATAAGTGTGAAGAGAATACTCTCCTATTCCAATTATTTTCCCCAAATAGACCAAGAAGCTCAATTATCCTAGTTACTTTCAAAATCTAAGGGTGGGTCAAGATTTTTGATTCATCACAAGGGTGAAGAGCATACTTTCACCCAAAGATCCTAATTGTAAGTTCTATGTGCCTACAATAATGAAGAACTAATATAATGTTGCACATAAAAAAAAAAGGAAATACAAGTGCACTTGTTTGTTTATTTTTGTGCTTTTAGGAAACTCTATAAACAAGTATTAGTATCCTCTTACCATTTTAATTTTTGACATGCATTCTTTTAGGATAATTTTGTAAGAATTTTCTAGATAAAATCTACAAAAAATATATTAGTCCAACAAGCAATTAGTCCAAAATAAGGTTAAATCTGGCAATAAGACCTCTTCCACATAGTAATGAACCTGAGAAACCAAAAAACTAGAATACCAAAGACTCAAATTTGACCAAACAATTTAAAAAACAACAAGAAGTTCCAATTAGGGCGATAGTTTATTACTGAAAAAGTATCATACGATACTTTTTAGTATAAGGGTGTATGATACTTCTATTCTATGTGATACTTCATACTATACCCATGAGATAGAACTTATAGTACGAGTAATAGATCTTTATATAGACATATGATACTTTAACTGGTAAATTATCACACTACAATATTGAGAAATATCATAAAATACTGATAGAGTATCACATGATAATCATGACTGTAGATAAAAAAAAGTATGGAACAACAAGTGGAAATGCAAGACAAAAGTATTGATTAAGAGGAAAAACTAAGATTTCCTACCCCACAGTGGGTGCCATAAATGCATGTACAAAAAGTGTCACACTTCTATAAACCATTATTCTTGAGAATGCCCATAATAGAGAGCATCTCAAGAGGCATCTTATAGTCTCTCTATCTAAGACATGCAAAGGTGAAAAATAGTAGTATGGTGGTGCTCAAATGAACTAAGCTATACAACCCTTGCAAGGTGTACCATAGAATGAGAGATTTAAAGATGAGAGAAAGAGTGATATAATCCAAGAATCATAATGAAATTCAATGAAAGATGAAGGATTCAATAACTAAACTAAATGAGATGCAAGCTAACAAGAGAGAACTAAGCTAAAGCATAAAGGAAACTAATCTTAAACATATGCATAATCCAAGTAGAATGAGAGCTAAGATAAAATGTCAAAATGCAAGAATTCTTGAAGTATTGAAAATATCCATAACCACCTAGAAATCCTATAGAATAATATTAGAATAAGAGACCTAAGATTAGATAATTAGGAGAGAGCCCTCTCTTTTAAAGAAAAATGGACAATTGAGATTAAGAGACAAAAAAAGCATAATCAAGGGAGGAGAATACATCTTGAGTGATCCATGTACACATGCATCTCAAAAAATAAGAATCAATGGTTGAATTTTGAGAAGGAAATAAATGTGTAGAGGAGAACTAAAGTTATTTTTAAAATAAAAGATTCCTCTCACATAGAAAACTGTGCATTCATGTGTAGACAAAAATGTCTGTTCCTCTTATTTTTTAAATAGGAATAATTCTTTATGTGTGCACACTTAGGATAAGTGGGAAGTAGGGATTTTTATTTAATTAAAAGGGAAAATGTTCTTTCAATTAAATAAAAGACTTAGGATAAAGTGGTCAAACCATAGGTTATAATCAAATATATTATAAAATGAGGATTTGATCAAGAATAATCAATTGATAAATTATGCAAAAATGCTAGAAAGGGGGTTAATAGTCTAGGTGATAATTCTTGGGTGATTACAAATACTACTATTATACACTTTGATGTGTTTTGGAACTAGGAGTGCTAGAAAACTTACAATTGAATGATCTAAGAGAGGTAAGAGTCTTTATCAAGTCTTTCAATTTTCAAGTGATTCAAAAAAATATCCATCACCTCTACAATGCTCTTACATGAGATAAACATTTACCAAGAAGGTCAACCCCTTATTCGAATAAACATCTATTGATAAAATATTTGACAATTCATCTCCTAAAATTAATTATATCACAAGAATTAGAACACATAAAACATCAGTTGGTCCTAACATTGAGATACTAGTTATACAACCATCTATAATGTTGTCTGAACATAATACTAAAAATCATGAATGATAGTGGAACAACAAAAACCATTTCCCTAAAGGTTCTAATGATGAGAAGAAATTAAAAAAATGTCAAAATATAAAAGTATTCCATAAAATGAAGGAACTATTGATGAAATAAGAGAAGAAGAATAACTTCCTTTAATTTTCTCTGTAAGAAGTTAAACTACCCAAACACTATGATGTTGAGACACTTGTCACTAAGGAAGAAGAAACTCTTATGTCTCTTCTAACTAAATACATACAAATTATGGAAATACAAATAGAACTAATTAATAAAGATAAAAATAAACCTACTACAAAATTCTCAGTAGATGCCATTTGTCCATTTCCTTTTGAAAAAGACATGTACATGCCAACTTTTCCTAAAGGAATTAAGATGCCCAAATTTGACAAGTACTTGGGTATGTCTAATCCCAAAGATCATCTAAGAGATTTTGGTTCCCTATCTATTAAATTGATGCATGATCAATCTTAACTTATGCACTTGTTTCCATGAAGCTTATGTAGACACTCTATGGAATGGCTTTCAATGTTACCTTCTGTAATTACTTTTTTTTTACCAAATTGCAAATATGTTAGTACAAAAATATTCATACAAAATTCAACATGTAATTACCATGAAGGTTAACATTAAACAAAGAATTTTCCTAAATGTCCTTCCTTCATAGATGTAGGCAAGTATATTCTAAGTATTCATGAAAGATCCTTGAGGATGTGAGACTAAATACATTCTTGGATAAATTTGTACTTGAACTAGTTTTTAAACTATAATTGCAAGGACAATCTTCATTTGATGAGATGATAACAAATATTTTACAAATAGAAGCCCTCAAGATCAAGAAAGGAGAGCTAAAACTCCACAAGGAAAATATACAAGGCCCTAGCTCTAATAACGACAAGAGTAAGTATTGGAATAAGAAACATGATGTTGTAAATAATAGAGTGGTATATACAATAAATCCCAAGGTAACTAAAAATTATTTCAACTTGATGAGTAAAATACAAGCTATCAAGGTTGCTAAGAAGAGTGCATCAAAATCCAAAGCTATCAAAAATAAATTCAAAGATAGGCCATGGATTCCTATACCTAAGAATAAATTTTGACCTCTAGGAGAACCTCTTGAAGTGGTTTTTAAAATATTTTTGTAGAATAAAATCATAAGCTTACCGTATAACTTTAAAAAATTATAATCCAAAAGTTAAACAACCATGATGGAATGAGAATGATTACTATGATTTTGATCAAAACAAATGACATAAAACTAGCAACTGCATAAATCTTAGACACAAAATAGGATCTCATAGAATCTAGAGATGTGGTGGTAGATGGACACAATACAAACTTTGATCATAAGACTTTCAAAGAACCTTTCCCCAAGTATGAGTCAAAAGAGGGATCTAAGTCCAACAACAACACTAAAGTTAACTACATGTACTACAATGATGATAATGTGATTCACATGATGGAAATTTTTGAAATAGAGTATTGTAACATGACCATTTTGAAAGGACCAAAAAAAGATCTAGAAATAAAAAATTCTATAACTAGATTAAGAGTAAAGACTACTCTTAAGGGAGTTGAACCCTCATAAAAAGATCTACCACCTAAGGATAAATTGACTACACTAACGATAAAAAATAAAAAATGAAGGAATTATCTTCTTCTAATGGAACCGATTATAGTATTCTTTAACAATTACAACATTCAATACTCAAATCACAATATTTGAATATTGAAAATATCTCCTAAACATAGATAAATCTTGGACAAAGCCCTCATAGATGAAAATGTACTTAAAGACTTAGAATTAGATTGATTTAAATCTATAGTGGGATACTTAACCTCACTACTCTACATGTAATTCTTTGAAGAAGAAGATAACTTATTAAGTCACCTACATAATCAAGCATTTCACATTAAGGTCATGATACATAAGTCATGCATCAAGTGTGTGTTGATAGATAAAAGAGATGGTATCGACATCTATTCTTATAATCTAATTTGACAACTTGGTTTCTTTGAGCATGCTATAGATCCTCACAAAAAAAAAAGAAAAAAAAAAAAAACTCAAAGCTTATGATAGAGAATAGAGGATGTCAAAAAAAATTGTTGTGTTACCTATTAGAGTAGGACTTGTGGAAAGAGATGTAACTTGTCATGTGCTAGACTTTCCATTTTCATGCAATATCTTACTAGGATATCCTTAGATACATGGAATGCAAGTTGTGCCTTCAACACACCATCAATGCAAAAAATTTCCCCACAATGGATTAGAGATGTCTATACCTGCTAACTCTAGCTATGCTTGCAACACTTTGAAACAATCTAGTGACATGTTTGTGCTACACAATAGGGAATATACTAAAAATCATGAGACTAAACTTAAGGACGTGGAAAATCTCTAAAGCTCAAGGATATAGGAATAGGGGAGTACAAGCTAATAGTGTTGTCTCTAACATCACTCCCACCATCTCCTTGGTATTATGGTATACCTTTTGAGGATATGACATCATAAAAGACTAAAGAAAAAATGGTTGACGATGTTACCTTCATACAAGAAACAATACCTCTGGAGGATGAGGAAGAATAAATAGATATCTTGGTTTGTTTGTATAATGGAGAATGTGAAGAAAAATAAATAAAACCTTGTGACATGTTCTCTAACAAAAATGGAAGAAGTTATAATATGATGAAAAGAATGGGATACAAAGGAGAAGGTCCCATTGGCAAAAAACAAAGGCTTAATAGATCTAATCAAGGAAAAATATAGAAGGTTCAATGATAGCATATGTTTTGGCTTTAAAAAGACACTATTTTTCCTAGGGAATAAAAAGCTAATTCATGTCCTTGAGAAAATGATTGAGATCTTAGATGATGAGGACACATTTCCTTATCCTACTCCATAAAACATATCTAGTATTCTCCATGATCACATTGAACAAAATCCAAAAGTGAAAAATAATAAAAGGAATGGTGATTAAAAGGATATGACCTCAATCCATAAAATTAACCATGAACAATTGAAGCTATTTAGATAGCTAATCTTGAGTATTAGAATGAACTCTATATTTCTATACAATTTCAAATAGGAGAATCTAGTCAAACTCAACTAATGGAAGGGGTTGAATAAGATAAAGAGGATAATGAAAGTGGAGAATGGGTGCCTATGACCTTGGTATAGTATTATAGTCTATCTCCTAGTTGTACTAGTTCCCATAAATATTAGTTTGATAAATTCTCTGAAGGTACTACTACTAAAAATGATGCAGATGAGGTTCAAACCTATAAAAACCAACTTGGCATAGGACAATGGTCTGGTGTTAGGTCAAATGAGTTTGATTCCACTTAAATTAATGTGTCTAATATTGATAGAATTAGAAATTTACTAATTTGAATTCACCTATGGATGAGATCACTTTAGGACTTGACTTGTTAGTCCACACTTTTGACAAACTTACTGTGAATGCACTTGAACTAGTTGACTCTCTTCCCTCATACATCTCAAGCTTATTAAATGGAAATTTGATACAATATTCATTGAAGAAACTATGTTCTATAATGGATATTATCTAATTTTTTACCTCAACATCATTTAACCTATAACATCTTTTACTAGTGAATATAGCATAAACCTAACAAAGGTAGATATCAAGTATCTTTAGTTTGAAAATAAAAAAGAAAAAGAAAAAGTGTTATGATGATGAAACACATATTTTGGTGGTATTAGAACCAAAAATAGTAAAGGTAAAAGATGTATTTGAAGGTGAAAAAAACATTGAGGTACCTAAAGATGGGATAATTGATATTCTCTAGAGGCACTTCTAGGAAAGATCTCTAGTCTTGATAGAACCAACACAACCTATGAATTTGGGAGCAAAAGAGAATCCAAAAATTATACACTTAGCTCAATCCCTATCAAAGGATGAAAATAAATATTTTACATAATTATTTTAGGAAAATAAAATTAACTTTACATGGACATATTTTGATATGCTGGGTCTTGACTCTAATATAATCATGTGTCATCTATCTATTGCACCTGGAACAAAACTTGTGAAGAAGAAGCTAAGAAAGATGCATCCTTATGTGGCATTGTTGATTAAAGATAAGTTAGAGAAATTGATTAAGGTAGGATTGGTTAGATAAATTGAATATGTTGCATGTATCTCCAACATTGTGTCTATTTCTAAACCTAACAAATCAATAATAACTTGCACAAACTTTGCAGATGTAAACAAAACTTTCCCAAAGGATGACTTTCCATTACCCAATATAAAAATGATAGTGGATATGACTATGGGATGTGAAATGTACCCACTAATGTGTGGATTCTCTAGATACAATTAGATCAAGAAAGAGCCAAAAGTTCAAGAGAGGATAAATTTCACTTGTGCTTGGGGAACATTCTATTGCAATACTATGTCGTTTTTCCTAAAAAATACATGAGTAACATATCAATGTGAAATGAAGACTAACTTTTATGATATGAGATAGAAGACCATGGAGGACTATGTGGATGATACCTAAGCTAAATCTATAAAAATAAAGACACATCTAGAATATTTGAGTCCAATATTAGATTGAATAAAAAAATTGAAACTAAGGCTCAATCCAAAGAAGTGTGCATTTGGAGTTACATTTGGAAATCTATTTGGGGTTATATATGTTAGCATGAATTCTAATGATATTCCTGTGGGGGATTATCTTAGCATTGATGAAACATTTGGGAGAATGTTAGTATGATTATATGTTGCATTCATGGTAGTTTTTGCAATTGATGTCAACATATTAGTTATTTTGTGAAGACTGATAGACTAGCAAACATAGATTGAGATCATGAGGTTCAAGAATTGAAGATCTTATTATATACAATTGAGGATGTGTTCCATATAGTGTCTTGATTCCATGGTTAAGTTCTCATGCATAAAGTCAAAGAATGGTGATCATTATTCGAGATCTATTGAAGATAAATTTTTGGTACAGTTCTTGAGAAGCAATTTCTAGTAATTGGATTATATCTCCTAACATTGATTGAATATGGTTAAGCATACTTAGATAGGGGTAGAAGAGATGAATATTATGGTTTAGTTTATCACACAAACTCCAAGGTTGTATATGTGAAGATTTGTGATCAAGACTCTGAGCCGAAAATGTTATTCAAATATGAAAAGATGTATTGTAATATGTATTTTATTAACTTAATGAGGTCCTATTGTAATTTTAAATTGAGAAATCTTGAAGGGTGACTCAATCATTAATATAAAGAATTGGTATAAAGGAAATTTCTTTTCCTTGTGATTAAATATGTATTTGTAAATTGTAAGTGTGGATTGTGAATTATAAGTGAGTGAGTGATCTAAAGGATTTTTTGTGATGCAAGTATGCAAATATATTATTGAGATTAGAGAAGTGTTTTTTGCAGCCAAAGCATAATGAAAGAGTGAAGTGATTATATTTAGAAGAGAGTGCTAGTGGACAGTTGACCATTTGGTATCATTCTAAAAGGAATAATACTAAGGCCAGTTGAGCAATGAGTTTGGTCATCTTGACCTTAAAGCTATTTGGACATATGGTCCTTCTACCTTCCACAACTCTTAATAGGGTCAACACAACATCTAATATGGTTGGAATCTCCTTAGAGGGATTCAAAGTCTCCTAATAGAGACTAAAATGCATTGAGTTTATTTCATTGACTCCTAATAGGTTCCATCCTCTTGTACAGAATTTATATATTAGTACATGATTTTGTAGGTACCATCCTCATTGAGGTTTTCCCATTGATCAAGGGTTTCCCTAGTTAATGAATCTAGTGTTATTGTGTATGGTTATCTTCTTGTGGTTATTGAACTTGGTGATTACATGTTTCAAATTTAATAAGGTTAGTAAGAGTTGTTTTAATGGGATAATTAATTCACCCTCCTCCCTCTCAGTTATCTTGGTGGACTTTAGTTTCTAACAATTGGTATTAGAGCATTAGGTGCTTGAAGGAAAATCTTAAAAACTTAAGAAGATCTATGGTGACTTATTTTAGAAAGGATAATCCAAAGTTTAATAGAACAAACTGTGATAGTTGTAAAGAGAAGATGAAGGCACATTTTCTATGCATGGGTCTAGGATATTGGCTCATTACTAAGAACTCAAAACTGATGATTGAAGAAGATACACTTGAAGGATATTTTGAAGCACACAAATATCTATCTATGTGTAATATTCTTGCAAGATAGGGAAGCACTTTTAACAGATCTTCCTAAAAATGAGTATAGTTAGGTAAAATATTTAGTTTTGGAAAATTAAATTTGGAAATCTCTAGAATATACTTATGAAGTTGATAAGCATGCTAAGAAGGTTTGGTTAAAAAATTGGATATGTTTATTTCAAGAAGCTAAAATGATGAAAGTGTTGACATTAAGGTAAATTTTTCTATCAGTGACTCAACACTTAGTCAAATGGTTACATTGCTACATAGCTTAACATTCATCCTACAATGTTAAACCAAGTGATTCAGTTGTTCCTAAGACAAGTGGTCAAAATGCAGTGTCTACCAAGCACCTAAGTCAATTTACAATGTTTGCAAAGTCACATAATGTTTATCAAACTTCAAAGACTATATAGAGTACAAACAAGCATAGTAGAGGCTATCAAGCTATTCAATAGAAATGAAGAAGATCATCATGTTAACCAAGCTCTATTATGTTAACCAAGTTCTAATATATCTACTGAGCTGACAATGTTAACAATGTGAATTTAATGCTAACCATGTCATGCAGTGTAAACTGAGTGATTCAATAGCTACCAAATCTCTCAATATTCACTGAGTCACATAATGCCGACCAAGTTTGAGCTACTTGGAAGTGATTAATATGGACCAAGATTCAAGTTAAACTATGTACCAATGCTTATTGAGTGTTGATAAAGTTTTCCATGTATCCAAACATCACCAAGTTTGTCTTCAGAACTTGAGTTACAATAGTTGGGATGAATTTGTGAAAAATGATGAATTTGGTATTGTATCTGACTTGAGTAAGTTTTTATTTAGCTTGGTATATATGTAATGCATTATATCATATCCAAACATATCATTGAAGAAGATTATGAAGTGTATAAGTGTGGATTAAAGAAGCCTACAAGTAGTATAAGGGACAACAAATATTTATCTATCTTAGCTAGGTGATCATTACAATAAAAGGAATCTCATTTAGAAAATCAGAGTTGCAAATCAAAGATCAATCACTGGTTCATCTTAATAGGTGCATCAGTCAAATCCTTTAATAGGGTAGACTTAATAGTCTTTTGCTAAATTTCTTAACCAAGTGCATAGTTCATTTTATGTTTGTAAATTCTTTAACAAGGTGGACCTCACAATCTTTATTTCTCCTAATAGGGAATATCACCAGAAGTGGTCAATTGTAAGCCTTAATAGGTCAACTTTATACTGCAGTACTAAAGCTTGTGGGTATCATCCCCACCCTAGTTTTACTTTCTAATTGGAAGGTTTCTGGGTCACCATATCTTGTCTCAAAGTATTATGAATGTTTAATTGATTTCATTCTTTCATGCATGCAATTAGATCAAATTATTATATGAAGGAGTAATTGGTGAAGATAAAGTTTTATTGGTTCCTAATTCACCCTTCCCCTCTCAATAACCTTGCTTACCTTATATTTCCAATAAGAAGTTGAATCTATAAGAAGTCATTTTGGTAGAATATAATAGATTGTTGAAGGAATTATGACTTTTGATGGGAAGAAGGATGAAGATGAAATTGTATGGAAGGTCTTGAAAAATTTGACACCTACATATAAAAAAATAACACAAATAGATAAAAAATTTATACCTTGCATAAAGTAGTTCACAAGTGAGGCTCTTCTTGGAATATTGGAATGAGTTAAGATAAGTTTGAGAAAAAGTGAAGAATCACCTAGAATTAAAACTACATACAACACATTTAGTGTTTGACCTACATTGGGAAGGAGCGTGAGTACTTAGTGGAGATTATTATAGCAACAATAGATGAATATCAGAGGAAGACAAAAATAGCAAAGAAGGAATTCACCTACTTGTGACAAGAGAACCTAAAGGTAGGAAACTCTTTAAATACTAGACATGTTATGAATATGGTCATTATGCTTCTAAGTGCCCTAAAAGAGTAAAGAAGTATAAGAGGAATTTAAAGCCTAGGAAGCCTAGAGAACGTCTTTATGAAAACAATGAAGACCATGGAAGCTAGTGTTGAAATATTCTTGAATGAAAGTAATAATGAGAGTGATAAAATATGATTTGTTGTAACTAAGGAAGAAAGCCCTAAAAAAGAAGAATTTAGAGAAGAAAAGACATTAGTGTCACAATTTGAAAAGAACAAATATAATTGGATCATAAATAGTGGTTATTCACATCATATTAATAGTATAGATATGAATAAATTTATTGAGTTCAATAGTTGTGATGGAGGAATTGTCAGAGTTGGAAACAATGGAAATTTTCATATAAATGGAATATGATCTATTACTCTAGATGGTAAAACTAACACTAATGATGTTTATTTTATTGTTGGTTTGAAACATAATCTTTTGAGTAATGGATAGTTAGTTGAAAATGGGTATCAATTGTAGTTCATAGAGAGGACATGCATTATCAAGGATACAGATGGTAAGATGATTGGTACTAGCACAAGATCAAGAGGTAATGTTTTTTAGTTGAATCCTATTGAGATGATATGTTTGTTTGATAAATTTGATAATAGTGGTTATGGCACAAGAGGTTTTGTCATATAATTTTGATAACATTGTAAAAGTGAGCACTACACTTTTTGTTAGAGATTTTCCTAAAATTATAAAACCTACTAACATGACATGCAAGGGATGCATTATAGAAAAGTAGAAGAAAAGCTATTTTCCATGAAAAAAGTTTATTACATCAAAAAAGTTGTAGATAGTACACATAATCTTGATTGGTCCTACAAAGACAAGAGTGTTCTAAAATGAAAGGTACTTCATGATTGTTGTTGATGATTTTACTAGGATGATGTGGGTAGTATTTCTTAGAGAGAAATATGAAGCATTTGATAAGTTTAAGGTGTTTAAGAACAAACTTGAAAATGAGTCTAGATTAAAGATTATGTGTTTAAGATTTGATAGAGGTGGAGAGTTTACTTTAAATGAGTTAAACAATTTTGGTGAAGTAAATTGCATTAAAAGACAACTTTTAGCTACTAAGACATTTGAGAAGAATGATATAGCAGAAAGGAGAAACATGTTAGTGACAAATGGAACAAGAACTATATTGATGTTTGAGAACAATGTATCAAAAACATTTTGGAGATAAGTAGTGAACACAATAGTATATACAATGAATATAGTGCAAATGTGATAATGTACTTGTAATACCCCTTATGAGCTTTGGTTTGGACATGCACCCTCAATGAAGTATTTTATAATTTTTATTAGTGTTACATAAAGAGAGAAGATGACATTGGTAAGTTTGATACAAGAAGTGATGAAGGTATAATTCTTGGTTATTCATTGAAATGTAAAGCATAGAAATGCTTTAATCAAATAACTAAGACTATTGTTCATAGCACAAATGTTAGAGTTGAGCAGAAGTTTGGAATTTAGGAATTGATACTTGATTATGATTGCGATGAAGAGAATAATGAAAAAGATAAGCAAGAGAATGTTGAGTTGTTTATGAGACTGATACATATTTGCATAGTGACATACAAATTGTGGAACAAAGAGAAGAACCAAGGAGAGAACCTAGAGCTGAAGTAAGAGTTGAAACAATGGCTCCTAATAAGAACCTGATAAAGAATCATCCCACTGATCAAATTGTTGGTAGAAATGACAAAGGAGTGAATGACAAGGAACAAGGTACAAAGAGAAGAACTATGTTTGATTTCTCAAGTAGAGCCTAAATGTGTAGATAAAGATAGTAATAATGATTTTTAGATTGAAGCAGTGGAAGAAGAGTTAGTTTAGATTGAGAAAAATTATATATGAGAATTGGTTCCTAGATTTAAGGACAAGAAAGCTATAGAAACTAAATGGGTTTTCAGAAATAAGATGAATGAACAAGGTGAGGTTGTGGTAAATAAAGAAAGACTAGTATGTAAAGGTTACTCACAACAAGAAGGTATTTATTATGAGGAAACATTTGCACCTATTGCTAGAATAGAAGAAGTTATAATATTTTTGGCGTACGTGGTTAATGGGAAATTGAAAGTGTATCAAATAAATGTGAAGTCTATTAGCATGAATATTGATGATATTCCTTTGGGGGAATATCCTAAGCATTACTAGAATATTTGGGAGATTGAAATGTTGCATTCATGACTATGTTTATCATTAATTTCAATATAGTATTGTTTCTATACAAAATGCAAGAGTTAAAGACAAAGAGCAAGGTCGTATGGATTGAGTATTGATGATGAGGTGGAACACAATTAAAGGTATGTTCTATAGAATATCTTGATGTTATAGTTAAGTGAATGTGCAAGAAGTCAAAGACATGAGAGAATTATTTTTGATTTATAGTAAACCTTATACAAATAGAGTACCTAAAAAGTGGTTTTTGGTGTTTGGATTACATCTCTTAATAAGGATAAAATTGTGATGAGAAAAGTTAGATAGTGACACTACACAACCTAGTGATGACATCAACAAGTGCATGAGGTTGCAAATGTGAAAATTTGTGAATACTATGAGGCAAATATGTATTCTAATTGTCAAAAGATGTAATGAATTGTATTATCTTAATAAGGTCCTATTATAATTAATTTATAAATCCTCAAATCCAACTCAAAGAATTATTTTGAGGACATGGTATAAAGGAAGGTTATTTTCCTTATGATGAAGTATGCAAGTGTATGAGCTATAACAAAAATTTTAGTGGGTATTTGAAGCTAGTAAATGTGAGTAAGAGATCAAAAGGATCATTGTGATATGAAATTGAAGATTTGGTATTGAGATCTAAGAGGTGTTCAATGCGGTATTGGCAGAATAACAGGATAGCAAAAGAGCTCAAGTTGTTGAGATTAGTTATATTTCTATTATTCTAAAAGGAATAATATAGAGGCTAGTTAGATAATGAGTTTGGTGGTCTTGACCTTGAAGCTATTTGGATAGTGGGTACTTTCGCCTTCTACAAATCCTAACCATAATCACCTAAAAATGGTTATCTAAACTATTATTCCCTTTCTCAGCATTTTGGCTAAATTATTTAATCATTTTCCAGGCCAAATTACTAAAAATCAATTTATTTGATCTTAACCTATAGTTTGACTATAATATTATGTCCATATTTAATTAAAAGATCATGCCCCTTTTTAATTAGATAAAATACCCCATTCTTCTAACCCACTTAATGTGCACACATAAAGTCTTTTTCCTATTTAAAAATTAAAAGAAAAGGCTTTTTTCTCACATGAAAAGTCAACTCCTTTTCATTGGTTGACTTGATCTTGCACATGGTTCATACCAAAAGTCAACCCCCACCCTTGATCATCCATTTCTTGATGTTGATCTCAACCATCCATACACCTTTAAAAGAGAGAGCTCTCTCCCTCTCTAAGGATCCCACTTTGAGAAAATGTTATGTTGTAGGTTTATTGATAGATTCCTTAGAGCTTTTGTGGAGAACTTGTATTCCTCTTGTCTCATTCTTGCATCCTTCATCTTTACTTAGATTAATTTAGAATAGTCCAATTTTCTTTTCAATAGCTTAGATCACATGGCTTACTTAAAAATGGTTATAACATTCTCATTTAACTAAGTCTAGATGCACTCTTGCATTTCATTCTAGTATAGATCATTCTAGCATTGCATATTTGAGAGGCCTTTTGGAAATTTTCACTCTTTCTCTTGTCTAAGGAATGTCCCATTGCATGGTTTACTAGAAAGGGTTGTATCTCTAAGGCTCAACTAAGAGCTCTTCAATTACTCATTTACACACCTTTTCACTCCATGGATATGGAGCTCTAAGACACCATTCAAGTGTTCTAATATATGGGACACCTTGGATAGAAAGGTTTCTAGAGAAGTGAACTTTCTTAGTATAAATCTTTGGCACTCATCATGGGGTAGGATGACTTGGTTTTCCCTCTTAATCTACACTTTGGTCTTGTATTTTCCATTTTCTAAGCTTCCTTTTTTTCTCTGCAATCATGATTATCATGTGATACTTTATCAGTATCATACAATAGTTCTTAGTACTTTTGTGTGATACTTTACTAGTTAAAGTATCATACACACATACATTAATCTATCACACCAACATACAAAATTCTATCACATAGGTGTAGTGAGAAATATTGTACAATATATAAGTATCATACCCCCATACTAAAAAGTATCATATGATATTCTATTAGCAAAAAACTATTGCTCAACCTAGAACATGTTGCTATTTGGGTTCTTTATTCAAATTTTGGTCTTTGAAATTCTATATCTTGGGTTTCTTAGATTTATTACTATTTGATAGAGGTTTTACTATAGGTTTTTACCTTATTTTGGACTAACCCTCTTGTTGGACTAACATTTTTGCTTGTAGGGTTTCTCAAAATGCTTGCAAAATTGCTATAAAAAGAACACATGTCAAATGTTGAATTGAAAAAATGCTACTGATGGTTTTTTTAGGGCTTCCTTAAAGCATAAAAACATTCAAAAAAGTGTACTTTATTTCCTTTATTTTTTTGTGTGGAAAAATATTACTAGTTGTTCATTTTTCACATGCACATAAAACTTGTAATTGGGATCTCTTGGTGGTAGGAAAGTATTCTCTTCACCCTTGTGGTCAATCAAAAATCTTGACCTACCTTTAGATTTTGAAAGTAAATGGGATAATTGAGCTTCTTGGTGTGTTTGGCGGAAACTACTGGGATATGAGAGTATGCTCTTCACCTTTGTAGTGAATCATAAATCTTGACCTTCGAAAGTAGATCCTTTTTGTGTAGTTTAGAATCCTTTAGAGGGTCTACTCTTGATAAATCAAGAGGAACAACCCAAGTGGAGAAAAGTGAACCCAACTATTTTGACCCACTACAAACTCAAGGCTATCAAGGACAAAAAACCTTGGTAGATGTAGTGCTTGTCTTTGCTTAGTCTAGGTACTTGTGGGATTGGGATAGTGAGGAAAATTCTAACACAAGAATTCTTAAGGTGCTCTTGTGGTAATGATGTCTATTACATTTCATAAGGTATTGTGTCCCATAATTAAGAGCAAGGGGAGCACTATAAATGGAAGCCCTTTCTAAACACCATAGGTTAGAAGCTACCTTACTTTTCTGGTCAACATCTTGGTGCAAGGGTCAATCCTAGTGGATTACCTAGATCACCCCAAGATTTTACAAAGCCAATATCTCTTATGGGTAACCACTTGGTGTGAAGTGAAGGGGCGTCAAGCATAGGCCAAGTTGTTGAGTCATGAACTGTGACCTAAGGTAGTATTTCTTGGCATATGTCTTCTAATGTGAACAAACACATGTAAACATTCTTCAACTTCAAATAATCTTGTTAGCGTTTGTAGAATTTTCTTTTGATATCACAATTGCATGTTGGCAAGGTTGATTTCTCCCTTGTCCAACTATTTGAGACATGTGAATTTACCCATACTATTTGTAAACCACATTGTTATCTACTATGAATTGAGGTCCTATATTGTCTACACTACATTCTAGTTTGAAACATTCAAGAAATCAAACTAAAACATAGGCTTTTCAAGCTTCAAACTGCATTGTTTCTACTTTACTAGCCCTTTATTTCATGGCCTTTTGAGAAATATCATGTGACATTTTGCACCTACCAATGTATCACCTGGCTATTATAAAATCTCTCACCCTATTTGAAAGAAACTATCATATGAGAGAAAAGTATCACCCAACTGCTATGAACTCTATCACATGATATATTTTGCTAACCAAATATCACCCTCTTCTTTGAAAAATATTACCCAGTCTTTGTTTCTTCCAAAATATAGTCAAAATTGTGTCAAAACTGATTTAGGGGTGTTGTCACTTTGTCCTACCTAGGTTTGGTCTAAAATCTCCATGTTAGGTACTATTCAAAGTTTAAAAGATGGGTCTAGCTCATCACATGTAAGCTAAAAACATCTCTAATGGTCACTTGTCAAAATTTGGTTAGCTTTCTATGCTAGCTACTTTCTATCAAGCTTCTTTGTCACTCTCTTGGCTTGAATCATTAGTGCTATAAAGTCTTGAACACTCTTAACAAGACACTCACTTATTTTTATATTTGACAAGCGATCATTCTTGATCTTATAAGCTTCAAATCTGAAATGCTTTACCTCATCTTATTAGATGAAGGAATATTCTTATATGTTAGTTGTGACTAGGTTCCAAGTAAGTAAAGGAATTCATCTTTTTTTCACCTTTGAACAATTAGTAACTCCAACTAGGCATCCTCATGGACAACCTTGTGTGGAGGAACCTATCTCTGATAAGCCCCAAGAGGCTAACACTTGGCATAACATTCTCTATAGTTATGAGAACCCTTTCAATATGCCCTTTGACACTCCTAGGGATGAAGATAATGTATCACTCACCATACATCTAGAAGAGAGGAAACACCTCTTAACAGAAAAAACATGCCTAGAGGCCATACACATGGCTAATAGAGAATGATCCTATCACCAAGCTAAGCTTGATGATCATGGATGTAATGCTGAAAATAGACATGGATACTATAGAAATCCTTTTGAGAACATTCTTCTTGGTGGAAATGATGGAAACACACCTCCTAGATCTCCTATAGTAAAAGCAGGATTGTGTCCTTTACCACCTTGATACTCATAGTCACATCACAAAAGTGAGGTCAATGAAGAAATCACTAGAAAATATCTCATGAGATTTCAACAAGATGAGGTCACCCAAGGGCTGATGCTAAAGGCCTTAGAAAAAAATGGGGACCAATATTATCAATTCACGATGACTAAAGGACAAAAACTCCCTCATTATTTTTATGCACAAAGAATCATCCAAAAATGAGAACCTAGTGAAGCTAAGATCTTGAGAGAGGAAATGTGAGAACTCAAGAGTCAACTTGCTCAATTACAAGTTTCCAAGGAACAACCCAAGACCTCTTTTGTAGAATCAATATGTGCTCTTCCCTTTGATAGGAGTCTTTACATGATTCTATTTCCTAGGGATATAAAGGTTCCCAAATATGACAAATATGATGGAAATGGAGGTCTTCATGATCATGTAAGGCACTTCTATTCTCTTAGAATGGACTTTATGCATGAAGACACTTACCTTTTGAGGTTGTTTCCTAGGAGCTTGAGAGGCCAAGCTATGGAATGGTTCACAAAGCTATCACCTCCTCTCAAGTCATTTGAAAGACTTGCACAATGGTTCATCCAACAATATTCTTATAACATTTAACATCCCATCACTATGCTAGAATTGTGCAACATTAATAAAAAACAAGGTGAAAATTTTTCCATTTACCTTCAATGATGGAGATCTTTACACTTTAGGTACCCTCATTAAATTCTTGAGACCAAGAAGATTGAAATTTTTGTCAATACAATTGTACCTAAACTCTATTTTGACCTTAGGAAACAACTATTCACATTCTTCAATAACATGGTTAAAAGTGCACACTACATTGAGGATGTTGCAATTAGTAAACCTAACATTGTGTTGAACCAAAAAAAAAAGCAATGGGAATGGCAAAGACAAGAATAAACCTTGGAATAAAAACAAGTATGTTGTCAATGATGGAGTAGTGGGCACTGCTAAGACCAAGGAATCAACCTTCAACCTTTCTAATGCCATTTATTCTTCCAAACAACAAGAGATTACAAAGTCTCAAACATTTGACAAAAACAAAAAAATCTTCTAAGCTAAAGTGTGTTTATACACCAATAGTAGAATCTTATGAAGTGTTCTTAAAGACCTTGCTTACAAATAAGCTTGTCATGCTTCTAGACAACTCTTGACCCTATAACCCACTTGTCAAACCTGATTGGTGGTGAGATGACCATTTTTTGCAACTAACATAGGAGCAAGGGTCATAACATTGAAAACTACTTCAAGCTCAAAGATGTTCTCCAAGACATCATTGATGGAGGAAAAGTCATAACATATGGCTTAGTTAAAAATTCTAACCACAAAGCCTTCAAACAACTATTACCTAAATATGAAAAAGGGGAATTGTCCCCTTCTAACAAAAAAATTCATGATGCAAAGATAAATTACACCTATACTAACACTGACAATGTCATAAATATGCTAAAACATTTGAACATATTTGCATTATGGTTCCTAAATTTGACAAAGAACCTAACTATGAAACAGATGATGAAAGACCTAAGGTAGTCCTAAGAACACATGATGTTCAACAATATCATAGTGAAACTAGGCCCAAGGTAGTTCTTAGGGTGGTGGAACCTTCCTCCTTATATGGTGAGACACACAATGCTATTACTAATGGGTAATCCAAGGTTGTCCTCAAAGTTGTAAATGATCCTAAGCATAGTTCCTCATCCAAACAAGTGGCTAGTCTAGCTATATCTAGCTATGAAGTTGTTATTCACTTAAAAAAAACCCTTGTGCAAATTTTAACCTTTGAATTTACAGAATTATCTCCTTTTCAAAAGGAGATTCTTGAGAAATCTTTATGCGTAATGAATATTTCTATGGATGTTGACACTGAGATATTACAAGAAATGGTCAATGATATCTCTTTACCACACTATCTCACATTGTATGAAGAATATTACAAGTGATTTAGTCATCCCCAAAACCTAACCCTACACATTGAAGTCCAAATCTTTTGTGCTCGCATCCACCAAGTCTTGATAGAAAATGGTACTGGGTCAACCATCATCTCCTTCAATTTTATTCAATAGCTAGGTATGTCTAAATTTTCTATCAACCATAGGTGGAAGATCACCATAAAAACATATGATGAGGTTGAATGGCCTTCTAAAGGCCTTATTTGTTCTCATTCCATGTGGGTCATGTTGAAAAAGATGTGGTCTTTCAAGTTTTAGATATCATATTGGCATATTATTTGTTGCTAGGAAGACCACAAATTCTATTGAAATAATTGATTAATTATGTATTTTCTTTGACGTTAAACAAAATGTCATTCTATTGCATCCAAATTACACTAGAATTTAATACTCTAATTGATTCACACCTAATAGTGTATTTTGTAACCTTTAATAGGGTTGGCTTCTAATAGGGTTCACTTCAGAAGAGTCAAAATCAGTAACTAGTTGTAATTGGTGGTTTTTCCCAAATTGGATTTCCACATTAAATCTTGGTGTCAAATGTGTTCATGCTATTTATTTTGTGTGTTTGCAACTAGGTTAAAGTAATAAGTAATCACAAATAACATCTTAATATTTTTATGTTAAGTATTTTTTGAGAACTCTCAATATTTATCGAGTTACAATACTTTATGTGTGTTTACCGAGCATCAACAGAGTTTAGTTTTTCAAAGTTTATTTTGTACTACCATCTAAGAGATCTAGGAAATATTTTAGTGGTAATAGATTCAATCCTCCCCTCTTAGTTACTCCTCTTATACATTTCCAACAATTGGTATCAGAGCTTTTGGTGCTTGTAGAGAAGGTTTCAAGGACCTAAGCTAAAGATTAGGATGTCTTAAAAAAGAGAGATTCCTAGGTTGAATAGAGACAACTTTGTAGAATGGCGAGGACTTATGAGGTTACATATGGAAACTATCAATGATTTTGGTTGTAAGTATCTTGATGTTGAATACAAGACTCATGCTAGAACATTATTAGTTGAAGATATTGCTGAAAAGAAAAATCATAACATCATGATGATTGATATTGCATCTGTTCTTAGTTCTGCTAAATTTGACGAAGTAAAAGACTACACTATAGCTTATGCTATGTGGATCAAATTGAAAGACATTTATGGAGGAAAATTTGAACAAATGAAAATGAGAGAATATGAAAGGATTGCAAAATATGTGGAAAGAATCAAAGCAAGTGTGCGCACAATCAAAGCATATGGAGGAGACATTGATCACAAAAAAATTATAAGAAAGGTACTCAAAACTCTTCTTCCTATCTATGCAATTAGAGTGTCTGCTATTCAAGAAATGACATGTGATCCAAATAACAAAATAACTTTGGATGCTCTAGTTGGAAGATTCACAACTTTTGAGTTGGATAACTATGATAACTATGTTCCTAGTTCCAAAGGTATTGAGTCTGCATTTGAAGCCAATTTCTCACTCAAGGAAAAGAGAAAGAAATCAAAGACCAATCAATCAAGATGTGAAGAAGAAGAAGAAAGTTTAGACACTGATCTTAAAGTTGTTAAAGCCCTTCTTGCAAGGAAATATTCCAAAGGCATAAGAAAGTACAAAGGTAAGCTCCTCTAATCTATTTTTTGTGAAGAAGCTGGTCACATTGCTGCTAGGTGCCCAAATAGAGAAAAAAAGGATGAAAAGAAAAATAATAAGTATAATGGAAAGAAAAAATTTAAAAACTACAAGGACTACAAGGAAAAAGGTAAGAAATATTGTTTTATGGCTAAAGATTCTGATAAATTTGAAGATGAAATAGCATATATTGCTGTAAAAGATGAATTTAATGATGAAGACGATAAGATGACACTTATCTCTCATGTTAGAAAAAATGATACATGGATTATTCATAGTGTTTCTTCACATCATATGACTAGAGATAAAAAAAAGTTTGAGCACATGGAATATTATGATGGTGGTAGTCTAAGATTTGGAAACAATGAACCCTATTGCATAAAAGGAAAAGGATGTATCTTATTAATCAATGAAATTATATATGGCAATGTTCATTGGGTTGAAGGACTAAAACAAAATCTACTAAGTGTGGCATAGTTGAAAAACATTTCATTCAAGGTAGAATTTATGGATGGGAAGGCCAAACTACTGGATGAAAAATAAAATTTGGTTGGATCTAGTAAACAAACAAAAGGTAACCTATTCTATCTTGACCTTAGTGAAAGTTCATGCCATATTTTTCAAGTATGAGAAAGTTGGTTATGGCACAAAAGATGATGTCATGTAAAATTTGATAATCTGGTTAAGATAAGAAAACATAGAAGAGTAAGAGGTATTCCTAGCTTGAGGAAACCTGATATGGGTCTATGCAATAATTGTCAAATTGGAAAGATGCGAAAGTAAAATTTCAAGAGAAAGAACTATCATTCTAAAGAAGTCTTAGTGCTTGTGCATATAGACTTATGTGGACCTATTGGAATAGAGAGTTACATTGGAGAAAATGTTTTCATTCTTTTTGTTGATGACTATTCTAGAATGATGACTATAATGTATCTAAAAGAAAAATTTGAAGCTTTTCAAAAATTCAAGTGGTATTTAGCAAAAGTAGAAAAAGAAACTAGAAAGAAGTTGAAATGTTTGAGATCAAATAGAGGTGGTGAATTCATCTCCAATGAATTCTATATTGAAAAAGGAATTAAAAGATAAGTATTAGCCCCTGGTACACCTTAGCAGAATGGTATAGACAAAAGAAGGAATAGATCCATCATAGATTGTGCAAGAACTTTTATTATAGAAAAGAATGTTGCAATAAAATACTAGAAGGAAGAAATCAACACTTTAGTTAATACCTTGAACATAGTACAACTAAAAAAAGACTCAAATCAAAATCCTTATGAACTATAGTATGGCTACAAACCTAATGTAAGTTACTTGAAAGTATTTGGTAGAAAATGTCATATCTTGAAAGAATAGAGAAAAGGAAAATTTGATGTCAAAGGTGATGAAGACATATTCCTAAGATATTCCTACACAAGTAAAGCATACAAATGTTTGAATTTTTCTTCTCATAAAATTATAGAAAGTGCACATATGATAATTGATGATTTTGCAGAAAAGAGTGAAGAAGAAAGCAATAAAGAGATTAAGGATTATAGAAGATTTTTTTACTATGAACTTGATGCCCTGCCAAACCTATCTAGAAGAAAAGAGGCTTCACATCTTGAGTCCCAAAAATCTCCAATAGCTACAAGTTGTAGATAGTGCAACCCAAGTCATAGTATGAAGGACTCAAGTCACAATCAAAAGCTACTGAGCTAGAGCAAATTGAGTGTGATGGACATGAGTCACAAATACTGTGACTCAAGCTTGATACTAAAGATCATGATGAAATTAGTGAAACTCACTCCAAATACAAAGAACCTATGTTAGCAAGATATGTTAGAAGGTATCATGCACCTAACTAGATCATTGGAGACAAATTGAAAGGTACATGTTTACTCACTAAATTTGAACATAGAAATGTTAAAGACACTTTGGATTATGAAAGTTGGATTAAAGAAATGAATAAAGAAATAGAATATATAGAGAAGAACAAAAATTGGAATCTTGTTCCTAGACCCAAGGATAAAAATGTAATTGGCACAAAGTGGGTATTAAAAAAAAAGCTGAATGAGGATGGAAAAGTTTCCAGAAACAAAGAAAGGTTGGTATGCAAAGGCTATTCTCAAGAAGAGAGTATTGATTATGGTGAAACTTTTTCTCTTGTTGCAAGCTTAGAAGTTGTTAAAACTTTACTAGCATATGTAGCACACAAAAGTTTTAAAGTTTATCAAATGGTGTAAAATTTGCATTCTTGAATGGAATTCTTGATAAGGAAGTCTACATTGAACAAGCAGAAGGTTTTGTAGATCCTAGAAAAAAGGACATGGTTTGAAAACTATGCAATACATTATATGATCTCAATAAAGCACCTAGATCTTGGTATGAAAGACTTCATAATGACTTGGTATAGATTGGTTTTCAAAGAATAAATGGTAACAATAGTTTGTAAATCAAAGAAGGACTAGACAAAAGGATTGTGTTGGTAGAAATATTTATTGATGAAAATTTATTCATAGGAAGTGATGAACTATGCAAGGCATTTTAAAAAGAAATGATTAAAGAATTTGAGATGTCTATGTTTGGTGAGATAAAATTATTTGTTGGATTGCATATTCAATAGAACAAAAATGGTATCTACATTACTCAATCTAAATATATCAAGGAAATACTAAAGAAATTTGGAATGGAAGATTCAAGACCAGTTGGAACTCCTATGTCTACTGGACAATCTTTCCAAGAATGATGATTCCAAAGAGGTAGATCAGACTACAAAGATCAATGATTGGAAAATTAAAATATGTAGTGCATACAAGCTCTAATATTGCACTAGCAGTTGGTATGATGTCAAGATTCTCAACAAATCCTAAAGAAAATCACATGATGACAATCAAGAGAATCATAAGATATCTAAAAAGTATTGAAGACTATGGCTTATGGTAAAAAATAGGAGGCAATTTGGACTTAAAAGTATTCACTGATGCTGATTGGGCAAGAAGTATTGATGATAGAAAAAACACTAGTGGTGGAGCCTTCTTTTTTGGTAAAAGTCTAGTGTCTTGGAAAAGCAAGAAATAGAATTGTATCTCTCAGTCTAAAAAAAGGCATAATATGTGGCAACAGTAGTCAATTTTTCTAATATTGTTTGGTTTAGACAACTGATGGTAGGTATTAAGATAGAGATCAAGGATCTAGTAGACATATACTGGTGATAGCACCAACGTATTCAATATATCAAAGAATCTAGTGATACATACCAAAACAAAACACATTGCTATAAAATATGATTTCTTGAGAGAATTGGTACAAGATAAAGAATTTAGATTGGAATATGTATATACAAAAGAGAAAATTGTAGACATATTCACCAAGCCATTACCTAAGGATACATTTCTATATCTAAGAGGTAAGCTAGGGGTCATTCCCCTATCCGAAGGTTACTAAATAAAGTTTAGTGAAGCATCAACTAGAATATGTTGAAGATCAATTATTTGATGCAATATTGACAAGAGCATATTGCAAATGAATTAGTACTTGAGGTAAATTGATATTCCTTGCACATTGTCTGTGGCATGAGATGTTAAAGAGGGAGAATTTTTCTATCATATCTTATAGAAATTTTGTGGAGAAGTTTGTTATCATATCGCATAGAAAATTTTGTAAAGAGAAAAGGATGTCAAAAAGGGAGAATGAACTTGGTTTGATATCAAAAGCAAAGTTTTCTATTAGAAGAAGTTCTAGCAAAAAGAGTTCACATTGATAGAGGGAGTTCTCATGGATGAGAATCTAAATGAAATTAAGGATATGTTCCTTCTTTTATTCTTGCTCTAAAATTTCATTGTATTATGACATATTGTGTTGCCATCAATGCTAAAGAGGGAGATTTTTGAAATAATTGATTATTTGTGTATTTTCTTTGATGTTACACATAATGTCATATCATTACTAGTCAGTATATGTCGAGCTCATTTGGGAATTGAAGACAATTTTCTATGTCTACCAAGCATTCTTGAGTTTTCTAAGTTCTGAAGGCAGTATCTATTGAGTTTACTCAGGTGTCAAAGAAAAGTTTGTAGAAGATGAAAGTTAATCAAGACCACTTAGTTAATGAAGGAAATATTGGATATAACTAGTGTTAATCAAGCTCTCTTAGTTACCAAAGGAACTTTGTGAGTATGCAGTGTTGACTAAGTTCACTTGGTTAACATAGGAAAATCATTTTCGAGTTAGTGTCTACTAAGCAGGGTTGGCTAATGAACAATTTTCTTTTAGCATATTAAGTTCAATTGATTTATCTTTTGGTTATAGCCAACTATGAAGATGAAATATATTAAATATAAGGTCAAGTTGATATTTAGAAAATGTTTAATGTGAGAAAATGGAAGATAATTGAAGATTTAATGATGCTAAGAGGAAGCAAATCAAAAGGATAAGTAGAATATCCTTGAGAAGCTAAAAAGATATATTTGATTAGGAAGGATCAAGTATACAAGCCAAAATTGAGATCTATAATCAGCAATATAGTTGCATCCAAATTAGGTCATGTCATTGCTACTCTCTAACCATTGTAGTAGTGATCTAAATATCTTAATAGAGTTAGCTTAACAACTATTTGTAAATCCTCTAACAAGGTGGCATTTCTATTGCATTGTCCAAAGACCTCTAAAATGACTACTTCTAATAGGGTGATTAAATCCTCTAATAGGATTACACCTAGCAGTGTGTTTTGTAACCTTTAATAGGGTTGGCTCCTAATAGGGCTCACTTCAAAAGAGTGAAAATCACCAACTAGTTGCAATTGGTGGTTTTTCCCAAATTAGGTTTCTACGTTAAATCTTGGTGTCAAATGTGTTCATGTTATTTATTTTGTGTTTGTAACTAATTCAAAGTAATAAGTAATCATAGATAACATCTTAAGATTTTTATGTTAAGTATTTTTTGGGCATTCTGAGTATTTACCAAGTTACAACACTTTCTATGTGTTTACTAAGCATCAAAAGAGTTCAATTTTTTAGAGTTTATTGTGTATTGAAATCTAAGGGATCTAGAAAATATTTAAATAGTGGTAACTAATTCACCCCTCCCCTCTTAGTTACCCCCCTTATATTTCCAATAGGATTCATAACATGCACTTAGTATTGTCAATTTACCATCATTGTATCAAATTCCATTTCAATGGTACCAAGATAGTTATTCCAGGGGACAATTTAATTCTATCAACACACTTTCTACTACTAAAATGCTAGTCCTACATAATCACTCTTCTCATGATCTTAAACCATTCCTTAAAGAGTGTGAATAGATATTTAAAATGATGAGCCTTGGTATGGGTGAATACACTTTGGATCCTATTGCTGATTTTCTAGATTCTCCTAGATCTTATGAGAAACCATCTAAAAAATTAAAGCCCTTGGCTTCTGCTATGACCATTTTTGGCACCTTTGTCTAGTCCTCTAATCCCGTAGAAGTAGAAAAAGAAGATCAAGCTATAAGAGATTAGAATTATAGGGAAGATGATGATGTGGAGGAAGTTATGGTCACTAATCCCATTACCCCCTAGCATTATGTAAAATGCTACAATTTTTTTTTTAAAATGGGCTATCATGGCCAAGGGTCTCTAACTTGTGACTAGAAAGATCTTGTAGAACCATTAAGTCATGCCAAGGGATGTAGAAAAAATGATACTATTGGATTAGGCTTTGGGTTATAGTTAGACCTACCAAGGTTTGATAGAAGGGCTCCTATGTCTAGTGAATCAGAGGATGATGATCCACCCTTTTCTACTACTGTCCTACAAGAAGAGGATTCAATGTGTCCTACTTCTCTCCTTTCGGTAGAAGGACAAATGGTCAACTATAATGATGTTAAGGCTTCCACCTATAGAAAATACAAAATATGATGAATTTCAACATGAAGATCCTAATAGAGGAAGGATAAGAGAAAAATTGTTCACTTGATAGCCTAGAAGAAAAGTATTGATTTTGGTGAATACAAATAGGAATCCCTTTTAGATTCATCTTGTGAGTTGGGAGAGGATCTCATCCATTCCTATTCTATCCAATCAAACATAGTCAATGAGTCTATTATAAGGTCTGATGAGTTCAGTTCAGAAACTGCTTTAGTGGATCATGCTAGTCCCTCCAAGTCTATTCTTGATTTGGATTCCTTTAGGCCTTTCCATATAGTCTCAAACTCTCATGTCACCAAAGATGACTCCTTGCATATCACCAACCTCAAAGCCTCTACTTCCCTCTTATTGATCCACCTTGATTTGATAGATTAGTATGCTTAACACCAAAGATCGAAACTACTGTATTTTCAGAATGACTATGAGATTGCCTACTACCTCAATGTCATTGAACCTATGATATCTTCCACTAGAAAACTTGTGCCTAACATAATAGAAATAGATATCAATTACCTTAGTCAAAAAATCAAGAGAAAAACTAAAAAAAAGTGTTTAGATGGAAAAAACCACTTTGTGGTAGTGTTTGAACCACAACAAAGTAAAAATAAATATGTATCCAAGGGTGAAAACCTCTTTGAGGCACCTAAGGATGATGCTTGGTAGTTTTCCTAGATATTTCCAAGATAGATCTTCAATCTTATTGAACCTACAAAGCCTACCAATCTTGGTACAAAATAATCTACTAAGATCATCCATATTTCTCAATCACTATTAGCTAAGGAAAAGGAGAACTTCACTAAGTTCTTACAAGAAAAGAAAATCAACTTTCATGGACCTATTTAGATATGCATAGCCTTTACATAGATCTAATAATGCATCACCTATCTATTTATCTTGGTGTCAATCTCATTAATAAAAAGTTGAGAAAAATGCATCTACATGTTGCTCTCTTGGTTAAAGCATAACTAGAAAAGCTCTTAAGTCCAAACTTTATTCAAGCTATTGACTATGCAAAGTGGATATCCAACATTGTACCTATGTCAAAACTTGACAACTCCATTCATGTGTGCACCAATTTTAGAGACTTGAATAAAGCATGTGCTAAGGATGATTTTCCATTTCCCAACATAGATATGATAGGGATATGATGATAGGTTATGAAATGCATTCTTTAATGTACAACCTCTCTAGATATAGTAAAATCAAAATTACCACTAGGGATCCAAAGAAAATAACCTTTACATGTGCATGGGTACTTTATGTTGGAATTTCATTCCCTTTAGGTTAAATAATGTAGGAGCCACTCACCAAAGGGCCATGACTACTATCTTCCATGAGATGATGCATAAAAATATGGAAGACTATGTTGATGATACATTTACCAAATCTAAAAAAAGAGATACACATCTTGATGACCCAAGTTTGATATTGGACCACATGGAACAATTTTAGCTTAGGTTAAATCCCAAAAAGTGCATCTTTGTCATCACATTAGACAAATTACAAGGGTACATCATATCTACTAAAGGAATCAAAGTTGATCTAGAAAAGGTACAAGCCATTATGGAAATGCCTCCTCCTAGGAACATCAATCAATTAAGAAGTCTTCAAGGACATTTTGAACCCCTTATAAGGTCTATATCTTAGCTAGTTGATCAAGCACAATCCTTTAATAGGAACTTGTACAAAGGCTCCACCTATATTTGGAATGAGGAATTTCAAGAAAGCTTTTAGATCAAATCAAAGGATATTTGTCTAAACCTCCAATATCAATGCCACATATACTAGGAAAACCTTTGATCTTATACATCTTAGTTACATAATATTCTTTAGGAGCATTGCTAGCACAAAGTAATGAGAATGAAAAATAATATTCTATTTACTAAATTGGTTATACTTTGGTGGCTTATCAAGTGAATCACAACAATATTGAAAAGGCTTGCCTTGTAGTGGTATTTGTCTCCTAGAAACTTAGGCACTACATGTTGGCTCAGACAGTACATTTCATTACAAAGATTGATCTTCTAAAATATTTACTAAGTAAAGGTGCACTTACCAAACATATTTTTAAATGGATAATCTAAATTTGACATTTAGTACATTAAATGAAAAGCTATTAAGGGACAAGCCATAGCCAATCAACTTGCCAATTTTCCACTGCAAGATATCGCTCCTATGAAAATTGAATTTCTTGATGCTTCCATCATGTATGTCACTGAAAGAACATGGAAGATGTTCTTCAATAACTCTCACACCCAAAATGGAGTTGGAAAAAAAATCCTATTTGTCACGCCTCATGGTGACACTATCCCAAAGTTTTACAAGCTCTTGTTTCCATGTACCAACAATAGAGTAGAGTATGAGGCCTTAACTAATGGGATTAAAATGGCTCTAGAATGTAGGATTACGAAATTGCACATCTATGGAGTCTCTCAGCTCCTTATTAACCAACTTAATAATGATTATCAAACTAAAGATGAGAAGCTTGTACCTTACAAGAAATTGATTGATGCCCTATGGAACTACTTGACATTTTTGACATTTCAACAAATTCCTAGGGTAGAAAATAAGGTTGCAAATGGTATGGCCACTCTAGCATCTATTCTACAATTACAATAACATGAATTAAACTTTGAGTTCTTGGTGGAAGAATTATGTCATCCCATATATGACTCCCCAAAAATCATGTAATCTACACTATCATTGATCGTGAATCCTCTCATTCTACCATTTTCTCTTACCTATGTGATCAAATAATTCTTGAAAATCTCATGCATAACCAAAAATACCAACCTTTCTGCAATGCCTCATGCTATACCCTTGTCTCTAGTGATTTGTATAGGAAGGATCTTGATGGGATGCTTCTTAGGTTTCTAGAACTAGAAGAGTCTAAAAGGGAATTAGTCAAAGTCCACATTGAAATTTGCAAGCCACACTCTAATGGCCTTGTACTTTATCAAAAACTTCTTAGGTTGGGCTACTATTAGCCAACTATGTAGGGTGGCATTGTTAGATATGTTAAATATTGCAAGAAGTGTTAGCTACATGATAATCTGATTCATGGTCCTAGTTGTGAACTCATCCCTTCTATGACATATTGGCCTTTTCAGTAGTGGGTCTTTGATTTGGTGGGAAAAAATCATCCAAAGATCATTTAGTGGGCAAAAATTTATTATTACAGTGACTGAATACTTCACAAAATGAGTTGAAGCCGTACCATTATTTTTTTCTATAGGAAACCATGTTGCCTTTTTTATTCTCAACCATATTTTTTGTAACTATAATATCCTATCCTCCATTGTTATTGATAATGGCGGACAATTCATAAATAAGGACCTTAAGAAACTCTATAAGAAATTCAAGATAAAACAACACTAGTCCTTAATATCCTATCCTTGAGGGAATGGCCAAGCTAAGGCCTCTAACAAGATGTTGCTAAAAATCCTACATAGAATAGTCCACAAGATTATGCAGAGATTGGTATCTTTAGATCAATTAGGCACTTAGGGATTATAGGAGCGTTATATGTAATCCTATAGGGGATACACCTTTTTTGCTAGTTTATGGTTCTAAGACTGTATTACCTTTGGAAGTTGAGATTCCTTCCTTATGAGTTTCTCTACATGGTTTGATCACTAATAAAGACCATAGGGCTATGAGGATACATGAGCTAGAAACCCTCAATGATCATGTCAAGGTTGCTTTTGACCACATGAGTGATTTTTAGAAAAGGATATCTACTAGCTATAATAAAAAGGTCCATCCTTGTGAGTTCCAAGTAGGAAAACTTGTTCTTTGAGAGAACCATAAGAATTAGAAAAATAAGGGAAAAAAGGGGACATTTGAGCCTAATTGGTTAGGTCCTTATTGTCACAATAACATTTGGATCTAGCGCAAATCAACCTTTTACTCTTGAAAAAA
Source organism: Cupressus sempervirens (assembly GCA_028749045.1). Taxonomy (NCBI): domain Eukaryota; kingdom Viridiplantae; phylum Streptophyta; class Pinopsida; order Cupressales; family Cupressaceae; genus Cupressus; species Cupressus sempervirens. The sequence continues at coordinate 452,183,202 of CM053793.1, forward strand.
TTCTATGATTAAGGCTCTTTTGTCTCAGCTATCTGTACATATCTCATGATCTTGAAGAAATCCTTGAAAATAGAAAATGTCCTAAAAAAATGATCATCTTTGTGAAAACCTTGTAATAGGCACTTTGACTTATCACCAAAAAAAAATTAAAAAATCTCTACATTTTTTTTTTGAAAAAAGTACTAAAAAAATATGCCAAGTGGTAAAAACCTAGACACAAGTGCTACTTGAGACCCTCTCACCTATGTCTATTAGTTTCACTTCACACTCATTCATTCCACAACTACATTTCCTACCTTGGAATTGTATCTTCTCCTTGTCTTGGGGGCATGATAGCTTAGCTTATTAGGGTCTTCTTGTGTATTGGGGTTCCTTTGGCAATTCATTCAAAACAATATTTCTAAACACTTCCCCCTTGACATTAAGTGTTTCTCAACACTTCTCAAATAACTTATTGACAATCTAGGATGTTACAATATATCTCACTATCATATGTGAGTCCTAAAGAAATGACCATGTGACATACACACACACACACACACACACACAAAAAAAAATAATAATAATAATCTTGGTGAGATATGTTGAACTTTATCTTTTCTTTGTGTGTTTTTTGTGATGATTTTTTTGCTAATTGTTCCCTCCCTAATATTATTTCAAGAATTTCATGGATTAGAAGATTGGGAACATGGGACATGTTTTAATTGTTTCCTGCTTACTGGTATTCTTTGTTAGTATAAGGTTTTGAGAGCCTTTTCACTTGTCCTACTTGACACCTTGGGCTTGTGATGTATCACCCTTGTCTATTTTTGCAAGACCATACTTAGGGGTTATCTTGGCACTTATGCCTTGATACAAGTGTAATCTTGCTATACTAAACTTAGGGAGTTAACTACATTAGTCATCTTGACCTATATGTATTTGATGATTAGGTTGGATTACCACATACCTATCCAACATAGATCATATTCATATCCTCATAGTTATAGTAGTGATGATTGTATGATATTTTGATGTCCTTAATAATTCTCATTGATGAAATTAGAGACTAAATGTTTTACATTCCTTGCAAGTAAACCATTTTGAATACTAGTTTGCACTCTAGGCTAATTCTAGCTTAAGTCTAGCATTTTTCGTATGGGGATAGCTCTCTCTTCATCTTTCATAGAAACCTTAGTTAAACTATGCTCATCTCTTCTCACCTTTTCTTTCAACCATGTCTTTCATTCCTTGTCAACCACGCCCACTTTCTTGCTTCTTCTATACCTGCCATCACAAGGAGTTAATCTGACCATCACATTTTCAAAACATGAGTCTACATCATATACATGAGAGCTAAAACTATCTATGGGAGAAATCCTTGAACATACATAAACATGAGAAAAAGATGAAACCTCACATGGAAACATAAACACAAGTGCTGAAATATCCATGTACAAGATCCATCACATGAGCATAAAAATGAGACAAGTACACAAGTAAGATCAATCGAATCAAGTATCTCATATACATATACATATACATATAAATATACATATACATACATACATACATACATACATACATACATACATACATACATACATACATACATACATACATACATACATATATACACATACATACATACATACATACATATATACACATACATACATACATACATACATATATACATGCACGCATTCGAGCGTGTGCACACACATGCACACAATGATCTATTGAATAAAATATGGGATCTAAAATCTAGATAAATGTCTCCAAATACATATGATACAAATAAAAGTGTCACAAGGACATCAACCTAGATCTTCTCCTAGACTTGATATTGCCTCTTGCCCTCTTGGGATGGTGGTGCTCATGTTGGGGGAGCCTATCTCCTTTTCAATGGCTCTACAATACCTTGTGATCTACCTACTCACTCTAATAGTCTAGGAGTCACTACCCAGGTGGAACCACACTTCTATACATAACATAGTAATAGGTAACCTATTCCCTATGATGCTTTGACTATTGCCTCTCAACATCTTTCTCTCTATGGAGCTTCTCTCTATGTGCCTACTCATCTATGAGCTTCTGATCTCACATGGTTATGGAAATTCATGCTACCTATATCTCTACCTCAAAGGCCCAAATTTGAGAATCTCTTCCATCCTCTCCACCTCCTCCTACAGGATACTCCTATTTTGGGCCTACCCTCTCCATGCTCATGTGTCTCCATGGATGCTCTTCCTCTTCCTCGTACTCACTCTCCTCCTCCCTTGTGGTTGAGGCCCATGTCTATCTCACCCCACTAGCTTGAGAATTGCTCCTAACCTCCATCCATCTCCCACCTCTGCCTCTACCTCTATTTCTATCTCTTTCATCTCCTCCCTACCCCACTGCCATAGGTGGTGCATCCAACCATGAAAATTGGGGGAAAGGCTGCCTTTGCATCTCATAAAGGTACATAGGATCAACCCCTAAATCTATGAGGTCTAATCATTATGCCTAGGGCTGTCACATCAATGTTGTTGTATCTATTAGGGTTGTCTAGTAGTCTAGCATTGGTAGCCACCCTGGATCCTCCTCTCTACAAAAGTGAGCATAGATGGTAATCTCCATCAAAATCATCCATCTCTGTCTAAAATATCTCTAGAATTGGCTAATAGAAAACCACTCTACTATAGCTACATACCTCCCCACAAGTGGTTGACTATAATGCATATAATACTCAAGATCCCACATGTCTAACTATCTGGCACACTAATGATATGGTCACCAAGAAAATGAGGCAAGCTCATCAAATAGTTTTTGATAGTATGTCACATCCCCACTATGTTACTAAGGGATGAATCTCGTGTATTTGTAAAAGAATGGGTGACTAGGCTCTTGTGGCTACACCCATGGCTATATAACTTCTATGTGCTCCCAAGTCCATATCTATGCTAGAACTACACAACATGCCCAAGTCTAGCCATCTTGATACATGATCTTGTGTAACTCATGATACATATTTGCTAAAATGGTGGGCCCCATGCCATCTATCTTAGTTGACCTATCAAATAAGCAACTAGTCAACCTCATCCTAGAGGGAAGTCCTTTTGGCCCCTATTAGTGACTAGAGCCTAAGCTACCAATAAGAAAATAAGACAAGACAAAGGATGCTAATCTCTGTACTTGTCTATCGACCTCTCCGAGCCAAGGTGTTAGTTTAGGATGGTCAAATCCTCAAATATCTGTTGGATTGCCAAACCCACCTCTATTGGGGTTTGATCATAGTAAACTTGTGACATGATCAAATTCATATCATCACACCTTATATGGAAACCAGAAACTTAAAATGGACAAACATAAAAACATAAAGATCATACTCACAGGGTCTCCATAGCATGGAAAATGAAGGATGCGATATATATCCTCTAGAGTAATGGTGGCCTTACTAGTAGGAAAATAAAAGGCATTATGCTCACTATGCCACTGCTCAAATAATGTAGTCAATAATTCATGGTTTTCTCAAATATGGGGCATGCGTAGTAACTACCTAAATCCCATACCATCTATAGTTTCCTTCTCATCTCTCTCTCTAGATGATGGATAATACAAAACCCCACCATCTTGGGGGCTCTAATCAAAAAACTAGAAAAAAAATACATAACCAAGTCAAGAAAACATCAAAACATCAGTAGAAGACATAATGCATCTAGTGATAGCATCAATAGCTAAGTATGATAGAAAATAGTGATTACACATGCAAAATTTTCTCCTAAACATTAAAACCGCTCAATATTTAACTACATGATACTTTCTCTAACATGTAGGTGATAAAAATTGTTGATTAAATATCATGTGACACTTTTTCTAGTATTCGTGTGATACTTTTCTTTCATGTGATAGTTCACACCATGTCACAAAACATTTGGGTATAATTGATACAGTACAAATTTACAATGTGTGCGATGCAATTTTGATAACAAAAGTATTGTGTGATACTTCTTAGCATAGGTGTGTGATAATTTTGAAGTATCACATGATATTTTTTCAAAAACTCATGAAAACACATTTAAGATATGCTAAAAGTATATTAAATGACTCAAAAAATGTGGAATTTTCAAGGACTCATTGGGCGCTCATAGTTAATAGGCTAGTTGTGCAACCAACTATGCTCAAGATGGTGCCTATGGGTTAGAATTCTTGCAAGATCCATTGTTCTCTCTCAAAATAACTCAAAAGCTCTCATGATCACAAAAGACATTAATGAAAAATGACCCTTGGACCCCTTATATAGTCATTCGACCTCATTTTGACCCATTTTTCAAACTCCTCAAAATTCTATGAAAATTGCACCCCTAGCTAATTTCAACATCTTGGATCTATTTTTTGGATTTAAATAAAAATCTGAGTTCACCTTGATGGTCAAAATCATATTTCAAAATTTTACCTTCTTTTATGCAATTAGCTGACCTTTTGAGGTCTAATCTCTAACTCTTCACTAGGGAATCTTAATTTCTTCATATCTTCATCATTTCCACGCTCCATACCAACTTCAATTCACATCTTTCTCTTTTAAACCATCTTTCTACTTGATTTGACCTAATTTTTAGACTTTATCCTTCTTGGTCAACTCTAGTCCAACTAGGACATTCTAACACTTCCTTATGGTCGCTCTTTGACTCTGATCACTTATGTGTCATGATGGACTTTTTTATATCATGATTTTCTCATATCTTTCTTATATCTATATTCCCTTTACCTCATTTTGATTTTGATCCTAAGGGGGAATAAATACATTATCATTGCTTATTACAACTACCTATTTCTCATGGGCATATGCTTGATCTTTCCATTTTTTCTTAATCTATCTACTTTTCTTGATGTTAGTAATCTTCTTAAGCTCTGATATTACCTCTATCCTAGCATTCAATACCGTCATTACTGGGTTGCACATTTAGGACTTGCTACCTCATTCGGCATTTGAATCTTTGAAATTAGATCTCTCTATCTATTACTACCTACTTGGTTTCTATATTATTTGACATCATGTGTTCCTAGATCAATCACACATTAGTCTAAGAGGGGAAAATTTAATCACCTAAAAATGGCCATCTAGACTATTATCCCCCTTCTCAACATTTTGGCTAAATTATTTAATCGTTTGCCTAGGCAAAATTGTTAAAAAATAATTTATTTGATCTTAACCTATAGTTTGAATATAATATCCTAAGTCCATATTTGATTAAAACATCACGTCCCCTTTTATTTAAATAAAAGACCCCATTCTTCTAACCCATTCAATGTGCACACATAAAATATTTTTCCTATTTATAAATTAAAAGAAAAGGCTTTTGTCTCACATAAAAAGTCAACTCCTTTTCATTGGTTGACTTGATCTTGCACATGGGTCATGCCAAAATTCAACCCCCACCCTTGATCATCCATTTCTTGATCTTGATCTTAACTATCCATACATATTTACAAGAGAGAGGGTTCTTCCTCTCTAAGGATCCCATTTTGAGCCAATGTTATGCTGCAAGTTTATTCATAGATTCCTTGGAGATTTTGTGGAGAACTTCTATTCCTCTTGTCTCACTCTTGCATTCTTCATCTTATCTTAGATTCATTTAGAATAGTTCAATTTCCTTTACAATAGCTTAGATCACATAGCTTAATTAGCAATGGTTGCAACACTCTCATTTGACTTAGTCTAGTTGTACTCTTACATTTCATTCTAGCATAGATCATTCTTGCATTGCATGCTTGAGAGCACTTTTGGACATTTTCACTCTTTCTCTTGTCTAAGGAATCTGTCATTCCATTGTTTACTAGTAAGGGTTGTGTCTCAAAGGCTTAGCTAAGAGCTCTTCATGTACTTATTTACACACCTTTATACTCCATGGATAGGGAACTATAAGTCACCATTCAAGTGTTCTAATCTACAAGATACCTTGGATAGAAGGGTTTAGAGAAGTCCACTTTCTTAGTGTACATTAACAGGGTTCACAAAACTCCTAATAGGGTTGGAATCTCCTAATAGGAATTCAAATTCTCCTAATAGGGACTTATATGTACTAAATCAATTTCATTGACTCCTAATAAGGTTCATCCTCTTACAAGGAACTTATATATAAGTACATCATTTTTTTGGGTAGCATCCCCACTAGGGTTTTTTATCTAATCAAGAGTTTCCCCAGTTAACATATCTGGTGTTATTATGTATTTTTATCTTCTTATAGTTTCTATTTATATTGATCACATGTTTGAGGTTTAGTAAGGTTAATTCAATTTGTATGGATCTTATAATTAATTCACCTCCCCAACCCTCAGTTATCTTGGTAGACTTTACTTTATAACAATTGGTTTCAAAGCATCAAGTCCATGAAGGAAAAGCTTAACAACTTAAGGAGACCAATGGCAGGTTAGTTTAGAAAAGAAAGTCCTAAGTTTGATGGAATTAACTATGATAGTTAGAAAGAGGAAGATGAGAAGCAAGATAAAGGTATGAAATTTTTTGTTTGTTGGACATGTAAAGAATTTGGTCATTTTTCATCCAAATGTCTTAAGGGAGTAAAGAATATTAGAAAACCTTACAAGTCAAGAAAGATTAAGGATTTTCCTTTTGATGATATTTTTTCACAAGACTAGAAATTTTTTTGAATGATAGTGATGATGAAGATGATGAGCTTGGTTTGGTTGAGAAAGAGAAAATAATGGAAGAGACATCTTAAGTAACTATTATTGATGATTATAATTTTGATTAATATGCTAATACTAAGGCTAACTAGGAGACTATTGAGTTTTTTTATGAAAGTAACAATGATCTGTACAATGACATTCAAGTTTTCAAATATAGAGAAGAACCAAGATCCAAACCTAGAGCATAAGTAAGAATAGAGTCAATGGAACCAACACTAAATAAGAATTTGATAAAGAATCACACTGATGATTAGATTATTAGAGGAAATGGTAGAGGAGTTATGACCAAAAATAAAGTTCATGAAGAGTTATGTTTGATTTCTCAAGTTGAAACAAAGAGTGCATATGAAGAACGCAAGGCTGATCATTGGATTCAAGCATTGAAGGAAGAACTAGACTGGATTGTAAAGAATGATACATAGGAATTGGTGCTTAGACCAAAGATAAAAAATGTTATAGGAACTAAGTGGGTTTTTAGAAACAATATGGATGACCAAGGTGAGGGTTTAAGAAAGAAAGAAAGATTGGTATGTAAAGGATATTCACCACAAGAAGGTATAGACTACGAAGAGACATTTGTACCTACTTCTAGAATTGAAGTAGTAAAGATGTTCTTGGCTTATGTAGAAAATAAGAAGTTCAAAGTGTATTAGATGGATGCAAAGTTGTGATTTATGAATGGAGAACTTGAAGAAGAAGTCTACATTGAGAAGCCTGAAGGATTTCCTTTACCACAAGAAGGAGACATGGTATGCAAGTTGAAGAAAACATTGTATGGACTAAATCAAGCACGTAGAATCTAGTATGTAAGGTTGAACAAGTATTTGGAAAACTTGGGATTTGCTAAAGGTACTACATATAGTAACTTGTATTAGAAAGAAATTGAGAATAGATTGTTGATTATTGTGATATTTTTAGATTACATAATATTTTGAGGTAATGATGAAGCAAGTGACAAGTTTGTTGATTAAATGAAGAATGAATTTGAGATAAGCATAACTGGTGAGATGAAATATTTCTTAGGTTTATAGATTGTGTAGAATAGTGATGGTATTTTCCTATCATGGAATAATTATTTGAAATATTTTTGAAGAGATTTGGCTTGGAAATTTGCAAGCCTATTGGTACACCTATGATAACTAGTCACAAGTTTTCTAGCAAAGATGAGATGCCTATAGTTGAGAAAAAGAAGTACATATCCATGATTGGAGGTTTTTAATATCTAACTCACACAAGACCAGCTATAAAAAATGTAGTTGGTATAGTAGAAATATTTCAAGAAGACTCTAAGAAATCACATTATGCAGTAGCAAATAGAATATTCAGATATTTGAAGGTTACACTTGATTTTTGGGTTATGGTATGATAGATAAAATGATTTTACTTTACATGTATATACTAATGCAAATTAGGTAGGCAACATGGATGATAGAAAGAATACAAGTGGTGGAGCATTTTTCCTTGGACGAGGATTTCTTGGCTAAGAAAGAAACAAGATTGCATTTCACTAAGTATAGTAGAAAAAGAGTATGTAGCAACAACAAAAATTGCAATCATTTTTATAATGATATAATTTCTAACTGAAAAATATTTATAATGACTTAACTTGAGTATTACCATCATTTATGATGTAAGGCATAAACTAATGCTTCCTTAGTAACATGTTCACATAGATTGTTTTGATTTATCTCAATAGAGCTTGATTGGGAAGTTGCATTTCCAAGCCAACTTTATCTATAATAATAATCAATATAATATTGTTTATTGAAAACATGCTCGCAGCATATTGATTCTTTAGATACTTTTCTAGAAAACTTAAAACTGTAACGTGAACTCTCATAGATTTTAGCTTTCATAAATGTAACTAAATAAAATTAGTTGGAACTATTTGCATACATTTTTCTAATCAATGATAGATATAATTCCTCATTGTAAAATTTGGATTTCAACCAAACTATACAAAACAATTAACTTAATAAACTTTAATGGTGACTGGCTTGGTATAATTTTTTTTTTCTTTATGCCAAAAAGATGGGATAATATTATGGTTCAATCCCATGTATGCATATAAGATTGTGAAGTAGCCTAAATTGGTGAAGAAGCTATCTAGTTCAATGGGGTTGATTTTAAATTTCAAACAACAAATGGTAAAATGGCAAATTTTTTATACATCATACACACATCTTTTTGATATTTTGCTAATTTTATATTGTGTTGTAAGAAATTAAATTTGGTGCCACAAAAAAACTAAAACTAATATATCGTGGTACTAATATGTTATCCATTCACATTAATGGGAATTATTACTTCTAATTTAGATTATGTTGTTTAAAAAACATTTGTACAATGATTATTTGACATCTTCTCATACATGATCAAGAGCAAGTAACAATTATAGTGTTCTCAATCATTTGACTATAATTTTATCTTAAATTTTCTTATAAGTTAATTATAGTGATTTTCCTTTAAGAAACTAATTAGCCTCATGGGTCTCTTTTATAGTCTCTTTAGTTAAAATTCTATCATATTTTTTATTCTATAGGATTCTCATCAGCTCCTCATAAAATTTATCAATGCTATTGAGCAACACTATGAGACCTTTCAAGGGGGATGGTGGGATGAAAGAGGAAAATTCCTTCAAGGATCCTCAAGTTCTTTTTCTGCAATGCTTTGTATTCTTGAGCATCTAAAAAATTAGACATCTTCAATTCTTGTAACAACTTCAATGGGAGCACTATAGATTAAACACACTTTCCAAGATGGTAGCTTAAAAACAAGCATAAGTAAACACTTCTAGGAAAATTGAATTCATGCCCATAGAATCTTAAAAGTGTAGGTTCTTTGATACCATAATATCTTGTGAATTTTTGAGATATATTTCACATTTTTAAAGCCTCTTCAAAATAAGTATCTTGATTCATATCAATTGTTTTCATAACATCTCCCTTACAAAAATTAGGGCATGATTTTGATTTTTAGGTTTTCCTTCACCAATTTTTAGTAGTCCTTATAGCTATACCATGTAAATACCCACCTCTCTCTCTCTCTCTCTAAATGTGGATCATACTTGACAAGAACAAAATTATATTCTAGACTATCCATTCTCATATAGACCTCATTGATATAAGTAATCTAAAGATCCTTATTATTCTTCATTAAATACAAATTATCCTTAGCTCATAGATCCTTCTATTGAAAAAAAATATTTAATTACATGTTGTCTTTGATGTTATACAAAATTTCAAGCCTTACCAAGAAAGTTAGTGATTTATGAGCTCACTTGGGCATTGAAGATAGTTACCTGTGTATGCCAATCATTCTAGTTATAACCAAGTTTAGAATTAGTTCTTGTCAAGTTCACTCGGGCATCAAAGTTAGATTTTGTGTTAATCAAGTTCACTTGGTTACCAAAGGAAAGTTAGCATGAATCTTGTGTTGACTGAGTTCACTTGGTTACAAAAGGAAAGTAAGCTCTAAATCAATATTGATTGAGTTGGTTCAATTAGCAAAGAGTTTCTTTGAGTTGAATGAGTACTCAATTCTATATTAGTCAACTAACAACATATTGAGTTTGATAGATTTAATTGTTAATTCAAGCCAACATAAGGGATGAAATTTTTTTGATTAAAAGTATATTCAAGCTGACTTATGAAGATTGTTCATATAAGTATAAGGCCAAGTTAAGGATTGAAGAGAGTAAGCATGGAATTAAAGAAGTTTAATTAAGGAAGTGAATTGGAAGGATATTTGTAAGAGGACAGAGTATCTGAGTTGACTGAGATGTAAAGAAATTTTTGATCAAAGAGGATCAAGCACTCAATCTAGAATAGAGATCTAAAATTAGAAAATACATTTACATCAACAATCAGGTCAAGTCATTGTTACTCTCTAATAATTATAGTAGTGAATCAAATCTCCTAAAAGAGTTAGCCTAATAGTTATTTGGTAAATCCTCTAACAAGATGGCACTTCTATATTGAAGTGTTTGAAGACCTCTAACAAGACTACTCATAATAGGGTGAATTAAATCCTTTAACAAGCTCACACTTAATAGTGTGTTTTGTAACCTTTAACCATGTTGGCTCCTAATAGGGCTCACTTCAGAAGAATGAAAAATAGTAACTAGTTACAATTGGTGGTTTTCCCAAATTGGGTTTCCATGTTAAATCTTAGTGTTTCATGTTTTCATGTTATTTTCTTTATGTTTCTGCAACTAAGTTAATTAAGGTTAATCACATTAATATCTTAAGATCTTTGTGATAACTGAGTTGCAGTAATATATTCAATTTTAACCGAGTTACAACAAGTTATTGGTTTTATATTACACATTGACTTTTTAAAGGGACTTTTGGATTTGTTTTTGTTGTAACTAACTCACCCCTCCCCTTTGAGTTACTCCTTTTCCATTCCAAAAACCTTCTTTTTCTTTTAACACCATAAATATAGAAATCAACAACAAGAGTAAATTGCACAAGTATTAATGCACACCCATGGTCTTTGAATAACATTCTTGCTCCACTATTTGAACTACTAATGCTTCACCTAGATGGAAAAATTTTCCATCTAAATATGCTAGCATCTTTTATTCCTAAAGGAATGGTAGAAAGCTCCTTTAAGTGATTAAAAATATCCATATCTGATGTTGAATCAAGAAAAGACAATATTTTGGAGAGCCTTGGGATAGTAGATCATTCATTTAATAGTTTGAGTTATTGTCTACCCTCTGTATGATTCTGTTGAGCTATCATTTTGCATGATGCTTAACAATAGGAATCCTTGTGAACTGCTCTCTTGAAAAGATAATTTGAGGATCAACTCCAAGGTTCTAGGTAATCTTGTGACCTACTAAAATCCACTTAGTTGAAGATAAATATGAATGTTCATGAGGAGGCCTTTGCTAGTTCTAAAATGATTCGGATAGGATGCATGATCTGCTTCTTGTCTCAAAAAGAAATATATTTTTTGTATTTTTTTATTTTATTATTGAAATCTAACAATGCAACTATATGAACTCCTAATTTAACCAAGGGGTTAGTAAAGTAAATAATGAAGACAAGATGACAAGAAATTTAAGAAAATAACATGAAAGTAAATCCTAGAAGACATAAATCACAGAAACAATACATCTACGAGTTAAGCTTTCAAAAAGATCAATGGGTAACAAATGCAAATAAGAGTAGCACTTCCTTAATTCCACTAATACAATCATCAATGGGAATTCAATAATAGTAAGATGTTTCACTTTTCATCAAATTGCAAGGCCACAAAAAGTGCACTCATGTGAGACAAAAAGCTATGTATGAACAATATGATGATCTCTTCTCAAACTAAGTACATCAAAAAATTTTGTAACCTTGTAGCAAACACCAAAATCAAAAGATCACACAACCAAAAATAACACAATAAACTTTTGGCTTGATTACATTCCATGAACATACATTCAAAAAATATAGCACACTTAGGCAAGAATCACTACACTCCAAATGCAAGCACCAAAAGCATATATTATTGAAAAATAATGGCAATCTTAATTACATATTACATTCCTTTATTTATAAGAAATCTTCTCCTCAATTTGTATTGAGAGTGAGATATATCTTTATGTAATCCTATGCTTCTAAACTAATAGAAAAAATTGATTTATGTACAAACTAACTATCTAACTAGTGCTAAGTAGGACTACATCCATTTTATATCATTAATTGGATGCATGAGCCTTTACAAGTCATAAAACAAAGAAAGAATGAGAGAATAAGAAAGAGAAAGTCCTCAATTGATGTAGAAGTGTTTGGAAGTGCCAAAAATAGAAGCTCCACCTTCAATAGACATCTGTAGGAGTTATACTACCTTTAGAATGCATTTTCGATGCATGGAAAGCTCTAAATTTAGAATTGGCCATTAACTATTGATGCACCTCTGAATTCCTCAAAATATTCTATGACACTACTAAAAAAAGTGCACCTAGCATACCTACACAGTAGCACACCTTAGAAGCAGGCTCCAAAAAATGCAAAAATTTCACTAAGTGTCAAAATTGAAATTCTAGCTTCTGGGTTTTGTTCCCCTTTACACCAAAGCTATGTTTTAGTATTTTCCCTTGAATTTCTCAATTATCTTAGTGACTTGTGCCACATCTAGAAAATATAAGGCTGAATATTTATCTTTCACTTTCTGCCTATAGTTGTCGACTTCGATATAGATCTCTACAAAATATCTGAGTTTTACATCTAACTCTAAGAAAGCCACTTCCATCTTGAAAGCTTACCTAATATCATCATCATTAGTAGTCTCCTCAAAATTTATCTAGAATTTCTTCACTACTACTTCTACTAGTATTAACTTGTCCCACATATCATCCTCAAAAATATCTAAACAAACATCACTATAATGATTCTCAACTTTAAAAATTTGCTCTTAGGCTTGATCCTTGAGCTTGTGAATCTCTGCATTAATGTCTCCATTACTTTATTACCATCTAAAATATTTTTGATCTAATCATCAATCTTATCTAATTCCTCAACTATATATACACCCATTAACATCTGATACCTTTAGCCTTTAATTGCTTGTAATGCTTGCAAATCCTTGCCCCAAGTATGTATCTCATCCATTAGACCAAAATCTTGATTCAAAATGGCTACTAGCCTATCCATATTATCCTACATAACATGTAACAACTTTAGGTTTCCTTGAATGATCTATACATTTTTTTCCTAAAAACTTTCTTGCCATTGCTAGAAAGCTCTCAAAAATGGATCCAATCGTACTAGCCCCTTATCTCTTCTTTTAATTGCTATGTTCAAAGTTTCCTTAGGGTTTATGGGATCCAAGGGGTCAAATTTTTTTCTTAAATATTCCTTTAGGATTTTATTTTTCCACTAAAGTGTTATTAGTTCTACCCCATCCAGATCTGAGGTCCTGAATACCTCCTTCATACCTATTGTAACCATTAGCTTAGCGGTATCCAAGGTAGGCTTCACAAGCATGACCTCCTTGATTTTATTTTTCTCATGGCATCAATTCTTCAACATTTGAATGTAGAGGAGGGATAGCCATGCATTCAAACAATTCTTGTCTCTAGCCACTCATAATGAAGGCTAATTCCTATGCATCTTTTGGAGGTTATTTAGGCTTCCTCAACATTTCAATTAATTCCATTCTATCCTCCTTCTTAGTGGTGAATTTTTCCTTCTTATGTCTTATTACTTCTTTACTTAGCCACCTTACAATATGCTCCAATGGAGATTTTCCTTTTGAGGAAAAAGGAGTCTACTTAGCTATACTCTTCTCCTTATCACTCCTTTCAAGAGTCTTCTGCTTCTATGAAAGATCTGCACTAGGAATCTCTCAATTTTTAGAGTCCACAATGCTCATGTCAGTGTCTTAGGAAGTTTTCTAAGGCTATTCACTTATCTTCCCTTCTTGTGAAACTTCTTTGGTGGATACTTGTTGTGGCTCTTCCTATTGTTCTAGTTGAACTTGTTTTTCTTCATTGTTAGGAGGAAGGGAAGTGATTGAACCTTTATCCACATAGAATGTGACTTGTATTAAATATGATGGAACCACCTCAGGTCCTTGTGGTTTCGGTGGCAGTTGACTCCAATCCTCCTATTAAGGTTGATTGGTTAGAGTGTCCCTTATCTTATCCCTAACCAATTTAGTACCCATGTGAATGAAATCAAAATTTGACATCTAAAAGACATCAGTGCCCTCCATATCCTACTCATCTATCTATTGTTGCATTTCATCTTTTGATGTGGTAGTCTAGATGGGTTTCTCAAGAATAGATGGAGGTGTGATGGTGGATATTCTTCTCCTTTTTGACTCTATAGCTCTTGTGAGACAAGTCCTTTGGTTCAAAGGTATATTATCCTCTTCATCCTCTTCTTTTGCTTCTTCTAGAATAGGTTTAGGGACTAATGGGAAAGGAATCACTTTCTTGATCACCTTTTGCCTCCTCTTTACTAAAGTCTTAATCTTTCTTCTCTTCTTAGGCATAAAGGAGGAGGCTTGTACCTACTACTAAGGTATTTCTTATGTTTCCACTTCATCTCCTCCTCATCCTTGCTCAACTAGTGGTACTTGAGGATTGTCTTGGGTCTTTTTAGTTTCAACATTTTCTAACACTTGTACATTTTCTTCTCCCTACTATGGAGGTGCCTAAATTTCTCCCTCTTCTAGCTTAGCTTGTTGAGGAGAAATCCTCTTCCTTTTGCCCTTACCTTTACCTTTTTGTGCCTAATAATACCCAACTAGTCTATCAAGTTAGTGCACCATTTTTGGTCTTACTAGTGATTGGGTTGTAAATATAGGTACTCTAACCTTTACCTCTAGCTAGATAGGCTTGCACATGGAAGATCACTATCTCAAGAATTGAATCAAGTTTGAAAGGTCTCTTGATCCAATCATTTTTTAATTTTATTACATGCCCTACCCTGTGATTAATGTCTAAGTTCTCTTCTTTACCAATCTTGGTATTCATTATAGGTCTATCACCAACAATAGGGTCAAGAAGATCCTCTATATCTTGTTGCACAATCTTCAATGGAATCTTTATCTTCAAAACCTTCTCTACCAAATCCAAAGTCATCCTACAATAATCCCTTATGCAAACATCATATTCATCTGTTGCATTCATCCAATGATCTTTAGTGGCATCTTCATGGTTAAATGTTTTACCTGCTTAGTATTGCACTCTCCTAATGTTGTCAAAATAGGGCCAAGGGGAATTATACTCATCCAAGGGATACTAATCCCATTCACACTCAAAAGATGGAATATCTTATCTCTAATCCACCTTGAAAGGTCCTATAGTCACAGGCCATGTCCAACATATTTTGTGTTTCTTTTGAACTCTGTCATATGCAGATAAGAGTTGTCAAGAGATCTCCAAGAGAATAAGTCTATCACTGGGATACCTTAGGAGCTTCTTAGGGTTGAGAGTTTTACCTACTACCCTCAAAAATGTAAATGTTCAGAACTAGATATAGTAAGCTCTAACGTTTGATATGTATGCAACTGCCTCTTCAGATATCCTCTTCGCATAATCCCCCTCTATTAACTAGATTATTACAAATATGAAAGCATCATTTACAATCCTATATTCTTTTCTTTGCTCTAAAAGATTCTTCTTTACCAATTGAGGATATACAATGTAATGTCATGTGTTTTCATCTTGCATTCTACCTTTCTTATAGAGCCCAAGGTAATCTATCACCCGTGTAGCTAACAAGCACACCAAGTATGATATCATGTAGAATTTTTTGTTATTCTTCACTACTATTAGCTACTCTCCCAAATTCTTAGTAAGAATGAAGGCCCAGTCAATTGGCATCTTTGCCATCTTGATAGTCTCAATGAAATTGACCATCCATATGTTTAAATGTCCCAAAGTAGGAAAACCCATGACTCTACTCAAAAGAATGATTGAATATACAATATCATCCTTTGTATAGCCTCATGTAATATCCACCTTTCCTACCTTCCACCCTAGAGGATTCTTCTCAATGAGATATGATGACTCTATAGTTTTAGAGGCTTCCTCCACATGTTCCCCATACCATCTCTCTGCTTGGTGGTAGGTTAATATAATAAGTTGATTTTCATTTGGTAGATGGAATACCTTCTTTATTTTGTTAGGTCAAAGATCGAAGATGATCTCTCTAGTTATGCTTTTCATGACCCTCTCTTCCAGAACATATTTCTCTATGAGTGTCATGATTAACTCTAAGGACTACACTAAAATTGGATGTGACACTACATTAATAAGCCCTAATTGGATCAATGTAGAAACTATGGGGGACCTCTCAATTATTTTATTACACAATGTTAGGAATGCACCCAAATTTGTGTGACCTAACTCAGTGTCCCAGATCTCAAAATACTCATCTTGGAATTGTGATTTTGTTGGCATACCTTAAAAATTGAATACCATCAATTTTGGAACCATTTTCTCAACAAGGGAGGATGATGAAGATGCCACTAAATCTACAAAAAAATCATGTCCATTAGCTCAAAATTAAAGAAAAATGGATTAATGACAAAACCTAGATTAGCATGAACAAAACCCTAAAAAACCAAACTATCCAAAAACACAAAAAGACTTGGTTTTCACCCCTAGAATGCAAAAAAGAGTACACCAGCCACACCTAATAGGTGTGGCTGGTGCACTATTTCTTAGAAAATTTTATAAAGATAGGGTGTGCATCAACACACCTCATGGGGTGTGTTGATGTGCACTCTTTTACTTAGACATTTTTCAAGTTCTTAAGGGTGCATTATGACTTAAGATGCATATCAGCACACCTAATTAGATGCATTGATGTGCACTTTAATTCTCATGTTGTTAGAGTTTTTTAAGTTTTTGGAAAAAGAATAAGGTGCACAGTAGTGCACCTAGGTAGGTATGCTACTGACACCTAATCTTAAGTTTAATGCCTTATTTTGTTTGTGATGTGCATGAGGAGTAAAGGTGGAAGGCACACCAATTTAGGTGCGGAGTTGCACTATGGAATCCTTGGAGAATGAAAATGAAGATAAGTGAAGGTAATATGAATGAGAAGGCAGGGAGGGTTATATAGACCCTCCCATCTTTGGTGCTCTGTGTAATACCCCAAAATTGGCTCATTGCCATCTCAACCAATTCTAGTCTATTTCTGATCGATTCTAAAATCCTACGTCACTAGGCAATTCTCATCTGCTACTCGCTACTTACTTAATTGTTAGATGCAGAAATCCCTAATCTGCTTTCATCATACTCATAATCTAATCCCTATAGTACGAACTCATATTAGTCACATTGAAACCTATTGATTAATATTTAATTTAATTATTAAGAATTTATACTTTAATTAAATTAAATTATACCTTAAGGCTAATGTACTAAGGAATTAAATTTATTTAATTTAATAAATATGCTTATTTTGATTAATTAAACAAAGTTATTTAATTAAATAGGAAGTCATCCCTAATTAAGTAAATAAAATTATTTAATTAAATGGAAAAGGCATTTATGAGCTCACATCTCACTTATTAAATTAAATAATCTCTTCAAAATTCTCTCTTCAGTTCTAAATGGAAACTCTAAGTGAACTCTCTCTCGAATTGGAAACAATCTAGTTAACTTGCTCTCACACTTCTGACAAGTTCAGTTAGCTGCTCATCACATTCAGAAAAAAAACAGTCTACTTCACCTGCACAAGGAAGTTTCCATCTTATATGAATCTTTGCTTCAATCCTAACTATCAATTTGAGTTGATCTCACCCATTGATGAATTCTAGGAATTCTAATTAAGGAACTCCTAATTCCTCATTATGAAGGTTGAATTTTTATGCTATCAAATCTCTTCTGAATTACTCACTCACTTTGTTCAAGCTTTCGTTGCATTCTAGCTTTCTTTAATATCATCTAGATTAATACTATGCATACATGTAGATTAAATGTTATTTTCTAATTTATAGATTAAACTACATTTCATCTTAATTGCATTTAAATCCTTCATTCTTAGAGGGTCTAGTTTCCTACACCTTAAATCTAAGGACATTAATTAGGCAAAATCCTTTTAGATAAAAGGCAATAGGTCTCTCTGTCAGACCTCTTGGATAAACAATTCAATGTTTATTCTAGGATGATTCTGCAGGTAAAGACTATGATGAAGTGTTTGTGAGGTTCAGAGGCCCACAATTCATAGGTACATTTCCGGTGCCCACCATTGGGCCAAAGAAATCAATTTCTCTGGCCACATCTACATTTTTTCTATTATTTTAGCATTCTATCTGTACTATTTTGTATAGAACCTTGAATCTTCATGTGAGACCTTCCATTTTCACATGAAGTTTTAAACCATATCACACAAAAAAGTGCCCCATTGCGCACATCTTCATGCGGCACATAATTCTTTTGCATGACTAGGTAAAATATTTTGCATGACCCTGTGTAAGATTTCACATGAGAAAGTGAAAGACTTTGCATGGTCCTGCACAAGATTTTGCGCAAAATCTTGCAATAGTACAGTTAGAAGGAAATTTTTTGAAAGTGATGTTTATCATTTTTTTTACTGACATGTTTCCTTTGAAGCATCTTTGTAGGTTTTAACATTTTCTAATCTATTTTATGGGTATAAAAAAGTACAAAAAAAGTTAAATTTTATTTTCCCATAGTTAAGCTTTTGTTTTCACTAACTTGTTTTCTCTGAAGCATCTTCATTTCAGTTTTTCTTATTTTTTTGCAGCCTAACAGTTGTCTACAAGATGTTTGATGGAGGCTCCTTTACACAAACTTTCCCAAACATGAACTAACTATGTGTTTGCAAGACACTATCAAAGACACGTTTGTCGAAGACTATACTTAAAACCCACAAAATAATGTATCTTCTTTTCTTGCTTTCCAAACTAGATTAAATAGGGCTTGTGAACTTCTTAGGGTGCAAGATAGAAAAATAGGGGATTATGCTCTTCACCACTTGGAGGTCATGACCAAGGGTGAATCAAAAACCTAGACACTTCCAAAAGATGACATTCTGAGGGAGGAAAGCAACTTAGTGGTTCTCCCAAATGAAGCCTTTAATGAAGGGATGATGATTACCTTTTAAGGAATCAAAGTATTGGAATAGGCCAAGGTGGGATTGATTAAGCTAAGTTAGTGATTAACTTGTTTTGCATGTTTGGGCAAGAAAGTAAGGTAGAGGAGTATGCTCTTTCCCCTTGGGCGAAATCAAAAACTTTGACCCTTGCGATCAAACTACTAGCCTGAGTCAATCCTTTAGAGGGCCTGTCGGAGTGATCCAACCTCTAGGAATGACCCAAGTGAGCACATGTCTTTTGCCAAAGATTCCAACTCACTCTAATAAAGAAGCCTTATAGAGTGGAAGATTCCAAGGCTAGATTAATTTCCTCTCCTTCACTCTTGACATTGCACATCAAGGAGAGGCTCTGTCTATGCACTGGTTGGCACCGACCCCTAACTTGCTAAGCAAGTAGTGTGTACTTTTAGATGCTAGTGTGGGTTGTTGGCCTCAACTCTACTTCTGGAGCTAGTGGGGATTAATTTAAACAGAAGCCAATTAAAAACCTCTTAGTTAGAAGCTACCTGGTTCACCTTCGAAAGGAGGCATAATCTTTGTGCAAGGAGGGGGAAGAATCTCTCCTATAGAACTCACCATAGGCATGCTACTAGACATTTGAAGGTGGTATACATGCTTGTTCAACATATACTATTGAGTCCTTTGAATATACCAAAAACACAGGCACCCTCTAGGGGGTGAAATAGTTGTGTGAGGTACATGCATGCACATAAGATGTGGGACAAAGGTTTTGCCTTGTCTACCATTTTCTATTTTGAGGGATAAAGCATGCTTGTTATCGAGTCCTAAACATGTCCAAACTTTCTCAAACAAACTAAAATTCAAGACTCCCCTATCCCTCTAAGTTGCTTTGCCCTCAGTTGGATTGTATACGACTACTGCTTGCTTCTCGTGTCTTGTTGAAAACACTTGCCTTGTTCAAAACTAAATTTTTTTTAAACACTTGAAAATCAACCTTGCTATCTATCTAAAATTTGGCAAACAAATCAACAATCTATCCAAAACTGTCTAAAATCTTCAAAGTCTTTTCAAAATCTAGTTCAGTTATTAGTTTGGTTTCCATTTTTGCACATAGTTTGCAAAATTTTGTGCGAATACTTGTTTTCCTACCACTTCTTCATGCAACTCTGTGCAAGTTCTCATGCAAATAGTTGCACATCTCCCTGTGAGATCTTGCCTCAGATGTCCTTATTTTTTTGTTAACCTTGCACTACTTCACGTGACTTGGAGCACATCCTTGTGTGAAATCTTTATGCTATCCTGAGTCTTTGTATGGCCCTATGTACTTTCTCATACACCTCTCAGAGGATCCTCACCTGAGATCTTGAGTCTAAATTGTCAAGTTAGTTTGTTAGAGCTATTTTTGCTCTATACCAAGTCTATTTCTTGCATCAATTTACTACTTCTCTATCTAAAAATAGTCCCAAACAGTGGCATCTCACTTAGCTAATGACTTGTGATCCATACTCTAACTAGTCTTGTCTCTCAGTTATCTTTCTCTTATCCTTTAGTGCTTTTTGTACTCTGTGTCATGATAGTCATATTCTTTGGCTATTCTAGCCTTCAAATAAGACTATTCATACCTTAGTATACTACACTCTTATCTTGCTTTTCTGAGACTACATTCTAATGTGGTCCTTGTCTAAGATTTTTCTTTTTGTTATTGTCTATGACTATGGAAACTTGGCTTACATTCTAAAACTTGGTTGTCACTACTTGAAACATAGTACATCAAAATGGCTAATAACCAATGTGCTAAATCCAATGTTCCTAGTGAGGAAGAAGAGCTACTTATTGCAAACATGAAGCAACAAATCCAATCAATGAGCTCTCAACTTCAAAGACTAAAGGAGGAAGATGAAACATCATTGAAAAAATTCTCCTTGAGAGAAAATTTCCCTTCATCCAATGACAACCAAAAATCAAATTCTTGTGATCTTGAATCCAAGATATCTAAGAACACTTCACAAACACCCAATAAATCTAGGAATATCTTTGAAAACAAACCTTGGGAATTTAAACCAAAATGTGATTTCACACCTTTGGGAAAATCTTACGAATTAACCTTGGAAGAACTTCTTGAAGAAAAACTCATTCTGTTACCTAAGGTCACTTTGGTAGGTGTTTCCTTTATGAGTAACTATTGTGCTTATCATAGACATAATTTACATAAAACTTCACATTATAGGGAGCTAAAAAACAAGATCCAAGATCTCTTTGACAATGACATAATTCAAAAATCTAAGCTCTCAGCTACTAAATATTCTACTCTCAAGAAGGATCAACCTCATGAAACCATGTCTAGTAATGGTTCAAACACAATTTCTACTTCTTCCAACATACATCCACCTTCTAAATCATCCAATATTTCCAAAACATATTCACCAAAAGAACTCACTACTCCCCTAGTTGACTATGTGTACCCTCAAAGGCTGCCTCTAAAGGAAACTCAAGTTAATCTTGACTTAGTTGCAAACCTCTACCATACTACTCAAACTAAAGAACCAAAACCTTCATTCATTGCTACTCCCATTATTCCCACTCCAACTAGCACTTCACTATCTCTTCAAGAGCCTATCATGCAAACTCCACATCCTACCTTGTCCTTAGAAGTGGATCCATGTCAAGAGGATTTAAAAAAATCTAAAGATCAAGATCAAGAACCCTCGCATATCCCTCAAGATGTCATCCCTCCATCTCAAGAATCATGTAGTCCTCCATCTCCCATATCATACCCCTCTACTAGGCAAGATCATGATATTCCTTCCACCATCCCTAAGGAGACTATTAAAGACCAAGAGAAGGATACTTTTCCTCTACTACCTAAGATTCCTTTTGAAGAAAGTGTTCCCTCACCCTCTTGTTCTACCTCACTACATTCACTTCAAAACTATTCTCAAGCTTTAAATACTCTTGTCAAAGGTATTGATCCTATAATAGTTACTCATAAATCTATTGATGGCTTTGGTCGTATTGCTCACTCTAAAGATGTTGATATCCATACTCATGGTCTATTCACATCTTCTAAATATATCTTTGGTCCCTACCCATCTAAGCTAAAACCTTCAAGTCTTCCATCCATATTGGGACCTTATGTTCCTCTATCTCCTACTTCCACTCTTATCTCATTACACATTCCTCCTACCCTACCCCAAGATCAACAAAGATACACATAATTGAACTCTTCACATCCACCTTTCCATATAAACCAGTCATATTGGCCTCATTCATCCATAAATCCCAAGTCCTTTGGAAGTAATTTTGATGATCAACTCAAACACAAGTGCATGAATCCATCCTCAAAAGTTCACTATGTCTCCTCTAATCGACATGTGAATTTCAAGAAGGAAAATACACAAAAGAGACCACAAAGGTCCAATATTCAAAGAGCTTAACCAAGGAAAGTGTGGGTTCTTAAATCTATTATTGAAGAAATGTTTTTCAAAGCATCTAATGAAAAATCAAAAGCTATATGGATTCCCAAGTCTCTTTTGAAGGACTTGAATATTGAAAAAAAATCAAAGTTGAGATTCAAGCTTCCAAAGGTTTCCACTCCATCTCCTTCCCAACATCTTCCTAAAAAAGGTTTCAAAACCTTCTACTCCACCCCTCTCCAAAATGGCTTTGCTACCTCATATATCGAAGCCTCAATCTATTTCATCCATATTTCTTCCATCATTCCACTACCCTTCAAGATGTGTGTCAATGCTGATCTTGCCTAACATCTCATCCACCCTCATGAGATCCTCTAAATCTTATGCCTGTTTTCCATCCTTACTTGTTTCAATCTTCCAAAACCAACAACCTTATCCTCCATCTACCTCTCATTTTCCTATCATTTCCCTTCCATTACCTTATCAACATCTTTGAGTGTACCTTGCTATGGCCTTGGCTTATCATAACTTATCTTTCTTATAGGCATGCTATATAACTTGATAAAGGCTTGAATTTTTTCCAAAAACTATAAAAATCCAAAAAAGAAAAGAAAAAAAAAAGAAAAAAAAGAAAAAAAGGAAAAAAGGTGCCTTGGTGAAAACCTGGAAATAGGTGCCTTGGTAGCAAAAGTAAAGAAAAATAAATTCGTCTTATGGTGAAAACCACTTCTTGTGGCACCTTGGACAAGTACCATGATGAAAACCTGGTAAATAGGCATCATGCATAATTTTTCCATCCTTGACATCCTATCATGATCTTGCTTATCCTTCAGATGTCCTCATTCTCAAAGTCATTCACTCATAACCTCCATTAAAAAAAATTGACTATCCTATTTAGTTAACCCTTTGGTCTTGATCAATGAAAGAAAGAAGAAAACTCAGTTCTTAGCAATCTCTTGACATGGTCATTTTCTTGCATTACTTACATGACACTCTTCATTACACCATGAGCTTATATTATTATACCTTTTTTCCTAGCTTGGGTAATCTTGTGAAGACTTTCCTTGAGGGTAACATTCACTGCTTGATAATTTGTGCCTATCCATCTCAACTTATCCACTAGCTTGCTACTACATCTCATCCTACACCTTGCTAGACACTAGAGCAAAATCAAGGTAATCCTTCTTGTGAGCTAGTAATCTCTGAAAAAGTTCTAAAATTTTAAAATTCTTGAAAAAATATAAAAATTAGAAAAAGTCCTGAAAAAAATTGTTACCTTGGTAAAAAACTAGCAATATGTGCCTTGGTAACACCAAAAAATTTGAAAATTCCAAAAAATGCAAAAAAAATCAAAGAACAAAAAATACAAAAAAATTGAAAACAAGAAAAGTACCATTGGTGAAAACTTGGAAACAAGCATCATGGTAGAAAAAAATGGAAAATCTTTCCAAGAAGGTGAAAACCTAGTAAATAGGTGCCTCTTGTTCCTAATGCTCCATCTTGCAGTGCATCTTCTAGCTATTCTGTACAGTCACTTTCATACTTTCACTTTCCTACTTTTCCTTCTTTCCACTCATGTATCCATGGATTGAGTCTTGTTACAACTCAAGGGAATTCCCCTGCAATGTCACTATTTTCAAGATTCTCCTCATAGAATCTCCTTTGCGACAGTCACCAGTGGTCCTCACTGTTTCTACCTACTATAGCTAGTGTCACTATTTTTGAGATTCTCCTCATAGAATCCCCTTCACGATAGTCACCAGTTGTCCTCACTACATCTGCCTAATAGAATCTCTTTTGCAATAGTCAACAGTTGTTTTAGTTGTGTCTGCCTACTATTGCTTGGGTCACGTTTCCAAATTCCTTTATGGAAGATCTCTCTTGCATCAGTCACCAGTCATTCTGGCTGTGTCTGTCTACTGTCACTTAGTCCTCTTTAGGTTCTTCATCGTGAAGTTTCCTCTTTGACCTCAGTCACCAATCATTCTAACTATGTCTACCTACTACTATCACCCTACTGAAGAGATTTCTTTCAAACATGTTTTGGACACTAACACTTGACATCAATCCCAAAAACATTGAACTCAAAAATGATATACTTGTTTGGATATGTTGAGAATTTTCTTTGTTTACTTTGTTTTTCTTTATCATATCTCCTCGAGCAACTCGATGATGTTGTCTTCGACTAGAGAAGTAATGACTGGGGGCATGATCTTTTTTTTGCTTTTTGTCTTTGGTTTAGTTCCAATAAGTTGATCTATTCCTATAAAAGGGGTGTCCACTATAAGAGCATCCATCTCATATTGGATGGTCGTGTGTACCTCAACTCCTTTTATATGGATGCATCAATAACGTTGGTTCTTCTCCTTATTTTTTGGAGTGAACTCTTCATGCTATAGTAAATAATGATACTCATCCTACTAAGTGAATGTATGAGCCACTGTGAGTATACCTAGCACACTTCTATCTTAGGTTATGAATGCAAGGGTCATTGCAAATAGAATAAATACTGAATACTTAGCATAAGATGCATCTCCTATGTGTTTGGTGTGTCTGTAATACAAGCAACATTTTGGTCATCCTAGCATTTATGCTTTGATGCTTATGTTAACTTGCTATATTAAAAGGGACAAATGTTCTGGTCATTCTAGCTTCTTGTGCCTCAAATGCTTACATTTAATCCTGAAAAACCTATAACATATGTTCTATTCATATTCCCATGATTGCAATGTCAGTGAGAATTGTATATCATATGAGCTTTGTTCTATGTCCAGTGATGATAAATTGTTAAGGCTTAGTAACTAAACCTAGGGTTGCATTTAACATAGTCTTGCATTACATACTTCACTTGCATAAGCACACTATTCAATTGCAACTCTATTTCATCCTTTGTGATGGAGGATTGTAGATCTCTTCAAAGCATCATGTTCTTCATGACTGCACAAATGATCGATTAATCACTCTCTTAGCTATTTTGGCTACTTTGAATTCATTTTTAGGATCAAATTCAAAATCTGACACACCTTAGTGCCTCAAAAAAGTGTTTTAAAATTTTGGAGATTGACACAATTGAATGCTTGTGTGGCCCAAATCTTTCAATCCTTTGCAATTCTTGGAATCTTTTCAACTCTATATTCTTCATATTTTGAAAACTCATTTTGGATATAGTCAACTTAAGTCAACTATGCTCAATTTTGGTCAAACTTGGTCTTTTGGACCTTGAAATCATTTTGGATCGACTTACAATTTTCTTAAGATCATTATGATCTCTTCATCTTTTCTTTTGATCATTCTGATCTCTTCTACACCACTACATCTCAGATTTCTTTTGTATCTCTTTGTATACTACTTTACATCATATTTCTGGTGTGTCATCTTTTGATTTCACTCTGGAGGGGGCAAGATGATTACATCATTGAATTTTAATTTCAAATCAATCTAAATCTTCATCGCTTGGGGAACCTTGTTCCTATCTTGTGTTCTCATCACTTGGGGCATCTCATCACCTAGGGCATCTAGCTCCCTCTTATCTAGCATTTTTGCTATCTATCTTATCTTTTGATCAACTAATCAATCTTATAACAACTCATCTCATAGTTTGATGGATACATATTGGGACAGTCTAAACCCTGACTCCTAAGGATCAAGCCTCATTTTGGGGATGATTCTATGTCTTATAATTTGATCTTGCTATCTTTTATCAATCTCAGGTATCTAGGTGTTCTATCTAAATCCTTAAAGGTTAAGCTCCATTCCAGAGATAATCTTTTAAATTCTTATCAATCTTAAGTATCTAGGTGTTCTATCTAGATCCTTAAATGTTAAGCTCCTTTCTGGAGATGATCTCTTAAATGCTTTCAATCTTAGGTATCTAGGTGTTCTATCTAGATCCTTAAAGGTTAAGCTCCATTCTAGAGATGATCTTTTAAATGCTTTTAATCTTAGGTATCTAGGTTTTCTATTTGGATCCTTAAAGGTTAAGCTTCATTCTGGAGATGATCTTTTAAATTCTTTCAATCTCAGATATCTAGGTGTTCTATCTAGCTCCTTGAAGATTAAGCTCCATTCTAGAGATGATCTTTTAAATGCTTTCAATCTCAAGTATCTAGGTGTTCTATCTGGATCCTTAAAGATTAATCTCCATTCTAGAGATGATCTTTTAAATGCATTTAACATTAGGTATCTAGGTGTTCTATCTGAATCCTTAAAGGTTAAGCTCCATTCTGCAGATGATCTTTTAAATTTTTTCAATCTTAGGTATCTAGGAGTTCTATCTAGATCCTTAAAGGTTAAGCTCCATTTTGGAGATGATCTTTTAAATACTTTCAATCTTAGGTATCTAGGTGTTCTACCTAGATCCTTAAAGGTCAAACTTCATTATGAAGAAACCTTTTAAATGCTCATCAATTTTAGGTATCTAGGTATTCTACTTGGATTCCTTGGGATTAAGCTCTATTCTAGGGATAGTCCTTAAAATCTTATCAATCGGTCTCTGTATCATCAACTTTGAAACCAATCTCATTTCTTGATCTTTGCATCATGCTTTTTGATTTTCTTTGAACTGAATGTCTTGCTTGTACATTCATTTTGAATGTTCTATTTAGATCCTTAAAGGTTAAGCTCCATTTTGGAGACAATCTTTTAAATGCTATCAATCTCAGGTATCTAGACATTTTGTTTGGATCCTTAAAGGTTAAGCTCTGTTCTAGAGATAATCTTTTAAATGCTTATCAATCTTAGGTATCTAGGTGTTCTATCTGGATCCTTAAAGGTTAAGCTCCATTCTGGAGACAATTATTTAAAATGCTATCAATCTTAGATATCTAGACGTTCTATTTGGATCCTTAAAGGTTAAGCTTCATTCTAGAGACAATCTTTTAAATGCTATCAATCTTAGGTATCTAGACATTCTATTTGGATCCTTAAAGGTTAAGCTCTATTACGGAGATAATCTTTTAAATGCTTATCAATCTCAGGTATATAGGTGTTCACCAAAGGTGAATGCCTCTCTCTCTCTGGTGCACTAGTGCACCTCATGAGGTGCACTCATGTGCCTTTTTCTTCACAAAAAGGACTTATCTAATCTGATTGATGAAATCTAACTTCTAGGTTTTTGAACTAGAACTCAGATCTAAGCAGACACATTAAATGAAACCCTAAAAGTCTTGGACCTTAGACTAGGAATCCAAAAAGTCAAAAAATATGGAATGGACTGGTAACTGCGTCAATCACTATGGTTCAACTACATCACTAACTAAAATCTATTATGGATGAGCTTTTTTCTGCTGTCTATTCCAAGTGGGTGGACCCCTACTATTCTATGGGCTATATCCCAACCACTTATCTATGAGTGCCAATTATAGTAGAGGAGAGCGAGGAGTGCCTTTCTCTAGAAGAGTGACTGACTACCTAGTGATCATGGGGCCCTGCCAAGATAGATAGGGTCCCCCTCCCCCCTCTATATAATTGTAAAGGGCCTCTGCATGCATGCATGCACCAACAAGCGAGCCATATACCTCTACATGCACCACCCTCAGTAGATTAATTGTGAAGGGCATAGTATGGAAAAATTCTAGTCGGTATATAGTTTGAGGTGCCTCGATGTAGGGTGGCCCTTAAAATAGTAGGGGATTAGCCATATTTTGTACATAATATGCCCAACTATAGATAGTAGGGTTGGGAGGCCCTATCTACCTATATGCCCATAGAATTTTAGGCATTCAATGAGTGCCTAAGTTTGGATTGGAGCCAATGTCGAATTGCCTTACTATCTATAAGCCATCAAATGCTCTTTATTCATAAGCATCGAATGGCCCTCTGTCTTCCCCCACCCAACTTTCTTTTCCTCATGCCATAGAATAGTAGGGGTCAATGTATCAGTTGTATCTATTCCCTGAAGGTTGTATCTTTTCACTACTATACCTAAAATTCTATGGGCCCTACCCTAAAATTCTATGGCTATGGCACTCAACAGAATCTGATGCCCATTAGAGAAGTAGGGAATGAATGTTAGTATCTTCCCCTTTAAAATAGTAGGTCCATAGAATTTTAGGTCCACAGAACCCTCACCATCTTAGAATAGTAGGCCCAATCCCCCAAAAACTATCTCCTCTATGTAGGAGTGGGTGGCCTAGGCTGCGGCATATAGTTCTAGTAGGGGAACTTGGTGGGAACTTTTCTTTGGCTTCCATATAGTTTCCACCCTACCTACTTGTGCATACACAAGGTGGGTTTATTTCATTTTCCTTAGGTGCATGCAAAGGGAGGGTGCCCTTTACAACTATTGCACCCCACCCAACTACATCACAAATACTAGGGCCAGATTCACATCTAGACATAACATTCATAATCAAGGAAAAGGAGGCCACCCCACTATAGAGGATAGGGCATAGAATTTTTGGGGTAGATTATTCTGATAAGATAATTGACTATGGAAGTTAGTGCTACCCTTTATATTAGATTAGAATAGTAGGGCAAGTATTACTACTTAAAAAGAAAGCCCTACAATTCTATGGGCCCTACTAGTCTATAGGTCAAGCCTACAATTCTATAGGGGTGCTACTGCTGATGTGTTGTTGGTTTGCTACTAAAGTTCTCATTAGTGAACAATCAAGGGAGGGAGAGGAGGAGGTAGAGAGAGAAGAATTAGAGAGGGAGGTAGAGAGGGGGACTAAGCTTCAACAGATCTATAAAAAAAGTTTCCTCATGTGAATCAACTACTATTCATCATCCTTTGTGTCATTCATTTGTACCCACTACAATAAATTATCCCACTTAGCTAGATATATCTTCTAGAGATGGAATAAAATTGAAATTCCATCTTCATTTGCCATACATAGTTATTATTTTTTGTACAATAAATCCTCATAATAATAGGGATTCAAGACACTAAAAGTCAATATTTTCTCCACCTATAATGTATGGGGCATGTTCATAAACAAAGAGTTATTAAAAAATGCAATTCAACATCTGGCTTCCAAATTGTTTAGGATATTGTACATTTAGTCTTGATGTTGGAATGATGATCAAGTAACAATTACCAATAGAAGGATATATCTTATTTATTAGGTAATTGCACAACATTCCAAAATAGAAACTTTCCATCTCTCCTTTAAGAAAGAAGTCCATCTTGTCATAGTTACTCAATATTTTTCTTTTCTTTTGAGAATTTTTGAATGACAATATTCTAGAGATTTTGAAGAGAATTAAATACCTTCTGTTAGTCCTTTATAGGTTTTCTTTCTTAGGATTTTGACCAATAATATTAATTTGTTATGAATTTTAGGTAGCCCACTCATTCTTATCGCTTAGTAAAATTCGCTAGATTAATTGATTTGTCAAATTTATCAAACAAGCTAAGAAGAATGGGGTATTTCTCACTATCTTCCAAAATCATTTGTCAAAGTAAATGATTCAAATTTTCATATGCTTGTATCATTGTACAACAACTATACCCATCCTTGCTTATCTTTCTCGATAATGCCTTGCCAGTACCCCCTAACTCCCTAGCCTAACATAGAGAAAGAAACATGTCTTGTAGGATTCACAATGAAATATTAGTTTACTATTAGAATACTCATTCATTTATATCTAAGGTTCTTTCATTCCATCAATTTGTGTACCATTAAATAGATAGGATTTGTATTCGAGAAACTTTAATTTTTCATAACTAGAGTAGTCAATTCTCAACATTTGCTAGATTTTTATTTATATATTTGATATTCGATAGATTTTTTTTTCTATCAAAAAATTTGTTCTTTAGACTCACATTAACTAATTTAGCTGCACTAATAACATGATTAAACTATAATATCTACTAGTGTAAAGTAAAAAAATTATTTTATAAACATTGTCCATTGAACAACATTAGTAGTGTAGGAATAAAAATAATGACAGACTAAAATTTTTGAATTTATATTACTTGGAACACTATCCATTGAATTAGAAGATGGGCACTACCTCTTTGTTGTTAAATTGAAGAATACACAATTTGTCCTTGATCATTTAATGATAAGAAAACCTAATAGCTCAAATTTTTTTAATCCACTCTACAAACCCACAAATTCTAGATATTTGTAGTTTTATCATACCCAAAAGGTTTAAAGATATCTGAAATGCAATAGTTATAAAAATGAATTTAGGGAAACACAAGATGCTATGTGTCCTTCAACCCCCATATAAATGTAAGGATTCTCCATGTGGGATGAGATCTCAAACTTTCTTTGAGGTGTTCCTACTGAAATTGGGCATAATTTTGATTTCTTCCTATTGAGATAATGGGTGTTGCACACATTGTATAATATTGTTCTATTTTATTATTTTATTTATTATGTAATGTTGCATGTAAGAGCACCTAGATGGATGTGCAACATGTACAAATTGCCATGGGATATACTTGATGAGTTGTATTATAATATTGTGATAATATTTGATGTAATTATTTAATATTTGAGAAAAGAATTAAATGTCCAATATTAAATGTGGGGCTAGTGGGTTAGGTAGCACATGGTTTATGTAGTACCACTTGGTGGTTTTATTAGACTTCTTACTATATAAGCTATCACAAGGGTAGTTATAGAAACAAGAACAAGACAAAAAAGGAAAAAGACAAAAATGCAAGAGTTGAGTGAGACAAGGCTTGACAAGTTAGCCAAGGGGGAATTCGTGAAGGTTGAAAGTATGGCATGGGATGTGTGGATTCATGCTTATTCACATGAATTTCTTGGTTGTGACTATGGCTTTGAAGGCTTTCATGGTTTTACTACAATGGTGTTTTTATTGAATAATACACGGTGATGTATACTTTTTGGAGGCTAGGTTTCTCTCTTGATGAGGGTTTCCTAGGGTATATTTGGTGTCACATTTTTGTGGCTATGTTGTCTATTCTATTGTATGTAGATTTTAAATACATATTTATTTCAGATCTATTATGGGTTATTTGTAAATGATTATATTCTTTGTTGCAAGTCTCCTTATACTTCCCATTAAACTATATTGCACCAACTCCTTCCCAATCCTCATAATGATATATCATTTTAAACAAAAAAGTCAGATTTGATTGGCTTTCTAGTATACCTAGTACACAAATGAATTAAGACAAGAATGTGTAACAATTATGGTACCCAAGTTTATTAAGTTCACCATGGGGTTTGACATAATTGGTAGGGCATTAGTGTTGCAAGAAAATCAATCAAGAATAAAATTTGATAGTGGAGAAGCGATTTTAGATGTAGATATAATATAGGACAAGTCATCTTTATTGATAATAAAATCATTTCACTTATTATAGTACCTAAGAAAGATTTCATATTTAAGAACTTAATTTCCTCTAAAGACATAGTGGTTGTGGCTACTATTACTCCTACCACCATTTTTGTATTCTAAGAATGGACACTTATCCAAGTTATATAAATTGCATAAGAAATAAAAAATTAGCTCTAAATCTTGAACTATCCTTTTTTTCACCTCTTTTCAATCATTTTATAGTCATACAATGATCTAGGGATTGTAATGGAATCATTGGAAATGTTTGTTACTAAAGAGTGTGTACTTTTTCTTTATAGATTGATCTATTAGGAGTTGTGACATTTTAACTCTAGATTTATTTATGGCTATTATGACATTGGTTAGGTTTTAGTCTAATACATAATAGTCCAGAATCTTCTTTATCCATGAGTTCTTGTATTTCTTGATTTCATTTTGTTTTTCCTAGTAAGTGAACTATAATGTGTGTATAGCTATAAAAAAGATAACCAATAGGAAACTAAATTATCATATGCTCTCATGCATTAGCATTTCTCATGTGCTATCCAAATGTATCTTGATAGATGCTCAAAATTCAGTGATCCAATATATATTTTAGATTGTGATATTAGATTACTGTCTAAATTTGTTCACAATTTTTTAGATTAAAGTTTACGACATATTGTGTTTAGCATTAGTTTCTGATATTAATATAAATATCTTCTACTTTTCTAATCTAATTCTATGATTTTATTGTTATAAACATTAATTCATGATATCATTATGTATGATATATCAATTTAATTGTACAAATCTTTTCCCTCAATATTTTAGATCAATGCCCATGATCTATCGTTAAATTAGAATTTAGCATTAATCATTCAAAAATATTAGTAGTTATTTGTAATGACTATTTATGGATTGGTTTATAATATGAGTGGAATTTGTACTAAATGTTGGACTTTTATTGCTAAAGTATATTTGATAGCCACTTGAGCTCCTCTTCTTTGAGACCAAATTTTGCATGTCTGATATCAAGCCTTAAGTAGTTGATCCAATGAGTTGTGCAAATATTTCGACAACATTGCATTCTTGTATTAAATAAATAACTAAATTATATTAAATGAATCTATCTAGTTCATAAAGGATAAGTTAGTTAATCATTGAATACAAGATTGCAACATTTTTTTGGAGAGAGTTTTATGCTTTTGCTGAATCAACTACCTTAGGATTGCTATCAAATGTGGGAAATTCAGTCCCAAAGAAGATAATCTTATAAAACATTGCATGGGTTCCTTAAGAATAGGCATGATTTGATTTGATTTTTTTAAAAATAAAAATTAAGAGTAAATTAGTCTAGGAGATGTTGCTGAAATTTGTAGCCCATTGAACAATATCAAATAATTCTTGCCTTTGAAGATAAAAATTGGATCAAATATACTAGTAGCGTGGTGTGATTCTTTACTCAGGGGTTCTTAGAACATTAACCTTTAGTTGTTTCATGATCTATGTGCAATTTTTCATGTTCAAACTATTGGAAATATAGAAGGAGTAACTTGGGGGGGGGGGGGGGGAGGGGGGTGAATCAGTTATAACTAAAATAAATCCCAGATCCCTTAGATGTCAACAATGAAATTTATACTGAGAAAACTAATTGTTGTTGATCCTTGGTAAACAAATAGAAATTGTTATAACTTGGTAAAGGTAGAGTAAATTACTTTTAGCAAATCTTAAAACATTATCTATAATTAAGTTGCAAGCATAAGAGAAATAACATGAACACATGAGACACCAAGATTTAACGTGGAAACCCAATGTGGGAAAAACCACCAATGTAACTAGTTACTACTTTTCACTCTTTTGAAGTGAGCCCTATTACCAGCCAACCTTGTTAAAGGTTACAAAACACACTGTTAGGTGTGACCCTGTTAAAGGATTTAATCACCTTGCTAGGAGTGGCCTTGCAAGAGGTCTTCAAACAATTCAATGAAATTGCCACCTTATTAAAAGATTTGCAATTGGCTGTTAAACCAACTCTATTAAGAGATTTTAGATCACTGCTACAATGGTTAGAGAGTAACAATGAGATGACTTTATTGTGATGTAATTGAATTGCTAAATCCAGATCTCTTTTCTACTTAAAATTGATCCTT
Organism: Cupressus sempervirens; assembly: GCA_028749045.1. Taxonomy (NCBI): domain Eukaryota; kingdom Viridiplantae; phylum Streptophyta; class Pinopsida; order Cupressales; family Cupressaceae; genus Cupressus; species Cupressus sempervirens. The sequence goes on from CM053793.1 coordinate 452,217,225, forward strand.
CCTAATCAAATATTAACTTTCTTCTACACAAGGATACCTACTTATCCTTCAAGTTTGCTCCCTCTCTTTTCTTTTCAATTCAATCAACACACTTGCACACACACTAGAAATCTCAACTTGACCTTTTATTTATACCTTCTAGATTGTCAATTCAACCCAAATTTAAATTAAAATAACCAATATTCACCATCATCATTGGCCAGAATCAATACATAGAGTAATTAAGCTTCATATGCCAAAATAAAGAAAAATCCTTTGTAAGCTAACCCTGCTCGGTAGAAACTAACTTTTGGAATGGCTTCCTATGTTAACCAATAGAAGCTTGGTTAACACTACAAACTTGTAGAAATCCTTTGGCAACCAAGTGAACCTGGTGAATAATAACTCTATCCAAGTTTCCCTTCATTAATCGAGTGGGCTCAGTTAACACTCTTTTCTGCCTAAATTCCTTTGATTCCCAAGCGAGCTTGATAGACACTATCATCTATTCAGAATAAACCTGTGAATGCTTGGTAGACAAGGAAAACTATCTTCATTAACCAAGTGAGCTCAGTAAGCACTATCTATCAATTGATATTACATTTGTGTTACATCAAAGACAACACAAAATTAATCAATTGCATCCAACAATCTCCCTCTTTGGCATTGATGGAAACACAACATGTCATAGCATAATGAAATTTGAGAATAAGACTCCCATTGATAGAAAGTTTCTTCCTCTTTAACTTTACACAAGAACTTCTTTATGATGTATTCTCCCTTTGTGAAGGAACTACATGACTACTTTTCAAATGTCTCCCTCTACAAAATTTTAGAAAGATAAAGATATGACAATAAACTTCTCCCTCTTTGACAACACATGTCAAATTTGTATCAATGTACATTGAGTACTGATTCATATGCAATATTCTCTTGATTATGTTGCATCAACTAATTGATCTTTAACTTGGTTCTTGTTGATGCATCACTAGACTTTATCTAGTGAGCTTCAGATAGGGGAATGGCCCCTAGCTTAGCTCTTAGGTACAAGAATGTATCCTTAGGTAATGGCTTGGTAAATATGTCTATAATTTATTCTTTTGTATGGACATATTCCAATTTAATTTCTCTGTCCTGCACTAGTTTTTAAAAAAAGTGATATTTTATAGCAATGTGCTTTGTTTTGGAATGCATCATTGGGTTCTTTGATATGTTAATTGAGCTGGTGTTATCACAATACATGACTACTAGCTCTTTGATTTAAACCTTCATTCCTTCCAACAATTGTTTGAACCAAACAATTTTAGAATAATTTACTATTGTTGCCACATACTCTGCTTCCGTTGTGGATTAGGATGTGCAATTTTGCTTCTTGCTTGTCCAAAATACCAGCCTTTTACCAAGAAAGAAAACTCCACCACTAGTTCTTTTTCTGTTATCAAGATTTCCTACACAATTAGCATCAGTAAATACCTTTAGGTCTGGGTTTCCTCCAAGTTTGTACCATAAAACATAGTCTTTAGTAACTATCAGATATCTCAAGATTCTTTTGATTGCTATCATGTGATTTTCTTTGGGTTTAGCTAAGAATCTTGCCACTATCCCAATTGCTAAGGAAATATTAGGCCTTGCGCAAACTACATACTATAATTTTCCAATCATTGATCTATATAAGGTCTGATCTACTTCTTTGGAGTCATAATCTTTGGTAAGCTTGAGTCTAGTACACATGGGGTACCAACTAGTTTTGAATCTTCCATTCCAAACTTCTTGAGTATCTCTTTTATATACTTAGATTAAGTGATATATATACCATTTTTGTTCTATTGTATTTGCAATCCAACAAAGAATTTTATTTCACCAACATGGACATCTCAAACTTTTTGTTCATTTGTTCTAAATATGCTTTGCATAGGTAATCATTTCCCATAAATAGAGTATCATCCAAAAATATCTCAGGAAACATAATTTTTTTATCTAGTCCTTCCTTGATGTACAGACTATTGCTATCATTTGTTCTCTAAAAACCAATCTATACCAAGTAGTTATGTAATCTTTCATACTAGGATCTAGGAGCTTTTTTAAGACAATACAGTGCTTTGTGTAACTTACAGACCATGTCCCTTTTGTCAAGATCAACAAAACCTTCTAGCTATTCAATTTAGACTTCTTCATCAAGAATTCCATTTAAGAATGTAGATTTAACATCCATTTGATATACTTTGAATCCTCTATGAGTTGCATATGCAAGTAGGCTCCTAACACCTTCTAATATTGCAATGGAGGCAAAAGTCTCACCATAATCAATTCTTTCTTCTTGAGAATAGCCTTTACACACTAAACTAGTTTTGTTTCTTGATACTTATCCATCTGCATTCAACTTATTTCTGAATACCCATTTTGTTCCAATCACATTTTTTATCTTTAGGCCTAGGAACAAGAGTCCACGTTTTTTTCTTTTTTATCTATTCTATTTCTTCATTCATTTCCTTAATCCAACTTTTATTTTCTAGAGCATCTTTAATACTTCTAGGTTCAAAATTTGAAAGTAAACATGTACCTTTTAATTTTCTTCTTGTCATAGTACCTTCTGATTTGTCTCCAATAATTTGATTAGGTACATGATGCCTTCTAACATACTTGGCCAATATAGGTTCTTTGACTTTTGAATGAATTGCATTGTCTTCATTTTGAATCTCAACATTAGGCTTGGGTCATTTAGACTTGGTAGGTATTGACTCGCTAGCTTCAAAATGTGACTCGGGTCCCTATGACTCATTTTGTACTTCTTGCAACTTGGTAACTATGGAAGACTTAGGAGGTGAAGTCTCCTTATTGTTAGATATGCCAAGAAATGTATCAGGTTTGAAGTAAACAAATCTTTTGTAATCTTTTGGTTCCTTTTTGCTTTCTTCTTCAATCTTTTCTGCAAACTCATCAATTCTCAATGAGCACTTTCTATGATTTTATGAGTAGACAAATTCAAACACTTATATGCCTTACTTCTATAGGAATATCCTAAAAATATACCTTCATTGGCCTTCAAATCAAACTTTCCTTTTTTTAGACTCTTTCAAGATATAGCATTTACTACCAAATATTTTCAGGTAAGTTACATTGGGTTTGTAGCCATACCATAATTCATAGGGAGTTATATCTGAGTCCTTCTTCAACTGTACTCAGTTCAAAGTATGAACTCTGGTGTTGATGGCTTCCTTCCAGTATTTGATAGCAACATTATTTTCAATCATTAGAGTTATTGCACAATCCATGATGGATCTATTTCTTCTTTCAGCTATTCCATTCTACTCAGGAGTGCCAGGGGTGATACTTGCCTTTTGATTCCTCTTTCAATGTAGAAAGTATTTAATTCATTGGAGATGAATTCACCACCTCTGTCTAATCTTAAGCATTTCAATCTTTTTCCTATTTCTTTTTCTACTCTTGCTAGATACCATTTGAATTTCTCAATTGCTTCTAACTTTTCTCTAAGATACATAACAATCATCATTCTAGAGTATTCATCAACAAAAAGAATAAAGAATTTTTCTCTGCTATAACTTTCTACTCCAATAGGTCCACATAAGTTAGTATGCACAATTTTAGAGACATCTTCAGACTAATAGTTTTTTCTCTTAAAACTAGTCTTTCCTATTTTGCCAATCTAACAATTCTTGCATAAACCAACATCTAGTTTCTTCAAACTATGGATACGTCTTACTTTTCTAAATTTTCTTATCTTGACCATATTATCAAAGTTTACATGAGAAATCAAAAAGATCAAGATAAAATAGGTTACCTCTTGTTTGTTTGCCTGATCCAATCAGATTCCCTTTGTCATCCAACAATCTTGCCTTGCCATGCATGAATTCTACCTTGAATCCAATATTGATTAGCTATGCCACACTTAGTAGGTTATGTTTTAGTTCTTCAACCCAATAGGCATTATCACATACAAGTTCATTGGTTAATGAGATGTGACCTTTCCCTTTTATGCAATAAGGTTCATTTTTTCCAAATCTCACACTACCTCCATTATAGTGTTCAAAGTGTTCAAATTTTGTTTTGTCTCCAGTCATATGATGTGAACATCCACTATCTATGATCCATGTATCATTTTTACTAACATGAGAGATAAGTGCCATCTTATCTTCTTCTTCATCAGATTCATCTTTTACAACAATATAAACTATTTCATCTTCACTATTATTAGAATCTTTAGCCATAAAAAAAACTTCTTACCTTTTTCTTTGAAGGATTTGTGACTTTTGGATTCCTTCTTGCCTTTGTATTTGTGGCTCTTCTTCTCATCCTTTCTTTCTTTGTTTGGGCACTTGGCAGAAATATAACTAATTTCTTCACATGACTAATAGATTAAAGGAACTTTACCTTTGTACTTTTCTCTACCTCTAGAATATCACTTTGCAAGTAAAGCTTCAACAACTTCAAGATCACTATCACAACTTTCCTTTGTTTCCTCTTCACTTTCTAGGTTATTTTCCTTTGTTTTCTTACCTTTTTCTTTGAGTGAAAGTTTAGCTTCAAATGTAGACTCAACATTTTTGGAAGCTAGAACATAGTTGTCAAAGTTGTCTAGCTCAAAAGCTATCAATCTTCCTACTAGGGCATCCAAGCCTAGCTTTCTATTTGAATCACATCTCTTTTATTGAATAGTAGACACTCTGATTGCATAGATGGGAAGCAAAGTTTTGAGAGCTTTACTTACAATAGTTTCTTCCTTGATTTCTCCTCCAGAAGCTCTGATTGCATTAACATTATCTTTGATTCTTTCCAAATATTTGGTAACACTTTCATCTTCTCTCATTCTCATCTAATCAAACTATCCTCTAAGGCCTTTTTCTTTGGCCCTCCTTACATTGTCATCACCACCATAGATATCATTTAGCTTGTTCCACATGTCAAAAGTAGTTTTATAGCCTTTGATCTCATTAAATTCATCATAGTTGAGAACAGATGCAATATCAATCATTATGATGTTATGGTTCTTTTTCTCAGAAAGATCTCAATTAGATAATGTACCACTAGGAGTTTTGTATTCTTCATCAAGGTATTTGCAGCCTACATCACTAATGGTGGCTAGTTGAGTCTCATGAGTCCCTACCATGCTGAAAAGTTATCTCTATTTAGCTCTAGAATCTCTCTCTTGTAAGACATTCTGATCTTTAGCTTAGGTCCTTGAAACCTTTCCTACAAGCACCAAAAACTCTGATACCAATTTTTAGAAATTTAGAAGGAGTAGCTAGGCAGGGGGGGGGGGGGGGGGGGGGGGCGGGGGGGCTGAATCAGTTACCACTAAAATAAATCCCAGATCCCTTAGATGTCAACAATAAAATTTACACTGAGGAAACTAAATGTTGTTGATGCTTGGTAAACAAATAGAAATTTTTGTAACTCAGTAAATGTAGACTGAATTACTTTTAGTAGATCTTAAAATAGGGAGAAAAATTTAGAGAAAGATCTAGACATTTAAAAATTAAAGGAAAATATGGAGGAGAGGCTTATTCTTTAGCCATATGAAAAAAGGTAATTTCTACATAATTTCATTCTTTGTTTTAGATTTTTTTAAAGATTATCTTCATCAAATAGTTTCTTATGCTTGCTATCTTCAATAATTTTTCCAATTGTACAAGATAAGTGTTGGATTTTTTTTTCAAATTGTATGTTTCCATTGATGTTACACAAATGTTAGTATTAACCAAGCAATGAAGAACTTGCAGTATTAACCAAGCATATTCCATATTGATTGAGCAGTAAGGTAATGAAGAACATTAAGTGTTAACCAAGTAGTTGGGCAATGAGGGATATCCATCTTGCATTGTTAATCAAGTGGTCAAGCATCAAAGAATTTCCAATGTTAATCAAGTGATCAATCTTAGTATTGACTGAGTGACAACATAATACACTTGTTGAATAATTAATTGATTGGAGCTAACTATTTTTATGTTTAATGATTATTTGGAAAGGTATTCAAGCTAAATTATCAAAGCTTATGATACATAAGAAAGGTCAAGAAGTGAGGATAAAATGTGTAAGTGGAATACATGGAATTAGATGAATATGTGATCAAAAGGAAAGGGAAAGCATGAAAGTATGGAAGATAAGCTACAAAGAATATTATGATTAGTAAAGATCCAAAAATAAAAATAGAATAGAGAATTGAATTTTCAAAGAAAGTTTCTTTACAAATTAGATCAAATTACTAAACATTACCTTCTAACCATTGTAGTAGTGAAGAAATATCTTAATAGATTGGACTTAATTGTCATATTGTAAATCTTTTAACAAGGTGACATTTGAAGATTGAAGTTTTTGAAGACCTCTAACTAGGCTACTCCTAATAGGGTGAACTAAATTCTCTAACAATGTCATTCTTAACAGTATGTTTTGTAAACTTTATAGGATTTTCTCTTAATAGGGTTCACTTCAGAAGAGTGAAAAATATTGTAACTAGTTGCATGGTAGTTTTCTCAAATTGGGTTTCTACATTAAATCTTAGTCTCTTCTATGTTCATGTTATTTTCTTAATGCCTTATGTTTCATAAACAAAGTTAATAAAGGTTAAAATATATTAATATTCATAAGAATTATTTCTTAACATAGTTACAAAAATATCTTGGTTTTAATTGAGCCAGATATTATTGCATTATCAGTGAAAAGTTTGATTTGACATCTAGGGACTGTGAATTATTTTGTAGTAACTAATTGATCCTTCCCCTCTTAGTTACTGTCTTCATTTCCAACAATTTGTATTAGAGAATTTAGTGCTTGTAGGAAAGGTTTCAACTTGACCTAATCTAAAGATCAAGATGTCATTTAGATGGGAGATTCCCAAGCTTAACATAGAAAACCTTGTAGCATGATAGGAATTGATGAATCTACGACTATTAAGAATTAGAGATGTTGGTCTATTCTACTTGGAAAAAAACTATGTGCCACCACCTAAACCTATGACTATGGAATAGGGGAAAGAGGCAAAGGATCATAATATAATGATGATTAATATAGCTTTCTTTGTCAACTATTTTGAATTTGATGAGGTTAAAGACCATCCTATTGTATTTGAAATGTGGGAAAACTACAAAAAGTCTATGGAGGTGATAAAAATGTGCAAAGAGCCAAGGCATAAATTTTATGAGGTAAGTTTGATCGAATAAAAATAAAAGAAGGTGAGAACATTGTCCAATATAGTGAAAGAATCAAAGAAAGTGTGAGTGCAATCATAGCTATAGGAGGAATAATAACTGATGAAACAATGGTCAACAAGGTACTAAGAACTCTTCTTCCTATTTATGCAATTAGAGTTTTAGAAATTCAAGAGATGAGATGCAATCCTAAAAATAATATAACCTTGGGTGCACTTGTTGAAAGATTGACTATTTTTGACTTGGATAACTTTGATAACTATGCTCCTAATCCTAGCAACTTTGAATCTACATTCAAAGCCAATCTAACTCTTGATAGTAAAGGATGAAACTCAAAAGGCAAAATGATTGATAGTGAAGAATAAGATGAAACAAATGAAGACCTTGGAGTCATTGAAGCCCTACTCTCAAAAAAAGGTATAAAAAAGAAAAAGAAAATTTAGAGGCAAAATTTTAGTGATTTGTTTCTCATGTGAATAGGTTGGTCATATTGCTACAAGATGTCCAAACAAAGAAGATAAATATGAGAAAATAAATAATAGGTTCAAAGGAAAGAAAGACTTCCAAAACTACAAATACTAGAAAGACAAATGTAAGAGACCTTGCTACCTTGCTAAAGATTTTGATAGTGATGATAATGAAGAAGTAGTTTATATTGTTGTTAAGGATGAATCTAATAATAAGGAAAATGAAAATATGACACTTATTGCTCATGTTAGAAAAATGATACATGAATCATAGAGAGTGGTTGTTCTCATCACATGACTGGTGACAAAATTCAGTTTAAACAATTAGAACACTATGATGGTGGAAGTGTTATATTTGGAAATTGTTGTCACTTAGGTTTGTACCCTTGTCCAAAGCCTATGTGTGAGGAAAACCTAGTGAAACATGGAAACAACCTCCAAGCTGTGGGACTTGAACTATGAGGTTGAGTCTCTGCAGAAGGCCGGCTTCCTCTCACTATCAGGATGCACCTAACTACTCTTGGAGAGGAAAAGGGAGAAGGAGAGCATGAAAGAAAATCTACCCAATATAATCTAAAGAGGTGATGCACCAAAATAGAGTGTTCAGACCAAACTCTACCCATATATGCACTTTTTAACCAAAATGAAACTAAGGATATACACATTCAGACTTGCTTTAATCTAATAATCACATGTAGATCAGAAGACCAAGATGAATGACACAAGGAAAGAGAGATTCACTTATACTATCATTCATAGGCCAAGGAGATACAGTCATGTAGATCATAGATCTCTACAAAACACCAATAAGAGGCAAAGAGTTCTTGCACTTTCATATCAATGGATGAAGGAGATAAAACAGAAAATCATGTAGTTCAGAGGCACAAGGGAATTTACACTGAGAATCTGCAGAGTAGTAACAGAGAAAATAGAGAAAGGTCAACCCTACAAAATTCATAAAATTTTTCTTTTATAGCTTAGGCATAACTGGGGTGTCCTCCAACTGTAATTACTTTGCAACAACCTGCCATTAAGCCCTACAAAGAACAATCATGAAGAAAATTTGATCTAGATACGGATCTTGATGTAATGATATCTAATTTTCTATATCAAATAATGCCTTGAGAGGATAGAAATGGTGCCATTAAGCCACTCTGACTAGGTAGATGGATTGGATTGGAGGTGGAGTGTTCTTCCTAGTTTTGCATTCATTCTTGGTTGGTTGGGGATTGATCACAAAGATCAAATCGCATAAAAAAATCTTGACTTTCTTTATTCTTGAGCACCTAAATTAGAAAGGTTAGAAAGTCAGCATAAGCCTAGCACTAGAATGAGCCATGTGGATTAACAATCTCTTTTCACTTTGCCACCCCACAAGGTCTTCCTGAGGTTGACCAATCCTCTTTACTAACTGTGCTAATTCCTCAAACTCCAACCATGATGGTCACATTAACTACTAGCATATCTAACCATTAGTTCCTCCATCAAACCCATTGGGACACATGTCATTGAGGTGCTATGTCACTATGTGTATCCTCTGAGAACTTTCCCATAATGAGATAGCACCATCCATTGATCTAGATTGATCCAACAATGGGGACTTGTGGGCCCGTAGAAATAAATCATAACGTTTGATCATTTAATTTTTTTTTTTGATATTTGTGGGATGTTTAAAATAACATAAATCAGGAAGTGACCATTGGGTAGGCAAGTATTTCAAATTCAAATATTTGGTGGGGGGCACAATATGTAACATTTCTGATAACTCACAGGGGATGCTAGCCTGCCATGCAAAAGAACCAATGGCCTGAAGCATCCATTGGGCTACAAAGTCGTAAATTAAAACAAATTTAGATTCTAAGCACTGTGAAACTCTAACCCCACCTCTAAGAGGGAAACCCTAAAACTCTTGTCTCTGCAACTGGAACTAGAGATGAAACCTCCTTCTACAACCCTCAAAATTTCAAAACTTGCTATCTCATGGAGACAATCTTGTACTCATGCACTTCTTGGAGAAGCAGGGAAAAAACTGAAAATGAAACTAAGCTAACTATGTACTTGGAATCTCAAACCCTCAAAAACATGGCTTGAGATAGATCCCATTAACTGGGATAGGTAGAATCTCACCATTAGGCTTGCTTAACTAGAAAGCATTGGCCTGCTTGCAACTGATAATCAGATAGAAACCACTCCATAATGCATCAAACTTTGAGTGTCTTCTTGGTTTTACCCTATCTACATCCCATTTTAGAACCAAATCTCCCTCCTTGAAGATTCTAACCATAGCCTTCCTATCAAAACTCTTTTTTACCTGCTACTAGTGTGTCTCTAGGGTCTGCATGGCTTTATTTCTCTTCTCTTCTAACTCTATCAGCTCTACCATTTTTACTGTCATGGCATCATCTTCAATCAACTCCAGTTGATGAGCTAGTTCTAGGGATGGGAACTCTAATGAAATTGGAAGCCTTGTTTCTCTTCTATAAACTAACACAAATGGTGAATTCCCTATTGACCTTTTAGGCATTATTCTATCAACCCACAATGCAATCTTCAGTTTTTTATGCCAACACCTCTAGTTATCTTCTATTTTCCTTTTCATGTTTTTGATTAGGTTCTTGTTGGAGAACTTAGCCAAACCATTACCCTGAGGATAGTAATTTGTGGATGTGCTCAAATAGATATTATGATCCATTGCTGATGCACAAATTTGAGCTCCATCAAAAGACTTTGCATTATATAAAATAATGGTTGAAGGGGCACCAAAATTGGTCACAATTCCATCAAGGAACTCAACAACTAAAGGTTCAGTGGCATCCTTCAATGCAACTGGCTCTCTCCATCTAGTGAAGTAATCTGTAGCAGCCAGAATCCACTTGTAACTAGAACTAGAAGAAGGATTGATAGGGCCTATGAAATCTAATCCCCATTGAGAAAAAGGCTGGTCCACTTGAAGAGGATGAAGGGGGAGAGCTACAATTCTTTTTTTTCTAGAGAAGAAGGCACATTTCCCACACTTCCTCATATACCTATGACAATCATGAAATAGAGATGGCCAGTAATAACCAGCCTTCATGATATTCATTGTAGTTGTCCTTGCTAAGAAGTGGCCACCATTAGGACCATCATTAAGTTATTTGATCATTCTTTTAGCCTAGTCTGTATGAAGGCATCTTAATAGGGCTCCATTAAAATCTTTCTAAAGAGAACATTGTCAACTATGGCATAAGGAATTGACTGTAATCTATACTGTCTCCTTTTAGTTCTATCTAATCCTTAAAGGGGATCCATTACCAAATAAGAAATTCATCATATCATCCATCCAACTCCCTAGGTGACTATTTCTTACCTCTTGTTGCTTTGTCAGTATCATAGCAGCTTCCTCATCAGGTTCTTGAGATGATAACATCTATTTACACAACCACCTCCCTCTTACTAATTGGGTAATCTGAATGTCAATATCATATTCCATCACTTTAGTAATCTAGCCAGCTCTTTTCTCACTAATATCTTTTCTCAAAAGGAAATCCTTCACATTGGCATGGGGTACTAACAAATGAATCTTATTATGAGATAGGAGGTGTTTGAATTTCTGAGGCATCTTTAAATTGGTCCTCCTTGTATGATGGTTATATTGTAAGTTCTTGGACTGTCAAAGCCATAAAAGATTCAGCCTTTTGACACATACAATAGTCATAGAAGTAGTTACAGGAGGGAAAAAAATATTGATCTTGAGCCATATTGTTTTGAGGGACTATGGCCCTACTTTGGTTTACATTTAAGGTTGAAGCATGGCCACCCTACCTACTCTGATCAAAAGAATTGTTCCAATGATTAGGATTTGGAGGCCTACCACTGCTTGAAGTTTGATATTGCAATTGATGAGGCTTACTACCTTGAGCTTGTTGTCTTTTTAAAGTTGTCACCTTCTTGCTTACTTTTTGCATCATAGAGGAGTTATCCTCCAGCTTCTTCCCATAATCTTGCAATCTTTTCTCTAGGTTCTTTTCTCTTTTATCCATGTTCTACATCAAAGATTGCATCATCTCTTTGATTTCATCTATCCCATTTGAAGATGTGGAAGCTTGAGGGACTGGGACAAGGGATTGTGATGTAGAAGTTGTGGGAAGAGGAGCCATTTCTAGTTGATGATTTGGAACATTAGGAAAGAAGGGCATAGCAGGCCCTATACCTAGCTTACCTCATTCTATCAATATATTTTTTGCCCTTATTGCTATGTCATAAGCATTCAGCAAGGTATCTCCTCCCATAGTTTGGATTGTAGTGGCAATATCACTGTTAAATGCTCTAAGGTAATGTAAAAAGGCATTACCGAGGGTAAGTGATGCAGGAGCATCCAAAGGTATAAGGGCAATCTCGTGTCACCCAAAAAATGTACTTAGACTTAGTTTCTATTTCATGTGTTTTGATTTTTGGACATCCATTTGGGTCAAATAAAGGTTCCAACTCTCACAGTTCAACTATCAGTGTGCTAGAAAATCTCAATAAAATAGGAGCATGCAATTTGGCCATCATTTTGGTGATCTAGAAGGTGTGAATTGGCCAAATGAATGTAATTGTGATTTAGAGCATTCCAAAAAAAGAATCAGGTCAAAAGGCCCCACGGTTTGAAAGTTATTGCAGTTTTTCGAGTTTTGGAGACCTACTAAGAATGCTTCAAAGTTAGGTTAGGGGCATTAAATGACCTTGAAAAGGGTTGAACAATGGAGGATGAGCTAAGCTCATCCATAGGGCTATAGAGCACTTCAAGAGCTTTTTGGAAATGTAACCAGTTCGTCAATTGGAGCTACAGCTCAAAAGTTATGCCTCCCGAAAGTTCGATTACCATTTTTGGATTCTTCTAGATTTGCGCCGACTTCTACCGTAGCTTTTTGAACCTTCTATTTGGTCGGTGGATGCCTACTAGCACTTTCTAGAATGTAATCCTAGTCCTTAACCCTTTGGGGTCTATTTAAGGAGATTTTTGGCATTGAAAAAGGCAGTTCGGAGTGGAGTTTGAGAGGAGGTACTGACAGGAGAAATTATCTACAGATTTATGCTATTGTAAGCCCTTAGGGCATGTTTTAAAGTTTATTTTCTCTGTACTATTTGTAATAGCTTATTTTTTTAGTTAATATAATTTCCCCTTTTTTGTTGTGTCCATTTTGTTCTTGGGTTGTGTTCCCATCAAGTGGTATCAGAGATGGTTTTCCTGAGTGTGTAGATAGAGCGTCGACTATGAGGCAGTTTGCACCAAGACTGTGTGGTTGTGGGTTTGAGTTAAGAAGATGCCTCCATAAAGAGAGTGTGGTAGAAGGGCTAGAGCTATTAATCTTGAGGAGGTTAGAGCCCTCCAAAGGCAGGTACAAGCATTGCAAGAGGAGCTCTGTAGAGGAGCAAATGTTGCCGCTGGTGACGATAGTGAGGATGACAATGAAGAAGAAGTTATGGGACCAGAAGGGGAATTTGAAGGTGAAGTTCTAAATCATGTAGAGTAAAGGCTTTTTAGGGCCATTACTAAGTTTGGGAAAAGATCCACAATTGAAGTGGGTGTATTTTTAGGAAATCTAAAACTAGATGTGTTGATCGATTGGATCAATGAACTGGAAGAATACTTTGAGTATGAGGATATCAGGGACCCAGATAGGGTTAAGTTTGCAAAGGCCAAATTGAAAGGCCATGCCAAAATTTTTTGGTAAGAGGTTCAATTGGAAAGAAATAAAAGAGGAAAGGAGAAGATCACAAGATGGGATCGCATGGTGGACAAATTGAAGAAGAAGTTCATTCTTGTGGACTACAAGCTTGATTTGTTTAGGAAGATGCATGGGTTAAAGCAAGCAAGAAGATTAGTCCAAGAATATAAAGAGGAATTTTACCAACTCTTGATTAGAGTAGGGCATGCATAAGAAAATAAGGAGAAGGTTGCTTGTTATATCAGCAGGTTGTGACCTAGCATCCAGGAGGAATTAAGTCTGGTAAGAATGACCAGCATTGAAGAGGCATACCAGTTTGCCCTACGAGTTGAAGAGAAGTTGAATAAAAGGTTTCAAGGAAGACAAAGAGGGTGAGGTCAAGGAGGAAGGGGAAGTGGTAGGTCATCTAGAGGCTACAATGAAACCCAAAAGAAAAATGAAGATGTGGGTACTAGCAGGAACCAGAGGAATGAGGGTTTCAACCGCTCCCATGATCAAGACTTTGGAAATCAAAGAGGAAGAGGTAGAGGACATGGACAAGGAAGAGGAGGCTTTCGTGGTACCTATTTCCATTGCAATGAAGAAGGTCATCATGCCTTTGAACGCCCTCAACGACAAGGAAGGATAGATAGGAGAGCTGAGGGCCAAGCTAGGGTTGCTCATGTGGATGAAGATGCACAATCATTACATTCAGAGGATGTAGAAAGAGGAGAGACCTTGGTAAATGAATGAGTCCTACTAAGTGGTGAGATTGAACTAGGACAACAGAGGAGTTTTTTCCGTACCAGATGCAAGTGTGAGGATAAATGTTGTGACATGATCATTGATGGTGGTAGCACTGATAACTTGGTATCAAAAGAGATGGTCTCTAAGCTGAAGCTCAAGAGGGAGAAACATCCCCAGCCCTATCGGATTGCTTGGGTAAAAGATGATCATAAGGTCCTGGTAAGTGAACAATGTTTAGTGAAATTCAAAATTGGGAGTTACCATGATGAAGTTCTCTGTGATGTTATTTTGATGGATGTTTGCCATCTATTGTTGGGTAGACCATGGCAGTTTGATAGACATGCAGTACATGATGGACATGCAAACAAATACTCTTTGACAAAAGATGGAGTTCACCACAAATTGAAGCCCATTAAAAAGGAAGGTGAAAAGGTATGTAGCAGTGCTAGAATTTGTCTTGTTGATGAAAGGAAGTTTTTAGATGGCGTGAAACATCAGCATATGTGCTATGCTTTGATTCCTAGGAAAGATAAAGAAGGTAGTAGTGAAATGCCACTTGAAGTTTCAGATTTACTAGCGGATTTTGGAGATATTATCTCTGATAATGTTCCAGATGGATTGCCACCAATAAGGCAAATTAGTCATTAGATAGATCTGATTCCAGGAGCTAGTTTGCCTAACAAGGCTACTCACAGGATGACTCCTACTAAAATAGAGGAGCTAAATAGACAAGTTTAGGAGCTATTGAGAAAGGGCTGGATTTGGGAGAGCCTGAGTCCATGTGCAGTACTTGCAGTACTCACACCAAGGAAGGATGGAGAGTGGAGGATGTGTACAGATTCTTGAGCTATAAATAGGATAACCATCAAGTACCAGTTTCCTTTGCCAAGGATGGATGATCTTATGGACTACTTGAGTGGAGCTCAGTACTTCACAAAGATAGATATCAAGAGTGGCTATCATCAGATATAGATTCAAGGAGATGAGTGGAAAATAGCCTTCAAGACCAAGGATGGTCTTTATGAGTGGTTAGTCATGCCCTTTGGATTGAAGAATGCTCCAAGCACCTTCATGCGGCTCATGAATGAGGTACTTAAGAAGTTCTTCAAATTTTTTTTATTATTTATTTGGATGATATTTTAATTTTTAGCAAGACTTCGGAAGAACATTTACTGCATATTCGTAGTGTCCTTGAAAGGCTAAGGGAAGAGAAACTATTAATTAATTTGAAGAAGTGTATCTTTACAAAAAAGGAGTTAGTCTATTTGGGGTTTGTTATATCAGCTAAAGGTCTCAAAATGGATCTAGAGAAGCTAAAAGCCATCTTGGAATGGCCTACTCCAAGGTCTGCTACTAAGGTAAGATCATTTCATGGTCTAGTTAGTTTTTACAGGAAGTTTATTAAGAATTTCAGTGGCATATGTGCACCCCTAACTGATATAATAAGCGGGGATAGAAAAGAGTTCAAATGGACTGCAACAGCTGCGAGAATTTTTGAATTGTTGAAGAAGAAGGTAACAGAACAGCCTGTGTTGGCACTTCCAGATTTTAGAAAGGTTTTCTAGGTGGATTGTGATGCTAGTGGTAGCGCTATTGGGGTTGTATTAAGCCAAGAAGGTAAGCCTATATATTTTAGTGAAAAATTGAATGATGCAAAGAAGAAGTATTCTATTTATGATCAAGAGTTCTATGCAATAGTTTAGGCCTTAAAGAAATGGAGGCATTATTTATTGCCAAAGGAATTTTTTTTGTATACTGATCATTAGGCATTACAATACCTAAATAGCCAAGGTAAATTGAATCAGAGGCATATGAAGTGGGTAGAGTTCTTGCAGAGTTATACATTTGTGTTGAAGCATATAAGTGGAAAATCTAACAGGGTGCAGATGCACTAAGTAGGAGACAGTTGTTGCTTATAGTAATGTAGGTTTAAGTAGTTGGGTTTGATGAACTCAATAATTTGTACCACGAGGATCCTGATTTTGCTAAAGAATGGAAACCTTGTAAATAACCTATTGCTATAAATAGAACCAAGTGGTTAGACTATTTGATTCAAGATGGCATGTTGTTGAAAGGTAGTCAATTGTGCATTCCAAGGAGTTCCATGAGGGAAAATTTGATTAAGGAGAAACATAGTGGAGGGATGGCAGGACATTTTGGTCGAGATAAGACCATTTCTATTCTTAGAGAACATTATTTTTGGCCTCAAATTTCACAGGATGTGAAGAAGTTTGTACAGAGGTGCCAGGTTTGTCAAGTTGCCAAGGGGTTTAGTCGCAATGTTGGCCTATATCAACCATTGCCTATTCCATCAAGGCCATGGGAGGACATAAGTATGGATTTTGTTCTTGGATTTCCAAGGAAACAAAGGGGTAATGACTCAATATTCGTGGTGGTTGATAGGTTCTCCAAAATGGCACATTTCATTCCATACCACAAAACTCATGATGTTGTCCATATTGCAGACTTGTTTTTCAGAGAGATGGTAAGACTACATGGTCTTCCAAGGAGTATAATTTCTGATAGAGATACTAAATTTGTGGGGTATTTTTGGAGAACATTGTGGAAAAAGTTGAGAATAGACTTGAAATTCAGTTCCATGCATCACCCACAAACTGACGGCCAAACAGAAGTGGTAAACAGAAGTTTGGACAATTTGCTAAGATGTTTAGGTGGGGATAAGCCCAAGGGATGGGATTTGATTCTACCACAAGCAAAGTTTGCTTACAATAACTCTATAAATAGGAGCACTTGAAAATCACCATTCCAAATTGTATATGGGAATAGTCCAAGGACTACACCAGAATTGAAGAAGATAGAACAAGGGGAGAGGACAAGTGCTGAAGGGAAAGAATTTGCTGAACATATCAAGCGTCTACATGAGGAGGTTTAGGCGCACATTACCAAGATGAATCAAGAGTATAAAGCTAGTGCTGATCAAAGGAGAAGATATAAGGAATTCCAAGTAGGGGATCTAGTCATGGTGCACTTACAAAAAGAAAGATTTCCAGCCGGTACTTACAACAAACTGAAATTGAAGAAATTTGGCCCCTGCAAAATTTTGAAGAAACATGACTCAGGAAATGCATATGAGGTGGAGCTGCCAGATGGTATTCACATTTCTCCCATTTTCAACATTGCAGATTTAACAGAGTATCATTATGATGGTGCCGATGAGGAGCTGGTGTTAGAGCCATGTCCGATTCCTGCTTCTAAGAAGGAGGAGATAGAAGACATTCTAGATCATCGTGTGGGTAGGAGTACTAGAAATAGGCAGTATGAAGAGTATTTTTTCAAATGGAAGGGACGGTCGATCGAGGACTCAACTTAGATTTCAGCAGCTGAGGTTTCCCATTTGGAATTTCCTCTACCATTCATAAAGTGACAGGGTCACTTTTCAATCTACCCTGGGTGTCTGATGTAGGAGCATCTAGAGGTATAAGGGCAATCCTATGTCACCCAAAAAATGTACTTAGACTTAGTTTCTATTTCATGTGTTTTCATTTTTGGACACCCATTTGGGTCAAATAAAGGTTTCAACTCTCACAATTCAACTATCAATGTGCTAGAAAATCCTGAAAAAATAGGAGCATGCAATTTGGCCATCATTTTGGTGACCTAGAAGGTGTTAATTGGCCAGATGAATGTAATTGTGATTTAGAGCATTACAAAAAAAGAATCAAGTCAAAAGGCCCCACGGTTTGAAAGTTATTGCAGTTTTTTGAGTTTTGGAGACCTCCTAAGAATACTTCAAATTCAGGTTAGGGGCATTAAATGACCTCAAAAAGGGCTGAAAAATGGGGGACAAGTGAAGCTTGTCCATAGGGCTATAGAGCACTTCGAGAGCTTTTCAGAAATGTAAATGGTTCATCAATTGGAGCTATAGTTCAACTGAAAGTTTGATTACCATTTCTGGATTCTTCTAGATTTGCGCTGACTTCTACCGCATCTTCTGGAGCCTTTTATTTGGTCAGTGGATGCCTACTAGCACTTTCTAGAATGTACTCCTAGTCCTTAACCCTTCGGGGTCTATTTAAGGAGATTTTTGGCATTGAAAAAGGCAGTTCGGAGTGGAGTTTGAGAGGAGGTACTGATAGGAGAAATTATCTTCAGATTTATGCTATTGTAAGCCCTTAGGGCATGTTTTGAAGTTTATTTTCTTTGTACTATTTGTACTAGCTTATTTTCTTAGTTAATATAATTTCCCCTTTTTTGTTGTGTCCATTCTATTCTTGGGTTGTGTCCCCATCAATAAGCTTCACTGAAGTAGGTATTCTATCCCATGTCTTTTGAAATCTATAATTAAAATTAGTCATACATTCATGGGGGGCTCTTTTTATAGTAGTCAACTATTCTAAAAGTGACAAATAGTCACTTTTATCCTCAAAATGTTTGCACAATCCTACTCCTAATCCATCCCAATCTGTTATAGAAGCATGAGCTAAACCTCTATACCACTGTAGTGCTTTTCCTTTCAAGGATGAGGCTAGGAGCCTAATTGCAACATCATCCTCTGTAATACCATGGATATTGTAGACATTTGCATCCTCTTGAATGTGTTCTAAGGGAGAGATAGAAGTTTCACCAGTAAACTCTGGTATACTTTTGAGGGCAGCTATTGGTATGTCATGTCTTTGGGCTAATAAGAGAGGGCTCTCACCATTAAAGGTGGCAAAAGTATGAGCTCTAGGCAACACCATATAAACAAGTGATCTATTAATATGTATTGATGGTAGTCTAGGCTGAGATCTAATAGTAGGAGGAGTAGAGATAGATCTTGTAGGTGTATTTGTTACTATTGCACTCCTAATTGGTGATAAAGATTTTCAAGTCTTCTTTCTTCTAGGGTTTGAAAATGAAAGCTCTTGATACTAAAACTTACCTATAGAAGATGCCCTTGTTTTAGCTCTGGGCATGAATCACTCCAACTTTGGTCTGGAACCATATATGCATTTGAAGCTTAGAGTCACCAAGTACTTTGAAGAATGAGCCTCTTGAAGGCTTAAACACTGAAACCAATACTATCTCCTCAGTATTGATCTTGAAATCTTTCCTTTTGACACCAGCAAGCTTGAAATCTTCTAAAAAGTTGGATCCCACAAGGCATGCCAAAAAATTTTGTCACTAAGCTTTGCGCCCTTATCCAAAACCTATGCGTGAGGACAACCTAGTGAAACATGGAAACAACCTCCAAGCTGTGGGACTTGAATTGTGAGATTGAGTCTCCAGAGAAGGCCAGCTTCCTCTTACTATCAGGATGCACCTAACTACTCTTGAAGAGGAAAAGGGAGAAGGAGAGCATGAAAGAAAATCTACCTAATCTAATCTAAAGAGGTGATGCACCAAAATAGAGTGTTCAGACCAAACTCTGCCCATATATGCACTTTTGAACTAGACTGAAACTAAGGATATACACATTCAGACTTGCTTTAATCTAATAATCACATGTAGATCAGAAGACCAAGATGAATGACATAAGGAAAGAGAGATTCTCTTATATTATCATTCATAGGCCAAGGAGATACAGTCATGCAGATCATAGATATCTATAAAACACCAGTAAGAGGCAAAGATTTCTTGCAATTTCATACCAATGGCTAAAGGAGATAAAATAAAAAATCATGTAGTTCAGAGGCATAGGGGAATTTACACTGAGAATTTGCAGAGTAGTAACAGAGAAAATAGAGAAAGGTCGACCCTACAAAATTCATAAAATTTTTCCTTTATAGGTCAGGCATAACTAGGGTGTCCTTCAACTATAATTACTTTGCAACAACTTGCCATTAATCCCTACAGAGAATAATCATGGAGAAAATTTGATCTGGATATAGATCTAGATGTAATGATATCTGATCTTCTGTATCAAATAATGCCTTGAGAGGATGGAAATGGTGCCATCAAGCCACTCTGACTAGGTAGATGGATTGGATCGAAGGTGGAGTGTTCTTCCTAGTTTTGCATTCATTCTAGGTTGGTTGGGGATTGATCACGAAGATCAAATCACATAAAAAATATCAACTTTCTTTATTCCTAAGCACTTAAATCAGCATGATTAGCAAGTCAACATAACCCTAGCATCAGAATGAGCCACATGGACCAATGATCTCTTTTCACTTTGCCACCCCACAAGGTCTTCTCGAGGTTGACCAATCCTCTTTACTAATTGTGCCAATTCCTCAAACTCCAACCGCGATGGTCGCATTAACTGCCAACATATCTAACCATTACTGCCTCCACTAGACCCACTAGGACACATGTCATCAAGATGCTATGTCACTACGCGTATCCTCCCAACACTTTCCCATAGCAAGATAGCGCCATCTGTTGATCTAGATTGATCCAACGATGGGGACTTGCAGGCCCACAGAAATAAATCATAAGGTTTGATCATTTAATTTTTTTTTTGATATTCTTGGGATGTTTAAAATAACATAAATTGAGAAGTGGCTGTTGGGCGGGCAAGTATTTAAAATTCAAATATTTGGTGGGGGGCACAATATGTAACAGAAATAGTGAACCATGTTATGTAAAATGAAAAAGGATTCATAGCATTAACTAAAGGAATCAAATGTGAAAATGCCTATTGGGTTGAAGGATTAAGACATAATCTACTCAATGTGTTGCAACTAAAAAATATAGGATACAAGGTAGAATTTATGAATGGAAAAGCTAAACTATTGGATGGAAAAGGAAACCTTGTTGGGACTGACAATTAGATAAGAGATAATTTGTTTTACCTAGCTCTCACTAAAATTACATGTTTATTGGCTAAAATAGAGGAAAGTTGAATATGACACAAAAAACATATCATGTTAACTTTGATAACTGGATTACCATAAGCAAGAACAAAAGATTAAGAGACATACCAAATCTAAATAAACCTAAGATAGGCATGTGTAAACTATTAAAGTTTTAGTCGATTCAAATGTCTTTATCCTTTTATATATGTGTGTTTATCATATATGAGATATAAGTTTATATATACACACACAAAAATCTATATATGTATACATACATACATACATACATACATATATATGTTGGAAATATTCAAGATATGATAGGTTATTGAGAGGGGAGGGGTGAATCAGTAACTTCAAAACTTTTAAAGAAATTCAACACTTTAACCATATATACTTATTCACCATTCATTCATCTAATCTACTGCATATATGAGAGATCAAACATTTATAACACATGTACACAGTGATTTGGTAACCCAGAAACCTTCCAAATAGAAAGTAAAATTGCGGTGGGGATGATACCCACAAAACTTCATTACTATAGTATGAAGTTGGCCTGTTAAGGCTTACATTGACCACTTCTAGTGATCTACCCTATTAGGAGCACAAAGGACTACTAGGTCCACCTTGTTAGAGGATTTACAAATATACACTGAAGTATACACTCTATTAGGAGATTTATACAAAGACTGTTAAGTCTACCCTGTTAAAAGATTTACAAAATTGATTCACCTATTAGAATGAAATAGTGGATCTACTTAAAACTTTATTTCTAATTAGATCCTTGAAATATAGATCACCTCTTGTGACTGATGAATCTTTACTGCTCCTTTTAGAACTTGCTGAATACTCTGCTCTTCTATTGATTCACTTGCCTTCTTCTCAAAGCATTACATGTCTATCTTGATACATCATACATACATTGTCAATGATGTGATATATTACATATATACCATTCCAATAATTACAATTGCAAGGTTGGCCAAAACATAAGTGAAGAAAATATTACTGAGTCGGCCAAATAGTAAAAAACTCGGGTTCTTCAAGTTGACTTGGTAACCTTCTGATACTTGGCATCCACTACATTACTCGGCATTGTCATGCACTTGGTAGAAGTGAAGGCTCAATCCATACTAATCACATAACATAGCTTGGAACTTGATAACCATTGGAGACTTGGTAGATATAGTATCACTTGGTAAAAATTGAATCCTTCATTTACCTTGCTTTCACTTGGTAAACACTACTTTCATTTCTTAGTAAACACTGGACTTCCATCACGTGGTAAACACTATGAAGCTCGGTGAACACTATATTCTTGGTAGATACTGTTGGGTTGCACACCCACTCGGTAGCTTCATGAATGCTTGGTATGAATTGCTTAAGTGATGAACCTACCAGGTAACCACTGAATGCTCAATATACATTGTAGACTGAGTGATGAACTCAGCAATCATTCAGAATCGAGTAAGTGTTGTCACTAATGACAAATACAATATATGTATATATATTGTTGGCATTATATTGTATTTGTCATTAGTGACAACACTTATTCAATTTTGAATGATTATCGAATTCATCACTCAATCTATAGATATATAAAATATATATATCTATATACATATATATAAATATACATATATATACACATATATATACATATATATGTATATGTGTATGTGTGTATATATATATATGTATATACATATATATATATATACACATACATATATATACATACATATATATACATATATACATACATACATACATACATACATACACACACACACACATACATACATACATACATACATACATACATATATACAGGCGCGCGCGCACACACACACACACACACACACACACACACACACACACACACACACACACACACACACACACACACCACACACATATGGGTAAGTAGACCAAGTTATGGTGCCAAAAGTGGGGTATAAGTGGACACCTTTTTTTTGAAATCAAGAATTTCTGAACTTCAATAAGAATTTTAAGATAGTTACGCCCAAAATTTTAAGATATGAAAAAAATAAAAGTAGTAGTCCTTTGAATCTAGATTCTAAACTACTAATTTTTTTTTAAAATGGTTTAGTTTTAGGTTCTCAAAAAAGGGGAGTCACAAAAAGTGGTGTTGTTTATTCAAAAAAATATATAACATAGTAGAAAGTGCCCCCCTAAAATTTTAAATTTTTTTTTGAAATTCTTTAGTCACTCTCATCAAAAGTTACTTAACACTATGTAGTTTATCCTAAATTTTTTGGGTAATTTTATAATTTGTTTTTTTTAATGAATTTTTTAAGTAGACACATCTCAAAAATGTGAAATATCTATGTGCTGCCCCTAGAAATGATTGAAAACTAATCTAAAATAAAAATTTCTTTTTTTTCGAACTGTGTAGAATGGAGTCTAGTTTCTAGAAATTAAATTTTTTGCAAAATTCAATGAACGAGCTAAAATCTACAACCCAATTAGTACATGTTGGTTTTTGAAAAAAAAAAAGGACATACATTCAAAAGAAATTATAGATGAAAGGCTTGAAATAGTTCAAATAAAAAATAAATTATATGGTTATATAGCTAACATAGAGACATACAATGTTATGTAACCTGATTTTATTGATGTTCAACCACGAGGAATTTTGATGGAGAGCACACAAAAAAATCAATCATTTTTTGTATGTTTATAGTAAAACACATCTCATACCAGTTTATAGACTCCAAACTAATTTTGTTGGATCTCCAAGGCAAAACCAAGCCTTAGGCTTGGTAGAATGCAAAGGTTTGAATAATGCATACACCCTATAGTGTGTGCATGCTATTGCATGCACACACTATTTAAATGTTTTTAAATTTTGGTCTTAATAGTGCATGCACACTCTAGTGTGCATGCACTATTGAGGCCTAAATAGTGCATAAAGAGGGAAGAAGAGAGGTAGAGAAGAGAGAGAGAGAGAGAGAGAGAGAGAGAGAGAGTAGGGGATAGGAGAGAGAGTAGGGGTGGCAGAAAGAGTACAGGATGGGAGAGAGGAAGTGTGAGAGAGAGTGGGGATGGAAAAGAGAGAGTACAGGATGGGAGAGAGATTGAGAGTAGGGGATGGGAGAGAGAGGAAGTGTGAGAGAGAGCAGAGAGAGTACAAGATGGGAGAGAGAGATTGAGAGTACAGGATGGCAGCGAGATCAAGTAGTGGGAGAGGGAGTGAGAGAGGGAGAGAGAGAGAGGAGGATGGGAGTGTGTGTGAGAGAGATTAGGGCATGGGAGAGAGTGTGAGAGTGTGAGAGAGAGTAGGGGTGGCAGAGAGAGAAAGTAGGGGATGGAGAGGGGAGAGAGAGTAGGGGATGGGGGAGAGAGAGTAGAGAGGGAGAGAGTGAGAGAGTGAGAGAGAGGTAGTAGGTAGTGGGAGAGGGACTGGGAGAGGGAGAGAAAGGGGGGATGGGAGTTTGTGTGTGAGAGATCTAGAGAGTAGGTGATGGGAGAGGGGAGAGAGGAGGGATGGGAGTGTGTGGGTGTGTGAAAGAGAGAGAGTAGGGGATGTGAGAGGAAAGAGAGAGAGTAGGGGATGGGAGAGAGACAGAGTAGGTGGTGGGAGATGGAGTGGGAGAGGGAGAGAAGGGGGG
Organism: Cupressus sempervirens; assembly: GCA_028749045.1. Taxonomy (NCBI): domain Eukaryota; kingdom Viridiplantae; phylum Streptophyta; class Pinopsida; order Cupressales; family Cupressaceae; genus Cupressus; species Cupressus sempervirens. The sequence goes on from CM053793.1 coordinate 452,241,628, forward strand.
AATGGGAATGTGTGTAAGAGAGAGTAGGGGATGGGAGAGAGAAGAAGTGTGAGAGAAAGTAGGGGTGGTATAGAGAGAGTACATGATGAGAGAGAGAGATTGAGAGTAGGGGATGGGGGAAAGAGAGTAGGTAGTGGGAGATGGAGTGGGAGAGGGGGAGAAAGAGAAAGAGGAGAATGGGAGTGTGTGTGTGTGTGTGAAAGAGAGATAGTAGGGGATGGGAGAGGGGGGAGAGAGAGTAGCTCGAGAGAGAGTAGGGGATGGGAGAGAGAGTAGGTGGTGGGAGAGGGAGTGGGAGAGGGAGAGAGAGAGGGAGGATGGGAATGTGTGTGAGAGGGAGAGAGTAGGGGATGGGAGAGAGTGTGAAAATGTGAGAGAGTAGGAGTGGTAGAGAGAGAGTAGAGAGGGAGAGAGAGTGAGAGTGAGAGAGAGAGTAGGTGGTGGGAGAGGGAGTGGGAGAGCAAGAGTGAGTGAGAGATAGAGTAGGGGATGGGAGAGGAGAGAGAGTAAGGGATGGTAGAGGGGAAGAGATAAAGAGAGAATAGGGGATGGGAGAGAGAGTAGGCAGTGTGAGAGGGAGTGGGAGAGGGAGAGAGAGGGGGATGGGAGTGTGTGTAAGAGAGAGAGTAGAGAATGGGAGAGAGAGAGAGATTAGAGATGAAGAGAGTGAGAGAGAGAGACAATTGGTGGTGGGAGAGGGAGTGGGAGAGGGAGAGAGGGGGGATGGGAGTGTGTATGAGAGATCTACAGAGTAAGGGATGGGAGAGGAGAGAGATATGGGGATGGGAGTGTGTGGGTGTGTGAAAGAGAGATATTATGGGATGGGAGAGGGGAGAGAGTAGGGGATGGGAGAGCGAGTAGGTAGTGGGAGAGGGAGAGGGAGAGGGAGAGAGAGGGGAGAATGGGAATGTGTGTAAGAGAGAGAGTAGGGGATGAGAGAGAGAGGAATTATGTGAGATAGAGAGAGTACAGGATGGGAGAGATATTGAGAGTAGGGGATGGGGGAGAGAGAGAGTAGGCGGTGGGAGACAAAGTGGGAGAGGGAGAGAGAGAGAGAGTAGGATGGAAGTGTGTGTGTGTGTGTGTGTGTGAAAGAGAGTAGGGGATGGGAGAGGGGGAGAGAGTAGCCTAAGAGAGAGTAGGGGATGGGAGAGAGAGTAGGTGGTGGAAGAGGGAGTGAGGGGGGGATGGAAATGTGTGTAAGAGAGAGAGAGAGTAGGGGATGGGAGAGAGTGTGAAAATGTGAGAGAGAGTAAGGGGTGGTAGAGAGAGTAGAGAGGGAGAGAGTGAGAGTGAGAGTGAGAGAGAGTAGGTAGTGGGATATGGAGTGGGAGAGGAAGAGTGAGTGAGAGATAGAGTAGGGGATGGGAGAGGAGAGAGAGGGGGGGGATGGGTGTGTGTGTGTGTGTGTGTGTGTGTGTGTGTGTGAAAGATATAGAGTAGGGTATGGGAGAGGGGAGAGAGTAGGGGATGGGAGAGAGAGTAGGCAATGGGAGAGGGAGTGGGAGAGGGAGGGAGAGAGAGTGGGTTAAGAGTGTGTGTAAGAGAGAGAGTAGGGGATGGGAGAGAGTGTGAGAGTGTGATAGAGAGTAGGGGTGGCAGAGAGAGCAGGGGATAGGAGAGAGACTAGAGAGGGAGATTGAGAGAGAGAGAGAAAGTAGGTGGTGGGAGAGGGAGTGGGAGAGGGAGAGAGGGGGTATAGGAGTGTGTGAGAGATATCTAGAGAGTAGGGGATGGGAGAGGGGAGAGAGGGGCATATGGGAGCATGTGGGTGTGTGAAAGAGAGTAGGGGATGGGAGAGGGGATGGAGGAGAGAGAGTTGGTGGTGGGAGAGGGAGTGGGAGAGGGAGAGAGAGGGGGGAATGGGAATGTGTGAGAGAGAGAGTGGGGGATGGGAGAGTGTGTGAGAGTGTGAGAGAGAGTAGGGTGTGGCAACGAGAGAGTATGAAATGGGAGAGAGTGTGAGAGAGAGTAGGGGATGGGAGAGAGAGTAGAGAGAGAGATAGTAGGTAGTGGGAGAGGGAGAGAGAGGGGGGATGGGAGTGTGTGTGAGAGATCTAGAGAGTAGGGGATGAGAGAGGGGAGAGAGAGGGGGATGGGAGTGTGTTTTTATGAAAGAGAGAGTAGGGGATGCGAGAGGAGGGAGAGAGAGTAGGTGGTGGGAGAGGGAAAGGAAGAGGGAGAGATAGGGGGTGTGTGTGTGTGTGTGTAAGAAAGAGAGTAAGGGATGGGAGAGAGTGTGAGAGAGTGAGAGAGAGTAGGGGGTGGCAGAGAGACAATGAGATGGGAGAGAGAGTAGAGAGGAAGAGAGAGTGATAAAGATGGTAAGTGGTGGGCGAGGGAGTGAGAGAGGGAGAGAGAGGGGGGGATGGGAGTGTGTGTGAGAGATCTAGAGAGTAGGGGATGGGAGAGGAGAGAGAGGGGGAATGGGAGTGTGTGTCTATGAAAGAGAGAGAGTAGGGGATGAGAGAGAGATTAGGTAGCTGGAGAGGGAGTGGGAGAGGGAGAGAGACAGAGGGAGAATGGGAATGTGTGTAAGATAGAGAGAGTAGGGGATTGGAGAGAGTGTGAGAGAGAGTAGGGGGTGGTAGAGAGAGTACAGGATGGGAGATAGAGAGAGTGAGAGTAGGGGGTGGGAGAGATTATGAGAGAGAGAGTAGGGGAAAAGAGAGAGAGAGAGTGAGAGTAGGGGATGGGAGAGAGAGTAGAGAGGGAGAGAGAGAGAGTAGGTGTTGGGAGAGGGAGTAGGATAGGGAGAGAGGGGGGATGGGAGTGTGTGTGAGAGATCTAGAAAGTAGGGGATGGGAGAGGAGAGAGAGTGAGAGAGTAGGTGATGAGATACATGAGAGAGAGTGAGAGAGAGTAGGGGATGCAAGAGAGAGTAGGTTGTGGGAGAGGGAGAGCGAGAGAGAGTAGGGTATGGGAGAGAGAGAATAAGGGATGGGAGAGAGAGAGTAGGCAGTGGGAGAGGGAGAGAGAGAGAGGGGGGATGGGAGTGAGAGAGAGAGTAGGGGATGGGAGAGGAGAGAGGGTGAGAGAGAGTAGGGGATGGGAGAGGGGAGAGAGAGTAGGGAGAGAGAGAGTAGGGGATGGGAGAGGGGGGAGAGAGAGTAGCCTAAGAGAGAGAGCGGGGGATGGGAGTGTGTGAGATGGAGAAAGTAGGGGATGGGAGAGGAGAGAGGGTAAGAGAGAGTAGGTGGTGGGAGAGGGAGAGCAAGAGAGAGTAGGGGATGGAAGAGGGGAGAGAGAGAGTAGGGGATGGGAGGAGAGAGAGAGAGAGAAAGAGAGAGTAGGGGATGGGAGAGGATAGAGAATAGGGAATAGGAGAGAGATAGTGAGAGAGAGTAGGCAATGGGAGAGGGCATAGGAGAGGGAGAGTGAGAGAGAGAGTAGGAGATGGGAGAGCTGAGAGAGACTAAGAGAGAGTAGGGGATAGGAGAGGAGAGAGAGACTGAGAGAGAGTAGGGGATAGGAGAGGAGAGAGAGAGTAGGGAGAGAGAGAGTAGGGAATGGGGGATGGTGGGATAGGGAGAGATGTATTTTCACACAGTGTGTACATATTATAGTGCATACGCATTATAGTGCATACGCACTATGTGAAATCACCAAAATATGGTCACAAAGAAAGTTTGGGTCCCTTTTGATCCATATTCTACTTTTTTTCTATTGTGCATTCTATTGTTCTTACAACAAAATGGGTTTCAAGCTGTTGGAAGTTAGTAAACACTATTTGAAGACTTTTTGAAGGTAGCAAACACAAAATTCAATCATTGGATATTCTATTTGAAGGCTTTTTGAATATTCTTTCTATAGAAAAGGTTAGTGCAGTCCTTTTTAAATACTATTTGTTGATATATAAAGACAAATTTGATTATAATTTGACATGTTATTTAATATATAGTGAATTCATTGAAATTTGTATGTTTGAATGAATTGTTATTTGGAAATGGTTAGAAATTTGGCAAGGTGTTTGATATATATTGTGTATTCATTGAAATAATTGTAATTTTTATATGTATATGAATGATTTGTAATATACAAATTGTAAGTAATTCAGATGTTTGAATAATTTGACATGTAGAAATCATCATCATGCCAAGGAAGAAACCAAAAACTCAAACAAATGAAGAGAGGTAGAGAGATTTGGCAATTAAAAGAGATAAAATGAAACTACTGCTTGAATAAAGAAAATTGCAAAGCAATAATGAAGATTTGACTTTCAAAAAGGAACAAGAACTGCCAATACAAAGAAACAAAGAGGAAGAATTAGAAAGACAAAGAGAACGGATGAGACTATTACACTTAAGAAGACAATTGAATTGTGAAGCTAAACCATCTTCCAATGTTGAAATCATATCATCCTCTCATTTTGAAGAGACACTAATTTGTAGATCTGATGATATACACACTCCATCATGTGATGTTGAAGGGACGACATCAACATATCATGTAGGTGATATTCCATCTTTTGCATCTTATTTCCAAGGCACATCATCTTCAGTTCAAAGTACGCAAAACACTCAACCTTATGTTGATGTTCAAAATGTTGAGAGAATGAAAGAGATTATAACACTTTCTAGAATTCATTTTAGAAGACCAAAATCTTTGATTGATATTGATACTAACATTTTGAAATCAATGCCTAACAAGATTAGCAAGCATAGTTGTCAAAGAAAAGTTAATCGTATGTGGAGATTATTCTTTGAAGAATGAAATATTATAGATCAATGCTAGTTATTTTTTGAAATGATGAGAAATTTGAAATTTAGGCCTATCATGAAGATTCTTGGGTTAATAACAATGGATGATTCAAATGAAAAAAACATTCTAAAGAATCTAATGAGTGCTTATGACAAAGTAAGTGGGTTCTAAATCACACACCAAAGATAGTAATATCACAAGACGGGTACTTACATCAACAATAGTAAGTACCCAAATGAAGAAATCTCAACTCATGAGAAAGAAAAGCAAAACATTGAAAATTGGTAGAGATACTCTAAGGAGAGCCATGCTAAGGCATGAGAGATTGGAAGATCCAACAAAAAATGAGTTATGAACATTTAGCGGTAGACTATCATGAAAGGATAAAAAAATTAGTGAAGCTTTGAAATCATTGATTGAAGATTTGTGAAAAATAACACACATGTTTCCCCTAATCAAAGAGATGTTGTAAGAAGGAGGGTTGGTAGCCAAAATTTATTGGAAATTTTTTTGGACTCAACTCAAACACAATTTTTTGCAAAATTTATTAGTATGTATTCTCAAATTCAAATAAGTCAAAGATTTTTTGAGATGGGTAAACCTTTTTATGTGAAGATAAATCACACATGCACAACTTCTTGTTGAAGGATACATATTGAATTTTCTAACCATTTCAATGTTTTATGGTATATGTGTGTTTTTGCATTCTCACTTTTTTTTTAAAGGATTATGAGATGAATGAGCCACCAAGATCTTCAAGGGAATTCATATACAACATTTTATGTGAAATAGAGGATGGCCAACAATTTTACAAGACATCATGCTTGGATGGTACATGCTTATTTTGTGGTTCTTTGCAACTTTTTTCAAATTGTGAACATATGGATAGTACACATGCAAATGGAAATGAAATAGTAGATTACAAAAAATTTAAGACATGGACATATGCTCTAAAAGATTGGAAACAAGGTAAAAATATGATTTAGTCATTAAAAAATTCTAGTTTATGAGTTTATGAAGATTTTTTGTGAAAAGAGTATTTATGAGTATGCAAGGCATACACATAGAGCTCGATGGCTGGATTTGCAATTCAAGTTGTGCAAGGATACATTTCCACTGGATATGATTATTTTAGTTGTAGACTTCATAGAGAACTACACACTACAACCACAAAATGAGGTGCAAGCAAAGTATTATACTTGTCAATAGGTTTTCATATATTTTCACATAACATTGCATTCACCTACAAGTATAGAGGATGATGGGAAGATTTTAAGGGAGTACCATTTATACATCAGTGATGATCGATCACATTCTATGGAGTTTTTTTTTTCAACTATTTTATAGAGATTTGGCTAATAGGGGCATAACATATCGTCAACACATTATTTGGTTAGACAATTGCATATCTCAATTCATGAATATGTAGATGTTCTATTAGTTGAGCAAGATGCACATGTTGTGTAGAATTAATATATGTAGAATTTCATAGAGGCTAGTCATGGAAAGGGAGAGCATGATGGTGTAGGTGCATGCATCAAAAGAGCCTTAGCTCATGAAGAACTAAAGTACAAAGATGGAGAAATATTGATAGATGCAAAATTCATCATCTAGTGGTATAATGCCACAATGGGTCTAGGTAAGGAAGATGAGTCTACGGTTCGTAGATTTTTTTAGTTGATAGATAATACTAACATTACACCATATGAGGATTGTTGCACACTAATAGGATCCAGTGAGTTGCACTCTTTTAGAAGCTCTGATGCAAGTTCATGGAGTATCCACACACAAAAAATGGCATGCTATTGTCCATCATGTGCAAAGAAAAAATGGGATGACTGTGAGTCAACTGAATGAGTGGACAAATGGGATATATGGTTTTGGACCCAATTGACACCTATCATCCCCCACAAGCACTAGAAATGGTAGAGATAGATTTTTCTATTGACTTTGACCACTTGTATGATCTAGTGCAACTTGGTAATATATATATATATCTTTGTAATTTCAATATGTAACTTTATAATTTTTACCTAAGTATTTTCTAAATTAATGACCACATTTTGTACATTTTTCACTGTAGGCAATGTTTTTGTTGTTATTGCACCTAAAGACAATGAAGAAGGGACATATTATTATTTGTGTCATTGTGTCCAAGCTAAACAAAAATTGGATCACTTGGTTATAGATGGTGAAGGTTTCAAGTAGTATATCAGTGCGGTGGTTGTAACCGACACATGGCTTAGACAATATTCTATGAAGAACTCTAACTTGTTGTTATTCAAGGATTGAAAAATAGAGAGGAATATCTTCATTATTCAAACATTTTTGTTGCATCAAATGCCCACTTGATAAAATTTTGTGGAAAACCACATAATAAGATTCTTTGGAAAGTTCGCTAGTCACACCATGAGGCAATACTTGAGACATTAAAGTGTAGACCAGATCTAGTTGGTTCATTAGATTGAATAGAGAGAGAGAGAGAGAGAGAGAGAGAGAGAGAGAGAGAGAGATTGGATCCAAATCAATGTTATAACCTCTCCCCCAAGATTGTACACTTGACAAGGTGGGTATTGTTATTATGTGTAAATGATGAGATAAGTTTAAATCACAGATTTTATGTTTTGATTTGTTTAGAATCTAGATTCATTATTTGAATTTATATTAGATTCTTTAATAGGAGCCATTTTTAGATTAGTCATTTGAATAAGTGAAAGTTTAGAATTTTTTGTTTAGATCAAAATGTAATGAAAGAACATGAAAATTGCTAGAATGTGAATGATTTTTGATGTAAATTCATGATTGTGTGCATGTAACTAGAAACTTGAAATTAGTGAAAGCAAGGATATAATGGGAGAAGTTTCCAAGACTCATCAAGCCATTTAGTAAGCCACTTGATCATTGCTAGAAGCTCAAAAAAATAATTATTTACATTTGGAACATTATTACCAATAATGATATTATAACTAACATGCTTTTATCTTTTATTTTCTTTGTTATTTGTAATTATTTTAGATAAACTTCAAAACAAATTTATTTTTGAATCATAAACTTATGAAACCCATCTTATAAATTTTTTAGATGTTGTCTATTTGGAAGTGTTAAGACCAAAGTGTATGATCTTTGGTTCACTCCTAGTCACAAGATTCAAGTTTTTAGCATATGTATGGGTTTAAGGGTCAAATCCTTTAAGGATGATCATAGGTTTTTATGTTTGTTCACTCTTAGTCTCAATATTGTAAGGTTGTGATTGTCTAGAAGAATCCACACCCTTAAGGATAATCATAGGTGGTTCATCAGTGTTTGATTTGTAGCCTTCCTTTTACCCTTTAGACCTAATGATTTTTATGTTCTCACAAGTTGGCTTAATCATATGCAGTTGATCTTTGCATCCCATTTTTCTTCCTAGAACTTTCTTCTTGTTCATGCTTAGATAGGGGTTCATTGAAAACTTTATGATGTGTATTAGCCATGAGTCCATCCACCCCAACTTTCTTATCATCAATGAGATCTTGAATGAGGTATTTAAGTTTCATATAATTTTTACTCTTATGACCCTTATTCCTATCATAGATGCAATTGTGATTGTCATTCCAAAATAGTAATTTTTAGTCTTATGACCCTTGGGTTCATAAGGTTTATAGTTATATGGTAGTGTAATGATCTTATTCGATATCAAAGTATTCAACACTAGTTCAAGTGAGTCTCCTAGAGGTGTACAAGTGTGCTTAGATTTGGAAACCCATGATAGTTTACCTCTACTAGAGTCATTAGATTTGTTTGAGTCAATATTCTTGGAGAAGCATATTGTTTTGTAGTTTGAATGTCAGTGGTCAAGTTGATCACATTAGGCTCCTTAGTTTTGGGTGTGTCCACTATACCATCATTTGTCACATTATTTTTCTTGTTCCGTGAGTATTATTTACCCTTTACATTATTGTTGTTTTGATTATTGTTGTTGGTTTTGTCCTTTATCAATTTAGTTCACCCTTTTTAACTAAAACATCCTCAATTTGTAAGGAATTGGAAAGTAGTTGTTTCCTAAGTTCATGTTGCAATTAAGGAACAAGGTTGTTGATAAATATATCAATCTTTTCAGCTTCATGGATTTGCCTTGGATATCACGAATAAAGCTTCCTCCATCACTGAAGAAAGGAAATAGAATATTTTCCTTGGTGTTGTTTGATGTTGCATAAGTCTAGCATAGTGATCACATGTTAAATATTGTAGGAATGATTGTGTAAATAACTTTTTCCATTTTATCAAATGACATAAGTGGAGAAGAGAATTTTGTGAACCATTCCATATCTTGCCCACTAAGACTTCTAGAAAAAAAGGCTTACGAGATAAGTGAGTTCATGTCAAAATTTTAGAATGTCAGAATGTCAGAATGTGATCATGAGGATCTCTACTACCATCATATTTTTCATACTTTAAAAATTCAACCTTACAAGTAAAAGGATACATTTATAAGTATCTGTCAAAAGGAAATAGACATATAGACTCAAGTGAAAAAGATGGCTTATGTTTCTCTTGCTCATTTTTCATGTGTAACATATCATTCTTCATTTCTTCCATTTGTTTCATAACAAACTTCTAAAGGTAAAGGTTCCTCCTTTTGAATCAAGTTGTCAACATTGAGGTTGTGTGGAAACTTTACTCCTTGAGAGAATAAGTGCATGAAACATTTATCTTTTTCTTGATCTAAGTTCAATTTCATGAGCTTTTGTTAATATTTATCTTGTTGAAATTGTAGATCTAGACCATTATCTTGTGAACCATGTCTAGTATGTTTTGACTTTTTCCTGGTGAAAGTGAACAATATCTAGAAATTTAATTGGTAAATCCTTGAGAAAATTGTCATGATTCTTCTGTATAGACTTGTTTTCCTCATTCTATACACTATAACCATTTGTCTACCAACCTAGATAGGAGTTTGGCAATCTTCTTTTTATGCTCTCCTCCCTAGATAATTTCAATGAGATACTATTTTCAAATCTAGGTAAAGAGGGTGTATACTCACTAAAGGTGGTAGAAAATGGATTAAAACCCAAAAATTCTAACTCTCTTCTAGGTGATATGTCAAAGATAGCCTTAGGTCACTTTCCTCGGTGAATCTTATATCTAGTTGTAACTGGCATGAAAGAAGATACAATAATTCAATAGGATAACTAGAATAGACTTGATTTTCAAACAAGGTTAGTAATATTTCCACTTTTCCAAAGTGATGATGTAAAACAAGAAAAGATAACTTGTCCAAAGGTGTTTAAGTCATGGGTAAATGGCCTATGTACAAAACTTGTGAAGTAAGTGTTGAAATTGTAGATCTAGACCATTATCTTGTGAACCATGTCTAGTATGTTTTGACTTTTGCCCGGTGAAAGTGAACAATATATAGAAATTTAATTGGTAAATCCTTGAGAAAATTGTCATGATTCTTCTGTATAGGCTTTTTTTCCTCATTCTATACACTATAACCATTTGTCTACCAACCTAGATAGGAGTTTGGCAATCTTCTTTTTATGCTCTCCTCCCTAGATAATTTCAATGAGATACTATTTTCAAATCTAGGTAAAGAGGGTGTATACTCACTAAAGGTGGTAGAAAATGGATTAAAACCCAAAACTTCTAACTCTCTTCTAGGTGATATGTCAAAGATAGCCTTAGGTCACTTTCCTCGGTGAATCTTATATCTAGTTGTAACTAGCATGAAAGAAGATACAATAATTCAATAGGATAACTAGAATAGACTTGATTTTCTAACAAGGTTAGTAATATTTCCACTTTTCCAAAGTGATGATGTAAAACAAGAAAAGATAACTTTTCCAAAGGTGTTTAAGTCATGGGTAAATGGCCTATGTACAAAACTTGTGAAGTAAGTAAAAATAAGATAAAAAGAGAAATAAAAGTTATGCTAAGAAAGATGGACAAGTGAATACCCCACTAACTTACTAGTATAGATCAAAAATTAGAAACACTAAGTATAGGTTTCCCTAACCAACCAAGAACAAGTTTGAAGTTTTAGAGGCTTGGAACAACTATCATTCGATGATTATCTGTGAACCAGGTGACAAAATGACAACAACATGATAAATCATTAGAAGATAGGCACTAGAATTCTTTGAAAGTATATTAATGGTGAATTGTGATGATAAATCAATAGAAGAAAAGTGATAGTTTGGAAGATTGGCAGGTTATATAATGATTAATTATGCAATCAAACTCAGAATTGCATTTGACAAAAGAAATTGAAAGTGCAAGATACCCTAGATTTTGACCTAAAATGCATAGCTTGACTTACTATTTTGATTAATTAAGTAATTTTTGACAATATAAAAATGTTTGAGTTCAATAACAAAAAGAACTTTTTCGAAAAACACTTATTCATGAAAAACTGTGACGTGAGAAGTAGTCTTCAAACAATCTCACAAGGGACAAATAAACCTTGATAGATAAAAATACATGTGAAGTATAAAAGGTGTAATCCCTATACTAACATCATGTGTTTATTTAATATATTTTCATAAGTCTAGCACAATTTGAAGACACATCAAGAAATATCTACCTAAAGTTACCCGTTTTCGAATGCAACCTTAACGGTTGAGTTTCCCAAATTAGGTAAATGACTTATCTGAAGACTTCTTAGTAATATAATGATTTTGAATACCCTAATACACCCCAAATAACTAGTTTTCCAAATACCAAGAGCCTATCTCTAAGGTAAACCAATCATCCCAGCCTACTAGGCCTACACGCCCTAATTAGCCCTCAAATGTTGTCCTCTTGAATTTTTCTCCACATTTTTCCATAACATCAAGAAAATAAATTGAATATTAGGATACCCATTTGGCTTCTATATAATATATCAAAAGATAAGGTATGGTTATTTTAGACCAAGTCTCTGTTGGTACACTATGGACCACTTCTTAGGTATAAAAACCACTCCATTTACAAAGGAACTATATGGAATAATTATCTCCCAACCATAAAAATTGGTAAAATATCTTACTATGATCCTAAAGTGAGGATTATTCAATTGTATTGAACCCATCAACTCTCTATATGTGCTTTTTATGAAACCCTCATCAAACAAGGCAAAAAACTAGGGCCTCTTCAAATCTAACCAAGAAATCACTTCTAGGACCTATTAGTTGATCCTAAACTATTTTTATGATGATTAATTTGACTATTTTACATAAAACCATGGCCTCCTTTAGGAAAATCTCCTGCTGCTATACCTATGGCATCAAATTTAATGCATTTTCATGCACCCAAGCACTCCAAACTTGTCCAGTTGGAGGATAATTGGTACAGGGAACCAAGATAAATAGATAGGTATCATACTAGTTTTGAATTAGGAGAAAGGTTTCAAATTTATGTAATAAGACCTAAGATGTAAAGTCAATTGGACTCTAGGTGCCATTATAAGCCAGAGTGCCAAATTGAACCAAGGGGTCAAAAATGAGCAATATGGGTGATTTTTCAAGGAAAAAAAGGATTTTTATTTTTTTTAGAAGGTTATAAAGGTCCTTAGGGTCATTGGGTTAAGTTTTAGGTGTCTAGGAGTTAAGATGTCAAAAATTGCAAAAGTTGTCAAAGCAAAATTGTAAAAATGCTTACAACTTTGCAATTTTTTTGAAATACAAAGTGTACATTACAAAAACCACTTGAAATGTGATTATAACCATTTTAATATAATCATATATGTATGAGATTATTGTATAGGCCTTAGTGGGTAATGGTTGTATGAATTTGATGTCTTTTGAAGCAATAAAAACCTATTCTTCTACCATTTTTCCTATGTTTTACTATTGTACAGAAAATTATAGATTGAAACATGTGAAAATTTGATATGGTTGGATAGGTATTTAAAGTATCTTTCATTTTCATTTGGTTTGAGGTTTTGATCTATTCATTTGTGTAAGATATTGTCATTTTACTGATGACTGTTTGGGTAAGCCTATAAATTGAATAGATTTCACTTATGGCCCTCTAACTTGCAATCCAATGGTGGGATCTTGATGCCATTAGGTGGGAAGCAAGTCAGGGGTGTATTCTTACATATTTTAGAGTTTTAGGGGCATAAAATTTGGTTTACTATTTTTCTTGCAAGCCCTTGGCTCAACATCATGATGTGTTTAGCCCAGTTTTGAAGAGAAATTGGTGTAAAACTCTCAAACTTTCTGTAATGACATAGGTGAAGGGTGGAATGGATTTTTGGCATGGTGAGGAAGAGTCCCAATTGGTTTTACTAATTCTATGACCCCATCTCTTGACACTTTCCTTGGAAAGCCTACCTAATTAGGTCTATTAGGACTGTGAACCTAGTTGGTGTTTGGGTATGTTGGAGTAGGATCAGCCCATGAGTCTTTGGAATCTTTAAGAGTCTAGAAAAGGGTATCCAAAAAGGTTTTTTTTTTTGCCACATTGTTTGGGGAGTTTTGGAGTTAACCTTGGAAAACTAAAAAAAGACCTACTAGGATTTCTAGGCCTAGATTTGTGAAATAGGTCTATTGGTGGTGTGGGAACCCTAAAAGTGGATGAATTCTAGTTATATAGGACTAAGTACGAAAAAAAGAGTCTTTTTTTAAACCCCTAAAAGCATTTTGACTAATTTTCCCTATTTGGCCTAGTTGAGGGCTAGTGTCCCTAAAGCCTTATTTTGGCCCAAGTTTGCTAAGAACCCTAGGGAGAGGGTAAAACCTTAGAGAAGTGGAGTCCACTTGAAGAGATAGAGGTTAGCATTGGGTAAAGGCTAGAAACCTTGTTTGGCATCTTGTAGTGGGTTGGGTGCTACTAAGCACTTAAAAAGGTTTTGGTGGATTAAGGATGTAGACTCTGCACCAATCATCTGCATCCTCTGATTGTTCCCTACATTAGTATGCATAATTACATATTATACATGTTAGTAATCCATCCCAAAGTCATAGTTAGAATAGAAAGGGGATGGTAATAAATAATAGTCTGAAGATATATGTGCTAATATACACCATCATAATGATAAATAAGATTAGTAGACACAGTGTTCCCTCTATGATCTTAGATACTATCCCAATCTAGTGGTTTTTACAAAGTTTATAATAGAGACATACAAAGGTATCAAAGGTCCTCTTCAAATACATTGCAAGATTTCCTATAATTTAATGGAATGATAGACAACCATGGTAGAGTTTTCATCATACTAATAGGAAAAAAGCATCAACCTCCAATTTAGGTGTTATACCAAATTTGAAACCAATATGCCAATAGGTGCTTGCAACTTGGTTTATATTTTGGTTTTCATTTTTTTTTACCTACTTAGGCTAGAATAAACAACCCTTGGATGAGAAGTCCATGGTTGTCAAAGAAAGACACCATTTTGTATGCTTAAGACACTTTATGCAATTTATAAGCAAAAGTTGCTCATTAGAAAAATTTTGGATTTTAAATATTTTTGGTCAAGAAATCATAGGACTGAGTTGCTTTTAGTTGGTTTTAGGTATATTGGAACCTTTTCCAAGTCGTAGAAGTGAAATCAAGTGAAAAATGTAAAAATTGCACTATTTGTGTAAAGTTGCATTATTGAAAGTTGTAAAAGTAGCTCAAATTTGCAACTTAGTGGGAAAAGGGTTATAACTATTAAAAAATTGGTTCTAACCATTAAAATATACATAGGATATATATATATATACCTCATTTGTGAGGTCTAGAGAGAATTAATATATGGATTGGAAGAAGTTGCAAAGAAAGAAATTTAATTTTTGAGTCATTTTTATTGTTGTTTGCATGTTGCATGAAATGTAAAAAATTTTGAACCAAACATGATGGATTTTTGAGATAGAGCTTTGAATCAGCTTTCTTTTTCTTTTGGTCTCATCATTATACATATTTTCTAACTCAAGTTATTGCATTTTTAGTGAAACTAAGTTTTTAGGACAACATTTTGGTGCACACAGTAAAAATGGGCCTCTAACTACAATTTCCTTGGTTGAAATTTCATGCCCACTTGAGAAATGGTAGTTAGTAGGGTCCTTTTTAAGATTCCAAGGTCTTAAGACTAGAAGATGTGTTTTTTGATTTTTCCAATCAAGCCCTAGGTCAAGTACCATGAAGGATTTGACCTCTTGTAGTGCGTTGATTTGTGAATGGCAGGAATTTGGGAATTGGTGAAGGGATGAGCATTTAGAAATAAGATATTTTGGTATAGTCAAACCTTTTCCAAGTCATATAAGTTTAATTAAGTGCAAAATGTAAAAATTGCACATTTTGTGCAAAGTTGCATTGTTGAAAGTTGTAAAAGTTTCTCAAATTTGCAACTAGTGGGAAAATGGTTGTGGGATCAAACTATCTATTCTGTTAGCTCCAAGTGGCTAGGTAAATCCTAGCCCCAATTTCATACCATCCTATTGAGTTCTTGAACATTTTTGGGCATGCCAAACTGAAATGTCCCTAAGGGTCACTAAATGCCATAGGGCAGTGATCTTTGATGGGGCATATCTTGGAGCTCGTGTGAGGTATGGATGTGATTCTAGGTCCTATAGGACCATGTTATAGAGACCTACAATAACCTCTCTCACTTTTTTGAGATCTTAATTTTAATTTTGCAATGCCATCTTGGGTGATGTTGAAACTCGTAGTGTTGGCTAGTACAAAGTTGCCAACTACCAAATCTCCCTCATCATTCGTCATGTGATCAAACTATCTATTTCCTTAGCTCTAGGTAGTTGGGTAAACCCTAGCCCCAAGCTCATCTCATCCCATTGAGTTCTCAAATGTTCTTGGGCATGCTAAACTGAAACATCCTTAAGGGTCACTAAATGTCATAGGGCAGCGATCTTTAATAGGGTATATCTCAGAGCTTGTGTGAGGTATAATGTGATTTTAGGTCCTATGGGACCATTGGCCAGTACAAAGTTGCCAACTGCCAAATCACTCTCACTATTCATCATGGGATTGAACTATCTATTCCGTTAGCTCTAGGTGGTTGGGTAAACCCTAGCCCCAAGCTTGTCCCATCTTGTTGAATGCTCAAATGTTCTTGGGCATGCTAAACCGAAATGTCCTACCATAGGATAGTGATCTTTAACAAGGCATATCTCAGAGCTTGTGTGAGGTATAATGTGATTTTAGGTCTTATGGGACCATGTTGTGGAGACCTACAATAACCTCTCTCACTTTTTGGAGATCTTATGCCATTTTGATTTTGCAACACCATCTCGGGTGATGCTAAAACTTGTAGTGTTGGCCAGTACAAAGTTGCCAACTACCAAATCTCCCTCACCGTTCATCATGGGATTGAACTATCTATTCCGTTAGCTTCAAGTAGCTGAGTAAACCTTATCCCTAGGCTCTTCCCATCCCATTGAGTGCTTGAACATTCTCTGGCATGCCAAACCAAATGTCCCTAAGGGTCACTAAATTTCACAGGGCAGCGATCTTTGACAAGGCATATATTAGAGCTCATGCGAGGCATGGATGTGACTCTAGGTCCCATATGACTATGTTGCAGAGACCTATAATAACCTCTCTCACTTTTTGGAGATCTTACTCTATTTTAATTTTGTGATGCCATCTTGGGTGATGCTAAAACTTGTAGTATTGGCTAGTACAAAGTTGTCAATAGCCAAATCTCCCTCACCGTTCATCATGGGATCAAACTGTCTATTCCATTAGCTCTGAGTGGTTGGGTAAACCTTAGCCCCAAGCTTGTCCCATCCCATTGAGCCCTTGAATGTTCTCAAGCACACCAAACTGAAACATCCTTAAGGGTCACTAAATGCCATAGGGAAACAATCTTTGACAGGGCATATCTCGGAGCTCGTGTGAGGTATGGATGCAATTCTAGGTCCTATAGGACCATGTTGCAGAGACCTACAATAACCTCTCACTTTTTGGAGATCTTACTCTATTTTAATTTTGTGATGCCATCTTAGGTGATGCTAAAACTTATGGTGTTGGCCAGTACAAAGTTGCCAACTACCAAATCTCTCTCACCTTTCATTGTGGGATTGAACTTTATGTTCTATTAACTCTAGGTGGCTAGGTAAACACTAGCCCAAAGCTCATCCTATCTCATTGAGTGCTTGAACATTCTTAGGCATGCCAAACTGAAATGTCTCTTAGGGTCACTAAATCCCATAGGGTAGTGATCTTTGACTGTGGCAACTGGATATGTCATCTCATCCAATGATGGAGACTCATGATAGAAGGTAAAGGGGTGATCATACACATCATTTTTAACATGTTATTTTTTTATGGTAATAAGGTAATCCTCAAATCTTTCTTCATCCCATGCCCTATTTTGTTACTTCTTCAACCTTGGGTTTTTCACATTTAATATTCCCCTAACAACAAGGCTAGACAATTCCTACCAACAAGGCTTTGTACTCCATTGTTGTATTTGTGTTGTTTTATTCTAGTTTAAAAGAATAAGGGAATTTGTCACCTTGTGGTGATATCAACACTACACCAACTCTTATACTATTAGATGAATAGATACCATTGAACTCAAAATCCTATAGGGAATCCTTATTATTAAGTTTAGATTCAACAACCTCTTCCCCTCCTAAAATAATGTACTTAGAAATTTAATACCTAGTGCATAGAATTTTGGCTCGGTGATCTTCTAATGAAAGAAATGTACATAGACTTTCCATTTGGTTGAAGTGTCACAATTTCCTTACCCACTAGTATAGTATCTTGGGACCAATCCAATTTAAATTTTCCTCCTAGGTCCCTAAAAAAAATCTTTCTCAACATGTCATTACTAACTAGGATATTAGGAACCAAAATAGTTACCTTTAGTGTCTTGCCTGGATGAGTGGCTAATGTAAATTGAGCATTTTTTATTTGTTGTACTAGGGGGGCCTTCTTCTAATCCATAAAAGACCATTTACCAAATATTTTAGTTGGGGGGAGGAGGGTGGATCTAAGGATTTTAGAATATACAAGGCATTGTGTTATCAGATGCCCTAGAGTCAATTATATAGTTATTGATCAGTTGTGTATGAACATAGAAATATAGAATGGTTTGAGCTTCATATTTAATGAGACATATTTGTCATATGAACCAACTTTAGCCTCAAATTTAACAACAAAGGAATGAACTGCATAATTTTGGCCAATTTCTAAAGATAAAACATTAGTTAATTATTTCTCAACAACTTTAGGCACAAATTAATGACCTGTGACATATTCAATCAACTTATCCAATTTATTAGGGTTCGATCTAAGGTACTCATAGGGGGGATTTTTTAACTTTTGGATGACTTACAAAAGTATGGATCTTTTTAGAAAATGAGATTTTGGAGTCATTGACTTTGAAATTTTGAACCAAAGGTTTGATGAAAATGATTTATACCTTTATTTAGCTACTTTGGGCACAATTTATTGCCTTGAGTCTTAAGGATCTATTGGCTTCTTGTTGGAATAGTGCATGAAGGATATTATAACATTAACAAGATATTTCCCTATTTTTTTACATCAAATTTATATTCAAGATGAAAATTTACAAAGTCAATAGATATTTAAGGATTTCCTACATTTTCAACCATCTCTCGCTAGGAATTACCATTGAACTTGGGCAAGATTTCCTTAGCTCCTTTGGGTAGGTTATTTAGATTAGCACTTAAGAGGTATAAGATCCTCATGGTTGATCCATTGTAGTAATTAGAGTTGAGATAGTGACTTTAGGGGGAAGATTTGTCCCTTTTAAAGTTTAAGTTTTCCAAATAGTAGGGTGTGAGTTGACTGGGTTTCCTTCCAAGGAGATGAAGGTCTACTTTTTGCTTTTCTCCTAGACCTTATAAGGTTTGGTGAGAAGTTAAGGTATTTTAATTATTGAAATATAGAATTAGGGATACATTACATTTTTTGAGATCTACTATATTGTTTAGAGAATACAAACTCCAATTTTCCCAACAATGGTTCACAAACTAAGATATTTGGGATTCTTGGTTTCTACAGGTTATTCAGTTTTGTCTTTGCCTTTGTTATTGTATTTGTCTAAGAACATCATCTATATCTTCTTCCTCCCTAAGAACTATACTAGCTCTATGCTAATCTTCTTGAGTTCTCCTAGACTACCAAGCAAGCATATTTAACTAACTAAGAATATCTTCTTCCTTGTTGTGAAAACCAATATTGGGTTCCAACATAGGTATAATATTTTCATGTACTTTGTAAAGAAGCTTTAAAAAATCCCTAAAACCTATCTCTAACCTAAGGAGCAACCTATTTATTCTTGGAGGAACCCTAATCAAGGGTTGACAACTCATTTCTTGTACAAATCTGTACTATTGGAATGTATGCGGCAAACTATGACCATTTTAACATAGAGTTTACTAGTTTTTAATCTTTTTTGGAGGAAAATCACATGGGTACTATAAATTTTTTGCATGTTGTAGTTGTTTTATTGGTTTTTTTTTTTCATTTTTCATGCATTAATTATAGTTTGTGACCAAGTTTTGAAAGGTTTTGCAAATTTCTTCAAAGATAACTGTCTGCTGCTAGTTTTGGAGTTGTATATCATGAAAGGGATGTAAGTCTTGTCTCCACTATGGAAATTCCATGGTCTTCTAGATTTCAAGTCTATAGACTCTAATGTATTATATTATGCAAGAAAGGGCCTTGAAAGTGAGTGCAAAGAATTCTTTAACCAAGCCCTAGTCGAGCTAGGCAATGCCTAGCTAGGGATTGTCAGAAAAGAAAGAGCTCTCGAGAGAAAAGCTTGAAGAATGAAGACTTTCCCTTTTGATGGATTGAAGAGGGGTTTGAGAGATTTTAAATTTTGGAGGAGGAGTCTTGATGAAGTTTTGATGATGTCTTAAAAGTGGGGACAACAGGAAGTCAAGAAAACCCTACCAAACCCTCAATTTTGCTATTTTTGTTGTATGACCTGTACACACCCTAAGACCTTAAAAATCCTTGATCATGGGTCCTATGTATGAATTTTTCTTATAGATAGAGGTGTTGAAACTCTAAGACAAATGAGCTATTGGCCCTATAAATCTGGGTGGAGGCCTAATTAGGGGCTCTCCTTGTAGCACTTTTGTGAAGAAATCTTGAAATTGAGTACAAAACTCATTATTGTTATCCATTCAAGAATAGTACAAGTGTTCCAATAACACCTTAGGACATCATGGAAACCTTGGTTGGTTTGGGGCATGCTATTATACCCTAGTAGACCTATAAAACCTTTGGAGGGATATTGTTCCTAGAAGAGCAAGGGAGTGTTGCTACAAGTTTCAATCAATTAACTTGGTAAGGAGATTAGGCAAGGTTAGTGATGCAGAGGATGAAGGATCTACCGACAAACTTGCAAATTCAAGCACAATATGGACCCAAACCCCTATGTTTCAATGGTGTTCCCAAATGCACACAATGCCACCAAAGACTTCAAACTTGGATTTACCTTCACCAAGTGTTTCCTCCACCTCTACACACCTTGAACAACTTCAACCAACATGTTTCTAAGGTTTCCAAACCCAAAAATCTTCAGTAGATACAAAAAAGACCAGTTTTGCCCTTTACTATGCTATTCTCTTCTTTGGATTAGCAAACCCTATTTTCTTGATTTTTCTCTGAAACTTTCCAAAACACCAAGAAAATAAATAGGCTTTTAAAATACCCTTTTTGGATTTTTATAACATATCAAAAAATCAGATATCACTCCTTTGGAATGATTGTAGGAGTTTGTCTCAGAATTAAGCCTAATTAGGCCTCTTTTACAAAGCAAGTACCCTTCAAACTTGCAATCCGACTTAATCCTTTTGAATAGTCTCTATTAATGATCTAAATCAAAGGAATTTCAAGATTATAGGTCTTGGTCACACTCCTAAACACCAAATCCTCAAAACCCTCCTTAAAATGGCTTAAAAACTAGGGCCTGCTTGTTCAAACCCCAAAACTCAATTCCAAAACTTCTCCTTCAGCATTCACCATGAATTTACCTTATCTTCAAACATTATCAAATAAAAAATATACCTTGTTAAGCCAGATGTACGGCTGCATAACACCTAGCACTCATTTGGGTACCCAAATTAATCCTTCCAGCACTCAACTTTGCATTTCTTTCATAGTAACCTGCAAATCTTCACTTTTCTTGCATTTTCATGATTAGTTAGACATGTTAGGGCATTTAGGGTCCATCCCATGGGTTAGATGTATAAAAAATAGGATGGTACCCTCATTTCCTATTGAAAAATCAAAGCAAAACTCACAGTTTCAGCGTGACAGCAGCAATAATAACTGTAATTTGATAAGAAACATCTCAAGATGGATGAAAAAACTCTTAATAACACCTTGCCAAAGTAAATAACAGATTTCTATATTCAAAGAACCTCTAAATTGCAAGAAAACTTCAAATTTTCATTTATTCACAAGGCTGTCCGTACAAATTCTGTGTGTTTTCCGTACAAACACTGTCTCCCCTCTTCCATATGGCTGAGACATCTTAAATAAACCTTAGAATACCTGCCCAACTAACCAAGTTGGTTGGAAATGCTCATTTAATCAAACAAATAGCAAGTTACTATTTTCCCTCCAAAACTAAATTCAAATTTCAAACTTTTCTTTCTATGCATATTTCAGCATTCTAACCTATGCAACTGATTTAAGAATGATCCAATGACCTTATTGAATGCAAAAAAAAACATGAAACTACTTCCTATTCTACCCTTCATGGCTCATATGCCATTTTTACATCATGTTGCCCGTAGGGCTTTATTAGGACCTTTGACCTTCAATGCACTTTGTTCGTTACAATATGCCATTATTGGTCTTAGAATGTTCCAATTGATCCATTTTCTTCATCCGGTACCAAGGTGTTCTTCATTGTCTTGATAGGTGCTTCTGCACCATACATCCCACCTTCAAAGTAACTCTTGTCCCAAGAGTTAAATGGAATAGTCTTCTCGCCTCCCATCCTTCTAGATGGTTGTTTGCAACTCTTCACCTGCAATTTATCACCCTGCTCATGTGTATTACCTGCATGCAAATGATTAGAAACAAAAAATCTTGAATATTTGTTACCATCCATGGTAAACTTATTGTTTGTTGCCTGTGAATAGTCACTTGTTATCAAAGACTTCATGTGCTGCTGTTTGAGTTTATGTAGACCGTGTCCCTTATCCTTCATGGTTTGACTCATTGCTTTGTGTATTTTTGTCACCAATGGACACCATACTATTCCTATCATCACTCCTCTTGCTGTCATAACTTTATTTTCTGTCTCATTTGCTGTTGCTGCCCCATGTACTGTCACTGTCTGATTACAAGCAGCAATATGAGTATTGTCTTGATTATCCTTCTTCTTTACCACCAATAGAGAAGGCTTATGTGGAGGTTCTACCATATCATGGCTTCTGTGCCTCTGCTCCTACAAAAAAAAAAAATTATTTCTTGCCAAAACAAATAACTCTTTCCTTATCATGACCAAGTAATGGAGTTAACTTATACTTCACACCATCCTTATGCACTATATAAACATTTGATGCTCCAAAATGAATGGTATTCCTTGAGGCTTGCCAAGGCCTTCCAAGGATGACATGACAGCATGTCATTGGTATGATATCACATAAGACTTGGTCTTTATACTCTCCTATGGAAAAATCAACCATGGCTTGTTCCCTAACAACAATGTTTTGTTCATCACTGACCCAAGAGCTCTATATGGCCTATCAATAGGATACCTCTTCAATCCTAGTTTGAGTACCATTTCATAAGACACTAGGTTATCAAAAGAACTAGAGTTAATGACCATTTTGCAAACCTTACCATGGCTAAGGCAATTTGTTCTGAAAATAGATGGCCTTCTCTCCTTTTGCTGCTGCATGGGTTGTCCTCTTCTCACCATTAGGGATTCTCCTATCTTAAGATCTGCATTACCATACTTCTTTTCTTCCTCTTCTCCTTGGGTCAAGGTGACTCTCTTCTCCTCCTTCCTAAAATCAACACCTTTCTTAGGGCACTTGTAGAATTGATGCCCCACTCCTCCACATGTGAAACATTTGCCTATGAAAACACTTGATCCTCTTCCACCTCCAAATCTTCCTCCTCTGAAACTTCCTCTTGTCTCAGATGTAATCTCTTTTCCTTTATCTTTTTCTTGATTATTTGTAGTGTCAAACTGACTTCTTACACCTCTTCCTCTCATGGTTCCACCTCCTCTCTGATTTCCTTGCCTTTCATTCTTTCTTTTCAGTTTCTCTTCTGCTCTGATTGCAAGTTGAAAACACTCTCCAAGGGTTCTTGGCACATTCAGCCCTATTTCATCTTGTATGTTGTACTTGAGGCCATTGATATATCTTTCCACCTTCTCATCTTCATCTTCCACTCCTCCCCTAATGCTCAAGGTATGAAACTGTTCAGTATATGTCATCACATCCATGTCTCTCTGTTTTAAGTTATTCCTTCTCATCTTGATTTGAATGGCCAAATCTGATGGTAAGAACTGACTTCTCACCATGGTCTTCATTCTATCCCAATCTAAGATCTTATTCAATCCTCTTTCCTCTCTTTCCTTCTAAACACTAGTCCACCATGTAAGTGTTGTCCCTCTCAATCTTGCCTTTGCTATGTTCACCTTCTTATCTACCTCTATGTCTTCAAGATCAAAGTAGTTTTCAAGGGCTTCTATCCACCCTAGTACTTCTTCGCTGTCCATTTTACCTTGGTAGATTGGTAAATCAATGTGGTTCTTTCCACCATTACCTTGTACTATTTTAATGATTCTCACAAATCTCCTCTCTTCAGGATCATCTGCTGCCTCATGTTCTTGTCTTGTATTACCAACTTCTTCTTCTTCATGATTCTCTCCATGATTTCTTCCTCTAACCTCTTCTCTTCTAGGTTCTTGCCTTTCCTTTTCCAAGGCTTCTATCCTTTCAATAAATTGTAGTCTCTCCCTTCTCATTTGTCTTTCTTCCCTCTCTTTAGATGCTTCTAGTTCTCTCCTTTCTCTCTTCTCTCTTGCCAATTCTTCTCTCAACTCTTCAAGTTCTCTAGCCATTTGATTTTTAGGAGGCATTTTCACAACCTAGTTTTCTCTTCCGTACTATAGAATCTTCAAACTAACACTCTTTCCCTCACCAAGAATCTCAGGACACCTCTAATGTACCTTTCAACTTTGGGACACTCAAGGAGGAAATGGGCACTCCAAGGTTTCTACAAAGGGACCAGTACCTTAGTGATGACAAAAGACTCCAAGATGATGGAATATACAACTTCTCAACTCCCTAAAGACCTTGCTAATGCTCTGATACCACTTGATGCAGAGGATCAAGGATCTACCGACAAACTTGCAAATTCAAGCACAATATGGACCCAAACCCCTATGTTTCAATGGTGTTCCCAAATGCACACAATGCCACCAAAGACTTCAAACTTGGATTTACCTTCACCAAGTGTTTCCTCCACCTCTACACACCTTGAAAAACTTCACCAACATGTTTCTAAGGTTTCCAAACCCAAAAATCTTTAGTAGATACAAAAAAGACCAGTTTTGCCCTTTGCTATTCTCTTCTTTGGATCAGCAAACCCTGTTTTCTTGATTTTTCTCTGAAACTTTCCAAAACACCAAGAAAATAAATATGCTTTCCAAATACCCTTTTCATATTTTTATAACATATCAAAAAATCAAATATCACTCCTTTGGAATGATTGTACGGAACAGGGCAGTTTGTCTCAGAATTAAGCCTAATTAGGCCACTTTTACAAAGCAAGTACCCTTCAAACTTGCAATCCGACTTAATCCTTTTGAATAGTCTCTATTAATGATCTAAATCAAAGGAATCTCAAGATTATAGGTCTTGGTCACACTCCTAAACACCCAATCCTCAAAACCCTCCTTAAAATGGCTTAAAAACTAGGGCCTGCTTGTTCAAACCCCAAAACTCAATTCCAAAACTTCTCCTTCAGAATTCACCATGAATTTAACTTGTCTTCAAAAATTATCAAATAAAAAATATACCTTGTTAAGCCAGATGTACGGCTGCATAACATCTAGCACTCATTTGGGTACCCAAATTAATCCTTCTAGCACTCAACTTTGCATTTCTTTCACAGTAACCTACAAATCTTCACTTTTCTTGCATTTTCATGATTAGTTAGACATGTTAGGAAATTTAGGGTCCATCCCATGGGTTAGATGTACAAAAACTAGGATGGTACCCTCATTTCCTATTGAAAAATCAAAGCAAAACTCACAGTTTCAGCGTGACAGCAGCAATAATAACTGTAATTTGATAAGAAACATCTCAATATGGATGCAAAACCTCTTAATAACACCTTGCCAAAGTAAATAACAGATTTCTATATTCAAAGAACCTCTAAATTGCAAGAAAACTTCAAATTTTCATTTATTCACAAGGTTGTCCGTACAAATTATGTGTGTTTTCCATACAAACACTGTCTCCCCTCTTCCATATGGCTGAGACATCTTAAATAAACCTTAGAATACCTTCCCAACTAACCAAGTTGGTTGGAAATGCTTATTTAATCAAACAAATAGCAAGTTACTATTTTCCCTCCAAAACTAAATTCAAATTTCAAACTTTGCTTTCTATGCATATTTCAGCATTCTAACCTATGCAACTGATTTAAGAATGATCCAATGACCTTATTGAATGCAAAAAAAAACATGAAACTACTTCCTATTCTACCCTTCATGGCTCATATGCCATTTTTACATCATGTTGCCCGTAGGGCTTTATTAGGACCTTTGACCTTCAATGCACTTTGTTCATTACAATATGTCATTATTAGTCTTAGAATGTTCCAATTGATCTTCAAAGAGGTCCTTGATCCATTGTCTTCATCCGGTACCAAGGTGTTCTTCATTGTCTTGATAGGTGCTTCTGCACTAGTTAGGGGATGTTCTAACTAGAAATAGATCCTATAGACCACATAGGTGTAGAGAAAACACCAAGATCCACATATAATAGACAAGGTTACATGAGGACAGGGGTACTTGGGGTATGGGTATGGGTACGAATACAGGTATAGCTCTTTTTTATAATAGGGGATGTGGGTACTTAGGTATGTCAAACTTTATTTTTAATTATACTTTTATATTTATAGAAAAATTGAATTTATAAGTCATGAAAATGATTTTTAAAATCAATAATAGTGATAAAGTTTGCAAATGTAATGTATTATTTTAAATTTCATAATTGTTATATGTTTGTAATAATAATTTATGATAAATGTTTAGATGCATAACATAGAAGGTAGGCTTTAAACATGAACAAGAAGATCATAAATCACATGACAATGACATATCACAAATGATAAATTTTTTGCTTTAACACTGATAAAGTTTATTGTTGATCAATATTGTATCAAAATTTCAAACTAATTAGGTATTGAATTAAGCTTGATAAACAAATAATAGAGAAGTAAAACTTTAAAAATGAAAAAGATCATAAATCATATGACGATGAAATATTGGAAATGATAAACTTATGCTTGAATAGTGATAAAGTTTATTGTTAATCAATATTTTATCAAAGTTTCAAATTTATTAGGTATTTAATTAAGCTTGATAAACAATGAGTTGATATGCAAACAAAAAACTAGAAAAAAAATCCAAAATCTCAATCAAGGTCATTAGCTATGATGCTCTCCATTGAGTACCTGGTACTTGGGATACATGTACCTAGTACTTGGGTATGTGGGTATGAGTACTAAGGGTGTGGGTACAGGTTCCCATGCAACCTCATAACATATTATGATAACCAATAAAGTCATACATGAATGAACATATAATATATTATGATAGCCAATAATGTCATACATGAAAAAACATATAATATATTATGTTAATCAATAATGTCATACATGAAGGAACATATAATATATTATGATAACCAATAATGTCATACATGAACAAACATATAATATAAAATGATAACCAATAATGTCATACATTAAAAAACACATAATATATTGTGATAACCAATAATATCATACATAATGTCATGCATCAAATAAATGTCATAAATCAAATATAAAATGTCATATATACATCAAATGTTTATCAAATATTTCTACTAACATAAAATCCAACATATATGTTTTTTGATGCATATACATGTGTTTCTATCAACTATATCTTCTCCTTCTCATGAGGGGAAAGAAACAAATCTCTAGAGGTCTTTGATCATCGTGTGGAGGGAGATGATGGGGTCTTCCTCACACACTCACTCATCCTCTTGTTGAGGCTCTTCTCTAAATCAAGCTGATACAAACCAAGTATATATGAATCAATAATTATTATACATTGAAATCAAATATATGTACACACAAAATTAATTAATTTTTTACCACCATCAAATAGTCGCTTTGCAAGTCCACATCAAAGGCTCATGGACGATCGAGTGTAGCAAGACCTTACAAAAATTTAATCAATATAATCACTTATAAATAACATTAGAAATTTTGATACTAACTAAATTATAAACAACAACTAAAACCAAGAAAGTTCTTTCATACCTCAATCAATGGTTGTGAACTAGCCATAGCTATAGCCACTCCATGATCAATGGATTGCCAAAGATGAGGAGGAGTCTCAAATGTCAAGAGCTGCATGTCATACAATACATATTATATGTAACATGAAAAATAAAAATAAAAATTCAAATGAATTAAATTAAGATGAAACAAATGTACCTCTACAAAGCTTGTATCATGTCTAGGCTCAAAGTCCCTAGTGAATGTCAATGGTCCTATAGAGAACTAATGCACACGCATAAATTTTTTTGTTAATCCTTCATATGATTACTTAATAAATATAAGTATTAATTTAAATGATTTAATCTATACATACCTTTGGACTCATCAATGAGATGAAAAATGGGGCCGAAGGACCACTACTAGGGTTGCCAACACTTTGACCCTAAATTTTGAACAATGTCAATACATGAAAATTAATTTGTCATTCACTATACATATGAAATGTGATCAAATTAGTTTATTATAATTTTAATTTACTTGTGTGTCAATGCTAAATGTCTCATTGAGGAATTGATCAGTGACTAGCCCATCATCCGCACTATCTCTAGCATGACTACCAAATGTGCATAAGCATTCGCATGATGTGCACATATGACTATAATGCACAGAAGGCTCCTCCTCAACTAATGGACTCATGCAGTGAATGAGGGTCTATGTCAAACCATTAATAATCCCTATAGTGTTGGCCTCTAAATGTTCCGTCACAACTGAAGGAATAGTCACATGCTCACCCTGTGGCTTAACCATAGGTGCCCTAACTACATTAGGGTCATGACATGCCCCCAACCTCTCAAATGATCACCCCCCACCTCTACCTTGAGATTCTAATATATCAAAATAATTGGGGATCTCCCCAAGGACAAACTCACAATACAATTTCCATAAGAAATACATTGGGACCTCATGATTATTGTAGGGAGGGGCATCAAAAACCATCCACCATCTATCCTAAAAATTATTTCTAATACCATCACGTATGTACCAATGGATGGGGAACCATTTAGTTATCTCTGTAATAGTATTTTGTTCACCAAGCTTTCTAAATAATGCACAAATGCTACCTTTTGGTATATCTTTTTTGTTTACATCTTGATATGATAATTTGTATTGCATAATATCTTTTTTGTTCATCCCTCTTAACCCACCAGATATCCAACTGACCACTAACAGAAGCTACTCTAGGTCATAATGGACTTGAGGGAGGATGCTAATTGAGATCTCATTGAATTGGTTTGTCCACAAGCTTTCAACTTACCAATTAGTGCTTCTAATTCATTCTTGCCTCTTTCTATTTCATTTATTAGGTTGTCTTGTGTGCCATGAGGAGGTCTTCCAATCATTGTAGGTTACAAATTTTCTTGTTCTTTTTGTGGAGGGTTTTGATTCTCATCTTATTGAGGGTTTTGGTTTTGGTTTTGATCTTGTTGAGGATTTTCCAGTTCATTATTCACATTTCTTGATAAGAAACCAATTGCAATCTAAATAAATAAACAAATTTAAAGAATTTTTTTTCAAAAACCTACTAAACAATACAAAAACATATAAAACAATGCAAAAAGAAGGCAAGACAACATATGACGTGATCAAAATCTCAAACTTTGATGACAAGGAGGCATATTGACGAGGCGAGTGGAAAAAATCTTCAATTTGCTAAATTCATGTATGCATTGTGAGGAAAGGAAGTTGTAAAATGATAAAAAAAATGAATGGGCTATAGGTTTGTAGCCCATTTATAATATTTTGTGGTTTTAAAAAGCACGTATACACTATAGCACACACACTATGGCTTGGGATACCCAAGCCATAGTGCATAAAATGGGTGTCATCTTTTTTGCACCACAACTTGGTGCACTTACACACACACACACACACACACACACACACACACACACACAACTATGATTAAAGATAATATTATATTAATTATATAATTCAATAAAGGGACATGTCTCCTCATTTATTATTTTCATTATATATATGAAATATTTCTTCCATTTGGAAAACACATACCAAATATAGTGGTAGTGCTTATTACATTTGCAGCGATCTGAGAAAACTTAGCATGGTATCAAAGAAAGGCTGCAAATGAAAACATTAGAGACCAATATTCAAAAGTGAGATAGATTTATGAAGATGAGTGACATCCACATGAGTGAAACCTTGCAAGACTAGTCCTCTACTTTTGCAGGCTTATTGGCAGTTAATTACAATGAAAATAAACACTATC
The DNA here is from genome assembly GCA_028749045.1 of Cupressus sempervirens. NCBI lineage: Eukaryota > Viridiplantae > Streptophyta > Pinopsida > Cupressales > Cupressaceae > Cupressus > Cupressus sempervirens. The sequence continues at coordinate 452,271,047 of CM053793.1, forward strand.
ATCGATACTTTTGTAGATGGCACTGAATCAACTTGTTGATTGATTGAAACTTTAATTGGAACTTTGGATGAATAATATTTAGCTTACATAAAGATCTAGAAGTACCCAAACATAAATAGGAAATTATAGTATTTTATTAGTAGTGTCTCCAGTTATTATTTAAATTATAAAGACTTCCCAATGGTCAAGCCACATGTCTAAAAGTTCACCATTATATACTCATCTAATTGATGAAGTATTGTTCTAAAAGTAATGACACTCAAAATAATTTGAATTTATTATAATATATTCACCTCCTATAACTAGTTAATATATCGTACTATATTTTTATCAAATAAAAAGGTTTGACATATGAATATTCTAACCTAGACAATAGAATCGTCACTTCCCATATCAATCATTCCTTAACTCTAATGTTGAACTATTCTATAATCATATAGTTATATTTTTTAATGATATTGTGGATGTTAATGGATCAAAATAATGTATGTTGGATCTCGGTAGAGAGGGAAACATGGAGGTGACTCATCCAATGTTTGATTGGATTGGCATGTCACGAGATTGAATTCCTAATATAACCACATTAAGAGATTATGTGGATCAAAGACACATTAAAATTTCTTGGGATTGTAATGTTTAGCTATTATATCCCTCAAGATCAGTGATCTTCCACTTTTGTAAGTAGACATGTGCCAGATATCAATGGTGTATGTGTTCAGTCTATCAGTAATGATTGTGATGTTTGCAACTAATAAGAATAAAGAGTAAGGTAGATTAATCCATTAAGTTGGCATTTGAATGATGGTCTAGGGTTAGTGTTGTGAGCTTAACATAGTGCGCTTTTTGGTTGGATTTGAATATTGGTTCAATTATAAAGCTTCCATTTCTAAGATACCTCTACCTTTTAGAATCTTCAAAGCTACTCAAATGGACTCTTTTTGTCGTAAAGGGAGGAATCTTGATGGATCCTTCATTATTACTTTGGAAACCAAAATATTCCCTAAGTTTCAAAAATTAGATAAATTGCTCTACAATGACTCTAATATGATCTTAACAAGTGATCATGGAGGAATCAATGATCAAGACAAATTATGGTCTAGATCAAGCAACCATTATGGAAACTAGTTCAACCAAATCATGAAATAAGTAGACTTCATTCAATCTTGGATTATATATTCAGGGAGAAAGACATACACAATTAAGATATACATTAAACATATAACTAAATAAGTTTGATAGCCAAGCACCTTGAGGTGGTAGTCAATCTTCCATGGAATGGAAGAGTATGGTATGTATCCAATATATAAATATTAATGGAGTATATGGGTGCTTGACCAAATTAGTGTGTAAACAAAATTAAGTATTGCACATGGAGAGCTAGGGAAATCTTAGTTCACTAGAAAAGAAAGAAAAATTCTATGATAGCTACAAAAAAATTATTGAGAAAGTCTTATATGTCTGATGAAAAATATTTGAACCATTGTTGTTTTGTTCTTAAAGTTTTAGTCAAATATTTGAATAATACTTTATTATTTTGCTTGCCACATCTAGGGTCCATTTGGCAATGGGAATACAAGTGGAATAGGCATATGTATATTCTTAAAATTTTGAATTCTTTGTTTGGATACACCAAATCATAATTGGAATAGGAATAAAATTGGAATATGTATTCTAATTTTGGCCCAAAAATGAGCATTTTCTATTCTACCTAAATATGTGGAATTGGAATACTATTCCTATTCCAATTTTTATTCATTTTAGAAAACTTAAATTTTTTAGTCCATGAATTTTGCATCAAATTTTGGTCAACCAAACAAGAATAGGAATATGCAACCCCATTTTCTATTTGAGAATAAATATTCAGGAATAGGTATTCCTATTCCTAGTTTTTTATTCACACAATAATATTTGAAGAAGAGTCACAATTCCAATATAAGTAACATATTTGTGAACTATATACTATTGACACCTTAACTTACATATGGAATACATACACAACATTATGCCAGAAACATTATAGGTGATGATTGTATTGGGACACTAAAAGATGGAGAGAACTTATTGGAAAATAAATGAAATGATTAGAATGATAGTTACCTACATTTGAAATATCCTTATAAGGAAAGAAACATAAAAACTTAGTAGGAGGCATCTAAACTAGTAGTCCAAGTTTTCTCAAATCCTATCAAAGTATAAGCTTCTCCAACATAAGCAATAGTAGTTTGAATTTGAAGTGTCAGATCTCCATTGATGAGATGAAATAATTGAGACAAAAGGAGCCGAGTAGATATCATCAAATCATCTAATTATTGAACACACACATAAAGTCAACATATAAATTTCAGAGTATGGAGATATATTTTCGAATATGGAATGATAGTAGTGACCTAAATAATACATCGATTAAAATAGAAATCTTACACATAGACAATACAAATTTAGTACATATTAAGGCAGAAATTATACATTGAAATCCTTGATAAACGATGAAAACAATCATAATCCATGTACAACAAAACATGGAAAGTTATTGTATGCAATAAATGTGTAAGTTGTAATAAAATCAACAAGTAAAGAATAGAATATATATAAGAAACAATATGAAAAAGTTAGCATGTTCAAATAAATGAGAATTTTCCCTTGAGAGAAATGAGCTCTGCTAGGGTTTGTATGACCTTCGTCTAGATCCTTGCTAGTTTCCACTATTTGTCATACCACATTTACCATGGGAATAATTTCATTTATAATGAGTTCAACCTTCTCTAGCATAATAGTTGATTCTAGTGCTAGAGTTGTTGTTGCTATTGGAGATAATGGCTCCACTAACCAAAAACCCCACAAGTTTGTTCCAAAAGTGTTCCATGAAGTAATTCCTCTCCTGATATTATTTTGAATGCCAAGGAGTTTGATAGTGCATGCACCTAGTTAAAATAAAAAACTCTTATTAGGTATTTTGTGGGTCATACTCCTTCTAAAAGTATGCTACAAGAATTGGTTTCCAAAGTTTGGATAACTCATGGTGTTCACCTTGAAGGTGTTCAAAGCCTTACCAAAGGCTTTTTTTCTTTTTCACTTTGGCAATGCAGGCCAAGCTAAACATGTTTTTGTACGAGGCCACTAGACTATAAGGTCCTCCCTCCTAGCTTTTCAATTTTGGTCATGAGATTTTGTTAATTTTTATGATTGGAAACTTAAGGTACCCATTTGGGTAGAGTTCTTTGAGCTTCCTGTTCCTTGCTGGTCTTTTTTACCTACTATTGCACAAATCATCGGCAAGGTTGTTTGCCTTGAACTAGATAAGTTTTTCAACACTCGTCCCCAATGTAGGGTTTTTTGTTGAGGTCAACCTATCTAGGGACCTCACAAATATAGTGGATATCCAAATAGGTGTTACCACCTTTACTCTAAAGGTTCTTTACCTTAACCTCCCAAATGCCTACTATCAGTGCTAGTCAGTTGAGCATAAGATTAAGGATTGTCCCTTGTTGGACCAAAACCATCCCTCTACTTCAGAAACCAAGCTTGCTCTAGCCACCAAGAAATATGAATGGACTATGATGGTGAAAAAAGGGAAATGATTAGTTGTAGCTAAGGTGAGCTTATTTCTTGTGGATCATGGTAAATCTAGCTCAAGCTAGATGCCCATAGAATCCTTAGTTCCATTGGTCCCTCTACCTCCTATTTCAAACCCTAGAGGCTAGGGGACAATGGGGGTTCATACCTTGGATCTGAGCCCTCTTTAGACTCAAGCACCACAAGTGGCATCAATTATTTTCTATCAAAAGCTATGCTAGTCTCATAGTCCAAATGGTCACGATGAGTTTTTTGAAAATGGGGGAGAAGCTTTAGAGGGTCATTGCTATTGATGACCCCTCTTTTGAGCCTCCCTCTTTTTTACACAATAGTTTCTTGTCTCTAGTGGACAAGGATGACATGCAAGATAGGTTACCATGAATTTCCTTTCATGGAATGTGCAAGGGCTAACATACCTCCCTAGAAAATATTCTATGCATGATACCAAGCATTAGTTTGATCTTGATCTACTTTTCTTCTAGGAAGTTAAAGTTGCTAGATTTCTTCTTCCCTCAACCTATCATGTTATTTGACTAGATAGTGTGATTTTTACTTCTTAGCATGAATTTGGTTGAGGTGGTATTATTACTCTTCTCTCCCTCTTTTAATTTCCTTTTTTGTTTCACATGGTTCAGACCCTTTACACAGGATGGTTTGGATTTTGTTGTCTTTTCAAAATAGTTCTTTTAGTATTGTTAAAATTTATCTTCCCAATGATGCTATTGAATGATCACACCTATGGCATTGGTTGGAAGATCATTTGAAGCTATGACATGGGTTTTTTGTGGGAACTTCAATATGGTTGAGTTGGCCTCTAGCAAGGAAGGACTTCTTCCATTTAGATGGGTAGCTAGTGAATGAGAGGCCTATTTTTACTTGTAGAATAGATTAGTACTTTTTTATCCTAATGTTATTCGCCATCGCACGGATCAGATTGGGCACACATGGCCCAATTTTTGAGCTGGATCTAACAAAGTTTTTAAGAGACTTGATAGGGCTATGATTTTTTTTCCTTTTCTTAAAAGCATGCCCTATCTATCACCTCTCTACCTAATGTGACAAATTTTGTTAGATGATTCTCCCATCCTCTTTTCCATCACCTAGCAGACAGCTTAGCCTCACTCGAATAAATCCTAGTTTTACCACAACACTTATTTGTTGTTCCATCTACCAACTATTCATCACATCCTATGTGTTTAGAATCTCAAGCCTTGACTGTACAATCATTTTGGATGGATTAAATGGTGGAATGATGCTATCCTTCATACTACAAGATTTATTTTCATTTATGATAGACAACTAGCTATGTATTGTAAGAGATCTTATGAATCTATTACTCTCAATCTATGTATGACCTTTGAGGATCTTATCATAATTTTTTTTCATATGGATCTCTTGGTTTAGTTCACCAACCTTTGGCACTAGAAGTAGGTTGTAGATAGCTATGCTACTTAGGGATCTCAAATCAAAACCCATCTCCATTGGTTAGAGGTTGAAAATTAGGCTTCCAAGGATTTTTTTAGTGCTTTGAGGCCTCATCACTCTATTGTGGGTATTAAATGCATCTGAGAAGATTAGTAGGTTCTCACTAACTTGCAAAATATTCTTTAGGCTTATTTGTGTCATTATAAGTAGGTTTTTATGGCTCAAGATCACTCCATTACATTTGATCAAGCACTACAAGCCTTCCTTGATGTTACTCCCAATAGGCTTGCTCTTGAACAATATTCCTTCTATGAGAAAAATTCTTATGCTTGCAAACTTAAAGGAAGATATCCTATCCATGGCTAATGACAAAGCTCATGGATGTGATGGCTTCCCTTGTGAGTTCTACAAGATGCTTTGGGCTAACATTGGCCCTGATTTGCTTCAGGTTTACCTTGAAGCTTACAACTCTAATTCATTGGGCAACATCATCAACAAAGAGAATATTAAATTCATACCTAAAGCTAGAGATCCTAAGGAAATTTTCAATTGGAGGCCCATCAATTTTTTGAATAGCTCCTACATGATCATTGCCAAAGCTCTCTCTCTTAAAATTTGGCATTTTCTCCCTCAAATTGTTTGACCTAAACAAATTGGCTTCATCAAGTCCTTTTATATCTTGGATGACATCATTGCTATCTAGGAAGGAATGGAATGGGCCAAGAAATTCAAATAGAAGGCCCTATTCCTAAAGATTGATTTCACCAAAGCATATGACCGAATTGAATGGCCCTTTATTTTAGCTATGCTTCAAGCTCTAAGTTTTAGCCTAGTATTTTGTCAATCGATGTAGATGCTTTTTGGGGATGCCTCTACTTGCATCACCATTAATGGTCATCAGTCTGAAGCTTTTGGGCTCTTTATATCTATCCACTAAGGTTGTCCTCTTGTACCTTCTCTTTATGTTTTAGCAGTTGATGGCTTTGGTTTTTTGCTAGCCAATGCTATTTCATGAGGTCTGGTGCATGGTATTTCTTTACTAGAGTCAATCACTTAGCTAGTTAATGGCCATTTTGTAGAAGATTCTTTCCTCACATTGATTGAGGATGAGGAGAATATTTCCAATGCTTTGTAGTGTTTAGATTCTTTTTGTCTTGCTTCAAGTTTGGCTATCCAATGGCACAAAACCCTTTGCTACTGATAATCTTTTTCTAGGCCCTCACTAGTTGCAACAATATAGATGAAAATGCGTCAAACATGGTGAAATTCTTAAATTTTTGGGCATTCCCTTTTCTTCTCAAGCATCTCCTATGGAGCTATAGAATGTTGTGCTTGCTCAAATTGAGAAGAAGCTAGAATATTGGATCACTAAGCCCCTTTCACTTGCAGGAAAGTTTCAAATATGTTCCAAAGTACTGCTACTCATGTATATTATTCTTCTTTTTGGGCTCCCTCCAAAGCCTTGTACCTTAAGCTTGAATGTCTTCTCATGGACTTTCTCTAGGCCTCTGATGTTGTGCATCATGGATTTCATAGAGTTTCCTAGGACTTCTATTATTTACTTAAGGATTCTTGTGGTCTTAGCTTGCTTTCCACCCACAAGTAGGGGATAGCCCTCTATTCTAAGTGGGTCATATGGGCTCTCACTAGAGATGAGGCCTAAAAAAATTTATTACATCACTAAATTTCTTTAGGTTTTCTTGTTAACCGATCAGCCTGGAAGGGGATTGGTTTTCAAACCATTGTTGTGAATTTTGAACCTATTCAAATTCAAGGCAGTTTTTTTGCTATGAAAATTTGGAAATCCTAGGAAGCCATCAAACCTTGATCTCACTAAGTTGGTAATGAATTCAAGGATGGGATCTTAATGAATCAACAAAAAATTTGGTGGTCACCCTTGTTTGCCACTCAAGGTGTGCCTTTAGCCAAGATTCAAGGAGCCAATGCTTTGCATTTATTTTGTAGGGGTATCAAACTACCTAAATATTTATTCTCTAAGGGTACAATGAGCCTTCACTTATGGGAGGATTTTTAGGTGTAGTTTAGGCTTATCCATCTAGATCAAATGACAATTGGTCTTCTAGTATTTGTGGTTCCTCCCAATTTGTTAGACAAGCTTGGAATTCATTCATCCCACCCTTGGTGGAAAGATTGGAAGTGGTACCCTACCACTCCAATGACTAGTTACAAGTCCATGCTAGGGTATTAGTGGTTGGTGCCCCATATTTTGATGGTTGATACCCTCAATTAGCATTGGAATTTGGAGTCTTAAATTTGCCACTGTCTAGCATACTATCACAGAGCTAAAGATTGCTCACTTCACCTAGCGTCTCCTTTTCTAGGGCTTTCCTTTAGGTCCTTCACTCTAACATCTAGGAGTTCTTGATCCTAGATGCCCTTTTTGTGGCTAGACTAAAATCTTTCTACATACTTTTTGGTTTTACAAAAGAGCTCAAAATTATTGGCTCTAGCTTTTTGATTTTTTTAGGCCTTTTCATTAAGAAGCCTTCACTTGGCATATGGTGGTTTTGGGTCATGTTCCTAGACTCCCTTTTAGATATGCCTAGATTTGGTATGCTTTTAGAATGGAGATATTTTTCACAATCTAGAAAGATCACAATTCTATTTTATTCTCTCAAAGCTTTCTTGATATTTATGTTGCAATTTACTCTAAAACACATATATGTAATAATGTCATGATGCAAATTCAAGTACAAACTAACAACACCAAAAGTGGCTCATCTATAGGAGGTACTTGCTCACTAGAAAAATTCCCCTTTTATGGTTTCCCAAGTGCCTCTAGATGCTTTATCCAGTGACCATACTCCTCCTTATGGTTGCTAGAGAGGCCAGAGTAGTTCTACTCATTGCTCGTAGACTCCTAGGTTGTAACCTCATCATTGTTCTCCCAGTGGTGGCTTTCATGGCCATTGTTACTTGGCCTTGCCTCCTCAAAGGATATTCTTGGGTTGGTCCCAGTGGCTCCCCCTACTACTAATGCTAATGTGGGTTGGTTTTCTACTCACTGTGACCCTAGGTGGGATTTCTCAAGGCTGGATTTACCCATTTCTCCTCCCAGGGCCGAGGAAGATATAGAAAAGGATGTTGATAAAGATTCTATTGATATTGATGGTTGGGTTCCCCTTAAGCTAATAATAAATCCAAGGATTTTTGGGGTTTTTATTACAAAGACCCTCCTTGAGCTAGCAGTACTCTTGTAGCCTGAAGTTTTTTATTTATGCTATGTTTTTTGATGAATAGTTGATCTTCTGCCTTGGGTTGTTTGAACTTGCGGGGTGATCCTATATCCCTCAACCCCTTTTTTGTGAATATATATCCTTAAATTTTAAATTAATTGAAATGTCTATTCATCAAAAAATCAATGAGAATACACATCATCAATTATATGACATGGTGTCCACATAATCAGTAGTGTTGTTTGAAAATAGTCTGAAGAGTGTGGGTACACATTCACATATTAGTGAATTCCATCACAAAAAAGGATCAACATCCTAGGACATACTATACATGGGATCAAACCCAAACAAAATATCATTAAAAAATTTAGAGAATTCAATGACATGTAAAGTGGTAAAGAATGGACACATCAGTGGAATATGAAGACCCACCACTTATAAGACATGTGGATATCAAGAGCCCCAATATAAGAAATATTAAAAAGTGATGTGCACTTTACATTCTCATTAGGTAATTAGGAAACTAAAGTCACAATGGTGAAGTGAGGTGAGGTAAGAAGATAAGTTTACTTCTTTAAGTTGTGATTTACTTTGATAGATAAGTTAATATTAAGAAAAATATAAATATTATCCAATGTTTAGAATTTTTTCCTTTTCAAATTGATAAATCAGAATTCATTTAATATACTTTATATATATACTATAAGATAATAAGATATATTAAATAAGATTGTAATTTATTTATATTAAATATTAAAATTATTTAAGAACATTAAGTAGAATTAAGGATACAATCAAATTTCTATTATTCTTGAAAAAATAATAATATTGAGAACAATTATCATATGCAATTTTTTTTTATAACAGTTATATGCCTTGATATTTTCCTCCAAGAATTTTCTTAGAGGAAAAGAAGATAAATATTATATTTAGAGGGAATTTGACACTTCTTCAAAGGAAATTTTGAATGAGGAGCTTAGAAGATCAAGATTTAGAGGGAGCCTAACATTTCATTAGAGGGAACCTTAAAAGAGAGGGAGTAGATAGATGATGTGATTTAGTCAATCTTTGGTGATCTCAATCATATTGATTCAAATGAAGAAAACCACGTTGAGATAGATTCTCTAGTGATCAATAAATTATAGTAGTCATGAGGACTATACTTCATGAATATACCTTGTGACTATGTCTTTTTAATGGGCTTACCCCCTATATACATCATGAGGAAGTGATGACTTCCAAATGATGTCACTTGTATTTGTAGAAGTTATTGAAAAGTGATGATCTTACAATAATTCTCTTTTCTACTATGATGGATATCTTATGATATCTATGTAGATCATGAAATATTATACATTACATGGTGAATGTTTATATGGTACATATTATGAGAATGCATGTAAAAATACCTTATAGACATTTTTTTGAGTAATTTGTGTATATCATTGATATTTTGGGAGGTCAATACTTTTGATATTATATGTGATATCATGCATTTGAGTATTGGTGAATATCATGTATTTTGGGAGACCAATACTCTTAATATCAAATATGATATAAACATGATGGATATCTTTTGATCGAAGAGATCCTTAAAACTTTTCATTCCTAATATTATCAATGGTGTGATATATGTCTTATGTTTATCCTCCCTAGCTAAGAGGGAGTGTTGATATTTAGTAGGTTTAGTTGGCTAAAATTCGATGTTATACATTTTGAGTAATTGTTGTACTTAAATCATGAGAATATGCATCTTGTCAGACTTACAACCAAGTGCTTAGATGTCATTAAATTGATTGCCTTTGAATTATTTATATTAGCATGAATGCTAATTCTATGGAGGAGCATTGAATAACATTGATATGATGTATTCATGACTCTATTTGTCATTGATGACAACATAGTAATGAATTTGTAAAGATTGATAGAGTAGCAGACTATGATTTTTGTATTAAGAACATTATATCACTTATCTCACAATGCACAATTTCCAATGCATTCTATAGTATGTATTTTCTATAAGGGAAAGTACACATAACCTAATTTTATATTGTATAGAAGATATGATTGATCTATAGAGGATCACATGGAAACAAAGTATTAGGAAAGTAGTTCCTATTGTGTGATTTCTATAGTTCATCACAAATATAGTGAAAGGTTGCGTAGTTAACTAGAGGTAGTATACTAGTCATTGATGATGTTAGAGAGTGTGCATATATAGAAGTTGCACATGCCAAAAAATTATTATAGTTGTGAGTTGATAGAATTCATTAAATGTATATTCATTTAATTAACATATTATGATTAAGTGGGAAGCTGACTCAAGGATTTAATATTGAGCATGGTATAAAGGAAAGATGTTTTCCATGTTTAACATATGAAAATAAGATTAAGACTTGTGAATTATTAATCAGTATAGTAAAGTGACTTACCAATGCATGTAAGTGACCTTAAGGGTAATTGTTACTAAGTACAAAGTTTCAGATCTAATTGCATGGTTTGAAGGAGAAGAAGTCTGACATACTCGATAGAGGAAGAAGTAAAAGTTTGTTTCACATCTATTATTTTGAAAGGAATAGTACCAAGATCAATTAGATAGTGGGTTCATTGATTTGATCTTGAAGCTATTTAGATAGTGGGTTCAGCTACGTTCCGCAACTCTTAACAAGGTTGGAATCTCCTAATAGGGATTCAAGGTCTCTTAACAGGGACTCTTTGTACTAAATATTGTAATAAAATCCTAATAGAGTCCATCCTATAACAAGGAAAATTTATATTAGTACATCATTTTGTGGGCATCATTCCCACCAGGGTTTTCCCTTTGATCAAGGGTTTCCCTAGTCAACATATCTGGTGTAATTGTTTATGTGCATCTTTATGGTTGTAGTTTACTTTGGTTTAATGGTTAAGTTTGTTTAAAGAGGATAACTATTTAATTGTTGAATAATTGATTCATCACACCCCTCTTAGTTATCTTGGTGGACTATTGCTTCTAACAATTAGTATTAGAGCCTTAGGTCCTTGAAGAAAAAGTTTAACATTTTTGGGAGATCCATGGAGAATGTGTTTAGAAAGGAAAGTTTGAGATTTGATGGTACCAATTACAATAGCTGGAAGGATAAGATGAAGACTCATCTTTTGTGCATGGGTCTAGGATATTGGCTTGTAACCAAGACATCTAAGAATATTATGGAAGAAGAAAATCTTGAAATTTGTATTGAGGAGCAAAGAGAAGTATTTATGTGCAACATAAGGGAAAGAGAAGCAATATTGTCAGCTCTACCTGGAAGTGAGTATAGTCAGGTAAAACTACTCAAAAAATCTCATGAAATTTGGAAAACTTTAGAAGATAATTATGAGAGTGATACACATGCAAAAAGAGTTAGATTACAAAATTTTCATTGTGAATTTCAAGATGCTAGAATGATAGAAGATGAATCTCTAAGAAGCTATATTGGCAGAATATCTAAGATTGTTGCAGGAATCACATCTCATGGTGGAAAGAAATCTGATGATGAAGTAATATGGAAGATCTTGAAAATTCTAACACCACCTTTCAAGATAGTAACATAGATGATTCAGCTGATGATACCTTGTACTAAAAATTTCACCAAAGAAACATTGCTTGGTAGATTGGAAGTTATAGAATTTGATTTGAAATAATCTAGAGAATTAGCAAAAGTTGAGACAACATTTAGTGCATAAAGTGTTAAACCTGGTCTAGCAAAGAACACAAAAGCACAAGGAGACATTGCTAACATTAGCAAGTCTATTGAGGAAAAGATCAAGGAAGGAGTTTCTCTTCTTGTGGAAAGAGAAAAAGATGGTAAGAATATCTTTAAGTGTTGGACATGTAATGAATATGGTCATTATGTATCTAAGTGTCCTAAAAGAGAAAGGAAGTATAAGTGAAGATTCAAATCTAGAAGACCTAGGAATTTCTTATATTCTAATGAAGGAGAAGAAGGAGAAGAATCTAATCAAAGCATAAGTGAAGATGAATAGGGATTCATAGCTATAAAGGAGGAGGATCTTGACAAAGATAATGGAGAAGAAAGTGCTCTAATTTCACAAGTTGAAATGAAAGATTGGATAATTAATAGTGGTTGTTCACATCACATGATTGGTGATATCAGCAAATTTGTCAAATTCAAAAGCCATGATGGAGGGATTTTAAGAGTAGGGAACAATGCAGCCTGTCACATTATAGGAATTGGATCTATCACACTTGATGGTAAAAAAAATATTGATGATGTTTACTTTGATGATGGACTGAAACATAACTTGTTAAGTGTTGGACAACTTATGGACAAGGGTTACCAATTATAGTTTGGTAATAACACATGTGTCATCAAGGACAAGTAAGGAAAATTGCTTAACACTGGAAAGAAAACTAGAGGTAATATATTTCAGTTGAACCACACTAAAATAACATGTTTAATAGCTAAAGTTGACAATAGTTGATTGTGGTATAGAAGATTTTGTCACATAAACTTTGATAACATTGTGAAAGCTAGTAATACACTTGCTATGAGAGATCTACCTAAGATCAATAATCCCATTAAAATTGTTTGTAAGGAATGTATCTTGGCTAAGTAGAAGAGAGTTTCATTTCCTAGCATGTAGTTTGGTACTACACAAAAGCTAGAATTGGTCCCTACAGATTTAAGTGGTCCCACAAGTATAAGAGGATTCTATGGAGAAAGGTATTTTATGATTTTTCTTAATGATTTTACTAGAATGATGCGGGTAGCTTTTCTTAAAGAAAAATCAAAAGCATTTGAAAAATTTAAGGTATTCAAGAACAAAGTAGAGAATGAATCTGGAGTTAAAATCAAGAGCTTAAGATCTAATATAGGAGGAGAATTCACTTCTATAGAATTCAATATCTATTGTGAAGAGCATGGAATTAGGAGACAAATATCTTCACCTCATTCACCTAAGTAGAATGGGATTGCTGAAAGAAGAAATAGATCAATTGTTGAAGTAGCAAGAGCTATGCTGTTCAAGAATGATCCACCAAATAAATTTTGGAGAGAAGCAGTCAATACAACAATATACACTCTAAATAAAGTACAAATTAGAAAAGGTATGGAGAAAACACCTTATAAGTTATGGTTTGGATAGTCACCATCAGTTAAATATTTCAAAATATTTGGAGAAAATGTTACATCAAAAGAGATGATGATATCGATAAGTTTGATCAAAGGAGCAATGAAGGTATCTTTCTTGGCTATTCATTAAAAAGTAATGCTTACAGATGTTTCAACTATAGAACAAAAACTATAATAGAGTGTGCAAATATGAGAATATATGAAGAGGTTGGCACCAAAGTAAAGATGATGGATTATAACTCTAATGAAGATAATTATTTTGGGATGATCAACAGATGTAATGAATTATTTCTCAAGACTAACAATGACTTGTAGAATAATGTGCAAACTGAAGAAGTAAGAGAAGAATAGATCACAATACCTAAAATAAGAGTAGAAGCAACAACTCCTACCCCAAATAAGAATGTGATGAAAAATCATCTTGCTAATAAGATATTAGGAAGAAAAGAAAATGGAGTAATGATAAGAATAAGAATCAATGAAGAATTATGCCTAATATCTCAAGTAGAACCAAAGTGTGTAGATGAAACAATCAAGGATGATCATTGGATGAAAGCACTAGAGGAAGAAATTCAACATATAATAAAGAATGACACATGGGAATTAGTTCCAAGACCTAAGGACAAGAATTTGATTGGCACAAAGTGGATATTCAAAAACAAAATGAATGAACAAGGAGAAGTAATAACAAACAAAACAAGACTAGTATGCAAAGGCTCCTCTCAACAAGAAGGAATAGACTATGAAGAAATATATGCACTTGTAGCAAGAATGGAAGTAGTTAGAATGTTCTTAGTATATGCAAAAAATATAAACTTCAAAGTATATTAGATGGATGTTAAGTTAGCATTCTTGAATGGAGAACTTGAAGAAGAATTTTATATTGAGCAACCAGAAGGTTTTCCTTTGATAGAAGAAAAGGATATGATTTTTAGATTAAAGAAATCCTTGTATGGATTAAAACAAGCACCTAGAGCCTAGAATGCAAGGTTAGATAAATAATTAGCAAAGCTTGGATTTTCTAAAGTAATAGAAGACAACAAATTCTATCTGAAAGAAATAGAAATTGGTTTGTTGATAATCATTGTATTTGTTGACGATATCATTTTTGGAGGAAATGATGAAGCCAGTAACAAATTCTCAAAAGATATGAAGAATGAATTTGAGATGAGTATGATAGGAGAAATGATTTTTTTCTTCAAATTGGAAATTGTACAAAATATAGAAGGTATCTTTATTTCTTAGACTAATTATTTAAAATATTTGTAGAAAAAATTTGGACTAGAAAATTGTAAACCTCTTGGAACTCCTATGGTAATTGGTCACAATTTATCAAGCAAGGATGAGACACCAATTATTGAATAAAAGAAGTATAGATCTATGATTGGAGGATTGCAATATCTAACTCATAGTAGACTAGATATAGCTAATGTAGTTGGAATTCTAGCAAGATTTCAAGTTGATACTAAAGAATATCACTGCATAGTAGTAACAAGGATATTTAGATATTTGAAAGGGACATCTAATTATGGTATTTCGTACGATAGAAGCAATGATTTTACTCTTTTCACTTATACTAATTTTGATTGGGTAGGAGATATGGATGATAGAAAAATCACTAGTGGAGGAGCATTCATTCTTAGTGGAAGACTAGTTTCTTGGCTTAGCAAGAAACAAAATTGCACTTCATAGAGTACTATAGAGGTAGAATATGTTGCAGTAACAAACAACTATAATCAAGATATATGGATGAAGTAGATGATGAAGGATATTGGAATTATATTCAAAGAACCTGTTATTATTTATTGTGATAACACAATTATAGTAAGCATGTCTAAGAGTCCTATTTTACATTCTAAGACTAAGCACATCTCTATAAAGTATCATGTGTTGAGAGAGAAAGTTGCAAAAAAAAGAAATCATACTAGAGTATATTAACACTAAGGAATAGATTACATATATTTTCACAATGGCCTTACCAAATGACACATATGAGTACCTTAGAGTATGCTTGGGGTTATGCCCCTGCCTATTTCAAAATAGAAGATGCAAAAGTGCATTAGTCTAGGGAATAGAGCACCATTTTTAGATTGGACTAAATGCTAATGCTTCCTCAATGAGGGAGTATCTATGATGAAAAGAGTTAGCAAAGGACTCTTGATAATTGGTATGCAATAGCATTTCTAGATAATTGAGTTGTTTATGGATTTATATAAAAAAGTTGTAAAGCAATAGATTGACTTATGGTCCTGCTAATAAATTAGTGTATGTTCAAGTAATTGAAGCATTATTATCTTTGACATTGATGTCAATGGGGGAGAGGGTGAAATGAAAAACATTCTATGTAGTTCAATTGGCAAGAAAGAAGAACATGATTTGGTATTCTTGGAACTTAGATGTTTTTCACCTATGTTACCATCAATGCCAAAGGGGGAGATTGTTAGCATGAATATTGATGCTATGGAGGAGAATTGTAGAACATTGATATGATGTATGCATGACTGTGTTTGTCATTGATGACAACATAGTAATAAGTTTGTAAAGATTGATAGAGTAGAAAACTATGATTTTTGTATTTAGAACATTATATCACTTATCTGATGATGTGTTGTTTCTATTGCATACTATAGTATGTATTTTCTACAAGGGCAAGTGTGCATAATATAATTTGATAGTGTATGGAAGAAATGATTGATTTATAGAGAACTGTATGGAAATCGAGTATTAGGAAAGTAGTTCCTACTGTGTGATCGCTATAGTTCATCACAAATATAGTGAAAGGTTGTGTAGTTAACTAGAGATAGTATATTGGCCATTGATGACATTAGATAGTGTGCATGTATGAAAGTCATGTGTGTGAAAATTTGCTTATATTTTGTGAGCTAACAACATTAATTAAATGTGTATTCATTTAATTAACAAATTATGATTAAGTGGGAAGCTAGCTCAAGGATTTATTATTGAGAACAGTATAAAGGAAAGATGTTTTTTTTGTTTAATACATCAAAATAATAATAAGACTTGAAAATTATTGAACAATAGAGTATAGTGACTTACCAATGTGTGTAAGTGACCTTAAGGGTGATTGTTACTAAGTACAAAGTTCTAGATTTGATTGCATGGTTTGAAGGAGAAGAAGTCTAACATACTAGATAGAGGAAGAAGTAAAATCTTGTTTCACATCTATTATTCTGAAAGGAATAGTACCAAGATCAATTGGACATTGGGTTTGTTGATCTAATCCTGAAGTTGTTTGGACAGTGGGTTCAACTACCTTCCACAACTCCTAACAGGATTGGAATCTCCTAATAGGGATTCAAAGTCTCCTAATAGGGACTCTTTGTACTAAATGTTGTAATAGACTTCTAATAGGGTCCATCTTCTTACAAGGAATATTTATATTAGTACATCATCTTGTGGGCATCATTCCCACCAGGGTTTTCCCTCTGATCAGGGGTTTCCCTAGTCAACATATCTAGTGTAATTGTTTGTGTGAATCTTTATGGTTGCTATTTACTTTGATTGAATGGTTAAGTTTGTTTAAAGAGGATAAATGTTTAATTGTTGAATAACTAATTCATTACCCCCCCCCCCCCCCCCCCGCCCAGTTATCTTGGTGGACTATTATTTCTAACAATTTGCAAAGATGAATATTGGGTATGAGGTAATTATGCATTTTGTGAGACTAACAACAAAGAGCTTAGATATCATCAAATTGATTATCTTTGGGTTTTTTTTTATAAATGCATACAGGATATTTTAAAAACTAAGAGCTTAGATATCATCTCATTGATCATTTTTGGGTTATTGAAAATACTGATTATCCTTTATCTTTGATTATCAAAATA
This sequence comes from Cupressus sempervirens, assembly GCA_028749045.1. Lineage (NCBI taxonomy): Eukaryota > Viridiplantae > Streptophyta > Pinopsida > Cupressales > Cupressaceae > Cupressus > Cupressus sempervirens. The sequence continues at coordinate 452,288,204 of CM053793.1, forward strand.
TATTTATCCTTCTTGACTAAGAGGGAGTGTTAAAGTTTTAGTCAATTTAGATGTCTTTATCCTTTATATGTGTGTTCATCATATATGAGATATAAGTTTATATATAGCTATGAATAAAGCTTATATTATATTAACTATCTAATTTACTGAAGGCACATGTCTCCTCATCAATTATTCTCATTATATATATATGAGAGGTTTCTGCCATTTGTAAAACACATACCAAATACAATGGCAATGTGTATTTCATTTGCAACATTCTCAGGAAACTTAACAAAAACAATGTAAAAATGGAAAGATGAGTAAAATAATTTTCAGAACTAAATATTTTAATTTTGAAGAAGTTTTGAAATTAGTTCATATAGATCTTTGTGGACCACTAGGTATAGAAAAACTACTATGGAGACATATATTTCATTCTATTTGTTGATGACTATTCTAGGATGATGACTGTAATGTTCTTAAAACATAAATTTGATGCCTTTCAAAAGTTGAAATGGTACTTGGCTAGAATTGAGAAGGAAACATGAAAGAATCTAAAATGCCTGAGATTGGATAGAGGAGGTGAATTCATCTCAAATGAATTGAATGAATTTTGCAAGGAAAGATGAATCAAAAGATATACCTATCAACACCTAGAACACTAGGAAAAAATGGTGCAACATAAAGAAGGAATAGATCCATCATGGAATGTGCAAGAACACTAATGACTAAGAAAAATATTGCACCAAAGTACTAGAGAGAAGCAATCGGTACAATAGTTCATATTCTAAACCAAGTTCAACTAAAGAAAGGTACAAACAAAACATCTTATGAATTATGGTATGGGTACAAGACAAATTTTTGTTATCCCATAGTATTGGAAGAAAATTATATATCTTGAAAGATGTAAGGAAAGGAAAACTTGATGCAAAATGTGATGAAGGTATATTCTTGGGTTACTCCAATAAAAGTAAGAGATACAAATGTTTGAATCTTGCTACTCACAAAGTCAAAGAAAGTGAATATGTGAAGATTGATGAGTTTGTAGAAAGAAGTGAAGAACAAAGAACCAAGAAGAGTGAAGACTACATAAAGTTTGTTTACCATGAGGAGGAACTTTAGTAGACTTCCCACAAATAGTTGAAGCCAAGAAGCAACAAAGTGAACCTAGAAAATCATTGACAATACAACCTAAGTCATAGGAAATGAAACCTAAGTTGCAATCATAGATAGTACAACATGAGTTATAGCCAGTTCAACCAAAGGAGTCTGAGAAAAAGGCATAAGATCATAGAGAACCAAGTGAACCAAGTTTAGAATCAAGAAAGAAAGATCCAAGACTTAAAAAATATGTCATAAGACATTATGCACTTGAAAAAATAATTAGAGGAGAGATAGATGGCATACTAATAAGGAAAAAATTAAAAGGTACATGTTTTTGTAGTGAATTTTAACCTAGATTTGTAAAAGATGCTTTAGAAAATGAAGGTTGGATAGAGGCAACAAATAAAGAAATTGAGAAAATAGAAAAGAATAAAACTTGGTCTTTTGTACCTAGACCTATGTATAAGAATGTGATTGGTACAAAATGGATATTCATCAAAAAGTTAAATGAAAAAGGAGAACTAAGAAGGAACAAGGCAAGACTAGTATGCAAAGGTTATGCACAAGAAGAAGGTATTAACTATAGAGAAAATTTTTCCCTTGTTGAAAGACTTGAAGGAGTTAAAATACTTATAAGATATGTTGAACAAAAGGGATTCAAAGGTTATTAGATGGATGTAAAATCATCTTTCTTAAATGGAATCTTGGAAGAAGAAGTCTACATTGAACAACCTAAAGGTTTCATTGATCCAAACAAAAGAGACATGGTATGTAAATTTCACAAATCTCTATATGGGCTGAAGCAAGCTCCAAGAGCATGGTATGATATTGTATAGATATCTAGTAAGAATTGGTTTTGAAAAGAAAAATGATAATAGTAATTTGTATATAAAGGACCTAGACTATAAGACAAGATATTGCTAGCAAAAATATTTGTGGATGATATCATATTTGGATGACATGAGATGTTATGCAAATTATTTGCTAAAGAAATTAGGAAATAATTTGAAATGTCCATGTTTGGAGAACTAAAATTCTTTGTTGGCCTAGATATTCATCAAATGAAGGATGAAATATTCATCACTCAATCAAAGTACACCAAGGAAACATTGAAAGCATTTGGAATGGAAGATTCAAAACCAGTTGGAACATCTATGTCTACTGAACATAACTTTCAAAGAATGATGATTCAAAAGAGGTAAATTATACTACCCACTAATCAATAATTGTGAAACTTTAGTATGTGGTACACACCATACCTAATATTTCATTAGTAGTTGGCATAGTTACATTATTTTCTACAAATCCTAAAGAAAATCATATGATGCAAGGAAAAAGGATTTTGAGGTACCTAAAGGGAACTAAAGAATATGACTTAAGGTATAAGAAAGGAAAAAATATTGAGTTAACAACCTTTACTAATATAGATTGGGTAGGAAGAATTGATGAAAGAAAATTAACTAGTGGAGGAGCATTCTTTCTTGGAAAGAGATTAGTATCTTGGACAAGCAAGGAGAAGAATTGTATTTCTCAATCAACGACAAAGAAAAAGTATGTTACTACAACAGTCAATTATTATAACATAATATGGATCAAGTAATTATTATCTAGAATGAAGGAGGAAATAAAGAAACTAGTGGTTATCTACTATGATAACACAAGTGCAATCAATATATCCAAAAACCCTATGATGCACACAAAGAAAAAAAACATTGCAATCAAGTATCATTACCTCTGGGAATTGGTTCAAGACAAATAGGTGATATTTGAGCATGTAAACCCCAAGGAGAAAATAGCAAAAATATTTACTAATAAATTACCCAAGGATGCATTTATGTATCTAAGAGGTAAACTAGGGGTTATTCCCATATCTAATGCTCACTAAAGTACAAGTACATGATGCATAAACCAAGTTCTATTGAAGATATATTAAGTTGATGCAAATTGCCACACTTCAAGTGTGAAATGTAGAGCATATTTTATATGAATCAATAAAAAAGGTACATAGTAAATTAAAACTTTGTATCCATTGGAACTGGAGAGTTTAGTGTCAACAAGGAAGAGTTTGTTGATATATGATTGAAAAGATCATTTGAATGGAAAGATTGTTGAAAGAAGACAATGTGTTTTCAATCATTGTTTTGTCACTAATATTAAACCTGCTACTAAGATAATTGCTTATATGTTTCAAGCACTATCACTTAGTTTATTAATGAGGAACATTTGATCAAAAAGATTTAACAAAAGTAACTAGAGGAAAGGTTGAGTTATCATTATGTATTGAAGTGTAAAAATTAGTTAAGATAGTGATAACATAATCTATTGATGATCTACTTGAGGTTACAAAATGATTGGCTACACTTAGAAAGTTTAGAAGAATAAGGTTGGACAAAGTTCATTTGCAAGCTTGATCAAGTTGATAGAAGGTACTAAGCAAAGTTAGTGCAAGTCGAGCAAAAAATTAGTTGGAGTTGAGTAAAAGTAAATTCTAGTGGATGCCAAGCAAGTTAGTAGGTGCCAAGCAAGATAGTAGATGCCGAGTGATTTTTAGTTTATGTCAAGCACTAGTAAAATCTAGTTGATGTTGAGTGATTTCACAATAGATGTTGAGTAACATAGTATGTGCTAAGCATTAGTAAATTGATAATGCTGAGTTGCTGCATTATGAAAAAGATCAAAGATTCACCAATTAAAAGCTGACAAGTTTGTTTTCTTGGAACTTGTGAATTAGGAGGATGATAAGATTGATGAGTTGGAGGCACAGAATCTTATGTAAACCATTTTGGAGGCAAATTCAAATGGATTCTAGTAGAAGTTTCTAGAAAAGATAAGATATGGGGTAGATACATTGTATACTATGTAATGTCCCACTTGGGTCATGACATCCTATCTAATCCATCGAAAACCCTAATTTTTGTGATAGATAATGAGTGGGAAAAAGAGTTCTAATTTCCTATATGTAGGGATATCTGGTCATGAAGCAAAGAGGTTAGAGATTTTTGGATGCAAAATTTTGACAAGGAGAAACAAGAGGGTTTGGTTCATCAAGTGACCCAAGTGAAGAAGTTTGCAATGGTGAACTAAGAAAGAAGGCTTAATGAGGATGTATGGTTGAAGGGTGGACAAGTTGTTAGAGCTACAAAGATTGGAAGCCAAGTAGAGTTGAGGATTGAATAGTGATCTGTAATCTACAAGTAAGGTTGTAAGTTATATTAGATCAAAGCTCTACTGTTGCTTTCTAACAATTGTATCAAATTAGGGTAAACCCTTTGGAGAAAGATTAACATAACAATCATTGGAAAATCCTTTAATAGGGTGGCATTCCAAGTGAATGGCCTAAAGTCATCTAACAAGGATCACTTTTAACAGGGTGATGAAATCCCTTAATCGGGTCACATTTAATATTGTGTGTTGTAAACTTTACGAGGGTATCACTTTAGAAAAGTGAAAAAGGAGTAGAATGTTACTAATGGTTTTTCCAAATTGGGTTTCCATGTTAAATCATTGTGTCAAGTGTGCTGATGGATGTGCTACATTTTTATGCTTTACATTTCTATATGTTAATTTTATAGTAACATATTAGTTTTGGTTAACACATAATGAATGCATGCATGGTTAAGAATGGTATATGAGTTCAATGAATTGTGAAAAGTTTTATTTTGTACATCTAGACCTTGAATAACTAATTCACACCCCCCCCCCCCCCCCCCCCACCACAAGTTATTCTAAACAAATTCCAAAAATTGATATTAGAGCCATAGTTTCTAAAGAGGATTGGTTTTAAGGTACAAAAAGCATAAAGATCAAGATGTCAAAAAGAGAGGTACCCAAGCTAAATAGAGATAACTTTTCTGCATGACATAGTTTGATGAAGCTACACCTTAGAGGACTTGGAGATTATGCACAATCTTGCATTTTAGTAGCACATGTTGATCCAATAGGAGCCCTAACTATTGAAGATTTGAAGAAAATGAAAGAGCACAATCAGGCGATGTTGGAGATTGCCTCTGCCCTAAGCAATGCAAAGTTTGATGATATCAAAGACCTTAAAAGTGAAAAGTAGATGTGGGATGCCCTAGAGACCATCTATGGAGGAGACAAAAGTTTTCAAAGAGCCAAGTCAGAGAGCCTCAAAGGTAAGTTTGATGACATGAGAATGGAAGAAGGTGAAAACATTGCTCAATATTTTTCTAGAATAAAATAATTTGTTAGTGCAATAAAAAGCTGAAACTAATAAAATAGATGATGATATTGTGCTAAGTAAAGTCTTGAGAACATTGTTTCCTATGTATGCCATTAGAGTGTCTACAATCCAAGAGCTAAGATGTATGCTAGGAAATTATCTAACCCTTGAAGGTTTGGTAGGATTGAAGGTTTGGTAGGAAGACTCACTACTTTTGAGTTATCTAATTTTGACAACTATAGACTAGAGAGTATTGAATCAACTTTCAAAGAAAAATTATTACTGAAGGATTCTGAGGAGGCAAAGCCAAATAAGAAGAAAAGAAAGATAAAGTATGAATCTAGTGATAGTAGTACAAATGAGGAAGACATAAAATAATTGGAAGCATTACTAGCAAGAAGATTTCATAGAGGAAAAGGTAAATTCAAAGGTTAGCTTCCTATATTTTTTTTTAATTGCAATGAAGTTGGCCATATTGTAGCAAGATGTACATACAAAAATAAATTTAGAGAAGGGAACAAGTACAAAAATAGAAGAGAAGATGATGGAAAAGACTACAAAGATAAAGGCAAGAAGTCATGCTACATTACTAATGAACATGACTCTAATGAAAATGATGATGAAGTGGTATATGTTGTAATGAAGGATGAATCAAATGAGGATGAGGCTACTGCACTTATGAATTGTGTGAACAAGAATGACAAGTGAATGCTCACATCACATTAATGGAGACAAAAGTAAGTTAATTACCTTAACCTATTATGATAGAAATAGTGTAAGATTTGGTAATGATGCACCATGTTTAATAAAAGGAAATGGGTTCATCAAGCTCACAAACAAGATTTCATGTGAGAATTCTTATTATGTTGAAGGATTTAATTATAACTTGTTAAGTGTGTCACAATTGAACAATTTAAGGTGAAAAGTTGAGTTTGAAAACAAATCAGTCAAGATATATGATACAAAAAGAAACTTGACTGGAAAAGGTGATCAAACTAGGAGTAATCTATTCTATTTGGATATAGAAGATGCTACTTGTCTTATTGAAAAATTTCATGGTGTATGGCTTTGGCACAAAATACTGTCATGTTAACTTTGATAATCTGATTAGTATCAATAACATGAAAAGAGTTAGAGGTTTGCCTAAGTTGAAGAAACTAGAGAATATAATGTGTAAACAATGTTAGCTAGGCAAGATGAAAAATTCAAGCTTTAAAAGTAAATCTTATACCTCTAAGAAAATACTTGAAATTGTTCATACTAACTTGTGTGGGCCTATTGAAGTGCAAAGCTACAAAGGAGATAGGTATATAATGCTACTTGTTGATGAGTACTCTAGAATGATGACTATCATGTTTTTAAAATAAAAATTATATGCTTTTCAAATGTTTAAATGGTACTTGGCAAGAGTAGAGAAAGAAATAGGAAAGAGCTTGAAATGTTTGAGATAAGATAGAGGAGTTGAATTCACTTCACATGAATTTGTGATGTTTTGCAATGACAGAGGAATCAAGAGATAGACATCTACACCTAGGACCCCTCCATAAAATAGAATTTTTGAAAGAAGAAATAGGTCTATAATAGACTATGCCAAAACACTCATGATGTAGAAAAATGTTGCTCTAAAATACTAGAGAGAAGCTGTAAGTACTATTGTACACACCTTGAACTATGTGAAAGTAAAGAAAGGTACTCACTCAACACCTTTTGAACTATGGTATGGTTATCCATATAATGTGAAATATTTTAAGGTATTTGGAAGCAAATGCTATATTCTTAAAGATGTTAGGAGTGGACAGTTTGATGTAAAAGCAAAGAAGGTATATTCCTTGGTTACTCCACAAGAAGTAAGCTTACAAGTATTTGAATTGTGGAAACTACAAATGTGAATTTTGATGAGTTTATAGAGGCATGTGAAGCTGAACCTACAAAAGAACAAGAAGATTACAAGAAATTTGTATACTATTATGAAGGAATACCTACTGAAGAAGATGCTACAAATCATGTAGCAAGCCAACAAAAAGTCACAACAACTGTTGAGTCACATCCTATGAATGTCGAGTTACATTCAGATGCTAAGTTGCAGAATGAGGAAAATGCACAATCTTACTCTAAGATTGGCACACATGAAAGAGATGCTGAAACATTTGACAGATATGCACATAATGATACTGAAGCTGAGAGACAAAATGAATCCACAAGAACTGAGCCTAGATTGTCCAAATATGTCAAAAGACACCATCTTGTAGATCAACTAATTGGAGACAAAGATACAAGGCCAATGACAAGAAATGGGTTGAGAAGTGAGTCATGTTTGTTAAGCATGAAGGAACCTAAGACAAGGAGAGATGCATTGGAAGATGATGACTGGTACAAGGCTATGGAAGAGGAAATTTAGCAAATAGAAAAGAACAATATTTGGTGCCTAGTTCCTAGACTAGAAGACAAGAAAGTGATTGGCACAAAAAGGGTATTAAAAAATAAGCTAGATGAGAATGGTGAAATGACAACAAAAAAAGAAAGACTAGTTTACTAAGGGTATGCATAAGAAGAAGGAATTGACTATGGTGAAACATTTTCCCCTATTGCAAGAATGGAAGGAGTAAGAATTTTTCTTGCTTATGCTAAATATAAAGGTTTCAAAGTTTATCAGTGTTAGATTGTGGTGACTGATCAGGAAAGTACTGTACATACTTCATAAATAATTTTTTTTTTTTTTGGAAGTAGCCGACATATGGCCGACATGTTATAACCCTAAAGCGGTTTAATACTTGTATAAAAAGGGCTTAGGGTTGGGTATTTTTTTTATGTGTGGTGATACGAAATTGGTTCTTGCGGCAGTATTGAGCTGTAAGGGATTACAGATTGTAATCAGGTTGTAATCACTGGATTGTAATAAGATCGGACTTGCTGTTTGGTGGACGTAGCCCAGGGATTGGGTGAACCACGTTAAATCTTGGTGCCTTGTGTTCATTTCTGTGTGTTCTATTATTTTTGTTATTGGTTATATTTGCATGTAGTTTTTTTTTAAATTTTTGTCCGTGGTTTATCCTAACAAGTGGTATTAGAGCCTAGTTGTTTCTCAGTTATCCTCTGCAGGAAAGTCTCATGGTTAAGTGGGAGTCTCACGGTTGAGTGGGAGCAATGGCAGATGATGGTAAGCTGAGGGTTGATAGGTTTAATGGGCAGAACTTCCAGTTATGGAAGATGCAAATGGAAGACTATTTATATCAGAAGGATTTATGGAAGCCATTGGAAGGAAAAGCCAAGAATCAGGGAACTATGTCAGAGGCTGAATGGGATCTTTTGGACAGAAAGGCACTCGGAAGCATTCAGTTATGCTTGGCACCATCGGTGGCATTTAATATTACAAAAGCAAAGATGACAGAAGATTTGATGAAAACCCTAGCGACACTGTATGAAAAGCCCTCTGCTTCAAATAAGGTATTTCTCATGAAGTGTTTATTTAATATGAAAATGGCAGAAGGTGGATCTATTGCAAATCATTTAAATGAGTTTAATACTATTACTAGTCAATTATCTTCTGTGGGTATCAATTTTGATGAAGAAATTAGGGCTCTCTTGATTTTGTGTTCTTTTCCTGAAAGCTGGAATGGCTTGGTAATGGCGGTGAGTAATTCTGTTCCTGGATCAAGTACCCTAAAATATGATGATGTGATCGGTGTTATTTTAAGTGAGGAAACTCATAGAAAATCCTCAGGTGGATCAACATCAGGAAGTGCTTTAAATGCACAAAGCAGGGGTAGAACGATTGAAAGAGGAAGTAACTCTGGAAATCATGGGAAATCAAGAGGAAAGTCAAAGGGGAGGAGGTCTCAATCGAGAGGACCAAATGATTGCTGGTACTGTGGGAAACCAGGGCACAAAAAGAAAGATTGCTGGACTCGAAAGAAAAATGAAGGAGATAAATCAGATGGAGACAAAGAGGCAAATGTGGTAAGTAATAAATCTAAAGAGGATGCTTTGCTTCTGTCTTTAGAGAGTGTTGATGATTCATGGGTTTTAGATTCTGGTGCTTCTTTTCATGCTACACCTCATAGAGGTTATTTCATTGATTATGTCCAAGGGGATTTTGGGCTTGTTTATTTGGGGGATAATGAACCCTGTCAGATTGTTGGAAAGGGAAAAATTAAGATTAAGTTGCAAAATGGGAATCATTGGCTACTACATGAGGTAAGACATGTTCCAAAGCTGAGTAGGAATTTAATTTCAGCAGGGCAACTCGGTGATGAGGGTTGTGTAATTACTTTTAATGATAAAAATTGGAAGGTTTCAAAAGGTTTCCTTGTAGTAGCAAAAGGTGTGAAAGTAGGCACCTTATATCTTTGTACAGGTCATATTGTTCCTTCTACTTTGATTGTTTCAGAGAAAAATGAATATTCAGGAACAATTACTGCAGTTGAGCAGGGAGAACAAATAGCTGCTGTAGATTCTGATACAGCGTTGTGGCACAATAGACTTGGGCACATGAGTGAGAAAGGTATGAAAGTACTTCATTCAAGAAAAGTTTTACCAGGTCTAAAATGTGTGAATATGGATTTCTATGAAAGTTGTGTGTATGGAAAACAAAAGAGAGTGAGTTTTGTAAAGACAGGGAAGGAAAACAAAAAGGAGAAATTAGAGCTTGTGCATACAGATGTATGGGGACCAGCTCAGGTATCTTCCCTTGGTGGCTCTCATTATTATGTTGCATTTATTGATGACGCAACTAGAAAAGTATGGGTTTATTTCCTTAGAGAGAAATCTAATGTATTTCAAACTTTTAAGAAATGGAAATGCTTGGTTGAAAATGAGACTGGTAAGAAATTAAAATGTCTCAGATCTGATAATGGTGGTGAGTATTGCAGTCATGAATTTGAAGATTATTGCTCCACTAATGGTATTCATAGACAAAAAACTATTCCAAGGACTCCATAGGAAAATGGAGTGGCTGAACGCATGAACAGGACTATAATGGAGCGCACAAGGAGCATGAGGTTGCATGCTGGGTTGCCCTTACACATGTGGGCGGAGGCTGTCAATACTGCAGTATATTTGATTAATAGAGGTCCCTCTACTCCTTTGGTCTGTGGTATTCCAGAGGAAGCATGGACTGGTAAGAAGGTGAGTTATTCTTTTCTCAAGACCTTCGGTTGTGAAGCTTTTTCTCATATAGACTCTGAAAATAGAACCAAGCTAGAAGAAAAATCAAAGAAATGTGTCTTTGTTGGATATGGCATTAATGAATTTGGCTATAGGCTTTGGGATTTTGAAAATCATAAAATTATAAGAAGCCGGGATGTCATATTCAATGAAAAAGTGTTGTACAAAGATCTGTTGCAGCAACATGAGAAGAAAGAAGATGATTATGTAGTGCTGGATGATACTCCAAAAGCTGATGTTCCAGCCATTCCTCATGATGTGCAACAACTGCAACAACAAATACCACACACACCTGTGAATGTTAGATGGTCAACAAGGCCAATTAGACCTCCACAAAGGTTTTCTCCCTCTTTGTATTCTATTTTACTTACTGATGTTGGTGAACCTGAAAGTTATGATGAAGCTGTGCAGGTGGATACTAAGATTCAGTGGGAGTCTGCAATGAAAGATGAAATGGACTCTTTGCTGAAAAATAAGACATGGGATTTGTGCAAGTTGCCTGCAGGTAAAAAGGCTTTACAAAATAAATGGGTTTACAGGTTGAAAGAAGAGGAAGGAGGTAAGAAAATATTTAAGGCCAGGTTAGTTGTAAAAGGATTTGCACAGAAAAAGGGAATTGATTTTGATGAGATATTTTCTCTTGTTGTTAAAATGACTTCTATTCATACTGTTTTAAGTCTTGTGGCTACTGAAGATTTGCATTTAGAGCAGATGGATGTTAAAACAGCCTTTCTTCATGGTGATTTGGATGAAGAAATATATATGGCTTAGCCACAGGGTTTTGAGGTCAAAGGTAAGGAGAACTTAGTGTGCAAATTGAAGAAAAGTTTATATGGCCTGAAGCAAGCACCTCGGCAATGGTATCTAAAATTTGACAGTTTTATGCATGAGCATGGATATAACATGTGTCATTCAGATTACTGTGTTTATTTTAAGAGGTTGGATGATGATAGCTACATTATTTTATGTCTATATGTTGATGATATGCTTATAGCTGGGTCTAACATGCATCATATTAAGGGGCTAAAATGCCAGTTAGCACAAGCATTTGCTATGAAGGATTTGGGGGCAGCAAAACAAATCCTTGGTATGAAGATTTGCAGAGATAGGAAGAACAGAACATTGATGCTATCTCAAGCTGATTATGTTGAGAAGGTGTTGCAACGTTTCTCTATGGAGAATGCTAAAGCTGTTAGCACACCTTTACCTGGTCATTTGAAATTGACTAAGGAGATGTGTCCCAAGACACAGGAAGAGGAGGATAAGATGTCCAAGGTACCCTATGCTTCAGCTGTAGGAAGTTTGATGTATGCTATGGTATGCACTAGGCCAGATATTGCACATGCAGTAGGAGTCGTTAGCAGGTATATGAGTCATCCAGGTTTTGAGCATTGGAATGCTGTCAAGTGGATTCTCAGATATTTGAGAGGAACATCCAATAAGTGTTTACACTTTGGGGGCTCTACTACTGATTTATAGGGCTATGTTGACTCAGATTTGGCTGGGGATATTGATACCAGGCGGAGTACTACAGGTTATGTTTTTACTGTTGGTGGGGCAGCCGTGAGCTGGGTTTCTAGACTACAGAAGATTAATGCTCTCTCCACTACAGAGGCAGAGTATGTTGCTGCTACAGAGGTAGCCAAAGAGATGATATGGCTTCAGTTCTTCTTGGAAGAATTGGGACATCCTCAGAAGGATAATTATTTGTTCATAGATAGTCAGAGTGCCATTCATCTTGCTAAGAATTCAGCTCTACATTCTAAGACCAAACACATACAGTTGCGGTACCATTTCATTCGGTCCGTTTTGGAGGATGGACAGTTAAAGCTGGAGAAGATACATACCAATGAAAATCCAGCAGATATGTTGACAAAGGTTGTCACAAGGGAGAAGCTAAACTCCTCTTCAGCTTCAGTTGGTCTTTTAGACTAAATGTGAATAAAATAACAGCAGAGTCCAGGGTGGTTTGATCCAGTGGAAGCCCCATGCGGTAGTTGTATTGCTACAGGATCAGTCTCCAAGTGGGAGATTGTTGTTTAGTGTGGAGCCTGATCAGTCCCCAAGTGGGAGATTGTTAGATTGTGGTGACTGATCAGGAAAGTACTGTACATACTTCATAAATAAAATTTTTTTTTTTGGAAGTAGCCGACATATGGCCGACATGTTATAACCCTAAAGCGGTTTAATACTTGTATAAAAAGGGCTTAGGGTTGGGTATTTTTTTTATGTGTGGTGATACGAAATTGGTTCTTGCGGCGGTATTGAGCTGTAAGGGATTACATATTGTAATCAGGTTGTAATCACTGGATTGTAATAAGATCGGACTTGCTGTTTGGTGGACGTAGCCCAGGGATTGGGTGAACCATGTTAAATCTTGGTGCCTTGTGTTCATTTCTGTGTGTTCTATTATTTTTGTTATTGGTTATATTTGCATGTAGTTTTTTTTTTTTTTTTTGTCCGTGGTTTATCCTAACAATCAGATGGATGTTAAGTCTGCATTTCTGAATGGTGTATTGGAAGAAGAGGTCTACATAGAATAGCCAAAAGGATTTTTTGATAAAAATAATAAGAACATGGTATTTAGATTGCACAAAGCCCTATATGGATTAAAACAAGCACAAGGAGCATGGCATGAGAGACTTTATACTTATCTTGGTAGGATTGGATTTGAAAGGACAAATGATAACAATAATTTGTACATGAAGACAAATAAATAAAAAGGTATACTATTATCTAAAATATTTGTTGATGACATAATATTTGGAAGACAAGATGCCTTTTGTAAATATTTTGCAAATTAAATGAAGCAAGAGTTTAAAGTGTCAATGATTGGTGAGATAAAATTCTTTGTGGGATTGCAAGTCTATCAAATGAAGTATGGTGTATATATCACTTAGTAAAAATATGTCAAGGAGATATTGAAGGCATTTGGACTTGAGGACTCAAAACTAGTAAGTACACCTATGGTAACATCACTCAAGCTATCAAAGAATGATGATTCAATTGAGGTCAATCAAACAGCATATAGATCTATGATTGGCAAATTCAAATATGTAGTACAAAATAGACTTTATATTACATGAGTTGTAGGGATAGTTGCTAGAGTCTCTACTAATCCTAGAGAGAATCACTTGATAGCCATGAAAGGAATAGAAGAGTATGGTTTATACTATAAGAAGAATGGAAAGTTTGAATTGAAAGCCTACACTAATTATAATTGGGCTAGAAATATTGATGATAGAAAGAGCACCACTGGAGGAGCATTCTTCTTAGGTAGAAGACTTGTTGCATGGACAAGCAAGAAGCAGAGTTGTACTTACCAATCTATTGTTGAAGCAGAGTATGTTGCTATTGCTATTAATTGTACAAACATTGTATGGATCAAACAACTACTAAGGGGAATCAAGGAAGAGATCACTGAAGTAGTGACACTTTATTGTGATGATACAAGTGCTATAAATATATCAAAAAATCCTATAATGCATACAAAGAAAAATCACATTGCAATAAAGTATCATTATGTAAAGGAATTGGTTCAAGACAAAGAGGTGAAGATGGAATATAGTAACACAAAGGAACAAATTGCTCATATCTTCATCAAAGCATTACCTAGGATGCTTATGAGTATCTAAGAGGTAAATTAGGGGTGATACCCCTATCAAAGGCTATGTAAGAGATAGAGGGAGTACCCTACATCAAACAAGTTGACATTCATTTCATACAAATTGATGTAGTGGATCTTACTTTAGGAAATTGCCTAAAGTAATCACAAAGCTAGAATTTAAAATCAATCACAAGCAAGGTGATAGAGGGAGAAAATTGAAGAGCCTAAAAAAGCCTATGTCTACATATATCAAAGATGTCAAGTGATTGAGTATATGTATTTGGAATTTTTGTCAAAGAGGGAGAAAGTACACTAAACTAATCAAGTGCATATTGATCAAGAGGGAGAAGATATAAGCAAAAAAAAAGGGAGAAAGTGCATTAGAAAAATAGGAATAATGAAGTGAGATTACATCATCAGAAGATCAAAAGGCTGAAAAAAGAGAGGGAGAAGTTTTGAGTTATATTTTGTAACCTAAGAGGGAGTTGCAGATAGAGGGAGAAGTTTTGTTCACAAGCTTTCTTTTTGGCATTGCTTTACTATTTTAACTTATTTATTTTACCATTTCTTTCATTGGTTGATCAGTTTGGTTTGCCATCAATGCCAAAGAGGGAGATTTTTGATATATGATTGAAAAGATCATTTGAATGGAAATATTGTTGAAAGAAGACTATGTTTTTTCAATTATTGTTTTGTTATTGATGTTAAACCTACTACATGTTGGTAAGATAATTTCTTATATGTTTCAAGAACTATCACTTAGTTGATTGATGATAAGGATTTGTTCAACAAGATGTAACAAAAGTACCTAGAGAAAAGGTTGAGTTATGATTATGTATTGAAGTATAAGAATCAGTTAAGACAATGATAACATAATGTATTAATGATCTACTTGAGGTTACAAAATGATTGGCTACACTTAGAAAGTTAAGAAGAATAAGGTTAGACAAAGCTCATTTTCTAAGCTTGACCAAGTTGATAGAAGGTACCAAGAAAAGTTAGTGCAAGCTGAGCAAAAATTTAGTTGGAGCTGAGTAAAAGTAAATTCTAGTGGATGTCAAGCAAGTTAGTAGGTGTCAAGGAAGATAGTAGATGCTGAGTGATTTTAAGTTGATGTTGAGCACTAGTAAAATATACTTGAAGCATAGTGATTTACAATAGATGTTGAGTAATAAAATATGTACTAAGCATCAGTAACTTGATAATGTTGAGCTACTACATTATGAAAAATATCAAAGATTCACCAACTAAAAATTGATAAGTTTTTTTTCTTGGAACCTATGAATCAGGAGGAAGATAAGATTGATGAGTTGGAGGCACAAAATCTTATGTAAACCATTTTGGAGGTAAATTGAAATGGATTCTAGGAGAATTTTTTAAAGAAGATAAGATATGCGGTAGATACATTGTATCCTACCTAATCCATTAAAAATTTTAATTCTTGTGATGAATAATGAGTGGAAAAAAGAGTTCTAATTTCCTATATGTAGGGATATCTAGTCATGAAGCAAAAAGGTTAGAGAGTTTTGGATGAAAAAATCTAATAAGGAGAGGGAAGAGGGTTTGCTTCATCAAGTGACCCAAGTGAAGAAGTCTGCAATAGTGAACTAAGTAAGAAGGCTTAATGAGGATGTATGCTTGAAGGGTGAACAAGCTATCAAAGCTATAAAGATTGGAAGCCAAGTAGAGTTGAGGACTGAATAGTGATCTTTAATATGCAAGTAAGGTTGTAAGTTGTATCAAATCAAAGCTCTACTAGTACTTTCTAATAATTGTATTAGATTAGGGTAAATCCTTTGGAGAAAGGTTGACTTAACAGTCATTGGAAAATCCTTTAACAGGGTGGCATTCCAAGTGAATGGTCTAAAGTTCTCTAACAAGGCTCACTTTTAATAGGGTGATTAAAATCCGTTAACGAGATCACATTTAACAGTGTGTGTTGTAACCTTTAACGGGTTTGACCTTTAACAACGCATCACTTCAAAAGAGTGAAAAAGGAATATCATATTACTAGTGGTTTTTTCCAAATTGGGTTTCCATGTTAAATCATTGTGTCAAGTGTGTTGATGGATGTGTTGTGTTTTATGATTTTACATTTCTACATGTTAATTTTATAGTAACATATTAGTTTTGGTTAACACACAATGAATGCATGCATGGTTAAGAATGTTATATGGGTTCATTGAATTGTGAAAAGTTTTATTTTGTACATCTAAACCTTGAATAATTGATTCACCTCCCCCCAGAGTTATTCTAAAAGAATTCCAATAGAGTTAATGTCAAAGAGGGCGGGTTTTTTTTTATCTAAAAAGGAAAGTATTCAAATGACAAAAGTACACAACAAAGTGATGGCACATGTAAGAGGGAGAATTCATTTGGAAACAACTAAGATAAATCCATACAAAATCATAGAGGGATTTGGTATGGATGAGAATCAAAACAAAAATAAAGATATTACTAAATTGCTCATACTTTTATCATTTTATTTTGACATGTTATGTTGCCATCAATGCTAAAAAGGGATATTTTTGGAAAAAAATCTTCAAATTGTATGTTACCATTGATGTTACACAAATGTTAGTATTAATAGAGAAATGAAGAACTTCCAATATTAACCAAGAATATTTAGTATTGATAGAGGAACCAAGTTGAAGAACATTCAGTTTTAATTGAGAAATCAAGCAATGAAGGATATCCATCTTGCAGTGTTAACCAAGTGGTCAAGCATCAAAGGACTTCTAGTGTTAATCAATTGATCAATATTAGTGTTGATTGAGTGACAATAGAATACACTTGTTTGATAATTAACTAATTGATGCCAACTATTTGGATGTTAAGTAATTATTTGAAAATGTATTCAAGTTGACTTATCAAAGATTATGATATATAAGAAAGGTCAAGTAGTGAGGATAAAATGTGTAAGTGGAATACATGGAATAAGATGGATATGTGATTGAAAGGAAAGGCATGGATAGAAAGTGTGCAAAATAAGATGCAAAGAATATTCTTATTAGTAAGGATCCAAAAGTCATGCCAAAATAGATATTTGAATCTATAAAAGAAGTTTCTTCACAAATAAAGTCAAATTATTGTTACCTTCTAACCATTGTAGTAGTGAAGAAATCTCTTAGTAGAGTCAACTTAATAGTCATATTGTAAATCCTTTACCAAGGTGACATTTGAAGATTGAATCAAAGACCTCTAACCAGGCCACTACTACATGGTGAACTAAATCCTCTAACAAGGTCATACTTACTAGTATGTTTTATAACCTTTAACATGGTTGGCTCCTAATAGGGTTTAGTTTAGAAGAGTGAAAACTATTGTAACTAGTTGTATGGTGGTTTTCCCAAATTTGGTTTCCATGTTAAATCTTGGTGTCATCTATGTTCATGTTATTTTCTTTATACTTTATGTTTCTACAACTAAGTTACTAAAGGTTAAAATAGATTAAGATTCATAAGACTTCTTTATTAACTGAGTTATAAGAATATCTTAGTTGTAACCAATTCACCCTCCCTACTTAGTTATTATCTTTATTTCCAATAATAAGTTCTTACCTATAGGATTTTTAACTTATTTTTTCAAATGTGATTATAGTGTGGTAACTCATATTTTTACAAGATTAAATTGGGAAATAGAAACAAGTTTTCATTTGTAAAACCCTCAAGAATTGGTCTATACACATCATATGCATTTTCATCATTGGTATGTCTCCTAAAAACTCTATTACCATATAATGTCAATGTAGATGCTATAGGGTTTTTTTTGCTCTACTAGGTTTTCATGCAATCTTTGAGTTTCCTTATATATGGCTCTTTGTCTGAGCTTTCCTTCAATGTCCTCCACTTGTCAAACTACATTTACTATGGGAATTTTTAGGCTAGTTTATAATAGTTATGGCTAGTGGTGACCGAGTTTTTGATACTGGTTTTCATACTACTACTTTAGAAAGCCATGGCACTTCCATTGAAAAAACATCTTCGCAAGTTCATCTTGAAGATTTCTCATGAGGTAATCCTGATATTATCATTCCTTTGCAAGAATTTTATGCTACTTATGATTGGTTAGAAAAAACATACATTAATAGGGTATTTTGTGGGTAGGACTCCTCATGAAGCTATGCTCTCAGAATGGGTTAACAAGAGGTGGACTCCTCATGGAGTCTACCTTGATGTTGTGCAAAAACTTACCAAAGGTTTTTTTTAATTTCACTTTGCTAACTCGTCATAGGCAGACACAATTTTTAATAATGGTCCTTGGTCTATGTGTTTCCCTACTTGTCTTCCAATGATGGTTGAGAGATTTCACTATCTCTAATGATAAAAATCTTAGGGTTCCTATGTAGGTAGAGTTCCAGGGGTTACCCTTGCCATGCTAGCCTTTTATTGAGTCTATTGCCAATAATCTTAGCAAAGTTCTTACAAAAGAACATGAAATTTTATTCAATTCTCATCCTTAGAAACATATTTGCATTGAGGTTGATCTTTCCAAGGATCTCAAGGATTGTATGAAAATGTAGACTGGTTCCCAAACCTTCTCCTAGAAGGTGCTTTATTTGAACCTACCTAACACCTACTATAGGTCCCAATCAGTGGAACACAAGATTAGGGATTTCCCTTTGGCTGTACCTAGGGTTAAACCCCCACCTAAGGAGGCTCTTACCAAACTAGTAGAAGGGAAAAAAGAAGAATGGAATATTTTTGGGTGCAAGGGCAAGGCTCACTTGGCTCTTAAATAGTCATATTTTGCTATCATTTTAGTTCCTCCTATCTCAATAGAGGCACAAACCTCAACTAGTGTAGGGATGCAAGCAATTTTTAGAAACCAAACCTTGCTATTTTACAAGTTTCAAGCCCTATTTTGTAGGGGATTAGGGTGGCCACCAAGTCCAATACCTTGGTTGTGATTCACACCCCTCTTGCTACTTCTTCCATAGTGACTCAAAATGTGTAGCATTCTCCCAGTCCTCCTGGACATGTTGAGAAAATAGAGGAGAGATGTCAAGCCATCAGTCTAGAGGAACTTCCTTTTGGCTTTAACTTGGTTTCAACTTTTTTGAAGAATACCTACTCCTCTCTTGATGACAAGGGAGATATGGAAGAATTTTCATGAATTTTTTTTATCATGGAGTGTGTGAGGTCTTACAAACTTCTCTAGAAATACTATGTCAAGGATACTCATCATAAACTTGGAAATTTAGATTTTCTCTGTATGCAAGAAGTTAAGATCTCTAGTTTCATGCTTTCCTCTACATGTTGCATCATTTGGCCAAATGACATTATGTTTTCTTCTCAACACAATTTTGACAAAGGTGGTGTAGTTACTCTCTTGTCACCTCATCTTCATTCCTCTATTATTTTGCATGGTTTTAGCCCCATGCATAGAATCATTTGGCCTTTTCTTTCCATTAACAATCATTCTTTTGGAGTCATTAATGTTTATGCTCCCAATGATGCTATGGAAAGATCTTAATTGTGGGGCTAGATGGCTAACAACTTGCTTCCAACTACTTGGGTTATGTGTGGCGACTTCAATATGGTTGAGCTGGCCTCTAACAAAGATGACATTTTTCTTTTTTGTTGGACAGCTAGGAAAAGGGAAGCTTGGTACTACATGCATAATAAATTGGATCTTTTTGATCCCAATACTAACCACCACCAACATAATGGGGTTTGGTACACTTGGTCCAACTTTCAAGCTAACTTTGATTGCATATTAAATCATCTCAATTGTGTCATAATTATTGCATAATATATTTTCTCCTTTTTTAAGGATCAAAATTTACTTGTTAGTCCCTTGCTAGATGTGATGTTATCTGACTAGTATCCCATTTATTTTGCTATTTCATGGTACACAACTATCTGGAGAGTTGTCAGATCTCAATTCTTCCTCAAATTTTAGTGCTAATGCATGCCTCCACTATTGCTCATATCCTATGTGTCTAGAATTTGGAGCCATGTCCATATTCCTAGATAGGGTGGATTCAGTGGTGGAATGATTCCATTAGTAGAACCACTCACTTTTTGCACATTTATGGGCAATAGTTAGTGGTTTTTAGAAGTTGGTCTTATGAATCCACTACCATTGCTCTCAAAAGAGCTTCTAAGGCTCTCACCCTTAACCCTTTTGATGTTGATTTGCAAATTCAACTTTCCAAATTTCCCCATGAAAAATAGGTTTTAAATAATTATGCTACTTGAGGGGCCCAAATTAAAGCTTGCCTCCATTGGTTGGAGGCTGGCGATAAAGCTTTGAAAGAGTTCTTTCAAGCTCTTTGAGCCTATCATACCAATTTTGAGATTAAAAATATCAGACAAGGCACTTCTATTCTCTCCAATCGCCCTGTCATCCTACAAGCATTTGTTCATCACTATGAGAATGTATTTTCTTCATAGGGAAATTTGGTTGCTTAGGATGAAGCTTTCAGAAAGTGTATTTCTATTACTCAAAACTACTTAGTATTTGAGCAACATGATTTCTATAAGAAACTTCTTACCCTTTGAGACCTTAAAGAGGTAATTTTCTCCATGGCAGATGATAAATCCCCTAGACGTGATGGGTTTCCTTGTGAACTTTACAAACACCTTTGGGAGTATATTGGTTCTGATCTACACAAATTTTATTGAGAAGCCTATCATTCTAAGAGTCTAGGAGCTATTATCAACAAAGGAAACATTAAATTCATACCTAAAATTGGATATCCTAAGGATATTTGCAATTGGTCACCCATTACCTTCTTAATGTGTCTTATAAGATTATTGTTAAGGCAATTCATCTCAAAATTTGCCATCTACTTTCTTTAATTGTGTGGCCTGAGAAAATTGGTTTTACCAACTCTAGACATATTCTTGACAACATCATTGTTGTCTAGGACGGTAAAGTGGGCTTGCAAGTCCAAGAAGCTGGTTGTCTTTTTGAAAATTGATTTTGCTAAAGCTTATGATTGGATTGAATGGCTTATCATTTTGGCTATGCTCCAAGCTCTTAGTTTTTGTCCCAATTTCTTGTAATCTATGGAGATGCTCTTTGGAGATGATAATGCTTACATTACCATCAATAACTCCTAATCTGATGCCTTTGAGCTTTTCTATTTCATTAGGAAAGGTTTCCCTTTGGCTCTGACACTTTATGTTCTTGTTGCTGAAGGGTTTGGTTACTTGCTAGCCCACTCTATGTCCTCTAGTTTGGTTTATGCCATCTCTTTACCAGAATCCTCTTCCTAATTGGTCAATGGTTATTTTGTTGATGATTCCTTTCTCACTCTTTTGGAGGATGAAAAAAACATCAACAATGCCTTGAATTTCCTTGACACTTTTTATCAAGCCTCTGGCTCTGCTATTCAATGACATAAAATGCTCTTTTATTTCCAATCCTTTTTGCTAGCTCCTCCTTGGCTTAACTAGTTTGAATGGAAATGGGTCACTCATGGGGACATTTTTCACTTTTTAGGCATTCCTTTTTCCTTTCAATTGTCGCCAATAGATCTATGGAATGTTGTACTTTCCAAGATCACTAAGAAGCTAAATTATTGGCATAAAAAACAAATTTATCTTGTAAGAAAATTCTAGATTTTCTCTAAAGTTATTGCTGCTATGCATGTCTATTATTCTTCTTGTTGGGCTCCTTTAAAAGCCTCTTGTCAAAAATTAGAGTGATTGTTTTGTGATTTTCTTTGGGCTTTTGGTTTCGATCATCATGGCTTTCACAAAGTTTCTTTGGACTTGTTTTTGCCTCCCCAAAGGGTCTGGAGGCCTTGGCCTTCTCTCCACTCAGAAGCAAGGCCTTGGTCTATGTGCCAAATGGATTATTCATTCTATCACTCAAGATGAAGCTTGGAAGATTCAGATTCAAAATTGTATTTCCTTCAATTTTCCTATCAATAGACTTGGATGGAAGGGAATTGGCTTTCAAACCCTTCTCATCATGTGACAACCCATGCACATTTAGGGCTCTTTCATTATAAAGATAATATGGAAAGCTTGGAAATTTGTTAAGCCTTGTCTTTTCTAGTCTGGTGATGAGTTCTATGATAGTCTCTCTTTGAACCAATAGAATATTTGGTGGTCTCCCCTATTTACCATCTAGGGTATTCCCCTAGCCAAGACTCAAGGTGCTAGTGTTCTACATTTTTTCAAATGAGGCATCAAGAATGCTAAAGGTCTTTACTCTAGGGTCTCCATGAGTCTCAAATCTTGGGAAGATTTGTAATTCCAATACTATCTTTCTCATTTAGATGGCATTTTCAATCTTCCTTTTCTCAATTAGAGATGGCATTTTAGATCTTCCATTTCTCAATGGAGAAAACACTTTGAAACTATCTAGAGTGCCATTATAGAGCTCAAGATTTCCCATTTTTCTAGGTGCCTAGCTTTTCAAGGTCTTCCCCTTGGGCCTTAGCTCAAGTATATTAGGGTTATAGATCCTAGGTGTCCATTTTGTGGTCAACTAGAGTCTTTCCTACATATTTTTTAGTTTTGTAGATGTGATCAAAATTATTAGCACTAGATTCATGATTTTTTAAGCCATTTCAACTTGAACTCTTTTCTTGGCATATGGTTATTTTGGGAGATTCCCCCAAGATCCCTAGGAAATTTACCCAGATTTGGCATACCTTCAGGATGGAGATTTTTTTCACTCTATGGAAAGATAGAAATGTTCTTTTCACTCACAGTTTTCTAGATATAAATATTTCTATGTATACTAAGGCATGCATTTGTAATAATGTAATGATGCAGATTCAAGTTCAAGAAAATAAGATGGCCATGAAGGTGGCCCACCTTCAAGAGATTTTTAATCACTAGGGAAATGCTCCTTATACTATTTCTAGGGTACCTCCAAATGCCTCAGTTGATACCTTGATGCCTAGAGGTTGCCGATGGAGACACACTATTTGAGGCCACCACTCGCACATGCCATGTTCCCAGGATTGCTGCCACCAATCTTCTAGTGATGATGATGGTGGATGAAGGCACCACTAGGTTTCTCCACCCAATGGTGGCACTAGCTGGTCCCTAACTCCTCCTCTTGGTCCTTAGCGGATGGTTTTTGGAAAGTGGCCTTTTCACCTAGAATTGGCCATCTCTCGTCCAAGACCTAATATGAAGTATGCTAACCAGGCCCTTGATGATGTTGTTGATAGCTGGACTATTCCTAGCCTAACTACCAATTTGATGTAGGAGCATCCAGAGGTATACGAGCAATCCTGTGTCACCCAAAAAAATGTACCTAGATATAGTCTATGTTTCATGTGTTTTCATTTTTGGATACCCATTTGGGTCAAATAAAGGTTTCAACTCTCATAGTTCCACTATCAATGTTCTGGGTTAGAGTATTTAAGCACCTTGGGATATGTGTAAATGCCAAAAAAAATAAGACTATGTAATTGAGCCATAATTATGGTGAATTAGAAGGTGTAAATTGGAGGGAGGAATAAAATTTTAATTTAGAACATTCTAGAAAAAGAATTAGGTGAAAAGGCTGGACGGTTTGAAAGTTATTGCAATTTTTCAATTTCTGGGGACCTCCTAAGAATGTTTCAAAGTCAAGTTTGAGGCATTAAATGACCTCATATAGGGCCAAAAATGGGGGTTTGAGTGAAGCTAGTCCATAGGGCTATAGATCACTCTAAGAGCTTTCCAAAAATGTAAACGATTCGTTGATCAGAGCTACGGTTCAAAAGTTATGCCTCTCGAAAGTTTGACTACCATTTCTGGATTCTTCTAATTTTGTACTGACTTCTAAAGTGACTTTTGGAGCCTTCCATTTTGACAGTGGATGCCAACTTGCACTTTCTAGAATTTATTCCTAATCCTTAACCCTTTGGGGTCTATTTAAGGACATTTCTAGCATTGTAAAAGGCAGTTCAAAGTGAAGTTTGAGAGAACGTATTGGGAGAAGAAATTATCTCCAAATTTATGCTATTGTAAGCCCATAGGGAATGTTTTGGAGTCTATTTCTCTGCACTAAGTGTACTAGCATATTTTCATAGTTAATAAAATTTTCCCTTTCCTATTGTGTCCATTTTGTGCTTGGGTTGTGTCTCCATCACAATCCCAAGGATGACTAGGGATTTCATGATCAAGATGAACCACCCACCTTTGTTAGTACTACTTTAGCTACCTGAGGGATTTCTTCTTATATTCTTTTTTGATTAATAGTTTTTGATTCTAGCTTTTGTTGTGTGAACTCTTGCGGGATGATCTTGTATCACCCAATCACTTTTTTGTGAATTTTAATCTTAGTATATTTTTATTAATAGAAAAAGACCATTCATAAAAAAAAAAGACACTCAAAAATGGTTTGCACCTATGATTTCATCACTTCTTCATACTAACTCATCCCATTTTCTCATTCCACTAATTCTAATCTTTTGGCCATCTTGATTATATTTCAATAGTGTCTATCATCATTCGTATCCTATTTCAAATCAATTATAGATCATTTTGGAACCATTTTAACATCATCAAAAATCATATCAAATCAACCCAAAACATGTTAGATACCTTAAATCAACCATCATCTATCTAGCCCTAGGCATTTTCATGGCTCTTAGTGCCTTGGAAATCTATCAATCCATCAACTCTATCAATCCAACCTTAGTACTATCATGAATCTCAGTGCTAGGTCAAACTATCATTCACATTGTCTGATCTTCGACATTGTCAAGACTCTTAGTGTTAGATCATGGCATCATCAAATCAATTTAATAACATGAATAGTGTCCATTGATGTTATTAATATCAACCCTATCAATAAATCTCAATCTTGTAGCATTTACAATGTTAGTTAAATGTTATGTGTCCTTGGCATGTTATCAATTTTAAACCAATCAATTAGTCAAATCATGGCTTTGATCTATCCACCATCATCCTAATTGATTGACACAATCGTCTCATTTTCATCCAAGGATATTGTCACAATTATTTAATCAAATTGGCCAATCTTCTATTAATTTTCTCTATAGGATCAAATAACCCATAATTTAATCCTATGTCATTTCACTATTTATTCTTCCTAACTAGCATCCTCAATTAATTAATTTTATTAATTAATTGATTCATCATTCACAAAACCACAAAAATTCACAATTTCCAAATTCCAAATTTCTATTTGTGTGGATATATGGTTTTTTAATTCAAATATTTCACAATATTAACACAATCTTGACATCATCACAACACATGGGCATGATACATCATGGATTCTCTATCTACACTTGCTAGATATGTCATAATCCATATATTATTATTCTCTTATGCATGACTATATTTGGCTTCTATTGTCATAGATTCTTGGGTTTAAGTGGGTTTGATGTGTCATAGATCCTCTTCCATTTATAGCCATATTTGACTGCCAAACATCATATAATCCTACATTTGGCATCTTGTGTCATATGTGTGAAGGATTCTCAAGGGAATCTCTTGTCAAGTCACATATCCAAGGTGACAAGTCCAATGCTCTCATCTTGTGTGTCAATTATAAATTGAGCATTCTTCCTCTCATTTTTGGCCCCTTGGTCTTTGGTCTCTCAAGCTTAAAATCACTTCTTCCAGTATTCTCATATTATTATCATCATCACAAGATTTTTCTTCCTAGTTGTGTGTATTGTAGGAAATTGGAGCTACATCATATGGAGAAGAAAGAAGGACATGGGAGCTACAAATGAAAGAGGGGGTTTTAACTTTATATTGTTTCCTTTATTTATTTTTATTTAATGGTAGACTATAGGTTATCAATGTATGTTTATTGAGTTTGTGATTTTATCATAGTATGTTAGATATTGGCCTATTTTTTGGTCGTACAATTGGTCAACCCAACATGAAGATCATGCAAACTAACTTGGGTTTCTTGTTTTTGTGCTTGTAGGTGTAAGGAAGGAGCTCACTTGGAAGGATATAATGACTATCTACTCTTCCTTATCAAATCTAGTTTAATTAAGAGGAATAGTAACATCATTTTAGGCCTTCATTTATGCATTATATTAGCTTATTTTCCTAGGGTACACTCTACTCTATCAGGGTGCACTTGGGACCTCTAGGAAGTAGTTTTAGGAGCCTAAGAGTCACCATAACCCCTAGTTTCTATTTATATCTTACAAACTACACTAAAAAACAACCAACTATGCCCTTATGGGCCCCAAGTGTACCATGGGCATAGTCTACACTATCTAAGTGCACTTGGTAGAGTAGATTTCAAAATTTTAGTTTCTAGGTATTGTTTAGGGCTCATTTCCCCATAATCTACAATTGGTCTCCCAACTGCACACCAAAACTACCAATTGTGCCCTTCTAGGCCCCAAGTGCACAATATGCATAGTTAGCATTGTTTGAGCACACTTGGGGGCATCCTAGGTCATTCTGATCTTCTAGGGCATGGTCTACTCTATTAGAGTGTAGTTGGTTCATAGAAAGCACACATTTCACTCAGAATTTGCATCTAGGGTTTTTGTTTCCTTTTAGGACCTAGATTAGAGGTTTTCATGTTACCAATGATCTATTTGTAGCATGTGCTGATCACTTGATGAAGACATAATCATTACAAACTATTAATGGTTGTTTGTAAGACATTGTTGAAGACCCTATGTGCTTGTCTAAACTATGTGTGTGGATTTCCTACATTAGATAACATTTCATTTGGTGCACTAAAATGAACTTTCTATACTTCTCGGTGTCCATGCACTATTAGAACCCTAGGAATTACATGGAAATATCCTCTCCCCTCGCCATTTGTGGATCTTGGGTGTAAGAGAAATCTGTGTGACTTCTATAGAAAGGCCTACCTTGGACCCAAGACTCACCACTTGGTGAGCCCTAGGATATGAACTCAAAGTGGTAACAAACCAAAGCCTAGTCAACATTCTAGCCACTATATAACACTCAATATGATTAATTTCATGTTGGTAGTATTGCTACATGATAGCTCTCCTCCAATACCCTTGTGGTGCATCAAACCTCAGTTCTCCAAGCTAAGAGACCTTCTAAGGAAGTTTATCATTCACTTGCTAAATAAAATGCCCATACTAAATAATTTTTTTTCGAGCCCAGAAACCTTTCTATCCACTAGCTTAGGAGGTCACCCATGTTTGTGAAGACATCCCACATTCTCATGGTCCTTAGTAGAGACAAGAGTCCTTGAGAAGTCATGCCCTTTAGGAATCTTGGTACCCTTGAAAAGTGAGTACACTATAAGGGGGAGCCTATGGTGCCAAGATTCTAAGTTTTCCACTTTGGATAAGTGTAGCTAAACTTTGGTTCAAGTGGGAATTCAATGGATACAGTCTTAAAGTGTACATTGTGGTGTGACTTTTCACTTTAACAACAACTATTCCTATCTTATTGTGTGTTGTGTATGTAAAAAATTAATCAAGATAAAATCAAATGTGAAAATTTACATCTTAATTACTATTTAAACCTTGTCAAAACTTCAAACATTATCAAAACATTGCAACCTTTGTCAAAACTTCACAAATTTTGGACCTAAACATTCAAGACTTTGAAAACATGGTAACTTGTAACCCTAGATGTGCTTGGCATAACTTAGATTTCATCTTTGCATAGAATCCACTTAAATTCACCATAATTTGAGCCTCATACTTGTACCCTCTAGGTTTCAGATAACATCTTTTAAGTCCTCATTGTGCATCCCTCATATTTCATATTGCATTCATTAGGGTTTAGTTTGCATCCCTTAGTCTTTGTATCACAACCTCAAATTTGCATCTTGCATCTCCTATTTTCATTCTTACATTACCCAACCTTCATCTTGAATACTTTAGCCATAATTTTGCACCTTTATTCTAGTCTTAGCACTATCCTCTTCTATTTGGCTCACTGTCACATCAATCTAGAAACCTCAGCACCTAAAATCACCTTAGTTTCAACCCAACTTACCAACTATTCTCTAACTAGCCCCAAATATACCATGTGCATAGTTGGTACTATCTAAGTGCACTTGGTAGTCTAAGAAACTAGTTTAGACTTTCAAACAACATTTTGAGACTTTAGAAGTGTCCTTAGGTCCCTTGATAGACCCCCTATCTTAGCTTGTCCTGATCTGTATTCTACATGTCCTAACCTTCCTTTTCTTCACTTAGAGCTTATTACTTAGGTCATAAACTTCATTCTACATCTCCTACCCAATAATTACATCATTCTTAGCATCCTAGCTCTTTGGTATAACAACTTGGCAATCACCCTACTTAGAATTAACAAACATTCAACCTAGTCTCCCAATTGTGCCATCAAACTACCAATTGCACTCAAACTAGCCCCAAGTGCACCATAGTAATAGTTGGTTCTATTGGAGCACACTTGGTGCTATTAGAGTACACTTTTTGACTTGAATGACCATTTTGAGCCTACAAACTGCATTCTAGGACCCTAAAATTGTATCCAAGAGCCTCTATAAGTCCTCATTCTGAATAGGACCCAAAATTTCATCCTTCAACCCAAAAATCAATTTTCATTTTAGGACCTTTGTATATTGCATATTTTATTAGCATGACCATTATTTTGATCACCCTAAACATCATTTTAAACTCAAAAGCTTTGAATTTAGTCAAAAATATGAACAAAAATATGGACCCTAAAGTATCTCATTATGTTAATGGATAGTGGATCTTGATGATAGTTTTTTTATCATTTTTTTTGGTAAATCTCTATCTATTTCAAGATGGATTTGATCTTGTCATTTTGATCTTTTCAATTTTATCTCTTTTTGGTCGAGATCCAAAGTCTATTGTCATAATGTTAAACTCTTAGGTTAATACCTTTCAAAGATTTTACCTAAGTTCAAGAACTTGCATATACCCTTATCATAGCATTGTTATATTCCTAGGCTCCCTAAATGTCATTCCACCTATCTCTAGTTGCATAAATGTCATCTTGTCCAAATCTTTTTTCAAACCATTCAATTTTCTTGATCTCATGTCCTCATCTTGCATATCCTAAATGTCATTATCAACCTTAGCGCACCTCCCTTTACATGATCCAACTTTACCAAGTCCAAGGTCCAAGTCTAACCTTAATTTTACACACCATAGAGTTATTTTCATACCCTTTAGTCAAAATTCCAAAATGTCATTTACATTTGCATTTGCATTTGCATAGTTTCCCTATGGAATTTTCACCTTGCATATCAAAGCCCTAGTTCATTTGTAACTTTCTTAGATTACATAACATCCCTACACACCTAAAAATCCAAAAAATACTAATTCTTACTTCCACTTCCATACTATTTTATCAATTGTAACCCTATTTTACCAACAACACACTTCAGGTGTGTAGTTGGTAGTTTTAGTGCACAATTGGCAGTTTCTAAGTGCACTTGGTAATTAGGGATTTTATTCTAGGTTCTAGAATTGTAATCTACACTTCTATATCTTGCATTTCATCCCTAAAACCTAGAAAATGCCTAAAAACACTCAACTCCTTCACATTCTGCATTTTAGGCACCCTAGCACCTCTTTTAACTAACTGCATACCTTTAAGTCCCCAAGTGCACCAAGGGTGAACTTCATATTTTTGGAGCACATTTGGTAGTTTAGATGCACATTTGGGAGGTAGAGAGTCCATTTAGGTTTTCCCCCATTGCATTTTCATCTTTAAGTATCATGCTAGCACTTACAAGGACACAATCAACTTAGAGATCTGAAGAGCTATATCAACCCTTGTTTTTTGTGGTACAAACACAATTAATACCTAATCCAAGACCAAAGAAGAGTGAGAAACCAAAAAAACATTTGACAAAGACCAAATTGAAGCATCACAACCCTTACTTGTGGACCTCTTAAGAATATATTTGCAAGATCACAACAATCAAGGTATGACACAAAAACCCCTAAACAACACACCTATTGTAAGGTTTCCTTCAAACACTTCTCCTACACATGGAATGGTTCAATGGAGCCCTAACTTTGAACCTATATTAATATTGATACCACCTAAAGGTGGTAGTGTACCAACCACACCTGAGGATGAACAAACACTCCTTTGAATTCAAAAAACTCAACACAAGCACCTTTAACCCTAACATATCAGACACACAACAAAGTATTGTACACCCAAGTGATAACTTTGATACTTATTATAGGTATCAATGACAAAGAAATAGCTAGGGCTTTCCAAAACAAGACTTTTTGCAAAAAAATTAAACTTTTGTTAGCCCAAGAAATTATCAAATTTAACCCAAATTTGGAGGGACCTAAGTCTAAACATCAAGGTGTTCCTACTTTCAAACACATCCAACCTATGATCAATTTAGACTTAGAAAAGGGTAAACAACCTTTAGAATTCTCAAACACAATGATGACATCTATAATTTCCCATCAAGAATTGACCATTGAAATCCTCCAAAGTATGTTTCAACACATCAACATCGATCCCTTGTTTGATGAACCTCCATCTATCAACAAAAAGAAGACTCGTCTTAAATATCCCAAAAGGATGTTAAGACTTGATCTCAATCATATAATGCAACAACAAGATGTGCCTAAAGGGAATTATAATCTAGGGATGCCAAACATACCTCCTTTGGAGGAAAACCAACAAAGCACACCCTTGCTCCTAATTTTACCAAATGTTATGACATCAAATGTTATGGAGCCTCCCATGAGTATACTATGTGAAATATCAATCATAACAACTCCTACTAACATACAAAGGAAGAACCTTATTAACATTTCACCCATTCCCAAAAGGAACACATCTCATTGCCAAATCAATATGATGTGCAACAACATATCAACACATATTCAACATTCAACACACATTCAACATATCAACAACAACATCAACCACACCAACAACCTCACATGGTGCAAGGATCCAACATCCTTAACACACACTCCACTGTAAATCCACTTTACTTACATACAATGTATCAACAATAATTCCAATAAAAATTCCAACAACAACAAGCCATGTTTACTAAACAACAAGAGAAACTAAAAAAATAGTTGGAGTATCAAAGATGCCTCGAGCAAAAAATTGCATATCAACAAGACTTGTTGGAACAAAAACATGTGCCACAAAAACCTCAACAAATGTCTCTACAAAAACAGTCACACACATGGTCTCACATGCAACCAACAAAGGTATCTCAAAAATAACCACAACAAATAGCACAACAACTACCACAACAAGTGATGCAACAAGAATGCATGGTACAAAAATCACAGTTGATATTGCAAGAAGTACCACATCAAATACCACAACAAGGACCCTTTTGTCTTTGGGGTGCCAACATACCTCCACCACCTACTGAAACATCACCCAAATCTCTAGACACATAAATGTTAGAACTGAGAAGACATAGTTCTCATCATATCAACGATCTAATCATAGACACAAAAGACTTTAAGAGAAGACTATCATGCAAAAACCTAGTGAAGAGTTGCTACAATAATTCAAACAACTTTCCAAACAAGTTGAGGTATTGGGAGTCCAAAAGAAATAGGCTGTATATATAGAATGAGACTTAAGCCGTAATCCATTTAATAAAAGTTTGTATATGCTACCATTCCCAAAACACTTTGGGGCTCCAATATTTGAAAAATATTGAGAAAAGGGAAACTCCATTGATCACACCATGGAATTATATGCCTCTTGTACCAAACATAGTGATGATCTCACCTATCTCATGAGACAGTTCCCTCATTCTCTAGGTGGGCCCACACTTGATTGGTACTCCAAGCTTACCAGTACCATAAAATCTTGGTCAAAACTAGTAGAAAAATTCATCTCCCTCTTTTCCTTCAACATTATGAATGAGGTGACAATCTCTGATTTGTGCTCAACTAAAAAAAAGATGGGAGAACCATTTATCACATTCTTGTTACACTAGAGAAACTTAGTTAGTTAATGCTCACTAAACATTCCTGAAGAATAACAAGTTAATCTTTGCATTGAAAACCTAGTCCCCAACTTAATATATGAACTCAAGATAAAAAGTTCAAGGACCATTTCCAAGTTGATGAAAAAGGGGGATAGTATTGAAGACACCCTCATCCATAAGGGAATCCTTAAAAAAAACAAGGAAAATACAAACACCAACTCATCTAATGAAAAGGCAATTTTTTTCTCCAAAAACAAGAATATAACCAATGATGACATTATAGATGCCAAAAATAATCAATGTAGGACAACCTCAACTAACTTTGAAAGGTATAAACCCTACAAATTCACAAACTCCCAATCAAAAAACACCTCAACAATGTAAAATTGAGACTTCCAAGTAGGAAAGATCTTGGAGACATGCTAGAACCAAAGATAAGAAATGCACACCCTTAGGGATACCACTTGAAATTGCACTACAACAATTACTTAGCTATAACTTCTTGTAGTTACCCTTGATCAAAGACCAACCATTAACTAAAGCTTCTTGGTAGGATGACAAAAAAAATTGTGATTACCATCATACCAAGGATCACAAGACCTCATCATTCTTTTAGCTCAAACATGAAATCTAAGACCTCATTGAAGATAGTATAATTACTATATATCCTTCACTATTAGCATCCAACTCAGATCACACTATTTTTAAAGATCCTTTAGGTAATCTTGACAAAGAAAAGGCCTCTAGTTCAAACTCAAACTCACAAGCTAATGTGAATTACACATGCACTATATATGACTACACCATAAATTTCTTCAATGAGTTTGACTCTCCCATATCCACATTCACCTTGAAAGATGAAGACCCTTGTTGTGTCATCACTATGTATTGTACCAAAATCACCCTAGCTAGATATCCTTCTAGATCCACTACCTCTAATAAACCTGCATCTCCTAGTAGACCTAATGCTCCTACTTCATTTGATTATAGCCTTATTGAACATCTTGGAAAGACCCCTATGCAAATATCCATCTTGGACCTACTAAATTCATCTCCCCAATATCAAAAAATCTTGGATCAAGCCCTTAAAGAGTTAGTAGTCCTAGATAACATTGATGTTTCCTAGTTCCAAGACATGGTTGGGAACCTATCCACATCACAACATATAACTTTTTCCCCTTAGGATATTCCTAAGGATAGGCCCAACAACAATGACCCCCTTCACCTCAAAATCTTTCTCCATAATTCCAAGGTGAGACACATCTTGATAGATGATAAAGTAGGACTAAACATTTGTACCCTTAAATTTGTCAAGTGTTTGGTTTATTCTAAATATGATGTGGACCCCTCTCATAGAATCACAATAAAAGCCTATGATGATGGTGAATTCTTCTCCAAAAGTGTCATCATCTTACCCATTAGAGTTGGTTCAACTACTAAAAATACATTATTCTAGGTCCTACATATCAAAATAAATTGCAATATGATACTAGGATGACATTGGATCCATGCTGTGAAAGTAGTGCCCTCTACATACCAATGCTTAAAATTTTCCTATAACAATGTAGAGGTTACTATCCCTAGCGATCTAGACCCATTCCAATTCTATGCCAGTCTTAGAGGAACTACTGCATACCAAGTCCCAACAAATCATGCATGAAATCCACTCAATTCCTCCAAATATAGTTATCCTTCCACACTCATGCCCACATTCAAAGGAAATCTCAAAATTGAAGACCAAGGTTATAGTGAGTATTCCATGTCACATGCCTTTCACATTGGGAAACTCCCTCTCTCTCCCAAGTCATATGGTAAACCACAACTTATGCAAAACAAGCCTAAGATCAAATTTCAAAAGAAACCTTTTGTGACTTTCACTAGTGGAGGTGGACTGTAGGAAGAACATGTCTAGGAAAGCACATCTACATGGATTGAAAAGGCTAAAGAAGAACAAGAACCTACTCCTATATCCTTAGACAAGTATGGACCTAGATTCACAATCATGTAGAAAAAGGGATATGATGGATTTACTGGCCTATGATCTAAAAAATAAGGCATTATTTAGCCTATTACTACATAATGATGACCTCATAGCCTGTGACTTGGATTCAAACCATTTATTTTAGGTCTCCCTAATATTGAGTCATCCTTGTCTAAGAATGTGAATACTTCAAACAATGAAAAGGCATCTAAGAACACCCAACCTAAAACCATCAAACCTGCATCCAACATTGCTGACCCTAATATCTCCTTTGGTCTTGACCACATCTTTGATCCTAATGAACTACCCATACAGGATAAGCACATCACTAGCAATGCTACTAGCCCTTTGGTTCATCCACAATCTTGTGACAAAGTATGGTGGAACCCAAGCCCTCCCACCTTTGAACATGGCACTTATGACCCATTTGATAGAAATATCTATATCATTTCCTTTGACCAAAGATTATTCAACACCAATGATGGAATTTCCCTAGTTTACCTCGAACTTATTGATTGGGATGAACAAGGACCATCGATATTTGACAAGTTTGAAAATGATGATGCCATCGTATAATTCTTTGAGCTTGATGAAGACTTACCACAAGGATATCAAAAGTTAGGATTTTCCATTAACCTAAACACCATGACATACTACGGGGAGTCAACTCCATCTTCTAGTCACAAAATAGAAAAAAATAGAAAAAAAAAGACAAAAGTACATCTCTTGGTGAAAAATGAAAGATGCCATTAAACCATGAAATAGTAAAAATAAAAGATGTATCCAAGGGTGAAAACCTCCCTGAGGCACCCAAGGTTGAAGGAAAGATCAACATTACTTGTGGAAATGGTAGAAGAGATAAATCTAGGAACACCTAACAACCATAAGATCATACATTTTGTAGCCTCATTATCACTAGAGGAAAGAGATGATTTTGTTAGATTCTTTCTAGAGAGGCAGATCACCTTTGCCTAGTCTTATGCAAACATGCCTGACTAGATCTTGAGCTAGTCCTTCATGACTTTCCATTAAAACCAAGAGTGAAACCAATAAATAAAAAGTTGAAAAAGATGCATCCTCAAGTTTCTCTCCTTGTCAAAGCTGAATTGAAGAAATTATTGGATGCTGAATTTATTAGACCCATTGACTATGCATAGTGGGTATCTAATCTAGTACCAGTAAGCAAACACTCTGGGGGCATCTGAATATGCATCAACTTCTATGATCTTAACAAAGCATGTCCTAAAGATGATTTCCCATTACCAAATATAGACATCATCATAGATATGACAACTAGATATGAGATTCTATCACTAATGCATGGATTCTTCAGTTATAATCAAATAAAAATAGCTCCTAAGGATCAACATAAAATAGCTTTCACATGCCCTTGGGGAACATACTATTGTAATGTCATTGCTTTTGGCCCTAAAATGTAGGGGCAACATATCAAAGAGAAATGACTACCATCTTTCATTATTTCATGCTCATCCTCATGGAAGACTATGTAGATGACTCACTTTGTAAATCCACCAAAAGAAGTGATCATTCGAGTATTATTGATCAAATATTCACTAGAATGGAAAGCTGTAAGCTCTATCTAAATCCAAAAAAGTCTTTATTTGTAGTTTTTTTTGAAAAGCTCCTAGGATATATTGTTTCTTAATAAGGCATCAAAGTGGATCTTGAGAAAGTAAAAGAAATACTTGAAATGCTTCCTTCACGAAATCTCAAGATATTAAGAAGTCTACAAGGGAGATTATGGTCCATCTATATGGTTATTGCACAACTCATAGACAAGTGCCACTCCTTTCAACACCTATTATTTAAGGTATTATCTTTTCAATGGAACAACCAATGTGATGAGTCCTTTCAATAGCTCAAAGACTATCTTCTACATCCACTAGTTTCAATGGCTCCTATTCTAGGAAAACCATTCATTTTATATACATCTACTATAGAAATAGTATTAAGAGATCTCTTAGCCCAACATAATGAACAAGGGAGAGAGCGAGCCATTTGCTACATCAGCCAAACACTTGTGGGGTATGAACTGAATTATTCACTCATTAAACAATTTTTCCTTGTGATTGTCTTTGTAGCCCAAAGTTGAGACACTACATGCTCCATCAAAAAATAATGCTCTTTTCTCTAAGATTGACCCACTAAAGTATCTAATAATCAAGACCACTCTCACATGATGTGTAGCCAAATGGGTTATGATCCTTAGTGAATTTGACGTTGAATATGTAGATAGAAAGGCAATCAAAGGGCAAGTGATAGGAGATTAATTAGTAGAAGCACCTATGATAGATGATCATCCCATTTTGATATAATTTTTGAATGAAGCCATATTTAACATGGATATAGCTAATGAATGGAAGCTTTACTTTGATGGATCACATACAAGAAATAGTTTAGGAGCTAGCATTATGTTTATCACCCCCAAGGTGATATCATCCTCAAGTCATATTAGATAGTATTTAATTGCACCAACATAGCATAATACAAGGTAGTGATCATAGGAATCAAGCTAGCTTTCCAATGGAACATTCAATATTTACAAGTTTTTGGTAATTTTGGTTACTCATCTACCAAATTAATGATGACTATGAAACTAGATGATAAGTTAATGCCTTACAAGCATATAGTAGTCTTTCTTAAATCTAAATTTGTCATCATCTCTTTTTGTCAGCTACCAAGAATACAAAACAAGAAAAATGATGCTATGGATACCATCATTTCTATGATTGATATGGGTCAAAATTTGGAGCATTATGAGTTCCTTGTTGAGAAACTTTTGATCACATCATTTTAACTCTCTCAATCTGAGTTTATGCATGAACTTATTGGTTCCAATTCCCCTTGGTATCAAGAAATTTATGATTACCTACATGCCAAAATCCTACCCCTAGACTTATCCAAGAATGAATGCCAAGCCTTTATCCTCCAAGCCACTACATATGTCATCATTGGTGACACCCTTTACAAGAGATCCTTTGATCAAACCCTTCTCAGATGCCTTGACTCACAAGAAGTTGAAACTACCTTACATGAGGTTCACAAAGGTATATGTGGAGGTCACTTTAATAATCTAAGTCTAGCCAAGAAACTTGTCAGAGCTAGATATTATTGGCCCACCATGGAACAAGATGCCCATGATTTTACCAAAGCATATTATAAGTGCTAGATACAGAGTAATTTGGTCCATACACTAGCACAATACCTATAACTAGTCATATCTCCATGGCCCTTCTCATAGTAGGCATTTAATCTAGTTGGAGCTATTTCTCCTCCTTCCTCTAATGGCCATAATTTCATCATAATAGCAATGAAATATTTTACCAAGTGGGTAGAAGTCATCCCTCTAACCATCTCCACTAGAAAGAGAATTTCAAGGTTTATTTTGAACTATATCATATGTTTGTATGGAGTTCCCTTGGCTATTATTATTGATCATGGTAGTTTATCTCAAAATAAGGATGTGGATAAGCTTTGCAAGAAATACAACATTTACCATGGATATTCTAGTATTTACCATCCAAAAGGAAATAGCTAAAGAAAAGCATCTAATAAGACCATCGTCAAGATTCTCCAAAAGTCTATCAATGATTCTGATCGAGACTGGCACTTACAACCAAATCCAACTCTTTAGGCCTACAAAAAAAGTGCATCTACTCTCATTGGCACAACACCATACTCTCTTGTCTACAAAATTGAGGCAATACTTCCCATTGAAGGAAATTCCATCATTGAGAGTCTCCCTACAAGATGTTATTGATGATGAACACTATAGAGTATCTAGACTCTAGGAACTTGAGATTCTTGATGAGTAGAGATGAGCTACCTTGACATATCTACAATCTTATCAAAATTGACTCAAATGAAGCTATAACAAGAAAGTCCAAGGTCATCATTTTGAGATTAGTGATCTAGTCCTAAAGATGAACAACAAGACTCAAAAGCATAGGGAAAAACTATACAAGTTTGAACCATATTGGGAAGAACCCTATGTAGTTACTACATCATTTAGCTTTGACGTGTATCATCTTGTGACCCCAAAGGGTGAACCATTACTAGTGTCCATCAATAGCATGCATCTCTACAAGTACTATACTTGATTCTATCTAACAATCTTGAAAAAAAAAAATTTAAAAAGAAAAAAAGTTATGGAAAAAAAGAGAGTGAAAAAGTCATGAAAAAATGGATGACTTGATAAAAATCTAGCAAACAAGCATCTTGGCACAAAAATTTGAGTCAAGAGAAAAGTGAAAACCTGGCAAATAGGCACTTTGGGCAAGTACCATGGTGAGAACCTAGCAAATAGGTGCCATGTGCAATAAGTTGTTGCTCCTCCATCTTTCAGGATTCCATTTGGTTTTTACCCTTTCTATCATTCCCTAATCACATCCTTCATATTGCAAGACATTCCTCATCCTTGACCATAACCCATGAACTGGTTAATGTCCATTGTTATCTTACCCAAGCATCACCAGTCTATATATACTCTGTCTTTGGCCTTTGTACATATTTTTCATCTTGTTTGGGGGCATGTCACCTACATAGTACATGAGTTTGAACTTGAACTGGGGGCATGTCTCTAAGCACACCTTATCCAGTTGACTTGTTGTATATCTAATTGGAGCTAACACTTGGAATCCTTTATGATCCTAAAAACATCCTAAAAAGTCAAAAAAAATCCTAAAAAATCCTAAAAAATCATAAATGTCCTAAAAAAAAATCATAAAATGTCTTGAACAAATCACTAAAAATCACAAAATGTTCTAAAAATCACTAAAATCCATAAAATGTCCTAGACAAATTGATAAAAATCACATAATGTCCAAAAAAACCACTAAACATCATAAACCATCCTAAAATAAACACTAAAAATCATAAAATTTCTTAAAAAATCTAGTCACACAAAAAAATCATATATCCTGAAAAAATCCTAAAAATTACAAAACCCATCAAGAATTTGTAATAAACCTTGTAAATAGTCGTTGTGGATAATCACCACTTTTTCTTAAACACTTGCATTTTCACAGAGTGGAACTCAAAGCACTACACTACAATGACAATCAAACTATTTGAGCAATGTGAAC
Source organism: Cupressus sempervirens (assembly GCA_028749045.1). NCBI lineage: Eukaryota > Viridiplantae > Streptophyta > Pinopsida > Cupressales > Cupressaceae > Cupressus > Cupressus sempervirens. The sequence goes on from CM053793.1 coordinate 452,327,164, forward strand.
CAACAATCAATCCAACATGTTACTATGAACCTATCAACCTAAACCAACAATCAGACCTATCACATTTTCAACATTATCTGCCAAACTTAAACACTACAAGGAAAGTAATAATGGATAGGAATAGCTATTGGCTCACATGTTTTAGTAAGTGATTTATTTTTGCTTTATTTTTCTTTGATCATGTTCCTATTCCACTCAATGATATAAACTAATCTATGAGAGTAGTTAGGATGGTTCATGGTCATCTTTTATTTTCTGTCTATTAACATGTACCTTTGAGAGTCTAGGGCATGTATATATGCCTTAAGAAGGACAAGGTCATTTTCTATCTACATCACACTTGTTTAAGAAAAAGGTTTGCATTTGTAGTCTAGCCCTTTATGCCATGATGCATCACATTCTATCTACCATATCAAAATAAAGCTACTTTGACATATAGTGCACTTTCTAAAAGAAAAAGTCTTCACATTATACTAACTATTCATCTCATCTCCTCTATCTTCTACATCTCCTTCATCTATTGCCTTGGTTTCATACTCTGATACATCAAAAGCATAGTTATCTTGCATTCTTGCATATGTCAAAAATCTAGAAAAACCAAAAGCAATACCTATATGAATAAACATGGTATTCATATTATTTCACATTTCATTTGCATTCATTCCATATCATTTACATTTTTTTAGGCATTCATCATGACAAAAATATGTGACAACAATAAATATACCATTTTCTAAGTATAACATGTGATAAATCAATGCATGATACCATCATATAAAATCCCACATAGAAAAGCATAAATGCATCCATATAAAGCATATAACACATATGAATAGTCCATCTCATATAGTCATCATAACATAAGTACATCTCATAAATGTCTCACAAAAGTATCAGAGTACATGGCCATGGTTTACATAAATACTAACTACTCGTAGGCGTGCACCATAAAAGAGCATAACAGAAAAGAAAAGAAAAACAAAGAAGCCCCTCTGTAACATGAACATATATGTGTTAGCCTATGCTATCCCTAGCCTTGTAGCCTTTATCTAGCTTTGAGGATGATCCATCTATTATTTGTGCTGGCCTCATCTGGTCCATCACCCCTGCACTACTCTATGCCTCATCTGGTCCATCACCCCTACACTACTCTATGCCTCATCTGGTCCATCACCCTTGCACTACTCTATGTTCTTTATGACCATTGTGAGTGAGATCTTGATGTATATAAGCTCTTTATCATTTACCCTAGTGGCACTACCATCTCAAACTAATCCCTCCAGTATTGTTTCTCCATATGTGCCTTGGTCATCATCATAGCCATCTCTTGGAAGTTCAAATCTTAGATGTTACTAATGAACTCTCAGGACTCTTGCATTGCCCTCTTTACTCTATGCACTATGGCATCCCTCCCTGCCATAGCTTGATCCCTCTCTACCATAGCTTGATCTCTCTCTCCTATCATTGTATCCCTCTCTACTACAACCTAGTCTAAGTGACTCTAAATCCATCTAATCACCTTTAGAAGCTCTAAGTAGCCAGGCCCTACCTATACTAGTACTAGTATCCCCCCAGTGTAATCCACTAGATCCCCTTGATGTCAATCACTGATATATCCACACCTATGTCATCCTCATCATCTCCCTCATTTTCATCATGCCCATCCTCTTCATAATCATCCCCATCCTCTCCCTCATCACCATCTCCACCCCCACTATCCCCACCCTCCACATCATAATCTCCCTCATCATCATCTCCCTCCTCCTCCTCCTCCTCCTCATCCTCTACATCCACACCCTCATCATCATCCTCTCCATCCTCCCCCTTTTCCCCATCATCATCCTCATCTCCTCCCTCCTCATCATCACCCTCATCTCCTCTCTCCTCCTCATCTCCCTCATCCTCCTCCCCACTCTAGTTATACTCTCACTCATGGTACTGACATTGTTGGATCTGTCAATAGCCTTAGATGATACTATAAAAACCATCTATCATATGCTACTATCATGCCTACATCCACTCCATTTGTTGTTGCTCCTAATACCCTTGGTTGTAGCTCCTCAAACTGTACATAAGAAAACTATGTCTTGTAGCTCCTCAAACTGTGCATAAGAAAACTATGTCCTGATAGGTGCTCCCCACTCTCAGACCTCTACTATGGACCATGGAAATAATGCTAGACTTTTCAGCACCTCTTGTATCTCCCCAAATTGTCTACATACCTACTCTAGTAGGTACATCTCTATCACTAAGTGACCAATCACTATGTGCCCTATGAGATAGAAATCTTGTCTATAGTATGGTAGATGGATCTCATCATCATCCCACACTATAAAATCTTAGTATGGCCTCTAGATAAATTGTGTCATCATATCTAACTGATGCCTAAAAAATTGAGTATACCCTAGTGGTCCTTATACCAATATGCCTCTATAACTATATGAATACAACATGTCCTCCACTATCTCTGTCTCTACGAGTGGTCTAAATAATGCAATGTGCTCATACACCCAAATCTATAATATTGTGCTCCTAGAACTAAATGTCAATCCACCTCTATATGCCACCTAATGTAGATAATAGTACAATATTTCCAACATGCATAGTTCCCAAGTGAACATAGTCCCATCCATAATCATCCTTTCTAGAACTTGGTCCCATCTAATAGGGAACCTATTTCCATGATTATCAACTATTAGTAGTCCACCCACTACTCAATAGATCATAGTTATCAGTTATTCATGACATGCCACCAATAGACCCCATTCGATCTCATAATCATGAATGCCCAGTTGTACATGTCCATATTTAAACAACTGGTGTAATGCTACTCGACTAGTAGTTAAGTCATACACAAATAACTCTCCATGAATTAGAATCCTAAGGATGCACCATAGGTCCTCCAAGGTCATAGTCACCTCCCCTATCAGCAAATGAAATGAACTAGTCTCTGAATTGCATCTCTATATCAATGCTATCAATAGAGCTCTATTCCCTCTCACCTCTAGTATAAATGTGATATGATATAGACCAAGTCCTAGCAATATATCTTGCTCACTAGTAGTTATCTAACGACATAGAATTAGGATCTAAACCCTATGTCCCCTTGTCCACAATAGAGGCAAATCCTCTTGCATAACCATGTAGCCTATGATAACCTTCTATGAGTTTATATCAAGTTTAATGTATATTTGACCTAAGTTTGACATTTTTATTAGTGTTTTTGACTAAGTTGACTTATGTTTTGAACTCTTTCTAGGGTTTTGAACATGTCTACCAATTTTTGAGTCATTTTGAGTTCACTTGCATCATTTTGACCCTCCACCTATCCATCTATTAGTTTTTTCCTCCATCTGAGCTAACTTTGAATAGGTTTGACTTTTTTTGATAATGTTAACCTAAGTTGACCTATGTTTTAAACTCTTCCTATGGTTTTGAACAAGTGGTCCAAGTTTTGAGTTATTCTAAGTTTGTTTGCACCCTTTTGAGCCCTTTTCATCTCTCTTTGTCAGCATCCAACTAAGTTTGACCTATATCTACCCTAAGTTTGACTAATTTTGACCACTTTAACCATATTTTACTAAGTCAACCCTTTTTTGATATTATCATAGGGCCTTACTAGTGTACTTAAAGTTTTTGGTCAATCTAGGCTCATTCAGACCTCATTTAGAGCCCTAGAGCATTCTAGGGTACAATTGGGGCTCCCAACTATGCCCATGACACACTTGGTCATTCTAAGTTCACTCAGTGTGCACTTGGGAATACCAAGTGCACCCAATGCATATTTGGCTGCATTTTGAGCATAATTGGGGCATTTTAATGCCCTAAAATACCCTCATGACCCCATTTGACCCCTAATTAATCCCATTTGACCTCCAACTAACTCCTAAGTGCATCATTTGTATAGAAAACCATAAAATAACAAAGATGGCCTTGATGTACTCACTAAAGGTCTTGCATCTTCTTGTCATTGGTAGGTATGTACTCTTTCACCACAGTGTTGCTCTTTAGGTAACCGATCCATTCCACTTGCTCTAGAGCTCTTTTCTACCAAATGTGAGGCAAAAAATGACTTTCAAACCCTCTCCAAGCCCCTTTATAGGCTTTTTCTACCTAGATGAATGTGCAAGAGGCACTTTCTATGTTGTTCATGATGCCTTTTTGCACTCTAGAGCGCATAACTTTCAAAATTTAGCTATGATTTTTGATCCTTTGGTAACTATGGATTTGTCTTCTTGTTGTCAATGAAATTGACCTATCATATGCCCATGTTGGTAAATTTCTCAAGGGGGAACCAATATATTCCACCATTACTAGGGCATGCTTTTATGACCTTTTTGTCAGTGTTCTTTGACACAATGCTCTAAATCACATCGCATCAAAAAGGAGAAAAATGTAGACACTCAAAAATAGTTTGTGTCTATGGTTTCATCACTTCTTCATACTAACTCATCCCATTTTCTCATTCCACTAATTCTGATCTTTTGGCCAACTTGATTATATTTCAATAGTGTTTTTCATCATTTTTATCCTCTTTCATATCAACTACAGATCATTTTAGAACCATTTTAACATCATAAAAAATCATATCAAATCAACCCAAAATCACCAAGAATCAACAATAATCAACCCAAAACATTCCAGATACCTTAAATCGACCATCAATTATCTAGTCCTAGGCATTTTCATGGCTCTCAATGCCTTAGAAATCTATCAATCCATAAAATCTATCACTCCAACCTTAGTATTATCATGGCTCTCAATGCTAGGTCAAACTATCATTCACATCATCTAATATTTGACATTGTCAAGTCTCTCAGTGTTAGATCATGGCATCATCAAATCAATTTAATAACATTAACAATGTCTATCAATGCTATTAAGATCAACCCTATCAATCAATCTCGATCCTGTAGCATTTACAATGTCAGTTAAATGTTACGCATCCTTAATTTATGTCATCTGTCCTTGGATTGTTATCAATTTTAAACCAATCAATCAATTAGATCATGTATTTGATCTATCCACTATCATCTTAATTGATTTACATAGTTGTCACATTTTCATCCAAGGATATTGTCGCACTTATTTAGTCAAAATGGCCAATCATCTATTAATTTTTTCTATAGGATTAAATAATCCATAATTTAATCCTAGTTCATTTCACTATTTATTCTTCCTCACTAGCATCCTTAATTAATTAATTGATTCATCATTTGCAAAACCATGGAAATTCACAATTTCCTAAGTGATATTTTCCACAATTAATTTCCAAACTCCAAATTTCTATTTGTGTGGATATATGGGATTTTAGTTTAGATATTCCACATAATATTGACACAATCTTGACATCATCACAACACATGGGCATGAAACATCATGGATTCTCCATCTACACTTGGCTAAGATATGCCATAATCCATATATTCTTATTCCCTTATGCATGACTATATTTGGCTTCCATTGTCATATATTCCTAGCTTTAAGTGGGTTTGAGGTGTCACATGGCGTATCATAGATCCTCTTCCATTTATATCCATATTTGACTTCCAAGCATCATATAATCCTACATTTGGCATCTTGTGTCATATGTGTGATGGATTCTCAAGGGAATCCCTTGCCAAGTTGCATATCCAAGGTGACAAGTCCAATGCTCTCATCTTGCATGTTGATTATAAATTGAGCATTCTTCCTCTCATTTTTGGTCCCTTGGTCTTTTGTCTCTCATGCTTAAAATCACTTCTTCCAGTATTCTCATATTATTATCATCATCATAGGATTTTTCTTCCTAGTTGTGTGCATTATAGGCAATTGGAGCTACACCATATGGAGAAAAAAGAAGGACATGCAAGCTACAAATGAAAGAAGGGGTTTTAACTTGATGTTGTTTCCTTTGTTTATTTGGATTTCATGGTAGACTAGAGGGTATCAATGTATGTTTATTGAGTTTGTGATTTGCTCATAGTATGTTATATATTAGCTCATTTTCTAAACCTATATAAAAAAATTATTTATTTTGTTATATTTTATAATATTTCTTTTAGTACCATGAGAGTTTTACAACAGAAAATGCATTCCAGATTGTTAAGAAAGGTCCAAATATGGTACCATTAGGTTTTTATATATAAGTGCTTATTTCTTTATGTCAAAGAGATCATGATAATAAACATGGGAAATATTTATTAGAAAAAATTACATTTGGAAGATTGTAGAAACCAATAGAAAATTTAGAGTTTAAGGCTTTAAGTCCTACAATTTCTTGTATGAATATGTATCCAAACACTTTGATAAATAGAAATACTTTAAAAAAATTGATGGTTACATTTCAAAAAATGAAATAATACTTTAGCATTCAAATATCAATGGTTAAAAACACTTTTAAATTTTTTTGACAACTATTCACTTGAAGACATTTGATCTTTGAATCATGTCTATTAATTATAATCCTCTCCATGCAATTTGGGATTCTAAGAAGTATCATTTCTTTAAGCCCTTGACAAATATGAATATTTAACAATATGATATCTTTACAGCCAAACTATATTATTTTCAAAGTGTGAAACTATCCACTTTAATATATATATGATGATCTATCTACACCCTTTAATTAAAATCTTTTTTGGGCAACTTGGGTCTTTAAAAATTGATAATCGTTTAAGCTCTAAATAGTCTTGATTACTAAGTTTAATGAGATCTTCACAATTAAACTATATTAATTTCAAATCTTAACAACTATCCAATTCAATATATTTTACCTTTATAGATCTATCATATGTCATCTTCTTGAGACATTTCATACCACCTAGATAGAATTGATCAAACTCCAGCTCCTCACAATAAGAAATATCTAGTTCTACAAGCTTCACAAAATTACATGTTCTCAATGGGGTTGATGCACCAAGTTGCGGTGCCAAAAATATGACACAAAAAACAAAATTCTAAAATTCTAAAAGTGCACACATACTATAATGTGCACGCGCTTGGGCTTGGGCTCCACAAGCCTTTGGCTTGCAAAGCCCAAGCTAAAGCACATCTACACTTTTTAAAATTACATATTTTTATATATGGGTTGCAAATGCATGGCCATTCCATTTCATTTTTTTGATGTCTTCTTTCTCCTCAACAACATGCACATGGTTTGTAAAACTTGAATAATTTTCTCACTTGCCTCCTCAAAATACCTCCCCATTGTTGGAGATCAAGATTGGAATCACATAGTATGTTTTCTACTCTTGTTTTTACATTGTTTTATATGTTTTTGCATTTTTTTGTAGGTTTTTATATTTATTTGTAATTTTTTTCAGTTTTTCTTTAAATTTTTTTATTTATTTAGAATGCAATTAGTTTCTTATAAAGAAATGTGAATAATCAATTGCCAAATCTCCAGCCTGATCAACAAAATTAAATTAAAAATCCTCTACAAGACCAAAATGAAAACCCTCCACAAGAAGAGCAAGAAATTCTGCAACCTCCACTAATTGAAAGACCTCTTCTTGGCACCCAAGAAAACATAATGAATGAAATAGAAAGAGGGAAAGATAAATTAGAAGAAATCATTGGTAGGTTGAAAGATTTTGGAAACCAATCCTATGAGAGCACAATTGGAATCCTCCCTTGAGTCCATTATGAGCCATGTAGCTTCTATTAGTGGTCAGTTGGATATTTGGCATGTTAATAGATAAGAACAAAGAATATATTAGCAAAACAAATTATCCTATAAAGATGTAAGAAAAAAGGACAGACAAAAAGGTAGCATTTGTGCATTGTTTAAAAATCTTGGAGAACAAGAGTTTGTTAAACATACAACTAAAAGGTTCTCCATCCATTGGTGCATACATGATGATATTAGAAATAACTTTAGGGATAGATGGTTGATGGTATTTGATGCCCCTCCCTACAATAATCATGAGGTTCCAATGTATTTCTTAAAGAAATTGTATTGTGGATTTGTCCTTGGGGAGATCCCCAATTATTTTGATATGTTAGAATCTTAAGGTAGAGGTGGGGGGTCATCATTTGAGAGGTCTAGGGTATGTCATGACCCTAATGTAGTTAGGGCACCTATTTTTAAGCCACAAGGTGAGCATGTGATTATTCCTTTAGTTGTGAAGGAACATTTAGAGACCAATACTCCAGAGACTATCAATGCTTTGAAATAGACCCTCATTCATTGCACCAATGTATTAGTTGAGGAGGAGCCTTCTTTATGTTGTGATCACATGTACACATCATGTGGATCCTTATGCACATTTGGCAATCATGTTGGAGACATTATGGATGATGGGCTAGTCATTGATGAGTTCTTGAGTGACACATTTGAAATTGATACACAAGTAAATTACAATTATAATAAACTAATTTGATCACATTTCATATGTACAGTGAATGACTAATTAATTAGCATGTCTTGACATTATTCAAAATTTAGGGTAAGAGTGTTGATGGCCCAAGTATAGATTCCCTAGCCCCATTTTCCATCCCGTCAGTGAGTCAAGAGGTATGTATTGATTTAATCATTTAAATTAATGCATATATTTGTTAAGTAATCATATGAAGGATTGACAATTTTTTTTTTGCATTAGTTCTCTACTAAACCATCCACATTCATAAGGGATTTTGAGTGTAGGCATGTTATGAGCTTTGTAGATGTACTTTTTTTCATGTTAATTTAATTCATTTAATTATATTTGTTTCATGTTTCATGTTACATATAAATTTTATTATATGATATGTAGTTGTTGATGTCTGAGACTCCTCCTCATCTTCACCACTCCATCGATTATGGAGTTTCTACCACGATGGCTAGTTCAAAGCCATTGAACAAGGTGTGAAAGAGTTTTCTTAGTTTTAGTTGTTATTTATAATAGTTAGTATTGAAATTTCAAATTTTATTTATATGTCATTATATTGACTGAATTGTTGTATGGCCTTGTTACATCCAATCATCCACAAGCCTTGAAGTGGATGTATAGAGTGACTATCTAATGGCAGTAAGAAAATAATAAATTTTGTGTACATATATTTGATTTTAATTTATAATAATAATGTATTCATATCTACTTTGTTTATATTAGCTCTAGTTAGAAAGGAGCCTAAACAGGAGGATGAGTGAGCATGTGAGGAAGACCCCATCATCCTCATCATGTCCCTCCATGCAATGACCAAAGACCTCAAGGGATTTTTTTCCTTTCCCTCATGGGAAGGAGAAGATATATGGATAGACACACATATATGGGCATTAGTGGACATATATCTTGGATTTTATGTTAGTGGACATATTTAGCATACATTTGATGTATATCTGATATTTTATATTTGATGTATGAAATATATTTGATGCGTGACATTATTAGACTTATTACTTATTGGTTATCATAATATATGATATGTTTGTTCATGTATATGACATTATTAGTTATCATAATATATTATATGTTTGTTCATCTATGACATTATTGGTTATCATAATATATATCTTGTTTTTTTGTTTATGTTTTAAGTAGATTTCATATTTTTCATTTTAGTGTAATTTTACATCCAAAATGATCTAGAGTATTCCAAATGTCTCTACCTAACCCTTCACAAACTCAACCAACTACCTCTCACAATACCCAAAACCTCCACTACCTTACACCCTCTAGGATCTTTCACAACACCATATCCCAATAAGATTTCAAAAGGCTTAACTCATTTCCATTTAAGTGGTTTCAACATTCATAAGGTGGTATACATCTTAGTGGACTTCAAAAAAACAATTCTCACAAACAAACCTAAAGAGGCTCTTTCTTGTAGCCCTACCTTTGGGGTTTTAAGGTAGAAAATCAAAATCTCTCCAAAAAAATACCAAAACCAATGAGGGATTAAGATACCCAATAGTAAGCTTGAATAAATTCCAAAAACATAAACTCCCATTTGATCAATAAAGCATATAACTTTCAGGCCCAAATCTAGACGAATAGGTGTAAAACATACCTTCTCACTCCCAACTCATTAAAATTTCAAATAAAAATAACAAATGAACTTGTTTATAGTTTTACCTTACCAAGATCTTATAAAATTATGACTTTCAAAGTCCTAATTTTTGAGGAGATACACAAACCTCCAAACCCTAGTTACCATGAGTTAGAATGTTCGGATGCCGGCTTAGAGCTCCCTATCCACAAAGTGCAAGATAGTGTATTTAAAGTTCAAGGGCTCTTAGATGAGCCTTAGAGATACTCTTCTTGCTAGTAAACCATGCAATGGGAGGTTCCAAAGACAAGATGCAAGAATGCAAATGTCCCAAGGAGTTCCTCAAGAATGCAATGCAAATGAAAATTAAACTAGAATGAATATGAAAAGTGCAACTATTCTAAGCATGGATGAGAGTGTTACAATCCAAATATTAGGCTATAAGATTTAAGCTACAAGTAAAAAATGAAAGCTAAGCTAAGCTAGAATTCCATGGATGAGAGAATATAGACAAGAAAGAGTTCTCCACAAAGCTCCAAAGAAATCTGTTAGAAAACCTGCAGCATAACAATGTTCAAAAGATGGATCGATGCTTTGAGGGGGAAAGCTCTCTCCCTTTTAAAGATGTATGGACGGTAGAGATCAAGATGAAGATGGTGGATGATCAACGGTGGAATTCAAAAAGAGGAGTGATCCATGTGCACACACAAGTCAACCAATAGAATATAAGTTGACTTGTCATATAAGACAAAAGTCACAAAGCCTTTTCTTTTAATTGCAAAATAGAAAAAGGACTTTATGTGTGCACTTTAAGTGGGTTAGAAGAATGGGGTATTTTATTTAATTAAAAGGGGACATGTTCTTTTAATCAAATAATGAACTTAGGATAGCATAGTCAAACTATAGGTTATAATCAAATAAATTGATTATTAGCAATTTGGTCTAGGTAAATGATTGAATTAATTTAGCCAAAATGTTGAAAAGGGGGCTAATAGTCTAGATGACCATTTTTAGGTGATTACAGATCCCTCTTGAAGGACCAAAATCAGAGCCTATGATGATTATGAGCATATCTATATAGGGGTTATTGTAATCACCTAAAAATGGTCATCTAGACTATTAGCCCCCTTCTCGGCATTTTAGCTAAATTAATTTAATCATTTATCTAGACCAAATTGCTAATAATCAATTTATTTTATTATAACCTATAGTTTGACTATGCTATCCTAAGTTCATTATTTGATCAAAAGAACACGTCCCCTTTTAATTAAATAAAACACCCCATTCTTCTAACCCACTTAAAGTGCACACATAAAGTCCTTTTTCTATTTTACAATTAAAAGAAAAGTCTTGTGAGACTTTTGTCTTATGTGACAAGTCATCTTATATTCTATTGGTTTACTTGTGTGTGCACATGGATCACTCCTCTTTTCAAATTCCACCGTTGATCATCCATCATCTTCATCTTGATCTCTACCGTCCGTATGACTTTAAAAGGGAGAGAGCTTTCCCCCTCAAAGGATCCATCCATCTTTTGAATGTTGTTATGCTACAGGTTTTCTAACAAGTTTCTTGGGAGCTTTATGGAGAACTTCTCACTCCTTGTCTACATTCTCTCATTCCATCATATTAGCATAGGATCATATGGCATTCTTAGCATAGTTGCATGTTAGTTTAGCTTTCATTCTTGCAATAATCTCACATAGCTTAATATTTGGTTTTTTAATACTCTCATTCATGCTTAGAATAGTTTCACTTTGCATATTCATTCTAGTGTACTCTTCATATTCACATCTGTATCCTTGAGGGATTCATTGTAGACACTTGCATTCTTGCTCTTGTTTCAAAGAACCTCACATTGCATGGTTTACTAGCAAGAAGCTTATCTCTAAGGCTTGGCTGAGAGCCTTCAAACTTGAAACAATACCTTCTTGCACTTTTTGGATAGGGAGCTCTAAGCCAGCATCCAAGCATTCCAACTCATGGAATCGTTTGGATAGAAGGGTTTAGAGTGGGACACATTTCTAGTGTACATTTTTGGCACCCACCGTGGGGCTTGAATCAAGTTTCTAGCTCCATTTGCTTTTATTTTTCATCTCTAATTTTTTATAGTAGCATATTGGATCTAATCAAGTGCTTTTGTAGAATTATCACTTGGGTTTTAAGGCCAACCCATAAGTAGATTGGTTTGAAGGCCAAAAATCTAGTTGGTTTAAAGATTTGATCATATCATTTAAACCACTTGAATTTTGGTTCTAAATTTATTTTTTCAAGTTAAATATGTGTTCAAAATGTCTCAATCCGATTTTTAGAGCATTTTGACATGATTTGAGGGAGTTATTATTTTTTCTTTTTTTTTTCATAAAAAATTATTTTTGATCGCAAATCAGCACATTTTTCAGAAAAAATTATATTTTTACAAAGATTTTTGAATTCTAAGAGGGGTACTCTCTTTGTGTTTTGACTTTTGAGGTCGTATTAGGGATCAAAAACTCAATTTGATAAATCTGGCTTGTTTTGACAAAATTGATCTCTAGGGAGGAAATGAAGAGATTTTTTTGAATTTCTTATATTTTTGGAAATTTCTCTGATTTTTAATAAGGGTCTCTTCTTTTCATTTCTATTTTTGGATCCGAAATCATAGCAAACAAGTCCAATATTGTTGACTAGGTCAAAATCAAAGAGTAAAAATGAGAGCATTTGTGATTAACTTGCACTTTCTTTGCATGCACTTGGTTGGAAGATAAATTGGATTTTTGAGGCAACTAACCACTTTTTATTTTAATTTTTTTTAATGTTATTTCACACTACTTATGGTGCTAACAATTTGTGATTGAAGGTTGTCATCCTTGTGAAAAAAATTGAAACGTTGCATAAAAAGAACGCATGTCAAAGTTTCAAATGCACAAGGGCTACTAACAATTATTTACAGGGCTACCCAATGCATGAAAACCTAATTTTTATTGTTCTTTAATTTTACATGTGTGTCATATACTAGTTGTTTATTTTTAGGCATATTAAAATTTGCAATTGGGATCTTTTGGTGATAGGAGAGTATGCTCTTCACCCTTGTGGTGAATCAAAAATTTTGACTTACCATTTGATTTCAAGATTAAGAGGCAACTGAATCTTTTTGGTGTGTTTGGGAGAAAATGATTGAAATAGGAGAATATGCTCTTCACCCTTGTGGTGAATCAAAAATCTTGACTTCCAAAAGTTGATCCACTCTTTGTGTAGTTTAGAATCCTTTAGAGGGTCTGCTCTCGGACAACCTGAGAGGAATGACCCAAGTGGGGACAAGCAGATTACCCGGCTCTTCCAACCCACTATAAACTCAAGGCTATCAAAGACACAAAACCTTGGTAGACATAGTGTTTGTCTTCACCTCTAGTGATCGCCTATGGGATTTTGACCATAGGGAGATCACTAGGAAAGAATGCTTAAGGTACTCTTATGGTCACAAGATCAGTTACTCATTGCAAGGTGAGGTGTTCTATAATTGGGAGCAAGAGGAACACTATGAATGAAAGCTCTATCTAAACAACCTAAGTTAGTAACTACCCTTTTTAGCTGCTCAACTTCTTGGTGCAAGTATTGATCTTAGTGGACTACCTGGATCACCCCAAGATTTACACTCACCATATGTGTTCCCTTAGTTATGCATATAGAATTTCCATGACAAAGCCAATATCTCTTGTGGGCAACCACTTGGTGTGAGGTGAAGGAGCATCAAGCATGGGCCAAGTTGTTGAGCAATTAACCATGTCCTTTAGGTAGATATTGCTTGATGTGTTCTCAAATGTGCTAGACCTGTGGAAACCTTTGGAACATACACATGATGATAGTTATACGGCTTTCTTTTAAGACCTCACATATGCTTGTATCATGCAAGGTTGCTTTGTCCCTTGCTTGATTGTTTGAAGACTACTCCATGTGTTGCTATCTTTCTTGGAAAGAAATTTCTTTTGAACATCAAACTTGCTATGCTATCAACTATTGTCAAACTTTGTCAACCAAGTCAAAACATCAAATGCAAATATTTTCTTGTGTTGCTTGCTAAGGGGAGTCTCATCGTTTTATTTTTATTTTTTATGTCTCTAGTTCTTGAACATGCTTAAAATGACTATTTGGTCTTGGTTCTCTTGATCTTTCTATCTTTATGGTCTATGTCCACTTGCTAGTTATATTTTTACTGCAATGGTTGCCTTGATTTCTTGACTACACTCTTGGGTTGGAGAGTGGTTCACTTGTCACCCTGCTTGCTCTATCTATTTGGCTATTTTGGCATCTTGCCTAGCTATTGACTTGAGTCATTCATGTCGTAAGTTTTTTGGACATATTTTTTGACAAGTCACTTTAATCTCTCTCTACTATCTTGGCAAGTAAACACTCTACCTCTGATAGTTTCAACATCAAGTTATCTTCTAGGCTCTTTTATGCTTGGCTTTGCATCTACCACTATGGAATTCAAATCTTGTGCTACCAAACCTCAACCAAATATAGATGATCATGATATCCTCCATATCACTAAAGAGTTTCAAGATCTATATGTGCAATACAAATAACTAGAAGAGACAAATGATCTTTCTTAGCTTCATCTCTCTAAGTGCATGATGGAAATGAAGTCTAAACTTGAGAAAAGGTTAGAGGAGAAGATTGCATCAATACATGAATCTTCCTTAAGGTCTTTACATGCATGTGAGTCACCTTCTTTGAGGTCATCCTCTTCTTCTAGGTCTACATGCTCTACTTCAAGACATCAAATGTCTTCATCTTCTAGATCTAAAGACCTCTTTAGAGAACAAGAAAGTGATACCTTCTTTGAGCCTATGCCAAAATTTCATGATGGACCTATCTTTGACCATGATAATGATGAAGACATGAATGCATTCTATTCACTTGAGAAACAACAAGAAGATCCTAGACATACTTCTAATAGAACTTTTGCTCCCTTGGAAGATTCTTATGATGACACTTTGTAAAAACTTCTTAGCAATAAGATCATCATGTTACCAAAGTCTAGCTCATATGGAAACCCATTCTTGGATATCTATTGTGGTTATCATGAACATAATGAGCATAGTACTTCAGATTGCATTGAGCTAAAACATAAAATCCAAGATCTTATTGATAATGAAATTATTGATACCTCTAATGATTCATGTGATGAGGATACTTTTCTTGAGCGAGATTACATTAATTAACCTATGTCTAGTAGCAGCTATATTACATCTTCCACTTCTTCCAACACTCGTGCATCTCCCAACTCTTCAAATCTTTCCAACATGCCTCCATCAAATAAAGAATCTAATGCTTTCCACATTGACTACGTGTATCCTACAAGGCTATCTCTAAAAGAAACTCAAGATAACCTTCACTTGGCTGCAAACCTTTTCCATGTTACTAATCCTAAATATCCTCAACCTTCATGCGCTACTATACCTAATCCAAGCACTACTCCATTCATTCTTCATTCTCCCTTGTCCTTAGAAGTGGCTCCATGTCAAGAGGACTCTCAAAAAGAAAAAGCTATAAATGTCAAGAAAGATCAAGATCAAGCACCCTTTCATCTCTTTCAAGATTTTTCCCCTCCATATCCTATAACTTGTCCACCTCCTAAGTATGATGAAGATACCACTTCCATTATCTCTCTTGAGCTTACTGAAAATTATGAGAAAAGTTCTCTTCATATGCTATCCAAGGCTACTTGTCAAGATCAAAGCATCCCCTCATGTTCTACTTCTCCATATCCAGTTCAAAATTGTGCTCAAGCTTCAAGTGCTACTATTAAAAATGTTGTTCCTATCAAAGGTACTCATGAGTCTATTGATGGCTTTGACCATGTTTCTCATTCTAAAGATGTTGATATCCCTTCCCACTATCCCTTTGCATCTTCTAAATCTATCCTTGGTATTTATCCATCTAAGCTAAAGCATTCAAACCTATCATCCATTTTGGGGCCTTATGTTCCTTCATCTCCTACATTCACTCCTAGCTCATTCCCTAGCTCTCCCATCATACCTCAAGATCAACAAAGAGACTCATCTTTGATGACTTTTCACCCATCTATACATCTAAACCAGTCATATCATCCTTATTCATCCACAAATCCCAAGTCCTTTGGAAGTGAGAATAAACATAAGAATCCATTGAAAAAGAAAGATCACTATGTCCCATCTAATCGACATGTGAATGCTAAGAAGGAGAATGCGCAAAAGAGACTGCAAAGGTCCACTACTCAAAGATCTAAACCAAAGAAAATATGGGTTCCTAAATCCATCATTATACAAATGCACTCTCAAGCACCCAAAGAATGAGGAAAATCTAAAGCTATGTGGATTCCCAAGTCTCTTTTAGAAGACTTGACTATTGAAAATACTTCAAAGTTGACATTCAAGCTTCCAAAGGCTTCCATTCCATCTTCTTCCAAAAATCTTCCTAAAATTATTCCAAAGCCTTCCACTCCACTTTTTTCCAAATCTCTTCTACCACCTCATACATCTAAACCTCAAGCTAATTCATCAGTGATTCCTCCATCATTCCAATACCCTTCAAGGTGTGTGTCAATGTTGATCTTGTACAATATTTCAACTACCCTCATGAAATCCTCTAAAGCTTACACTAACTTTCTATACATGAACTCTTATCCTCCATATACTCTTCCTACTACCATTTCTCTTTCATCACCCTATCAACATCTTTGAGCATACCTTTATATGGTCTTGGCTTATCATGAATTATGTTTTCTATAGGAGCACTATCTACATTCAAATAGCTTGAGCTCTTTCTAAAAATTCTAAAAAATTCTAAAAAATTTTTAAAAATTTTTTTTAAAAAAAACATGAAAAAAAAATGAAAATGTGCCTTAGTGAAAACCACATCTTGTGGCACCTTGGTAGCAAAAGTAAATAGAAATAAATTTATCCTATGGTGAAAACTACTTCTTGTGGCACCTTAGATAAGTACCATGATGAAAACCTACCAAACAGGCATCATGCGTAATTCTTCCATCATCCATCTATCCCTTCTTCTCTCTTTGATCTTGACAATGTTGAGCTATCTTTGCATATTGGCTATCTTATCCACCAAATTTTCTATTGTGCTCTCCCATTCACTCATAGCCTCTATCTTGATCTTTATTCTTATTACTCTATCCCATCACTATCCTATCTGGTTGACCACTTGGTCTTGATCATAATAAATGAAACATGGTTCTCATAGGTCTCTTGACATGGCTACTCTTTTGGACTACACACTTCATGCTATCTCACTTGTTGGCTTCATTGCTTATCCTACATGCTATCTTTCTCATTACTTCCATTGCTTATCCAAAATATGCTTCATATGACTATTTCACCTCTTTCCCTAGCTTGGGTACTCTTCAGGAGTCAATCCTTGAGGATCACTTTCACTTGCTTCATACTCTTTTTTCATCCATCTTTGCTGATCCACTGGCTTGTTGCTCTATCATGTCCTATACCTTGCTAGACATTGGGAGAAAATGATGTGATCTTGCTTGAGAACTAGTGATATCTAAAACCTTCTAAAAAAATTCCAAAAAAAATCATATATGATGCTGAAAAATCCTAAAAATAAAAAAATGTCCTGAAAAAAGATCATCGTAATGAAAAAAACCTAGCAATAGGTGCTTTGATGTATCACCAAAAAAAATTAAAAAATTGAAAAATACAAAAAAATTGAAAAAAGCCCTGAAAATAAATAAATAAATCTGTCAAGTGGTGAAAACCTAGAAACAAGCACTACTTGAAACCCTTCCACCCATGTCTATCAGTCTCAATCACCAACTTTGCTACACATTTCCTAGCTTGGAATTTTTTCTTGTTTTCATCTTGGGGGCATAACTACTTAGCCTTTTTGAGGTATTCTTATGCATTTGGGTTTCTTTGACAACTCACAAAATAGTGTTTCTCAACACTTTCCCCACCTTGACATCAAGTGTTTTTCAACACTTTTTAGATAGTTTACCTACAGTCTACGATGTCGCAATATTTCTCACTATCAGAATCAAGTCTTGAAGAAATGGCCAAGTGACTTACACACATGCACTTTAACACTTAAACAACTAAGCTATGCTAATCTTTATCTACTTTGTGTGCTGTCTATGACGATTTATTTACTATATGTTCCATCCCTAATAGTCTTTCAAGGATGTCATTGACTAGAAGACTGGGGTCATGGGGCATGTTTTCTTGATTGATGCTTGTGGGTATACTTTGTTTGTCTATAGTGTTGTAAGCATTCGTGCTTGTCCTATTCAACACTTTGACTTATAAATGTATCATGCTTGACTGTTTCACAAGACCACACTTGGGGTTTATCCTAGCACTTATGCCTTGATATAGGTGTAATCTCTAAATTAAACTTAGGAAATCTAATCGAGTAGTTATCTTGACTTACATGTCTCTGATGCTTAGATTGGATTTCCACATACCTATCTGATATCGATCATATTCATATCCTCATAGTTATGGTAGTGATGGTTGTATGATCTCATGATGTCCCTAATAAATGCTCAATGATGAAATTAAGAGTCTAAATGTTATGCACTTCTTGCTGGTAAACCACTTTTCATATTAGCTTTCATTTTAGGTTCATTTTCTAGCTTAGTCTTGCATTCTTGCATATGGGGAGAGCTCTCTCTTCATCTTTTCATAGACATATCAGCTAACTCCTTTCATATATTTCTTTACTTTCTTCTTGTTCATGTCCTTTACCTTCTTAATCTTTCACTTCATCTCTTTTCTATATTATCATCACATTATATAAATTTTTGACCTCATAAATAATTTCAACTTCCTAGATTCATTTTCAAGATCGAAATCCAAATTCGAGTTCATCTTGATGGTCAAAATTGTCTTTTAAAATCCTACTTTCTTCTGAGCAGTTAGCTGACCTTTTGAGGTCTAATCTTTGAATCATCATGGGGGCATCTTCATTTCTTCATGTCTTCATCATTTTCATACTTCATATCTACTTCAATTCACTTTTTCAAGTCTAAAATCACCTTTCTACTCATTTTGACCTAATTTTTATGCTATATCCTTCAAGGTCAACTCTAGTCAGACTGGGGCATTTTTTCAATTTTTTTATAGTCATTCTTGGGTTCTAATCATCTATTTTTCATCTTGGACATTTCTATATTCTAATTTTCTCATGTCTAGCCAGTTTTTGCATCCCCTTACCTCATTTCAATTTCAATCCCGAGGGGGCAGAAATACTCTATCACTGATTGCTACAACTATCTATTTCTTAGGAGCATTTGTTTGATCTTCTCACTTGTTCTCGATCTATCTACTTTGCTAAGTGTTAACATTCTTCTTGAATTCTGACATCATCTTTTCCTAGTGTTCAGTACTACCACTATCAGGCTATGCATTCAGGACTTGCTATCTATTTTTGCATTTCATTCTTTGGAATCAGATATCTATATCTATCATCGCCTACTTGGCTTTGATTTTCTTTGACATAATGTTTTCCCAAATCGATCATGCATTAGTCAAAGAGGGGCAAATGTAATCACCTAAAAATGGTCATCTAGACTATTAGCCCCCTTCTCGGCATTTTGGCTAAATTAATTTAATCATTTATTTAGACCAAATTGCTAATAATCAATTTATTTGATTATAACCTATAGTTTGACTATGCTATCCTAAGTTCATTATTTAATTAAAAGAACATGTCCCCTTTTAATTAAATAAAACACCCCATTCTTCTAACCCACTTAAAGTGCACAGATAAAGTCCTTTTTCTATTTTACAATTAAAAGAAAAGGCTTGTGAGACTTTTGTCTTATGTGAAAAGTCAATTTATATTCTATTGGTTGACTTGTGTGTGCACATGGATCACTCCTCTTTTCGAATTCCACCATTGATCATCCATCATCTTCATCTTGATCTGTACCTTTCATATGAATTTAAAAGGGAAAGAGCTTTCCCCCTTAAAGGATCCATCCATCTTTTGAATATTGTTATGCTACAGGTTTTCTAACAGGTTTCTTAGGAGCTTTATGGAGAACTTCTCACTCCTTGTCTACATTCTCTCATTCCATCATATTAGCATAGGATCATATGGCATTCTTAGCATAGTTTCATGTTAGTTTAGCTTTCATTCTTGCAATAATCTCACATAGCTTAATATTTAGTTTTGTAATACTCTCATTCATGCTTAGAATAGTTGCACTTTGCAAATTCATTCTAGTGTAGTCTTCATATTCGCATTTGTATCCTTGAGAGATTCATTGTAGACACTTGCATTCTTGCTCTTGTTTCAAAGAACCTCCCGTTGCATGGTTTACTAGCAAGAAGCTTATCTCTAAGGCTCGGCTGAGAGCCTTCAAACTTGAAACAATACCTTCTTGCACTCTGTGGATAGGGAGCTCTAAGCCGACATCCAAGCATTCCAACTCATGGAATCGTTTGGATAGAAGGGTTTAGAGTGGGACAAATTTCTAGTGTATAGTTATCATCTTACCTATTAGATTTGGTCTAGCTACTGAGAACACTTTATTCCAGGTCCTAGATATAGAGATGAACTAGAATATGATGCTAGGCTGCCCATGGATCCATGCTATGAAAGCAGTTCCTTCTACATATCATCAGCACCTAAAATTCTCCTATAATAATATAGAGGTAACCATCCCAGGTGATCCAGATCCCTTCCAGTTCTGTGCCAATCTTATAGGAACCACCGCATACCAGGTCCCAATAAACCATTCAATAAATCCCCTTGAGTCCTTGAATCCTTGAAGTCTTGAGTCCTTGGTCCTAATTCTTGAGCATTTTTCAAGTCCTTAGCTTCTTTGCATTTTCACACCATTTTCTCTCAAGCTTAAATCACAACTTCAAGTATTCTCATGGCATTATCCATATCATAGGCTTTTTCTTCAATTTTGTGTGCACTATAGGAAACTTTTGAGCTACAATCATTTAGAGAAGAAAGAAGGACATGGGAGTTACAAACAAAATAAGGGGTTTCTATCGCTTTCTTTATTAGTTTGGCTTTCATGGTAGACTAGTGGGTGCTAATGTATGTTGATTGAGTTTTGTGATTTTCTCATAGTATGTTATGCATTTAACCCATTTTTTGGTCCTACATTTGGTGAATCCAACGTGAACATGCATATCTAAATTGGATTTTCTTGTTTTGTGCTTGCACGTGCAAGGAAGGAGCTCACTTGGAAGGGTTTAATGACTATCTACTATTCCTTTTTCACACCTAGATTAATTAGGGGGTCTAGTAAAATTCTTGTATGCTCTTGTTTCATGGATTATGTTAGCTTGTTGTCCTAGGGTGCACTCTGCTCTGTCAGGGCACACTTGGGACCCCTAGGAGCAGTTTTAGGAGTCCTGAAGCCACCAAAACCACTTTTTGTTGTTTCTAACTTACCAACTATTCCCAACTAGACCCAACTACATCATTGACATAGTCTACACTATTTGGGCACACTTGGGAGTGTAGCTTTGAAAATTTTAGTTTTTGGGTCTTGTTTAGGCACCATTTCCCCACACTTTGTACTTGACTTCCCAACTACACCCTAAAACTACCAACTGCACCCAATTGGGCCCCAACTATATCATTTATGTATTTTGCACTATCTGGGTGCACTTGGGAGTGTTCTGAGCCATTTTGGCCTCCTGGGGTGCCATCTATTGTGTTAGAGCACACTTGGGTTCACAGTAAGCACATGTATCAATTAGAATCTGCATCTAAGGTTCCTATCACTCTCTAGGACATAGATTAGATGATTTTGTGTTATTGATGGTCTATTTGCAGCATGTGGTGTTTTTTGGATGAAGATGTGATCACAAGAAACTACTAATGTGTACTTTGCAGGATGTTGTTGAAGACTTTGTGTGTCTTTCAAAACTATGTGTGTGGATTTCCTAGATTAGATAACATTTTGTTTGGTGCTTAAAATGAACCTTTTTCTTTATTTCCTAGTGTGTCTACAGTGTTAAATCCCTAGGAGTTGCATAGGACGTATCCTCTCCCCTCGCCATTCTTGGATCTTGGGTGTAAGTGAAATACATGTAACTTCTATAGGAGGCCTACCTTGGACCAAGATACTCGATATTGGGTATGCTAGGGGATGACCTTAGAGAGATAATGGGCCAAAAGACAAGTCAATGTTCCAGCTACTATATAAAATTGAATTATGATGAAAGTCATGTTGGCAGTATTGTTGCATGATTGCTCTCCTCCAGTACCCTTGTGGTGCATCAAACCTCGATTCTCGAGGCTGGGAGACCTTCTACGGAAGTTTATCATTCACTTGCTAAATGGAATGCCCTTACTAAAAACTATGTTTTAGTGGCCAAAATCCTTTGTATCCATTGGCTCAAGGGGTCACCCATGCCCGTGAAGACATCCTACATTCTCGCGGTTCTTAGTAGAGGCAATAGTCCCTTGGGAAGTCATGCACCTTGGGAAGTGAATCTTGGTATCCTAGAGAAATGAGTGCACTGTAAGGGGGAGCCTATGGTGCCAAGATCCTAGGTTGTTTACTCTGGATAAGCACGACTGAACTTTAGTTCAAGTGGGAATTTAGTGGATATAGTCCTAAAAGCCTAGTTTATGGTGTGTTTGTTAACTTTTAACAACAACTATTGTTGTCTTAATGTGTCTCACATGTGTGTAAAATATAACCAAGATAATAGTCAACATTCAAATTTACACCTTGAACCTTCTCGAAACATTACACATTGCCAAAAAATTTCAACCTTTACCAAACTTTGCAAACTTTGGTTCAACACACTCAAACCTTGGAAAACATGGCGACTTGTGCTCCTAAACATGCTTGGAAAAATGTAGATCTCACACTTGCATAGACTTCACTTGCATTCACCCTAGTATAGGCCTCATTTTTGCATCATATTGACTTCATATTGCACCTTTTAGTTCTCATTTAGCATCTATTACCTTTCATATTGCATCCATTTAGGTTCAGTTTACCTCCCTTAGTCTTTTGCATTCCCATCTCAAAATCAACACTTTGCATTCACCACCTTACATCTTTGCATACCTATTCATCATCTTGACCACTTTATCCATCATTCTGGGTGTCCTAACCATCATTTTGAGCATTCATACTAGTCTTAACACTATCCTCTACTATTTACCTCTTTGTGACATCAATTTGGAAATCATAGCTCCCAAAATTGCCTTGGTTTTAGCCCAGTTTACCAACTGCACCCAGAAACTACCAATTGTGTCATTGACATAGTCTACACTTTCTAGGCACACTTTTTAGTCTTCAGACCTGATTTTGGATTCTAGATAGCATTTTGGGGCTTCAACTATTTCTTTAGGTACCTAGTTAGCTCCCCTTGCACTAGCTTGCCCAGATCTAAATTCTGCATCACCTCATCTTCATCACCTTCACTTAAGACATCATTCCATAGGTCATAACCTCTATTCTGGATCTCTCATCCCATCCTAATATCAACCCTAGCATCTTAGCTTCATGGCATATCAGTTTGGCAACCATACCTCTCAGAATTAGCAAACCTTGATTCTGACTTACCAACTGCACCTAGAAACTACCAACTGCATCCAAACTAGCTTTGAGTGCATTAGTGATGCAATTGGTACTGTTAGGGCAGACTTGTAACTATTAGGGCACACTTGGGTACCTGCATGGCCATTTTGGGCCTCCGAACTGCACTTTAGGACCCCAAAATTGCATCTAGGAGCCTCTACACCTCCCTATTATGCACTTGACCCAAAATTACATCTTGCACTCAAAATCCCCTTTTGCATCATAGGAATTATCCATATCACATATTCACTCAGCATCACTACCATTTTGAGTCATCAAAACATCATTTTGAAACCCCAAAACCTTTGAATTTAGCCAAAAATCTAGACAAAGTATCAGTCATAGAGTATCTCCTAGTGTTGACGGATAATGGATCTTGACTAGTCCTTTTATCTTTTCTTATCATTTTCTTAGGTCAAAATCTATCTATGTCTTGATAGATTTGACCTTGTGATCTTTTATCAATTTGATCTTTTCATCTTTTATTAATTTTTGGTCAAGATCCAAAATCCTTTATCACAAGGTTGAACTCCTAGATAAAATACTTTCTAAAAGGTTTTACCTAATTTCAAAACTTTCCATATACCCTTGTCATAGCATAATCATACCCCTCGCATCCCTAAACATTATTTTGAGTTACCATAGTGGTATATCCCCTTCATCTTGCATGGTCCAAACCTTAGCATCATTCTCACTACCAAACCCTATCAGATTATACATCAACCAAATTGTCTTCTTGATCGTTTACCCTCATTTTTCATATCCTAAACTTCATTATCAACCCCTAGAAACCATCCTTTGCATAGTCTAACTTGCATACACCTACCTTTAGTATCATTACCAAGTCTAAAACATAACCCTAATTGTCATTTTGCATACCCGAGAGTCTTTTTCATCCCCTCTAGTCAAACTTCAAAACATCACCTCGCATTTTGCATTTGCATAACATCCTTAGGAAATTTTCACTTTTCACATCAAAACCCTAATTCATTTAGCATTTCCTCACATTGCATAACATTCTTGAACACTTAAAAATCCCAAAAACACTCATATCTTGCATACCCACCACTCTAAATCACCCAAAACACTCAAAATTTCCATTGTATATGCATTCTTTGGTATCATGCCAACACTTACTAGGACACAATC
The DNA here is from genome assembly GCA_028749045.1 of Cupressus sempervirens. Classification (NCBI taxonomy): domain Eukaryota; kingdom Viridiplantae; phylum Streptophyta; class Pinopsida; order Cupressales; family Cupressaceae; genus Cupressus; species Cupressus sempervirens. Next base: position 452,351,822 of record CM053793.1, read on the forward strand.
AGCTCAAAGACCCAAGTAACTCTTTCAAACTTTGTTTTTTGAGGCACAAGCACAACCAAAACCTCATCCAAGATAGAAAAAGAGGAAGAAAACCCAAAAAATCTTTGATGAAGACCAAATCGAGGCATCACAACCATTACTAGCACACTCCTTGAACATGTATCTACAAGATCCTCATAATCAAGCTATGACAAAAAAAACCTCAAAAAATGCACCTAGCATGAGATTTCCTCCAAACACTTCCCCCACACATGGGATGGTTCAATGGAGTCCAAAATTTGAACCTATATTCATGCCAATACCACTAAAAGGAGGAGTGTGCCAACCACACCCGAGGATGAACAATAACATTCTTTCAAATTTAGTCAACCTATTACAAGTACCTTCAACTATAACACATCAAAAATACAACAAGGTATTGTACACCTCAATGATGACTCTAACACTGACTATGGCATCACTGATGAAGAAATGGCTAGAGCATGTCAAGACAAAGAATTTAGTAAAAACTTCAAACTTTTGGCAGCCCAAGAAATTGTCAAATTCAACCCAAACATGGAAGGATCCAATAACATTCTTTCAAATTTAGTCAACCTATTACAAGTACCTTCAACTATAACACATCAAACATACAACAAGGTATTGTACACCTCAGTGATGACTCTAACACTGACTATGGCATCGCTGATGAAGAAATGGCTAGAGCATGTCAAGACAAAGAATTCTGTAAAAACTTCAAACTTTTGGCAGCCCAAGAAATTGTCAAATTCAACCCAAACATGGAAGGACCCAAGTCCAAACATCAAACCAACACAACTATTGAAAACATACAACCCACGATCAATTTGGACTTAGATAAGGGAAAAAAACCTTCAAAGTTTTCAAACATGATAATGGCACCTATAAGGTCCCATCAAGAATCAACCATCAAAATCCTCCAAAGTACACTTGAACACATCAATGTTAACCCCTTGTTCGACGAAATGCCACCAATCCCTAAACACCCCAAAAGGACATTAAGACTTGATTTTAGTCACATGATGCAACAATAAGATGCACCTAAAGGGACTTGTGCTCTAGGGATGCCAGACATACCTTCTCTGGAGGCAAATCAAAAAAGTACACCTTTGCTCCTAACTTTACCAAGTGCTATGACATCAAATGCTATGGAGCCTCTCATAAGTACAACATGAGAAACATCAAGTGCAACCATCCCTATGGACACACAAAGGAAAAGTCTTAGTGATATTACACCTATCCCCAATAGGGACAGATCTCATACTCAAGTCAATATGATGTCACAAGCAGGAACATCTAACACACAAAGGTACCAAAACAACAATCCAAACATGATGTTCAATTCTCAAGGACTTAGTCAACCCCCATGACAACAACAACCTACGGTGGTACAAGGACTCAACATTTCCAAGGTGCAACCAAGTCTACATCCACTTAACACACATCCCACATATCAACAACAACATCAACCACAATGACAACAACCTCAAGTGGGGCAAACATCCAACATTCCTTATATGCAGTCCCATGTGAACCCACTTGACTTACACACAATTTATCAACAACAAGCAATGTTTGCTAAACAACAGGAAAAACTCAAATGACAAATAGAATATCAAAGAAACCTTGAGCAACAAATTACATACCAGTAACATTGGTTAGAACAACAACATGTGTCACAAAAACCTCAATAGATACCCCTACAATGACACTCATGTACATGGTCTCACATACAACCAGCAGAGGTATCCCAACAACAACCACAACAAATGGCACAACAATAACACATGGTACAACAATCACAGTCAATCCCTCAACAAGTGCCACAACAAATACCACAACAAGTTCCCCAACAACAAGGACCCTTCTATCTTCAAGGTGCTAACATACCTCCACCACCTAGCGACACTTCACCAAACTCATCAGACACAAAAATGTCAGAATCAATTAGACATAGCTCTCGCCATAGCAAACGATCTACTCACAGACACAAAAGACTTAAAGGAAAGACCATCATGCAAAACATCAACAAAGAACTATTACAACAATTCAAACAAATTTCCAAACAAGTCAAGGCATTGGGAGTCCAAAAGAAATAGGTTCTATATACAGAAAGGGACCTACATCCTAACTCATTCGATAAAAGTCTATATATGCCTCCATTCCCAAAACACTTTGAAGCTCCAAGGTTTGAAAAATACTGAGGAAAAGGAAACCCTATTGATCACATTAGAGAATTTTGTGCTTCATGTACTAAATGTACTAATGAGCCCACTTATCTTATGGGATTGTTCCCTTGTTGTCTAGGTGGGCCTGCACTTGAATGGTACTCCAAACTTCCTGGTAATATCAAATCATGGTCAGAGCTAGCAAACAAGTTTATCTCCCACTTTGCCTTTAATAGTACAAATGAGGTGATAGTTTCCAATTTGTGCTCAACTAAACAAAAGGTAGAAGATCCATTCATCACATTCTTACTTCGTTGGAGAAGCTTAGTCAGACAATGCTCGCTAGACATTCTTGAAGAACAACAAGTAAACTTGTGCATTGAAAACTTTGTCCTAGACTTAATGTATGGACTCAAAATCAAGAGCCCAAGCACCATTTCTAAACAAATGAAAAAAGGGTCTAGTATTGAAGAAGCTCTTATCCTTAAGGGAATCCTTAAGACAAACAAGGACAACACCAATACCAACTCATCTAATGACAAGAGAAAATTTTTCTCCAAACACAAGAACATGACTAATGATGCCATTATGGATGCTCAAAAAATTAGCACAACACAACCTCAAATGACTTTGAAAGATGAAAACCCCACAAATTCACAAACTCCTAATCAAACAACACCTCAACAACAGAAAATTGACCACACAAGAAAAAAGACATCCTAGAACCAAGGATAGAAAATTCACACCATTGGGAATACCTCTTGAGACTGCATTGCAATAGTTATTGAGTAATAACTTTTTGCAATTACCCCAAATCAAAGATGAACCACTCAGTAAAGCTAATTGGTGGGATGACAAAAAGTACTATTATTACCATTGCACTAAAGGACATAAGACTTCATCATGCTTCCAATTGAAACATGCAATACAAGACCTTATTGATGATGGTGTAATCACAGTTGATCCATCACTGTTAGCATCCAACTCTAATCACACCATTTTCAAAGATCTTTTGGGTAATCATGACAAAGAGAAACCCTCAAGTTCAAACTCAAACTCACAAGGTAATGTGAATTACGCATGCACCAGCTATGACTATACCATCAATTCCTTTAATGAGTCTAATTTTCACATATCCACATTCACATTGAAGGCTGAAGACCCTCTTTGCACTGTCACTACACATTGTACCAAGATCACACTACCTAGAGCCCCATATAGACCTACTACTTCTACTAGACCTGCACCCCTCGGTAGACATGCTACCCCTACTTTGTCTAATTATAGCCTCGTTGAACAACTCGGCAAGACCCTTGCACAAATATCCATCTTGGACCTACTGCGTGCATCCCCCCAACACCAAAAGATCTTGGAGTAAGCCCTTAAAGAGTCAATAGTCTCAAATAAAATGGATGTTGCCCAGTTCCAAGCCATGGTTGGGAACCTATCTGCATCAGATCATATAACTTTTTCCCCTCAAGATATTCCTAAAGAAAAACCCAACCACAATGATCCTCTTCATCTCAAAGTCTTCATCCATAATGCCAAAGTTAGACGTGTCTTAATAGATGGAGGAGCAGGATTGAACATTTGTACTCTTAAGGTTGTCAAAAATTTGGTTTATTCTGAAGATAATGTGGATCCCTCTCGAAGAATCACAATAAAAGCTTATGATGATGGTGAATGCTTCTCTATGGGTATCATCACATTACCTATTAGAGTTGGTCCAGCTACTGAAGACACATTGTTCCATGTCCTAGACATTGAAATGAATTACAACATGATACTAGGACACCCTTGGCTGCATGCTATGAAAGTAGTCCCTTCTACGTATAATCAATGTCTAAAGTTTTCATATGACAATGTGGAGGTTACCATCCCCAGTGATTCATATCCTTTCTAGTTTTGTGCCAATCTAAGAGATGCTACTGCATACCAAATCCCAACAAATAATGAAGCACAACCCACAGATTCCTCTAAGTATGTGGATGCTAATTACTGCTCAGTAAAGCCAAGGAAAAGATGAAGATTGAAGACAATGGGTGTGGAGAGTACTTTATGTCTCAGATCTCTCACATTAGGGAGTCACTAGTTTCTCCCCAATCTCATGGTAAATCACAACCACTTCAAGCACAACATTTAGAGATTAGTACAAAGAATGATACTTCTATCAATGAGAATACTTCTATTTGTATGGAGAAAGCAAAATTAGAACAAGAACCCACTTTGATATCTTCTAGCAAGTATGGACTTGGGTTTACCATTATGCAAAAACAAGGTTATGATGGCTATAGAGGTCTTGGATCTCAAAAACAAGGAATCATTGAACCTATCACTACAGAAGGACAACCTCCTAGTTTGGGGCTTGGATTTAAACAATTACAAATAGGTCCTCCTAGTATGACGGTACCTACGTGTAAGACTATGGATGTTTTGAATGATGAAAAGGCATCTGAGGATATCCCACCTAAAACCAATAGTCCTCAAACTTCTAAGCATGACCCTAATGATACAACATAATCTAATGCCCATATCCATAACTTCAACCAAATCCCATTCAATACTGATGATGACATCCCCTCAAGTTATCCAAAACTATTGGATTGGGACCAATGTGGACCACCAATTTTTGATTGATTCGATAATGATGATACTCTTATAATAGACTTTGAAGGCATTATGGACAATAATCATAAAGAAGCAATTTCTCCTAAATAGAACACATTGGCATATTGTTGGGAGTCAACTCCATCTAACAGCAAAGAAAATAATCATGAGCATAGGTCTCTTGGTGAAAACCGAAAGGCACCATTAGACTATAAAAAATCAAAAGCTAAGAAGCTCCCAAGGATACAAAATGAAAAAGATGATTCCATGAATATCAGCGTTCTAGTGTTCAACATGCCACAAAGTCTTTTGGAGCTCCCTTGATCAACATTCATGTGGAAGGTCATTGGTCTCAACCCTTCCAACCCTCCCTTATATCCAGTTGTTTATCCCCACATCCACCTACCTATTTTTCCCAAAACCCAAGATCAAACCTTTATCCAAAAAGCCTTTTCATATGTCATCATCACTGATATTCCATACACAACATCCCTTGACCCAATTGTCCTCAAATGTCATGATTCACAAGAGACAGACATTGTCTTACATACGGTACATGATGGTATATCTTGAGGCCTTTTTGGTGGTTTGATTTTAGCTATAGACTCAGAACAAATCCTACATAGTTATGGTCAGTCATGGATCCAGAGCTCATTAGGTAGCAGCACCAACAATAGATATCTTCTTAGCATTTTTCAGTGACATTCTTGATCCCATTTAAAAAGTCATGAAAAAATATCAAGAAAAAAGCAAAAAGCCCTGAAAAAAAGAAAAGAAAAAAGTGAAAAAAGTCATGAAAAAATGGATGCCTTGATGAAAACCTGGCAAACAGGCATCTTGGCACGAAAATTTGAGTCAAGAGAATTTTTTTTTCCAAAAGTGAAAACTTGGAAAACAGGCACTTTGGGCAAGTACCATGGTGAAAACCTGGCAAACAGGTGCCATGTGTAATCAGTGTTGCTCCTCCATCTATTGGGATTCCATTTGGTTTTTTCCCCCTCTATCATTCCTTGATCATATTATTCCTATTGCAAGACATCCTTGGCCCCTTATCATGGCTCACAAACTGGTTAATGTTCTTTGTTATCTTGCCTAAGCATCACCAGTCTGCACACACTCTGTCATTGGCCTTTGTACATAGTTTGCATCTTGTCTGGGGGCATATTACCTACATGGTGCATGAGTTTGAATTTGAACTGGGGGCATATCACTAAGAAAATTTTATCCATTGGACCTATTGCATGATGGATTGGAGCTAACACTTGTATATGCTTATACAATCCTGAAAAACTCACTACAAATCACATAATGTCTTGAAAAAATCCTAAAAATTCAAATACGATCCTGAAAAATAAATGAAAATCACATAATATCCTAAAAAAATTGTAAAAAAAATACAATCCTGAAAAAATCACTAAAAATCGTAAAATGTCCTAAATAAATCCCTAAAAATCATATAATGTCTTGAAGAAATCAATCACACAAAAAATCAAATAACCCCAAAAACCCTAAAAATCACAAAACCCATCAAAAATTTGCAAGAAACCTTGTACATATCCATTATACATAAACATCCCTTTTGCGTACACACTTGCACTTTGCAGACTAAAACTCAAAGCACTACACTTCATTGACAATTACACTATCTAAGCAATGTTAACCAACAATCAATCCAACATATCACTACAAACCTATCAATGGAATCCATAATCAGCACTATCACATTATCAACCTGTCAAACACCATCTAAACACCTAAAACACTAAAAATAAAGTAATAATGGAAAAGGATAGCTGTTGGCTCACGTTGTTTAGTGAGTGATTTATTTTTTGCTTTGTTTTTCTTTGATCATGTTCCTATGCCACTCGATGATATAAAACTAATCTATGAGACTGGCCGGGATGGTCCCAACAAACCATGTAGTAAATCCCCTTGAGTCCTTGAGTCCTTGAAGTCTTGAGTCCTTGGTCCTAATTCTTGAGCATTTTTCAAGTCCTTGGCTTCTTTGCATTCTCACACCATTTTCTCTCAAGCTTAAATCACAACTTCAAGTATTCTCATGGAATTATCCATATCATAGGCTTTTGCTTCAATATTGTGTGCACTATAGGAAACTTTGGAGCTAGAATCATTTGGAAAAGAAAGAAGGAAATGGGAGCTACATATGAAAGAGGGGGTTTCTATCGCTTTCTTTATTAGTTTGGCTTTCATGGTAGACTAGTGGGTGCTAATGTATGTTGATTGAATTTTGTGATTTTCTCATAGTATGTTATGCATTTACCCATTTTTTGGTCCTATAGATGACCGGCATGTTTCTTGCATGTAGACACACCAGACACATGAGAGATCCCTCTTATTCTAAGTAATCAGTAAGTATTTTATCCACAATGACCCTTGTGTCTATAACTTGAGATAGAAGTTTCCATATATACTCACAGTGAGTTGTATGTTCACTTAGCAAGATGAGTATCAGTATTTATTATAACATAAAGAGTTCACTTCAACAAGCAAGGAGAAGAACCAACCTCATTGGTTTATCCATAAAAGGAGTCAAGTTACAAATGGCCATCTAATACAAGATGGAGGCTCTTATAATGGACAACCCATTTATATGTATGTCTCAGATCATTGGAACTAAACCACAAAAAAAAACCAAAGAAAAGATCATGCCCCCAGTCCTTGCTTCTCTTGTCAAAAATGACATCATCAAGTCACTCGAAGAGACATGATAAAGAAAAAGAAAAAGAAACAAAGAAAAGTTGAGTGTATCTCAAACAGATTCAACATTTTGAGTTTATTTTCTATGTTGTAGGATTGATATCAAACATCAATTTTCAGAACATGTTTGAAAGAAATCTCGTTAGTATGGTGACAACAATAGATAGACACAATTAGAACAACTGGTGATTGAAGTCAAAGAGGAATCTTTATTAAGAAGAACTTGAGGAGGACTGAGCATTAGTAGATAGAAATAGTCAGAATGACTAGTGATGGATGCAAGAGAGATCTTCCGTGAGGAGAATCTCAGCCATGATGCGAGTGATAGTAGGTAGACACAGTTAAAACAAGTGGTGACTATCACAAAAGAGATTCTATGAGGAGAATCTTGAAAAAGAGTGACACTAGCGATAGTAGGTAGACATAGTTAGAACAATTGGTGACTGTCACAAAAGGGATTCTATGAGGAGAATCTTGAAAAAGAGTGACACTAGAAATAGTAGGTAGATGCAATTAGAACAACTAGTGACTATCATGAAAGAGATTCTATGACATTAAAGGGTGGTGCCCCTAAGTTCTAACAAGATTCAATCCATGGATACATGAGCAAAACAAACAAACTAAAGCAGGAAAGCAACTAGATAGGGAACCATAAGATGTTTTGCAAGATATGCCAGTTGAACAAGAGGCACTTGTTTACCAAGTTTTCACCTTCTTGGTAGAGGTTCTAATTTTTTGCTACCATGATGCCTATTTCTAGGTTTTCACCAATGAAATTTTTCTTGTTTTTCAATTTTTTGATTTTTATCTTTTGGATTTTTTTTGTATTTTTTATTTTTTCAAATGTTTTTGGTATTACCAAGGTGCTATTGCTAGGTTTTCACCAAGATAATGATTTCTTTTTAGACATTTTTGCAATTTTAAAGATTTTTTTCAAGACATTTAAGTATATACAAAGAGCTTCTGAGATCAGATCAGTTGTAGAACTACTTTAGGTGGAGAGTGTTGATAGGATCCTTGAGCACCTCTCCTTCGATTGTAGAAAGTTAGTAAGCACTAGATCCAAACACTGCAGTGACTATGTAGGGACCAAGCTAGTTGGGTTCATACTTCCCCTTTTGTACTCTTTTTTGCTAATTTTTAGGGTTTTCTCTCAGAACGAGATCACCTAGTTGGAAGTCATGTAGTTTAACTTTCTTATTGTAACTTCTAGACATACATTTTTGATAGGCTTGAAGATGATCACAAGCCACTTTGCTGATGTTCATCTAAGAATTCTAGCTCTTGAATCTAAGATATTCTATAGTCTTCATTAGTGATGAGGCCCTTCATGGAGATTCTCAGAGTAGGAATCTCAACCTCAATGGGAAGCACAACATCCATTGGAGTTCTGATACTTATTTTGTAAGCCCATAAAGCCAGATTAATCTAAAGGTGCCAGTCCCTTCTATATTTGCAAAATCTTAATGATCACCTTGTTGGATGCTTCTACTTGACCATTACCCGGGGGGTAATAAATAGGAGACCAATGTTGCATGATTTTAAACTTTTTACATAACTCCTTAAGATCCTTATTTTTAAACTGTCCTCCATTGTCAGTAATAATGGAGGAAGGTACACTAGACCTGCATATGATGTAATTCATAATGAACAAAGCTACACTTTTTCCATATCCTATGGAAAGAGGGACTTCCTCTACCCACTTAGTGAAGTAATTTGTAGTAGTAATGATAAACTTATGTCCATTTGAAGATGGGTGAATCCGACCCATAAGATTAAAGGCCCATTGTTGAAATGGCCATAGTGTAACAAATGGAATTAGATCTATAGCTGGAGCATGAATTAGATTCCCATGGATCTGACATTGCTTATAGGACTTAGCATATTTGATCTCCTCTTGCTCCATTTTTGGCCAATAGTAACTAGCTCTAATAAGTTTATGAGCTAGTGTCAAGCAATTTGAGTGAGACTTGCAAATGTCCTCGTGTACATCTACTAATGCATGTTTGGACTCACCAGGTTCTAGACACCTAAGGAGTGTTTCATTGAAACTTCTCCTAAACAAGTCATTAGCAATAATAACATATTATGAAGCATTACGAATAAGGTGACATCTTTCATTCCTGGTTAGATTATTCAGAATGGTTTGGTCATGTAAGTAAGAGTATATGTGGTGGTAGTGAGATGAGTCATGTCCTACAATAGAATAGATCATCCGAGATTTAGTAGAGTCATAGGCAAGGTAGAGTAATGTTTCCACTAGGAACTCATGTCAGAGATAATTTTCTAGCATCTATAACAATGAAGCAAGAGTAGCCATGGCATTAGCTGCTTTGTTGTTTGCCCAAGGAATCTGTTGAAAAGTGATGTGAGAAAAGTATTTCTTCAAATCATCCACCATGCATTTATAAGGAATCAATTTCTCATCCTTTGTCTAATATACATCATTGACCTGGTTGATTATAAGTTGTGAATCACCAAAGATGTTTAATTGATCCACTCTCCATTCAATTGCAATCTTCATGCCATTAATGAGAGCTTCATACTCTGTGATATTATTTGCACAAGGAAACAAAATCTTTTATGCCTTAGGTAGTGAGTACCTTTGTGGTGTGATGAACAAGAGTCCAACACCTGATCCTTGTTGTGTGAATGAACCATCAAAGAACATCATCCAAGTTTGATTTGTAATTGTTAGAATTGATTCATCAAGAAAGTCAATGTTGAGTGGAAGAGTACTCTCCATTGGTGTAGGTGCTAACTGATGAACAATTTCTTTTCCTTTGATAGCCTTTCATTCAACATACTGAATATCAAACTCACTTAGTATCATGACCAACTTAGCCAATCATCCTGTTAGAGCTGCTTTACTGAGTAAGTACTTTAGTGGATCAATTTTAGCAACAAGTCATGTAGTATGAGCAAGCATGTAGTGTCTCAACTTTTTAGAAGCAAAGAAAACTACCAAGAAAGCTTTCTCAATGATACTATAATTCATTTCATAAAAAATTAGCATTTGACTTAGAGAATAGGTAGCTCTTTCCTTGTTATTATTGTCAACTTGAGCTAATAAGATTCCTAGAGATGTTTTAGTTGTTGAGATGTACAAAATAAAAGGCTTCCCATAGATAGGAGGCATCAATATTGGAAGATTAGAAAGATATTGTTTTATCTATGTCAAGCTTTGTTTACAATCATAACTCCTATTATATTTCACTCCCTTCTATAGGGTCTTTGTAAAAAGGTTGCAATCTATCTGCTAGCTGTGAGATGAAACTGCGAATAGATTGAAGTCTTCCTTGTAGACCTCTCATCTGATTGATGTTATGGGGTAGAGGCATATCCATAATTTCTTGAACTTTCTTTGGATCCACCTCAATTCCTTTCATAGACACAATGTATCCCATTAGTTTCCATGATGTGACACCAAATGCACATTTCTTAGGCTTGAGCATGAGACTAAACTTTTCTATGCAATCTAGGATAGGTCCCAAATTGTGTAGATGAGTATTGTGTCTTGTGCTATTGACCAAAGTATCATCCACTTAGTCCTCCATGGTCTTATGCATCATATCATGGAAAATTGTAGTGATGTATCTCTGATAGGTAGCACTAGTATTTTTCAAGCCAAATGTCATTACATTCCAATAGAAGGTTCCCCATGCACATGTAAAAGCAGTCTTTTCCTGATCTTTTGGCACAATTTTAATTTGATTATGACCAGAAAACTCATCCATGAGTGAGTACATCTCGTATCCTACTGTCATGTCCACTATCATATCAATGTTGGGAAGTGGAAAATCATCCTTAGGACATGCTAAATTGAGATCACATAAGTTAGTACAAACTCTAATAGATTTTTCATGCTTGGAGATTGGAACAATGTTGGATATCCATTTAGCATAATCAATAGCATGGATGAAACCAGCTTTCAAAAGCTTCTCCAGTTCAGCTTTGATGAGCAATGCAACATGAGGATGCATTTTTTGAAGTTTTTGTTTAACTAGTTTAATGCTTGGAAAAATGGATAAATGATGCATAATGAGATCAAGATCTAGTCCTAGCATGTCAAAGTATTTCCAAGAAAAAATTATCTTCTTCTCTTAGAAGAAGATAATGAATTCCTCTTTTTCTTCTACAGTCAGTGACTATGCTAGATGTATCATGTGAGGATGTTCTTTTGTATCTAGATTGATTGGCTATGTTGGCTTTATCAACACTGATGATCTCTCTTGAAAATGACTAGGAAGTGCATCAAGTATCTCATCTACAGGTGCCTTAGAGAGGTTTTCACCTTTGGATATGTCTTTTATTTTTACTTTTTTGGGTTATAACACTGCCACAATGTGGTTTTCACCATTAGACCTATTTTTCTTCTTTTTAATTGTATGATTGAGATATTTGATATCAGCTTCATTCATGTTGATGCTTTGTTCACTAGTGGAAGACATTACTGGTTTGACAACATTCAAGTAGTAGGCAAGAGCATAGTCATTCTGGAATGTGGGGACTTCACTAGATGCATTAGAATTCTAGTCTATAAGCTTAAGATATGTGAGTAAAAGAGTAGTGGAAAGTTCAATTTCATTCACAGTATGGTCATTAAATGCTTGGAATTGAAATTTAATTCCTAGATCAGCTTCATCCACAAGTGTGTTTGAATGCCATTGAGCACTAATGTCATCAACCGAAGACTCAAGGACACTAGTTGGATCATACCCATCTGACCTAACCCTAGATGCTTCACCTACTTCAAGTTGGTTTTCATAGACATGAAATTAGTACACATCATTATCTATAGTTGCTTCTGAAAGGGAGTCAAATTCATATTCCTTAGAATTAGTGCTACATGGCGAGAGGCTGTAGAATTCCCCAATAGTGATAGAGACATACTTGAGTTCCTCATCTAGATTTTTACATAGATACTCAACACGTAATACCTGAGTAGACTCTTCCTATTTTAAATGGGCATGGTGTGGATTAGTATTGTCCTATGAAGAATCACTAGTATCATCCATAGTGCTAACATGTGGCGCAAAGTCATTTGGCTCAGCAAAGAATTTAGCAAGATTGTGAGGAATAGGATAAGGATCCTCATCATTAGAATTATCATCAAGAGCATTTGACTTAGCTTGTGACTCATTGACTCATTTCTAGATGAACCCTTAGGTTCTGGTATGAATTTATTAGCCCCTAAATGGAAGGGAACTTTCTTAAAACCTAGACCAAATGTATCTTTGTTTTGTCAATCTATTGCTTTGATAGGATCAACTAGACTATTTTTATTACATCGAATATGACTAATTCCCTTATAACCAAAGTGCTTCATGAGTGTAAGACCAGGGCCATATTTCTCAGGAGTGATCTCACAAGCTTGTTCTGTGAGGTCAACTAGAGTGTCCTCTTTATAAAGCCATGCAACAATGGCTTTGTTTTGACTTTCATCCTCTAAGGGGACTATAGTTTTAACAAAAGTGTCATTATACTTGGTTTGAGGTGTCAACACAAAAGGTCTCTTTGCTTTATAAGGTCTCCCATAATGACAGGGAGATTTAGGAAGAGATGTTAATGATAGAATAGGTTCCATTTGATATTCACCCATTCCAGTTTCTTTCAGTTTTAGTGACTGCTTGATTTTCTTTAACTTGTTATCATGATAATATGTATAATCTCTATTAGTAGGTACAAAGTTTGCAGTAGATTTTAGGATGTTATAGGTATAACTAGTACTTGTAAGTATAGTGACTTCAGAGCCATGAAATGGAAATTTTATGCATTGATGATAAGTGGAAGTTATAGCTTGCATCTCATGTATCCATAGCCTTCCTAGTAGAATGCTATAATCCAAGGGAATGTTGAGGACTTGGCAAGTGACATCCCTTTCTATAGGACTAATGTGGAGGGGCAACGCTACAAGACCTAGAGGCTTTCGCTTGACTTTTTCATACTCTTTGATAGTGATCTTGCAACGAGGATCAGTAGAGTCCTTAGAATAATTTAATTTCCTAAGTAGAGTAGCAGAGATAATGTTCAACCCAATGCCATTATCAATGAGTACTTGACAAAAATGTATCTGATGTATCATGACTTCAATGTGTAGAGGTTGATTGTGTGGGTGACTCAACGAGTTATCATCCTTCTTAGAGAAGGACATATAGTAAAGCAAGGTCAGATGACCTACCATAGATTGAAATTTCTCAAGATCAATATCTTGAGGAACATTTGCCTCAGTGTTGGCTTTGTCAAGAATCTACATATGAGCAGGCAAGATTTTAAGTAGCTCAAAGATTGTGATTTGAGGATTAGTTCATTTTAATTAATGAAGAACATTGTAGCTAGTGGTTGCTGAATTTATTGAAAATTTTGCACCTCTACCAGATGGATCAGCAAGGGTTTTATCTTTATGTTGTTCAAGATCAGGAGTAGAAGGCACAAGGCCTTTGAGCACCAACTTGGTGCGAGAGCATGTAATAGCTTTGACATAGTATTGCAAACATGTATTGTTAGTTGTAAGGGAAGTAGGGTACCATAAGATAAATGGTGTCTTGGGTTTATCATTATTTTGCTTTCTCTTGATGGTAATAATGTTACAGTACTCAAAATTCATAGGTTTAACCATGTTGATCACATTATTGTCATTAGAGTATATATAGTTGACCTTGTTGTTAGGTTTTGGTTTTGAGCTCTCTCCTTTTTCATAAGATGGGAAGGGCTCCTTGAAAGCCTTGTGATCTAAGTTCTTGTTATATCCATCTACCACAATGTCACCATCATCGATCATGTCTTGGACTTTGTGATGCAGGTTTATGTAGTTGCTAGTTTTGTGCCCCTTATTTTTGTGGTACTTGTAGAATGCAGTTTCGTTCCATCATGGTGTGCGTAGTTGTAGGTCATAAGTACAAGAGTTGTCCAATGGTGAAATGAGCTTATTTTGTAGCAAGGTCTTGTAAAATACATCCAAAGGTTCACCTAGAGGTGTATATTCTTGTTTAGAGCATGTAGCCCATGAGTTTCTTGATCTATTTCTAGATGTCTTGTTGTTAGGAGGTTTCGCAACATTCTTAGCTGTGTTGGGACTATCTATGAGATTAAAGGTTTCCTTAGCAGGCTTAGGAGTGATGTTATCAACAAACCCATCATGTAGCATTTATTAGTTCTTGTTGACATACTTGGGTTTGTCCTTGTTAGAGGTGGATCCTTGTTTTGTGTCTTTCTAAAGGGTAAGTTCACCCTTCTTGATCATTAATTTCTCCATGTGGATATCTTGTGTGACCATGTCCGCAAAGGTGCATGGACCTTGAAGTTGGACTCTATACCCAAAATTAGGTAGGAGGTTATCCATAAAGATGTCAAGTTTCTCTATTTCTAGGATTTTGTGTGAGTATTTGGTGCAAAGTCATCTCCATCTTTGAAGGAATACAAGGAAAGGCTCCCCAACTCTCTGTTTAAGGTTGCAAAAGTCTCAAATATTAATCAGGTGTTGAATGTTATGAGAATACTACTAGACAAACAAGTTGGCAATTTCATCAAATGTTTTGATACCAGAAGGCACATGGGAAAACCACTCCATAGCTTGACCACCTAGACTTCTTGGAAATAAACACATGAGATATGTCTGATTATGCATAAATTCCATAGAAAAGACATTGAATTCCTACAAATGATCTTGGGGATCAATAGTTCCAAAGTATTTATCATACTTAGGTAACTCTACTCCTCTTGGAAAAGAAGGCATGCCTATGCTCTTGTCAAATGGAAATGGACAAAGAGCATCTAAGGTGTATGTTTTTGTGGGTTTGTCTTTATCACACATCATCTTAGCCAGTTGGTCTTGCATGATTCTCAATTATTTTTGGAGTTTTGAAGTCTTGGTTTCCTCTTCAGGCATGATGATAGTTTCCAATTTGAAATGATGGGGTAGCTTAGCTCCCTCTTGGGCAAGTTTGAGAAAATATTTTTCTTGCTCTTCATTGAGTAGGATTTCCATGAAATTTTGAAATTTTTTGTCTTTACGAAACTTTTTTCTATGTTTAGGGAGTATTTCCACCTCTTCATGCTCCTCATCAGTGTCATGGTCTTTTTCTTTGTCATTCCTAGGTTGGTCTTGGTTTATGCTGTGTTCATCATGTTTAGGTTCTTAATCAACCATTGTAGGAATGTGTTTAGTTTCAATATGTTGTGATTGGAAAGGTCCTTTGAAAAAGAATTCAGATGTGTTATTTGGAGATGTGGGACCTTTGCTAGTTTCAAGATCCTCTTGATACAAGGGGTTCCTGGTTTGTTGCAAGTTTATAGAGAATGTTTTGTGGACCCGAGGTGATCTAATAGGAGAGAGGGATCATGAAGTTTCCTCACTAGATGAATTAGAGATAGACTGTGTATGGATTGAAGAGTGACCTCTGTTATAATTAGTACCCCTAACTCTACCTCATCTAGGTCTTTGGGGATAAAACATGTTGCCACTTCTTGTTGCCATAGTCATAGACAAGGACAAAAAGTGAAAGCTTAAACAAGGACCACACTAGAACATAGTCCCAAAAATAAAGCAAGATAAGGGTACTATATACTAAGGTACGAGTTGTCTGAGTAATGGCTAGATCAACCAAAGATTATGACTATCGTGACACAGAGTATGACAAGCACTAGAGACCAAAGACAAAGTGAACAAGAGACAAGACTAGTTTGTGTGTAGGTCACAAGTCATTAGCTAAGTAAGAAGCCACTATTTAACATTGTTTTTAGATAGAAAAGAGGTAAAATGTTGTAGATAACAAATTAGATTTAGAGTGCAAGTAGCTCTGACAGATAAGATACTAAATTTTGAAGCAATTTTTGCAAGTTTCAGACTATTTTGGATAGATTGTTGGTTGTTTTGGTAGATTTTAGATAGGTGGTAAGACTGTTTTCAAGTTTTGGACAGCATTTTGGTTGATTTGAACAAGACAATTGGTTTTCAGATAAACACGGGAAGCAAGCGGTAGTTTCAAATAACCCAACTGAGGACAAAGCAACTCAAAGGGGTGGGGGAATCTTGACATTTAGTTTGTTTGATAGGTTTGGACAATGTTTAAAGACTCAATAAAAAACACGTTTTTGTCCCTAAAATAGAAAATTGGTAGAGAAGGCAAAACCTTTCTCCTGCAACTTATGTGCATGCACGCACCTCACACAACTATGTCATCTTCTATAGGGAACCCAATTTTTTGTGTATTCAAAGGGCTCAATAACATATAGACTAAATGATCACCCTTGTGGCAAGGGTCAAGGGCATATACCACCTTCCAATGCCCAGTTGCATGCCTATGGTGAGTTCTATAGGAGAGATTCTCCCCCCTCCTTGCACAAAGATTATGCCTCCTTTAAGAGGTGAAACAAGTAGCAACTAACTAAGAGGTTTTTACTTGGCTTCTATTCATACTAATCCCCAATGGCTTCACAAGAAAATTTGAGGCCAACAGCCCACACCAACATCTGTAAGTGTACACAATTGACTAGTAAGACTGGGGCCGATCCTGACTAGTACATTTTATAGAGCCTCTTCTTGATATGTGATATCAGAATGAAGAAGAGGAAATTAATATGGCTTTGGAGTCTTTTGCTCAAAAAAGCTTCTTTATTAGAGGGACGTGGAATCTCCAGCAAAAGGAGTGTGCTCACTTTAGTCATCCCCAAAGGTTGGATCACTCCTGTAGGTCCTCTAAAGGATTGACTCAAACTGGTGGTTTGGATCTAAGGGTCAATTTTTTTTTTATTTCCCTCAAGGGGAAAGAGCATACTCCTCTACCTCATTTCCTTATCTAAACATGCAAGAAATGTTAATCACCGAGTTAGCTTAATTGATCCCACCTTGGCCTATTCTAATCCCCTAAAAGGAAATCATCATCTCTTCATTAAATGATTCATTTGGGAGAACCACTAACTTGCTTGCCTCCCTCAAATGCCACCTTTTAGAGGCTTCTAGGTTTCTAAATTACCCTTGGTCATGACCTCCAAGTGGTAAAGAGCATACTCCCCTATTCCCCTATCTTGGACCCTATGAAGTTCACAAGACCTATTTATACTATGTGTGAAAAGCAATAAAAGAAGACACAATGTTTATGTGGGTTTGAAACAAGTCTTCGTCATGCATATCTTTGACAAGCATCTTATATTTACACAATTAGTATTTTTTTGAAGTATTTGGTTAAAAGGTGTCTTTGTCAAACATCCTACAAACCACTGTTAAGCTATTGAAAACTAGAAATCCAAGTAAAAAATGCTTAAGAAAACACCGTTAGTCAAAAAATAAGCTTAACTATGGGAAAATAAAATTTAACTTTTTTTCTTCTTTTTTATACCCATAAAATAGCTTAGAAAAATTCAAAACCTATGAAAACATCAAAAGTCAAAATTTGTTTTATACTTTTTAAAAAAACAATTATTATTTTTTTCCTGCAAACTACTGTTAAGCTACAAAAAAAATAGAAATAGGAAATTTTTAAAAAAAAAAAATCTGAAAGAAAATGCTTCAGAGAAAACTGTTAGTCAAATAAACATCATAATAAACTAGAATCTAAAAAATTGTATTTTGCATGATTGTTGCAAAATTCTGTGCAAAATCATGCATAGACCTATGTGAAGAAATGATGTGCACTGTGTGAGAATCCACGCAATTATGCATTTTTTTGCATGAGAAAGTATAGAGGAAGATGCTAAATCTTTAGGTCTTCGTGCAAAAATTAGATTTCTCACATGAAAATCTAGAAACCTGTATGGACAAAACAATAAAAAATGCAAAAAATATAGAAAATCAGGCTAGAAAAATTGACTTTTTGAGCCCGATGGTGGGCACCAGAAATGTATATGCAAAATTGGGGGCCTCTGATCCTCACATACACTTCAACATGATCATTAACTATGAGATCATCTTGAAATAAATATTGTATTGTTTATTTAAAAAGTCTAACAGAGTGACATGTTGCCTTCTAACTAGAAGGATTATGCCTTTGCTCTCAAAATGAGAAATGGGCAACTAGACCTCTAGAACAAAGGATTTATGCAACTACATGAAAGTGCAATTAATCTAGATGAGAGATACAATTATTAATCTAAGAAATGAAGAAGCATAGTATGCTAAATGGATGCATATTTAAAATCTAAATGATATTACAATGAAAGAAATAAAGCTATGCAAATGTGAGCATAGTGAGTATGAATTTTAGCATAAGTTTGATGCAAATTTCAAAATTCATCCTCTGTAATGACAAATGAAGAGCTTCTTTTATAGAATCCAAGAGCTAATTGACAGTCAAGATTAATCAGAATGGATGGTCAGAATTGAAGAGGAGATCCAGTCATAAGGAAAACTTCCTCATGAAAAGGGAGTTAACTGGTTTCCTTTGAGTGATAAAAGGAGTTAACTAGTTCCTTTTTGAGTGATAAAAGGAGTTAACTGGTTCCTTTTTCAGTGATAAAAGGAGTTAACTGTTTCCTATTTGAGTGATAAAAGGAGTTAACTGATTCCTTTTTGAGTGATAAAAGGAGCTAACTAATTCCTTTTTGAGTGATAAATGGAGTTAATCGATCACCATTTTGAGAATATTTAATTTAATAAAATAGAATATGACTTCATAAATGGATAACTTTACTAATTGAATAATTAAATTAAATAATTAAAAAGAGGAGACATCTTATTAAATTAAATGTATTTAATTCCTCTATATATTAGCTAAAGAGGTTATTTTAATTTAATTAAAGTAGAACACTTATAATTAAATTAAATTAAATCAATAGGTTTATGTAGCTAATTTGAGTCGATATTTAGGAATTAAATAAATAATATGATTAATGCAGATTAGGATTTTCTACAGTTGACACCTAGGTCAAGTAGCGATTATCAGTCTTAGAATTACCTAGTAAAATAAGACTTAGGAATAATTGAATAAACCAAAGTTGGTTAATATAGAAATGTGGCAATTTTGGGGTATTACACAATCTTGTTAAGGAGAAATGAAGTTTTGAGTTCTTCATCGTTAAAGATCTGTCTACTTCTTTCTTTCCATATCTCCCATGCTAATAGCTAGGGTGATAATCTAGAGTTTTCCATATACTTTGTTATTTTTTTTCTTTAGGTAATCCTATGAGGTGGTCTTGCTACTTCCCTGGGAGTGGGGCTGTCTAGTTTAGTTTGAGTTTAAGCCATGCCGAACATTCCTTAGCATATTTATATTAGTACAAGAGATTCTCTGTAGATTTTGAGTTTTCTTTACAAAGGATGCATCTCAACAAGCCTTCAAAACCCATTTTCCTGATTCTATTTGCTATTAGGATTCAATCTTGGTAAGTTGCCTAAAGAAATATACCTACTTTAGGTAGTCTTGCTGGGTTCGAACATAGGTTTATTGGTATATTAATTTCTTCCCACCTTTGTGAATTAATTGTTTGGTTATAACCCTCCTTCACCTTGTAAATTTTGTCTTTCGAAGTTGTCCAAATGAGCTTCTCTTGCCTATTGTAATAGTTGATTGGGCACTCTCTAAGAATAGATTCTAGTTTCTCTTTGTTTATTGGATTAAGACCTTTATTTTCTAGGGATTACCATCTCCATGGGGCTTCTTCATTTGAGGGATCATATAGGCTATAATCTGCAACCTTGGTTCACCATACTAATGTTAATAGAGTTATTGCATTGTTAGCTATGTCAGATTGATCTAGAGGGGGTTGTCCATTCCATGAATCTTCCTAGAATAGGGCTTTGTAACCTCCACCTATATCCCATGTTACAAATTTTGAAATCAAGGGGTGAGATTTTAACATAAAATTCCATGTTGCAAAACCTTTCGGGGGTGGGGGGTTTCTATTTCTTAATAAAGATGTGTTGTCTATTGTATTTAGATATTCATTATACAAAATTCTTTCCCATTTACTATCTCTTTCTTGATACATTCTCTAGACTTGTTTTGCACCTAATGCTTCATTCTACCATTCTAGGTTTTTAATTCCTAATCCCCCTACTTCTTTAGGCCTAGAAAATTTTTCCCATCTTATTATAGATGCCTTCTTTTTCCCTCTATGCCTTTTCAAAAAAAATCTCTCTATTTCATTTCTATTTTCTAATTGATATTCTTAGGTAGTTGAAGACATGATAGTTGGTAGGTGGGTATTGCTGATAGAACTGATTTGATTTTTGTTGCTTTCCTAGCTTTGGTTAACCATTTTCCTTTCCATACTTCCATATGGTTATCTATTCTTTCCAATATTTTCTCCTAGCCTTGGTCCTTTTTAGCTCCTTTTTCCAGATATATTCCTAGATACTTGCAAGGGAAGGTTTCTTTCTTATATCCTAATTCATTGTAGATATATTCTTCTCTTTGTAATGGTGTATTAAGGAAATTTTTTTATGATTTTTCTACATTTTTTTTCCCCGATGCTTTTGTCTAGTTGTTTACAATTCTTTTAAAATTGTCTATTTCTTTTTTAGTACTTAGCTAGTATTGTGTCATCCATGAATTGTTGATGTATGGTATTAGAAAGATTCTTTATTACCTTAATTCCTCTTTTTTTTTTTTGGTTTGTGCTATCTCTGTTGTTCTGCCAAAGGTTTCAACCATAATGATGAAGAGGAAGGGAGAGATTAGGATCAACTTGATGGATCCCCCTAGAAATACTAAAGAAACTTTTCGGTGTTCCATTTATAAGGAGAAATATTTTTGGGGTAGATATACACTAATAAATGATGTTAATCCATTGGTGTGAGAATCCAAATGCTTCTAGGTTTTTGCAAAGAAATCTCCAATCCACTTTATCATAAGCTTTTTGTATGTGTAGGTTTAGTAACATGCATGCCTCTTTATTCTTTGGTGTTGAATCGGTGGTTTCTTGAATAATTGAGATGTCATCTAGAATGGATCTCCTGAGTACAAATATTGTTTGTTCTTTTGATATTAATTCAGGGAGGTATTCTTTAAGTTGGTTTGCTAAAGCTTTAGATAAGATTTTATAGATCGTATTGCAAAGAGCTATTGGTCTGAAGTCTTCTGGTTCCTCAACCTTACTCTTTTATGGGATTAGAGTTAGGAATGTGTGATTAATTTTTAATAGTAGTTTCCCCCCATTTCTTGATGCTTTAGTTGCTTTCCAAAAATCTACTCCTATAATTTCTAAATATTTTTGGAAAAAGAATGCTTGAAACCCATCTAGTCTTGGTGATTTATCCAGATTGATATTAAAGAGAGTTATTTTTATCTCTTTTAGAGAGAAATTTTTATTAAGAGCTTTGTTATCTTCTTTTGTGATAACCTTAGGAATTGCTTTCAACATTTCCTCTTGTGCTACTTGGTTAGAGGATTCATAATTATTAAGGATATCTTTAAAGTAATCAACAAAAATCTTTGCAATTTTGGTCAGATTGTCTAGTAAATTTTCCTCTACATTTTTAATTTTCGATATATTGTTAGTAGCTCTATGTTGTAAGGCACTTGTATGAAAGTATTGGATATTATGATCTCCTTTTGGCAACCATTTCTCCCTAAATTTTTGTTTCAAGAACACCTCTTCTTTAGCTAAAATTTCTTCTTGTTTTTATAGGAGTTCTTTTTCTTGTGT
This sequence comes from Cupressus sempervirens, assembly GCA_028749045.1. Lineage (NCBI taxonomy): Eukaryota > Viridiplantae > Streptophyta > Pinopsida > Cupressales > Cupressaceae > Cupressus > Cupressus sempervirens. Next base: position 452,373,916 of record CM053793.1, read on the forward strand.
GTATTTTTCATTAGTCATTCCCTTTTTAATAATTTCTTTATTTAATTTTTCCAACTTTTCTTCTATATCCATTTTTTCTTTAAATATATTGTTGAATTGTGATTTGTTCCATTTTAGAATTTTTTCCTTGACCATCTTTCATTTAGGTACAAAGCATAACATTTTTTATTCTTGGACTTGTCCTTCTCACCACCAATTTTTTATGTTATCCATGAAATTTTTGTCTAGGAACCACATTTTTTCACATTTAAATAGATTTCTAGTAGGTTAGATGGTTCTATAATATCTATTTTTATTGGAAAGTGATCTAAACCTACCAATGTTATTATTTTTACCTTGATCTCTTTCTCTAAGCTGCTTAAGTCTCCTTTAGAAAAGAATCTGTCCAACCTTTCTACTATATGGTTGAAGTCTTTTCTTTTATTATTCCATCTATATGCTCAATTCTTGGTTGGAATATCTATGAGTGATTTATTCTCTGCACATTCTCTGAAGTACATTGTTGCTTGTGGAATTTTCTAGATACCCCCATGTTTTTCTTCTCTTTTAGTATTGCATTGAAATCTCCTCTATCGATTAAGTTCTCATTTTGATGATTAATTATAAAGGTACTAATCTGATTCCATACTATTAATTTATTTTCTTTTATGGTAGGCCCATAAACATTTATCACTATGATCTGAAGATTATTTTTAAGACTTGAAACTCTACATCCCATCCAATTAGAGTTAGTGGCTATTATTGTTACCAATTTTCATGTCTTTCAAATTGGTGACACTTATTAGCCTGATTACTAGGTGAACTTTCCTCTACAATACCATAGTTTTTCATTATTATGTGGTCTTGATTATATTTGTGTTCATTTGCAAATTAAGAGGAAGATCAAGTACACAATCAACTGAAATAAGGTAGCTGAATTGAAAGTACAAGGAAAAGTGAATGTGATAAAGATCAATGAAATCTATAGGCTCACATAGGCCATGAGTATATCAAAAACATAGACCATATTAAAAAAAATTGCATGCATTAGAAATGAAAAAAAATACAAGGTGCCATACATTTCTTGAGTCATATATGTAGATGGTTGATCACTAGCTCTAGTTTCCTTCTAGAATTTGCAAGGGTTACAACAAGAGAGTGAGGGGGATAAGATCTAGAAAGATCTAATAAATGTTTCATAACTTGCAAATATCATGCATGAAAAATCATAAAGTACTTATCTAGCTACTCTCAAAATATGCACAAAAGGCTCAAAAAGATGATACAAAAGGAGAGAAGCCTATGTTTTATCTAATGTATTTGTTCCATGTATAGGTATAACAAGTTAACTAAATTAGAAATCTCATATGTATTATGCAAGAAAAAATTATAGATGAGATAGGAACTAGGCATCACTCCTATAGCAAAAAGAAGAATGTGGAATGCAAGCATGTTATCAACAACAGGAAGTGTGCAGTTTTATTGTTACACCCACTTTGAAAATTTGATATAGACACATATGAACTCCTACAACCTTGAAAATTGGTGTGAAACTAGATATTGATGTGATGAACAAACTTTGTTCTTTCCAGTTGGAGGTCTAAGGGGTCATTTTATTCATTTTCTTAAAACTACATAAGAAATAGTTCACATAGTAAAGAAAGAAGAACCTAGAATGCAAGTTGCTATGAGAGGTAGCAAAAAAGGAGAAAAAGAGAAAAAAAAAAATCATTGCATTTGACATGCATAGTTCAAATGCATCACTAAAGTGTGGAAGAAATATATCCAGCTACACCATGAGATTGAAATTCATGCCCACAACACCCTTGCTAGAAAGGAAAATGTATTTTCATACACATTCAAAAGGAAATATCAAGATGAAAGTGTAGAAATCAATATGTAGCCATGAAATGCATTCACATGAGGATAGAAAAATTATATGGAAAACAATTCCCTAGCCTTATCATGCAGCCATTGACATTCAAACCCTCATCACATATGTAGATAGGCAACAAGAAATAATTAGACATATTCTTCCTGTAGCATGCAACAAATATAAAGGAACAAACTCATGCAAAAAATCCCAACATGCAAGTTGTGACCCATATCAAAGTGTAGAGGTTGGACATATGAAAATAAGGTAAAAATTAGTATGAGAATTGAATCCCAGAACCTCTATAGTTATCTTATTTTAAAACAAAAAATTAACAAGAAAATAATGAAGAACATACATGAAAATGAAGGAGATGAACAATAAAAAGTTGAAGATCAAGCCCAACCATGAAATCCTAGTATTTTTTTAGAAAACTAACTAAATGGAAGAAGAAAATTAGAATTCCTACCTTTATGCCTTCAAGTTCCTACTATTTTTAAAAATGATGCTACAGAAACTAGTTCATTTTCCTGTTGCAATGGAAACTTTCCCTCCTTGTTTCAATCCAAGTTTGAGTTCAAGCTAGGACATCTTTTTCCTCTTCATATTCCTATTGGAATTACAAGTGGAAAGAGTAAACATCTAAGAGGGGTGGGGATGAATTAGTAGTTTAAACTTGGACCCATAAAACTTTCACCATACATTCATCACATGCATTAATATATTGAAATAACATGTAAATAATATGTATCTAAATCATATAACCATGTAAGAATTCAAAAACATAACACCAGATATGATTACCCAAAAACCCTTCAAGTGAGAAGGTAAAAATGAGGTGGGGATGACACCCACAAATCTTCACTACTACAATAATAAAGTGTATCCCATGAAGGTTACAATGTTTTGACCATGAAATGTGATCTACCCTATGAAAGGTCTACCCTATTAAAGGCTTACAAAGATTGTTAAGTCTTACCTTGTTAGATTATTTCAACACCCTATTAGAAGTGTGCCTTGTTAGAGGACTTCAACTTACAACTAAGTAAGCACCTTGTTAAAGGATTTCATATAGCCTATTAGGACTACTCTGTTAAGAGATTTAACTGAAATCACCTGTTAAAATGTCTCAGTATAGATCCTATGATTGGCACTTGCTTGGTTGATAAAAGATCACCTTTGCAAAATATCTTATTGATCCTTCATGATCAGATGTCTCAATGCTATATCCTTTGCTCTATCCTTTGTTCTTCTCCAACTGATTGTGCAACTCACTCTTTCATCATAACTTCTAGGTCACCTTGAATGCTCTACATGCAAACTATCTTGTTCACTCCTTCAATTCCTTCCACATTCACTCTCCTCTATCTCATAAAGAGTTTAGGGCTTCATCCTCCTTAAGATTTCTTAGGGTTAGGTATGAATCTATGGCTTAAATTCATCCATTTTGTCACTTAAACCTTCCCCTTTTTTGATTGGCTGCATGTAATTGCATAGGGAGTCCAAATATAGACTTTTCCTTATCTCCATAATATAAAAATATAATCTTAAGTTGGCTCAAAATGGTTTACATAGTTTTTTGTGCCATTATGAACAAATATGTCAAAATTGTGTCAGTCGACATATGAAGTCTTTGATGCTCGACATGATTTGTTATTTATGTTGTGACTCAACACCTACATTACTTAGTTTTCACTATTTACTCATATCCTAAATCACTCAACATTCACTATTTACTTGGCTCCTGAATCACTCATCATGGTCTATATAATGGGCACCTAAGTGACTTGACATATGAGTGACTCAACACTCATTGTAACTCTTCATGGTCTAATATTTACATGTTGTGCTTGACATGTATTACTAGTTTGGCATGAACTAAGTAAATGGCTTAAGTGTGTTGACACTCACTTGTCAAAACCAATCTAAGATCAACAATCTCCCTCTTTGACATGAGTGTCAAAAATACTTGAATATGCAATAGCATCCGCAATCTCTCAAGCATAATATATCTAAGACTTGGCTTATATACAAGACTTCAAAATTTCAAAATTGTGCACTATTTTGTATACCTCAAAATTTTATAACTCCCCTTGAGTTAATATGTCTAATTTGTATCCAAAATCTATGCTCCCTTTGACTTCAATATGCTATATCCAATACTCTTTCATCTAATATGCTCTCCTTTAGTTGATATTTGTATTTGTTTGCTACTTTCTCTCCAAAACTATATATCTCTCCTTTTGTTGTTATTCTCCTCTTTTGCTATGCTCCCCCTTTCTTATTTCTGTTGGAAAATGAAGATGGGGTAACTGAGAGGGGAGGGGTGAATCAGTTACCAAAAAAAAAAATTCAACAGTCCCAAAGATGCCTTAAACTTAGTTGCTGCTGCTACTCAGTAAACACATAAATTACTGCTTAAAACTTGATAGATGTTTAGTTAATTTATTAAGCATTTACTGAAATAAGTGACCATGCAAAAGAAAGTAATCATGAACACAGTAGACACCAGATTTACGTGGAAACCCAATATGGGAAAAACCACCAGCAACTAGTCACCAATTTTCACTCTTCTGAAGTGAGCCCTGTTAGGAGCCAACCCTATTAAAGGTTACAAAACACACTGTTAGGTGTGACCCTGTTAGAGGATTTAATCACCCTGTTAGGAGTGGCCTTGTAAGAGGTCTTTAGAACAATTCAACTGAATTGCCACCTTGTTAAAGGATTTATGGAATGGCTGTTAAACCAACTCTGTTAGGAGATTTTGGAATCACTGTTACAATGGTTAGAAAGCAACAATGAATGATCTGAAAATACATGCAACTTATCTTGCTGAATATAGATCTCAGTTTAGCTCCACAAGATCCTTACTGATTAAATATATCTTTGTAGCTCCAAGATTTCCCTCTGCTCAACTCTGCTTAGGCACACACAAGTCTCTTCCTTGCACTTCCTTGCACTATCCGTATACACTCTTTATTTCACACTTTTCCGCATCTTGAGCACCTCTTTATATACTATACATAATACCAGGTCAGCCCAACCAACTTGACAAAACATATTCCAAAGTCGGCTTGAACTAACAATCAAAAAAAAATTCTTCACTGGCCGACGTTGCTCGGTCAATACATAACAAAAAAAACTGCTTCCTGTGTTAACCGGCAGAACTCGATAAAAACTACAATTACCGGAGAACTCAGTAAACCTACCACTTCCTTTGGAAATTGACTAGACTCGGTAAAAGCTGTCTTCGACTATCGAGTGAGCTCGATGAAAACTAAGCTTTCCTTAGCTTACCGTGCGAACTTGGTTAACACTAACTGTCCGCTACAAAATCCTTTGATACCCGAGTGATCTTGGTAAGAACTAAACTTTCCTTAGCTTACCATGCGAACTCGATTAACACTAACTCACCGTGTGACATACAGGAACGCTCGGTATACACTGCAAAAGGCTTTACTGATCGACTGAGCTTGGTAGACTCTGTAAACTGTTTTCCTGACTGACAGAACTTGGTAGACTCTGTCTGATAACTAATATGGCATTTGTGTAACATCAAAGACAATACATAATTACTTAATTGTATCCAACAATCTCCCTCTTTGGCATTGATGGAAACACAACATGTCATAGCAGAAATGAAATTTGAAAGCAAGTCTACAGCAACACAACACAATTAACAATTCTCCCTCTAAGATAGAGAACTCTCCCTCTTACAGTAATCTCTCTCTGTGAAGGAATTACATGATCAAATTTCGGAAAGATATGATAGTAAAACTCTCCCTCTTTGACAACACATGCCAAAGACAATCCAATTTCAATGAATTTCATTGTACCTTTAGTACTGATTCATATGCAATATTTCCTTGATTTGCTGCATCAACTGATGATTGTTCAATTTTGTAAGAGCTAATGCATCACTAAAACTTATTTTTAGTGAACTTCAAATAGGGGAATGACCCCTAACTTACCTCTAAGATAAAAAAATGCATCCTTAGGTAAAGGCTTTGTGAATATGTCAGCAATCTGTTCCTTTGTATGGACATATTCCAATTTGATTTCCTTGTCCTGCACCAATTCTCTGACAAAGTGATACTTGATTGCAATGTGCTTAGTCTTAGAATGCATTACTGGATTCTTAGATATGTTGATTGCACTTGTATTATCACAAAACATGACAACTGGTTCCTTGATTTCCATCTTCATGCCTTGTAGCAATTGCTTGAACCAAACAATATTAGAACAGTTTACTGCTGCAACAACATACTCTGCCTCTGTTGTTGATTGAGATGTACAATTTTGCTTTTTGCTTGTCCAAGAAACCAACCTCTTTCCAAGAAAGAATGCACCTCCACTTGTGCTTTTTCTGTCGTCAAGGTTTCCTGCCTAATCAGCATCAGTAAACACTTTTAAGTCTAGGTTTCCTCCAAATTTATACCATAATCCATAATCTTCAGTTCCTTTCAGATATCTCATTATCCTCTTGATTGCCATCATGTGATTTTCTCTTGGTTTGGCTGAAAATCTTGCCACAATTCCAACTACAAGAGCAATATCTGGCCTAGTATGAACTACATATTGCAACTTTCCAATCATAGATCTGTACAATGTCTGATCTATTTCCTTTGAATCATCTTTTTTGGTAAGTTTTAGTCCAGTACACATGGGAGTTCCAACTAGTTTACAGTCTTCCATACCAAACTTTTTCAATATCTCTTTGATGTATTTTGCTTGAGTGATGTAGATGCCATTCTTGTTCTACTGAATTTGAAGTCCAACAAAGAATTTGATTTCACTGAACATTGACATTTCAAATTCCTTGCTCATTTGTTCTGAAAATTCTTTGCAAAGATCATCATTCCCTATGAAAACAGTATCATCTACAAATATTTCTGCCAGGACAATCTTATTTTTTGGTCCTTCCTTGATATACAAACTACTGTTATCATTATTTCTTTGAAATCCAATTTGAATAAGATAGCTATGCAATCTTTCATACCATGCTCTAGGGGCTTGTTTCAGACCATACAGTGCCTTGTGCAATTTGCAAACCATGTTCTTTTTATCTGGATCTATAAAACCTTCAGGTTGTTCAATGTAGACCTCTTCATCTAGTATACCATTTAGAAATGCTGACTTGACATCCATCTGATAAACTTTAAATCCTTTGTAAGCAGCATATGCTAATAAGGTTCTAACACCTTCCAATCTAGCAACAGGAGCAAAAGTTTCTCCATAATCTATGCCTTCCTCTTGAGAATATCCTTTGCACACTAATCTAGCTTTGTTTCTTGATACTTTACCATTTTCATCCAACTTATTTCTGAAAACCCACTTTGTACCGATTACATTTTTGTCTTTAGGCCTGGGTACAAGAGTCCATGTCTTATTTTTCTCTATCTGCTCTATTTCTTCATTCATTGCTTCAATCCAATTATCATTTTCTAATGCATCTTTGACAGTTCTAGGTTCAAAATCAGCAAGTAAACAAGTACCTTTCAACTTACTTCTTGTGATGGTTCCTTCAGATTTATTTCCAATGATCTGATCTGCTGAATGATGTCTCCTAACATACTTGGCTAGAACAGGTTCTTTTCCTTTTGGATGAATCTTGTCGTTATCTTCTTGCATTTCACCTTCATGCTCGATTTGGTCTGGCTCAGTATCAACTGGCTCGGTATGCACATGCTCGGTTACCTCTGGCTCGGTAATCTCTAACTCGGTATTCTCTGACTCGGTAGACGTTGGCTCGATAGATGTTGGCTCGGTAGATGTTTCCTGCAACTCGGTTAGTGATGACTTGATAGAAGAAGGTTTCTGATTCTCAGATGTAGTTGATATTATATCTGGTTCACTGAAGACGAATCTTTTGTAATCTTCTGGTTCTCTTCTGCTTTCTTCTTCAGTCTTTTCTGCAAACTCATCAACTTTCACATGTATACTTTCTATGACTTTGTGAGTAGATAAGTTCAAGCATCTATATGCTTTACTCTTGCATGAGTATCCAAGAAATATACCTTCATCACCTTTTACATCAAATTTACCTTTTCTAGATTCTTTCAAGATATAACATTTGCTTCCAAATACTTTCAGATAACTTACATTGGGTTTATAGCCATACCATAATTCATAGGGAGTTTTGAATGAGTCTTTTTTTAACTGTACTTGGTTTAAGGTATGAACTGCTGTACTGATAGCCTCCTTCCAGTATTTGATAGCAACATTCTTTTCTATCATCAAGGTTCTTGCACAATCCATGATGGATCTGTTCCTTCTTTCAGCTATGCCATTTTGTTCAGGAGTACCTGGTGCTGAAACCTGTCTTTTGATTCCTCTTTCAATACAAAAGTTATTGAATTCATGTGAAATAAATTCACCACCTCTATCTGACCTTGGGCATTTCAATCTTTTCCCTGTTTCTTTTTCTACTCTTGCCAAATACCATTTGAACTTTTCAAATGCTTCTGATTTGTTCCTTAGGTACATGACGGTCATCATTCTTGAATAATCATCAACAAAAAGAATAAAATATTTTTCACCAGTATAGCTTTCAGTTCCAATAGGTCCACATAAGTCAGTATGCACAATTTCTAATAAATCTTCAGACTGATAATTTTTGCTTTTGAAACTAGACTTACCCATCTTTCCAATTTGACAATTCTTGCATAAACCGACCTCTGATTTCTTTAAATCAGGAATGCCTCTCACTTTCTTGAATTTGCTTATCTTTACCAAATTGTCAAAATTCACATGACATAACATTTTATGCCATAACCAACTCTCTTCTACTTGAGCAATAAAACATGAATGTTCACCAAGTTCAAGATAGAACAAGTTACCTTTAGTTTGAGTACCAGATCCAATCAGCTTTCCTTTACCGTTCAGCAGTCTTGCTTTGCCTTGGATGAATTCTACTTTGAGTCCATTGTTGAGTAACTGTGCCACACTCAACAAATTGTGTTTTAGGCTTTCTACCCAATAAGCATTGTCACATACAAGTTCCTGGGTTAGAGTGATTCTTCCTTTTCCTTTGATGCAACAAGGTTCATTGTTTCCAAATCTTACACTGCCACCATCATACTCTTCAAATTGATCAAACTTTGTTTTATCTCTAGTCATATGATGTAAGCAGCCACTATCAATGATCCATGTATCATTCTTACTTATGTGAGAGATGAGTGCCATTTCTTCATTGTCAGATTCATCTTTTACAGCAATGTAAACAATCTCATCCTCTTCTTCATCATTAGAATCATTATAATCTTTAGCCATAAAACATGATTTCTTACTTTTATCCTTAAATGATTTGAGATCTTTCTTACTGTTCCATTTATTATATTTCTTTTCATCTTTATCTTTCTTGTTTGGACACCTTGCAGCAATATGACCGACTTCTTCACATGAAAAGCAGATTAGGGGTACTTTACCTTTGTATTTACCTCTTCCTCTTGAATATTTCCTTGCAAGTAGAGCTTCAATTACTTCAAGGTCACTGTCAGAACTCTGATCTGATTGATCTTCACTCTCTGACTGAGATTCCTTCTTCTTCTTGCCTTTGTCCTTGAGTGAAAGCTTGGCTTCAAATGTAGACTCAATGTTCTTTGCAGCTGGAACATAATTATCAAAATTATCTAGTTCAAATGCTGTCAATCTTCCAACTATGGCCTCTAGGTTTATCTTGTGATTGGCCTCACACCTTCTTTCTTGAATGGCTGATACCCTGATGGCATAAACTGGAAGTAGAGTTATAAGAACTTTACTTATGACTGTCTCTTCACTGATACTTCCTCCAGAAGCTTTGATAGCACTGACACATGCTTTAATTCTTTCAACATATTTGGCAATATTTTCATCTTCTTTCACTTTCATCTGATCAAACTGTCCTCTCAGACTTTCAGCTTTGGCTCTTCTGACATTGTCATCTCCACCATAGATCTCTTTCAGTCTTTCCCACATTTCATAGGCAGTAGTGCAGTCCTTAACATCATCAAACTCTTCATAACTCAAGGCAGATGCAATATCAATCATCATAATGTTATGAGTCTTCTTTATAGCAATGTCATTGACTGATAATGTACCTGATGGTTCTACATATTCCTCATCAAGATATTTCAGACTAGTGTCACTAATGGAAGCTAGATGAAGTCTCATTAATCCCTGCCATGCTGAGAAGCTGTTTCGGTTAAGCCTTGGGATTTCCCTCTTGTAAGACATCTTGATCTTTGGCTTAGATCTTTGAAATCTCCTCCTGCAAGCACCAAAAGCTTTGATACCAATTGTTGGAAAATGAAGATGGGGTAACTGAGAGGGGAGGGGTGAATCAGTTACCACAAAAACAAATTTAACAGTCCCAAAGATGCCTTAAACTTAGTTGCTACTGCTACTCGGTAAACACATAAATTACTGCTTAAAACTTGATAGATGTTTAGTTAATTTATTAAGCATTTACTGAAAAAAGCGACCATGCAAAAGAAAGTAATCATGAACACAGTAGACACTAGATTTACGTGGAAACCCAATATGGGAAAAACCACCAGCAACTAGTCACCAATTTTCACTCTTCTGAAGTGAGCCCTGTTAGGAGCCAACCCTGTTAAAGGTTACAAAATACACTGTTAGGTGTGACCCTGTTAGAGGATTTAATCACCCTGTTAGGAGTGGCCTTGTAAGAGGTCTTTAGAACAATTCAACTAAATTGCCACCCTGTTAAAGGATTTATGGAATGGCTGTTAAACCAACTCTGTTAGGAGATTTTGGAATCACTGTTACAATGGTTAGAAAGCAACAATGAATGATCTGAAAATACATGCAACTTATCTTGCTGAATATAGATCTCAGTTTAGCTCCACAAGATCCTTACTGATTAAATATATCTTTGCAGCTCCAAGATTTCCCTCTGCTCAACTCTGCTTAGGCACACACAAGTCTCTTCCTTGCACTTCCTTGCACTATCCATATACACTCTCTATTCCACACTTTTCTGCATCTTGAGCACCTCTTTATATACTATACATAATACTAGGTCGGCCCAACCAACTTGACAAAACATATTCCAAAGTCAGCTTGAACTAACAATCAAAACAAAATTCTTCACTGGCCGACGCTGCTCGGTCAATACAGAACAAAAAAACTGCTTCCTGTGTTAACTGGCAGAACTCGGTAAAAATTACAATTACCGGGGAACTCGGTAAACTTGCCACTTCCTTTGGAAACCGACTAGACTCGGTAAAAGCTGTCTTCGACTACCGAGTGAGCTCGGTGAAAACTAAGCTTTCCTTAGCTTACCGTGCGAACTTGGTTAACACTAACCGTCCGCTACAAAATCCTTTGATACCTGAGTGATCTCGGTAAGAACTAAACTTTCCTTAGCTTACCGTGCGAACTCGGTTAACACTAACTCACCGTGTGACATACAGGAATGCTCGGTATACACTGCAAAAGGCTTTACTGACCGACTGAGCTCGGTAGACTCTGTAAACTGTTTTCCTGACCGACAGAACTCGGTAGACTCTGTCTGATAACTGATATGGCATTTGTGTAACATCAAAGACAATACACAATTACTTAATTGTATCCAACAATTTCTCCCCCTTTTTGACACTTATGTCAAATGGGTTATACACTTATGGTGTGTTTGTCCAAAAAATATTTATGGACATCCATTATTATCCTTAGAGTTGCATCCCAACTATCACATGCAACATCCAATGACTAAATTTGGATTGCAAGCTGGGTAGCAAGGTGTACTAGACCATCTAGTGTAGAAATATTAGGGTCTTTCTTCAATGAGGTTTTAGCATAGCCTTTTTTCTTATGAATTTTCTCCATATGTGGGGTGAGAAGAGTCTGAATACTTGTCAATTTGGCTCTAATGTTAGCCTCATCTACTATTAAGATAACTAACAAACTTCATGTTTGAAGCAATGTTCTAAAATACTTCTCACTATGAGCTATATTTGTAGGTAGGCTTGCACCTAATGCAAATATTTTTCTCTCTAGACTCAGAATGTGACATCTAGTCTCTTGGGTGAAGAGTGTAGGATTGCATAGTTTTATGTACAATGAGAATATATTCTCAAATACCTTCTTTACATCCTCAACCTTGGTTGCTAATGCAACTTGTTGTAGTGCTATCTCACTAGATATTTTCTCATTTACTTTTCTTTGAAACTTCTTTTTAGACCATTCTAATAGTTTTGTATTTGTATCAAGGTCTTCATTACTAACCTTCTCCACTATATCTATCAATTATTCTATTAGTGGCTTATCTCATTAGGAGTTGGCAAGCTAAATGCATCTTAAAAGATGTCCTTTATATCTTGAAGTGCTTTCTTTTGCCTATGTTCTCTCCTAAGCATTTCCTAAATGCTTTTTTCTTTCTAAGGCTTGTTGTAAAATGCCTATTTTCTCTAATGTCATAGTATCATAATCATACTTTGGAATAAAAATTTCTTCATCAAGGCTTGTGTCTCCATAATGTATTACCTTGTCAACCTTTGATGTGCCTAGACTTGGCACTAAGATCTGCAATGGAGTAGCATCTGTGCTCGGCCTTTGAAGAGTTTGAGTAGAAGGAGTGGCAGATGCTAGTAAGGCTACCAGTGCTTGGATGGCCACTTGTTCCTTCACCTTTGGTTTTATCTCTTTAGACTTGCCCTAGTATATTACTATGACTTGGCTAGAACCTTGTTCTTATGTTGTAGGTATAGATGAATCTATCTATCCTATTTCCTTCTATTGTCTTGTAGTCATGTCTTGCTCTTCTACTTTCTTTTCAATTGTATCAACCTTAGTAGATGTATCTATTGTCATTTAGATTAAAGGTTGTACAACAGTAACTAAAGGGATGATGGAAGGTGGTTCTTGTGGATTCACCTTTTCCCTTATGACATCAGTTGCTACCTTTTGCAATTCTTCTACACTAACCAAAACAAGATTACCACATAATTTTGCTTGCGAAGTAGATTGATCTATAAGTCTTCTTTAAATCTTCTATAGTAAGAGGATTGATGTTTTGAGTAGATGGATTAGAAAAATCCTTAAAAATTATGGTTTAAGTGGTTTTTGTTGTCTCGTGAGAAGGATTGACACTCGACAATTGTGTGTTGTGCACACTCTAGCTGTTGCCTTATCATCATCTTGCTTCTCTATCTCTCCTCCACCTATATTATCTTTGTCATCATCTTCCTTATCATCATCTTCCTTGTCATCATCTTTATCATCATCTTTTCCCTCTAAAGGTTAGCTTCTCCTTTCCTCATAATGGTCAACCCATACACGAGTTTCCAACTTTGTGTTGATTTCTTAACAACATCTTCAGTATTATTTTGGAAAATGTTGAAGGCTCTATATTTAGGTGTAAACCAAACTACATATTCCTTAATAGCCTTAGCAATCTATCCCTTTTTCAACTCTAGAATTACTTGGGCCAGTGTTATCTCCCTGATTTGTCTTTCCAAATTCAACCAATAATGCCATTTTTGCTCAACAATGTCATATAGGCTTTTAGGAATTGAGTTGGCAAATTCTAGTGGAGTGTTCTTGAACTTTGACATCATGGCATACAATGCCTCTTCCACTTGGTTTTTCTCTTCTTTTCCAAATTTATCAAAATCAATATTTCTAAAACTAGATAAATCAACATTACTCTTGACATTTTCACATAAGTTCTAAAGATTAGAGAGAGGATTGTGACTTACCACCTTGACTTGACTATTATCATTTGATTTTGTCTTCTCTTCATCAGAATTTAGTTGAGCCACATACTTCGTTCTCTATGTTTTCTATTGTTGTCCACCTTGCTCTATTTGCTTTGACTTTTCCTTAGCCTTTTGGGTAGTTTCTCATGTTGTGGCCCTTGTTTTAGGTATAGTAGGCTTTTGATGACTTGGTTTTATAATTTTCTTTGCCCTTGCCATGGGTTGTAGCTTTTCCTTCCTCTTCTTTGACTCAGTAGAAGTTGGTGCTTCCTCAACTTCTTCTCCTTTGGCAGCTTTGGTCACCTCCTCTTCTTTGTCTTCTCCCATGCCTTGAGTTAAAGCTAGAGGTTCATGAGCTTGTGTTTGTTTGTCCTCTTCATTTCCTTCATCTTCTTCTTCTTCCTCCTTAGCAGTATCTCCAAATTTTTCTTTCAACTTCTTTACCAGCTTGTCATTTTTCTTTATTATGGAGGTAGTCTTCAGTTCTATGGAAATATTTGATTTCACCATCTCATAATTTCTAAAAACTTTAGCAATCTTATCTACTTCCTTTGTACATAGGGTTTTTATGGCTATTGAGGCTTCATCTACATTGACCTCATAACCTAAGGGTCTTAACCATCTCACCCTTGGTGTGGTGGCTTGCAAATATGTGCAGTCAACATCAACAAGAAAACATACATAATTATACTATTTTTCAAGTAAAGAACCTAGAATATTGAGTCTCTGCTTCATTGACTTCTTAAAATCTTCAAAGTAAGTAGTCATTATGGATTCAAAGTTTTCTCCTGGTTGCTCAATGTATTCACCTATCTGTATTACAATTGATCTATTAGTCTTCTATCCTATTATTCCAAATGAGGGGGATGTGTTTTGTACACAAAATAATATAAAAAATAATATAAAACCAAACTTTTATTGTGCACTCTTGGTTTTTCTTATTGGTCCAAGGTTCTCCATAATTTTTGTAGTTGAAGTTCTGCTAGATCATATGTATGATCTTTCTTAACAATTTTATAACCAATATCCATAGCTATGCAAGGTAAAGTATTAAATCTATAGGATTTATAGAATTTATGTTAGATTACCATTACAACAAAATTGATAAGAGGATCTAAGATTGTATCTATAGTCATACCCCTCTTATTCTTGACTACTCTAGTATTCTTCTTAATTACTTCCTTGTAATCACTTATGAGTGTCTTGGGCCAATCTATGGTTGGATAGCTAGTAACCCTATGAATTATTCTCTTTGTTATTTTGGTTGGTCCTACTTCTAGCCACAAGGAACCATCATGAATTTGGCTCAACACAATTTGTATCCACTCAGTTTTAAATACATTCAAAAAATCTATAGCTTGTGTTAAACCCTTTTTCTCAATAATTTTGTATTCTTCCTTCAAAACATTGGTTTCAAGCAATCTATTATAGACACCTCTTATTTCCATGTCACCAATGCTTCCTATCTTGCAATTTTAGCATTTCCTCACATCTTCCGCCATTACACATTTGGTAGGATAATTGACAATGTGTTAGAAGGGTCTTTTTATAGGTGATGTTAGGAATAGCTTTAAATGTAGGTTGCTTAACTTCATCACTGACTAGCAAAAAAATTAAAACTTCTTTCCCTTCAACATTTTTTGAACTTGATGCCATTGTGACAAGCTAGGGTTCATGAAAATTTAAATTGTGTAGCTCAACTTTTGATAAATACCTTAGAAAATTTGATGAACCAGTGATGAATCTTTGCACATATCTTCGCAATCACTTCTAAAAAATTTCAGGCCACTTATAGCTCTTCTTTCTCTTTCTCAATTGACATCAAATTGATCATATACCCTTTGAAAACCTTGCATTTAATGCTAAGTGCTTACATAGCTGTAAGCTCGGCAGTAACCACTTTTAGGTTCATTCGGCATCCATTGACATTTCCATCACTCGACAGCTACTATGAGCTCAACATCAACTACCTAGTCTAACAACTTGGCATCAACTAGCATTCCACTTGGCACAAATAGGAAAATTTTCATACTTGGCAACAACATGAAAAAATTAAAGATTTCTCTTGAATTTATAACATCTTGCTTCTTTATTCATGCTAATGTATTATTTTTAGTACTATCTCCTTTTGGACCTTTTGGAACTGATGTGTGATATAACCTTTAAATATTAGTCCCACATACCTCTTATTTTCCTTGTTTGATGAGGTGTGATCATCTGAATCATTGGGTGAAGTGATTCCTTCTCCACTTGATGTGCTACAAACATCTTTCTTTTTACATGTCTTGTTCATCTCACCTCTGATGTGTTGAACATCTGCCTTGCCTTTACCTTTATCAAATTCACAACTTGGTGCCTTTGACCTAGTTGGATAATATTTACTAATGTGACTAGTCTTCAAATAACTAAAACATGTAGTTTGACTTAACCATCTTTTGTAATTGACACTAAAGTGTGTTGTAATAGAATTTTTAGGAATATGTCCATATTCTTGACAATAATGATAGCTGTATTTTGTATTATAATCCCAATTGTAAGAGTTCCCATTATTTCTTACCTTTGTTAGCTTTTTTGATAATCACATGGATTTGGATCTACATTCAAAATCTATATGTCCATACTTCTAATAATTGTAGCAGTATCCTTCAAATATTTGTGTATGCACAGTCCTGGTAGTACATTCATGTGCCTAATGACCTTGCTTGTTGCACTTGTGATAATGAGTCATGTTCTTAGGCTTGACATTATGATTTCTATTTTTTCTCCTACACACATCAAGAATACGTCCTTTCTTACCACAATTATGACAAGTAGGTTTTGAGTTCTTACCTTTGATATTCCTTTCTTCTGTAACCTTGGATGATTCTCCTTATTTAGTGCTTGTGTAGCCCAATCTTGATGCATCATTGTTGGATCTAGGGGATCTTAATAGTTGCTCAAAATATTTGATGACTTCATTTGGCTTCTTGAAATTTTCAGCAAATTCCTTTTCTTTCTTTAGGTCATTCTACAACTTCAATGTAGTTATCTCAATGTCCTTGACATTTAGTTCATAGTTGGCATTCATCATTTGACTTAGGGTATCCAATTAAATGTTGGAAATCTTAGTTAGCTTTGTTGACTTCTCTTCCAATCTATTGGCCAAAATTATTTTGTCTTCTTCAATCATGCCTTTGTCTTCTCTATCTTTCTTCTTTTGTTCAGTCACCTCACATAGTAGTATAGCCTGTGATTTTTTCTTTAACTTGAGATTTTTGATTTTCTTAGCATGGACTCTATTCTTTTTCATTAGATCTATAACTACTATATCAAATTCATTGGAATTACCATCTACAAATAGCTTGGTAGTATCTATCTCTTTGTATAGTGTGTCATTCTCTGCAATACCAATCTCTTTCCTTCTTTTCAAGGATTTATTTAGTTCTTCTCTTGCCTCATTTAGTTGATGTATTATGAGATGTATTTTAATCTCCTACTTTTCAATAGTCTTTCCCAACTTGTAGATTTCCATTTCAAGATCTTTCCTCAAAGTTGCAAAGCTTCCCTTCTCGAGAACAAAGCTTTGATACCAATTATTGGAATTACAAGTGGAAAGAGTAAACTTCTGGGGGGGGGGGGGGGGGGGGGGGTGGGTGGGTGGGGTGGGGTGGGGTGGGTGTGAATCAATAGTTTAAACTTGGAACCATAAAACTTTCACCATACATTCATCACATGCATTAATATATTGAAATAACATGTAAAGCATATGCATCTAAATCATATAACCATGTAAGCATTCACACACATAACAAGAGATATGATTATCCAAAAAACCTCCAAAAAAGAAGGTAAAACTAGGGTGGGGATGACAACCACAAATCTTCACTACTATACTACTAAAGTGTATCCAATGAAGTTTACAATGTTTTGACCATGAAACATGATCTACCCTATGAAAGGCCTACCCTATTGAAGGCTTACAAAGACCATTAGATCTCACCTTGTTAGATGATTTCAACACCCTATTAGAAGTGTGCCTTGTTAAAGGACTTCATCTTCCAACTATGTAAGCACCCTATTAAAGGATTTCATACAACCTATTTGGACTACTTTTTAAAGAGATTTAACTAAAATCACCTATTAAAATGTCCTAGCATAGATCTTATGATTGATAATTGCTTGCCTGATATTAGATCACCTCTATACAATATCTTATTGATCCTTTAGGATCAGATGCCTCAATGCAATATCCTTTCCTCTATCATCTATTCTTCTCTAACTAATTGTACAATTCACTCTTTCATCATAACTTTTAAGTCACCTTGAATGCTCTATATGAAAACTATATTGTTTGCTCCTTCAATTCCTTCCACATTCACTCTCCTCTATCTCATAAAGAGTCTAGGGCTTTGTCCTCCTTAAGGAGAATTAGATGGCTTAGGGTTAGGTACAAATCTATAGCTAAGATTCATCTTTTTTTTTTGTTAAACCTTCCCTTTTTCTGATTGGTTACATGTAATTTCATAGGGAATCCAAATATAGACTCGTCCTTATCTCCATAATATAAAATAATCTTAAGTTGACTAAAAAATGGTTTACATAGTTATCTGTGCCATTACAAACAAATATGTCAAAAATATGTCACTCGACATATGAAGTCTTTGATGCTCAACATGCTCTGTTATTTATGTTGTGACTCAACACTTACATTACTTGGCATTCATTGTTTACTAAACTCTTGAATCACTTGGTATCCACTGTTTACTTAGCTCTTGAATCACTCAACATGGTCTATCTACTCGGAGTGACTTGGCATATGAGTGACTCAACACTCGTTGCAACTCAACATGGCCTAATATTTACATGTTGTGCTCAACATGTATTACTATTTTGACATGAACTAAGTAAATGGCTTAAGTGTGTTGAAACTCACTTGTCAAAACCAATCTTAGATCAACAATTCCTTTATTTTAATATTAATGTATGAAAATGCATTAATATATGTATAAAAGGGGGTGATATTTTAATATGCATAGTGGAGAATGTTTTATTTTTCTAAGTGTTGGAAAGGGGGAATGTTTATGTGTGCAAGGGGGGTATTTTTAATAAATCAAATTCCAATGTGTGTATAAGGGGATTTAAAGTTAATGTTTTCATTTTATTACAAATGTAAATATTTGAATGGGTGATGTTCTTATAAATCATCCCATTTAGATATATTTTCAAAATGTAAACATTATGGAGTTGGTGGATTTATTTTGGCAAAAATATGGATTGGAGGAATTGCATAAAAGGGGGAGTTACATATATCTACCAATTAAATTTTTGGAAGATGTTAGATTTAGTTTGCAGCATGATTCATGAGGATGACAATTTTCACTCTTCATCTGATTTGATAGAAATCATTGATTGGTTTCCAATTTTGGGGATAATGTAGATTATGGGTTATGAACCTATTATACCCCATTCTTGGGCATTATTCTAGTTAGTTCTTGCATTCTATCTCATTGCAAGAGGCCTTGTTTTTCCTTGCAAAGATAGTCTTGTTTGTAGCTCATGTATCATATAGTAATGTAGTTTTTAGAGCCTTTGCTCCCTCTAAAAATGATATAACAATGATCCTATTTGGCCCTATTATGAGTTTTTCATTGTCTTTGGAGCATTTTTAACTTGAAGTTAGTGTGATTAAATTAATCCTTGTCTTAAGTTAAGTGTTTTTGAGGCATATGGGAAGTATTTTATAAGATGATTTAGTGTAATTTGTCTGTAATCAAATTTTGAAGTTGTAAACATGGTTTCATTCTTCTGAATATCTACACCTTGTTACATTTTCATGGACCTCATCTTATTAGGGTCTTTTTGTGATCAACCTATTATATTCATTTCAAGTTGTGAGTTTCATTCAAGTTTGCATCACTCCACAATTTCAGTAAATCACCATCATTTACAGTTAAAGTTTATTTTACATTTAGTCTCTCCCCCCTTTTCCTATAAAGTTAAAGTCAATTTCAAGAGGTGATTCAAGGGATGTCAACCCTTTGTACTAGAGGTTGATCCTTAACATCCCATACCCACAAGCCAAAGATCATCCCATGTTTCACTATATTGTTGAAAGT
The DNA here is from genome assembly GCA_028749045.1 of Cupressus sempervirens. NCBI lineage: Eukaryota > Viridiplantae > Streptophyta > Pinopsida > Cupressales > Cupressaceae > Cupressus > Cupressus sempervirens. Next base: position 452,393,562 of record CM053793.1, read on the forward strand.
TAATTTTAGCATAAGGGTGCAATCTAGGTGACAACAATTATTTTTAGATTGATCTTACGAGTGTTCCATAATATTCCTAGTCCACCTAAAGCTCCATTTGATTCTTTTAATTATATTTTTCATAGACCTATTTTCTTTACTAACTTAGATCCTTCTTCTTTATTTAATTTTGTTTCTTGAATTAATAATATTCCTATTTCAAATAATGTGAGGTTATGCTTAAGCAATTGTTTCTTGCTAAGGGCATTTAGGCCCCTAGCATTCCATGTTGTTATTCTTATTGGTCCTTGGGAAGGATCTTCCCCTTCCCAACTTGTAGTATTTCACTTATCTTAGTTTGTTCCTTTTCTTGCCCTACTACCTCCCTAAGTTCTTTCAATTATTTCTAACCTCTTCTTAGTTTTTGCTTTCCACATTTAAGTATTTTTTGACCTTCCAGGTTAATGGATATTCCTAAATTTTCCAAATTTGACTATTGTCTGATTTTTGTTGAGACTTCTAACTCTTCTACTTCTTGTTCTCCCTTTGTTAAAAGATCTCTAATCATTTAATTTTTTATTGGTGTTTATTATTCTTCTACATTATTACCTTCATCCTCAATTCTTAAGTTTTCTACTCCTTCCCTAGAAGTTTGTTCCCCCAAGATTTCAAATTCTTCCCAGTTTGTAGTGCCCCCTTGCTAATTTTCCTGGTCTTCTTTTTGTATGCTTTATTGACTATTATTATGATCTAATTCTCTAATTAGATTTTCTATCTCCACTAGTATCAGGGGCTCTATAGCAGTCTTGTCCTTTGTCCTAATTTCCTCTTCCTTATCTAGGTCAAAATTATTCTTCCCATTGATGGGTGTCTACTAGAACTTGTAGCTTTTTTTTCTTTGATTTTTTCTTGATGGTCACATTACTCCGTTGAGTTGAATCTGTAGCCGGTATGCTAGGAATCTACTCTTGTTTTTTAGTTATTGCTTCTTCCTTTTGTATTAGGCTTTGTTCTTGAGTTTTATGTTTATTTGATTCCTCAATATTTCTCTTATCTGTCACTGATTCCAACTATCTTTCCGATGCACCCTATTTCATGTTTATCTCCTCTTCTAATTCTTTTGTCACTATTTCACATACTCTTTCTATGCTCTCTTTTTTATTCTAATCCCATGACTGACTTGCCTTTGTGTTTCATATGATTACAATCTACTAGAATAAATTGATCTTCTAGATCATTTTGGAGAAGCAAGACCTCATGAGAAAGCATGTTAAATTTTTTCATATTAAGCTTTATTTCTTCTAGGGTTTCCTTGTCTTGTCTACACTCTTTACAATTTTTGTATTTTTCCATTATGAATTGATAGTCCATGCTTTTCTTCCTCTCTATCTCTAGATCTTTTGTTATCCTCGTATTTTCCCTCTATTTTTCTTGCACCACCTCTTTTTCCCTCAAGACTTGAGTGTTTGAACTCTCTTTGTCAACTAATTTTCTTTTTTCCTTGTTACTTCTACCTTCTTCTCCCTTTTTCTAATATTCTTTAAGGCTTCTTTCAGATTGTTCTTTATGTTTTCCTTTTTGAAATTTGCTCCAATTATTTCACTGATTACTCCTTCATATTTAGTGAAGGTTAATTTATACATTGATCCATTCATTATGTTTTTTTTTTCATTATAGGCTCATTTTGTTCTTCTTTTATAGAAACTAAGAATATGATCTTACTTGATTTATAATGGTTTACTTCAAAACCTATAAAATTTCCTAAAGTTTTCCCTATTCTCTTTATGATGTTAATGTCATTTAGTTCTGGAGGAATATTTGAACATTCCATCCATTTTGTTATTGAAGATTCTAATTACTATTTTCATTAAAATTAGGTAGCCATTCTATAAATTTGATTGGGTACCCTTTATAGTAACAATTTAATATTTCTACCAATTCATTCCTAGTTCTATGATCTTGACATCAAAAATAACAAGAGTGATTATCAAAAGGGGTGATGTTACTTCCCTTCACACCACAAATATTTATTAGGTTCTTTTCCAATTTAGCTTTCTGTCTTTCTAAACTATTCCAGATTGCATATACTCCTAAATTAGAGCATTCCTGTCATTTCGCTTCACTATATTCATTGCTAATTATGATTGTATTATTGCATTCAACATGGTTTATTTCTATGGGGTGAGGGTTTTTAGATTCAATTTTATTGTTTATTGCAAGTTGTTTCTTCTTATGTGGGGAGATATAAATAAGTGGCTTGGGGGCAACTACTATTGTCTTAATCAATCTATCAGTTGGGTTTTTGAGCAGAGGGGAAAATAGTTTCTTACTCCCAAGTTCAATACTATTAGCAATCAAGACCTTTGTAGGTTGAGAGATGATTTGTGTAAATAAAGGCTTGAGATTACCCTTTTTATTGTCCTTTTTTTCCTAGAATTCTTCTAATTTTTTATACTTGGTCTATCTAAAGAATACTTTCTGATTCTTCAAACACTCATCTTCTGGTTTCTTAGTGCTACTTGGAGCTATAGTGAGTGTGGCAGAGCCTAGTCTTTTGTTTCTTCGAATTGTGACCTTCTTCCATTTATCTCTATTTTGAAATTCATTGTTTGTTTGCTTGATGAAAATGGTTGCATTTAAATTTTTATGAAGCTGAAGCAGAGCTTTAAAACTATTTGTTTTTGTCAGGTGAATTCACGTTACTAGTTTTGGAGATAATATGTTATATTGGTCGTGTATTTTAACATTACTGACAATCTTTGATCTTCCTGTTACATGTTTCCAAGTTCATCTAGGGCACATTCCATATTCTGGAATGTACGTTTGAGAGTGAGAATTAGGGTTCAAATCTACTTTTTGCAAATAATTTGCCTTTTTCGCATAGTTTTCCATTTTTTTTATTTTTTTCAAGTTAAACTTCAAATATTATTATTCCTTAAAATAATAATTAGGATAATTAATAGTTATGTTTATGTGAGTAGAAATAATTTATATGTTAATTATAAATATTGAATAAAAATAATAAAAAATATAAACATTAATAGTTAAATTTATATGACTACATGCAATACCCCTTCCCTAATCATCTCACATGTATGTTGGTGTCTTTGATGAATTTTGACTTTTCTTGGCATCTTTGAGTTTTTTGCATTTGGTTGTTTTATTTATGAACTTTTTCTATATGTATGAGAGTTGATTATCTAATTGATTTTTTTCTAATATTGTATAATTATAGTTAAAACTATATTACTAGATATTATCTATAAAGATCAAGGTATATTTTGTGATAACTCAAAATATTTTAATTGAATATTGATTTTTTTCAAATAGAATTACTATTATTAATGTCTAACTATTTGATAGCGGATGTTACTATGTGTGTATATATATGTATATGTAAATGTATATATGTATATATATGCATATATATATACATGTACATACATATATACATACATAGACATATATATACACACACACATACATATAAATTTATGTATACATACACATATATGTATATATAGATATATATATACATTTAGATATATAAATATATACATTTACTATACATATACATATACATATACATATACATACACACACACATACACATACAAATACATATGCATATACATATACATACACATACACATACACATACACATACACATATGCATATACATATATAGATATAGATATATAATATTTAATGAAGATTTAGTTTAATGTGAAATATATGTATAGTTGATATTGAGTCACATAAAATATTCAATGGTAACTTGATCATTTCTAGAAAATATTAAGTCTATTTTTTTATTAGTAATAATTTAATATCATATAATTATAGTTCACTTATTATTTGACCAAATTGAGAAATTAATTTTTATTTAATGCCATTATATTATTGTAGACACCTATCAGTGGGAAAAATATTTTATCAAGATATTATCAAATCAATAAAGATTAATCAAATATAAATCAAATCAAGGACATTTAATCAAAGAACATTGATTGAAAGTGACCAAATTAATTGACTATTAAATCATTTTGAGACAATGTATATTTACAAATTATTTTAAAAAATCAAATCAAATTAAAGCTATCAAGTCATTATGTAAATGATTTTAATTAATTACATAGTTTACTTAATCCATTAAATATTAATTCCAACTCAATTCATAGGTACACTTGGCTAAAACAAATCAACTAAATGAATTAATAAATCCTAATTTCCCTCACCAATAATATGGAAAAAAATGGATCAACCAATGGGAATTGAAGACATTGTTCACATGAATCACCAAAATCTTTACAATACCAACCACTTAAATTGGCTTTATAATCTTTATCACTCATTGTAAATGCTTGTACCCTCATTTGAAACCATTTAAATAATAGTTAATCATGATTAATTAACTTAGCCTTGAAAATATATAAATACTAAGTATTTCTACATCAAATCCTCCATTACATTAGCATCATAGCTATATGCATTTTGATTGCATTGAATTCTTTAACTTAATTGTGATTTCATAGCTTAAAAATTGCACCTATCATGTTAATTCATAATTTTCCATTCTAGAAATTGTCACTGGTGCTCTAATCTAAGAGTATCACTAGTCCTTTTAGTTAGGAATCCATGATATGATTTTGAAGCTATCAATTTGACAATTGCTTGCATTGTTCATCATTTTATTGTCAAATTGCATTTGAAGTTAATGTTGAAGATACACATATTTATATACAAAATGACACCCATTGTGCAGCACTAGGCCTCAAATCACATGCAATTTGATCTTTAAATTAAACATTTGTATCATTATTTTGAAAAAAATTAACATTTGCATGCTTGAACACACTTCCACACAGTCTTTTGGCACATATGTATACAATTTCTTGTAGTGCATCCAAAATTTTCTATAGGATGTTTTAATTTCTTCACAATTCCTTTGCAACAACTTTGCAACACATTTTCTATTTGCTCCAACACATTTGGAGAATTTTCTCTTTTCTTATTTTCTTTATATCTTCTATATTATGTATTTAAAATCATTGAGTGAGAAATTTCATATCTTTTAATGCTTCCAAATTTTGTTATAACACATTTGGTTTTGTTTGTAGTACGTTTACAACTATTTGTAATGCATTTAAATATTTTATTAGCACTTCTAAGAAACTTTTGCAAATTTAAAAATCTGCATAATCTGATGTCAAATTTGAATTTATTTGTAGATGAAAAGTCCTAAAAAGGTGCATAAAGTAAGACTTAAGCTTCTAGGGTGTTATGAAGAGAAAGAAAGGATGTGATTGGCAATGTATACACAAAACTCTTCAATTCTAATTTTCTAGAAGACCTGTTAGAAGAAGAAAAGCTAGCTATTTCTCATCCCCTTAGAGTTTTCTAGAGGACCTATTAGAAGAAGAAAACCTAGTTATTTCTCATCCCCTTTAGAGTATTATTAGCCTACCAATCTAAATATCCATCATTAAATTATATTTTTACTCCTTAGTTTTCAAATTTATGGCATTCCATTTTTAAAATATAGCATAGTTTGAAGTGTTTTCAAATCTTTAATAACACATTAGGGATATGCCCTCACCTTTCTCAAGGTGATCAAATTCTAAAACATGTGGATTTGAAAAGGCTAAAGTATTTTGGATGAACAAACACATTTAAAAAGAACCCTACCTATTTGTTAACAAAATATATTAGGTGTTGGATAAAATTGTCTAATTGTGTGTTGTCTTTGATGTTACACAAATATCATTAGTTGGTAGATAGTGCTTACCAAACTCACTTGGTTAGCAAGACAATTTTTTGTGTCTATCGAGCATTCCTTGAAATTACTCTACATAGATAGTGTCTACCAAGCTCACTTAGGCATCAAAAGAAATTGTGGTGGAAAGTAGTGTTAACCAAGCTCTCATTGTTAAAAAAGGAAAGTTAGTGTTCACCAAGTTCACTCAATCTCCAAAGGATTTTGCAAGTTTGCAATGTTAACCAAGCTTCTGTTTATCAACACAAGAAATCATTTCAAGATCAGTATTTATCGAGCAGGGTCAGCTAATGAAGGATTTTGTTAATCTTGGGATATGAAGTTTAATTATTTCAAGTATTGATTCTAGTTGACTGTGGTAATGTTTATTGGTAATTGCAATTTGTAAATGAGCTAACTTGATAATTTGAATGGTATAAATGAAAGGTCAAGTTGAGATTCTAAAGTGTATGAGTGAGTATGCAAGTGTATTGATTGTATGAAGAGGAAAGTGTGAGAAAATTTGAAGGATGGTCAGATATTCTTGAGGAGCAACAAAGTTATATCCGATCAGGAAGGATCTAGTGTGAAGAAAAATAGAGATCTATAATCAGCAATTCAGTTGGATTTCATTCAGGTCATTTCATTATTAATTTCTTACCATTGTAGCAGTGATTCCAAAATCTCTTAGCAAAGTTGGTTTGATAGCCAGTTGTAAATCCTCTAACAAGGTGATAGTTCTATTGAATTATTCTAAAGACCTCTTGCAAGGCCACTCCTAATAGGGTGATTAAATCCTCTAACAAGGTCACACCTAATAGTGTGTTTTGTAACCTTTAACTAGGTTGGCTCCTAACAAGGCTTACTTCAAAAGAGTGAAAATTAGTAGCTAGTTTCTTGGTGGTTTTTCCCATATTGGGTTTCCATGTTAAATCTGGTGTCTCATGTATTCATGTTATTTCTTTTATGCTTGCATGTTAATCATTGTGAATGTTTAAGATCTATTAAAGTATAACATACAATGCATTTACTGAGTTACAACATTTTAAGTATGTTTATTGAGTGACACCAGTAAATAGTTTTATCAGACATCTAAGGGATTTGAGGATTTGTTTTTGTAGTAACTAATTCATCCCCCCCCCCCCAATCCCCTCTCAGTTACTCCATCTATATTTCCAACATTAGGGATATGTTTTTACCTCTTTGAGGAAATCAAAATCCTAAACATATCATAGTTCCTCTTAGTTAGAGGCTTGGAAATTTATAATTATTAATTGTGTTTCAAAGTTGAGATCATAGTAATATGTTCTCACCCTCTTATGGTGATCAAATTCTCTAAAATTCTATCATCTCCATTTTAAATATTTCATGCACATGCTAGATTAAACTAGAGCCATAGAAAGAAATATCTCCGAAGGACTTTAACATAGTCACAAGATAATTAACTTTAAGTGATAGATGAAATCTCCTTAGTTATGGTTGATCCAACTTACTATAAAAATGAAATATTTACATCCTTAATTGGATGCAAGATAAATCTTCCTAGTATAGCCTTCCTCTAGTTGTCCTAATGGATTGAAAAATACCTCCTTAGTGTTGGTGGGAAGCTCTCATAAGAGATGCAAAATAAATCATTTTTGAATGTATATTTAACTAAATTGATTTGAATTAGTCATCTTCTTATTAGATCCATGTTTATACCAACCTAGATGGGTATACCTTACAGAATATGATTTATCTTACTATTGCATATTTCTCTAATTTATACTCTTGAGATTGTAAGTTCTTCTCAAGAAGAAATTGAGATTAGGTGTTTATGGTAAATGTAAAAGATGGATGAAAATAATGACAGTGACTTAATGTGGTGCAAGTAATTATAATTTCACTAATTACAATGGTTAATCAACTTAATCATAGCAAGACCAATCCTTAATCTTTGGGTAAATAGAATCTAACCCACACAATCAAAGTATCATCAAACTCTAAAGACATTGTGCACACCATTAATTACTAGACAGAGAAATTGAAGAATATGACCCATAGTCTAAATGAATTTAAGCTTGGTGATGGAGACCAATTAGAAAAACATCACATAACATGTTAATATTTGATAATAAAGATGCCTATAAATTTAAATCCATAAAAAAAAAACATGAATTCGAGAGGACAATACTGGCAATGAGTTATTGAACATCTAGATATCCAAATTAAGAGAAAAATAGTGTAGATTGCACAAACCTTGAAACTTCATCAATCATGAGGGTTTAACTTGTAATATTGCATTAAATAAATTATATTCAATAAAATTGTATCTGTATAACTTATATCAATATGAGATCTTGGTATCCCTTCTTATAAAAATGAACGAGTGCAAAAAAGATTCAAATCTCTTCAAAATACAAATAGTCACAACTAACTATCTAACAAACTAATTATGCATATAAACTAAAAAAATATTCGATAGAACTTTATGTTTGTCATTCTCCAATTGTGGCCTCCTCCTTGTTGGTTGTTTCTTCTACTTGCACTAATGTAGGCACTATCATGTAAGCATTGATCCACTTTGAAATTTGAGCATGTGTTGGCCATACAAATTGAGAAAATCTAAGGATGAACTTTTGTAGATCTTGTCATTTCTTCCCTATAGCAACACATACATCAACCTGCAATTTGATGAATTTACTCTCCAAAGTAATAATCTTATTCAACAAAGTATGGATTTCACTTGTTTGAAAATCCTTCTTTTCCTTGAATTGAGCCATGACTCTTTGAGGTAGTGTTATCATCTCATTTCTCCATTCCTCTAAGTTTATGTCCTTCCCTCCTTCCCTCACTATCCTTTAAAGCGCATATGATACAATGTTCAATAAAAGAAATGAGTACTATCTTGGCTCAATATTTTTCTACTCTTATCACAACTCTCTCAGATTCAAATACCAAAAAAGAAGAAACCCTACATGTTTTTCCCCTTTATAAAATTGTACCAGACTCTCTTCAACAAGTATAAATTGAGACATTTCTTCCTTACCTTGATTTTCATTGGTTGTCTTCTAGGTAGCTATGCAATGATTTTATTCCAAAATTGAAATTTTACATCTTGAAGAAAGGATTTTTTGAGAAACATAGTGCAAAAATTGTTGAGAAATCTCAAATTGACATGAGCGAGATTGATTGGAAAAACTAAATTGAATTGGAGCAAAAATTCGGGCATGCCCAACACCAAAATACAATGTGGCCACTACCCATGTCTACACCAATGAAAGAGATTTATCTACATAGGTAAAAGTAAAATCCAATTGCTTCAATAGGTCCCACTTTTCTAATAAAGATTTAGCTTTGGATGTGTATCTTCCTTCTTTCTAAACATGGCTTAAACTAGCTGTCAAAGGGTAGGAATAAGTTTTTGTAGGGTTGCCAAGGATTAAAAACCCCCTTATATATAAATCATTAGGATTTAGGAAATGATAATTCTATACAAAAATATTTTTAATTCTATACAAAAATATAGTAAAGATTTTATAATAGAAGTCTATTCACTACATGTAAAGTTGATTTATGGAAAAAGTCCATTTTCTTATTTATACGTTATTTTTCTATTATTTTGTTTTTTATTAGTTGGTGGCCTAATTTTTAATTAGGCTTTATGTACATTGATTCTATGTAAGGAATCAATTCTATTAGTGTTCAATACAACATTAAGAATTGAAAGTTTGGTCTATCTAATTATGGACTACTACAATCTATGCCGTCCATATCTCTAATGTACACTAATGTTTAAGGCTTGTCCAAAGTTTAAATACACTTTAAGAAGATTAATGGATCATAAGAATGTTTTTTCTTAGCTCAAGACCCTAGATTAGATTGTCTTTAAAATTCTAAATAAATATCAAAATTTAATGGTCATGTTTTAAATTAATACATTACAAATATAGGATAATAGAAAACCTTTTTTTTTTCCTTTCATTACATAAGTGATATTTAGAATACCACAATAGAGAATGATATAATAGGTGTCATAACATCTGATGCCACCGATGCACAAAACACATTAAAATAGGTATAAGAATATAAAATACCATGGTTGATATAGTGCATATTGAATGGTTGATATAGTGTGTATTGAATGGAGATTAATGGACAATTTAGTATGGAGCAAATCCAACTTGAGTATTTTACAACAGGAAATGGGTTAATGATTAAGTGGTGCAAGGATAGAAGGAATCCATGGGAGAACAAGTTAAATTATGTAAAATAAGCCATGATTTCTAAACTAAATAGTGTTAAATACTTAGAATTGGTCAACATTATCTAGAATATCCACAAGAGCTCAAGGGATGGTATCATCTTAAAGAGGAGTTGAAGATGACTCATTGTTAGAGAGAGGACTCACCAATCAATGAAAGAGAAAGGATATGGGTGCTCAATGTTGGGAGATGAGAGATGATGATGATTTGACATGGAAAGGTTAGAGGTCTTCTATGGTCCTTAGATATTTCTATACAATCAAAGAAAATACTAGAAAGGGAACATTGATAAATGGTAATCATACTTGTAGAAGAGACATAGATAGTTGATCATTAACCTTCTTAGGCATGGGAACCTAAATTTCCATATTGGACTAGAGATCTCCACAAAAAATGTTCGATAGAAGTGACATCAATACATTTAGATAAATAATGACCTTAATGGAAATGAAACGAATTCACAATGAGAGAACTAGAGACAAAGCTGCAATAATGAAAGTATTTCTAAGAAATTGAAATTCAGATAATTGATCTTTTTTCACATTAATTTGATGACAAACCTTAGAAGAGGTCAACCATCTCATGAGAAAATCTAAGCTTTTTTTTGGGTCCAGATATGGTGGACAATTAGAAAGAGGTGATTAATTTTAACTCTTACCATCCTTCTAGGAATGTTAGATTAAGAATTTTATTTTTAATTTTATTTATAATTATATTAATTTTTAAAATTCTCAAAATATACTTCTTTTTCATGTAAGGTATTGATTACTATTAAGATATTTTTATGATCTATTTGATAACAAGAGTATTTTGATGCATTCAAATAAGAGTAATATTTCTAAATTCAATTATGTGTAGGATTTTTACCATTGACATCTTGGATCACACTTGATGATTCATTATCAAAATAAAGAGAGCCAACAAAACTAAGATGAAAAGATGTATAGTAGAATAAAAATGGAAGAGAGACATATTGGAAACATATGGATTTGATTTTTTTGCATCCCTTGTCAATTCTTTAGAGTCTTTCTACTGAAATAGTGGAGAAGAAAATGCCTAAATAAAGAAGTAAAAAATCTAAAAGCACAAAAGATAGAGAAGAAGTAGAGGAAGAAATAAAATCCATAATTTATGGAAAGTTCACAATATAAAAAATGGATACAAGGAGAACTTCTCAAGACTGGTAAAGACAATCTCATGGAATGTCATAGGTTTAAATGCCCCTAACAAGTGACATATAATCAAGCTCCATCTTGATTCTTCAGATGCACATGTAATATTATTGTAGGATTAAAAATTATCAAATGAGACATCAAATGACAATAGATAAGAGGGGGAAATGGAAATCCATATACAATCAATATATAGGAGTATCATGTAGCCTTACAATAATTTAGAATCCCAAAACTATTACTGGGTAGATGGTCAAACAAGGGCCTGATTGGAAACTAGTTAGTATTTAGAATTTTGACTTGTTAGTATATGTATTCAACATCCACACAAGAAAAGCACATGCTATGGTCACATATTACCTCTAATATTCAATAATATTTTGATTAAAAAATTATACTTTGGGGTGATTTTAATGCAATAATCTCACTATCTAAGAAGAAAAGTGGAATTTTTTCCAAACTAAAATGATGGAATGTTTCGTATCTTTCATTAATAAAAATGCCTTAAGTGATGTTTTTCTACCAAATGGTAACAAATTATAGAAAAACTTGATAGATTTCTCATTTCCCACAACTAGAAACTACAAGATTACCAACTCAACTCAGAAGTATTAGATTTTTTAGGATCAAAGCACTTTTCTGATACTATTAACTATTAACAAAGAAAAAATGCCCACTCCCATACATAAAATATCATTTAAATTTAAAAGAATATAGTTTATATATCCTCAAGTCCAAATGTTATTGAGACAATGGTGAGCTATCTCACCTCCGTGCAAATGCACAAAAATGTTTAAGTTGTACTAGAAGCTACAATATTTGAAGTTCTAGATCAAAGATTGAAATATTGAGGTCTTCAAAAATTTATTTACCCAAAAAGAATTAGCGGAAAAGAAGCTATTTGAAATAAACAAGCATATTACATCTCATGGGATTTATGAAAATACTTGTGAAAAGCAAAAACAACTAAAAGTAGAGTGGGAATAGTTATGTAAAAGAGAGGACTAATATTGGAGGCAAAAATCATGAGAAATATGGCTCAAGGGAGGGGATAAAAAATCAAATTTCTCCCACATATTAGCAAAGAAAAAAGAAGAATCCATCACTATTTTTTCTATTAGGGAGGCCACTACAAGGAATTTGATTAAAAATGTTCAAAGTATTCAAGAAGAAAGGTGTTAAATAATTTAAGAACCCCTTAGCCCCCTCTCCCCCTCCCTCTCCCATTAGTAACACAAGAGGATCTACTTTGGATGTAATACCTAAATTAGTCACTCCTCAAGATAATCAAGATTTGTTGGCTCCTTTTACATTGATGGAGATCCAAAAGGTAGTATTCTCACTACCTCTAGATAAGGCCATAGGCTTGGATGGGTTCACTCCACTATTCTTTTAGAAATATTGAGATGTAATGAGTATAGATATTTTTGCATCCATCAAGGAAACAGGGAAAATTTCTTCAATTAACAAAGTAAAGAATAACAAACATTTCTTTGATTCCCAATGTTAATCTTGAACCCTCAACATTTATTGATTTTATATCAACATTATTTTGCAACACAATCTACAAGATGTTATGAATCAAGATTAGGTAAGATTTGGTTTTCAAAGTAATTGATTCATAATAACAAAAGTAATTGATTCATATAATAGAGTAAATATGGATATAAATAATTATTTATATATAAATCATTAGCATTTTTATTTATTTTATAGAGTGGGATAATCAATACTTATGTTTTGATGACCTCATGGTCAAATCATTTGTTAGTTAGTGACTAAACACTTAATCAGATTGATTGATTACAATTGCTAACTAGCCTCACTTTTAGATAGTGGAGTCTACCAAGCTTTATAGAGTATACCAAGCTCATAAGTGCAAACCATGCAAGAAGTAGAGTTAATCAATATCTATAGTGTTAAGTGATCTTATCAATGTCTCCTAAGTTGGAAATGTTAACAAAGTAGAATGAAGGTAGTGTTGATCGAGCTACAGTGTTAATTGAACCCTTTAGTGTCTATTGAGTTCTTCAGTATTTGTTGAGTAATTAATTCTAACCAAGTTCATGCTACTCTAGAGTGATCAATGTGGACCAAGCACCAGTGTCAACTGAATGCTAGAGCTTGTCAAGTTGACAGTATTGCCAAGTTTCAGATTATCACTCGAGTGGTCTTTAGAACTTGAGTTACATCAGTAAGCTAACTTAGTGAAGATTATTTGAATTTGGTGTTGTAGCCAACTCTAGAAGGAAATTAATTGGTTGATATATGAAATACATATTATCACATCCAAACATGAGTGAGTAACAAGTAATAATTAGAATGCATACAAATTAGAAGACAAAGGATACAAGCACTATAAGGGAAAGTAGAGTCTCATCTATGACAACAAGGTGATCATTTTACATCAAAGGAATCTTATACAAAAAAAATCAAGCTGCAGATTAGAGATCAACTACTAGTTCATCTTAATAGGTGCATCAGTAAAATCCTCTAACAAGGTGGACTTAACAATGTTATGCTTACTCTCCTAACCGAGTGCATACTTCATTGTATTTTATAAATCCTTTCACAAGGTGGACCTAACAACTCATATTGTTCCTAAAAGGGATGATCACTAGAAGTGATCATTGTAATCCTTAACAAGACAACTTTATACTACCATCATAAAGCTTATGGGTATCATCCCCACCCTAGTTTTAATTTCTATTTGGAAGCTTTTTGGGTTACCAAATATTGTGTCAAGTGTTATGAATGTTTTACTGCTTTTAGTCATTCATGCATGCATTAAATAAGAATAGCTTATAAAGGATTAATTGGTGAATAGAAGTTAAAGTTTTATTGGCTCATTATTTCACCCCCCTCTTAGTCACCTAGGCCCACATACATTTCCAACAATTGGTATCAGAGATTTTGGTTCTCACATCAAAAGTTTAGCAGCTTGAGAAAATATTAGAGGCAATGGAAGTGTACAGACTAGAGAAATCCATTGAGAATAAAAATTTGGATCTACAATTAGCCATGGATCAAATCAGGAAAATGAAAGAGAAACTATCTTAATCCTTGAAAAGAAGAAAAGACCTACCAGCACAAATGAATTACAATTTCTACGTTGAAGACATTTACCAAGACCAAAGTTTTGATAAAGTTGATGCAATAATCAAAGGTCTACTTGAAAAGAATCTTACTCTTCATGAAGAAGTTAGAAAGATTAAAAAAGAGCAAAAAATTCAATCAGTTAGAATGTCTAAAGAGATGGAACAAAAGGACAAAGCCAAAGAAGAGAAAATATTACTAATTGGAAAGATAGAAGAAAAGAACAATGAAATTCATCACCTATCTCTTCAACAAGAAGATTTGATCAATCAAATCAATTATACAAATAAAGAACTTATCAACTTGAGGAAAAAGAATGAAGGATTGCAAAATGATCTTAGCATAGAAAAGAAAACCAATGAGAGGATAATGAAATCTCAAGAAAGCATAAATCAGTTGAACAGAAAAAATCAATTTAGACAAAATGGTAAACAATGATTAGGCTATAAAGATGAAGGTGAATCATCTCAGTAAGAAGCTAAAAAGAATAAAAGCCCTACTTGTAATCATTGTGGAAAGATAGGGCATACATCAAACAAGTGTTGGAGCATTGGGAAATCAAAATTTAGTGGAAAATATTACAATTGTAACAAGCTAGGACAAATAGCAACTGAATGCAAAAAGAAATATAAGTTCAAAGAAAATTGTTTCAATTACAACAAACAATGGCACAAATATTTAGAATGCAAGACCAGGAAATGGAATCCAGTAGAAAAAATTGTGAAAGCTATTTTTGGTTGGGATTATAAAGCATGGTGTAGATGTCACTTATGTGGTGGGCATGGTCATATTGGACCAGATTGTATAAGAACTTACATGAGGAAGAGAGACCCTACAAAGAGATTTTATGTATGTACAAAACTTGAACATCTAGTTAGAAACTATATGAAATGAGGTAAAATGAAGATGCAAAGGAAGCAAAGGTTGAAAAAATCAGAAGTAAAATGAGGCATCAATGGATAAAGAAATCTCTAGAGAATACAAATCAAATTCCTAAAAATGTTGACACCCAAGTCAATGAGTTAAGTAACTCAACCATTTCAAGCTAGTTAGCCATGGAGATCACTAGAACTATGATTTAAAGGAAACATCCCATATTATTTCCAGTCAACAAGCAAGAAGATCCAAATTAGTATTTTAGATACACTAGGATCACCAAGTTGATTAAATAGTTGGAGTAATATCTCCAGACCTTGCTGAGCAAGGTGAGGTTACAAGACCTTACTAAGAAAGGTCAAGTTTGCTAGACCTAATCAAGCCTAGACGTAGATGGTGATTTGGTGTACCAACCGAGTGTTGATGGCACATACTGAATTGATGGACCTGACCAAGCATCTTATGACTCTTGAGTTGAACAAGCTATCACCAAGCTATCTTTTGTACAATGCATTAATGGGGACTTGAAGAAATTTTCTAGTTAAAAGATGAAATAGAAAGGTCTATTCTTCACTACAAATTTTAGAGAAAACTAAGAAGAGAATTCCTGATCCCCCGAGTGGTTCAAAGTGATTTAGTGCAAAGTTTAGAGGGTTTAATCAATTAGTTACTAAGCGTAATGACATATTCATCTAGTAGAAAAGTGAGGAAAGGTTTTGAGATATTGATTAAAGGTGTTGAACCTAGAACCCTATCATTCAAATAGTATCTAGTGATCATGGAGGAAATAGATCCAGTTGAAGCTCATTTGCAAATCCCTCCAAAGTTACTCTTGATTTACCACATTAGTTCATTCTATCATTGTTCATCCCTTCCCTCTCAGTTACTCCTTTTATATTTTCAATAGAGTTATGATATGGAAAAGGAGTAGAAGGATCAATTAAGACAATGATATTATAGTGCATTGATAATCTACTTAAGTTTGCAAAGGATGGTTACACTACTTAAGTTTAGAAGAAAAAGTTAAATGAAGTATGTCTGCTAAGCTTAAGGTGCCAAGAAAAGTTAGTGTAAGCTGAGAAAAAAATTAATTAGAGCCAAGAAAATTCATTTTTAGTGTAAGCCAAGTGATATAGTGTAATCTGAGTAAATTTTAGTTAATGCCAAGCACTAGTAAAATTTAGTTCATGTTGAGTGTTTTGATAGTGGATGTAAAAAATGCAGTATGTGCCAAGCATCAAAAGCAAGTTAATGCCAAGTGTCATAATTAAGAAAAAGATCATGAATTCAATTAATCTGAGCTAAAAAAATTTATTTCTTGGATTGTGTGAACCATGTGGAAGATAAGAAATGAGCTAGTGGCACAGAATTCAAGATAAATCATTTTGAGGAAAATTCAAAGAGGATTGAAGGAGAAGTTTCTAGAAGGGAATGAAATGAAATTATGGGTAGATTCATTGAATTCTACCTTATCCAACCTAACCATACAATGGACAAAGGAGGATGAGCATAAAAAGATCTTAATTTTCTATTTATAGAGATGGCTGGTCAGAAGGAAAGGTTGTCATGTGCAAGAACCTAAGGCAGCCAAGGAGTCTAGGGTATTGCCTCATTCATGGATGCTTGAAGGGTGAACAAGTTGTTAGAGCTGAAGTGTGTGAAAGCTAACTAGAATGGAGGGCTAAAAAAAAGATCTTTAATTTTCAAGTGTATTGTAAGTTGTTATTAGATCAAGCCTTACTGTTACTTTTTAATCATTCTACTCTTCTAGGAAAAATCCTTTGGATTAAGGTTGACCTAATAGTCATTTGTAAATCATTTAACTGGGTGAATTTCCAAGTGAATGATATAAAGTCCTCTAAAAACATTCACTCCTAATAAGGTGATTAAAATTGTTTAACCATGTCACATTTAATAGTGTGCATTGTAACCTTTAATAGGGCTAGCATTTCATAGTGCATCACTTTGGAATAGTGAGAATGAGTAACATGTTACTGGTGATTTTTCCAAAATTAGGTTTACCACATTAAATCATTGTGTCAAATGTGTTATTGAATCTATTATGTTTCATGCTAACATTTTTGCAAAGTTGATTTGACAAAAAGAGAGGTACCAAAGATCAATAGAGATAACTTTCTTGCATGTAAAAGTCTAATGAAGCTAAACCTAGGAGGTATTGGAGATCATGCACAATCTACCATTTCTAATGAGCATGTTGATCCTGCTAGAGCCCTAACAACTAAAGATCTAAAAAAGAAGAAAGAACACAACTAAACAATGTTGGAGATTGCCTCTATTTCAAGTTATGCTAATTTTGATGATATTAGGGGTTACAAGAGTTCAAATAAAATTTAGGATTATCCACGCACCATCTATGGAGGTGATGCAAATGTTCTAAGAGCCAAATTTGAAAGTCTTAGAGGTAAGTTTGATGATATGAGAATGTAAGAAGTTGAGAATATTGCTCAATATTGCTCTAGGATAAAGGATGTTGTTAATAAAATTAGGGGATCTACTAATATGATAGATGATGAGACTATACTAAGAATTTTTTTGAGAACACTACTACCCATTTATGCTATTAGAGTTTCTACAATACAAGAACTTAGATGTATACTAGGTTCTAATCCAACTCTTGAAGGTCTGGTAGGTAGGCTCACTACTTTTGAGCTATCTAATTTTGATAATTTCAAACCTAACATTGTTGAATCTTCTTTCAAAGCTAAGCTATCATTGAAGGAACCTAATAAGAAGAGGAAGAAAAAGGAAAAATATGTGTCCAGTGAAAATGATATAGATGAGGAGGATGTAGAACAACTTGAAGTACTACTAGCAAGGAGTTTTCGTAGAGGTAGAGGAAAGTTCAAAGTTAAGTTACCTATCATGTGTTTTAATTGGAATGAGGTTGGTCATATTGCTATTAGATGTCCAAAGAAGAAGAATTATAGAGGTGGAGACAAGTACAAAAGTAGAAGAGATGAAGATAACAACGATTACAGAGACAAAGGCAAGAAGTCTTGATACATTACTAAAGAGGAAACAAAAGATGGATCTGACAATCATGATGATGAAGTGGTGTGTGTATGTTGCAATGAAGGATTAATCTAACGAGGATGAGGCAATTATACTAGTGTCTTGTGTGAAAAAGAATAAAAAATGGATTATTGACAGTGGGTGTTCACATCACATGACTAGAGATAAAGTAAGTTCATTACCTTGAATTATTATGATGGAAGTATTGTAAGGTTTGGTAATGATGTACCCTACTTGATAAAAAGAAAAGGTTCTATCAAACTCACATAAAAGATTTAATGTGAAAATTCTTATTATGTTGAAGGACTTAACTATAACTTGTTGAGTGAGTCATGACTCAATAGTTTAGGTTGTAAGGTTGAGTTTGAGAACAAGATTACTAAGATAAATAACTCTGATGGAAAACTAATTGAAAAAGGTGATCAAACTAGAGGTAATCTATTCTACCTTGATATAGAGGATGCTACTTATTTAACTATAGAATTTGATGATGTGTGGCTATGGAACAAGAGGTTATGCCATGTTAATTTTGATAGCTTGGTTAGTATCAATAATATGAGAAGATTTAGAGGTTTGCCTAAGTTGAAGAAACTTGACAATGTAATCTACAAACAATATTAGCGAGGCAAAATGGCAAAGTCAAGTTTTAAGAGTAAGATTCATTCCTCTAAAGGAATATTAGAGATTGTTCATACTGACTTATGTGGACCAATTTATGTGCAAAGCTACAAAGAAGATTAGTTTGTTATGCTTTTTGATGATGATTATTCTAGAATCATGATAGTTATGTTTCTTAAATAGAAATCTAATGCTTTCCAAATATTTAAGTGGTACTTAACAAGAGTTGAGAAGGAAACAAGTAAAATTTTCAAATGTTTAAGATCTGACAGAGGGAGAGAATTTATGTCAAATGATTTTGAGATGTTTTGTAATGACAGAGGAATCAAAAGAAAGATATCTACTCCTAGGACCCCTCCACAAAATGGAATTGCTGCAAGGAGGAAAAAATTTGTAATGGACTATGCTAGGACACTCATGATGGAGAAAAATGTTGCTTTGAAATACTAGAGAGAAGTAGTAAGTACAAATATCTATACCTTGAACCATTTATAGGACAAGAGAGGTACTCATTCAACACCTTTTGAACTATGGTATGAATACTCACCAAATGTAAAATATTTTAAGGTATTTGGAAGTGACTGTTATAAGCTCAAAATTTTAAGAATGGTAAATTAGATGAAAAAAGTGAAGAAGGTATATTCATTGGTCATTCCACAAGAATTAAAGCTTATAAATGTTTAAATACTAACACTAACAAAGTTGTGGAATGTGCAAATGTAAAATTTGATGAATACACAAAAGTACATGAGGCTAAACCTATGAAGGAACCAAAAGAATACAAATTATTTGTATACTTTTATGAAGGTATGCCTATGGATGAAGATTCTATAAATCAAGTTGAAAATCAAAAGAAAGTTTTAGTGACTACTGAGTCACATACTATGAATGTTGAGTTGCATTTAGGAACCAAGCTACATTTAGATCCCAAGTTATAGAATGAAGTTGAGGCACATTCTGATTCTAAGATTAGTGTACATTAAAGAGATGTTGAACTACCTAATAGAGATGTATATAGTGATTTAGAAGTTGAGAGACCAAATGAGAAAAACAAAGTAGAACCAAGATTGTCAAAGTATGTCAAGAGACATCACCCTATTATACAAATCATTGGAGATAAAGATGGTGGACCAATGACAAGGAACAAGTTGAGAAATGATATGTGTTTTCTTATCATCCAAAAACCTACAATATTGACAGATTCCTTAGAAGATGTGGACTGGAGTAAAGCCATAAAAGAAGAGATTGAAAAAATTGAGAAAAATAAGATATGGACTCTAGTTCTTAGACCAGAAGATAAAATTGTTGTTGGCACCAATTGGGTATACATAAATAAGTTAGATAAAAATGGTGAAGTCACAAGGAACAAGACAAGATTATTTTGTAAAAGATATGCACAAGAAGAAGGGATAGAATATGGAGAAACATTTTCTTCTGTTGCAATATTGGAAGGAGTAAGAACTTTGCATGCTTATTCTACATAAAAAGGTTTCAAAGTTTATCAAATGGATGTTAAGTCTGCATTTTTGAATGGTATATTGTAGAAAGAGGTTTATATAGAACAACCAAAATGATTTGTTGATGTGAACAACAAAAACATGGTATGTAGAAAATACAGAGCTCTATATGGTTTGAAGGAAGCACTAAAAGTATGGTTTGAAAGGCTTCATAATTATCTTGTGAATATTGAATTTGAGAGAATTGATGATAATAGCAATTCGTACTTAAAGACAAAGAAAGACAAAGGTATTTTACTATCTAAAATTTTTGTTGATGATATCATATATGGAGGTCAATATAATTTATGTAAGGCTTTTGCAAATGAAATGAAGAAAGAATTTGAGATCTCTATGTTTGGAGAGATCAAGTTCTTTGTGGGTTTGCAAGTACATCAGATGAAATATGGTATATACATCACTCAGTCAAAGTATTTAAAGGAGACATTGAATTTTTTTGGATTGGAAGATTCAAAGCTAGTAAGAAAACCTATGGTAACATGCCATAAATTGTCAAAGAATAATGATTTAGCTAAGGTGAATCAAACATTATACATGTTTATGATTGAAAAATTACAATATGTAGTACACAATAGACCTAATATTGGATTATCTATTGGGATAGTTGGAAGTTCTTTGCTAATCCTAGGGAGAATCATTTGATGTCTCTTAAGAGAATAATGAGATATGTGAAAGGTACATAAGACTATGGTCTGTACTATAAGAAAAATGATAAATTTGAATTGAGAGCCTACACTGATGCTGGTTATGCTAGAAATATTTATGATAGAAAGAGAACTAATGGAGGATAATTTTTTCTTAGGTAAAAAGATGGTTAGATGGATTAGCAAGAAAAAAAACTATATATCTCAATCTACTGGTGAAGCTGAATATGTTGCTAGTGTAGTAAATTGTACAAACATTGTATGGATTAAAAAATTATTCAAAGGTATGAAGGAGGAAATCATTGGACTTGTGATACATACAAAGACTAAGCACATTACAATCAAGTATCATTACTTGAGAGAGTTACTTCAAGATAAAGAGGTGAGATGGAATATGCTAACACAAAGAGTAAATAGTTGATATCTTCACAAAAGCATTACTTAAGGATTCTCATGAGTATCTAAGAGGTAAACTAGGGTGATACCCCTATCAAAGGCTATCTAAGAAGCGTGAGGACTACCCTGCATCAAACAAGTTGATTGAAATATGTTACACATTGATGTAGTGGATCCTATTTTAGGAGTTGACCAAAGTAATCAAAGAGCCGGAGTTAAAAATCAGTCACAAGCTAGGTGATGAAGAGAGAAACTAAAAATTTTCATATCTACATATTAAGATGATAAGTCTTTGGCATTATTGTCAAAGAGGGAGAAATCTAAGGAAGAAATCTTGAATGTAGAGGGCAATGAAAGTAAACAAAGAAGAAATATCGAATACCTAGTAAGAGGGAGTTAATGACAAGGAGATATAAGAAGTGATCTAGAGGGAGTTATAAGGATGAGTTGATTGATTGTCTATTGATTAGAACATAATTTTTGTAACCTATTCAAAAGATGAAAGTTGGTGATAGAGGGAGAGATTTCAATACAAAGAATTATTTTCTTTTTGGTATTTTGTTGGTTATATTGATTAAGTTTAATTACTTTGGTTTACGATCAATGTAAAAGAGGGAGATTGTTGAAAATAGAGTGGTACAAGTATGACATTGTGTTTCAATCATTTTTTTGTCATTAATTTCAAACCTAGTATGTGCTGGTAAGATAATTGCTTAGATGATTTGAGAACTATCATCTATTTTATTGATGAAGAGGATTTGATCGAATGAGGTAACAATAACACTTAGAGGAAAGGTTGAGTTTTTTGGAAACAATTGGTTTATTGTGTATTGTATTTGATGTTACACAGAATCTCATGTCATTACTAGTTAGTGTATGCCAAGCTCACTTGAGCAATAAAGACAATTTTCTGTGTCTCTCAAGCATTCTAGAGTTTTCCTAATTTAGAAGATAGTGTCTACCAAGCTCACTCAATCATCAAAGGTAAGTTTGCAAAAGTTGAGTGTTAATTGATCTCACTAGGTTAATGAAGAAAATGTTGGATACAACTAGTGTTAATTGAGCTCATTTGGTTACCAAAGGAACTTTGTGAATATGCAGTGTTAATCGAGTTCACTTGGTTAACACATGAAAATCTTTTTTGAGTTAGTGTCTACTGAGCATGGTCAGCTTACAAAGAATTTTCTTGTTTTGGAATATTGAGTTCAATTGATTTAGTGGTTGGCTCTAGCTGACTAAGAAGTTGAATATTAAGTGCTCTAATTTATATTCAAGCCAACTTGACAATGTTTAAGATATAAATATAAGGTCAAGTCAAGGAATTGAATAAGAAGCATAAGTAGAAGTGATTAGAAGATTTTATGATGCTTAGATGAAGTGAATTAGAAGGATAAGAAAAATATCCTTGTTGAGCTACAAAAATACATTTTCTTGGGAAGGATCAAGTACACAAGCCAGAATTGAGATCTATAATTAGCAATTTAGTTGCATCAAAAATTAGGTCATGTCATTGTTATTCTCTAACCATTGTAGTAGTGATCAAAATCTCTTAAGTGAGTTTTCTTAATAGCTATTTCTAAATCCTCTAATAAGTTGGAATGTAGTTTCTCACTTAGAGATCCTTGGAATGAGGATGAAATACAAGCCAAGATATTTTTTTAGCAAGTATGAGTGCACATGAAAACATCATACGCTGATCACAAAGATTGCAATGAAAGAATTAACCACCACCTTGGAAACCAAAAAATATCGAAATGCCACTACCAAAATTGACACACATAAATAGAGAATGAAAACCCAAGATGACAACAAAATGAAGAATTTAAGATCTTTCAAGGCATGGAAAATTAAGTAAACCCAAAGGGTACTTAAAATACCAAAAATTGATCCTTGAAAACTAGTGGAGATGCCCCATGCTTTTTTCATGTGGACCAATAGTAGATAGAAAGCTCACACGAGGAAGTGTAGTAAGCCACATGAGAACATACTTTTCATGCAAGGAAATGCACCAAACAAATTGAGGAAGTATTTGGCCTAGCAGCCAAGATACCCAAAACTGGTGTGCGGTTTTGAATGAGAAAGTTCCTAAAGCCACATGAGAAAACTCAACACACCACATGTGATTTTGCATTCTTGCATGAGAATGTACAATTTTGCATGAGAATAAAAAATAGTACACTAGAAAACAAAAAGGTAAAAATATAAGAAATAAATTTCCTCCACATCGGGAAGTACTAGATCCACATTTTGAGGTAAGGACACTAGAACAATAACTAAAAGACAAAAAGTCAAAATTTGGATCTAAACATGTAAACATAGTAGTGGAGGGAAATAACTAAAAGCAACATCGTAGTATACAAAAGCAACATTGCAATGAATTGAAAACAATGAACTAAGTGCACAGGTCCTCCCAACTATAATAGCATCATGAGATCTTGAAGTTCCTAGCCATCCCCCACACATAACATCCCAAACTACCAACTAGATAGTTAGAGTTGTCTTATAAGGACATCACTACTAAAGCTTAATAACATCATAAGAATAGGAAATCTAACATGCTAAACCATAATCAATATATAATCCAACAAAGTAGATAACATCATATGCTAAACATGATAGTAAGGAAATGTGTCAATACCAAAAACATCTAAACATGATATAAAAGCATTCTAGTGAAAGCATAAATCACAAGAAAACATACTTTGGAACCTAAAGTACTAAGTGAAAACATCTAGCAATGGTCGCACTGAGATAATAGACCATCTTTGTATGTTGGTCCCCAGTAGTGGTGAAGATAGCTACACCTCCCAACCATGTGAAACTCATAGGTCCACTCCCACAGTGCTAATGGAGATAATGATCCAACCACAAACACACTCAAAGAAAACATCCATCGCTAACACTCACACCAGATAGTAATGATGACTGAAACCAAGATCTAGAGAAATGTAAGTACAATAGGTCCTAGTCAGACACTCAATGGGCTACTAAGTAGGGGCTAACATCATGGAGAGTTGCTACGCATCCAAAAGCCCAAGCTAGTTTTGCCAACTGAAATCCCCAATGGGAAACACACACTCTGGGTAACAACTATTCCCAACATTTTAATTATCTTTTATCTATTACCACCCAATATTTTAATTTTGTTATCACTTATATAAAACTTCCTCTACCAAACAATGGGAAATAGACACCAGGTTTCAAGATATAAGTCCCTCCATGTGCTACCCTACCCTACCCATGCTCATCCAATGACGAGTGCCTGTAGGCATGCATATTTCCAACCCAACCCTAATGATAATAACTCCTAGAAGTATCATAGAAGATCAGACCTCATAAGTTAGGAAAATATACATGCATATACTCATGTGTGGTGCACCACCATCATGAAGATCATAACACAAGGACTAGATGAGAACACAATACAAAATATCACTCAACTAAAAATAATCTTGAGAGGATATATGCAATACAGATACTAACACAATAAAAAAAGTGCAACAATGGTCAGACTAACATCCAAATGGATGGTCTAGAAAGAAAACTTGAGAAAATAGGGTGGCACACAAAGTGAGGTAAAAACCCCAAAAACTAGAAAACTTTGAAATTAAAACACATTTGGTCTTTGGGCACAAAAGCCTTGAAAATACAGTAAAATTTTGGTTTGGACACCGTATGCAAAAAAAATCAACATAATGGCATGGAACCCCAAACCCACATCCCAAAAATAGGGAAACTATTCATACCCAACCAACCAAGTAGATTCAGTAAATAAAAATAAAGGGGAACACTAGTTCTTAGCCTCTAGACAAATAGCTACCAAAAATAGATACAAAATTAGAGCTAAAATAAGAAAATGGGAGAGCCCTGTTGGCATTAAGTCATGTTTGTTATTAGTGACAACACTTACTCAGATTCTATATGGTTACTAAGCTCTTCAATTAGTCTCCAATGTTTGCCATGTAATTCAGTGGTTACCAAGCTTTATAGTTCATATCGTGCATTTCAGTGGTTACCAAGTAAATTCAGGCAGTGTGAAGGCCAACAGTTCTTTCGTAGTGTCTACTAAGTCATCAACTCTTGTGATGCAAAGTTAATGTTGACTGAGTGATGAGATGATTAGTTTTTACCAAGTGTAGTCATGGTAAACATGGAATTTAGTTTTTATTGAGTGAAATTAAATCTACTGAGTCACCAGTGTATAACAAGTTTGAAACTATGTTGAAGTGATTAGTATGTACCAAGCCTCTACTTCTACTAAGTGCAGGATGATTCTGAGTGATGATAGTGGATGTCATGTATTAGAAATTCAACAACTTAATTTTTAGAGCCCAAGTTTCTACATTTGGGCTCACTTAGTAATATTGGTGTTAACTTGTGCATTGGCCGACCTTGTAATTATGAGAATTGGGTTGGTATATAGGTAATTTATTGTATCGTACCCAAGTGTAATAGTTTTGAAGCAAGTGAATACAAATGTGATAATAAGCATGTGAATATGAATTAGTAGTAGAGTAAAGTGTATTGCAAGGTCAAATTAGGAGCAGTCAAGTTACATCTATCGCATAGAGGTGATTAGCAATTCAAGGATCTTAATCAATAATTCAGTTGTAATTAAGTTAGATCTATTGTTTCATCCTAACAGGTGAATCAACTTCAAATCCTTTAATAGGGTAGACTTAATAGCCTTTTCTTTAAATCTCTTTACCAAGTGCATACTTAATTGTATGTTTGTAAAACCTCCAGCAAGGTGGACCTAGTAGTCCTAATTGATCCTAATAGGGCAAATCATTAGAAGTGATCATTGTAAGCCTTAACAATCCAACTTTATACTGCAGTATTGAAGTTTTATGGGTATCATCCCCACCCATCTATTTGGAAGGTTTTTGGGTCACCAAAGATTGTGTTCAAAGTGTTTCATGCTTTCAGTTTCTCATGCATGCAGCGGATTAGATCTATTAATGATGATTGGATTATGTTATTAAGTGCTCAAATTATTAAAAGTTTTGAGGTTATTGATTCACCCCTCCCCTCTTAGTAACCTAGTTAGTCCTGAATATTTCCAACAATTGGTATCAAAGAATTGTGGTTCTAAGATAAAGTTTGACAACTTGAGAAGAGATCAAGGACAATGGAGATATTCAGACTTGACAAAGCTATTGATAATGAAAAGTTAGATCTGGAGATGGCCATAGCTCAACTCAAGAAAGAAAAAGAGCATATTTCCCAATCCCTAAAAAGAATGAAGGAACTTGCAAATTAGATGAATGACCACCAGTATGTTGAAGAGAATATTGAAGACTTTTTCCCTTCAAGAAGTCTAGATGAAGCAAATGATGCAATCAAAGAACTTCTAGAAAAGAATGGCTCCTTGCAAGAAGAAGTAAGGAAATTGAAAAGAGAAAAATAAATTCAGTCAATAAGATTGTATGAAATCTCATAATAGAGAAATAAGGAAAATGAAGACTTGGAGGTAAGGTACAATGAAATTCAAAATCAATCCCTTCAACAAAAAAGTCTTATCAATCAGCTCTCCAATGCAAATGATAAAATCATGAGTCAGAGATTTGAAAAGAAAGGTTAAGGAATGACTTAAACACTGAAAAGAAAATCAATGAAAAGATAAAAGTTGATCTAAATTCTAAGAAATAACTCAGTGAAAGAATAATGAAATCCCAAGTAGACATGGATCGATTGAGTTAGCAAAATGAGTAGAATCTTTATAGGCAAAAGGGTAAAGCAGGACTTGGATACAAAGAAGAAGGTGAATTCTCCAAACAAAATGCTCAAAGGAATCAAAGACCTACTTGAAAATATTGTGGTAAGATAGGTCATACATCAAATATATGTTGGAGTAATGGAAAGGAAAAATTCAATGGAAAATGGTAAATTGCAGTCAACATGGTCATAAAGCTAATGAATACAAAGAGAAACAAAAGTTTGAAGGCAAGTGTCACAAATGCAAGAAACAAGTTCACAAGGCATCTAAATGCAGATCTAAACCATTCAACCTAGCTAAACAATTTGTAAAAGTAATATTTTGTTGGGACTATAATAATCGGTGTAGATGTCACTACTATGGAGAATATGGAGTCATTGGCATAAATTTTGTATGACATAACATGAGAAGAAAGGATACTACCATAATATGTTACACATGTATTGAACTTGGTCATATAGCAAAGCATTACATGAATATAAGTAGAGTTGAATATGAAAAGAAAGAAAAAGATGATAGCATCAGGAAGGAAATGAGATAGCTGTGGATTCCCAAATCTACCAAGCAAGCTAGTTCAAGTGATGATAGTCATGTCCCTTAAGAAGTGGGCGACTCCATCATTTCCAATTAAGCTCTTAAGGAAGAACTAGAACTATATTTTCAAGGTCACATATTAAATAGTTCCAATTGAAAAGGAATAAAAGATCCAAATTAGTATTCTAGATACAAGGGTATCAAGAAGGTTCAGTATCAGTAATCACTGAGTGAGGTTGGCTCATACCGAGTGAAGTTGAGAATAACAAGATTATGTTTGGTTGCCAAGTTTAAAGCTTCTACCAAGCAATCTGTATAGATAGTGGATTATAGGCTATCACACACTATATCATTAAGGCTCTCATCATATCGAGCATTAAAGGGAAGCTTTTATCAAAAGGCAAGAAATGGACTTCATTTCTACTATGAATTCAATATATTGAGAATAGAGTGATTTGCAGAGCATACTAACAATCTTGAGCAGAATTCCTAGAAGAAGTTTTTTGAAGAATTTTCTTAGTTTATCAAGTGATCATGGAATCTAGTAGTATTATTAGTAAGGTGGAGAAAAGATCTAAAATGTTGGTGTGAGATGTTGAGTGGAAAGCTCCAAACTTCAAATTGGTGCCAATGATTGTAGAAACCCTCAACTCGAATGGAGCTCAGTTGTAGATACCACCCAAGGTACTTCTTATTAATGACATTAGAACTCATTTTAAATGTGTAGTTTATGATATAGGAACCCTTGAAATGGATAATGTCCTAAGTGAGCTCTGTATGGATGGAATTCTTGAACCTAAGCATAAACACTTGGAAGATAAAGGCTTAACCCATATTCCTCACTTGCCACGAAACTTTTAGATTAAATAGATTAGGTATATCTTAAGATGAGTTCATAATGGTCAATTGTGGTTAGAGAAACTAGTTTTAATTACAAAGAAAATGATTCATTGCATTACTAGTCTCCCTATGCTTACCAAAGCTAAAGTCACTAAAACCCTAGGTCGGGATGAGCTATAGAAGAAAATTGTAGTTGAGTGGGATGGCAAAGAAATGAAAATTAGTAGTGTATCTGACATAGAACTCAAATTTTGAATTCATGTGATAGAACATAAGATTTATAGCTCAAGTCAACTCAATAGTGTGTTGTGTGAGGCAGTTGACCTAGCTTATAAGGTTGTTAAGAACTTGTCATATGACCTAGCAGATTTGATGTTGAAGCAACTGAATAAAAATATGGAAAGCATTAGGACCTCAAAGAATAACCCATGCAAGTTTGGTTCATTGTTGACATGTTTTTACTTCTATGTTCAAAAGTTTTTCCCCTCTAAATGCATTGTTGTATGAAGAAAAGACACACTAGTCTTATATTAGATAAATCAGTTCATAGCTAAAATGGGTGAAAAATTTGATAGAATCATGGACAATTATTTTGAAACTTTCAAAGAAAAGATGAATAATAGGTCAAGATATCAAAGAAGTTGGTTGAAGATTATAAGGATGATGTATTTTTTATGGTTGATAGTGATAGAGTATACATCCAAGCAGTAAGGCCTAGAATAATGTGGGTAAAACTTCTTCCTTGTGAGGTTAATATTGATGAGGCAAAAGAAATAATTGAAGCCCTAGTAAATGAGCCTGTAGATCCAAAGGCACCTCTCTTTGGAACCTATGATGAAGGTAAAGCTACAATTGAACTTGTGATCAAGCTTCCACAGGTGGTGAACAAAGGAAAGAGGAGGATATCAAAGTTGAAAATAGTAAGTTCCCATCTTATGATTACTAAGGGAAAAGGTGAAGATGTGAAAGAATCTAAAAATGAAGAGGAATCAGAAAAGGAAGAAGAGCCTACAAGAAAGAAAGGCAAGGTGATTATAACAAAGCCACCCAAGCCCTCCACTGGTGTATTCTCAAGAAGATCCAAGAAGAAAGGCGGTAGTGAAGTTGTGTTTATTAAGCCCTCTCTCACCTTCTAGGAAATATTGAAGCAATTGGAAGAAGGTGCTGGTATAACCAATTTCAAAGAATTAAAGTATGAGACTAGGTTAGATTCTGAGAAAATGTAGATTGAGGATTTGGTACTAACTAAGATGGAAAAATGGAAGTATTCCCCTGATCAGATAGCACCTCAAATCTCTAATGAGCTATTAGAAAGATTGAAGCCAAGATGGGAATCAACCATGCAAATAGAAAAAGACATATATGAACAAACTTTGAGATAGTTGTTACCAAGCATTACCAATGTTGAGGTAAAAGATGTTATGAAGAAAAATGAAGACAAGATGACTATTAGATTTCATACTTGATTAATTTTGGTAAACGACATAGAGCATTTAGTCAAGGATGTGACATCTATGTGGAAGAATATTTATCATCTGCACAAACCAAGTGAAAATCCTATTGAGATCAAAGATGATGATGATGATAGTGACAAGGACAAAGAAAATGAAGGAGACAATACTCCTTTTGTCATCATTGGTGTTGAAGAATATCAGGAGTTGATGAAGGACGATGAAGAACAAAAAGAGGAAGAAGCTAAAGAGGAAGCTAGGAAAGAAGAAGAAAAGAGTGATCTAGCTAAGATAGCTATGGTTTTCATAGCCTCCCTTTCTCACTCTCTAGAAAAAATAAAAACATCATCAAGTGTGGAGATAGCTTCAACAACTTTTATTGTGACAACCATTGACATATCAAATGTCCAATCACTCCCTGCTACCTCTTAGCTTAGCACATCATAGATAGAAGTGTCTACCACTTCATCCATCAAGCTACAAAATCCTTTAGTCATCGATCTAGTCTCAAAAAATGGATACTGAGCGTTCCACAATTTTGACTTCTTTAGCAGTGAGTACAATTTTGGGTTCTTCAAGTATTCCATTAAGTATTCCACTAGTAGGCACTCTACAAGTTTTCACTGCTAGCCATACTATTTCCACTATTGTTTCTATTCCAAAATCAAAAGCATTAATTTTAGAAGTTCAACCAAAGATTCCACTAAGACTTTTGATTAGTGGAAAGGAAATAGATGAAGAAATGGATCTAGATAAGGATATTGAAATTCCAAAATTGGATTTTGACAATGCTACTGTAGATCAAATGAGATTAGTTAGTTAGCTTCTTGAAAAGAGAGCCAAGAAAAAGCAATTAAGAGAAGAGAGAGATAGAGGATTCAGAATTATTGAAAGTGCTAAAAAAATATTTTGAAAAAGGCTATAGGTGTTGATGTTGATTCTTCTCAATACATTTTGTTGCAATTAGAAGAGGTAGTTAGCAAATTCAATAAGGATTCCAATGGCCAAGATAAGCTAAAAGAGAAAGCAGAGAAGAAGTTTGATAATAAAGTGCTTGAGCACATTGCTCGAAAAATAGCTATTTAGTAGGTAGAACTTTCTTCAATTTTGGCAAATCTTGAAACCTCCTTCAAAAATGTAACATCTTTTTTTGCAAAGTTATGTGATGTTATCGAGCATACAAAACAAATTAAGAGAAAATTGAGTAAGATTGATGAAGATCTGAAGGCTAGTGCATAGAAGTTACAACTTGACCCTAGTTCAAGCTTTGCACACCATATGAAGATCAAATTCTTATCAGATATGTAGGTAGAGTTATTAAGAGAGGAAGAAAGGATCCAATCTACACTTTTAGATATCCAGAACATGATCCTTCCTATCATGGATACAATATAGAAGCACATTGGTTATTCCAAAACTTTGATCCATGATAATCATTTTTTAATTGAAAATCACATGATTGAGCTTTTTGCATAAGTACAAGTTGCTATTCAAACCTGTAAAATTTAATAAGAAAATTGGGACATGACCTTAACTCTTATTCTTAAGGTACACTCTGAGTTTCTCTCACATTTTGGTATCTCTATATAAGTATGTTGTGTATAAATCTTTGGCATTATTGTCAAAAAGGGGGAGAGACATGTATATATTTAAGGAGGAAAGATATTTGTATATATCATGAGAGAAAGATACCATACTAGAAGATAAACTTAGTATGACACAATGTGTATATTGTATGGGGGAGATATTTGAAAAATGTATATATAGAAAAATTACAAAGACAAATTTTGAAAAATCAAAAGAAATGTAGCATGCCATACAAAGCCAGTATCACACTATGTTGTACATAAGTTTTGGCTAATAAGTGTTTTTGTCACTAATGCCAAAGGGGGAGATTTTTGGCATTAAGTCATGTTTGTTATTAGTGACAACACTTATTTAGACTTTGTATGGTTACTGAGCTTTTTGATCAGTCTCCAGTGCTTTTCATGTAATTTAGTGGTTACCAAACTTCATAGTTCCTACCGAGCATTTCAGTGGTTACCAAGTGAATTGAAGTTGTGTGAAGTCCAATAGTTCTTACTAAGTAGTTTAGTGGTTACCAAGCATTGTAGTGTCTATTGAGTCATCAGTTCTTGTGATGCAAAGTTAATGTTAACTGAATGATGAGATGATTGGTGTTTAACGAGTGCAGGCATGGTAAACATGGAATTCAGTTTCTATCGAGTGACACTATATCTACCGAGTCACCAGTGTATAACAAGTTCAAAACTATGTTGAAGTGATTAGTATGGATTGAGCCTCTAATTCTATCGAGTGCATGATGATGCTGAGTAATGACAATGGATGTTGTGTATTAGAAATTCACAAAGTTACTTTTCAAAACCTAAGTTTCTACAATTGGGCCGACTCAATAATATTGGTGTTAACTTGTGTATTGGCCAACCTTGTAATTATGAGAATTGGGTTGGTATATATGCAATGTATTGTATCATACCCAAGTGTAATAATTTTGAAGCAAGTGAATGCAAATGTGATGATAAGTATGCGAATGTGAATCAATAGCAGAGAAAAGTGTATTGCAAGGTCAAATTAGGAGCAGTCAAGTTACATCTATCATATAGAGGTGATTAGTACTTCAAGGATCTTAATAAAAAATTCAGTTGTAAGTTAGATCTATTCTTTCATCCTAACAGGTGAATCAGCTTCAAATCCTTTAACAGGGTAGACTTAACAGTCTTTTCTTTAAATCTCTTTATCAAGTGCATACTTCATTGTATGTTTGTAAAACCTCTAACAAGGTGGACCTAGTAGTCCTAATTGCTACTAATAGGGATAATCATCAGAAGTGATCATTGTAAGCCTTAATAGGCCAACTTTATATTGTAGTATTGAAGTTTTGTGGGTATCATCCCCACCCTAGTTTTACTTTCTATTTGGAAGATTTCTAGGTCACCAACGATTGTGTTCAAAGTGTTTCATGCTTTCATTTTCTCATGCATGTAGTAGATTAGATCTATTAATGATGATTAGATTATGTTATTAAGTGCTAAAATTATTAAAAGTTTTGAGGTTACTAATTCACCCCTCTCCTCTCATTAACCCAACTAGTCTTGAATATCTCCAACAAGCCCCACCTGACAACAAAAGGGATTGAAATAGGAAACAATACAGTAAAATAAATTTCTTGCTAAAACTACTCAAAATCTCATCAAAGCAAGGTCTACCTGAGCCAGATCCAATGAGACTAATCTCACAAAAATCCCATGCCTACAACTCTTACAATGAACAAAAACATGATCCTCCTGAAGAGGATTCTTAAAAAGGCTCTCAAATTTTTCTTTTGCAAAAGTGAGAAATGAGTAAATAAATTCCTCTTTTCAATACTTATTCACTTTTTGAGCGAATATTTGATTTGGGTAAATAGCCAATTAGACTAGCTACACTCCAAATTGACCAAAGAAAAAAGGTTATCCCTCATAATAGTAATTCACCTAAGGATAAACTGTCCAAAATTAAAAATTAATTAAATAAAGCCTGAAAACACAAAATCATAGAAATTTCCTTAACAACTTTTGCAAGAATGCGAACCTCTAAATGCATAGAGAAGTGCACTAGTCTAATCACATAATGTAGATGAATTCAAATTTAATAGTCACCGAAAGGTTTAATTAAACATTTAAAATAAGAATACATCAACCATACATAGATGACATTGGTAAAATATGAATAGCTAAATCACTAACTCTATGTGCCATTGCTAGCGATATAATTCTTGCACACTTAAAAACATGATCAAGTGCAATTTCATATAATATCATACCTGAAACAATAAATACATTAAATGACTAATTTAACCATTCATTCAGTTATACTAAAATAATCCATTTACATCACTCATGTTTGCATAAAGCAGAATGAAACACAAATGAAGTATAATAGCTATGATAGTGAAGTCAAAGTAAAATATCCAACCCTCAGGTCATCTCAAAGGTACAAATAATAAGAGTATCAAGTATCTCTCGAATCAAAATAAACAAGGTACAAACTAAAAACATGAGAGGTAATACATGACATTTCTAATTGAATTTTCTAAAGACCTCTAACAAGGCCACTTCTAATAGGGTGATTTAATCCTCTAATAGGGTCACACCTAACAGTGTGTTTTGTAATCTTTGATAGGGTTTGCTCCTAATAGGGATCACTTCAAAAGAGTGAAAATTAGTAACTAGTTGCAATTGGTGGTTTCCCCTAAATTGGGTTTCCACGTTAAATCTTGGTGCCAATTGTGTTCATGCTATTTATTTTATATGTATGCGACTAAATTAAGTAAGATCAATCATACATAATATCTTATAGATTTCATGCTAAGCAGTTACTGAGTTATTTTAGTGTTTACTGAGAATTTTGGATTTATTTTTATATTAATTAATTCACACCTCCCCTCTTAGTTACTCCTCTTATATTTCCAACAATTGGTATCAAAGCTTTTGGTGCTTACAGAAAACGTTTCAAGAACATACATTGAAGATCAGAATGCCTTATAGAAGGGAGATTCCAAAGTTGAACAAAGATAACTTCAAGGCATGATAATAACTCATGAGGCTACACTTTGAAACCATTGGAGATACAAGGCTAAAGAATCTTGACAATGAATAAAAGACTCCTACCATAACTATGATTTTTGAATAAATTGCAGAGAAGAAGAGTCATAATATCATGATGATTGATATTGCTTCATCTCTCAACTATGCCAAATTTGATGAAGTCAAAGATTGTGCTATTGATCATGGAATGTGGAACAAACTGAAGAATATCTATGGAGGAGATGGCAATGTAAGGAGAGCCAAAGTTGAAAGTCTTGGTGGCTAGATTGACTAGATGAAAATGAGAGAGGATGAAAATATTGCAAAATATGTTGATAGAATCAAAGCCAATGTCAATGCTATCAAAGCCTTCAGTGGAACAATTGATGATGTAATAGTAGTAAGCAAGGTACTCAAAACCATTCTTCCTATCTATGCAATTAGAGAATTTTATATTCAAGAGGTTAGATGTAATCCAAATCATGCTATAACTTTAGATACTCTAGTTGGAAGATTGAAAATATTTGAACTAGACAACTATGATAATTATACTCCTAGTTCTAGCAATATTGAGTCTAAATTTGAAGCTAAGGTATCATTCAAGAAAAAAACTAAAAAGTCTAGAAGTAAGCAATTTGAAAGTGAATAGGAAGATAGTTTTGACAGTGATCTTGAATCTATTGAAGTATTTCTTGCAAGAAGGTATCCCAAAGGCAAAGGAAAGTGTAAATGTAAAATTCCTCTAATCTGTTTCTCTTGTGAGGAAGTTGGACACATTACTACAAAGTGCTTAAATAGAGAAGAAAAAGGTCAAAAGAAGCACAATAATTTCAAAGGCAAGAAAGATTTTAATAACTTCAAGAAATATTGTTTTATTGCTAAAGATTCAAATATTAGTGAAGATAGTGAAATTGTTTAGATTGCTATAAAAGATGAATCTAATGATGAAGGAGATAAAATGGCACTTATCTCTCATGTTAGCAAGAATGATACATGGATTATTCATAGTGGCTACTCACATCATATGACTGGTGATAAAACTAAATTTGAACACATGAAACATTATGATGGTGGTAGTGTGAGATTTGGAAACAATGAACCTTGTTGCATAAAGGGAAAAGGTTATATTTCACTATCTAGTGAACTTAGATGTGATAATTTTTATTGGGTTGAAGGACTGAAGCATAATCTATTGAGTGTGGCATAGTTGAATAACATTGGATTCAAGGTAGAATTCATGAATGGGAAGGCCAAATTACTGAATGGAAAATGAAATCTAGTTGGGTTTGGCAAACAAACAAAAGACAACCTATTCTACCTAGATCTTAGTGAAATTTCATGTTTTATTGCATAAGTATAAGAATGATGGTTAAAGAAACTGGAAAGAAGCTGAAATTTTTGAGATCAAACATAGGTGGTGAAGGTATATTGCATTGAAAAAATAAATTAAGAGACAAGTATCAACCCCTAGTACACCTCAACATAATGGTATAGCAAAAAGAAGGAACATATCCATTATGGATTGTGCAATAACCTTGATGATAGAAAAGAGTGCCACAATCAAATATTGGAAGGAAGAAATTAGTTCTACAATACATACCTTACAAAATATGGCATGGCTACAAACCCAATGGAAGTTACTTGAAAGTATTTGGTAGGAAATGTTATATCTTGAAAGAATCTAGGAAAGGTAAATTTGATGTCAAAAGTGATGAATGCATATTCCTAAGATACTCCTATAGAAGTAAAGCATACAATTGTTTGAAACTAACTACTCATAAGATCATAGAAGTTGGACATGTGAGAATTGATGAATTCGCAAAAAAGAGTGAAGAGGAAAGCAACAAAGAACTTGAGGATTATATAGAGTTTGTTTATTATGAACCTAATACTAAACCAAATCCAATTGGAAGTTAGGAGGCTTCACTTCTTGAGTCCCCAAAATCTCCAAAAGCTATTGAGTTGCATCCAATGCAACCCAAGTCACGGTTTGAAGGACCCAAATCATAGTGAAAAGGTACCAAGCTAATGCTTGAGAAAACTAAGTTAGAAGGACTTGAGTCATAGATAGTGGGATCTAAGCTTAACATAGAAAATCATGAAGAGGTTAATGGAACATGTTCAAAAGCCAAACTACCTATGTTAGCAAGATATGTCAGAGAGCATCATGCACCTAAACAGATTATTGGAGACAAGTTAGATGGAATAATGATAGGAAACAAATTGAAAGCTACATGTTTGCTTGCTGAATTTGAACCTAGACATGTTAAAGATGCTTTAAATAATGAAAGTTGGATTGAAGCTATGTAAAAGGAAATAAAATAGATAGGGAAGAATAAGACTTGGACTCTTGTTCCTAGACCCTATAG
This sequence comes from Cupressus sempervirens, assembly GCA_028749045.1. Lineage (NCBI taxonomy): Eukaryota > Viridiplantae > Streptophyta > Pinopsida > Cupressales > Cupressaceae > Cupressus > Cupressus sempervirens. Next base: position 452,430,392 of record CM053793.1, read on the forward strand.
GACTAGAAAAAGGGCTAATATCTAACATACTATGAGAAAATCAAAAACTCAATAAACATACATTAATACACTCTAGTCTACTATGAAAGAAAAATAAACAAAGAAAGAAACACAGTTAAAACCCCCTCTTTCATTTGTATCTCCCCTATCCTTTCTTCTCTATATGATGTAACTCTAATTGCCTATAATGCACACAATTAGGAAGATAAATCCTATGATAATCATAATGATATGAGAGTACTAGAAGAAGTGATTTGAAGTATAAAGAGACTAAGAAGTTAGGACCTCAAGACTTAGGACTAGAAATGAGAGGAAGAATGCTCAATTTATAATGAATAGGCAAGATGAGAGCATTAGAATTGTCACCTTAGATATATGACTTGGCAAGAGATTCCTTTGAGAATCTGTGACACATATGACACAAGATGCCAAATGTAGGATTGCATGATGCTTGGTAGTCGAGCATGGCTATAAATGGAAGAGGATCTATGATGCATCATGTGACACCTCAAACCTACTTGAAGCCAAGAATCTATAATAGTGGAAGCCAAATATAGAAATGCATAAGGGGACATGAATATATGGACTATGATATATCTATAGCCAAGTGTAGAGAGTGAATCCATGATGTGTCATGCCTGTGTGTCATGATGCTGTCAAGACCATGTCAATATTGTTTGAATTAATAATCCATATATCCAAAAAAATGGAGATTAGTAAAATGGAAATTAATGGTGGAAAATATGACTTAGGAAATCATTAATTTCCATGGTTTTGTGAATGATGAATCAATTAATTAATAAAATAATTAATTGAGGATGTTAGTTAGGAAGAACAAATAGTGAAATGACATAGGATTAAGTTATGGATTATTTAATCCTATAGAGAAAATTAGTAGATGATTGGCCAGTTTGATTAAATAAGTGTTACAATATCCTTGGATGAAAATGCAAAAATTGCATAAATTAATCAGGATGATGATGGATAGATCAAAGCCATGATCCAACTAATTGATTGGTCAAAATTGATAACATGCCAAGGACACATGACATGAATTAAGGACATGTAACATTTAACTAACATTGTAAATGCTATAGGATCAAGATTTAATGATAGTGTTGATCTTAATAACATCGATGGACACTGTTAATTTTATTAAATTAATTTGATGATGTCATGATCTGACACTAAGAGACTTGACAATGTTAAAGATTGGATGATGTGAATGACAGATGTGACAATGCTTAGGATTGGACATATGATGGTTGATTTAAGGTATCTGACATGTTAAGGGTTGATTATTGTTGATTCGGTGTGATTCCATATTGATTTGGGGTGATTTTGAGTTGATTTGATATGATTTTTGATGATGATTAAATAGTTCCAAAATAATCTGCAAATGATGCGAAAGAGGATATGAATGATAAAAGATGTTGTTGAGATATAATCAAGTTGGCCAAAAGATCAGAATTAGTTGAATGAGAAAATGGGATGAGTTAGTATGAAAATGTAAAGAAACCATAGATGCAAACCATTTTTACTTGTCTACAGACCCAAGGATAAAAATGTAATTGGCACAAAGTGGGTATTTAGAAATAAGCTAAATGAAAATGGAGAAGTTTCAAGAAACAAAGCAAGGTTAGTTTGTAAAGGTTATTCTCAAGAAGAAGATATTGATTATGGTTAAACTTTTTCTCCTATTACAAGATTAGAAGGTGTTAGAACTTTGCTAGCATATGCAACATATAGAGGATTTAAAGTGTATCAAATAGATGTAAAATCTGTAGTCTTGAATGGAATTCTTGATGAGGAAGTCTACATTGAACAACTTGAAGATTTTGTAGATCCTAGAAAAAGAGATATGGTCTGTAAATTGCACAAAGCTTTTTATGGTCTCAAGCAAGCTCCTAGAGCTTGGTATGAAAGACTTCATAACTACTTGATAAAGACTAGTTTTCAAAGAACAAATGATAATTCTAGTCTTATATCAAAGAATAACCAAACAAGAAGATTGTGTTGGCATAAATATTTGTGGATGAAACTTTATTTAGAGGAAATAATGACTTGTGCAAGTCATTTTTAGTAGAGATGAGTAAAGAATTTGAGATGTCCACGTTTGGAGAGATAAAATACTTTGTTGGATTATAGATCTAGTAGAAGAAAGATGGTATCTATATTACTCAATCCAAATATATCAAGAAGATACTGAAGAAGTTTGGGATGGAATAATCAAAACTTGTTGGAACACCTATGTCTATTGGACATAAGATTTCCAAAAATCATGATTGAAAAGAGGTAGCTCAAACCACATACAGATTAATGATTGGAAAATTGTAGTATGTATTGCACACAAGGCCTGATATTACATTAGTAGTTGGTATGGTGGTGAGATTCTCAGCAAATCCTAAAGAAAATCACATGATGGCAATCAAGAGAATCATCAGATATCTAAAAGGTACTAAAGAATGTGGTTTATTGTACAAAAGGGTGGAAACTTGGATTTGAAGGCATTCATAGATGCTTATTTGGCAAGAAGTGATAATGATAGAAAAATCATAAGTGGTGGAGCATTCTTTCTTGGTAAAAGACTAGTATCTTAGATAAGCAAGATGAAAAATTGTATTTCACAGTCCACAATAGAGGCAGAGTATGTGGCTACAGTAGTTAATTGTTCTAATATTGTTTGTTTCAAGAAACTATTGGTAGGTATGAAGATAGAGATCAAGGATCCAGTGGTTATCTTCTATGATAACACTAGTGCAATTAATATGTAAGGCCCACACTAACACCCTAGTCTAGATCTTGATGAAATAAATATGGGTGGAAGATAATTGAGTTATGATTGACATTTTGGTTTTAATAATAATGATTTAAGGGATCCTATAGGAGGCTAATGTAGATTTTGATACTCTATCCAATAACATTAGGTAAATAAGATAAGACCACATGGAAATGAGATTTGAAATGTTCAAGATAAGAACCTGACCCTGAGACACTATGGATGATCTACTAGGCTGTTAGGAAGGATAAAATAACATTCAACCTACTGAGAACAACTATGAGCATAGGTTATGATGATAATCAGGTATATGGATATGTTTGAAATTAGTTCTAAATTATTACGACATAATGATTGAAACATTCTAACAGTCTGTGAAGTTAAATCGAGAAAATCACGCAAACCCCTCATAATGTGATAAAGAGATATTGCTAGGAACATCACTATGTTTAACTCGACCTAAAGTTACTAGTTAACCGGTCTACACATTAGTGATTTTCACTTAGGACATATATGTTAAGATCTATTTTATATTGTTTTTAGGATTCACTAAAGATGACTTAGAGTTTCATTGTTATGTGAGAAAGAGTTGTGATGATACTCTGATTTAAAATGATTTATAGTAAGAAGGATTACTATTGATACACATATTGAATATTTCAATGTTTTAAATATTTTTTAAGAGTGATAATGCAATGTTTTAAATATGCACTTAAATGGAATATGATATGGCAATGTTTTACTGATAGTACATAGAACAAAAATGATTAGACGATAATTAATTGTAAATGTTAATGAGAAGTATGAGGTATTGGATCAATGTTGTACATGGTTGTATCTACCCTATATTATTTTATTGGATTACTGATGGTTAAGTTGAGTGTGCAAGAAAGTTGAACCATGGAAACTTAACAGGGAAACAAGGTATAGACACATGTTTAATGACTCTACCAAGGTGAATCTTTGTAAGATTCATAAACCTCATTGTGATGTGCTTATTTCATGAATGTGTGATGCATGTGTGTGGTATGGTTTTCATGTATAGATTTTAATGTGTTATGGGTAATGTTTTAGTGCTTTTTGTGTATGTCACTTGACACTTGTACTTGTTATGGAAAATGAAATGCTATTCGTCAATGGATCATGTGGCCACCTTGCTTCATGTTATATAACTCAATTAAGGAATTTGATTATTGTCTTAGTTAGGAGAGGACAAGGTTGTCACCCTTTAAAAAAAATGGAAATTTGAATTACCTAGCTTTAGGAGGGTCATAGAGTAACTTTAGAGCCAATTGTGATTAAAATTAACCTTACCCATGTTAGTACTATAGGGTAGGGGGTTATTAATGACCTCTATGGTGTCTAGTGGACTAAGGAGACCCCATGAAAATGACATTCTTCATTGAATCCGAAAATAAGAGGGTTATAAATAGAGGCAAGGCTAAAATTGAAACTCACTTGGCAACTCTCTACTTTTTGAGACTAATAGGGTTGAAGAAAGAGGAGGAAGCTCTACTACAAGTATTCATTGCCTTGCTCGAAGGAAGGTTGGTAACATGATCCATGAAGTCTCTTCATTTTTGCATATAGGTTAGAAATGGTGATTTCATTTCATGATGCGATTGTGGTGTCTTGTGGTGTATTTGTGAATAGATCTTGTTGTATGCTGCACGTGGGTTGTGTTGTGTGAGTCTCTCTTGAATTTGTTGTTTCATGTTATAAGTCTTGTGAATTGGGTGTGAGGCATAACTCACCCTTGGGAGGGAAGAGAAGCCTAGGGTGAAGGGGTTAGTTGGGCTCACACATGGAGTTGAGGAATTCTCCCTTGTGTGGAGACAGTTGTATATGTTTTATGGGATGCAAATTATCTTGCTCACTTGCATCTTGGGAGGTATAAGGAGGTATGTAGAAGGGAAGATGCTCTTTGCCCCAAAAGGGCATTTTGATATTGAAAAGAATTGCCCTGAAAGGGCATGTTGATATTGAAAAGATGTGTAATTTGTGAATGAAGGCGATGCAATCCTCCTCATGCTGAGAGCCCACCTTCACCCGATTCTTGATTCATTTATTAAATCTTTGTGCAAAGCCTTGGGAATGGGTGTGTGAGAGTATATTGTGTAATCTTGTCAAATTATTGTACATATGCATGGCATATGAATTTGAAGCATGAAACTATTTATACCTTATTTCCTCGAGCTCAGTGGGTGGCCTCCTTGAGGCCTAGGTTGGGAGGTGAGCCTCCATGGTTCCATTTTGATGTTGTGTTTGTAGGTACACACCTTGAAGAGTTTGGAAGTTGATGTTCAAGTGGAAAAGAGAACTCCATTTTATGATGAGTATTCTTGTGAATGTTGTGTGTTTTGTGAGTAAAGTCTCCTCCACCTTGAGATTAGTTGAAGTTGTATTGAAGTTGTTCTATTATTGTGTAAGTTGGTATGTGAGAGTAAAGAAATTGTATCATGAATATCATGGAGAATGAATTGAGTCTTCCTTTTGATAACTTAATCTTCTCATAATTGTATGGGGATAAAATTAGTGGTAGATGTTCACTTTTGAAAATAAAATTTAAATGTGAATTATGATTTGATAGAGTGGGATCATATAATATATAATGTGGAGATTGGATGATTCCAAAGTTTTCATAATGAATATTAGAAGCTCTGAAAATTAGTTCCAAGAAATAGTGTGTTTCTTGTGTAAATTTGATTATGATGGTAGTATAATAGTTGTTGTATGTTCAATTTTTATTTAGAGTAGAATAATTTAATGTAGAGAGAACCAATGGCTTACCACCAATGCAATCTTGATAGTTTAAAAAAAAATTGCATGCAAAAAAAAAAAAAAACTAGACATATTGGCTAAGTAAAAAAAATAAGACCTGTAGATGTCTATATACATTCTGGAAAATATATGGGCATGAAAAAAAAAACAAAATCTTTTGTATTACAGACAATAAAAAAATGGACCTTGAATAAATAAAGAAATAAATGGAATGAGATGACCAGTTAAATAAATAGCTAAATAAAGAGGGGAATATGTTAACCTTCCTTATTAAATACATGATAGACCTAATTCAAACCTCATGGGAAGACTTTTGAAAAAAAAAAGTATAATAATCTAAATAAGGAAGGAAAGAAAAAAAGTTGTGAAAAGACTTCTACCTACTTAGTAGGCGTTGCATGCTTTAGAAATTCTAAGCAATCTTGAAATCAACAGCTTGACATGTGTAAAAGACCCCATTCCCCATCTTTGGTTCCTAGATGTCTTAGCTTTTAATATTTCTCTACCATGTAATTTTTCCCCAATCAAGGAAGTAATTCCCAACATCATCCTTGTTGAAATTAACTTAGTTGGGTTTTCCAAAAAAAAACTACATGCTCTAACCTGCGTGGACACATGATTGGACACTTTATCCTTGTCTTCTCAAACCATGAGTGCACCAAGACCAAGTAAAAAGGAGTACAAGTGGCAAGTGGGAAATTTTGTTGATAAGATGTAAGGAGAAAGACTTCATAAAGTTATGTCTTGTTACCATTTATCTTGGATAGCGCACAAGCATGAGCTAGGGGCTATAAATAACCACAAATACAAAACCAAAAAAAATAAAAATTCTTCTAATCCCTTCCACCCATGCCTAACCTATGAGAATAGGGGCTATGTGGGGTACTTAGTAGTTATGTTTAAGATAGAGTTTATTAAACATAAGTGGGACATTGTAGCAAAGCTATTGATAGGACTTTAAAAAAAAGTAATATAGGAAGTATACTGGATATTATATTGGTAATAAAATAGCCATTGCTATTTAGGTTATTAATGTATGGAAATTTAGTAAGCAAATGGAATTCATTTAAAGTAGGTTATAAAATAAACCTTGGGAATAACTTCAAAAAGTATATAGTATTGGGTTAGAAAGACTAGTTATGTTATATGCTAATCTTAGAAAAAAATGTCCAACATTAGTAAGTTAATCTTAGAAAAGTATGTTAATCTTAGAAATTAATTTTAGGTATTAACTAATCCTTGGGTAATTTATATATAATTTGACTTAAATTGATAAAGATACTAAAGGGAGCATTAAATAATCCTTGGGTAATTTATATATAATTTGACTTAAATTGATAAAGATACTAAAGGGAGTATTATATATTATATATATATTTACAATAATGTCAGAGAGTGTCATAGAGGGAAACAATTTACCCTCCATTGATATGGTAGATAAGTGCTTGGTCGATAATACTATCAATTCTAGGCAATGAAAATGTGAGTTGGTGCTTGGTTATAGGATAATTGGTTTGAAAGATCATACACAATCTGTTGGGACTAAAAATTGCATGCTTCATTTTTAGTCACATTTTAAATTTTGAGTCAGTTCAAGCCCCGTTAATGAAAATGTACTTGGCTATTAGTATAAGGCCTAAGAGATGTTTAATGTTTTTAACACCTTCCATTTAGTGCATCTACCTATTCCATGATGATAAAGTGTCATTCCAAGTCATTTGGCTAAGTCTTGTTCTGAGCTAGTTCCAAATCTACATTTTACCCTAAGTGTCAAACAGTGACAGGAGGTTGCGTTTGCTATTGAATATCTCACACTGAGAAATGTTTTGTAACTCACCACTTTGGGAATGTCTAGTGTCCATACCCAAGAACCTATATTTCATATTTTAAGTTCTTTTGAGTTTGTTTGACTAGGTTTTGAATCCCTCAAAGTTGGTTAGTTACTGTTTTCATTCATTTGCACTTTGTTCAAAATTCTAGGAAGCCTTGTTTGACGTGTTGTAATTTTGACCCAATTGACTAAAATCTTGAAATTATTTTTGTGTTGCATTATAGACATTAGAGACTTCCAATATTTAAATTTTTAAGTCTTGATGAATCCATTTGATCAGTTTTCAAACGCGATTCCAAATGTAATTTGTAACTTTTTATTGGTGTCAGCATTTACAAATTTGTCAATACCCTTGTTTATGGCATTATAACTTGACATCTGTGATTTGTGAGTTTGAATGGATTGTACCCCTATGCTTTCCTCCAAAAATGCTTCAAGTGTGCCAGTTTTTAGGTCTTGACAAATCCAGTTGCACACTTTTCCAGGTCAATTCTATTTGCAAAAATCACTTCTCAGTCAGTGTTCCTAGTTGCGAATTTCTAGTAGTCTACTTTGAACGTCTGCCATTTGCACCCAGTTATTTGTCATGACCTTGAATTGCATATTCATACTATCCTCATGATAGAGAATCAATGTCTTAGTTTTCATTTCCCCATGTGCCCATTTACGCAATTTTCCAAGCTAGATCCAAACCCAGTTTGTGGTATTCTGAAGGGGTGACTTTAACAATCAATGTCTTTTGACCTCGAATTCATCATGGGATGAGGTTCAATGGGGTAGAAGTGTGCAGAGAAAAGTTTTAGTGTGCCAGTTTTCAGAGCCTAGTCAGTTGTTCAAATCAGTTTTAAGGCTAGTCAATGGACCTCCTAACATGAAATTGATAGTTCGACAAGAAGTGGTAAAATGAGTTTCAGATTGATTGTTCAGCAATTGAGTTTGATTTGAATTAGTATAAGATGTTTAGTTTATTAGTTTGAGACTTTAGTTGTTTGGAAGTGAAATTTTTTTTTAGCCGGACCCACTTTGGGGCCCGACTGACTTCACGAGAGTGACAGGGTTGGATATGTTTGCAAAAGTTATTACGGTCTTGATTATGTATGAAAATTGGCAATGATTCATTTATTGTCATTCTGGATCCTAAGATAACTTTTAGGATGCATGGGATACCAAGTATGAGCACATGCTAATGGGCAGTTCTAAGGGGCTGATATTTGGAATAAATTGATGTTTGAAAACATTTTCAAAGTTTCCATTTTTTGGATGCAAATGTTAGATGTTTGTGAACTCTTACTAAAACAATGGGGAATACTGATTAAAATCTTTTTGAATCACATGTTTCTTCTTGCCAGCTATCTGATTAATTATTGCCAAATCTATTAATGGGTGACAGAGGCGGTGTTGCAGTTGAAATGAATTGCTCCACCACTGGCTACATCTAGAAGAAGAAGATATTGTTGGATGATGTGTTGCCCCTACGAAGTTTGATCCATGCTTCTAAAAGAAAGCATAGTTGAGATGTGCATAATAGAGAGTTCATGTCTTATAATCGAGCAAAATTGATGAAAGATGGAGAGCAATCTATTTCTATGATTGAAAGTAACCAGAGGTTGGAATGTCCACTTAAGCCAAAGGCCTTCATGTAGCATTTTCATGGCATAAAGAGACGAAGTCGTAGCTTGTGAGGAGAGAAAGAGCATCAATGCCCTCCTGGGTCTTCATCCTACAATGCAATGCTTTGAAGACTATATAAAATGGTTATGGACCAAAAAGAGGGTCATTCACCCATGGCTTTGCATTGGGGGTTCACGTTTTCAAGCAGAATGGAGCATAGTTTTAAAAGAACAAAATGAGGATTCATTCCTAGCATGGGAAGAGGTTCCACATATAAGAAATAAGAGCCCCTGGCAGGAGCGCAATAGTAGCTTGGAGGCAGTAGGCAGGGGTTGGCATTGGTCAAATGAAAAGGAGCAGCATGCATATTAGACTCCAAGCCATTGATTGTATAAAAAACCTGCAATAAAACAAAGATCCCATGTTGAGTAAAAGGAAAGAAAAAAATTGATAAAGAAGCTAGTCAATGTAAAGAAAAGACCAAAGCCCTATGCAGAATAAGGATGAGATCATGCATGTAATAGAGATTAAGCCATGAAAATTTGTAGTCAACAACAAGTTTGCAATCACCAAGTAGAAGAGAACTTCGTGTGATAGAATCCGGGGCACTAAAACCATGTGGGCACAACATAAGGGAGGAGATTGTAGTTTTGAAAGATGGCTAAGGCCACAGTTTTCAAAAGAACAAGGAAGAGGCATGACAAGGGGCATCCATAGCAAATTAGAGCATGGATTGCATTTTTTTTTAAAGTCATGGACCATGTTTTAATGAGACACCATCCACTCCTAGTGGTAGCATATATGATGTAGAGGAGGAAGCCACAACTTGGGATCGAGCCTCACACGATGAGAGAAAAGGTAGAGTTCACCCACATTTTTGCAGAGAAGACACCATCAAAAAAGAAAAGTCATAGGACTTTAGTCCCATATTGTTTTCGTGGGAGAGTTTTAAAGTATTTAAAAACTTTTACATGCAGAGGGTATTGTGTCTTAAGAGACAGCGCCCTTTGGAAGGGCAGTGCTCATGCACGTGGGGCCTGTTGTGGCCAGGTGGCAATAACCAAAAATTTTGACCAGATGACATCAGTGGATGGGGCAATGGATTAATTTTATGTAAAGATTCCTACGAGATGATGTGGCACCAAAGAGGGAGAGTAAATAGGATGCCAACATGTGGCTTGATCCAACGAATGACACTTCCCCACAATATGAAGTTACAAGGTAGATAAAGAATGTAGGAATGTGCCCAGGTGCCACGTGGTAGTGGGCCTAGGTCAAAGTTGAATAGTGGTAGATCAAGATGGGACCGTCAGATGCTACCACGTGGCTAGATCGACAAACTACGCAAAACCACAATATTAAGTTTCTTGAAAGTTAAATAATGTGGGATTGCAAAAATGTGACATGTGGTGAGGCAAGCTCTAGGTGTAGTGATGTGGCAAGGATGTGCAGGTTTAGGCAGATGCACAAGATTGCACCATGTGGCGATCAGTCAATGGGCGCACGCCCACAAAAAGAAGATGCAAGGTGATTAAAAAGTGCAAGAATGTAGATTTTTGACACGTAGCATAGGTTCCAACAGTGCTGACATGGCATCTAATACAGAATTGGGCCAATCAAATAGTACCACGTGGCATCAATCAAATAAAGGGTTGACCACGGGTTGGAGAGAAGGAGAGAATTTGAAGAGTTAAAAAATAATTTTTAATTATTATTTAAAAAAAAAAAGAGTTTGCACGTCAAGTTTTAAATTCAAAAGGGGTCATTTTATATAGTTTCGACCTTAGGAAATTTTAAATTTTTCAAAAATTTAAAATCTAAAGGATGTACAGACCTAAGCTTTTCTAGCAGAGGAGTCTTTTTCAAACCAACTTTTGAGGGGTTTTCGGTAAGCAAGACAGGCAATATTATATATCATCAGAATCGGGAGAAGACAAATTTTTTGATTCTAGAGTCAATTTCTACATAGGAAGTAATCAATTCAAGTTACATGAGGATTTGTGTTAGGTACTTATCTTGCAACTGAATTCAGATGACAAAGTTGAAAATTGATTTCTAGCATGGAAATGACCTAAATACGGTTAAAAGGTAGTGAAAATGAGGTCTGAGGTGATTTTAACCATTTTTAAATTAGTTGAATCTCAATTTCATCAGTATTTCATTAAGGAAAATCAAATTTTTTGGTAAACAAGTTTTCATGATTCAGCAGGGGATATTTGCAAATTAGTTACAATGTAATGATGAAACAAAAAATTAGATTAGATGGGTAAAAAGATGAAAGAGGTTTTTAGTTGCACAAGATGGGATTCCAAATGGACACTTGTCATCTTCAGTTTCAATCCAAGAATTCATCTCCTTGCTATATTATTCTTTCTTTTTTCCATTCAAGAGGTTCCAATCTGGAGTTCTCTCAGATCTGTGATACCATTCTTCAACAAATTTCTCATGTAATGAATAGCAAGAAATAAGAATATAGATAGTTCTGATCTATTAGGTAGCTTTGCATTTAAATTTCATGCATCTTATTGTAATTTGTTTCAAGGAAATGAATAATAAGGCAGCAACAAGTCAATCTTCATTTTGATATCTTGTCTCCCATTCATGTTGTTTTTGATCTTTTGTGTTTTGTAAACAAAGAATAGGAAACTCAGTTGCAACCTATTGGTTATATATGTTGATTTATTTTTTTTATGACTCAAAGAGTTATGTAAATGCTTGATTTATCATCATAGGATTGTAGATTTCATGAAGGGATAAGTTGAGTATGAGGTTAAGAAGGATGCAGATGTCTAATTCACAAAGTGGATAAATAGATTAGGAAGTCCTGATGTATGGCATATGTCAGTGACTTTCAGGGATGTGTGTTAGGGTTTTGTGTGAATTGCCCAATAGATAAGGCATTGATTATTTTGAAGGATCATAAGGTTGTGTTGTTCATATCATGTTTTGCTGACATCAACATCAATAATCAAAAACTTTTCCCCTTTTCATGTTGAAGAGCTATAATAGAATGCCCTCACTCAGCTTATGAGATTCCTAGATCTAAATTTAGCTACTTTAGATGGATGTTATTTCATAGTTTATCAAGAGAAATAAGGGTTTTATCTGCTTCATATTACATTCAGTGTATGCTTTGATAACTGGTACCATATAAAGAATCTATAGGTTTACCCACCTAGGTTTTGCAGAGCCTGAAGAAGAAGAAGGGTCATGCCTTATAGTTGGCTTGGTGTCTGAATGGGCATGTTGAAAATGGGAGTTAGCTACCCCTAGATGTGTTTTGTTCTCATTAGGGTAATTGAAAACCTTCCAGCATTTTCAAACACCAACAGAATCCACCAAATGAAGGTAATCTTAATTTTAATATTCAATGTCAATAATGTTAGAAATTGAATTAGAAGAAGCATATTAGTACAACAGATATAGGTGTCCTAGTTAGTATCAAATAAGATGATTAACTACTAACAATAATACTTAATAGTAGTAGAAATGTTATGTCTTGATAAGTTCCCTCTCAACTCACTCCTTAGCACTTCAATAAAGTTATGCACATAGTCATGAGGAACCATGTACCCTCTCTAGGAAACTTTCAATTAGATTCCAAGGATGAAAGCTGTGTCCCCTTATCCTACTTCACTCATTTTAGGTTACAAGTAGACTAAGTCTTTTCTTCACTATGGATTTTAAAAAAATAAAAATAAAATTTGTTGTGTTGTGATCTAAAAAAGTTTATGGCATGACATAATACATCAAAGAATCCTATGATGTATACCAAAACCAAGTACATTGCTATAAAATATCATTTTTTGAGACAATCAGTACAAGATAAAGAGATAAGATTGGAATATGTGAATACATAAGAGAAAATTCTAGATATATTCACTAAGCCATTACCCAAGGATGCATTTCGGTATCTAAGAGGTAAATTAGGGGTCATTCCCCTATCTAAAGCTCACTAAATGTAGTTTAGTGATGCATCAACCAACAGATATTGAAGATCAGATAGTTGAGGCAGTATTGACAAAGGTACATTACAAATGAATTAGTACATAAGGTACATTTATATTCACTAAATATTGTCTTTGGCATGAGATGCCAAAGAGGGAAAGTTTTGCTATCATATCAAAAGAAATTTTGTTTACCGATGTCAAAGAGGAAGAACTTGGTTAGGTATCAAAAAGGGAGAGTTTTCTATTAGAAGAAGATGTTGAAGGTAGAGTTTTTCTTAGAGAGGGAGAAAATGAAGTTAGAGGGAACTCACACTAATAGAGGGAGTTCTCATGGATTAGAATTAGGATGAAACAAAGGATATGTGTTAGGAACAATAGTCCACCAAGATAACTGAGAGGGTGGGGGTGAATCAGTTATCAAATTAGTATCCAATAATTAAAACATATATCTTCATTAAAAAAACTTAACCATTCAATCAAAGTAAAAAACAACCATAATAAAGTGCACATAGAAAATTACACCAAATATGTTGACTAGGGAAACCCTTGATCAGAGGGGAAACACTAGTAGGAATGATGCCTAAAAGATGATGTACTAATATAAATATTCCTTGTTAAAGGATGGATCTTGTTAGGAGTCTATTACAACATTTAGTATAGTGATTCTCTATTAGGAGACTTTGAATCTATGTTAGGAGATTCCAACCCTATTAGGAGTTGTGCCAACCCTACTAGGATTTGTAGTAGAATGTATCCAAGAAGAGCCCACTGCCGGAACATGTAATCTTAACTACAAGAAGAGCTCACTACTCAAACAAGTAATTTACTATTATGTTCCTCTTTTCTCTATCCTATCAACCAAACCAATCACTATCAAACCTTGTAGACTAGGTCACAAACCTTGGATCCAAATACCAAACCTCATATCACTCAGAAAAACCTTAGCAATGAAGTTTCGTTCATTTTCGCACTACGTTGCTCAACTTCACATTCCACACTCTCTAGTTCTTATCAAACATTCATAATCACATTCTCACACTTTTTATGATAAAGAAAAATATCCTTCCTTTATATCAAATCCATAAAACAATTTCTTGAGTTGGCTATTAGATGTTCTCAATTAATTATTATAGGACCACATTAAGAACATGTTACACTTAGTGATAACATTAATCTTTCACATTGAAACTTGAATAACTTTGTAAACATGCAATATTATGATAAGAAATATTAGACACATCATCCTCAACATGTCTTCTTCATGCCCTCAACCTCAATCTTCAAGATATTAACTCTGCTAAGAGATATAACAAGTTTACCAGAACATGCCTCTGTAAACTCTATCTCAAAAAAAACATCACCAAAACTTACATAACTTCTTCTAGACTTATCATTTCTTCTTCTAACATTAACTGCATATACAAGATACTCAAAAGTATCTTCTTTAATCTCAAGTGGTTATAATGCTCAACTAGCTATCCATACCAACTTGATCTTTCCACTATTCTTGTGTCAAATAGTATAGAAAACTGCTATGTTGACATCAATGACTAATTTAGTCATGAATGTAAGATATCATCATAGTATTATTCTCACATAAAAGTATCATTAGCATTCATGCTTCCAAAAAATATTCCAACAATATGTTCCTTACTTTATTCTTTCTTTAAAAATTTAATTGTATTATAACATGTTGTGTTGCCATCAATGCCAAAGAGGGAGATTGTTGGAAATAATTGGTTAATTGTATATTTTGTTTGATGTTACACAAATGTCATATCATTATTAGTCAATGCATGCTGATCTCACTTGGGTGATGAAGATAGTTTCTTGTGTCTATCAAGCATTCCATAGTTTTTCTAATTTAGAAGACAATGTCTACCAAGTTCACTCGATCATCAAAGGTAAGTTTGTAGAAGTTGAGTGTTAATTGAGTTCACTCAGTTAACAAAGAAATGTTCAATGGAATGAGTGTTAACCAAATTCACTTGGTTACCAAAGAAACTTTGTGAATATGTAGTGTTAACCGAGTTCACTTGGTTAATATCAGAAAATCTCTTGTACGTTACTATCTACTGAGTATGGTCGGCTAATGAAGGATTTTATTGTTTTGACATATTGAGTTCAATTGATTTAGTGTTTGGTTCTAGCCAACTAAGAAGTTGAATATTAAGTATTCTAATTTATATTCAAGTTGACTTAACAATGTGTAAGATATAAATATAAGGCCAAGTTGAGGAATTGAATAAGAAGCGTCAGTGGAAGTGATTAGAAGATTTGATGATGCTTAGAGGAAGTGAAATAGAAGGATAAGAAGAATATCCTTATTGAGCTTCAAAGATACATTTGATTAGGAATGATAAAGTATACAAGCTAGAATTGAGATCTGTAATTAGCAATTTAGTTGCATCAAAAATTAGGTCATCTCATTGTTACTCTCTAACCATTATAGCAGTGATCAAAATGTCTTAATCAAGTTGGCTTAATAGCTATTTGTAAATCCTCTAACAAGGTGGTATTTATAATAAATTATCTAAAGATCTCTAACAAGGCTACTCAAGGACTAACAGGGTGATTAAATCCTCTAATAGGGTCACACCTAATAGTGTGCTTTGTAACCTTTAAAAGAGTTGGCTCCTTGCAGGGATCGCTTCAAAAGAGTGAAAATCAATAACTAGTTGCAATTGGTGGTTTTTTTCCAAATTAGGTTTTCACATTAAATATTTGTGTCAATTATGTTCACGCTATTTCTTTTATATGCATGCAACTAAGTTAAGTAAGGTCAATAAAAATAATATCTTATATATTTCATGCTAAGTAGTTACCAAGTTATTTTTGTGTTTACCAAGTTACAACATTTGTTCGTGTAAACTGAGTGCATGTATGTTTGCTGAGTTATAGTAGAATTCAATTTATACAGAGTACTAATTTGTACTAACATCTAAGGGATCTATGATTTATTTTTGTACTAACTAGTTCACCCCTCCCATATAGTTACTCCTCTTATATTTACAACAGAGTTATGATATGGAAAAGGAGTAAAAGTATTAACTAAGATAATGATATTATAGTACATTGATAATCTACTTAAGGTTGCAAAGGATGGTTACACTAATTAAGTTCAGATGAATAAGTTAAAATGAAGTATGTTTGCCAAGCTTAATAATCTGCACAATGTGTACTAAGAAAAGTTAGTGTAAGCTAAACAAAAAATTAGTTGGAGCTAAGAAAACTCAATTTTAGTGTAAGCTAAGTGATACAATGTAAGTTAGGTAAAGTTTAGTTGATGCCAAGCACTAGTAAAATTTAGTTTGTGCCGAGTGTTTGACAGTGGATGTCAAGAAACACAGTATGTGTCGAGCATCAAAAGCAAGTTAATGCTAAGTGTTAGAATTATGAGAAAGATCATGAATTTGATGAATCTTAGCCAACAAGTTTGATTTCTTGGATTGTGTGTACCATGCGGAAGATAAGCTTGATGAGCTAGTGATATAGAATTTAAGATAAACCATTTTGAGGTGAATTCAAAGAGGATCAAAGGAGAAGTTTTTGAAAGGGAATGAAATGAAATGATGGTTAGATTCATTAGATCCTACCTAATCCAAGCTAACCCTAAAATGAAAAAAAGGAGGACGAACATCAAAAGGTCTTTATTTTCTATTTATAGATATGGCTGGTTACAAGCAAAGGTTGTCATGTGTGAGAACCTAAGGAAGACAAGGAGTCTAGGTTATTACTTCATTCACTAACCTAAGAGAAGAGACTAGATTAACAAGAAAAGAAAGAAGGCTTAAGGGTATGGATGCTTGAAGGGTGAATAACTTGTTAGAGCTGAAGTGTGTGAAAGCCAAGTAGAATGGAGGATTAAAACATAGATCTACAATCTACAAGTGTGTTGTAAGTTGCTATCAAATCAAGCCTTACTATTACTTTCTAATCATTGTACCATTCTAGGGTAAATCCTTTGGATTAAGGTTGATCTAATAGTCATTTGTAAATCATTTAACTAGGTGAATTTCCAAGTGAATGATCTAAAGTCCTCTATCAAGTCCCACTCTCAAGTCCCACTCCTAACAGGCTGATTGAAATTGTTTAACCAGGTCACATTTAATAGTGTGCATTGTATGATCTAATGTATGCATGCATGATGAAAATGGTTTATGCAAATGGGTTCACTAAGTTGTGAAATGTTTTATTTGTATTTATAGACCTTGGATAATTGATTCACCCCCCTCTTAGTTATTCTAAAATAATTCCAACAAGTGGTACAAAAGATTGTCATTGATCAAGTGAAATTGTACACTATTCTTTAAAATTTTAAATTTTTTGTTTATAATGTTGTTTCTTTATTTTTCAAGTGATACATCATATTTTACAAGGGAAATAAAGGATAGTTTATCATAGATAGTTACTGATTTGAATGTAAGTGCACATCAGTTGTCACTTAACCCTAGCTCTAGTTCTACACATTTTGTGAAAATTAGGTATTTGATAGACTTACATGCAAAAATTTTGAGGGAAGAAGATAGGATAAGGGTTACACTAGTAGATATATAAAATATTATAATTCCCAACATAGATTTAATGTATAAACATATTGTGCATGCCAAAACATTAATCCATAACAACAACTTTTCAATTGTTGAGCACATGATGGAACTATCAGCAAAAGTGTACATAACATTGCACACTTCAAAAGTTTTGTAAGAGAATTGGGACAAAACCATGTCCATAATTTTGAAGGTACATAGTGATTTCCTTTCACATTTTGGTATTTCCTTGTAAATATGCATTTTTGGCATTTGTGTCAAAATCAATATGAAAATAGTTATTATCATACTATACAATGCATATGTATATGGAAGGGTATCCAAAGGGAAATATAGAAAGGAGAAATGCAATTATGTACAAATATATGTACAAAAAAAAATTTTGAAATTAAAAAAATAGAGTCAGTATTTATTGAGTTGTCAGTACAACAGTCAAAACCATGCTGCAGACCCAAGCATATTGATAGGGGGAGTTTTGACTTATATTTTGAGTATTCAAAATTTTGATATGATAAAAGTTTTTGTCACTAATGCCAAAGGGGGAGATTGTTAAACTTATGGTCAAATCATTTATCAGTTAGTGAGTAAACACTTAATTGAATTGATTGATTATAGTCGTTATCCATCCTCACATTCAGATAACAAAGTCTACCGAGCTTTATAGAGTTTACCAAGCTCATCAATGAAAAACATAAAGGAAGTAGTATTAACCAAGCTCTATAGTGTTAATCGAGCTTATCAATGTCTACCAAGCTAGCAATGTTAACAAAGTAGAATAAAGGTAGTGTTGATCAAGTTGTAGTATCAACCGAGCCCTTCAATGTCTACATAGTTCTTTAGTATTCGTTGAGTCGTCAATGCTAATCAAGTTCATCCTACTCTAGAGTGATCAATGTGAACTGAGCACCAGTGTCAATTGAATGCTAGATCTTTCTAAGTTGACAATGTTGCTAAATGGTAGAATATCACTTGAGTCATCTTCAGAACCTGAGTTATAGTAGTAAGCTGACTTTGTGAAGATTGTTTAAATTTGGTGTTCTAGCCAACTCTAAAAGGTAATTAATTGGATTGATAAATATGTAATACATCTTATCATATCTAAGCATGAGTGAGTAACAAGTAAGAATTAGAATAAATGCAATTTAGAAGATAAAGGCTACAAGAAGTATAAGGGAAAGCAGAGTCTCATCTATCATAGCAAGATGATCTTTTTACATCAAAGGAATCTCATACAAAAAATCAAGTTATCTGTTAGAGATCAAGTGCTGGTTCATCCTACCAGGTGCTCCACTCAAATCCTCTAACAAGGTAGATTTTATAGTCTTATGCTAAATATCCTAACTGAGTGCATACTTCATTATATTATATAAATTCATTCACAAGGTGGACCTAATAGTACTTATTGCTCCTAATAGGGAAGATCACCATAAGTGATTATTGTAAGCCTTAATAGGCCAACTTTGTACTGCAGTCATAAATCTTGTGGGCATCATCCCCAAGCCACTTTTACTTTCTATTTGGAAGGATTTTGGGTTACCAAATATTGTGTTGTTATGAATATTTTATTGCTTTCAGTCTTTCATGCATGCAATTAAATAAGAATAGCTTATGAATGATTAATTAGTGAATAGAAGTTTACTTTTTATTGGTTCTTGATTCATCCCTCCTTTTAGTCACTTGGGCCCACATATATTTCTAACAATGTTTATATGAGTAGAAATAATTTATCTATTAATTATAAATTTGAATAAATAAATAAAAATGTAAACATTAATAGTTAAATTTATATGAATACATGTAATATCCCTTCCCTATTTAGTGTCACATATATGTTGGCATCTTTAACAAATTTGGATTATTCTTGGTGTTTTTTTTTTTTTTTTTTTTTTTTGCATTTCTTTATTTTATTTATGATTTTTTTTAATGTGCATGAGAGTTGATTGTCTAATTAAATATATTTTGTGTAATATTGTATAATTATAGTTAAACTATATTACTAGATATTATCTATAAAGATCAAGGTATATTTTGTGATAATCCAAAACACCATTATTGAATATTGATGTTTTTCAAATACAATTACTATTATTAATATCTAACTATTTGACAATGGATGTTAGTACATACATACATATATAAAGATCAAGGTATATTTTTTGATAATCCGAAACACCATTATTGAATATTGATGTTTTTCACATATAATTACTATTATTAATGTTTAACTATTTTACAATGGATCTTTATCTATATATACATATAATATGCTTAATAAATATTTAGTTTAATGTGAACTATATGTATAATTTATAGTGAGTCCCATACATATTCAATGGTAACTTGATCATTTCTAGAAAACATCAAGTTTGATTTTCTATTAATAATAATTCAATATCATATAATTATAGTTCACTTATTATTTGACCAAATTGAGCAATTAGTTTGTATTTAATGTTGGTATCTTATTGTAGACACCCTAATAGTGGTAAAAAGATTTAAGCAAGACATTATCAAATGAATAAGGATTATTCAAATGTAAATCAAATCAAGAACATTTAATCAAGGTGAATTAATTCAAATTGACCAAATTAATTGACTATTAAATCATTTTGAGAAAAATGTATATTTATTAATTATTTAAAAAATAAAATAAAATTAAAGCTATTAAGTAATTATGTAACTAATTTTAATTAATCATATAGTTTACTTATTCCATTAAATATTAATTCCAACTCAGTCCATAGACACACTTGGCTCAAATAAATCAACTAAATGAATTAATAAATCTTAATTTCCCTTACCTATCACATGGAAAAAAAATGGATGAATCAATGGGAATTGAGGGCATTGTTCACATGGATCACCAAAATCTTTACAATCTCAGTCGGTTGAATTGGCTTTACAATCTTTATCACTCATTTTAAATAGTTGTACCACCATTTGAAACCATTTAAATTAATTTAAATAAGAATTAATCATGATTAATTGAATTAACTTTGACCCCACGCCTAAGCCTTGAAAAAATATATAAATACTAAGAACTTCTACATCAAATCATCCATTACATTAGTATCATAACTATAGGCATTTTGATTGCATTGAATTCTTTAGCTTAATTTTGATTTCATAGCTTAAAAACTACATACAAGCTTAATTTTTTTAATCTAGTATCATATTAATTCACAATTTTCCATTCTAAAAATTCCTACTAGTGTGCTTATCTAAGAGTATCATTAGTCCTTTTAGTTAAGAACCCATAATACAATTTTGAAGCTATCAATTTGATAATTGCTTGCTCAGTTCATCATTTTATTGTAAAATTGCATTTAAAGTTAATGTTGAAGATACACATATTTGTATACAAAATGACACCCATTGTGGGGCATTAGGCCTTAAATCACATGTAATTTTATCTTTAAATTGAATTTTTGCATCATTATTTATAGAAATAACTAACATTTGCATGCTTGACCACACTTTCACACAATCTTTTGGAATGTATGTTTAAAGTTGCTTGTAGTGCATCCAAATTTTTCTACAGTATGTTTGATTTTCTTCATAGTGCCTTTACAACAACTTTCCAATGCATTTCCAGTTTCTCCAACATATTTGTAGAATATTCTCTTTTCTTGTTTTCTCTATACTTTCTATGTTCTGCATTTAAAATCATTGAGTGAGATTTCTCATATCTTTTAATGGTTCTAATTTTTCTTATAGCACATTTGGTTTTTTTAATTATGTATTTGCAATTATTTATAGTGCATTTAAACATTCTAATAGTGCTTCTAAGTAAATTTTAAAAATTCTAAAATCTACATAGTTTGATAATTTGAATTTTTTTATAGATGCCAAGTCCTAAAAAGGTGCAAAAGAAAGACTTAAGCTTTTGAGGCATTATGAAGAGATGGAAAGGAGGCAATTGGAAAAGTATACATGAAAATCTTTGATTCTAATTTTCTAGAGGACTTGTTAGAAGAAGAAAACCTAGTTATTTTTCATTCCCTTATTGTATTATCAACCTACCAATCTAAATATCCATCATTAAATTAGATTTTTACTCCTTAATTTTTAAAATTGTGGCATTCCATTTTGAAAATATATCATAATTCAAAGTGTTTTCAAATCTTTAATAATGCGCTAGGGATATGCTCTTAGCTTTCTCAAGGTGATCAAAATCCAGAACATGTGGATTGGATAAAGCATTTTGGATGATCAAACACATTTAAAGAGAACCCTAATTTTTTGTGAACAAAAGGTATTAGGGATATATTTTTACTCCTTTGAGGAAATCAAACTCCAAAACATACTCTTGTTCCACTTAGTTACATGCTTAGGAATTTACAATTGTTTTTTGTGTTTCAAAGTTGAGATAGTAGTAATATGTTCTTACCTAATTAGGGTGATCAAATTATTTGAACTATTTTCATATCCATTTTAAATCTTTCATGCACATGCTAGATTAAATTAGATCCATAGAAAGGTACATCTCCCAAGAACTTTAACATAGTTATGAGAGAATTGACTTTGAGTGATAGTTGAAACCTCCTTAATACTTGTTGATCCAACTCACTATAAAATGAAATATTTTCATCCTTAATTGGGTGCAAGATAAATATTCTTATAATATCCTTCCTCTAGTTGTCCTAATGGATTGCAAAAAATCTCCTTAGTATTGGTGGAAAGCTCTCATAAGAGTGGAAAAAGATTTTTTTCTGAATGGATCTCTAAATAAATTGATTTGAATTAGTCATCTTCTTATTAGAGCCATATTTATAATATAATTTGACATTAGGTAGGTGCATGAAGTGTTCTCTTGTTCATGCCCATAAAAATAAAAAGAACATACACTTTTTTTAAGAATTTAGTTGAGGAAAAATAAGTGCTTTCGCGCTGCTTGTGCTTGATCATATATAGTAACTTGCAAAAATCATCTTAAAGATTTAAAGTTTTAAGTCAAAATTGCAAAAAAAATCTTGAAGATTTAAAGTAATTGTAAATTGGAGCATTCAAAAAGTCCTATAATGCATCAATTTTTTTTTATAGTGCTTTTAAATATTCTTTCATAGACTTTAAATTATTTCATTGCATCCCAAATGTATTTTTGGCACTTGGTGAAGTGCGTTATAGCACATTCAATAATTCATTTAGCACATTTAATTATTTTATAATGCTTTTAAATTTAGAACCTAAATTAGAGAGTACCTCCCAAACATTTAAATTGGAGGAAATTATATTTTTGAGTACCAATTTGAGAAATTGCTTGAAAGAAGATAACACATTTGTAAAACTCTAGAAATTAAAAATTTTAGCAAAATTGGGTCATTTGAAACACATAAGTGAGATCATCCCATGGATTCCTTAATTTATTGGTTGAAAAACCTATGAGCCTTTTTTTCTCAATGCTAGGTAATTCAACACAATTTTTGTAATGACTTGGATTGATACTTGATGATAAAATCCTCTTCTCTTTAGGCTCTATCAACCTAGGTAGGTATACCTTATGGAATATGATTTATCTTACTAGTGCAGATTTCTTTAATTGATGCTCTTGAGATTACAAGTTCTTCTCAAGGAGAAATCAAGATTAGGTGATTATGGGATAAAATTTAAAATGTGGATGAAAATAATGACAATGACTTAATGTGGTGTAGGTAACTGGGTAAATAATTCTACCAATTATAATTGTTAATCAACTTAATCATAGCATGACTAATCCTTTGTCATTGGGTAAATAAAGTGTAACCCACATAGTCAAAGTATCATCAAACTTTGAAGATAGTGTACAAACCT
Source organism: Cupressus sempervirens (assembly GCA_028749045.1). NCBI lineage: Eukaryota > Viridiplantae > Streptophyta > Pinopsida > Cupressales > Cupressaceae > Cupressus > Cupressus sempervirens. The sequence goes on from CM053793.1 coordinate 452,453,684, forward strand.
TCAACTATTTGACAAATAACTTGACAAATATGAATCATAGTCTAAATGAAGTTAACATTAGTGATGGATGCCAATCAAAAAAACATCACATACTATGTACTATTTGATAATCAATGATGCATATAAAGTTCAATCCATCAACAATAACATGAATTCAAGAGGAAAATGCTAATAATGAGTTATTGAGCATCTAGATACCCAATTAAGCATCAAAGGAAAGTATCTTCATATTTCTATTTGAAATAAGGAACACAAGAAAAATAGTGCAGAATGTATAAACCTTGAAATTTGCATCAATCATTAGGGTTCAACTTGTCTTGTAATATTGCATAAAAGGAATTATATTAGATAAAATTGTATCTACATCACTTATATCAAAATGAGATGATGGGGAGGGTCACCACCAAGTCCTAGCTCACTCACTAGAATGCTAAAGGACCTTCTACTAGCATTCTTAGGGTCTTCTTTTCCTACTAAACATAAGGGAACTCTTCTCCTATTCCCCTTTTCCACTAATCCTCTCATATCAATTGAAACTACTCACTAAGCTTGAGACTAGTCTTCATTGTCAATGGTCAAATCCTTCAATAGGATGACATAGGGAACTCATCTAGTTGTCATGGAATGAGGAGCTTCTTCACATGTCCATTCAACAATTTCTAGGGTCCTTAATGTAGTTTTTTCCATCATTTCACAAATGATCTCCTGAAACCTTGTAAAAAGGCTTGTAAGACAAGTACATAATTAGACCTCCAATTTGAATTTTTGGCCTATAACTCCCAAAACTTGTTAAGGATGTGACAAAATAATGACTTATCTAGATACCCATTTTTGAGCTCTACCATATTTTCTCGGTCTTAGCTCTCCAATTCATTTGTACATTGTAGTACCAAATTGCCCCTATTTTTTAGGGATTTTATTTGTAATCACCTTGGGTCAGTTTGAGACTATTGGTGTAAATATGTATTTACTATTTATACTTTACTTAAGTTTACTAGGTTAATGCATTATATTATTATATTGCATTATTTTATTATTTATTTAGGTGAGACACTTATGAGTTTGTGTACTCTCATGAGTTGTCATGTTGACAACACTAGAGTAAGCAACTCTAATTGAGCACATGGTGTCTACAACACTAGAGTTTACATAATTAACTGACTTGTCATGTAGACAACATAGTTATTTGTACTCTCATTTTAACACATATTGTATACAACATTATATTATGTGCTACACCTTTGTAGGCTTATCCTCTCATCATTGCACTTACACTCGTGCTTAATGGAGGATAACCGATATTTGGTGGATATGTGCTTGGTTGTATGACTTATCATGTTGCTGACTTTTATGCATTCTAGAAGCATTCTAGAGGCCTTTATATATAGGCACTCCTATTGTAATTTAAGTAATACTGAATGAATATTATATCATCATTCTGATCATACTCTCTTTGGTCGATACTGTTTGCTTTTGTTTGAGTTTCTTGGTCTTGGGTGAATTTTTCCCTAAGGAAAATTCTTACATGGTATCAGAGCTTGGGGAGATTATCTTCACATAGCCATTCAAGATCATTATTGCTTCAGTACCTCAACCTAGATCCAGAGAATCCATAAAAATTAGGAGCATTTGGAGCCAAATCGAACCTTGCCATTACATTTGGAACATTGATTTAGTCAAAATTGGCTAAATTTGCCTATGCTAGGCTAAAGTCAAATTTGAGGCAATTTTTTCTGCAAACCAACACCCGAAGGCCTAATTTGCAAATTGGTTATGGTCATTTATTTGATCTATTAATTTATTATTTAGATCTGCAATTAATCTATTCTCTATTTTTTTTCAAATTTCTTGGTATTTTTGAATTATTTTTGGCCCTACAGGCCCTTACAAATATTTTTTTGTAGGAACTGAGTAGTGACACCTTGAATCCCACAAAGAATATTCTTTGTCAATTTAGAATATTTCTTATTTAATTTTTTCAGGCATCATATTCCATTGGTAGGCGTGTTTACAAATTTCCAGCATACTCTAATTACTGGCAACTGAAACTGAGCATCACCAACTACTAGTAGATAGCTAAGTTTATTTCAAAGAGTCATGCTTTGTTTTTAATCATTGCTGAAGTCTATTTTCCCATGAATGTGGGGCTAATTCAAAGGATTTTTGCCCACACTTTTTATTCACTCTAACCCTATAGTTTATTTATTGGCACTGGACATAATACCCCTACCAACCATTGCAATGTTGGCAAAGGCTCAATCGTTGTTCTAGACCCTCGATTGGAAAATTACATGTGACATCCCTACATAAGCGAGTCAATCCATGTGTTGCCTACAATGACTTTCATGTGAACCTATCAATGTCTTCCACATGGCCCTTAATAGCAAGGTGCACAGTCAACTGTAGGTCATTGACACATCAAACATACACATCAACCAATTTGTACCTATATAGTCAACAAGCATTATCAAATTTTTCCATATAGTCTGTATAGTGCTAATGTTATCCTAATGTCATGTTGATGTCATCACAGGGCTTTGTTTGCTAATGTCATCAAGTTTAGGAGCCTAAATTTAATGGCCATTTGACTGTCATCTAGGGGAAAATTTGAACTACTATAATGGCTATATAACCGTCAAATTTAACCCCATCTTTTCCTGATCCAACCCATCTTTAGATCAAGTCTTGATTTTGTAGTCCAACTTTGGGAGGCCATATCTCAATCATTTGAACTCAAAATTAGTGCAATTTTTTTTTATTTTGGGTATAATTTCCTAAACTTTTTAGTGGTGCAATTCTTTTCTACTTTTGTTGCACAACTTTGCCAGAAATTGAATCTTTTGGTGACTATACCTATCCAATCCTTTATTTTGCAACTTCAAATGTTGCATACAAGCTCATCTAGACATGAAAATAGGTTCTATTTTTTGAAAGTGTATTATTTTTTGTCTACTTTCTAGATTTGCAATCAAATTATAGGGTTGTGTGGAAAAAAGTGTCACTTTCAGAATTAGGTCCTTTTCAGCATTGTAATACTTTGATATATCTTTAGAATTGTTGTATATCTCAGATATATTGTAATGTTCCCATTTTGAACTCCATAATGAGGTTGTAAAGAGCCAAAATTAGAAGTCCACTAAGGCCAAAATTGGCAAGTGGCCATTGTAAATGCACTACATATAAAGTGCCAAAAAGAATTTTTTTGGAGGATGCAAACGTGTCTTTAGTTGTCTAGCATGGGCAAACATATCTTCTAAGGGATGCAAGGCACCACTACCTAGGATTTTTACTTTCATAAGATATGAAGATGGTGTGAAGGAATAAAGACTTATGGATCTTGATTCACATGAGATATTTGTGGAGAAGGATGAATAATTTGAGGAAAGTTCACCTAACTTATCCTCTATTCCTCTTCGCACTTCATACTTTGTGGAAACTGATAGTGACACTAGTGATAGTGCTTTAATAGATTCAAATATATGGGCCTCTATTTTCAATTGTAGTGACAAGTCATGACATCAGTCCATTCCACATGCATTTATTTCCATAGTGATAGGTCTAGCACAATAGGGTACACTTAGTCTTCCAGGTCTAGCATCAGACGATGACTACATGGCAAACATTTCAGGTTTGTTTGTGGAGTCATACATAGTGGATTTGGGGGATATCATTGATGATAAATATCTTCTCTTTGATGGAGAAGATCCTTCTTTAGTTGTTGTGAGGGCTTACTCTGACCCTCATGTCCATTCTCTAAATGATCAATCTTCATAGGTTGATGTGATTGTGGATACTTATGTACAATAGTTGCAAGTCTCTTTATCATTTGAGGAGATAGTAGATTCTTTGGGATAGGTTCTGCATCCATCCTTGATAGGGATAGTTGAATAGTTTCAGAGACATCATCAATTATTGAGATTCTTTCCATACAAAATAGAAGCATCTTATTTGTACCTATGGTATTGTTTGTTACAAAGGGAGGGAACACTATTCGGTAGTCCTAGTTTAGCTTCTACATTAGAGAAACTATCACTGATTGACACTCTTCATTTTGGGGGGGAGACTACCTTGTCTCTCTTCTTCTTCTCTCTTGTGTGTGTGGGGGGGGGGGCTTTTCCTCTTTTGGGATAGCTTTCTTCTCACATTTCTCTATTGTATGTACTTGATGTATGCCATGATGGGGGGGTGGGGTGTCTTGATTACTCTATCCATCCATGCATCTAGCTTTTTCATCTCTCTTTTTGGGGGAGGGTTTTTCCCATGAGGTTTTCCCTCATTCTCTACTTTATGAGAGATTGCATTGCATTATGTACTTGGGTACCTAACATGGCCTAGTTGTTGGGACCCATAATACATTTCATTTTAGCTTTTGTAAGCTTGAGTGCATTCCCCTAAGTTGCACTTGGGGGTGGGGGGGTGGTGGTGGTGTAAATATGTCTTTACTATTTACACTTTACTTAATTTTACTTAGGTTAATGCATTATTCTATTATGTTGCATTATTTTATTATTTATTTAGGTGAGACACTTAAGAGTTTGCATACTCTCATGAGTTGTCATGTTGACAACATTGGAGTTTGCATAATTAACTAAGTTTTCATGTAGACAACATAGTTATTCACACTCCTATTTTAGCACATGTTGTCTACAACATTATTTTTCATGCTAGACCTTTGAAGGCTTATCCTCTCATCATCAAACTTACTCCCATTCTTAATGGAGGAAAATCCATATCTGGTGGACATGTGCCTAGTTGTATGACTTATCATGTTGTTGACTTCTATATATTCTAGAAGCATTCTAGAGGCCTTTATATACAAGCACTCCTAGTGTACTTTAAGTAATATTTAATGAATATTATATTGTCATTCTAATCATACTCTCTTTGGTCTACTGTTGTACTTGTGTTTGAGTTCCTTGGTCTTGGGTAAATTTTTCTCTAAGGAAAATTCTTATAAAAACCAATCAAAATGATATTTCCAAAATCTTCCACTTGGCATGTTGAAGCTTCAATGAGTTACCCTTCCATGCATGTACTTATATTGATTAACTCAATCAATCTACTATATCTTATCACCTCTGATGTGTTTCTTGCTTGCCTAGCTATGTATCCTATACTCATCTAGGGCTTCTTCTTAAAATTATAAAACTCAAACAAAATGACTCCAAATTTATTACTCACATAGTATTGACAACCCTTTTCTTGATTGTAAATGTCCATGATAGTTAGAAAACTAGAAATTAATATAGAACCATTTCTTTGTTGTCTACTCTATCTATGACACTAAACTAGAAACTTGAAAACAATTTATAAAACACCTATCAAAAATAAGGAATAAGAAACCAAATTGATATACAATTATCTATTGAAAATACTCTATCAAATCATGTGAAATAGAAGTCCCATTCAACCCATTTACATGTGGATCATGTGCCTCCAAGAAGACTAAAATAGTAATGCTTGTACTTTTTTATTTTCTTCAAATTTTTTATTCGTACATAATGAACATGAACACCCTCTCCTTGGTATGAAATGGTATTATATAACCCACCTAAATGTGTAGAAGCTACCTATATGGACATCTAAATGAACAAGTTGCTTGGTTTTTCTCATTTGTTGTCAATGTTGTAACATGCAACTTTTTCAAATAAAAAGTTTTCATGAGAAACTTTTCACAAACTTTCAGTTTGACCACTCCTAGACTTCAAACTACTTATATTAAAGAAATTTTGACCTAAAACCATCATCTAACACATTTTCATAGCTTTGGTGATCCTAGTCAATTTTTGGTCAACATTTGACTATCCAAGACAATAACAAGCAACTTGTTCTTTAGTCCCATCACTTTTACACTTATTGACTCCAACTCCTCACACACTTCACTACATATTTACAAAGACCTATTAACACCATTGGGACTTTATATTTAGTCATTATTTCTAAGTGGTTGGCTAGAACCACCTACAAGAAGAAATTTTTTAGGACCTTATCTATTATCCTAGGTGCTCTTGCACCATTCCCTCCATGCAAAAAAAATACTAAGTGGTTTCTAAAGGAACAATGTGCATGCTGTTAGCATTCTTCTTGAATTCAAATTATGATACCCAAATAGTCTCAATAGTAGGTAGATGTTTCCACTTGACAAAGTGCTCCATGTAGACTTGGGGCCTAGTCTTATTTTTTAACCTTGAGTCATGTATCCTCTCAGATTGTGGTTGGATTTGAATAGGTATACTGATATCTCTTACCTCTTTATCAACCTATGTTTTTTTTCCCTTTGTCATTGCAAGACCCTTGTATTAGATGAGATATCTTATATTAAAGATGGGTGAGATAGCCAACTCCTTTGGCAAGTCTATTTTGTAGGCATTTGGACCATACTTGGACAAGACCTTACATGGTCTTATACTTTCCCTTTGATAAACTTGGTACTCCCTTCTACAACCTAGAATTTTTTAGTACACTATCACCCAATCTCCAACTTCAAATTGTATATCTTTTCTTCATTTATCCACTTTCTCTTCGACTTATGATTTTCTTTGATCACTATCTTTTTGACTTTATCATGCACCTCTCTAATGGACTAGGAAAAATTTTCAACATACTCACTAATTTCTCTATATTCGCTTAGCTCTTTGACTTCACAAACCCCTCTTGGATGAAGACCATAGAAAATTTGGAATAGAATTTTTCCAATGGTTTTGTTTGTACTATCATTGCAAGAAAATTCAACTTGTGGAAGTACTTGATCCCATGACTATCCATCTTTAGTTAGGCATCTAAGTAGGTTTCCAAGAATATATTGAGCACCTCTATCCAACCATCAATTTGAGAATGGTATGATGAACTATGTGCAAAGTTTATACCTAACCCCTCCATAATATCTTCCAAAAATGCCCCATGAATTTAACATTTCTATCTGATACAATTCTGATTGGTAGGCCATGAATTCTAGTCACTTCTTTGAAGAAATAGTGAGCTATATAACTAGCATCATGTATTTTTTTACACAGTATGAAGTGACTCATCTTGCTAAATCTATCCACTACTACTAACACACTATCAAAACTAGTTCTTGTTCTTGGAAAACCAACTATGAAGGCATTCCCAAGGTCTATTGGGTATTGGTAAGGGTTGATAAAAGCCAACATTTGAAGCAAAATATTTGGATTTTTGACAAGTGACACACTATTCTACATATTTTTTGATATGTTTTTGCATTCTTTTACAATAGTAGATCCTAGCTACAAGTCCCAAAGTCTTGTTCAGACCAAAGTTCCCACTCAAACTCCCATTATGCTTCTCTTCGATGAGGTTTTCTCTCATAGAACCCCTTGGTACACATAACTAGTTATTTCTCAATAGTAACCCATTTTTCAAGGTGTAATTAGAAAATTAACTATGGAAATGATTGTCAAATGCTGAACATACCTTATAGGCTTATGAAAATTATTCATCTCCCTCATAAAGGTCCTTGAATCCTTCTATCCCAATGCTTTTCAACTGAATTTCTCAATCTATCAAAAGTCTCCTTCTCAATGCATCTGTCATCTTCTTAGTTTGCCCCTTCTTGTGCTTGATGGTAAATGTGTATGCTTGCAATAACCCATCCACTTAATGTACCTCAAACTCAAATTTTCCTATGTGTTAATGAAGCTTAAGGTCTAATTATTAGTGTAGACTACAAATTATTTAGGCAAAAGGTAATGCCTCCATTTTCTAAGAGCTTGGACTAGTGTATATAGATCAAAGTCATAGGATGAGTATTTGGAATTGGCTTCATTCAACCTCTCATTGAAAAAATGTGATTGGTCTTCCTTCTTGGCTTAGGACTAATCCCACAACAATTTGACTTGCATCACACTCCATAATGAATAACTAATCAAAACTTGGAAAAACTTGAATGGGTTGTATAGCTACTTCCTTCTTCAATTTCTCAAACCCTTCATTAGCTTCCTTGGTCTACACAAACTTGGTTTTGAGTCCTCCTTTTATAGTATCCAATATTAGTGCACATATTTCACTAAAACTTAGTACAAAATTCCTAAAAAGTTAGGCAAATCTATGCAAAATTCTGAATTCTATCCCCATTTTAGGAGTAGGCTAGTTTAGGATGGCTTCTACCTTACTTCAATCTATTTTCAAGTCACCTTGGGAGACTAAAATACCTAGGTACACCAGCTCTTGTTTCATGAAATCACTTTTCTCAGGGTCAATGGAAAGTTTCTCTTCTTTCAACCTTCTTAACACTATCTCTAGATGCTTCATGTATTCTTCTTTTGTTTTGCTAAAGATGACAATGTCATCTAGGCACACTGCCACAAACACCCCTATGTAATTCTTCAAGAATTCATTCATTAATATCATAAATGTACTTGGCGCATTTATAAGACCAAAAGGTATAACAAGCCACTCATTAAGACCCTCTATGGTTATAAAGGCAATTTTCCAGTCATCCTATTAGAAATAATAACATTGAAATGAACTAAAATAAAAGAATTAACAATTAATCCAAGAGAGTTTGTGAAAATAGTTACCATAAACTCATATCCAAGAGAGAGTGAAAGAATGAACAACAACAATGAATCAACAAGAGGAGACAAAGATTTGAAAGGGGGAAGCAAAGAAAACCCCTTGTGAATAATATGAATGAGGCAAATTCCTAAAGAATGAACGAAGGAGAGAGAAGAGAGAAAATGGAGCCACTGGCTCATTACAAGAACTACATAGTGATTGTGTGTTGTGAATGAGAGAGAAGAATCTCTTATAAAGAGATGAGAAGAGGAGTTATTTGTAACTCCCAAGTGAATGATTGCCACATTCATAAGTGTGTGCATAACAAGTGTCATAATCCTCTTAAGGAGGAATAACTATTTTCCTTAATAAAGGAATTACAAAATAGACTTTTCCTCACATGTGGACTAGAGGATAAACAACATAAGGGATACCTTGGTTTATCCCATTTAATAAATACAACCAAGGAAAAATTACCAATTCTAACACCCCCTTTTAATCTTTACTTAGGGAAATTACATCAGAGGGTATTAAACCCAAATTTTTACAATGAAATTCTAAATAGCAGCAATCTTGATCTTCAACGATGCAAAAGGTCTCTTGTGAGTGTATGTAGATCTTCGTAGAGCCAAGAGAGAAGTGGATAGGTCCTTAAAGTACACCAAATCTTGTATGTGCTGGATGGATTACCTGAAAAACATAGACACAAGAAACAAGACAACTATCCACAAGAAGTATTTCATCTTATATGCAAATTAGAAATCCTTTGAATAAGGATAATAAAACTCTCATAGAGAAAAAATGAGGAAAATATAATTATGTTACCACAAAGCAATGGAGATAACCTGATATAAAAAATGAAGTATATGCTCAAAATATTATCAAAAAAGTTTGATCATAATTCTCATGAACAGGATATTATACTAATGTACTAATGACCACAGACAAGGCCAACTAATGATACGTGCATCAACGTTGCATCAATCATGTGGATATAGACAGTCCACTTAATGAATCATCCCACTGCAAGTTAATGGGTGATCAATCCATAACATGCATGACTCATGATCTAAGCAATAAAGTATGCAAATCATTATGACATTAATATATGAAAATAAAGTAGAAAGAGAGACATGCTGATCAAATTAGTATTATCATGATTTGTTAGGATATTCAAACAAATTGATTATGAGGGTGTAACAACATATTGCCTTCAAATTGGAATCCATCATGGACAAGCAACTTCATTGCCACAAAAAATCAGCATGGGTCAAAATAACTTTCTCAAATAGAGTCTCCAATATTGGAGTGCTCCAATATATGGTAGCCTCGTCACCTATACACTCAAAAATGAGCAAGGTGTAGGAAGTCATACCATGACTAAATCAAAACTAGGAGCATACACCAAGGAGATAAAGAGATGGAAATGGGAAATCCCCATAAAATATCATCCTTGCATTGAGGAACAAAATGGAACAACATGGAGAGAAACTCCATAAATATCAACCTTTAAAAGTAGAGCATATAGAATCAAATGGAGGGAAACTCCATATAAATATTAATCTTTCAAAGTGGAATCAATAGAACTAAATGGAGGGAAAATCCATATAAAATGAGTGCACACCAATATAGGATGAAGGTATACTCCATGGGCCAGATAAGGAAACTATGTATCAGTTATACTGAGGGGACCTACATAGTTATCCTTGAAAAAATTGGCTCCCTATGCAACTCAAAAAAAATATCATATAAATCATGTATATCAATGGTATAACACCATAAAGTGCCAACATGGGCATAAAATATTACAATAAAGTCGAAGGCAAATGTGTAAGATAACTCATAATCCAATCAAAATGAATTAAACTTTATTTTCAAAATGCAGAGATCCAAGGATTATCAAAATAAACAAAATATGTATATCAGGTATAAAACTCCATTGAGGGTAAACATGAATACTTAATTCATTTTTTGGACGTATAAATCAAATTCTAAATTATTATAGTCATAAAATTATATATTTATCTGGGTATATATGTGTGCACCCATATATACTTAAATAAATATACGATAAGTCACAATATTGAAAGGATCCTTAATATATATATATATATATATATATATATATATATATATATATATATATATATATATATATATATATATATATATATATATATATATATATATATATATATATATATATATATATATATATATATATATATATAAAGTAGAATGAAAATTTTGAATAAAGACAAAATATTCTTAAATAGTACTTTTAGATAACAAAATCTAATCACAATTATTAGGAATGATTGCCAAAATAGAGTTCTTTTTTACTAAAAAAAATTGAATTTTCAGAATGATAAAAGCCGAAAAAGCATCTTACATGAACAGATAACGTGGTTAATTAGCAACAACCTTTTTTTTTAGCAATGATTTCTCTTTATCATGTAATGCTACAAATGGAAGACTTAGAATAATATTCTAAAAATAATAATCAAGAGTTATAAAAATTTGTTAGAGAATATCTTAGAATAGATGTTGTAACAGGTGAATAATGATGCAGACCTGCCAAAAAACATTAGAGGAATAATTCTTCTGCAAATATAGAAACTGTATCTACCAAATAATCAGAAAGAGCTAAGTTTGGCAAAGAGTAGAAGAATCACTGAACACAAGGAATATTAATTATAGTGCATGCATTCATATTCAAAGAAGGGGCACGACAGAGTGCATGTGAAGGCACGAGCATGCAAGGTGGACAGTTACAAGGTGAAATGCATGCAAGAAGGGATGTGCTCAGAAAAGCCTGTTACTATCATAGTAACTGATGAATGTCCAGGAGGATGTGAAGATAATATATTGAGCATAAATTTAAATCCATGGCCTTCGACTACCACATGAATCTCATTCTCAGTGATTGTGAGGAGTTCAGGAAGCTCCTGCCCAAGAAAGGTGAAAGAAGAAAGAAGAAAGAGAGGAGAGACAAACACGGGGCCTCATCCTTCTACATGGTGAGGAGGTCATATCCATTACCATCGAGGGTCCTTCGCTGCCCGATGTATTGTGAGCAAAGCCAACGAGAGGAGCAGTAGGTAAATGACTCTATTTTCCTTATTGGGTATAGGGCGAGTTGCCTAATGGGGAATACCTACTGTGCCACTGGTTCAAGCACAATCGACACCTTCAAGGCTAGTGTAAGGTGTGGGTGGGCCAGCCCCCAGCATGATGCAACCCCAAATATTGAGGCCCCCTATGCCCCAGGTTTTTTTTTGCACCTCCCATGACCTATCCAACAGGGAAGATCCTATGAAAGAAACGACAACTCTCTGCAATGCCTTCGGTGGAATGGAACAGACCGGGGATCGAGCCTATAAATTTCTCATTGGCAACCTTGATCTAGTTAAATCAAAATTCACTAATGAATAATAGGTCTAACGATTGGGAGAAAGGGATCTAGCAATGGAGAAATAGTGGGTCAGGGAAAGAGAATGGTGAAGGTATAAATGGCTCTACTTCTTAAGTGCGGCAGAGATGATATTAAGATGGGTAGGCTATGAGCCATGATGCACCCTGAACTGGCTACACTCTATCATATGGTGGTTGGAAAGTGTGCTGCTTGAACCTTTGGTGGATACATATAGATTGAAATTTTCTATTGGTATCCATAAGAGAGGTCTGATAAAAGACTCTAGGAAGAAAGAATGATCTCGATCTAGTTTACAAACTTCTATCTCCAACTATTATTCTGTATGAGAGTTAATCGGGCCTTAAAATGTCCAATCGTATTTTTACAATACCATGCTTCAATCATAAAATATTCTGCTATGTACTTTGAAGTTTCAAGTTATATTTAATTTAAAATCACGCAAGAGATCATGCAAGAATGAAAATGTTAGAAATATTTAAAATCACGCAAGAGATTTGGTATTTAAAGTAGTAAATATGACTTTTCTTATAAGGTGAAAGAAGAAATAAAATAGATTTGAATGTTAAAAAAAAATATGCACAGTGATATGTCTAGAATTTAAATCTATAAGAACACGTAGAATATTGATTTTAAATAAGTATTAGATATAAAGAAAATAGATTTTAAACCACATAATCATTGAAGTAAGTAGTTTGCAAGAAGATAGAATAAGTAACCTACAACAAACTAGATTAGATCAAGGAAAATATAAGAAAATGAAGGCAAACCTACAAATAAACTTGTTAGATCCAATCTAATCCAAAGAGAATTAGTAAAAAAAACTTATAGATTGAATAATTCCTGTAATACAAAAAAAATTAGAAAATTATGCTTCAAGTTTCACTCTCAACAAATAGTCTCCAATGCAATAACCTTCACACAAACTCAAAACAAGGATTAGGTGGCTCTGATACCATGTTAGAAATAATAACATTGAAATGAACTAAAATAAAAGAATTAACAATTAATCCAAGAGAGTTTGTGAAAATAGTTACCATAAACTCAGATCCAAGAGAGAGTGAAAGAATGAACAACCACCAATGAATCAACAAGAGGAGACAAATATTTGAAAGGGGAAAGCAAAGAAAACCCCTTGTGAATAATATGAATGAGGAAAATGCCTAAAGAATGAATGAAGGAGAGAGAAGAGAGAAAATGGAGCCATTGGCTCATTACAAGAACTACATAGTGATTGTGTGTTGTGAATGAGAGAGAAGCATCTCTTATAAAGAGATGAGAAGAGGAGTTATTTGTAACTCCCAAGTGAATGATTGCCACATTCATAAGTGTGTGCATAACAAGTGTCATAATCCTCTTAAGGAGGAATAACTATTTTCCTTAATAAAGGAATTACAAAATAGACTTTTCCTCACATGTGGACTAGAGGATAAACAACATAAGGGATACCTTGGTTTATCCCATTTAATAAATACAACCAAGGAAAGATTACCAATTCTAAAACATCCCCTTCTTTCATCCTAATTTGGTGATAACCACTTTTTAAGGTCTATTTTGGAGTAATACTTAGCACCACCTAGAAAATCCATCAAGTAATCTATCCTAGGAATAGGAAATTTATATCGAATAGTGATACTATTTATAGCCATAGAGTTAGTAAAAATTCTCCACTTACCTCCTTTCATGTGTGTTAAAGCCACAAAGACTGTACATGGACTAATTCTCTTCCTTATGAGGCCTTGATCCTCTTGCACTTATCTTGCTATCTCCTTGTTTTGAACTTGTTTCACCTTATAAGAAACTTTTTTAGGTAAGGATTCCCATGGTACAAAGTCAACTTTATAGATTATTTCTCTTTGAGGAGGTAAGCTAGCTAGAGTCCCATCACATATGATGTCCTTAAATCCCCCTTAGAGTTTCTTCACTTGATTAGGAATGGTGGACTATTTTTGTGGTCTCTTCCTCCTTGGGTTTCAATAGAATGAAAAACCCCACTCTCTCATCATGTTGATGTCACTCAAGAGATTCTTTCCACTCATTAACAAGATGTTGTGTACTACTACTTTGTTAGATTATTCTTCTACTATGGAGTATATCTTGTATGTCACTCCATTATTCTTGAAGGTATAGAAATTCTTCTTCCCTGGGTGTACAACATCTCTATCATATTTCCATTGTCTTCCTAAGAAGATATGGAAAGCATCCATGGGTATCATTTTACAAATTATCTTATCATTATATTATCCTATGGAAAACTCCACCCAAGCTTGTTCATTCACTAGCATATTTTGTCCTTTGTTTAACCAAGTCACTCTATATGGATGGGCATGAGGCATTGTGGAAAGTATTAACTTCTCCAATGATTCATATAAGATGATGTTATCAATAGACCTTGAGTCTATGATCATCTTGCATACTTTTCCAAAGATCTTGCATTTGATCCTAGATAAATCTCTTCTTCACTTGGGTTCTTCTTTATTTGACTCCCTAATAAAGACACTCTTAAACATCAAAATTTCTCCCTTTTCTAAAGCTAGAATCACCTATAAAGTAGTTGTGTCATCTCCCTCTCCTTAGGAATATGTTATCTTACTTTCTCCTTGAGATGATGAGGATGCTTTATCAGAACATCTCTAAGCTGGGTGCCCCAAATTGCCATAGTTATAGCATTTCATCCTAGCAAAGTGTGAGATTCTTCAAAAGCTACCAAACATTCCTCTTTCGTAGTGATTTTTTTAGTGGCAAATCTTTGCTAATTGGCTATTTTGTATCTTTGGGAAATCACAATTTGGTGAATAAAACCTACATATGGGTTCAACCACATCACCAAGATATTAAATAATTTGGGTCCAAATCCTAGGCTAATCACTCATTAGTTTACACATAATTGGTCCCAAATCCTAGTTCAATCACCAATGTAATCTACATTTAGAATACAATTATTTTAAATTTTTCACCAGCCTTTCCCTAATGTTTTCTTATTGGACAATGTTATTTTGCCCTTAATATTTTCCCTTGAGTTGAGCATTGCCTATGATTTTATTGACATGTGTCTCCAACTAAACCTATTTAGCCAACTATTTTGGTGTTTGGGACATGTGTCCTAATTTTGCAAACATTTAGACTTTATGGTATGACATTTAAAATTAGTCCCAAAATAGATTTGAAGCCATTGATCTATATTACATCGACGGTCCAAATTAATTCCTTTCACCATAAAAATGATAACATTAAAAGTGATGATGACTAGGTTGGCAACAAAAAAGGACACATTATTAATTGAATCTTAATGGATTGGCATACTACAAGAACACTATATAGTGTACACTTAGCATGTGGGCCATAGACCACTTGTGACTCTATAATTTCACCAAAAAATTAAATAATTTCTCTCTGGAAATTGACATATTAGCCAACTATATTAATATTTTATGTTATATGAAATAATTAATTTGCCTCTTACACTACGAAAATGTTTGACCAACAACAAAAATTTCCAACATTTATTTTCATACCAAACAAAATAAAGTTAATTCGCCATAGTTATTATTAAATTTGGATACGAAAAGTATAATTTTATCCAATATAAAATAAATTTCTCCCTTGCCTAAAATGAAAAAAATGCCCTTGATTAGAAATTTTTGTTGCATATTTAATGTTGAATTCGCTAGCATTTTACCTATTTTTCTTAGGATGGGTTTCTTAAAGTTATCCTTACTCTTCCTCCACTATTGAATCCTCTTCTCCTACTAAAGTTACCTTTGTTACTACTATCACTTCTTTTCTTAGTAGGTTTGGAGTCTCCTTGGGTTTTGGAATCACTACTGTTACCTTCATACCCACCTCTATGGGTGCCTCTTGTGTCTCTACATCTATCCTTGCCTCTCGAGTTAGAATCTTGTCTCTTTTTTTTCTTCTCTTCCAACTTAAAAGCCAACTAAAAATACTTGTGGAAAGTAGTGGGAGTCTATAAATAATTTTCTTGTTGAATATGCCATCTCAAGCCTCCTAAATATCTAGCCACCTTCACACTTCTTCTTCTTGGACCTTGGATCTCAAACATAACTTTTGAAATTCCTTAGTGCAAGAGGCAACATTGGCATCCTTCTATTTCAAGCTTTGTCTCTTCTTATGTAATTAAATCTCATAGTCCTCACGTAGGTAATTATCCCTAGTTTTGTCCACCAAACCTTCTAGTTGGTTATTGACTTTTTACCTTCCTTTTCCCTCTCTTCTTGGAGGAAATTCCACCAGGTTAGGATTGGTCCCCTCAACCTTGACTTTGCAACCTTGAACTTTTGAGCCTCTGTGACTCCTTCACACTCAAAATGATTCTACATGCGCTCTATCCATTCCATCATCAAATCTGAGTCCATCTTTCCTATGAATAGGGGTATCCCTTTAAGATACTTTCCACTCATTTCTTTAAGTTTTCTTCTTTCATTAGAGGATCTATCTTAGGTTCCACATCTTCTTCATCAATGGCTTTGACCTTATCTTTGATTTCTTCTAGCTTCTCTTTCACTTATTCTATTGTCTCAACAACTTTATCAAGTTTGTGCCTTATGGCCTCTAAGTTCTCTTCTAGAAGTCTATTCTTATCCCTTATCTCTATCAAATCTCTAGCTATCTTTGCATCGGTCACCATGGTGCTTTTACCCACTAACTCACTATCAAAGTTAGGCATACACTTAGCCCAAAATATTTCAATGGCTATAATACCAATTTAATGGGGAGGATCACCACCAAGTCCTAACTTACTCACTAGAACACTCAAGGAACTTCTACTTTCCTTCTTAGAGTTTTCTTTTCACGCTAAACACAAGGGAGATCTTCTCCTATTCCCTATTCTATTGATACTCTCCTATCAATTGAAACTACTTATTAAGATTGAGACTAGTCTTCACTCTCAATGGTCAAATCCTTCCATACAATAACTTAGGGAACTCACCTAGTTTTCATGGCATGGGGAGCTTATTCACATTTCCATTCAACTATTTCTAGGGTCCTCAAGGTAGTTTTTTTCATCCTTTTAGAAATGATCTCTTGAAACCTTGTAAAATGGCTTGTAAGACTAGTACACAATTAGGCATTCTATTTTAGTTTTTGGTCTATAATTCTCTAAACTTGTTAAGGACAAGCCAAACTAATGACTGATCTAGATACCATTTTCTAAGCTCCACCATATATTATTGGTCTTAGGTCACCAATTCATTAGTACATCACATTACTAAATTGCCACTATTTTAAAGGTTTCCATCTGCAATCACCTAGGGTTCGTTTAAAACCAATAAAAATGGAATTCCCCAAATCTTCCACTTGGCATGTTGAACCTTCATTGACTATCCCTTCCATGCATATACTTGGATTGACCAACTCAATCCATCGGCTATGTCTTATCTATTGGACACAATTCTCTAATTGTGTGTTGTCTTTGATGTTACACAAATATCATATCAGTGAGCAAATAGTGCTTACTGAGCTCACTTGGTCAACAAGGAAATTTTCCTTGTCTACCAAGAATTTTTGGAGTTTACTCTATGAAGATAGTGTCTACTAAGCTCACTCAGGTGTCAAAGGAAATTATGTCAGAAAGCAGTGTTAACCAAGCTCTCATGGTTAATGAAGGAAAGTTGGTTAGGAGTTAGTGTTCACCGAGTTCACTCAGTTGCCAAAGGATTTTCCAAGTTCATAGTGTTAGCCAATCTTCAGTTGGTTAACACGGTAAATCATTTCAAGATCTTTGTTTACCGAGCTAGGTTAGCCAATGAATGATTTTGTTGATTTGGGATATGAAGTTTAATTATTTCAAGTATTGATTCCAACCAACTGTGGTAATGATTATTGGTCATTATAAGTTGTGATTGAGATGACTTGATAATTTGTATGGTATAAATATAAGGTCAAGTTGAGATTCTAAAGGATGAACAAGTATGAATTTTTTTTTATTGTTTGAGAAGGAAAGTATGAGAAAACTTGAAGGATGATCAAATGTCATTGAGGAGTAGCATAGTTATATTCAATCAGGAATGATCTAGTGTGAAATAGAAGATAGATTTGTAATTAACAAATTTAGTTACATCTTTTAGGTCATTTCATTGTTACTTTCTTACCATTTTAGCAGTGATTCTAAAATCTCTTAGTAGAGTTGGTTTAATAGCCAATTGTGAATCCTCTATCAAGGTGATAGTTCTATTGAATTATTCTAAAGACCTCTTTCAAGGCCACTCCTAATAGGGTGACTAAATCCTCTAACTAGGTCACACCTAATAGTGTGTTTTGTAACCTTTAACTATGTTGGCTCCTAATAGGGCTCACTTCATAAGAGTGAAAATTAGTAGCTAGTTACTTGGTGGTTTTTCCCATACTGGGTTTTCACATTAAATCTGGTGTCTTATGTGTTCATGTTATTTCTTTTATGCTTGCATGTTAATCACTATGAATGTTTAAGTTTTGTTAAAGTATAACATACACTGTATTTACCGAGTTACAACATCTTTAGTATGTTTACTGAGTGATAGTAGTAAATAGTTTTATCAAACGTCTAAGAGATCTATGGATTTTTTTTGTGGTAATCTCCCCTCTTAGTTACTCCATCTATATTTCCAACAATTGGTATGAGAGCTTCTGGTGCTTGTAGGAAAGGTTTCAAGGACCTAAGCTAAAGATTAGGATGTCTTACAAGAGAGAAATTCCAAGGCTTAATAGAGTAACTTTTTAGCATGGTAGGGTCTCATGAGACTTTATCTAGCTTCTATTGGTGATTTAGGATTGAAATATCTTGATGAAGAATACACAACTCCTTCTGGTACATTATCTGTTAGTGAAATTGCTAAGAAAAAGACTCATAACACCATGATGATAGAAATTGCATCTCCTCTAAGCTATGAGGAATTTGATAATATTAAGGACTACATAACCACCTTTGAAATGTGGAACAAGCTAAAAGATATCTATTGTGGTGATGAAAATGTGAGGAGAGCCAAATAAGAAAGGCTTAGAGGACAATTTGATCAGATGAGAATGAGAGAGGATGAAAACATTGTCAAATATGTTGAAAGGATCAAAGGAAGTGTCAGTGCAATCAAATATTCTAGAGGAGAGATCAAGGAAGAAACAATTGTAAGTAAAGTTCTTAGAACATTGCTTCCCATCTATGCAATTAAAGTATCTACTATTCAAGAAAGAAGATGTGCGACAAATCATAAGATAACTTTGGATACCTTAGTAGAAAGATTGAGAGCCTTTGAGCTAGATAACTATGACAATTATATTCTAGCTTCAGAGAATATTGAATCTGCATTTGAGGCTAAGCTATCACTTAAAGAAAAACAAAAGAAAATAAAGGACACTCAGTCAGAAAGTGAAGAAGAATCAGAGGAAAGTTTTGATAGTGATCTTGAAGTTGTTGAATCTCTATTTGCAAGGAAATATTCTAGAGACAGAGGAAAATACAAAGGTAAAGTTCCCCTAATCTGCTTTTCATGTGAAGAAATTGGTCATATTGCAACTAGGTGCCCAAACAATGAAAACAAGAATGAGAAGAAAGGTCATAAGTGCAATGGCAAGAAGGATTTCAAATCATTCAAGGATAAAGGTAAGAAGACATGTTTTATGGCTAAGGATTCTAATAATAGTGAAGATGAAGTAGTTTACATTGCTATGAAAGATGAACCTGATGATGATGAAGAAGATAAGATGGCACTTATCTCTCATGTGAGCAAAAATGATACATGGATCATAGACAATGGATGTTCACATTATATGACTCATAAAAAAACAAAGTTTGAACACTTTGAAGACTATGATGGTGGTGGTGTAAGGTTTGGAAACAATGAATCTTGTTGCATAAAAGTGAGAGGTCGAATCTCATTAACCAAAGAGCTTGTATGTGACAATGCCTATTGGGTTGAAGGACTAAAACATAATCTATTGAGTGTGGCACAAATAATCAACATTGGATTCAAGGTGGAATTCATGCATGGCAAGGCAAGACTGTTGGATGACAAAGGAAAATTGATTGGATCAGGCAAACAAACAATAGGTAACTTATTTTATCTTGATCTTGGTGAGTGCTCATGTTTTATTGCTCAAGTTAAAGAAATTTGGTTATGGCATAGAAGGTTATGTCATGTAAATTTTGATAACATGGTGAAAATAAGAAAATTTTAGGAAAGTAAGAGGCATTCCTAGTTTGAAGAAACTTGATGTTGGTCTATGGAAGAATTGTCAGATTAGCAAAATGGGAATGATTAGTTTTAAAAGAAAAAATTATCAATCAAAAGATATTTTGGAAATGGTGCATACTAATTTGTGTGGACCTATTGGAATTGAGAGCTATAGTGGAGAAAACTTTTTTATTCTTTTTGTTGATGACTACTCTAGAATGATTACTGTTATGTATTTGAGAGAGAAGTTAGAAGAATTTAAGAAATTCAAATAGTATTTGGCAAGAGTAGAGAAGGAAATAGGGAAAAGGCTAAAATTGTTAAGGTCAAATAGAGATGGTGAATTCATCTCCAATGAATTCAATAACTTTTGCATTGAAAGAGGAATCAAAAGATAAGTATCAACCCCTGGAACTCCCAAGCAGAATGGAATAGCTAAAAGGAGGAATAGATCTATGATGGATTGTGTAAGGACTCTAATGATTAAAAAGAGAATTGCTATAAAATATTGGAAGGAAGTTAT
Source organism: Cupressus sempervirens (assembly GCA_028749045.1). Classification (NCBI taxonomy): domain Eukaryota; kingdom Viridiplantae; phylum Streptophyta; class Pinopsida; order Cupressales; family Cupressaceae; genus Cupressus; species Cupressus sempervirens. The sequence goes on from CM053793.1 coordinate 452,474,322, forward strand.
TGACACTATAGTTCATACCTTAAACCAAGTATAGTTAAAGAAGGAATCATATAAAACCTCTTATAAGTTATGGTATGGCTATAAACCTAGTGTAAGTTTCCTAAAAGTATTTGGAAGTAAATGCTATATCTTGAAAGAATCTAGAAAAGGAAAATTTGATGTGAAAGGTGATGAAGGTATATTTTTGGAATATTCTTGCAAGAGTAAGGAATATAGATGTTTGAATTTTTCTACTCATAAAATCATAGAAAGTGCACATGTGAGAATTGATGAGTTTGTAGAAAGGACTAAAGTAGAAAGAAAAAAGGAAGCAGAGGATTATAGGAGATTTATTTACATTGAACCTGATACATTGCCAAACACATCTATCAATTAGGAGACTTCTACTCCCAAGTCTTACTCAGTTACAAGAAGTTCAAGCCAAGTCACAAGGACCTGAGTCACATTCTGAAGCTACTAAGAAAATGCCTACCAAGTTTGAGTAGCTAGAACTTGATGTTGAATTTCAAGAGGATGATAATGCAATTCATTCAAAAGGAAAAGAATATGTATTGACTAAGTATGTCAGAAGGCATCATACACTAGATCAGATTATTCGAGATAAAATAGAAGGTACTATGACAAGAAGTAAGCTAAAAGCTACATGTTTACTTGTTGATTTTGAACCTACAAATGTCAAAGATGCATTGGAAAATGAAAGTTGGATTGAGGCTATGAATGAAGAGATAGAGAAAATAGAAAAGAACAAAACCTAGACTCTTGTACCTAGGCCTAAAGATAAAAATGTGATTGGAAACAAAATTGGTACTCAGGAATAAGTTGAATGAAAATTGTAAGGTATGAAGAAACAAAGCTAGATTGGTGTGTAAAGGATATTCTCAAGAAGAAGGCATTGATTATGGTGAAACTTTTGCTCCTATTGCAAGATTGGAAGGTGTTAAGACCTTACTTGCATATGCAACACATAAAGGATTTAAATTATATTAGATGGATATTAAATTTGTATTTCTCAATGGTATTCTTGATGAAGAAGTCTACATTGAACAACCTGAAGGTTTTGTTAATCTAGACAAAAGGGACATGGTTTGCAAATTACACAAAGCATTGTATGGTCTGAAACAAGCTCCTAGAGCATGGTATGAGAGGTTGCATAACTACCTTATTCAAATTGGTTTCCAAAGAACTAATGATAATAGTAGTTTGTACATCAAGGAAGGACCAAATAACAAGATTTCTTTGGATGAAATATTTGTGGATGATACTTTATTTATAGGGAATGATGATCTACAAAAAGAATTTTTAGAGAAAATTAACAAAGATTTTGAAATGTCTATGTTTAGTGAGATTAAGTTCTTTGTTGGTCTTCAAATTCAATAAACAGGAATGGCATCTACATCACTCAGTCTAAATACATCATGGAGATACTCAAGAAGTTTGGTATGGGAGATTCAAAACTAGTTGGAACCCCCATGTGTACTAGATTAAAACTTACCAAAGATGATGACTCAAAAGAGGTAGATCAGACCTTATATAGATCAATGATTGGAAAGTTACAATATGTAGTTCATACAAGGCCTAATATTGCTCTTGTAGTTGGTATAGTGGCAAGATTCTTGGCAAAACCTAGAGAAAATCATACAATGGCAATCAAAAGAATCTTGAGATACTTGAAAGGTACTAAAGATTATGGCTTATGGTATAAAATTTGAGGAAATCTAGACTTAAAAATGTTTACTGAAGCTGATTGGGCAAGAAATTTTGATGATAAAAAAATAAAAGTGGTGGAGCATTCTTTCTTGGAAAAAGGTTGGTATCTTGGACAAGCAAAAAACAAAATTGCACATCCCAATCCACAATTGAAGTAGAATATGTTGCAGTAGCAGTAAACTATTTTAATATTGTTTGGTTTAAATAGTTGTTCAAAGGCATGAAGGTTGAGATTAAAGAACCAATTGTCATGTTTTACAATAATAAAAGTGCAATTAACATATAAAAGAATCTAGTAATGCATTCCAAAACCAAGCACATTGCTATAAAATACCACTTTATCAAAGAATTGGTGCAAGGCAAGGAAATTAGATTGGAATGTGTCCATACAAAAGAATAGATTGCAAACATATTTACCAAGCCATTACCTAAGGATACATTCTTATATCTAAGAGGTAAATTAGGGGTCATCCCCCTATCTAAAGCTCACTAAAATAAAGTTTTAGTGATGCATCAATAGGAACCAAGTTGAAGATCTATTAGTTGATGGAACATAGTCAAGAGAACATTGCATATGAATCAGTACTCAAGGTACATTGATACTCATTTGGTATGTGTTATCTTTGGCATGTGTTGTCAAAGAGGGAGAGTTTACTATCATATCTTTCTTAAATTTGTTTGAGGGAGAGTTTACTATTATATCTTTCTGAAATTTGTTTGGAGAAGAAGCTATGTAATTCTTTCACAAAGGGAACTTACTATATTAGAGAAGTTTGTGGTATAAAATCTATAAGAGGGATAAATTTTCTATCAGAGAAAGTCTTGTTTTCAAATTTCATTGTGCTATGACATTTTGTTTCCATCAATGCCAAAGAGGGAGATTGTTGGATACAATTGTCTAATTGTGTGTTGCCTTTGATGTTACACAAATGTCATATCAGTTGGAAAATAGTGCTTACCAAGCTCACTTGGTCAGCAAGGCAATTTTCTTTGTCTACCAAGAATTCCTGGAGTTTACTCTGCGAAGATAGTTTCTACCAAGCTCACTTGGCCATCGAAGGAAATTATGGCATAAAGTAGTGTTAATCGAGCTCTCATGGTTAATGAAGGAAAGTTGGTCAGGAGTTAGTGTTCACTGAGTTCACTCAGTTGCCAAAGGGTTTCGCAAGTTCATAATGTTAACCAACCTTCAGTTGGTTAACATGATAAATCATTTCAAGATCAGTGTTTACTGAGCTAGGTCGGCTAATGAAGGATTTTGTTGATTTGGGAGATGAAGTTCAATTATTTTAATTATTGATTCTAGCTAATTGTGGTAATGATTATTGGTCATTATAAATTGTGATTGAGCTAACTTGATCATTTGTGTGGTATAAATATAAGGTCAAGTTGAGATTCTAAAGGATGAGTGAGTATGCAAATGTTTTGATTGTTTGAGAAGGCAAGTGTGAGTGAAGTTGGAGGATGATTAGATATACTTGAGGAGTAACATAGTTATATTCAATCAAGAAGGATCTAGTGTGAAGCAGAATAGAGATCTGTAATCAGCAAATTTAGTTGCATCTCATTCAGGTCATTTCATTATTACTTTCTTACCATTGTAGCAGTGATTCCAAAATATCTTAGCAGAGTTGGTTTAATAGCCAATTGTAAATCCTCTAACAAGGTGATAGTTCTATTGAATTTTTCTAAACACCTTTTGCAATGCCACTCCTAACAAGGTGATTAAATCCTCTAACTAGGTCACACCTAACAATGTGTTTTGTAACCTTTAACCAGGTTGGCTCCTAAGAGGGCTCACTTCAAAAGAGTGAAAATTAGTAGCTAGATACTTGGTGGTTTTTCCCATATTGGATTTCCATGTTAAATCTAGTGTCTCATGTGTTCATGTTATTTCTTTTATGCTTGCATGTTAATCACTGTGAATGTTTAAGATCTGTTAAAGTATAACATACACTACATTTACCAAGTTACAACATCTTTTGTATGTTTACCGAGTGATAGCAGTAAATAGTTTTATCAGACATCTAAGGGATATGTGGATTTTTTTTTTGTGGCAATTGATTCACCCCCCCTCTCAGTTACTCCATCTATATTTCCAACATTATCACCTCTAATGTGTTGATTGCTTGCCTAGCCGAGTAGCCTGTACTCGCCTAGGGATTCCTCTAAAGAATAGAAAACCCAACCAAAATGATTCCTAATTGATTATTTAAAGAGTATTTATAGTGTACTTCTTTATTCAAAAGTTCCATGAGATTTCGACAACTATAAATCAAGATAGAGTCATTTCTTTATTGTATACTCTATCTATAATAGTGAACTTAAATTTTTTTTTTCCTATAAAACCCTATAAAAAATATGGATTAAGAAAAAAAATTGATATATAGTGATCTAATATAAATTCTCTATCCAACCATGTGAAACACAAGTCCCATTCAATCATTTACATGTAGATCATGGGCATCAAAGAGGACTGAAACAATATTGCTTGTATTTTGCTATTTTTCTTTAAACTTTTTATTCATACACAATGAACACCAACCCCTCTCCTACACATTACATGGCATTATATAACCCTCCTTCATGTGTGGAAATTAGTTGTATGGATATTTAACTAAAAAATGAATAAGCTACTTGGTTTTGCTCAGTTGTTGTCAATGTTGTCAAGTGCAAAAATGCAAAGTTGTCATGAGAAATTTTTCACAAGCTTGCAATTTGACCACTCCTAGAATTTAAACCAATTCAAATGAATCATGTTTGACCTAAAACCATCATCTAGCAATTTTCACAACTTTGGTGACCCTATTCAATGTTTGGTCAACATTTGACTATCCAAGACAATAAAAGAAACTTGTGCTTTAGTTGCGTCACTTTGACACTTATTGAATCCAACTCCTTACACACTTCACTACTTATTTACAAAGACCTATTAAAACCCTTGCTACTTTATATTTAGTCCTTATTTCTAGGTGGCTAGCTAGAAACACCTACAAAGAAAAGTTTCTTAGGACCTTACCTATGATTTTAGGTGCTCCTACACCATGAGATCTTAGTACCCCTTCTTATAAAAAATGAAGGGGTAAAAAAAAAGATTTTGGTATATTTAAAATAAAAATGTTAATTACTAACTATCTGATGAACTAATTATTCATATAAACTAAAAAACTACTTGATAAAACTTTATGTTTATCATTCTCTGATCATGGCCTCCTCCTTGTTGGTTGTTGCTGCTACTTGCACTAACTCATGTACTATCATGTAATAATTGACCCAATTTGAAATTTGAGCATGCATTGGCCATACAAATTGATAAATGCCAGGGAAGAATTTTTGTATATTCTACCATTTCTTCCTTTTAGCAACACATACGTTAGTCTAGAATTTGATGAACTCTCCAAAGTAATAATATTATCCAAAAAAGTATGGTGTTCACTTATTTGAAAGTCCTTATTTTCCCTAAATAAAGATATGATTCTTTGAGTTACTTTCATCATCTCATTGCTCCATTCCTCTAAGTTTCTAGTCCTTCCCTCACTATCCTTCAAAGTATGTATGATACAATGTTTAGTAGAAGCAATGAGTACTATATTTTGTTTAATAATTTTCTGCTCTTGTTCCATGTATGCTAAGTTATTTGATATGGACTCCAACATATCAATAATACCTTTAATTTGTGGGGGAGCATTAGGATCTCTCTTCATGATCTCATAGAGCCTACCCAATTTAAATAGAGAGATTTTTCATTTTCTTTCTAGTTTAGAGAACATGGATTTATTTTTCTTGAAGAAGTTAAACATGTAATTTCAACTTTGGAACCCTTCATATATTTCATTACACTTTTTGAGATTCATATTCTTTCTAAAAGATGGGATTTCTTCTAGGTTCCAATAAGTGCACTCTTTATTTACATCTCCTCCTATGACTTCAGGGCTCTTCTCTTCACTTGCAACAATTGGGGCTGAGTAATGAACTACAATTGCACTTCGTATGGGAAGAGATTTCAAACTATTGAGTTCACTTTCCATCCTCCTAGTCTTTTTATGCATTTTTTTTATTATTAGGTTGATATCTATTTCCCTTATCTTTTTCTCTTCAATCCTTTATTTCATATGTTTCACCTAAGCCCTATCGAACATTGCCCTATGCATTACATCAATAGAAGAAACTAAATGGATGGAATTGCCAATTTTTTTAACAAGAGCCATTCCTTGTGTTCCACTAGAGGCATCAATCAATTTAGGGTTATCATCTCTTAATGTGACCCAAGTGGAAAATTTTTTGTTTTAAGATCAAACCCAGATCCTTCTATTTTCTCTAGTGTCTCAATCTTAGTAGAAAATGTTGCATCTTCTTATTTTCTCACTTGGTCAAACAAGAATAATTCTTTGAGTGTTTGACCAAGAATAATAAGGATACCACTTTTTTTTTGACAATCTCTCTATCTTCCTTCTTTGTACTAGATATTTCATCCAAATGCAAAGCATCAACCATCTATTGTAATATGGTAGCATGTTGTGATTGATCAATTCCTTGGCCAATCTTTTCTTCTTTCTTTCACCAAAGTCTTTCATTTTATATTTATTTTAGAAGTCCTTAACCTTTTGGGTCTTAGTGAAATCATCTTGTTCAACAAATTTCTTAGAGATATCTTCTTTCTCATCTTCCATGTCAATTGAGAAATCATTCTCCATTGTTAGTACATGATAACCATGTACTTTCTCCTAGAATACAAGTGCATGTTGTGGCTCCTTAGTTGTAGCATCTTCCTTCAAACTTCTTAGAATACAATAAATTGATATAGGGAAGGGGCGAATAACTAGGGCCAAAGGCTCACCCAACTATCCAAATCACCCTAGAAGAGTTAACACTATAGAAGAAAACACAAAGAACAACAACCAAAGGAGGAAGAAGAGTGAAACAATTTTATTGATTTATCAAAATATATTCATACATGCCCAGCTATAAGGCCTTCTAGGTTATGGAAAAATAAAAATACATTCACATTCAAAGATCCAATATAAAATTTGCACTTTCCAATTTTTCTCTACAATCCTCTTCCAAAAACTTGCTTAACTCTAAGCCTAAACACTCTATATATACTTGCCAAAATGGCTTACAAATCATTCTATAATATTACACAGGAGGAAGGCTAACCCAACAATGGTGTGGACACATCCCAAGAAAAGATCTTAACATAAATGTCATGATCAAAATAAATCTCATAAGTCATCTCACAGAAATCACGTCCAAATGCTGACACTCGGCATAAGTAGGAAAACTCAGCACATGAAGGGTTACTCAATATACACTAGGTAACTTGGCATACACTTGGTAACTCAACACATGTAGAAACACTCAGAAAACACTAGATTTCTATAGTAACTCAATACCAAAAAAGTGCTATAGCAACTCAGCTCCAACTAATAGCTACAGTAACTCAACACCAACTAAGTGCTAAAGTAACTTAGCACTAACTAAGTGTTGCAGTAAGTTGGCACCAACTAAGTGCTACAATAACTCAACATCATAACTTGACACCAACTGAGTGCTATAGTAACTCAACACCAACTAAGTGCTATAATAACTCGACACCAATTGAGTGCTATAGTAACTTAGCACCAACTTGCAAAATGAACAAAAATGAGTAGGATAATAAGGCAACCCAAGATGCTCCTGCATCAAACAACCAAGGTTGAAAGAAATGATTCTCCTAAATCATTGAGATGTAATAATATGAGTTGAATCCAACTTAGATTGAGAAATTCCTGAAGCATCTTCAATAGGCTTGTTCTTCCACTTCACCAAATATTCATAGTAATCTTTTCCTCTTGTGCTCTTGCCAACTCTCTAATCCAATATTTGTTCAATTTCTTCAATCTTCTTCTTAGGATAATCTTTTGATATAAAAACTCCATCTTCTAATTCATGATACTTATAAAAATTAGCAATATTGAATATAAGAGATATATCCATGTCATTAGGTAACTCAACTTTATAAGCATTATCACTATCAAACTTCTTCAACATATTACAAGGTCCAAATTTCTTCATCTTTAGCTTATTGTATGTTCCAATAGGAAATCTTCCTTTCTTTAAATGAACCATCACCTCATCACCAACTTCAAAATCATGATGTCTTCTACACTTATCAACAACCTCCTTATACTTTTGATTAATTTGTCCCAACCTCAACTTCACTTCCTTATGCAAAGACTCCATAAAATGAGCAAAATCTTCTCCTGTAGTACTTCTCTTTTCTTCACCAGTAACATCTCTCAAATTTGATACTCCTATAGGCTTCATTCTAGTAATAATCTCAAAAGGTGTCTTCCCTATACTCCTATTCATAGAATTATTATATGCAAATTCGGCTTGTGCCAATACCATTTCCCAATTACTTGGCTTGTTTCCAACTAAACATCTTAGCAAATTACCCAAGCTTCTATTCACAACCTCTATCTATCCATCTATTTGTGGATGGAATGTAGAACTAAACTTCAACTTAGTACCCATCTTCTTCCACAAAGTCTTCCAAAACTAGCCAATAAACTTACTATCTTTGTTAGAAATAATGGTTCTTGGTAATCCATGCAATCTCATAATCTCTTTAAAGAAAAGTTCAGCAACATGCTCTGCATCTAATGTCTTCTTACATAGTATGAAATGAGCTATCTTAGAAAATCTGTCCACTACAACAAATATGGAATCATACACCTTTGCTATCTTAGGTAATCCAAGAACAAAATCCATACTATTGTCACTAAAAGGTTTCTTAGGAATAGTAATAGGTGTATACAAACCAATATTTTGACTTACTCCTTTTTCAATTTGACAAACTCCACAACTCTTTACAACTTTCTAAACATCTTTATACATTTTTGGCCAATAATACTTCTCTTTCAACAAACTCAATGTCGTATCAATTCAAAAATGTCAAGCCAATCCACCAGTATGCTCTTCCTATCAGATTCAACCTCATAGAACTTCTAGGAATACAAAACTAAATGCCTTTGAACAACATACCTTCTTGAATGAAATGCTCATCATACTTAGTTATGTGATCTATTAGATTTGGTGCTCTGTACTCTCTCCATGCCTTAGAAAAATTAAGGTCAACATCATACAACTATTTCTTTTCATCAAAACTAAGAACTTCAGCCTTCATTTCAGTCAACAAAGAATGTCTTCTACTCAATGCATCATCAAATCTATTAGTAACTTCACCCTTATGCTTAGTAAAAAATTTGAAACTTTGCAAGTACTCAACCCACTTCATATGTCTAATTCAATTTATGTTGACCTCCCAAGTATTGTAAAGATTTATGATCAGTAAAGAACACAAACTCCCTAGGAATCAAATAATGTCTCTACTTCTTCAATGCTTAAATAATAGCATAAAATTCTTGATGATATACACAATACTTTCTTTTGGTATCATTCAAATTTTTACTAAAGAAAGCAACAAGTTTACCTTCTTGACTTGACACAACTCCTATTGCATTACCACTTGCATCACATTCAACTTGAAATACTTTGTCGAAATCAGGCAAAGCCAATATAGGTGATTTAGCAACCTTTTGTTTCAAAGTCTCAAAAATATTATCAACTCCATGTATCCACATGAATTCATTTTTATCTCCCCTCATTGTCTCAGTCATAGCATTACAAACAAAAATGAATTTCTTTATAAACTTTTTGTAAAAACTAGCCAAACCATGAAATGATCTTACCTCACCCACATTCTTAGGTGTAGGCCATTCCAAAATTGCTTTAACCTTCTCAAGATCCATCTTTAATGCATTAGCTGAAATCACAAATCCCAAATACATAATCTCCTCTTGCATAAAAGAACACTTTTTTAGATTAATCAACAACTTTTCCTTTATCAACCTCTACAATAGTATGCTCAAGATATTCTTCCTTAGTCTAACTGAATATCAAAATATCATCCAAATAAACAATCAAAAACTTACCCAAAAATCCTTTGAAAACTTCATGACCTTTCAACGTAGTGACTATAATCTTCACCTTTCTATTATCAAGAGTGTTTTTGTACTCAAAGAACTTCTCCATATTTGAGATCCAATCCAACACAATATTGGTATCCAATTTTCCATCATACAGAACAAATTCTACAACAAGCTTTAAATTTTCCCTAGACAACACTCGCAATAATCTTTCCTCATCTTGATCTTCTTGAAGTTATGGATTATAGTTTGGTGCTATTGCTTCATCATCACTTACATCATCAAGATGTGCTCCTCTCCTTTGGGCTCTCTCCACAGAATCTAATTTGGCTACAATTTATCTTAACTAATCCAATATGGCATTATCAACATTTCCTCTACCACAAACCATCTTTAAAAATTAGTTTCCTGCAAGATCAAAACCCTCTACAAGTTATAGGTCAAATATACAGATAAACCACCCTACAAAAAAATTTGAAATAGGGTTCTACATGATCCAATCTCCACAAGAATGAACCTCAAGCTCTGATACCACTTGACATAAGGATGGGGTGAATAATTAGTGTCAAAGGCTCACCCAACTATCAAAACCACACTACAAGAGTTAACACAATTGAAGAAAACACAAAGAACAACAACCAAAGGAGGAAGAAGAGTGAAATACTTTTATTGATTCATCAAAATATCTTCATACATGCCCAACTATAAGGCCTTCTAGGTTATGACCAAATACAAATAAATTCACATTCAAAGATCCAACAACAAATTCACACTTTCCAATTATGCTCTACAATCCTCTTCCAAAAATTTGCCTAACTCTAAGCCTAAACACTCTATATATACTTGCCAAAATGGCTTATAGATCATTCTAGAACATTACATAAGAGGAAGGCTGACCCAACAATAGTCTGGAGACCTCCCAAGAAAAGATCTTAACATAAATGTCACGATTGAAATAAATCCCACAAGTTGGCTCGTAGAAATCATGTCTAAGTGTTGACACTCGGCATAAGCAAGAAAACTCGACACATGAAGGGTCACTCAGAATACACTAGGTAACTTGGCACATGAAGCATCACTTGGCACACATTGGGTAACTTAGCACATGAAAGAACATCCAAATGACACTAGATTGCTATAGTAACTTAGCACCAACTAAGTGCTATAGCAACTCGACTCCAATTAAGTGCTACAATAACTTGGCACCAACTAAGTGCTACAATAAATCGATACCAATTAAGTGCTACAATAACTTGACACCAACTGAGTGCTATAGTAACTTGACACCAACTGAGTGCTATAGTAACTTGGCACCAATTGAGTGCTATAGTAACTCTACACTAACTTGCAGAGTGAACAAAAATGAGTAGGATAACAAGGAAACCTAGGATGCTTCTGCATCAGAAACTTATTTTGACCCTTCTCCTTAATCTAAATCACCATAAGTAACCAAGGGGGTACTACCTCATTCAAGTACACTAACCTTTTTTTTAGAGGTGGAATATTTTGAATCATCTAGCAAAAACTTCATTTTCATTTGGGCTTGTGAAGGTTTTGGTTGTTTAATCCCTTTTGCCTTCTGCTTCACATTCTCTTGATATAACTTGTCAAAATATTGAATGCACTTGCCAACCCTAATTTTCTCCAACTCTATTTCAACATAAAAATAAGATATCCTTTACTTATCATTTGATTTTCTATGTTCAACAAGATTTCCCATTTCTTTACTCTCAAGCATTATTTTAAGAATATGATAACAATTTCTGATAATATCTTCTTTTATTTGAAATTGCATTGACCCTAAAGGTAAATTATCTATAGTGCAAAACACTTAGTCATTTACTAGGTAGATTTGGTCAGTCATCGCTATGATCTAGCCACCATACAAATTGAGCTACAAAGTGAAGAAGTTACCAAGTTTAGTTTGTGCTAAGGTAGATATAGTTTTTGAGTGCACATAAGCATCACTAAGAAATCCAATTGTTGCTGAGTATTTTAGAAGGATACACAAGTTGAGTTATCTAGAAGGAAAGAATAGTGAATACCAAGTGCTATAATAGGTGAGCAAATGAGGTATACATAGTTTATGCCAAGGAAGTTCATTCCAAGTAACAACATGAAGGATCAAGCATAGCTATGCATCATGAGGTATATGTGTTGAGTAACATAATTCTTTAATTTGAGTTTGGAATGGCACAAAATCATATTAAATCATTTTTTCCAAGTTAGAAATGTGTTTCTAAGTTCAACGTGCTAATAAACAAGGTAATTATATCTATAATTATAGATCATTAATCCCTATGTTTTATGATCAACCAATTAGAAAATAGGAATGACTAAGCAGAAAAAATGAATCCTAATTTTTGATCAAGATCTAGAAGTTTATTTAGATGGATATAAAAGAAGGGTTTAAGATAGAATTTCATGTTTGTGAAGTTCTTAGTGAGATGATTGTGTAGTTGAAGGTGAATCAAAGGTTGAGGGACCAAGGTGACCAAGAAGTGTAGAGAGGAGATAGTGAGTATCAGTCACAGAAAAGTGATTATATATTAGATAGAGAAGATCTAACATTAACAATCAAGTGCACACCAAAGGATCATTTTACTAATTACATTCTAACCAATGTCTCGAGTGAATCTCTTAACAAAGTAGTCCTAACATGCCTATTATAAATATCCTAACAAAGTTCTCACTTTATTATGATCTATAAATTCTCTAATCAAGGTAGACTTAACAATCTTGTAATATTTTAATAGAACAAACCCCCCACAATGCTCAAAATTGCAGCCTTAATAGGTAGACACTATTAGTAGTGAAGATTTTGTGGATTTTTTGATCAAATTTTTATGTATGTTATTCATGTTAGTAGATGCTAGATATGTGATGAATTAAGTTTGTATATGGTTTATGTTTGAGTTGATAAAAGTATTTGTGATCCTGATTCATCCCCTTCCAACATCTCACTTTCACATTAGATTTAAAACAATTGGTATCAGAGAAATATTCTCAAAGTAATAAGTCTAACAATGTGAGATTCAAAGATCTTTAATGGAAGCTTATAAGTTGGGAAAGGTGATTGAGAATCAAACGCTTGATTTGCAACTTGCATTTGAGAAAGTTAAGGTTGCAAAGGAGGAATTGAAGAAATACTTGAAAATAAGGAAGGGGATGTCAATCCATAAAAATGACACACAATACCATGAAGAAAGAAATGAGGTCTTATATAATGAAGGCAAATCTAGTGAAATTGATGTAGTAAGAGAAAATATTTTGGAAAAGAATAACATCCTAAATGAAGAAATAAGTTCACTAAAAAGAGAACATGAAATACAATCAGTGATACTATGTGAAGTTATTGAACAAAAGAAAAAGGTTGAAGAGGATCATGTCAGAAATAGATAATACTGAGAGGGGGGGTGAATTAGTATTCTACAAACTTTTTCCCACAACTGGATATTATTAATTACTTTACAAAATGAATATGAAATTAAACCAATAATGCTAAATAGTAAATAAAATCATACACAAAGAGAACTCATAACACCATATTTTGTTAACTAGGAAACCCTAGCTAAGGGAAAACCCTAGTGGGGATGGTACCCAGAAGATGATCCACTAAATAAAAGAATCTTACTAAGCATATTGACCCTCTTAGGAGTCTATGAAGTACATATAGTGTCTTAGTCCTTGTCAGAGGACTAGGCGCTATTAAAAGCATCAACCTTGTTAGGATTTTCTTCAACACTATTATGAGTTGGTAATCTAAACAAATGTATGCAAGAAGAGCTCACTGCCCTAACATGCAATTATATAATTTAGTACCTTAAAAAAAATGAGATAGATATAGTAAACCTATTTTCTACTTATTGGTGTACTTCACATATTTCTGATCTTACATTAGAATTCAAATAATAGATTTTTCACATAGGTTTCATGTCACATATTAAAAGCATCAACCGATAAATGCAGTAATTTCTTTAATCTCTTATTCAACTATTTATGCTCTATTTACTACATTTACTAGTGTTTGACCTATAACTTGATCCATACTAATCTATGTACTTGACTACCTCATCAAGACACTTTGTACTAGTTGTCCTCAATTACACACATGGAAATTATCAGTATAGACTTCACAATATCAAAACCACCTCTGTATTGATATTAAAACTATCTAATACTTAAACAATTTTCTATCTATGAATATAGAATCTTCAATTGTACAATCTATCATCTCTTCAAAGATATATTTTGCCATAAATGAAAACCCTTTATCCAACCTAGTTAGCCATATTCCCAACAATCTCCCCCTTTGGCATTGATGGAAAAATATGGTAAAAATTTGGCTAGGTCCCAAAATGTCATACAAAAACTTTTCAAAATTTGGCCTTCACAAAATTTCAAAATTACAAAAATTTGTGAATCATTACACATATAAGCATTTTCCTTATATCTCCTAATAATACTACTCCCCCTTAGTATATAACTATTACTTCTTCTATACACTTTTCCCATATAATTCTCCCCCTTTGACATCAATGAAAAAGGTGTCAAAACTTGTTTACATGTCAAAATTGATTTTTTTACCTCCTTGCTAGGTTGATAGGTGAGAAATACACTTTCCAAAAATGACTATCAAACTCTTCATGTTCTTCTCCCATGAATATTTAACTGCTTATAAGATGAATTTTATCAGGTTTCCACAATCCATTTTTTTCTTATAAGATGCTAAGGAGAGCACATAATCCATATCCTTGTAAATTAAGTTGTTCAAACATATCTTGGCTAACAGAGATTTTTCTAGTTGATGCTCAATGGTGCTCAATGTCATAGATAGGTATTCTCTTAGAAGTGAGAACCTCTTTGTGATCTTTGTCTTTCTATCTTCCATTAGACTTATCTCATTATAAGTCTTACTAACTTGTGCTTCAATTCCTTTAATATTTACACAAGGTTGACTTATCTAATTTTTGAGTGCCTTAACTTCTTCATACTTCATCTTAAGCTCTTCATCAATGTCTTTTGTAAAAATGAAAGACATTGCACATTTTTCATACAAGGTTTTACCTTCAAGTTCACACTTTCTCAATGCCTTGATGCAAGTATCTAGATTCATCAAATCATTCTTGATATTCTTATAGGTAGTGTTAAACATCTATGCATCATCCTTAGCTTGAGCTTGTGCCACTGCTACTTCTAACAATGTTGTGAATTTGACATTGAATGCTTGAATCATAGATTTTGCCCTATCTTTAGGATTTGGATCAAGGTTCTTTATTGTTGATGTACCTTGTAAATTTTTAGTTACATCCATCAAAGGGGTATGTGTAGGATCATGGTCAACCAAACTATGCCTTTAAGTGGCAATTAAAAATCAACAAATCAGGGTTATGTCAAGTTGATGTACAATTTTCAACTTGTTATGAACTTTATATCAAAAATTTGATAGAAAATAACCTCTAGGAAATTTAATTTAGTTTCTAAACTACTAGGCCTTATCTAAAAAAAGATAAAAACTGATTGGTCAAATTTTTTGATTAATGTAATAGTAAAAAAAATCTAGGATAGAAATAAGAAGTAGACATATGTCTGACCACCTTAATCAAAATCAAATGAAAATATTTTTTTAATAATATTATAGATATAATAATTAGACTCATGCATGAATGTGATGCATATTTTTGGGTTTTTTTTATTTTAAATAAATAAATAATAATTAATTTTCTACTATAGTATTTTTGGAATATAAAAAAACTCATGTTTAACTACCTTAACTAATTCAAAACTTTGTAAAGTTTAATTTTTTTTGTCATTATAGTAGAAGAAGCATGGAATGTGGTGTATCTTTTGGATTTTAAAAATGTTCTACCATTTGAAAGTTATAGTTGTTTTTAAATTAGTGTGTTGATCAACACTTTATATGTAACTCCATTAGAAAATAAGCAACAATTATTGACTAAACTCATAATTTGATAGACATTAAATTTATGGAAAGGGAAGAACATTCTTGAGAAACCCTTTTCATTTCATCAAATTTGAGTGAAATAAAAGTTGTTAGCTACATGTTTAAAGTAAAAAATAAACAACAGCAGGCCAAAAATACATTTTTGGGTCATTTTTGAACATGACCATGTGGGTTTTTGATCCAAAGATTTAATAGGCCTTATAAAGGTGTTCATTTTTGGGTTTAGTATTAGTATGGGTGGGAATAAAGTTGGAATAGATTTTGAAATGCTTTGAGGCATTTCAGAACTACATAATTTTTAGGTCACCACTTTTTGACACATCACGATCCTGCGCATACCAAGATTCTTTTGCAAACACTTAACTTGGTTGTTTTTGCTGATGATCCTTCTAAGTGATGATATCAATTCTGATTGATTGTCATCTTTTGAGCCTGTGAGTGCCACAAGGGTTAGAGCAGTTCTTGATGCACTTGACTCCTCTTCCTTCTTCCTTTGTTATTCTTCTCTTTTTTGATCCTTTTTCTTCTTGATTTCTTCTTTTTCTTCTCTTTTTCTCTTCTTCCATTTTCTTCTCTTCTTCTTCCTTCCTTTTATTCTCTTCTTCTTCTTCACTCTTCTTCTCCTCTTGTTCTTTTCTCTTTTCTTCTTCTTCTTCATCTTTTCACTTTTCTTCTTCTTCCTTTTTCTTTCTTTCTTCTCCTTCCCACTTCTTTACATTTTCTCCTCTTTCCTTTTTCTTCTTTTATTCTTTCTTCCCATCTTCTTTTCTATTCTACTCTTCTACCTCATTCTTTCTTTTCTCTCTATCTCAACTAAGCTAGAGTAGTCAGTGATATTACCAAAAAAATTTGGACCAAGATCCTTGAAGGGATCTTTTGCAATGTTTATTATCACCTATATGAGACCAAATTGCATGGTGTTAGCTCCAATTGAGATTTGTGGTGGTGGTGCTATTGAGTTCAAATTTTTCATCGTCTAAATATTTGATTTATTTTGTTTCCTCATTCACTTTCTATTAGTTTCCTCCCATAATTAGCATGTCTCTCTTCTTATTCCTAAGATAAGGTTCTAAACCATTCAATATGTTGACCATGTGTGCATCATTGTCAATTTGACACAATTTTCTAAGAATATTCTATTTGATATTTCTATCTTCTTCAACAACTCTTTTCCTTTTGTTAATCAATCCCTCATAGAGATCTTTAGGAATATCATCCATTACATATTCAAACTTATTATTAGACTACAACTAATAATACTTGGTTAACTGGACAAAACCTCCATCATTTATTATTGTACTATTTACCTTGTCAATTTTAGGCTTCCAATCCTCCCTTCATGAGTGCAAACTTTTAGGTTTCTTCTTGGTAGATTCCTGAGGTTCTATTTGACCTCGAGTGATTTCTTTCTTTCATTTACCTATTCCTAAGGTCATAGCTTTGATTCTATTCTTCCTTAGAGAGTCAAGTGATTCTTGTTCTACCTCTACAAGTCTTACTAAATTGTTCTTTAGCTCAAAAATTTTTATCTTTTTAGATTCCTTAGAGAGTGGAATAGGAGTGACAAGTACCTATTGTTATGAAATTTATGCATAGGGGGCACTAGGGGCAGCAGTAGGAGGTGTGGCCACTATCACTATATCAGTCTTTCATGGTAATGCCAAGGGTGGAATATACATCATCTCTTGCTGAATTTTTGCTACGTACTAGTGACAATATATGTCACTACACTTGCCTCCTCAACTATCATCCTAGCTTGTTCAAGTGTCTTCTTCATCACTTCCTCTACCTTCTTTGCAAATTTCTATAGTTAGGTTTGAATTTTTGATTGCATTAGCTCCTCATAGGTTCCACACCTATCAAAGTCTTTAGATGTATCTTCCTTGAGGATAACTTATGGATATCCTTATATCTCTACTTCTTTCAAATCATAGCCTATGGGTTCAATAGATAATATTCTAGTTTCAATTGCTTCTATATAGGTAAAGTATATTTCTACCATGAAGCAAATTTCTTCCTTATACTTATCTTCCATAGATGGTGGCACTCTAAATCTTTCCTTCATCTCAGTCTAATAAGTTTTCATTATCAAATTTGCACTATGATTCAAATTCTCAATAAGGTGTCTATTGTATACTTATGAAATATTTTCCATTGTACATTTGTCACTACTAATTATTGAAAATTTTTGCATGAATGGAAATATTTTGATCTAATAGAAAAACATGTATGTGATTAAGGATTGGAATCTAAACTTATTGTTCTTCACTTTCTTAATCCTCTCTAGGTTCTCTATCAATTATGTTCTCAGAACTTCACCCAAGTTGAATTTCTCCTTCTCAATACAAATCCTATAAGCTTCTTGTATGAAGCAATTTTCCAAGTCATCTTCCCTAGAACTATGTGATATTATTGTAGCAATGATTCTACTCAAGAATATAACATCATGTTGTTTGATTTTACTTATGACCATTCCTCTTCCATTTTAGACTAACTTGGTGTGGTAAAAAACTAGCTTCTTGAAATTCTTCTCATTTACAAGTATGCTTCCTTCATTGCACAATATTGTCACTTCATCGATCCAACTTGTATAAATTTCTTCTACATTATCTCGTAGCTAGAACTTTCCATCATGAACTCTTCTTAGAATTATCCTTGTCCATTCCTCATTATTAGATTCATAGTAAAATGAAAACTTGATTAGGTTATTTTCTTTTAGATATGAAAATTCTTATTTATAGCTCCTATCTTGATTGAAAATTCTATCAAATTCCTTAGATATGTTCTCTTCACCAACATTCTCAAACTTACTCCTTAGGTAACTACTAACATCTTCTAAATGAAGAGCATTTTTAGGTATTCTTGATGATGTGTAGCTAGGGTTATCACTAATATCTTTAACTGGATTAACCTTAAGTTTGGGTCTTACTATGTCTTGTACATTATATATCAAATATCTATTCATTCTTGCAATAAATTCTTTTCACAAATCTGAAATTTAGAAATGAAATACCTCGATAAAATACATAACTAGATTTTTTGTTCTTCACACTTGTAAAATCTTCAAATATCATTCAATTGGCTATCAAATTTCTCTTTAAGGCTTCTTAACTCTTCACATGGTTTAATGATACCCATGATCATGATCACATGACTCATATCTTTCTGTAATGATCTCTACATTAATTGTGCAACTACTTAATTTGTAAAAAATGTTCTCTATTAACCATTAAACTTATTTTCATTCATATGGCTTTGTACAATCTCCAAATGGATTGCACTCTTAACCTAAGCTTCCTTATCATTAGCCTAACCCTTTGCCAACTTCACAACACCTAACTTAACCTTTAACTTCTATTCCACCTTTTTGATGCTTTGTCTTCAATAGAAAAAGATTTTAATTCAAATAAGATGAATTACACAATTTGGATGATTTCAATCTCTCATCAAATGCATCAAAAAAATGTTCTTTTAAAACCATACATGAACTTGATGGATTATTTTCCTTCAAAAATACTTCCTTAAATTCTTCAAAATTCTCTTTAAGTTCCTCTTTCTTACTATTGTTTCTATTGTTGTTCCTTCTATAGTTTGGGTTCCTATTGAAGTTCCTTCTACCCATTTTGCAAAACCTCACTATCTGACCAAAGTTATTTCATAATTTACATATCGGTGTACTCCTCTAATTAAGTTCATCCCAATTTATTGGTGTTGTGCAATTCCTCTCAATGTGCCCAAATTTGTTACACTTGTAACATATGTAATATTTCTATTTGTTCCACTACTTCCTTCTCCATCATTGGATCTTCTTAAAGATATTCTTCTTTCATTACCTATAGGGTTAGTATCTCTAAACATTTTACTATTGCCATTATTGCTATCAAACTTAGGTTTTCTACAATCTACTGCTTTGTGTCCAAAACCATGACAATTATAACAATAGAAATTAATAATAAGTTTGAAAGATTTACTTGTGAAATTTCTCTTCATATGACCAACTTCATTTTATATAAAACATCTACCTTTGGAATCATGTCTTACTTCCTTTGTTGGTTCAATTTTCTCTATTTGATTTGGCTCATCACATTTCTTAGGTTGATTTACTTGCTCAACTTCTTTGGGTACTTTTTTAGACTTTCTTGGTTCAATCTTGCTCTAACTATTTTCTTTAGGTTTAGGGGTTTCAACAATTAGATTAGGTTCTTTTCTAACTTCAATTTTCTTTACTAATTTTTCTCCAATAAAATATGCAAGACCTATCTTATCATAAGATATTTGACAGAATAGTAGTTCATGAATTTTCTCACTACTAGAAAATAGCTTTTCTAATTATTTCTTATCCTAGGTCAATTATCCTTTCACAATGATATAATATTTCTATAATTTGACATTCTCTATTCTTATAGAATCTAGTTCAGATGTCACTTTTTTTAGATGAGATCTTAAATCTGCATTCTCACACTTGAGATCTGGTTAAATTTTTCTATAAATTTATCTTTTAGCTTAAGTTCAACTCAAAAATCTTCAACTCATGTTTCAATATCTCATTTAATTTCTTAAAGGTTACTACCTCATTACTATCACTAATCTATTCTCTAGGTTCTTTTTCTAGATTTGAGATGAATAATCTTATGTTTTAGTTTACCAATGTAATTTTTGCATCTTCATACCTTTCTTTCAAGTTGTCTCTTTCTTATGTAAGAAGATAAATTTTCTTAAGGGATTCTTCAAGATTCCTCTATAACTATTCTATATCCATAGTGATCTTACTCAAGCTGTTAATCCTCTTCTGAGTAACTATTCTCTAATACCAATTGTTAGAAATAGATAATATTGAGTTGGGGGGGGGGGGGGCACATGGAATTAGTATTCTACAAAATTTTTTCCACAACTAATATTATTAATTACTTTACAACATGCATATGAAAGTAAACCAGTAATGTTGAACAATAAATAAAACCACACACAAAGAGAACTTATAACATCATATTTTGTTAACCAGGGAAACCCTGGCCAAGGGAAAAACTTGGCAGGGATGGTACCCACAAGCTAGTCCACTAAAAAAAAGAATCATGCTAAGGATATTGAACCTATTAGAATTCTATGATGTACATATGGTGTCTTGGTTATTGTTAGAGGACTAGGCACTGCTAAAAGCCTCAATACTATTAGGAGTTTCTTCTATTAGAGTGGGGTTTCTATTGCACCAAAAGATGGATCTATCAATACTCAATACAACCACTAAACTTATAGTACATAGGAGGAAGTTAAGACCTTGTCAAAAATCTTGAGGGGAGAACTGAGAAAATTTCCAACAATCTGCCCCTCAACAATACTCGAGGGTCCAAGGATTCAAACCTATGACCAAGCTCTGAAAAAATTTGTTAGAGTGGGGTTTTCATTGTACCAAAAGATTGATCTATCAATGTATGATACAACATAAGAGGCATTTAATCCCTTGTCATGAATTTTTAGGGGAGTGCTAAATAAATTACCAATAGCTTCAACCTTATTAGGAGTTGGTAATACAAGTACATATGTATGCAAGAAGTGCCCACTACCCTAACATGCAATTATAAAATTTAGTGCCTCAAAAAAATGAGATAGATACAATAACCTATTTTATTTTGGCTATTGTACTTCACATATCTCTGATCTTACATAATTATTTGCATCATAGATCTTTCACATAAGTTGGCAAGTCACATACATAGTTCACATCTATACCATATACTTCGCATTCACATCAGATTACTTCACAAGTAATGACTTCTTATTTATACCTTTCTCTTTTACAATAATCTATCTAGTCATCTTGATACTTTCACACATTTAGCTAAATGGAAAATTAGGCCATGCTATTATAGGGTTAACATTTGACAATTTAATGATGAAAGGTATTTTTTTTGTTAGTAGGTGTTATCTTTGTAAGGAAGAGGAAGAGTTGGTTAACAATTTGACCATTCATTTCTCTTACACAAGAAGGTTATGGGAGATGATTTGTAGACTTCTGGATGCAGATTGGCTCATTCCCCTTAGTATTCAAGATTTATTCTTAGCTTGGAATTCTCCTTCTTGTAATTCTTTCCTTATCAATTTATAGGATTTCATCCTTTGTTATTTATGTTGGGGTGTTTGGAAGGAAAGGAATGATAGGGTTTTTAGGGGCAAGGAGACTTCTTCCAATAAAATATTTCATTAGATTAAACACATGGTGATTGAAAATATTAGGATAATTGGGAAAGGTCAAGAGCCTCAAGATGACTAGGAAACTAAAGTGATTCAGAATTGGAACCTGGAAGGGATTAGATTCTCTTAGCATGATAGTAACCTTAGAAATTTGGCTAGGTGGGATTATCCACCTCAAGGATGGTATAAGATTAACTTTGATGGGGCCTCAAAGGGAAACCTAGGGATTGCTAGTTGTTGTATTATTATCAAGAATGAAAATGGGGATATTTTGGGGGCTATGGATATTCCATTGGGGATCCAACCAAACATTTTGCAAAAGCTAGTGCAACTCTCTATGGTCTTTTATTTGCCAAGAGTATGGATTTGGAAGAAAATATGGCTAGAAGGGGATTCTATTAATATTATTAATTGTATTAATAAAGTAAATAACCCCTCTTAGACCATCCATAATATTATTTGCAAGGCTTTTAATTTGATTAATTCCTTTGCAAATTGTGTCATCACCCACAATTATAGAGAAACCAATGTAATGGTTGACTGGGTTACAAACATGGCATGTAAAAGCCATACAAAGATGATATAGAATCATGGTGACAACATCCATACTAAGAGGCTATCATTGATAGAGTACAAAAAGGTTAGAATTTTGCAAAAGATTTTTAATAATGATGAAAATAACATTAAGGAATAATTATGAGTTTCCCTGAAATGGGGAATTATGGTTTATGATTATACTTGATGAGACAACTCATTCATTACTACATGGATTATGGGTATTTTGGCATAAAAGAATACTTTACTTGTATTTTGATATAGAGATTTCCATTTTGTCTAAGAGTACTAGCATTGTGAGGACTTTTTTCATTTTGAAGATGGGAGGTAAGAGAAAGAGGGTTGAGCCCTCAAGTTGCAAGGAATGGAAGCAAAAGAGTGAAATTTGGGATATTTTAGAACATGGGAAATTTATGTGCTTCATGGAGAAATTAAAGGGTAGTAATCCGGCCATAACCTATAAGTTTATCAAGACATGGAAGAATGGAAGCATCTTGGTAGGAAACCAAAGAATGGAAGTCATAGAGGACATTATAGCTAAAGCCACTAGTCTTGAGTTAGGCAAGATTAATTTCTTTAGGGATAGAAAGATGTCTTATCATGTTTTTGATGAGTTTGTAGAGATTACTAAGGAGAGAAATAGGTTGGTGAAAATTGGCAATTCCTATTTTAATCCTCACTCCATTTCTAAACTTTAGAGGTTTGTGATGTTTGTTGTGATTGAATAACTAACCCCTGTTGTCTGTTTTGCCAAGATTTTGGTCACCATTTTATGCGGGTAAATTGTTTTAGGCATAGGGTTAGAATTAGTTTCCATTTATACCTAAGTTAGTCATTGGATAACACCATTTTAGCTATTTAGAATGACTCTGAGGGGGATCATGCTTTCTATGAGGGTTTGATTTAACTGATCATGAATCTTCTTAAAGCCAAAAGAGTGGACAAGCTCCATATCAATAAAAAAACCCCTGGAGTGTGATACTAAGGGGAGTGATCAGCATGACAGTTATGAAGAAAAAAAAAAGGATGAAGATGAGAACATGGTCAAAAAGAAGAGGAAAAACCTCTCACTTAGGAGCTCACCTTCTAAGAAAATTAAGGGTAAGGAGGTGGATTATGAGATGTAGATGGACTCTGAGAAGGATCTTGAGAAGGTTATAGGGAAGAAAAATAAATGAAAAAATGGTATTGTTACCAAAACTAAGGGGAAGAAGACTGACAAAGTCTTGAAAATTCCCTTTGATGATGAACCTCTTATACAAAAGAAGGAGCTTAGAGGTAAGAAAATGCATTCTCAAGGGAAGACTAATGAAATTGACATCAAGTAGGTGGATACTAAAAGAAACACTATGGATATGGATGAGGAAAACCTTAATTAGAGCAAGGACTATGATGAACATGGGTATATGGAGGGGATAATTGGAAACCTAGGTGTAATGAAAAGGGATATTGCCAGTACAAAGGAAAAAATGTAGGATATTAGGAGGGATTTTGAGAGGCTAAGTAAGACTAATAGAGGGGAGAGGACTCTTGGTCAACATCTAGACATACTCATTGATGTTATTAGTAATGTGGAAGAAGTAAAAAATTTAATAAAGAGATTCCCATCTCTAGAAGTGAAGAACAAAGCTAATGAACAAATGATGAAGGATATGTAGAAAAAGATGGATGTCATGGGAAATAGAGTAGACAACATGGAAAATGTTGTTTAAAAACTTGCTAATGAGAGTTGTTCCATATTAAAGACTATTGCAAACAACATCAAAACTCTACTAGACAAACTTAATCAGGGGAGTATTCATGGGTCTAAGGATAGGATAGAGGATCAAGGCCCTAGTAAATTCACTAGAGCTAATTCAAAGAAAGTAGAGGCTGTGGAAGACAAAGAAATTGATGAGTTGAAGGCCTCTACGATAAACATGAATATCCTTGTAGATCAGACTATTGATTTACAAAAGACCTTGTAGTTTTCCTAGTGCTTTCTTTTTTCTATCTTTTTTTTTCCCATTTTTTGTATCAAGGCTACTATCTTAGTTTGTTTGTTTTTTTGGTGTTGATGCATAGTTCCTAATGGGCTTTCTTAGCTATTTTTGTCTAATACTTTGTGATGTAGCAGCATCCAAAGGTATAAGGGCAATCCTATGTCACCCAAAAAAATGTACTTAGACTTAGTTTCTGTTTCATGTGTTTTCATTTCTAGATACCCATTTGGGTCAAATAAAGGTTCCAACTCTCACAGTTCCACTATTAGTGTTCTAAGATAGAGTATTTGAGCACCTTGGGATATGTGTAAATACCAAAAAAATAGGAGTACATAATTGAGCCATAATTTTGGTTAATTAGAGGGTGTAAATTGGCTGAATGAATGTAATTGTAATTTAGAGCATTCTAGAAAAAGAACCAGGTCAAAAGGCCCCACGGTTTGAAAGTTATTGTAGTTTTTCAATTTTTGGAGACCTCCTAAGAATGCTTCAAAGTCAGGTCAGGGGCATTAAATGACCTCAAATAGGGCTAAAAAATGGGGGATGAGTGAAGCTAGTCCATAGGGCTATAGAGCGATTCAAGAGCTTTCTAGAAATGTAAGCAGTTCGTCAATCGAAGCTACAATTCAAAAGTTATGCCTCCTGAAAGTTTGGTTACCATTTCTGGATTCTTCTAATTTTGTGCCAACTTCTAACGTGGCTTTTGGAGCCTTCTATTTGGTTGGTGGATGACAACTAGCACTTTTTAGAATGTATTCCTAATCCTTATCCCATTGGGGTCTATTTAAGAACATTTCTGGCATTGTAAAAGGTAGTTCGGAGTGGAGTTTGAGAGAAGGTACTAGGAGAAAAATTTATCTCCAAATTTATGCTATTGTAAGCCCTTAGGGCATGTTTTGAAGTCTATTTTCTCCATACTAAATGTATTAGCATATTTAAATAGTTAATAAAGATTTCCCTCTTATTGTTGTGTCCATTCTATTGTTTGGCTTGACCCCATCAAGTGGTATCAAAGTAGGTTTTCCTAAGTGTGTAGACAAAGCACCAACTGTGAGGTAGTTTGCACTAGGACTATGTGGTTGTGGGTTTGAATTAAGAAGATGCCTCCATGAAGAGAGTGTGGTGGAAGGGCTAGAGTTATTAATCCTAAGGAGGTTAGTGCCCTCCAAAGGTAGGTACAAGCATTGCAGGAGGAGCTCCGTAGAGGAAAAAATGTTATTGCAGGTGATGAAAGTGAGGATGATAATGAAGAAGAAGAAATTGGACGAGAAGGGGAAGTTGATGGGGAAGTTCTGAATTAGGTAGAGGAAAGGATTTTTAGAGCCATTAATAAGTTTGAGAAAAGACCTACAATTGATGTGGGTGTATTTTTAAAAAATTTGAAACTAGATGAGTTGATTGACTAGATCAATGAACTAGAAGAGTACTTTGAGTATGAGGATATCAAGGACACAAATAGGGTTAAGTTTGCAAAGGAAAAACTGAAAGGACATGCCAAAATCTAGTGGCAAGAGGTTCAATTTGAAAGAAATAGAAGAGGAAAGGAGAAGATCACAAGGTGGGATCACATGGTGGACAAACTAAAGAAGCAGTTGATTCCTATTGACTATGAGCTTGATTTGTTTAAGAAGATGCATGTGTTAAAGAAAGTAGGAAAATTAGTCGAGGAATACATAGAGGAGTTTTATCAACTTCTGATTAGAGTGTGGCATGTAGAAGCAAATAAGGAGAAGGTTGTTCATTATATCAGTGGGTTGTGACCTAGCATCCAGGAGGAATTAAGTCTGGTAAGAATGACCAGCATTGAGGAGACATACCAATTTGCCCCACGAATTGAAGAGAAGTTAAATAAAGGTTTGAAGGGAGACCAAGAGGGCATGGTCAAGGAGGAAGGGGTAGTGGTAGGTCATCTGGAGGCCAAAATGAAACCCAAAAGAAAAATGAAGATGTGGGTACTAGCAGGAACCAAAGGAATGAGGGTTTCAACCGCTCCCATGATCAAGACTTTGGAAATCAGAGAGGAAGAGGTAGAGGACATGGACAAGGAAGAGGAGGCTTTTGTGGTACCTATTTCCATTTCAATGAAGAAGGTCATTGTGCCTTTGAATGTCCTCAATGACAAGGAAGGACAGATAGGAGAGCTAAGGGTCAAGCTAGGGTTGCTCATGTGGATGAGGATGCACAATCATCACATTCAGAGGATGCAGAAAGAGGAGAGACTTTAGTAAATCAAACAGTCCTACTAAGCGGTGAGATTGAACCAGGAAAAAGGAGGAGTTTATTCTTAGTGTCATTGAAAGGTTAAGGGAAGAGAAACTGTTAATTAATCTAAAGAAGTGTATCTTTGCAAAAAGGGAGTTAGTCTACTTGGGGTTTGTTATATCACTTGAATGTCTCAAAATGAATCCAGAGAAGGTAAAAGCCATCTTGGAATGGCCTACTCCAAGGTTTGCTACTGAGGTAAGATCATTTCATGGTCTAGTTAGTTTTTACAAGAAGTTCATTAAGAATTTTAATGGCGTATGTGCACCCCTAACTGACACAATAAGAGGGGATAGAAAAGAGTTCAAATGGATTGTGGCAGCTGCGAGAAGTTTTGAATTGCTAAAGAAGAAGGTGATAGAACAACCTATGTTGGTACTTCTAGATTTTAGAAAGGTGTTCCAAGTGGATTGTGATGCTAGTGGCAGTGCTATTGGGGATGTATTAAGCCAAGAAGGTAAGCCTATCACATATTTTAGTGAAAAATTGAATGATGCGAAAAATAAATATTATTTTTATGATCAAGAGTTCTATGCAATAGTTTAGGCCTTAAAGAAATGGAGGCATTATTTATTGCCAAAGGAATTTTTTTTATATACTGATCACCAGGCATTACAGTACCTAAATAGCCAAGGTAAATTGAATTAGAGGCACATGAAGTGGGTAGAGTTCTTGCAGAGCTATACATTTGTGTTAAAGCATAGAAGTGGAAAATCTAATAGGGTTGCAGATGCACTAAGTAGGAGATAGTTGTTGCTTATAGTAATGCAAGTTGAAGTAGTTAGGTTTGATGAACTCAAGAATCTATACCCTAAGGATCCTGATTTTGCTGAAGCATGGAAAGCTTGTAAAGAGCTTATTGTTGTAGATAGAACCAAGTGGCTAGACTATTTGATTTAGGATGGTATGTTGTTCAAGGGCAGTCAATTATGCATTCCAAGGAGTTCCATGAGGGAAAATATGATTAAGAAGAAACAAAATGGAGGGATGGCAAGATATTTTGGTCGAGATAAGACCATTTCCATTCTCAAAGAAAATTATTCTTGGCCTCAAATGTCATAGGATGTGAAGAAGTTTGTACAGAATTGCCAGATTTGTCAAGTGGCCAAGGGATTTAGTCATAATACTGGACTATATCAGCCATTGCCTATTCCTTCAAGGCCATGGAAGGACATAAGTATGGATTTTTTTCTTGGATTGTCGAGGACACAAAGGGGTAATGACTTAATATTTGTGGTGGTTGATAGGTTCTCCAAAATAGCACATTTCATTTCATGCCACAAAACTCATGATGATGTCCATATTGCAAACTTGTTTTTTAAAGAGGTGGTAAGACTACATGGTCTCCCAAGGAGTATAGTTTCTAACAGAGATACTAAATTTTTGGGGTATTTCTGGATAATATTGTGGAAGAAGTTGAGAATAGACTTGAAGTTTAGTTCTACACATCACCCATAGACTGATGGACAGATTGAAGTGGTAAATAGAAGTTTGGGCAATTTATTGAGATGTTTAGTTGGGGATAAGCCCAAGGGGTGGGATTTGATTCTACCACAAGAAGAGTTTTCTTACAATAACTCTATAAACATGAGTATTGGTAGATCACCATTCCAAATTGTATATGGAAGTAGCCCAAGGACTGCACCAGAATTGAGGAAGATAGAGCAAGGGGAGAGGACAAGTGCTGAAGCTGAAAAATTTTCTAAACATATCAAGCATCTACATGAGGAGGTCCAGGCACACATTACCAAGATGAACCAATGGTATAAAGCTAGGGCTGATCAAAGGAGAAGACATTAGGAATTCCAAGTAGGGGATCTAGTCATGGTACACTTAAGAAAAGAAAGATTTCCAGCCAGTACTTACAACAAATTGAAGATGAAGAAATTTGGCCGTTGCAAAATTTTGAAGAAACATGACTCAAGAAATGTATATGAAGTAGGGTTGCTAGATGGAATTCACATTTCTCCTATTTTCAACATTGTAGACTTAATAGAGTATCATGATGATGGTGTAGATGAGGAGCTGATGTTAGAGCCATGTCCAACTCCTACTTCTAAGAAGGAGGAGATAAAGGAGATTCTGGATAGTCGTGTGGATAGGAGTACTAGAAATAGGTGGTATGAAGAGTATCTAGTCAAGTGGAAAGGATGGTCACTAGAGGACTCAACTTGGATATCAATAGCTGAGGTTTCCCATTTGGGATTTCCTCTATCATTCATAAAGTGACAAGGTCACTTTTCAATCTACCCTGGGTGTCTAACGTAGGAGCATCCAGAGGTATAAGGGCAATCTTGTGTCACCCAAAAAAATGTACTTATACTTAGTTTTTGTTTCATGTGTTTTCATTTTAGGATACCCATTTGGGTCAAATAAAGGTTCCAACTCTCACAGTTCCACTATTAGTGTTCTAGGATAGAGTATTTGAGCACCTTGGGATACATGTAAATATTATAAAAATAGGAGTATGTAATTGAGCCATAATTTTGGTGAATTAGAGGGTGTAAATTGATCAGATGAATGTAATTGTAATTTAGAGCATTCAAGAAAAAGAACTAGGTCAAAAGGCCCCACGGTTTGAAAGTTATTGCAATTTTTTAGTTTTTGGAGACCTCCTAAGAATGCTTCAAAGTTAGGTTAGGGGCATTAAATGACCTTGAATAGGGCCAAAAAATGGGGGGTGAGCAAATCTAGTCCATAGGGCTATAGAGCGCTTCGAGAGCTTTCCAAAAATGTAAATGGTTTGTCAATTGGAGCTACAGTTCAAAAGTTATGCCTCCTGGAAGTTCGGTTGCCATTTCTAGATTCTTCTAATTTTGCACTAACTTCTAACATGGCTTCTTGAGCCTTCTATTTGGTTGGTGGATGCCAACTTCTAGAATGTATTCCTAATCCTTAACCCTTTGGGGTCTATTTAAGAACATTTTTGGCATTGTAAAAGGTAGTTCGGAGTGGAGTTTGAGAGAAGGTATTGGGAGAATAATTTATCTCCAAATTTATGCCATTGTAAGCCCTTAGGGCATGTTTTGAATTCTATTTTCTCTATACTGAATGTATTAGCATATTGACATAGTTAATAAAGTTTTCTCCCTTCCTGTTGTGTCCATTCTGTTGTTTGGCTTGATCCCATCACTTTGTAAAAGGTTTTAAGTCCTTTACAACCTATTTTTAATTAATCAAAACATTTAGGATGTTGTCCCTAAATAAATAAGTAATTATTTCATAGAAAAAATAATTCCTTAATCTTTTATTCATTTGTTTCTACTCTATTTATTGCCTTTACTAGTGTTTGATGTGTGACTTGATCTGTATTGCTCGTACTAATCTATGCACTTGACCACATGATTAGGGCATTCTTTACTACCTATCTTTAGCTATGCACATTCCAATGTTCACTGTAGAGTTAACACTTTCAAAATTACCTCTATAATAATATTACAACTATCTAACACTTCGACACTATTTTGTCTCTAAACATAGAATCTTTTGCTATACAATCTTTCATCTCTTCGGAGATATATGTTGCCATAAATTGCAACCCTTTGTCCAACCTATTTAGCCATATTTCCAATAGTCTCCCCCTATGGAATTGATGATAACATATGGTAAAATTATGATAAGTCCCAAAATGTCATACAGTTTTTTTTTTCAAATTTTGGCCATTAAAAAATTTTAAAATCACAAAAATTTGTGGATCATTACAAATATAACCATTTTCCATATATTTCCTAATAATATTACTCCCCCTTGGTATATAATAGTTACTTCTTCTATACAATTTGTGTGTATTATTCTCACCCTTTGGTATCAATGACAAATGTGCCAAAAATTATTTACATGTCAAAATTAAATTCTTTACCTCCTTGATAGGCTTAGAGGAGAGAAATACAGTCTCCAAAACTGATTATCAAACTCTTTATGTTCTTCACCCATGAATCTTTTACTCCTTCTGAGATGCTAAGGAGAGCACATAATCCATAAGATGTAATGTCCACAACATTTAAATCTGAGTAAATGAAGTTGTGAAAAGATATATTGGTTGGCATACATTCTTCTAGCTGACACTCAATGGTGCTCAACTTCATAGATAGGTGTTCTCTAAAAAGTGAGAAACTCTTTGTGATACTTATCTTTCTATCTTCCAACAGATTTATCTCATCATAACTCTTACTAACCTACACTTCAATTCTTCAATCTTTACACCAATTTGACTTATCTAATCTGCTAGTGGTTTAACTTCATCATACTTCTTAAGCTCTTCATCAATGTCTTTTGCAAAAATGAAAGACATTGCACATTTTGCATACAAGGTTTTACCTTCAAGTTTACACTTTTTCAATTCCTTGATGCAAGAATCTAAAGTCATCAAATCATTCCTGATGTTTTGATAGACTGTGTCAAACATCTATGCACCATTCTTAGCTTGAGCTTGTACCAATCCTACTTCTAACAAACTTGTGAATTCAACATCAAATTCTTGAATCATAGCTTTGGCCCTATCTTTAGGATTTGGATCAAAGGACTTTACTATCAATGTACCTTGTGACTTTTTAGTTACATCCATTAGAGTCTTTTGAAAACTCTTAAATTTCATGTTCTTTTTGATGATCTTGCTAAGTGATGATATCAATTCCAATTGATCATCATCATCATCTAAGCCTGTGAGTATTACAAGGGTTAGAGTAGTACTTGGTGCACTTGATTCCTCTTGATTCTTCTTCCTTTGTTCTTTTTCTCTTTTCTTGTCCTCTTTCTTCTTTTCTTCCTTTTTCTTCTTGATTTTTTCTTCCTCTTTTCTCTTTTTCTCCTCTTCTTCCCTTTTCTTCTCTTCTTCCCTCCTTTTATTCTCTTCCTCTTATGTTCTATTCTTCTCCTCTTCTTATTTTCTCTTCTTCTCCTCTCTTATTTTCCCTTTTCTTCTTCTTATTTTATCTTTTCTTCTTCTACCTTTTTCTTTCTTTCTTCTTCTTCATGCTTCTTTATATTCTCCTCTCTTTCCTTTTTCTTCATTTCTTATTTCTTCTCAAATTCTTTTCTCGTCTACTCTTCTACCTCATTCTTTCTTTTCTCCTCTTTCTCAACTAAGATGGAGTAATTGGTGATATTTCTAATAATTTCTGGCCCAAGATCCTTGAAAGGATCTTCTACAATGTTTACTATCACTTGGATGACACCAACTTGCATGGTGTTAGCTCTAATTGAGATATGTGGTGGTGCTGCTGCTAACCTCAAATCCTTCATCATCTGAACAATTTCTTTTTCTATTTCCACATTCACTTCTTAATAGTTGCCTCAAATAATTAGTATGGCTTTCTTCTTATTCCTAAGATAAGGTTCTAAACCTTTCAATAGACTAACCATGTGTGCATCATTGTCAATTTGACACAATTTTATAAGAAGATCCTATTTGATATTTCTATCTTCTTCAACTCTTTTCCTTTTGTTAATCAATCTATAATAGAGATCCTTTAATATATCATCCATTACATCTTTAAACTTATTATTAGATAAAATAATGTGTCTAATCACAACATTTTCTAACTAAAATTTGTCTATACCAATGTAAAAATGATAATACTTGTTTAACTAGACAAATCTTCCACCATTTATTATTGTAATATTTACCCCATTAATTTTAGGATTCCAAGCCTTCCTTCTTGACTATGCACTTCTAGGTTCCTTCTCAACAGATTCATGAGGTTCTATATGACCTTGCATCTTCTTACTTGGTAAGGTTGGAATGATTTATTTCTTTCTTTTGCTAGGTCCTAAAGCCATAGCCTTGATTCTCTTCTTCCTTCAAGATTCAACTGGTTCTTGTTTCACTTGTGCATTTCTTATTGAATTCCTCTTAACCTCAACATTTTCTTCCTCTTTAGACTCCTTAGAGAGTAGACTAATATGAGTGATAAGTACCTATTGTTGGGAAAGTGCTACATAGTGGGCAATAGGGTTGTGGTAGGAGGTACGACTACTATAGCAATATTAGTTAGTCCTGATAATGCTGAGGGTAGAATATACATTATCACTTGCTAACTTCTCTACTGCCTACTATAGATGCTAAAAAATTATTTACATTTATTATTTAATCACATTTTCATACTAACCCATCTCATTTCACTGATTTTGATCTTTTGGCCAACTTGATTATAATTCAAGCATATTTCAATAATATCCTTCATCACTCATATCCCCTTTCAAATCAATCACATATCATTTTAGAATTGATTCTTGTTTTATCCAAACTTTATAGAATTGATTCCAAATCATTTTAAAATCATAAAAATCCCATCCAATCAACTCAAAACCATTTCAATATCATTAGAATCCTTTCTAATCAACCCAAAATCATCCAAAATGAACCCTAATCAACCTAAAGCATGTAAAATGTCTCAAATATATCATCATCTATCCAACCCTAGGAATTGTTGTGGCCCTCAATGTCTTGACAACCTATCAAACCTATCTAATCCAAATTTAGCACTGTCATGTCCCTTAGTGGAAGGTTAATTTGACACTCTCATTATTTGATCATTAACATTGTCGAGTCCCTAAGTGTTAGATCATGACCATATCCAATAAATTTAATAACATTGACAATGATCATCAATGTTATTTTGATTAATATTATTAATGAACTTTGATCCTATGCATTTACAAAGTCCTTAATCCATGTCATGTGTCATTGGTAGGATATCAATATTAATCGCTCAATCAATTTGATCATGGATTTGATCTAACCACCATCATCCTAGTTGATCTACATAATCATTGCATTTCATCAAAGGATAATATCACATTTATTTCACCAAATTGGCCAATAATTTACTAATTTATCCTATAGGATTAGATAACCCATTATCAATTCCTATGTCATTCATCCCACATTACTAATTATTCTCATTAACTAAAAATTCTCAATTAATTAATATTTATTAATTAATTGATTCATCCTTTCATTAACTATGGGAATTCTTAAATTTCCTAAGTCTTATTTTCTACTTCTAATTTCTATTTGTGTGGATATATGAATTTTTAATTAAAATATTCCACCTTGTCTTAACACATGGACATCATACCTCATAGATTCTCCCTTTACATTTGGCTAATATATTTCATATTTGACATATTTAATTCCTTACACATGGTTATAATAGGCCACCTTTGTCATAGATTCTTGTCTGGAAGTGGATTTGAGGTGTCATATGCACATCATAGATTCTCCTCCACTTTTAGCCATGTTGACTTTGATGCATCATAGAATCCTACATTTGACATCTTGTGTCATATTTGTCATAGACATTCTAAGTAATATCATGCCAAGTTGGACCTTTGAATTGACAAGTGTCCATCCTCTCATTCATGTCTCACCTTTTGCACTTTGGCTATAAATTGAGCCATCTAGTTCTCATTTTTTATCCTTAGAGTCTCTATTCTCACATCATGACTGAAGCACACTTAGTACTCTCAATAGAATCATTCCATCATAGTCTTTTTATTTTAGTTCTATGCACTATAGGCAATTGAAACTGCATCAAATGGAGAAGAAAGAAGGACATGGGAACTACAATTGAAGAGGGGGTTTTTCTTATGTTTACTTCCTTTATTTCAATTGGTCTTTATGGTAGCTTAGAAGGGTTTAGTGTATTTTTATTGATTTTTTGTGGTTGCTCATAGTATGCTATGTTCTAACCCATGTTCTTGTCCTACACATACTAGTGAGAGTTTGTCTCACCATGCTTTTGTCCATTGTTGTCTTCATAGCTTGTTTAAGTTCCTTCTTCATCATGATCTCTACCTTCTTCTTTGCAAATTTCTCTAGTAGGGTTTGAATTTCTGATTGCATCAGCTCCTCACAAGTTCAAAACTTTCCCAACTCTTCATCTTTATCTCTCTTGAGGATAACTTGCACATATCCTTCTATCTCTACTTTTGTCAACTCATAGCCTATGGATTCAACATATAGCATTCTATGTTCATCTACTTCTATGTAGGTAAAGTCTACGTCTACGTTGAAAAAAATTTCTTCTTTATACTTATCTTCCATAGAGGGTGGCACTTTGAATCTTTCCTTCATCTTAGAATGATAAATTTTCACTATCAGATTTGTGTTGTCATTGACCTTCTTACTAAGGTGTATACATGAGTAAAAATGGTAAGTCAATAAATTTCATAAAAAAATTTTTTGCAAGAGTAAAAATGGTAAGTCCAATTCTAAGCCTAAATTCAATGGTAATTATTTCAATTACAAAAAACATGGACACCAAGCATATGAGTGTAGATTAAAGACTAGTAAGATACCAGTTGCATCTATATTTGAAGGGTATTGCTACACATGTTAGAATTGTGGTCACAAGGAAAAATATTGTAAATATAATGAAAAACATAGTTGGACACATTAGGGTCAAGGAAATGCAACTAGGCAAGGTAATGCTATAAATTGGGATTAAAATACTTGGGTTAATCATCAACTATTTGGAAAAAATGGACACATTGTGACAAAATATGCAAGAATATACCCCAGAGGAAGATTATGAAACTGGAGAAACTTTAATCCAATATGTTTTAACTATCAAAAGTTTGGTCACCTAAGTAAACATTGTATGCACCGAGAACCAACAACTAATAATGAAGAAAACGATAGAAAAGAAAAGGTTAATGTTAAAGAAGTGAGAAGGCATATGAATCAAATTTGGAAGAATAAATTTAATGAACAAAAAAGTTCAAATGATCATTTTGTGATTGCCCAATCCAATGGATCAAGTGATTCCAAAACCATAAAATAAATAAAGAGGTATGTATGGAACTATATTTAAAATTTCAATATCATACATTAGTTCCAAATATTGAATGATAAGAGTCCAAATTAGTATATGATTAGATGCATAAGGACACATTTGAATTTTGAATTGAGCAATGTGTATAGATGCCAAGTCAAAAGGTTAGTACTTGTTGGTCTTAGATTGGTTTTGACAATTGAGTGTCAGCACACTTAAGAATTTTTCTAAGTTGATGCTGAGTATAATATAGATGTCAAGTTATAATATGTGTCGTGTAACTCAGATGTCGAGTAGATAGATAGTGTTGAGAAAGTTTCAACTACCGAGTGACAAATAGATGCCAAGTTAGTATGTGTCAAGTAAAATATAGGCATTGAGCAAGATAAAATATCTATAGGTGCCAAGCAAGACAAAAAATTTATAGGTTCTGAGTGAGACAAAATTTCTATATGTGCTCAGCATTAGTAATCAGTAAGTGTCGAGTAACACAGAATCAGCATAAGAGTTTGTGCCCTCACAAATTAAGATGTAAACCATTTTTGAGTCAACATATGATTAATCTAAGAGGATTAAAAGATAAGACAAAATCTTTTTGATTCCCTATGAAATCAACATGTAACCAATTAGAAAAATGGAAAGAATTGAGTGAAAAAGATGGATGAATCTCAATTGTAGATTCATACCTAACCCTAAGTCATGAAACCTTTTTAAGGAGGTCAAAACCCCATAATTTAGTACTGTATGAGAGAGTATGGAAGAAGAGAACGCATGCAAGGAGAGAATACTAGAAAAGTTTGAAGGAAGTAAAAGAGGTGTAAAGACTTAGAAGAAAGACAACACTATAGTATCAATTAGTAGAACAGTGAATCAAGATCACAATAGTTTCATACCAGATTAGTGAGGATTAGATTAGATAGAAAAAGAATCTAAAATTAACATTATCAGATTGCAAAATATTAGGTCAACACATTCTACTATACTTTCTAGCCATTGTATTATGAGAATGAAAATCCTATGAAGATAGGTTGGTTTAATAGCCATTTTGTAAATCTTTTAACATGGTGACATTATAAGTGAATGTTTGTAAATCCTTTAGATAGGTACACTTTTAGCAGGGTGTTGGATCCTTTAGAAAGGTAGGCCTCTCATAGGGTAGACCATTGCTGATGGTCAAACTTTGTAACCTTGACGAGTTACATATTGTTGTAGTGATAAGTTGTGGGTGTTATCCCCACCCTAGTTTTACCTTCTCATTTTGGAGGGTTTCTGGGTGATCAAATATTGTGTTGTCTATTTTCATGCATGCCTTTATTTTCATGTTAATTAGAAATGTTTCATGCATGTATTGATTTCAATTTTATAGCTTAAAGTTTGGTACTTTTGATTCATCACTGCCCTCCCCCCCTCTTAGAAGTATTCTTCCCACTTCTAAATTCTAACAATTGGTATCAGAGCCAAGTTCT
This sequence comes from Cupressus sempervirens, assembly GCA_028749045.1. Taxonomy (NCBI): domain Eukaryota; kingdom Viridiplantae; phylum Streptophyta; class Pinopsida; order Cupressales; family Cupressaceae; genus Cupressus; species Cupressus sempervirens. Next base: position 452,511,195 of record CM053793.1, read on the forward strand.
TACAAGGAGAAGCTTTACAACTTGAAGAAAAGATCTAGAAATAGAGGTCTTCAAGCTTGGGAAGATTATAGAGAATCAGGAGATTGAGATTCATCTCATTCTACATTCTTTGGAAGAAGCTAGGGAAGAATTAAAGAAATCCCTAAAGAGAAGAAAATAAATTGCCAGTGCTGAAAATGATACATAGTATAAGGAGATTGACACCACAAAAGTGTTTTCCAATGGAGATTCTAAGGAGTTCAATGAAGAAATTATAGACTTAATGGAGAAGAACAAAGCTAAAGCAGAAGAGATTAGAACCCTCAAGATTGAGCAAGAATCACAAGCCATGATGCTTTGTGAATTGATTGAGTAGAAGAAAAGAGCTATTGAAGATAAAGCTTTGATAGAATATGACAAGAGAAACCTTGCCAATAGACTAGAGGAAAATTCAATTGAGCTTGCAAGAGTTTCCAACATACAACTAGACACATTAAGTTAAATGATGAATGCCCATCATGAGTTGAATATCAAGGACATTGAGATCTCAACACTAAAGATGTAGAATGAACAACTACAAAATGACTTAAGAAGAGAAAAAGAAATTGTAGAAAGCTTCAAAAAACCTAATGAAGCTATCAAGTACTTTGATCAACTAATGAAATCACCAAGATCTAGTAATGACTTTCCAAAACTAGGATACAACAGCATTGAAAAAGGAGAGTCATCAAAGACTGCAGAAGAAAGAAGTGACAAAGGTAAGAACACAAAAACAAATTGTCATTTTTGTGGTAAAAAGGGACATACCTCTAATGTGTGCAGGAGAAAGAACACCAATTAGCATGGGAAACCTAAAATCATGGGTCACTATCACAAGTGCAATAAGCAAGGTCATTAGGCAGATGACTATAGGACTACAATCATCTAGACACCCAAATTTGAAATACATTGCTACAATTGCAAGAAGTATTGACATAGAACCTTTGAATGTAGATCCAAGCCTATGTGGACACCAAACCAACCAGAAAAGTCAAATAGTCATGGACATCACCATAATTGGGACTACAACACTAGGTAGAGTTGTCACTACTGTCAAGAATATGGACACATTCTAGAGAACTACATAAGAACAGACTTTAGTGGAAATTAAAATAGGTGATTGAGTCAAACCATTTGTTTCAACTGCCCAAAGACATCATATATCAGCAAGTATTTCCCAACAAGATCAAAGGCACCCAACTCAAAGTTTAACAAAGGAAAGGGAAAGTTAATGTTGAACACATCAAAGGAGAAATGAATAGAACATGGAAAAGAAAAGATTGAAGTAGCACATCCAATGGAGGGATAACTTCACTTAAAAGGTCAAGTGGTCACACTTCATTCAACTAAGAAAAAGAAGGTGTGTGGGACTGATATTCAAATACTTTATCATACATTAGTTCCCAAAATAAATTAGCACTAAAAAGGATAGATCAGCATGAATAAATATGTAAGGTTAAAACTTTAAAATCTTCACATTCTTGTCAAGCAAGTAAAGTTGTCTTCAGATGCCGAGTAAAACTCTAGTATATGCCAAATTATTTCCCAAAGTAGCTGCCAAGTAAAGAGAAACTCTAGTGGATGCCCAGTAAAATAGAATCACATAAGGAGCCAAGTGGATAATTGTATATGCCCTAATCATTAAATGCTATGAAATGAAAGGTATAAGGTTGAGCTTTTGATCATTTTTCATCATCACAAATATAATGCAAGAACAAGTAGAGCACAAAAATGATTTCCAAGTAGAGATTGATTCTTTTGCAAAGATTCCAACCAAGATTCAGCATCATTTCGATGATTCAAGGTATTTACACTAGTGTTGAGCTATGTAGTTATGTCATTTTTATATCTTGAAACCCTAGTTTTTAGAAATTGCATCTAGCTCTAAGAAACCCTAGGGCAAGGAGTTGTTTGAGGTTTAATTGATTAGTAATGAAGTAAAGCAACCTAACTTTAGACCAATTCCTAAAGTTGCATATAAGAATGACCCTTCTGATACTTTATCCATTATTCCATATAAAGTTGTGATGGTTCAAGATGTCAGAAGGTGCTATAATTGTAAGATAGATACAATTGGTGACATGGAGATTTGACAAGCTTATGATAAACTTTTTGAGAATGGGGTATTGAAGGAAGAGTTTCAAATTGTTGAGAGGAAGGGCTTAATGCATGCCCTAGATTTTCCTATAGTATTTAAGACTAAATGGATAAGAATTGTGTTAAGTAGAATCCATGATGGATGCCTATGGTTGGAATATGGATCCATTAAACTATCTAAGAGAATTATACATAGAGTAATTGGGTATCCAACCCTAGAACAATCAAAGACCCTAAGGAGTGATTCTAAAGAAGCCATAAAGAAGAACACTGGGGCAAAGTGGAACAAGAGAGGGATGACAATTGACACAATTAAATATCCTCTTGTAGAATTTGTTGTTAGGGTCATATCCCATAAATTCTACCAATCAAGTTGGCTGAATAGTGTACCTTGTATTGTAGTTGACATTGGATACACATATTTTAGAAAGAATCATACATATGATCTAGCTGAATTACAATTGTAATAGATTATGGAGAATTTGGGAGCCATAAGAAGGTCCAAGGGTGCCCAATGAAAATTTGGAGCAATTTTAATATGTATATTCTTTTATGTTTAGAATGAATTTCCTTCCTTTGGCAAGATAGGTTGGAGAACAAACAGGTCAAGAGCAATATAGGTCAATGAATACATAAAGCAGATGGGGGCAAATTTTGAAATGATAATGACTAGTTACTTTGAAGATTTCAAGAAGTCTATGAAATTGAGACTTAGGATACCTATCTCTCTTATTGAGCGGCACATCAATGAAATTTTTTTCTTAGTGGGCATTGATTATACATATATTTAAGTACCAATAGCAAGAGTTAGATGGCTAAGGCCACTTGGTTATGAAACCAATATTGATGAAGCTTCAGTAGCAATAACAACTTTACTTGCAGAGGAAGTAGATAAAAGTGCTCAACCCTTTGGTACTTATGATGTTGTTAGATCTAAGGTGGACATGGAACTAAAAGTAGCTTTAGCTTTGAAAAAGAAATATAGATTGTTGAAGAAGCTAAAGGCTAGATTTGGTGAAGGCACAACAAAAGTAGAAGAAGAGGAAGATGAAGATGATGAAGAAGAATAATAGGGCTAGAAGCCACTTGCATTAACCCAAGGCATGGGAGAAGATGTAGAAGGGGTAGAAGGTGTCAAGGAGGAAGAGAAAGCCAAGGAAGCACCTACCTAGCCTAAGCCAAAGAAGAGAAAAGCTCATAAATAGCCTATAGCTCAGCCCAAAGCCAAGAAGATAGGTAAGCCAAGCCCAAAAAAGCCTACTACAAGGGAAAATACAAGAGCTACATAAAAGAAGGCTAAGGAGTAGGAAAAGAAGAAGGCTACTAAATAAGAAAGTCCAGCCAAGAAGAAGCTAAGAAGAAAATATGTTGCACCTCCTGAATCAGAGGAAGGAAGAATAGAGTCTGAGGACATAAGCCAATTTAGAATGGTAAGTCACACCACCAAGTCTGATTTAGAAAATATATGTGATAATATTAGAGACAATGTAGACTTATCTAGATTAAAAGGCATTGATTTTAATAAGTTAACTAGAGAATAACAAAACATAGTTGAAGAGTTAGTCTACACTATGATGGCCAAGTTCAAGAACACTCCACTTGAACTTGAGAATTCAATGCCTAAGGAGTTATATTCAATTGTCAAAAATAAATGGCATTATTGCCTAAATATGGAAAAATAAATAAGAGAGTCAACATTGGCTTGAGTAATGCTTGAACTTACTAAAGAGAAAATTAGCAAGGCAAATAAGAAGCATGGGAGAAAATTTGCACCCAAGTATAGAGTCTTTAATATTCTACAAAATAAGATTGAGGATATTGTGAAAAAGTCCACACAAATGTGGGAATTAATTTATGGCCTCACAAGTATGAAAGAGGGAGAGGTAGATCCCTTTGAGGGAATAAAAAATGAAGAAGAAGAGGACAATGATAAGGAGGAAGAAGGTGAAAAAGAAAAGGAAGATGAAAAAATGGAGAAGGAAACACAAAAGGATGATATGACAACTGTTGAACAACAAAAAATAGAATAGAGTGTGCAAGACATACAATTTCCACCACCAAGTCATCCACATGTAACTCCCACACCTATAGATATAGTAACTATAAAATATGTTCTTGAGAATTCTAATTAGAACATAAATCCACTAACTACAAAGGATCTTAAAAGAATCCTTCACCAGACTATCCTACAAGCACAATTGTGTACAAATCTAGTCTTGGTGAGTGTGGAAGAACTACAAAATGTTGTAGCTAACTTCACAAGGGATAAGGTGAATCCAAAAGAACCACCTTCTCATATCCCAATACCTACAAGTGGACAACACCAAGAGCAAGCTGCACAAGATACATTAGCTAAGATTGACTCCACAGTACCAGTCACTACAACTACTGAAGAGCCAACAAAGAATCAAATAGGACAGATGGATACCTTTGTCTCTACAACACAAGAACAAGGTGCACCCCAAGAGATCATAGTAATTGACAAGGAAAGATATGAAGAGGACAAGGAAAATGCTAAGGAGAAGGAGCAAGAGACAATACAAACATCAATAAATTTTCCTACAACAGGAACTCTAACTAGAACATCTCAAAAGCCAAGCACTGAAGCAATACCACTTCAAATTTAAGCACCAAGATCGAGCTCTACAAAGGTTGAAAGGGAAATTCATTATGGAGACCCTACTCTAGATGAAGAAATAGTCATTCTTAAGTATGACTATGCAACCATGAACATTGAATTGATAAATGAAGTGCAAGAGGCACTTGAAAAGAAAAAGAAATAGCACATACTTACAAATGAGTATAAACAAAGGCAAGCATTAATTGAGATAAAAGACATCTTTCTAAATGTATTTAGCTTGTAGGTAACTAATGAAACTAAGCCCATTATGGAGCAACTATCTAGTATAGTGGACCAAGTACAAAATGAAGACCTTGATACAAATGCAAAACTATTAGAATGATCTAAAAAGAAGTTGCAGAAAAAGGTGAATGAAACAATATAAAGTGAAATAGCACTTTCAGAAGTTGAGCTACCCAAGAAGATTGAAAAGGTAAAGGTAGTACTTGAGAATATATTCTCATTATACTCAAAATTGTGTGACCCATCAATTTTCACATAAGAAACTAGCCAATGAAAAATGAGCTTGGAAAGGAACCTAAAGATATATGCTATGCAATTACCTAAAGATCCAACTTAGAGTGAGAAGAATTTTCAAATTATGCTTCACACTCAGAAGGAACCAGTTGTATTAATAGTAGATGAGGCAAATACAAAAGCCAAATTGATACAAATTCAATCTGCCATAACCCCACACATGGAAATTTCATAGAAAGAACTGGCCTATGCTACAAATGTGTTAAAGAAAGATGCCAATCTTTCTATATTGGAAGGCCTAGTTCACCTTGTAGTAGAGACAACCATCTAGCTTAAATCACTGGAAATTGCATTAGAAAATTGGAATGCTTCTCTAAGGATAGTAATGGAGGTAAATAAATCATTTTTGGCTAAATATTCAATTAATGTATAGACCCCTTTGACATAATTATCAAAAAGGGGGAGATAAAATTTTGGGGAGATAAATTTTGAGGGGAAGAAATAGAAAAGCCAAAAGGAAGCAATAACTACAAGGGGAAACATGTAAAAGAGGGAGTCAGTATAGAGCATATAGAGAAAGAATGACAAGGCAAGAGAATCAGAATTAGCATGAGAAAAATCCAACATGAGAAGTTTTGGATACAACAAAGGCGCATCAACTCAAGGGGAGTTATAAATTTTGAGGTATAAGCTCCACAAAAATTTTGAACAATTTTTGAAGTTTTGTATATATGTTGAATAAAATGTATATTATACTTGAAGAAACTAGATTCATCATGTATAGTTAAGTGTTTTTGACACTCATGTCAAAGGGGAAATTGTTGGTCTTAGATTGGTTTTGACAATTGAGTGTTAACACACTTAAGAAAATTTCTAAGTTGATGTTGAGTATAATATAGATGTCGAGTTATAATATGTGCTAAGTAACTCAAATGTTAAGCAAATAGACAGTGCGAAGAAAGTTTCAACTATCGAGTGACTAATAGATGTTGAGTTAGTATATGTGCCAAGTAAACTATAGGTGCTAAGCAAGATATAGTTTCTATAGGTGCTAAGAAAGGAATAATTTCTATAGGTGCCGAGCAAGACAAAATTTCTATATGTGTTGAGCATGAGTAATCAGTAAGTGTTGAGTAACAGAGAATCAACATAAGAGTTTGTGCCCTCACAAACTAAGATATAAACCATTTTTGAGCTGACATATGATGAATCTCAAAGGATTAAAAGATAAGATTGAATCTTTTTTATTCCCTATGAAATCAATAGGCAACCAATCAAAAAAATGGAAAGAATTGAGCAAGAAAGATGGATGAATCTCAATCATAGATTCATACCTAACCCTAAGTCATGAAACCTTTTTAAGGAAGTTGAAACCGCATAATTTAGTAATGTATGAGAGAGTATGTGAGAAGATAATGAATGCAAGGATAGAATACTAGAAGTATCCGTTAGAAAAATAGTGAATCAAGATCACAATAGTTTCATACCAGATCAGTAAGGATTAGATTAGACTGAACAAGGATCTAAAATCAGCATTATTAGATTGAAAATTATCAAGTCAACACATTCTACTATACTTTCTAGCCATTGTATTAGGAGAATGAAAATCATATGAATATAGGTTGGTTTAAAAGCCATTTTGTAAATCCTTTAACAAGGTGACATTCCAAGTGAATGTTTGTAAATCCTTTAGATAGGTACACTTTTAGCAGGGTGTTAGAGCCTTTAATAGGGTGGGCTTCTCACAAGGAAAACCATTGCTGATGGTCAAACTTTATAACCTTAACAAGTTACATATTGCTATAGTGATAAGTTGTGGGTGTCATCCCCACCCTAGTTTTACCTTCTCATTTTGGAGGGTTTTTGGGTGATCAAATATTGTGTTGTCTATTTTCATGCATGTATTGATTTTAATTTTATAGCTTAAAGTTTGGTACTTCTAATTCACCCCCCTCTCAAAAGTATTCTTCCCACTTGTAAATTCCAATAGTAGTAACCATGTATCAATATTGGAGAATGAAAGTATTATCTAAGTGAGAAAATATGACAAGTATTGATTGAGTTTTGATACTAGTCAATTTGAAGGAGTGTGAAGTATTATTACTAAGCTTTACAATAATGGTCAAGACAGTTGTTGTGTGCCTACTACATGTACAAAACATTTATGAGGCCCTAAAATTAAAATTTAAAACCATATAGTGAGTTTCACTATACATTATGATCACATTACATTAGAGTCTCCAAGAGCTATAGATTTTGACTATTTCTTGAGAATAGTTGAGCAAATTTTTGAAGATCTAAGTTCATGTTGTTGGCAGTAAGAGTGATTTGGACAAGCCCTGTTGACACTGAGTGAAGCAAAGTTGCAAGATCAAGCCCTAACATGAAAATGACATCAAGATTGAATTCTATATAGAGAAAGGTGAAGCATCAAAGGTTAGTAGCATACCATTAATTTAAAATAAATATATTAATCCACCAAAGCTTAGGGTATATCCAAAGATTGCAATGAAAGGAGATGTGTTTGGTGCCCCATCTTCTATCTCATCAAGGGTAATTATGATTCATGATGTAAGATGTTGTTATATGTGTTAAATTAATAAAGCTGGTGATTTTGAACTGAGGAATACATATGAAAAGTTATGCATTAATGAGAAACTAAAGGAAGAGCATAAGCATATTACTAAGTTTGGACTTATGTGTGCCCTAGATTTTTTGAGGGTTTTAAAAATTGAGTGGATAAAGATATTTTTTGAGAAAATTACATGAGATAAAATTATGGCTAGAAGGTGGACCAGTTGAGATCACTAAATAGATTTTTCATCAAGTGACTAGATACCCTATTACAAATAAAGTGAAGACAATTTTTTATCAAAGAAATGGTGTGATCAAAGTGAAGACATTGGCAATGTGGAACAAGTGTACAATTATGATTTCAACCATCAAGGACATTGAGATAAACTTTGTAGTGAGAGTTATTTCTCACCAGTTCTATTAGTGAAGCTAACCAGATAGCATCCCCTGCCTGGTCATTGATGTCACATGGAAGATTGTGAAGAAGGGTCATACCTAGGACCTTGCCAACCTACAATTGCAATAATTAAATGAGAATTTTCAAAGAATCAGAAAAGAAAAGAACACAATGTGTAAGTTTGGATCCTTACTAGTTTGCATATTCTTTTATGTGAAAAATTGTTTTCCCACCATGGGTAATACCACATGGAGTAATAATAAAATAGTAACACAACATATTAATGAGATTATTGGTTAGTTGGGATATAATTTCTAAATAGTAATGGATGGTTACTTTAAAGAGTTCAAAACAAGATGAAAAGTAGGTCAAGGATTCCTTAATATTCTAGTGGCTATAAATAAGATTTATATTTAATTAGTCATCCCTATAATTACATGGATAAAACTATTTGGTTATGAAATTAACCTAGATGAGGCTATGAAAGCCATAAAAACATTGCTAAAAGAACCAACTGACAAGGATGCCAAGCCATTCAACACATATGAAATTGCTAAAGTAAAAATTATGATGGAGACAAAAGTCCCTAAGTTGCAAAAAAAAAAAAAAGGGACATTAGAGGATTTATATAGAGTTATGGGAGAAGGTGCAAAGCAAGAGGTACCATCAAAAATTATAGAAGGTAAAGGTGAATATTTATCAAGTGAAGAGGATGAAGAAAAAGGAAATAAAGATTAAGAATATAATGAAGAAGAGGAAGTCAAAGGAAAATGAAAAGAGATATTTATGGCCAAGCCACAAAGTAGAAAAGTGAAGAAGAATGATACTAAGCCTATTGGTGTTTTAAAACTACCAAGCAATAAAATGCTTAATACCAACATGATAATACTCACACAATCTAAATATTAGCCAATTCCTATTAGCAATTTTATGTGCAAAACCATTTGGGACCAACTTAAAAAAAACCAAAGGTGGTTTTCTACTCTTCAGGCTCTGCAAAACCAGGGTGGGTATACCTAGGAATGATTCAAGACTGTGAAAACTGTATAAGGATTATTTTTAATTTCATTTTTATTCTCATCTCAAATTCTCAAATACATACAATTCTTGATAATTTTATAAACATGTCCTGTATAACAAATATGGCCAAAAATCTTCTATAGGTTTGCAGATGTTTTTAGCAATAGTGGCTAACTGAAGCTAAAACATTCCATGCAGACAAGTACTGGCCAACTTTGAAAATCTTTGAGAAATAAAAGTAAAAATTGATTTGATGTTGCATTTTGACAACCATTTGTGATACTTTTCTCTTTCAGCTAGATCAAATTTGATCAATGCCTAATCCATTGGGGTTTAGAGTCTATAGAAAATTCTTAGATCTAATTTGTTGCCTTACGAAATTTTTTATCAGCAATTCTTATTAGAATTTATTGTTCAAAACCCTTTCCACTACTATAGCAACCTTATCACATTCACCAAAGCTTTTACTTAATCCATTGAATTAATAGTAGAGATAAACAGATATACAACCTAACTGGATTGCATTCAATTGTATAAGCCTTTACTTATACAATATCAAGATAACCAAGTAATTAAAAGAAGACAAGATTCAGAAAGAACTGATATGGGGATAGTTCATAATTTGTATTCATTTTCTTTGAAAATTGTATACAATTTATAGTAGACTCAGAATGACCTTCAGAAGAAACACAGATCGTTCTATATTCATGTATTCTCAAGATCTGATAGAGAAAATACACCACAAATTTGTTCAAAACAATGGACCAAAAACAGACTAAGTATATCACTAGAAAAATAGAATTTGGACCCTTTCTCTAGCCTTGGAATCTCACTTATATAGTGTGAGATGCAACAAGCTTTGGGCTAAGAGAAAATGATAGGTGTCCTTTACAAGAGGAAAACACAAACATCTACCACAAAATGACAAAAATGTTGGTAACAGAAGATGTCTAAGTAAAAATATTCTTTTGGTGGGTCAGCTTCTGTCACATGCTTTAATGTTGCTGAGTTGGCTACTATTTTGATCCTTCTTCATATTAAATAGCCAAATTAACCAACAATGAAGTTTGTTCTGATGATGGCACACCAACCTCCACTTGTGGGTCTTCACTATCTTTATCCTATATGGTAGGAACAATATCTACCTTTTTCACTTCTTTAGTCATATCAGCATCCTATGGGCCTGGGCCTGCAACTGAAGGTAATTGTTTATTTTTATCTTCTTCTTCTATTTGGGCTTGTGTAGTGATAGTGCCAATGATTTGGATTTCTTCACCTTGTACGTCATCACTATCAGTTTCATCTTCATTAAATTGTTCACCAGGAGCCACTTCTGCCATCCACTTGTCAAATAATGTATCATCTGGCCAATTGAATCACAAAATATCCCTCTATCTTTTCAGCACATATTAGGCTTCATTATTAATGGTAATGAATTATTTTTTTAAAGAATCAAAGAATATTTGGGCCTTCACCATTTCTTCTATTGTGGTGGCCCACCATGCATGCCCTGATTCATTAATGACTTGATTCATTCTTAAATAGAATAAATCATCAAGTTCCTTTGCCCATTCATCTTTGCTTTTCAAAATATTATTTTTATCTAGGACATGAGGGAACAAATTGAATTTCTAGATCTTGCACTTTTTCAAGTAGCCTACTACTATGTTTTGTAAATGAATCCTTTTATTATCAAAGCTAGCAAGAGTAGAAAGAATATCAAAAGTTTTTTCAATTTGATCAAAAGAATCATCTATAACAAAGAAACACAAAAATGTTATTTTTGTCTCCCTTCTTACCCATTTATTCAAAATAGGCATTAGAGCCTCATCATTAGCTTTCAAATCCTCCTAGATACTGATCACCCTGGCCAACTGATCATAAATTAGCGGCCAGTCAACTTTTTCCCCCAAATATGTGAGAGCTTTTTTTAGTTTATTTTCATATTTGGATTCCAATTCTACATGTAAGGCCCACAGTTTTCCTTTTTCTTCTTCAAAATCCTTAGCAGTGTAGTATTGTGGCTTTTAAAGTGTATCTAGTATTTCTATTAGGGGGGTAGATTTGAAAGGTTCAACTGGGGGGCGAGGGTATGTTATTATTGGCCTAGTGGACCTTCCTAATAGCTTGTTCTCAAGCTCAATTCTCTTTTTTACCTCTTTATTGTAGGCATCCACCACTGTTTCATATTTTCTCTACAGCTCAATCATTTCCATTTCTTCCTTTTCTATAGTAGCCAAGGAAAATTGAGAATAATCGACATTCATGTGGGCTACCTATACATGTGAAGTATCAATGACTCTCCTCACAATGATACTCCCTATTAGTCCTGAATCATCAAGCTATGATGGAGTAGTCTTGTATCCTCTTCTTAATGACCACATAACAAGAGCAGCTTGGTCATTACTGAATGCAGTTCTCAAGAATTCCCTTTTTTCTAGATCTTGCAATCCCAAATTATTTGACATAGAATTAAAAATCAAGGCATCAACAATGTCCCAATTGGGCAATAATAAAATATTTGACACAGAATTAAAAATCAAGGCATCAACAATGTCCCAATTGGGCAATAATAAAATATTTGCAGCCTTTACCATTTGTCTCCCCTCTTCAAGGGTTATATTCTTAAATTCTTGTATCATTTATTCCTTTATTTGATCCTGAATGGAGGCTTTGTCCATTTCTGGATGCTTTGTTCTCATATTTTTACATATTTCCTCAAAATTGTGCATGTTTTCCCTCCAAGCAAACTGATGGAAAGCCCTAGATTTTACAAAACTGTCATCAGACAAAAATTGATGACTGGTTTGTTCTAAAATAGGGTCTAATTCCCTTCCCCTAAAATCTACTATAGTTAACTCAAAACTTGGCACAAGAGGCTCCTGGGGGTTCCCTTCATCAATCTCTACCTGGGTAACAAAGACTCCCCCTTGTGATCCAATTTGTTCAATTTTCTCATCAGTGAGCTCCTCCTCCTTAATTCTCATAGGGGTTTTGGAAGGTGAGTAACTTTAATCATGTGGTTGATCTTCACTTATTATCTTTCTTCTCTTAGGAGAGGATTTAGGTGGCCTTTCTTTAAAAACAACACTAGTAGATTCAACTATCTATTTTCCTTTATTCACAATGGGCCTTTGATCCTGAATGACAGTATATCCTATCCTCCTTTGCACAACTAGTGGGCCTGCCCCTATATTGGGAGTGAAACCCAATCTTCTCATCATTTCCTTGGCTTTATCTAGAAAAGAATCAATAAAATGTTGCTTCTTCTCATTCATTACCTCCATTATTTTGTGAAATGTATCATAAGCTTATTTATTCTATCTGTAGTAGTCATAGCATTACTAAGAGGGCTGTAATCTTTATCGAAACAATTAATGAAATCCAAAACTTTTGAATAGAAGCTCAATTTTTCTTTCTTTTTTTCTTGCTCTTGTAGAGATTATTGATTCCTTATTATGTCTTCAGGGAAATAAAATTAATGCTGAACTAGATGAAGCTTGATTCTATGCCTAAGAGCAAAATTAAAGAAATCTTCTACATCACAAAAATGAGAGTGAGATACTACCATTTTATACTGATCCAAAAATTTGTAGGGGAAGACCGACCCGTCCTTGGTTATTACAAATTGTTGAGCTACTGTGCAAGTGGGAAAAATTGATCCTGTTCCCCTTTTGTGCAAAAAGGCTTCTTCTACTCCTCCCAACTGCCACAAAAATTTAGCTACTCTTACCTTTAAGGGCACTTGGTAAGGTAGTACATGGGGTGTCCCTTTGAATCCATAAACTTTGATGATAATTGAAACTGAATAAGGGATGATATCTCCCCAACAATGTGAAATTTTTAGACTATGGGGTTTGTCCATAGGCCTAACAAGCTAAATTAGTGCCTTAGGAATTCTAGGATTGTCACTCAATATGAGGCATCTCAATTTGGAGGTGAAGTGCCTGTCAAATCTAACAAAACTAACATTTTCTACCTCTCGATTCATATCTGCACTCCATAATTGAATTGACAGTGCTTCTCCCTCTTTTTCTCTATTTAGAACCATTTCTTTACTGAAGTATGTAACACCTTTAAATAGAAACATATGCATTAACAAGGAGTATTGGCCCCAAACCTTCTCCACCTTGCCCTTTGCAATCCCCACCAATCCACTGTGAATCTCATTAGCTAGGTAGGAAGCAAAATCAAAAATTATTTCTACATCGAATGAGGAGATTTGAGTGATCACATACATAAAACTCATAGGTATAAAGTCTTCTTCATCCTCTCCAAAAAATCTGCACAGGGTCCTATATATTTCTACTACCTTGCCATTGAAGCATGATTCTTGAAAGGTTCTTTAGAGGAGGATGTTATTGCTGGTAGGGTTCCAATTATGCCAATGTGGGCCTTCAGTGTACCTTATCTAATTACATCCTTCTTTGACATATATTCTTTTTCTAATTCTGTCAAATCAATGGGCACATGATACCTAGTGAGAGGTGCCTAATGGAATACTTCCCTAATCTCTTCTGGGCTGATGGTAATTAAAATTTCACCATCTACTCTTCTCACTACCCTAGTGGCTTGATCATAACTGTTCACCATGACCTCAAGGAGGTCATAATCCATAAGCACACTGGGAACAACTAGCTTTCCTAGGTCAAAATTACATATATTGGCATGTGGAGCATACAATTTCCTTTTTGCAAACCACTTCTTGAACAAATTTAAACTAGGTTGTGAGGTTTGAGCATCTTGGACCCAATTACCCTTGTCATACAATCCATCAACTATTCTCAACCTAGGGTTTAATGAGGTCAACCTTTTAACTTGCACTATTTCTATAGTAGACTGAGGCATCAACTCAAGGAAGTTATCATGTACATTTCTATCCAAATAATTTACTTGACCTAAAAATCCCTTCTTTGGAGGCATCTTTGATTATTCTTTGTAAAAATGAAACACCTACAAAGATTATAGCAAATTTACTTACTTGAATTGCATCCTCATTTTCCACTATATTCCTCTAGATTTTTTTTGTGAACAAACTGCTTCACAAGTTTTCCAAACTGTAGCATGATTTTCTTCAGTAATTGCTTCTACTCAGGAATATCTCAAAATCTTTGTGGGTGTAAGGTGAAACTGATGAAATCTTCTATATTATACTCTATTTTTTCCTCACATGCAAAGCTTTCATGTCTAATTAATACATAGAGTGGCACCATATTTTGCATTTAAATCTGCACCATCAATCTTTAAAAATCCTATGATCATTGGATATGGAGAAAAACAACTAGGTGTTGCACTTGACAAGTTGGTCAATCGATCCAATAAAAATTACCCACGTACATAGCTCTTTCCTTGATGGCACTTCTGTCTAGACCCACTAACAACTAAGGACATGTGTCAGCAAGTCGCTACTTTTCTATACATAAAGAATGAGCACCTTGCTATAGCAAAGTAGCAACAACCATCAATTTGATCTTGATCTTGCAGATGATATGTTACTGTACTGCTTAGAAAAATAGTGGTGGGCCCTCATTCACGACCTTGCTATATGTATTATTCGAGTAACTCTTTATGGTGAGATAGTGATGGTTGTTTATCTGAGATTGAATCAAAGGTGGAGAAACTGCACAAAGTTTCCTAAAAGGTGGTGGCTCCCATACTCGCTATGTCACTTAGCTTAAACAACTTTCAACTTTCCAAATCGAGATAGCGAGGACTATTGATTTTTCTTTTCTCTGACAATTAGGATCTCTTGTACACTTGATCAGTGGGGCATGGGTCTAGAGTATTTATGACATAGGAGATTCTGCACTGCTAGCACCCAACAAGACTTTACTTTAGTCCTAGTCATCATCCGCGTTAATAGAAATCCCACTGGGAGTTGATTTTATGGCACCTTGCTAGTTCGCTAATGGCAAGAAACTAGTATTTTCTAATAGCAAGGTAGCGAGCTCTAGCAATTTTAATAAATCTTGGCACCATAAAATACGAGGACCCATCAAATCATTATTGCTCCTACCAACTACTTCTGACAACAATAGTTATTATTGATCATGTCACCCAGACAAATCATGGTTACTGATGATTTTCAATGCCACCATACCTTTGATTTTGTGGCACTTCGCTACTTCACTAATAGTGAGATGTAAATTTTTTCTGATAGTGAGGTAGTGAGACATCAAAATAATCATCATCCCAGTGCCGACTTTTGACTACTTCCATTGGGTTCCTTTTTCTGTTCTGACAACACTTGCCAAGTGTCTACAACTGAATGATTGGCTAGAAAACAAATCTTTGATTGCTCTGTTTCATTTCATTGTCTCGTTTTACAAATTTTTGACACTCGCTACCTCACTATACACAAAGAGTGCCCATGTTTTCATAGCGAGGAAACAAAAATGGTTGATCTAATTAGATTGAATGGCTAGGGAATCTGAGAGGAAAAGTAGCTTGGAGGCGTAGAGGATAAAAGACAATAGAATATTTGTCTTATTTGAAAATTCAATTACTTCGTGCTCAAAAAATTATGAATGGACTAAAATGTAGGGTTATCACAAAATTTTCAAAGGCTAACAAAAGGATGACTTAGCTAGAAACCCATTTATCAATTCATGGAGACAAATCTAAATTTTGTATATCTAGGCAAAGGATTTCTACCATACAAAAATTTAGGCCAATAGTGGCTCTGTCTAGGGACATTGAAATCTCTGGATTCAAAAGAGCGCTTAGAATTTTTGGGAGAAGCAGACCACACACAGACTCCCAATAGAACACACAAAAGAAAATTATGGATAGGAAAAAAAAATAGAAAAAAGGATTTACAAATATGTACAAGAAAATCCTAAACTACTGTTCATGGAAATAATAAGTATTTTTTTCAAGAAAAATACCTCTTCAAGAACTGTCCATGAACTAGCAGTTCAAGAATATTGTCTAATAGATCTTTGAGTACATAAGAATCCTCACCCCAAGTAGTTTCGATCAAATAAGGGCCTGACTAGATAGGATCAAATTTTCCATGTTTTTCTTTATCCTCAATTCTGGCATTCCACATTAAGACTAGATCTCCATCTTCAAACTTTTTGCTTACCATTTTTCTATCATAGAGTGTCTTAACTTGCAGTTGCAACTTTTGGTTTTTAAGAGATGCTTCTCTTCTAGTTTCTATCAGTCCTACCAATTCATCCATCCTTTCTTGCATTTCATCTATAGTATCTTCATCATACAACTAAATTTAATTGTAGAGTCTCATCAAGTTGTTCTACGACATTCGTGCTTGAATTCCATACACCATATCAAATGGAGCTACACCAATGGCTTTCTTCACAGTTACCCTGTCAGCCCATATTGCTAACTGTAACTTGGAATCTCATGCTCTTTTATTATCATCCAAGGTTCTCTTAATAACCTTCAATAGGCTCTTATTTTTGGATTTAGCTTGTCCATTCCCTTGTGGATGATAAGGAGAAGATGATGACCTTGTTATTCCATATTTATCACAAAATTTAATGAACTCCTTAGACTTCAAGAACATTGCATTGTCTGTTACAATTTTTTGAGGGCAACCAAATCTAGAGATAATATTATTTAGTAGGAAGTTATTGACAACTTTACTTGTTGCATTTCTTGTGGGGATAGCCTCTACCCATTTTTTATAGTAGCTAGTAGCTAGTAATATCCAAGAATAGCTAGTGCTAGACTTGGGGAAAATTTCTCCTATGAAATCCATACCCCACTTTTGAAAGGGTACTTGAACCTCTACTGGCTTCAGCAAAGTATTGCTTAAGAACTTCAGTTTTCCAGTAAACCTCTGACAAGGGTTGCATTTCCTAATCATAATTTGGGCATCCTTGAAAAGGGAGGGCCACCAAAATCCAGCCCTCATCACTTTATGTGTGGCGGTATTGGCCATATAGTGCCCTCCACACACTCCAGCATGCATTTCCTCCAAGACTTCTTTTGCCTTTTCTTGATTAACACATTTCAAAAATACCCCTTCAAAGTTTCTCCACCATAAAATGTCTTGGACAATTATTTATCTGATGGCTTGTAATTTAATACTCCTTCTTTCATTTTTAGGCAAATGGGGAGGAGCTTCCATGTGTTGTAGGTAATATATAACATTGGTGTACCAATCATAATGATCCATGTCACATAAGCTAGGTCTGAAGTCATCAACTACCACATTTATCTAGTTGGCATCTAAATTAGATTCAACCATGAGTTTAGCCAAACCTTGACCTCTTACCAACTTAGTTATCTATGTTTCAATATTGAATTCTCGGATCGTGTTGATCCATCTACACCTTCTGCTTGATACTTCCTGTTGAGCAAATATATCCTTCACTGTAGCACTAGGTATAAAGGCAATGACACTAGCACCTACAATTGGGTAATTACAAACCTTATAAGAAAATTGACTTGGCCAAAGAAGGATTGAATTTCTTTTACATTTTTTGGCTTGGGGACTTTATCAATAGCTGCTACTCTTTCAGGGTTTATCTTTAGCCCATCCTTGGACACTATATGTCCTAGTAATTTGGTTTCTGTGAGCCTGAATGTGCATTTCTTTGGGTTCAAAGATACTCCATATTCCAGAGCTTTGATAAAGAATTTTTCTAAATGCCTACAATGATCCTCAACCTCTTTAGAATATTTTGTAAGGTCGTCCTAGTATACAACCATAAATTTGTCAATATAATCATGAAATGCCACATCCATGGCTCTTTGGAAAGTAGCTCTTGCATTAATCAGGCCAAATGGCATCCTTACATATACATATGTTCCCCATGGGGTTGTGAAGGCCATCTTGAATTGTTCACTTTCCTTTACCAAAACTTAATTTTATTTAGAGAAACCATCCATCATTGACATTAGTTTAGAACCAGTCACTTGCTACAACATGGCTTCCGTATTGGATAATCCATAATTGTCCTTCAAAGATGCAATGTTCAGATTCCTGAAATCTATGCATAATCTTATATCTCCATTCTTCTTTCTGACAAGTACCAAATTTAAAACCCAAGTGGAATGCCTAATTGGTTTGATTATCCCCCCATCCCTTAGTTTCATCAACTCTTCTTGCATTTTGGGAGCTAGGGTAGGGTTCACTGGTCTTTGTTTTTGTATGAAAGGTTTTACATTATCTTTTAATGGTATGACATGTTGGAATAAATCTTCCCTATAAGCCTTAAGGTCATCATATGACCATGCAAAAACATGTCTATACTTTCTAAGCAAGTCAATCAATGTTTTCTAATTTTGGCATGCAGATTTTGGCCAATATAAACCTTTTTGGGAGCTTCATCAGTACCCAAGTTTATCTCTTCTAATTCTTGAGGCTTAGGGTCCTTAACTCTTGGTTTCACTCTATCCTGGTTATCAAAAATATTTTCTAAGACCACTAACCCCTTAGGCACCTTATTAGTTTTCAATTGCATAATCTCCTGACCAAAAATGGTTTCCTTACCATCTATGGTTTCAATTGGTTCATTGCAATCCATTTCATGACCATGGTACTTGTCCTCATTTAACAAAAAAATTGTAATGTCTTTGTCATCTTTAAAGACTTGCCAATTTTCAATGTTATCAGGTATGGAAGGTCTATTTTGTACCTCAATTTGAGATATTCTTGCAAATGATATCTCCTTAGGCTTGATTGCTACATTTGCCAAAAAATTAGCCATCTTATTTTGAGTCCTATCTCTCCTTGAGCTTCCAAATGCATCAAAAGATTCTATCTGATCCCAAACTACATTTCTATATTTCTTTAATCTCCTATTCTTGGATGCATAAGTTTCTTTTATCTGGGAGATAACTAACTCAGAATCCCCTATGACATGTAATTTCTTAATTCCATGATGTGTGGTAACTTTCAATCCTAGCAACAGTGCCTCATATTCTAAAATATTATTTGTGCAAGAAAACTTCAACGTAAATGATAGCAGGTAAATTTTCAACTTCTTGAATAATCAATTCAGCTCTGAAAACATTGACACCACTATCTAAGAAACAAGTGGCATATTTTTCAATTTCTTCCCATAAAATGTGATTAACCCTTGGCTCTCTATTTACCCTAACATCTTTATCCCCAATGTGGAAAGTAGCATAGGTTAAGTCACACTATAGGCTTCCCCCCATGGAAGCACTCTATTTGTGAGAGAGCAACATTCCATAGTGTGGAATTATATCCACTACAAGGATAGACATGATTAAATCTACTTCAGGATATGCAACTAATTTGAATGGTAAAGCATTTATGGTACCTATGATTGGGACTTCCCTAGCATCCATTCCTCTACATCTACCCTACTTGGTATCCACTTTCAATCCTAAGGCTTCCATTACTTTGAAAGGCATTATGGTGTTGGAAGCTCTTGAGTCTATCATATCATTTTTTAGGGTCTTTCCTTTTATGATTAGACTGAGGAAAAAAGGGTCAATATCTTCTATAAATGCCACTAAGGAATCATCTAAAAACATCTGGGAAATCTAGGATATGATACCAATTTCCTCTATTACTAGTGGGGTTTGTTGAGCAATAGTTTGTCCTACACCAGTATTATTGTTTCCTATCCCTCCTAACCATGATAAAGCCTTGCTCTTATGTTCTTCAATTCTAAGAAGTTCAGAAAAAGGTACTTTTATAGTTATTTGGGACAACATAGATATCATATCAATAGGTTCAACAGTAGTGGGTTTTACAAGAGTACCTAGAGTTGAAGTTCTTTGAATAGCAAGCACTACTGTTTGCTTGATAGTATCAGGTTCTGATCTCTTTGGTTGCACAACTATTTTTGTTGTTTCATTTATCTAAAACTGAACTTTCATTTTTGGTTCCTAGTTCTTACCCTTATTGTCTTTGATCTTAGGCACATCTACATTGAATCTCTTATTTTTATCATTCATCTTATGGGTGATATCTTTGATGAATACACTAGATGGATTTCCTACATCATTATTTACTATTCTACTTCTCAAATTGTAATTACTATGAGCCTGAGAAATCATTTTAGCTGTGATTCTGTCAATCTCTTCTTTGGAGGGCATTCTTAAGCTTGTGTGACCTACATCAAAGGATGTAACACATACCTTATTTATATCATAACCTTCATCATCTGAAAGAACTTGCTAATGATGTAAATGATAAGAAATTTTTTGACTGGTAATATCATTTTTAGGTTCCTCAAAATCAAAATCTACAAGGTCATCACACATGCTCACCATATTGCAACTTATATCATCATGGCTTTTCTCTTCACTTCCTTCTTTAGGTTGCATGCCTTGATCTTGGAAAATGACTGAGCAATAGCACAATAATCAGAAGAATGAGGTGATTGACATACAATGCACCATGGTACATCATCATTCATATTCATAGTATTCCTTTGCAAGGGATCCAGGGTACCCTTATCTTTCACATTTTGTGTCTGGTTGGGGACTGGCTTACCATCTTTCCACTGGGTGGTGTAAGGGTAATTTTGCATTCTAGGTTGCCTATTGAAACTATTGCTATTCACAGGGGTTCTCTCAGCAACATTTGGCTTATTGAAATTAGTGGGATTCATCTTCTTGAGCAATTCCAAAACTTGGCCTATAGTGGGTTCTTTTGGCTTCTTTCCTATAGGAGTTTTATCACCCTCCCTTTTGCTATTATTCTTGGGATTAAAAAGCTTTGGATCATCCCTCCTACACAGTTTTCTAGATGCCTTCCTATTATTCTCTATATTTATTGCAATTTTATAGGCATCCCTTCAAGTCTTGGGATCCTTATCCCTTAATTGATAAGCCATTTTGCTATCAAAATCATTGAAATACATTGTAAGATGGACATCCTCATTTAACCTCATAACTTGAAATAGTCTATACATACCTTTCTAGAATCTTACATTGAAATTGAATGTGGACTCATCAGGATTATTTTTGATGTTGTTGAATTCATTTAACATGAATCTTGCATTAGTGTTGTCCTCATATTGCTCCTTGAATAATTTCTCCAAGTCACTCCACAAGGTGATACTATCATCAGGCAACCTCCTAAACCAATCCCTTGCATCCTCAGTTAGTGAATGCACAAAAAATTTCATTTCCATATCTTCAAGTTCAACTTCATAATCATTCAACATATCAATGAAAATTCTCAAATATTCTTCACCAGTAACAGCATTATTCCCAGAGAACTTAACCACTTTCTCTCTTAAATCAAATGATATGGGATGTGGGGCACCAAGGATACTAGCAAATGATATTTTTCTATACTTTTCTAGGTATACAACTTTCTTCTGGAAACTAGGAACATTTGAGGTACTTGCTATGTTATCTTGGCTTAGAGGAGTAGCTTTGGATTCTTGAGGTTGAACAAAGGGGACTTGGGTGCTAATAGTGGATGATGAGGCAAGGGTAGATTGGGATATTCCCTAAGTCAAGATTATTGGACCACTAGCTAATGTAGGAGTTGCAGGTGGTATGGACAAATTGGGCCATGAAGCCAATGCAGAATTAGATTTTATGAATTGGATTTTTCTCCTAGTTTCTGCAGCTTGAGCTTCATTCTCAACTTTCTCAAGTTCTTTTGCAAGATCTTCCCTCTCTTTTCTAGCCTTCTCTAGATCTAGATCTAATTTTGACATGGAAGGTTGTATGGGTTTTCTTGGTATAGCTTTAGGCTCATTTATTTGGATTCCTATAGCTTTTCCTTTCCCTTTATCTAGAGTTTTTGTAGTGGGCTCTACAACGTCCACTTGAATAGGTTTATAGGCTTGGACTTGAGCAATAATTGGTTCTTGCCTTTGATTCAGATATTTTTCTTGTTCTTGAACTTTAGCTCTCAGATTGTCTACATCTCCAAATACATTAGTATGGAGATTTGTGGTATTTTTTTCTAACTTTTTATTCTGCTCCTTCAAGGTAGCCATCCTTCTTAGCAGAGAATCTCTTTCTATTATGGCATCCAAGGTGGCTTGCTCCTTTTCTTTTTCAAGATGAACACATTTAGCTTCTTCCTCAGCAATCCATTTCTTCAAAACTCCTATCTCAAAATGCACTTCTTTAGGATCTATAGAAGTAGCTTCTGAATCAGCAGGATTGTCCAGATCTATAAGATTGGGCTCCACATATGGGGCTACTTTGGGATTAAAAGGATTATCAAATGAACTCCTAAATCATAGCCTATAGTTCATATCTGGTATAGGATCTAGCCTTGATGAAGCAATTCCTACCGTGCACACATCTTTATCCTAAAAGACTCTCTCATCTAGTAATGGGGTATTGAAAATGCCTCCTAAGAGTCTTGTAGTTTTAGATTTAGAACTAAGTGAAGAAGACTCTCTTCCTAATACTAGTTGATATTGAGAATTGATGGATGCATTGCCTCTAGGTTTCCAGGTAGGTTTTGGATCTATCATTTTCTTATTTTGGTTCTTCCTACCACCTTAAGGTAAATCAGTATACATTGGTACATCAGGATTGGCTCTCATGTAAGCTCTTGTGTTCTTTCTCTTGTCAAACATATTCACCTTTTGTTAAAATAAGCAGTAGCTTCAAAACCTTGACTGAGTCACCATCCTATTCTTGGGAAAATACACAATGACAATTATTCCTAACTTAAAGGAAACAACACACAAATAGAAACAAAAATATCTAGCACAAGTAGACCAATCACTAATGTCATAAGACTGCAACTCTTGCTTGTTAGATAAGACACTTGGATAGGTTGGATACATCATTGTGTAGCTATGGTACTTGGGCTATTCTCTCTTTAAATTCTCAAGGTTTCTCACTAAAATATTCCCTTATAACCACGGACAAAACTTAGATAACCTAATACACACATACACAGTAGGACCAAAGAAATTGTAGTACTTTTCACAAATGTGTTGGACAACTCCCCAATAGAGTCATCATTTTGTTGGTGTTTTAAAACTATCAAGAAACAAAATGCTTAATATCAAGATGATAATACTCACACAATCTAAAGATTAGCCAATTCTTATTAGCAATTGTATGTGCAAAACCATTTGGGCCCTGTTGGAAATGAGAATAGAGTAACTGAGAGGGGGAGGGAATGAATCAATTACTTCAAAAACTTTCACAGTCCCTAAGATGTTTGAATATCTCCTCAATCTGATTAATATGAAGTGCTAAAACTTGATAATGCAGCAAATGACAAATATTAAGAACTTATATGTTATCATGCACAAAGAAATTTAGCAATTAAGAACATAGGAGACACCAGATTTAACGTGGAAACCCAATATGGGAAAAACCACCAATGTAACTAGATACTATTTTTCACTCTTCTGAAGTGAGCCCTATTAGGAGCCAACCCTATTAAAGGTTACAAAAACACACTATTAGATGTGACCCTGTTAAAGGATTTAATCACCTTGTTAGGAGTGGCCTTGCTAGAGGTCTTTAGAACAATTCAACTGAACTGTCACCTTGTTAGAGGATTTATTGAATGGCTGTTAAACCAACTCTATTAAGAGATTTTGAATTCACTGTTACAGTGGTTAAAAAGAAACAATGAAGTGACCTAACATAAGGTACAACTTATCTTTGCTGATTATAGATCTCTGTTATGCTTGGCTGGATCCTCACTGATCAAATGCAACTTTACAACTCCTTCAACACATCTGATCCTTCATCAGACTTTGCTCAACATTCACCTTATCATTTCATACTATAATTTGCATTCATAACTTCCTTTTTTTCTATCTCACACATTTAATTCATAACTAGAATGACCATATATACCTTTCAGATTATCTAAGTCGGCTCAAATCATTGACTAAACAAACAATTACAATAGTCAGCTAGGAGTAATTAATTTGCAAATCCCTATACTGGCTGACCTTGCATGGTAATCTTTGTCAAAAAATAATTCTTGTGTTGACTGACTGAGCTCGGTGAATACGGTAAATTTCATGACAATCCTTCAATCACCGGGAGAACTCGGTAAGTACTAAGTTTCCTGAGATAACCTAGTGAGCTCGGTGGAAACTATCCCTTTGGAGACCGAGTGAAGCTCGGTTAACACTGACTTCTCCATAATTTATTTGATGACCGAGTGAGCTTGGTGGAAACTTCCCTTTGGAGATTGAGTGAAGCTCAGTTAATACTGACTTCCTCATTTCTTTCGTTGATCGAGTGAGCTCGGTGATCACCATCTTTCATCTTTCCTTTGTTTGACTGAGTTAGCTCGGTGATCACTGTCTTTTATCTTTCCTTTGTTTGACCAAGTTAGTTTAGTTGACACTATCTTCCACATTTCTTTTGATGACCGAGTGAGCTCAGTTGACACTGTAGATTGCATTGCAGACTGTCTGAGCTTGGTGAATTTGAGACTAATGACTAATATGACATTTGTGTGACATCAAGGAAAACATTATCCAAAAATCTCCCTCTTTGGCATTGATGGCAACACAACATGTCATAACAGAATGAAATTTTTGAAAACAAGTCCAACAAGATAACAAACTTCTCCCACTTTCAATAATCTCCCTCTGTTAAGGGACTACATGAAAAACTTAACAAACTTTTCAAATTTCACAAATTTCATAAGGATATGATAGTAAATCTCTCCCTCTTTGAAAACACATGCCAAAGATGATAGAAGTTAAGTGAATTGTAATGTACCTTTAGTACTGATTCATATGCAATGATTTCTGATTAAACAGCATCAACAGATAGATCTTCAATCTTTAATGCGTTGATGCATCACTAGAGCTCATTTTTAGTGAACTTCAGATAGGGGAATGACCCCTAACTTACCTCTGAGATACAAAAATGCATCCTTAGGTAAAGGCTTTGTGAATAGGTCAGCAATTTGTTCCTTTGTATGGACATATTCCAATCTGATCTCCTTGTCTTGCACCAATTCTCTGACAAAATGATATTTTATTGCAATATGCTTGGTCTTGGAATGCGTCATTGGATTCTTAGATATGTTGATTGCACTAGTATTGTCATAGAACATGACAACTGGTTCTTTGATGTCCATTTTCATTCCTTGCAATAACTACTTAAACCAAAAAATATTTGAACAGTTTACTACTGTAGCAACATACTCTGCCTCTGCTATAGATTGGGATGTACAATTCTGCTTTTTGCTTGTCCAAGAAACCAATCTTTTTCCAAGAAAGAATGCTCCTCCACTTGTGCTTTTTTTGTCATCAAGGTTTCCTGTCCAATTAGCATCAGTAAACACTTTCAAATATAAATTACCTCCAAATTTGTACCATAAGCCATAATCTTTAGTTCCTTTCAAATATCTCATTATTCTTTTGATTTCCATCAGATGAGTTTCTCTTGGTTTTGCTGAAAATATTGCAACAATACCAACTGCAAGGGCAATATCTGGCCTGATATGAACTACGTATTGAAATTTTTCAATCATAGATCTATACAATGTTTGATCTACCTCTTTGGATTCATCATCTTTGGTAAGTCTCAATCCAGTACACATAGGAGTTCCAACAGGTTTACAGTCCTCCATACCAAACTTTTTCAATATCTCTTTGATGTATTTTGATTGAGTGATGTAGATGCCATTCTTATTTTTTTGAATTTGGAGACCAAAAAAGAATTTTATTTCACCAAACATAGACATTTCAAATTCCTTGTTCATTTGTTCTAAAAATTCTTTGCAAAGATCATCATGCCCTGTGAAGACAGTATCATCTACAAATATTTTTTTCTAGGACAATCTTATTATCTAGTCCTTCCTTTATATACAAGCTACTGTTATCATTAGTTCTTTGAAAACCAATCTAACTAAGATAGTTATGCAATCTTTCATACCATACTCTAGGGGCTTGTTTCAAACCATACAGTGCCTTGTGTAATTTGCAGACCATGTTCTTTTTATCTGGATCAACAAAACCTTCAAGTTGTTCAATGTAAACCTCTTCATCCAGTATTCCATTGATGAATGTTGACTTGACATCCATCTGATAAACTTTGAATCCTTTGTGAGTAGCATATGCAAGTAAGGTTCTAACTCCTTCCAATCTTGCAATAGGAGCAAAGGTTTCTCCATAATCTATGCCTTCTTCTTGAGAGTATCCTTTGCATACTAATCTGGCTTTTTTTCTAGATACTTTACCATCTTCAATCAACTTGTTTCTGAATACCCACTTGGTTCCAATTACATTCTTATTTTTAGGTCTTGGTACTAGAGTCCATGTCTTGTTCTTCTCTATCTGTTCAATTTTCTCGTTCATTTCCTTAATCCAACTATCATTTGTCAATGCATCTTTAATGCTTCTAGGTTCAAAATCAGCAAATAAACAAGTATTTTTCAGCTTGCTTCTTTTCAAGGTTCCTTCAGACTTGTCTCCAATGATTTGATCTGGTGCATGATGTCTTCTGACATATTTAGCTAATACAACTTCTTTGCTTCTTGAATGAGTTTCATTGCTATCTCCTTGTGCTTCAATTTCATGTTCAAGCTGTTCTAGCTTGGTAAGAATTGGCTCGAGTGCTTTAGACTCGGTAGATACTTGCTTGGTAATGTCTGAATGTTGCTGTGGCTTGATTTGAACTTTTTGTAACTCAATTACTGATGACTGGGGAGTTGAGGATTCTTGAGTGAACGGTATGCTCAGTATAGTATCAGGTTCAATGTAAACAAATCTTCTATAATCTTCAAGTACCTTTTTGCTTTCCTCCTTAGATTTGTTTGCAAACTCATCAACTTTTACATGTGCACTTTCTATGACTTTGTGAGTGGATGGATTTAAACATCTATATGCTTTGCTTTTGCAAGAATATCTTAAAAATATTCCTTCATAACCTTTTACATCAAATTTTCCTTTTCTAGATTCTTTCAAAATATAACATTTGCTTCCAAATACTTTTAGATAACTTACATTGGGTTTGTAGCCATACCATAATTCATAGGGAGTTTTGAATGAGTCCTTCTTTAACTGTATTCGGTTTAAGGTATGAACTGTAGTGCTGATGGCTTCCTTCCAGTATTTGATAGCAATGTTCTTTTTTATCAACAAGGTTCTTGCACAATCCATGATGGATCTGTTTCTTCTTTCAGCTATTCCATTTTGTTCAGAAGTTCCTGGTGCTGAGACCTATCTTTTAATACCTTTTTCAATGCAGAAGTTGTTGAATTCAGGGTAAAAGCATAGATCTATGTCACCATTTGTGATACAAAAACTTGTTTTGGTCAAATCTCATTTCTCTATCAAAACTCAATTTTAAAAAAAAACTAAAAATACCCTTTTATAGATTTCTGATTCAATATCATCATTATATAAATTTTTGAGTGTTTTGATTAGTTATAATATGTTATAATCTCAAAATATTATAAGTCGATATTTCAACATTTCAGAAGATGCTCTCTCAAAAAATGATACAAAATAGTAAATCATATCAAAAAAATAAAAACTATATATTTATCACTAGAGGAGAGAATCCTCTTCATGAATATGTAATTTATTTTCAAGAAGGTATAAATTTGATAGGGAAGTTTTGATGGGAGGAAAAAACTGTTGGATTCTAACAAGGTCAAACTTGAGTACTTATAAAAAAGAAAATATACATCACAAATAATTATTTCTTTTATTGTGCACTAGCTATACATGTCATCTATAAAATATTTTCAAATTAGAACAAAAAAAGGTAATTTGCACATACTTGTTTGACGGGAACTACATCCTATATTTTTTACAGTTAAAAAAGGGACTTCAAAATAAAATAAAATGAATAAATTCTTAGTCAAAAAAATTATAAAAATTATAGGCATAAAATTCATACAATTCTACACATTTGATTAGTTTACATCATCTTCATATTTTAAACACAAATACCATTTTTTTTGTCATTAATGTTGAACTGTCACATTCTGATATCACATTTCTTTATAAAAGGTGACACAGGTTTGTGCTTTTACCCTTCATGTGAGATGAATTCACCACCTCCATCTGACCTTAAAAATTTTAGTCTTTTTCTCATTTCTTTTTCTACTCTTGCTAAATACCATTTAAATTTCTCAAATGCTTCTGATTTATTCCTTAGATACTTGATAGTCATCATTCTTGAGTAGTCATCAACCAAAAGAATGAAAAACTTTTCTCCAGTATAGCTTTCTATTCCAATGGGTCCACATAAATTAGTGCACAATTTCTAATATATCTTCAAACTGATAGTTCTTACTTTTAAAACTAGTCTTTCCCATTTTACCAATCTGACAATTCTTGCATAGACCAACCTTAGGTTTCTTAATGTTAGGAATGCCTCTCACTTTCTTGAATTTGGTTATTTTTACCAGATTATCAAAATTGATATGACACAACCTTTTATGCCATAACCAAATTTCTTCAATTTGAGCAATAAAACATAAGAATTCACCAAGTTCTAGATAAAACAAGTTACCTTTAGTTTGGGTGCCAGATCCTATCAGCTTTCCTTGCTCATTCAACAGTCTTGCCTTTCCATGCATGAATTCCACCTTGAATCCAGTATTCAGTAACTGTGCCACACTTAGAAAATTATGTTTAAGACCTTTAACCCAATAGGCATTATTACAT
Organism: Cupressus sempervirens; assembly: GCA_028749045.1. Taxonomy (NCBI): domain Eukaryota; kingdom Viridiplantae; phylum Streptophyta; class Pinopsida; order Cupressales; family Cupressaceae; genus Cupressus; species Cupressus sempervirens. Next base: position 452,539,939 of record CM053793.1, read on the forward strand.
ACAAGTTCTTTGGTTAGACAGATTCTTCCTCTTCCTTTTATGAAACAAGGTTCATTATTACCAAACCTTACACTACCACCATCATAGTCTTCAAACTGATCAAACTTAATTTTATCACTAGTCATATGATGTGAGCAACCACTATCTATAATCCATGTATCATTCTTACTTATATGAGAAACAAGTGCCATTTTATCTTCCTCATCACTATCAAAATCATCTTTAACGACAATATAAACAATTTCATCCTCACTATTATCAGAATCTTTAGAATTTTCAGCCATGAAGCATGATTTCTTATCTTTGTTCTTGGATGATTTGAAGTCTTTCTTACCATTCCATTTCTTTTCATCATGGTTTTTCTTGTTTGGACACCTTGCTGCAATATGACCAATTTCTTCACAAGAAAAACAGATTAGGGGAACTTTACCTTTTTATTTTCCTCTACCTCTAGAATATTTCTTTGCTAGTAGAGCTTCAATTACTTTGAGGTCACTGTCTAAACTTTGGCTTGATTCATTTTCACTTTCTGACTGAGATTCCTTCTCCTTTTTGTTTTTCTCGTTGAGTGAGAGCTTGGCTTGAAATGCTGATTCAATGTTCTTGGAAGCTGGAACATAGTTGTCAAAGTTATCTAGTTCAAATGCAGTTAGTCTTCCAACTATGGCCTAAAGAATTATCTCATGATTTGCTTCACACCTTCTTTCCTGAATTGCAGAAAATCTAATTGCATAAACAGGAAGCAAGGTTCTGAGAACTTTTCTTATAATTATTTCTCCTTTGATATCACCTCCAAATGCTCTAATCGCACTCACACATGCTTTAACTCTTTCAACATATTTTGCAATGTTTTCATCCTCTCTCATCCTCATTTGATCAAATTGTCCTCTTAGATTTTCTGTTTTTGCTCTTCTCACATTATCATCTCCTCCATAGATTTCTTTTAGCTTGTTCCACATCTCAAAGGCAGTTTTGCAGTCCTTAATTTCATCAAATTCTTCATAACTGAGAGTGGATGCTATGTCTATCATCATATTGTTGTGAGTCTTCTTTTCAGCAATGTCATTGACAGACAATGTGCCAGGAGGTTCTTCACATTTTTCTTCAAGGTATGTTAGTCCAGTATCACCAACAGTATCCAGATAAAGTCTCATCAATCCTTGCCATGAGGAGAAGTTATCTCTGTTGAGTTTTGGAATTTCTCTTTTGTAAGACGTCTTGATCTTTGGCTAAGATCCTTGAAATCTCTTCTTGCAAGCACCAAATGCTCTGATACCAATTGTTGGAAATGAGAATAGAGTAACTGAGAGGGGGAGGGGGTGAATCAGTTACTTCAAAAACTTTCACAGTCCCTAAGATGTCTGAATATCTCCTCGATTTGATTAATATGAAGTGCTAAAACTTGATAATGCAGCAAATGACAAATATTAAGAACTAATATGTTATCATGCACAAAGCAATTTAGCAATTAAGAACACAGGAGACACAAGATTTAACGTGGAAACCCAATAGAGAAAATCCACCAATGTAACTAGATACTATTTTTCACTCTTCTGAAGTGAGCCCTGTTAGGAGCCAACCCTATTAAAGGTTACAAAAACACACTATTAGATGTGACCCTATTAAAGGATTAATCACCCTGTTAGGAGTGGCCTTGCTAGAGGTCTTTAGAACAATTCAACTGAACTGTCACCTTGTTAGAGGATTTATTGAATGGCTGTTAAACCAACTCTATTAAGAGATTTTGAATTCACTATTACAGTGGTTAGAAAGCAACAATGAAGTGACCTGACATAAGGTACAACTTATCTTTTCTGATTACATATCTCTATTATGCTTGGCTGGATCCTCACTGATCAAATGCAACTTTACAGCTCCTTCAACACATCTGATCCTTCATCAAACTTTGCTCAACATTCACCTTATCATTTCATACTATAATTTGCATTCATAACTTCCTTTTTTTCTGTCTCACACATTTAATTCATAACTAGAACAACCATTTATACCTTTAAGATTATCCAAGTCAGCTCGAATCACTGACTAAACAAACAATTACAATAGTCAGCTAGGAGTAATTAATTTGCAAATCCCTATACTAGCCAACCCTGTATGGCAATCTTTGCCAAAAAATAATTCCTATGTTGATCGATTGAGCTCAGTGAATATGGAAAATTTCATGACAATCCTTCAATCACCAAGAGAACTCGGTAAGTACTAAGTTTCTTGAGATAACTAAGTGAGCTCAGTGGAAACTATCCCTTTGGAGACTGAGTGAAGCTTGGTTAACATTTACTTCTCCATAATTTCTTTGATGACCAAGTGAGCTCGGTGGAAACTTCCCTTTGGAGATTGAGTGAAGCTTGGTTAATATTGACTTCCTCATTTCCTTCATTGATCGAGTGAGCTTGGTGATCACTATCTTTCATCTTTCCTTTGTTTGACTGAGTTAGCTCAGTGATCACTATCTTTCATCTTTCCTTTGTTTGACCAAGTTAGTTGAGTTGACACTATCTTCCACATTTCTTTTGATGATCGAGTGAGCTTGGTTGACACTATAGATTGCATTGCAGACTGTCTGAGCTTGGTGAATTTGAGACTAATGACTGATATGACATTTGTGTGACATCAAGGACAACATTATCCAATAGCCCAACTTGAACAAACCCAAGGGTGGTTTTCTACTCTTCAAGCTCTACAAAACTAGGGTGGGTATACCCAAGGATGACTCAAGATTGTGAAAAACATCTAAGGATTATTTTTAGTTTCATTTTGATTCTCATCTCAAATCCTCAAATACATACAACTCTTGATAATTTGATAAACACATCGTGTATAATAGATATGGCCAAAAACTTCTATAGGTTTGCAAATGTTTTCAGCAATAGTGGCTAACTTAAGCTAAAACATTCCATGCAGACAAGTACTAGCCAACTTTGAAAATCTTCAAGAAATAAAAGTAAAAATTGATTTGATGTTTCATTTTGACAACCATTTGTGATATTTTTCTCTTTCAGCTGGATCAAATTTGATCAGTGCCTAATCCATTGGGGTTCAGAGTCTATAGAAAATTCTTAAATCTAATTTTTTGCCTTACAAACAAATTTTATCATTAATTCTTATCAAAATTCATCATTCAAAACCCTTTCCACTACTACAGCAACCTTATCACATTCACCAAAGCTTTTACTTAATCCATTGAATTAACAACAGTGATAAACAGATATACAACCTAACTAGATTGCATTCAATTGCACAAGCCTTTACTTATACAATATCAAGATAACCAAGTAATTAAAAGGAGACAAGATTCAAAAAGGACTAATATGGGGACAATTCATAATTTGTATTCATTTTCCTTGAAAGTTGTCTACAATTTATAGTGGACTCAGAATGACCTTCAAAAGAAACATAGATAATTCTATATTCATGTATTCTCAAGATCTGATAGAGAAAATACACCACCAATTCATTCAAAACAATGGACCAAAAACATACTAATTATATCACTTAGAAAAATAGAATTTGAACCCTTTCTCTAGCCCTGGAATCTCACTTATATAATGTGAGATACAACAAGCTTTAGGCTAAGAGAAAATGATAGGTGTCCTTTACAAGAGGAAAACATAGAAATCTACCAAAAATTGACAAAAATGTTGGTAACAGAAGATGTCTAAGTCAAAACATTCTTTTGGTGGGTTAGCTTTTTTCACATGCTTTAATGTTGCTAAGTTGGCTACTCTTTTGGTCCTTCTTCATATGCAATAGCCAAATTAACCAATGATGAAGTTTGTTCTGATGATGGCACACCAACCTCCACCTATGGGTCTTCATCGCCTTTATCCTATATGGTAGGAACAACATCTAACTTTTTCACTTCTTCAGTCATATCAGCATCTTGTGGGCTTAGGTCTATAATTGAAGGTAATTTTTTATTTTTATCTTCTTTTTCTAATTGGGCTTGTGTAGTGATAGTGTTAATGATTTGGATTTCTTCACCTTGCACCCCATCACTGTCAGTTTCATCTTCATTAAATTGTTCACTAGGAGCCATTTTTTCCATCCACTTGTCAAATAATGTATCATTTGGCCAATTTAATTTCAAAATATCCCTTTGTCTTTTCAGCATATATTCAACTTCATTATTAATGGTAACAAATTCTTGTTTTAAAGTATCAAAGAATATTTGGGCCTTTACCATTTCTTCTGTTGTGATGGCCTACCATGCATGCCCTGATTCATTAATGACTTGATTCATTCTTAAATAGAACAAATCATCAAGTTCCTTTTCCCATTCATCTTTTCTTTTCAAATTATTCTTTTTATCTAGGGCATGAGGGAACAAACTAAATTTTTGGCTCTTGTACTTTTTCAAGTAGCCTACTACTATGTTTTGTAAATGAATCCTTTTATTATCAAAGTTAGAAAGATCAGAAACAATATCAAATGTTTTTTCAATTTGATCAAAAGAATCATCTATAATAGAGAAATACAAAAATGTTATGTCTTTCTCCCTTCTTACCCATTTATTCACAATAGGCATTAGAGCCTAATCATTAGCTTTCATATACTCCTAGATACTGATCACCCTGGCCAACTGATCATAAATTAGCGGCCATTCAGCTTTGTCCCCCAAATATGTGAGTGCTTTTCTTAGTTTATTTTCATATTTGGATTCCAATTCTACATGTAAGGCCCATAGTTTGCCTTTTTCTTCTTCAAAATCCTCAGTAGTGTAGTATTGTGGCTTTTGGGGTGTATCTGGTATTTCTATGAGGGGGATGGATTTGAAAGGTTCAACTGGGGGGTGAGGGTATGTTATTATTGGCCTAGTGGACCTTCCCAATAGCTTGTTCTCAAGCTCAATTCTCTTTTTTACCTCTTTATTGTAGGTATCCACCACTATTTCATACTTGCTCTACAGCTCAGTCATTTCCTTTTCTTCCTTTTCTGCATCAACAACTCTCCTCACAATGATACTCCCTGTTAGTCTTGAATCATTAGGCTATGATGGAGTAGTCCTAGATCCTCTTCTTAATGACCACATAACAAGATCAACTTGGTCATTATTGAATGCAGTTCTCAAGAATTCCCTTTTATCTAGATCTTGCAATCCCAAATTATTTGACACAGAATTAAAAATCAAGGCATCAACAATGTCCCAATTGGGAAATAATAAAATATTTGCAGCCTTTACCATCTATCTCCCCTCTTTAGGGGTTATATTCTTGAATTCTTGTATCATTTGTTCCTTTATTTGATCCTAAATGGAGGCTTCATCCATTTCTGGATGCTCTATTCTCATATTTTTACATCTTTCCTCAAAATTGTGCATGTTTGCCCTCCAAGAAAACTGATGGAAAGCCCTAGATTTTAAAAAACTATCATTAGAAAAAAATTGAGGATTAGCTTGTTCTAAAATAGGGTCTAATTCCCTTCCCTTGAAATTTTCTATAGTTAACTCAAAACTTGGCACAGGAGACTCCTAGGGGTTCCCTTTATCAATCTCTACCTAGGTAACAAAGACTCCCCCTTGTGATTCAATTTGTTCAATTTTCTCATCAATGAGCTGCTCCTCCTCAATTCTCATAGGGGTTTGGGAAGGTGAGTAACTTTCATATTCTCTTAGGAGAGGAATCATGTGGCCTTTCTTCAAAAATAGCACTAGTAGATTCAACTGTCTATTTTCCTTTATTCACAATGGGCCTTTGATCCTGAATGATATTATATCATGTCCTCCTTTACACAACCAGTGGGCCTGCCCCTATATTGGGAGTGAAACCCAATCTTCTCATCATTTCCTTGGCTTTATCTAGAAAATAATCAATAAAATGTTGCTTCTTCTCATTTATTATCTGCATTATTTCGAGGAATGTACTCATAAGCTTATTTATTCTATCAATAGTAGTCATAGCATTACTAAGAGGGTTGTAATATTTATTGAAACAATTAATGAAAGCCAAATTTTTTTAATAAACTCTCAATTTTTCTTTCTTTCTTTCTTGCTCCTATAGAGAGTATTCATTCCTTATTACATCTTCAGGGAAATAAAATTCACGCTGAACTAGGCGAAGCTTGATTCTCAACCTAGGGTTTAATGAGGTCAACCTTTTAACTTGAATTATTTCTATAGTAGATTGAGGCAGCAACTCAAGCAAGTCATCATGTACATTTCTATCCAAATAATTTACTTGACCTAAAAATCCCTTGTTTGGAGGCATCTTTGATTATGCTTTGTAGAAATGAAAAACCTACAGAGATTATAGTAGATTTACTTACTTGAATTGCGTCCTCATTTTCTTTTGTATTCTTGTGGATTTTTTTCATTAACAAACTGCTTCACAAGTTTTCCAAACTTTAGCATGATCTTCTTTAGTAATTTCTTTTCCTCAGGAATATCTCAAAATCTTTGCACGCGTAAGGTGAAATTGATGAAATCTTTTGTATTATACTCTATTTTTTCCTCACATGCGAAGCTTTCGTGTCTAATTAATACATAGAGTAGCACCATATTTTGCATTTAAATCTGCACAATCGATATTTAAAAATCCTACAATCATGGGATATGGAGAAAAACAACTAGGCATTGCACTTGACAAGTTGGTCAATCGATCCAATGAAAATTACCCACGTACATAGCTCTTTCCTTGATGGTGCTTCTATCTGGACCCACTTGCAACTAAGGACATGTGTCAGCAGGTTGCTACTTCACTATACATAAAGAATGAGTACCTTGCTATAGTGAAGTAGTGACAACAATCGATCTAATCTTGATCTTGTAGATGATATGTTACTGTACTGCTTAGAAAAATAGTGGTGGGCCCTCATTTGCTACCTCGCTATATGTATTGTCCAAGTAACTCTTTATGGAAAGACAACAACAACCATTGATCTGAGATTGAATCAAAGGTGGAGAAACTGCATGATGTTTCCTGAAAGGTGGTGGGTCCCATACTCACTATGTTACTTAGCTTAAATAACTTGCAACTTTCCAAAGTGAGAGAGCGAGGACTGTTGATTTTTCTTTTCTCTGACAATAAGGATCTCTTGTATACTTGATTAGTGGGGCATGGGTCAAAAATATTTATGATGTGGGAGATTCTGCACTGCTGGCACCCAACAAGACTTTACTTCAATCCTAGTCATCATCTGCATTAATAGAAATCCCATCGATGGTTGATTTTACGGCACCTTGCTACTTCGCTAAAGGTGAAACACTAGAATTTTTTGATAGTGAGGTAGCGAGCTCGAGCAATTTTAATAAATCTCAGCATCGTAAAATACCAGGACCCATCAAATTGTTATTGCTCGTACCAACTACTTCTGACAATAGCAGTTATTACTGATCATGTCACCTGAACAAATCATGGTTACTGATAAATTTTGATGACACTGTGCCTTTGATTTTGCAGCACCTCACTACTTCACTAACGGTGAGATGTAAAAAAATTTTGATAGCGAGGTAGCGAGACATCAGAATAATCATCATCTTGGTGCCAAGTTTTGACTACTTCCTTTGGGTTCCTTTTTCCATTCTGACAACACTTGCCAGGTGTCCGAGACTAAATGATCAGCCAAAAAACAAATCTCTAATTGTCGTGTTTCATTTTGTGGTCTTGTTTTACAACTTTCTAGTACTCACTACCTCACTATACATAAAGAGTGCCCATGCTTTCATAGCAAGGAAATGATAATGGTTGATCTAAGTAGATTGAACAACTGGGGAATCTGAGAGGAAAAGTAGCTTGGGGGCTCGGAGGATAAAAGACAATAGAATATTTGTCTTATTTGAAAATTCAAACACTTTGCACTCAAAAAATTACAAATGTACTGAAACGTAGGGTTATCACAAAATTTTCAAAGGCTAGCAAAAGGATGACTTAGCTAGAAATCCATTTATCAATTTATGGAGACAAATCTAAATTTTCTATATCTAGGCAAAGGATTTCTATCATACAAAAATTCAAACCAACAATGCCTACCCTTGATATAGAAGGAGCAACTAGGTAGAGAAAAAAGGAAACCACTATTGTAGTTTCTATTAGCATGATTGCTAATGATATTCCCTTGGGGGAGTATCCTAAGAATAAGAGAGCATGCAACATGATTGACATGTTGTATTCATGATTGTAGTTGTCATTGATGAAAACATAGTATGGTTTCTATAAAGACTGGTAGAGTAGCAGATAGAGATCGGGATAGTATGGATAAAGGTTTAATGTTCAAGTAAAGTGTAGTTAAGGACATATTCTACATTGTGTCCTAATGATTAGATTAAGTGTACATGAAGTAAGTTGAAGATATATGAAATATATTTGATCTATAGAGATCATTAAAAATAAATAGTACCTAATAAGTTTTTTTTGACGATTGGATTTTATCTCCTAGAAGAGATAAAATTAGGATATGTGAAGTTATATAGTGACGAAGGTGAGTCTAATGGTGATGTTAGTAAGTGTGCAAGGTTTGGAGTCTTACATGTGAGAATTTGTAAAGACTATGAGTGGACAACATTTTGTGATTGCAAAATAATCAATTATCTTATTGTGGTCCTATTATAATAAATTGAGAAAGCCTCAAGGCTAACTCAATGAATTATTTTAAGGAAATGGTATAAAGGAAAGTATATTCCTTGATTAAGTAGAGTGAATTATGTGTTGAAGAAGTGTCAAGTATGCAAATAATAGCATAGTATTTGGTGAATGCAAGTAAGTGATCCAAGGGATTATTGGATACGAAGTTGGTGATTTGGTATCAAGATCAAAAGGTGGAGAAGTCTAGTTGACATGATAGAGGAAGAGGAAGGAAAAGTACAATTTATTTCTATTATTATGCAAAGAAATCATATAGAGATCATTCAGATAGTGGGTTCATTGGTCTTTCTCTTGAAGCTATTTGGACAATGGGTCCATCTACCTTCTATAACTCCTAACAAGGTTGTAATCTCTGAATAAGGATTCAAAGTCTCATAATAGGGAATGATATGTACTGAATATTTTTATTGACTCATAATAGGGTCCATCCTCTAACAAGGAATATTTATATTAGTACATCATTTTTTGGGTACCATCCCCACCAGGGTTTTTCCTCTTATCAAGGTTTTCCCTAGTTAACATATCTAGTGTTATTATGTATGTGTATATTGTTATGGTTGCTGATTGTATTGCTCATATTGTTAAGGATTAATAAAGTTGATAATTACTATAATAATTGGTTAACTGATTCACCCCCCTCCCCTCCCAAACCAAATTATATTGGTGGACTTTATATTGTAACAATTTGTATTAGAGCATCAAGTCCTTGAAGAGAGAGCTTACTAGCTTTTGGAGATCAATGGTGAGTCACTTTGAAAAAGGAAGTCCTAAGTTTGATGTAGTTTGTAGAAGTTGATAAAATCCAACTTCATAGTGCACCAAGATCACCTACATGCAAATAGCTTGCTAAAGAGAAATTGAAGGAGCAAGAGCTTGAAGCAAACAACACAATAGGAAAATGATATTGCTATGTGAATGGATGATTTTACAATGAGAGAGAGACCAAATATAAAGGCCCCAAGGAAGCTTGTAGAACAAGCTGGAAAGTGCTAGAAAATAAGGTTGACAACCAAGCACACTTCCACAACAATGTGGAATACACTAGAAGGGAACAAATTCCTATGTTGTCCACAACTCATCAACTACAACTATTAACTAATGCATTATCCTAAGTAAACTTAAGTGATAGAATAAATAACTAATAAATAATTATTTACTCTAACACCCCCCTTAAGTGAAAATTAGGGGAATGCCTTAAGCTCACAAAACTAAGAGAAAATGCAGAATGGGTCCCAATAATAAGGGCATGTTAGGTACCCATGTACAATGCAAAGAAATGCAACCTCTAAAAATGGAGAAAAAGGGAAAACCTCATGGTAAAATCCCTCCCCCAAAAAGAGGTTAAAAAAAATGCTTAAAAAAAACATGAAGTGAAGGAAGGAAGGCCTCAACTAGTCCCCCAAAGGAAAACTTTTGTAACCCCAAGCATAGATCGTAACTGAAGATAGCATGGTGATGCAAAAGGTTTAGTGAAGATGTTAGCAATTTTTGTGTTAGTGGGAATGCACTATAATGCAATAACACCATCCTAGATCAATTGACAGATGAAATGCATATGCAACTTAATGTGCTTGGTACGTTGATGCTCCACTGAGCTGTGAGAAATGTGGATCGCACTTTGATTATCACACCACAAAATAGTGGGATGATTGGTAGGAAAAACCAAACTCAATCATCAACTACTAAAGCCATAAAACCTCTTGACTAGCAAGTACTATGGCCTAGTACTTAGCCTCTATAGATGAGAGTGCTCAAACATGCTGCTTCTTGCATGACCATGTGATAGGACTAGAGCCAAGACAACAAAGCCATAAGTAGACTTTTGATCATCAATATCACTAGCCCAATTTGAGTCACTATAGCCAACAATGTGTGGAGTCCTCATTGTGTAATGAATGCCATACATAAGTGCTCCCTGAATGTATCTCAAAATATGCCTTGTAGCTTGCCAATGACTCTCATGAGGGTCCTGAGAAAATTGAGAGACAATGCCAACTGCAAAGAAGAGATTAGGATGAGTGTGTGTCAGGTACAACAAGCTACCAACCAATTATTGATACAAAGTAGCATCCATGTAAGAAAAAGATCAAGAGGTAGGCAAGGTGACACCTGAGTGAATAGGTGTGGGAGTAGGTGTTGGTGTTTGAAACTATTGAACAAAAAAATGCTCATTACCAATATGGTAATATTCATATAACCTAAGGAATAGCCAATTACTATTAGCAATTATATGTACAAATCATTTGGGCCCAACTTCAACAAAAGCAAGGATGGTTTTCTACTCTTTAGGTTATGCTAAACCAAGTTGGATATACCTAAGGGATAATTTACCAAGATACTGCTATATGAAACTTAATTTAGTTTCATTTTGATTTTCATCTTCTACCCTATCACATATGCAATTTATTCATTTATTGATACTCTCTGATTTATATATATCACTTTTAAGAAAATTTTGGTCATAATTCTCCTTGAGTTTATAAGAATCCTTGGTAATAGTAACTACCTATGACTCAAAAATAATGTATAAATGAGTGCTGATCAGCAATACAACCTTGACTAAAAATGATCTTGAATTTAAAATTGATTGGCATGTAGAAGCAAGATTTAATCTCATCTTTCATTTGATTTATATGACCAGTACCTTATCCATTGGGAAAATACTTACTATTGGTGGGAGATCTAATTCAAACAACTTGTGAATGAATTTATCAACAACAATCACCCATTCCCATTCTTATAAAATATCCTTCCATAAACTCATGAGTTCTATTGATCTACTGAAACATTTATATAATTCATTGAATTAAAAGAAACAATAGAACTAATACACAACCAATCCAGATTGCATTCAACCACATGAACCTCATTGAAATGACCTCAAAATAAACAAGCACATGAAATGGAGATAGGAAATGATGACACAGAAAAATGGTGCAAATACCCCTTTGTATTATCTATTTGAAATGAGTAATACAATAACCAATAGAATTTCAATAGAGGCCCAAAAAATTCAATTGGTTATGTCATATTTTCTGAGGAAAAGTACATTTGAAAGTATTTTAAAATACTAAATGAAAAAGGATTAACTATACTATTTCTTGATAATTCCATAAAAATACATTAGAATTCAGACCATCACATTGCCTTGAAAACTAATTTATATAGGCATGAGTTGCAACAAGAAAAGGGAAAATGTGATTGATAGGTGTCCTTTACAAAAAGATACTTACATACACCTATCATAAAAAGACAAAATGGTGAATAACAGAAAGATTGATACATCAAACAATATTTTGTGGGTACCTTTCTATTACAATAGTTGGAAAGACAAGGGTACTATTATGTGATTGTTTGATTATTTTGATTCCTCGGAGTAACTGGCCATAAAGCTTGAAAGCAATGAGTCATCTCCAGTTACCTGCAAACTTAATTTAACTATAAGGGATACTTTTACTTTTGCACCTTCTTCTTCCTCATCATCTTCTACCTCGTCACTTCTACCATATGCTCTATAGACATAAATTTATCTTTCCACTCATTATAGGTAGTGTCATCTAACCAATCAAAACTTAGGACCTCTCTTTGTACAATCATTAAAGAATTTGCAACTGGCTCTATGTCCACAAGATCCTTTTTGATGGTATTATAGAACAACTGTACCTTTACTAGCCCTTTATTTTTCATTTCTCATAATAGTTGGCCTATTTCATTTATAATTTTATTCATTCTTTCACAAAAAAATTCATCCAGCTCCCTCTTCCATTCTTCCTTTTCCTTCACTTTATCAATTGTCTTTAAAGCACAAGGGAATAAATCAATTTTTTCTACAAAATACTTGGAAAAGCAAATTGTTGATCTTCTTTGAAAAGAATCTTGTTTATCTTCAAAACCTTGTAATTTATTTAACAAATCAAAAATCTTCTCTATTTGATGACATGGCAGCTGGATGATAGATATACACATAGCAGTGATATCTTCATTTCTTTCTATCCACCTCTGCACAAGGGATCTAAATATAGCTTCATCTCTCTTCAATTCATCCTTAATAGCTGCAATCCTTTCCAATTGATCAAAAAAAATTGGCCATTCTATCCTATCCACTAGATACATTACATCCTGCCTCAATTTCTCTTCAAATTGATTATTTAGTTCTACATGCAGTGCATACAACTTATTCTTCTCTTCTTCAAAATCCTGTATAGTGTAGAACTGTGGCCTTTCTGGGGTGTCTAGTATCTCAATAATTTAATTTTATTTGAGGGTTTCAATAGGTGGCCATGGGGCATGCAATCCTTGGTCTACTAGATTCTCCTACTTTTCTTTTCCCAAGTAGTTTCTCCATTTGAGATACTTTATTTTCTAATGATTTTATCTGCATGTACCCCTCTCCTCATATGCTTTTAGAACTTCTTTGAACCTAGCATTGAGTTGAGAAAATCTATCTTCTTCCTTGCCAGACACCACACTACCAAATTTTAGCATTTCTGAATCCATTCCAATTATTTTCTTACTTCCAACCTCACTAGCCCTAAACACTATTAGTGCACCAATATGCTTTGCAGTAGAAATTTCTTGTATCCTAGTCTTATCCCTTTTCTCAATAGACCAAATAAAAAGGGCTTGGTGGTCATTAGTAAACTCGACTCCTCTATGAGCTTGTAATACCTCTTCTTCAATCTTGAATTGGACATCCTTTTGTTTCCTTATTGAATCAAAGACCATGGCATTCACTATATCCCATTCTGGAAAAATGAGGACTCTCGATTGTCTAACTATTTTCCTTCCAACCTCAAGTGTAAATCAAAGAAAATCATTCAAAAATTTAGATTTCACCTCTTCTTTTATAACAAAGTCTAGTTTATTAGGTTTCTCTACCTTTATCTTTTCACATGTCTTTTCAAAATTGCCTATGTTTAACCTCCACACAAATTGTGCAAATTCTCTAGACTTCACAAGACTTTCATCATTAATAAACCTCTCAGAGGCTTAGGCAACTATAGGATCTATTTCATTACCTTGGTAATCAGCAATAGTTAGATCCAAGGAAGGTGTAGGAAGTTCTTGTGGTTCTCCAATCTCCAAATCAGTGGAAGTAACAATTACATCCCTGTCCCCACCAATTTTTCTAAGTTGTTCCCTTAAAGATGCTTCATCATCTATCCAGATTGGGGACTGGCTTGGGGAGTACTATTCTACTTGAGAAGAAGAAGACCCTTGCTCTAACTTTTTCCTTTTTGGAGCACTACCTATAGATGGACTTTCTAGCCTTGGTCTTTTCTACAAGGGAGACTATTGTACACTTTGAACCATTACATAATCTACCCTTTTCTACAAGGTGTACTAACTAAGAGCCACTATATTTCTGCTATTTATCCTCCTTTACACCTATACAACCCTATCTGGATAAGTCTTGGCATATATGGCCTTCTTCTCATTCATGGTTTGGATTATCAAAACAAAATTATTCATTAATGGTTGCATCTTGGCTCGCCAATATTTTATCTTTCAATGGGTCATAACTGGAGTCAAAAGCATTAATGAATTCTAGAATCTTACTAAATACTATCCATTTCTCCTTTCTCAATTCCTACTCTTGTAAAGGAAAGACATTCCTAATAACATCCCCTGGATAGTATACCTAGTGCACCATGTAGGTAGCCTTTGTCCTCTCTCTTAAGAGGTCATAGAATCCTTCAAGGTTAATAAATTTGGCATGAGATTTTACCATGTTTTATTTATCTAGGAACAAGTTGAGATGTTTCCACCCTTTCCTTACAAAAATGAAATCATGCACTACAATAACAACTAGAAAGAAGGTACCCTTCTTAGGAAAATCCCTCTCATCAATAGTGCCTATCTACCATAACAACTCTGCTATCCCTATCTTCAAAGGCACATGAAATGGTAACACATGAGGCTTGCCTAGGAAGCCATACACTCTTATTATTTTTGAGACCTTATAAGGGATTATAACCCCCCAATTATGAATAACCAATAGCCCTTGTGCATGGTCCTTAGGTTTGACCAACTCTAATAGAGCTTGTGGAATTCTAGGGCTATCCCCTCTCAAAATTAATCTAAGCTTTGATGCAAAGTATCTATCAAACCTAACAAAACTAGCATCTCTAGCCTTTGATGTCATATCCATAGTCCATAATTAAACTGGATGCCTCTCTCCATCCTTTGTTATTTCTAGCTCCATACCCTTGGAAAAGAAAGTATATCCCTTGTACAAGCATATATACATAAGAAATGAATACCAATAGAAAGGTTTGTTTACTTTCCCCTAGGCTGTCCCCACTAAACCATTGTGAATTTCTTGCGCTAAGAAAGTACCAAAGTCAAGAATAGTGCTCATCCCAGATTGAAGAGTATAAGCCATAATGAAAATAATAGAGCTTGAGATATGCTCTACTTCATCCATTCCAAAGATCTTGCACAGAGAAAAATAGAATGCTTGAGCCCTTATATTAAAATGTCTTCTCATTAATGGCTTGGTTGTGCTGGCAGTGATTATAGACAGTGTACCTGCCTTGGTAGCTGTTATATCTTAAATTTCTCACCAGAATTTGTAATTCGTATTGCCCTTCCTGCCTTCAAAATACCCATATTCAAATGCCCGTAGAAATATTATATTAATGCCAAGGTTCAAACCTTGTAAAAAGTTCAAACAACCCACAAATTTCTCTGCTGTTAGATCTAAGTCAGATCTACGGCTGGAACTATCTCGCCATCGAAAGTCACACGAAGTTTACATTTACAACATAGCACCAAGGAAACACATGTCCGGTGGGTCCAACGGTAGGCTAAAATGAAGGATGGGTCAAAAATGTTCTACGGCGCCATAGGCGCTATGTCGCTATCATGCATTGGCCAAAAAATTCCCATGGCGACATAGCGCCCGACGGAAAGGTGTGTCGATGGCGGTGAGTCAGCGTGTTCGGTAGCAAGGTTTGGTGGGATAGAGAAGATAAATGGTGAGGTTTCAAGCAAGTGATTAGGTCACATCAGGTATTTTATCTGCCCAGTTGGCAGAGTTCAGTGTCACGGCAGCAAATCAGAGGGAGCCACGTGCGCCAGATTAGAAGTTCAGTCAGCGTCGCCAATGCACGAAAGGGTTAGGATCTCTACTGTCAAATCCATAGAGATCAACGATAGGCACCATTGTGCTATGGAGAAGATACATGATGTTTATGTTAGTGACATTGCACCCTGTTGATACATGTTCGGTGGGTCCGATCGCAGGTCAAAAGATTCACGGCAGGCTAGAAAGTCCCACAATGAGTAGATTGCATCGTCAAAAAGGTGTGCCGATGACGGTCAATTTTATGGTGGATCAGGAATAGCCATGCATGCTAGGTCAAAATGCAAATATGAGGTGGCGCTAGATCTTCAGTTTAGCCAGCACAATCAAGAGATGAGTCTTCACGATCGTCAGATCTGCAGAGATCTATGGCTGGTGCTATCTCACCATTAGAAATTGCTTGGGAGATAACATCGGCGACATAGCGCCCAGGCGCCACATGTCCTGGTGGGACCATATTTCATGCTGCCAGTGCAGTAGGGATTAAACAACTAATGAACCAATAGGGAAGTGCCACATGTACTATGGGCCCAGTGAATTACGAGGGAGGAAGGTCGCAGGAAGGTGGATCTTCGTGACCATTAGATTAGAGAAGATCAATAGCAGGTGCCATGTCACCATGGTGAAGCTGTGTGATCTTTAGCATAGCAATATGGTGCCCTTTTGCCACATTTCAGTGGGGTCAGGTCTCACCAGGGTGCGATCGCTGAAATTTTGCCAGATGTCGATTGGATACGATAGCAGTTGCAGAGGTGGCACCAAATATGATAGGCCCAGGGTAAGGACAGTGCAAAGTATGATGAGTCTTCACGATCATCAGATCTAGGCCGATTGATGGCAGGTGCCATCGCACTATGGTGAAGATGTGTGAGGTTTATGTTGGTGACACAGTGCCTTGTTTACACATGTTCGGTGGCTCGATCAAGATTGACGGTCGGCTGGCAGATAGTATAACTGTCACAGTTAGTGACAACAGTTTAAAGGTGGTGCGGTGAGTCTAATGAAGGGTGGTCAAATGCGGGAGGACCCCCAGGTGGAAAAATAAAGAAAGGTGATTAGCTCACGTGGCCCAGTTGGCTGTAAGGCTAGGCTCATTCATGAACCAAAAAATGAAGATAATCAATTTTGTCGAGCGATATGATCTTCATGATCAATCCTGACCTACCACAGATGAATGCGAAACATAAAGGAAACACTCCACCATCTCATTCGATCCATCTACCAGGTCAGACCACAATTATGGCACCATTTTCAGTCTTCTCGGGACATTATTGGCAAAAGAAATCAGATCTTCTTGAGATTTATTTTATTTTTTTATGATTGTCTTCCATAGGACTTAATGGTAGGTAGTTGTAGGGTCATTTCAGCAGCAAAAGATCTTAGTTATGCCTAAACTATAAAGGCAATTTTTGTAAAGTTTTAAAGGGACCTTCTCTCTGATTTTTCCTCTGTTTTTGCTCTGCAATACTAGTGTGAATTCCCCTATGCCTCTGAATTGTCTTATTCTCTACTATTCTCCTTCAGCCATTGGTATTAAGTGTAAGAATTCTTGCCTATGCCATTGTTTTGTGGAAATCTATAACTTGCATGACTATATCTCTGCTGGCCTGTGAATGACATATAAGTGAATTTCTTCCTTGTGCTATTCATCTAGTTTTTTGATCTGCGTGTGGTTATTTGATCAAAGCAAGTATGGATGTGTAATATCCTTAGTTTCATTCTAGTTCAATAGTGCATGTATGGGCAGGGAATTGGTCCAACACTCTATTCTGGTGCATCACCTCCTTAGATTAGACTAGGTAGATCTGCTTTCATGCCTCCTTCTCCCTTTTCCTCTCCAAGAAGTAGTTAGGTGTGCCCTGATAGTAAGAGGAAGCCGGCCTTCTTCGAAGACTCAACCTCGCAGTTCAAGTCCCACAGCTTGGAGGTTGTTTCCATGTTTCACTAGGTTGTCCTCGCACATAGGCCTTGGACAAGGGTGAAAACCTAAGTGACAACAGTAGCATGTTCTTGCAATGACCCTATTTTCAAGTATATCCTTTGGGCATCATACCTTGTTTGGAGGTCACCCATGTCAATTTTTTCATGGACAACATGGTTAGGGTTTAAATTGAAAACCTCTCTAATTAACCCAAGGAAAACTCTAAAAGATTTACCCCAACATGGTTCTTAACCCAATTTGTAATAGGGTCATACTTTTTAGCTAAGTTAACCAACAAATCACTATCAAAGAAAACTATAAGGACTATTAATTTTCCAATGTTGAATTCCTAGAAATTACTCATGGGGGTATCTAAATTCCTTTCTAAGAACCATTTTCTAAGCAATTCTAGGCCTCCCATAGATACCTGGGCATCTCTCACCCAATTTTCCTTGTCATAGAAACCCTCTGCTACAATTTCCCTAGAATATTTTGGAATGAGCTCCCTCCCCTTAGTTATTTCATGTATAGATAGAGGGAATTGTTCGAGAAAATCATCATGTATAGAACATTTCAAATAATCCATCTATCCCGTGAATTCTTTTCAAGGAGGCATTTTGAATAAACCTTAGAAATTATATAATAGCAGACACTCGATTTCGAGGAGTGACAAAGTAATTACCCATTAAAACTTGCACTTCTGCTCTGTATGATTTCTGTTGTAACTTACTGGGTCACTAGATAAAATTTCTATGCCTTGGCTTTGAATTTTTTTTATGCTCTGATATTCTCTCTTCACTTTGGTGGTTAATTAATGGTGAAATCATGAGTTTTATTCATGCATTGAAACCACATGAATAAGCTCTGCACCATATTTACTCTTAGTAACTGTTACCTCCAAATTGCACCCAGATTTAAATCTTATTTATAGATTTCACCAGATCAAATGACTTTAATTCAAAAAGAAATGAGCTTTATGGCTTTAAAAATGTGGCCACGTATCACATTACCACTTATCCACATTCCTTAAACTTCTTGCATCTTAAAATTGTAGGTAAGCGCTATTCACTGATCAAGACAAGATCAATGATCACACAAGTTTATAATTGAATAAGGCTCAATTAGATGCACTTGCCAATAGGAAGTCTTATGTGAGTCTATGCCTCCTAACAACCTCCACACAAGTGGGTCCCATATCATCTTCTATGTGAATGAGAACTTGAAATCATTCTTTCCATGTGTCAAGCTGGCACATTCCCACTTTCCTTATTGAACAAGCATCTTCAAATTGTAGGCTTGTGCCAATGATTGATCTTGGAAAGATCAATAGTGACACTGCTCAAATCTTGTAAACCTTTTGAGATGGGGAAAATGACATCTCCATGGACATGTGTTTGCATGGTGCATACTCACTTTGTTTAAACTTCATTCAAGTTCTTAATGTGAGCAAGCACCCTTCATTGATCTTAATCAAGATCAATAGTATGAAAAAAAAATGCACTTATGGTCACATCATCCATGTGGACCAATGAAATGACTCTTCTCAACCCTTGTGCTCTAACCAATTTGAATACTGCATTAATTGCTGGAATTTCCACACCCATAGCATAAGTACTTCTAGCTAGGCACATGTGGCATACAACAAGGCATGACTTAGCATTCTCCCCTAGTCTTGGCCCCACTATGACATGTGGCGTAAAGGAAAATACCCACATTTTTTATTTCTCAAATTATTTCTTAATGTGGGAAAGTGCTAGCCCTTGATCTTTGAAGGATCTACAATTGACAAAATTTTGATCCTTTCTGGTAGACAAACCCCTTCATTGGTATAATTGACATTATATATCAACAATCATTTTACATCTTGGCACACCATAGCATATACTAGAGATTCTTGACCCCACCTTGCTATGTGTCCAATTTGTGCTTCCCCACTTTATTTAATTCTTGTGCATATTCTTAATGTGGGAAAGTGCTAGCCCTTGATCTAAACAAGATCAATGGTCGATGAATCTTGGTCATAAAGTGATACCTCTATTAATATATCAACCAATCACATCACATGAATTCTAGAACATGCATGAAAGGTATTGACAAGTCTACAAAAAGGTTTTGGAAATTTATGACAAATCAAAATCTTTTTAGTGCATTGAGACCTTAAGAAAAAGGGCAAGGGCTATGCGTCATCAAAGTGCATGCCCACATTCTTTAAAACCCTTGCATCTCAACATTTTGGGAATGTGATACCCATTGATCTAAACAAGATCAACGATCACACAAAATCTGTATCACATAAGATATTTCTCTATAAAATAATTGAGCAAATTGTAAACAATGCATGACCAATAAAGGTTTAAACAAGATTTTAATGAGTTCATGCTTGCGTAAGCCCAACCTTAGGGTAAAAGTGATACACCTTAAAGTTATTTCTAGAATATTATTTTTGCAAGATTTTCAAAACTAAGGTAAAATAAAAAAAGGCATTAGGGTTTTCACACTTAGGGTTTTTCAACTAATTGCTTTGATGACAAACTTGGAGAATGTGATAGAACTCCAAAAACACAGAGATTAGGACATGAAATAGGGAAACTTAAGCATTTGAAAATACAAGGAACAAAAACCCTAATCTGCATGAAACAATGCCCTAAATGATTTTTCACTAAATTTTCAAAAAAAAATTGTATTATGAAAAATCAAACCAATAGTAGGCTTGTAATCAAGCATGTCAAAGAGATGAAGCATGTCAAGAGCATACTTTTGTTGATACACAAAAATCCCAATAGAGGACTGAACAATTTGGAGACCAAGAAAATAGTGTAGCAAACCAAGATTAGTCATCTCAAACTAATCCATCAATGTATGCTTAACATCCTAAAGCATAGATGACGAGCTACCTATGAGAATAAGATCATCAAAATATAGAACAATAACCAAAATATCATCTATAAGATGTTGAATGTACACTATGGGATCAAAATGGCAGTGAGTGAAGCTTGTAGAAATCAAAAAAGAGTCCATCTTCTCATACCAAGCCCTAGGGGCTTGCTTGAGACCATACAATGAGTGTCAAAGTCTAAAAACCAAGGAGGAATCCTGCACAAATCTTGGAGGCTACTCCATATAAATAGGCCATCCCTATGAAGCTACGAGGGATAAGACAAGGTGGATAAAATTTATCTTGGTGATAGGAGAAAATGTATCGATATAGTCAATACCCTCAACCTATAAAAAACCCTTTGCAACAAGATAAGCCTTATGCTTATCAATCAAACCATCAGCAATATACTTAGTATGATAGATCCATTTGCATCATACTAGCTTTCTCCCCTTAGGAAGAGGACAAAGATCTCATGTGTGATTCTTCATCAAAGAAGAATATTCCTCCTCGATTGCACTATCCCATTCAGAATGTCCTATCACTTCTACAAATATCTAAGGATCATCACTGATAGCATGACTAAGAAGACTAGGACCTACAGTATGAGAACTGGTGTGATAGGAAGTGGAAGGGTCACTAGCTAGAGAGCATGCAACCTCAATTATAGCTCAAGCCCATTTAGGCATCTAGGGAGGATCATGTGGTAGAGGAAAATGGGGATCATGATGATCATCATCCATGGAACAAACTAGGAAAGAGGAGGGAGTAGTGGGAGGTGAAGGAGGCACTGGAGGTTAGTTATGAACTATAGGAGGGCTCTAATCAAATTGGACATCCCATCAAAATAGAACCTCTTAGAAATTAGGATCAAACAACCTATAAGCCTTAACATCCTTGTAGTAGCCAACAAAAAATGAGTGGTTAGCTCTTTCATTCCTTAGGAGTCATATCTCAAACTACCTTGTGAGGCATCCAACTTTGAATATAGTTGGCACAATTAACTGCCTCTACCCAAAAACATGAATCAATGGACCTAGACTAAATCATATAATTAGCCATCCCTTGACATGTTCTATTCTTTCACTCAACCACACCATTCTACAAAGGAGTATAAGGCACTAAAAACTAATTCTAAAGACCATGTTTAGAACAAATATCTCTAAAATTTTGGTATGTGTACTCCCCCCATTGTCCATGCCTATCCATCAAATAGAAAGACCAGACTGGTTCTCTACAAATGCCTTAAAAACTCAAAATGAATCAAAGACATCAGACTTGTACTTGAGAAAGTACACCCATGTGCATCTAGAGAACTCATCAATGAATGTAAGCACATATCTAGCACCCAAAAAAGGAGTGGGAAATGACATGAGGTCACTATGAATCAACTCCAAAGGTGCCAAAGAATGAGTGGCTCATCCATGTGGAAAATAATCCCAATGTTGCTTGCTAAGTGCTCAACCTTGAAAAATAAAATTTGGACAAGAAATTTGAGGAAGCCCAAGAACAAGTGCCTATGTGCTTATCTATTGAAGATATTTGTACTTGAAATGCCCAAAAAATTCATGCCAAAGTCTACTTACTAAATTTGCATGCAACAAGACATGAACCTATGTCATTAGAAGACTCAAATCCATCAAATCTATAGCGGCAAGATGTAGAGTCAAAACTCCCAGTAGCCACAATCATCTCAAAATCATGTGAGTCCTAGATAACCACATTATGTAGTGAGAACTAAATTGTCTTACTAGAGCTAGAGTGGAAAATCTGATAGATAGACAATAGGTTCATTGAAATGTTAGGGACACAAAGAACATCCTAAAGAGAGCCCTCGTCAAGTGCAATAGAACCAGAACCTAGAACTAAAAGTTGTGATGAGTTTCCAATAGAGATTTGTGTGGTAACACAAGGAGAAAGCGAAGTAAGCAACTTAGGAGTGGTTTTTATATGGTGAGAGGCACTGGAATCAAGAATCCATGTAGGCCCTAAAGTGATAGCTTGAGCAAAAAGAGCATGACCTTTCCCTGGAGGGGGGATGAAGACTGAGGGGATGAAATATGATGCTCCTTCATGGCTTCCTCTAAAGCCTCCATATGCTTCCAACACCTAGAAATGGGATGTCCATCCTTGCCACAAAAACTATAGGTCTCACTAGATTTCTTCTTGGTCTTGGAGGTAGACTCAATAGACTTCGAAGAATCTTTACCCTTTGGAGTGTTAGCAGGAGGATTAGCTAGAGTCTTAGGATCAAATTTTGATGTATCTTTCTTAAATTTTCCATTCTTTTTTAATTTCCCCTTAGAATTTTGAGCAACCAATTCTTGGCTAGAAGAGCTAGAGGCATCCACTTGCTAGATCTTTTCTTGTTCACATGTCAACCAATCACAAAATATCTCAAATGTAGGCATCCTATGTCTATCACCAAGGGCATCCATAGTGGAGTAGAAAGTAGAAAAAATAATTAGATACTATCCCTACAACTTTGAAAGTATCAAAAAAATGCACTCATCATCTTTTTTGGTTTTCTCACATCCTTGTCAAATTGCATGTATAGATTTGAACTTCATCAAGAAATATTCAATGGTGGGAAATTGGCTAGTGACAAAGTAGTAAACTCTACATCAAGCTAGAGTGCCTCAAACTCATTCACTATGCCAAAAAAAGTCTAAAACTTGAGCCAATAAGCCCATGGAGCAGTCAAACCATCTAAGTTAAATAGTAGACTATCTAAAATGTTCAGTTCAATTAATCCCTTGGCCTCATCAATTTTATTCTTATGCTAAAGAGTCTTAAAAGGATGCATGACAACAGGTTGATTCTCATCTAGACATGAGCATAAGCCTTGTGACATGAGAAGCCTAGTCATTTGGGCTTTCCAAGTGTGATAATTATATGGTGTAAGATGGGTCATAGAGGGATTTTCCATTGAGAGAGAAGAAGATGGAAGTAGAAGGGTCTCATTTTGAATTAAATTATAGAAAAGAAAATACTCCCCCACAAAATATAATGATATCCCTCAATTACCACAAAAAAAAACTATGGCAAGTAAGAACAACTAAAAAAGAACCTAGATTCTAGATGTAGAGAAGGAGGAAATAGAAGCCTCTACTTTGATGCCAAAAATAGGAGCTCAAATGAAGTTGGAATGTGATGAAACTAGCACCATTTTCTCTATCTCTGAGTTAATTTTCTAGCACTTCTTTTGGATCAGAAAGAGACCTCCATATGCTCAAGTTATGGCCAAAAAATCAACTACTGCTCCAAAAGATAACCTTGCTAGAAAAATAGAGTCATTGGAAAAAATTAGATGACCATACAGCCATCAACTGGACATCACTAGAAAAAAATTTAGTCACCAGTTTGCTAACATTAGTAGCTAGAAAGATGACATCACCTAGCCAAAAAATGATGTCAGCATGGGGATGGTAGTGATGACATCAGTGGCTAGAAAATGGTGACATGGTGCCTGAAAATGATGTCAGTGGCTGTAGAATGCTAACATAAGCCTAGCAAATGGTGACATCACCATGAAAAAAGTGATAGTCAACAGAGCACCAACAATGGTGGCACCCAAGAGGAGAACCCAACTATGGTGGAGGTAGAGAGTAGGTGGTGCATGAGAAATGACTGGGGTCAAGCATCACATGGATGGTGCAACTAGCTTTGGTGAGGCATAGGTGGTGCATAAGCCTAAATGTAGTGGTGTGCCCTTTTCTTATTTTTTTTATTTCAAAGTCCATATAGTCTATACGGCTACCTGTAGGTGGGCTAAAAAAATTTCCATGATGCCCAGAAGCCAAAATCAAATTTTTTTATATGAATCTTGACTATAACCAACCTTCTAGATCCAATGGCAATGTCTATTTGGGCACAAAGTGCTCTAAAAATTACTCTACCCCCAGATTGAAGAAAAATGCACAAACAAACTAGGGTTTATGTCTCTGAATTGTGACCTCAAAATTATTTCAACCAAGAAGAAATAGGGAGGCTTTGATATCATGTAGGAGTTGATGAAATCCAACTTTATAGTGCACCAAGATCACTTGCATGCAAATAGCTTGCTGAAGAGAAATAGAAGAAGCAAGAGCTTGAAGCAAATAATGCAAGAGAAAACATTTTACAATAGGAGAATGAAATTTCTATTTGAATGGATGATTTTACAATATGAGAGAGACCGAACATAAGGGCCTCAAGGAAACTTGTAGAACAAGCTGGAAACTACTAGAAGATAAGGTTGACAACTAAGAACACTTCTACAACAAGGTGGAATACACTAGAAGGGAACAAGCTCTCGTGTTGTCAACAACTCATCAACTAAAACTATTAACTAATGCATTAGCCTAAGTAAACTTTTTAAAAAAAATTTAAAGAGGGGTAAATGCTTTGACCTGGAGCTATGAACCAGTGAGGCCACAAATGGAGGACCTCATCCCCATGATATTTGAACCTTGATGGCAAGGATAACAACTCAACTACTTAACCATCACAACATGGCACTATTGGCTATTAGCCCAAGTAAACTTAAGTAATAGAATAAATAATTAATAAATAATTATTTACTCTAACATAGATAACTATGACAACTAGAAAGAAAAGATGAAGACTCATTTTCTATGTATGGGTCTAGGATATTGGCTCTTGACAAAGAGTGATAAAGATATTGTGAAAGAAGAGAAGCTTCAAGAATATAATGAAGCAAAAAGAGAATTATTTATGTCTAATATGTGAGCCAAAGAAGCTTTACTAACAACTCTTCTTGAGAATGAATACAATTAGATAAAGTCACTAAAACATCTTATAAGATTTGTAAATCGTTAGAATCTATTATTGAAGGAGATAAACATACAAATAGGACAAGATTATAGAATTGGATATGTTTTTTTCAAGATGCTAAAATTATGGAAGATGAATCTATAACAAGATATATTGGTAGGATATTTGAGAATGTTGTAGTAATCAAATCATATGAAAAATCCAAGGAAGAAGATGAGATTGTATGGAAAATTTTGAAAACTTTGACACCACCATTCAAAAAAGTAACATAGATGATTGAACTATTAATACCATGTATCGAGAAGTTCACTAGAGAAAATTTTCTTGGAAAATTGGAAGCAACATAATCAAGTTTGAAATAATCTGGAGAATTTAAAAGAGTGGAGACTACTTTTAGTGCCCTAAGTGTTTTTCCTTTCTTATCCAAAAGTGAAAGCACCCATGGAGATTATGCTAGCAATAGTAGAACCATATCTAAATAAGAAAAAAAGATTGAAGAAGGTATAGCCTTGCTTGTGAGATGTGAACTAGATGGTAAAAAAAAAATTAATTTTGAACTTATAATAAATTTGGTCATTATGCATCTAATTGTCCTAAAAGAGAGAAAATATATAAGATAAATTTTAAGCCTAGAATACCTAGAGATTTCTCATATGCAAATGAGGATGATGATTTTGAGGAAAGAGTCTAGAGTGAAAGTGATGATGAGTTAGGATTTGTGGCTATAAAAGGAGAGAGTTCAAAAATTGAAATTAGAGAAGAAAAGGCTCTAGTTTCTCAAGATGAAAAGAAAGCTAATTGGATTATACATATTGAAGGCTCACATCATATGACTTGTGATATGAACAAGTTTTTTAAATTTAGAAATCATGATGGAGGTATTGTTAGAGTTGGAAATAATGCAGCCCATCACATCACATGGATAGGATCTATTACTCTTGATGGAAAGATTGATATTGATAATTTTTACTTTGTTGATGGTTTAAAGCATAACTTGTTGAGTGTTGCATGTCTAGTGGATAAAGGTTATGAGTTCTAGTTTATAGAGAATACTTCTATTATTAAAGATAAATATGGTAAGCTAATTGGAACATGTACAATATCTAGAGGTAATTTTTTTTCAATTGAATCCTACTAAGATAACATGTTTGGTTGCAATAGTGGATAATAGTTGGTTATGAAATAGAAGGTTTTGTCATAAAAACTTTGATAACATAGTGAAGGTTAGTAGCACATTTGTAGTTAGAGATTTGCCTAAGATCATGAAGCCTACTAATGTTGTTTGCAAAGAATGTATCATGACTAATTAGAATAAGGTTTCATTACCTAACAATAAGTTCTCTACTATGGAGAAAGCAAATATTGTTCATACAGATCTGAGCAACCATACTAGAACAAGAGGATTCTATGGAGAAACATATTTTATGCTTTTTGTTCATGATTTCACTATAACAACATGGGCCAAATTTCTTAAAGAAAATTTTGAAGTATTTGAGAAGTTTAAGATATTCAAGAATAGATTCAATAATAAATTTGGTGTTAAGATTAAATGTTTGATATTAGATAGAGGTGGGTAGTTTACTTCTAGAGAGTTTGACATGTTTTGTGAAGAAAATGGGATTAAGAGATAGTTATTATTACCCAAGACCTCTAAGAAAAATGAGATAGAAAAGAGGAGAAATAGATCAATATTGTAGGAAAAAAGATCAATGATGTTTAAGAATGATCTATCCAAGACATTTTGGAGAGAAGCAGTGAATACAATAGGATACACTATGAACAGAGTGCATATCAAAAAAGGTACAAACAAGAATTCCTATGAATTATGGTTTGGTCATACATGCTTTGTGAAGTACTTCATAATTTTTGGGAGTAAATGTTACATAAAGAGAGATGATGAAATTGGTAAGTTTTATCCAAAAAGTAATGAAGGTATGTTCCTTAGTTATTTATTTAAAAAAAAGCTTACAAATGTTTTCCTCATAGAACTAAGACAATTATTGAGTGTGCAAATGTAAAAGTAGATGAAAAGTTTGGAATTAAGGAGAAAATGATGGATTATAATTATGATGAGTAAGAAGATAACCCTAGAATTTTTAGAGAAAATGTAGAAGTTTTCTTTGAGAGTAACAATGACTTGTAAAATGATGTACACAATATTGAGCAAAGAGGAGAACAAATATTTGAACCGAGAGAATAGATAAGAGTCGAGATAGAAATTCCTACTCCTAACAAGAATCTAACAAAGAATCATCCTCTAGAGAATATTATTGGAAGAAAAGACAAAGGAGTGATGAAAAGAAATAGAGGAAATGAGGAACTATGCTTGATTTCTCAAGTAGAACCTATGAGTGTAGATTAGGCATGCAAAGATGATAATTGGATTCAAGCAATGAAGGAAGAACTAGATCAGATAGTAAAGAGTGTGGTAATCTCAGATTGACTTTGACAAGGTAGTGGCAAAACATTAGTCATTATCTTTCATAATTATAGTACAAGCCAAGTAATCAGAGAGATCTGAGCAATTAATGCAAGCTAAGTAATAAAAGGATGTCGAGCATTAGTTGCCAGACAATACATGTCAAGTAATATACTTAGTGACGAGCATCAGTATGTGCCAAGTAGATAGTTAGTACCAACTCACTCATGATCTAAGTAAATGGAGTATGCCAAGGCATTTAGAAGATGAGTTACAACATTGAAGATATAGTGAATGCCAATCACCAGAGACTTCAATTGTTAATTGAACAATTTTGAATATAGTATTTTGTAATGGCACAAACTTCTATGAAAATTATTTTTGAGCTGAATTAATTATAGTTTTATGATTCTAGAATATGTATACAAATATATATTACAAATCCCTATGTAGTAAATGTAACCAATCAAATTGAGGGATGTCTTAAGTGGAAAAATAGATCAAACTCAACTATTAATTCCTACCTAAGCCTAGCCCACTTGTGTTTACTTAAGGAGACAAACCCTAAATAGTTTGTGTATGCATAAAAAAAGAGAAGGAGACACAAGAGAGATGAATGATAAGTGCAAAGAGCATTCATGGTGTGCATAAAGGTTGTGATAATGTTATGAATTGTAAAATTGGTTAGAGATAACATAGGAAAGAAGGGAAAGGATAGAGGAGATATATCTAATCAGAAGGATCAAGTACACATCATGAAAGAGAAGATCTAACATCTAGCAATAGAATGTTAACAAAAGGCTCATGGTGCTGAATCATTATAATAGGTGATGCAGAGAAAATATCCTAACCAAGTAGTCTTAATAAGCTTCTATAAATCTCTTAACTAAGTGCTTGTTGTACTACAAGTCAAATTCCTCTACCAAGGCACATGCTTAGTAGGGTGTTTAAATCTTTTAACAAGGTGAGACCTAACAATATTTGTAAGCCTTTAACATGGAAGACCTTTCATAGGGTAGATCATAGTTTATGGTCAAGCTTCTTTTAAGCTTAAATGGTTACACTTTACAACTATAGTAGTGAAGATTTGTGGGTGTCATCCCCACCCTAGTTTTACCTTCTCATTTGAAGGTTTCTAGGTACCAAATTTATTGTGTTATGTTTTATTTGTTTCATGCTATGGATAAAAAATGCAGTTAGCTATTTTAGTTTACATGCTAAATTGTGAGATGGATGTGTGGTGAATGTTTTATGGTTAAATTTTTGAAGTGTCCCCCCACCTCCCCCTCGCGCTCTCAACATTTACTTTCCCATTGTTATTTACAACAATTGGCATCAAAGTTTTGTTCTTTGGAAAGGAAAGCTTTAGAACTTGGAGCAAAGATCTTGAAGATGGAAGTTTACAAGTTGGGAAAGACTATAGAGAACCAGAAGATTGAAATCTAGCTTTACTGACACCAACTCATGGAAGAAAGATGAGAACTAAAATGTTCTTTAAGGAGAAGGAAAGATATATCTATTGAGAAAAATGACACTCATTACCAAGAGGAAGACACTAATGAATTGTTTGAGACTAGAAACTCAAGTGAGTTTGATATATCTACTAAAGATCTGATAGAAAAGAATGGTGCCCTAACTAAAGAGGTTGTAAATCTTAAGATAAAATAAGAAGTCCAATTAGTATTTATATATGAGGTGATTGAGTAGAAAAAGAAAGTTGAGGAAGACAAATCCATGATTGAAGATGAAATAAGAATGTTGACCAACATAATGGAAGAGAAGCCATCAAATGTACAAAAGATTGCTAATATGTAACTAGATACAATGAATCAATTGATGATTTCCAACCATGAATTAAATGGAAAGGACATTGATATCACAACCCTAAAGTTGTAGAATGAACAACCAAGGAATGTACTAAGAAAAGAAAAAGAATTTGCTAAAAGTTTCAACAAACCTAGTGAAGCCATCAACCATGTTGAGAAACTAATGAGATATCCTAGATCTAACAATGATACTATTGGATTAGGATACACTAGTACCAAGGAAGGAGAATTATCTATAGGTGATGAGAAAATAAATGACAAGGGTAAGAACTAAAAACCCACTTTTCATAATTGTGGACAGTTAGGTCATACAAGAAGTGTTTGTAGGAGCAACAATGCAAATAAGAAACCTAAGCAAAAATTCAAGGGTTACCAGTATAAGTGCAAAAAAAGGACATTAAGCACATGAATGCAGGACCAAAAGCTTAACAACAGAGAGATTTGAAGGATATTTTCACAATTGTTAGAAGTATGGACATAAAGAATATGGATATAGATCTAATGCTAAGTGGACAACAAAGAAGCAAACAAAGGTAAACCTAAATGAAAAATCCTATAATTGGGATTATAATACAAGGTATAGTTGTCACTATTTTCAAGAGTATGGAAATCTTCTTGAGAATTACATTAGAACACATTTTAGAGGCAACTACAATAGATGGTTGAGTGAGACTAAATGATTTAGTTATTTGAAGATTGGTCATATTAGTAGAAACTATCCAACTAAATCACTGGTTCCATTACTCGGCACCAGTGATTTAGTTGGATAGTTTCTACTAATATGACTAGTCTTAAAACAACTAAAGTATGTAGTCTCACTCAACCATCCATTATTGTTAGATCTTGCCTTACTTGAGAAAAATAAAGAGAAAATGGTTAACTTGATGAAACAATTAGTCATTTACTAGAAGAATGATATAAAATGTGAAGATCTAGTAGAAATGGAGAATATAGAGGAGGGTGAAATTCTAGAGGATAGGAGTAGATCTCTAATTTTGGAGGAAACCCAAAATGTTGATTTCTAGCCTATTTAAATCCAAAATGTTGATACTCATCCTCTAGAGACACCTTTATGCAAAGAAATAGTTCCCTTTAGGAATGGATCTAAAGTTGAAGAGAGGAGCTTGGAAGGGAAGGATCTAAAATAGAAACATAGTCAAAGGAAAAAGACTAAAAAGAAAAGTAATACAACTCCTAAAGGAGTAGACATTCGAAGTAGTAAACTAAAGTAGCAATCCAAGGTGAAACCAAATGTTGGAACTCTCAAGAAACCTAGAAGGAAATCTTCTAGGAAAACCAGAGAGATTGAAAGTTTATAGAATACTGCTGATGGAAGACATGAAACTATTCAGGATTTTACACCTAAAAAATA
Organism: Cupressus sempervirens; assembly: GCA_028749045.1. Lineage (NCBI taxonomy): Eukaryota > Viridiplantae > Streptophyta > Pinopsida > Cupressales > Cupressaceae > Cupressus > Cupressus sempervirens. The sequence goes on from CM053793.1 coordinate 452,570,809, forward strand.
AACATGAAAATTATCACTGGAAATATAAGGGGATTGGATATTAGCCATAAATTACATGTTGCTCAAAATTTTGTTAGAGAGCATAAGCCAAATATTTTATTGCTTCAAGAAATGAAAATGGAGAAGGAGAGAGCTAAAAATATTAAGTCTTTTAATGATTATTGTATAAAGGCAAGTAGTTCAGAAGGAGCTTCAGGAGGTACTATGATGTTATGGAAAAAATCATATTCGTTAGGAACTATTTTGAATGCTAGCAAACATTTCATGGTGGTCAAAATTACAAGCATTGACCAGATAATAAATGAAATATTGTCAATATGTATGCACCTAATATCAATAATAGTAGGGAAAATGTATGAGAAACTCTGTCCAATATAAAGAGTAAAGACTACTATGGTAGATGGAACTTCTTGGGGGATTTTAATGTTCCTCTTTATGACCATGAAAAAAAGGGGGGAAATGTGAGTCAGTTGGATTAGAGATTTGATTTAATGGATTTCATTAATAAAGAGGGTTTAATGGATTTGGATCTGCATGGTATAGAGTTTACTTGGAGTAATAAGAGGATAGGTCATGATTGTATTCAGGCTCAATTGGATAGAGCTCTTATTTGTCCTAACTAGACTAAAGATTTTGTATGCAAGTTAGAGGCATTAAAAAAACTTGGGTTGGACTATTTTCCACTAATCTTTACTAAAAATAAGGTTAATATAAAAAAAAAAATCCTTTTAGGTTTGAAAAAATGTGGATGCAATATCCACAGTTTGAGAGTAAATTGGATGAATGGTGGAATATAGATATTGATGGAACTACTCTTTTTAGGGTGGATTCTAAACATAGAAATGTCAAAAAGGATGTTAAATTTTGGAATAAAAGATGTTTTGGTAATATTTTCTAGAGTAAATCAAATATCAAGGAAGAACTGCAAAATATCAAAGATAGGATACATAAGGAAGGATATACACTTGATCTTGTTAGAGAAGAAAATGAAAACTTGGTGGAGTATCATGACATTATTACTTTATCACCTAGTTTAGTAGTGTAAATTGAAAACTAACTATTAAATAAAAGCTTTAACCATACTAAACATGGAAAACACTTATGATAGGACCAAAGAGAACCATATGGAGGAAAGTAGACCAAGAATGGTAAACTCCTCAAATGCTTCTCATGATGACAAAGCTATGTCCCTAATGGGAGGGGATGTATGCTCACTTTGTGCTCAAGCTTCCAATGGATGGGAGTTTTTACCAAGTGTGTGCATATGTGAGGGTTTCAATAAGGGAGTCATGGAGGTATTTCAGCATTATAATGGTATTTTGGTAGTTTCTAAGCTATCAAAATAGCATTATAACTTTGCATAAAAAGGTGGATGATTTTGTAAAGGGAGGAGTTTCAAATAGGCCAAGGGTTGGAGAAAAGGAGGGCCAAGATGTCAAGATGATGAGATGGTGAGGGAGGGTCAGGATGCACTTAAAAGGGAGCATAAGGATTGTGCTAGTTTAGCACCAATAGGGAGGCAACACTTGTCACAAGGAGAATGAGTGTCAGAGGATAGGAAAAGGGTTGGTCAAAGCCTTGATGAGGGTGGTTGAGTATGTAAGAGTCATGTAAGAGATGTAAATGAGGATGGGAGAGGTGTAAGAGATGTGTAAGGTTCATTTATGTTGGAGGGTGAGGGGAGAAGATATTTGTTGAATTTGGCTTGGGTTAGCAAGTCTTAACCCATGTTTATGATTGTGTACATGATTAGAAGAGGATTTAGGATTAGCTTAGAAAGGGGGGTAAGGGTGAGTGATTTAGCTTTTATGGGATGGGTTAGTTAGGTGGCTAAGTGAGGTTAGTATGGGTGAATGGGTTGGATTAGGGGTTAGGATAGGGTTTTAGGATTTTAGATATTTTATTAAATGTTTTATTCAATAAAATGGGAGTATGGAATTAAATTGAATAGATTTGATGATTTATTCAATTTAATAGAGGAATAGGGATTTAATTAATAAATTGATTTTGGATTATCATTTGATTTTATCAATTGGAATATAGTTAATTAAATTAATTAATTAACTAGGGGATGAGGATTAATTAATTAAATAGTAAATATTCAATCAATAATGTCTTAGGAAATGACTAAATATGATTACTTATTGATGTAATCAGATTTAGGTGTCTATATTTTTCCCCTCTTTGACATAGTGTTGAAGCAACATTATTTCAAAAAAGTTCAAATATAAACGATGCGAAGAAGACTTTTTGAAGCAATGCAGTTGCCCCAATCTCAAGTAGAAAGAGAGAATAGACTATATGATGCCCCCTCAAGAAGGTGGAAAGGCAACAAAAAGTGGCACGACAACGTCTTGAAAAAAAAGTAGGAAGTTGAGAAGGGCCCGAAAGGCTCAGAAGAGGGAAAAAAAGGGAGAAAAATCTAAGGGGCGAGGAAAAAATGGAGTGCTAGATGACCTAGAGAGGGAGCTAGGGCACCTAGGGGGGCTATAAGTGGCTAAAAGGGGGTGAGAATGGGTCATTTTCATTTAAATTGAGGAGGAGATATTTCTGGTTAGGAGCTCTGCATTGGAGATTACGATGGTGGGTATTGGGCGACCAGAGCTACAAATGGACATAGTGTGATGAGTACAAGTGCAAGGGACACCAGATCAATCGGTAGGGTCTAAAACCTCCTTGTGATTTTTTGTATGTATTTGTTAGGGCATTCTCGTGAAAGAAAAAATGCAATCATGTAGGTATGGGGTCAGCAAGAATGTGAGCAGGATTAGCAGGATCACGATCTCGCAAAAGTAGCATCACTCATTATTGATTCAGGGGTTCAAATAGATTTTTGCAAGAGAATGAGCTCAAGGTGGGAGGTTATGCAAGAATGGGGTTCAGTCAATGGGATCACATCAATGCCACAATGAACGTGAGTCATGTCATGAGAGTGCGAGCTTGCGATCGAAGTGTTGTCAAAGAAGGAAAGTGAGAATGGGGGCAAAGTGTCAAAACATGATCCTGTAGGATCACTAAGTAGTGAGATCGCCAGGTATAGCTGACATGGGACTGCACTAGCGGGGTCAGGGTCAAAAGGTCAAGGTGTGTGGCCCAAGTCAATATCATGATCCTTATGAAGGATATATCCATAGGAACGTGAGATGTGCATGCTACAGGAACACGTGACATGAGATTGCTAATCAACTATGGGATATGCTAAGATCCAAGTAGTGATCTTGCAAGAATATGTTTCTATGAGAATGCTATGTTATAGGCTTGGCAGGAATGCATTTTCATAGGAACGAGGGGTGGGCTAAACAAAGGCAAGAAAAGTTGAGGTTGGGGAAAGGGAGGATGCGAGGATAAAAAACTGAGATAAAACTAAAGTTTGGATTTTTTTGGTGGTGTGTAGTGGTCCTTGGATGCTCTAGTGTCATGGGAGTGATGAGCAATAGTATTGCATATTGGAGAGGCACTAATGCTTGCCGACTGGGCATAGATCAAGGTGATCAAACTGGGCTACTTGGCAAGGTTACCCCATACTCAAACTTACATGGTGATGGTCAAAAAGCTATGTGAGAGATGGCACAGTGAGACCATGACTTTCCACTTATCGATTGGGGAGATGATTGTGATGTTGGAGGATGTGTATCACATATTCAGACTACCAGTACAGGGGACACTAGTCATGGTGACCAGAGAGATGATAGCAAAGGTGGTCATATAGAGATTGGTGGGGCCTAGAGTTGAGTACAAGATCTGGCATGGATAATTTGCACTAGACAAGCATCTAGATCGTGTGGCCACAGAGAGGCAGATCTATTTCTATGTGCTAGGGCTATTTTTGGGGTATATTGACCTAGATATAGGTGGTATAGGGGTTATGCTGGCATTGATTCTAGTGGTGATGCAGATTGTGAATGTGTGATGCCCAGCAGCATGGGGTTCTCTAATGTTGGTCGAGCTATACTAGGACTTGCATTAGATAGTGTACCAAGGTAGTGGCCAATAGGGGAGGAGTATTGGGTTTCCTACACTATTAAAAGTATGGGCTTGGGAGCATATTGCAGTGCTGAGGCCATTGGGGTATAAAGATAGGCAGGAAAAGGAGCCAATGGCATACAATTAGGCCAAGCCATTGAGATACCACCACATAGATTTAGTGGACTACTGGAGAGTTTTCATCGATGAGATAGTAATAGTGGCATGGAGGCCATACATTGGCTTGGAACCATAGGCAGATGAGGGAGAGCAACTCCCATACATGATTTCCCCATGTTTTGTGTTTAGGAGGTGGGAGTATGTGGCAGAGCAATATAGGCTAGACAGGTTACTACAATAGTTCAAATGGCAGTAGGTGGCATTAGGAGATTTGCATTGGTATCAGAGGGTCACACGTGAGCTATTGTCAATGTACGAGCTAGCTCTATGTCGAGACAGATTACTGAGGGCATGGCTTGAGTTGGAGCTGTAATAGTGGGATTGGTTTAGGGGGCTAGCAGATGTAGACTCCACCAAGGAGTACCATGACATGTGGGTGCAACAAAGGCTAATGTGGAGAGCACAAGGTATGAGGTTGGTAATGGTGGTAGGAAAGCTATCTTGAGCAGCCTAATAGGGTGGTATGTGGTGAGAGGGTTGTGGTAGTGGGTAGCAATTGTTTCACAAGAGGAAGATCCTGCTTGGTAGAGGAGGGTTGGGGGGGAGGAAGGGAGAGCTCAGCCAGAGAGGAGAGTAGAGGAGAGGGGAGCCTAGCTAGAGAGGGGAGGAGAGGAGGGGGCAAAGGAGAGGAGAGGAGAGGAGGCACAAGGGCCATAGAGGGTAGTAGGGGAAGATGTAGGGGGATAATCTATCAAGGGAGGAGATGATGGATTGGCAGCCTGGTATGCCTCGCTAGAGCAGACACACACAGTGATGAGCTAGCTACTCCTTGATACACTATAGGAGAGAGATTATCTCTATGTAGAGTAGTATCAGTTTAGACAGGATTGGTATATAGCCTAGGGGCAAGTAGACAAGGTAAGGGTGGAGGTGGGGAGGCTATAGATGGAGGTGATTCAGGTGGAGGGGAGGTTGGATGCCATGACTTTGGAGCGGTAGGCAGTGCAAGAAAGACTAGATGCCCTTCAATAGGAGCAAGATAGGCTCGTGGTGGAGGTGGTGACCTTATAGGTGCATGTGGTAGTGGGAGTGGTCTAGAAGAGCTACAGAGACTAAAGGCAGAGATGAAGGATTTGAGGGAGAGAGCTAGATTCTACCAGGGGAGGTACCATGCGGTAGTACCATGATCATAGATTGTGCACTATAGGCGACAGACTCATTCAGGGATAGTATGTACCCACATAAGGATGCAGAGAGGAGGGGGGAGTTTATGGAGCACTGGGGGAGAGAGTATAGGTGAGTCCGAAACCACAGGGCATAGTCAGAGGGCAAGGCTGAGCTAGTGGTAGGGGAGGAGGGAGGAGGCAGAGAGTTTTGGGATAAGGAGAGGATGGATGAGGCCACCACCTTCACCATTAGTAGCACTAGGGGCTGGGAGAGAGGCAAAGGAGGAGACCAATGACACAGGGATGATAGATTTATCATCGATGAGTAAGTCATTTATGAGATACTGAGTATTTTGTACATATCAACTTTTTGAGATACATGGAGATTTTGTACGGGTTTAGACCCGTTTGTATGATATGGACATTGTACACTAATGGACTGTTATTCTTTCATTGATATATAGATCTAATGATTCTGATGAGATATGTGTTATGGACTATTAATGTTATGTATAGTGTTTGATATGCATTAGATAGGTAGGATGTGATGTTTTGATGATATTGTTGATGATTGGTGATGCAAGATGGATTATGTGTTGAGATTTTATGATTGTGCTGACAATTTTTGATGCAGGATGTGATATGTGCTATGATTTGGATATATGATGTGAGATTTTTTTGATGTGAGTTTGTTTATGATGATTAGGATATGATGCGATTGATTCTAGCTATGAGTTGGTAGATGTGATGTGTGATATGTTAATAGGATTTTCATTATGATTTTTTCGATGCGATGCGAGAATTTTTTATGATGTGATCCCAAATGATGTAATTCACTTTATGATAGATAGGATGTGAGATGTGGTGATTTTTATCCTTAATGTTATGATTTCTTCTTATGATATTTTAGATGTGATGTTAGATGTTTATGATGTGATCCCTAGTGATAGGATGTACTTTGTGATATATGTTTGATGTGATTTCTGTTGATGTGTTTTACTTTATGATATATGATGTGATGTTTTGTTTGGATGATGGTAAAAATAATCTAAATGAGAAAAGATAAAGGAACCACCAATAAATGATTTAAACAAAAAGATTTATGATATTGAAAATGAACAATTAAATGATAGATGTGAATGCTAGCTAAACAATGAGCCTGTAATGTTAAGGTGAAGCTTTTAATGAAATGATGAATGAATCATGTTAATTAATAAAAATCCAATGGTACACTATAATGTATAAAATGAATCCTATTTAAAATGATGAATGTCAATTGTAATGAAATGGTGACCTTAGGATGAAATCCAATTTAAATTTTGAACATGAAATGCTAATGAAAGGATGCCTTGATAATGAAATTTAATTTAAATGGTGAATGCAAAATGCTAAGGACAAGATGAACTAAGGATGAAGTGACAATAACAATGATGAACCCTAATCTAATGATGAATTGAGGATTTTTTTAAATTTAAACAAACAAAAGGAGAGGTTGGTAGATGCATGATATGTTAAAAATATCCACAAGTGAGAAAGACATATAGGAACTGTTATGATAAGTAAATGCTATGATACTTGATGATATGATAACATGATAAAAACTAGGATAGTATAACATAGTGGAGCCTAGGAGATACAAGATAAATTATGATGGTGGTATTAGGATAGTGATCTATGATAGGAGATACTGACTCTAACGAGAATGATGTTGGAGCATGAGTGACCAAAAAACTCGCAGTTAGGAGGATAGTGATGATTAGGGCTAGGATAATGATTTATGATAGGGATCATGTCATTATGAGAATGAACAAGAATTGATGTTCAAGGATTTGAATGAAATGATTCAGAGGGTGGAAAAAGAAAGAATTCAAGGGAGAGAGGTGATGAAAAGGAGGAGGATACTAGGGGTTCTAAAAATAAATGTGAGGCATAGGGGAAGCTTGAACATGGGGTACTTCATGAGGAAGTACCACTATGTAGTGTGAGCACTTTATTTGATATAGGATTTTAGGGATCTTCTAAGGTCACTAAAAATGTCAAGGCCTTTTCCCCAAAATTTCATAAGAATGACTCAAATAGGAATGCAAGGATTGCCCTAGCATCACACATGAACCTTAGAGAGATTAGTGTAGGAATGATGTTGGGTGATCCACAAGCAAACAAGATTACCCAATTGCATCATGTTTTGTCGAAAGATGAAAACATGTTGTGAATATGCAAGGATAATATCAGATTAACTCTCAAGTAGAAAAAGACTATGATCAAAACCAACCTCCTAAGTTGCCCCAGTCAAAACACACCATGATATGAAATGATCATGGTGATCTTGAGGAGGAAACAATGAAAGATACATGGAAAAAATCAACAAAAATGTACAAAGACACCAAAGATTTTGTAAAGTGAAAAACTAAACCTTTTGCAAAAGAGATCAACTGATGAGCTACTGACAGGTTGCAACAAGCCCTGGATGGTATGTATAATTACAACTATCCAAGGACATGGGAACTAAAGAATAGATAACAAAATATAGTATTAGTTATATACATGATAGGGGAAACCTCAAGATGAGGAGATAGCATTGCTATGATACATGGGTTCATTAGGTGGGGTTATATATAGTGCAATTATGTGCAAGGGTCAGGATACTATTGTATTTACATAGGTATGGTACATGAGAGATAAGGGTTAGTGTAGGGGTATGAGACACATGTTATATGGGTTGTATATGCTACATATGGTAAAGTACAAGAATAAAAAATGCTTGATAAGGTACAATGAAATAGAGTAAAATGGTAGAATACATTGGGTATGATACATGGGATGCTATAGTATAGGAGTGAGGTGGGATGTTCCATAGTGTAAAGTGTTGGAGGATGATGTGGTGAAGCATGGTAAAATAAAAATAAAAAACTACAAGGAACACCTTGGAAAGACAAGGAGATAAGTGATGTGATATGGAGTGGCAATAATGGGGGGGGGGTTCTTAGTGATAGATAATAAACAAGTTTTAGTACACCTGGTGCCTATTTGCTAGGTTTTCACCAAGGGCCTATCCAAGGTGCTTGAATTGCCAAGTTTTCACCATTGGACACTTATTTTTCTTTGCCCATAGGATCCTGAGCCAAAAGATGTCATGACCACATAAGGACCAAGCCATGTGGGCTCAAACTTGCCTTTCTTTTCTCTGTCAACTTGAACCTTCATATTCTCTTTAACAACCATGTCACCTTCCTAAAAACTATGTGGATGGACTTTCCTACTAAAATTTCACTTGAGGCAACTTTGATAGACCATGAGGTGGTCGTAGGTCTATTGCCTTTTTTCATCAAGTAGATCAAGTTGAGTAAGTCGAGCCACTCTATATTCTTCATTAGATATCTATCCTCGTAGAGAAATGTGGAGTGATGGGAGTTCAACCTCAATAGGTAAGACTACTTTAGCACCATAAACCAAGGAGTATGGATTTGGGCCAGTGGTTATATGAAATGAAGTGCAGTATGCCCATAGGGTGGGATTAATTTGCAAATACCAATCATGGCCAGAGTCATTGACAACTTTCTTGAGGATTCTAAATAGTGTTTTATTAGTTGCCTCTGCCTGACCATTACTTGTGGGAAATATGGGCTAGAAAAGTAGTGATGGATGTGAAGGGAAGTGCACAATTCTTACATATTTAGGTTTTCAAAATTGCCTCCATGGTCTATAAAAATGGTAGCTGGGATGCCAAAGTGACATGATAAGATACAAGATAAACTTGGACACTTGAACTCCCATGGTAGTAACAAGGGGCACTGCTTCAACCCACTTAGTGAAATAATTAGTGGCAGTGAGTATCCACTTGTGCCCCTCTGAAGAATGTGGCACAATAAGACCAACAAGATCAAACCCCTAGTAGGAAAAAGGCCATGGTGGTGCAATGGGTTGCAAGTCCTATGCTGGAACCCAAATTAAATTAGCATGTTGTTGACAAGGTAAACATCATTTCACAAATTCACATGCATCACGTTCTAGAGTAGGCCAATAGTATTCAGCCTGAAGGATCTACTTTGCTAGCACCATATTGCTCATGTGAGCACTAAAAAGTCTAGCCTATACCTCTTTGAGAGCCATCATAGCCTCATTTTGATCTAAACATCAAGAGAGAGTATCATGATAACCACAACAATATAGGGTTTTTACAATGATAGTGTAACGAGAAGCTCTACAAATAAGGTTTTGGTGCTAGGTTTGTGTGAGATGAGGAGATATGATACCATTTAGTAGGTAAGTGTGAATTTCATGGTACCATGGAGATTAGGGACCAACCAAGATACAAACCCATGTTGATTCATCATTCTCATATGCAGGTTCATGCAACTACTCAACCAAGAATTCATATTATGTAGCTTCACATGGTATTTCCAAGAGAGAACCAATAGTAGCCTTAGCATCAGCTACCTTATTTGGATTCTGGGTACGTGTATGAATTGGATCTAAGTGAAATACTCCTTTAATTGATCAACTAGATCTTTGTAAGGTAGTAGCTTATCATCCTTGGTTTGATATTCATTCAATGTGTGTTTGATGATAAGGTGAGAATTACCATAGACTTGAAGCTCCATGATATTCCATTCAATGGCAATTTTGAGTCCTAAAACAAGGGCCTCATACTCTACAATTTTATTGTTACACCAAAATCATAGCTTGAAATATTAGGAATATAATCACCTTGGGGTGTAACCAAGAGTATGCCCATGCTGGAGCTATGAGATGTATAAGAGCCATCAAAATATAGCTTCTAGAGTGATTGTTCTTCTATCAAATAGATGTGTTTGTCTGGAAATTCCATGATGAGTGGGTGATCTGAAACTAAGGGTACATCAACCAAGTGATTTTTAATAGCCTAGCCTTTGATGGCCTTTCTATCAACATATTGAATGTCAAACTCACTAAGAAGCATAACCCATTTTTCCAGGCATTCGATGAGTACTATGCAAGAGAACATATATTTCAATGGATCAATCTTTGATATCAGTTACATAGTGTGACTCAACTTGTAATGATGTAGCTTCTAAGTGGAAAACACCATGGATAAGCATGTCTTCTCCATTGGTGTATAGTTGAGCTCATAGCCCACTAATGTTTGGCTGATGTAATAAATAGCTCATTCCTTTCCTGCATCATTAAGTTGTGCTAGAAGAGTACCTAATGCTATGGGAGTAGCTGTGATGTACAATATGAGTGGGTGCCCTACGACCAGAGGAACCAAAATAGGTAAATTAGCTAACTATTTCTTGATGAGCTCAAAGTTACACTAGCAAGCTAGGTCCCATCTAAAATTTTTATCTTTCTTAAGCAGGTGAGGGAAGGGTTGACACTTATCAACAAGCTAAGAAATGAACCACTAGACTGATTGGAGTTTTCCTTGCAAAGAATAAAGGTGTCTGAGTGTCTTAGGAGGAGCCATATCTATGATGGCTTTGACCTTTTTAGGGTCAATCTCAATACCATGTTGTGACACAATGAAGTGTAGGAGTTTTCCTGAAGTAACACCGAAGACACAGTTCTTTGGATTTAGCATGAAACAATATTCTACCAGTCGATTGAACACTTCCTCAAGGTGAGATAAGTAATCCAAAGCATTGAGAGACTTGACTATAATATCATCCATGTAATCCTCAAGTATCTTATGGATTAGGTCATGGAAGATGATCGTCATCATGTGCTGATAGGTTGCCTCAATGTTCTTTAACCCAAATGGCATCATGGTGTAGCAGAATGTGCCCCATGGTGTAGTGAATGTTGTTTTATGTTTATCTTCTTCTACAATATGAATCTAATTATACCTAGAGAAACCATCCATTCGTGACAAGAGTTCATGACCTGTAGTGAGATCCACAATCATGTTGATATTTGGTAATGGAAAGTCATCTTTTGCACAAGCTTTATTAAGATCCCTAAAATTAGTGCAAATCTTGATATTACTAAAGGGATTGGTAATAGGTAACATATTAGAAATTCATTTAGAATAATCTATTAGCCAAATGATTTTGGCCTCTAGAAACTTTTTTAGCTCTACTTTGACTAATAAAGCCACTTTGGGGTGCATTTTTTGAAGTTTCTATTTGATGGGCTTGGCCCCTAGATCCATTGCCAAATGGTGTACAAATAGTTTGGGGTCCAACCCCAACATGTCCTGATATGAACATGCAAAGTAGCCCACATTTTTGCAAAGAAACTCAATAAGGAGATTTTCTTGTTCAGGTGGTAGAGAGGTCGTGATGTATGTCACATGTGGTATCTTTGTCAAGTTGATATTTACAGGCTGAGTTTCTTCTGTCAAAACTAAAGATATAGGAGGTCAATGCTCTTGTGGGGGGTGGATGAAATCTCCATCCTCAGGTGTCTCTAAGATTTTTTCACTATTGGATATGTCCTTTATTTTTGTTTCATTTTTTGAGTCACCCAATGGTGCTCCAAAGGAGCTTTCACTATGGGATTTTTTTCTTTTATCTTTTTTCTTTTTCATTTCTTTTTGAATTTCTTTTTTGCGACTAGAGATTTCCTCCTCCCTAAAGTAACCTGCAAGATCTAGCCTGTAGACATATGCCGATGGTGGTGGCAACCATTTATGTTGCATTACTACCCCCATGAATTAAAGGAGTGCATGCTCAATAGAAAACTCATCAACATGAATGACACTTGGTTGGTCCCAATCTATGAGTTTTGGGTGAGTGAGGGGGAGGTCTATGAGATTCAAGGATCATTGAGAAAGCATAGAGGCTCCAAGGATTATTTTTTCAAGGAAGATATCATCATAAGCTTTCTTTTCAACTTCCTCAGGGATGTCTTCAACCTCAACAAGAGTGTTTTGAATGTTCATAAAGGTGTTGCCTTCTGTTGTAGTGCCCCCCATTGTGGGTAGTCCATAACTTAAGCCTTTGGTTTTCTACCCTTGATGTGCTTCTATAGGCTATCTCATACCTAATTCCTGGTAGCCTAAACCACCTCCTTGATAATCCCATTACTCTGTGGCCAAGCGACGTGACCAGGGATATTTTTGTTTAAAGTGATCAAGAAGTGCTTCACTTTTAGCAGGTGGCTCTTTATATAGCCATGTGTTAATGTCTAGTGCATTTTCTACTCCATCAAGGATACCTTTGGTGACAAATGTGGTAGGGCCTAGCTGGTGGAGTCGAGAGGTGGTTTCTAGTATAGACCCTTGATGTGTTGGGCATCCTTGAGTATGTGGATCAAGTGGTAGATTGCCGATAGAAAAAGCATCTGTAAGACTATACTCACCACAACCTTGGTAGTTGATCTTAACTGTGGAAAGAGTGGAGGTTAAAATGGTGTCTAGATTATGGCAGGTGCCAAAGGAACTAGCCATAGTGGTGCTAATTTTGATCCTAGGATAGTGATTGGTGTATAAAGCTTCAACCAAATTGCAATAAGCAAAGGGTTCAAGATCTATGTGGTTGGTTATCTCAGTTCCATTATGCAAAAATTTGATGCACTGATGATATGTGGATGGAATGGCCTTCATGGCATGAATCCATGGATGATTGAGGAGGATGTTATATGGAAGGTTAAGATCAACTATGTGATAGAGTGTTTCTTGAGTGGTTGGGCCAACTCTGATAGGGAGCAAGATGGTCCCTTTAGTAGTGCACTCCAAATTGTCATATGCCTTGATGGTGATCACCTCATTGATGATATCTACTTCAGTGTATCCTACCTATTGGATGAACTTTAGAGTACATAGTTTTAGAGCTGATCCATTATCTATCATGACACATTTAACTGCAAAGTCAGAAACCATGATAGCTATGGAAAGCGGGAGGATGTGGTCAGGTTCAATTACTAGGATATTAGTGGTTTTGAAGGATGAGGCACATGAGGTCAAAAGATGGCCAACCAAGTTGTGAGATTTAGTGGTGTTTATGTCAGAGGGGACACGTGACTCATGTAGAGTACTGTCAAGGATCTCTTGATAAAGTGGGCTTGTCCATAAGAGATCTAGGATGGAGATCTAGGCCGACATGTTTCCAAGGTGTTCCAAGATGTTATATTATGGCCCTAGTGAAGGTGATTTTGATGGAGATTCTTGAGACAAATGTGGTCATGCTGATGGTGGTCTAATTTGTGTAGATATAGGGGGACCAACTATATTAAGTTGCGTCTGATGGGTAGCAATTGCACACTAAGTGTCTGGGCCTTTGATATTTATGACATTGATGGATGGCTCAACTTGTGATATGAAACCAATGAAGCTACCATAGTCTAAGTATGCTGAGGTATAATTCTAAGACATATCCTAGTTGTCACCTTGTTTACCCAAAGCATTGTTAGGTTTTTTGATAGGAGGGTTTGTAGGTGCCTTTCCTAGGTTTGTGTTGTGAGGAGGGAGAGCATTTCGATACATCATTGATCCTACATTAGGTGAGGGTTGTGCCCCCACTATGATCTCTTTCTAGTCAATGAGGTCTTGTACACAATCCTTAAGTTGCATGCATTTAAGGGTAGTGTGCCCTTTGACAAGATGGAATTTTCAATATTTTTTATTTTTGTACCAAGATTCTCTAGACAAATTGGGCTCCAAGGGTTGCATTTGTGGATATCAAACAAGGTTATCTTTGGCCAATTTTTTGAAGATTGCATCAAGAGGTTCTCCCAATGGGGTGTATATGTGTGGTTGCCTCTAAACATGAGATTTACTACCTACTAATAGTGTGACGACATTAGTTTGATTATGATGTGCAGGTATTTTCCGATTAGTCTATACGGGTGGCTAGTGATACATAAGGGTTTTCTATTGATAAGGTTGTTGCTGAAAAAATGTGGTGGGAACATTGGTAGCCACCCCAACAATATGGACATGTCAAGTGTCAGTGGCACCATTTGTGACTGTATTTTTTTTTTTGTTCCAATAGCGAGTTTTTTCATTTCTTGGACCTTAGTCCTAGGTGTTTTCTTTGTACAATCTGATGACATTATCCTTAATAAGGCCTTGTTTGAGGGCTATACCCTTTTCTTTGATGTCTTTATACGTTTGCAGATAGTTCATAACCATATGATGAGAAAGGCTAGGATGTGCATTGTTTATGAACATCTTGACAAGATGACACTTATGGATGGTACAAGAAATTCTTATTGTAAGGATTTTCCAGCTTTGTAAGTATTTTGTGAGGATTTATTTTCCTTTTTGTTTAGTGTGGACTAGGTCTACTATAGATAGTTCAATTTCAATGAGATGGGTATAGTGCATAACAAAGGCCTTAGAAAGTTTTGCAAAAGTTTTAATAGTACCTTAAGGGATACGAAAAAACCATTCCAAGGCTCATCTTGCTAGGCTCTTGGGAAACCACCACATGAGGAACACATGATTATAAGCTACCTCCTGACAATGCATATAGAATTCCTTAAGATATGTGACTGGATCACTTTTCCCCCTAAATTTGTCAAACTTGGGGTTCTAAAATTTTTTAGGAAATGGAATCATCATGATAGTCCTATCAAAAGGGCATGAGCAATCATTTTCAAACATGAAATTTTTGGTGTCTATCCCATCCTTGAGGGCTTTGAGAGCATTTTTCATTTCTTTTCATTTAGAATTTATAGGTGGGGGAGCAGGTACCCCCGATCCAGATGCTGCTAGTGTAGGATATGTGCCAAAATTTGAAGTGTGATATGGAGAACTCTGATGACCATATGGCATCTATGGAAAAATAGTTTGCATAACTGGTGGAGTGGATGCTATGGGTTGCTGGAATGTGCATTGAACATACTATTGCATCTATTGATATTGGTGTGGTAGATAACTATGAGGTTGTTGCCCTCTAAGATAGTCTGGCATGGGTGCTTGGGCATACTATTGATGTGAAGACTACAGCTAGAATGGTGGTATTGCTAGTAATGCTTGTGCCATGCTCTGGGAATATATACCATGGCCAACATATGTGGGTTGTGCACCTACTTGAGAGTATGACTGATTTTGAATAGGTGCAAGGTAGTTAATCTATGGCAAAGTGTTTACTATAGGGAACTATAGTGGTAGTGGATTTGGGCTATTGCCTAGAGGTAGCATGGAGAAATAGCTGGTAAGGGGTGGGAGTGAATAGCTATGTGAAGCGGTAGATGATAGTGCCTAAGATGTGGATATGACTACAGTGCTAGTGGGAATACTAGTGATAGGACTCTATGTTGTGGTAACATTCCAAGGTCCCAAAGGAAATGCAGCTGATGAACTTTGGCTAGTTGCAAATGGGTTGATAGAGATGTTAGGTGGGATGGAAGATGAAGTAGTGAACCCTGGTGGTGGTATGTAAGTAGTAGATGGACTAGATGTGATTTGGAGTGGGAGTGAAAAAGTAGTGTTGCTGGATGCAAGTGGAGGATTTGGTGGAGCAAAAAAATGAGTGGTAGCAATAGATGCTAATGGTATACTCGGTGTTGGTTGGGAAGTAGTATGAACTAATGGTTGAGTGAGAGTGGGATGAGTGTTCTGTGGAATGGGAACTGGCACCTGGGTCAAGGGTATATTTGGGTTTGCTGGTTCTACCTATGGTAGTTGCCATCCAAATAATGGGTGAGTAGGATCTATTATGTCGATAGGTGGTGGACGTCTAAACTCAAAGACACTAACATTATCCCATAAGAAATTTTCCATGATGGTTTCCTTGTTGCGATCTATGATGGAATTTATGATGGTAGTGTGACTAGGTTGGTTCATGAAAGCCTCAATATCTATTGATGAACTTGGATCCTTGGGGGTTTGTGACTATGGCTCTGATGATAGCATAGACAATACAGGGTATGGCTGAGCTCGAGATGTGTTACCACTATGACTAGGATCCATATCTTTGTTTTTTTGTGTGTTCCTACCAAAGCGTGTGGTGGGTGGTATGAAAGGATGCTTTTCCTAAAGATAAAAATGTAGAAAGGGATGATAGTAAGAATGTATGATACTAAGGAAGTCTAAATGATATGGTGCTAAATGTAAGAGACTTTTTTTTTCCTAAAATATGAATGTGGAAATGTAATGGTGATGAAAAAAGTGTGACCCTAACCTTCGGGTCAAGGTGATGTTGGGTACTAATGAAAACTTCTTTTTATAACAAATGGTGTGTTTCAAGGATACTTAGGATGATGAGAGATGTGATGCAAAAAAGTTTCTAAGTGAGTGAGGATCTAATGGGGAGATGCTAAGATTTTTATCAATGCATGTGGAGGATTATTTTTTTAACAACCTAAGATGAAAGGAGATGGTCTAACTTCAAATGCTTGAATGGGATAGTGCAATTCCTAGATGAGAGACTAAACCTATAAGCATGTAACTGTGTGTGGAAAAATGAAGGACCTAATCATAAATGAGTAACAATAGAGTTGTTGATAAAGCTCATATTAACACCATGGCAAAGGGTTAGGTTTTGGATTTTGTAGTCCCATTCTATTTGCAATGCTACCTCTACTCTATCTTTCTCAATTTAATCTAATTTGGCAATCCTCAGGTTGGGGGTGTGCTTCTTATGCTCTGCTTTGATTTCCTTATAAGCTAGTATTTGAGGAAGTTTAGCTTTCTTAAACATAGTCTTGGGATGGTCTAACATGATATAATTCCAAGGGATTTTGATCACATGAGACACTACACTTAGTATACCTTTTGGACCTTGGGTTGGAATCATGGACCAATTGAGAAATAATAGGTTTTAGACTTCAAAATTAATTTGTCTAACTATCTTTTAGGCAAGAAAAATATGTGACATTTTCAGTCAAGTAGGTTGATAGCAAAAGGTATTTTGAAAAGAGCTACTTTTGGATTTTGGAACAAAGGGTTTGTGGGTAACTAGACTTTGTGGGGTATGTTTGGGGATTTTTAGATAACAAGTATGGATAATAGTAAAACCAAGATGAACAAACATTGTTGCGAGTGGGATTGCTAACAATACTTTTTCATGTGGGAAGGTGAGGTCTCTCAAAGATAAATTGTGATATTTTTGGTCAAGTAGGGTAGATGGAAAAGTATTTTGGAAAAATAGCAAGACTTTGGACCAAAAAGGGATTTTGCGACTAGGAGTTGCTTAGTGATTATTGGTGTGTTTTG
The DNA here is from genome assembly GCA_028749045.1 of Cupressus sempervirens. Classification (NCBI taxonomy): domain Eukaryota; kingdom Viridiplantae; phylum Streptophyta; class Pinopsida; order Cupressales; family Cupressaceae; genus Cupressus; species Cupressus sempervirens. Next base: position 452,588,140 of record CM053793.1, read on the forward strand.
AAAGAACAAGTATAAATTTTGAGACAAATGGACATATTGGACCAACAAGACAAACAATTATTGCAAATGGACTTGCTAACAACTTTTGTTTGAGGTAACAAAGGTAAAACTACTCTTTTTTTTTGATATGGGGATAAATGAACAAAATATTTCTCAAAGGGCAAAGCAAGTTTGAGAAATACAAACAGTTGATCTCTTTAGAAAAAGGAATTTTTGATAGTAACCACTGAATTGTGTATGTTTAACAAATGTTTTTCATAGGTCTTGAGCACAATTTAAGATAGTTCAAACACACACTTTATCCCTATAGTTAGAATTTGATTGTCATATGTTATTCAACAGCCCATAGCTTGATGTCTCCTAGTTCCAGTGCAATATTTCCCTCTAATTGAAGAGGTGAGTCAATACAAGAGTCGATTGATGAAGGATACATGTTAGAGAACCTTCAAGGCATGACAAATAGAAGTTCCCCTTCTACAAGAACAACAACCCTTGGAGATGAAACCCAAGTGGCCTTATGCCTCTACCAAGGGAGCACAATGGTGAGTAATCTTGAGGGATGTTGTTTCCCTTTCACTGTGAATAACATACCATGAAAGAAAAGTGAGATACTTTAGAGTAAGAGGGTTGTAAATGGGTCTTTGGAGTCTCTACAATAGTTGTTACTAGTTTTGATCCACTTAAGGGTCTATTAAAAACATGTTGAAATTATGGGAAAGTTTTCCCACCTTAGGCTACCCCCAAAAACATGCCACCTAAATTGAAGAGATGGAGTGAGAAAGTTTACCCTTCCACTCATTTATATACTGGCTAGACTATTTACTAGTTTGAGCTTCTTACCAAAGGGGATGTGCTTCCTAGAGGTGGATGAACTCACTAGAAGCACTCCTAGGTGTATATGAGCAATGTTGGTATGCTAATAGAAACCAAATTTAAATAAAGCTTCTACAAACTAAACAAAATTCATAAACTTCAAGATAGACTAAGATGAACTCTCAATTGAGAATATGAGCCATTAATGGACTCTCTCAATAAGAAGCTCTCTTGTTGAGTAGCTTTATCTAAATGGATAGGATGTATGCTCAATATGCTTCCAAAGGCTTCAATGGATGATTGTGGATTTTTAGTGTGGATAGATGGCTTTAGTATGGATTTGGCTCTCAAAATAGCATTATAACTTTACTTCATGGATTGTGTTATTTTGCAAAGGGGAAGGATCCAATTTATAGGCAAGAGGCTTGAAGGATTGAGGGCTAAGATGCAAGGATGGGAAAAAGCTCATGGAGGGCTTAGATTGCATGAGAGGAGAGCACATGGATTGTGCTTCCTTATAGCCAATCAAAGAGTGACACATGTCACATGGTGAGAGGATGGAGGAAAGGGGAAGCATGAGTCAACAAAGGAGGCTCAAGGGATAAAATCTTCATAAAGACCCTCATAATGACTTGTAAGAGCAATAAAAGGGCTTGTAAGAGTCATTTATGACCTAGTGGACTTCATAAAGTTTTATGGTTGAGATATTTTGAGGGTGATGAGAGCAATTTCGACTTGGACTTGATTAGGAGGGTTTTAAGCTTGCTTAGGCTTGTGAAAATGATTAGAGGATGGATTAGGATGGTTTAGGATTAGCTTAGGGATAGGCAAGTTGATGGAATTTAATGAGGGTGGGTGAAGGAGGAGATATTTGTTAACTTTGGCTTGGGTTAGTAAGTTTTAACCCATGTTTAGGGAATGTGACAAGGTCAGGAGGGGATTAGGATTAGGGTTAAAGACATCTTCTAGAAGAGTCTAGGCTTTGGATGAGGATGAAGACTTTCTAGAAGAGTCTAGAATTTCCTAGGATGAGGATGAAGACTTTCTAGAAGAGTCTAGAACTTCTTAGGATGAGGATAAATTAGATTTTTAGGAAATAAATAAAGTTTTATTTATTTCAAGGGTTTGGGTTGAGGAGATATTTATTAAAACTTTTTTAATAAACATGAGGATTAATATTTAATCTTAATTAAATATTTTGAGTTGGGATTAGGGTAGAAAATGATGGGATTAGCCTTTAATCAAAATTAAAGAAGGATTAGAAGATTTTGGAAGAGGTTAGTGGTCTTAAGGAAATTAGCTAAGTTTTGGGCAAAAAATAAATTAATTATTTATTTTGGGATTTTTGGTCAATTTATTAATTAAATAATTAATAAATAAGGAAATAATGTTTAAATAAGATTTAAACATTTTTGGGAGGGATTCCTTAATTAAATATTTTTAATTAAGATAAAGGGATTTAATGGCATAAAAATAAATAAATTAATTAAATAAATAATTAATTAATAAATGATGATGTCATCAGGAATTTTTTAGAAAATAAAAATACTTTATTTTCTAAAGGTTTTTTAGGTGTCTACATTTTGCCCCTCTTTGATGTGATGCCGCAAGTGGCATGACATCAAAGATAAGAAAATAAGATGCCCAAGGCTAGAGCAGAAGAGGAGAGAATGGACTGTGAGATGCCCCCTCAAGAAGGAAGTGGGGAGAGAAAGCGAGGCTCGATGGCTTCTTGAAAAATACAAGAATCTGGGATGAGCAAGGAGACTCGGATTGGTTTAAGAGAAGAGGTTTAGTTAGCGCAAACTCTCACTACGGGAGAATGATAAAGGGAGAATCAGAGGCACAAGGGGAAGCAAGCTTAAGATCTCAGGGATTGCAGAGGATGAAGGAGCGGAGTGCTATAAAAGGAATCTAGGATGGGGAGATGGATGAGGGGATTAAAAAGCTGATGCAACAGGATTTCAAAGAGTCAAATTGGCAGAAGATGGTTTTCGAAGATCCCTAGGACTAGGATTGTGGATCTCGAAAGATGAGGCTTGGTGGATTGATTTGGATTGGTGGATCCCTAAGAATAGGATTGTGGATCCCTAAAGCTAAGAGTGATGAGTGATTCAAAGAGATACTGATGCATAAGCTGGGGTAGGAGAGACAGATGTTGGATATGGATGGGGGATAATGGAGATGAAGGAAAACCATTGAAGCTTTTTGAGCGGGGGGATACTTCAAAGAGAAGTACCACAATGTAGTTGAGCACTAGATTTTCTATAGGACTGTTGGTTAATTGCCAAGGTTACCAAGAACATCAAGGCCTTTTCACCAACTGTCCAGAGGACTGACAAACTGACTCAAAACAAACACACAAGGATTGCCCCAGTATCACACATGAATCCCAGAGGAAGCAGTGTGGAAACGACACTGGGTAACCCACAAGCAAAAAAGAAAACAAGCAAAAGACAGGATCAAGACCTTACACTCTGATTGCCCCATTCACAGTATACCATGATATGGAAGATCATGGCAACCTTGAGGAGGGAACAAGGAGATTGCTTGGAAAAGATATTTCAAGACCCAATAGGGAAGAGTCCAAATCAAAAGAAAGCAAAAATCCAAAAGAGAACCGTTTGCCAATGAGATGGGTAGGACAAGGTACTAACGGACCAAGATCAGACATGAGGAAAGCTATATCCTGCAAGGACCTATCGAAGAGCACCTAAGCTGGTGGATTTGGATGAGTGATGCATCTGGCAAGCTGAACTAAGAAAGATAACACTTTGGTGACATGAAATCTAGCTAAAGGATGCATTGGAATAGCTAACCAAGATGTGTGATGGGTGCAAAATGTTGATCAAGGATGAACTGACACGAACGCTGGATAGATACAATGGTACTAAGCTAAAGAGAATGTACAAGCTGACAGACCAAGATATTTACAAGTTGAAGCTGACCAAGATAGTTACAAGCAGGCAAAAGCTCAAGATGATAGGATAGCGGGATGGTTCGATGTTGTGCAAGATGTGAAAGCTAAGGGTGGGGTGATCGCGAAAGATATGGATTTGGTAGGATGCATCCAATGATGATGAGAGATTTTGTGACCAAGGATAGCTAGAGGAGCAGGATGAGATGGCTGAATAGGATGGTAGATAGCTAGGATTATGATGGATATAAAGAGATGACATTGGGTTTGCATGAGGATAGCCTAGAGCTAGATACCAATGACAAGGGAGGATGGACAAGACAAGATCTCCAAGGAATATAGTGCCCCCAATCAGAAGATAACATGCGGAAGGAGGTCTTATGATGTATGTGATAGGATTGAAGCTAGGATGGAAAAAGCTGAAGGGCTAGGGAGATGGATGATAGCTGAGATAATTGGCTGAAGCTGCATAAGATTAGTGGATGGTGTGAGATGGAAGCTGGAGGATGGAGGATAGGTGGATAGATTGGAAGATGGATTTGGATGTCAAGAGATGACCAAAAGCATGAGGGTGATAGGCTAAGATGGGGATGGTGGGATTATGCATGACGCTTGTTTGCCAAGTTTTCATCATGGTACTTGTCCAAGGCGCTTGAATTGCCAAGTTTTCACCAATGGACGCTTTATTTTTCTTTTCTTTTTTGACTTTTGACTTTGGACTTAGCTGGAATGATTTTGGCTTTCTTCAGCTATTTTTGCTTTTTTGGGATTTTTCACTGGCTGTTGGAATGTTCAATTTTGTTGCTAGCTATTGGTACACTGGATGTGTGATTTATGCAATAGATCTGATTAGATGGGATTGATGGTAGGAGATGGAGGGATGAAAATGTTGGAAAGGAGCATGAGATGGGGATGCTTGCAAGAGAAACATTGGCACATATTGGGATGTGTGTGAAAAGAGCATATGGGGGATAGATGGTAGATGCGGGCATGATGGAGGATTTGTGGAAGTGTGCTTGGGGATATAGGCACCCAAGATGGAGTTAGGAGATGGGGGACATGAGTCATTAGATGGGGGATTAGCAATGGTGGATGCCATTATGCATTGGGTTTCAACTTTTTTCTTGGGGATCCACATGGTTTTGGATTTTCTTTTCATAGGCTTTTGCATTGTTTTGCATTCTTTGATTGGATTTTTCCTTTTTGGAGTATGTCTTTTAGAATAGACATATGATTGCCTAGGATGTGGATTTTTAGCTTTATGCATTTTGAAGTTGGCATTCACATTGATATGGTAAGCTTTGGGAAGATGGTTAGGAGAAGCTTTGTGAGATGGAGAGGATATGAAAGAGCATGTAGGGGGATGATGATGGATGATGTGCCCTGATATGTGCCTTTGTTGATCTTGCATAGAAATGGATGGAATAGGATTTTTATGATGGCTAATAGGAGGATGGAGGATGGTAGATTTTGGGACATAGGGACCCAAAATGGATTTAGCGGATGAAGGGGGGATATGGTAGGTTGTTTTGGGTTGCAAAGATGGTGGAGGGGGGATGACATAAGATTTCTTGAAGGAGTGATGGGAGGTTGGCATGGTGGGCTTGGAGATAGGATTGGTTTGGGGGTGTGGTGTACCAACACCTTTAGATGGTGAGCCTTTGGATACATATCCAAGACCATGAAATCCTAGATTTTTTTGTGCAATAATAGGCTCTCTGATTCCTTGCTCTTGTGGTCCTAAACCTTGACCTTGATAATGCCATCGGTTGAGCATTTGAACAAGCTGAGGAAACTTTTTGCTTGCAGAAAATGGTAGAATTTATTTATTAGGTGTATTGCAATGGGGAGATACTGTTCTTAATTCTTCTGCTGAGAGAGGGCCACCATGGATGAATGTAAGTGAACTAAGAGGGTAGATTATAGATGGTGGAATAGATTGGATAGGTGGTAAGATGGAAGCATGGAATGGGGGAGATGGAAGGATAGGATCTTGATGTAGCTGGTGGGATGACAAGATATCTTGTAGTGGAGGAGATATGGCTCGAGGTTTTGGAGATGGAGGAGATGGTGACTGCACTATGGATGGAAGACATGGTACGATGATATCTTCATTTATGCTTTGGGGGATGTCAACATGCTTTTGGGCAGGATCTTGATAGGATTGGTTTGAAGTGAATGGTGCGATAGGAGGTGAAGGGATGGATTCTTCAAAGGCAACAGATGGATAGATGGGAGATTCAGTAGTGGAGATGGGTGAGTAGAAGATGGATGCATAAGGGTCATTACGAGAGATTTGGGAAATGCTTGGAGGTGATGTGGATAGGATTTGGAGGGATTTGATAGGTGGTGGGATTTTGATGCTTGCGGGAAGTGGAAGGATTTTAAGCAATTTGATGGATGGTATGGGGATGATAGCTATGGGAGATGGAGGTGATATTATAGATGGGGAAGCTTCATCACTGACTACTTCACATGGTTGGATTAGATGACATGGCTTATCGACTATTGGAGGCAAATTTTCTTGTATTTCCTCTAGGATATTCCTTGGAGACTCGTGTGTCGAAGGTGGAGGTGGATTGACAGGAATAGCTAGTGTGATGGGGGTGGAAGATTGGAAGCTTGGTTGATGGGGTGATGGAGGGGAAGCTGGAATATTAGATGGCATGACTAGATAGTTTGGAATAACTCTTGGATTTTGGGGGATGCTTGGGGGAATGTTTCTAAGGCTTTCAATATACCCGTCATAGTCAACAAGATTTTCATCATCATTGGAATAGGAGGTGGTGGGAGCAAGGACAATGCGACAAAACACATCATGATAAGATCGGTACTTCATGCTTTGATGGTGAGTTTGATGGGGATGGGGTCTTGCATATGGATGAACACGAAAGCTCATGGTTGGATTTGGATTAAGCACAGATTTTGGATTGGTTGATGAAAGATTTCCTAGGGAGAGTCAAAGTTGCATGACAGACCTAAGGAGGATTGGCTGGAGATTTTTGGCTTTCTTGTGGATGGAAGACTTCAAGGGTATGTTGTCAAAAGGTGAGATTTTTGCTTTCCTATGCACTAGATTTGGTGGTGGCTGTGTCAACTTGAGGATAGACTAATGATCCTATGGGCATGACATGAGATTGACCACTTGTGGATCCCAACCTTTAGCTCAAGGCGATGAGGGATGCAAGTGACAAAGCTAGATTACCCTAGACAATGCTCTGTCAGAGGGATAACCTTGGTGAGATTGGTTGATTGGTAGGATAGATTGATTGGATAGAAAATTTTGGCAAAGTGACAACAACTCTTTAAAGGCTTGGGTGATTTTGGATTGGGTTGCTAGCTGACTGGAGGGATGATTTGGATGAACTTTGGATTTGGGATTGTTCTAAGGCAAAGAACTAGATAGATTCGATTGCATCGGGGGAGCTTGGATGATTTTTTGATAAGGCAGTGACTACGCTAAGTATGCCTTGAGTTGGGAGATTTCTGCTTTTCTGGGATTTCGACCAAAATTGGCAAACATTCATTAAAAAGCTATGAACAAACAAACAGACAAAAGTTTTGATCAAGCACGTCAAACACACCAACATCTTAGGAAGCTTTCTACAAGGATGAAATTTGGTTTAGCTAGGGAGTCCTCGATATACACAAGGTACGTGAGGCCCAAATTTGTAGATGAAACCAAAAAGATGTCACACAGCCGAGAGGAGCAGTAACCCACTTCTCCTCTTTCACTTCTCAAGGGTATAAAGTTCCTTGAGGCTTAGCCCGAGTGACAAAATTTTGATCCCAAGAGAGGTGTCTTTGGATTCACCTCCCGATCTTTATACTCCGCCGAAATGCTAGAGTTGAGGTCATCCCAAGGGGTGATGAAATCCCCAAGCAGGCCTCCTAAAAAGCTAAGACAAGATTTTGGATCCTAATCTTATGCACCCAAGATGGCCTCGAAAGACGACAAGGGGAGAGAAGACTTGGATGATCTTGGGCTAAAAAACACGCTTGTTCTTTTACCAACTGACGCTTAAGTTTTCTGATCTAGACTTTGCAAACATTCATGTTTAAGGTACAATGTTTATTCCAACTTTGAAGCGTCGACAAAAATAAAATTGATCGAAGAATGCGAACAAGAAGAAGAGTTAGGGTCAACAAGAAGGTAAACCCGTGCACCCGGAGGCCCTCCACGTCAAGTATCGATTGATTTTTCTTTAAGGCATTCAAGATTGAGTGTGAGTTTATTTTAAGCCCAAAACAAAGGTGTGTGAGATTCAATTTCAAGCGCGCGCCCGGAGGCCCTCCACGTCAAGATTTGTCCAATTTTTATGCCCAAATGAAGTGTGAGCGAGATTAATGTGCATTCAAGGAATTTTCTAACTTAGAAAAACCACTAAAGACCCAAGTGAGTGGAGTTTGATTTGCATGGAGCACTTAACACCCTCTTAGGTGGACCCATCCCCATAGATGGTGCTAAGATTGCAACCAATGGTTAAATTGATGGGTGATTAAAGAGGGTGAGTCCAACTACAAACTTACTCAAAGTGTCTTTATTAGTTTTTATAACTTAGAAGATTTCTAAAATGTGTATTTTTTTATGCCCCAAAAGATGATTATTTGATCTATGGCATTCAAGACTGGATTTGCTGTTTTAATCATGCATTCATAAAAAAACAAACTTTGATTTTAATCCATGGCACTCAAGAGTGATTTTAGCAACATGCATTCAAAGACAAGTGATTAAATATTCAAGTTTTTTCCTTTGAGCATTCAAGATTGAGATTTTGTGTGTTGTTTTAAGAACTTTGAAGTGATTTGTTTTAACCTTAGATCATTCAAGATTGTTTTTGGACTCAAAAGTGAAAATGACTCTTTGGACTTTGCTTTTCATTCAAGATTTTGTGTTCTAGTTTGCATGTTTTAAGCCCAAAAATGATGTTCCTAGATTGTTTTGATGCATAAAAAACCTAAGAAACATTCAAGATTTTGCAACAAAACATTTGTTTGAAACAAATAACAAAGCTTTTTAGGACAATTTTGGCAACCATTTAGGACTCTTAGTTTTCATGAGATTTTTAAAAGAACTTTAACATATTTGCAAATGAGGTTAATTTTATCCTTGATTGATGCTTTGAGTTTGATTTAGATTTTAGTGTGCACTTAGTGTTGATTTTGAACCTTTTGAAATGGAAACTTGAAGTTCTTTTTAAATTCTCAAAAATGAAGTGTTCCTAAATTTGCATGAATGCATCCAAAACCTTGATGTTGCAAGGATGCAAATGATTAGATTGGTTTAATTTCACTTATTAAAAGATTTTTTCTTTTTTGCAAATTTTTAATTTTTTAATGGATTTAAGTATGATTTGGGGGTTCATTTTAAGCACTAAAAAGAAGTGTGTATGATTTTGCTTCCTTAAGAAAAAAATGGCCAAGATCTCCCACAAGAAGAAGAAGAAGAAGTAGATGGAATAAGAAGAATATAGACAAGAAGAGGAAGAATAATTTCAAGTGCTTTGTCCACCTATAAGCTTGAAAAATCTGCAAATACTATGAGATAGACTATGAGTTCCTTTGTCTTCTTCATGCTCATGTAGACCTACAAAACCAATTTATACAATCCTACCAATCACAAAAACAAGCAAAATTAGCCAAAATCAGCAAATGACATAAAAAACTTGACCAAAGAAGCTAATGAAGATGACCCATGCGGGGTCCCACCGGGCGTGCCAAAATGTATATGAGCAATGTTAGTATGCTAATAGAAACCAAATTTAAATAAAGCTTCTACAAACTAAACAAAATTCATAAACTTCAAGATAGACTAAGATGAACTCTCAATTGAGAATATGAGCCATTAATGGACTCTCTCAATAAGAAGCTCTCTTGTTGAGTAGCTTTATCTAAATGGATAGGATGTATGCTCAATATGCTTCCAAAGGCTTCAATGGATGATTGTGGATTTATAGTGTGTATAGATGGCTTTAGTATGGATTTGGCTCTCAAAATAGCATTATAACTTTACTTCATGGATTGTGTTATTTTGCAAAGGGGAAAGATCCAATTTATAGGCAAGAGGCTTGAGGGATTGAGGGCTAAGATGCAAGGATGGGAAAAAGCTCATGGAGGGCTTAGATTGCATGAGAGGAGAGCACATGGATTGTGCTTCCTTATAGCCAATCAAGGAGTGACACATGTCACATGGTGAGAGGATGGAGGAAAGGGGAAGGATGAGTCAACAAAGGAGGCTCAAGGGATAAAATCTTCATAAAGACCCTCATAATGACTCGTAAGAGCAATAAAAGGGCTTGTAAGAGTCATTTATGACCTAGTGGACTTCATAAAGTTTTATGGTTGAGATATTTTGAGGGTGATGAGAGCAATTTCGACTTGGACTTGATTAGGAGGGTTTTAAACTTGCTTAGGCTTGTGAAAATGATTAGAGGATGGATTAGGATGGTTTAGGATTAGCTTAGGGATAGGCAAGTTGATGGAATTTAATGAGGGTGGGTGAAGGAGGAGATATTTGTTAACTTTGGCTTGGGTTAGTAAGTTTTAACCCATGTTTAGGGAATGTGACAAGGTCAGGAGGGGATTAGGATTAGGGTTAAAGACATCTTCTAGAAGAGTCTAGGCTTTGGATGAGGATGAAGACTTTCTAGAAGAGTCTAGAATTTCCTAGGATGAGGATGAAGACTTTCTAGAAGAGTCTAGAACTTCTTAGGATGAGGATAAATTAGATTTTTAGGAAATAAATAAAGTTTTATTTATTTCAAGGGTTTGGGTTGAGGAGATATTTATTAAAACTTTTTTAATAAACATGAGGATTAATATTTAATCTTAATTAAATATTTTGAGTTGGGATTAGGGGTAGAAAATGATGGGATTAGCCTTTAATCAAAATTAAAGAAGGATTAGAAGATTTTGGAAGAGGTTAGTGGTCTTAAGGAAATTAGCTAAGTTTTGGGCAAAAAATAAATAAATTATTTATTTTGGGATTTTTGGTCAATTTATTAATTAAATAATTAATAAATAAAGAAATATTGTTTAAATAAGATTTAAACATTTTTGGGAGGGATTCCTTAATTAAATATTTTTAATTAAGATAAAGGGATTTAATGGCATAAAAATAAATAAATTAATTAAATAAATAATTAATTAATAAATGATGATGTCATCAGGAATTTTTTAGAAAATAAAAATACTTTATTTTCTAAAGGTTTTTTAGGTGTCTACACTAGGTTGTTGCAGATGATCTTGCTAACAACTTTTGGTACATGCGTAACATACTTTAATAGTCTTACTTTGCATGAAAAGAGAGAAGTCTAGGATGCACAAAAATGCACAATCTCAAAACACAAAAGACATGGGGTTCATTGCTATTTGGACACTTTAATGCTCTATTTTATGACTTTTTGAAAACAAATGTGTTTAGCATATAAGATTCATTCCAACTTCACAATGTCACCAACAAAAGTAAATCGAGTCAACAAAAGGGAAATCACGTGCCAAATCTTTAAAGAGGATGAAATAAGAGCATTTTAAACCTTTAGGTCTTTCAAGATTTGATGAAGTTTATTTTAAGCCCCAAATTTGAAGTGTTTGCACATATTGTTCTTTAACGCCTTAAAATGAAGTGTTCATCGAAATGGTTAATTATAATCACTAATCATTCATTCCATGAAAAAAAGTGAGATTTGTTCAATTTTAAGCTATTCAAAAGATGATTATGGTGATAAAACTTGCAGAAAACACGTCAGCATGAAACCTGTAATGAAAAACTATTAAAATTTTGAACAAAACAAAATCATAGTGCAAATCTGCAAGTTTAGGAAGTGATCCTATCAGTGCAGGAACACTGAAACTGATCACGGGAATGTAGGATGGAAACTAGTAAAAATTTAGGTTGTAGATAAAAACACAGTACAATCCCATGGGGTAAGGCAATGATCCCATAGGCGTAGGAATGAGGAAAAGGTTATTGGGAATGCAGGATTAAAATTGGTGAAAACTAAAAATTTAAGCCGTGGGTTGAAAAATTACAAAGCAATCTCACAAAACAATTATCCCACGGGTTATTGGGAAAGCATTCCCACAGATAGCTTGGTCGGTGAGATTGAAGAAAAAGGGATAAAATTGGTTTTCTAGGCTTAGCAATTTTGGACAAGCATTCTTCCAGGTTCTCACAGCGATCTTGTTGGTAAAAACTTGTGTTCTCATAGGATGATTTGTTAGTATGACAAATGGTAATAGTTGTTAGGAAAACAAAAATCCCACCTTTTCTAGTATGCATTCCTACATGTTTATGACAATGATCTAGTGATTATGAGTTCACATTCCTAGGGTGGAGGGATCGTGAAGAAAGCAGTTTTAGATATGTTTTAAAATGAAAATTGATTAGATGGCTAGGAGCACAATTCCCAACAAGAGACTTGTGTACCTGCAAGAATATTAGCAAACCACCCACAAAAACCCACAAGCATAAAAGGTTATTTTGGTTAGTGTATCACCAAAAACCCAAAAACATGATTAGATTGACCCAAATGTGGGTTCCCACCGAGCATGCCAAAATGTATCACCTAGTTTAGTAGTGTAAATTGAAAACTAACCATTAAATAAAAGCTTTAACCATACTAAATATTGAAAACACTTATGATAGGACCAAAGAGAACCATATGGAGGAAAGTAGACCAAGAATGGTAAACTCCTCAAATGCTTCTCATGATAATGAAGCTATGTCCCTAATGGGAGGGGATGTATGCTCACTTTTTGCTCAAGCTTCCAATGGATGGGGGTTTTTACCAAGTGTATGCGTGCGTGAGGGTTTCAACAAGGGAGTCATGGAGGTATTTCAGCACTATAATGATATTTTGGTAGTTTTTAAGCTCTCAAAATAGCATTATAACTTTGCATAAAAAGGTGGATGATTTTGTGAAGGGAGGAGGTTCAATTTATAGGCCAAGGGTTGGAGAAATGGAAGGCCAAGATGTCAAGATAATGAGATGGTGAGGAAGGGTCAGGATGCACTCAAAAGGGAGCACAAAGATTGTGCTAGTTTAGCACCAATAGGGAGGTGACACTTGTCGCAAGGAGGATGAGTGTGAGAGGATAGGATAAGGGTTGGTCAAAGGCTTGATGAGGGTGGTTGAGTATGTAAAAGTCATGTAAGAGATGTAAATGAGGTAGGGAGAGGTGTAAGAGATGTGTAAGGGTCATTTATGTTGGAGGGTGAGGGGAGAAGATATTTGTTGACTTTGGCTTGGGTTAGAAAGTATTAACCCATTTTTATGATTGTGTACATGATTAGATCGAAGAGGATTTAGGATTAGCCTAGAAGGGTGGGGGTAAGGGTGAGTGATTTAGCTTTGATGGGATGGGTTAGTTAGGTGGCTAAGTGAGGTTAGTATGGGTGAATGGGTTGGATTAGGGGTTAGGATAGGGTTTTAGGATTTTAGATATTTTATTAAATGTTTTATTCAATAAAATGGGAGTATGGAATTAAATTGAATAGATTTGATGATTTATCCAATTTAATAGAGAAATAGGGATTTAATTGATAAATAGATTTTGGGTTATCATTTGATTTTATCAATTGGACTATACTTAATGAAATAAATAAATTAACTAGGGGATGATGATTAATTAATTAAATAGTAAATATTCAATCAATAATGTCTTATAAAATGGCTAAATATGATTACTTATTGATGTAATCAGATTTGGGTGTCTACAGTTACTAATGAGTAAATTTATAGGAGGCAAAGGTCTAGATTGGTCTGGATGAATGAAGGAGATAAAAATACTAGGTTTTTTCATCTCTCTAATTTGAAGCATAGAGCTAAAACTCATATCTCAAATGTTAAGAAAGGTAATATGAAGATGATAGAGGAAAAGGTAATCTTAGAACAGATGGTCTCCTAATCACCAAGTAGAACTTTTAAAGGTTATTCCATCTTTGATTACTAAAGAAAAAAATAAAAAGTTGGGAATTATTCCTAAGGAAGAGGAAATTTTTAAGTTAGTGTGCTCCTTAGGAGGTGATAAATCTTCAGGACTGGATGGTTTTCCTATGTCCTTTTTTTAAAAAGAATGGAAACTGATTGGGAAAGATGTGTGTGATGTTGTTAAAGAATTTAGGAGATCAATTCCACCTTCCTCTACCTTATCCCTAAAAGGTAGGGGTTGATTCTCCAAACCAATTCAGGCCTATAAGTTTGTGTAACTCCTTTTATAAGATTATCTCAAAAGTCCTCACTTCTAGGCTGCTTCTAGTGCTAACATCTCTTATTTCTAAACAACAAAATGGTTTTGTCCTAGGTAGACAAATTATTGACTCTATTATTACTATGCATGAGAATATTCACTCTTTATCTTGTTCCAATAATCAAGGTTTTATTATGAAAATTTATATTACAAAAGCTTATGATAGAGTAGAATGGGATTTTATTGAAAAGATTTTAGTGGCCTTTGGAATTAGTAATAGTATAGTGAGGGTAATTCTACAATTGATTTCTACAACCTTGATTGTTGTTCTAGTGAATGGATGATCCTCTAAATTCTTTAGCCCTTCTAGGGGATTGAGATAGGGAGACCCTTTATCCCCTATTCTCTTCACTATTATGGCTAATTTTTTGGGGAGGTATATTGGGAAATTGGTTTTGCAAGGGGAAATTAAAGGTATGCAACCTTCTTCTCAGCCTCTTATCTACTCCCATGGACAATTTGTTGATGACACTATTTTCATGGAAAAAGTTGAAGTAAGGGAAGCTAGAAATCTTAGAAAAGCACTTCGCCTCTAGTCTTCTACTTTAGGTTAGTTGATTAACTAGAATAAGAGATCTCTGTTTTTTGTTAACACACCAATTTTAAGATAGAACAAAATTGCTAAAATTCTTGGGTGCTTAATAGGTTCTTTTTCTTGTATTTATCTAGGTCTCCCTTTGAGGCCTATTGCTTTAGATTCCTTTTGGGGTGATCTCATTAAGAAATTTAATAAGAAACTTGTTGGTTGGAAGGGTAACCTTTTGACCCAAGCTGAAAAAATCACTCTTCTTAAAGCTTTCCTCCAAGGTATCCCTACTTATGCTTTGAGTCTCTTTAGAATTCCAACAAAATTTGTAGATACTACTGAAAAAATCCAAAGGAATTTTCTTTGGTTTGGTACTAAGGAAAGGAAGAGAATGAGTTTGATTGGCTGAGATCAAATTTGTAAGCCTATCAGGTATGGTGGTTTTGGAATTAGGTCAATGAGAAGTATGAATAAATCTCTTCTTGCTAAGAAAGAATGGAGAGTGTATTATGATGATAAGGAGTGGAGCACTATATGGAAACATAAATACCTTTCTAATGCTCCTTCATTATCTGAATTTCTTTCATATCCTAATGTTATCTCCTTTTCTACTATCTAGGGGGCTATTTAGGGAGCTAAGAACATCTTAAGTAAAGGATGATCTTGGAAAGTTAGAGATGGGTAGAAGGTCAGATTCTAGGAAGATGCTTGGATCTTGGAATATCCTCTGATTGAGGATTTTGAGAATAGGACCCAGATTGATAAATGTAAGCAATTGTATGGAACTCTTGTGGGACATTATTGGTTTAACAATAGTTGGGTTAGACTTGTTGATATTAACTAGGATTTTCATAATATCTAGATTATGTTGAATGCCTTTTGTTTGTATCCCCATAAGGAAGATAAAATGATATGGAGAGTTGATGCAAGTGGTTGTTTCAAAGTTTTATATGTGTTCAAATTTGATGAGAAAGGTGCTTGCCCTTTGTGGACTAGAGCTTGGATAAAAGGGCTTGCTCCAAAAATAAATATCTTTTACTATATATTACTTCAAAATAAAATTCTTACTTAGGACAATTTATAAAAGAGAGGCATCAATGTGGTTAATCAGTTCAGCCTATGTAAAGAAGGTTATGAAGATAGAGATCACTTGTTCTTAAATTGTACTTATCATCAAAAAGTATGGAGTACTATCCTCAACTTTTGGAATGTTTCTTGGTATCCATCATAACAACATTGAACACTATTTTCAAAGCTAAAATTTCTTGTGTAAGGATAGTGATGTTGGTTTCCTATGGAAAATAACTCTTCCCCATCTCTGGTGGGGAATCTAGAAAGAAAGAAATAACAAAATCTTTAGAAACCAAGAAATGCTTGAGTGGGTGCTTGGCCAAAACATTGTCAAAGCTGTACAAGAAAACTTCAATTCCCAGAGAAAGTGCAATGAAGATTTTCAAATTGGAAATCCAATGCAAACTACAGGTTCTAAATTGAAGAAAGGAGATCAAAGACTAAATACTAAATGTAAGGCTCCTCCTATGGGATGGATCAAAGGGAATTTTGATGGTGCTGCTAAAGGAAATCCTAGCAAAGCAGGTTGAGAAGGGGTTTTGAGGATCATACTTGTAATATTATAGATGCTATTACCATCCCTATTGGTACCTCAACTAGTCATAAAGTTGAGGGCATTGAAGCCCTTTGTACGATGAGGCTGGTAGTGGAAACTAGTTACTAGTACCTTTGGATGGAAGGAGACTCCTTGATTATCATAAATATGCTTAATGGTAAAACTCCAATTACATGGTCTATTGAAGCTAGTGTAATCAAAATTAAAACCTTAATGGATAAGTTTGAAAAAGTCATTTTTCTCTCACTCCTACTATGAAGGAAACAATGTGGATGACTGGATTGTGAATTAGGCTGTCCAATAGGAAAGTAAGCTGAGGTGGCATGATGACCTAAGTAGGAGCATGGATTTGAAAGCACTTATTAATTATGATAGAACTCACATGATGGAAGGTAAGATTTTCTAAGATTGGCAATTTAATTATAAATGGAGGTGGGTTTATGGAGGATAGTGTTAAATTCCCTAAGAAGTATGTAAAGATGATTATTACCAGTGCTTGGCACATAAGAGTTTTAATGAGTTCCTTGGTTTTTTTTATGAGCACCTCAACTTTTCTCAAATATTTATGTTTCCTAGTCTGCTCTACTTTGGTATTTCATAGAGAAACACAATTTTTGGAGATGGACAGAGAATTGAGAAAATAGGAACCAAAGAACTCTAAAGCATGGAAGGCCAAAGCCCTTGTTTGGTAGATTATGGAGAAGGGTAATGTTACTACTTACCTAGAGTACCTTCATGGCTAAAAACCACATATAATGGAAGCCTTCTTCAAAAATTGGTTCAAAGATAGGGTTTCCATGCATGGTGTGATGGTTCACTTGATTGAAGATTTCATTGCCAAATTCACGAGGCTTCCTAAGGAGGGCATAAAGTTTAGCAAGAAACTAGTATTTCTAATTCTACATTCAAGGAATTTCTAAAGACAAAAGAGGAGGAGAAAAAATTGGAGAAAAATGGAGACTTTTATGAGTTGAATCAAATAAAAGTTATTTTGCAGGACATCCTTTCTTGCCTCTGTGAGTACTTCATTCTAGATGGTAGGGCAAAAAGAGTGCATAAATTTCTTTTTTTTTTCTTGAATCATTTTTGGTACAATGATATGATTTCTTTTCCATTTTATCTAAGGTACTCCTTAATTCAAAGCCTTCAAGCCCATAGTTAAAAAGAATCCCATTTGATTTTACATGAAAGCTAATCCTTTTAATTGAAAATTACTATAAGAGTAAGGCCATTATATCTTCCCCGCCCTCTAAGAAAAAGAGATGTTCTATTAGTGAGACCCATTCAAGGAAGAGTAAGGGAGATAGAGGAGTGAGTGTGAAAAAGAAGATTCTAAAGCAAGACACACCTCAAACAAATGTTGAGGAAATTACTGAGTTTGAAAATTTAGATAAAAATGATGAAATGAATATGGACAATAAGGATAATATAGAAATGAAGGAATATAGTTCAAACCTAGATGGTTACCTTGGCATCAAAGGTGAGCCTAGAAAGGAAGAGGCTGAGGAAAGTTGTGACAAAAATATAGGGTTAGAAAATATTGGAGAAGAGGATTAAAATGAGAGTGAGCAACCCCACAAAGTTAGAGAGGATAATTTGGAGGAAGATATGGGGAAAGAGAAGGATGACCCAACTAGTAAGGGTGCTACACTTTTGGAGGAAGATATGGGGAAGGAGAAGGATAACTCAATTGGTAAAGGTGCTACACTTTCTTTCTTTCATACTACTAAGCTCAAGGCAGACTCCTCTCTCCAAGGTGATTCCTAGATCTACAATGAGTTAATGACTCTGAAAAAAGAATGGGAAAGATACAACAGGACTAAGAAATTGACTGGGCTAAAATCATCCAGTTAGAAGTTCAACTTGGCAATATCCTAAAGAAGTTAAAGGAATATAAACATGAGCTCTATCTTTTGATCAGAGAGTGGTAACAAGATGGAACAGGTCACTTAAAGCCTTTGTGTGGCTTTTGCCAGCTTAGGTAAGGAAAATAATGAGAAGTCATGTCTCCTGGCAAGCCAGACAAAAGAACAAGACTAAGGTTAAGGAACAAGGTAGCTGAGGTAATAGGGAGATTTAGGTTCTCTACTACCAACATTGTCAAAAACACTATGAAGGTCGGAAAGGAGGTGGTGAAAATGATCAAGAAGTTGCAATAGTTCTTGGTGGTGGTTCTAGTAACTGGTCTCTAGTTTGGGTCTTTTAGTTGTTCTTCCTTTTGTTTAAACTCTAAGTTCCAAGTCTTTGTAAAACCAAGTTTCATTTTTTGGTCCCTTTTTTTGGTTTCAAGTCCCTATAAAACTTGGTTTTTAAATTTTCATACTATAGGTTTTAGGTCCTTGTAAAACTTGGTTGTGCTTATTTGAACATCTTTTGTTTTTTGTTAAGGGTTTTTGGTCCCTTAAAAACCTGTTTTTTCCTTAATCTAAAATAATAAAGGCAAAGAAAAGGTTAATGTTGAGAAGGTCAAAGTGTAGATGAAAAAGACATGGAAGAAGAAGGAAAATTGTAGCACATCAAGTTCAGATGAGGTTACTTCATCCAATGGATCAAGTGATCACATCACCCCCAACTAGGCAATCAAAAGGTATGTGTGAGAGTGATATTTCAAAGTTATATTATACATCAGTTCTAAGAATCTAAGATCTAAAAAGAATAATACATACATGAATTGAGATGTAATGTATTGGTTAGAACTTGGAAGAAATCTATATTTTTCTAGTTTTCATGTTGTTGTCGACCATGAAAAGCTTCACAATTACTACCTAGTGTCAATTGAATTTTAGTTGTAATCGAGTAATGAAGGTATCATAGTATTGATCAAGTCTTATATGCAAATGAAGCATAATGGAAATCATTTGTAAGCCAAGTGAGTTAGAAACCCTACAATGACAAAGCTTATAGTTGTGTAATTATTAAGCATTTATTACAGAATTCTAAGGGTTATATAGTCATTTCCTAACTCATTTACATTCACCAATAGTTGAAGAGAGTAAGAAGAGAATGAAGGTGAATTATAGTAAGAGATTCTTGTATTTGCGAATCGAATTCAACTGTAGCTCAACATATTCATCAGATTGGAAACGTATTTTACTAGTGTCGAGTTTCACTATTTGAATTTTTGTGAACCCTAAGTAGAAAATATGGTAGCTAGCTCTTATGTAAGTGTTAGGAAGGGAGGAAAGGAAATTTTTTATGTGCAACTAATTACTAAATAATGTAAGACAACCAAATTTTTGAGCAATACCTAAAATTTCATATAAAGGTGACTTTTCTAGTGCATTATCGATGATACCACACAAAGTTCTTATGATTTAGGATATTAGGTTTGTTATATTTGTAAATTTGGAAGTATAGGAGACATGGAGATAAGGGATTTGTACAAATAACTTTTTGTGGATGGATTCCTAAGGGAAGAAAACAAAATTGTAGAAAATAAAGGGTTGACACATGCCCTAGATTTTCATACTGTATTCAAGACTAAATGTGTAAATATTGTTCTTAGTAGAATACATGATGACTTCATATGGCTATAAAATGGACTAATTAAGATCATCAAAAGAATCATCAACTGAGTGACATAGTATCCTACTCTAGATAGACCTAAGAGCATGTGAAGTGATTCAAAGGAGATAATAGAGAAGAACATAGGCACAATATGAAACAAGCAAGGGATGCCTATAGATTCTATATCAAACCCCCTAATTGCCTTTGCAGTGAGAGTGATTGCACATAAGTTATTTTAGTCTAGCAAACCAAATAGTGTATCTTATATGGTAGTGGATTTGGAATACAAAATAGTGAAGAGAGACCATACCCATGACCTTGCCAAGTTGCAACTATAACTATTTGAAAACTTAGAGGCCATAAGGAAAATAAAGGGTGCATCTTGCTAATTTGGCTCTTTACTGGTCTCCATATTCTTTTATGTATAGAACACATTTCCTAATTTAGGAAAAGTTTCTTGGAAGACCAATAGGTCTATTATAGTTTAGATTGTAGATTTCATAGAGAAACTTGGAGATAATTTTGAGTTAGTAATAACTAGTTACTTTGAAGATTTTAATAAATCCATGGAATAGAGACTAAAGATTCTTGTTTCACTAGTGGAGAAACATTATAATGATGTTTTCTTCTTAGTTGATGCTGATTCTACATATGTGCAGATAACTATTCCTAGGGTTAGATGTCTTACACCCTTGCCATAAGAGATCAATGTAGATGAGGCATCTAAAATTATCATAACTTTACTAGTTGAAAAAATTGATAAAAGTGCCACCTCATTTGGAAACTATGAGGAAGTCAAATCTACAATTACAATTGACTTGAAAAAAGATACTCTTCTAAGGAAAAAAAATGAACTTGTTAAAAATATGAAAGAGATATTTGGCAAAGGGGGAGAAGAAGAAGAAGATGAAGATGATGAACAAGTCTAGGCCCCATTAGAACTCACTTAAGGAGAAGGATAAGATAAGGAAGTTAATGAAGAAGGTGTCGACGAAGAAGAAGATGAGGAAGCACCTAAACTAGCAAGGAAGAAGAAGAGAAAGGCTAAGGATCTTGAAGTGGATAAACCCAATAAGCTTGTGAAACTTTCACAATAGAAGCTAGTAGTACCTACTACTAGGTCTAGCACAAGGGCAACCAATAAGAAAGTTAAGGTTGTTGAGAAACCAAAAGGAAAAAGGACTATTTCCTTAAAAGAGCTGAGAAAACCAGCAAAGAAGACATATGTAAGGAGAAAATACACTCTAGAAGCTAAGTCATATGAGGAGAATACAAAATCTGATGACACAAGTCAATTTAAGGTGGTAATCTACAATCCCTCCTCTAACTTAGACAATTTGTGTGACAATGTAAAAAATGTAGATTTATCTGGCTTTGCATACATTGATTTTGATAAGTTAGGGAAAGTTGAAAAAAATACTATTGAGGAAGCCATATATGTGATGATGGCTACACTCATATCAACTCCTATTTAGATTTCCAACTCACTACCAAAGAGTCTATATGACCAAGTTGAGAAGAAATAGAAATACAACATGAAAATAGAGAGACAAGTTAGAGAATCCAATCTAGTCCAAGTAATGCCAAATTTGGATAAAAGAAAGATTACCAAGGATATTGAAAAGAACAAGTCTAAATTTTCCCCTAAATATAGAGCTTTCCATATCTTGAACAAGAATATTGAGGATGTGGTGACTGATGGTCTGATTTTCCACAATACAAATTTTTTTCCTAAAATATGTGTGAAGAATCATATGGATCTATATATTTTACAATTCATACTTTGGTTTTGTCAAAATTAGTTAACCCTAGGAAATCCCCTAATTAAAATAAGATTTGAACCCTAAGCAAGCCTTTTAGGTCGTATATGCTTTCGTTTTTTAATCAAGTTGGAAAAGTCATTTTGAAAAGGGTTTATATTTTAGGAAGCTTTTTAAAAAGATTTTTCTTTTGGTCTCATATTTCCCCCAAAATTTCATCATTGTTGGATCTTCCTAGATCAATAGTGGTCATTATGTCATGACCAAAAAACTAAATATTTTTCTAGTAGCAACATGGTGACCTCTCACAAAAGGAAAACACGGTGGGAAAAAAGTGAAAATGGCACCGAAAGATTTGCCTACTATTAATTAACCATGTCAACTCAATAGAGTAACAAATGCATCAGACATGCAATAAATAAAGTATCATAACAAGAACATGTATTATTTCATGGCAACAATATTTTTCAAGAATTATGATGGTCTCTATGTCGCCACTAGAATGTGTAAGAGTTTTGTCAATAACTAGATGGCAACTTATCAAGAAAATGGAACACAGTGAGGTCTACACTCAAAAGAAAGTGCCAAAAGGTTTTCTCATCATCAATGAGCCATGTGATCATTATGGAATGTTAGAAGCATATGCAATAATAGTGATGAGAACATGATTATTTTATGTGCCAGATTCTTTCAAAGAATGTGATGGTCACTATGTCATAATCAGGAAATGTGAGAATTATGCTGGTAACAATATAGTAACTTCCTATTAAAAAAAAACACGACGGGCAAGCATGTCAAAGTGATGTCATGTCACATGCTACATGGACTCAGAAGAAATAAACATGATTAGTTGGAGCCATCAAATAAAAAAATGCATTTATAGTGGGTGCCTAGTTGCTATAAGAAGTTACATGATCTTTAGTGGTAGCAACGTAGTGACTAGAGGGAAAATATAAGGACCCACCATAGTTTAAGTAAAATTATCATAAAATTATCATCATCTAATTAGAAGTGCATCAATGCTGGTCACCATGTTGCATGCAAAAGTTGCTCAATGTTTATGCATTGTGATAGAGTGAGAGTGCGACACATGTCCATGAGCACCAGTGGGTCCAGATCAAGTTGCCAGTAGTAGAGAGAAATAATTACATGGAGAAATTTTATTGGGTTGACTGCCAACCTAGTAAGTGGGAAGTGAGTCATTCATGATTTTGTTCCTAGATCTCAATTTTTTGGAATTGATGGTGTGTTTTAAAAATAAAATGTGATGCCACCTTGTTTCTCCTTATGATTCATCTATGAAGGTTGAAGGCTCCCCATGTGAACCAAAAGAAAATTATATTGCAAAGAATTCACAATTTCTTCTCTACACAAATAAATTTTATACATTTAGAGATCTCAAAGACATTGAAGAATTGTTCCTTATGTGATTAGAGTGCAAAAGAATTTCCAGTATTCACAATGTGTAACAGAATTGTAGTGAAAGAGTAGCGAAGAGCCAAGTAAGTTTCTCAATTCACTATATATATTGAAGTTTTCTAGTATTCTGCAAATTTTATCCATCATGCCTCCAAAGAAAGTATTCTCAAAAAAAGTAGATTATGCTAATAGAAACATACATGGTGACCTTCTTGAATAATTGCCTGAGTCTACAAATGAGTCTACCCAAATGAAAAAGTTGATTTTTATAAACCCTAGGCTCAAGATTGTAGATGGTTTATATGATAGAGAAAATTGGATTAGGGATGCTACTACTATAAATCAAGGCTTTTTCTTTTTAAGAAGTGGTTTTTAGATGGGAAATTGTTTTCTCCCCATGGAAATATTTGAAATTTTCATTTGGGAAGACTAGTGGTCCCCGGTGTATTCATGGATGCTGACCTACTCATGGCCATTGCCCAAAGCTATGACCCTATAGCTTTTTTAGTGAGGATATTAGATGGGGAGTGCTTGATAAATATAAGTGCTGAAGAAATTCAAAATGTCTTTGGTTTAGGGCCATTTTTAGATTACCTTGTAACCATTGACCTACCAAGACTAGAAAGGGAATACTTATCAAAGAAGGATACGGTTAAGCAAGGTGCACTAAGGGCACATTTGGCCTCAATTGGAATTTTCCATTGGTCACAACATTTACAAAAGAGCCTTTTAAGAATGAATTTTTCACCTCTAGAGCCCTCAAAATATATATGACTCTATGTAGGGTTTTTAGCAAGGATGAACAAATTTTTATGCCAGTAAAATTTATGTATCTGATGGCTCATATTTCTTTTTTTGGTGTGGATATTGTTTTTAATTTTGCATCTTATATAGTAGAAGAAATACATATAGGGTTAATTAGCATTGCAAAGAGCAAGGTAGAATTTTTTTTTGGCTATTACTCATTGTTGATGCATTGTTTAAGGGGTAACATATTTGGAGAAGAAGATGGTTTTCAATAGAGAACATGAAAGAGAGGCTCTAGCAGTCTAGTTATGGAGTGTAGATATGACTAGGGATGTAGAAAAGGCCAATTTTGTTAGCTTTGATCAATATTTTGCCTCTAGATTAAGATGCTTCCTATTAAGGGACAATTCCAGAATCCCTAGGGCATTATTGAGTTTTATTACACCAATGGATAATCCATTTGATTTAAAAGTGTCACATAATTGGGCTGATATCATACCATACCTTGTGTCAACATTTTTTAGGGATTTTGGTATCCAAGGGACTCCCCATGTACTACCCTACTAGGTGCTTTTGAAAGTAGGGATAGCTAAGATATTGTGGTAGCTAGGAGGATTGGAGGAAACATATTTGGTTAGAACAGGTAGAGGCTCAATTTTCCCCACTTGTACTATAGCCCACCATTTCATAATTATGAAATGTGGATGGTTATTTTTGTCTAAATTCCTAGACTAGTACAAGATGGTTGTGTCTCATCCCTACTTTTGTGATTTTGAGGGATTTTTTGATATATTTAGATTAAGGGCTAAAGTTGGTTACAAAAAAAATGAACCTTACTTCCTCGATGATATAATAAGGAATGAGTTCTCCTTGCAAGAGTACGAGATCAAGAAAGAAAAATGGAGAGTCCTTTCTAGAGTTCATGAATTTATTCATTATTTTGATAAAGATTACAAGCCTCTAGGTGATCGAAAAATAGAGGTAGATAGAATAAATAAACTCACGATTATTTTTCCTAAAATCATGGAGGCCATGAATGAAAAGAAATGATTTTTTATCAATTCTTTTCCAGAAAAAGCTAGAGAGGTCATGAGGAGATTGACATTCACTCCTACAGTAGGAATAGGGTAGTTGGTTGTCTAGAAGAGACCTAGCTATAATGTGATTCAGAATAAAAGGGCCACTGTGGATAAAGGAAAACAAATAGTAGGATCAACCACTATTGTCCTAGAAGAAATACTTGATGAACCCTCACCCAAAAGGCAGAGAATAATAAGTGAAAAAACACCTCACATTGAGGAATAATCACCTACATAGTCCCCACTACAAATAGGAGATGAACAACTCACCAAGGAGTAGACGAAGCAGTTAGGGTCCCAAGGGAAAATATTCATTACACAAGTATAGTTAGAAGAGAGAAATTTGTAGGAATCTCCAATCCTAAGCCTTGAGTTAACAATGGAAGACTATAGAGGAAAGGAGCTTGATCTTGTGATGGAATAGGCCAGCCATGCATTCATCTTTGATGAAAATTTTGTCAAATCTAGAGCCTTCTACCAATTTTCTTGGAGAACAAACATTGAAGTGTTTGAATAAAGATGCAATAAGTTAAAGACAAAGCAGCTAGATATGGAGGAGGCAGATGTGCAAAAACAAATAAAGGAAAAAATGATGCAAGAATTTAAGAACATGGCCCCTGAGGAGGGGAGACAAATGATAAAAGTACCTTGTGTTTTGCTGCTACCTAATTGAGATATTGTAGATGCTTTGGTTTTTAATTCTATTTTAGATAAACTAAGTGTTGGTGTAAATAAGTATTTATTATTTACACTTCACTTAAGTTTACTTAGGTCAATGCATTATCTTATTATTTCTTAGGTGAGAATTTAGGAGTTTGCATACTCTTATGAGTTGTCATGTTGACAACACCAGAGTAAGAAACTCTAATTTAGCACATGGGGTCTACATCACTAGAGTTTTCATAATCAACTGAGTTGTCTTGTGTTGGAATTAAAGATAGAGTAACTGAGAGGGGGGGGGGGGGGGGGGGTGAATCAATTACTAACAAAAATTAATCTCAATAGATCCCTTAGATGTCTTAAAGATCTAGTTACTACTTGTACTCGGTAAACAAATGTTGTAACTTGGTAAATTAAACTATTAATTTCTTTTCAAGTATTCATTCATGTAACTAAAAATAAAGTGAACACAAGAGACACTAGATTTAATGTGGAAAATTCAATATGGGAAAAACCACCAAGTAACTAGTCACCAATTTTTCACTCTTTTGAAGTGAGACCTATTAGGAGCCAACCCTATTAAAGCTTACAATACACACTATTAGGTGTGACCCTATTAGAGGATTTAATCACCTTGTTAGGAGTGGCCTTGCTAGAGGTCTTTAGAAAAATTCAACCAAACTATCATCTTGTTAGAGGATTTACAAAATGGCTATTAAACCAACTATGTTAAGAGATTTGAAATCATTGCTACAATGGTTAGAAAGAAACAATGAATTGACCTGAACAAGATGCAACTGAATTTGCTAGTTATAGGTCTTTGTTTAGCATCATTAGATCCTCCTTGATCAAATATCACTTTGCTGCTCCTCAATGATCTCTCATCATCCTTCAAATCTTCTTCCACAACAATCAATCTTCATATCACATTAAGTCCACATTCTTTTTCACTTCATACATTTTAGAATTTGCAACTTGACTTCTTACTTATACCATTCAAATTGTCAAGTTGGCCCATTTACATGTTACATCTACCAATAAATCATACATTAGTCAGCTATAGATATTACTTTGAACAAATAAATGTTATCTCATAAGACAATGAAATCCTTTACTAGCCAACCCTACTCGATAAATACTACTTCTGGAAATTTCTTGAGTTAAGCATCTTGACTCAGTTAACATTGCAATATCCTTAAAATCTTTTGGCTATCGAGTTTTCTTAGTAAGAACTAAATCCCTTGGTAAGAACTACTTCTTCCAAATTACCTTTGATGATCGAGTGAGCTTGGTAAGAACTGCTTCTTCCAAATTACCTTTGATGACTGAGTGAACTTGGTAAGAACTATTTCTGTCACATTTTCTTCAATTATTGAGTGAGCTTGGTAAGAACTAAATTTCTTTGATTACTTTGAAAGCTTGATAAACATTGTCCTTTGTCTAGCTAACCTTTTGAGCTCGATAGACACTATCATTTGCCTCGCTGACCTTCTAAGCTCAGTAGACACTATCCTTTGCCTTGCTAACCTTCTGAGCTCGGTAGACACTATCCTTTGCCTTGCTAAGCTTCTGAGCTTGGCAGACACTATCTGATGACTAATATGATATTTGTGTGACATCAAAGACAACACACAATTGAACAATTGTATCCAACAATCTCTCTCTTTGGCATTGATGGAAACACAACATGTCATAGTAGACTGACATTTGAAAACAACTCTTTTAATGACAGAATACAAAACTCCCTCTTTCATAATAATCTCTCCTTAAATAAACTCTTATTATTTTGAAAATTTGAGAAAGATATGATAGTACATTCTCCCTCTTTGACAACACATGTCAAAGACAACTCAAACCAATTGAATAACATTGTACCTGATGTACTGATTTATATGCAATATCTTCATTGGTTTGCTGCATCAACTGATAGATTTTCAATTCTATTCCTGTTGATGCATCACTAAAACTATATTTTAGTGAGCTTCAGATAGGGGAATGACCCCTTACTTACATCTTAGATACAAGAATGCATCCTTAGGTAAAGGCTTTTTGAATATGTCAGCAATTTGTTCTTTTGTATGCACGTATTCCAATCTTATTTCCTTTTCTTGCACCAATTCTCTAACAAAGTGATATTTTATGGCAATATGCTTGGTTTTTTAATGCACAATTGGATTCTTGGAGATGTTAATTGCACTTGTGTTATCACAAAACATAAAAATTGGTTCTATGATTTCGTGCTTCATACCTTTCAATAATTGTTTAAACCATACAATGTTTGAGCAATTTACTGCTACTACAACATATTCAGCTTCTACTATGGATTGAGATGTACAATTCTACTTTTTGCTTGTCCAAGAAACCAACCTTTTTCCCAAAAAGAAAGCTCCTCCACTTGTGCTCTTTTTGTCATCAATATTTCCTGCCCAATCTGCATCAGTGAACACCTTGAAATCTATTTTTTCTCCAAGTTTATACCATAATCCATAATCTTAAGTTCCTTTTAAACATCTCATGATCCTTTTGATTTCCATCATGTGATTTTATTTTGATTTTGCTAAGAATCTTGCTACAATCCCTATTGCAAGGGCAATGTTTGGTCTTGTGTGCACTACATATTGCAACTTTCCAATTATAGATCTATACAATGTATGGTCCACTTCCTTTGATTCATCATCCTTGGTGATTTTTAATCCAATACACATAGGAGTCCCAACTGGTTTACAATCTTCCATACCAAACTTTTTCAGTATCTCCTTGATGTATTTAGATTGAGTGATGTAGATGCCATTCTTATTCTATTGAATTTGAAGAACAACAAAGAATTTGATTTCACCAAACATTAAAATTTCCAATTCCTTGTTCATTGGTTCTAAAAATTCTTTGCAAAGATCATCATTTCCTGTGAATAAAGGATCATCTACAAATATTTCTGCCAAAACAATCTTATTATTTGGTCCTTCCTTTATGTACAAATTACTATTGTCATTAGTTCTTTGAAAAACCAATTTGAATAAGATAGTTATGCAAGCTTTCATACCATGCTCTAGGGGCTTGTTTCAGACCATATAATGCTTTATACAGTTTGTAGACCATGTCCTTTTTGTCTAGATCAACAAAACCTTTAGGCTGCTCAATATAAACCTCTTCCTTCAATATGCCATTGAGAAATGTTGACTTGACATCCATCTTATAAAATTTGTATCCTTTGAATGCAACATATGCAAGTAAGGTTTTGACACCTTTCAATCTTGCAACAAGAGAAAAAGTTTCTCCATAGTCTACACCTTCTTCTTGAGACTATCCTTTGCATAGTAGTCTAGCTTTGTTTCTTGATACCTTACCATCTTCATTTAGTTTGTTTCTAAGTACCCACTTTGTTCCAATCACATTCTTGTCTTTGGGTCTAGGTACAAGAGTCCATATTTTTTTTTTTCTATCTGTTCTATTTCTTCATTCATATCTTCAATCCAACTTTCATTGTCTAGTACATCTTTGACATTTCTAGGTTCAAAATCAGCAAGTAAACAAGTGCCTTTCAACTTACTTCTTGTTATTGTTCCTTCTGATTTATCACCAATGATTTGATTTGGTGCATGATGTTTTCTGACATACTTGGCTAACATGAGCTCCTTGCCTTTCAAATGACTTGCATTATTATCCTTCTATGTCTCAACTTCTAGTTTTGTTTCTGGTTGCTTGGGTTCAATAGATGTTAACTCAGTAGCTTTTGTTTGCAACTCAAGTTCTTGCAGCTTGAGAGGCATTAGCACAGTTTGAACTTCTTGTGACTCAATAACTGATGATTTTGGAGTTGAGGATTCTTGAATAATAGGTATACTTGGCATTGTATCAGGTTCAATGTAAATGAATCTTCTGTAGTCTTCAGGTTCCTTTTTGCTTTTTTCTTCTGTTCTTTCTGCAAACTCATCAACTTTCACATGTGCATTTTTTATAACTTTGTGAGTAGATAATTTCAAACATCTATATGCTTTGCTTTTGCAAGAGTATCCCAAAAATATTCCTTCATCACTTTTTACATCAAATTTACCTTTTCTAGATTCTTTCAAAATGTAACATTTGCTTCCAAATACTTTTAGATAACATACATTAGGTTTGTAGCCATACTAGAACTCATAGGGTGTTTTGAATAAGTCCTTTTTCAATTATACTCAGTTCAAGGTATGAACTGCAGTGATGATAGCTTCCTTCTAGTATTTGATAGCAATGCCTTTCTCAATCATTAAGGTTATTGCACAATCCATTATAGATATATTCCTTCTTTTTGCTATTCTATTTTGTTCTGGAGTTCTAGGTGCTTAAACCTATCTTTTGATTCCCTTTTCAATGCAAAAGTTATTGAACTCATGTGAAATGAATTCACCACCTCTGTCAGACCTTAAGCATTTCAGTCTTTTTCCTATTTCCTTTTCTACTTTGGCCAAATATCATTTGAACTTTTCAAATGCTTCTAATTTCTCTCTAAGGTATATGACAATCATCATTCTTGAATAATCATCAACAAACAAAATGAAGAATTTTTCACTAGTATAACTTTCAATGCCAATAGGTCCACAAAAATTAGTATGCACAATTTCTAGAACTTCTTCAGTCTGATAGTTCTTTATTTTAAAACTAGTCTTTCTCATTTTACCAATTTGACAATTCTTTCATAGACCAACCTCAGGTTTTTTTATGTTAGGAATACCTCTTACTTTCCTAAATTTACTAATTTTTATTAAATTGTCAAAGTTTACATGACACAAGCTCCTATGCCATAACCAACTTTCTTCAATTTGAGCAATGAAACATGAACATTCACCAAGTTCAAGATAAAATAAGTTACCTTTTGTTTGAGTGCTTGATCTAATGAACTTTCCTTTTCCATCCAGTAATCTTGCTTTTTCATGCATAAATTCTACTTTGAATCCATTATTGAGTAGATGTGACACACTCAACAAATTGTGCTTTAGTCCTTCTACCCAATATGTATTATCACATACAAGTTTCTTGGTTAGTGAGATTCTTCCTTTTCCTCTTATACAACAAGGTTCATTGTTACCAAATCTTACGCTGCCACCATCATAGTCTTCAAAATATTCAAACTTAGTTTTATCAGCAGTCATTTGATGAGAACAACCACTAGCTATGATCCATGTATCATTTCGACTCATATGAGAAATTAGTGCCATTTCATCATCATTATCAGATTCATCTTCTACAGAAATGTAGAAAATTTTATCTTCTTCTTCATCATCAGAATCATTAGAATCTTTTTCCATAAAACATATTTTCTTACCTTTATCCTTGAATGATTTGAAGTCTTTCTTGCCATTGTACCTATGACCTTTCTTCTCATCTTTGTTTTGTTTATTTGGGCACCTAGTAGCAATATGTCCAATTTCTTCACAAGAGAAATAGATTAGAGGAACCTTACCTTTTTATTTCTCTTTTCCTCTTGAATATTTTCTTACTAGTAGAGCTTCAACCACTTCAAGATCACTATCTAATTGTAGATCCTTCATCTTTTTCCCTTTTTCTTTGAGTGAAAGCTTGGCTTCAAATGTTGATTCAACATTTTTGGCAGCTAGAACATAATTGTCATAGTTGTCTAGCTCAAATGCAGTCAATCTTCCAACTATGGCCTCTAAATTTATTTTATGATTTGCCTCACATCTCCTTTCTTGAATTGCAGAGACTCTAATTGCATAAATGGGAAGCAGAGTTCTAAGAACTTTACTTATAACTATCTCCTCACTAATATCTCCTATAGATGCTTTGATTGCACTAACACATGCTTTAACTCTTTCAACATACTTTGCAATATTTTCATCCTCTCTCATCCTAATTTGATCAAATTGTCCTCTCAAACTTTTTGTTTTGGCTCTTCTCACATTATCATCTCCTCCATAGATTTCTTTCAGCTTGTTCCACATTTTAAAGGCAGTTTTGCAATCTTTGATGTCATTAAATTCTTCATAACCTAGAGTAGATACTATATCTATCATCATATTATTGTGAGTCTTCTTTTCAGCAATATCATTGACAGATAATGTACCAGAAGATTCTTCATATTTTTCATCAAGGTACTTCAGCCCTATATCACCAATAGAAGCCAGATGAAGCCTCATCAATCCTTGCCATGTTGAGAAGTTGTCCCTATTAAGTCTTTCTTGAGCTTAGATCCTTGAAATCTTTTCCTATAAGCACCAATATCTTTGATACCAATTGTTGGAATTAAAGATATAGTAACTGAGAGGTTGGGGGGGTGGGGGGTGAATTAGTTATTAATAGAAATTAATCTCAATAGATCCCTTAGATTTTTTAAAGATCTAGTTACTACTTGTACTCGATAAACAAATGTTGTAACTCGGTAAATTAAACTATTACTTTCTCTTCAAGCATTCATGCATGTAACTAAAAATAAAGTGAACACAAGAGACACAAGATTTAACGTAGAAACCCAATATGGGAAAAACTAAAAAGTAATTAGTCACCAATTTTTCACTCTTCTAAAGTAAGCCCTATTAGGAGCCAACCTTGTTAAAGGTTACAATACACATTTTTAGGTGTGACTCTGTTAGAGGATTTAATCACCCTATTAGGAGTGGCCTTGCTAGAGGTCTTTAGAACAATTCAATTGAACTATCACCTTGTTAGACGATTTAAAAAATGGCTATTAAACTAACTTTGTTAAGAGATTTGAAATCACTGCTACAATGGTTAGAAAGCAACAATGAATTGACCTGAACAAGATGCAACTAAATTTCCTGGTTATAGGTCTCTGTTCAGCATCATTATATCCTCCTTGATCAAATATGGCTCTGGTGCTCCTTAATGATCTCTCATCATCCTTCAAATCTGCTTCCACAACAATCAGTCTTCATATCACATTAACTCCACATTCTTTTTCACTTCATACATTTTAAAATTTGTAACTTGACTTCTTACTTATACCATTCAGATTGTCAAGTCAACCCATTTACATGTTACATCTACCAATAAACTATACATCAGTTAGCTATAGATATTACTCTGAACAAATAAATGTTGTCTCATAAGACAATAAAATCCTTTATTGGCTAACCTACTTGGTAAATACTACTTCTGGAAATTTCTTGAGTTAATCATCTTGACTCAGTTAACATTGCAATATCCTTAAAATCCTTTGGCTACCAAGTTTTTTTGATAAGAATTAAATCCCTTGGTAAGAACCGCTTCTTCTAAATTACCTTTGATGACCGAGTGAGCTTGATAAGAAGTGCTTCTTCCAAATTACCTTTGATGACTGAGTGAGCTCGATAAGAACTGCTTCTTCCAAATTACCTTTAATGACTGAGTGAACTCAGTAAGAACTGTTTCTATCATATTTTCTTCAATTACCGAGTGAGCTTGGTAAGAACTAAATTTCTTTGATTACCTTGAAAGCATAGTAAACATTGTCATTTGTCTAGCTAACCTTTTGAGCTTGGTAGACACTATCCTTTGCCTCACTGACCTTCTGAGCTTGGTAGACACTATCCATTGCCTTGCTGACCTTCTAATCTTGGTAGAAACTATCCTTTGCCTTGTTGACCTTTTGAGCTCGATAGACACTATCTGATGACTGATATGATATTTGTGTGACATAGTTATTTACAATCTCAATTTAGCACATGGTGTCTAGAACATAATTGTACATGCTACACCTTTATAGGCTTATCCTCTCATCATCACACTAACTCATGTATTTAATAGAGGATAACCCATTCCTAGTGGACATGTGCTTAGTTGTGAGCCTTATCATGTTGCTAACTCTTAGGCATTCTAGATGCATCTTAGATGCCTTTATATATAGGCAGCTCTAGTATACTTATCATATCAATTCATATGAATTACAATGAATTTAATTTCATATCATTATTTTGGTCATACTCTTTTGGTCTACTATTGTGCTTGTGCTTGAGTTCCTTGGTCTTGGGTGATTTTTCCCTAAGGAAAAGTATTATATGGTATCAAAATTGAGGGAAATTCTCTTCACATAGCCATTCAAGACCATCTTCTTGCTTCACCTCTCTAAGGACACCTCAACCCATATCTAGAGTATCATAGTCATTGGGAGCATCTAGAGCTAAAGTGAACCTTGCCATTGCATCTAAAATGTCAATTCGATGAAATTTGACTATAAATTCACCTATGCTAGGCCATAGTCAAAATTAAGGCAACATTTTTTTCACAAACTGTCAACCCAAAGGCCTGATTTGCAAAATTGGTATGATCATTTCATATCTATACATTTAATTTTTATATCTGCATTTTTTTCATCTGCATCTCTACAAAAAAAAATTGGATCTACATTATTTTCCCAAAAAAAATTGGCCATAAGGCTAGTAGGAGAGATTTTTGTAGGTGAAGATTGAACCTTGTTGGTGCAAATAAGATATTTGCATCATATTTCAAAGGTGAAAAAACCCCCATGATCCATCCAAACATCATGAGGAAAACTTTCCATACAAAGAGGAGCAAAAGATTCCTTAGTCATACTATTATACATAAAGTGAAGAAGAAGATGAAGATGTTTGAACCAAGTAGGACTAGGTGGCACTATCTTTGAAGATAGATAAGGAAACACTTCTAGAAGTTCTTTGCTTATGAGAGATTGTATTGCATTATGTACATGGGTACTAAGATGGCCTAGTAGCCGGGACCCATCATGCATTTTCATGTTAACTTTCATAAGCTTAAGTGCATTCCCCTAAGTTGCACTTAAGGGGGGATTTTGGTGTGAATAAATATTTTCTATTTACACTTTACTTAAGTTTACTTAAGTCAATGCATTATTTTATTATTTCTTAGGTGAGACACTTTGGAGTTTGCAAACACTTATGAGTTGTCATGTTGACAACACTAGAGTTGTCTTATTTACAACACAGTTGTTTGCACTCTTAATTTAGCACATGGTGTCTACAACATAATTGTATTTACTACACCTTTGTAGGCTTATCCTCTCATCATCACACTAACTCCTATGCTTAATGGAGGATAACCCATTCTTGGTAGACATGTGCCTAGTTGTGAGCCTTATCATGTTGCTAACTCCTAGGCATTCTAGATGCATCTTAGAGGCCTTTATATAAAAGCACATCTAGTGTACTTATCATGTCAATTCATATCAATTACAATGAATTGAATATCATATCATTATTCTGATCATACTCTTTTGGTCTACTATTGTGCTTGTGTTTGAGTTCCTTGGTCTTGGGTGATTTTGCCCCAAGAAAAATTCTTACACTAAGTATAGAGGATCAGATGAAGAAGGAAATAAAAGTTGCTAAATTTAGTGAGGACCAGGTTACAAAGGTCATTTGGTCAGTAAGAAAAGGATCTAGAACTGGCTCTTCCTAGTCTGATGATATTGGATTAATAGGCAACCTAATTGTGAAGAGAGTGGAAGAAACTATTAGTGTAGAAGCTGTACATCTTGGTGTTGGAGTATCTAGCTTGACTTTAGCCACTAGTAAAGGAGATGAAAAGAAAGGTTGGAATCATGAGATAAGTATGAAAAGGTTCTTGTTGCATAAAATAAAAAAGTTCAAAGGAGGATTGAACTAGAGAATAAGGTGATGGGATGATCCACCAAGCCAATAATTACTTATCCTCCCCCATTAGTGGAGCCTTCTAAATCCATTCCCTTCATTGAGATTCCTAATACTCCACAAAGGCCAAAATTTTATATTGTTGAGGAGTTTGAGGAACAAAAGAATGAGTTGTGGGCCTTGCAATATGAGCTAAATAATAAGTATGGAGAAAAACTTATAAAAGAATTCTTATATCTGGTAAATAAGATTGTTTGTCCAGCATTCTATGAACAATTGGAGAACATATTGGATATGTGGAGATAAATCAAAGGTGGTGAGGAGGTTTTTAAACCTATCATAAGTAAATAGGATGGAAGAGATAAGGATATCACCCTTTTATGCATTTTAGTTATTAGCTTATCTTGTGAATAGATAGAAAACACTTTTGATATAACTAGTTGTTGTAATACCCCAAAATTGGCTCATTTGTCATGATACCAATTCTAGTCTATTCTGACCAATCCTAAGACCTATTCTAATGGGCAATTCTTATTTTGCTACTCGCTACTTGACTTAATTGTCAAATGCTTGAAACCCTAATCTGCATTAATCATGCTCATTATTTAATCCCTATAGTACACACTCATATTAGCCACATTAAACTTATTTGATTTCAATTTAATTTAATCTAAAGTATTCATACTTTATTAAATTAAATTATCTCCTAAGGCTAATGTACTACAAGATTAAATTTATTTTATTTAATAAATACGCCTATCTCAATTAATTAAAAGGAATTATTTAATTAAATGGGGAAGGTATTTCTTATTAATTAAATGAAATTATTTAATTGAATGGAGAAGCTACTTCTAATTAATTAAGAAAAGTTATTTAATTAAATAGGAAGTTATTCTTAATTAATTAAATAAAGTTATTTGATTAAACAGAAAAGTGTCTCTAATTAATTAAATCAAATTATTTAATTAAATAGAAAATTTATTTATGAGAGCATATCTCATTTTATTAAATTAAATATCTCTCCTAATTTTCTCTTTAGTTCAAAAATGGAAATTCCTAGTTCACTACTGATCAAATTAGAAGTGACCCAGATCACTTGCTCACACACTAAAGTTTATCTAAGCTAACTGAAACTTACACTCAAATCTGAGCCAGTTAACTCCCTCTAATTTGGGAATCTTCCACCTTAACTAAACCTCATCTTCAATCCTAACTGTTGATTGAAATCGATCTCAACCATTGGAGTATTTTAGGAAAATCTATTTAAGAGACCCTCATTTCTTCATTTGGGAGGATGAATTGAATTGCTATCAAAGTATTGTTGAAATTCATACTCACATTTTCTCACATTCACTCACATTTTTCATACACTTGCATCCTTAGTTTAATTGCATTTAGCTTAACTATGCATATGTTAATTTAGTTTGCTTTATTTTGTTCTTGGATTACATTGCATATCTCATTTGAAATAATTTTCACATTCATCTAGACTAGGTGCATTCATCAAATTCTTTTTTCTTAGAGGGTCTAGTTGCCTGCACCTCAATTCTAAGGATATTAATAGGCAAAATCTTTCTAGATAGAAGGCAACAGGTCATCTTGCAAGATTTCTCTCGGATGAAAAATCTCATGTTCATTTCAAGATGAATTCCCACATAATGACCATGTTGAAGTGTGTGTGTTAGTATAGGCCACAATTGACGCATACATTTTTGGTGTCCATCGTGGGGCTAAGAAAATCAATTTCTTAGGCCTTCTGTACACTTTTTAATTAGTTTCCAAGCTCTCTATCCATATAGTTCTGTATAGATTCTAGAATCTTTGTGCGAGATAATTCATTTTTGCACAAAGATTTTGAATATTCACACGAAGATTCTTTTCAGTTCATGTGAGAAAGTGCCTAAGCATGCAAACCTTTGCATGTCATCTTATTTCTTTGCATGGGCCCTAAAAAGATTGCATATGGCTTTGCTAGAGATCTCACACGAGATCTTGTAATAGTAGCCTTTGTTTCAAGCATTTTTACTTTGCAATTTACTCAATTTTCTTAATGTACTTTTCTTGGAATCTGTGTTGCTCTATTTCTCTAATTTTCTACAGCTTAACTGTTGTGTGCAGGACGATTTGTCAAAGATTCCTTATATAACCCACTCAAACATGGACTAATAGTTTTATTGCAGGATGATTGCCAAAGATACATTTGATGAAGACCATTTTTAAAACCCACAAAATAGTGTATCTTATTTATTGCTTTCCAAACATAGATTTAATTAGGGGCTTGTGAACTTCCTAGGGTACAAGACAAAAGAATAGGGGATTATGCTCTTCACCACTTGGAGGTCATGACCAAGGGTGAATCAAAAACCTAGACACTTCTAAAAGATGACATTTTGAAGAAGGCAAGCAACTTAGTGGTTCTCTAGTACGGGTCCTTTTCTATAAAGATATGATGATTTCCTTTTAGGGAATTAGAATCTTGAGAAAGGACAAGTCTGGATTGATTAAGCTAAGTTGGTAAATCAACTTGTTTTGCATGTTTGGGAAAGAAATTAAGGTAGAGGAGTTTTCTATTTCCCCTTGGGGGAAATTAGAAACTTTGACCCTTGTGATCAAACCACCAGTCCAAGTCAATCCTTTAGAGAGCCTGCCAGAGTGATCCAACCTTTGGGAATGACCCAAGTGAGCACACTCCTTTTATTAGAGATTCCAAAACACTATAATCAAGATTCTTTGTAGAGTGAAAGAATCCAAAGTTAGATTAATTTCTTCCCCTTGATTCTTGATATCACATATCAAGGGGAAGCTCTATCTGTGCACTGGTTGGCACCGGCCCCTAGCTTGCTAAGCAAGTAATGTGCACCTTCAGATGTTGGTGTGGGCTACTGGTCTCAACTTCACTTGCAGAGCCATCGATAATTAATACAAAAGAAATCCAAGTAAAAGCCTTTAGTTAGAAGCCACTCGGTTCACCTCTAAAAGGAGGCATAATCTTTGGGCAAGGAGGGGGAAGAATCTCTCCTATAGAACTCACCATAGGCATGCTACTGGACATTTGAAGGTGGTATACATACTTTTCCCCTAGCACAAGGGTGCTCATTTAGTGTATACTATTGAGTCCTTTGAATATACCAAAAATACAAGTGCCCTCTAGGGGGTGACATGGTTGTGTGAGGTACACGCATGTGCATAAGATGCGGGACAAAGGTTTTTCCTTCTCTACCAATTTTTGTTTTTAGGGATAAAAGTGTGTTTGTTCTTGAGTCATAAATAAGTCCAAAACTGTCTACAACAAACAAAGGTCAAGACTCCAATATCCTGTTGAGTTTCTTTGCCCTTAGGAGGATTGTTTTTGACTACTACTTGCTTCCCACTGTCTTGTTCAAACACATTGTCTTGATTGAATCCTTAAACATTGTCCAAATGTCTTATTGAGTTAACCTCACTATTTTTCCAATCAAATTTGTCCAATCTATCTGAACAGTCTAAAAATCTCTTAAAAATCCAACATTGTTGTTAGTCTGGTCCTAATTTTCAATAGACTTATACTTTTTTGTGCAAGAATTCATCTTTTCACACGATCCCATTCAGCTCTTTGCATGAGATCTTGTGTATACCCATACAAAATCTTTCCTCTATCTTAGTTGTCTTATCATTTCTTTGTGTGAGACATAAAAAGTCTTCATGCAAAATTAAACTACAATCATGAGTCTTTGCACAACCTAGTAAACTTCCTCGCGCGACTTGCAAAGAATCTTCGCACAAAATCCCACTCTAAAATTGTCAAATCAGTTAGTTTGACCAATCTACAATCTTAGTCCAGTGAGTTTCCTATACTGAGTTGTCCTTTTTTGTATGTGCACAGTCCTAAATATTGGCATTTAGCTAAACCAAAGATTTGTGATCCACATTTTGACTAGTCTTATGTTTTACTTCTCTAGATTCTTGTTTCTTAATGCTTGTCATACTATATGTTACAATACTCATAACCTTTGGCTATTCTAGCCTTCAAATCAAAATACTCATGCCTTAGTATATGACATTCTTGTCTTACCCTATTGAGACTCAGTCTTAGTGCAGTCCATGTCTAGGTTCTTGCTTCTTGTCCTTATCTATGACTGTCACAACCAGGAGTAGCAACATGTTTTATCCTCTTAGACTTAGATGAGGTCATGTTAGGGTTCATATTCATGGTAGAGGTCACTTACCTTTCATTACACAATCTATAACTAGTTCGACTAGTGAGGCATCTTCACGATCTCCCTCACCTATCAGGTCACCTCGAATTTAGCAAACACTTTCCATAAACCTACAAAAAACTAGGAATCCTTTGTAGTAAGAGGACACTGAGATAGGTAGAGGTCCTAAATCACCAAACATGATGTCTGATTCCTTTTTTAGAGGACCCTTTGAAATTCAATACAATGAAACTAAACATTTTCCTACAATGACTAATCGTAAACCTAAACATGGTAGTTATAGTTGAAATCAAGAACCACCCAGGAATGACAAAGAGAAAGAGAAAAAAAAATGACACCGATGAGGAATAGGAAGATGTGGAAATACTCCTTGAACACATAGAAAAATGTCAAAGAGACAAAAAATTTCAAGAGGTCATGGGAATCTTACTCAGCAAATAAAAAGAAAAGTACTTTCTCAAACTTGCCCAAGAGGGAGCTAAGATACCCTCTCATTTCAATGTGGAAACCATTATCACACCTAAAGAAGAAACTAAGACTTCTAAACTCCAAAAATAATTAAAAATTATGCAAGACCAACTGGCTCAGATGATGCATGAGAAGGAGAAACCCACAAAGACATACACATTGGATGCTCTTTGTCCATTTCCATTTGACAAAAGCATAAACATGCCACCCTTCCCATGAGGTGTAGAGCTACTCAAGTATGATAAGTACTTTGGTACTACTAATCCCCAAGATCACTTGTAGGAATTTGGTGCTTTGTTTATGGAGTTTATACATGACCAAACATACCTCATGCATTTATTCCCTAGAAGCCTAGGTGGTCAGGCTTTGGAGTGGTTCTCACATTTACCTCTTAGTATCAAGACATTTGACAAAATTGCCAATCTATTTGTTCAACAATATTCTCATAACATAAAACACCCTATCAACATTTGAGATCTATGCAACCTTAAAGAGAAGGTTGGAGAATCTTTTCTCACATTCCTGTAATAGTGGAGACAACTGTACACTAAGTATTCTCGCAAAATTCTAGAAACAAAGAAGCTTGACATTTTCACTAATAACCTCCTACCTAATTTTGTATATAGAGTCTAACTTCAAGGTCCACATACCTTTGAAGACATGATCATGCAAGCTATCTGTATCAAGAAATTTATGGTCAAGAAAGGTGAACTCACTCTTTAGAGGGACATAAAACAAGGTTTCACTTCCAATAGGGATAAAACCAAAAATGTCATGAAGAACTGAGAAATTGTACATGATGGAGTCATTGACAATGTCACACCCAAACTTACTAAAGCATAATTTAATCTCATAGATGGCCTCAAGGCAGCCAAAAATGTTGAGAAACCTCCTCTTGACAACAAGCTATCCGAGAATAAACCCAAGAAACTCATGGGCAACATGCCCTAAGTGAGAGTATACACCCTTGGGAGAACCTTTGAATGTGGTTTACAAAACATTGCTACAACACAAGCTTATTTCACCAATGGATAATCCTCATCCCTATGATCCACAACCACATCCACCATGGTGGAAGGAAACCTCATTCTATGAGTATCACCAAAATAAGGGACACAAAACTAGCAACTACATAAACTTGTGCCATAAAGCCTAGGACATGATTGATGATGGTGATCTTGTGGTAGATGGACATAACAAAAACTTAGATCACAAGGTGTTCAAAGAACCTTTCCTAGCTTATGAAAAAGGAGAGACTTCGAAACCACAACCCTAAAAAAAGGTCAACTATGCATATTCCAATGATGACAATGTCATTCACATGGTTGAACCTGTGGATTCTAAATATTGCAATGTTATTACCATTAAGGGAAAACAAGATAATGAAAAACCTAAGATACCATTTGACTTGAGAGACTCTACTCTCAACGTAATATATAATGCACCCTCTCAACACTATGCTAATGTTTTCACTCGTTCTCACACCAATTTGGTGCTCAAAGGCTCTATGCCTCCTACTTTTGATCTTGAAAAACAAAAAGACCAAGCCCTTGCTAGTCCATCTAGAAAAGGTGCAAAACCCACAAAAAACTTGATAGCAACAAGTTATAGTGTTCTCGATCAATTGAAATGAACTAATACTCAAATTTCCATCTTTGAGCTACTTAAAATCTCGCTTGCTTATCAAAAAATTCTGGACAAATCCCTTACTGAGACAAATGTTAATCAAGATCTTGATCTTAAGTGATTTCAATCCATGGTAGGTCACCTGACCTCACCTTATCTTATGACCTCTGAGGAGGATAATAACTTGTTGAGTCACCCACACAATCAACCTGTACACATTGAGGTTATGATCCATCAGACACATGTTCCTCACATACTCATTGATAACAGTGCTGGCCTAAATATTGTCTCTGCTGCTCTACTTAAACAATTCAATTATTCTGAGGACTCTATTGATCCTTGACAAAAGATCACTATCAAAGCATATGACAAATTTGAACAAAAGTCTCTAGGTCTTGTGGTTTTACCCATTCGCATTGGTCCTGTAGAAAGGGATGTCACCTGTCAGGTGCTTAACATTCCCTTGGCTTACAACATTCTGTTAGGAAAGCCATGGATACATGAGATATGCATTGTGCCATCCACATACCACCAATGCATCAAGTTCCCATTTCATGGTTCTGAAGTTACTATTCCTACCACTACTAGCTATACCTGCAATATGCTCAAGGTTGCTGAAACTTTCATCCCTGCTAGCCATGAGTCCACTGATTATCATGACAATAAGCTGAAACAAATTGAGTAGGCATTCAAACTAAGAGAAACTAGCATGGGAGAGTATCACATTAAACTAGTGTTGTAATTGACATCTCTTTTAGAATCCGCTCATCATTACGGGAGACCCTCAGAGGCAACAAAGTTGTTTGTGCTGACACACTAGACCAAGTAAAATGGCACCTTTTTCAAGGTTACAGTTCCCTTAGAAGATGAATGTTAAAATAGAGCCATTTTTGGATGGCTTTACAGAGAAGAGGCTCCAGTGGACCTAACAGAGCAAGCTCAAGAAATCACTCCTCAAAAATATGGGCCTGGTCTTAGACTTATGAAGCATTTTTCTTACAAGGGAACTGGCCCTATTGGGTGCAATAACAATGGCCTAATTGATCCTATCAAAGAAATAGCTTGAATCAATAGTGATACAATTGGCCTAGGATTTAAGAAGGTCCCTTTCCATTTGGGACCAAATAAATTCATACCATAACTCAAGAGTTCATCTGAAAATGAGTCACAAGCTG
Source organism: Cupressus sempervirens (assembly GCA_028749045.1). Classification (NCBI taxonomy): domain Eukaryota; kingdom Viridiplantae; phylum Streptophyta; class Pinopsida; order Cupressales; family Cupressaceae; genus Cupressus; species Cupressus sempervirens. Next base: position 452,630,486 of record CM053793.1, read on the forward strand.
AGTCAGATACTCAAGAGGAAGAATGTGATGGTGAGTATTCCTATCCTCATCCTATTCCTCATATCTCACTAAATTCTTTGCTAAGCTAGATGACTTTGTGCCACATATTAACATTGTGGATAATACTAGTGATTCTTCTGAGGAAAATACTGAGCAACTCAAATATCATTCAAAAAGGGAGAATCTAGTCAGTCATTTTGCATTGAGTATTTGTGTAAGAACCCAGAGGATGAAGGTGAGTATGTCCCTATCACTATTGGGGAGTTCTATAATATCTCCCCATGTAGTACTGATTCTAGGGAATATGATTTTGACTCTCTTTCAAAATCAACTACTGATAAAGACATTGACCAAGTGCATGTCTATGAAAACCAAATCGAAGCGGGTGAAACGTCTAGGGTTAGGTCACATGGGTTTGATCCAACTAGTGTCCTAGAGTCATCAATTACTGACATTCATACTCCAAGGCATTTGAACACACCTGTGGATGAGGTTGTCATAGGTCTCAAATTGCTGGTCTAAGAACTTAATGACTATACTATGAATGCAATTGAACAAGCCACTACTCTCTCACTCACACATCCTGAGCTTATAGACTAGAACCCTAATGCATCTAACAAAGTTCCCACATTCTAGAATGATTATGCTCTTTCCTATTACCTAAACACTATCAAACCTATAATGTCTTCCACCAATGAGCAGAGTGTCAACATGACTGAGGCTGACATAAAATATCTCAGTTATACAATTAAAAAGAAAAAATGTAAAAGGTTCGATGGTGAAAATCACATTGTGGCAGTGTCAAAACCCAAAAAAGTAAAAACAAAAGATGTATCCAAGGGTGAAAACCTCTCTAAGGTGCCCATAGATGAGATATTTGATGCACTTCCTAGTCACTTTTAGGAGAGATCATCAGTGTTGATTAAGCCAACACAGCCAATTAATCTGGGCACAAAAGAACATCCTCATATGATACATCTGGCATAGTCATTGTCACCTGAAGATAAGGAATAATTCATTGCCTTTTTCAAAGAAAAGAAAATAAAATTTTCTTCGACATACTCTAAAATGCCAAGATTGGATCCTAATCTTATCATGCATCACTTGTCCAAAGCACTATGCATCAAACCAATTAAATAGAAGCTTCAAAAAATGCATCCTCACATTGCATTGCTTGTCAAAATAGAATTGGAGAAACTTCTAAAAGTTGGTTTCATCTGTGCAATTGATTATGCTAAATGGATATCCAATATTGTTCCAGTTTTCAAGCATGATACATCTATCAGGGTTTGTATAGACTTCCATGATCTTAACTTGGCATGTCCTAAAGATGACTTTTTGCTCCCTAATATTGATACAATCATGGACATGATAGCTAGCTATGAGTTGTGCTCACTTATGGATGGTTTTTTTGGATACAATCAGATAAAAATTGCACTAGAAGACTAGGAGAAAATGGCTTTCACATGTGCATGGGGAACCTTTTGTTGGAATGTGATGCCATTTGGTTTGAAGAATGTCAGTGCTATGTATCAATGAGTTGTTACTACAATTTTTTATGACATGATGCATAGAACCATGGAGGACTACGTTGATGATACTTTGGTCAAAAGTGCTAAATGCAATACTCATCTACAAGACTTGAGGCCCATCTAGATCATATGAAAATATTTAGTCTTTGACTCAATCCTAAGAAATGCACATTTGGAGTCACATCAAGGAAGTTGCTAGGATACATTGTTTCTACAAAAGGAATTGAGGTAGATTCAAAGAAAGTACAAGCAATAATGGACATGCCACCACCTTAGAACATCATTTAGATGAGAGGACTACAAGGAAGGCTCCAATCTATTCACAGGTTTATTTCACAATTGGTAGATAGATCACAACCCTTCACAAAGACCTTACATAAGGGTGTGAAATTCAATTGGAGCCAGGATTGTGAGCAAAGCTTAACACAAATCAAAAAATATCTTGTCAATCCGCTAATCCTAATGCCTCCTATTCATGGGAAGCCTTTTCTTTTATACATTTTAGCCACTAAAACAAATCTGGGAATCCTGTTGGCTCAGGAAGATAATGATAACAAAGAAAGAGCTATTTACTACTTGAACTAAACACTAGTATCTTATGAGAAGAACTAAAACATTATTGAGAAAGCTTGCTTGGAAGTTGTCTTTGCTTCCCAGAAGTTGAGACACTACATGCTTGCCCACACTACATGACTCATGGCTAAAATAGATCCACTAAAATACTTGCTTAGTAAGGAAGCTCTCATAGGAGGATTGGCTAAATGGGTTATGATACTTAGTGAATTTGACATTCAATATGTTGAACACAAGGCTATGAAGGGATAGGCAATTGTAGACCAGCTGGCTGATGCACCCATATAGAGTCTTCTGCCAATGAATATTGATTTCCCAGATGAGTTGATTCTGACACTAACGCACCACACATGGGTTATGTTCTTTGATGGATCCTTCATAGAATAAGGATCAGGTGTTGGATTACTCTTTATTACACCACATAGATACCCATTTCCCAAAGTGTACAAGATTCTATTTCCTTGTACAAACAACATTGTTGAATATGAGGCTTTGATCAATGGCATGAAAATTGCAACTAAATGGAGAGTGGATCAATTAGATATCTTTGGTGACTCTCAACTTGTCATCAACCAAGTTAATGATGTGTACCAAAAAAAGGATGAGAAACTAATTCCTTACAAATGCATGGTTGATGAATTAAAGAAGTATTTTGCACACATCACCTTCAAACAAGTTCCACAAGTAGATAATAAAGTGGATGATGCCATGGCCACTCTGGCCTCCCTGCTACAAATTCCTGAAAATGATCTCCAACATGAGTTCTTGGTGGAAGCATTACACTACCTAGTGTATGACACCCCTAATTCTAAGATGGTCTATTCTATTATGGGACAAGAATCATCTCGCTACCATCACATTTATTCCTACCTTTGCAATCAAACTATTCCAGAAGGTCTGAACCAGAATGAGAAACGTTACATAATCTATAATGCTTCACACACTATCATTATTACTGACGATCTGTATAGGAGAGGTCTCGATGGAACACTCATTAGGTGTTTAGAACTTGAAGAGTCCAAATGCACACTAATTGACATTCATGAGGGCATTTGTGGAGCTCATTCCAATGGCTTGGCATTACCTTGCAAACTCCTTAGAACTGGTTACTACTAGCCCAAAATGGAGCAAGAAGCTATCAAGTATGTTAGGTCCTGCAGGCAGTGTCAACTACATGGGAATCTCATCCACACTCCAGCTACAGAGTTGATTCCCTCTACTACAACATGGCCATTTCAATAATGGGCCTTCAACTTGGTGGGATAGATTCACCCAACCTCTTCTAATGGGCATAAGTTCATCATCATGGCTATAGATTACTTCATGAAGTGGGTAGAGGTAGTACCTCTCATAGTTGCTAATGGAAAAATTGTAGCACTTTATCACAAACTACATCATCTATAGATATGGTGTGCCATCCTCAATCATTATTGACAATGGAGGACAATTCAAAAACAAAGACCTCAAGGAACTATGCAAGAAATTCAAAATCACACAACATTGGTATTCCATTTATTACCCCCAAGGTAATGACCAGGTTGAAGCATCCAATAAGATGATCCTCAAAATCCTCCATCGCACAGTCAACAAATCAGGGAGAGACTAGCATCTCCAGATCAATCTAGCCCTGTGGGCATATAGAACAAGCATTAGGACCCCAACAGGCATGACTCCCTTATCTTTGGTGTATGGCACGGATGTTGTGCTTCTAATAGAGGTTTAGATTCCTACCTTGAGAATCTCTATGAAGGGCCTTATCACTGATGATGACTACATGACAACTCAGCTTCAAGAGCTTGTGTTACTGGATGAACAATGACAAGTGGTATGTGATCATCTATGAGCATATCAACAATGAATGGCAAGAAGCTACAATCAGAGGGTCAAGCCACATGATTTCCAGCTGGGTGATCTCGTCTTGTGGGAGAACCTTAAGAATCAACAACAACGAGTACAAAAAGGAAACTTTGAATCAAACTAGCTCGATTTCTACATCATTACTATAGTATATGGATCTGGTGCCTATCAACTTTCCACAATCGAAGGAGAAGTGCTAAAAGAACCTATCAACGCTCTCCACCTGAAGCAGTTTTATAGTTGATCTAATGTTAGTAAGCTCTTTGCACATATCTATATGTCCTAAAAAATCATCAAAATTAGAAAAAGTCTTGAAAAAATTGTTACCTTGGTGAAAACCTGGCAATAGGTGCCTTGGTAACACCAAAAAAAGTGAAAAATACAAAATACAAAAAAAATAGAAAAAATAAAAAATACAAAAAAAATTCAAAAAAAGAAAAATACAAAAAAATTGAAAAACAAAAAAAAAGTGCCATTGGTGAAAACTTGGAAATAGGCATCATAGTAGCACAAAAAGGAAATTTTTTCTAAGAAGGTGAAAACATGGTAAATAGGTGCCTCTTGTTCCCAATGCTCCATCTTGCAGGACATCTTCTAGCTATTCTACACAGTCACTTTCATGCTTTTGCTTTATTGCTTTTCCTGCTTTCTGCTCATGTATCCATGGATTGAGTCTTGTCATAGCTCAAGGGTGTTCCCCTTTAGTCCCACTATTTTCAAGATTCTCCTCATAGAATCTCCTTCATGACAGTCACTAGTGGTCCTCATTGGGTCTCCCTACTATCGCTAGTCCCACTATTATCGAGATTCTCCTCATAGAATCTCCTTCACAATAGTCGCCAGTAGTCCTCACTGCATCTACCTACTATCACTAGTGTCACTATTTTTGCGATTTTCCTCATCGAATCTCCTTCATGATAGTCACTAGTGGTCCACACTATGTCTGCCTACTATCACCACTATACCTCATTTTCAAGATTATTCTCATAGAATCTCTTTTGCAACAGTCACTAGTTGTTTCAGCTATGTCTGCTTACTGTTGCTTGGGTCATGTCTCCAAATTCCTTTATGGAAGATCTCTCTTGCATCAATCACCAGTAATTCTAGCTATGTTTATCTACTTTTTCTTAGTCCTCTTTAATTTCTTCATCATGAAGATTCCCCTTTGACCTCAGTCACCAGTCATTCTGACTGTGTCTACCTATTTTTGTCACCCTACTAAAGAGATTTCTTTCAAACATGTTCTGGACATTGACACCTAACATCAATCCCATGACAAATAATGATTTCAAAATGACATACTTGTTTGGATATACTGAGCTCTTTCTTTGTTTTCTTTGTTTTCACTTTATCATGTCCCCTCGAGCAACTTGATGATGTCATTTTTGATTAGAGAGGTAATGACTAGGGGCATGATCTTTTCTTTGCTTTCTATTTGTGGTTTAGTTCCAATTAGTTGACATATTCCTATAAGAGGGGTTTCCACTATAAGAGCCTCCATCTCACATTAGATGGCTGGGTGTACCTCGACTCCTTTTATATGAATACATCAATAACATTGGTACTTATCCTTGTCTCTTGGAGTGAACTCTTCATGCTACAATATATACTGATACTCATCCTATTAAGTGAATGTACGGGTCACTATGAGTATACCTAGCACACTTCTATCTCAGGTTACGAATGGAAGGGTCGTTGCAAATAGAATACTATACTTAGCATAAGATGGATCTCTTGTGTGTTTGATGTGTCTATCATGCAAGCAACATTCTATTCATCCTAGTGTTTATGCTTTGATGCTTATGTTAACTTGCTATATTCAAAGGGACAAATGTTCTGGTCATTCTAGCTTCTTGTGCCTCAAATGCTTACATTTAATCCAAAAAAACTTATAACATATGTCCTATTCATATTCTCATGATTGCAATGTCAATGGAAATTGTATGACATATGGGATTTTTTCCTATGCTCAGTGATGATAAATCATTGAGGCTTGGTAATCAGACCTAGGGTTGCATTTAACATAGTCTTGCATTGCATACTTCACTTGCATAAGCACACGATTCAATTGCAACTCTATTCCCATCCTTTGTGACGAAGAATTGTTGGCTTCTTCAAAGCATCATGTTCTTCAGAAATACAAAAATGATCTATTAATCACTTTCTTGGCTACTTTGGCTGCTTTAAATTCATTTTCTGGACCAAATTCAAAATCTGACAAACCTTAGTGCCTCAAAAATGCATTTTAAAATTTTGGGACCGACGCAATTGAACACTTGTGCAATCCTTTTTTTTTAATACTTTCTGATTATTGGAATCTTTTCAACTCAAAATTCTTCATGTTTTCAAAATTTATTTTTGAAAAAATCAACTATGGTCAAATTTGGTAAACTTTTGGTCAAACATGGTCTTCAAAACCCCAAAATCATTGCAAATTAACTCTAAATCTTCTTTCAATTTCTTCAAACATTCTATTGAATCTCAAATTTTTTCTACTGCTTTGTGTCACATTTTTGGTGTGCCATCTTTCGATTTCGCTCCTGAGGGGGCAGGTTGATTACATCATTGAATACTTATTTCTCGAGGCATCTGATTCTTATCTTATGTGCTCATCACTTGGGTCATCTCATCACTTAGGAAATCTTGCTCCCTTCTATCTAGCATCTTTGATATCTATCTTATCTTTTTGTCAACTAATCAATCTTATAAAAACTCTTCTTAGAGTTTGATGGACAGGTATTGGGACAGTCTAAACCTTGACTCTTGAGGATCAAGCCTCATTCTGGGGATGATTCTATGTCTCATAATTCAATTGTGTTATCTACTATTACTCTCAGATATCTAGGTGTTCTATTTGGATCCTTAAAGGTTAAGCTCCATTCTGGAGATGATCTTTTAAATGCTTTCAATCTCAGGTATCTAGGTGTTCTATCTAGATCCTTAAAGATTAAGCTCCATTCTGGAGATAATCTTTTAAATGCTTATCAATTTCAAGTATCTAGGTGTTGTATCTAGATCCTTAAAGATTAAGCTCCATTCTGGAGATAGTCTTTTAAATGCTTATCAATTTTAGGTATCTAGGTGTTCTATCTAGATCCTTAAAGATTAAGCTCCATTTTGGAGACAATCTTTTAAATGCTATCGCTCTTAGGTATCTAGACATTTTGTTTGGATCCTTAAAGGTTAAGCTCCATTCAGGAGATAATCTTTTAAATGCTTATCACTCTCACGTATCTAGGTGTTCTATCTAGATCCTTAAAGGTTAAGTTCCATTCTAGAGATGATCTTTTAAATGTTATCAATCTCGGGTATCTAGACATTCTGTTTGGATTCTTAAAGGTTAAACTTTGTTCAAAAGGAAATCTTTTAAATGCTTATCAATTTTAGGTATCTAGGTATTCTGCTTGGATTCCTTGGGATTAAGCTCTTTTCTATAGATAGTCCTTAAAAGCTTATCAATTGGTCTCTGTATCATCAACTTCAGAACCAATCTTATCTCTTGATCTTCGCATCATGCTTTCTGATTTTTTTTGAATTGAATGCCCTACTCACACATTCATTCAAAAAGGGGCAAAATGTAATACCCCAAAATTGGCTCATTTGTCATGATACCAATTCTAGTCTATTCTGACCAATCCTAAGACCTATTCTAATAGGCAATTCTTATTCTGCTACTCGTTACTTGACTTAATTGTCAAATGCTTGAAACCCTAATTTGCATTAATCATGCTCATTATTTAATCCCTACAGTACACACTCATATTAGCCACATTAAACCTATTTGATTTCAATTTAATTTAATCTAAAGTATTCATACTTTATTAAATTAAATTATCTCCTAAGGCTAATATACAACGGGATTAATTTAATTTAATTTAATAAATACACCTATCTCAATTAATTAAAAGGAATTATTTAGTTAAATGGGGAAGGTATTTCTAATTAATTAAACAAAATTATTTAATTAAATTGAGAAGTTCATTCTAATTAATTAAGCAAAGTTATTTAATTAAATAGGAAGTTATTCTTAATTAATTAAATAAAGTTATTTGATTAACCAGAAAAGTGTCTCTAATTAATTAAATCAAATTATTTAATTAAATAGAAAATATATTTATGAGAGCATATCTCATTTTATTAAATTAAATATCTCTCCTAATTTTCTCTTCAGTTCAGAAATGGAAATTCCTAGTTCACTGCTAATCAAATTAGAAGTAACCTAGACCACATACTCTCACACTAAAGTTTATCTAAGCTGACTGACTCTTACACTCAGATTTGAGCTAGTTAACTCCCTCTAATTTGGTAATCTTCCACCTTAGCTAAACCTCATCTTCAATCTTGATCATTGATTGAAATTGACCTCAACCAATGGAGAATTTCAGGAAAATCTATTTAAGAGACCCTCATTTCTTCATTTGGGAAGATGAATTGAATTCCTATCAAAGTGCTATTGAAATTCATACTCACATTTTCTCACATTTTCTCACATTTTGCATACACTTGCATCCTTAGTTTAATTTCATTTAGCTTAACTATGCATATGTTAATCTAGTTTGCTTTATTTTGTTCTTGGATTACATTACATATCTCATTTAAAATAATTTGCACATTCATCTACACTAGTTGCATTCATCAAATCCTTCATTCTTAGAGGGTTTGGTTGCCTACACCTCGATTTTGAGGATATTGATAGGAAAAATCCTTCTAGATAGAAGGCAACAAGTCGTCTTGCAGGATTTCTCTCGGATGAAAAATCTCATGTTCATTCTAAGATGAATCTACACATAATGACCATGTTGAAGTGTGTGTGTTAGTATAGGCCACAATTCACGCATACAGTTGTCTATCTGATTTTGAAAATAAGAGGGTGGCAGTACAAATAATAATAATGATTTGTTTCTTAAAATACTTAGGTGAGAAATTTGATCTCTTTCCCCAAGCACTCAACAAGATTGACATAATAAAAGAGAAAGAAGAGTGGTAAAAAAAAATAAAATGATTTATTATGCAAAATAATAAATGAAGTCATTAATCAAGAAGGACATGTGCTAATAGGAAAGGATGAATGAAGAATTTGTTAAAGTCCAACTATTTTACAATTCCCTTAGAGAGGAATTTATTAAAATAAATGAATTAGGGGATTGGGTGGTTAAAAAGCAATGAGAAATATTGAGCTTTGATTAGCTTGATGATATAGTCTTCAACAAATGGATGGATGATTTTGTCCATTCAAAACAAATAGAAATAGTAGAAGATGATGTAGACTAGGATGAGGACCAAATAGATGACACATCAATTCATGTGGACGAACACAAAGAAGAACAATCAGCTCAAGTGGAAAGTATAGTGGTCCCAACTGATGATATGGTAGAAGAAAACCCAAATATAACTATTTTTTTAATAGTACATGATGATGCAACTAGAGATCCTTAGGCTGAAATAAACTTGTAGAGATCAGAGCTAGACACATCATTACCAAACTTGATGGCTACATATTTCGTGGAGTCAGAATAGTAAAAGAGCCAATCATGAAATTTGTAGCATTTGAAAGTGTAGCAGAAAATAGGCTTACCAAAAGGAATGTTTACAATGTGAAAGCTTTTTTGTTGCACAAAATTTTGTCTTGTATGATAGTAACAAAAAGTAAATATCTTTTCTCTTAGGGACAACTATCATTTTCTCTTTACCCAAAGCTTGTTGCATCTCACCTTATAAGTGAGACCCCAAGGTCAAAGAAAGGGTCTAAGAATTTTGTATATTTTTTCTCTATTCAAAAAAGTATAGTCATTTGACTTATGTGTAGTTTCTTTGAGTTTACTTTCAAGCTTTGTAATTCTCTAATGTTTTAATGTCAATGACAAGATCATCAAGATATTTTGAGTTTTCATTGAGTTTCTATTAGTTATTGTATCATTCTTTTCAAAGGATAATACAAATGGCCACTTACACTACATCTGTGTTATCAATTTCTATCTCCATTTTATGAGTTTTTTTACTTTGAGATCAATTAAATAAGTTTTAGTTGATTGAATGTAGTCTAGATAGGTTGTATATTGATTCTATTACTTCTTTTGACTCAAGGAGTTAAGGAAGTGCTTCAATGAATCAATAGGGTCTATGAATTTATAAAAGGGATATTTCATAAGAATGGGAATTGGTGATTGCAATTGATATAATTCATTTACAAGTTATTCGAAATAGATCCCCTACTCATAGTTGACTCTATGTAGCAATGGATAAGACACTAGTCATATAAATCAAAAACAAACTGAAACAAATTTTGCTACATGTATCCAATTTATATTCAAATCTAAATCAATCAAACATTGTATCAAGTGTGTAAGGGTGGTCATCATCTATTTGGAGGAATTTATGAGTTATTGTTAGCTATTGCAGCTAATATTTGTTTCACATATATTAGAGAAATTAGACCATATCTATTGTTTCTAAGGATTAAGGGTAAGAGTCAAGAATTTAATTTAATCCCTAATGTATTCCAACCTTGGTTTTTCAGAGTTAGAAGTGTAGGAAGCATTGTGCTTGTGCAATTGGCCTAGGGGCATAGTTTTTTATACTAACCATGAGCATTGGCTACCTCTAGGTATAATCAATTTTTTTGTCTATTGGTAATAATAATCATTGTTAAATCAGGAGCCAACAAAATTGATGACTCTACTGGGGAGTTGTACAACACATGCCTATGCGTAAACTTTACTACAGTTTCTTCGGTCGTGTCAGTGTTCAATTTTTTAGATTCCTTGGCATTTACCCATGGGTTTATTGGACTTGTCTAGTGACAAACATTGAGAATTTAAAAGAAAAGAGTAAACCCTAACACCATAGGTGTGCACTAACATGTATAGTCTTTACAAGGTATCTTATCTATCAAGAAAGAGTTGTAGTCCTAGGACTATTGTTATTTTTTTCTCTTTATGTGTCAGATATATTCATATTACTCTATGATACTTTCAATAGTTCAATGAGTTATTACATTATATTTTTTCCCTAGGTGGGTGGATACTCAAAACGGTTTTAACCAGTGTCATGTTTAAGGAGATTTTTACATCATCGAAAGTGTGAAAAACATGGGGGCAAATGTGAAGAAAAACCCAACAATTAAGCTACAGACTGATCTTCCTCCTAAAGGAAGAAAAAATTGGGTTGTGAAGGGAGATTAGATGCAAAGAGGAAACTATTCCTAGTATCAAGTAATAAGGAGACAAAATGTTTATCTTTCTGCTACTGAAAGGGAACCCTCCTACAAAGGTTCTAGATCTCATCCAAATTTATTTGATGGTATTTTTCTTAAAATATCTTTGTTTCCATGAAATAAATTTGATATTTTAAGAAAAATATGTGATATGGGGTTTCGAGTTAGTAAATGTGAATGTTTTCATGGAGGTTTTTACTCTGCATGGATCCGAATTACACTAGGATTGGATGCTAGTCATTTTCAATTTAGTTGGAGGTGTCCCTCTTTCTAGCACCATTTATTTTTTGGTAGAAATTTGTTTCACACACTACCAACAAAATATCACCAAAAAGAATAGAGGCAGGGAATCCCTAATCCCAAGATCCTATAATTTAGGTCTTGACTATGCAAAGAATACGAAAATCTAGATGACGGTGGTGACTATATTCATAATAAGGCAAGCATGATCTCTAGGTAGTCTGTGCAAACCAACCACCCTAGGAGCTCTAATCTATAATGCCAAGAATACCTCCTGTCTAGGTAAAACAAGCAATCATCAGTAATAGTCATATGACAAAATTTTTTTTACAAAAAACAACAAAACTAGCTGTGCGACACTTCTTACATAACGAGTGCGACATTTTTTTTGAAACAGTGTCATGTGACACTTTTTACATAGGCGTGCGACATTTCACACCACGTTATGCGACATTTGGGTATCGCCAGGGCAACATATTTTTTTGAACAGTGCGACACTTTTTTTGAAAAAAGTGTCGCCCGACAGTTTTTCTAAGCTCGTGTGATACTTTAAAAGTATCGCACAACTTCTTTTCAAACAACTTAAAAATGTGCGAAAAACTTACAAAAAGCTCGAAAAAGCAACAAAAAGGTAGTTACTTACCAGCGCCCCATATTGCTCTGGACGGTTGTGCAATCGCCTGCTCTCAAAATGGTGTTGATGAAGAGGAATGTTTGCCTCAGCCATGATGCTATGTGGACCACAAAAAATCTCTCAAATCACAAAAAGACAAATGAATAGTGAAAATGACACTTGGACCCCTTTTATAGCCTCCAACCTCATTTTGACCTAATTTTCAAACTCCTCAGAATTGTGTGAAAACTGCATCCCTAGCTAATTTTGACATCCTGGATCCATTTTTGGGATCAAAATCAAAATCAGAGTTCATCTTGATGGTCAAAATTGCATTTTAAAATTTTACCTTCTTCTAAGTAGTTAGCTGACCGTTTGAGGTCTAATCTTTGAATCATCGCTAAGGCATCTTCATTTCTTCATGACTTCATCATTTCTATGCTTCATATCTACTTGTATTCACCTTTTCACATATAAATCCTCTTTCTACTCAATTTGACCTAATTTTTATGATTTATCTTTCGCGGTCAACTTTGGTCAAAATGGGGCATTTTATCAGTTTCTTATAGTCATTCTTGGGTTCTAATCATTTATCTATCATATCAGACATTGCTATATCTTGATTTTCTCATGTCTAGCTACTTTTTTCTTCCTCTTACCTCATTTTGATTTCGATCCCGAGGGGGTAGAAATACTCTATTGCTGATTGTTATAGCTATCTATTTCTTAGGAGCATTTGTTTGACCTTATCACTTGCTCTCAATTTATTCACTTTGCTAGATGTTATAATTCTTTTCGGATCCTAACATCATCTTCCTAATGTTCAGTACTACCGCTATCAGGCTGTGCATTTAGGACTTGCTATCTATTTTTGCATTTCATTCATTTGAATCAGATATCTATATCTATCATCGCCTACTTGGCTTCGATTTTCTTTGACATAATGTGTTCCCAAATCGATCATGCATTAGTCAAAGAGGGGCAAATGTAATCACCTAAAAATGGTCATCTAGACTATTAGCCCCCTTCTCAGCATTTTGGCTAAATTAATTTAATCATTTATCTAGACCAAATTGCTAATAATCAATTTATTTGATTATAACCTATATTTTGACTATGCTATCCTAAGTTCATTATTTTATTAAAAGAACATGTCCCCTTTTAATTAAATAAAACACCCCATTCTTCTAACCCACTTAAAGTGCACACATAAAGTCCTTTTTCTATTTTATAATTAAAAGAAAAGGCTTGTGATAATTTTGTCTTATATGACAAGTCAACTTATATTCTATTGGTTGAATCGTGTGTGCACATGGATCACACCTATTTTCAAATTCCACCATTGATCATCCACCATCTTCATCTTGATCTCTACCATCCATATGAATTTAAAAGGGAGAGAGCTTTCCCCCTCAAAGGATCCAATCCATCTTTTGAATATTGTTATGTTGTAGGTTTTCTAACAGGTTTCTTTGGAGCTTTGTAGAGAACTTCTCATTTCTTGTCTCATTCTCTCATTCCATCATATTAGCATAAGATCATATGGCATTCTTAGCATAGTTGCATGTTAGTTTAGCTTTGATTCTTTCAATAATCTCACATAGTTTAAATAATGGTATTATAACACTCTCATTCACATTCTAGCATAGTTGCATCTTGCATTTCCATTCAAGTTTAGTCTTCCATCTTGCATTGCATTTTTGAGGAACTCATTATAGACACTTGCATTCTTGCTCTTGTCTCAAAGAACCTCTTGTTGCATGGTTTACTAGTAAGAAGCACATTTCTAAGGCTTGGCTAAGAGCCTTCATGTTTGAATACTAACTTCTTGCACTTTGTGGATAGAGAGCTCTAAGCCAGCATTCAAGAATTCCAACTCATGGAATCGTTTGGATAGAATGGTTTAGAGCATGACACATTTCTAGTGTACACTAGTGAGATTGAGGAGCTAAACAAACAAGGTCAGGAGCTATAGAGGAAAGGTTTAATTTGAGAGAGCATGTGTCCATGTGTAGTACTTGCAGTGCTAGCACTAGAGAAGGATGGAGAGTGGAGAATATGTATATATTCTTAGGCTATAAATAAAATAACCATCAAGTACTAATTTCCTTTGCCAAGGATGGATGATCTTATGGACTACTTGAGTGGATCTCAGTACTTTATGAACATAGATCTCAAGAGTGGATCACCAAGTATGAATATGAGAGGGAGATGAATGGAAGACTACATTCAAGATCAAGGAGGGTCTATACGAGTGGTTAGTCATGCCCTTTGGATTGACCAATGCACCAAGCACCTTCATGTAGCTTAAGAATGAGGTAATAAAGAAATGTTTGGGAAAAAAATTTATTGTCTATCTAGATGATATTTAGATTTTTAGTAAGTCTTTTCATGAACATTTATTGCACATTTGTAGTGTCCTTGAAAGGTTGAGGGAAGAGAAATTGTTGATTAATTTGAAGAATTTTAGCTTTATCAAAAGGGAGTTAGCCTATTTGGGGTTTGGTGTATCATTTGAAGCTCTCAAAATGAACCTAGAGAAGGTAAAGGTCATCTTGGAATGGCCTACTCCAAGGTCTATCACTGAGGTGAGGTCATTCCATGTTTTGGTTAGTTTTTATAAGAAGTTCATTAGGAATTTTAGTAGTATTTGTGCACCTCTAACTGAAACAATGAGGGAGGATAGAAAAGAGTTCAAGTGGACTATAGGAGCTACAAGGAGTTTTGAATTGTTGAAGAAGAAGGTGACGAAGAAACTCGTGTTGGCACTGCTTGATTTCAATAGTGTTCTAGGTGCATTGTGATGCTAGTGGTAGTACTATTAGGTCTATGTTGATCCAAGAAGCTAAGCCTATTTCCTATCTTAGTGAAAAATTGAATGATGCAAAGAAGAATTTTTTTTTTTATGATTAGGAGTTCTATGCAATAGTTTAGACCTTAAAGAAATGGAGGCATTATTTGTTGCCAAAATAATTTTCTTTGTATACTAATCACTAGGCATTGTAGTACCTAAACAGCCAAGGTAAATTGAATCAGAGACATTTGAAATGGGTAGAGTTCATGTAAAGCTATACATTTGTATCAAAGCATAGAAGCAAAAGTTCTAATAGGGTTGTAGATGCATTAAGTAGGATACAATTGCTACTGATAGAAATGTAGGTTAAAGTGGTTTAGTTTGATGAACTCAAGAATTTGTACCTTGGGGATCCTAACTTTGCAGAGGCTTGGAAGACTTGTAAAGAACCTATTACTCTAGATAGAACCAAGTGGCTAGATTACATGGTTTAGGATGGCATGTTGTCTAAGGAAAGTCAATTGTGTATTCCAAGGAGTTCTATGAGGGAGAACATGATCAAGGAAAATCATAGTGGAGAGATGATAGGACACTTTGGTCGAGATAAGACCATTGCCATTGTTAGAGAACATTATTTTTAGCCTTAATTTTTATAGGATGTGAAGAATTTTATTCAGATTTGTCAAGTATGTCAAATAACCAAAGGATTTAGTCACAATATTGGACTCTATCAGCCATTTCCTATTCCAATGAAGCCTTGAGAGGACACAACTATGGATTTTGTTCTTGGATTTCCATGGACAAAAAGGGGTAATGAATCAGTATTTGTGGTGGTTGATAGGTTCTCCAAGATAGCACATTTTATTCCATTCCACAAGATGCATGATGTAGTGCATATTGTAGATTTGCGTTTTCAAAGAGGTGATGAGGCTACATGGTCTCCCAAAAAGTATTTTTTCTGACAGAGATACTAAATTTGTTCAATATTTCTGGAGGACTTTAGGGAAGAATTCGAAGGTAGAATTGAAGTTTAGTTCTACACATCATATATAGACTGATGGATAAATTGAAGTAGTAAATAGAAGTCTGGACAATTTGCTAAGGTGTTTAGTAGAAGATAAGCCCAAGGGGTGGGATTTGATTCTACCACAAGAAAAATTTCCTTAAAATAATTCTATGAATAGGAATAATGGTAGATCACCATTCTAAATTGTGTATGGGAGTAGTACAAGGACTACACCAAAGCTGAGGAAGATGGAGCAAGGGGAGAGGACAAGTGTTGAGATAGAAGACTTTGTTGAACATGTCAAGAACCTACATGAGGAGATACATGGACATATTACCAAGATGAGCCTATAGTATAAGGCTAGAGCAGATCAAAAGAGGAGATGTAAGGAGTTCCAAGTTGGGGATCCAGTTATGGTATACGTGAGGAAGGAACAATTTCTAGTGAGTACCAATAACAAGTTGAAGATGAAAAAATTTGGTCCCTACAAAATTTTGAAGAAACATGACTTAGGAAATACATATGAGGTGGAGTTGTGAGATGGGATTCACATTTATCTTATTTTCAATATTACATAATAGAATATCATGATGATGGTGTAGATGAGGAGTTGATGTTGGAGCCATGTCCAATTCTAGATAGTTGTGTGGGTCAGAGTACCAAAAATAAGTAGTATGAATAATATCTGGTGAAGTGGAAAGGATGACCAGTAGAAGATTTAACTTGGATATCCATATTGGACATTTCCCATTTGGGTTTTCCTTTGCTAGCTATAAAGAGAAAGGGTCACTTTTCAATCTACCCTGGGTGTCTTATGTAGGAGCATCTAGTGGTGTAAGGGAAATCTTGTATCACCCAAAAATGTTCTTAGTGTTAGTTTTTGTTTAATGTGCTTTTATTTCTACATACCCATTTGGGTCAAATAGAGATTCCAAATCTCAAAATTCCACTATTGGTTTTTCAGGTTAGAGTATTTTAGCACCTTGGGATATGTGCCAATACATAAAATAGGTTAATTGGTAATTGATCCATAATTATTATGATTTAGAGGGTGTAAGTTGGAGGGATGATTATAATTGTAATTTAAAGAACTCTAGAAAAATAATTAGGTCAAAAGGCTTTACGGTTTCAAAGTTATTGCAATTTTAAGTTTCGTAGAGACCCCTTAAGAGCACTTCAAAATCAGATTAGAGGCACTAAATGGCCTTGTATGGGCCCAAAAAATGGGTACAATAAAATTTGGTCCATAAGGCTATAAATTACTTGGAGAGCTTTTCAAAAATATAAATACTTTGTCAATTAGAGTCCTGGATCAAAAGTTATGCCTCTTTGAAGTTGGACTACCATATCTAGATTCTTCTAATTTGACACCAACTCCTAATGAGTTCTCTAGAACCTTTAATTTTGGTTGTGGATTCCAAATGGCATATTCTAAAATGTATTCCTAAGCCTAAACCTAATTCAGGTTACTTAAGAACATTACTGGCATTGTAAATGCAATTTTTGGTGGAGTTTGGGAGAAGGTACTGGAGGAGTTTTTTTCTCTAGAATGAGACAACATTGTAAGCCCCTCAGGCATGCCATTGAGTCTATTTTCATTGTACTAAATGTAATAGCATATCACTTCTGATAATAATATTCCCCTTTTCCTATTGTGTTCATTTTGTCTTGGGTTGTGCCCTCATCAAATACAATGTTGATTGAGTATCAAAATCTATCTTAAATAGAATAGTTACTATCTACCAAGTGATTCAATGATGATCGACTGTTAGAACCTAGTGTTGGCCAATTGAGCACATTTTTTAATTTGTGAGCAAATCTTGATTTTAAGCCAACACAATTGAATTCTTTGAATATGGAAAGTTTTCTAAAGATAAGAATGGATGGTCCCTAGGGCATTTAATTCAAGGGAAATCATATTTGAGTCTTTCTATGCATAAATTGAAAGAGAAATTTGAAGAAGTTTCTAGAAGAGAAAGAAGTAAACAAAATGATTGAAGGATTCAATGAATCTAACCAAATCCTAAGATCTCTGGTAACATTTAAGAGGCAAGAGATCATAAATATGTATTATGGAGGCACAAGGGCTAACCTAGCAAAGGTTGAAGAAGTTGATTTTATTAATTGATGAATTTGAGAAGAAGACTAAATAGTGAAGTGTTGAGGTGAAGAGTGATTTCTTGAAGGAGTGCCAAGAAGATTAGAGATAGAGATGACAATGGAAGCTAGTCAATGGATTTATATTTGAACCAAACTAAGATCTATATTTACAAAGTGAGTTGTATTTGTCAAATCAACCCACTATTACTTTATAACCATTGTATCAGTTAGAAATCCTTTAATCAAAGTTGACCTAACAATCATTTGTAAATCCTTTACTCAAGGTGACATTCTAATGGGATGTTCTAAAGACCTTAAAAAAGAAACTTCTAATAGAGTAATTAAATCCTTTAACAAGGTCAGATTTAACAATGTATTTTGTAACCTTTAACAGGTTGGCTCCTAAAATATCTCACTTTAGAAGAGAGAAAAATTGGTGACATGTTACCATTAAATCATGGTGTCTTACTTGTGTATATGTTATCTAAGATGTTTTACTATTAATGTTTTACATTTTGCAAGTTTGTTACTATTAGGACATTGGACTGTAAGTTCTTGTTACTGATTATTGACTATAGGGACTAAGCAACTAAATTTTTAGATATGAAGTATTTGAAGTGATTAAAATTTTAATTCATACATTTGGACCTAAGGATAACTAATTCACCCCACTCTTAGTTATTATAAATCATTCTAATAGATAGTAGTGTAATTAGTGCATGAATAATAGTTATATTTATTTTAGTGTTGCTAAGTAATATAAGACACATATTGATTTTGTTTACATTCTCACTGCTTAGTCTTGATTATTTGGTAGAAAGGATATTTGCTGGATTTTTAAATCATGGTTTTATAGATAACCTTATAGCTATTCATATACATGTTTTTCACTAAACCCTAATTTATACTTTAAAATAATTATGTCATAAGGATATTCCATTTTAATTACATCAAAGGGGAAAATATGTGGAATCACAATTTTCCAATTTAATAATTAAATTGGGCTTGGAATATTAAAACAAGAAAACCTTTTAACCTTGTTATCTTATGTTCCTATAGCAAACACTTTGTCTTATCAACTTACTTAAGAATGTCTTCATAATAAAATGTGTATTAGAGTGGAAAGATAAATTAAATTTGACATTATGATTAAACCTTGATATCAAAAATGAAACTCTTTAACAAACATTAGTCTCATTATCAAATGTTTAACTAGATAGAAAATACTAATTGGTAACCTAAACCCTAAAATTATTGTAACCTTATTGTACAAACTCAAGACTTGAAAACTTGTAAAAATTATCTTACCATAACCTAATTGCATCTCATTTAGAGTTAGTGTATGTGTAACTTAGCTATTCCCTTGTAAGAAAAAAAAATTGTTGGTGTGTTTTTGCCTTGAATTTTGGGCATGACACTATCAATAAAGCACACCATAGAATAAGGATAGTCATGCATAAAAGGAAGGTTCCTAAAGGAGGAGGGTTTGAAAGAAGATATAGGACCACCCTTAACTAATGCATCAATATAGTCAAGATCTAAATGAAGAGAAGGGAAAATTATGTGTTGCCACACATCATCACCAAGATCATAAAATAAGGTTAAGGTAATAAGATGGTGTTATTTTAGGTGTTTGGAGGATATGTTAAATAAGTTTTGAAACCTAAAGGAAATAAAATAACATATATGATAGATCCAACTAATCATTATTCATTGAAATGCCTGCAAGATCCAAATGAAATAATAAAGCATGAAAGGTACATACCTAGTGTTCCAAAATCCATGAAAAATAGATTCTATTGTGTTGCAAAAGTTTTAGTTCATATCTTTTTCTCTAGGGTTTTGAGTCATGTCAAGTGCCAATATCTTTAGTCAGAGTCTAGATTTACCATAGGATGATCTTTCTTCTTATCATTCCTTTGAGCTAATTAGATGTAGGAAATCATATGAGCAATGCACTAGTCCAATGGATAGGTGATTAGGTTTTGGAGGCTTTGTTATGAGTTTCCTTGATGAAAAGAAGGTTTGGATATTCTATTGATTCATCTTTCTTTGTTCCTAATCATGTTGAAGATAAGTATTCATGTTGTGTAATAGTTTTTCATGGAATATATTATAGATGATCAAGATTGAGTGCAAGAGAAGAAAATAAATCATATGAAATGGTGAAAGAACTTGGTCAAAGATGGTATGCCTCTTGTTACAATGAAATTGATGGCTTATATTTAATCTACACATCTATGTTGCAAAGTTGATAAGTCAAATGGATCAAAGACTAAATCTACATTGTTAGATGAAGAGAAAATCAATGGATGATGTTTTAAAGATGAAATTATAAGTATTCAATGATGAATCTCCTTAGTTTTTAGATCTTTAAAAAATCCACACTTGTCATCATGTCATTATGGAGAGTTGTATGAAGAATAATCATGGTGACATAGTGAAAAGTTGACATCTATATGTAGGACTCAATTGAGGGTAAGATCACTAGAATAATCATCATTGTAGATCAAACTTGAGATCAAGGGTTGTCATTATATTACCATGAAAAGTTGCTAAATTCTTAAACATAGTGACATTACGATAGTTCAACACATGTCTTTATGGGCCCATTATATTCAATGAAGTGCCACAAATAAAAGAATTCCAATGTCAAATTATCAAAGCAATAGAATAGTGCCACCTATTTTCCATGATGTGCATAGTTGGAAAGTGGACCCACGTCGTTAAACAAATAGAGATTTAAGATCTTCTATCATCACTATTAGATTTTAAAAGATCTATGATTTTCATTATGTCTCTTTCAAAAGATGCAAGAAATATAACTAAAGTAACATAACAAAAATTTGATGAGTATACACAAAGGGACCCATGGAGGAAAGTAAAAAGGGATAAATAATGGAAGTTATAATAGTTTAATCTTGGTCATTGATTTGAGATCAATGATGAAAATTCAAAGCTCCAGTGACCGTTATAATATGAATTATATAAACTTGATGCCAAACAATAGAATATGAAGAATTGAATGTTTATACAGGATATTCTAAAGTTGTAGGAAGATAAATAGTCATTGTATGTTTTTAGAAGTACCATGGATCCATAATCATCGATAGAAAAGATGCTACATGTTCATATCATTGGATAATTTCATATTTTATTCTCTTTTCTATTTTGTGATTATTTCTCCACTAAACTAAGGGATGATCTAAAACTATAAATGTAATCTCATTTGACAATACAAAGGTTGGAAAACTTGATGATGAATTGGTTCTATAATTCCATTTACCCTATTTTCTTGGCATGTTTTGTTGCACATACCTAAATTAGTTTTGTATTAAGAGTTGAAAGAAAATCATTTGTGATTATGTGATAATCATATGGATTCCATTTCATTTTGGTAACTACAATAAAGGTGATTCTATTTACTTTCTTCATATATGGTTATGTTTCCTCTCTTGCTGATTTCATAACATGATAGATATTTTTATTGTGAAGTGAAATATAAATGTGCATGAATCTATTAGTCACTTGTTGGATTCCATTTCATTCAAGGTTGATAGTTAAAAATAATTCCACTTGTCTTCATATGCATTTCTTCTTCCATTCATCTTCTACATTTAGATGGTTAATTTGCATTAAGAGTATAAGTAAGATTCATAAGTCTCAAGATAATCTACTACAATCATTCTATTGGGTGTGATAGGTTATTCAAATATATTTTTCTTAAATTTTTTGTGTCTTAAAAAAATTTGGTTATCCTTTACTAATCTTAGGTTAAGATCTTATAATGTCAAAAAATTTGATCTCATAAAAACATATTCATTGCATATGAATGCAAATCATAAGGGAGTTATACCTAGTAATTTAGAGGGCAGTGGTAGAATACATGGTGTAGGAGCACACCTAGGAAACCTCCATTTTTTGGCTTGTATTGGACTCTAACCAAGTCAAGTGCATATGTTAGGTTTTTTTTGGAACTTTGAAGTTCATTTTCATTGTTGGCTAGGTGAGATAGTCATTAGGACTAAGGTCACACAAATAGCTATTGTTAGTAGTTGTTTCATTTTTCTTAGTGTTTAGAGGTAATAGTGGGTTCGAGTATTTAAATGTATCCTCACACATAGGATAGTTAGGAAATATTCTTTAAGGTCATTTATGATGTTTATACATTGACCTAGAGGGGTTAGAGGTCCTACAAGGGTAAATGCATAAGTTCAAATTGTTGCTAAAAGGTTGTCCTGACAACATTTGTAATTATAGTAAATGTTGCATGTAACTTGGTTACCTTGGATTCCCTTAAGGATATGGAGTGGGAAATCAACCAAAAAGTCCTAGAATGATGGAGATAACATATATGTGAGGCAAGATTCGAATCTAGAGGGGAGGAAGTGATACACTGTAATATTTTGGTGTGTGAAACAGAATTCTAAATAGTGCTACAATAATTTTTGAGTTTTGTGATCATAGTAACTTAAAATGGATTGAAAAAATTTATTTTGTGATATAATAATATTATAGGTTTTGTTTTAAGAGTTTTTCATTCAATAAGAAATTTTCTTAGAGTAGTTTCAATGGATTAAATAAATTGTTTTTAGTTTTGACAGTGTGTTGGTCCTAAGAAGACAATTTTTGCTTCCACAGCTCCCACTTAAGATTCAACCCTTGAAACTTTATTAGAGTGGATCCATTTTAAATGATGTATAGCTAGGTAGGAGTCTAGAGGATTTGTGCAACTATTTTAAATGTCAAACCCTAGCTGAGCTAGGAAGGTCCAATTAAGGGTTTGATAGTGTTGAATCAATGATTTCATGTAGGGGATAGAAGTACTGTATGGAAAAAGTATAGGTCTAGAAAGGGGATAGTCATACCTTGACATATCCTAGAGGTTGAGGTATTTCCAATCCATTTAGGTAAGTTTCCAAACAATTTTGTGGTCTAGTCCTAAGAAATAGGCCTTTTAGACCTATTTCACCAACATAATAGGAATCATTTATATGAACAACTTAGGGTTCCAAGACTTAAAAAATCCCTTTGAGAATCCAAAAGGGTGTTTATATATAGAGTTTTTTAACTCAGTTATTTGGAGAGTTTAAGCAAGAAAGAGGAATTAGTGGATTGCTAGGGTTAATTGGAACTAGGCCTAATTAGGCTTTTTGAGTCAAAAACTTGAAATTAGTAAGGAAGATGTCTAAAGATCTTTCTAAATGGCCACAAATGGAAGAAAATGGATTGATCTCATGATGTTGGATGACCCTAAAATTAGGGTTGTAGTTAGAGAGAAAGTTGCACTTGGATCCTTCTAAGTGAGTGTGGAGAAGAGTACTAAAATAGAGTGCTAGTCTTTTGAGTGTAAGAACAAAGGATGAAACTCTTAGAGAGGAGCTTGGATTGGTGTTAGTTAATTATCTAAACTAATCAAGGACCTAGGTAGATAGGTGTCTAGAAGAGACAAGTTAGGTCTCTTGAGGAGCTATGTAAGTAACCCTTGGAACATCTACACCATATTTGTATCAAAGTCTGCTTGATTAGACTTGTGGTAGATGTTTTAGCCTATAGAATTAGTGAGAGATAATATGACAAGTGTAATAGTAGAAGACACAACCATGGTGACTAACATTGAGTTAGCCAAGAAGGTTTAAGAACAAGAAGAAGATAACAAGTCACTAAGGGAGAGAATAACTCAAATAGAGAAACTCTTGGGTAAAGTCAAAGACAAAGCTGATAGGGTCAAAGAGAAGATTGACATAAAGGAAGAAAAAGAAATAAGGGAGAAGGAAATAGAGTTGGAAGAAGAAGAACCAACCCCTAACCCAATTCTTCCTAAAGAGCCATTCTTAAAGGCATTAAAATCATTGAGTGAAAAAGCTCTAGAAGTAGTACCACTATTTAGTGGACAAATGGATCCAAATTTAGTTGTGAACTAGATTGATAAAATTGAGAACCATTTTTAGTGTGATGGTATCTCTGAGGCCCAAAAAGTTGTAGTGGCCAAGTCTAGATTAAGAGGTTCAACTCTTACTTGGTAGAAGTTTGTGCAAACTAAAAGAGAGAAGGATGGAAAAAGTCCTATTGTTACATGGAAGGGTATGCTAACCAAGGTGAAGTAGACCTATCTTCCTAATGACTATGAAGTTTAGCTTCATAGGAGAAGACATAATCTTACAAAAAAATATTTTTATGTACAAGAATACATTGAGGAATTTAAAAAATTGTGTTTGAGGTCCAAGGTAGTTGAAGAGGAAATCATTAAGCTTGGAAGGTACTTTAATGGCCTTAAATGGTCAATTCAAGAGGAGATGAGTCTAGTGAACTTCAAAACCATTAGACAATGTTATCAAATGGCCTTGAAGATAGAAGAGAGAAGCAAGAGGAAGCAAGAAGCCTCTAAAGGTAAAGCTAAGAGCAAGGACAATAGAGGTCAACCAAGTGGCTATGGTGTAAAAGGTTTAGATTCAAGGACTCAAAGTGAGGTGAAAATGAACAACAAGAAGGAAGATCAAGTAGAGGTGGTAGAGGAAGAAACTCTAATTCTAGAGGAAGATATGGTGGACAAGGAGGAAGAGGAAACTACTTTGCTAATATGAAATGCTACCATTGCAATCAAATGTGGCACCCAATTTATAGATGTCCAAAGAAAAGTGGATCATCACAAGGAGGAGATAAGAGGACTAGCCTGGTCCAAGAAAAGTCCAATATAGTAGACAAGCATGCTAAAGTACCACTAAACTCATAAAAAATGGGAGAACCTCATGATGAGGAGAACTTTGATCAAAGAGCTAGTGAAGGAGGATCCAAGCCAAAGAAGACCTTTATTTAGGATAAAGTATAAAATGATGGGGAAAGTGTGTAGAGTCATCATTGACTTAGGGTCTACTAACAACATTGTGTCAAAGGAAACTATCAGCAAGCTAAAATTGATAAGGATACCTCACACTAATCCTTATAAGGTCGGATGGATCAACAAAGGCCAACATGTGTTAGTAAGTGAGAAAGCATGGGTGGAGTTCTCAATTGGAAGTTATAAGGATAAATTTTTATGTGATGTGTTACCTATGGATGCACGCCATTTTCTCCTATATAGACCATCAAAATTTGATCACCAAGCTATCCATGATGGAGGAAACAACTCCTATACCTTCAATAAGGACAATGTGACTTTCAAAATACAATCATTGATGGAAGATTCTGAAGCAAAGATAAATAAACCCAATGTGCTCATGGTGAGTGATAAGGAGTTCCTACAAACCATGGAAGAAAGTGAAGGTGTAGGTTTTGCATTGGTGTTGAGGCCAATGGAGGGAAATTAAGATAAGGAGACTAAGAAGGAAAAGTTACCTAAAGAGATTCAGGGGATGCTACAAGCTTACCAAGGTATTGTAAGTGATTGACAACCATCAAACTTACCCCCTAAAAGAGCTATAAGCTATAGGATTGAACTTATTCCAAGAGCTACCCTACCTAAAAAAGTAGCATACAAGATGACCCCTCAACAAAATGAAGAAATAGCAAGACAAAAACAAGAACTCCTAGACCAATGCCTAATTAGGAAGATTATTAGTCCATGTGCCATACCTACTATACTTGTACTATAGAAAGGAGGAACTTTGAGGATTTGTATAGATTCAAGAGCCATAAATAGGATAACCATTAGGTATAGGTTCCTTATTCCTAGGATTGAAGACCTAATGGACTATCTAAGTGAAGACAAGTACTATAGCAAAATAAACTTGAATAGTGGTTATCACCAAATGAGGACACATGAAGTAGATGAGTGGAAAATATCCTTCAAGACCAATGAAGGGCTATATGAATGGATTTCTATGCCATTTGGATTGTCTAATTCCCCCTCCACATTCATGAGACTCATGAATGAAGTTCTCAAGTACCACATAGGAAAGTTTGTAGTAGTGTTTCTAGATGATATACTAATCTATAGCAACATAGGGAGTGAGCACCTAGAACAACTTGAAATTTTTTTCAAGAATCTACATGAGGATAATTTGATGATCAACTTGGAGAAGTGTGAGTTCATAAAAATAGAGCTAATGTACTTTGGATTTGTTCTAGCACATGGTCAACTGAAAATGGATATAAGAAAAGTTGAAGCTATCATGAATTGGCCTACTCCAAAGTCAAAAACAAAGGTAAGAAGCTTTCATTTTCTTGCACAATACTATTGGAAATTCAAAAGATAGTTTAGTACAATTTGTGCTCCTATGTTAGATACTATCAAAGGAGGAATGAAAACCAAGTTTATGTGGAATGATCATGATAACAAGAGTTTTGAGTTACTCAAGGAGAAGATAGCTACTCAACCTATTTTAGTGCTACCAATCTTTAAAAGGCTTTTCACCATTGAATGTGATTCTACCAATGTAGCAAGTGTGGTTGTTCTAATCTAAGAGGGAAAACTAGAAGATTTTCATTCTAAAAAGTTTAGTCAGGCTGAAAAGAAGTACTTCTTATATAATCTAGAAATGTATGCATTGGTCCAAGCACTTAGAAAGTGGAGGCAATATTTTCTTCCCAAGGAGTTCATTGTGTATTCAAACAATCAAGCACTTAGTTTCTTGAATTCATAAGAGAAGTTAAGTCACAAGCACATGAAGTAGGATGAATATCTACAAGCATATACTTTCAATATCAAGCACAAGAACAGTGTCCTAAAAAAGGTGAGAGATGCATTTTCTAGAAGGGCACTAACACTCTAAGAAATTAAGTTGAAGAGCATGGGGATAGATCATTTTAAGGATCTATATATAGATGATGAGGATTTTACTGACATTTACAAGGTATGTGCTAAATACAAGAATCATTTTCATAGTAAATATGTCGAATATACTTTGGAAAGTGATCTCTTGTTTGAGGGGAATCAATTCTATGTTCCTATAGCCTCTATTAGAGAGAATTTGATACAAGAAAAGAATAATGGAGCTTTGAATGGATATTTTGGGATCACTAAGACCAAAGATCTTATATCAAGGTTTTATTATTGGCCTATAATAAATCTTGATGTTAGAAGGTATGTGGAAAGTTGTATCATATGTCAAAAAGATAAGGGCACTTCTATAAATGTTAGTCTTTACCAACCACTACCAATCCATATTAGGGCATGGGAATGTCTAAGCATGGATTTTGTAGTTAGGTTACCTAGGACAAGAGGAGGAATGGATAGTATGTATGTGATTATAGATAAGTTTAGTAAAATGGCTTACTTTGTGCCATGCAAGACCATTAGTGATGCCACTCACATAGTTTCCCTATTCATCAAATAAATTGTAAGAATTCATGGGTTACCAATCAACATTGTGTCAGACATGGACACTAAGTTTATGAATCATTTTTGGAAGACTCTTTGGAAAAGGTTGGGCACCAACTTGTCCTTTGGATTAGCCTACCATCCCCAAACTGATGGTGAAATTGAGGTTTTTAATAGGAGCCTTGGAAATCTTTTAAGATGCTTGATAAAGTAGTATAGATAGCAATGGGATCAATTGATTGGACAAGTTGAATATACTTACAATGACACCATAAATAGATCCTTAGGGAAGATTCCATTTGAGATAGTTTATGGACTACATCTTAGGGGTGTCTATGAGTTGAGATATTTGAAAGGAGTGAAGGTAAGTTGGTATGTTGATGATTTTGCATATGCCATGAAAGAAGTTCATGAGAAAATAAGGAAGACATTGGCAAAGAACACCATGAAACACAAAGCTAAAGTGGATGAAACTAGAAGGGCAGTTGAGTTCAACATTGGTGACTTAGTCATGGTGCATATAAAAAAATCAAGACTAAAGAAGGGAGTTCCTCACAAGTTACAAATGAAGAGGACAAGACCCTATCCTATACTGGCTAACTATGGTGACAATGCATTCAAAGTTGAACTACTTGAAGATAGTGGACTATCACCAATCTTCGACATTGTAGACCTAGGCCATTATAAGGTACCACAATAGGAAAGTGACCAGACCATACATGAGGTGATCAAGGATGTTGAAGACTTACAATTACCTACTACTATACATATAGGACTAGATAGAGTACTAGACACTAGGGTATACAAAAAGGCTAGGTTTAAAGAATATATAGAACATCTCATTTAGAGGTGTAGGACCAGAAAATGGGTTAAATGCATAACATACTATGAGAAAATCACAAACTCAATCAACGTATATTAGCACCCACTAGCCTACCATGAAATCCAAACTAATCAAAAGAAAGAAAACATAATTAAAAAACTCCCTTTTCCATTTGTAGCTCCCATGTTCTTCTTTCTTCTCCAAATGATTGTAGCTCCAAAGTTTCCTATAGTGCACACAAAATTGAAGCAAAATTCTATGATGTGGATAATGCCATGAGAATACTTGAAGTTTTGATTTGAATGTGAGAGATGGAATGAGAAATCTAAAAGAAATTAGGATCTAAAGGCTTCCAAGACTTCAAGAAGATAAGGATGCGAAATGAGAGAAAGAGTGTTCATTTTATAATCAACACTCAAAGTGAGGGCATTGGATTTTTCACCCATAGATGTGCGATGTGGCAAGAGATTCCTTTGAGAATCCATGATGCATATGACAAAATATGCCAATTGTGAGATTCTATGACACATGCAATTCAAACTTGGCTAAATGTGGAAGAGAATCTATGACACATCATAAGACACCTCAACCCACTTAAAGCCAAGAATCTATGACAAAGAAGCCAAATAGAGACATGCGTAAGAGAATAAGAATATTTGATTATGAGAAGTCTTAGCCAAGTGTTGAAGGAGAATCCACGAGGTGTCATATCCAAGTGTCATGAGGATGCAATATTTTATGGAATATTTGAATTAAAAATCCTCTTATTCCACAAAATAAGAATTAGTAAAAAATAGAATTAATGATGGAAAATGGAACTTAAGAAATTAAAAATTTCCATGGTTTGTAGATAATGAATCAATTAATTAATAAAATTAATTAATTGAGGATGATAATTAGGAAGAATAATTAGTGAGAATAATAGAATTAAATTATGGGTTATTTTATCTTATAGAGAAAATTAGTAGATAATTGGCCAAATTGATTAAATGAATGCAACCATATCCTTTGACAAAAATGTGACAATGATGGATATGGAATAAGATGATGATAGATAGACCAAAGCCATGGTCAAATTGATTGATAGATTGAAATTGATAACATGCCAAGGACACATGACATGAATTGGTTGATATGTAACATTTAACCGATGAAATGTCACTTTTCTTATTTTATATGATATTCCCAACCTTTAATCAGATTTTCAAGATCAAACAACTAATATCACAAAGATCCACCAAATTTCTCAAGAAACCCCAAATCGGGTATGCCAGAAATTGTGCCAAAAGCTTCACAGCTTCACCTATTATTAATAAATCTGAAAGTGGACATTTTTACAGAAATTTCAGCAGCATAAAAGCCTACAAAATGAAATTTCTAGATCTGTATATCCTTTACACAATAGTTCTCAAATGTAGGACAAAAACTATGCTCATCGGGCTCCCAAAATTAACACAAAAATGCCCGAAAACACCACAAAAACACTAATAATCTATCTCAGAAGTTTAATCACATCCCAATACATATATTCCACTCTATTTTAACACCTTAAAGTCTAAAATACAATAGCAACCCAAACTGATATGAAATACTCAACTGAAAACACCAAACTCATACAAAAAACACACCCGAAAACCCACAAATCTGCACTGTTCAGCACAAAGGCAAACTCTTTATGAGCATGCACATGGAATGGCTTCAAACTCCCATCCTTAGCCTTCTTGGAAACCTACAAACTCCCATTCTTGGGTCTCCCTGGAAACTTGCAAACTCCCATTCTTGGGTCTCCTTCTCCACAAGTTTGGCAGCCTCTGAAGAATAACAAAGAATGAGCAAAAATCAAGTTCTAGAATCTGCCCAAAATGCCTCCAAACCCCTTAAAAGAGGGCATAACTGTAACTCACGTCCAAGAGAGGTTAATGAAACATATTTTAATAATAATTTTCATTTATTAGTCCAACGATTTCCAAAGATTAACCCCCTTTTTTCGAAACTTCACTTTCTTGGGCCTGCCTACCTTAGCAAAGATTATTATTTTTTAATTATTTGAAAAGGGGACATGACAACCGACATTTTAAATGCTACAAGATTGAAATTGAGTGATAAGGTTTGATCATAATAACATCGATGAACATTGTCAATGTTATTAAAATGGTCGATGATGCCATGATCTAATATTGAAAGCCTAAAAAACATCAAATATTGATGACATGAATGATAGTTTGACCTAGAACTAAGAGCCATGATAGTACTAAGGTCATATTGATAAGATTGATAAGTTGATAGGTTTCCAAGACACTGAAAGCCACAAAAATGCCTAGGAGCGAATAAATGATGATTGATTTGGAATGTTTGATACATTTCGAGTTGATTAGGACTGATTTTGAGTGATTTCGGGTTGATTTGGGGTGATTTTGAGTTGATTTGAAATGGTTTTGAGTTGATATGAAATTGATTTGAAAGGGGATACAAATGACAAAATATGGTCAATCTGGCCAAAAGATCGAAGTTAGTAGAATGAGAAAATGGGACAAATTAGTATGAAGAAGTGATGAGGTCATAGATGCGAACCATTTTTGAGCATCTACAAGAGGCATGTGTAGAGTGATGCTAATGTAGTGTGGATAAACAAACCAAAATTCAAAAAGTTGGGGATTGATCCAAACATCCTCAATCAAAGGGTAGATTGTTCTTTTCATTTTGGAGAGGATGGTATAGGAGCACACCTAGGAAACCTCCATTTTTTGGCTTGTATTTGACTCTAGCCAAGTCAAGAGCATAGGTTAGGTTGTTTTTGGACCTTAGAAGGTCATTTTCATTGTTGGCTATGTGAGTTAGTCATTAGGAATAAGGTCACACAAATAGCTATTGTTAGTAGTTATTTCATTTTTCTTAGTGTTTAGAGGTAATAGTGGGTTTGAGTCTTTAAATGTGTCCTTAGGAAATATTCTTTAATGTAATTTATGATGTTTATAAATTGACCTAGAGGGTTTAGAGGTCCTAGAAATAAGGGTAAAGGCACAAGTACAAAGATGTCAATTATTCTTAAAAAGTTGTCATGACAACATTTGCAATTATTGCAAATGTTGCATGCAACTTGGTTACTTTGGATTCTCTTAAGGATAGGGAGTGGGAAATCAACCAATAGTCCCTAAAATCATGGATATAGAATATATGTGAGCCAAGACTTGAATCTAGAGGCGAGGAAGTGATACAATATAATATTTTAGTGTATGAAATAGAATTTTGAATAGTGTTACAACAATTTTCAAGTTTTATGGTCACAATGCCTAAAAATGTATTGAAAAAATTAACTTGGTGATAGAATAGTATTCTAGTTTTTGTTTTAAGAGTTTTTCATTCAATAACAAAGTATCTTAGAGTAGTTTTAGTTTGTTAAATAAATTTTTTTTAGCTTTGATAATGTGTTGGTCTTGAGAAGATAGTTTTTGTTTCCATGGCTCCCATATAAGATTCAACCCTTGAAAATTTGTAAATTTGGATGAATATTAGATTCAAGCCACTTTACATGATGTATATCTAGGTAAGAGTCTAGAGGAGTTTTGTTACTATTTTAAATGTCAAATTGCAGGCAAGCTAGGAAGGTTCGATTAAGGGTTTGATAATGTTGAATCAATGATTTCATGTAGGAGATAGAAGTAATGTATGGAAAAAGTACAAGTATAGAAAGGGTACAGTAATACCTTACCATATCCTAGAGGTTGTGGTCTTACAAATCTATTTAGGTAAGTTTCCAAACAAGTGTGTGGTCTAGTCCTAGGAAATAGGGCTTTTAGACATATTTGACCTACATAATAGGAACCACTTGTATGGAAAACTTAGGGTTCCAAGACTTACAAAATCCCTTAGAGAATCCAAAAGGGTGTTTTATATCTAGAGTCTTTTATTTATCTTTTTTGGAGAGTTTAAGAAAGAAAAGAGGAATTAGCAGATTACTAGGGCTAATTGGAACTAGGCCTAATTAGGCTTTTTGAGTCAAAAACTTGAAATCAATAAGCAAGAGGTCTAAAGATCTTTCCAAATGGCCACAAATGGAAGAAAATGGACTGATCTCATGATATTGGATGACCTTTAAATGAGGGATCTAGTTAGAGAGAAAGTTACACTTGGATCCTTCTAAGTGAGTGTAGAGAAGAGTACTAAAAAAGAGTGTTATAACTTTGAGGGTAAGCACAAAGGATCAAACTCTTGGAGAGGATTTTGGATTGGTGTTAGTTAATTACCTAAACCAATCAAGGACCTAGGTATATAGGTGCCTATAAGAGACAAGCTAGGTCTCTTGATGAGAAGTGCAAGCAACCCTTTGAACATCTACACTAATACATACACTAACCCATTTATTGGCAAACATCCTTTTGTCTCTCCAAAACATTGTGTAACAAAAAATTAGGTTATAAAATCTAATAGGAGGAAAAAATTTCAACCAAAATACTGATGAAAGCAAGACTCTATATAGGTGGAGAAAGAATAGGCAATGAAATCTAACTCCATAAGATAGAAAAATCTAACTCCAATAAGAATGGGGGTAAGAGGTTGAGTTCACCAAAATTATATAGGGGGAAATGTGAATCAAGGATATAAACCCAAAGTTCATCACATAACCACACTTACACAACTCAAAGAGGAAGACAAGGAAAAGGATCCCTTGAATCCTAATTCTAGAAGACTATGTATATAAAGATTAGCGCCATCCAAAAGAGATATGAACACTAATGTAAGCTAGATCTAGGGAATAGAATAGTGGAAAAGATAACCAAAGTCCTTGAGATACTTATGAAATAATGAGAGATAGGGATATATATATATATATATATATATATATATATATATATATATATATATATGTAAATGAAATAAGTAGATATGCTGAATTGATACAAAATATAGAGGAAAAACCTTTTATTCCTAATTTTATGCTTGACGTGCTACTCAAAACTGAAAAATAAGGTTGGATTTGGGCCTAAATGCGAAAATCTAGGAAACCCAAAAATCATTTAGTAATCTAACATGGGTGACTTCCCCTTAATAGGGATTACTTCTTGCAATTATAAATTCAAGGATGACCTTTTCAAACTTATAAAATTATGTGTGGCACTAATTCTAATTTCACAATTCCAAAGAAATCCAAAAAGAGTATCCAAATTTGCAACTTGTTTGTCAATCCAAGATCCACAACCTACAATAAAAAAATATTTTTTTAGTTGATGGAGGGTTTGCTTTAGTCAAACCTTAGTTTAGTAACTAACCTTCAATTTAAATAATTGAATTGAAAAAATGCAAAGTAAATGTATGAATTCACCTTACAATTGTAGGATCTCTTGAATCACATGTAGTGTTCTTACTTCACCAATTGATTTGGATAAAGAAGATGAAGATGAATGGATTTTTAAGATGCAATAAAGGATCTTGGATAAACTCCTTTAATGGCTTGATTCTTGAAGACTTGAATGCTCAAGTGCTTTAAGACTTGAATGCTTGAGCATGAGTGCTTGATCTTTTGAATTTATGATGTGAAAATGAGGAAATTTATGGGTTTATAAATGGCTCAAAATATATCTATCCTATCGGTTAACCTACCAAGAGGTTTTCCCTTTGAATGACCTCAAACTTAGAACCCATGAAATAGACCCAAAATAGGGCCCAATTAAGGGTGCACTACATCCTTCAATTCAAGGATACACTATGTCACTAAAGGATACATTGCATCCCTATCAACTAGAGCCCAAAATCTCCAGGATTACCAAAACATGTCCAAATCTCAAAAATTAGGCATGATTATTGAGAAAAGTCCATTTTAGTGTGGAAGATGGATTCTAAGTAATTGGATGAAGGAAATGGATTACCTAGGTGATTAGACCCTAACTTGTTTTTTATGTCATGAAAATAGGTACTCTTACTATAAAGTAAAGTCTTCCAAGATGACTAAGAGGGCGGGTGAATCATTTATCCAATTGTTAAAACATTTATCAATCTTATCAACAACCATAAGAAAATACACATACACAATAACACTAGATATGTTAACTAAGGAAACCCTTTATCAAAGGGAAAACCCTAGTGGGGATGGTACCCACAAAATGATGTACTAATATAAAAGTTTCTTGTTAGAGGATGGACTTTGTTAGGAGCCAATTAAATAAATTCAATACATATCAATCCCTCTTAGGAGACTTGGAATACCTTTTAGGAGTTGTAGAAGCCAGAAGGGCCCACTATCCAAACAACTTTAGGAGAAAGACCACCAAAATCACTATCCAACTAATCTCTTTATTATTCCTTGCATAGTAATAGAATTGAATAACTCAAAATCATTTGTTCTCTTGACTAGATAAATCCTCTTTTGATCTCAATATTAGATGACCAACCTCACATCCAATAATCTTGCGGATTTCTCACACACATTTACCAACTTCACATATCACTTGTATAATTCACACTTGCACAATCACTAACATAACTTTAATTCCACTTAACATATGGAAAATAACATTCCTTTATACCATATCCTCAAATAATTCTTGCTATTGACCTTCAGGCTTTCCCAATTTATTACAATAGGATCTCATTAAGATATTACAATTATTTTACAATTATACAACACTGTCAGCTCACAGTCTTTACAAATTTTCACATATGTGACCTATGACCTTATGCACTTGTTGATGTTATCATCAACCTATCTACTACCACTATCTAACTTCTCTCATCACAATTCTATCTTTGCTAAGAGATAGAATCCAAACATCAAAAACTACTTATCAGGAACTTTGTCTGCACATTGTCCTCTATAATTCAAGAATAGCTCTTGCATGTATTTGAATCTTTGTACACACACTTTTCCACTTCATTAAGAAAATTTTTTAAACATATCCTCAACTTTTCTTGACCTCAAAATAAGTACATTCACTTCATTTTCAAATTTTATGAAAATATTTTTCATACATGGATCGTTGTTAATATCATCATATTTGAAAGCCAATTTGGTTCTTGCATAAAAATGATACACCAAACAAAAAATTTCATTCACAAGAATACTCCCATTAGGGCATTGCTATTTGCTGGGATAAGTATAATATCCTTTTTCTATTCTCAAATAAAAATTTAAGCACAGGTATATTATTCTTTATAGGAAAAAACATTTGGTGATTTATTTGAAAATATGTTTTCTTTGATTATTAAAAATTCATCAAATGAATTAAATCATATAGCCCTAATGATATTGAATGTAGCTATCCTCCCTAAAAATTTTACCATTGACTAAATTTTTAAAAAATGAAAACACAATGAATTTTTTTGAAATTTTCAGCATTTGATCTTCATGATCTATATATTTTGTGATCGAAAAGAACAAAATTTTTGAAATTTTTTTGATGTATTTTTGAGAATCTAAAAAAGAATCATGTTTGACTTTTTATTTTGTCTTTGGTGCATTTTTTTGGAGATTAGCCAGTGCCAATGATATTTGACTTTTAAATACATTTTGATGACAAATTAAGCAACAACAATTTATTTACTTATACATTTCAAAGTATTTCATTATTTTTAAGTAACATATTTTTATAATGAACCAAAAATTTATCACAATTACATGATTTCTTCAAATATGAGTGAAAATTTTAAGAAGAGCTTCATTTATGATCAAATATATGATCTTATGATACTCTAATGCATGTACTTCTTTGCATTTTTCAATGCATTGGATGATTTTTCCAATTTTTGGTAAATCCAACAAGAGGCATACGATATGGGGAATTAGGGCTTCTAGAATATGGAGAAAATTACAAATGAATTGTTATCTTTGTGCTCAATATGGTAAGATAATATCATTGCACTAGAGTTGTATGCAACCTTTGTTAGAAACAATAGTCCACCAATATAATTGAGAAGGGGGGTGAATTAGTTATGTGGTAATTAAAATAATTATCCCTTTTAAACAATCTCAATCAAACAACCAATGTAAACAATAACCATAAAGAGATGCTCATACACAATTACACTAGATATGTTGACTAGGGAAACCCTTGATTAGAGGAAAAACCCCAATGGGAATGATGCCCAAAAAATGATATACTAATATGAATATTCCTTGTTAGAGGATGGACCCTATTAGGAGTCTATTACAACACTTAATACAAGAGTGCCTATTAGGAGACTTTGAATCCATATTAGGAGTTGTGGAAAAGTAGTTGAACCCACTATCCAAATAGCTTCAAGAATGAACCCACTATCCAATTGACCTCAATACTATAATGGATGTGTAACAGGCTTTTACATCTTCCCCTATCTAGTACATTGGACTTCTTTACCTTTAGATCATGCAATTAGATCTGAAACTCGGTGATCTACAATAGTAACCCTTAAGGTCACTTATACACATTAGCATGCCACTCTTCTCTACTACTTAGCAATTCACAAGTCTTCTTTTCAATGTCTAAAACAAGGAAAACTTCTTTCTTTTATACCATGCTCAATCATAAATCCTTGAGTTGGCTTGACACTTTATTATCATACACTAATTAAGTGAAATACCCATTTAATCAATGTTGTTGGCTCATAGTTGTACAAAAACTTTCACACGCATGACTTCCATACATGTGCACTCTTTGATGTCATCAGTGGTCAGTATACTACCTCTAGTTAACTATGCAACCCTTCATTTCAAATGTAATGAGCTATATCAATCATACAATAGGAACTACTTTCCTAATGCTCTATTTTCATGTAGTTCTCTATATATCAACAATATCTTCCATACACTCAATTATTTTGTGCACTTTCCTAAGTAACCAATACATATTGTAGTACATGATGGTAAATGTGCATAACCAAATGACTAATATAATGTCCTCAATATAGAAATCACAGTCTCCTGCTCTGTTAGTCTTTTACAATCTTATGACTATGTTGTCATCAATGAAAAACATAGTTATAAATACATCATAACAATGTTTTACAATGCTTCCCCGTAGCATCAGCATTCATGCTAACAATCTCCCCCTTTGGCATTGATGGCAACATAGATGAAAAACATCTAGTTCCAAGAATACCAACAAGTTTCTTTGTCAATCAAATCTTGCTTCATGCAAATCCTTTATTACAACACTTCTCCCCCATAGTACAATGTTTTCCATACCATACTTCTCCCCCATTGACATCAATGTCAAAGATAGTACACAAATAGTTCAATTTTCTTGACCATCTAATCAACACAACCACAAGCCAGTCTATTGCTTTACAATTTTGTATATAAATAAAT
Organism: Cupressus sempervirens; assembly: GCA_028749045.1. Classification (NCBI taxonomy): domain Eukaryota; kingdom Viridiplantae; phylum Streptophyta; class Pinopsida; order Cupressales; family Cupressaceae; genus Cupressus; species Cupressus sempervirens. Next base: position 452,667,773 of record CM053793.1, read on the forward strand.
AACTCAAGTGTCTAAAGACACTATTGTATAGAAATTACCAACTACCAAGAGTCCTTTTCTGATTTTGTTCACTATAGACACTCCCCCATTGAGGAAGAATCAACATTCAATCTAGTCTAACAACAATGCTATGTACCCTAGACTAATGCACTTTTGCATCTTTTATTCTAAAATAGGTAGGGGCATAACCCCAAGAATGCCTCTTAAGTACTCAAATGTATTCTTTGGTGAGGCCTTTGTGAAATTTTTTGCAATCTATTCCTAGTGTTAATGTACTCTTTTTTTATTTCTTTCTCTACAACTTTCTCTTTCAACACATGATACTTTATAGAGATGTGCTTAGTCTTAGAATGCAACACATGATTCTTAGACATGTTAACTGTGCTTGTATTATCACAGTAAATGATAATAATTTCTTTGAATTTAATTCAAATATCCTTCATCATCTACTTCATCCATATGACTTGATTATGGTTGTTTGTTACTGCAACATATTCTGCCTCTATAGTGCTTTGTGAGGTGCAATCTTGCTTCTTGCTAAGCCAAGAAACAAATCTTCCACCAAGAAAGAATGCTTCTCCACTAGTTCCTTTTTTATCATCTCTATCTCTAGCCCAATTAACATTAGTATAAGTGCAAAGAGTAAAGTCATTAATTTTTTCATACTAAATACCATAATCAGATGTTCCTTTCAAATATTTGAATATCATTTTTACTATTGCATAGTGATATTCTTTAGGATCAGCCTAAAATCTTGCCACAATTCCAATTACATTTGTTATATCAAGTTGACTATGAGTTAGATACTTCAATCCTCTAATCATAGATCTATACTTTTTTGTTCAACAATAGGTGTCTCATCCTTGCTTGATAACTTGTGACCAATCACCATAGGAGTTCCAATAGGTTTACAATTTTCTAGACCAAATATTTTTAGCAAATATTTTAAATAATTTTTTCTGAGAAATAAAGACTCCTTTGTTTTGAAAATTTTGTAGTCCTAAGAAAAATTTCATTTCTCCTATCATGCTCATCTCAAACTCATTCTTCATATCTTCTAAGAATTTTTTGCTAGCTTCATCATTTCCTCCTGTAGGACTAGAAAATGGGTTAAATGCATAACATACTATGAGCAAATCACAAAACTCAATAATCATATATTAGCACCCACTAGTCTACCATGAAAGCCAAACTAATAAAGAAAGCAATAGAAACCCCCTTTTTTCTTTGTAGCTCCCATGTCCTTCTTTCTTCTCCAAATGATTGTAGCTCCAATTTTCCTATAGTGCACACAAGATTGAAGCCAAAGCCTCTGATATGGATAATGCCATGAGAATACTAGAAGTGTGATTTTAGTGTGAGATAAAGAAGTGTAAATGAAAAGGATTGGGGATTCAAGGACTCAAGAATTTGGATTTTCAAGACTTAAGCATTAAGATCCAAGGACTCAAGGACCAAAAATAAGAGAAAGAGTGTCCAATTTATAATTGACATGGAGGATGAGAGCCTTGGATTTTTCACCCATAGATATGCGATGTGGCAAGAGATTCCTTTGAGAATCCATGACGCATATGACAAAATATGCCAATTGTGAGATTCTATGACACATGAAAGTCAAACTTGGCTAAATGTGGAAGAGAATCTATGACGCGTCATAAGACACCTCAACCCACTTAAAGTCAAGAATCTATGATGAATAAGCCAAATAGGGACATGCACAAGAGGTAAGAATATTTGATTATGAAAAATCCTAGCCAAGTGTCAAAGGAGAATCCACGAGGTGTCATATCCAAGTGTCATGATGATGCAATATTTTATGGAATATTTGAATTAAAAATCCTCTTATTCCACAAAATAAGAATTAGTAGAAAATGGAATTAATGATGGAAAATGGAACTTGGGAAATTAAGAATTTCCATGGTTTGTAGATAATGAATCAAGTAATTAATAAAATTAATTAATTGAGGATGATAATTAGGAAGAATAATAGAATTAAATTATGGGTTATTTAATCCTATAGAGAGAATTAGTAAATGATTGGCCAAATTGATTAAATTAAAGCAACAGTATCCTTTGATGAAAATGTGACAATGATAGATATCAAATAAGATGATGAAAAGTAGACCAAAGCCATGGTCAGATTGATTGATTGAAGTTGATAACATGCCAAGGACACATGACATGAATTGGTTGACATGTAACATTTAACCGACATTGTAAATGCTACAGGATTGAAATTGATTGATAAGGTTTGATCATAATAACATCGACGAACATTGTCAATGTTATTAAAATGGTTGATGATGTCATGATTTGAAATTGAAATCCTCAACAATGTCAAAGATTGGATGACATGAATGATAGTTTGACCTAGCACTGAGAGCCATGACAGTACTAAGGTCAAATTGATAAGATTGATAGGTTGATAGGTTTCCAAGGCACTGAAAGCCACAACAATACCTAGGAGTTAGATAAATGATGATTGATTTGGGATGTTTGATATGTTTTGAGTTGATTAGGACTGATTCTAAGTGATTATGGGTTGATTTGGGGTGATTTTGAGTTGATTTGATATGGTTTTGAGTTGATTTGATATGATTTTGAGTTGATATGAAATTGATGTGAAAGCGGATACAAATGACGAAATATGGTCAATCTGGCCAAAAGATCAAAGTTAGTAGAATGAGAAAATGGGACAAATTAGTATGAAGAAGTGATGAAGTTGTAGATGTGAACCATTTTTGAGCATCTACATTTTTCCCCTCTTTGATACAATGTGATTTAGAGCGTTGTATCAAAGAATGCTAATGAAAAAGTCATAAAAGCATGCCCCAGCAATGTGGTATATATTTATGCCCCCTTGATAAATTCACCAACATAGGCATGTGATAGGTCAGTTTCATTGACAATGAGAAAAAAAAACTATAGGAACTGACTGATCGAAAATTAGAGTTAAAATGCAAAAGTTATGGCCTCTGAAGTGTAAAGAGGCATCGCGACCAACACAGAAAGGGTCTTTGGCACAACCATCTAGGCAGAAGCAAGCTATAAAAGGGCTTTGAGAGGAGTTTGAAGGTCATTTTGACTCTCTCATTTTGAAGAAAAGAGCTCTGGAGCAAGGAGGATGGATCGACTACCTAGGGAGCAACATCGTGGTGAATGGGTGCAGACCTTTAGACGGCAGTCAGATGCTGGACCTTTGGTGAGTACATCAAGGCCATCTTTGTACTTTTTATTTTTTTTCATGCTTTTTTCTATATTTTGGTTCTTTTTTACTGCATTTTAGGCACCTAGGATTCTGTCAAGGGGAAACAGGGTCAAACAGGGTCAACCGGGGGTCCCGGGCCAGTTAGGGCTTCCAAACACCCCAATTGCACCAAAAATGCATCCAAGTGCATCAATGACATAGTTGGCATTCCCAAGTGCATCAATGATGTAGTTGGTATGACCAAGTGTGTCAATGACGCAGTTGGGAACCCTAATTGTGCCCTAGGATGTTTTGGGGCTCTGATCAGAGTTCGAATGGTCCCGGATCAAGCTAAAACTTGGTACGGGTTAGCATAACCCTAGGGGGATGTTAGAAACATGAGAAAATTTAGTCAAGGTGGTCAAACTATTGAGAATTTGGTCAAACATAGGGCAGATGTGGGTTAAACTAAGGTAAATGCTGATAAGGAACTGTGCAAAGGGCCCAAAAGGGTGCAAACAGACTCAAAATGACTCAAAATTTGGAATACATGTTCAAAACCCTAGGAAGAGTTGAAAAAATAGGTTAAATGAGGCTAGGATAGTTTTAAAAAGTCAAACTTGGTCAAACTTATCTCTGATGGAGGAAAAAGGTTGACCGATGGATAAGGATAGGGTCAAAACAATGCAAACAAGCTCGAAATGACCCGAAACTTGGGAAACATGTCCAAAACCCTAGGAAGAGTTTAAAACATAATTCAAATTGGTCAAAAATGCTAAGAAAAAAGTCAAAATTAGTCAAACTAGAGTCAAACTAAGTTAAACTTGGTTCAAAGGTAGGGTAAACTAGATGCAAAACCATAGAAGGTTGACATAGGCTATGTGATAATGCAAGAGGAGCTACCCTTGTTATAGGTACAGGGACATAAGTCATAGAGCCTTGCACTACATCATCAGATGATACCTAGTGAGCGTAGGATATTAGCTAGGTTGGGATTATATCATGTGAGATTTATGCCAGAGGTGAGGGGGAATAGGGCTTTGCTGACAGCTTTGATGGAGAGATGGCATTCAGAGACTAGTTCATTCCACCTACCGACTGGGGAGGTGACTGTGACACTAGAGGATGTATGGTGCATCCTTAGGATCGTGATCCATGGAAAGCTTGCAGTGTATGACCCAGCTACAGGGAAAGTAGCTCTACATCGACTATTTGGATGCGGAGATGCAGAGCTAGGGATCTGAGATTATGAGATTGGATGGGACTTATTAGTGGCATGCCATGAGTGACTGATAGTTGTGATCTATTGGGTGATTGGTGGATTGTTGATACTTGATAGATGAGGACATGGATTCCCAGTTGGATGGGGTCAAGTACTTGAGCAAATGATTATGGAGGGCACTATGTTTTCTTGGGGCCCATGCATGTTGGGGATGTTATATTATTATCTGCATCAGGTAGCATATAGAGGGGGACTATCCTTCAGCACTAGTGGCACATTATTATAGATTTGGGCATATGAGCATATCATAGTATTTAGGCCTCTAGTAGAGTGAGTGTTGGTGGACGATATGCTATATGCTTACAGCTATAGAGGTGTCCTAGCCCAAGGACCATTGGGATATGTGAGGTATTTTCACCATCAGATAGACATGATGAATCAGTTCATATGGAGACCATACAAAGCTTGCCCTAGATGGGATGATGATGACATCCACTTACCATACTATAGGCAAGAGTGCTACCTCATAAGGCACATAGTGATTGGTCACCTGGTTATAGAGATGTACCTACCAGAGTGGGTGCAGAGATAGTTTAGGGAGACACAGGATGTACCTACAAGGTTAGCACTATTTGCTCGATCCAGAGCAAAGGTGTGAGAGTGGGGACCACCCATGAAGACACAAGTAGCATATGTATAGTTAGTAGAGTTACAGCCAAGGCCATGGGGGGTACTAGCAGATATAGTGGATGTAGGTACAACAGCAACATATGATAGGTGGTTTGCACAACATTAATCGAGACCATTGACAGATCCAGTAGTACCAGTACCCCAAGGGAGGCCACAAGATGAGGAGGATGATTAGGAGGAGGAGGATGGGGGAGAGGATGAGGAGGGAGATGACACTAAGCATGATGAGAGGGGGGATGGGAAGGGTGATGATGAGGGTGACGAGGATGATGTGGAGGATGATGAGGGTGAGGATGAGGGTGATGATGAGGAGGATGCTATGGGAGAGGATGAGGGATCCAATGATGAGGAGGGTGGATGGAGTGTGGGTGGGGATGGGGATGACTACCAGGAGGATAGGGATGCAGCTACAATGGATGTGGAGGGGGATCCCATGGATGACACTGAGAGAGCATTAGTACCAGTATAGGCAGGGCCTAGTCATTTAGATCTCTTGGAGGTGATTTGAGGGCTATAGATTCAGTTGGGTCAGGTTGTGGCAGAGAGGGATGTCATTATAGGAGAGAGAGATGTAGTTATAGTGGAGAGAGATTAGGTGATGGATGAGAGCGACCAAGCTAGGGCTGAGAGAGCTACAGCTATGCACAAGGTAGAGATGGTAGCATAGGAGTCTCAAGAGTTCATGAACAACATTAGAGATGCAAACTTTCAAGATCTAGCAATGATGATGAGAAAGGCTCACATGGAGGCATAGTATTGGTGAGATCAGTATGAGAGGGTGGTGCCACTGGGGTAGAGAGTGGAGAGTTTTTGTGCATCGAGGTCTCATTCCCATAGGACACAAAGTAGTGTAGGAGTGATGGGGCCTATGAGGCCACCACAGAGAGTAGAGGGATCATCCTTGAGGCCAGAAAGAGGCCATGAGGCTAGAGATAGCACAGGATGACACCGAAAGACTCCCATATAGAGGGGCTTCTCTATGTTACTTTTTGGCTTCTATTATGCTCTTTCATGGTTCACACCTATAGGCAGCTAGTGTTGATGCAAACCATGGTCACATACTCTGATACTTTTGTGTGACATTTATGAGATGTACTTATGTTATGATGACTATATGTTATGGACTAGATGATGACTTATGTTATGATGCCTATATGTTATGTTATGCATATGCTTTAGATGTTTTATATGGATGCATTTATGCTTTTTATGTGGACTTATATATGATGACATCATGTGTTGATTTATCACAAGTTAGGTGTAGGAAATGCCATCTTTTATTTTTGCCACATGTTTTTCTCATGAATGAATGCTTAATGTAATGCGAATGATATGGAAAGGATGTAAATGAATGCAAATGAAATGTAAAATGATATGAATGAAAATGAAATGTAACATGGATGAAAATGAAATTTGAATGCCATATTTATTACTTTGGATCGTTTGGACATATGCAGGAATGTAGGATGACAATGTTTTTGATGTATCAGAGTACGAGACTAGGGTAGCAAATGAAGAAGATGCAAAAGATCAAGGAAATGAGATGAAGAATTGTTAGTAAGATGGGAAGACTTTTTCTTGTAGAAAGTGCACTATATGTCAAATGGAGCTTTATTTTGACATGGAAAACAGAATGCAATGCATCATGGCATAAAGGGCTAGAGCGCAAATGCAAACCTTTTGCATAAACAAGCATGATGTAGAAAAAAAATGACCTTGTCCTTCCTAAGGCATATGTACATGCCCCAGACTCGATACATTGTAATAGACATAAATAGAAAAAGATGACCATGAACCATCTCGGCCACTCTCATAGATCAATTTATATCATTGAGTAGCATAGGGAAATGATCAAAGAAAAAATAAAGAAAGAATAAATGACTCACTAAACAGCATGAGCCAACAGCTATTCTTGTCCATTATTACATTCTTGTTAATGTCTTAGGTGTGTAGATAATGTTTGACATGTTGATAATGTGATAGTTCTGGTTGTGGATTCAGTTGATAAGTTCATAGTGACTAGTTGGATTGATTGTTGGTTCATGTTGCTCAGATATTGTGATTGGCATTTAAGTGTAGTGCTTTGATTTTTAGTCTACAAAGTGCAAGTATTTATGAAAAAGGGGTGGTTATCTATAGTGAACATGCAAAAGGTTTATTGCATATTTTTGATGGGTTTTGTGATTTTTAGGGTTTTTGGGGATATTTGATTTTTTTTGTGTGACTAGTTTCTTTAGGATATTTTATGATTTTTAGGTTTTTTTCATGACATTTTATGATTTTTAGTGATTCTTTTAGGATCATATTTGAATGTTTAGGATTTTTTTAGGAAATTATGTGATTTTTAGTGATTTTTTTCAGGATCGTATTTGAATTTTTAAGGATTTTTTTGGGACATTATGTGATTTTTTCAAGATCGTAAAAACATATACAAGTGTTAGCTCCAATCCGTTATGCGATAGGTCCAATGGATAAAAAAATTCTTAGAGATATGCCCCCAGTTCAAGTTCAAAATCATGCACCAGGTAGTTAATATGCCCCCAGACAAGGCGCAAACTATGTACAAAGGCCAATGACAGAGTGTGTATAGACTAGTAATGCCTAGTAAGATAACAAAGGACATTAACTAGTTCATGAGCCATGGTCAAGGAGCCAAGGATGTTTTGTAATAGGAAGAATGTGATCAAGGAATGATAGAGGGGGAAAAGACTAGATGGAATCCTGATAGATGGAGGAGCAACACTAATTACACATGGCGTCTATTTGCCAGGTTTTCACTTTTGGATGGAATTTTTCTCTTGACTCAATTTTTTGTGCCAAGATGCCTATTTTCTAGGTTTTCATCATTGCATCCATTTTTTCATGACTTTTTTTCACTTTTTTCTTTGCTTTTTTTTCATGACTTTTTGCTATTTTTTTGATATTTTTCAATACTTTTTGCTTTTTTTTTTTTGATATTTTTTCATGACTTTTAGATAGAATCAAGTGTAGTACTTGTGAAGATGTATGCTATTGATGGACATGGGCAATGGTTCACCCTCTAGAGTTGCAAGCTGATATACTCCGGACCCAAAAGATGTAGTAACTACATAAGGTCCTTCCCAATTTGGCTCAAATTTGACTTGTTTTTCTCTGTGTTGTTGTGTCTTGTAGTTCATCTTTAGGACCAAATCACCAACCTCAAAATGATGACCTCAAAATTTCTTGTTATAGCTTCATTTGAGTCAATTTTGGTAAGCTTGCAAGTGTGTCAAGGTAGCTCGTCTTCATTCATCAAGCATTTCTAGCTCATGGAGTCTAGATATTCAGTAGTTTTCATCATCAACATCTTGTAGGGATACTCTTAATGATGGAATTTCAATTTCAATGGGAACTATGGCCTTAGTACCATAGACAAGAGAGTATGGTGTTGTGCTAGTAGGAGCACAGACACTTGTTCGATATGCCCAGAGAGCTAGATTTAGTTGGAATGCCAATCTCAGCCCAAATCATTGACAGTCTTTTGGAGAATCTTGACGATGGTCTTGTTAGATGCTTCTACTTGGCCATTGCCCTATGGATGGTAAATGCTAGAATATCCATGGTATATGTTGTAAATTTTGCAAAGCTTGTCTACATCTTTGTTTTGAAATGGAGTACCATGGTCAAAAATAATAGCCAAGGGGACTCCATACCGACATATGATGTAGTTTAGAATAAACCTTGAGATCTGCTTGCTAGTGGTGAAAGTCAAAGGGACAGCTTCAACCCACTTGGTAAAATATTCTGTTGCTATGATAATGAACTTATGACCATCAAAGGATGGAGGAGAAATAGCTCCAATAAGATCAAATGCCCATTGTGAAAAGGCCATGGTGATATGACTAGCTACAATTCTTGTGCTAGTGCATGGATTAGGTTGCTATGTATCTGACACTTATGACATGTTTTGGCAAAGTCATGGGCATCTTGTTTCATGGTGGGCCAATAATACCCAACTCTAACAAGTTTCTTGGCTAGACTTAGACCATTGAAATGGCCTCCACATATACCTTCATGAACCTCATGCAAGGTAGTTTCAGCTTCTTGTGAGTCAAGGCATCTAAGAAGGGTTTGGTCAAAAGATCTCTTGTAAAGGGTGTCACCAATGATGACATATCTAGTAGCTTGATGGATAAAGGCTCGATGGTCATTTTTGGATAAGTTGGGTGGTAGAATTTGGGCATGTAGGTAATCATAAATGTCTTGATACCAAGGAGAGTTGGGACCAACAAGTTCACACACAAACTCAGATTAGGAGAGCTTGAATACTAGAATCAAAAGTTGCTCAATAAGGAATTCACAATGTTCCACATTTTGAGGCATATCAATCATAGAAGCAATGGTAGGCATAGCATCAGCTTGCTTATTATGTATTCTTGGTAGTTGATGAAAAGAGATAGTAATAAATTTAGACTTAAGGAAGTCTGCCATCTACTTGTAGGGCATTAGTTTATCATCTTTGGTTTCATAGTCATCATTGACTTGGTGGATGACCAACTGGGAATCCCCAAAGACTTGTAAATGTTGAATGTTCCATTGGATGGCTATCTTGAGCCCTGTGATTAGTGCCTCATATTTTTCTATGTTGTTTGTACAGTGGAATGCAATCCAGTAGGACTTGGGAATTATGTCTCCTTGAGGAGTGATAAACATAATGCCAACTCCTGAACCATTTCGTGTATGTGATCCATCAAAATAAAGCTTCCATTCATTAGCTACATCCATGTGAAATATAGCTTCATCTAGAAAGTCTATCAACATGGGATGATCATCTGACATAAGGGCTTCTACTAATTGATCTGCTATCACTTGCCCTTTGATTTCCTTTCTATCTACATATTCTATGTCAAATTCACTAAGGACCATGACCCATTTGGCTAAGCGTCCTGTGAGAGCAGCCCTATTGAGGAGGTATTTTAGTGGGTCAATCTTAGAGATGAGCATTGTTTTCTAATGGAGCATGTAATGTCTAAGCTTTTGGGTTGCAAAGAAAATAGCAAGGCATTCTCGTTCAATTAGTGAATAATTTAGCTCATAGCCCACAAGTGTTCTACTGATGTAATATATGGCTCGTTCTCTTCCTTGTTCATCATTTTGTGCTAAGAGAGCCCCTAATATTGTATCTATAGTAGATATATATAAGATGAATGGTTTTCTTGGAATAGAAGCCATTAAAATTGGTGGATGTAGAAGGTAATCCTTGAGTTGTTGGAAAGATTATTGGCATTTCTTATTCCATTGAAAGGATACTCCTTTACATAAGAGGTGTTGAAAGGAGTGACACTTATCGGCCAATTGTGCAATGAATCTGCAAATAGACTACAATCTTCCTTGTAGCCCTCTTAGGGTTTTTAGATTTTTTGGAGGAGGCATGTCAAGTATTGCTTTTACTTTCTCAGGATCCACTTCAATGCCTCATTGAGAAACAATGTAGCCTAGGAGCTTTCCAGAGACAACTCCAAATACACACTTTTTTGGATTTATACAAAGCTTATAGCTTTCTATTCTACTGAATATTTGATCTAGGATGCCCAAGTGCTCTTTCCTTTTATAGGATTTTCAAAGTAAGTGATCAACATAGTCTTCCATGAGGATGTGCATGAAATCATGGAAGATTGTAGTCATTTCTCTTTGATATGTTGCCCCAGCATTTTTAAGACCAAATGGCATGACGTTCTAGCATTATGTTCCCAAGGACATGTGAAAGTTGTCTTGTGTTGATCTTTAGGGGCTATTCTTATTTGATTATAGCCAGAAAAGCCATCCATTAGTGATAACATCTCATACCCAGCTGTCATGTCTACAATGATATCTATGTTTGGTAAAGGAAAATCATCCTTGGGACATGCCTTGTTAAGATCATGAAAATTAGTGCATATCCAGATGCCCCTAGAGTGTTTGCTTACTGGTACTAGATTAGATATCCACTCTAAATAATCAATGGGTCTTATGAAGCTGACATCCAATAGTTTCTTCAATTCAGCTTTGACAAGGAGAGAAACTTGAGGATGCATTTTCCTCAACTTTGCTTTACTGGTTTCATTCCTAGTTTTAGTGGTAAGTGATGAAGGACTAGTTTAGGATCTAATCTGAGCATATCTACATAAGACCAGGTGAAGTTGATCTACCTCTCTAGAAAGAATCTGATGAATTCATCCTTCTCTTCTGGTGATAATGAAGCTGCAAAGTGTATGACTTTGGGGTTGTTAGGAGTCCCCAGATTAATCTCTTCTGTCATCTCCACAAGTAATGCTGATTTTTCCTTTAATGGGGGTGTTTCCAATCTTCCATCCTCGGGTGCCTCAGAGAGGTTTTCACCCTTGGATACGTCCTTTATTTTTACTTTTTCATGGTCTAATGGTGCCTTTTGATTTTCACCAAGAGACCTACTTGTGTCTTTTTTTGTTATTTTCTCAATTTTGCAACTGGAAGATGGAGTTAACTCCCCAAAATATGCCATGATGTTTAGATTAATGGAAAATCTAGACTTGTGATCACATTGTGGTACATCTTCATGGATCTCAAAGAATTATGTGATGGCATCATCATTTTCAAACTAATCAAACATTGGTGGTCCTTGTTGGTCCCAATCAATAAGTTCAGGGAAAACTAAGGAAATGTCATCATCGGTGTTGAATAAGCTTTGGTCCAAGGCATAAATATGAATGTCTACTTCAGTAATGTCATCAAGATCATATTTAGAAGTAGGAGGGCTTGGATCCTAGAATGTTTCGATCCAAGGTGAAGAATTGGTTTGAGTGACAAGTGGATTGACATATTTATCTTCCATGGGTAGGCTATCTGGGTCTACAAACATATGATCAAGACCGAGGGAGGTATCAAGATCATCAATGTTAGATACAGATTGGGTGGGTTCAGGTTGGTTGTTCTCAGATGCCTTGTCATCATTTGAAGCATCCACCTCCTTAGATGAAGATGACTCAGCATTAGGAAGACCCAAAACAAATGTTTTGAATCCAAGTCCCAAGCTATGAGGTCATCCTGATGTAGTGAGGGGTTGAACAATGCCTTGTTTTTGGAGTCCCAAGCCACTACATCCATCATATCCCTTTTTCTGCATGATGGTGAATCCAGGTCCATACCTGTCAGGGGATATGGGAGTAATTTCTTGTTCTTCTTTAGCCTTTTCAATCCATGTAGAGGTATTTTCATAGATGTGTTCTTCATGTAGTGTGCCTCCACTAGTGAACGCCATAGAAGGTCTATTTTGAAGTGTAAACTTAGGCTTGTTTTGTATAAGTTGAGGTTTACCATATGACTTGGGGGATAAAGGAAGTATCCCAATGTGAAATGCATGACACATGGAGTACTCACCACAACCTTGGTCTTGTATTTTAAGCTTTCCTTTGAATGTGGGCATAAGTGTGGAAGGATCAACTTGGAGGACTCTAGGGGATTTGCTGCATGGTTTGTTGGGACCTGGTATGCAGTGGTTCCTCTAAGATTGGCACAAAATTGGAAGGGATCTGGATCACCAAGGATGGTTACCTCTACATTATTATAGGAGAACTTTAGGCACTAGTGATATGTAGAAGGAACTACTTTCATAGCATAGATCCAAGGGCAACCTAGTATCATATTGCAGTTCATTTCTATATCTAGAAACTAGAGTAAAGTGTTCTCAGTAGCTAGACCAACTCTGATAGGTAAGATGATAAATCCTATAGAGAAATGCTCACCATCATCATAGGCTTTGATTGTGATCCTTCTAGAGGGATCCACATAATTTTTAGAATAACCCAAACCTTTGACTACTTTAAGTGTACAGATATTTAGCTCTGCTCCTCCATCTATCAAGACACATCTAACTTTAACATTATGGACAAAGACTTCAAGGTGGAGGGGATCATTGTGGTTGGGTTTATCTTTAGGAATATCTCAGGGTGAAAAAGTAATATGTTGTGATCCAGATAGGTTCCCAACCATGGCTTGGAATTGGACAACATCAATGTTATTTGGGACAACTGACTCTTTAAGGGCTTGATCCAAGATCTTTTGATGTTGGGGAGATGCACGTAGTAGGTCCAAAATGGATATTTGTACAGGGGTTTTTCTGAGTTGTTCAACAAGGCTATAATCAGATGAAGTAGGAGTAGTAGGTTTACTTGGAGGTGCAGGTCTAGTAGAAGCAATAGGTCTAGATGGGGCTCCAGGTAGGGTGATCTTGCTATGGCATGTAGTGATAGCACAATGGGGATCTTCAGCCTTCAATGTGAATGTGGATATGTGGAAGTCAGACTCATTAAAGCAATTGATGGTGTATTCATAGCCGGTGTGTGTGTAATTCACATTACCTTGTGATTTTGAGTTTGAACTTGAGGGTTTCTCTTTGTCATGATTACCCAAAGGATATTTGAAAATAGTATGATCAGAGTTGGATGCTAACAGTGATGGATCAACTGTGATTACACCATCATCAGTAAGGTCTTGTATTGCATGTTTCAATTGGAAGCATGATGAAGTCTTGTGTCCTTTGGTGTGATGGTAATCACAATACTTTTTGTCATCCCACCAATCTACTTTAGTTAATGGTTCATATTTGATTGGGGTTAGCTGCAGGAAGTTATTACTCAGTAACTATTGTAATTTAGTCTCAAGTGGTATTCTCAATGGTGTGAATTTCTTTTCTTTGGTTCTAGGATGTCTTCGAGGTTTGTCTTGCATGGAAGTCTTAGTTTTCTATTGTGGAGTTGATGTTTGATTAGAGATTTGTGAATTTGTATGGTTTACAACTTTTAAAGTCAGTTGAGGTTGTGTTGTGCTAATCATGTAGGCATCCACAATGCCATCATTAGTCACATTCTTGTTTTTGGAGAAAATTTTTGCCTTCTCATTAGACAAGTTGGTGTTGGTGTTTTCTTTGTTTATCTTGAGGATTCCCTTATGGATAAGAGCATCTTCAATACTAGACCATTTTTTCATCAGTTTAGAAATGGTGCTTGGACTCTTGATTTTGAGTTCATACATTAAGTCTGGGACTAAGTTTTCAATCCACAGGTTTACTTGTTGTTCTTCAGGAATGTCTAATGAGCATTGACTAACTAGGCTTCTCCAATGCAGTAAGAATGTGATGAATGACTCTCTCGTCTTTTGTTTAGTTAAGCACAAATCAAAAATTGTCACCTCATTTGTAATGTTAAAGGCAAAGTGGGAGATAAACTTGTCTGCTAGTTTTGACCAAGATTTGATATTACCAGGAAGTTTGGAGTACCATTCAAGTGTAGGCCCACCTAGAGAACGAGGGAACAATCTCATAAGGTAAGTGGGCTCATCGCTAAGTTTGGTACATGAAGCACAAAATTCTCAGATGTGATTAATAGGGTTTCCTTTTCCTTGGTATTTTTCAAACCTTGGAGCCTCAAAGTGTCTTGGGAATGGAGGCATATACAAACTTTTATCGAATGGGTTAGGATGTAGGTCCTTTTCTGTATATAGAGCCTATTTCTTTTGGACTCCCAATGCCTCGACTTGTTTGGAAAGTTGTTTGAATTGTTGTAATAGTTCTTCATTAGGATTTTGCATGATGGTCTTTCCTTCAAGTCTTTTGTGTCTGTGAGTAGACTGTTTGCTATGGCGGGAACTATGTCTACTTGGTTCTGACTTTTCTGTGTCTGATGAGTCTGATGAAGTGTCGCTAGGTGGCGGAGGAATGTTGGCACCTCAAAGATAAAAAGGTCCCTATTGTTGGGGAACTTTTTGTGGTATTTGATGTGGCACTTGTTGAGGGATTGACTATGATTGTTGTACCATGTGTTGTTGTTGTGCCATGTGTTGTTGTTGTTGTTGTGATACCTCTGTTGGTTGTATCTGAGACCATGTGTGTGCTTGTTGTTGTAGATGTATTTATTGAGATTGTTGTGGCACATGTTGTTGTTGTAACAAATGTTGCTAGCATGTGATTTTTTGCTCAAGGAATCTTTGGTATTCCAATTTTTCTTGAGTTTCTCTTGGTGTTTAGCAAACATTATTTGTTGTTGTTGGAATTGCTGCTGAAATTGTTGTTAATAAACTGTGTGTAAGTCAAGTGGGTTCACATGGGACTGCATATTAGGAACGTTGGATGTTTGCCCCACTTGAGGTTGTTGTCATGGTGGTTGATGTTGTTGTTGATATGTGGGATGTGTATTAACTGGATGTATACTTGGCTGCACCTTGGAAGTGTGGAGTCCTTGTACCACTGTAGGTTGTTGTTGTTGTGGGGGTTGAATAAGTCCTTGAGAATTGAACGTCATGTTTGGATTGTGGTTTTCATACTTTTGTGTGTTAGATGTTCCTATTTGTGACATCATATTGACTTGACTATGAGATGTGTCCCTGTTGGGAATGGGCATAATGTCAATAAGACTTTTCCTTTGCATGTCCATAGGGATGGTTGCACTTGATGTTTCACATGTTGTATTTATGAGAGGCTCCATAGCATTTGATGTCATAGCACTTGGTAAAGTTAGGAGCAAAGGTGTACTTTTTTGATTTGCCTCCAAAGGAGGTATGTTTGGCATCCCTAGAGAACAAGTCCCTTTAGGTGCATCTTGTTGTTGCATCATGTGACTAAAATCGAGTCTTAATGTCCTTTTGGGGTGTTTAGGGATTGGTGGTATTTCATCAAACAAGGGATTAACATTGATGTGTTCAAATGTACTTTGGAGGATTTTGATAGTTGACTCTTGATAGGATCTTATAGGTGCCATTATTGTGTTTGAAAACTCCAAAGGTTGTTTTCCCTTGTCTAAGTCCAAATTTATCATGGGTTTTATGTTTTCAATAGTTGTTTTGGTTTGATGTTTGGACTTAGGACCTTCCAAGTTTGGGTTAAATTTGACAATTTCTTGGGTTGCCAAACGTTTGAAGTTCTTGCGAAAACTTTTGTCTTGACATGCCCTAGCCATTTCTTCATTAGTGATGCCATAATTAGTGTCAAAGTCATCACTTAGGTTTACAATACCTTGTTGTATGTTTGATGTGTTAGGTTGGCTGAATTCAAAGGAATGTGATTGTTCATCTTCAGGTGTGGTTGGTACACTTCCTCCTCCTGGTGGTATTGGCATGAATATAGGTTCAAAGTCAGGACTCCATTGAACCATCCCATGTGTGGGGGAAGGGTTTGGAGCAAATCTCATGGTAGGTGCATTGTTCAAGGTTTTTTGTGCCATAGCTTGATTATGAGGATCTTGCGGATACATGTTCAAGGGGTCTGCTAGTAATGGTTGTGATGCCTCAATTTGGTCTTTGTCAAAGGTTTGTTGGGTTTTCTTGCTCTTTTTCTATCTTGGGCATGGTTTTGGTTGTGCTTGTGCCTCAAAAAATAGAGGTTGATAGAGTTCCTCAGGTCTTTGAGCTGATTTTTTCCTAGTAAGTGTTGGCATGATACCTAAGAGTGCAAATGAAATGGAATTTTTGAGTGTTTTGGGTGATTTAGAGTGGTGGGTATGCAAGATATGAGTGTTTTTTGGATTTTTTAAGTGTTTAGGGATGTTATGCAATGTGAGGAAATCCTAAATGAATTATGGTTTTGATGTGAAAAGTGCAAATGTCCTAGGGATGTTATGCAAACACAAAATGCAAGGTGATGTTTTGAAGTTTGACTAGAGGGGATGAAAATGACTCGAAGGTATGAAAAATGATAATTAGGGTTATGTTTTGGACTTCCTAAGGATGCTAAAGGTTGGTGTGTGCAAGGTAGACTATGAAAAGGATGGTTTCTAAGGGTTGATAATGATGTTTAGGATATGCAAAATGAGGGTAAATGATCAAGAAGACAATTTGGTTGATGGATAATCTAATAGGGTTTGGTAGTGAGAATGATGCTAAGGTTTGGACCATGTAAGATGAAGGGGATATACCACTAGGATAAGTCAAAATGATGTTTGGGGATGCTAGGGATATGATTATGCTATGACAAGGGTATAGGGAAAGTTTTGAATTTACGTAAAACCTTTAGAAAGTATTTTGCCTAGGAGTTTAACCTTGTGATAAAGGACTTTGGATCTTGACCAAAAATTGATAAAAGATGAAAAGATCAAATTGATAAAAGATGACAAGGTCAAATCTATCAAGACATAGATAGATTTTGACCCAGGAAAATGATAAGAAAAGATAAAAAAGACTAGTCAAGATCCATTATCTATCAACACGAGGAGATACTCTAAGACTCATACTTTGTCTAGATTTTTGACTAAATTCAAAGGTTTCGGGGGTTCAAAATGATGTTTTGAGGACTGAAAATGGTGGTAATGCTGTGTGGATATGTGATATGGACAATTCTTATGATGCAAAATGGGATTTTGGGTGCAAGATGCGGTTTTGGGTCAAGTACAAAATGGGGAGGTGTAGAGGCTCCTAGATGCAGTTTTGGGGTCCTAAAGTGCAGTTCAGAGGCCCAAAATGGTCATGCAGGTACCCAAGTGAACCCTAATAGTACTAAGTGCATCCTAATAGTACCAACTATTTCATTGACACACTTGGAGCTAGTTTGGGCATAGTTGGTAGTTTCTGGGCATAGTTGGTAAGCTAGGAAGAATGTTTGTTGATTTAGAAGGGTATGGTTACCAAACTGATATGTTAGGAAGCTAAGATGTTGGGGTTGATGTTAGGATGGGTTAGGAGATGCAAAACAAAATTTATGACCTAAAAAATGATGTCTTAAGTGAAGGAGACGAAGACTAGGTGATGTAGAATGCAGATCTGGGTAGGCTATTGCAAGGGGAGCTAACTAGGTACCTAAGGACACTGTTGAAGCCCCAAAATGTTATCTTAGAACCCAAAAATAGATCTCAAAACCACTAAGTGTGCCCAGATAGTGCAAACTATGTCAATGACATAGTTGGTAGTTTTATGACTCAATTGGTAGTTTCAGGGCGTAGTTGGTAAACTGGGCTGAAACTAAAGCAATTCTGGGAGCTATGGTTTCCAGATTGATATCACAGAGACGTAAACAATAGGGGACAGTGTTAAGACTAGTATGAATGCTCAAAATGATGGTTAGGACACCTAGAATGATGATTAAAGTAGTCAAGATGATGAATAGATATACAAAGATGCAAGGTGGTGAATGCAAAGTGTTGATTGTGAGATGGGAATGCAAAAAGTAAGCACGTTTAAGAGCACAAGTCACCATGTTTTTCAAGGTTTGAGTGTGTTGAACCAAAGTTTGTAAAGTTTGATAAAGGTTGAAATGTTTTGGCCATGTGTGATGTTTTGACAAGTTCAAAATGATATCCAAGGTGTAAATTTTAAAATTTGGCTTTTATCTTGATTATGTTTTATACACACACAAGACGCATTAAGAAAAGCATAGTTGTTGTTAAAAGGTAACAAACACACCACAACCTAGGCTTTTAGGACTGTATCCACTGAATTCCTACTTGAATCAAAGTTCAGCCATGCTTATCCAGAGTAGAAAACCTAAGATCTTGGAACCACAGGCTTCCCCTTACATCGCACTCACTTCTCGGGGCATGACTTCCCAAGGGATTGTTGCCTCTACTAAGGATCGTGAGAATGTAGGATGTCTTCATGGGCATGGGTGACCCCTTGAGCTAATGGATAGAAAGGATTTTGGCCACTAAAACATAACTTTTAGTAAGGGCATTCTGTTCGGCAAGTGAATGATAAACTTCCATAGAAGGTCTCCCAACCCCGAGAATCGGGGTTTGACGCACCACAAGGGTACTGGAGGAGAGCTATCATGCAGAATTAGTGCAGATATGGCTTTCACTGTAATCAAATTTTATATAGCAGCTGGAACATTGACCTGGCTTTGGCCCGTCACCACTCTAAGGTCATCCCCTGGCATACCCAATATCAAGTATCTTGGTCTAGGGCAGGCCTCCTATAGAAGTTACATGGATTTCTCTTACACACAAGATCCATGAATGGCGAGGGGAGAGGATATGTCTAATGCAACTCCTAGGGATTTAACACTGTAGACATGCCAAGAAGAAAAGAAAATGGTTCATTTTAAGCACCAAACGAAATATTATGTAATCTAGGAAATCCACACACATAGTTTGGAAAGACACACAAAGTCTTCAATAACGTCCTACAAAGCACATATTAGTAGTTTCTTATGATCACGTCTTCATCCAATGATCACCACATGCTGAAAATAGACCATTAGTAACAAAAAATCACCTAATCTATGTCCTAGAGAGTGATAGGAACATTAGATGCAGATTCTAATTGATGCATATGCTTACTATGAACCCGGGTGTGCTCTGATAGAGTAGATTGCTCCCCAGAAGGCCAAAATGGCTCAGAACACTCCCAAGTGCACCCAGATAGTGCAGACTACATTAGTGATTTAGTTGGGGCCCAGTTGGGTGTATTTGGTAGTTTCTAGGTGCAGTTGGGAGGTCGGGTGCAAAGTGTGGGGAAATGGTGCCTAGACAAGACCCAGAAACTAAAATTTTCAAAGCTACACTCCCAAGTGCACCCAAACAGTGCAAACTACATCAATGACATAGTTGGGGCCTAGTTGGGCACAATTGGTAAGTTAGAAACAAAAAAAGGATGTTTTGGTGGCTTCTGGACTCCTAAAACTACTCCCAGGGGTCCCAAGTGCGCCTTGATAGAGCAGAGTGCACCCTAGGACAGCAAGCTAACAAAATGCATGAAACAAGAGCATACAAGCATTTTACTAAACCCCCTAATTAATCTAGGTGTGAAAAGGAATAGTAGATAGTCATTATACCCTTCCAAGTGAGCTCCTTCCTTACACCTACAAGCACAAAACAAGAAAATGCAAGTTAGATATGCATGTTCACGTCGAGTTCACCAAATGTAGGACCAGAAAATGGGTTAAATGCATAACATACTATGAGCATGTCACAAAAATCAATAATAATATATTAGCACCCACTAGTCTACCATGAAAGCCAAAATAATAAAGAAAGCAATAGAAACCCCCTTTTTCATTTGTAGCTCCCATGTCCTTCTTTCTTGTCCAAATGATTATAGCTCCAATTTTCCTATAGTGCACACAAGATTGAAGCCAAAGCCTCTGATATGGATAATGCCATGAGAATACTAGAAGTGTGATTTTAGTGTGAGAGAAAGAAGTGTAAATGCAAAGGAGTGGGGATTCAAGGACTCAAGAATTTGGATTTTCAAGACTTAAGCATTAAGATCCAAGGACTCAAGGACCCAAAATGAGAGAAAGTGTGTCCAATTTATAATTGACATGGAGGATGAGAGCATTGGATTTTTCACCCATAGATATGTGATGTGGGAAGATATTCCTTTGAGAATCCATGACGCATATGACAAAATATGCCAATTGTGAGATTCTATGACACATGAAAGTCAAACTTGGCTAAATGTGGAAGAGAAACTATGACGCATCATAAGACACCTCAACCCACTTAAAGCCAAGAATCTATGATGAAAATGTGATGATGATAGATATCAAATAAGATGATGAAAAGTAGACCAAAGCCATGGTCAGATTGATTGATTGAAGTTGATAACATGCCAAGGACACATGACATGAATTGGTTGACATGTAACATTTAACCAACATTGTAAATGCTACAAGATTGAAATTGATTGATAAGGTTTGATCATAATAACACCGAAGAACATTGTCAATGTTATTAAAATGGTTGATGATGTCATGATTTGACATTGAAAGCCTCAACAATGTCAAAGATTGGATGACATGAATGATAGTTCGACCTAGCACTGAGAGCCATGATAGTACTAAGGTCAAATTGATAAGATTGATAGGTTGATAAGTTTCCAAGGCACTGAAAGCCACAACAATACCTAGAAGTCAAATAAATGATGATTGATTTGGAATGTTTGATATGTTTTAGGTTGATTAGGACTGATTCTAAGTGATTCTGGGTTGATTTGGGGTGATTTCAAGTTGATTTGATATGGTTTTGAGTTGATTTGATATGATTCTGAGTTGATATGAAATTGATGTGAAAGCGGATACAAATGACAAAATATGGTCAATCTGGCCAAAAGATCAAAGTTAGTAGAATGAGAAAATGGGACAAATTAGTATGAAGAAGTGATGAAGTCATAGATGCGAACCATTTTTGATTGTCTACACCTCCAAAAATGATATCACCAACAACTATAATAATTATCAACAAACCATCTTTTGTTTCTTTCAAGTACAAGTTACTATCTATTGCTCCTTTAGTGAATTGAAGATTTGCTAAGTATTTATCCAACCCTACATACTAGGTTCTAAGTGCTTGCTTTAATCCACACAAGGCTTTCTTTAATCAGAAAACCATATCCATATCTTCTATCAAAGGAAATCCTTCTAGCTACTCAAATATAGACTTCTTCTTCAAGTTCTCCATTCAAGAGTTAGATTCACTACAATACTCTTAAATTTGTAACAAGGAGGATTGAATCAAACCTTAAATTTGAAACTTTCATTATTAGATTGATATCGATCATAATTATACTTAATTTAAATTTGCAACTTAATTTAAAAACTAATTTCTTGATTAATCTAAAATTTAACATTTAAAATTTATACTACACTATGTTTTACACTAAGATGACTTTAATACTAGGTTCTTAACATCCAAACTCTATCAACAAAATTTACTAATCATGTCATACATTAATTAATTTGAAACATATCTGAACAAGTATGTTTACAAACAAGACAATGAAAGAACCTTTTAAAATCACCACTTAATTAAGCAAATTGATAACTAATTTTTTTACTATTTATTAATAAAATGTGCTAATATTAACATGTATGAACTAATTTACTAACTTTTAAATACAAACATAAAGCAACTAAACCTTTAAAAAAAAAAAAAAAACTAGTTTATATACTATCTAACTAAATTAAAATTACTAAACATATATCTAAAATTTACTATTTTTAAACAATACAACTATCCTAACATAATGAATAACTATCTAAATTTAACTACATCTAACTAAAAACATAAACTAACTTTACAAAACAAAACAAAATGAAAATCTAACACAACTTTAATAAATACTTACTAACTAATACTAATCTAAATATCATTAACTAAATCTTATTAAACTTAACTACATTAAATAAATACTAACTAAATGATAAACTAACTATACTAACTTATCCTACACTAACCCCCATACTCTAACACCACTCAACACCCACAACTTACAACGCATCCCAAAAACTAGAGCGCCTACCCAAATTGACCAAAGTAGGAATAACAAATGCAAAGTTTTTTAAACATTACAAAGTTTACCCTCAATCAACATCTCCCTTCCTTCAAACCTAATGCCAACCAAACATAATAAAAGCTCCTAAGTACATCAACACTTCCAAGTTCTTCCCAAGACAACCTATTTCAAATAAAGATGTGCTAACCTGAAAAGGCAAGGGTGGCACCCAAGACAAAGGAAGATGTTCACATCAATAATGAAGTTTTCAACACTATGCAAAGTGCATCAACGCATTTCCCAAGAGAATTTGACCACTACTCAAGGCTATGACGGAGGTGTAGGGTGATGTCACCCTAAGCAAGCCTTGACTTGTTTAAAACAACATATTTTCAAGCCCTTAAGAAGTTGGCGCCAAGAGGGGTGTTTTAAATGCATTAAAGTTTATTTGGTAGGAGATAGAGAATTAGGATAGTTTAACATGTTAAAAAAATTTTAAAAAATTGAGTTATTGTATTTACTTATAGATGGATAAATTTAATTATATTATTCAACCAAATAACAAGGGGAATCTTTTAAAGATTCTCTATTACTAAGAGAAGAATTAAATTGGTTTTTCCATACAAAAACTAGAGAGTTTTTACTCTCTTGGAACATTTTTTTTTTTTGCTTTATTTTTCCAAGTATAAACTTTGAAGTTGATTTATTAACCAAGAGGGGATTTTTTTTTAATAAATCTATTAGGATTTGCTACAAACTAAGTATAACAAAAATTGAATAACTACATAAAATAACATTGCAAGTTTGATTTTTGTGTTTACAATAATCACAAATCTGAACCTTCATTCATAACATAATTTTCATTTTCAACATATAAGGAAACTTGAAATCTTTGTTTAATTGAACCATCATCATATCATCTTATTTTTGATGTGCAACATATAATCGAAAGATACCAAAAATCTCATGAGAAGCAATAATACTCAATCACCATTTTATTTGCAAACCTAATTCAAAGGCTCAGCCAGGAAAGAACTAGGAAGAAAACTTGGCATCGTTGCCATTACAACAAAGTGATAAAGACAATTTTCATAGGATTTCAATCCCGAATTTTCAACAATCAAATAATTTCCTTAATGTCCCTTATCAAGGGATCCATATCATTTTCTGCAACACATTGCTAAGATTGTGGAGGGAACAAAATCTAATCAGGTGTCAAATAAGCATGACCAAGAGACAAAATCAAACATGCATATTCATACTAGGTTTTCACAACAGTATTCACAATGAATCAAAACTAGGGAAAGGTGGATTTTTCCAATAAGAGATGTCAGACACAACACCAAACCAGGTGCCCAATTGAGTCTATAACTCAAGAGCTTTCATTCTTCCATTCTTACATGCCAAAACTCATATGTGGTTTTTATTGATAGGTAGGGGCACATAACACCCTACCCTCTCTCCCTTTTCTCATCTTGAGAAGAGACTCTACACTATTGGAGTCCAACTAAAAAGACCTTTCCCAAAATTGGCCACTTCTACCCTCTCCAAGGGTGAGTAATGCCAAAACACCCATACAAGAAAACTTCAAAATTCAAACAGAAATGAGAAAGGAAAGAATTCAAGAAAACATGGTTTCAATCCTTCCCAAAAAATACCCAACACACATATGAGCTTTTCCTTCCTTCCTTGCCTTCAACCTTCCAAGACTTCTCTTTCAAAGTAGAGATTAGGTAACCACCAAAACTACTCCAAGAAGGGCCTCTAAATAATATCCAAACTTAACCACCAAAAAGGGCAATAACTTCACCCACACACCTACAAATCTAGAAGTTTCTAACTCAACCAATACTAAGGTTAACCACTAAGT
The DNA here is from genome assembly GCA_028749045.1 of Cupressus sempervirens. Classification (NCBI taxonomy): domain Eukaryota; kingdom Viridiplantae; phylum Streptophyta; class Pinopsida; order Cupressales; family Cupressaceae; genus Cupressus; species Cupressus sempervirens. Next base: position 452,691,914 of record CM053793.1, read on the forward strand.
GGAGTTGAGGTCATGCAACTCATGGTAACCACTTACAATTTTCGCACAAAGGCAAAAATAGACTTTTTGAGTGACCTAAAAGGTCAATAAAAGGGTCTTAGGGGGTGGAAAATACCCCCAACCCATACCCATACCCCTTGAGTATAAAGATTTCATGTTTTAAAGGTCTAAGGAAAAGATTTGGAACCAAACTAAAGCTAGGAATAATTAGGACCAACTAACAACTCCAAAAGTAGATTAAGCACTAATTTGGATTAGGGGTGACTAAAATCGATTAAGAAAAAAATTAGCAAAAAGAAACTAACTTAATCCGACTTAGGTCCAAAGGTTACACAATTAAGCCTAACTAGCATGCTGGAATGCATATGCAAATTCACAAGTGTCAAGCGACACTAAAGAACACAGTTACGAAAGATAACATTTATTGATCACAGAAAGATACATTCATACATCTTACAATAAAATAAATTTATGAACAACAAGGTTTCCACAAATGGCACATAGGGATTAGTTTTGTTTCTCCGTCAAGTTTTTCGACTAAAATATCTTGCACACTCATTGCACACATCAGTAGTCCCATAAAATCACATGCACATATGTATATACGTATCAAGGAAACACATAAATTAAAACATTCATCTATAAATCAATCAGGGTTTCTCTCATCCTACTCATATTCTTAACCATTAAAATCTCTTAATCACAGTATTAATCCTACATTTACTTATTTCGTCAACATACATATTCATAAAGCATTAAATGACAAACTCAAATATCTGAAAGTAAACATCACACAACATGAAATAATATAATATGTTCAAGTAACCGATAATGTCTCGACGTATCGAGTCCTAAGTATCAAAATAATAAGGTAACAACTATGCTATGAACGGTCAAGGTGAGGCTTCATATCCTCCCCCACTAGGCATGAAATTCCTCCTAGTGTTCATCAAAAGATAAGGATACTAAAATTGCATCCATGGCACATCCTCCCATAAAGTTGTAACCTCATCATAACAATCTCACTAGACCCTAACTTGGTCTAGGTCTTGACCTCGAAGTGCTAGGGTCCGTCGAGAAATAATACAGATAGGCTCCAACACTAACTAGCTAACCAACTCCACCTATAGCCTCAATAATTATAGCCTGATGCTCAGTCTTGCAGTTGTCAACTACTGCAAAAACTCTATAGGACCTACCCATGTCTCCAACTGTCAGCTCTGAAAAAGCCCCTCTCTAACCACTAGATGACTATCCCTGTGGACACTCTCTAGCTATGTGACCCATGCCACCACAAGTGTAGCATGGTCCTCAGATATAAGATCATGAATCTTGTGATCCAGACTATTGTGGGCCTCCTAACTTGCTAGACCCATTGTATCCACCTCTAGAAGACTGTTGAGTCTGCACTGACTGTGGCTGTGGGGTATGTACTTTCTGATCTTGTTGTAACTACCACTGCTTGGGCTCGGAGCCCTGGTAACCCTGTGAGGGTTCCTGCTACTGTTGTTGAGACTATTGGCCCTTAAAAGGCCCTAGTGTATAGTTCTTATTTCCTTTCCAAGGTAGTTTTTGCCAGGTAGAGTTTCAATTCTAAGACCAATCCCATGATTCCTATCTACCTTGAGTATCCTCTACAACTAGTGTTATCTCCACTACCTTTCTGAAGGTGGTAGGGAAGGCCATCCGAACTAGACCCTGAAGTGAGAAATTCAAACCCATGATAAAGTGATGCACTCGCAATTTCTCATCCTTCATGTATTCCACATAAGGAAGGAGATTGAGAAACCTGCTATTGTACTGAGCCACTGTAAGACAACTCTGATAAAGAGAATGAAACTCCTCTATTTTCTTTTATCAGAAATGCTTTGACAAGTACCTATCTCAAAATCTCTCTAGGAATGATTCTCATGTGACAACATCCATCCTCACTCCTCCTATGGTCTCCTCCTGATGCCACCAATTAGAGGCATCTCCTCTCAACTGATGGATTGCTAGACATGCCTTTAGATTACTCCCATAAGGATGTAATCCAAAGCACCACTGTAGGCTCTGTAACCATGCCTCTTCTGTTATCCTCTCAATGGAACCGGTAAATAATGGTGGCCTGAGTCAAATCAATTCCTTGATATCATCTCCTATATGTCTAGGAGGTCTGTCAAGTGAAGGTCCTTTCTAGTGTATTGTCTCACCTTCATGCTCATCCTACTCCTCTAACTATCTCAGTGGGGGACTCCTAGTCCTCTCTCTACCTCTGGGCCCACCTCCCTTGGCTCCCTTTGCTTCCACTACTGGAATCTATTGACCTTGTTGAACTATAGGTACTACCCTCTGCTGAACTACACCGATCAAAGTCTGAAGTGCGTCTATAATGTCCTAGTTTGGGTTAGGTGGTGGTGGAGGTAGAGGTGGTCCATCCTCCTATCCCACTCTACCACCTCTTGCCCTACAACCTCTGACTCATCGGTTGCTTCGAGTAACAAAAGGCATCCTACACAATTTAATGTTTAGTTTTAAGTTTTTAGAAGCATAATAGTTTTAGGTTCCTAGTGTTGAAACACGGGCTTTGATACCAAAATTTCATGCCCAAACTATGATGGTAAAACACGCAAATAATTTTTTTCTTTTTCTTTTTAATGTTAATAATAAAGAGGTACACAAAGGTTGAAGAGTTGAACATGAAGTTTCAAGAGTTAGATTCACTACAATACTCTTAAATTTGTAACGAGGAGGATTGAATCAAACCTTAAATTCAAAACTTTTTTTATTAGATTGATATCGATCATAATTATACTTAATTTAAATTTGCAACTTAATTAAAAAACTAATTTCTTGATTAATCTAAAATTTATACTGCAATATCTTTTAGACTAAGCTAACTTTACTACTAGGTTCTTAACATCCAAACTCTATCAACAAAATTTACTAATCATGTCATACATTAATTAATTTGAAACATATCTGAAAAAGCATGTTTACAAACAACACAATGAAAGAACCTTTTAAAATCACCACTTAATTAAGCAAATTGATAACTAATTTTTTTACTATTTATTAATAAAATGTGCTAATATTAACATGTATGAACTAATTTAATAACTTTTAAATAAAAACATAAAGAAACTAAACCTCTTTTTTTTTTTAAACTAGTTTATATACTATCTAACTAAATTAAAACTACTAAATATATATCTAAAATTTACAATTTTTAAACAATACAACTATCCTAACATAATGAATAACTATCTAAGTTTAACTACATATAACGAAAAACATAAACTAATTTTACAAAACAAAACAAAATGAAAATCTAACACAACTTTAATAAATACTTACTAACTAATACTAATCTAAACATCATTAACTAAATCTTATTAAACTTAACTACATTAAATAACAACTGACTAAATGACAAACTAACTATACTAAATTATCCTACACTAACCCCCATACTCTAACACCACTCAACACCCACAACTTACAACACATATCCCAAAAACTGGAGCACCTACCCAAATTGACCAAAGTAGGATTAACAAATGCAAAGTTTTTTAAACATAACAAAGTTTACCATCAATCAACATCACCTTGCCTTCAAACCTGATGCCAAACAAACATAATAAAAGCTCCTAAGTACATCAGCACTTCCAAGTGCTTCCCAAGATAGCCTATTTCAAATAAGCATGTGCTGACCCAAAAAGGAAAGGGTGGCACCCAAGACAAAGGAAGATGTTCACTCCAACAATGAAGTTTTCAACACTATGCAAAGTGCATCAATGCATTTCCCAAGAGAATTTGACCACTACTCAAGGCTATGATGGAGGTGTAGGTTGATGTCACCCTAAGCAAGCCTTGACTTGTTTAAAACAACATCTCTTCAAGCCCTTAAGAAGTTGGCACCAAGAGGGGTGTTTTAAATGCATTAAAGTTTATTTGGTGGGAGATAGAGAATTAGGATAGTTTAACATGTTTAAAAAAAAAAAAAAAAATTTGAATTATTGTATTTACTTATAGATGGATAAATTGAATTATATTATTCAACCAAATAACAAGGAGAATCTTTTAAATATTCTTTGTTACTAAGAAAAGAAGTAAATTGGTTTCTCCATACAAAAACCAGAGAGTTTTTACTCTCTTGGAACTTCTTTTTTTTTTGCTTTATTTTTCTAAGTATAAACTTTGAAGTTGATTTATTAACCAAGAGGGAAATTTTTTTTATTTTAAAAATCTATTAGGACTTGCTACAAACTAAGTATACCAGAAATTGAATAACTACATAAAATAACATTGCAAGTTTGTTTTTGTGTTTACAATAATCCCAAATCTGAACCTTCATTCATAACATAATTTTCATTTTCAACATATAAGGAAACTTGAAATTTTTGCTTAATTGAACCATCATCATATCATCTTATTTTTTATGTGCAACATATAACTGAAAGATACCAAAAATCTCATGAGAAGCAATAATACTCAATCACCATTTTATCGGCAAACCTGATTCAAAGGCTCAGTCAGGAAAGAACCACGAAGAAAACCTGACGTCATTGCCATTACAAAAAATTGATAAAAAAAAATTTCATAGGATGTCAATCCCAAATTTTCAATAATCAAATAATTTCCTTCATGTCCCTTATCAAGGGATCCATATCATTTTTTGCAACACATTGCTAAGATCATGGAGGGAACATAATCTGATCAGGTGTGAAATAAGCATGACCAAGAGACAAAATCAAACATGCATATTCATACTAGGTTTTCACAATAGGATTCACAATGAATAAAAACTAGGGAAAGGTGAATTTTTCCAACAGGAGATGTCAGACACAACACTAAACCAGGTGCCCAATTGGGGCTATAACTCAAGAATTTATGTTCTTCCATTTTTACATGCCAAAACTCATATGTGGTTTGTGCTGACAGGTAGGGGCCCATTACACCCTACCCTCTCTCCCTCTTCTTGTCCTAAGAAGAGACTCTACACTGTTGGAGTCCAACTAAAAAGACCTTTCTCAAAATTGGCCACTACTGCCCTCTCCAAGGGTGAGTAATGCCAAAATATCCATACAAGAAAAATTCAAAATTCAAATAGAAACAAGAAAGGAAAGCATTCAAGAAAACATGGTTTCAATCCTTCCCAAAACATACCCAACACACATATGAGCATACCAATAACAACACAATAGCATAAGCATGAAACAAGCATGAACAAACTGAAAACAAGGAGATGAAGAACTCCTACCTTCATAAAGAGGTTATGGTAAATGATCAAATTGGGAAGAGCTTTTCCTTCCTTCCTTGCCTTCAACCTTCCAAGACTCCTCTCTCAAAGTAGAGATTGGGTAACCACCAAAACTACTCCAAGAAGGGCCTCTAAATAATATCCAAACTCAACCACCAATAAGGGCAATAACTTCACCCACCCACCTACAAATCTAAAAGTTTCTAACTCAACCAATCCTAAGGTTAACCACTAAGTGGAGTTGAGGTCATGCAACTCATGGTAACCACTTACAATTTTCGCACAAAGGCAAAAATAGACTTTTTGAGTGACCTCAAAAGTCAATAAAAGGGGCTTAGGGGGTGGAAAATACCCCCAACCCATACCCATACCCCTTGGGTATAAAGATTTCATGTTTTAAAGGTCTAAGGAAAAGATTTGGAACCAAACTAAAGTTAGGAATAATTAGGACCAACTAACAACTCCAAAAAGTAGATTAAACACTAATTCAGATTAGGGGTGACTAAACTCGATTAAGAAAGAAATTAGCAAAAAGAAACTAACTTAATCTGACTTAGGTCCAAAGGTTACACAGTTAAGCCTAACTAGCATGTTGGAATGCATATGCAAATTCACGAGTGTCAAGCGACACTAAAGAACACAGTTACGAAACATAACATTTACTGATCACAGAGAGATACATTCATAAATCTCACAATAAAATGAAATTACGAACAACAAGGTTTCCACAAATGGCACATAAGTATCAGTTCCATTTCTCTGTCAAGTTTCTCAACTAAAATATCTTGCACACTCATTGCACACATTAGTAGTCCCATAAAATCACATGCACATATGTATATACATATCAGGGAATCACATAAATTAAAACATACATCTATAAATCAATTAGGGTTTCTCTCATCCTACTCATATTCTTAACCATTAAAATCTCTTAATCATAGTGTTAATCCTACATTTACTTATTTTGTCAACATACATATTCATAAAGCATTAAATGACGAACTCAAATATCTGAAAGTAAACATCACACAACATGAAATAATATAATATGTTCAAGTAACCGATAATGTCTCGACGTATCGAGTCCTATGTATCAAAATAATAAGGTAACAACTATGCTACGAAGGGTCAAGGCGAGGCCTCACAAATGCTGACTTAACATCCATCTAATGTACTTTGAAATTTTTATTTGCTACATATGCTAAGAAAATTTTGACTACTTCCATTCTTACTATAGGTGCATATGTTTCCTCATAATCAATTCCTTCTTGCTGAGAGTAAACTTTGGATACTAGTCTTGCTTTGTTTGTTATTACTGCTCCTTGTTGATTCATTTTATTTATAAATACCCATTTTGTACCAATCACATTTTTGTAATTAGGTTTATGAACCAAATCCTATTTGTCATTTTTATTATCTATTGAAGTTCTTCCTTTGCTTTTAGCCAATGATCATCCTTGATTGCTTCATCTGCACTTTTTGGTTCTACTTGAGATATTAGGCATAGTTCTTCATTGATTCTACTTCTTTTCATTACCCCTTTTTCTTTACTTCCTATTATCTGATCAGTAGGATGATTTCTCATTACATTCTTATTTAGGGTAGGAGTTGCTGCTTCAACTCTTATTTTAGGTATTGTGCTTTATTCTTCTGTTACTTCCTCTATTTGTAAATTATTCTGCAAGTCATTGTTAGTCTTTAGAAATAATTCATTGCATCTATTGGTCATCCCAAAATAATCATCTCCATCAGAGTTGCTTGGCCAAAGAAAGGGATCAAAATACTACAACAATAGACTACTTAATCTAGGATTGGACATCCCAAGTGTTTCTAACCAACTCATTTGGATTTATTTAATTTATCAACCAGGGATGTAAACTTGAAATGGTGTCTGCAAAGTATATGCTTCAAAAAATTTTCAACTTAAGAATTATTCTATAGAAATTCAAATGATTATGCTATAAGAAATTTACACTAAATCTGAGAATCGAAACTATTTCCACAAAGCATGAAAATACAGTTGAGAACTACTTCAACTGCCTATGTGTTGTGGTGTCCACAACACAAGCCCCATTCCTCACTAGGAATGGGGACCCCCTACTTTTTCTGACTCCCAAACTCATAGTTTGAGAGTTGGGAGAAGAAAATTTGGTTAAAGTTAGAATTTTAGAGTTAAAAAGTTGAAAAAAAAAAAAAAAAAAAAAAGAAAATTTGAAATTGAAAAAACCCAAAAAATTGGAAAATTCAAAAAACACAAAAAAAAAACTAAATTTTTTTTTTTTTTAAATAATAATTTTAAAAAAAAATCACCGCACGCGTGCCACAAAGTGATGCACACGCACCAAAGGGACATGTGTGCACCCAAGCTCCTCGTGCATGCCAAAGGGCCTCGCACACACCCCCAAGGGTTGCATGTGCCCAAATGCCCTGTGCACTCGCCTAAGGGCCGCACGCACCCAAAGTGCATGCATGTGCCACTAAGGGCTACGTGCATGCGCTCAATGACCACACGCTCACAATAAGGGACATGAGCACCCAAAGGCCCCATGTGCACACCTACGGGCCACACACATCCAAAGGTTGTATGCACTAAAAGGCCCCATGCATGCTCCCAAGGGCCACACATGCAAGCACCATCAATACCATAACGCACTGAATGCTCACCTGCACACACCACGCACTCTGTGTCTGTGCCATGCCACCCATTCACCTCTAATTTTGTTTGAGTAACTAGTTTTTGGGGGTTTTTGTTCTAGTTTCATTAAGGTGTGTCTTATTTAAGTATTTTTTTTTATCTCTACAGATTAATATGTGCTTCATTGTGTATGTAAAAATGACATCAACTTGTCATGGTCATAACTTTTGACTTGTAGCTCGAAAGTTAGAACCATTTACACTATTGGAAAGAAGAACTAAAGATCTAATTTCAATCCCTAAAATAGGGAGCCTTTGACTGCCTAGTATTAGGGACCAATGAAGGTATCAACTTGAAATTTTGAGCAAAAGACCTCTGAAAAACCCATTTAAAAACACCTACAAGAATTTGTGAAAAAATATGAAATAGTTTCAAACATTTGATCATTTTGGATAATCTAGATCACTTGGTTCTTGTTGGGGAGGATAGGGCAGTTGGAGAGAAGACAAAGGTCGAAGATACAGAGGTTGGACACATGAAGCAAAATAGGTTCCTTATCTTATGCAGCTATTAATGACAAGATTCAATGTAGGTGCCTTGGGTTTTTAGATGTAAGAAGCATAAGGAGTTCAAGTTTACAAAAGTGATTGGCTATAAAGATGGTATAAATCATCAAAAAGGAGTAAAGAATGTACACAAAAAGTGATCTAAAACCCCATCTAAGAAAAACCTAGAAACTATTTTCAAAATTGAGAACTTTGATTCTCTTTGGCAAATTGAGCTTTTGAGGTGTGTAGGTCTACAGCTCCACACTTTCATGCAACTCCGTAGATCCACATTTTCATACAGGTCCACAACTCCATAGCTCCACAATTTAGAGGTGCACTGATAGTTAACTGCCAATTCAAAAAATAGCACTTTCCATGCATCGGGAACACATTTTGATGATATTTTAACTATGCCACATGCCTAGTGAAGGACCAACTTCTATTTTTGGTGCCTCCATGCACTTCCACTTTGACTAATGACTTCCTCCTACTTTATCTATTTTTGACATGTAAAGGGCTCATGCATCCAATTAATGAATAAAATATGGATGGAGTCCCTCTAAGCACCAGTTAGATTGTTAGTTTGTATATATTTAGTTTTTTTTAATGTTTTAAAAGCATTTTATTGCATGAAGATATATCTCACTCTCAACACAAATCAAGGAGATAATTTCTTATAAATACCCCATTGAAAATGTAACAAGGGTTGCCGTTATTATGTAATAAAATTATGCTTTTGGTGCTCGCATTTGGAGTGTACTCATTCTTTCCTAAATGTGTCATTTTTTTGTGGATTTTATTCATGAGATTGTGCTTGAGCCAAAGGTTTATTGCGTTGTTTTTGGTTTTGTGATCTTTTAGTTATGGTGTTTGTTACAGATTTACAAATTTTGCTGATGTAATGAGCTTGAGAAGAGATCACCCAATTGTGTCTACATAGCTTTTCATCTCACATGAGTGCACTTTCCATAGCCTTGCAATTTGATGAAGAGTGAAATATCATTTGATTATTAAATTTTCTCACTGATGATTGCATTAATAGATTCTAGGAAGCACTACTCCTATTTTCATTGGCTTCCTACCGATTTCTTCAAAGGTTTAAATCATAGTGTGTTGTGTTATGTAGCATATGTCCATTTAGGATTTTAATTTCAAGTTATTTCAATTTCATGTTATTTTCTTTTAGTTTCATTATTTTCTTTGCTAACCCCTTGTTATAATAGGAACTCATAGTAGCTACATTGTTAGAGTTGCATTCATTAAAAAAATAGAAAATACAAAAATATTGTTCTTTTGGTGTGATATTTTGAAACAGCGAACATATTTACTTTGATTCTAAGATTTAAAAAAAAAATTAGAACCAGCACTTTGCCTCCTCATGAACACCCACATTTATCTTCTACTGAGTGAATTTTGGTACATCACAAGACAAACATTGAACCTTGGAGTATATCCTTAAAAGGATTTTTTTTTCAAGAGAGGAATTATGCAAGGGATTCCTGGCATTGACCTCGTGCAAAATGAATGCCCAACAGTATGCTGCAGGAATAGTCCATTAATTCTACTATTAGTGGCTACAGGAATAGTAGAGTCTACTTTAGTTCTACGAACTAAAGGTATATCCTATACTAATTAATTAGTTCACTTCCTATGTGGGCCCTCACATAGAAGTGAAGAAGAATTAATCAAAGATGGAAACCTAAAATGATATTTTTATTCATAACAATAGTAAACATACATACTGATAAATATCAAGATTAAATTTAGTACTCAAAAACTTAGAAAAAAATTTCTTTCTACTAAAAACCACTAAATTAATTATTCTCTCTGGAACACAAATTTCTAGTCAATTAAGCACAATTAGGAATAAAATTCCTAGATTTTAGACTCCATCAACTACTAAAATAATGGACATCATTGAATATTACAAGAGATGAATTAACTGTGGTGCCAAATGGAACATGAATTTAGGAGCTCATGACCCCTGGATTTCCCACTTTGACTCATGCTTTCCTGAAAATAGGCACTTGCTATTATTAATGAAATGGTTGATGATATAGAAGGTCATTCATGAAATCTACCATGATTTTCTCAGGCTACTAAATCCACTTAGCTAAATTGACTTCACCTTTAAGTCTACAAAATATTAGTGCCTCCAAAGTAATAACATACATCAAGACTAATTCAAAATATGTCATCTAAATTAGTTTACCTTGTGTCACATTGTTGCAGGAGAACTACCCAACCTAGCTAAGGAAGAAAAACATTATTCTCACTATTTGGTAATCAAATGACATATCATTTCATAGCATATTCATTTTAGTCCTGGAAAGTAGTTATGCACACATTTCTCTAAAATTATCATAAACATTATGTTCTTAAGCATCAAAGTCTTTAGAAAGTTTGCAAATTCAATTGAAAATGAAATGATAAAACAGACCATATTCTGGTCTCATCAAGAGTTATAATCGATCATCTTTTCCTTAGTGCCAAATTTTTCATCTATTTTTTACATTTGTGCACTCTACTATAGTTTTTGTTCTATAGTTGAAATATCTATAAGCTTTACTCTTTAATGAATAGCCAAGAAACATAGCTTCATTGCTCCTTGGATCAAACTTTCTGATATCATCATCTCTTTTGATGTAGCATTTACTTCCAAATATCCTAAAATATTTGACTGATGGTGAGTGACCAAACCATAACTCATAAGGTGTTTTTTCCATACCTTTTCTATTCAGTGTATATATTATTGTATTGACTACCTCTCTCCAAAGGGTTTTTGGTACATCATTCTCGAATAACATAGCTCTTGTTGCTTCGACAATTGATTTGTTTCTTCTTTTAGCAATCCCATTCTACTCAGGTGTATGGGGTGAGGATAGCTGTCTCTTGATACCATGTTCTTCATAATAGATATTGAATCCTCTATAAGTGAATTCTCCACCTCTATTTGATCTTAGGCTTTTAATTTTTAACTCTAAATTCATTCTGTACTTTGTTCTTGAATTTCTTTAATTTCTCAAATGCTTCTAATTTTTCCTTATGAAAATCTATCCACATCATTCTAGTAAAATCATCAATAAAAATCATAAAATACCTTTCTCCATAGAATCCTCTTGTTCTTGTAGGACCACTCAAATCTATATGAACCAATTCCATCTTTTTTGTAGCATTAAACTGCTTGCTAGGAAATGACACTTTCTTCTACTTAGCTAAGATACATTCCTTACAAATAATGTCAGTGGGCTTGATAATCTTAGGTAAATCTCTCATAGCAAGTGTATTACTAGCTTTTACAATGTCATCAAAATTAATGTGACAAAATCTTTTGTGCCATAACCAACTCATGTCAACTTTAGCTAACAAGCATGTTGTTTCAGTTGAATTTAACTAAAATACATTACCTTTGGTTCTTGTTCTAGTACCAAGTAGTTTTCCTTCCTTGTTCTTGATAATTCATGTGTCATTACCAAACTATAATTGGTAACCTTTATCCATAAGTTGTCTAACACTTAACAATTTATGTTTCAGTCCATCAACAAAATAAACATCATCAGTATTTATTTTACCATCTAGTGTGGTAGATCCAATTCTTGTAATGTGACAGGCTGCATTGTTTCCTACTCTAACAATTCCTCTAGCATGGCTTCTGAATTTCACAAATTTTCTCATATCACCAATTATGTGATGTGAACAACCACTATGATTGATCCAATCTTTCCATTCAACTTGTGAGATCAACACACTTTCTTCTCTAATTTCTCTTTCAAGATCATCTTCTTTTATAGCTATGAATCCTAATTCATTTTCACTTTTTTTTTATCAGATTCTTCTTCCTTTTCTTCTTCATTAGCATATAAACAACTTCTAGGTCTTCTAGATTTGAATCTTCCCTTATACTTTCTTTCTCTTTTGGGACACTTAGATGCATAATGACCATATTCATTACATGTCCAACATTTAAAGATATTCTTACCATCTTTTTCTCTTTCCACGAGAAGAGCCACTCCTTCCTGGATCTTTTCCTCAATAGACTTGCTACTACTAGCAATGTATCCTTGCACTTTTGTATTCCTTGCTAGACCAGGTTTAATGTTAAATGCACTAAATGTTGTCTCAACTTTTGTTAACTGTCCAGATTGTTTCAGACCAAAATCTCTAGCTTCCAATCTACCAAGCAATGTTTCTTTGGTGAAATTAGTGGTACAAGGTAACATTACCCAAATCATCTATGTTATTGTCTTGAAAGGTGGTGTTAGACTTTTCAAGATCTTCAATATTACTTCATCATCAGATTTCTTTCCACCAAGGAATGTGATTCCTACAACAATCTTAGATATTTTACCAATATAGGTTCTCACAAATTCATCTTCCATCATCTTAGCATCTTGGAATGCAAAATACAAATTTTGTAATCTAACCCTTTTTTCAAGAGTATCACCCTCACAATTAGCTTCTATGGTTTTCCAAATTTCATGAGATGTTTTGAGTTGTTTTACTTGGCTATACTCACTTTCAGGTAGAGCAAATAGTATTGCTTCTCTTGCCCTTATGTTGCACGTGTATACTTCTCTTTGTTCCTTGGTACAAATTTCAAGATTTTCCTCTTTTGCAATGTTTTTAGATGCCTTTGTTACAAGCCAATATCCTAGACCCATGAACAAGAGATGAGTCTTCATTTTATCCTACCAGCTATTTTAGTTTGTGCCATCAAATATTGGACTTTCCTTTCAGAACAAATTCACCATGGATCTCCCAAAGTTGTTAAAAAATTTCTTCAAGGACCTGAGTCTCTGATACCAATTGTTAGAAACAATAGTCCACCAATATAATTGAGAGGGGAGAGGTTTTAACTAGTTATGTGATAATTTAAACAATTATCCCTTTTAAACAATCTTTGATCAAATAACCAATGTAAAAAATAACCATAAAGAGATGCTCATACATAATTACACCAAATATGTTGACTAGGGAAACCCTTGATCAGAGGGAAAACCCTAGTGGGAATGATGCCTACAAAATGATGTACTAATGTGAATATTCCTTGTTAGAGGATGGACCCTATTAGGAGTCTATTACAAAACTTAGTACAAGAGCCCATGTTAGGAGAATTTAAATCCTATTAGGAGATTCCAACCCTTTTAGGAGTTGTGGAAAAGTAGTTGAACCCACTATCCAAATAGCTTCAGGAATGAACCCACTATCCAATTGACCTCAGTACTATAATAGATGTGTAATAGGATTTTACATCTTCCTCTATCCAGTACATTGGACTTCTTCACCTTCATATCATGCAATCAGATCTAAAACTTTGTGATTAGCAATAGTAACCCTGAAGGTCACTTACACACATTACTATGTCACTTTTCTCTATTGCTTAGCAATTTGCAAGTCTTCTTCTTTTCAATGTCTAAAAAAAATAAAACATCTTTCCTTTATATCATGCTCAATCATAAATCCTTGAGTCAACTTCACACTTTATTATCATACATTAATTAAATGAAATACCCATTTAATCATTGTTATCGACTTACAGTTATACAAAAAATTTCACATGTGTGACTTATGTACATGCACACTCTCTGATGTCATTAGTGGTTAGTATGCTACCTCCAGTTAATTGCACAACCCTTCATTTCAAATGTAATGAGCTATATCAATCATACAATAGGAACTGCTTTCCTAATGTTCTATTTTCATGTAGTTCTCTATATATCAACAATATATTCCATACACTATTGATTCAAGTTTTGTGCACTTGCCCACATAACAAATACATACTATAGTATGTGTTGGTAACTATGCATTATCAAATGAGTAATATAATGTTCTCAATACAAAATTCACAGTATGTTGCTCTGTCAGTCTTTTACAAGCTTATTGCTATGTTGTCATCAATGACTAACACAACTATAAATACATCCTAACAATATTCTACAATGCTCCCACATAGCATCAGCATTAATGCTAAAAACATGATTTTCAAGTGGCATGTAAATTTAATCATTGTGACATTAAGTTCATGCAATGATAAAAATAATAAAGAAACTTGCAGTTTTATTTTGAGCTCAAATCCATGAAGAAATAAATTATGTGGATAAAGAAATTGGTTATGTACACTCCATATCTCTTACATCTATTAGTAAATATTGGGTGACTATAAGCCATATAATCCATTGAATCTAGCATTAGGAAGGTGCATCCACACTCATCATGGTATGATTGTTAAATTTTTTGTAATGAAACAAACTATTATTATTCTATCTATGATATTCAATGGTAAACTATGTCTTTAAAGTGGCAACATGACAGTGCTCCAAATTTGATGATGCTAGCTATTAATATGTTGTTAAGGACCACTTTAGCTATTACTTTATGTTCTTTTATATTACCTATTGTGCACATCACTTCATACCAAATTGTTTTCAAGAATTTTCTTTGGTACATTCCACCCTTTGGTACTTTTACCACATTTTACCTATATATAACAGCAACAACATTTTTCTCCCTCCAATAGGAAAGCACATTTATTCTTTATCTTATAAAAGGTTTTCAATTATAAACTATGGATATATTAAGGTAATATCATCACTTTCTAATATTTTCCTTTTAAGAAAGAACCTAAATGTATATTCTTCATTTTGGAGTAATGATTGGGAGGGGCTTGCAAAGAAGTGAAATATCACATTCTTGAAAGACAAAAATCTTGACCCTCGCAAAAGCGCAAAAAGGTAGGTCAAGGTAAGTATGTTCTAAAAGTTTTAGTACTCATGGTTTGTTCTTGTTATTCAGAAAAATATTTTATAGGAATGACTAAATAGATTTGATCAATTATTTATTTCCTTAAAATATTTTTCTTTCACATTGATATCTTGATATTTTTATATTTTTTTAAAGGTAGGTGGGGCCACTAGATAATATTTATTAATATAAAAGCTAGTTTGAAAACTCCATAGGGAAAGAACTATCAAGAAAACCATGTATCAGATCATTCTAATATAATAAAAGAAAACATGGACAAGGCCACATCCAAAAGTAAGATTAGTCATACGAGGATTTCCTAGAACAACTATAAGTTCCCATCTAGGAAAACATCCATCAATTCTTCTAGCTGCAAACATTTAGCCAACCACCAATTCAATAAACTAGGTATATAAAACATATGCAAAGTCATCCATGTTTTTCCATACTTGCCAAATCACAAAGGGAAAGCTATAAATTATTGTCTACTATCGAGTTGAAAGAGCACATACTAACACCAGCACACCCTAAATTTGTGAGATAATCAGTAATTTTGTTACCTTCATGGTAGACATGTGATATTCTACAATCACTAAAGGAGTCAATAAGTTGCCAAACATAATCCATTATGTATGTAATCCTCCAATATTGTAAATTTTTGGTAATGCAAGCATTAATAATAATAATCAAAGAATCATCCTCAATACATGCACTTTTGTGAAACTACCTGTAGTGCCTGCCCCTAGTTCGCATTTTGCTATCATTGCTGAACTCTTTTAAAGCTAGTTTTATGTTGATGGTTAGTAACATTATTATGAGATTATCAGATATTGTGCTATGAATTCAGTTGATATGTGATGAGATTACTTAGACTCTATATTTCATGTATGTATGATGATTATTTTTAGTGTTTGCAGTTATTAATGATGATTAGTAAGATGATTTATTATCATATGTGTTTTCTTATAGATACTTACCCCATACTTGCATGTGTATGGTGTGCGTGTTTGCTTTGTGTGTTTACTTTTGTATGGTGTGTCTGATGTGGTTAAGGAAGGGAGTCGTAGTCACCTACTAGTCGAGATCTACACGATGCACCACTTTCTGCCATTATCTATTTAGTTTAGTATATATTGTGCTTGTACATGCATGGTTTTTATGTAGGTTGCAGGTACCAGGTATCGACTTCCCTAAATTGTCAAGATGAGCGTACCCTATCACATTATCTCAATGATAAGAGAGGAGAGATAAATTTTCAAGTCCAAATACCAACCTTTTAAGCCATTTGTCCTAATTAAAAAATTAGGACAAGTATCTAAGTTAAGTACCCTCTGAATGCATTAGATGGCGTAATTCATAATTTAAACCCCTTGGTTTGATTTGTATGTATTTTGGCTATGATGGATTTTTCGTATTTTTACCTTTATGAGTCTTTGGAGTATTTTCTATTAATTAAGCCTAATTAAAAGATTTAATTAATAGTTTAATTAAATAAAAAATTAATATGATATTTTAATATTTATTTTATTTAATTAATTAAAAAATTAATTAAATAAAATAATTAAATTGAAAGATAAAAGTTATAATATTAAATTTGAAATGTGACAATATTTATTTTAATAATAATATATTTGGAGCTCATTTTTAAATAAATGACTAAATAATATTACTATTAAAGATAATAAATATTTTAGCAATAAAGTTTTGGAAAATAAAATTTAAAAGTGAAAAATATATTTTAAATTATTAAAAGATTCTAAATCTCATATGATTAAAATATAAATATATTAAGATTGAAAAATGGAGATATTAAAGTCAGTGCATGAGATTTAATAAATAAATAAATAAAATTGGAAAGAGTAAAGTAAATTGGAGTTATAAGCTTGCATGAGAATAACATGTGTCAACAACACGGGGGTTAGTGCATCAATTAAGCACAAAGTGTCTACAATTCTATGACTCGTCAAAAAGGTTGAAAAAATCGATGCTTAGTTGGTGACACCTTTTAGTGGTTTCAAAAAGCATTCCAAAAGTTTCTTGAGAGCTCTTGATATTTAGGCATTCATAGAAGCTTAAATGAAAAGCTTAATGAAAGCTACAAACTTAATGGAAGCTACAAGTTTAATGGAAGCCACGAGCTACAAGCTAAAATAGAAGCTTCAAAGCTTACATGCATGGGAGAAGATTCATATGCTCATATATTTTCTACTTGTTTCTATGCTCCTTCTAGCACTTCTAATCACTTGGAGGATTCGATTGGTTTGGATTCTTGAAAGAATTGCGAATGATGGAGAAGAAAGGGATTTTTTATGGACTTCTGAGGCATGACAAATTAGCATCAGTGTCCAGGTGCACTCGTTATATTCTCATATTTCCTTTGCACTCTTTCTCTTCCTATCTTCATCACATCTATTTTATGTGTCTGAATACTCTCTGTGATTGAATCTACTATTTGAAATTGAAATCTAGTTATTTTATTTGGATGAGAAGAAAATAATAGAAAAACCCTAGTTCCAAATGAGAAAGAAATTAGATTTTAATCGAGTTTGGGTTCGAATTTATATTAAATTAGAAAGAAAAGATTTGGAATTAAAATTAAAAATTTATAGTGAAAATTTGAATGATTAAATGTAATCTTTCTATCAAATTATATTTTTAGATGAATATAAACAAACCCTTTTATGGTTAAATTTAGAGAACAATTATTTTAACAGGAAATTCTTAATTCATCACAAATTGCCTTGTCGCTGCCCTTTGGATAGACCCAAACTCAGTCATTCATAACTTTTTATCGTGATTGAATTTATTCAATCGCTCTGGTCAGAATCGGCGCAACTTGGCCCTCTCCAACATATTTTAATTTCAGCCCGATCCAACGGTTCATTAAGGAGATATGGCCGTCATACTGAGACTGTTTTATTCAAAGATAGATATTTTTCCATTTCCCATAACCAAGAGTTCTTTATACTTAAACTTCACAAAAATAATATATCAAAGCATGGAATGAATTAAAGATATTATTGTAATATTTCCTTATTAGAATCTTATTAATATGCATTAGTTTTATATGGTTTATTATCGAATCTAATTAAATTTAATTTAATTAAGATTAGTTACTAGTAGAAGAAGTGTAATTAATTATTAGTCAATCTAAGTAAATGGATTTTTAAATGAGAAAAAATTAAAATAAAAGAGATTTTAATATAATTTATATAGTGGACTTTTTATAATGTATATTAAATACTATTTAATATATATATAAAACAATTTTAGAGTTTTTTAATGAAGATGATAATGTTAAGAATTTGAAGATTATTCATGTTAAAATCTACAATGAGTCTTATTGGTTTGTGATAGGGATTTTTTTCAAACAACATTTATATAGACAAAATATTATTAGAACAATTAGAAAAATGGAGTCTAATGGTTGATTTTAATATTGATTAAATAATTGTAAGATAATAATTTTTATTATATTGATTTAAATTTAGAAACTCTGAATGATATTGGATTAAGACTGAATTATTATATTATTGGTTAATACGTTTAAATACTTTAATGGAGTTAAGAGTTAGTCAAATATTAACTAATGAGTTCATGGAAGAATTCTATAGATCGAGTATTTATAGTTTAAGGAGTTATTATTTATTAATGTTTGTAAGGACTAGCAAACTATTAATAAATAATGATTTAAATAGATATTAACAAATTTGATTAGAGTTAATCTAGTAGAGATTATTTATTGATTGAAGTTTAGTAAAAGATAATAATTTTTGAAGTTGAATTATAATTGATTTTAATCAATTGATATTCATTGAGTTGTCAATATAATTATGCGATTGAGATTTATCTTGAAATGACTATCATTAGTACGAATTAATTAAGGAAATAATAGTATTCATAAAAAATGATGAATGTGATCTATTAATAAGATTTCCAATATAGCTTGTCATTAAATATTAGCAAGTTATTATTATTGAACTATGAACCTGAATATTTGTGTATGGATGACTTTTAGTTATTAGTCAACTAATATTCATTGGGTTGATGGTTTGGTTGTGAAATTATTAATTAAATCAATTAACTAGAGTTAATAGGATTTAATTAATAATTAAGTTATTTAATAGAGATTTAATTGATATAATTCTTTTAATGAGAATGTAGAAATATTGATATCAAGTTGATAGGTCTTATTCCGATGACTTGAATAACGATTTTAGATATTTTAATGGTGAAGACTTAGTAATATATAATTGAAAATTATTAGGACGATAAAAGGTCAAAGATTGTGAACCGATATTAATTAATCATTCTAATGAAGTTATAATCTCTTATTCGAAGAATGATAATTGGTCTTCTTATAATATAACGAATAATGATTTTAGAAAAGTTGAAAGGTTAATCAATTAGAATGTAGATCATAGTTAAATAAAGAGAAAATTTTAATTAAAGGTCAATGATGATCAGTTTAATGAGTAAATATTTATCCTTAAGTTATTCTTAGAATATAATTCTTAATAATAGAAGGATAATGCTATCGGAGAACAATTGGGTTGACTTGTAGGTCAAATGATGAAATTTAAGACACTTGAAAGTATACTTGCAAATAGAAAACTGCAAACCTCCACACCTGATTCAACTATGTAAGATAGAAAAATCAAAACATGTGCCTGCATCGTGTATTCTATACGCTTCTTGTTTTGGGTTTTGGGTTATCTAGTGTTGACCAGTCTTAGGTTGTTACCAGAGGCTCGGGGGATATGAGATGTGATGGTATGTTGATCTTATTTGGTCTCGATTTTTATAAGCCCAACCATGGTAATGTGATCGTATGCTCTATGAAATGTTTGTACTTGTTCATTAGTCTTCATGTGTGAAGCTGAGATGTATGTGTATGAGATACTTGAGCTAATCATTTTTGAGTCATCAATCAGTTATCCTTGGATTATTTTCTAGTCACTATGATGGGACTGAAATGTAGATTTATTTCTTGATGATGTTATGTTGTGACATGTTTGACTCAACCATTTTGGAGTCTTCGATTAGTATGATTTTAGGATATTCTTGATTTCTTGTTGAGAACCAATAGATATTTATGATTATCAGTGATGCCTTCAGTTGCTTTAGAGAACTGTTGTGGTCATGATTTTCTATGCATACTTTTTTTAGATGCTCATGGAGATTTGATAATTCTTATCTTGGTAATTTGATGATTCTTATTATGGATATTTGATGCTTATATTGTGGATATTTGATAATTTTATAATGGATTATCTTTTGTGATTTTGAGATTTATGATTCCATGAGCTTAGGGTAGGTAATCTACTTGTAGTGTCCGGAAGTGACTTGCAATGGAGGCCGGGGCCCTAAGTAGCTACCAGGGTAACTCATTGTAAGTTTGGTTAATAAGTGATAACATTTACACACTAAATGAGAATTAAATGAACATAAAAAGATAATTGTTTTGACGTTCTCGCCCATGCCTTGAGCGCTTATACAGGCTAGGATGAGAGTAGTGAGAACTCAAGGTTGAGACCTTGCATTCCGTAGTATGCCTCGTCAGTATGAGAGGATACTAGTGGCCACATGAGATCAGTATGAACCTGTGGAGTTTAGCTAACTGCCAAGGTAACTTGTACGTGATAATTGCAATGACACTTTCCCGCTTGCAGAGTAGGTTTCCTACATGTCATTGTGTGCCTCTGAGAATTAGATGTCAATTTTGTGTTGGAACCTTTGAGTTAGTATACTTTTAAGATTGTTGGACTTATAGAGATTTATACTTTGTGATTTTGATAGCCTATTTGAGACTTGAGATTATCTCCTCATCATGGTGGGAGTGGGCCACTTAGGTACCACACGATCGGGTGGTAGTGTATTTTTCACTCTTATCATTTGAGATTCATTGAGACATCAAGACTGATGTGTCCTTCGTGATGGTGGATATGTATCCTTTCATTGATGATTAGCATATGTTAGATGGTGTTATCTTATGCTTATATTTGCATTTTAGATTAATTTCTACATATGATGTTGTATATGTTAGGAGTGACATTTCCTACTATGTTAATACCAATGATCTCTTCGATGATTTGGGATGTTATGCACGGAAGGATGGCTAGGGCCCATGATGGTCTAATAATGCTATTAATGGTTGGGAGGAACCATGCACTTAGTTTATTTTGTTTAATTTTTATAATGGATGTATATGTCTTTTATGATGATGTATCATGTGATTATCTCTACTTTGATGTATCATGAATTGGAATAGGATGATGTACCTTATTTCACATATGTATATTCTTTTAAGCCTTCATACCTTGTGACATGTACAGTAGATGATTAAGCATTTGAAAATGTAATGTATGAACATTGGACTTATCATTATTATTCATATGGATGTTGTACTAGATGGATTCATGTATGTTAGTTAGTTTAGTTGTAACTCAACGTTAAGAGATTCTTAAAGAATGAAACCGGTTATGTATGTTATGTTTACTTTTAGATGGACATTGCTATTGCTTCCGTTATTATGTACAAGTTATATGTGGTATTTACTTTCATGTTATAAAAAAAAAAAAGTTACCAAACTTAGTGAAATTCTAGGTTAATTCTTTGGATCCCTTGGCGGGGCGTTACATTTGGTATCAAAGCTCGAGTTTCAACATTGGAAGCTCTGGGTATATTGGAATGTCACTAGTTATTAACTAGTTGAACAAAATGAAAACTTGAACTATCATGTGTATCTCTTTCAAACTAGAAAGTTGAAACTAGGTGAACTGAAGCAGAACTTAATACTCTTACTTGCATATTTTTCATGCTTAACACTTAGCTTTCAAAATTGAAAATTCTACTGAAAACTTAAACGAAGGCAAAACTAAAAATTGAAACTTATTCTAGTTGCAAAACATGTATCTTTTATCTAAGTTTCAAGGTAGTATACCTTTGTTTATCGTTGCAAGCATTAAGTTGCTCTTGTTTAAAATGTATTAAGAGATATATTTCAGTAGTTGTTAAAGAAATGATGTTGGATCGATATGATTTTCGGTTTACTATTAAACCAGAATCATATTACTCTAAGTGTGTTGTAAAATTATCAGTGGAATCATATTCTCCTGTAGGGAGGAAAAGGGTTCAATGGGATCCACATAGTATCTTAACTTTTCATTCTTGTAAGCTTTCAGGAGTAAGCCTAATCTCAAGGAGGGTGGATGTAGTGCCCGCCCCTGGTTCGTATTTTGTTATCATTGCTGAACTCTTTTAGAGCTAGTTTCATGTTGATGGTTAGTAACATTATTATAAGATTATCAGATATTATGCTATGGATTCAGTTGATATGTGATGAGATTACTTAGACTCTACATTTCATATATGTATAATGATTATTTTCAGTGTTTGCAGTTATTAATGATAATTAGTAAGATGATTTATTATCATATGTGTTTTCTTATGGATACTTACTCCATACTTGCATGTGTATGGTGTACGTGTTTGCTTTGTGTGTTTGCTTTTGTATGGTGTGTCTGATGTTGTTAAGGAAGGGAGTCGTAGTGACCTACTAGTCAGGATCTACACAATGCACCACTTCCTGTCATTGTCTGTTTAGTTTAGTATATATTGTGCTTGTACATGTATAATTTTTATGCAGGTTGCAGGTACTAGGTATCGACTTTCTTGAATTGCCAAGATGAACGTACCCTATCACATTATCTCAATGATAAGAGAGAGGAGATAAATTCTCAAGTCCAAACTCAACCTTTTAAGCCATTTGTCCTAATTGAAAAATTAGAACAAGTATCTGAGTTGAGTACTCTTCGAATGCGTCAGATGACGTAATTCATAATTTAAACCCCTTGATTTGATTTGTATGTATTTTGGCTATGATGGATTTTTTGTATTTTTACCTTTGTGAGTCTTTGGAGTATTTTCTATTAATTAAGCCTAATTAAAAGATTTAATTAATGGTTTAATTAAATCAAAAATTAATATGATATTTTAATATTTATTTTATTTAATTAATTGAAAAATTAATTAAATAAAATAATTAAATTGAAAGATAAAAGTTATAATATTAAATTTGGAATGGGACAATATTTATTTTAATAACAATATATTTGGAGCTCATTTTTAAATAAATAACTAAATAATATTACTATTAAAGCTAATAAATATTTTAGCAATAAAACTTTGAAAAATAAAATTTAAAAGTGAAAAATATATTTTAAATTATTAAAAGAATCTAAATCTCATATGATTAAAATATAAATATATTAAGATTGAAAAGTGGAGATATTAAAGTTTGTGCATGAGATTTAATAAATAAATAAATAAAATTGGAAAGAGTAAAGTAAATTGGAGTTATAAGCTTGCATGAGAATAACATGTGTCAACAACATGGGGGTTAGTGTATCAATTAAACACAAGGTGTCTACAATTCTATGACTCATCAAAAAAGTTAGAAAAAACTCATGCTTAGTTGGTGACACCTTTCAGCGGTTTCTTGAAGCATTCCAAAGGTTTCTTGAGAACTCTTGATATTCAAGCATTTATAGAAGCTTAAATGAAAAACTTAATGGAGGCTATAAATTTAATGGAAGCCATGAGCTACAAGCTAAAATAGAAGCTTCAAAGCTTACATGCATGGGAGAAGATTCATATGCTCATATATTTTCTACTTGCTTCTATGCTCCTTTTAGCACTTCTAATCACTTGGAGGATTTGATCGGCTTGGATTCTGGGAAGAATTGTGAATGATGGAGAAGGAAGGGATTTTTTATAGACTTCTGAGGCATGGAAAATTAGCATCAGTGTCCAGGTGCACTCGTGATATTCTCATATTCCCTTTGCACTCTTCCTCTTCCTCACTTCATCATATCTGTTTTATGTGTTTGAATACTCTCTGTGATTGAATCTACTATTTGAAATTAAAATCTAGATATTTTATTTGGATGAGAAAAAAATAATAGAAAAACTCTAATTTCAAATGAGAAAGAAATTAGAATTTAATCGGGTTTGGGTTCGAATTTATATTAAATTAGAAAGACAAGATTTAGAATTAAAATAAAAATTTTATGGTGAAAATTTGAATGATTAGATGTAATCTTTCTATCAAATTATATTTTTAGATGCATATGAACAAACCCTTTTATGGTTAAATTTAGAGAATAATTATTTTAACAGAAAATTCTTAATTCATCACAAATTGTCCTATCACTGCCCTTTGGATAGACCCAAACGCAGTCATTCATAACTTTTTATCGTGATCGAATTTATTTGATCACTCCAGTCAGAATCGGCGCAACTTGGCCCTCTCTAACATATTTTCATTTCAGCCCGATCCAATAGTTCATTAATGAGATATGGCCGTCGTACTGAGACTGTTTTATTCAAAGACAGATATTTCTCCATTTCCCATAACCAAGAGATCTTTATGCTTAAACTTCACAAAAATAATATATCAAAGCATGAAATGAATTAAAGATATTATTGTAATATTTCCTTATTAGAATCTTATTAATATGTATTAGTTTTATATGGTTTATTATTTAATCTAATTAAATTTAATTTAATTAAGATTAGTTACTAGTAAAAGAAGTGTAATTAATTATTAGTCAATATAAGTAAATGGATTTTCAAATTAGGAAAAAATTTTAAAAAAGAGATTTTAATATAGTTTATATAGTGGACTTTTTATAATGTATATTAAATACTATTTAATATATATAAAACAATTTTAGAGTTGTTTAATGAAGATGATAATGTTAAGAATTTGAAGATTATTCATGTTAAAATCTACAATGAGTCTTATTGGTTTGTGATAGGAATCTTTTTCAAACAACGTTTATATAGACAAAATATTATTAGAACAATTAAAAAAATGGAGTCTAATGGTTGATTTTAATATTGATTAAATAATTGTAAGATGATAATTTTTATTATGTTGATTTAAATTTAGAAACTCTAAATGATATTGGATTAAGACAGAATTATTATGTTATTGGTCAATACGTTTGAATACCTTAATGGAGTTAAGAGTTATTCAAATATTAACTAATGAGTTTATGGAAGGATTCTATAGATCGAGTATTTATAGTTTGAGGAGTTATTAATTATTAATGTTTGTAAGGACTAGCAAACTATTAATAAATAATGGTTTAAATAAATATCAACAAATTTGATTAGAGTTAATCTAGTAGAGATTATTTATTGATTGAAGTTTAGTAATAGATAATAATTTTTGAAGTTGAATTATAATTGATTTTAATCAATTGATATTCATTGAGTTGTCAATATAATTATGCGATTGAGATTTAACTTGAAATGACTATCATTAGTACGAATTAATTAAGGAAACAATAGTATTCATAAAGAATGATGAATGTGATCTATTAATAAGATTTTCAATATAGCTTGTCATTAAATATTAGCAAGTTATTATTATTGAACTATGAACCTAAATATTTGTGTATGAATGACTTTTAGTTATTAGTCAACTAATATTCATTGGATTGATGGTTTGGTTGTGAAATTATTAATTAAATCAATTAACTAGAGTTAATAGGATTTAATTAATAATTAAGTTATGTAATAGAGATTTAATTGACATAATTCTTTTAATGAGAATGTAGAAATATTGATATCAAGTTGATAAGTCTTATTCCGATGACTTGAATAACGACTTTAGATATTTTAATGGTGAAAACTTAGTAATATATAATTGAGAATTATTAGAATGATAAAAGGTCAAAAATTGTGAACCAATATTAATTGATCATTCTAATGAAGTTATAATCTCTTATTCGAAGAATGATAATTGTTCCTCTTATAATATAACGAATAATGATCTTAGAAAAGTTGAAAGGTTAATCAATTAGAATGTAGATCATAGTTAAATAAAGAGAACAATTTAATTAAAGGTCAATGATAATTAGTTTAATAAGTAAATATTTATCTTTAAGTTATTTTTAGAATGTAATTCTTAATAATGGAAGGATAATGCTATCGGGCAACAATTGAGTTGACCTATAGGTCAAATGATGAAACTTAAGATGCTTGAAAGTATACTTGCAAACAAAAAACTAGAAACCTCCACACTTGATTCAACTATGTAAGATAGCAAAACCAAAACATGTGCCTGCATCGTGTATTCTATATGCTTCTTGTTTTGGGTTTTGGGTTATCTAGTGTTGACCAGTCTTAGGTTGTTACCAGAGGCTCGGAGGTTATGAGATGTGATGGTATGTTGATCTTATTTGGTCTCAATTTTTATAAGCCCAACCATGGTAATGTGATTGTATGCTCTATGAAATGTTTGTACTTGTTCATCAGTCTTCATGTGTGAAGTTGAGATGTATGTGTATGAGATACCTGAGCTAATCATTTTTGAGTTATCAATCAGTTATCCTTGGATTATTTTCTAGTCACCATGATGAGACTGAAATGTGGATTTATTTCTTGATGATGTCATGTTGTGACATGTTTGACTCAACCATTTTGGAGTTTTCGATCAGTATGATTTTGAGATATTCTTGGTTGCTTATTGAGAACCAATAGATATTTATGATTATTAGTGATGCCTTTAGTTTCTATAGAGAACTGTTGTGGTCATGATTTTCTATGGATGCTTTTTTCAGATGCTTATGGAGATTTGATGATTCTTATTTTGGTGATTTGATGATTCTTATTATGGATATTTGATGCTTATATTGTGGATATTTGATAATTTTATTATGGATTATCTTTTGTGATTTTGAAATTTATGATTCCATGCGCTTAGGGTAGGTAATCTACTTGTAGTGTCCAGAAGTGGCTTGCAATGGGGGCCAGGGCCCTATGTGGCTGCTAGGGTAACTCATTGTAAGTTTGGTTAATAAGTGATAACATTTACACACTAAATGGGGATTAAATGAACATAAAAAGATAATTTTTTTGATGTTCTCGCCCATGCCTTGAGCGCTTGTACAGGCTAGGATGGAAGTAGTGAGAATGGAAGGTTGTGACCTTGCATTCTGTAGTATGCCTCATCAGTATGAGAGGATACTAGTGGCCGCATGAGATCAGTATGGATCCATGGAGTTTAGCTAACTGCCAGGATAACTTGTACATGATAATTGTGATGACACTTTCTCTCTTGCAGAGTAGGTTTCCTACATGTCATTGTGTGCCTCTGAGAATTAGATGTCAGTTTTGTGTTGGAACCTTTGAGTTAGTATACTTTTAAGATTCTTGGACTTATAGAGATTTATACTTTGTGATTTGGATAGCTTGTTTGGGACTTGAGATTATCTCCTCAGCATGGTGGGAGTGGACCACTTAGGTACCACACAGTCGGGTGGTAGTGTATTTTTTACTCTTATCATTTGAGATTCATTGAGACATCGCGGCTGATGTGTCCTTCATGATAGTGGATATGTATCCTTTCATTGATGATTAGCATATGTTAGATGGTCTTATCTTATGCTTATATTTGCATGTTAGATTACTTTTTACATATGATGTTGTATATGTTAGGAGTGACATTCCTACTATGTTAATATCGATGATCTCTTCGGTGATTTGGGATGTTACGCACGGAGGGATAGCTAGGGCCCATGATAGTCTAATATGCTATTAACGGTTGGGAGGAATCGTGCACTTAGTTTATTTTGTTTTATTTTTATGATGGATGTATATGTCTTCTATGATGATGTATCATGTGATTATCTCTACTTTGATGTATCATGGATTGGAATATGATGATGTACCTTATTTCACATATGTATATTCTTTTAAGCCTTCATACCCTGTGACATGTACAATGGATGATTGAGCATTTAGAAATTTAATGTATGAATATTGGACTTATCATTATTATTCATGTGGATGTTGTACTAGATGGATTTATGTATGTTAGTTAGTTTAGTTGTAACTCAATGTTAAGAGATTCTTAAAGAATGAAATTGGTTATGTATGTTATGTTTACTTTTAGATGGACATTGCTATTACTTCCGTTATTATGTACAAGTTATATGTGGTATTTCCTTTCATGTTATAAAAAAAAAAAAAGTTACCAAACTTAGTGAAATTCTAGGTTAATTCTTTGGATCCCTTGGCGGGGCGTTACATTTGGTATCAGAGCTTGAGTTTCAACATTGGGAGCTCTGGGTATATTGAAATGTCACTAGTTATTAACTAGTTGAACAAAACAAAAATTTGAACTATCATATGTATCTCTTTCAAACTGGAAAGTTGAAACTAGGTGAACTGAAGCAGAACTTAAAACTCTTACTTACATATTTTTCATGCTTAACACTTAACTTTCAAAATTTAAAATTCTACTGAAAACTTAAACGAAGGTAAAAAATAAAAATTGAAACTTATTCTAGTTGCAAAACATGTATCTTTTATCGAAGTTTCAAGGTAGTATACCTTTGTTTATCTTTGCAAGCATTAAGTTGCTCTTGTTTAGAATGTATTAAAGGATATATTTCAGTAGTTGTTAAAGGAATAATATTGGATTGATATGGTTTTCGGTTTACTATTAAACCAGAATCATATTGCTCTAAGTGTGTTGTAAAATTCTCAGTGGAATCATATTCTCCTGTAGGGAGGAAAAGGGTTCAATGGGACCCGCATAGTGAGTATCTTAGCTTTTCATTTTTGTAAGCTTTTAGGAGTAAGCCTAATCTCGAGGGGGTGGATGTAGTTCCTGCCCCTGGTTTGCATTTTGTTATCATTGCTAAACTCTTTTAGAGCTAGTTTCATGTTGATGGTTAGTAACATTATTATGAGATTATCAGATATTGTGCTATGGATTCAGTTGATATGTGATGAGATTACTTAGACTCTACATTTCATGTATGTATGATGATTATTTTCAGTATTTGCAGTTATTAATGATGATTAGTAAGATGATTTATTATCATATGTGTTTTCTTATGGATACTTACCCCATACTTGCATGTGTATGGTGTGTGTGTTTGCTTTGTGTGTTTGCTTTTGTATGGTGTGTCTGATGTGGTTAAAGAAGGGAGTTGTAGTCACCTGCT
The DNA here is from genome assembly GCA_028749045.1 of Cupressus sempervirens. Taxonomy (NCBI): domain Eukaryota; kingdom Viridiplantae; phylum Streptophyta; class Pinopsida; order Cupressales; family Cupressaceae; genus Cupressus; species Cupressus sempervirens. The sequence goes on from CM053793.1 coordinate 452,721,113, forward strand.
AGTTGAGATCTACATGATGCATCACTTCCTGTCATTGTATGTTTAGTTTATTATATATTGTGCTTGTACATGCATGATTTTTATGCAAGTTGCAGGTACCGTGTATCGACTTCCTTGAATTGTCAAGATGAGCATACCCTATCACATTATCTCAATGATAAGAGAGGGGAGATAAATTCTCAAGTCCAAATTCTAAATTTTTAAACCATTTGACCTAATTGAAAAATTAGGACAAGTATCTAAGTTTAGTACCCTCCGAATGCGTCAGATGACGTAATTCATAATTTAAACCTCTTGGTTTGATTTGTACATATTTTGGCTATGATGAATTTTTGTATTTTTACCTTTGTGAGTCTTTGGAGTATTTTCTATTAATTAAGCCTAATTAAAAGATTTAATTAATGGTTTAATTAAATAAAAAATTAATATGATAATTTAATATTTATTTTATTTAATTAATTAGAAAATTAATTAAATAAAATAATTAAATTGAAAGATAAAAGTTATAATATTAAATTTGGAATGTGACAATATTTATTTTAATAATAATATATTTGGAGCTCATTTTTAAATAAATGACTAAATAATATTACTATTAAAGCTAATAAATATTTTAGCAATAAAGTTTTAGAAAATAAAATTTAAAAGTGAAAAATATATTTTAAATTATTAAAAGATTCTAAATCTCATATGATTAAAATATAAATATATTAAGATTGAAAAGTGGAGATATTAAAGTTAGTGCATGAGATTTAATAAATAAATTAATTAAATTAGAAAGAGTAAGTAAATTGGAGTTATAAGTTTGCATGGGAATAACATGTGTCAACAACACGGGGGTTAATGCATCAATTAAGCACAAGGTGTCTACAATTCTATGACTCATCAAAAAGGTTGGAAAAAATTCATGCTTAGTTGGTGACACCTTTCAGCGATTTCGAAAAGCATTCCAAAAGTTTTTTGAGAGCTCTTGATATTCAGACATTCATTGAAGCTTAAATGAAAAGCTTAATGAAAGCTACAAGCTTAATGGAAGCTACAAATTTAATGGAAGCCACGAGCTACAAGCTAAAATAGAAGCTTCAAAGCTTACATGAATGGGAGAAGATTCATATGCTCATATATTTTCTACTTGCTTCTATGCTCCTTCTAGCACTTCTAATCACTTGGAGGATTCGATCGGTTTGCATTCTTGGAATAATTGCGAATGATAGAGAAGGAAGGGATTTTCTATGGACTTCTGAGGCATGACAAATTAGCATCAGTGTCTAGGTGTACTCGTGATATTCTCATATTTCTTTTGCACTCTTCCTCTTCCTATCTTCATTATATCTATTTTATGTGTCTGAATACTTTCTGTGATTGAATATACTATTTGAAATTAGAATCTAGATATTTTATTTGGATGAGAAGAAAACAATAGAAAAATCCTAGTTCCAAATGAGAAAGAAATTAGATTTTAATCGGGTTTGGGTTCGAATTTATATTAAATTAGAAAGACAAGATTTGGAATTAAAATAAAAATTTTATGGTGAAAATGTGAATGATTAGATGTAATTTTTCTATCAAATTATATTTTTAGATGCATATGAACAAACCCTTTTATGGTTAAATTTAGAGAACAATTATTTTAACAGGAAATTCTTAATTCATCACAAATTGTCCTGTCGCTGCCTCTTGGATAGACCCGAACTCAGTCATTCATAACGTTTTATCGTGATTGAATTTATTCGATCGCTCCAGTTAGAAACGACGCAACTTGGCCCTCTCCGACATATTTTAATTTCAACCCGATCTAACGATTGATTAAGGATATATGGCCGTCGTACTAAGACTATTTTATTCAAAGACAGATATTTTTCCATTTCCCATAACTAAGAGTTCTTTATGCTTAAACTTTACAAAATAATATATCAAAGCATGGAATGAATTAAAGATATTATTGTAATCTTTCCTTATTAGAATCTTATTAATATCCATTAGTTTTATATAGTTTATTATCTAATCTAATTAAATTTAATTTAATTAAGATTAGTTACTAGTAGAAGAAGTGTAATTAATTATTAGTCAATCTAAGTAAATAGATTTTTAAATGAGATAAAATTGAAAGAAAATAGATTTTAATATAGTTTATATAGTGTACTTTTTATAAGGTATATTAAATACTATTTAATATATATAAAACAATTTTAGAGTTGTTTAATGAAGATGACAATGTTAAGAATTTGAAAATTATTCATGTTAAAATCTACAATGAGTCTTATTGGTCTGTGATAGGGATCTTTTTCAAATAACGTTTATATAGACAAAATATTATTAGAATAATTAGAAAAATGGAGTCTAATGGTTGATTTTAATATTGAGTAAATAATTGTAAGATGATAATTTTTATTATGTTGATTTAAATTTAGAGAATGATATTGGATTAAGACTGAATTATTATGTTATTGGTTAATACGTTTGAATACCTTAATGGAGTTAAGAGTTAGTTAAATATTAACTAATGAGTTTATGGAAGGATTCTATAGATTGAGTATTTATAGTTTGAGGAGTTATTATTTATTAATGTTTGTAAGGACTAGCAAACTATTAATAAATAATGATTTAAATAGATATCAACAAATTTGATTAGAGTTAATCTAATAGAGATTATTTATTGATTGAATTTTAGTAAAAGATAATAATTTTTGTAGTTGAATTATAATTGATTTTAATCAATTGATATTTATTGAGTTGTCAATATAATTATGCGATTGAGATTTAACTTGAAATGACTATCATTAGTAAGAATTAATTAAGGACACAATAGTATTCATAAAGAATGATGAATGTGATCTATTAATAAGATTCTCAATATAGCTTGTCATTAAATATTAGCAAGTTATTATTATTGAACTATGAACCTGAATATTTGTGTATGGCTGACTTTTAGTTATTAGTCAACTAATATTCATTGGGTTGATGGTTTGGTTGTGAAATTATTAATTAAATCAATTAACTAGAGTTAATAGGATTTAATTAATAATTAAGTTATGCAATAGAAATTTAATTGATATAATTCTTTTAATGAGAATGTAGAAATATTGATATCAAGTTGATAGGTCTTATTCCGATGACTTGAATAATGACTTTAGTTATTTTAATGGTGAAGACTTAGTAATATATAATTGAGAATTATTAGAACGATAAAAGGTCAAGGATTGTGAACCGATATTAATTGATCATTCTAATGAAGTTATAATCTCTTATTCCAAGAATGATAATTGGTCCTCTTATAATATAACGAATAATGATCTTAGAAAAGTTGAAAGGTTAATCAATTAGAATGTCGATCATAGTTAAATAAAGAGAACAATTTAATTAAAAGTCAATGATGATCAGTTTAATGAGTAAATATTTATCCTTAAGTTATTCTTAGAATATAATTCTTAATAATGGAAGGATAATGCTATCGGGAAAAGATTGGGTTGACTTGTAGGTCAAATGATGAAACTTAAGACACTTGAAAGTATACTTGCAAACAGAAAACTGGAAACCTTCACACTTGATTCAACTATGTAAGATAGAAAAACTAAAACATGTGCCTGCATCGTGTATTCTATATGCTTCTTGTTTTGGATTTTGGGTTATCTAGTGTTGACCAGTCTTAGGTTGTTACCAGAGGCTCAGGGGTTATGAGATTTGATGGTATTTTGATCTTATTTGGTCTCGATTTTTATAAGCCCAACCATGGTAATGTGATCATATGCTCTATGAAATGTTTGTACTTATTCATCAGTCTTCATGTGTGAATCTGAGATGTATGTGTATGAGATACGTGAGGTAATCATTTTTGAGTCATCAATTAGTTATCCTTGGATTATTTTCTAGTCACCATGATGGGTCTGAAATGTGGATTTATTTTTTGATGATGTCATGTTGTGACATGTTTGACTCAACCATTTTGGAGTCTTCAATCAGTATGATTTTGAGATATTCTTTGTTGCTTTTTGGGATCCAATGGATATTTATCATTATCAGTGATGCCTTCAGTTGCTATAGAGAATTGTTGTGGTCATGATTTTCTATGGATACCTTTTTCAGATGCTCATGGAGATTTGATGATTCTTATCTTGGTGATTTGATGATTCTTATTATTGATATTTGATGCTTATATTGTGGATATTTGATGATTTAATTATGGATTATCTTTTGTGATTTTGAGATTTATGATTCCATGAGCTTAGGGTAGGTAATCTACTTGTAGTGTCCGGAAGTGGCTTGCAATGGGGGCCGGGGCCCTAAGTGGCTGCTAGGGTAACTCATTGTAAGTTTGGTTAATAAGTGATAACATTTACACACTAAATGAGGATTAAATGAACCTAAAAAGATAATTGTTTTGATGTTCTCACCCATGCCTTGAGCGCTTATACAGGCTAGGATGGGAGTAGTGAGAACGCAAGGTTGAGACCTTGCATTCCGTAGTATGCCTCGTCAGTATGAGAGGATACTAGTGGCCGCATGAGGTCAGTATGGACCCGTGGAGTTTAGCTAACTGCCAGGGTAACTTGTACGTGATAATTGTGATGACACTTTTCCACGTGCAAAGTAGGTTTCTTACATGTCATTATGTGCCTCTGGGAATTAGATGTCAATTTTTTGTCGGAACCTTTGAGTTAGTATACTTTTAGGATTCTTGGACTTATAGAGATTTATACTTTGTGATTTGGATAGCCTGTTTGGGACTTGAGATTATCTCCTCAGCATGGTGGGAGTGGACTACTTAGGTACCACGCGGTTGGGTAATAGTGTATTTTCCACTCTTATCATTTTAGATTCATTGAGACATCGCAGCTGATGCATCCTTTGTGATGGTGGATATGTATCCTTTCATTGATGATTAACATATGTTAGATGGTGTTATCTTATGCTTATGTTTGCATGTTAGATTACTTTGTACATATGATGTTGTATATGTTAGGAGTGACATTCCTACTATGTTAATACCGATGATCTCTTCGGTGATTTGGGATGTTACGCACAGAGGGATGGCTAGGGCCCATGATGGTCTAATGATGCTATTAATGTTTGGGAGGAATTGTGCACTTAGTCTATTTTGTTTAATTTTTATGATAGATGTATATGTCTTCTATGATGATGTATCATGTGATTATCTCTACTTTGATGTATCTTGGATTGGAATAGGATGATGTACCTTATTTCACATATGTATATTCTTTTAAGCCTTCATACCCTGTGACATGTACAGTGGATGATTGAGCATTTGGAAATGTAATGTATGAACATTGGACTTATCATTATTATTCATGTGTATGTTTTACTAGATGGATTCATGTATGTTAGTTAGTATAGTTGTAACTCAACATTAAGGAATTCTTAAAGAATGAAATCGGTTATGTATGTTATGTTTACTTTTAGATGGACATTGATATTGCTTCCGTTATTATGTACAAGTTATATGTGGTATTTAATTTCATGTTATAAAAAAAAAAGTTACCAAACTTAGTGAAATTATAGGTTAATTCTTTTGATCCCTTGGCGGGGCGTTACACTACCTTGTTTTTCCAAATTCACTCCCTCAATCAACACTTGCACCTCATCAACATTATTTGTACTAGGTGGAACTGGACACGTCTTGGTAGCCAACAATCACCCATCATTGCCCCTTATGCAAACCCTAATTCTAGACTATCTAGGATTACCATGTAAAGAGTCATGAAAGTTAACTTTACAAAAACCCTATTCAAGAGGGATCTATTTAATAGCATCTCTATCAACAACCTGGTGGACATTAGGATTAAGAATTGTATTCATTGCATATTCAACCCTTTCCAAGATTTTAAAATTTTCCATCCCAAGAAGAAAAATAATGGTTGCATCTTTTCTTAATCAAGTTAGCATTCACTGTCTCAACAATATGTGCCTCAAGATAACTAGGAACTTGGCTCAAAGAAGAGGATTCACGTCTAAAAATGCATCTATTATGCTCCCACCATAAAGCCCATGCAATAGCCATAGGAGCACATTTCTACATGCTATGAAAAAAGAATTCTAAAAAAAAAACTAGCCAAGATTTAAAAAGAGTCCATAAGGTATTAGGAAGAGGCATTGAGAAGCTCATTTTTGAATGAAAAGTTGTCCAAAATTATGTGGCAATGGAGAAATTCATCAAGAGGTGATCAACAGATTCAATTCCTTCACCACATATAGCATAATTGAAAGGTTGTATTATTTGGAGCATAGTAAGTTTATCCCTTGTAAGAATATGCTTCCTTAATGCTAACCAAGTAAAATAACCTACTTTGGGAAGCACTACATTGTTCCAACACATGGTGAAAACTCTAGATATTGGCCTCAAATTCTCAATATGCTACATAGATTCATAACCATCTTTGATACAGTACTAGTCATTCTTACCTAGGGCCCATCTAAGCACATCTACCTTCTCTAAGAAGAATACCTCACAATTAGCAAGAAGTTGCTTAAGGAAAATATTTTTGTTCTCATCTAGAGGAAGTCTTATAAATCCTTTCAAATGACTTTCTCTAAGAATAGATCAACAACATTGACATGTAATGGATCAATTTATCTCCCCAAGCTATCTCAACAATGTTTATAATATATTGAAGTGAAGGTCTTTGTGCTAAAGGATGTTTTACATTCCAAAAATCTTTCCAAAGAAGAACCTTGAATCTATTATGCACTTCCTTTGTTATATACTTTGAGTCTACATCTTGAGAAGACATCATGAAGTTCCAAATTGTGCATCCCTTGGGAGGATTAATGATTGTGAAAATACACTCGAGGTCTCCATTGTCTAAGTATTTTTGTTGCATTATTTGACACCATTTTTTGTTTGGTTCTGAATATAATTTTCAAACTAATTTTCCTCCAAATGCCTTGTTTCTTTTACTCAAATCATGGAGGCCCACACCCCCTAAACCCTTAGGTTTAGAAATATGTTGTAAGGAAATAAGATGATTATTTTTTTCCCCTAAGAGATTACCTTTCCATAAGAAATCTCTAATTATTTTTTCAATTTGATCTATCACTTTAGTAGGATATTTTAGAATAGATAGATAATAATTGGGGCTTGTAGGTAAGACTGATTTGATCAACAATATCTTGCCAGATAAGGACAACCACCTAGCTTTCCATGCCCAGACTCTGTTCTTAATTCTTTCAATGATTACAGAGTAGTAAGATGACTTATTTTCCCCAAAAATAATGGAATACCCAAATATATTGAAGGTAAATTGTCAATAATGAAGCCCAAGATGCTAACAATTCAAGTAGCAAGGGCATCATTTACATTCAACAAATAAATTTTAGATTTTGGAACATTTACCTACTGCCTAGAAGCTTAAGTGTATAAATCCAATTTCCTCTTAATTTTATTTTCTTCAAGAAGGGAAGCTATACCAAAAAAATAGTATGTCATTTATAAATAAAGACTAAATAACTAATATATTTGTGCCATCACTTTGGGCCCCTCTCCACAATCCCTACTAGTGTTGTTTTGTTATAGTGTGATTGAGAGCCTCAACCATGATAATAAAAAGAATTGGAAACAATGGGTCCTCCTACCTACCCCCCTGAGATGAAAAGAAAATCCAACAGAAGTACCATTGATAATGATTGAGAACCAAGCACGAGATATGCATGCCCTAACCAATTTACACCAATTTTTTGAGAAGCCAAGTTTTCCCAAAACTTTGAATACAAAGTCCCAATTCACTTTGTCTTAGGCCTTCATAATATCAAGTTTTATAACAAAAAGTGGTGATTTGCTACTATGCACAAAGTGTAGAACCTCATGCACAACCAAAGCACCTTTCACTATTTCTTTCCCTGAAGCAAAACCACCTTGCTCTATAGATACGATGCTAGGAACTAATAGCTAAAATCTCATGTAAATAGCTTTCATAAATATTTTGTAGACTGTATTACACAATGAGATTGGGAAAAAATCTATTAAAGTACTAGGGTTCTTGACTTTAGGAATGAGAACAATATTTGTAGTGTTGAAATTTCTCAACATAGCCTTTCCTTTTCCAGACTCTTCCACCACTGACACTAAATTCTTTGCAATGATGTGCCTACATTTTTTATAGAAGAAATCTATAAATCCATTAGGCCCTATGGCCTTATTAGGTGAAATTGAAAAGACCACATGTTTTATCTCATCCATACTGAAAGGGGCCATGAGTGAAAAGTTATCTTGATAAAAAATTAGCTTGGGGATACTGTCAAGAAGATCAAGATCATTAATTTTTTATTAGTTTGGGGATGGCTACAAAGGGGGATCAAGAATATTTTTGAAGAATCTAATGCCCTAATTTTGGATGCCAACTGGATCTAAAATTAAATTACTAGATTCTACTTCTTGAATAGAGAATATGGTGTTGGTAGCTTGTCTTTGTTTTGTAGAAGTGTGGAAGAACTTCATGTTTATATCCCATTCTTTGAGCCATAGTTCACAAAACTTTTGTCTCCAATACACTTCTTCTCTTTTACATAGTTCTTCACATTCATTATGTAACTCTTTTTGAGATAGAATGGTTGTATTATCCAACCCATATATAATAATGTGCTCATTTATGTCTTGCAATTTAGTTTTGACCTGATTAATATATCTTGTTATTAAAAGCTCCAAATTATTACTATTACATTCATAATAAGATATATATATATATATATATATTGGAAAAAGAGGGGTAAACACTTTGACCTGGAGCTATGAACCAGTGAGGCCACAAACGAGGGACCTCATCACCATTAGATTTGAACCTTGATGGCAAGGATAACAACTCAACAACTTAACCATCACAACATGCCACTAATGGCATATATATATATATATATATATATTGAGAGAGAGAGAGAGAGAGAGAGAGAGAGAGAGAGAGAGAGAGAGAGAGAGTGAGGTAAAAAAAAAGTTTTGAAGGGACTCAAAACCCTTAATAGAAAAACAAAAAATGTTTAAATAAGCACAACCAGGTTTTACAAGGACCTAGAACCTAGAGTTTAAACAAAAAGAAGAAAAATTAGCTAAGAAACCCAAAGTAGAGACCAATTACTAGAGCCACCAACAACAGCTATTGTAACTCCTTGATCATTTTCACTACCTCCTTACCTACCTTCGTAGTGTTTTGGATAATGTAAGTAGTAGAGAACCCAGATACCCTAGTTAACTCAGTCACCTTCTTACTTGAACTTAGTCTTGTTCTTTTGCTTGGCCCACTAGGAGACATGATTTCCTTATTATTTTTCTTACCTAATCTAGTAGTAGCTACATAAAGTGTAAAACCCTGCCAAGGGACCCAAAAGAAATGACCTAAAATTTTACTAAGTTTTCCAAACTTTTTTTTTTTGAAACAAGAAAGAATAACATACACATCAAACACATAGTAGTAGAAGCAATAATATCCAATCAACTGAAAACATACATAATAGGTTACATTTTTTAAGGATCCCATGACATTGAATTATATTTAAATCTAATCTAATACTATTTCTAACAACTATCACATCCACATGAAAGAATAATAGAAAGTCTAATGTCCATAATATACATTTTTTTTGAATACCTCTCGAAAAATTAATTTGGAATGCTCAATCATCCACAGTACATGTCACCGGGTATGAAAGACTTAAAAGAATTTATATATGTAGAAATAAAGATACAACATCCTCTTTGGATCCATGATACAAAGTACAATACAATAAATGAAACCATCCATGATACATGATACATCCATCCATCATAAAAGATATAAACATCTAACATGAAATACAACTATACATCATAAAACACAACTAACTAAATGTGTAGTTCCTCCCAAACATCAATAGCATCATAAGACCATCGTGGGCCCTAGCCATCCCCTATGCATGACATCCCAAGTCATCTATAAGATCATCAACACTATAGTAATAGGGACATCACTCCTAAAACATGCTACAAAATATGCATAAAGAAATCTAACATGCTAGAATAAAACATAAGTTGATCCTACCAAGTAGATAACATCACCTATCACATGTTAATCATCAATATGAGGAAATGAATTGGTAAATAACATCACCTAAACATGATAAACAAGCATCCCATGAAGCTCTAGCCATAGTGACTACAGATGGATCTCAATGGTAAGAGTAAAAAGCATTACCACTCGGTCATGTGGAACCTAAATGGCCCACTCCGAGGAGATAGTCTCAAGTCCCAAATAGGATACCAAGTCACATAAAAAAAGTACTCTCTAAGTCTAGGAAATTCTAAAAGCAATCTAACTCAAAGGTTCTAATAAGGAATGACATCTAATTCCCAGAGGCACACAAGACACATAGGGAACCTACTATGTAAGTAGGCAAGTGTCATTGCATGAATCACATAGAAGTTACCCTACAATTTTCCTGGGCCTCCAAGGTCCCTACTGATCCCCATGCGGCCACTAGTATCCTCTCGTACTAACAAGGCATACTACGGAATGCAAGGTCACAACCAAGCATTCTCTCTACTCTCATCCTAGTCTGCACTAGCACTCAAGGCATGGACAAGAACATACAATTATCTTATTAGGTTCATTATAATCTCTATTTAGTGTAATATTTTCACTTATTAAAATAACTTACAATGGGTTACCCCTAGGACCACTTAGGGTCCCTGACCCCATTGCAAGCCACTTCTCAACACTAAAAGTAGATAACCTACCCTAGGCTCATAAAAGCACAAATCCATAACCACATAAGATCACCTTAGTCTTATACAAGCAACTAGAACACATTGAAAGCTAATCCACAATAATCACACCAGTTCTCTACTAGCAACTGGAAAGCACCAAAAGGTAATCATAATATCCATTGGTTCTTAATGAGAAACTATAAAGTATCCCAAAATAAATCACAATATCCATCGGTTCTCAATGAGCAACCAAAAAATATCAAATGATAAATCACAATATCCACCCTTTCTTAATGAGCAACCAGAAAGTATCCCAAAATAAATCACAATACTGATCGAAGACTCCAAAATGGTCAAGTCAAAACATGTTACAACATGACATCATCAAAAACAAAGCAAACAATTCTATCCCATCAAGGTGACTAGAAAGTAATCCAAGTATAACTAATCGAGGACTAAAAAATGGTTAAGTCTGATATCTCATAATCATACACCTCAAATTCACACAAGAAGATTGAAAAGCAGTAACAAACAATAAATACAAACATGTCATAGAGCATACTTAATCACATGACCATGGTTGGGATGAAAAGATCAAGACCAAACACCATAACATCACAATCACATAATCTCCCAAGCCTCTGGTACACACCCTAAACTAGTCAACACTCTAGTCCACCCCAAACCCCAAATACAAACAACATACAAAAACAAGATGCAAGTACATGTTTTGATTTGTTCTAAATCACCTAGTTGGATTAAATATAAGGTTTCAATTTTTGTTTTAGTATATGTTTTTAATATATAAGAATTCTTAGTTTATTACACACAATAACCCATTCATTTATTCGACCCATATATATAAAGTTACCCTCATGTTAAAAGTCAATTTCCCAACAAAATAATCTGAGGATAATCTTTTTATTTTATTTAAGTTATAAAAATAACCATTAATAAATTTAAATAAAATAATTGTGATTTTATTAAAATCAATATTATAAATTTTAATATCAATAATTAAATTTACAACCTCATTAATAACTTTCATTATTAATAAGTCTTAGTTAAATCATATTCAATTAAATTAATTAATAATTTATTTAAATTTATTACCCTCATTATTATTTTATCAAATTATAAAATATTAATATACTTTAATAATAAAATTATTAATAACATAAATCTAATATAATTAAAATTTAATAAAAATTGAATGCAAATTAATAATATTAAATCTTATAACAAAATCAAATTTCCAATATTTTAAAAAGGGCATATGTTAAAAGTTTAAAGCAATTTATAAATCGCTACAGGCATTATACAGTTTTGGATGCCATCGGCCTTTAATGTACCCTCCCCTGCATTAACAATACACAAGGACTATGTAGTGCAAGGATGTATTTGGAGCTGCTGAGGGTAAGTAAGAGGGGTAGGGGGTGGGTAAAACCTACCCCTCCCAAATTTTTTTATTATATATATATTTTAATAAAAATTATTTTTTATTATTATAATTTGTAAAATGTTTTTTTTAAATACAAATTTATTTATTTAATAAAATTTATAAATATGTAAAATATATTAAACAATTCTTTATATATATAATTCTTTTGAACACAAATCTAATAGGAAAAATACATTTAACCAATCAAATTTCTAATGTAAAATTTTCTTATAAATCTCAAACCCTTCTCAAATTACCTATGTTTTTTTTTTTTTGTACCTATGGACTTGGTTTCAAATTGGTTTATTTTTCTTTCGATCTTAGCATACAAAAGAGATATAATACAAATATCATAAAATTTAGACAAGAGAACGAAAGAATCATACCACAAAATCTAGAGAATTCGATTCAACAATCACAAACATGAAGAAGACAGGAAAGGAAAATTGTGTAATTAATCAGTGACAAAAAATACAAGACCCTACCTGAACCTAATGCTAATACATAACCACCCGAAGATTGTGAGAAAATTCGCTTCTAACCAAAAATTTGTGTCTAAATTCCTCCTCCAAAATCCTCTCCCAAAAAATGAACCCTTCAATTGTGATAAAGAGTTCTCTCCTTAAATCAGGGCACTAATCGTGCGTTCAACTGGGAGAACTCCATGCTCATAACCCTTAACTCATTATTAAATTGTGTTTATCTTTTCAATGCATGCCACAAGAATTATTAAATAACTTTATTTAATTTTCTACTTGCTTTGACTTTCAATTAATTTATTAACTTTTAAACTCATGCACGCATTATGCAATTGAAATATCTTTTTAAATTCACTTGTTTTTATCTTTTTAATTAATTTCTTATATTTTAGTCTCATGCACACGTCATGTGAACTTATAACCTTTAATAAATTAATATATTTTTACTTTTAAATTCATTTTTGAAACTTAATTGGTCAAATATTTATTAACTTAAATAATATTATTATTTAGCATTTATTTAAAAATAAACTATAAATATATTATTATTAAATTAAATAAATATCATCACGTTCTAAATTTATCCTTATAACTTTTATGTTCAAATTTAATTCTTTTTATGTAATTAATTTCTCAATTAAGTAAATATAATTAAATATTAAAATATCATATTAATTTAATCTTTTAATTAGACTTAATTAATAGAAAATTACTAAAGACTCATAAAACAACATACAAAAACCCACCATAGCAAAACACATACAAAATCAAACTAAAGGGTTATAATCATGAATTAACATCATCCAATGCATTCAAAGGGTACTCAACTTAGATACTTGTCCTAATTATCAATTGGGACAAATGGCTTAAAGGTTTAGGATTTGGACTTAATAATTTATCTCCCCTCTCTTACCATTGAGATAATATGATAGGGTACATTTGTCCTAGCAATTTAGGGAAATCAATACTTAGTACCTGCAACTTGCATAAAATCCATGCATGTACAAACACAATATTCTAAACTAAATAGGAAATGGTAGGAAGTGGTGCATAATGTAGATCCTAACTAGCAAGTGACTACAACTCCCTTCCTTAACCACATCAGAAATGCCATATATAAAGAAAACAAACATGCATAACATACACATGTAGTATGGGGTAAGTATCCATAAGAAAACACATATGACAAACCATCCAACTAATTATCATCAATAATTGCAAACACTATGATAATCATCATGCATACATGAAATATAGAGTGCCAAGTAATCTTATCATAAATCAACTGAATTTGAAACAATATCTAATAATCTAAAAGTAATACTACTAAACATCAAGTATAAACTGAACCAAAAGAGTTTGGCATTGATAACAAAAATGCGAGCCAGGGGCGAGCACTACATCCACCCCCCTAGACTTAGGCTTACTCCTAGAGCCTACATGAATGATAAAGCTAAGGGACCCACTATGTGGGCCCCATTGGGCCCTTTCCCCTATAGGAGGATATGGCTCCACTGAGACCACTCTCTAGAATCTACCCATATTGCCAACTATAGGTTCTGAAGCTGCTGGTATCTGGTTAGGAATCGTGGTTTTTTGTGAGGGCAATGAGACGACTTGTGTCCACATTGTCCACATGAGAAACACTCTCCATCGAAGCTCCTCCAAACTCCAGGTGCACTAAACTGTTGACCGCTACTCTCACTGACATAAGAAGGAATACCCTGAGATGGCTGGTGAAATTGGTGGGACTTATTATGTTGTGCATTGCAAGATTTATAGTAGCTCAAATAGTTAGTTCTATGCTCAAGTCCTGTTTGATGTTCTCTATCTTGATCATGAATAGAAGGTAGGTGATCAATGATGGTCTGCATCATTTGCCTCAAATCAACTTCCTCAGAAATGACCTGCTTCTCTCTATGGATCTCTTTTCGATGCTCACTGACATTCTCTTCCCTATTCCCATCTTGGATAGGGTCTTTGTGGATAGTCTCATGGATATTGATAGCTTTTCTTGTCCATGGCCTCTAACACAACCTATGCTATGAAATCTAATAGAAGATCTCATCCCAGATACAAGATGCTATCACAAATATACACATACTACTTCAAATCAATTAGAGCAATATGATTTTGGTTTAATAGTAAACCGAAAACCATATTGATCTGACATTCATCCTTTTTAACAACTACTGAAATAGGTCTCCTAAACACTCTAAATAAAGAATCAACATCCTTAATCCATTGGAAAACATACAAGATGCTATAATAACCATTAACCAGACTATTGTAAAGCATAGATAAAAGACACATGGTTTGGAAACAGAATAGTTTCAATTTTCAGTTTGTCTATATTTAGGTTTATGTATAATTTTTAGTTTCAAAATCTAAGTGTTGAAGTATGAAAAATATACAACTAAAAATTTAAGTTTTGCTTCAATTCAACTAGTTCAAGTTTTAGTTTGAAAGAGATATGCAAATAGTTTAAAGTTTTCATTTTGTTCAACTAGTTAGCACTAGTGGCATTCCAATATACCTAGAGCTTCCAATGTAGAAACTCGAGTTCTGATACTAGATGTAACACCCCATCAAGTGACCCAAAAGAAATGACCTAAAAATTTACTAAGTTTGCCAAACATTTTTTTTGAAACAAGAAAGAATAACATATACATCAAACACATAGTAGCGGAAGCAATAACATACAATCAACTAAAAACATACATAATATGTTACATTTCTTAAGGATCCCATGATGTTGAATTACATTTAAATTTAATCTAATATGAATTCTAACAACTACCACATCCACATGAAAGAATAATAGAAAGTCCAACGTCCATAATATAATTTTTTTCTGAATGCCTCTTGGCAAATTAATTTGGAATGCTTAATCATCCACAATACATGTCACAAGGTATGAAAAGCTTAAAAGAATATACATATGTAGAAATAAAGATACAACATCCTCCTTAGTTCCATGATATAGAGTACAATACAATAAATGAAGTCATCCATCATACATGATACATCCATCCATCATAAAAGATATAAACATCTAACATGAAATACAACTATACATCATAAAACATAACTAACTAAATGTTTGGTTCCTCCCAACTATATATAGCATCATAAGACCATCGTGGGCCCTAGTCATCCCCCACGCATAACATCCCAAGTCATTGATAAGATTGTCAGTACTATAGTAATAGGGACACCACTCCTAAAACATGCTACAACATATGCATAAAGAAATCTAACATGCTAGAATAAAACATAAGATGATCCTACCAAGTAGATAACATCACCTATCACATGCTAATCATTAATATGAGTAAATGCATCAGTAAATAAAATTACCTAAACATGATAAACAAGCATCCCAAGAAGCTCCAACCATGGTGACTATAGATGGATCTCAATGGTAAGAGTAAAAAGCACTACCACTCGACCGCATGGAACCTAAATGGCCCACTCCCACTGCATTGAGGAGATAGTCTCAAGTCCCAAATAGGATATGAAGTCACATAACACAAGTACTCTCTAAGTCTAGAAAATCCTAAAAGAAATCTAACTCAAAGGTTCTAATAAGGAATGACATCTAATTCCCAGAGGCACACAACACATGTAGGGAACCTACTATGTAAGTGGGCAAATGTCATTGTATGAATCATGTAGAAGTTACCCTAGCAGTTTTTCTAGGACTTTAGGGTCCCTAGTGATCCCCATGCAGTCACTAGTATCCTCTCATACTGACAAGGCATACTAAAAAATGTAAGGTTGCAACCAAGCGTTCTCTCTACTCCCATCCTAGTCTATACTAGCACTCAAGGAATGGATGAGAACATACAATTATCTTATGAGGTTCATTTTAATCCTCATTTAGTGTAATTTTCTCACTTATTAAAACAACTTACAATGGGTTACTCTCAGGACCACTTAGGGTCCCTGGCCCCCATTGCAAGCCACTTCCCAACACTATAACTAGATAACCTACCCTAGGCTCATAAAAGAAAAAATCCATAATCACATAAGATCACCTCAGTCCTATACAAGTGACTAAAAAGCATAGAAAGATAATCCACAATAATCACACCAGTTCTCCATGAGCAATTGGAAAGCACCAAAAGATAATCATAATATCCATTAGTTCTCAACAAGAAATTATAAAGTATCCCAAAATAAATCACAATATCCATCGATTCTTAATGAGCAACCAGAAAGTATTAAATGATAAATCACAATATCCATCGATTCTCAATGAGCAACTAGAAAGTATCAAATGATAAATCATAATATCCATCAGTTCTTAATGAGCAACTAGAAAGT
This sequence comes from Cupressus sempervirens, assembly GCA_028749045.1. NCBI lineage: Eukaryota > Viridiplantae > Streptophyta > Pinopsida > Cupressales > Cupressaceae > Cupressus > Cupressus sempervirens. Next base: position 452,738,046 of record CM053793.1, read on the forward strand.
ATCCCAAAATAAATCACAATAGTGATCGATGACTCCAAAATGGTCAAGTCAAAATATGTCATAACATGACATCATCAAAAACAAAGCAAACACTTTCATCCCATCAAGGCAAGTAGAAAGTAACCCGAGTATAACTAATCGAGGACTCAAAAATGGTTAAGTCAGATATCTCATAAACATACACCTCAACTTGACATAAGAAGACTAGAAAGCAATAAAAAATAGTAAATACAAACATGTCATAGAGCATACTTAATCACATTACCATGGTTGGAATGAAAAGATCAAGATCAAACACCATAACATCACAATCACATAATCTCCCAAGCCTCTGGTACATGCCTTAATCTAGTCAACACTCTAGTCCACCCCAAACCCAAAATACAGACAACATATAGAAGCAAGATGCAAGTACATGTTTTGGTTTGTTCTAAATCTCATGGTTGGATTAAATATAAGGTTTTAGTTTTTGTTTCATTATATGTTTCCAATATATAAGAATTTTTAGTTTATTACACACAATAACCCATTCATTTATTTGACCCATATATATATAAAGTTTTAAATTACGGTAAAAACAGGTTTTGAAGGGACCCTGAAACCCTTTCACATCCTCAAAAAGGAAAAAGCAAGACAACCATTAGGAAAAGAGTACTTAAACCTACTAGAAGCAACACCAAAATCAGGTTTTATAGGGACTTGAAACCACTTGCATAGTCCAAATAAAGTACCCAAGTTTTACAAGGACCTAAAACCTCCAATACAGTTTAAAACTAAAAACTAGAAAATAGGACGAAACACAGGAATTGGATGTAACAACTAGCAAAAAGGACCTGAATAGGAACCCAACCAAAAAAGAAGACCCAAAGAAATTATTGCAATTTTGTGATCATCTTAACTACCTCCTTACCAATCTTAGCCACATCCTGGATGGAGTTACTAGCCAAAGAAGTAGCAACAATCAAGGCTTTCTTCCTCGAACTCTATCTTGTCCTCTTGCTAGGGCCCTCCAAAGATATGGTTCCTTCATTTTCTCTTTTGCCTAGGCTCGCCATAGTAGCACAGATGCTTGAATTTACCTACTCCATTTTTGTTCCACTTTCCTTGATAAGCATTCTAATATTTTGCTCATAATCCTTTAGTTTTTTTGGGATGTCTCCCATTTGCACCCTCAAGTGTTTGATAATAGCCCAGTCAGCCTCTTGGTTATGTTGCAAGGTTTCCACTTTCTTCTTTAACTCCATTATTTCATTATAAATCCAAGAATCGACTTGGAGGAAAGAATCAGCTTTAAGTTTGGCAGAATGTAGGAAGGAGAGCTTGGTTTTCCTCTCTAGGGAGTCACCCACATCTTTAGCAATGGTATGTGGCAAGGACCCAACTTTATCAATTCGTTCCTCCCCATCCAACGACTCCTCCTCTCCAGTCTCCATAGGGTCATGTTGACTAGGGACCTCCTTATCTTGTCCCTCAGCCTCCTTTGCAAGAGTGGAAGCCTTCCCCATGTTTTCCTCCTCACTCATAATGGCCGGACCATCAATTAAATTATCTTTATCTTTATCACCTCCCCCAGACACAGTCTGAGTACCCTCATTATCAAACTTGCTCTATTCCAAGTTATTCTTAGTTGTTTCTTCCTCTCTCCCTTTCTCATTTTTGCCTTTCATTTTTGGATAACTTTCTAGGTTAGAGCTAAACTCCCCAACATCCATCCCTTCCTCTTCCTTTGGGACATCCTTATTTGAGCCTTTAGTACTCTCCAGCTCAGTATCCTCTTCAACAATTTGTCTTCGAGAGCTAGAGGGTTTCAGTTTTGCCTTATCTTTCCCTTTAACATTCTCATCAATTTTACATTTTATGGACTGAGAATCCTTATGTTTTCCAGTGGAGGGAGATGAAGCAATGGATTTATTTTTACAAAAACCCTCTAAGAGCAATATCAGACCTTCATGTAAAATGGGTCGTGGCTCTTTATTTCTATGGTCATGCAAGCTTTGAAGCAAAGAGAATGCAAATAGAAAGGGAAGGAAATTATGTCCTTATACCTAAAATGGTTAAGAAAGACAAAGTGGAATTTTTGAACCCTTTTATTCCTACCATCAAGGATAAAGTACTCATGAATACAGCTAAGCACATCATGCCAACTACCTTTAATCTCATTACCCTCGTGTTAAAAGTCAATTTCCTAATAGAATAATCCGAGGACAATCTTTTTATTTTATTTAAGTTAAAAAAATAACCATTAATGATTTTAAATAAAATAATTATGATTTTATTAAAATCAATATTATAAATTTTAACATCAATAATTAAATTTACAACCTCATTAATAACTTTCATTATTAATAAGTCTTATTTAAATCATATTCAATTAAATTAATTATTAATTTATTTAAATATATTACATTCATTATTATTTTATCAAATTATAAAATATTAATATAATTTAATAATAAAATTATTAATAACATAAATTTAATATTATTAAAATTTAATAAAAATTGAATGCAAATTAATAATATTAAATCTTATAACAAAATCAAATTTCAAATATTTTTAAAAGGGCATATGTTAAAAGTTTAAAGCGATTTATAAATCACTGCAGGCATTATATGGCTTTGAATGTCGCTGGCCTTTAATGTACCCTCCCCTGCATTCGTAGTACAATACAACTGCGCAGTGCAGGGACATACGTGGAGCTGCCGAGGGTAGGTAAGAGGGTTAGGGGGTGGGTAAAACCCACCCTTCCCAAAAAAATTTATTATATAATTTTTTTTAATAAAAAATATTTATTATTATTATAATTTGTAAAATGTTTTTTTAAATAAAATTTATAAATATGTAAAATATATTAAATAATTCTTTATATATATATATATGTATGTATGTATGTATGTATGTATGTATGTATGTATGTATGTATGTATAAAATTGTTTTCAACACAAATCTAATAGGAAAAATACATTTAACCAATCAAATTTCTAATTTTAAATTTTCTTTTAAATCTCAAATCCTTCCTAGATTAACTACATTTTTTTTTTGTACCTACAGACGGGGTTTCAAATTGGTTTATTTTTCTTTCAATCTTAGTGTACAAAAGAGATACAATGCGAATATCATAAGATTTAGACAAGAGAATGAAAGAATCATACCATGAAATCCAGAGAATTTGATCTCAACAATCACAAGCACAAAGAAGACAGGAAAGGAAAGTTGCATAATTAATCAATGATCAAAAACACAAGAACCTACTTGAACCTAATGCTAATACGCAACCACCTTAAGATTGTGAGAGAATTCACTTCTAACCAAAAATTCACGTCTAAATTCCTCCTCCGAAATACTCCCCCAAAAACAAACCCTTCGATTGTGATAAAGATTTCTCTCCTTAAATCGGGGCATTAATCGTGCATTCACCTGGGAGAACTCCTTGCTCACAACCCTTAACTCATTATTAACTTTTATTTATCTTTTCCATGCATGTCACAAGAATTATTAAATAACTTTATTTAATTTTCCACTTGATTTCAGTTTCAATTAATTTATTAACATTTAAACTCATTCACACATCATGTGAAGTTATAACCTTTAATAAATTAATATATTTTCACTTTTAAATTTATTTTTGAAAGTTAATCGGTAAAATATTTATTAACTTAAATAATAATATAATTTAACATTTATTTAAAAGTGAACTCTAAATATATTATTATTAAATTAAATAAATATCATCACATTCTAAATTTATCCTTATAACTTTTATCTTCAAATTTAATTCTTTTTATTTAATTAATTTCTCAATTAATTAAATATGAAAATATCATATTAATTTTCCATTAAATTAAATCATTAATTTAATCTTTTAATTATACTTAATTAATAGAAAATTACCAAAGACTCTTAAAACAACATACAAAAACCCACCATAGCAAAACATATACCAAATCAAATTAAAGGGTCATAATCAGAATTAATGTCATCTAGCGCATTTGGAGGGTACTCAACTTAGATGCTTGTACTAATTATCAATTAGGAAAAATGGCTTAAAGGTTTAAGATTTGGACTTAAGAATTTATCTCCCCTCTCTTACTATTGAGATAATGCGATAGGGTACGCTCATCTTAGCAATTCAGGGAAGTCGATACCTGGTACCAACAACCTGCATAAAATCCACGCATGTACAAACACAATATTCTAAGATAAACAATCAATGGTAGGAAGTGGTGCATTGTGTAGATCCTGACTAGCAAGTGACTATGACTTCCTTACTTAACCACATCAAAAATGCCATACATAAAGAAAACAAAAATGCACACCATACACATGTAGTATGGGGTAAGTATCCATAAGAAAACACATATGAAAAACCATCTAACTAATTATCATCAATAATTGTAAACACTAATCATCATGCATACATGAAATATAGAGTACCAAGTAATCTTATTATAAATCAACTGAATCTGAGACAATATCTGATAATCTAAAAGTAATGCTACTAAACATCAAGCATAAACTGGCCTAAAAGAGTTTGGCATTGATAACAGAAATGTGAGCTAGGGGTGGGCACTACACAAAGGCTTGAAGTGACCTATTCCATCTTGTTACCACTCTCTCTAATCAAAATATGAAGCTCGTGTTCATATTCCTTTAACTTCTCTAGGATATTGCTAACCTAAACTTCCAATTGGATGATCTTAGCTCAGTCAGTTTCCTGGTCCTACTACATCTTTCCCATTCTTTTATTTTTATATGTTTTAATGTAAAGGATTGAGTGAGGAAATACATATTATTATATGAGTCATATGTATACCTTGAAATACATTTTCTTATTATAAATGTTAAAAGGAGTGAATATTTCAAGTTATCATTGAAAAAGGGTGAAATAGTGAGAGTAAATATTTTGAAGCCTTTCAATAATATTTTTCCTTAATATGTTTAGGGAAAATTTTCTTAAATGTTGTTATTTAATTTTTGTCAAGCATTATTAGAAAACATAATGATAATATTTTAAATCATTTTCCCTAACAAATTCATTCAAAAGTATTGAGGGAAGATATGTTAATGGCATTTAAAAGTCTTTAAAAGTTAAAATATTATATTTATTTCAAAATATATTTGAGGAAATTATCCTTTATAGAATAAATATGATTTCCACCTTGTAGCAAGAGCTTTATTATCTTCAAATGTGATAGTATTTCAATACTTTTTAGAAAATATTTTAAAGGATGATTATGTAGGAGAATGTAATATTTTACTTAGGGTATGTGTCTCTCTACAAAAATTAATAATGATTTATATTCATCGATATGAACCCTAATACATAATGTTTAAGTTTTGTGTAGGGTATTGGTAAGTTTTATAAAGTCATAGATAACTATAGCTAAGGATATATTTCTGTGTAGAATCTGTCATTCATGTAGAGGAGCACAAATGTAAGAGGTTTATCAAATTGCAAGACATTATAATTTCTTCCACATGAAATCAAAATGAGAATTATCAAGAATATTTGGAGATTAAGTCACTTTCAAAACAAAGTGCATGATCTTTCATTGAAGATGCTACCAAATTAATAGATTAATTATTATGTTTTATATTATAATAAATAAGTGTTTAGTTAAATTTATTTATGGGTTAGGAAGCATCATGGTGATCTAAATCTTGTAAGCATCCTTTCATTATTTATAAATGATACTAGGATCATTTAGATTGGATATAGTTACATAGAAGAAAATATTTCAAATTATAAGACACTTGATGGATGCTTGTTGCAGTATGATTAGGTAATGCAACCTGAATACAACTCAATAGTACTTCATTTTTGAATCAATAAAATGATGTGGTTTCATATCTAAAATTGGAAAGTTTATTTTTCAATACTTGTATGCCATATTGTCCTCTTGGATCCAGATTTTTTTTTTGATAGATTAAACTTCATGAATACTCTTGATTATTAAATATTTTCATATTGCACTATGGTATTTGTACAATTTGTCTCCTTTAGTTTGGGTTAAATTCATTTAGAATATGGTTTCATATCCTACAAATTTCTCTATGCAATAGTTATTTTGATTAGGTAAAAGTAGGTTTGAAGGGGAGGTGAAACCCCAAACAAAAAGGAACCAAAGTAAGGAGTTGGTTTTACATGGACAAGCAACCCAAATAGTCAAAGAAGAATTCAAAGGCTAGTTTTACAAGGACCAACAACCAAGTGAATTTATTTTTACATGGACCAATAAGTAACAAATGCAAGCAAAATGATAGTAACCAAAAGTTCAAAGAAAACCTAGAAAAGTTGTATATGGTCTATACGATAGTTATTGGTCTAGCCAACTATCTCCATAAGAGTTTGATTATAAGTTATGTCTTTATTGACTTCATTCAAACAATTGGACCTAACAACTAATCTTTTTTTTATTCATTAAATTTTGAGTTGCATATTACTGTGGTTCTTTACCTTAATCATCTACACACCATTCATCAATTTTCATCCTCATTTCCAATCATTATTTAAAATCATTTCAAAGTATTCCAAAATAATTCAACCTTCTAATATCAAATTTCTCCTTAAGAATACACTTTCCCACTCAAGTGTATCTTTCCTAAAATCTGCAATTTAATGATTTGATGCCACTATAAGGGTTGAGATAGGAGGTACACCTGCATAGGTCCATAGAGCCTGAAGTGTGGAGATTGGCTGTAAAGTCTTTAGTCTTCAAAGTTGACCAATATTGTGTTGAGACTCCCAAAATTGAGTAGGTAAGGCTTGTAGGAATTCAACCAATAAGTGACTTACAAATGATCCTCACTTCATCCATGATCTATATAATTTAATTACAAGACAAAATTTTAAGGGTTTATTACTTAAACCCCAAATACTCCTACACCATTGAGATATTATTGTGTGTATTGTGGATATAATGAATATAAAATTTCAAAATATATGGAGTTAGAAAAAATATCTAAGATCTCATTAATGATGACATAATATAATTTGAAAATAATAATGCATTATTTGATGAATAAGAAGATACCACTCTTAAGAAATATCTAAACCATGAGAATGTATCTAGTAATGTTTCTCATATAGCCTCTACTTCATCTACCATTAATTCACCTCTTAAAGAAGAAAATATAACTAAACTACTTCCATCAAATAAAGAACCTTTTTTATTCCATGTTAATAATGTTTACCCTCAAGTGAACCATAAAATTCCATAGGAATCAATTTTTATGATGTTGAATCCCAATAAAGATCTATTAGTCCTTCAAGAATCCCATTCTCACATCCAAATTCCTAAATTGTCCTTTGAAGTAGTTCCATGTCAAGAGGATAATCAAAATTTTGAAGATACAAGTAGCATGAAATATCAAAGATGTTAATCATTGCTATCTAATATTTGATGAAGATACCCTATCCTGAGAGTCTCAAAATGATCCCATCCTCCCCTTACATTTCTTACAAGATGGAAACTCTCCATTTATACCACAAAGCATCCTTCTAAACTTCATGTCTTATCCAAATCCTAAGAAATATCAAGATATTTCCTTGACTATTTATAATGAACCTATTAAAAACCAAGAGAAAAATGTAATCATGCAAAAATGGTCAACTAGACAATGAGCCCTCTTTATACTATTTTTTCATAGTTTATTAATCACCTATCTTTGATCAAATCATCATTTTTTTATTTATTCGAGTATAACCTATGGTTTGACCAACTTATCCTAAGTATTTTATTTAATTGAAAGAACATGTCCCCTTTTAATTAAATAAAATCCCCTAAGTCCCACTTTTCTTAAGTTTGCACATGAAAATCATTATATCTATTTTTAAAATAGAAGAAAAGAAATTTCTAGATCAAATGAGGGGCACACATTCCAAGGTGGGTAAAATATTTATTCTCCTCCACACATATTTTTCCTTGTAAACATATCCATTGATATTTATTAGGTGAGATTATTGTGTACATGGATCACTCAAGGCTCATTCTCCACCCTTTATTTTTCATTTTATCTCTAATGTCCATTTCTTTTTAAAAGGAGGCTCTGTCCTCATTATCTCATCTTAGATCTCTTATACTCTTATGTTATTTTTATGCTGCAGGTTATCTTGGTGATTTTAGAGCACTTAGAGCACTCATATTACACTTGTATTCTCATAATTTCATTATCTCAGTTCTCTTTTATGCATAATTTAGCTCACATATATTAACTAGGCGGCTTTGTAGCTTTTCATGCTTGTTAGCTTAGATTTTGCATCTTGCATTTGATTTTAGTTTACTTGTATTTGTATTGCACCCATCTTGATTCTTGGATATTGGCAAGCTTTCCTCTACTCTTTGAATCTTCTATACTATGGCACACCTTGCAAGGGTTTCTTAATCTAGGTTTATTTGAGAGCCACCATCTCATAGCTCTTTCACATTATAGATATGAATCTATAGGCCATTTCTTGAGATGCTCTTCATCAAGTGTATTCTCAAGTATAAAGGTCTATAGAAGTCTGTCAACATATTTTACATACATTATTTGTACCCACCATGGGGCTAGAACTAGTTTCTAGTACCATAGCTTCATATTTATCATTATTTTCTATATTTTGCATTTACAAACAAAATTGTGCTTTTGCATAACATTTCAACATTTTTTTAAATCTTTTTTTGGAGCTTCTATATAATTTTGTAAAGCATTTGAATACTAAAACAACACTTTTCATTAGTATTTATGCACACTTATTTAGTTCTATAGCAGTTCTATGATATTTTTTGTTTGCAAGATTTCATTAGATTCACAGATTTCTCAATGCATCTGTTCTTTTTTTTTTTTTGCACATTTGTCCATTCATGTTGTTCATATGTGTATTTTTGTTGCATAGTTGTGCATTCCTACTACACATATGTTCATTTCTAGTGCACATTTGTATATTTCTAATGCAAGAGCATCCAGAGGTATTAGGGCAATCCTGTGTCACCCAAAAAAATGTACCTAGACTTAGTTTCTGTTTCATGTGTTTTCATTTTGGATACCCATTTGGATCAAATAAAGGTTCCAACTCTCACAATTCCACTATCAGTGTGTTAGAAAATCCCAAAAAAATAGGAGCATATAATTGGGACATCATTTTGGTAAACTAAAAGGTGTGAATTGGCCAAATGAATGTAATTGTGATTTAGAGCATTCCAAAAAAAGAATCAGGTCAATAGGCCCCACAGTTTGAAAGTTATTGTAGTTTTTTGGGTTTTGGAGACCTCCTAAGAATGCTTTAAAGTCAGGTTTGGGGCATTAAATGACCTCAAAAAGGGCCAAAAAATGGGGGACAAGAAAAGCTTGTTGATAGGGCTATAGAGCGCTTCGAGAGCTTTTCAAAAATGTAAACAATTCGTCAATCGGAGCTACGGTTCAAAAGGTATGCCTCCCAAAAGTTTGGTTACCATTTCTAGATTCTTCTAGATTTGTGCCAACTTCTAATGCAGCTTTTGGAACCTTCTATTTGGTTGGTGGATGCCTACTAGCACTTTCTAGAATGTACTCATAGTCCTTAATCCTCCGGGGTCTATTTAAGGAGATTTATGGCATTGTAAAAGGTAGTTCGGAGTGGAGTTTGAGAGGAGGTACTGAAAGGAGAAATTATCTCCAAATTTATGCTATTGTAAGCCCTTAGGGCATGTTTTGAAGTTTATTTTCTCTGTATTGTTTGTACTAGCTTATTTTCTTAGTTAATATAATTTCCCCTATTCTATTTTGTCCATTCTGTTCTTGGGTTGTGTCCCCATCAAGTGGTATCAGAGCTGGTTTTCCTGAGTGTGTAGACAGAGCACCGACTGTGAGGCAGTTTGCACCAGGACTATGTGGTTGTGGGTTCAAGTTAGAAGATGCCTCCACGAAGAGAGTGTGGCAGAAGGGCCAGAGCTATTAATCCTAAGGAGGTTAGAGCCCTCCAAAGGTAGGTACAAGCATTGCAAGAGGAGCTTCGTAGAGGAGCAAATGTTGCCACTGGTGGCGACAGTGAGGATGACAATGAAGAAGAAGTTATGGGACTAGAAGCGGAATTTGACGGGGAAGTTCTAAATCATGCAGAGGAAAGGCTTTTTAGGGTCATTACTAAGTTTGGAAAAAGACCCACAATTAAAGTGGGTGTATTTTCAAGAAATCTGAAACCAGATGAGTTGATCGATTGGATCAATGAACTGGAAGAATACTTTGAGTATGAGGATATTAGGGACCCAGATAGGGTTAAGTTTGCAAAGGCCAAACTAAAAGGCCATGCCAAAATCTAGTGGCAAGAGGTTCAATTGGAAAGAAATAGAAGAGGAAAGGAGAAGATCACAAGGTGGGATCACATGGTGGACGAATTGAAGAAGCAGTTCATTCCTGTGGACTACGAGCTTGATTTGTTTAAGAAGATGCATGAGTTAAAGCAAGAAGAAAGATCAATCCAAGAATATACAGAGGAATTTTATCGACTCTTGATTGGAGTGGGGCATGCAGAAACAAATAAGGAGAAGGTTGCTTGTTATATCAGTGGGTTGCGACCTAGCATCCAGGAGGAATTAAGTCTGGTAAGAATGACCAGCGTTGAAGAGGCATACCAGTTTGCCCTATGAGCTGAAGAGAAGTTGAATAAAAGGTTTGAAGGAAGACAAAGAGGGTGTGGTCAAGGAGGAAGGGGAAGCAGTAGATCATCTGGAGGCCAAAATGAAACCCAAAAGAAAAATGAAGATGTGGGTACTAGCAGGAACCAGAGGAATGAGGGTTTCAACCGCTCCCATGATCAAGACTTTGGAAATCAAAGAGGAAGAGGTAGAGGACGTGGAAAAGGAAGAGGAGGCTTTCATGGTACCTATTTTCATTGCAATGAAGAAGGTCATCATGCCTTTGAATGCCCTCAACGACAAGGAAGGACAGATAGGAGAGATGAGGGCCAAGCTAGGGTTTCTCATGTGGATGAGGATGCACAATCATCACATTCAGAGGATGCAAAAGGAGGAGAGGCCTTGGTAAATGAAAGAGTCCTACAAAGTGGTGAGATTGAACTAGGACAACGGAGGAGTTTGTTCCATACTAGATGCAAGTGTGAGGATAAATGTTGTGATGTGATCATTGATGGTGGTAGCACTGATAACTTGGTATCAGAAGAGATGGTCTCTAAGCTGAAGCTCAAGAGGGAGAAACATCCCTAGCCCTATCGAATTTCTTGGGTAAAAGATGATCATAAGGTCCTGGTAAGGGAAAAATGTTTAGTGAAATTCAAAATTGGGAGTTACCATGATGAAGTTCTCTATGATGTTATTTCGATGGATGTTTGCCATCTATTGTTGGGTAGACCATGGCAGTTTGATAGACATGCAGTACATGATGGACATGCAAACACATACTCTCTGACAAAGGATGGAGTTTGCCACAAATTGAAGCCCATGAAAAAGGAAGGTGAAAAGGTATGTAGCAGTGCTAGGATTTGTCTTATTGATGAAAGGAAGTTTTTAGATGGCATGAAACATCAACATATGTGCTATGCTTTGATTCCTAGGAAAGATAAAGAAGGTAGTAGTGAAATACCACTTGAAGTTTTAGATTTACTAGGGGAGTTTGGAGATATTATCTTTCATAATGTTCCAGATGGATTGCCACTAGTAAGAAAAATCAGTCATCAGATAGATCTGATTCCAGGAGCTAGTTTTCCTAACAAGGCTGCTCACAGGATGACTCCTACTGAAACAGAGGAGCTAAATAGACAGGTTCAGGAGCTGTTGAGGAAGGGCTTGATTTGAGAGAGCCTGAGTCCATGTGCAGTACCTACAGTACTTGCACCAAAGAAGGATGGAGAGTGGAGGATGTGTATAGATTCTCTAGCTATAAATAGGATAACCATCAAGTACCAGTTTCCTTTGCCAAGGATGGATGATCTTATGGATTTCTTGAGTGGGGCTCAATACTTCACAAAGATAGATCTCAAGAGTGGCTATCATCAGATACAGATTTGAGAAGGAGATGAGTGGAAAATAGCCTTCAAGACCAAGGAGGGTCTTTATGAGTGGTTAGTCATGCCCTTTGGATTGACGAATGCCCCAAGCACCTTCATGCGGCTCATGAATGAGGTACTTAAGAAGTTCTTGGGAAAATTTGTTATTGTTTATTTGGATGATATTTTAATTTTCAGCAAGACTTTGGAAGAATATTTATTGCATATTCCTAGTGTCCTTGAAAGGCTAAGGGAAGAGAAACTGTTAATTAATATGAAGAAGTGTATCTTTGCAAAAGGGAGTTAGTCAATTTGGGGTTTGTTATATCACCTGAAGGTCTCAAAATGGATCCAAAGAAGGTAAAAGCCATCTTGGAATGGCCTACTCCAAGGTCTGCTACTGAGGTAAGATCATTTCATGGTCTAGTTAGTTTTTACAGGAAGTTTATTAAGAATTTCAGTGGCATATGTGTACCCCTAACTGATACAATAAGAGGGGATAGAAAAGAGTTCAAATGGACTGCAGCAGCTACGAGAAGTTTTGAATTGCTGAAGAAGAAGGTGAAAGAACAACCTATTTTGGCACTTCCAGATTTTAGAAAAGTGTTTTAGGTGGATTGTGATGCTAGTGACAGTGCTATTGGGGCTATATTAAGCCAAGAAGGTAAGCCTATTGCATATTTTAGTGAAAAATTGAATGATGCAAAGAAGAAGTATTCTATTTATGATCAAGAGTTCTATACAATAGTTCAGGCCTTAAAGAAATGGAGGCATTATTTATTGCCAAAATAATTTTTTTTGTATACTGATCATTAGGCATTATAGTACCTAAATAGCCAAGGTAAATTGAATCAAAGGCATATGAAGTGGGTAGAGTTCTTTTCGAGCTATACATTTGTGTTGAAGCATAGAAGTGGAAAATCTAACAGGGTTGCAGATGCACTAAGTAGGAGACAGTTGTTTCTTATAGTAATACAGGTTGAAGTAGTTGGGTTTGATGAACTCAAGAAATTGTACCCTGAGGATCCTGATTTTGTTGAAGCATGGAAAGCTTGTAAAGAGCCTGTTGTTGTAGATAGAACCAAGTGGTTAGACTATTTGATTCAAGATGGCATGTTGTTCAAGGGTAGTCAATTGTGCATTCCAAGGAGTTCCATGAGGGAAAATCTGATTAAGGAGAAACACAGTGGAGGGATGGCAGGACATTTTGGTCGAGATATGACCATTGCCATTCTTAGAGAACATTATTTTTGTCCTCAAATTTCATAGGATGTGAAGAAGTTTGTACAGAGTTGCCAGGTTTGTCAAGTTGCCAAGGGGTTTAGTCAATATACTAGCCTATATCAGCCATTGCCTGTTCCATCAAAGCCATGGGAGGACATAAGTATGGATTTTGTTCTTAGATTTCCGAGGACACAAAGGGGTAATGACTCAGTATTTGTGGTAGTTGATAGGTTCTCCAAAATGGCACATTTCATTCCATGCCACAAAACTCATGATGCTGTCCATATTGCAAACTTGTTCTTCAGAGAAGTGGTGAGACTACATGGTCTCCCAAGGAGTATAGTTTCTAACAGAAATACTAAATTTGTGGGGTATTTCTGGAGGACATTGTGGAAGAAATTGAGAACAGACCTAAAATTCAGTTCCACGCATCACCCACAGACTAATGGCCAAACAGAAGTGGTAAACAGAAGTCTAGGCAATTTGCTGAGATTTTTAGTTGGGGATAAGCCCAAGGGATGGGATTTGATTCTACCACAGGCAGAGTTTGCTTATAATAACTCTGTAAATAGGAGTATTGGAAAATCACCATTCCAAATTGTATATGGGAGTAGCACAAGGACTGCACCAGAGTTAAGGAAGATAGAACAAGGGGAGAGGACAAGTGTTGAAGCTAAGGAGTTTGCTAAACATATCAGGCTTCTACATGAGGAGGTTCAAGAACACATTACCAAGATGAATCAAGAGTATAAAGCTAGGGTTGATCAAAGGAGAAGACATAAGGAATTCCAAGTAGGAGATTTAGTCATGGTATAGATGAGGAGCTGCTGTTAGAGCCGTGTCCAATTCCTGCTTCTAAGAAGGAGGAGATAGAAGACATTCTAGATCATCGTGTAGGTAGGAGTACTAGAAACAAGCAGTATGAAGAGTATTTGGTCAAATGGAAAGGATGACTGATCGAGGACTCAACTTGGATTTCAGCAGCTGAGGTTTCCCATTTGGGATTTCCTCTACCATTCATAAAGTGATAGGGTCACTTTTCAATCTGCCCTGGGTGTCTGATGCAGGAGCATCTAGAGGTATAAGGGTAATCCTATGTCACCCAAAAAAATGTACTTAGACTTAGTTTTTGTTTCATGTGTTTTCATTTTTGGATACCCATTTGGGTCAAATAAATGTTCCAACTCTCACAGTTCCACTATCAGTGTGTTAGAAAATCCCAAAAAAATAGGAGCATGTAATTAGACCATCATTTTGGTAAACTAGAAGGTGTGAATTGGCTAGATGAATGTAATTGTGATTTAGAGCACTCCAAAAAAAGAATCAGGTCAAAAGACCCCACAGTTTGAAAGTTATTGCAGTTTTTTTCGTTTTAATGACCTCCTAAGAATGCTTCAAAGTCAAGTTTGGGGCATTAAATGACCTCAAAAAGGGCCAAAAAATGGGGGACTAGCGAAGCTCATCCATAGGGCTATAGAGCGCTTTGAGAGCTTTTTGAAAATGTAAACGGTTCATCAATTGGAGCTACGGTTCAAAAGTTATACCTCCCGAAAGTTCGGTTACCATTTCTAGATTCTTCTAGATTTGCGCCGACTTCTAACACAGCTTTTGGAACCTTCTATTTGGTTGGTGGATGCCTACTAGCACTTTCTAGAATGTACTTGTAGTCCTTAACCCTCCAAGGTCTATTTAAGGAGATTTCTGGCATTGTAAAAGGCAGTTCCGAGTGGAGTTTGAGAGGAGGTACTGAAAGGAGAAATTATCTCCAAATTTATGCTTTTGTAAGCCCTTAGGGCATGTTTCGAAGTTTATTTTCTCTATATTGTTTGTACTAGCTTATTTTCTTAGTTTATATAATTTCCCCTTTTCTGTTATGTCCATTCTGTTCTTGGGTTTTGTCCCCATCAATTTCTGTTGCACATCTATGTAATTGTATTGTGCACTGTAATCATTCTTGCATCACATTTGAACCTTTTTCTACACATTTTAGGATTTCTTCAACATATTTGCACAAAACTATTTTAGGGAACCTTTTAATCATTTTGCACATTTTTTGGCACTTTTTTCCTTTGTTTCAATACTTTTACTTTCTGTTTCATCACACCTACACTCTATTTCAATACTCTTTTACTCCATTTCAAAACTTTTGTTTCTTTCTACAATGTTCTTCCCCTTTTTTTAGTGCTTTTACACTCTTTTTATGTGCATTTACACTTTATTTGAGTGCTTTTACTCCTTCCTTGTATTCTTATACTACTTTCTACAACACTATTGAGGTTTTTTTATAGTGCTTTTACCCTACTATGCATTTTTTGAGATTAAATTGCTCTCATTTTATCAAATTTCAATTATCTAATTTTTTAATAGTTCCTAACACTAGTTTTGCAAGGTTCACTTTTAGTATTCATTATCTATTTAATGCCCTAACCTTATGGTTTTGTAGGGGCCTACTTGCTTGATTTAATTTCTAAAAAGGAAACTTCTTTGCAAAAATGGGAGCTACTAACATTTGTTGTAGGGTTTTCCCAAGTTAAAATAAAAAAGAAAAAAAATCGTGTCTTCATTTCATTTCAAGTTCTTGCATCTACTAGTTTCTTTAATATTTATAGGCATGTTAAAACTCACAAGTAAGGGTTTTTTTTTGGTAGAAGAGTATGCTCTTCACCTTCTTGATGAATCAGTGACCCTTCATTGAATCAAAAAAGTGAGTGGCATATTCCACTTTTTAGCAGTCTTAATTAACTTTTTTGGCATATTTAGGAGAAGCATTAGGAATAGGAGAGTATGCTCTTCACCTTCTTGGTTAATTAGAAATCTTACCTCCTTAGTGTGGATCTATTTTGTTCAATCTCCTAGAGAGATTTTACCTTTATAGGGCCTGCTATTGGTGGAAAGATAACAATAGGAATGACCCAAAGTGGGAACAAGAAAAACCCACCTAATCCAACCCACTATAATCAAAAACCTCTTAACAAAGGAAAAATTCTTTGGGGGCATAACACTTGACTTCACTTAGTGAGATTACTTGTGGGATTGTGACTATGAGGAAATCACTAGGCAAGTATGTTTAAGTTACTCTTGAGGTTGCAAGGCCTTTGTCCTGTATAGGGTACAAGGGGGTTGTTATCAATAGAACCCTTACTAGAAACCTTAAGATTTATAGGCCACTTTATTTTTTCACTCAATATCTTGGTGCAAGGATTGACCCTAGTGGACTACCTAGATCACCCAAAAATTTTACACTCGCCATATGTGCTCCTTTAGATGTTGTTAACCCATCTATGACAAAGCCAACATCTATTGTAGGTAACCACTTTTTGTGATGCAAGGGAGGATTAATTTTTGGGCCAAGGTATTGTGTAATGAGTCATGTCTTTTAGGTAGACATTGCTACAATGTGTATTTAAATGTGCTAGACATGTGAAAACCAATTGAACATAGATGGTCAGTAGTCTCATAGGGTTTTACTTTTTAGGACTTTACAAGTGTTTGTATCAAGAAATATTTCTTTTTACCTTTCTCAATTTCTTAAGGACTACTCTATGTGTTACTATCTTTCTTGAAAAACTTTCTGTTGAATACCAAACTTGCTATGCTATCAACTATTGTCAAACTTTGTTAACCAAGTCAATGCATCAAGTCTAAACATTTTTCTTGTGTTTCTTACTAGGGGAGTTTCATCATCTTAATTTTATTTTCTAGGTCTCTAGTTATTTAACTTTCTTAAAATGGCTCATTGGTCTTATTACTCTTGGTATTTTTTGTCTTCGTGATCTATGTTAGCATACTAGGATTTTATTTTTGTTGAAATGGTTACCTTGATCTCTTGACTACACTACTTGATTGGGAGAGTTGTTCACTTGTTTTTTTATTATCTATCTAGTTGGCTATTTTGCTTCTTTCCCACCTCTTGAATCAAGTCACAAATCTCATAAATTACTTTGATTCTTTTCTTGAAAAGTCACTTTAACCTCTCTCAACTATCTTGGAAAGTGAACACTTTACCTCTCTAGTTCAGAAATCAAGTTATGTTGTGTCAGCTTATCATGTTACTTTAGTCTTCTTCATGTTTGAATTTCTATCTACCACTCTGGTCTTCAAACCTTTTTCTTCCAAACCTCAACTAGTTCTATGTGATCAAGAGTTCCTACATGTTTCTAAAGACCTATATGTTGAATATAAAGAGATAGAAGAGACAAATGATCCTACTTACCTTCATCTCACTAAGCTCATAATGGGAATGCAATATAAATTTTAAAAAATTATTGAAGAGAAATAACATCATTACATGAATCTTCCTTAATGGCTTTACATGCATGTAGGTCCTCTTCTTTAAGGTCTACATATTCTACTCTAATACAATGATTTTCTTCATCTATAAAATCTAAAGACCTCTCTATAGAACAAGAAAGTGATACCTTATTTGAGTCTATGTCGATGTTTCATGATGGACCTATCTTTGACAAAGACAATGATGAACACATGGACACATCTTATTCACTTGATGATCAACATGAAGAGAATAGGCATAATTTTGAGAGTATTTTTACTCCCTTGGAAGATTTTTATTATTCCACCTTGCAGACACTACTTGACACTAAGCTCATCACGTTGCCTAAGTCTAGCTCATGTTGAAACCCATTCTGAAAATCTATTATCCTTATCATCGACATAATTACCATAATACTTCATATTTCATGGTATTGAAACATAAAACTCAAGATCTTATTGATGATATGGTAGTTCACATTGAAAACTCTATAGACTCATGTGGTGAAGATACTCATCTTAAGAAAGATCATATTGATGAACCTATGTCTAGTAGTGGTCTCCTTGATACCTTCACTTCTTTCATTCTCCTTTAATCCCTCCAAATAATCAAACCTTATCCTCTATATACCTATTCTACCATCTTGTTTCCATCACCCTATCAACATATTTGAGCATACCTTTCTATATTCTTTTCTTACCATGACTTATCCTTCTAATATGAGTAGTATCCAAATTAAAAAAGATTGACATCTTTCCAAAATATCCAAACTTTTTTAAAAAGAAAAAAAAAGTGCCTTGGTGGAAAAATTAAAGAGAAAAAAAATTCATTCTATGGTGAAAATAAATTCTTGTGGCACCTTGGATAAGTACCATGATGAAAACCTAGCAAACATACATCATGCCTAATTCTTCCATCATCCATCAATTCCTTCTTATCTCTTTGATCTGGATAATGTTGAGCTATCCATTAGAATTGGCTATCTAACCCATTAACTACCATATTATGATCCTTCAAATCTAAAATCATTCACATACAACCTCCATCTTGAGCTCCATCCTTATTGTTCTATCCTATCACTATCCTATCTAGTTGACCCCTTGGTCTTGATCACTATGAAGATGATAACATGGTTCTTAGAAACCTCTTGACATGTCTACTCTTTTGAGCTATACACTTTCATTACAACCAGTAATTATCCTATATGCTATATTTAAATTATTAGCTTCCATGGCTTATTCAAAATATGCTTCATATGACTATTTTACCCATTCCCTAGCTTGGATAATCTTGAGGGGATATTCCTTGATGATCACTATTATCCAGCTTTATATATTCATCACCTATCCCTCTTATCTATCATCTTGGTAATCCATCATGCCCTACACCTTGCTAGAAACGTAGTAAAATGAAGTGATCTTGTTTAAGATTCATTCAATCTACCCAAGTGGTGGAAACTTTGAAATAGGTGCTACTTGAGACTCTCATAATTATATCTATCAACATATTGCTTTGTGCTTTGAGCTATTTATATTTATTTGCCTTTCCTAGATTAGAACTGACTCTTGTCCAAGTCTAGGGAGTATAAACTCTATAGATTATTGGGGTCTCTTAGTTGCATTAAGGTTTCTTTGGAAACTCTGTAAATAGTTTTTTCAACACTTCCACTTGACATCAATTCTTTTTCAACACTTATTAGATACCTTGGCTATAGTCTAGGATGTTGTGATCTTTCTCACCAATAGAATTGAGTCCTAGGAGATTGTCATGTGACTTTCACACACATAAACCAAATATTGGTTGAGACTTGTTGAATTATTTTTCTTTGTGTGCTAGCTATGATGATTTTTTTACTAAAGTGTTCCATCCCTAATAGTCTCTCAAGGATTTCATGAACTAGAGTACACGGGACATGGGGCATGTTTTCATTTGATTTTTGTATGTGGGTGTACTTTTTTAGATTTTAGGTGTCTTAAGCATCTTTCTTTACCCACTAGGTACTTAAGATCTATAAATTTATGTCTTTATCTATTTTTTCAAGTGTATTCTTATGGTCATCTCAAAATTTTGTGCCTAACTGCAAGCATAATCTCACTAGTACATTAGGCCTCCATTTTTTACCAAAATTTTTGATGACATGCCAATTTGGCTTGTAAATTTCACTTTTATTTTAAATATGATCCTAATAAGGTAATTTTTTTTTACAAAACTTAAGTCTCTTCATCAAAATTTATATTACACTTAAGGTTTATGTCAAAATTTTAACAACACTTAAGTTTATTGTCAAAATTTTTGAGATATAAACAAAAAAGAAAAGTAAAAATTTCATTTTGTATTCACTAGTAGAGTGCAATAGCAAGCATGAGAGGGTTTTAGGCAAGGGAAAATGTGACTTAACTTAGGTAAGAGATTCAAAAAAAAAAAAAAGCTTCTTCTGTAACTATGTGATCGCAGTGTTTGAACAAACCTTGTTTATTTTTTGTTGTAGTCCAATAAATCTTGTAGAAAAGAGGAGAAAATATTTTTCTTACACAAGCACAAATGGTCATTCTCAAAAAATTATTAATACAATGACACTTTAGCCAAAATAAACCTTAAAATTCAACAATAATTATTTTTTAGCTTAGCCTCAGAGTGATGAGACTAGTTCATGTAGTGAATGACAAGTAGAATGCCCCTTCTTCTCCATCTGTGATAACAAACTATTAGTGAGATGATCACATAGATAAAATACCACACAGTGTTCCCAAGTGCACCTTAGGTAATAAGCTTGTATCTCTATCATGGATCTAAGAATGAGTTGAGGTATCTTAGGGGTGAGTGATCAAAGGTAAATTTATTATGTCATAGAGGGGTGTACTCACTAGGGAACACATCATAATTTAGAATGCATAGGTTAGGATGTAAACTAGGGTTTAGTATATGCTTCTGGTTTTGACATGTTATCTTTTCTTATTCCAAAGGAAGGGTTGAACAATTTTTTTATCAAATGGTACCAAACTCTCATGAATGCCTTCATTACATATGAATCCCCAAATGACACCTCCAAATAGCCACATACACATCTACTCCAATATTTTTTTGATTATTGATAACACAATATCCACAAAGAATGGATGTTGTTGAGTAGAATTGAAACAACTTTGGCTCCTATCACCAAAAATGAAATTGTTGCTGAGATTCAAGGGACATAGTTTATTGAACAATGAATAATTTTAGGACTCAGATTGGAAACAACACCATAACTTTAAGAGATTGAATGGACAAATTTGAATCCCTACTTCTGATTGTGCAATATGTTTTTGCTAATTATGATGTAATTAACACTAGCACATGTTTTGCAAACTAATATTTATTTAGTCCAATGTTTCAAAAAAAATTAATATTGATTCATTGAAGAAAAACAATAGTAGACTCATATATTGAAGCCTTTCTTACTACAGATGCAACTATGCACTCTAACCAATAGAGAATAGAAATTGGTTTTATTTGAGTCACTATGGAAATGGATGTGCAAATAGATAGAACACAAATAATTAATTTAGGAACCTTCTCACATAATTTAAGAATGGTAGTTTTATTTTCCTCAATTCACATTATTTTTATGATCATTTTTTATATTCACCGAAATAGGAAAATTGTGGTTGGTGTATTAAGATGTCTTAACAATGTAGGAAGTGGGAAAGCTCAATGATCTCCTTCATAGGATATAGTCTATGACTTTGACAATACCTTTTCTAACTTACACTAATCCTTCCTTATTTGATGGATTTTCATTAACTCTTCATTTTTTTCTTCCTCTCCAAAATTTCAATTCTATGCCTTACCTTCATGCACCCTTCCACATGGAAGAAAGGTGAACTTCCAAAACTCACTATGCTTTAAACTTCCACATAATCATGTACAAATTATATTGCTAGAAGCCCAAATGAATCCTTCACCATTAAGATGTCTTTATGCTAACATGGAGAGAAGACCTAGCTCATTTCTTCCTCTCTGACATTGCAATTTTTTTTCCTTTCTTTCTTAGTAAATCTATCATGAAAAAATCATTTAATCACTTTATTGTAATTTAAAATCCTCCAAGATTCATCCTAGAGATGCTAGAATGAATACAAAGCTAAAGTGGCGATATTAGGCCCCTTAAGACATTTTATCATTCTTACATTATTAACCAAAAAAATGTCATTATTGGCTCTAAAATAGGCCAATTAACTAAAATTTGTATCTTCATGCCTTCTTCAATGTTGGGAGCTTCAAGAGGTCTTTGGCTTTAAGAGCTTTGAGGTGTTCCCTTGCACCACAATATTGGAATAACTATAGATGCTTTGGGGGAATAAAATAGCATATATTGAAACCTATAAATCTATTAACCATTTATTATATGTACAGAAGTAAATAATAGAAATATAATATTCTACACACAAGAATAATAAGATTTTTAAATGAAAAATATTCAATGTGGGAAAAACCACAACTCTCACTATATGAATACTGGCTACACAATTTTAGGCTCTAGACCAAGGAATCTCATTAATCCTAAATTTAATTTTATGCTAGCATGTGTAACCTTAGGGAAAGATGTAATAGACTTGTAGACTAGACATTGCTTCTTCAAGATAAGATATAACACATTCTTTGAAATGATGTGTAGTTCATTGTTCTAATCATATGAAACTAAATTCACTAATACTCATCTAGAATTATAGACCATCATACACCATAAAAAGAAAACCTTATTTAATTAGAATTTAACAATGAATATATATATATATATTTTCAACCCTTACTGAAGAGATACTAATATTTAATTATTTTGATTATATACAAGATACTACTAATGCTTGTATTTTTATATTTGATATAATTTTATAGCCTAAATATTTGTCTATGAAGAAAGTCCACATCTAACAATATGAACCTAGAACAAAATAATGTGACAATTGCTAGATTATGGTCTTGGTTCAAAAGAAAAGGTGATGGGAAATGTTATTGTCCTTACAAAAAATGTAAGGTATTAAATAATTGAAGAATTATAATCACAACTTAGAGACATTGTAGGAAACATGATCACATTGAAGGGGGAAAGGATTTTCATCCTTTGGTGAATATGGATTTTGAACAAGTGGAAAATAAAGGTGTGAATTTTGAAGTATAATGTAATGCTCCCATGGAAAGATGATCCTAAGGTAGAGAACACAATTGAAGATGTTGGTATTGGTGTAGCTAATAATGTGCTAAAGAATAGGATTGAAGAAGATGTTACTGGTGCAACTAATGAAGATGATGATAGTAGTGCATCTAATGATAACTCTGAAGAGAACCTTGATATACTTGTAATTGAAAAGGCATATGAGCCCTTGTACCAAGACTCCCAAACAACACTTCTTTCCATTGTATTCTTATTAGTAAACTTCAAGGTTATGAATGGTATAGCCAATGTAGAAATCTCATGTATGCTAAGGTATAGTGTCATTTTTGTCATCTTCATGTTAGCATACCATTAATGTTCTTTATAATAACTTTTTTTTTTCCATAGGTTGATAGGTGAGTTTCTTTTACCACCATCAAACATTCTACCTTACTCTTACTGAGAATTATCAACCATTATGAAAGATATTGGAATTTGTCATGTCCAAAATTCTACAGGGAAAAAAAGAAACTAATTTTCTCTTTTTGAAGTAGAATCTGAAGGTAAGAAACTTAATCAATTCTAAAACTTGAAGGTGATGGATGAAGTTTTTCTTACTCAAATTTTGGATTCAAGTTCCCTAGGGTGGTCACCTGGTTGCAAGTTTTGAATGCAAAGCTATGCTAAGGATTGTATCGAGGAGGTACTTATCAACTAACATTTCATTTCTATTAATATTAGGTTTAATTCTTTTTTTTTAATAAATATTTTCATTATCATTATTCTTCATTTATTATTACAACTTTTTTATTTAAAAAAAAGAACCTTCTAAATTAATATACATCTTTTTTTTTTTTTTGTTGTTTCTTACATTATTATTATTTAATAATAAACTAGAACTATCACATTTCACCCAAGCCCTGTATTATTGTGGGTGTGCTTCCGAGTAGCAAGCAAGTGGTAATGCTAATTAATAATCAAGTAAAAAAAAACTACCATCTAATCATACACTATCTTTATCAATAATATATATATATATATATATATCCTTAAAATTTACCTAAAATATAATATACAAGATATTATTAAATAAACTAAGATCATGATTATGCAAACCCCTAAATACAAATTATAATGAAAATGAATTAAAACTAAATACATACAATCTTTTTTATATCTAAAAAATAAAAAATAAAAAAACTCTACTATACACCCTACCCCACTATAACCTAAGACCTAAACCTTACGTATCCCCCCCACATTTATTACTACCCTAAACTACTTTCCCTCTAATCCCTACCCACCCACCCTTCATCTCTCCCTTCCAACATGGAAAGGGAAGAGGAGGGTGGTGTGGGAACATGGTGTCCCCCTCCAAAATTAATGCCTCCCCATAATGATGTGAGCCACCAAGACATGTGGGTGGATGGACTTCTCGCACCCCATTTGTACTTGATATTGTATTTTTTTTAAAACCTCCCTGACACTAATTAAATTAGGTCGCCTCTTCCATAGGGAAGTTGGTTTTTTTTAAATTTATTTAATTGAGTTTCTTTTTTTTATCTTTTTTGTTTATGACTGACCGAAGTATGAGTACTATAGGATGATCAGCCCTCCAAGTCTTTCGTATTAATGATGATTGACTTGTTTTTTTGTCTTTTTATTAGTTTTTATATTGGAAATATTATTTTATTCTAGCTGAATTTTTTTAATGGACTGTAATAGGAGAGGGCTATTTTTCCCTTTCTCATACATTTTCCAAAATGTGAAATGTGCATGTATGAGTCTATATTGGAGTTAAAGCTATTTCATTCTAACTCAATTTTGTGAAGTAAGAGGCTATGTTGTTGAATAATTAGATACTATTTAGTTCATTCCAAGGCCTCAAGAAAAATCCTACAAATAAGAGACAAGTATATTACCATAGAGGCTCACCTCCCAACCTAGGCCTCAAAGAGGCCACCCACCAAGCTTAGGGAAACAAGGCACAAATGGTTACATGCTACACAATCACATATCATGCATGATCAAACAAAATAACATAACTCTACATAATAAATTACATGACAACCCAACCCAAGGCTTGCACAAAGATTCAACATTTGAATCAAGTATAGGGTGAAGGTGGGCTCTCTCCATGATGAGGGTTTCCAAGCTATGATTCACAATATACACATATTCTCAATATCAACATACCATTTTGGGGCTTACAATAACTTCCCTTCCACACACCTCCTTATACCTCCAAAAATGCAAGTAAACAAGAAGATCACATTCCATTGAACATATAAAATTCATCTCCACACATGAGAGAGTTCCTCAACTACATGTGTGAGCCCAACTAACCCCTTCACCCAAGCATCTCTTCCCTCCTAAGGGTGAGTGATGCTTCACACCCATTACACAAACACACACAACATAACCCAAAACAAAAATTAAAGAGGAAAAACACATAAACTCTCACATACAACACTCATACAAGAAGATCCTTATTCACATTGACATTTACAATATACCAAAATTTTCTATGAAAGAAAGAACACCATATCAACTCTACATGAAAATGAAGAACACCATCAATCATGGGTACCAACCTCACTCCAAGCAATGGCAATGAAAAGTTGTAGTAGAGCTCCTTATTCTCTTCCTTCAAACCCTAGTTGTCTCTAATGATAGAGAGTGTCCAAGTGAGCTTCTAGTTTGGCCAAGCCTCCATATATCACTCTCATTTTTGGATTCAATAAAAAATACTTTCTTTTTTTGGCCTCCTAGGTCTACTAGGCACCCTAGAGGTCATTATTAGCCCCCTAACTTAAAGTATTAACATGAGTAGGGCTTTTTTTTTGTCACAAACTCACCTTGGAGTTACTTTATGGCCCTCCCAATGCTAGGTAGATTCAAAATTAAAAATTCAAATTTTCCCATGGTGATAACCTTGTTCTCTTTGATACTTTTGGATAATAAATCAATTTTCTCAATTAAGGGATTTAACTCAGAATAAGGTGGCCACATGATCCATCATCAAAGAACATGTCATTTCACATAATGAGTACAAGTGTCAAGTGACACACAAAAAATACACTATACATCACACTTGACATGTTCAAGAACTACACATGAAATACATACTACACACATACATCTCACATTTACAAAATAAACACATCACAACAAGGCTTATGAATCTTAGTAAGATTCACCTTGGTAGAGTCATTTAAACATGTTTTCATACCTTGTTTACCCATTAAATTTATATGGTTCCTTTTCTTGCACATCAAACTTGAGCATCAGTAGTCCAAGGGGGTCAAATAAACATATACAACATAAGTGTGTATAATAATAATATCCATATTAACAAAATTTGAATTAGATTTCCTTTCTTAGTCTTTTCATTATTTCGTTCAAAAGGTTAAGATATCAAAATCTGTATGTCATAAGTCATCATTATCAAATTAACATCTATTTGCATATCCTAACCATTCATCTACATTTCATAAAGCATTATAATCAAATTAATATTTATATATAAATAAAAAATCATTAGAATCAAATTAAAATTTTGCATTGCATAAAAATCTAATAATATCATGTCATAAATTTGCATCCATATATGTTCAAACATTTCTTACACAATAATAGGCTCTTAGTGCATATAACAATGTAAAACACTATTGAAGTATCAAAATAAACAGATAAAGAAATCCAATGTCCATCTAAGTCTTGAATAACTATCAAAATATCAAGGTCTCAAATATCAAAATGTAAATAAGATATCCATGCTATGACAGGTTGGGGTGAGGCTTCACATCCTCCCCCCCCCTAGGCATGAACTTCCTCCTGGACTTCATCAAAAAGATATGGGTACTATGCATTTATCTAAGTTGCATCCTCCCACGAAGTTGTGACCTCATCATAACAATCCCACTGGACCCTAACCTAGTCCAACTCTTTGACTCAAAGTGTAAGGATCCATCAAGCCAAAATTCAAATGGGCTCCAATGCTATCCATCTATTTGACTCCACCTACAAAGCATCCCAATCTATGATGTGAGACTCATCATAAACATACTTTCTTAATAAAGAAACATGAAATACATCGTGAATGCATGATAGGCTAGGTGGTAGGGCTAAATAATAAGTAACTGGTCCTATCTACTCCAAAATCTCAAAGGGACCCACAAAGTGAGGTGCTAAGTTAGAGCCTTTTTCAAAATGGATTGGACTCTTATGTGGTCTCACCCTTAGAAATAATTTCTCTCCAACCATGTACTCTTTATCCACCCTCTTTGCATCTACATATTTCTTTTTTCTATCTTGGGCTTCTCTAAGGATTTGTTTGATTAATACTACCTGCTACTCCATATCCTTGACAAATTGTGGCCCTATAGATATCCTATCTTCAATCTTATCCCAACTTAGGGGTGTCCTACAAGGCCTACCATACAAGGCTTGATAGGGTGGCATGCCTATAGAAGTGTGATGCCCATTGTTGTAGGCAAATTCTGCAAGATGGAGGTACTCTTCCTACTTCGATTGGTGGTCCATCATGTACATTCATAACATATCCTCTAGGATCTAGTTAACTCTCTCTGTTTTCTCATCTATTTGAGAATGATAGGTAGTGCTAAAGTTGAGCTTGGTACCAAGTGATGTCTACAATTTCCTCCAAAAGGATGATGTAAATAAGGAGTCTCTATCATATATTATCTTACAAGGAATGCCATGGAGTCTAACAATATCTCACAAGAATACCTATGCCACTATGGGTATTGTGAAAGTGGTACAGGTTGGTGAAAAGTGAGCAACTTTGGTCAAAGTGCCAACTGTCACCATGATGACATCATGATGATGAGAAGACATCAAAAGAACAACAATGAAATCCATAGAGATAGTGTCCCACTTCCACTCAGGTATCTCATGTGGCTACAAAATTCCACTTGGATGACCGTGTTCTACCTTAACACTCTAACACTCTAGGCATTTTGCAATGATGTCAGCAATCTACATTCTCATATAATTTCCACAAATTTGCATGAAGCTTCTTAACAGCTGGATGTGTTGCATAGGGTGCTCTGTGAGCCTCCAAAATGATGAACTCTCATAAGTCACTCGAGGATGGTACATAAATGTGCCCGTTATGACATAGTAATCAATCTAGTCCCAATGAAAAATTAGAAAACCTTCCCTCTAGGGGTCTCTAAGAATGGACTAGCAGACAAACTTTTGCATAAAATGCATCTTTGAGAAGGTGGTGTAGTATGTGGCCCCTCATATTTGTCTCCATGGTTCCTTTTCTTGCACATCAAACTCGAGCATTAATAGTCCAAGGAGGTCAAATAAACATATACAACATGAGTGAAATTAATAATAATATCCATATTAACATAATTTGATTTAGATTTCCTTTCCTAGTCTTTTGAATTATTCCATTCAAAATGTTAAGATATCAAAATTTGTATGTCATAAGTCATCGTTATCAAATTAACATCTATCTACATATCCTAACCATTCATCTACATGTCATAAATCATCATAATCAAATTAACATTTATCTATAAATAATAAATCATCATAATCAAATTAGCATTTTGCATTGCATCAAAATATGATAATATCATGTCATAAAGTTGCATCCATATATGTTTGAGCATTTCTTACACAATAACAGGTTCTTAGTGTATACAACAATGTAAAACACTATTGAAGTATCAAAATCAATAGATAAAACAATCCACTATCCATCTAAGGCTTTAATAACTATCAAAATATCAAGGTCTCAAATATCAAAACGTAAATAAGATATCCATGCTGTGACGAGTTAGGGTGAGGCCTCATAGAATTGAGTATCAAATAATACATGCATGTCTCAATGATCATATTATATATCATAAACATGAATTTACAACACAATGCCCTAATTTTCACATTCTAGTAGATATTGATCGGATCAAATAACCAAAAAGGTTCCTCACAAGGTTCTTCAGTGCATTCCCATTATTTCATGTCTGCAATGATTATTCAGGTGCACTAGCATGGCACAATTTATATATCACCATCCATGCAATAGAAGTCAAGATGACATAATAAAAATTCTTATGAATGGTTTTTCATTTAAGGACATATAAGATAGGTGCCCAATATTTAAAGAAGAGCCTTATAATCTAAAGCTTTCATTGGTAGTAGATAGTGTCAATACATTTCGAGAGATGAGATTTGTTTACTTGATGTAGCATTTTTTGTTATTAACAATAACATTCCTCCATAGATGTATGTAAAGAGGGAGCACATAATGTTTAAAATGATCATACTAGTTATTTTTTCATTTAATAGTCATCTAAAATTAATTTATAAACATACTATCAAAATGGCCATAATAATTATGTTTTCTTTATGTTCATTCAACTAGGTAAGTACCAAGTGAAAGATATGAATGTATATATTGAGCCCTTGATTAATGAGTTGTTGGAGTTATAGAATGAGGTCACTATGTATGATATATCTAGACCAATTGGTGAAAGAAAATTTCAATTCCATGTAATTCTTGTATGGACAATACATGATGCCCCTAGACTAATACATTTTTGTGGTATATAAAACTGTTAACACATATTTTTGGTATGTAATAGTGCTAACCCATTTTCATTGTGTTTAAGTTATGCATGATAATTGTAAATATGAATCTTATAGTATGCATGTCATCCAATTATACATAATCTTTTAGGTCTTTAGACAAAGGGAAAATTTTCATGTCCAATTTGTGGTCCAAATATGAAATATCATCATTTAAAAAGTTAGGAAAGAAGGTGTTCAATGAGCATAGACTCTTTCTCCATAAAAATCACAAGTATCAAATTACCCAAAAACATCTTTTAAATGGGAAAGAAGAGACAACAACAAATCCATGAAGAATGAAACCTCACATATGGAATTTGGAATACAATACAATGAATTTTTGATGTAATGTCATTCTATTTGATGCTAGTTTTTGTATGAAATTAAAATTTTCATATTGTCTTTTGGTTAGTAATGATGTTATTGAAGTTTGTGAATATCATCAAGGCATCAATAAGAAACTCCCAAAAGGACTTAAAATCTATCCTAGATAATTTAATATGTCATAAAGAAAATATTGGATGGAAGGCATCACAAAGAAAAATTGGTCAAAAATACTAATGAAATTAATGAATCCAATCATGCATTGAAATTTTTCCTCAAATAAAATAGCAATGGAAGCTAGATTAATATGAGTTTCATTCCTTGGTTATTAATGTAGTAGCAAACTGATGCCACAAAAAAAACTAAATTTTCCACAAGATTTGTTGCAAACATAAGTAGTCTCATATCAAAGAAAAGTGATTTTGGTTTAGGGTTAAAAATGAATGATTGGCATAGCTTCATCAAGGTAAGTCATGTTCTTCTCTATTTATAATAAATTTGTAAAATATCATGTACTTTTCATCTCTCCCACACAACTTTGAAAACATTAGTATCAAACAAGTTATATATGATCTTGGAAAATACATGAGGTTAGAAGTGTTATTTGTTAGATTTTTTTTATAGATATTATTTTTGCATCTTACTCTTCTTTTTCTATAATTTATTAAAAAAAGGCGAATGACACTAAGAGAACTTATGATTCTATAATAACTACAGTCTTTGATGTCATCAATATTTCATCCAAAAATGATATGCATCCTCTATTAGCATGAATGATGAGGACACTACTTTGGGGGAGTATCCTAAGCTTTGGAGAACATTGGCATGTTGCATTCATGACTTTGTTTGTCATTGATGATAACATAGTATAGTTTCTATAGAGACTAGAAGAATAACAGTTAGAGATCTTATGTTACACAATAACTGAGTAAGGTTAAGTGATGCATAGTTAAGGACATGTTCCTAAGAGTGTCTTGATGGCATGGTTAAGAGGATGAAGTCAGAGTCAAAGATGTATGGAAGTTATGCTTGATTTATTATGGGTAGCATAGAAATAGAGCATCTATTTAACAATCTCTAATGTTTGCATTATATCTTTTATCAAAGATATAATGAGGTGATACATAGTCAACCAATGATAAAGGATAACCAAATGATGATGTTAGTGAGTGTGCAAGACTTGGAGTTGCACATATAAAGTTTTGTAATAGACTGTGACCTGATAGTGATATTGTAATTATAAATAATTATATATCTTATTTTAATTAATTGGAAAAGTATTAAGGCTGACTCAAGGAATTATTAAGAAGATATGGTATAAAGGAAAGCTATTTTTCTTATTTGTAAAGGATGGAGAAGTATTTTGATAATTATTCAAATATGAATTACAAAAAGGAGTAGAGTTTTGATTAAATGCATGTAAGCAATCCAAGGGAATATTGGATGCATAGTTTGTGATCTGGATAAAAGATTAGAAGGAGCATAAGTCCAATTGACAAGACAAAGATAGAGGAAAGAAGTAAAATTTAGTTCTATTATTCTACAAGGAATAATACATAGATCATTTGGATAGTGGGCTCATTGGTCTTATCATAGAAATTGTTTGGGCAGTGGGTTTGACTATCTTCTATAACTCCTAATAGGGTTGGAATCTCCTAATAGGGGTTCAAAGTCTCCTAAAAGGGACTCATATGCATTGGATGTTGTTACTGAATCCTAATAGGGTTTATCCTCTGATAAGGAATATTTATGTTAGTACATCATCTTGTGGGTACCATCCCTATCGGGGTTTTCCCTTTGATCTAGGTTTTCCCTAGTTAACATGTATGGTGTTATTGTGTATGAGTATCTTGTTGTGGTTTCAGTTTATATTACTCATATGGTTATATTTTTTTAACATTGATGTTTACGATAATAGTTGGGTAATTGATTCAACTCCCCCCCCACTATCTTAGTTATATCAGTGAAATTTATATTCTAACAATTGGTATCAGAGCTTTAGTGTTGGAAATGATTGAAAATATCATGAGGAAAGTTGTTGGAATGATATATGGAAATGGTAAAGAATGTTTTCAATCATTTTTTTGTCATTGATGTCAAACTTGCTACTTGCAGGAATGACAATTGCTTTAGTGATCCAAATACTATCAATTAGTTGATTGACAAGGAGGAGGCAATCAATAAGATGTAACTAGTACACCTAGAGAAAGGTTGAAGTTATGATGTTTTAATGAAGTATAAGGATTAGCTAAGCCAAAGATGTAAGGTTTTAGCTAAGACATCTATAAAACCTAATTAAAGTTCATTAGAGAGGAGTCAAGAAAGCTAGTTGAAGTCGAGCAGATTCCTAGTTGAAGCCAAGAAAGATCAACATGAAGTGCTAAGTAAACTTCAAGTGCCAAGTGATATCAAGTTCCGAGTAAACTTCAATTGCCGAGTGATACAAGTGCTGAGCAGATATAGGTGTCGAGTAACATAGAGATGTTGAGCACCAGTAAAACTAACAGTGCCGAGTAACATAGAGATGTCGAGCACCAGTAAAACCAATAGTGTCAAGTAACACAGAGGTGTCGAGCACTAGTAAAACCAATAGTGCCGAGTAACATAGAGATGTTGAGCACCAGTAAAAACAAAAATGCTGAGTTGCTGCATTATTTTGAAAATTGAAGATTCACCAGATCTAAGCCGACAAGGTTTTTATCTAAAAGTTTGTCAATTAAATGGAAGATAAGAATGATGAGCTGGTGGCACAAAACACCATGTAAAACATTTTTAATGATACAACTGATGAAGTTTCTAGATGAGAACAAGATATGAGGTAGATACATTGTATCCTACCTAATCCATTTTGAAACTCTAAAATTGGAGAAGGAGAATTGAGCGGCAAAGGCAAAATCAGATTTCTACTTAAGGAGTCATAAGTTCATGAAGAAAAGAGAGAGAGAGGTGGTCAAGCATGAAAGCATAAAATGCTAAAGGAGGTGCTAAGGAGGAAAGAGAGCATAGTTACTCTATTTCAATAAGAAGACCCCAGGTATGGATGCATTGGCAGGATGAGTAAGAAGACTCAAGGAGATGAAGCTTGATAAGAAGACAAGCAATCAGAGCTGAAGTGATTGAAGCCAAGCATAAGGATTGAACTGAAAGTGTGATCTAAAATATACAAAGTATGTTGTAAGTTATATCAGATCAAAAGGCTATTATCGTTACTTTCTAGCAATTGTAACACTTAGTTTAAATCCTATGGACTTAGGTTGGTTTGATAGCCATGAGATAAATCCTTTAATAGGGTGACATTCCAAGTGAATGTTCTAAAGTCCTTTAACCAGGCCCATTCCTAATAGTTTGGTGAAATCCTCTAACAAGTTCACATTTAATAGTGTGTTGTAAGCCTTTAATAGGGCATCACTTTAGAAGAGTGAGAATCAAGTAGCATGTTACTGGTGGTTTTTCCCAAATTGGGTTTCCACATAAATCATTGTGTCATGTGTTGATCTTACATGTTTTATCTCTGCATGTTGATTTAGTGTAACTTACTAATATGGTTGATTTAAGTTTGGATGGATGAAAAGTGTATGGATTTATTAAAAGTGTAGCAAAAGTATTATTAGGGCATTTGGACCTTGAATAACTGATTCACCCCCCCCCCCCCCCCCCCCCCTCTCAGTTATTCTAAAGAATTATAACAATTGGTATCAAAGATGAACTACTAATTTAGTTTAAAGGAACTATAAGTAGAAAAGATCAAAATGCCTAAGAGATAAGTTCCCAAGCTCAACAAATAAAACTTTGTTGCATGGAAAAGTTTGACGAAGCTACATCTTGGGTCCATAGGAGATTATGCCCAAAATTCAATTGTCACTGAACATGTAGATCCAACTGGTACTCTTACTGTAGAAGACATGAAAAACAAGCAGGAACATAATTAGACAATGTTGAAGATTGCCTCTGCACTCAACTATGCTGAATTTGATGATATCAAAGGATGTGACACTACATTCAAAATGTGGAAAGCCCTATCAAACATCTATGGAGGAGATCAGAATGTACAAAGAGCAAAAAGAAAAAGTCTCAAAGGAAAGTTTGATGATATGAAAATGGAAGAAAATGAGAATGTTGCTCAGTATGGCGCAAGAATAAAAGAAGTGGTAAGTGCAATAAGATGCTTAAGTGGTCAACTAGATGAAGATACTGTTAATAGTAAGTTCTTAAGAACCTTGCTCCCTATCTATGCTATTAGAGTATCAACAATACAAGAACTAAGATGTATACCAGGAAATAATCTAAGCTTTGAAAGTATAATAGGTAGACTCACTGCATTTGATTTATCTAATTTTGACAACTATAGACTAGAGAATGTTGAATCTACCTTTAAGGCCAAGTTATCACTAAAAGATGCTGAATAGGTGAAATCAAAGAAAGGAATAAAAATGAAGTATGTATCCAGTGACAATAGCACTGATGAGGAAGATTTGGAACAATTGATAGCATTGATTGCTAGAAGGTTTCATAGAGGTAAAGGAAAGTTCAAAGGTAAGATGCCTATCATTTGTTTCAATTGCAATGAAGTAGGTCATATTGCTGCCAGGTGCACATAGAAAAAGGATTACAAGGAAGGCAACAAAAAAAAATTCAAAAGAGATGATGACAAGAGAGATTACAAAGAAAAAGGTAAGAAGTGTTATATTGTTGAAGAAAATTCTGATGACAATGATGATGAAGTTGTTTATGTAGCCATGAAGGATCAATCTGATGAAGAAGAGCCCATAGCATTGGTAACATATATGAACAAGAATGACAGGTGGATCATAGATAGTGGATGCTGGCATCACATGACAAGAGACAAAAGCAAGTTTGTTAACTTTACTCAGTATGATGGAAATAGTGTTAGATTTGGTAATGATGCTCCATGTCAAATCAAAAGAAAAGGTTCCATTAAGCTCACAAAAAAAATTTAATGTGATAATGCATACTATGTTCAAGGATTAAACTAAAATTTGTTGAGTGTCTCACAGTTGGGCAATATAGGATGCAAAGTAGAATTTGGAAACAAAATTGCAAAAAGCTATGATATTGATGGTAAACTGATAGGAAAAGGAGATCAAACAAGGAGTAATCTATTTTACCTTGATATGGATGATGTTTCTTGTTTTATTGCAAAATTTAATGATGAATGGTTGTGGCATAGAAGATTATGTCATGTCAACTTTGACAATCTGGTCAAGATAGGTAAAATGAAGAAAGTCAGAGGTTTACCAAAATTGAAGAAGCCTAATAATATCATGTGCAAACAATGTTAGCTAGGAAAGATGATAAAGTCAAGTTTCAAAAGCAAAAACTATACATCTAAAGAAGTACTTGAACTAGTTGATATTGACTTATGTGGTCCAATGGAAGTACAAAGCTATAGAGGAGATAAATACATAATTTTTTTTATTGATGAATATTCTAGGATGATGACTATTATGTTCTTAAAACAAAAATCTGATGCTTTTCAAATGTTTAAGTGGTATGTGCCTAGAGTTGAAAAGGAAATAGGAAAAAGCTTGAAATGCCTAAGATCAGACAGAGTTGGTGAATTCACATCAAATGAATTTGAGATATTTTGTAATGATAAAGGAATCAAAAGACAAACATCAACTCCTAGAACTCTCTCATAGAATGGAATTGTTGAAAGAAGAAATAGATCTATGATTGACTAAGCCAGAACATTAATGATGGAAAAGACTGTTGCTCTAAAATACTGGAGAGAAGCTGTAAGTGTAGCTGTTCATACACTGAACCAAGTACAAGTCAAGAAAGGTACAAATACAACACCTTTTGAATTATGGTATGGTCACTCACCCAATGTAAAACATTTCAAAGTATTTGGTTGCAAATTCTTTATCCTTAAAGATGCTAGAAATGGAAAATTTGATGCAAAAAGTGATGAAGGCATATTCCTTGGTTATTTCACTAGAAGTAAGGCATACAAGTGTCTGAATACTAACACTAATAAAATTGTGGAAA
Source organism: Cupressus sempervirens (assembly GCA_028749045.1). NCBI lineage: Eukaryota > Viridiplantae > Streptophyta > Pinopsida > Cupressales > Cupressaceae > Cupressus > Cupressus sempervirens. The sequence continues at coordinate 452,773,579 of CM053793.1, forward strand.
GTGCAAATGTAAACTTTGATGAACATACAGAAGTCCAAGCTAAAGAACCAAAAATAATGGATGAATATAGAACCTTTGTGTATTCTTATGAAGGAATGACTAATGAGGATGATGTCAATCAAATTGAAACTCAATAACAAATTTTAGTTTCAACCAACTCATAACCAGTGAATGTCGAGCTGCATTTAGAAGCCAAGTTGCAGAATGAAGAAAATGCATAATCTGATTCTGAAGTCAGTACATATGAAAGAGATGTAGAACAACCTAAAAACTCAGTACATAGTGACCCTGAATCAGAAATATCAAACATGGAAACAAGAACAGAACCAAGATTATCCAAATATGTAAAAAGACATCACCCTGCTGAACAAATAATTGGTGAAAAAGATGCATGACCAATGACAAGGAATAGACTAAGACATGAATCATGTCTAATCAACAAATCTGAACCTAAGATAGTATATGGTGCATTACAAGATGATGATTGGTACAAAGCTATGGAAGAAGAGATTGATCAAATAAAGAAGAACAAAACTTGGAGTTTGGTTCCCAGACCAGTTGAGAAGAATGTGATTGGCACCAAGTGGGTATTTAGAAACAAGCTAGATGAGAATGGTGAGATTACTAGAAACAAAGCTAGACTAGTATGCAAGGCTTATGCTCAAGAAGAAGGAATAGACTATGGGAAAACATTTGCCCCTGTTGCTAGAATGGAAGGAGTAAGAACTTTACTTGCATATGCTGCATATAAAGATTTTAAAGTCTATCAGATGGATGTAAAATTTTCTTTTTTAAATGGCATACTAGAAGAAAAAGTCTACATTGAACAACCAGAAGGATTTGTTGATGAAAACAATAGGGATATGGTTTGTAAGCTACATAAAGCACTCTATGGTTTGAAACAAGCACCTAGAGCATGGTATGAGAGACTTCACAAGTATCTAATACAAATAGGATTTGAAAGAACTGATGATAACAACAACATGTACATCAAAGCAGAAGAAGGTAAAGATATTATTGTATTTAAAATCTTTGTGGATGACATAGTGTTTGGTGGAAAGGAAGTGCTTTGCAAAGGCTTTGCTGACAAAATAAAACATGAATTTGAGATGTCTATGTTTGGAGAAATCAAATTCTTTGTTGGATTGCAAGTACATCAACTCAAATATGGTATATTTGTGACACAATCAAAGTACATTAAAGAGATTTTTAAAACATTTGGATTAGAGGAGTCCAAACCGGTCAGCACACTAATGGCAATAGGAAATAAGCTATTCAAAAATGATGAATCAACTGAAGTCAATCAAACAATGTATAGATCCATGATTGGAAAACTACAATATGTTGTACATAGTAGACTAGACATAGCATTAGTAGTTGGAATAGTGGCTAGATTCTTTGCTAATCCTAAAGAAAATCATCTCATAGTAGTAAAAAGAATAATGAGATATCTTAAAGGAACTGATAACTTTGGTCTATACTACAAAAATAATGGAAAATTTGAGCTCAATGCATATACAGATGCAGATTGGGGAGGCAACATTGATGATAGAAAAAGCACAAGTGGAGGTGCATTATTTCTAGGCAAAAGGCTAGTTACTTGGACTTGCAAGAAATAAACATGCACATCTCAGTCCACTACAGAGTTAGAATATGTGGCAGCAGTAGTCAATTGCACAAATATTGTGTGGCTCACACATCTATTGGAAGGAATGAAAGAAGAGGTAAAAAAACCTATGATATTGTATTGTGATAACACAAGTGCTATAAACATATCCAAAAATTCAGTAATGCATGCAAAAACCAAGCACATCGCAATCAAGTATCATTATGTTAGAGAACTGGTAGAAGAAAAACAAGTGAAGTTGGAATACATTTACACAAAGACACAAATTGCAGATATCTTCACCAAACCATTGCCAAAGGATGCATATGAATATCTTAGAGGCAAGTTGGGGGTAATACCCCTAACTCAAGTAGTTTAGAGCAATAAAGAAGCTGCCCTACATCACCAGCAATGAATCATTGAAATATTAAAAGAATGATGCAGAGGATAATAGCAGGAGTAGAAACTTCAAATCAGTCACAAGCATGGTGACAGAGGGAGAAAAAAACAAGAAGCCAAAGCTCATATTTTGCATAATAAAGATGCTACATCTTTGGCATTTATGTCAAAGAGAGAGAAATGTGAAACCTGATCAATACAAAGCAAGAGGGAAATATATATGAAAGAGGGAGATATATGAGATCAGTTAATAAAGATGAAGCCAGCAAAGAAAAGTAGCAGATAACATATACAATCTTGGTGGTAACTAAGTTGATCAATTGATCAGTTTGGTTTGCCATCAATGCCAAAGAGGGAGATTGTTGGAAATGATTGAAAAGATCATGAGGAAATTTGTTGGAATGATATATGGAAATGGTAAAAAAATTTCTCAATCATTTTTTTGTCATTGATGTCAAACTTGCTACTTGCATTAATGACAATTGCTTTAGTGATCCAAATACTATCAATTAGTTGATTGACAAGGAGGAGGCAATCAATAAGATGTAACTAGTACACCTAGAGAAAGGTTGAAGTTATGATATTGTAGTGAAGTACAAGGATCAGCTAAGCCAAAGATGTAAGGTTTTAGCTAAGACATTTGTAAAACCTAATTAAAGTTCATTAGAGAGAAGGAGCCGAGCAAGCTAGTTGAAGCTGAGTAGATTCCTAGTTGAAGCCGAGAAAGCTCAACATCAAGTGCCGAGTGATATCAAGTGCTAAGTAAACTTCAAGTGTTGAGTGATACAAGTGCCGAGAAGATATAGGTGTTGAGTAATACAGAGATGTCGAGCACCAGTAAAACCAATAGTGCCGAGTAACACAGAGATGTCGAGCACTAGTAAAACCAATAGTGTTGAGTAATATAGAGATGCCAAGCACCAATAAAAATAATAATGCCAAGTTGTTGCATTATTTTGAAAATTGAAGATTTGCCAGATCTAAGCTAACAAGGTTGTTATCTGGAAGTTTGTAAATTAAATGGAAGATAAGAATGATGAGCTGGTGGCATAGAACACCATGTAAAACATTTTTAAGGATACAACTGATGAAGTTTCTAGATGAGAACAAGATATGAGGTAGATACATTGTATCCTACCTAATCCATTTTGAAACCCTAAAATAGGAGAAGTAGAATTGAGCGGCAAAGGCAAAATAAAATTTCTACTTAAGGAGTCATAAGTTCATGAAGAAAAGAGAGAGAGAGGCAGTCAAGCATGAAAGCATAAAATGTTGAACGAGGTGCTAAGGAGGAAAGAGAGCATAGTTACTCTATTTCAATAAGAAGACCCCAGATATGGATGCATTGGCATGATGAGTAAGAAGACTCAAGGAGACAAAGCTTGATAAGAAGACAAGCAATAAGAGCTGAAGTGATTGAAGCCTAGCATAAGGATTGAACCGAAAGTGTGATCTGAAATTTGCAAAGTATGTTGTAAGTTATATCAGATCAAAAGGCGATTATCGTTACTTTCTAACAATTCTAACACTTAGTTTAAATCCTATGGACTTAGGTTGGTTTGATAGCCATGAGATAAATCCTTTAACAGGGTGACATTACAAGTGCATGTTCTAAAGTCCTTTAACCAAGCCCATTCCTAACAATTTGGTGAAATCCTCTAACAAGGTCACATTTAATAGTGTGTTGTAAGCCTTTAACAAGGCATCACTTTAGAAGAGTGAGAATCAAGTAGCATATTACTGGTGGTTTTTCCAAATTGGGTTTCCACGTAAATCATTGTCATGTGTTGATCTTACATGTTTTATCTTTGCATGTTGATTTAGTGTAACTTACTAATATGGTTGATTTAAGTTTGGATGGATGAAAAGTGTATGGATTTATTAAAAGTGTAGAAAAGTATTATTAGGGCATTTGGACCTTGAATAATTGATTCACACCCCCCCCCCCCCCCCCCCCCCCTCTTAGTTATTCTAAATAATTATAACATTTAGGTCCTTAAAGGTTAAGATTAATAGCTCTGGGAAATCAATGGAAAATATTTTTAGAAAGGATAGTCCCAGATTTGATGGTGCCAACTATGATAGTTGGAAGGAAAACATAAAGACTTAGCTATTGTGCATGGGTCTAGGATATTGGCTCTTAACAAAAAAAATTGAAGACAAATGTTAAAGATGAAAACCTTAAAGGTTGTTGTGGAGAAGAGAGAGATCTATTCACATGTAACATGAGAGGAAGAGAATCTCTACTAATAGCTCTTCCAGAGAATGAGTATAGTTATGTAAATTCATTTGTAATATCTCATGAAATTTGGAAAGCATTAGAATGTACTTTTGAAGGTGATGCTCATGCAAAAAGAATGAGATTACAAAGTTGGTATGTGCACATCAAGATGTTAAGATGATGGAAGATGAACTTGTAAGAAGTTATATTGGTAGAATATTAGAAATAGCTATAGGTATTCAATCTCATGGTGAAACCAAAGATGATGATGAATTCATACAGAAGATCTTGAAAATCTTGTCAACACCTTTCAAACCAAGAGTAGATGATTTAGGTAGTGATGACTTGCACTAAAGATTTCACTAAGGAAACATTACTTGGAAGATTAGAATCAAAAGATGCAGATCTAAGACAATCTAGTGAACTTATAAGAGTTGAAACAACCTTTAGTACTTTGGACATTCAACCTAATTTGGCAATGAGTGCAAGCACCCATGGAGATTTTGCAAGCAGTAGTAGAGTTGATGAGGACAAGAAAATTGAGGAAAGGAATAGACCTTCTAGTGAGAAGAGAAAAAGAAGGTAAGAAAATATTTAAATGTTGAAATTTTAATGAATTTGGTCATTATGCATTTGAATGTCCCAAAAGAGAAAAGAAGTATAAGGGAAGGTTTAACCCTAGAAGAGATTGAGATAGAAATTGTTTGTATGAAAATGAAGATGAAGAATTTGATGAGAAAGGTCAAAGTCAAAGTGAGGATGAATTAGGATTTGTGGCTATCAAGGAAGATGATATTGATAGATAAATTGGAGAAGAAAGAGCTCTAGTTACCCAAGTAGAAAAGAATTTGATTGGATAATTGATAGTGGTTGTTCACATCACATGAGTGGTGATATGAATAAGTTTGTTAAGTTCAAGAATTGTGATGGATGAATTGTTACAGTTGGTAACAACATAGCCTATCATATAATAGGAATTGGATCCATTACTTTTGATGGTAAAACTAATATTGATGATGTCTATATTGTTGATGGATTAAAGCATAGCTTGTTGAGTATTGGACAATAAGTGGAAAAAGGTTATTAGTTGCAGTTTATTGAGAAGACCTACACTATCGAAAATAGAGATGGTAAGATTATTTTAATTGCCACTAGATCTAGATATAATGTATTTCAAGTGAATCGTACTAAGATGATATGTTTGGTAGCAAAATTTGATAACAGTTAGTTGTGGTATAAAAAAAAATCTCATATAAACTTTAATAATATTGTGAAGGTTAGTAGTAAATTTGCAATAAGAGATCTTCCTAAGATTGTTAAGACTACTAACATTGTATGCAAGAAATGTATTTTGGTTAAGTAGAGAAAAGTGCCTTTTCCTGAAAAGAAATTCTCTACTATAGAGAAATTGGAGATTGTTCGCATAGATTTGAGTGGTCCTGCAAGAACTAGAGGATTCTGTGGTGAAAGGTATTTTATCATTTTGTTGATGATTTCACTAGAATGATGTGAGTATCATTTCTTAAAGATAAATATGAAGCTTTTAAGAAGTTCAAGATATTTAAGAATAAAGTTGAGAATGAATCTAGTGTTAAGATTAAGTGTTTGAGATCTGATAGAGGAGGAGAATTCACCTCTAGGGAATTTAATATATTTTGTGAAGATAATGGAATCAAAAGATAGCTATATGCACCTAGAACACCTAGGAAAAATGGGATTGCTAATAGAAGAAATAAATTTATAGTAGAAGCAAGTAGGGCAATGTTATTTAAGAATGATGCTTCTAAGACATTTTGGAGAGAAGCATTAAACATAATAGTATATACTCCAAATAGAGTATAGATCATAAAAGGTATGGACAAGATACCTTGTGAGCTATGGTTTGAACATTCACCATCAGTCAAATATTTTAGAATATTTAGGAGAAAATCTTATATTAGGAGAGATGATGACATTGGTAAGTTTGATCCAAGAAGCGATGAAGGTATGCTTCTTGGCTACTCATTGAAAAGTAAGGCTTATAGATGTTTCAAATATAGAACTAAGACAATATTTGAATGTAAAAATGTAAGTATTGATGAGAAGTTTGGAACCAAATAAAGATGGTAGATTAAAATTCAAATGAAGAAGAGGATAACTCTAGAATTGTTAGATAGAATATTGAAGTTTAGTTTAAGACTAACAATGACTTGTAGAATGATGTGCTAACTTTTGAGCATAGAGGAGAAAAAAGTTTTGAACCTAGAGAAGAGGCAAAATTTGAAATCTAACTCTTACTCCTAACAAAAACTTGACAAGGAATCACCCTTTTGAGAAGATAATTGAAAGTAAAGATAAAGGTGTTATGAAATGAAACAAAGTAAATGAGGAGATATGATTGATATCTCAAGTTGAACCCAAGTGCATAGATGAATTGATTAAAGAAAATCATTGGATCCAAGAAATGAAGGAAGAATTGGATCAGATAATAAAAAATGATACATGGGAATTGGTTCCTAGACCAAAAGACAAGATTATGATAGGAACTATATGAGTTTTCAAGAATAGGATGAAAGAGCAAGGAGAAGTTGTGAGAAAAAGGCCAAACTTGTTTATAAAGGTTATTCATAGTAAGAAGGCATTGATTATGAGGAGACATATGCACCTATAGGAAGAATGGAAGTAGCAAGGATGTTCTTGGCATATGCAACAAAAAAGAAATTTAAAGTTTATTAGATGATTGTTAAATCAACATTTCTAAATGGATAATTAGAAGAGGAAGTGTATATTGGGAAGCTTGAAGGATTTCTCTTATTAGAAGATAAAGACATAGTATGTAGATTGAAGAAAGCTCTTTATGGTCTAAGGAAAGCACTAAGAGCCTAACATGAAAGGTTGGACAGTTACTTGGAAAAGCTTTGATTTTCTAAAGGTATGCTAGATAGTAACTTGTATCTAATATAAATTGAAGATGGTTTATTGATCATTGTAATATTTGTTGATGATATCATTTTTGAAGGCAATGATTGAAGGTATTGATAAATTTTCTAAAGAGATGAAGAATGGATTTGAAATGAGCATGACAAGAGAAATAAAGTTTTTCCTAGGATTGTAGATTGTGTATAATATTGATAGTATATTCATTTTTAAAACTAAGTACCTAAAATATTTGTTGAAAAGGTTTGGTTTGGAAAGTTGCAAATCTATTGGCACACCTATGATAATGGTCACAAGTAATCTAGCAAAGATGAGACACCTATAGTAGAGAAGAAGTATAGACCAATGATTGGAGGTTTGCACTATCTAACTCATACTAGACAAAATATAGAAAATGTAGTTGGGATAGTGGCTAGATTTCAAGTTAGTTCTAGGGAATATCATTTTGTAGTAGTAAAGAGAATATTTATATATATAAAAGGGCCATCTAAGTATGGAATTTTTTATGATAGATCAAATGACTTCACTTTGTGCACATATATAGATGCTAATTGGGAAGGCAATATGAATGACAAAAAAAGCACAATGGTGGAGCATTCTTTCTTGGAGTAAGATCAGTTTCTTGGTTAAGCAAGAAGCAAGATTTTATTTTGTAGAGCACTACTAAGGAAAAATATGTTGCAGCAACAAACAACTATAATTAGGTTATGTGGATGAAGAAGATGTTGAAGGACATCAGAATTGATATTCAAGAACCTGTTATCATTTACTATGATAACACAAGCATAGTAAGTATGTCTAAGAATCTCGTATTTCATTCTAAGACAAAGAATATATCTATTAAGTATTGTGTACTGAGAGAGAAAGTAGTAGAAAAGGAAATCAAATTGGAGTATGTAATTAGGAAGAATTAGATTTCAAAAATATTTACAAAGCCCTTACCTAGAGATACTTTTGAGTACTTGAGAGGTATCCTTCAGGTGATTCCCTTGCCTACTTCTAAATAGTTGATGTAGAGAGTGCATTAGTTTAGTGGTGTAGAGAACTATTATTTGACTAGAATATATGATGATGCTTCTTGAACAGGGGAGTATCTAATATATATTGAGTCATTGAGGACTATTGGTATTTTATTTTTGGTAATAAACATTATCTTTGGACACTCGATCTAGTTAATGACTTGGAGCAATAGGTTAGCAATTGGTATGTAACAATTATTGGTATTGAGTTTGAAAACTTTGACATTGATGTCAATGGGGGAGAAAATGTACATGAAAAACATATCCTACATCATGGGGAGAGAAACACCTATTAAGATAGCAATGGGAGAGAGTTATAGAAAGACTCATGTAAGTGCACAGAAGCAAATGTAAGTATGCAATAACATATCTTTATGAGGTAGATATACAATTTGGTATTCTTAGAACTTAGATTTTTTTCATATATGTTTCCATCAATGCCAAAGGGGGAGATTGGTAGCACAAATTTTTCTGATACTACTTTAGGGGAGTATCCTAAGCTTTGGAGATTATTGGCATGTTGCATTCATGACTATGCTTTTCATTGATGACAACATAGTATGGTTTCTATAGAGACTAGAAGAATAGAAGTCATAAATCTTATGTTACACAGTAACAAAGTAAGGGTTAAGTAATGCATATTTAATGATATTCTCTTGAGAGTGTCCAGATGATGTTGTTAAGAGGATGAAGTCTCAATTGAAGATGTATGGTAGTTCAATGTGGGTAGTGCAAAAATAAAGCATCTGTTTGGTAGTTTTTGATGTTTTCATTTTATCTTTTAGCCAAGACATAATGAGGTGATGCACAGTCAACTACTGAAAAAGGACAATCAAGTGATCACATCAGTGAGTGCATAAGACCTAGAGCTGCATGTGTAAATTTTTGTAATAGACTATGAGCTGATAGTGATATTGTAATTGTACTTAATTATATCTTATTTTAATTAATTAGGAAAGCCTCAAGGCTGACTCAAGGAATTATTGTGAAGATTTGGTATAAAGGAAAGATTTTTTCCTTATTTGTAAAGGATAGAGAAGTGTTGTGATTGTTGTTCAAGTGTGAATTGAAAAAAGGAACAGAGTTTTGATTGAATGCATGTAAGTGATCTAAGGGATTATTGGATGTATAGTCTATGATCTAGTTACAAGATTAGAAGGAGTAGAAGTTTTATTGACAAGATAGAGACAGAGGAAGGAAGTATTCTATTATTCTAGAAGGAATAATATAGAGATCATTTGGATAGTGAGTTCATTGGTCTTATCTTAGAAGTTTTTTGGGCAGTGCATCCGGTTGTCTTCCACAACTCCTAATAGGATTGGAATATCCTAACAAAGATTCAAAATCTCCTAATAGGGACTCATGTGTACTCAATGTTGTAACAAACTCCTAACATGGTCTATCCTCTAACAAGAAATATTTATATTAGTACATCATCTTGTGGGTACCATCCCCACTAGGGTTTTCATTCTAATCAAGGGTTTCCCTAGGTAACATATCTAGTGTGATTGTGCTTGAATATCTTGTTGTGGTTTCAGTTTATATTACTCATATGGTTAAGTTTGTTTAAGGTTGATGTTTATGATAATAGTTGGATAACTAATTCAACCCCCCACACCCCCCCTCTTAGTTATATCAATGGACTATATATTATAACATCCTCAAAAAACTAAAAATAGGTACTATGGCATTTTAGATGATATAATTGAGTGTGAAGTTTCAATTCCTTCAAACTAGTTATATTCATTGTCAAATGGTACAACCTACAACTAAATCAAAATTATCTTGATAGAACTATTATTAAACATGATAATGAATTTACAATGATTAATACAAGGTCATTTGAGCTAGTTGGAAATGAGCACTTAGCTATTCCAAGTCAATGTCAGCACTAGTACAAAAACAACAATATATTACTAAATAAACTACTAAAAATTGTAGATATGTGACTAATTTTGATCACATGACCAATGGTAGTTTATTTCCAGACATTTATCTCCCAACCAAATTTATGACTAAACTATTTTAATTATTGATTTAGTCATTTATCAATGTTATTTGGTAGTTTATATGGTAGTTTATTCAGTAATTTTGGATGTTTATTTGGTAATATATTTGGTAATATATTTGGTAATATATTTGGTAGTTTACTTGGTAGTATATTTGATAGTATATTCAATTGTTTATTTAGAAGTTTATTTGGTACTATATTTGGTCATTTATTTAATAATTAATTTAATCATATTAGGGAATGATGGAATTGAACTGATGCAGAGACACACCTTGGAAAACTCAAAAGGAATCAGCCACTCAACTGAGTTGCTTCAAGGGGCGTCTACAACCTTCAGGATCACACACGATATATTATAACCACCCATTGTGATTTGAACCAACTGTTCTTCTTATTATTATTATTATGAAAACACAACCAGAGATACCTTAGACTCAACTCATAAGACTCCTATAACCATCCACTAGATTCAATAAACAAAACTTTGAAAATAAGTCCCCCCAAAAATTTCTTCTTGCTGCCTCCGGATAGACTTGCACTCAGACATGAATAACTTTCGAACCAAAAAAGATTTACTCAATCCAACCATCGAGATTTGGCATAACTAGGTTTCAAACAACATATAAAAATTTGAGAGAAATCCAACGGTTCAAACTTGAGATATTGACCCCGCATCAGAGTACATTTTTCTGCAAAACATTGCTTCTTGCTGTCTCTAGATAGGCCTGCACTCAGACATGAATAACTCTTGAACCAGATCAAAGCTCTTCAATCACTCTAGTGAAGATGGGCATAATTAGGCCTATAATAACATATCCAAAGCTCATGAAAATCCAGCGATGCATTTGGGAGATATTACCCATGCACTGAGACTAATTTTTTGCAAACATACCGAATTTGACCCAAAACTAAAACTTTTTAATCTTCTGCAAACTATCAACTTGTTTCTAGTGAGAAGATAAGAAAAATCTATTCAAAACTCAGACCATTGAAAACTTGCACAAAGACAAAATGAAAAAAACATTCCATCTTTCCTGTAAACATAGGTAAATCAACGGGTTTTCCTCCCAAAGCCTTTAAAGCTTTAAAAAATGGCCTCTCGTTCTCAGCTATTCTATCTTCTTCACTGTCGGGTACATCTTCCTCTGAATGGTTGTCTTCCTCTGCCTTTGTTATTATTTTCTTGTCTCCTTTTGATTTTCTCTTCCACCTTCAAAGCCAGCTGATAACATTTAGCGACGGTGTTTGGACTTAGTCTTCAAACTTGAAGGTTATGCTGCTGTGGTAGAGAAGAGAAACGCTGTAGGAGGCAACATTGTTGAAAATGTAATAGGGAATTTAATGTTATGTTTTAAATGCTTATATTTTTTGAAGTTTGTAATAACGTCCTACATGTGGTGGCATACCTAGAGTAGCAGTTCGATGAGCTCTCCAGATATAGCCACCTAGGACCAGGTGTAGGTTCTTTAAATTAGAATAGTTTTAATTCGTAGATAATGATTGTCAGATTCCAATAATAGGTAGTAGGTAGTTTCAGATTCTTATCCTTTTCTTGGATAGAAGACAAAAATAATTTTCTCATCCTTTTATTAGAAAAGGAGAATCAGTTTTAAAAAGCCAGTCAGCTATGTAAGAGGCATTCGAATTTGAGTAAGAAAAAAAAAGGTTTCAGTTGTGTGTCTTTTTAGCTTTGGAAGGATTGAATCTGGAGAAGAATAGAATGTTTTTGTTTTTTTGTGCATATTAGTTACCTATGTTTCAGGAGAATAAAATTTGGAGAGAACATTTTTTCTGATTTTCCTGGTGCATGGTTTAGTTTTTAGTATGAAATGAGTTTATTTTAGCTCTTTCCAGTTGAAGGGCGATATTTGAAGGGAAACAAATTTGTGAGAATGACAGACGGTTTCTTTTTTTTAATGCTTTGATATGGGTTTCGGGTTTTTCCAACTAAGTTTTTGATTCTTTTGTTTCCTTTCAACTTTCAAAGGTTGGCATTCTGTTCAACTTTCAAAGCTCGTGTGATATCGCAAACGGTAAGGTTCGGCCATGAGGAATCGATAAGAGCTTGACCACAGCAAAGATGGGAGGACGAGATAAACATTACCGAATAGTAAATATGTGAAGACGTCTCCAGTTGGCTTAGAGGAACCCATGAGCAAGTCGCTGCAAAAAAGTTAGATAACGGATACATGAAATCATGTAATGGTGGCCTATGCGGCATCATGAAATCAGATTTTCTTGCTGATCATAAAGATTTATGTTCTAAGGATGTTCAAGGCTCGGCCCTCTCTGGGAAACTTGGTCTCGACTGACAATTGCAAGTACATTTTCTTTAAGGTAATTGGGTTTCTTAATAGATCTTGATTTGTTGTATAAAGGAGGGTGAGAGCCTTTTTCAAAAGAATGATTATGGAAGGCATGGATTGGCATCGCCATTCAGTAGAATTTGAAGAGATGAAAAGTTTTTAAAAATTATGTTGAACGTATATTCTGATTAATCCAATCTTGAGTTTGATTCAAGTTTGATCCTGGCTGATTGTGGATGCCCCTTGATGTAACTCAGTTGAGTGAGTATTCCTCCTGAGTTTTCTGAGGTGTGGCTCTACATCATGAACCACCATTCTCCTACTTGTAAAGTAGGTGCTCTTCAATTGAGCTAATACCCTTTAAAGAATGAGAGCTATAATGATGCAACTTGAGTCCTTGCATTTCTCTAAAACTGAAAAAAAAATCAACTAACTTTAAAGTAGAAAATAATTGTTTTGTGCTAGATCACTATTCAGGTTTGTAATCTATAAACATAGAATTAGTTCAAAATTAGCTGATAAGTATTGACACGATAATACATTCTAAAAAATCTCATAGTCAACTTTTTGAATTTATTCTTTGATTTAAAGTGAAGAGACCTAAGGAGGGTGTAGATTAAGAAATCTAATGGAGAGAGAATCTTACATACTTACTATCTTCTAGCAACATTTCTAATCTTACTAGCATAGATTCCATATCACTCTCTCTTTCTCAATTTCTCTTTTGCTTTCTTCAAAATAGGCTATTCTAGGAAATTCAATTTTGCAAGATCTATTCTAGAAAATAGTACATTTTTGTGGTCACTATTTTAAATCATCATCAAAACAAGTGCTAAGGATTCATTTTAAAATTCAAGAAATTCTTATAATTTACTAACAAATCATTTCGTCTTTGACCAACATCCTTTAATGGACAACATGCACCAACCTTTCATATTATACTACACTCAAAATTATTATTCCTCTATCCATGTTCTATGCAACTTATTATTTTGATCAGAAAATGTATCCACATCTTGTTATTGTCTTGTTTAAAAGATTCATAGCCGCTATCCACACACACCAAACATAGATAGAAAATTGTCATCCAATCTTAATCATAGTTCCTCAAGGCATGAAAAGAATTATTAAAAATTTTTAAAATGATAACATGATCAATAGCACTCAAAAGTGTATTTTGTTTAATACAAGATTGTCATTATTTAGAGATTTTTTAACTGTACTTCATTATTCATCTTCATCAATTCATTAACTCAAAAATTTAGTCTATTTATTTCATTATACTTATCCTTAGTATACACTTTCTATTATTTCTGAACCCTTTATACAGCTACAAAAATAAAATCATTTATCTAAACCAAAAAAAAAGATTGAAAATCATTGCTTGCTGGTCACAATACACGGTCATGAATAGTTGTGAATAACTTTTGTAATACTCAAAATAAATCCAATCGCTTCGGTCAAGTTATGGATAAATTAATTATAGACCTTCAGTTCAAATTAGATAGAGATCCAATGGTGGAGAAAAAATTTATGCCATTTTTCTTATTGAAGATAATTATAGGAGAAAATTTTGGCACATTTCCTTACAAGTTACAATTACTACTTGTATGCATATGGTTAATACTTGGAAGAAATTTTGATCAAATGTTAGTTTTTTTTTCATTTTTTTGGTAGTGTTGATTCACCCATAAATCATGACTAATGATTGCCTCAACTTCATCAAATCCAAGCCATGGATTAATAGTGAAATCAAATTATTAATTGAAACACACTGAAATGGAGAAAATTGATGGTTATAAAAAATTGTGTATGACATGCATGGATAGGAATGAAATACATGCCATTAGTTTTTCCACTTTCAAATAAAGTGATCCCACATATTGACAACTAAGACACCATAAAATAAGATATTCATGTACTATCATGCTGTAAAAAGTCTCCCAAAATGCAAGATTAGAGATTCTTTTTTTTTTAATAATACGTGTCATTGAGGATGATTCACTGAAAAGTAAGGCATACAGTTGATTGACTAAAGTCATTAGTAAAAGACCTAGAGAGGGACTAACTCTCAACCCTCCTACCAAATCAAAAATTGGCCATGACATTTTGATCTAGCATTGCTAAAACAAGCAAGGTTGCCACAAAAATATGCCCAAAACATTTCACTTATAGTTTTTTTGAATTTTTTCTTGTTAATGTGTGCCAATAATCTAGATAAGAAAAATATAGGGGATAACAATATGCAAAACAGTATGAATTAACCAATCCAAAACATGAGCTATGTTTAAGACATATTGAATGAATAGATAAATAATGAATACTACAACATTTAGATAAAAGGAAATTATAAATCTAATGTAACATCAAGTTTTGATTTCATCCAACTTTTCTACTGATATAGTATCACAAATTACTCAACATCTACACTTCTTCCTACTATCTATCAACAAAGACATGACATAATATGGCTCAGTCAACTCACAAGTTGCAAATAAATATACAAAATAGTATAAAGCAACTATATTTGTAATGAATGACACAATACTCATTTCTATTTAAATGGCTTTCTTTCAATTTTGTTTTTGAAATTGAAGTCCATGTAAAATAACTCAATAGTAAAAAATTTTTAAGTTGTAAATGTATTTCAGAATCAATTAGCAAAAAGATCAAAATACCATAATCTAAAAGTCAATTGTAAAAAAGAACAAAATAATCATAGTCCCAACCATTCCAAAGGCAATAACTAAAACCTTCGATGATGATAGATTGTCTCTGTCATAATCAAATATTTGAGATAGGGCTTAAGTTTCATTGTCTGTTTTGAACTTTTGTCCTATTCGAGAATCAAACAATAAAAAGTTTATATTGATTAATGGACTTAGATTGAAGTAGCACATTATCTGTTTCTTAAATTCAAAGAGATTTCTTCTTTTTAGAGAATGTGAAAGAATATAATTTGTTTTTTCTGACATTGAACATTTGGTCAGCTCCATTTTTCTGCCAAACTTAGCAGCCCTACAAATATACTAATATTTATTGGCTCTGGTTAATGCTGGTTATTTTCTTTCAGAGACTTAATTATACCAAGATTCAGACTGTTCCCTTCCTTTTAATGATATTTTTCTGAGATGTTGATGTCTCATGAAAGAACAAAACTTGTTTAGAAGGACTTCAACTATATGGAATCTATTAGTTCCTTCCATACCAAACTGAGTTTTACATGTGAGTGATTTCTTAAGTATGCTCACTCTACTTCTTGTTGTTGCTATTCAATCGTGGCTCTCTATATTTTCTTGCTAGTGTTACAAGATTTAAGAAATCATGAATCAAATGATGGCTTCTCTTTCTGGATTTCACCACAAGATTGCAATCTCTAACCATTGTTTATAAATAGATTTCTACATTAAAAATGCCACCATTATACACGTCATTAAGGGTGTTTTGGGAAAAATAATTATAAGAAATACAAGAGTTATGAAGCAGAGGATTTTTCTACCTAAGAATTCATCTTCAAGCAAGGTGCTAGGATTTATGATCTTGTTACAAAAGTGTGGATTCTATCACAAACAATTTAACATTAAAAAATTGTTAAGAAAAAGTTGTATATTATTCTTCAAGAATTGTATAAAAACAGATATAACATCATAATATTTCAAGACTTCCCTTATGCATATAAAAAACACAGTTATATATAGAAAGAAAATATCTATATTTTTAAAAGTACTTCAACTGTGAATTGATTTCTTTTAATTATGCATTCTTTTAGATTATTGGATTAGGACAAGTACATTCTTATTATATCTTTATTTTATATTATCACTAATGCATAAGTTATATAATATATGTAGGATACCAATGTCTACATTTTCTTTATCATAAAGAAAAGAAAGGTGATGGAGAGATTAAAAAACATAATTCTTGTGGGCATTCTACTATGCAAGATAAGTTTAGCATGAGTTCCACCACCATCTATGGAATACAATGGACACAAATTTGAATTAATTAACTATCAAGGGATTTGGGGTAATCTTGGCAATTGCTTAGAATATAGAGGATTCTTTCACAAGACAAAAGAAAAAATTCTTGAGAGAGTTGCATTTTCTATCAAAATGGTGAAAAAAATTAGACTTGTACGCAATTTTTTTCATGACATAAAAATCAATAAAAATAACTTACCAATTCTAGCATCTCAAATACTTGTACCATCCTCTTCTTGGATTATTTCTTATGATTGACTAATGCATCATATTGCTACCCATCACACCTATCACTATAGAATTTCACCTTAATCACTACATAACATTATGGTCATTAGCATTTAGAAGTATAATTATTTCTCTTTTTTAATTAATTCTTCATAGAATATTATCGCCTAGTTATGGCACACATCACTTCATTTTTATTTTCTTGACCAACCGAATCACACCACTTGCTTCCTACCTTTTTTAGTAGTTTGTAGTAGTCTTTTATAGTGGTGAATTATGAATAGTGATAATAACACATGCATGGATACAGACTTAGAGGAAGACTTGCAAGAGGCATTCAATGTATGTAAAACATAGAAGTGGAATGAAAGAAAAAGTTATGAAAAAATAAAAATGTATCAAAGAATACACAAAATTTATCGGTACCATTAGACAATTACATTCAATTATATCAGTCCTTAGTGGATATATATACCTATCCTACACATATTTGAGATTGTCACCACATGCACACATATAGTATAATTGATTCTCTGCATCCTTACTTGTTCTGCAAATCTTGCAAACATCTCCATCTTCATTCCTAGTTTCCTAAATGAATTTATTATTACTATGATTACCACCACCACTCCCTGCGATGGACACCCCTACTAATTTTTATTTCAATAGGTAATCTATGACTCATAAAATTAGGGTTTTAAGTATGCCAAAATTTGAGGTGAAAAGTGAGATCATCCAGATATATGTAGGGTTGTACCATATGACCCTATAGTAATAGAAATTATCCATCAGAATCAGGGTGTTGAAGGAAGGGGAAATGTCCCTAATGACTTCTTAGGGTTGTATCTTCACAAAGGATGATCACGATTAAATGATTCTTTTGAATTTTGGAAGTGGATGGTACAAAAGAAATTAAGCTTGACCTAGGGCATAACTGCACATTTTCTAGTAGATAAACTGTTGGAGATTCATAGTCGGACGAACTATTTATAATATTGTTACATATTTACCTGTGTTCTATGTTCTTCATCTTGTCAATATATTCCAACCTTGAACAACATTGTGTTAGATATCTCTTTAATTTCCTCTCAATAATGTTTCCTCCATTGTGTTGCATCGCAAAACTGTTCAAAATTTTAAATTGTCAATATAGTATATTATTCGATTGCGATGTGATGTTTATCATAGCAACTATAATGCTATTTAAAGTAAAATAAATTATATAAGATATAATAATTTTTAAAAATCTAATTTTATAATAACTAATCTCATTTTAAAGACAATAACCCTTCATCATTGAGAAACAATATAAGATAAATGGGAAAAACATGTAAACCTTAAGCAAAGATGAGATCAATCCTATATATATATATATATAACATGTAGATAAATAAATAAATAAAATTCATTAATATATAATAATTTTTAATATTATTATATTAAAATAAAATAGAACTTAAATAGTATATATCATATATAATCACTTAAATTAATTGGAAAAATAAATACGTTAATTTTTAAACAAAATTGTCAATGTATTATTTTTCTACCTAAATGAAAGGCTTCTTGGAAAGACTTCACACCCTATAATGTAAAAAATTAAATTAAATGACAATAAATTTGTTGAAAAAAGATGAAATCTTGGGGAAACAAATCCTATTTAATAGTCATGGAGAGGTCAAATTTGAAGAATGCATTGTGATCATTGCTGAAGTTGTTATCTCATTTTATTAAGAGTTCTATGTTCTCCTTAATAATGGGAAAAAGTGCATCATCCTCCTTGATTCTATGCATCATACTCCACATTGATGAATGATCACATAATAAAGTTTTTTCTATTACAAAATGTAGACAATAGCTCTTTTTCTACTACAATTGCTTCTACACTTCTTTTGGAGTAGTACAATAGTAGTTTTTTGAAATGATAATCCCCATTTCATTTGTATTAAGTGTAATTCTCACAATTTTTTATACTTATTAAAAATATAAAGTGTCTATGATATTCATTAATTAGTTAAAAGTTAAAACACAATGCTTGGTAGAGAGAATAGAAAGATATTAAAAATTTAAAGCTTTTTTTAGAGCTTAGGTGAGTTATAAATTTTATTTTACAATACAAATTTTACAATTAAATATAACTTATATTTGTCTCTTTCTAAATTAATTAATATTAAAAATAGTAGTTAATAATAATAACAGTAAAGGAGAAAGGGATATATATATATATATATATATATATATATATATATATATATAGAGAGAGAGAGAGAGGGGGGGGGGGGGGGGGGGGGGCATAAGAAAATAATGAGAGTGTGAAAGATGGTTCAAGATGAAGATAGAAATATAAAGTGAGATACACATATACAAAAAGAGGGATCTATAGAGGGGATGAAGAGATAAAGAGAGATAGTAGGGATGGAAGATATAAATATAGAAAGGACAAAGAATGTGAGAGGGAGAGACATAAAGCTAAATATGGAGGTAGAAAGTGATATATAACAAGAGATGGAGAAGGGAAGAAGGTGAGGGATGAAGATATAACAAGATAGAGATAGAGGGCGAGATAGGGGAAGAAACTTGTAGATAAAAATTCAAATGTATACTCAAGGGGTGATAGAGAGGGATATCTTCAGTCCCTTCAATATAAGATGAGAGTTCATGATTTTGAGAGTTCCAATTTAATTTTCAATCATGGAGCATATTAGATTTTCAAACTTGGAGTTCTATTTTTCATTAGTTAGAGGTTGATTTGAGTTACTAGAGTTTATAAAAGCTCAAGTTGTGTCAAGGGGGAATTTTCTTTTTTCATACTCTTATGGAGTCAAAGGGGTTGTCATGACATTTCCCTTGAAATCTTATCATATTCTTCCATTGGCATTGAAATGCAATTCCAACCAACATTATAGCCTCTTAAGATCCCATAATCCTAACACCAATATCTTTCTCTTTATTAAAATTTTATTTCTTGATCAATATCTCTTGAGAGGAAATTTGTGGAATTTAATTGATAATGATGTATTGATAGAAAAATACCTTTTTAGTGAGAAATAAAATTTAAAAATAAGTTAAAGAATTTATTAGTACAATTAAAAAATTGTCAATTATTTATTTAGCCATTTGTTTGGGTGACTAATTATTAGTGACAACTTTTTAGTCATTTATCTTTGTCTAACCTTGTGATTTTACCTAATAACCAAACCAGCCATTTATTTAGTCACTTATTCTTATACATTATAAAACATTACTAAAATTTGATTTTTTTTAGTCATGTGACTAAAATTTTTAGTCTCATGACTAAAATTTCTAGTCACATATTCATTTATTTGCCAAAATTCTACTAGTGCAGCAAGTGTTTTACATTGGCATTCCATATAAATTGGGTTGGTCATTTTTCATTAGACATGATCCAAGAGGAAGATAGGTAAAGAATAATATGATTGAAGAAGAAGAAGAAGATGCTGGTGAAGATGAAGAAGGAGATGATGATGATGTCAAAGATGTTCATGATGATGGTGGTGGTGGTAGCGGTGGTGATGATGATGGTGGTGGTGGTAGTGGTGGTGGTAGCAGCAGTGACAGAAATGATTGTGATGGTGACTATATATTCTAACATCCTTAACAAACTAAAAAAGGTACTATGGCATTTTAGATGATATAATTGAGTGTGAAGTTTTAATTCCTTCAAACTAATTATATTCATTATCAAATAGTATAGGCTACAACTGAATCAAAATTATCTTGATAGAATTATTATTGAACATGATAATGGATTTAAAATGATTAATACAAGGTCATTTGAGCCAACTGAAAAATGAGCCCTATGTTCTTCCAAGTCAATGTCAGCAAATGTGTTACTTTGGCATTCCATATAAACTGGGTTGGTCATTTTTCATTAGACATGTTCCAAGAGGAAGATAGGTAAAGAATAATGTGATTGAAGAAGAAGATGATGGTGGTGGTGGTGGTGGTGGAAATGGTGGTGGTGGTGGTGGCAATGGCAATCATAGTAGTGGTGGTAGAAATGATGGTGATGGTGATGATGATAGTGACAGTGATGGCGATGGTGATGACAATGACAACAATGGTCAAAGTGATGATGGTCATCATGACAATTTGGATGATGATGGGGCTAATGTTGATATTCATGATGATGAGATGGGAAAAGAAGATTATCAATGACATGATCAATGGAAATGTATTAGGTGATGATTAGGTGCAAATATTTGTTATGATGCTCAATTCTTGGTGCTAATTACTTATACTATATTTTTTGTAGAGGTAACGAATTAAAAAGTATCCAATGATTATGATGTATGCATATTGTTCATGTTATGTTCTATGTAATTTGTAGCATAAGTATCATATAATTTTTAACTAACTTAAGACAAATGATTTACATATACAAGAAATTATACCCCTTTGATGAGGATTGTACACAATGACATGGATCAAGAGGTGTAAGTTTATTACATGCTTTCTTTCTCTTTGCATTCAACATTAACTTTAGGACAACTTCATCCATATTAACCTCATTTTATAGAAGAATATTTTGCTCCTTCAATTATATCTCTCATTTGATGGGCTATAGGTACCACTAAATAGGTATCTATCAAATTTGTCTTCCGTGAGTGAGGGAAATGTGGGAATAGAAGAGGATAGTGAGACACATAGTAGGTCTACAAAAGAGAGACAAACTAGAGGTCAAAAGATTAGAATAAAATTCAATAAATACATTAAATTTTTTCTTCCTCAAGGGGGTCATGTTCTTATGATGATGAAATAAAGGGTGACATCAAGGTTCCCTTGAGGTACACACATCTTTAGAAACAATGGGTACCCAATGAATTACCTCTAATTAACACTTATTATTGTGTTAACAAGAGGATATATCACATAGCTCCATTATCATTACATGGTTTGGGCCTATTTTCCATGGATGACATAAAGTTTAGTTATAATAAAGTTATTAAATTGATGAAGCATGTAGGATATCATTACAATTATAATAATTAGATGTAGATAATTCAATATAAAAAGAGTATGTGTAGGTATCCACTATCAACAAATTATCTACAATGGAAAGAAAATGATCAAAGTAAAAGATTTTTTGTGTACATTAATGGAAGGCCAAAATAATTAAGTAACATTGCAAGTTTTATAAATAGTATGCATCCTAGGTCGACTAATAAGTGACCCAATTGCATTTTCAAGGGACGTGAAGAGCTACTAATAGATTGTAATTTAAATCACATAGATACAAAGAAAGTTACTATCATGGGACTTGTAAGTGCTATATATGTAATATAATTTAAAATAATTACTTATAATTAATAACTCCAATATATAATATTAAATTTTATGTTGGAAGATTGGTTTGATGATGATATGTTACATTCATGACTGAGTTTTTCATTGATGTAAACATAGCATGTTTGATGTCTTATGTAGTATCTGATAGAAGAATAGTGGAAAGATCAAGTTGATATGGATAGATAGTTGAGCATGATAACCAATCGAAGTTATGGGAGATACTTTTAAGTATCTAGCATATGTAGTTAACATCAAAAGCAGAAAGGATAAGTCTAGAAGAAGTTATGTAAGTTTTGGTGATATTTGTTCTGAGATAGAGTTTACAGAGGAATGTTCTGGTAAACTTATTATATCTCATAGTAGAGTTAATATCTTGAGTATTGAGGTTTAATACATGAGAATATGTGTTGAGGATGACATGGCTAAGCTTTATTATCATAATATTGCATGTACAAAAAGTTATTCAAGTTGCAAGGCAAAAGATTTTTGTTATCGCTAAGTGTTACATGTTCTTAATGTGGTCCTATAATAATTAATTGAGAAGAAATAATAGCCAACTCAAGGAGTTATTTAATGGACTTGGTATAAAGGAAGGATATTTTCCTTTATCATGATATGGATATATGCAAATTGTGAATGTTTAGAAAGAAACAAAGGGTATAGAATGTGAAGTTAAGTAGAGTAGTGCAGAAGTGAATGAAAATTCATTGTCAAGGTTTTGTTGAATGATCCAAGGTTTGGTATTTGGATCTAAGGTTTGTGACCTGGTCTACAAGGTGTAATAGTGATTGTTCCAATTGACAAGATAGAGGAAAGAGCAAGGAACGAAGAAAATAATAGTAAACTATTTGTTTGAGTAGTGAACTCTTCTTGCATACATTGTACTACAACTCCTAATAGGGTTGGATTATCCTAACAAGAATTCAAAGTCTCCTAATAGGGACTCATTATAATAAATTTTTTAATAGACTCCTAACAGGGTCCATCCTCTAAAAAGGAATATTTGTATTAGTAAATGATCTTGTGGGCATCATTTCCACTAAGGTTTTCCCTCTAATTAAGGGTTTCCCTAGTCAAAATATTTGGTGTAATTTTTTATGTACATCTTTTTATGGTTTCTATTTACTTTTGTTGAATGGTTAAGTTTTTTTGACGAAGAGAAGTGTTTTAATTTTTAGTTAACTAATTCCCCCCACCCAATTATCTTGTTGGACTATTGTTTCTAACAATTAGTATCAGAGCATTAGGTCCTTGAAGATAAAGTTTAATAGCTTTAGGAGATCATGGCAAGAGAAGATAGCCCTAAGTCAAATAGTGGAAATTTCAACATAGAAGATAGAAACTCTTGGTGAGTTATCCAAAGAAGACACAAAGATCAAGGAAGTTATTGACATGGTTATGAAAAAAGAAAAAGAAGGTATGGAAATTTTTTCTTGTTGGATATGTAACGAGTTTGGTCATTATGCATTTACATGCCCTAAGAGAATAAGGAAATCTAGAAAGAGTGATTTCTAATGAAGATGAATAATTTAAAGAAAGTATAGAAAGATTCTTGAATGGTTGTGATAATTAACCTGAATTAAAAATAAATAGAAATTGGAGTTTGAAACATTACCTTAATGATCTTGCTCTATAATTTTGGTGACACTATTATAAAAAATATTTTTCACAACTCTTTTTCTTCAACCTTCCTATATTAATAGCTTGCTAATCAATTTTTTTTCTTGTAAATGTGTCCTTAAGGTTGGACACTTATTCAACTATACTTTGAAATGTAAACAAATTAGAGGAAAAGTGTGTAACTCTTGATTGCATGAACTTCTCACTAATACTGTGCTCTCACATGAGATTTGAGACATGTGCATACTCATAATATACTATGTAATAGTCCTTTCATGTTTCACCACATCCTTTGCCCACTTTTGTTTCCCTACAAACTCAATAATTAGCTCAAGATAGTGGGTGGAATACAAGCTCTAAAATAATGTTGTGTGCCTTGCCTCTAGAAATATACCAATTGCCACAATGTTGTAATGTCCCCATTTTTTCCAGCATTAAAGTTTCAAGGATTAGCCTATTATTGTGATCCTCATAGGCTAATTATTGTGGATAGAGTTTTTTCTAACACAATGGTTTGCTTGGGAGGGTCTTGTCTTCTCCACAATTTAGTAAGCTATAGGTTGGTCTTTGCTTGGATCAAATTGGACTTCATTTGGACTTAGATTTTTGTATTTACTATTTGTGGTAAGTTGGGTGTTGATTGAGATCAAAGCTTTCTATTTTTGGAAAGTGTATTTGGTCACATGAAGAAATAATAGATGTGATTCCTATTTCAAACAACATTTAAATGATGAGTAGTTTGGGAGCTATTATATTTTTAGTAGCCAAATTATTATTAAATCATTAAATGGCATATTATTTAGTTATAATTTAACTTTATAATTTAACTTAGTTAAGGAAGAGGCATTATTAGAAGAGATAGCTTTGGTAGCTATTATTGATCCAAAGGCTAACCATGAAAATGTGGAAGTTATCATTAGAATTTATTTGTAGAATGGGAATCAGATTGAAAAGTAGAGATATGATCCTAGAGTAGAAGAAAGAGTTGAGTTGAGAACCCCTGAATAGAATGGCATTGCAAAGAGAAGAGACAAGTTTTTTACAGAAGTAGCAAGAGCTATGTTGCTAGAGAATGATGTTGTTACTAAGCCAAGGAATGATGAGATATTTCTTGAGACTAACAATGATTTTCAAAATGAAGGAGAACCAAGGCAGGAACAAAGCTCAAAACCTTTAGTAGAACCAAGAGTTGAGATAAAAACTCCTACTTTAGGAAAGAACATGATAAAGAATCACCCAGCCAAATAGATCATTAGAAGCAAAAAATATATATATTATGACAAGATGCAAAGTAAATGAAGAACTATTCTTGATATCTCAAGTTGAACAAAAAAATATGGATGAAGCATGCAAAGATGATTACTGGAAACAAACCATGAAAGAGGAATTGGATCAGATAGAAAAGAATGGAACATGGAAATTTGTCCCTAGACTAGCATATAAGAATGTGATAGGAACCAAAGGGATATTTAGGAAAAAGATGAATGAACAAGAAAAATTTGTAAGAAACAAAGCAAGATTGATATGTAAAGGTTACTCACACCAAGAAGGAATAGATTATGGGGAGACTCATGCTCCAGTGGCTAGAATAGAAGTAGTAAGACTATTTTTAGCCTATGAAGCATAGAAGAAATTCAAATTATATTAGATGAATGTCAAGTCAATATTTCTATATGGAGAACTTGAAGAAGAGGTATACATTGAGTAGCCTGAAGGATATCCTTTGAAAAATGACAAGGACATAGTATGCAGACTGAGGAAAGCATTGTATGGATTGAAGCAAGCACCTAGAACTTGGTGTGCAAGGTTAGACAAGAATTTGACAAAGCTTAGATATAGAAAAGGTATGATAGATAGCAATCCATATTGGAAATAAACTGATGATGGTTTGATGATTTTGGTAATATTTGTTGATGACATTATATTTGGAGGCAATGATGAAGAAATCAAAAAGTTTGTAGAAGAAATGAAGAAAGAATTTCAAATGAGTATGATAGGAGAAATGAAATATTTCCTAGGATTCCAGATAGTATAAATAAAGAAGGAATCTTTATTTCTTAGGCTAAGTACTTAAAGGATCTACTGAAAATGTTTGGTTTGGAGACATGTAAACCTATTAGAACACCTATGGTAACTAGACACAAGTTATCTACAAAGGATGAGACACCTACTATTGAGACAAATAAGTAAAAATCTATGATTGGAAGATTGTAATATCTGACTCACACAAGGCTAGATATAGAAAATGTAGTTGGAATTGTTGCAAGATTCTAGGCTGATCCTAGAGAAGTACATTATTTAGTAGTAAAAGGATATTTAGATATTTTAAAGGAACTTTAGAATTTGGATTTTGGTATGATAGAGCTAATGAATTTCCTCTAAGTGCTTATATGAATGCAAATTGACCAAATAGCATGGATGACAGAAAGAGCACAGTAGAGGAGCCTTCTTTCTTGGAGGAAGATTAGTTTTTTGGTTAAGTAAGAAGTAGGATTGTACATCTCAAACTACAACAAAAGTAGAGTATCTTGTAGTATCAAATAATTGCAATCAAGTTATTTGGATGAAACAAATGTTGAAGGATATAAGGATAGAAATTAGTGAACCTGTTGTTATAAATTATGAAAACACAAGCACGGTAAATATATCTAAGAATCCAGTGTTGCATTTGGAGACTAAGCATATTTCTATTAAGCATCACATGTTGAGAGAAAAAAGTTGCAAAAAAATAAATTAGATTGGAGTATGTAAGCACAAAAGAGTAGATTGCACATATATTCACTAAGCCTCTTCCCAAAGAGACTTTTGATTATTGGCAAGGTATACTTGGGGTTCCTACATTAGAGTAGAAGATGTAAGAATGCATCAGTCTAGGGTAACAAAGCACCATTATTTTTTTGGATTGGATGCTAATGCTTCCTATATGGGGGAGTATTTGTGATGGATAGAGTCATGTAGGACTCTTGAGTAATATTGTTTTAAATAATTTCTTTTGACACTTGAGCTAAATAAGTATAAGTTGGTTACAAATTTTGGTGTAGAGATATTGGTTGCAAAAACCTTTGATATTGATATCAATGGGGGAGAAGTTTGGCATGAAAAACATTATGCTAAATGGGGAGAAGTATTGCAAGAAAATATTATGCTAAGAAGATAATTTTGGTAGTATGTTGAGGAAGATGTTTGAAATAAGAAAAATATGTAAAATAATAATTTAGTATAGAGCACATTGAGATATATCAATAGGGGAGTATGATTCATGAAAAGAATATGAAGATGGATAGTCTTTTGTTGGTATTCTTGGAACTATATATTTTTCATCTATGTTGTCATCAATGCCAAAGGGGGAGATTGTTGGAAGATTGGTTTGATGATGATATGTTACATTCATGATTGACTTTGTCATTGATGTCAACATAGCATGTTTGATGTCTTCTATGGTATCTGGTAGAAGAACAATGGAAGAATCAAGTTGATATGGATGACTAGTTGAGCATGATAACCACCTGAGGTTATGGGAGGTACTTTTGAGTATCTGACATATGAAATTAATGTTGAAATTAGAAAGGATAAGTCTAGAAGAAGATATGTAAGTTTTGGTGATATCTATTTTGAGATAGAGTTTATAGAAGAATCTTCTAGTAAACTTGTTATATCTCTTAGTAGAGTTGATATGTTGAGGATCAAGGTTGAATACATGGATAATACATGTTGAGGATGACATGGCTAAGCTTTCTCATCATAATATTGCGTGGAAAAAAGTTATTCAAGTTGCAAGGTAGAAGATTTTTGTCATCGCTAAGTGTAATGTGTTATTAATGTGGTCTTATAATAATTAATTGAGAAGGACTAACAACTAACTCAAGGAATTTTTTAATGGACTTAGTATAAAGGAAGGATATTTCCTTTATCATGATATAGATATATGTGAATTGTGAATGCTCAAAAAGTAGTAGAGAGTACATAATACAAAGTTGAGTAGAGCAGTATGAAAGTGAAGGAAACTTCATTGCCAAGGTTTTACTAAGTGATATGAGGTTCATGACCTAGTCTACAAGGTCTAATAGTGATTGGTCTAGTTGATAGGATAGAGGAAATAACAAGGAAAGAAGAAAATAATAGTAAACTATTTGTTTGAGAAATGATCTCTTCTTGTAATTGAAATTACATGTTTGGGTAGTGGGCTCTTCTTGCATACATTGTACTACAACTCTTAATAGGGTTGGAATATCCTAACAAGGATTCAAAGTCTCCTATTAGGGACTCATTGTACTAAATTTTGTAATAGACTCCTAATAAGGCTCATCCTCTAACAAGGAATATTTATATTAGTACATCATCTTATGGGCATAATTCCCACTAGGGTTTTCCCTCTGATCAAGGGTTTCCCTAGTCAACATATTTGGTGTAATTTTTTATGTGCATCTTTGTATGGTTTCTATATACTTTGGTTGAATGGTTAAATTTATTTGAAGAAGATAAGTGTTTTAATTGTTGGATAATTGATTCACCCCCCACCCCGCCTCTCAATTATCTTGGTGGACTATTATTTCTAACAATTTATTGATAAGGTTTTTTGCTAAGTTGATTGTTCCTTTTATTACACTAATGTTTTTATATACATTCTTTGTCATAGGGTGACATGGTCGATCCTTCAAATGAAAAAGGTAGGGATGTTGCTCCCACCCTTCTTTAGTGTAGGTAAACATTTTGTATTAATTTTTTTGTAATTGTAATTTTACATAATGTCATATTAT
Organism: Cupressus sempervirens; assembly: GCA_028749045.1. NCBI lineage: Eukaryota > Viridiplantae > Streptophyta > Pinopsida > Cupressales > Cupressaceae > Cupressus > Cupressus sempervirens. Next base: position 452,801,952 of record CM053793.1, read on the forward strand.
TATGTTATTTTAGTTAAGGTTTTGGACTTTCTTTTATTTTTTATTGATGTTTTTTTCACAATTTGAATCTTAGGGAAAAGAAAACTAACCAATTACACTAGAGCAATTAGTTTCTAATATAGTGGCCATAGTATTATGCAATGATGATATCACATATACTAGTGACCTTGTAAGCATGTGTGAAAACAACCTCAAAAGAATCAATATATAAATTCTTGCACTTGTGATGGATCCAAGTCCAACTGAAGAGAAAGAGGAAATAAGAAATGAATTGTGTCAGAGGGTATGCTGTCTGGAAGTAAGAAATAATGAATTTAGCTAGGAAAATAGTTCAATAAATATTTATGTTTTATACTAATTTATGGATCATGAACCAAAATGTGTATGTGTTGTTACAACATTTTTTGAGACCTCACCAAGTCATTCCACCTAACAAGGATACTAGAACAACTCATACAAGTATGTGATTTCAGTTTTTAGCTATCAAAAGGGAAATCATCAAAATAAAAAATTCTTCTTTATTGTAGTCCATTAATAGTCAAAATTGCACCATTATTTTCTTCATGATTATTATTCATACTTTTATATTATTGTTGTCATTTTTTTGCAATTTTTATTTTAAAAATAAAATAAATTGTATATATATTTATTTTTTAGGTCCTGATGACATGCATACACATCCTTCAATGCGGTTGACCAGCACTCTAAGATTTACAACTATGGGATCAACAACAAGGAGCATGCAAACATCCACGCTTGCTGCAACTAGAGCTAGTAAATCCTTGTTTTGCTACATTTTGTTATGTTTTAAGTATGGTTTAATTTTTAATTTCTTGTTGATTTGAACATATTATGACATTCATTCAATTTATGCAATGAAAAGTACACCTTCTCATGATGATAGAACATATACCAGTAGTGGTGATAATTTACAAGCCTTTCCTAGAGCAGCCTGTGTTACTTCTACTTGATCATGGGAGGAATCATTGCCACTGGCTAAGAAAGATATGATTCCATTAAAATTTTCTAAGCTTTCAGGTACTTTAAAATTGTAATTATTTAGAGTATAATTGTAGCTTACTTATTCATAACTCATTCTTGACTAATGATCCTATGATAATTTTATAGGAAATAATCTTTATTATGAAACTTTTTATGATTTAATATTGAAGGTATTTGGGCCCATATTACATAAAAGGTATGTAGCTTCATATAATTTCTTGCTACATTTTTTTTTTCATCCATTTGTTGTAACATATTCAAGGTACATAGCTTGAACTAATTTTTTTATATAACAATTTTGATTTTTGTTAAAAGGTGGAATGAGCAAGGCCTTGAATTAAAAGACCAACTCATAAAATCTCTAGAGTATCTCTTTGGTCAAAATATTTTTAATAGAGTCCCAATTCTTTAAAAATGTTACAAACATCTAAAGACTATGAGAGACCAATATAGAAGGGCCCTAGAGGTCAACCCAAAGTAAAAGATAAAGAAATTAAACCACCACCTGACAAAAATAGGTGTATGGTAGTATTAATTTAATTATGCACAAATTAGTGATCTTTATATATATAATCTAACATATTTCAAAGTTTACATATATAGGCTACAAGACACATCAAAGGCTACACAAACTAGAAAAGATAAGGTTGGTCAACACCATCTTGGCTTTGGTGGATATATAAAAATTCACTCACAACTTGTAAGTAGCAATAAATTAAATTTCATATCTTTTTGTTTTATACAAAATTAGAAATAAGAAATACATTCAATATTGACTATATTATGGAAAAAATGCAGGGCATTGAATTTAATCTAGTACCCACAAAATAGGAAAAACAAATTGGCTTCAAGAAAGGCTATAAAGTAGTGGTTTCCTACCACCACACATATTTTAGTAGCCAAAGTGATGTAGAATAATCTAGTGCATCAATTCACACATAGGTAAATAGGCCTAATGAATAATAACTAAAATTGATAACTTCATGAGAAATAATCTATTTTATGTCAATTTTGAATAATGATAATAATGATCATGAAATTTCACTACAACCTTCTACTCCTAGCATAGATCCTACTCATGATGATGAAGGCACAGATCATACACATGACAAAGGCCCTTATGTGTATCACACTAATAGAGGTACATATACAATTTCTATTAAAAATTAATTATGTAATTATTAATAAACTTTAACATCTTATATTGTAGTTGGTGTAACCTTTATGCAATAATTTTTTAGTATGCAAAATGTCATGGTGATGGAGTCGAGCATCATGTTAGTGTTAAGCATGTTGAGGTTAGGGGTGAACAAAATGTGATAGTAGATGATGTGGCACTATCAAGTAAAGAAAAATCCCTATTATGTTCTTCATATTAATGAAATGCTTATAACATTTTTAAAAATGTTTAAAATTAAACCCATTTATTTCCTATTGTAGGGATGCATCATGTTTGTGCTCAAAAAAAGAAGAGGAAGCCTCATGTCATAAGATCAGAACTACAAGAGCCACAAAAGAAAGCCAAAGATAGTCATAATGTTCCTATTATCCTTTATCTTCGACAAAAGCAAAAACAAAAGAATTGTAAGAATTTGGCTTAGGCCAGAATTCACCCAAGACCAAGGAAATCAAACACAAGCACAATAGTAGACCAAAGAAAGAGTTTGATTAGAATGACGATATATTCATTCAATATGCCATATGCAAGTACAATTGGAGTGTCTATATATAAAAGTATTGGGAGACATTCTAGAATGCATAGAAGTCAACATCATGATAAGTCATACAACCAAACACATGCCCACCAGATATGGGTTATCCTCCATTGAGTATGGAAGTATGTGTGATGATGTGAGGATAAGCCTACAATGGTGTAGCATGCAAATCAGTAGTATAGACAACATGTGGTAAATTAGGAGTGTGAATAACTGTGTTGTCAACATGACAACTCAGTGAATGATGAAAAATCTAGTGTTGTAGACAACATGTGTTAAATTAGAGTTGCATACTTCTATATTGTCAACATGACAACTCATGAGAGTACACAAATTCCTAAGTGTCTCACCTAAATAAATAATAAAATAATGCATTAACCTAAGTGAACTTAAGTAAGTGTAAATAGTAAATACTTATTTACACCAACAACCCCCCTTAAGTGCAACTTAGGGGAATGCCTTTAAGCTTACAGAAACTAGGATGAAGATGCATGATGGGTCCCAACTACTAGGCCATGTTAGGTTCCCATGTACATAATGAAATGTAATCTCTCATAGAGTGAAGAAAGAGGGAAAATCTCATGGGAAAAGGAGAGATGAAAAACACACATGATGTATGAATGGATGGAGTAATAAAGACCCCCCTCCAATTATGACATACATCTAGTATATACATAAGAGAAAAATGAGAAGAGGAAGAGAGATAGGATAGGCTCCCCCCCGCAAAGAAGAATGCCTACTAGTAACTACTTGGATGAAGATGCTGATCCAAGACTATAGAATGGTGTTCCTCCCCTTAGGAAGAAACAAGGCCAAGGGTGAAAATGAGATGCTTCTATTGTGCATGGAAAGATTCCCATAGGTAAATGATGTCTGTGAAACCTGCTCAATTGACTAAAGAACCTATCTCAAAGAACGATCTGTCTCTACAAATGATGAAGAACCCTTGTACCACTGTTGATCATAAGTATCCACAATCACTTCATCCTATAATGATCAATATGTAGAGAATGAACAAGAGGGTTAGATGGAGCCCTTGTAACAACTGAAGAAGGTGTTACTACATCAAGAAGAAGAGGTAGATCATTGATATTGTCCCCAAAATTTGTCATTGAAGCTAGACTTGGAAGACTAGATGTATCTTGTTGTGCTGGACCTATCACTATGGCGATATATGCATGTGGACTAGATTGATGCAGTGACCTCTCATTGCAACTATCAATATAACCCCACATGTTTGAATTTGTTGAAGCACTATCACTTGTGTCACTATTAGTTTCCACATGGTATGATGTGCAAAGAGGATTAGCAAACAAGCTTGGTGAACTTTCCTCAAAATATAGATCCTTCTCCACAAAAATTTGATGTGTCTCTAGATCCAATAGTCTGTATCCCTTCACACTGTCTTCATAACCAATGAAAGTAAAAGGCCAAGGTGATTTTTCCTTGCATCCCCTGGAAGATATCATTGCCCATGTAGGAAAACCAAAGACTCTAAAGTGTGTCACAATATGTTTTCTATTGCACCATGCCTCAAAAGGAGTTTTTCCATCTAAGGCTGTATGAGGAGACCTATTAAGAATGTGAGTGGCACTACTAATTGCTTTGACTTTTAATGATGGATCTAGAGACTTGGCTTGTATCATGCAACTTTCCATTGACTTAAGAGTTTGGATCCTCAATGCTACAACATCTATCTTATGTGGACTAAATGTTGGTGGATTCTAAAGATCAATTCCCTCAAGTTTGCAAAAATCTTTTAGTCTTCTATTCACATACATGCTTCCATTATCCATTATTAGAACTTTGATGACTTTCCTCAATTTCTATTCAACATGAGTCTTGAAGGCTAGAAACTTGTCCAACACTTCATTCTTATTATGAAGAAAGTAGACCCAAGTGTATCTTAAAATGTCATCAATGAAGGTTAGTATGTAGCAACCTTGGCTGACTGCAAAAGGACCTACTACTACCATGTGAACGAATCTGTAGAACACCTAGTGCTCTTGAAGAATGCCCTCTCTGTAACTTCCCCTCTAGATGCATATCCACTGAATTTTTTGAACATTCACTATGGGAAAAGTTGATTTGGGGTAGACCTTTGACCATTGTATTTGTGCAAAGTTTTTGAAGGTAGTGGAAGTCAAGATGACCATACTGCTCATGCAATAATTGCATGTTTGAATTTGATTGTGATAAAGAGGCCTTTAAAGGAGACTTGGGCACAAAATGGGAGAAAGAGTACAACCATTTTTTATGATTCACTTTTCCCACTACAACCAAGGAATCATCTTTAAGACTGTGCATTTGTACTAAGTTTGGAAGGAACTCAACTTTATGTCCATCTCTGAGGTGAGTGATTTGGTAGATTGATAGGAGATTAGAACTTAGGTTTGGAACATAGAAAACATCTTGAAACTCTCCATTTTTCATTTCCACATTTCTTTTCCTTCAACTTTTATTTTAGTATCATCACCCATGAAGATGTGTGGTACTTTTGACTACTTCAATGAAGAAAAATCCTCCTTTGAAGAACCCATGTGATAAGAGGCACCTAAGTCAAGTATCCATTCCTTTGAAGAATTTGAATTTTCCATGACTGTTTACCCTTTTCCCTTTGAATTTGAAGAAGACCCTTTCTCCTTGTAAGCATTAGGCAATGGAACATTATGTTTTTTGATGATGTTGGTCAACTCATCAATCTTTTCAAGATAACACTCATGTTCTTCAAGACCCATTTTCTTGCAATAGGCACACTTTTTCTTCTCTTTATTTTTGTTGTACCCCTTCTTGTTGGAATTCAAGGACTTGCCTTGTTGATTGGATTGTGGTGTTGTCTTTTCTGCATCCTTTGATTTGTTCTTCCACTTCTTTTTCTCACCCTTTCCTTTATTCGAAGACTGTCCAACTAAATTTTGAGAACCCTCATTTTTGGCCACCAATGATTTGGACTTAGGTGATTTGAGAATCCCCATTGATTTTAACTTCTTTTCTTCTGTATCCAATAGATCAACATATTCATCAAAAGTGACTTTCTTATAGGTAGACCCTAGTGTTGTCTTTGAGGTGTTAAAAGAAGAAACAAATGTGGAATATTCTGATGGTAGCTTGTTATGTATGAGATAGATCAATCTATCATCTTTGATAGAATTTCCACAATCAATGAGCATTGTCCTTAGTTAATTCACCTTGATGATGAAATCCTATATTTAATCAAATGACTTAGGATCTAAAGAGACAAGCTCATCTTCAATTTTGAAAACATCCTCTTCAGAGACTTTACCATATAAGTTTTTGAAGGTATCCCAAGCTTTCTTGGATGTAGAACACTTCTTTATTTGATACATGATCTTATCATCAACCCCCAAACATATATCACCTAGGGCTTTCCTATCAATTACTACCAAAGCTAAAATATCACATCCTGATACTTTATCACTTGCTAGTTTAGGAAGAGTACCATCTACATGTTGTGAAAATCCATTGTGCATTAAGTGATAGCACATTTTGATGGACTATTTTGCATAGTTATGTGGAGTTAATTTTGGAAACTTAAAATTTCCCATAATGTAGAAAATGAAAGAAAAGTATAGAAAAGAGAGAACACAACACCAAGAACACCCCCCCTTTTCACTAAATCAAGAAACCTCGCCAAAATAGATGTTTTTTGGAACTTTATCTGTAGTGCAATTACAATGGTCACTTACCAATTTTGGCCTTCATGGACTTTTGATTTTTCTCGTTACAACCTCTTTATGGATTACAAATTTGGAACTTTATAATGTGCTACAATGCTGAAACAATACAAAGCAAAGAAAGGCCCTATTTTTGAAAGTGACAAATTTTTCCACACAAAACTATAATCTAACTATAGATCTAGAAAGTAGACAAAAAATAATGCACTTTCACAAAAAATAAAATCTTTTTTCGAGTCCAGATGTACCCATACAAAGCATTTCAAGTTGCAAATCTAGGATTATATAGGTATAGTCACCAAAAAATGCAATTTTTGACAAATCCATGCACCAAATTTTTTAGAAAATTCTACCCAATTTCAAAAGAAATTGCACCTGATTTGGAGTTTGAATGACTAAGATAAGACCTCCCAAAGTTAGACTGCAAAATAAAAAATCAATCTAGAGTTGCATCAACAAAAGATAGGGTTAAATTTGACAATCATACGACCATCACAGTAGTTCAAATTTGATAAGGAATGATGGTCAAATGGCCATAAAATTTAGGAAAATAAAAAGATGACATCTATTGGAAATAATCAAGACTAACAAGGTTACTGAGAGGGGATGGGTGAATTAGTAACTCTAAAACTTTAAATCAATTCTGCATAATAACATATTCACCATTCATCCATCTAATCTATTGTATGCATGAAAAGATAAACATTTATAACACATGAACACACAAATTTGGTGACCCAGAAACCTTCCAATTAAAAAGTAAAACTGGGGTGGGGATGATGCCCACAAAACTTCAATACTACAGTATAAATTTAGCTGGTTAAGGCTTATAATGATCACTTCTAATGATCTATCCTGTTAGGAGCAAGTAGGACTGCTAGATCCACCTTGTTAGAGGATTTACAAACATACACTAAAGTATGCACTCTATTAGGAGATTTATAAAAGACTGTTAAGTCTACCCTTTTAAAGGATTTACAAATTAATTCACCTATTAGGATGAAGCAGTGGATCTGGTTACAACTAATTGCTGATAAGATCCTTTAGGCTCTGATCACCCGATGTGATAGATATAACTTTTCTGCATCTATGTTGACCTTATTGTATTCCTTTGTTCTGCTACTGATTTGCTTTTCTTCTTCTCAAAATATTACAATATATTACAAACAATGACATACAACATTGCTTCTCTTCAAATGATATATACCATTCCAATATTTACACTGGCAAGGTCAACCAAACACAAGTGAACAAATCTTTATTGAGTCGGCCAAATAGTAGAAAACTCTGGTTCCTCAAACTGACTCGGTGACCTTCTGATACTTGATATCCACTACAATACACTGCATCATCATGCACTCAATAAGAGTAGAGGAACGGTCCATACTAATCACTCTAAGTAGCTTGGAACTTAGTAACCATTGGTGACTTGGTGAATATTATGTCACTCGGTGAAAATTGAATCCATTGATAACCTTCTTCACTTGGTAAATATTGATTCCTTCATTTACCTTGATCACTCAGTAAACACTAAGTTCTTTATTTACCTTGATCACTCGGTAAACACTAAGTTCTTTGTTTACCTTGATCACTCGGTAAACACTAAGTCTTTCATTTACCTTGATCACTCGATAAACACTAAGTCTTTCATTTACCTTGATCACTCGGTAAACACTAAGTCCTTCGTTTAACTTGATCACTCGCTAGACACTGATTTCAACTGATGACTAGGTGAGCACTAAGAACTTGGTAAACACTATGAAGCTCGATGACCACTAACTTCTTGGAGAACACTGTTCTGCTTGGTAACCACTATGAACTTGGTAAACACTGTTGAACTGCCCATAAGCTTGATTTCCAAAGGAATGCTTGGTATGAGTTCAATAAGCATTCAAAATTGAATAAGTGTTGTAACTAATGAAAAATATATCATAATTCCAATAGACATCAATGTACCCCAAGCCTATGATGATGTTAGAGTGATGTTAGCCAATGATGTGGCAATACAATATTGTATAGATCATACAAAAAATTTTAATGTGTACTGCTAATAGTGTGATGACTTGGCTGGTATGACAAATGAAATGGTAGCTTTCACAAGGGTGACATGGCCTATCCACATGTCCTAATGACTTATTGTTGATAGGGACAGGTGAGGCATTGATGATGTAGAGTTTAGCTGCGTGGATGAGCAAAGATCTGCATGGCAGCTGGGACAAATTTTATGTCACCATGTGGAAAAGGTACTAGTAGTCATTGGTGTATCATAGTACATTGTGTGGCATCTACAGTGGCACTGAAATTCTTAATGCACAAATAGACTATTACAAAAGTGGGTGCTGTGAAACGAAACTCATAGGCCAAAATTTATAGGATATATCCCACATTCATGGGTTTAAAATTTTTTGGGCTCTTTAAAAGAAAAAACACCTGTGGGTTTTAACTAAATGTAGAAGCCTATTAGTAATTATGTAGGAAGGTTGTCACTACCAGTGAGGTGCTCTTGGTTGTGATGAGTGCTCAGGCTAGATTTTTCATGGGTCAGCCGAATATGTAGTACAACCATAGTTTTAATTAACCTAGATTTAATTGTAGATGCCCCACAGATTGTGATAATATCCTACAAAATTAATTAGGAATATTCCTGCAATAGAAGAAAAATTTCCTCTGAAATTGTAGAGCTAGGGTGTGACTACCCGGTTGTGCAAAAAATATTTCTTTGACTAATTTTCGAAGGGAAATTTTAAAAAAAAATCTATTCAAAAAGAAGAGAAATAAAATACAGATCTGAAAAATAATTCAAATAGATCTGCAAATGACCATACTCGAATTGTAAATCAAGGCCTCTAGGTTCCAATTTGAAAAATAATTTCCCTCACAATCAAATTGAGCCCAACATAGGCAAATTTATTGTCAATCTTCACCAAATCAACATTCTAGACGCAATGGCAAGGTAAGATTTGGCTCTAGATGCTCCTAATTTCTATAGTACTCTAGATTTGGGTCGAGGTGCTGAAGCATGAATGGTCTCAAATGGATATATGTAGAGAATCTCCTCGATCTTTGATACCATATAAGAATTTGGCTTAGGCTAGAATTCACCCAAGACCAAGGAACTCAAATACAAGCATAATAGTAGACCAAAGAAAGAGTATGATTAGAATGACGATATATTCATTCAATATGTCATATGCAAGTACACTAGGATTGTCTATATATAAAGGCATTTGAGAGCTTTTAGAATGCATAGAATTCAACATCATGATAAGACATACAACCAGGCACATGTTCATTAGATATGGGTTATCCTCCATTAAACACGAAAGTATGTATGATGATGTGAGGATAAGCCTACAATGGTGTAGCAAACAAATTAGTGGTGTAGATAACATGTGATAAATTGGGAGTGTGAATAACTATGTTGTCAATATGACAACTCATGAGAGTACACAAACTATTAATCGTCTCACCTAAATAAATAATAAAATAATGCATTAACCTAGGTGAACTTAAGTAAGGGGAAATAGTAAATACTTATTTACACCAACAAGAAAAAATGAATAGTTCCAACAAAAACAAGCCATGTTTTTTGACTCCCCTCATAATCTAAAATGGAGGAGGTCTGGTTAGATTCTAGGATCACTCTTTCAAAATTTGAATTGGCTAGGTCGCTGGTAGGCGAGAAACTGGTCAGAGAGAATTTGGCAGGAGGAACTAACCCTCCAGACATTAGATGGGGTTCTGAGAAGAATGTTGGGACTGAATCCTTGGCCAACATGGATAATGGAAAGATCTTGTGTGAATCTGATATTTTTTGTGCTCAATCAAAATTTAAAATATTTGGTTTGTAGGCAGGCAGGAAACTGGTCAGAGAGAATCTGGAAGGATGTTCTATCCTTGGAGGATTTGTTGGGGGTTTTGAGAAATATTTTGGGTCACATTCTCTGGCCGACATGGATATTGGAAAGAAGTGCAAATCTGGTCCTTTTTGTGGGGTAGGTGGGAATCTGGTCAGAGAGTATCTAGCAAGAGGAACTGACCCTCCAAGAACTGGAAGGGGTTCTAAGAAGAATTTTGGGACAAAATCCTTGGCCAATGTGGATAATGGAAAGATCTTGTGTGAATTTGATCCTTCTTGTGCTCAATCAAAATTTAAAATATCTAGTTCATAGGCAAGTGAGAAACTAGTCAGAGATAATCTAGCAGGATGTTCTGTCCTTGGAGGATCTATTGGGGGTTCTGAGCAGAATTTTAGGTTAGACTCTCTGATCGACATGGATATTAGAAAGAAGTTGCACAAATCTGATCTTTTTTTGGGGGTTTGTGTCCCCCATTGGATTCTTTTCATGGGTCAGGGCAAGATCTTGGGAAGGAGAAAGATGTTGCTGATGCTAACAAGGAAATGTTTTCAAAAGGGCTGAAACCCTGGTCTTCTCTTTTTGGAAAGAAACCTACAAGAAAACCTCTTTTCCAGTCGGTGACTACTAAATCTTGCTAGGAGAAAGGTGAGTTTCAAGTTTTTATTCCAGATCCTTTAGTTGATTTTTCTGTGTCCTCCATGGATTTCACCCTAGTGGGTAAATTTTTAAGGGCAAGACCAGTTCTTGAATCTCTTAGGAAAATGGTTAAAAGGAAATGGATTAATCGAGGAGAAGTTGATATTGCCCCAATGTTGAATGGATTCTTCTCTCTTTTTTTTCAATTGCATTGAAGATATGAATATGGTTCTTTGTGGGGGACCATGTTCTTTTGGTAAATGTTCTCTCACTATTAAAAAATGGGAGCGTAACATGGATCTTTCATATTCTTTTTTCTTAACCAACCCCATTTGGGCTGGACTTCCTGGTCTCCCTTTAGAATTCTAGCATGAGGACATTTTCAAAGGTATTGCCAATTCTTTTGGTGAATTAGTGGCATTAGATAATGCTATAGTTTCTAGAACCAAACTTCAAAGTGTCAAACTTTATGTTAAAGTGGTTGACCTAAATCATCTCCCAGACAAGGTGGAACTAATATCCAAACTAGGTAAAAAGACTCAAGAAATTATTTTTGAAGATCTACCTAACTCTTGCTATGCTTGTAAGAAACAAGGGCATCTGGTTAAATACTATCCCTCCAAAAGTAAAAAGCATCCGAACAATGTTTCAGATGGGAAAAAGACCAAGATCCAACAAAAGAAAGTATGGAAACCCAAAGTTGATTCTAAATCATCACATGCTAAGGTGGATAAAGAGCCTTCATTTGAGAAAGCAATCTTTGAGGAAGAAGGACATGGTTTTCAATCTAATACCATAATGCCTGAGCAAAGAATAGATGATCTGGCTTATTTATCAAAAAAAAAAATTATTTATCAAAGGATAGAAGATCAAAGGAGAGATTTAGAAGATAAATCTGTGCTAGAGGAAGGTGAATTCTTTGTTGAAGCTAGAAATCAGTCAAAGATGGGCAATCTTCTTATTTCTCAATCTAGGGAGTTCCAGATTTTATCTCAGGCTGATTATGACCTTCTTTTGGATGAACCTCCCCCCCTAGATGCTGTGATTGAAAAAGGAGATAACTCAAAGCATAAACCAAACAAAAGAAAAAGAGCTGATATTAAGAACATTACTAAAGGGGTAGAGACTAGAAGTAGCAAAATAGTCTAGCAAACCAAGATAAATTCTCTTGCTTCTACTCTAGATAAATTTAGAAAAAAAGTAGAACAATAGTCCAAGGTGAAATTGGATGTTGGTCGTCTAGAAAAATCTAGAAGAAGAACCACTAAGAAAACTAGAGACTTAGAAAGTATGCAGAATATTGCTGATGGCAGGTAGGCAACTATTCTAGATTTTACCCCTAAAAATTAGATATGAAAATCATTACTTGGTATATTAGGGGGCTGAACAATATTCATAATCTAGATATTGTTAGGATTTTGTTAGATAACAAAAGCCTGAGTTTCTCCTACTTCAAGAATAAGCATTGGAGAAAGAACGTTTCTAAGGAAGTTGTGACTAGAAGAACAAATTTGATCAGCAATCCTAGGTGATTTTCCTAGTTTGGGAGGTTTCTTTGGTTGCCTCAATTTCTAGTATATTTTTCTAGGTTCTAGTGTCCTCATTGTTTTCTCTTTTTGAACACTTCTATTGGTTTTAGGTCCTTGCTTGACCTGGTTTAATTGTACTACTAGTTTCAGGTTTGTTTAAAACCTGGTAGAGTTTAATGGTATATCTTTCTTTTTGATGTAAAGGGTTTCAGGGCCCCTTCAAAACTTACTTTTACCTTAATCTAAAACAAGAATAAATGCATATTAAAAACCTTGTTTGATGATGAATGTGTTATGATTTTTTTATGAATATTTCTTATTAATGAATTGTATGTCATGTTATTGAAGATTGTTATGTGATTTTAATGATTGATGTGTTCATAAATTATTGATGGATGTTTATGCATATTAGTGAAATATAGGTCATGTTAATGAATGTTATATGATTATAATGATTGATGTGTTTTTGAATTGTTGATGAATCTTTATAGATATTAATGAACTATACGTTGTGTTATTGAATGTTATGTGATTATAATGATTCAATGATATAGTTCTTAAATGAATGAATGAAATATTCACTTAGATGTTAATGGGGAATTTAGAGTGATTATAGGGAGGGGGAGAGGCCATATGAGCTTCAACCTTTATGTGGTTGGCCTTGTTAAGTAGAGAATATGAAAGGATTCTTGAAACCAAATGAAGTTCAAGCTAAACTTATCAAAATTCAACACCAATATATGGTCCCATCATCGAATGGTTATAGAACTTCACCATTGTCACTAGCATCTATCATTTCTTCCATGTTGATATAGATTTGTCTATGATGTTTGTTGTTATAGACTCCATATCAATTGCCACTATAGTTTCATCACATGTCTGTACTATTAGTTATTATCACTATATTTTCATAATGAATTACAATCATCTCTTCTATGACAAATGTTATCTATTGGTAAATAGATTTATCATTTTGAAACTGTTGACAATGTTTCCAATGGAAGTGTGAAAAACTAAATACAACTATAGGATAAATCACTTCATAGTGTGATATTTCTCTACATTTAGGAGGGAAACTCCCTTGTATATATTTTAACAATGGAACAAGAACATATGAACACATTACACACTTGGTAATACTCTCAAAATATTCTTTGTATATTGATAATATGTTTGTCTTCTATTTCAATTTCATAGTTGTCTAAAGTAATTTAAGCAACACTAAAACTCTTCATTACATCTACATCAAACACTTTATTTTCTATCTATGAGTTGATCCTGTTGGTTAACATATTCAAGAGAAATTATCATTTAATATGTTGGATATCCTTTACTATTTATGTTTCCAAGAAAAAATAAAATATTATTCTTGAGTGGACCAAATTGATTTAGATTGTATTTGATGTTAATTGTGTCAATCTCTCAGTTTCAAAAATGCCCTAGTTCAATGTACAATCTCAATTGATATACACATGACATCAGGTAGAGCTGAAAAATGCAACATATTTGCATTTTTTTATAGGTCATTTTTGTGGCCTCACAATGCACACCCCATTTTGAGTCACAAAATTGGGACCTTCTAGTTTGAAAATAACCTATGAGGTATCTAGTCCAAACCTTCAATCATTTTGGACCCTCCTCATGGTCTAGATCAAACCCTGGTCTCTGATGGGAAGGAACAAGTAGTTAGAGAGAAGAAAAATCATTGATAGACTTCACAGTGCATGAAATGTGCACATGTGAACATGCACATGTATGCACCCTCGAAGGTGCACACCCATAGAGGTGCCCACAAGGCTCCTCCCCTCTTTACACAAATTTGCTAATGTGCATGTGCATTTTCACATACATTCAAACCTATTCAAGGTGTGCTAGTGCATGATTGTGCACTTAGCCACTTAAGAGGCAAACAAGGTGTGTACTAGTGCACCCCATAAAACTACACAAGTGCACTAGTGCACAAAATAGGTTATTAGGGGGGAAATTTCATTTTTTGAGAAGTCTAACTAGTTTTCACACAATTTTTCATCAGTCTAAGTCTTGTGGAGCCCTCTTTTGGGCCTTTCAGCATAAGATGACTATTGTTTGCTTCTTTATGCAAATAAAATGGCATCCTCATTATCTATATCACAAAAAATATCCATGGTATTCCATGTGCATTTCCAAAATAGGTGCCTTAGGATTTCATATAGAAGAAGCAAAAGGAGTTCAATTATATGACAATGTTGGGCTATAAAGAGGGTATAAATCATCAAAAAAGGAAAAAATCATTACACTAGAGTGCTCCCATACCTCATCTAAGAAAAACTCAAAAACTATTTTTCAAAACTAAGAACTTCAAATTTTTAGTGAATTGAGCACCTTGCACAATTCCTTGAAGCTGCATAGATGTGCAAGTGTGTAGGTGCACAATTTGAAGATTTGGTGAATGAATTATCTCTAAAGGTGCACACATGTACATATCTAAAGCATCTAGATGCCCACTAAGGTCCTAAACATTACCATGGCTTCCTTGGCTTTTTCAGTACCTAAGATCACACTCAAACCCATGATTTTCAAGTTCTAGAGAATTCCTAAGAAGTCACACTTCATGATTTCCACAAGGAAGTGAGGGAAAAGTATGAAGCTTTAGACTTATTAGCTCCTTGAGAAATCACCTCTACTATCCAAAAGTTTAAAGGGAAACATCCACACATCATTTTGGTATAAAGTGGAAGAAAACCCAAATGCTAGAAATCAAGTTTTGACACTTAGTAGATTTTTGAAATTTTATGGTCTTGTCACCAAGGTGTGTAGGTGCACAAGTGTGAAGGTGCATAGGTTTGTAGGTGTGAATGTGTGTAGGTGCACATGTGCAATTTTTTTAGAGGAGCACTAATAGTTTTCAAGAAGAAGCAATGCACTGACATTTAACTATCAGATGCCAATTTAGAGCAGTCCATGCACTAAAAACACACTCCTAGTAATGCTTAGAGAAGGTCGAGCTTCCATTTTTAGAGCTCACAGAGACTTCCAAATCATTTTATGGGTTCTATCTTCTTATCTTCTCATTCTTTTATTCTTTTAAGTCATGTAAAGGCTTATGCACCCATTAATTGATAAAAACAAGGGTGGAGACCTACTTAGCACCAATTAGAGAGTCACTTTGTATGTAAGTAGCTTTATTTTATTAGGTTTTTAGAATGAATTTTTATTAGAAGATATCTCCATCCCAACACAAAAGGAGGAGATGATTTCTTTTGAATACATGGATGTAATATTTACTCTAGGATGCAATTTTGATGCAATAATATATGTTATTGGTGCTCTCATTTTGAGTGTAGTTATTCTTTCTAGAGTGTATTATTTTTATGAATACATGTTAACAAATAATAATAGAGCCCACGATTTTATTATTTTGATATTATTGTGCAATCTTTTAGTTCTTGTGTTTGCTTCATGTTAACAAATTCCTCTAACGTAACAAATTGGAGAAAGGGTTGTCTTTCTTCTTGCATAGTGCCTTGTCCCACATCATTGCACTTTCTATGGCCTTGTGATTTGATGAAATGTAAAACATCTTTTAGTTTATATGGAGTTTTCATTAATGATTTCATCAGTGGCACTGAGGAAGTGTTGCTCCTATTTTCATTGGTTTTTTTTTTTTTTTTTGATGATTTAATTTGTAGAGGTGTTGTTACCATGGTTTATGTCCATTAGGAATTTCTCTTTGAAGTTTTTTTAACACTCTCATTACCTTATCTTTGTTATTTTCTTTGTGAACACTTGGTTAAAATAGAATTTCATATAGTTGCATCAATAACTTGAATTCATCATAAAAACATAAAATACAAAAATATATCTTTTTTGACAACAACATATCAAACATATTATTCAAAGATGGTTTGAACTAGAAAATGCCTCCTTGTGAACATACATATTTATCTTCAATTGAGTAGATTCTAGTAGGTTACAAGATTTCTTGGAACCTTGGAGTTGATCCTCATCTATCTTTTCAAGAGAGGGGTTGGAAAGGATCCCTGTCATTCAACATCATGCAAAAAAACAACTCAATAGAAGTGGCACTAGAAGGAGGGCCTAAAAACCATTCATCTCAAGAACTTAAGTTGTTGCTAAAAAGTCTAAAGTTTTTGGAAGTTCAGAATTTTTTTTAAGTTTGTCACTATGTGTAGGTGAACTCTTTGAAGAGGTGTGTTTTTTAGTGGTTTAGTTCTCAGAGGTACAATTTTTGAGAATAAACACAAACTAGAAGATCTGGATCCCTCATCTCCATTTTAGCAAGCTTTAAGGTCTTCACCTGGTACACACAAGTTTCTAGAACATAGTCATTTTTGAAAGCCTTTTAATGATAAAGGGATACTTAGGCTCCACCTATTCACATTAAAAATTCCATCATCATCATCCACTCTACATTCTAATTCACACATTCCCATCATTATGCAACATGGCTTTCTTGAATGCCTAATGTTCACGTTTGAACCTAACTAGTCGATTACACAACTTGTCCAAAAATCATGAAATTTTTTACCCATAGTTCATCTATGGAGAATCAAAAACAATAGAATATCATATTAAATTTTTTAAAGAAACTTGCAATTGAAGCTAGATTTAGCATATGGACATGGTCTGTCACCTTTTCCCTTACACTTTAGTCGAAATGACATTCAATTGGTACCTCAATTTTTCACCAACATCAATAAGGGATTGAAACTCTTTTGAGAGAAATTTTCTAGCACAATTCAAGGTCTATATTGATCCATCTATCCTACATCATCAATTCATCTCAATTAAGAGGGATCCCCATGAGAGTATTTCATAGTTTAATCATCACTTCTATAGGATGTGTCAAATAATTGAGTTTCCTTACACTTTACCACAAGAGGCTATCATCTAGATCTATTTGGAAAAAGTGGATTCATTAACTTTTATTTTTCTAAGAAAGCTCCCACCTAGAGACATTGATACCATTTAAAAACTCTTCAAAGAGGTTGTTACATTCACGAAGCAAATAGATACCCATGGTGGAGGGAACTTTGTGTCTTCCATCCCTTTGAATAATATAGTAGCCATACCACCATTTCTTGTAGGAGCATCTACTATGACCAATCAAATGCCCCTATTGAATCTAGTACCTTTACTAAAACAAGTTATTGTTGCTCCAATGCCAACAATTACATATTTAGGGTACGAGCCCCAAAAGACTATATTCTTTGAGAAAAGGACTTCTCCACCTGCTAAAATCAAGAAAAATATGGCTAGTAAGGTTAAGGCCATACAGAAGAGGATGTCTCTTTTATCCAATGAAATTATGAGAATAAAGTTGAATTCTTCAAGAAACCAATGCAATTATCCAAGACAACTTGTTGCCCAAAACAATTATTCTCAAAATCACAGAAGAAATTATGGTCACTATGATAACATCAACAATGAGATTAATGGTATTATAGGTATGGGTCCAAGTGAAAATGGATATGGGTATAATGATGTTTTGGATTAGTCTCCCCAAATCATAAAGGAACAACCTTTGTAGTTTATTGCATTGGTTTTTGAATCATATAATAAATCTATAGGAGGACAAAATGATGAAGATGGTCAAGAGGATTTTTTTTCCCATTCAATGAAGATAAAGGGTATGGGCAATCTAGGATACATGTTTATTGCAACAATAATAAGAACACACAAAGTTTGAAAAGTAGAGATGAATCTCTAATGGATTATGTCTCTCTATGGTTACATCCTACTCCTTTAGACATGCAGGTCTATAATACTTTAATTCATTATGAGGCTCCAACCAACATTACCCTGATAGTCTAGAAGGAATTACATTTAAAGGATGAGGTTTTGAAAGGTTTTATGGATAACATAACAAGAAATTTGCAATATTTTGGAGAAGATAATAATCCAAACACCCTTTTTCTTCCTAGCTATTATTTCCTCCATCAAAGGATTCATTCAAAGTTGGAATTTTCTAGTTGCCAAGATGTAGTATCTAATGTCGTAGTATAGACAAATCAACCTATTGAAATAGTTGAAAGTAAAGAAATTGTCTCAAGTTTTGATCTTGCAATAAATGTGGATATCCCAATAAATTTTGAGGGTGCAAAAAATTTTGAAGTGCCAAAACTCCACAGAGTTGCAAAAATTCTCAAAGTTGCAAAAGATTATGGAAATGTAGAAAATTCTAAGGTGGCTAAGATTTTTTAGTCAAGAAGTTATCAAGATGAAGATACCAATGCTTCCTATTGTGATATTGATCCCCCATTGGGTAATGATAAGATATCTCCCTCAAGACAAGATATGTCATTAAATGAGATGGATAGAGTGTTTAATTTGGTCTCAAACTTGACTAAGGAAATCTCTATTTGTTGGTATTCTACACATATATCAGACCATGCAATAACTAAGTCATGTAGAATCCATCCATTTGGGTTCCATTTAGAAGTAATTTATCTTGATTTCTTGTTAGCTTGGGAGATTGCAATGGAGGGTAAGTATGATTTTGAACATGCTTCTTTGGGATGTGAGGCATACAATACATTAATTAATGATATTAATAAACCCTATAATTCAAAAGGAAGGTTGATGAATGAGTTTGCTAGTCCCAAAGACCCTAAATGTGACAATTCATAAACACAATGTTCTATCTTTTGGGTCTTGTTATGATAGTTATATTACATCAAAAATGCTAATGTTTCCTTGCCCACATGGAGTTGTATACCATGAGATAAGACCACTAAAAGGAGAAATTATAATGTGTGAGTGTACCCCTATAGTTGGGTACTCACTAGATCAAGTGATATCTTCCCATTATCCCTCTTAGTTTGATGATTTCCAATTTGAATATGATGCTAAAGATAAGAGAACTTGTTTGTGGATTAATCATGGTCATGGAGAGTTACAACAACTTTTAATTTTGTGTGATTTGTGATGAGGCATATTAATGTCTTAATTTTGATATAGTTTTCATAGCTTGGACTTACTCTTTGTGCTTTGTCAAAAATATTTCCAAAACATTTGTGTAAATATCTTGTGAACTTATGCCAGAGATAGTTAGAACTTACTAAACCTATGTGCAGTGTGTATGACATACTTTGCTTAATATTATACATAGAATGTAGTATTTCATATAAATATCTTAAGCTATGTTCTAATATCTGAATAAGAGTAGGAATGTTATCTTGCATATATGTTTAAGATGTTTCTAACTTTTAGGAAAATGAAGAGCGATGCAAAAGGTGGTGATTACTTCATTAAAGGAAGATGATGATGGAGATTGATCATGGCAAGGAAAGCACAATTTAGCTCCTATGGATAAGCCACACCTACAAAGGAGTTACTATTTTAAAAAATCTAGGAGACACAACTTGCTATATTTCCTACAAGTTGTTGTTCTATCGCTTAGTAATAAATGTATTATGTCATGGTTGATCTTCCACCTTTTCTGGTGATGTTTGTTCAAGACTTTTATGTCATGTTTTTAATAAGTATCCAATCCTCTATATTATGGATTTGGATTTGTTAGAGTAAATAATTAATTAATTGTTAATTATTTATTCTATTACTTAAGCTTACTTAGGTAAATGCATTCATTTATTAGTTGTAGTCTAGGAGTTTATAATAAGTTGTTGACAATACGGGAGTTTGTTCTCTCGTAAGTCATACTTATCCTCTCACATTATTCGAGGACTTTCCACCTTAAGTGGATGTATGCTTAGTTGTCACACTTATCTCCTAGCATCTTCTAGCTTGTTCTAGAAGATTCCTTGAGCTCTTCATATTCGGGCTCCCTCATTATATTTTCATCACAATAATGCATTATATTGTAAATACATATTTTCTTGTGTTTGCATACTTGTTGTCTCTCATGTCCATTTAGGATTTTTCCCTTGCTCTATGCTCTTCTCTCCTTGGCTTCTCTTTGACAAGTTTTCACATGTAGGTGATCTTGGGCATCTTTAGAGTTGGATTTCATCAACTCCAACATGGTATCAAAGCCTTCCTACTACTGCTTCATTGAAATATTTTTCAAGCCATGATTTGAAGTCACAAACTCTAGTTTGTTTGTACATTTTTCTTCAAATCAAGGGAATAGAAAATTTTTAAAACATTTTCAGCCCAAATGGATGCTTCCATTAGATCTAGAAGGTGCTTTTCAGCTAGAATCCATATAAAAATTTTCATTTTTGGAGACAGAGCTCTAGGAGGCAAAATAAAAATTAGCTCATAAGGTGGTACATATGATTTTTGGCATTTATTGTGATTTAAAAAAAAAAGATCATAGGGCCACTACTACACCACCGCAACCCCACTCGTGCACCACCTAGGTGCCACCACCACATCCCTCCCAATGACACCTCTCTTTTGTAGCACTTGTTCTCGCTGCCACCGCCTAGTTTCTCTACCCGATCCACCACTCAGCTCTACCTGTGGACACGTAGGACTTAGCTTCATCAGCACATACAATCAATGCCTTGTCAGTTCCATGTCAATAGTAGCAGCCATAGTGCATGTGACATGTGGTAGGTTTGCAACATGGCACTTTGCCCCATAGCCCCTGCCACGTCATGTGCTTGGCCACATGGTACTATTTTTGTTGTGATGGCTGATAGGCCTTCAATTTTAACATATAAAATTTTGCTGACATTAGCATGATGTCAACACTACATCAACACTTCTTGCACTCTCCTTCTAGGTCCTTTTTGACCTACTCTCAATTTTTTGGCCATAACCTGAGCATACAGAGGTATTTTTCTAATGCAAAAGAAGCATAGGAAAGTTGGTTCTAAAACAAAGACATTGGTCTAGGTATTTTTAAGTTTTGATGCATTTTTATTACCCATTTTTGTAGTTAAAGTCCAAAATTTTATTTTTGACTCCGACAAGCATATCTTTTGTTTCCCATGTTAGTTTTTTGAAAACTTTATATTTTTGGAAAGTTAGTTCTGTGTACTTTTCAAAAATGTGGTCCTTTTTCTTAGATTTTGGCCCATGCTCTTTCTATCATATTTTTGGTATTTTTTCTATATGGTGGATATCTTGAGTGTTTTAGGCCTAAGGATCATTTTTCTCATATGGTTTCCTTTGTTTTAGGCTGTACTATATTTTGTTGCAGCTTGTTTTTAGTTTTGATCATTGTAGCTATCATTTTGAAGCACTTTTTTATATCACACTAAGATAAAGTGTCACTCTTATATTTTGGGGGTCATGAACATTGTTTTGAGTCAGTTGTACTTGCACTATTTTATAAAGCACCATGGGGGGGATAGTCTTTTCTATTTTAAGCATTCTTCCTTTGTCAAGTAAGTGTCCCTTCCATGACATTAGCTCCATGTAGTGTCATTCTGATCGTGTCTTTATAGGTGTATGTACCTCTCCCTTTCTCATCATTCTTCGTTCATTTGCAAGAGACTTTGGCCCACCTTCTTAGTTTCCTATCATCACACCCCATCTATATTAAAGGAGGGTTATGCTATTTTTCTAATGCATATTTGGTTCAATGGTTTGATAGTGTGAACTATGTATTTAGTGGTTGATCTTATGTACAAGATGATTGCAGTGGCTGGCTACCTATGCATTTTAGTGAGATGGATCATCTACCATATAGACATGCTTGGTTCATGCCTTCTTCTTCCATGAAGGTTCTTTAGATCAACAGTTTGGCAGATTTGTGACTTCTTCATGCTTCAATGATGCTCTTCATGATCACTCATTGTTCCTATTTTTGGGGACAATGCCCCTAGTTGGAGGCTTCTTCTGTTCTTCACTAGGTTACCTCTTTTTGGGGGAGGGTTTTGCCCACATGGTTTTCTCTCTTTCCCCATTTTTAGAAATTGCATTTAGTTGCATTGTACTTGGGTACCTAAAATGGCCTCGTTGCCAAGACCCATTTTGCATTTTTTTCTTTATTTTTTGAGCTTAAGGCATTCCCCTGAGTTGCACTTAAGGGGGGGTGTTAGAGTAAATAATTAATTTGTTAATTATTTATTCTATTGCTTAAGCTTACTTAGATAAATCCATTCATTTATTAGTTGTAGTCTAGGAGTTTGTAATAAGTTGTTGACAATATGGGAGTTTGTTCTCTCTTTAGTCATACTTATCCTCTCACATTGTTTGAGGACTTTCCACCTCAAGTGGATGTATGCTTAGTTGTCACACTTATCTCCTAGCATCTTCTAGCTTGTTCTCAAAGATTCTTGGAGCTCTTTATAATGGGCTCCCTCATTTTATTTTCATCACAATAACGCATTCTATTGTAAATACATATTTTCTTGTGTTTGCATACTTGTTTTCTCTCATGTCCATTTAAGGTTTTTCCTTTGTTCCATGCTCTTCTCTCCTTAGCTTCTCTTTGATAGGTTTTTGCATGCAGGTGATCTTGGGCATCTTTGAAGTTGGATTTCATCAACTCTAACAAGATTTTCTTAGTAAGCTAATAAGAAAAAAATACAATGTTGGTTTAAGATTCAAAAGCTACTCTCTTTATGTTCTTCATGAATTATTCAGTTGATGTAATCAAAGAAGGATTTTAATGAAAGAGTGATTTTGGAATACTTTTTGTGTTCATAGTTATTTGAAACCAATCAAGGGGACCCCCTTGGGAGGTGGAATAGATTTAGATTGAGTAGATTCATTCTTTGCAATTTTCTACTTTCAAGATAGATTTACTGTATCAGTCTTGCAGCTTTTTTACTGTGAAAGTTCCTACAACACTTGCAGAAAATGATTGTGGTGGATTTTTTGATTTGTTAACTAGTTTAGATTCATTTTCCAAAGCTTTCTATAGTTATCTATTGTTAGCTCAATTGTGTTTATTTTCTTGTAACAATAGTATAGATTATTTTCATGCATTTTTCTTTCCTACAACATAGGTGTTAGGACTCTTAAAGGAACTTAGTGCACATATTGTGATGACCCATTTCGAGTCCTATGTCCCTAGGTTGATAATTCAAGTGTATTTCATGATGGAGCAGGTAGTCTTTAGAATAGATATAGTATTCTTGAGAGAGAAAATGGTGTGATTATCTTCATCTATTATGAAATGGTACATTTTTAGCATTGTTGATGGAGATGGTGTCAAGCTAGGAACATCTTTTTGGGTCATAGTTATTTAGTTAATTTTTTTAGAAATTTGTAATCCTAAAAGTTTCTTCACAAGTGTGAAGAATTCAATTGTATGCATCAAAGAGGATGACAACAAGATGAATATGGTAGATTTCTTCTAGAGGAGTTTATTAATTTGAATGAAGAAATCAAAGAAGAAGTTGAGTTATCTTTTGAGGATTAAAGCCCTAATTTTTCTGTAGGATCTTTTTCTAGAACAAAAATCTTGGACACAAGTGGTCTTCAGCCTTTTGCTAAAATTTTAACTAGCTTTCTTGATAGTTCTAGTCCAATGTAATGCCCCACCAAGGGATCCAAAGAATTAACCTAGAATTTCACTAAGTTTGGTAACTTTTTTTTTCTTTTTTTTTTTATAACATGAAAGTAAATACCACATATAACTTGTACATAATAATGGAAGCAATAGCAATATCCATTTAAAAGTAAACATAACATACATAACCGATTTCATTCTTTAAGAATCTCTTAACGTTGAGTTACATCTAAACTAACCAACATACATGAATCCATCTAATACAACATCCACATGAATAATAATGATAAATCCAATGTTCATACATTACATTTTCAAATGCTCAATCATCCACTGTACATGTCACAAGGTATGAAGGCTTAAAAGAATATACATATGTGAAATAAGGTACATCATCCTATTCCAATCTATGATACATCAAAGTAGAGATAATCACATGATACATCATCATAGAAGACATATACATCCATCATAAAGATCAAACAAAATAAACTAAGTGCACGGTTCCTCCCAACCGTAAATAGCATCATTAGACCATCTTGGATCCTAGCCATCCCTCCGTGCGTAACATTCCAAAGCATCGAAGAGATCATCGATATTATCATAGTAGGAATGTCACTCCTAAAACGTCCTACTAACATGCAAAAGTAAAGCATAGGATACCATCATCTAACATATGCAAATCATCAATATAAGAAACATACCAGTAAATACATCCATCATAAGGTATATTATCAATCATAATGATCCAAGAACATAATGAAGATAAATACCAACCAAGAATACTCCAGCCACAGTGTCTCCGACGAATCTCAAATGATAAGAGTGGAAAATACACTACCACCTGACCGCATGGAACCTAAGTGGTCCACTCCCACCATGCTGAGGAGATAATCTCAAGTCCCAAACAGGTTATCAATCCACAAAGCATAAATCTCTATAAGTCCAAGAATCCTAAAAGTATACTAACTCAAAGGTTCCAATCACACACAAAATCAACATCTAATTCCCAGAGGCACAACAATGACATGTAGGAAACCTACTATGCAAGCAGGAAAGTGTCATCACATTTATTACGTACAAGTTACCCTGGCAGTTAGCTAAACTCCACGGGTCCATACTGATCTCATGCGGCCACTAGTATCCTCTCATACTGATGAGGCATACTACGGAATGCACGGTCGCAACCATGTGTTCTCACTACTCTCATCCTAGCCTGTACAAGCGCTCAAGGCATGGGCGAGAACTAAAACAATTATCTTTTTAGGTTAATTTAATCCCCATTTAGTGTGTAAATGTTATCACTTATTAACCAAACTTACAATGAGTTACCCTGGTAGCCACTTAGGGCCCCGGCCTCCATTGCAAGCCACTTCCCGACATTACAAGTAGATTACCTACCCTAAGCTCATGGAATCATAAATCTCAAATTCATAAAAGATAATAAAATCATCAAATATCCACAATATAAGCATCAAATATCCATAATAAGAATCATCAAATCTCTAAGATAAGAATCATCAAATCTCCAAGATAAGAATCATCAAATCTCCATGAGAATTTGAAAAAGCATCCATAGAAAATCATGACCACAACAGTTCTCTATTGGCAACTGAAGGCGTCATTGATAATCATAAGTATCTATTGGTTCTCAATAATCAAAATATATCTCAAAATAAATCACAATATCCATTGGTTCTCAATAAGCAACCAAAAATATCTCAAAATTATACTGATCGAAGACTCCAAAATGGTTGAGTCAAACATGTCACAACATGAAATCATTAAGAAATAAATTCACATTTTAGTCCCATCATGGCAACTAGAAAATAATCCAAGGATAACAGATTGATGACTTAAAAATGATTAGCTTAAGTGTCTCATACACATACATCTCAGCTTCACACATGAAGACTGATGAACAATAACAATCAGTAAATACAAATATTTCATAGAACATACGATCACATTACTATGGTTGGGCTTATAAAGATCGAGACCAAATAGGATCAACATGCCATCACATCTAATAACCTTTGAGCCTCTGGTAACAACCTAAGACTGGTCAACACTAGATAACCCAAAACCCAAAATAAGAAGCATATAGAATACACGATGTAGACACATGTTTTGGTTTTGCTATCTTACATAGTTGAATCAAGTGTAGAAGTTTCCAGTTTTTTGTTTGCAGGTATATTTTCAAGTGTCTTAAGTTTCATCATTTGACCTACAAGTCAACCCAATTGTTCTTCGATAGCATTATCCTTCCATTATTAAGAATTACATTCTAAGAATAACCTAAGGATAAATATTCACTAAACTGATCATTATTGACCTTTAATTAAATTATTTTATATATTTAACCATGATCCATATTATAATTGATTAACCTTTCAACTTTTTTAGGATCATTATTCGTTATATTATAAGAGAACCAATTATCATTCTTCGAATAAGAGACTATAACTCTATTAGAATGATCAATTAATATCGGATCACAATCTTTGACCTTTTATCATTCTAATAATTTTCAATTATATATTACTAAGTCTTCACCATTAAAATATCTAAAATCGTTATTCAAGTCATAAGAATAAGACCTATCAACTTGATATCAATATTTCTACAATCTCATTAAAAGAATTATATCAATTAAATCTTTATTACATAACATAATTATTAATTAAATCCTATTAACTCTAGTTAATTGATTTAATCAATAATTTCACAACCAAACCATCAACCCAATGAATATTAGTTGACTAATAACTAAAACTCAGCCATACACAAATATTCAGGTTCATAGTTCAATAATAATAACTTGCTAATATTTAATGACAAGCTATCTTGGGAATCTTATTAATAGATCACATTCATCATTCTTTATGAATACTATTGTTTTCTTAATTAATTCGTACTAATGATAGTCATTTCAAGATAAATCTCAATCGCATAATTATATTCACAACTCAATGAATATCAATTGAGTAAAGTCAATTATAATCCAACTTCAAAAATTATTATCTTTTACTAAACTTCAATCAATAAATAATCTCTACTAGATTAACTCTAATCAAATTTGTTGATACCTATTTAAACCATTATTTATTAATAGTTTGTTAGACCCAACAAACATTAATAAATAATAAACTCTTCAAACTATATTTTCATAAGCCCCATTAGTTAATATTTAACTAACGTTTAAGACATATCAATAATTTATAACCAATATAATAATTCAAATCGTAGCTATGTTATAATGTAACTATGACTCCTTGTCAATATAATAATTCTTATTTAAATCTAAATCCAATATCATTAAAATTTGAGTCTCTTAATAATCATCATTAAACACTTTTATAAATTACCACCTCTTAACTATATATTAAATAGTATTTAATATACATTAAATAATTAATATTAAAATTCATCCATTCTCTATTGAATTAAATATCTCTATCCATCAACTCTATCCACAAACTTTTCATTAAAAATCTCTATTAATTCATTTAGAACATTCTTATTAGTCTTTAGACTAATTAAATAATTATTAAATTCTAATTATATTACTTTGATATATATTATTTTTGTGAAGTTTAAGCATAAAGAACTCTTGGTTATGAGAAATGAAGAAATATCTGTCCTTGAATAAAACCGTCCCAGTACAACGACCATATCTCCCTAATGAACCGTTGGATCGAGCTAAAATTTAAATATGTTGGAGAGGGCCAAGTTGCACCAATTCTGACTAGAGCAATCGAATAAATTTGATTATGATAAAAAGTTATGAATGACTAAATTTGGGTCTATCCAAGGGGTAGCGACAAGACAATTTGTGATGAAAAAGAATTTCCTGTTAAAATAATTATTCTCTAAATTTATCTAATAATTTCACTAATGGATTTGGCCATAAATCTTGAAACCATTTTCAAATCTATTTCAATTTGATTCTTATTCGAACCCAAACCTGTTTAGATCAAATTTTTTGGGTTTTCTATTATTTTCTTCTCATCCAAATAAAATATCTAGATTCCAATTTCAAATAGTAGATTCAATCACAGAGAGTATTCAAACACATAAAATAGATATGATGAAGACAAGAAGAAAAAGAGTGCAAAGGGAATATGAGAATATCACGAGTGCACCTAGAAACTGATGCTAATTTGCCATGCCTCAGAAGTCCATAGAAAATCGCTTCCTTCTCCATCATTCGCAATTCTTCCAAGAATCCAAGCCGATCGAATCTTCCAAGTGATTAGAAGTGCTAAAAGGAGCATAGAAGCAAGTAGAAAATATATGAGCATATGAATCTTCTCTCATGCATGTAAGCTTTGAAGCTTCTATTTTAGCTTGTAGCTTCCATTAAGCTTTTCATTTAAGCTTCTATGAATGCCTGAATATCAAGAGCTCTCAAGAAACTTTTGGAATGCTTCTTGAAACCGCTGAAAGGTGTCACCAACTTAGCATGGGTCTTTTCCAATTCTTTTTGATGAGTCATAGAATTGTAGACACCTTGTGCTTAATTGATGCACTAACCTCCATGTTATTGACACATGTTAATTCCCATGCAAGCTTATAACTCCAATTTACTTTACTCTTTCCAATTTAATTCATTTATTTATTAAGTCTCATGCACTAAATTTAATATCTCCACTTTTCAATATTAATATATTTATATTTTAAGCACATGAAATTTAGAATCTTTTAATAATTTAAATATATTTTCCACTTTTAAATTTCATTTTTCAAAACTTAATTGCTAAAATATTTATTAGCTTTAATAATAATATTATTTAGTCATTTATTTAAAAATGAGCTCCAAATATATTATTATTAAAATAAATATTGTCACATTCCAAATTTAATATTATAACTTTTATCTTTCAATTTAATTATTTTATTTAATTAATTTTTCAATTAATTAAATAAAATAAATATTAAAATACCATATTAATTTTGCATTTAATTAAACCATTAATTAAATCTTTTAATTAGGCTTAATTAATAGAAAATACTCCAAAGACTCACAAAGGTAAAAATATGAAAAATCCATCATAGCCAAAATACATACAAATCAAACCAGGGGGTTTATATCACGAATTACATCATCTGACGCATTCAGAGGGTTCTCAACTTAGATACTTGTTTTAATTTTTTAATTAGAACAAATGGCTTAAAGGGTTGGAATTTGGACTTGAGAATTTATCTCCCCTCTCTTATCATTGAGATAATGTGATAGAGTATGCTCATCCTAGCAATTCAGGGAAGTCGATACCCGGTACTTGCAACCTGCATAAAAACCATGCATGTACAAGCACAATATATACTAAACTAAATAGGCAATGGCAGGAAGTGGTGCATCGTGTAGATCCTAACTAGCAGGTGACTACGACTCCCTTCTTTAACCACTTTAGACACACCATACAAAAGCAAACACGCACACCATACACATGCAAGTATGGGGTAAGTATCCATAAAAAAATACATATGATAATAAATCATCTTAATAATCATCATTAATAACTGAAAGTAATGTAATAATCATCATACATACATGAAATGTAGAGTCTAAGTAATCTTATCACATAATAAACTAAATTCATAGCACAATATCTGATAATCTCAAAAGAATGCTACTAACCAACAACATGAGACTTCCTCTAAAAGAGTTTAAAAATGGTAACAAAATGCGAACTAGGGGCAGGCACTACATCCATCCCCCCTGGGATTAGGCTTACTCCTGAAAGCCTACAAGAATGAAAAGCTAAGATATTCACGATGCGAGTCCCATTGAACCCTTTTCCTCCCTACAGGGAAATATGATTCTACTGAGAATTTTACAACACACTTAGAGAAATATGATTTTGGTTTAATAGTAAACCAAAAACCATATCGATCCAACATCATTCCTTTAACAACTACTAAAATATATCCCTTAATACATTCTAAACAAGAGCAAATTAATGCTTGCAAAGATAAACAAAGGTTTACTACCTTACAACATAGATAAAAGATACATATTTTACAACTAGAATGAGTTTCAATTTTCAGTTTTGCCTTCGTTTAGGTTTTCAGTAAAATTTTCAATTTTAAAAGCTAAGTGTTGAAGTATGAAAAATATGCAAGTAACAGTTTAGGTTCTATTTTCAGTTCACCTAATTTCAAATTTTTAGTTTGAAAGAGATACACATGATAGTTCAAAATTTTCATTTTGTTCAACTAGTTAACAACTAGTGACATCCTAATATACCCAAAGCTTCCAATGTTGAAACTCGGGCTTTGATACCAAACGTAATGCCCCGCCAAGGGATCCAAAGAATTAACCTAGAATTTCACTAAGTTTGGTAACATTTTTTTTTTTTTTTTATAACATGAAAGTAAATACCACATATAACTTGTACATAATAATAGAAGCAATAACAATGTCCATCTAAAAGTAAACATAACATACATAACCAATTTCATTTTTTAAGAATCTCTTAAGGTTGAGTTACATCTTGATGCAGGAGCATCCAGAGGTATAAGGGCAATCCTGTGTCACCCAAAAAAATGTACTTAGACTTAGTTTCTATTTTATGTCTTTACATTTTTGGATACCCATTTGGCTCAAATAAAGGTTCCAACTCTCATAGTTCAGCTATCAGTGCATTTGAAAATCCCAAAAAAATAGGAGCATGCAATTTGACCATCATTTTGGTGACCTAGAAGGTGTAACTTGGCCAGATGAATATAATTGAGATTTAGAGCATTCCAGAAAAAGAATCAGGTCAAAAGGCCCCACGGTTTGAAAGTTATTGCAGTTTTTTGGGTTTTGGAGACCTCCTAAGAATGCTTCAAAGTCAGGTTTGGGGCATTAAATGACCTCAAAAAGGGCCGAAAAATGGGGGACGAGCAAAGCTTTTCCATAAGGCTATAGAGCGCTTCAAGAGCTTTCCAAAAATGTAAACGGTTCGTCAATCAAAGCTACGGTTCAAAAGTTATGCCTCCCGAAAGTTCGGCTACCGTTTCTGGATTCTTCTAGATTTGCCTTGACTTCTAATGCGGCTTCTGGAACCTTCTATTTTGTCGGTGGATGCCTACTAGCACTTTATAGAATGTACTCCTAGTCCTTAACCCTCTGGGGTCTATTTAAGGAGATTTTTGGCATTGTAAAAGGCAGTTCGGATTGGAGCTTGAGAGGAGGTGCTAAAAGGAGAAATATTCTCCAGAGTTATGCTATTGTAAGCCCGTAGGGCATGTTTTGAAGTTTATTTTCTCTGCACTATTTGTACTAGCTTATTTTCTCAATTAATATAATTCCCCTTTTCTATTGTGTCCATTTTGTTGTTGGGTTGTGTCACCATCAAGTGGTATCAGAGCGGGTTTTCCTGAGTGTGTAGACAGAGCGCCGACTGTGAGGCAGTTTGCACCAGGACTGTGTGGTTGTGGGTTTGAGTTAGAAGATGCCTCCATGAAGAGAGTGCGGTGGAAGGGCTAGAGTTATTGATCCTAAGGAGGTTAGAGCCCTCCAGAGACAAGTACAAGCATTGCAAGAGGAGCTTCGTAGAGGAGCAAATATTGCCGCAGATGAAAATAGTGAGGATGACAATGAAGAGGAAGTAATGGAAGTTGACGGGGAAGTTCTGAATCCTGTAGAGGAAAGGCTTTTTAGGGCCATTACTAGGTTTGGGAAAAGACCTACAATTGAAGTGGGTATATTTTTGGGAAATTTGAAACCAGATGAGTTGATCGACTGGATCAATGAACTGGATGAATACTTTGAGTATGAGGATATAAGGGACCCAGATAGGGTTAAGTTTGCAAAGGCCAAACTAAAAGGCCATGCCAAAATCTAGTGGCAAGAGGTTCAACTGGAAAGACTTAGAAGAGGAAAGGAGAAGATCACAAGATGGGATCGCATGGTGGACAAATTGAAGAAGCAGTTCATTCCTGTGGACTATGAGCTTGATCTGTTTAAAAAGATGCATGGGTTAAAGCAAGCAGGAAGGTCAGTCCAAGAATATACAGAGGAGTTTTACCGACTCCTGATTAGAGCGGGGCATGCAGAAGCAAATAAGGAGAAGGTTGCTCATTATATCAGTGGGTTACGACCTAGCATCCAGGAGGAACTAAGTCTGGTAAGAATGACCAGCGTTGAAGAGGCATACCAGTTTGCCCTACGAGTTGAAGAGAAGCTGGGTAAAAGGTTTGAAGGAAGATAAAGAGGGCGCGGTCAAGGAGGAAGGGGAAGCAGTAGATCATCTGGAGGCCGCAATGAAACTCAAAAGAAAAATGAAGATGAGGGTACTAGCAGGAACCAGAGGAATGAGGGTTTCAACCGCTCCCGTGATCAAGACTTTGGAAATCAAAGAGGAAGAGGTAGAGGACGTAGACAAGGAAGAGGAGGCTTCCATAGTACCTATTTCCATTGCAATGAAGAAGGTCATCGTGCCTTTGAATGCCCTCAATGACAAGGAAGGACAGATAGGAGAGCTGAGGGCCAAGCTAGGGTTGCTCATGTGGATGAGGATGCACAATCATCACATTCAGAGGATGCAGAAAGAGGAGAGGCCTTGGTAAATGAAAGAGTCCTACTAAGTGGTGAGAATGAACCAAAGCAACGGAAGAGTTTGTTTCGTACCAGATGCAAGTGTGAGGATAAATGTTGTGATGTGATCATTGATGGTGGTAGCACTGATAACCTGGTATCAGAAGAGATGGTCTCTAAGCTGAAGCTCAAGAGGGAGAAACATCCCCAGCCCTATCAGATTTCTTGGGTAAAAGATGATCATAAGGTCCTGGTAAGTGAACAATGTTTAGTAAAATTCAAAATTGGGAGTTACCATGATGAAGTTCTTTGTGATGTTATTTTGATGGATGTTTGCCATCTATTGTTGGGTAGACCATGGCAGTTTGATAGACATGCAATACATGATGGACATGCAAACACATACTCTCTGACAAAGGATGGAGTTCGCCACAAATTGAAGCCCATGAAAAAGGAAGGTGAAAAGGTATGTAGCAGTGCTAGGATTTGTCTTGTTGATGGAAGGAAGTTTTTAGATGGCATGAAACATCAGCGTATGTGCTATGCTTTGATTCCTAGGAAAGATAAAGAAGGTAGTAGTGAAATACCATTTGAAGTTTCAGATTTACTAGGGGAATTTGGAGATATTATCTCTGATAATGTTCCAGATGGATTACCACCAGTAAGACAAATCAGTCATCAGATAGATCTGATTCCAGGAGCTAGTTTTCCTAACAAGGCTTCTCACAGGATGACTCCTACTGAAACAGAGGAGCTAAATAGACAGGTTCAGGAGCTGTTGAGGAAGGGCTTGATTCGAGAGAGCCTGAGTCCATGTGCAGTACCTGTAGTACTTGCACTAAAGAAGGATGGAGAGTGGAGGATGTGTACAGATTCTCGAGCTATAAATAGGATAACCATCAAGTACCGGTTTCCTTTACCAAGGATGGATGATCTTATGGACTGCTTGAGTGGAGCTCAGTACTTCACAAAGATAGATCTGAAGAGTGGCTATCATCAAATATGGATTCGTGAAGGAGATGAGTGGAAAATAGCCTTCAAGACCAAGGAGGGTCTTTATGAGTGGTTAGTCATGCCCTTTGGATTGACAAACGCCCCAAGCACCTTCATGCGGCTCATGAATGAGGTACTTAAGAAGTTCTTGAGAAAATTTGTTATTGTCTATTTGGATGATATTTTAATTTTCAGCAAGACTTTGGAAGAACATTTACTGCATATTCGTAGTGTCTTTGAAAGGCTAAGGGAAGAGAAATTGTTAATTAATCTAAAGAAGTGTGTCTTTGCAAAAAGGGAGGTCGTCTATTTGGGATTTGTTATATCACCTGAAGGTCTCAAAATGGATCCAGAGAAGGTAAAAGCCATCTTGGAATGGCCTACTCCAAGGTCTGCTACTGAGGTAAGATCATTTCATGGTCTGGTTAGTTTTTACAGGAAGTTTATTAAGAATTTCAGTGGCATATGTGCACCTCTAACTGATACAATAAGAGGGGATAGAAAAGAGTTCAAATGGACTGCAACAGCTGCGAGAAGTTTTGAATTGCTGAAGAAGAAGGTGACTGAACAGCCTGTGTTGGCACTTCCAGATTTTAGAAAAGTTTTCCAGGTGGATTGTGATGCTAGTGGCAGTGCTATTGGGGCTGTATTAAGCCAAGAAGGTAAGCCTATTGCATATTTTAGTGAAAAATTGAATAATGCAAAGAAGAAGTATTCTGTTTATGATCAAGAGTTCTATGCAATAGTTCAGGCCTTAAAGAAATGGAGGCATTATTTATTGCCAAAGGAATTTGTTTTGTATACTGATCATCAGGCATTACAGTACCTAAATAGCCAAGGTAAGTTGAATCAGAGACATATGAAGTGGGTAGAATTCTTGCAGAGTTATACATTTGTGTTGAAGCATAGAAGTGGAAAATCTAACAGGGTTGCAGATGCATTAAGTAGGAGACAGTTGTTGCTTACAACAATGCAGATTGAAGTAGTTGGGTTTGATGAACTCAAGAATTTGTACCCCGAGGATCCTGATTTTGCTGAAGCATGGAAAGCTTGTAAAGAACCTGTTGCTATAGATAGAACCAAGTGGTTAGACTATTTGATTCAAGATGGCATGTTGTTCAAAGGTAGTCAATTGTGCATTCCAAGGAGTTCCATGAGGGAAAATCTGATTAAGGAGAAACACAGTGGAGGGATGGCAGGACATTTTGGTCGGGATAAGACCATTGCCATTCTTAGAGAACATTATTTGTGGCCTCAAATTACACAGGATGTGAAGAATTTTGTACAGAGTTGCCAGGTTTATCAAGTGGCCAAGGGCTTTAGTCAAAATACTGGCCTATATCAGCCATTACCTGTTCCATCAAGGCCATGGGAGGACATAAGTATGGATTTTGTTCTTGGATTGCCAAGGACCCAAAGGGGTAATGACTCAGTATTCGTGGTGGTTGATAGGTTCTCCAAAATGGCACATTTCATTCCATGCCACAAAACTCATGATGCTGTCCATATTGCAAACTTCTTCTTCAAAGAGGTGGTAAGACTACATGGTCTTCCAAGGAGTATAGTTTCTGACCGAGATACTAAATTTGCGGGGTATTTCTGGAGGACATTGTGGAAGAAGTTGAGAACAGACTTGAAATTTAGTTCCACGCATCACCCACAGACTGATGGCCAAACAGAGGTGGTAAATAGAAGTCTGGGCAATTTGCTGAGATGTTTAGTTGGAGATAAGCCCAAGGGATGGGATTTGATTCTACCACAGGCAGAGTTTGCTTATAATAACTCTGTGAATAGGAGTACTGGAAAATCACCATTTCAAATTGTATATGGGAATAGCCCAAGGACTGCACCAGAATTGAGGAAGATAGAACAAGGGGAGAGAACAAGTGCTGAAGCTGAGGAATTTGCTGAACACATCAAGCGTCTACATGAGGAGGTTCAAGCACACATTATCAAGATGAATCAAGAGTATAAAGCTAGGGCTGATGCAAGGAGAAGACATAAGGAATTCCAAGTAGGGGATCTTGTCATGGTGCACTTACGAAAAGAAAGATTTCCAGTTGGTACCTACAACAAGCTGAAAATGAAGAAATTTGGCCCCTGCAAAATTTTGAAGAAACATAACTCAAGAAATGCATATGAGGTGGAGCTGCCAGATGGTATTCACATTTCTCCCATTTTCAACATTGCAGATTTGACAGAGTATCATGATGATGGTGTAGATGAGGAGCTAGTTTTAGAGTCGTGTCTAATTCCTGCTTCTAAGAAGGAGGAGATAGAAGACATTCTAGATCATCGTGTGGGTAGGAGTACCAGAAATAGGCAGTATGAAGAGTATTTGGTCAAATGGAAAGGACGGCCAATTGAGGACTCGACTTGGATTTCAGCAGCTGAGGTTTCCCATTTGGGATTTCCTCTACCATCCATAAAGTGACAGGGTCACTTTTCAATCTACCCTGGGTGTCTGATGCAAGAGCATCCAGAGGTATAAGGGCAATCCAGTGTCACCCAAAAAAATGTACTTAGACTTAGTTTCTATTTTATGTCTTTAAATTTTTGGATACTCATTTGGCTCAAATAAAGGTTCCAACTCTCATAGTTCAACTATCAGTGCATTTGAAAATCCCAAAAAAATAGGAGCATGCAATTTGACCATCATTTTGGTGACCTAGAAGGTGCAACTTGGCCAGATGAATGTAATTGAGATTTAGAGCATTCCAGAAAAAGAATCAGGTCAAAAGGCCCCACGGTTTGAAAGTTATTGCAATTTTTCAAATTTTGGAGACCTCCTAAGAATGCTTCAAAGTCAGGTTTGGGGCATTAAATGACCTTGAAAAGAGCCTAAAAATGGGGGACAAGTGAATCTTTTCCATAGGGCTATAGAGCGCTTCAAGAGCTTTCCGAAAATGTAAACGGTTCGTCAATCGGAGCTATGGTTCAAAAGTTATGCCTCCCGGAAGTTCGGCTACCGTTTCTGGATTCTTCTAGATTTGCACCGACTTCTAACGCGGCTTCTGGAACCTTCTATTTTGTCGGTGGATGCCTACTAGCACTTTATAGAATGTACTCTTAGTCCTTAACCCTCTGGGGTCTATTTAAGGAGATTTTTGGCATTGTAAAAGGCAGTTCAGATTGGAGCTTGAGAGGAGGTGCTAAAAGGAGAAATATTCTCCAGAGTTATGCTATTGTAAGCCCGTAGGGCATGTTTTGAAGTTTATTTTCTCTACACTGTTTGTACTAGCTTATTTTCTCAATTAATATAATTCCCCTTTTCTATTGTGTCCATTCTGTTGTTGGGTTGTGTCACCATCACATCTAAACTAACTAACATACATGAATCCATCTAGTACAACATCCACATGAATAATAATGATAAGTCTAATGTTCATAAATTACATTTTCAAATGTTCAATCATCCACTATACATATCAAAGGGTATGAAGGCTTAAAAGAATATATATATATGTGAAATAAGGTACATCATTCTATTCCAATCCATGATACATTAAAGTAGAGATAATCACATGATACATCATCATAGAAGACATACATCCATCATAAAGATCAAACAAAATAAACTAAGTGCACGGTTCCTCCCAACCGTAAATAACATCATTAGACCATCGTGGATCCTAGCCATCCCTCCGTGCATAACATTTCAAAGCACCAAAGAGATCATCGGTATTATCATAGTAGGAATGTCACTCCTAAAACATCCTACTAACATGCAAAAGTAAAGCATAGGATACCATCATCTAACATATGCAAATTATCAATATAAGAAACATACCAGTAAATACATCAATCATAATGTATATCATCAATCATAATAATCCAAGAACATAATGAAGATAAATACCAACCAAGAATACTCTAGCCACGGTGTCTCCGACGGATCTCAAATGATAAGAGTAGAAAATACACTACCACCCGATCGCGTGGAACCTAAGTGGTCCACTCCCACTGTGCTGAGGAGATAATCTCAAGTCTCAAATAGGCTATCAATCTACAAAGCATAAATCTCTATAAGTCCAGGAATCCTAAAAGTATACTAACTCAAAGGTTCCAATCACACACAAAATCGACATCTAATTCCCAAAGGCAAAATAATGACATGTAGGAAACCTACTATGCAAGCAAGAAAGTGTCATCGCATTTATCACGTACAAGTTACCCTAGTAGTTAGCTAAACTCCACGGGTCCATACTGATCTCATGCGGCCACTAGTATCCTCTCATACTGATGAGGCATACTACGAAATGCACGATCGCAACCATCCATTCTCACTACTCCCATCCTAGCCTGTACAAGCACTTAAGGCATGGGCGAGAACCAAAACAATTATCTTTTTAGGTTCATTTAATCCCCATTTAGTGTGTAAACGTTATCACTTATTAACCAAACTTACAATGAGTTACCCTGGCAACCACTTAGGGCCCCGACCCCCATTGCAAGCCACTTCCCGACACTACAAGTAGATTACCTACCCTAAGCTCATGGAATCATAAATTTCAAAATCACAAAAGATAATAAAATCATCAAATATTCATAATAAGAATCATCAAATTTCCATGAGCATCTGAAAAAGAATCCATAGAAAATCATGACTACAATAGTTCTCTATTGGCAACTGAAGGCATCACTGATAATCATAAGTATCCATTGGTTCTCAATAATCAAAATATATCTCAAAATAAATCACAATATCCATTGGTTCTCAATAAGCAACCAAGAATATCTCAAAATTATACTAATCAAAGACTCCAAAATGGTTGAGTCAAACATGTCACAACATGACATCATCAAGAAATAAATCCACATTTCAATCCCATCATGGCGACTAAAAAATAATCCAAGGATAACTGATTGATGACTCAAAAATGATTAGCTCAAGTGTCTCATACACATACATCTCAGCTTCACACATGAAGACTGATGAACAATAACAATCAGTAAATACAAACATTTCATAGAGCATACGATCACATTACCATGGTTGGGCTTATAAAGATCGAGACCAAATAAGATCAACATGCCATCACATCTTATAACCCCCGAGCCTTTGGTAACAACCTAAGACTGGTCAACACTAGATAACCCAAAACTCAAAACAAGAAACATATAGAATACATGATGCAGACACATGTTTTGGTTTTGCTATCTTACATAGTTGAATCAAGTGTAGAGGTTTCCAGTTTTCTATTTGCAAGTATATTTTCAAGTGTCTTAAGTTTCATCATTTGACCTACAAGTCAACCCAATTGTTCCCTGATAGCATTATCCTTCCATTATTAAGCGTTACATTCTAAGAATAACCTAAGGATAAATATTCACTAAACTAATCATCATTGACCTTTAATTAAATTGTTCTCTATATTTAACCATGATCCATATTCTAATTGATTAACCTTTCAACTTTTCTAAGATCATTATTCGTTATATTATAAGAGGACCAATTATCATTCTTCGAATAAGAGATTATAACTTTATTAGAATGATCAATTAATACCGGATCACAATCTTTGACCTTTTATCATTCTAATAATTCTCAATTATATATTACTAAGTCTTCACCATTAAAATATCTAAAGTCATTATTCAAGTCATAAGAATAAGACCTATCAACTTGATATCAATATTTCTACAATCTCATTAAAAGAATTATATCAATTAAATATTTATTACATAACATAATTATTAATTAAATCCTATTAACTCTAGTTAATTGATTTAATCAATAATTTCACAACCAAACCATCAACCCAATGAATATTAATTGACCAATAACTAAAACTCAGCCATACACAAATATTCAGGTTCATAGTTCAATAATAATAACTTGCTAATATTTAATGACAAGCTATATTGGGAATCTTATTAATAGATCACATTCATCATTCTTTATGAATACTATTGTTTCCTTAATTAATTCGTACTAATGATAGTAATTTCAAGATAAATCTCAATCGCATAATTATATTGACAACTCAATGAATATCAATTGATTAAAATCAATTATAATCCAACTTCAAAAATTATTATCTTTTATTAAACTTCAATCAATAAATAATCTCTACTAGATTAACTCTAATCAAATTTGTTGATACCTATTTAAACCATTATTTATTAATAGTTTGTTAGACCCAACAAACATTAATAAATAATAAACTCATCAAACTACATTTCCATAAGCCCCATTAGTTAATATTTAACTAACCTTTAAGGCATATCAATAATTTATAACCAATATAATAATTCAAGTCATAACTATGTTATAACAATGTTATAATGTAACTATGACTCCTTGTCAATATAATAATTCTTATTTAAATCTAAATCCAATATCATTAAAATTTGAGTCTCTTAATAATCATCATTAAACACTTTTATAAATTACCACCTCTTAACTATATATTAAATAGTATTTAATATACATTAAATAATTAATATTAAAGGTCATCCATTCTTTATTGAATTCAATATCTCTATCCATCAGCTCTATCCACAAACTTTCCATTAAAAATATCCATTAATTCATTTAGAACATTCTTATTAGTCTTTAGACTAATTAAATAATTATTAAATTCTAATTATATTACTTTGATATATATTATTTTTGTGAAGTTTAAGCATAAAGAACTCTTGGTTATGAGAAATGAAGAAATATTCGTCCTTGAATAAAACCGTCCCAGTACGACGGCCATATCTCCCTAATGAACCGTTGGATCGGGTTGAAATTTGAATATGTTGGAGAGGGCCAAGTTGCGTCGATTCTGACCGGAGTAATCAAATAAATTTGTTCACGATAAAAAGTTATTAATGACTAAATTCGAGTCTATCCAAGGGGCAGTGACAAGACAATTTGTGATGAAT
Organism: Cupressus sempervirens; assembly: GCA_028749045.1. Lineage (NCBI taxonomy): Eukaryota > Viridiplantae > Streptophyta > Pinopsida > Cupressales > Cupressaceae > Cupressus > Cupressus sempervirens. The sequence continues at coordinate 452,842,156 of CM053793.1, forward strand.
TAAGAATTTCCTGTTAAAATAATTATTCTCTAAATTTATCCAATAATTTCACTAATGGATTTGGCCATAAATCTTGAAACCATTTTCAAATCTATTTCAATTTGATTCTAATTCGAACCCAAACCCGTTTAGATCTAATTTTTTGGATTTTCTATTATTTTCTTCTCATCCAAATAAAATATCTAAATTCCAATTTCAAATAGTAGATTCAATCACAGAGAGTATTCAGACACATAAAATAGATATGATGAAGATAGGAAAAGAAAGAGTGCAAAGGGAATATGAGAATATCACGAGTGCACCTAGACATTGATGCTAATTTTCCATGCCTCAGAAGTTCATAGAAAATCCCTTCCTTCTCCATCATTCGCAATTCTTCCAAGAATCCAATCCAATCGAATCCTCCAAGTGATTAGAAGTGCTAGAAGGAGCATAGAAGCAAGTAGAAAATATATGAGCATATGAATCTTCTCCCATGCATGTAAGCTTTGAAGCTTCTATTTTAGCTTGTAGCTTCCATTAAGCTTTTCATTTAAGCTTCTATGAATGCCTGAATATCAAGAGCTCTCAAGAAACCTTTGGAATGCTTCTTGACACCGCTGAAAGGTGTCACAAACTAAGCATGGGTCTTTTCTAATTCTTTTGTATGAGTCATAGAGTTGTAGACACCTTGTGCTTAATTGATGCACTAACCCCCGTGTTGTTGACACATGCTGATTCCCATGCAAGCTTATAACTCCAATTTACTTTACTCTTTCCAATTTAATTAATTAATTTATTAAGCCTCATGCACTAACTTTAATATCTCCACTTTTCAATCTTAATATATTTATATTTTAAGCACATAAAATTTAGAATCTTTTAATAATTTAAATATATTTTCCACTTTTAAATTTCATTTTCCAAAACTTAATTGCTAAAATATTTATTAGCTTTAATAATAATATTATTTAGTCATTTATTTAAAAATGAGTTCCAAATATATTATTATTAAAATAAATATTGTCACATTCCAAATTTAATATTATAACTTTTATCTTCCAATTTAGTTATTTTATTTAATTAATTTTTCAATTAATTAAATAAAATAAATATTAAAATACCATATTAATTTTGCATTTAATTAAACTATTAATTAAATTGTTTAATTAGGCTTAATTAATAGAAAATACTTCAAAGACTCACAAAGGTAGAAATACGAAAAACCCATCATAGCCAAAATACATACAAATCAAATCAGGGGGTTTATATCAAGAATTACATCATCTAACGCATTTGGTGGGTTCTCAACTTAGATACTTTTCGTAATTTTTCAATTAGAACAAATGGCTTAAAGGGTTGGGATTTGGACTTGAAAATTTATCTCCCTTCTCTTATCATTGAGATAATGTGATAGGGTACGCTCATCCTGGCAATTTAAGGAAGTCGATACCTGATACCTACAACCTGCATAAAAATCATGCATGTACAAGCACAATATACACTAAACTAAATAGGAAATGGCAGGAAGTGGTGCATCATGTAGATCCTGACTAGCAGGTGACTACGACTCCCTTCTTTAACCACATCAGACACACCATACAAAAGCAAACACACAAAGTAAACACACACACCATACACATGCAAGTATGGGGTAAGTATCCATAAGAAAACACATATAATAATAAATCATCTTACTAATCATCATTAATAACTGAAAGCAATGGAATAATCATCATACATACATGAAATATAGAGTCTAAGTAATCTCATCACATAATAAACTAAATTCATAGCACAATATCTGATAATCTCAAAAGAATGCTACTAACCAACAACATAAGACTAGCTCTAAAAGAGTTCAACAATGGTAACAAAATGCGAACTAGGGGCAAACACTACATCCAAATCCACCTATTGTTAACAATCCCATAGCCAATGCTCATTTTCAACATTAACCCCACAATAAAATACCTCTAGTAATGACACAACCTAGTTTTTCATTCCCTCTCCCAAGCCTCATCACCAATGTTAATCTCAAAAATATACCTACAACTACTCTTCCAAAGTTTTATGGCCTTGTAACTAAAGATCCTGATACTTTCTTGTTTGAGTTTGACATACTTTGTCATATCTTTGACTATAACATTGATGCTCATAAGTTCAAGTTGTTTCCAACAATACTAAAAGAATCAGCCTTATGATGGTTCATGGGCTTAGAAGCCAATATAGAAAGTACCTAGGATGAAATGCAAACTCTGCTTCTAGAGAAATACAAAGTGTATTGCAAGGGGAATGACCCAAGAGGAGATGATATCTTTAGATTATCACAAAAGGAGGATGAAACATTGGAAGACTATGTTTCTTGTTTCTTGCATATAGTGTAAAAGAACCCCCAACATGTAGTGGTAGAGGATTCATAGAAACTAGTCTTCTTGAGAGGGGTAAATGATAATTTTCTAGAAGCACTAGACCTATTGGTTGGTAGTGATGTATATCAATCCTATTGGGATGACCTCAAGAAAATCTATCTTAACTACTCAAGGTCAACTATGAAGAAAGACAAAGGATACCAATCTAAAATTGCTAAAGGGATCAGTCAAGGTATTTCAAAGCTTTAGGTATCTAATCCACTCTCATATTTCAAGAAAAACATCGTAAATGATGTCACTAAAAATCTCAACATAATGATTGCAAAGAAGAAGCATACAAAAGCTGAATTAGAATTGGCGAAGTATTGTCCTCACTACCATAAATAGAAGCAAGACTGTACATGTAAACTGCTAGCCAACCTAGAGAATCAATAATTTCTAATAGAGTACATGAGTAGACGGGGACAACGATCAAGTGTTCTTCATTACTTAACATCAACCATGGGCTTCAAGACAAGGTATGCCTCAAGATCCTTTACAATTTTTAAATCCTTACAATAGTCAATGGAAACACCAACACTATTAGATTCCTTCTTAGTACTCCCAATGTTCCAAGTAGAACTAGAAAGAAAACTAGTGGCTTAACTAACAAAATAACTAGTGGCAAAACCAACAAAATAACCAATGGTAGAATTAGCAGAATCAATGGCAACCACTGAAAGGAAATTGGCAGCCTAATAACCATTGGAGGGGGCCTCTATAATGGCCTAACCAAAGTCTTGGGAACCCACAACTATCATCTCCAGTCCAAAAACCTACAATAATGCCACCTCCTACAACAAATAATGCTAATCCTAAGCTGACCCAATTGCCTACTTAGCCTCAGCCAAAGCCAAACAAAAAGCAACAAAAACAACAAATGTACACTACTACTACTTAGTAGTTCCCTACATATTTACTAGAGGTATCTAATATCCTTTTTAGATCAGGTACAACTTTTCCTACACCAAAATATCCTATTATCATGGAAGTTGTAGATATTCCTATAGCACCCCTTACAAAAGTTACATTGCCAAATACCAATCCACCAACTAATGTACCTAGCAAGACTACTAAGCATACCACCATGAATCCTCCCTTTCCACATAGGCTAAATAAAGAGAAATCTATATTCTAAGAGGAAGAGACATGTAACATTATTGAGTAGCTAAAAAACATGCACATCCAAATTCCTCTATTTTAAGCTATTAAAGATGTCCCTCTTTATGGAAGGGCTATTAAGGAAGAATGCCTTAAAAAGCTAGGGAAAAAGAAGAAATATCCTCAAATGGTCCATGTTATTAGGAAATTAGTAGATATCATGTTATGGAAGATAGTGATACCAAAGTACTCCTATCCTAGTAGTCCAATAGTTAACCTGATCATAAATGGATAGGCTATGAAAAATTCTTTAGTTAATCTAGGAGTAGAAATAAATGTGATGAGTAAAGATTCAATGTGTAGGTTATATATGGAAGGCTTAAGAACAACACTCATAGTGTTACAACTTGCACAAAGTTCAACTGTCACTCTAGATGGTCTCATAGAAGATTTGATAGTGACTTTAGATTCATGGGAATACCCTACTAATTTTCTTATCTTATCACCCAAAGTAAAACTTTCTAGCTATCCTATCAAATTAGGGAGACCCTAGTTAGCCACCACTGATGCTAAAATTAATTCTAGATTATGTAGTATGACAATTTTGAATGGTCAAACCATAAGGAAGCTAGTGCTATATCCACCTACCCAACCCCAACTAGACTTGGGAGAACCTATTTAGCCAAATTTAGGAGATGAAGAGGAAGAACTGAATTCTATAGCTCAGTTTATGATGTTACATAGACAATCCTTTCTAAAGCTATAGGAGAAAGATTTAGTTATTCAGAGTATTCTTAATAATAATTATGTGGTAGAAAATGATGTATCTAATAGTTCTATGTTGTAACTAACTACATATGAGGAATGTATTGAGAATTGTTTTCTGCCCAAAGAGCTAGACATTATCCATTAGCTTTTACCATGTGAACTAGATACAAGTCCAACCTCTCAAGCTACTATGGTTGATCTCACAATAATTGTTGAGTTGTCAAAAGGTCATAATCTCCATGTCAATAACAAACAACCTCCCAAACAAATGAAATAGTTAGTAGAGCTTCTTCAAAAACATGAAAAGGCTTTTGCATGGGACTATGGGGATATGAAAGGGTTCAGTCCTACAATATGCAATCATATAATATATATCAATGAAGGGTGCCTGCCACTCAACACTTAGAGAAATAGTTAAAACTGAACTGCAAAAGTTGCTTGATGCTAGTTTTATCTACCCTATATCTGATAGTAGATGGGTCTCACCTTTGATTATAGTACAGGGAGGGAAATGGTAGATTTGTGTAGATTATAGATAATTGAATAAGGCAACCAAGAAGGATCACTTTTCTTTACCATTTACTGATCAAGTTCTAGATGTATGCACCCTAAAATGGTCACCTAGACTATGGGCCCCCATTATTCAATTTATCAAATTTCCTAACTCAATGCATTGCAATATTTAATTAAATCAATTCAAATCAATTTCTTTGATCAAATTGTAATTAATTCAATTATTTCAACATTTCTTAAGGTTTGATCATTTTATCCTAAGTCTTATTTAATTAAAAGAAAGCCTCTCTCTTAATTAAATAATTAATCCATATTTAATTTAAAATTAAGAGAAAAAATGCTTCTTTAATTTAATTAAATATTTCCTATTTAATTAAAATAACATGCTCCCTTTTAATTAAATAAAATCCCATGTAGAAAAGGAAATTAAATAAAAAATAAATAAACCCTCTTGAAGAAAATAAATTAAGTAAAAATAAATAAATAAATCATTTTTCTCTATGCTTGAATGCACATATCTCTAAGTGGGATTCCTCTTTTTCCTCTTTCCACTTTCTTCTCAAACACTCCTCTTTTCTCATTGGTGGAATTTTGTCTCACATGGATTAAACTCTATTATCTCGTATTGGTTGTGAGAAGCCTCTCACCTCCACTTTTTTCTTTATAAGGAACCCTCTTCTTCTCATTTTGATATATAGCAATAGAGAGAGATATAGAGAAAATAGCTCATTACTATAGTATTGTTATGCTATAGGTTTAGAGAGCAATTTTGGAGGAGTTGAGCCTTAGGGTTTGGACATTGGAGCTTCATTGCAACTTCTCTCTTCTTGTCTTATTCTCTCTTGCATCCATGGCTTCCATCATTAAGTTTTATCCTTGCATTTTCATATTATCTTAAAGTCATATTTGTTTTCATAGATTAATATTGCATTATTATTTCCTTTCAGAACTAAGATTTATTTTTCTTACATTTCTTTGCATTGTTATCATTTAGATTAGTTTGCATTCTCATTTGCATTCATATTTTGATCCTTGAACTTCTCATTTTATGGTGTACTTGCGTGGGCACAAACTAGGTCAAACTAAGGGCCTCCATCACAAACCCTTCCACTCTATGAATGGAGAGCTATGAGACACCATTCAATAACTCATTCTTGAGAAATCTTAGATATAGTGACTCATAGAAGTGTTCTCACATTTTAGGCATACATTTTTGGCACCCATCATGGGGTAACCCACCTTTACTTGCTGGTTTTAGATATTTTTGGAGTGAACTCCCTTGTACAGATTTGTTTGGAGAAAAAAATTCCTAGATCTAAAAGATTTGATCATATCTCCCAAATAGATTGGTATTTTGGTATGATTTTTTTTTAGGGTGGTGACATATTAGACAAGCTTCAGTCCAATTTTCAATTTTTTTTGTAGTTTAAAAAAAAAAAATTCTTGATTTTTCATGAAAAATCATTTTACGATGCAAATTAATGAATTTTTTGGAAAAGTCTATATTTTGGAAATCTATCTAAATTATAAATGGATTTGGTTCTTTTTATTTTGATTTTAGAGATCATATTAGGTCTTAATAATTTGATTTGCAAAAATTAGTCTATTTTGACAAAATGATTCTCTAGGGCACAAATGAAAATATCTTTTCAAAATTATGACATTTTTAGAGAGCTATCCAATTTTTGATAGGGGTCTCTTTTCTAAATTTATAATTTTGGATCCAAATTCATATCATATAGGTTCAATCTTGTTGACTAGGTCAAAAATCAATATTCAGAAAAGGGTATTTAATGAATAGCTTGCATTTAATTTTCATATGGACCAATGCATGATGTGAGATTTTATTTGAGTTATTTGATTCTTATTATCACCCTAAATAATTATAATTTCAAATCTAACCCTAGTTTTGCACAAGTAAGATATATATTGCATATCTTGTGTTTTCTTGTTTTGCTTGTTGCTTTGTTCATTGTGAGCTAGAATTCAAGTGTAAACAAAAGGTACAATAGAGAAAAGATGTGTTGCAAGGATTAGCAAGTATTTTTTTGGATCTCTATAACATTTGGATTTGGAAGTAAAATAAACCCTCTCATGTGTTTGGCTTGAGTGCTATTATATGCTTTCATAGATTCACACTTCATTTGGTGCTCTAAAATTGGATCTAGGTTTACTTTCATGCATATGTGTTTTACATAGAAATTAGGCCCTATGAACACTATTTTTAGAGTTCTTGAGGGAATGTGCTTCATTTACTTGACCTACATGCAAAGCTCTTCTCAATTATAGATCCCCTTGTAGATAGGGAAGGATATTTCTTATTATCTCACTATTTTTCTTCGATTTGCCCTCAACATCTTTCAGTACTTTCTCTTTTGAGATTGGTGGTGTTTGTTGTTGGATTTTTCAAAAATTTGGTGAGGCAATTTAGAATTTGTGTGTCAAAGAATCCTTTTTGCTATGTTTGGGTAAGGTGAAGAGGCTAGAGGAGTATGCTCTATTCTCTTTTGGGTACATCAAAAACTTGGAACCCTTGAATCCAAACCAAGTCTCCATGTGGTACAATTTTGTAGTTCTTCCTTGATTAGAGAGGGTCAAACATAGTGGACATTCCCTTTATTGGGTCAACCATCTGGACATAACCTCAAACAATAATAGTCATTTTTGACATGGTAGTAGCAACCACTATATAAATGTCCTTGTGAAAAAAATCCTCACAGGTGTAATCTTTTTTTGGGTTGTTAGATCTCCTTAGTATCTTCAATTCATTAAATTCTTAGAATATGTTTTCAAATCCCTGGTGCACCAAGATTGGATTTTGTCGACTCTAGAATGCAAAAGTTGTAGAGTTAAACATTACTGAGGACCATAGTGTTGCCAAATTTTATTTTCTTGGACTATGTGCATGATTGGAAAACATTTTGAGAACATACACAGTGGTGGTTTTAGGGATTAGACTAGTGCTACGACACTATTCTTTTTTATATGCAAGGTTGCTTTGCCCCTTGCTCATTATTTCAAGATGTTTTCTTGAAATCTCTAATTATTGTCTTGCATGCCTAGTTTATAATTCAAAATTTATCACACCTAGTTAGATATTTAAAACAAATGAAATCTAAGTTTCTAAATTGAGACTAATCAAACTACTTTGCTATCCTATTATTTTTAGTCTTCCTAGATTGATCTAGTTCAGATTAGGCTACTTACTCCATTGTTAGAAACTTGTTTACACCTTGGTTATTGTACTTTGACCCCTTGAATTAGTTATCTTTGATTTCACAAGTGACCTTTCTTGGAGTTTGTGAATTAGAGAAAATCCTTGTTGAGAAAGATATACCTTTGGATTCTTTGATATTATGCTTGGAGAGTCTTAGTAATTTTTTGTCCATCCACTTTCATAAAAAATCAATTTTAATTATTTATAATTTGAGTAAATCATCCTCCTAGTCTATATATGCTAAGGTATTCACGCAAAGTTGTGGGCACCTTTGTGGTAGTGTTGATTTATGCCTATTGCAAAATTCTATCTCATCACATCTCTTTTGGACAAGTGAGTACTTTTACTATCCTAGTTTGGTACTAATGTTTCTTAGGGTTATCCTATCACCTAGTACATTTTCCTTCATACCAATTACAACAATATATCAAATCGATCAACCAAAGTGACCTCAAGTCATCCTTAAACAATTACCCTTAGTTCAAACTTGTCAAAGAAGTAAGGGAAAATAACATGTGTTTTTTCAATTGCCTGTGAATATTCTAGAAGCTTTGTTTGACCCTAGTAGTGACAATGGATATGGATATGGATTTTACAATGGTCCACAAAATAATAATCTAAGTGGTGAATATTATGTTGACCTCTTAAGTGGTGGTCTCACTCATAAAAATAGACCAACCTCACCCCATATTAAGGATAGATATTTGGATGCATACCAAAGGGATGAAAATGGTAAGCATTATGCATATCAAGAAGAGAAATCCCAATATAATGATCAAATTAGTGAGTCTTCTAACACTTGTGTGAATGAAATATCTACTGATAACTAGTTTAGATAGTCAGGACCATGTACACCACTCATGACACCTTTAGGTTATCTGAGTGGTAGACTTAAAGTACTTGAGCATGAGAGAAAAGCCCTTCTAGAAGAACAAGCTAAGAAGGAAAAACAATTTAAATTCCTAGAGGAAGAAAGGAAATTTATTATTGAGATGGAAAGGAACTCCTATCAATAAGAACAAGAACTTCTCATGGATTCACAACTTGAAAATCAATTCAAAAATGTGTACATTTGTGGTGGAAACAACTCTCCTCCATCTACCCCTCCTAAGACTCCATGAAGTGGAAGATACTCAAGAACATCTTCCTGGTCTACTATCCCTAGAGGAAGGAGATCTTCAAGACATGATTATTATAGGAGACAAACACCTCAAAGAGTTTCAAGACAACCTTCAGAACAAGCTCATCATGGTTCATGATATAGAGGTGGTAGCTCAAACTTTGATTGTAATGCTTATGATTTCTTGGCTATGCAACTAGAGCCACATTTTCAGCAATGTATGGAAGCATATATGGAAGAAAACATAGATTCATGCTTTCAAAATTTAATCAACAAGGGTGCTAAAGTCACTTACAACTTTGATGTAGACAAAAAGATTCAAAAGCATGATCCCTCTATGAAAGAAGAAATTGATAAATTGAAGAAATAGTTGAAGCAAATATTGACACCCAAGAATTCTTTTTCACTTGATTCAATTTGTCCTAATCCTTTTGATAAGAATTTTTACATCAAAAACTTTACTAGAAAAATTGAGATCCCCTAATATTATCGAAATGAGGATCCAAATGATCATGTCTGTCAGTTCTATACCATGAATTTTGAGTTTCATCATGAGGACTCATATCTTATGAGATTATTTCCAAGGAGTCTTAAGGGTCAAGCAATGGAATTGTTTACCAATATAACTCATCCTATTAAGACATTCCATGAGTTAATTCAAAGGTTTGTTCAAAACTTTGCATACAATATTTCATGATTTGTGTCTCACTATTGGACTTATGTCACACAGATCAAAATCAACGAGAATCCTTTGCTACTTTATTGCAAAGATGGACATGATAGTGTTCTCAGTATTCTAGGACTATTCCTAAGAAAGGAAAGATTGAAATCCTTAATACTAACATGGTTCCTAAGATGAAGTATGGAGTTAAGAAGATGGTTTTTGAGTCCTTTGATACCATGGTTGAAGGCACTTTTAGAATTGAGGATGTTTTGAGAGAGCAAGGTATTTTGACAAAAAAATGGAAACAACAAAAACAATGGTCAGAATAACAACAATAACAAGGATAAATGAAAGAACACATAAATGAATAAGAAGAAACAAGTGGTTAATGATGGAGTTCTGGATTCCTCTAAGCCTAAAGACCAAGTTTCTATCCATTTGACTAGTGATAATAAAAAAAGTAACAAGCCAAGATATCAAGAAAGGCCTAAAGGAGAGGAAATGTAACTTTACACAATTAGGTGAGTCATATGAAGAGATATTTATGAATCTCCTTGCTTGTAATTTTTTGCACCCTTATGATGTCACAAAGTTTCACATACTTGAAGTTAAGCCTTGGCAGTGGGATTACAAGTCCTATTGCAAGCTTCACAATGATATTGGAAATGATATTGAAAATTGTGGGAGATTTAAGCATATTGTTCAAGATCTTATTGAGAATGAAAAACTTGAAATAGATGGATTATATACCAATGCTGATAACACAACATTCAAAGAGCCTTTTCCCAAGTATGAGAAAGGGGAAGGTTGCCAACCTAAGAATGGAAAGGCTACAATCAATTACACTTATGAAAATGAAAAAAATGTTGTCAATATGCTTGAGGTTGTAGAAGAAAGTATCAACATGATGGAAGATAAAGATCCTAGTGGTTATGATTTAAATTTGAACTCTCCTATCCTTGGTGAAAAACCTATTTTGGTGCTAAGGGATACCCACTCTAGAGAGTCATCTCAAGGTCCCTTTATCATTAGAGGACCCAATTCAAACTAGTCAAGTAAACCTAAGAAAGTGTCTTCCCAAAGTCTTAATATTGTTATGCGAAGTCAAGGTCCCCTTGTCATCAAAGGACCTAGTTCAAACCAACCAAGTGGGTCAAAACAAGTGCAATCCAAGTATGTTCCTTCAAGATCAGTGGTCAATCCTAGGTTAAATTATAATCTTGTTGATCAATTGCAAAGAATCCCTACTCAAATTTTGATCTTTGAGCTTTTAGAGTTGTCTCCAAGACACAAACAAGTCCTTGAGGATGATTTGCATATGGCGAATGTCCCCAACAATTTAGATGTCTATCAATTCCAAAAAATGGTTAATCATATTGCTAGCTCTTATTACCTTTCCTTTTTAGAGGAAGATAATAAATCTTTGAGTCATCTACACAAGCTTTCCCTTCATATTAAGGTCATGATCCATAGGACCCATTTTAGGCATGTGTTGATAGATGGGGGTGTTGGGCTTAATATTTGTTCTTTGAGTCTTTTAAAGATGTTAGGTTATTTTGAGCAAGCTATTGATACTAGAAGGAAGATTATTATCAAAGCCTATGATGAGGTAGAGAGAAGTTCAAAGGGGTTGGTCATCCTTCTTGTTAGGGTTGGTCCTATTAAAAAAGATATTTTATTCCAAATAGTTCATGTTGGACCCCTTGCATTCAATATTTTACTTGGTAGACCATGGATTCATGATATGCAAGTAGTGTCATCTACCTATCATCAATGTGTTAAGTTCCCTTATAATGGAATAGAGATTTGTATACCTACGGATAATACTTCGTCTATAAACTCAATTTCAGCAAGTATTCATGTTCTGCTCAATAGAGAAGTAGATGATTTTGATGCAACTTTAGCTAAATATATAATAACAAGTTCAAATACATAAACCTTGGCATGGGGAGATATCAACTCAAATCCTTTGCATCATTACTAATTTCACCTAGTTCTTATGGAAAACCTTCTCGAGATATGAAGCCTTCCTCTTTAGTTATGACATTAATTGGCACATTTGTACAATTGTCAATACCTATTCAAGATGAGAAAGAAGATGTGGCTATTAGAGATTGGATATATAGAGAAGAAAAGTATATGCACAATGAGAACTTCACTCCCTCTCCTAAAGCTTATGGAAGATGGTATACTTTTGTCAAGAAGATGGGCTATCCTAGACATGGCCCTCTTAGTAATTGATTGGATGCTAGAGACAAACCCCATGATCATGTTCTTTTCAAATGCAAGTCTAAGAAGTTGGTTCACCTAGGATACACAAATCAAAATAATGTTGCTCCTATCCTTGATAAGTTACATAGTGAAGAAGAATAAGAGTACATACCTAATTTGGAAATCAACAAGATATGTGTGAAGATTGAATCCGTTCTACTAATCTCCTTTGGGAAGATTTAGATAGTCCAATATCTCATGAGACAGTTGTCAATTTAGAATAAGAGAGTGTAACCCTTAATGATATTGAGGCTTCCACATCCAAATGTCCCAAGCCTTTATGGTGCAAGCATCCTAGCTAAGATTCAAAAATAGATTCTAATGAGTATGAATGGGACTCCCTCTTGGAGCCTTCTACAGTTGATATCAACATTGATGTTGTTTAAACATATAGTTATCAACTTGAGTTAGGCAACAATTCATGTGTAGGATTAGATGATTTGAACTCATATGTTACCTTAGAGGATAATTCTTCACTTTTTAGGATGAATCCTGATTTGGGTAGTTTAGGAAGTTACTTGATAGACTCTGACTCTTTGGTCACTAGAGATATCATTCATATTCATAACCTTGAACTAGTCATTGGTTTACCCCTTATTCATCCTAATTTGATTTATTGGTCCCAATGCAATCATGAACTTGATCTTTTAATGTTTCAAAATGATTATGAGATAGCTTGCTATTTGAATGCCATTGAACCCATAGTATCTTCCACCAGTGAACTGGTTACCAACATGATAGAGCTAGACATCAAGTACCATAGTTGCAAAATAAAGAGGAAAGAGAATAAAAAGAATAGGAGTTCTAATAGTGAAAACCACTATGTGGTAGTGTTAGAACCAAAAAAAGTAAAAAGAAAGGATGTATCTGAGGGTGAAAACCTCTCTAAGGTGCCTAAGGATGAGGTACTTGATCATCTCCTTAGTTATTTTCAAGATAGATCTTTAGTACTTATTGAACCAATAGAAGTAGTCAATTTGGGTATGGATGAAGCTCCACAAATGGTACATTTGGCACATTCTTTGTCATCATAAGAAAAAATAATCCTACTCTAAGTTGTTACAAGAAGAGAAGATCAATTTTGTATTGACTTATTCAAATATGCCAGGGTTGGACACTAATCTTATTATGCATCACTTATCCACAGCTCTAGGATTTAAACTAGTTAAATAGAAAATGAGAAATATGCATCCTCACATAGCTCTCATAGTCAAGGCAAAATTACAGAAACTCCTTGGTGCAAAATTCATAAGAGCTATTGACTATGCTGAATGGATATCAAACATTGTACCAATTTCAAAACATGACAAAACCATTTGAGTTTTCATAGATTTTAGAGATGTTAATAGAGCATGCCCAAAGGATTATTTTTCACTTCCTAATATAGACATGATAGTGGATATGATTGTAGGTTATGTGATTTATTCCTTAATGAATGGTTTTTTTTAATATAATCAAATTAAGATAGCTCTTGAAGATCAAGAAAAAATTGCATTCACTTGTGCATGGGGTACCTATTGTTAAAATATTATGCCTTTTGGATTAAAAAATGTAGGAGTCACCTATCAAAAAGCCATGATAATTGTTTTTCATGATATGATGCATAAAAACATGGAAGATTATGTGGATGAAACCTTGGCCAAGTCTAAGAACAAAGAGACACACTTAGATGATTTAGAAGTTATTCTAGATCACATGGAACAATTTCAACTAAGGTTAAATCCTAAAAAGTGTGCATTTGGAGCCACCTCTAGAAAACTACTAGAATTCATTATTTTAGCAAAAGGAATAGAGGTAGACCCTAAAAAAGTCCAAGAAATCATGGATATGCCACCTCCTAAAAACATTAGTCAAATGAGAAGTCTTCAAGGGCATCTTCAATCTATAAGGAGGCTTATTTCACAGTTGGCAAATAGAGCTCAACCTTTCAACAAGAACCTACATAAAGGAGTCAAATGTTTGTGGAATGAAGAGTCTGAAAAAAGTATAGATCAAATCAAGAAATACTTGGAAAATCCTCCTATTTTAATGCCTCCTATCCTAGGGAAACCACTTATTCTATACATTTCAACAACAAAGTCTTCCTTAGGGGCATTGTGTTGGAGATAATAGTCCACCAATATAACTGAGAGGGGGTGTGAATTAGTTATATGATAATTTAAAACATTTATTCTCTTCAACAATCTTGACTATTCAACCAAAGTAAACAACAATCATAAAATGATGCACATAAATAATTACACCAGATATGTTGACTAGAGAAACCCTTGATCAGAGGGAAAACCCCAGTGGGAATAATGCCCATAAAATGATGTACTAATATGAATATTCCTTGTTAGAGGATGGACCTTGTTAGGAGTCTATTACTATATTTAGTGCAAAAATTCCCTATTAGGATACTTTGAATCCCTTTTAGGAGATTCCAACCTTGTTAGGAGTTATGGAAGGCAGTTGAACCCACTATCCCAATAGCTTCAAGATTAGATCAATGAACCCACTTTCCAATTGACCTTTGTACTATTCCTTTTAGAATGATAGATGTGTAACAAGCTTTCACTTCTTCCTTTTTCCAGTACTTTAGACTCCTTCACCTTTGGATCATGCAATCAGATCTAGAACTCTAAACTTAATAACAATAACCCTTAAGGTCACTTACATGCATAGGTAGGTTACTCTGCTTTTGTATCACTTTGTTGCCTATTTATTCACAAGTATTCTCTCTTTTCTTTATGTGTAAAACATGGGAAAAATATTTCTTTTATACCATGCTCAATAATAAATACTTGAGCTATCTTTCCACACATTTAATTAATGTTGTTGGTTCATAATTATGCACAAACTTTCACATGTGCAAATTTTGTACATATACACTCTCTAACATCATCAGTGGTTAGTATACTATCTCCAACTAACAACACAACTCTTCATTACAAATGTAATGAGCCGAAACAATCACACAATAGGAACTACTTTGCCAATACTTTATTTACATACAGTTCTCTGTAGATCAATTATATCTTCCGTACACTATCAATTTAGGTTTTATGCACTTGCCTATGTAACAAATACACACTATATTATATGCTGGTAACTATGCATAATCCAATAAGTGATATATTATCCTTAATACAAATTATAGTTTGCTACTTTGTCAATCTTTTACAAACTCATTACTATGTTGTCATCAATGAAAAACACAGTTGTAAATACATAATAACAATGTCCTGCAATGCTCCCCCATAACATTAACATTCATGCTAAGAATCTTGTGCTTTGGCATTGATGAAAGCATAGATGAAAAACATCTAGTTTGAAGAATACCAACAAGTCTTCTCAAATCCTTTTCATCAATCAAATCTTTCTTTATGTAAATTCTTTATTCCAATACTCCTCCCCCATAGTGCAATGTTTTTCATTGCATACTTCTCCCCCATTGACATTAATGTCAAAGATTTTAGCAACCAAAATATTTGCATTAAACTCTACAACAACATACTAGCTTAAGTGTCAAAAGACACTACAACAATATCAACAAGAGTCCTAGATGACACTATCCATCACAGATACTCCCCCATATAGGAAGCATTAGCATTTAGTCTAGCTTATCATTGGTACTATGTTCCCTAGACTGATGCACTTTTGCATCTATTATTCTAAAATAGTAGGTGCATAACCCCAAGCATACCTCAATGTATCTTTTGGTAAGGCCTTTGTGAAAATGTTTGCAATCTATTGCTTAATGTTTATGTACTCTAGTTTGATTTCTTTTTTTGCAACTTTCTCTTTCAACACATGATACTTTATATAGATGTGCTTAGTCCTAGAATGCAAAATAGGATTGTTAGACATGTTAACTATGCTTGTGTTATCATAGTAAATAATAATAGGTTCTTTGAATGTAATTGCAATGTCCTTCACCATCTGCTTCATCCATATAACTTGATTATAGTTGTTTGTTGTTGCAACAAATTCTACCTCTATAGTACTTTGTAAAGTGCAATCTTGTTTCTTGCTTAGCCAAGAAACCAATCTTCCACCAAGAAATAATATTCCTCCATTGGTGCTTTTTCTATCATCTATATCTCTAGCCCAATTAGCATCAGTATAAGTGCAAAGGGTAAAATCATTACTTCTGTCATACCAAATGCCATAATCAGATGTCCCTTTTAGATATCTAAATATCCTTATTACAGCTACATAGTGATATTCTTTAATATTAGCCTAAAATCTTGTCACAATTCCAATTGCATTAGTTATATCTGGTCTACTATGAGTCAGATACTATAATCCTCCAACAATAGATCTTTACTTGTTTTGTTCAATAGTAGGTATCTCATCCTTTCTTGATAATTTGTGACCAGTTACCATAGGAGTTCCAACAAGTTTACAATTTTCTAGACCAATCTTTTCAACAAATCTTTTAAATAATTTTTCTGAGAAATAAAGATTCCTTCTATGTTTTGAATAATTTTCAATCCTAAGAAAATTTTCATTTCTCCTGTCATGCTCATCTTAAATTCATTCTTCATATCTTCTGAGAATTTGTTATTGGCTTCATCATTTCCTCCAAAAATGATATCATCAAAAAATACAATGATTATCAACAAACCATCTTCTATTTCTTTCAAGTATAGGTTACTATTAGCTATTCCTTTAACAAATCCAAGCTTTTCTAGTTATTTATCTAACCTTGCATACCAGGTTCTAGATGCTTGCTTCAGTTGATACAACAATTTCTTAAATCTATAAACCATATCCTTCTCTTCAGTCAAAGGAAAAAAAATTGGTTGCTCAATATAAACTTCTTCTTCAAGTTCTCCATTCAAGAATGTTGACTTAACATCCATCTAATATACCTTGAAATTTGTATTTTCTACATATGCCAAGAACATTCTGACTACTTCCACTCTTGCTACAAGTGCATATGTTTCCTCATAGTCAATTCCTTCTCGCTCAGAGTAGCCTTTGCATACTAGTGTTTCTTTGTTTCTTATTACTTCTCCTTGGTCATTCATTTTATTTCTAAATACCAATTTTGTGCCAATCACACTTTTGTCCTTATGTCTAGGAACCAATTCCCATGTGTCATTTTTTATTATCTATTGAAGTTCTTCCTTCATTGCTTTTATCCAATTATCATCCTTGATTGCTTCATCTGTGATTTTTGGTTCTACTTGAGATATTGGACATAGTTCTTCATTGATTCTACTTCTTGTTATTACTCTTTTTTCTTTATTTCCTATTATCTGATCAATAGGATGATTTCTTATCACATTCTTATTTGGGGTAGGATTTGTTGCTTCAACTCTTATTTTAGGTACTACACTATGTTCTTCTCTTACTTCTTTAGTTTTCTTTACAAGTCATTGTTAGTCTTGAGAAATAGTTCATTACATCTATTGGTCATCTGAGAATAATCATCTCCATCACAGTTATAATCCATCATCTTTTCTTTAGTGCCAAACATTTTCATCTATTCTCACATTTTCACACTCTGCTATAGTTTTTGTTCTATAGTTGAAACATCTGTAAGCTTTTCTTTTTAATGAATATCCAAAAAACATACCTTCATTGCTCCTTGGATAAAACTTACCAATATCATCATCTCTTTTGATGTATCATTTTCTTCCAAATATTCTAAAATATTTGACTAATGGTGAGTGACCAAACTATACTCATAAGGTGTTTTCTCCATACCTTTTCTAATCTATACTCTATTCAGTGTGTATACTATTGTGTTTACTACTTCTCTCCAAAAAGTATTTGGTACATCATTCTTGAATAACATAGCTCTTGTTGCTTCAAAAATTGATATGTTTCTTCTTTCAAAAATCCCATTCTACTAAGGTGAATGAGGTGAAGATAGCTGTCTCCTTATTCTATGTTTTTCATAGTAGATATTGAACTCTTTAGAAGTTAATTCTCCTCTTCTATTAGATCTTAAGCTCTTGATTTTAACTCTAGATTCATTCTCTACTTTATTCTTGAATATCCTAAATTTCTCAAATTCCTCTATTTTTTCTTTAAGAAAAGTTACCCACATCATTTTGGTAAAATCATAAAATACCTCTCTCCATAGAATCCTCTTGTTCTTATGGGACCACTCAAATCTGTATGGATCAATTCCATCTTTTGTGTAGTACCAAACTACTTGCTATGAAATAAAACTTTCTTCTACTTAACTAAGATACATTCCTTACAAATAATGTCAGTGGACTTACCAATCTTAGGTAAGTCTCTCGCAACAAGTGTATTACTCACTTTCACAATGTTATCAAAGTCTATGTGAAAAAATATTATGCGCCATAACCAACTATTGTCAATTTTAACTACTAAACATGTTATTTTAGTGGTGTTTAACTAAAATACATTACCTCTAGCTCTTGTTCCAATACCAAGCAATTTTCCATTCTTGTCCTTGATGATGCCTGTGTCATTAGCAAACTATAATTGGTAACCTTTGTCTATAAGCTATCTAACACTTAACAAGTTATGTTTCAGTCCATCAACAAAACAAACATCATCAATATTTCTTTTACCATCAAGTGAGATAGATCCAATTCCTATAATGTGATAGGTTGCATTGTTTTCTACTTTGACAATTCATCCATCATGGCTTTGAATTTGAAAAATTTTCTCATATCATCATCTTTTTCTCTTTCCACAAGAAGAGCCGCTCCTTCCTAGATCTTTTCCTCAATAGACTTGTTGCTGCTAGTAATGTCTCCTTGCACTTTTGTATTCCTTTCTAGTTCAGGTTTAATATTAAATGCACTAAATGTTGTCTCAACTTTTTCTAATTCTTCAAATTATTTTAGATAAAATTCTTTACCTTCCAATCTATCAAGCAATGTTTCTTTGGTGAAGTTAGTAGTATAGGGTATCATCACTCAAATCATCTGTGTTATTGTCTTGAAAGGTGGTGTTAGACTTTTCAAGATCTTCCATATTACTTCATCATCAGATTTCTTTCCACCAATAGATGTAATTCTTGAAACAATCTTAGATATTCTACCAATATAGATCCTTATAGATTCATCTTCTATCATTCTAGCATCTTGGAATATGAAATATAGAGTTTGTAATCTAACTCTTTTTGCAAGTGTAACACCCTCATAATTAACTTCTAAGGTTTTCCAAATTTCATGAGATTTTTTGAATTATTTTATCTGCCTATACTAACTTTTAGTTAGAGCTAACAATATTGCTTATCTTTCCCTTATGTATCACATAAATACTTCCCTTTGCTTGTTAGTATAGCTTTCAAGATTGTCTTCTTCCACAATGTTTTTAGGTGCCTTGGTTACAAGCCAATATCTTGGACCCATACACAAAAGACGAGTCTTCATTTTATCCTTCTAGCTATCATAATTTGTGTCATCAAATCTTGGAATTTCCTTTCTAAACATGTTCACCAAGGATCTCCCAAAGTTTTTAAACTTTTTCTTTAAGGACCTAAGGCTCTAATACTAATTATTAGAGACAATAGTTCACCAATATAACTAGGGGGTGAATCAGTTATATGATAATTTAAAACATTTATCCTTTTAAAAAATCTTGACTATTCAACCAAAGTAAACAACAACCATAAAGTGATGCACATAAATGATTACACCAGATATGTTGACTAGGGAAACCCTTGATTAGAGGGAAAATCCCAGTGGGAATGATGCCCACAAAATCATGTACTAATATGAATATTCCTTGTTCAAGGATGGACCCTGTTAGTAGTCTATTACAATATTTAGTACAAAGAGTCCTTTTTAGGAAACTTTGAACCCCTGTAAGGAGATTCAACCCTGTTAGGAGTTGTGGAAGGTAGTTGAACCCACTATCCAAACAACTTCAAGATTAGATCAACAAACCCACTATCCAATTAACCTCAGTAGTATTCCTTTCATAATGATAGATGTATAACAATCTTTCACTTCTTCCTCTATCTAGTACATTTGACTCCTTCACCTTTAGTTCATGCAATTAGATCTAGAACTCTGAACTTAATAACAAGAACCCTTAAGGTCACTTGCATGTATAGGTCAGTTTCTCTGCTTTTGTATCACTTTGTTGCTTAGTTATTCGCAAGTCTTCTCTCTTTTTTTTTAATGTATAAAACATGGGAAACATCTTTATTTTGTACTATGCTCAATAATAAATCCTTGAGTCAGATTTCCACACATTAATTAAATGAAATACACATTTAACTAATGCTCTTGGCTCACAGGTATACACAAACTTTGACATGTGTGATTTCCATACATGTACACTCTCTAACATCATCAAAAATTAGTATACTATCTCTAGCTAATTGTACAACTCTTCATTAAAAATTTAATGAGCTATAACAATCGCATAGTAGGAACTTCTTTCCTAAAACTCTATTTTCATACAGTTCTCTGTAGATTAATTATATCTTCCATACACTGTCAATTTAGGTTTTGCACACTTTCCTATGGAACAAATACAAACTATAGTATGTGCTAGTAACTACACATAATCATATAAGTAACATATTTTCCTTAATACAAATCATAGTCTATTGCTCTATTAGTCTTTTACAAACTCATTACTATGTTGTCATCAATGAAAAACAAAATTATAAATACATCATAACAATGTTCTACAATGCTGCCCCATAACATAAACATTCATGCTAACACATTATTAGCTCAATTGGATGAACATGGGAAAGAAAGAGTAATATACTACATTAGGTGTGCTCTTGTTTCATATGAGGTTAATTACACCAGTATTGAGAAAGCTTGCCTCGCAGTTGTGTTTGCTTCCAAAAAGTTGTGACATTATATGCTTGCAAACACTATACACCTCATAGAAAAATTGATCCACTTAAGTATTTACTAGGTAAGGCTTCCCTCATGGGTAGACTTCCTAAATGGATGATGATCCTTTCAAAGCTTGACATTGAGTATGTTGAGTGTAAAGAAACCAAAGGGCAAGCCATAGAAAATCAATTGGCTAATTTCCCACTACAAGATAATGCACCTTTTTAAGTTGATTTCCTAGATGAGCACCTCATGTATATGATTGAAAGAACATGGAAGATTATCTTTGATGGGTCCTTTATGGAAATGGCTTAAGAGTTGTGGTGTTCTTTGTTTCTCCTCATGGGTACACAATTCCTAAACCTTACAAGTTATTATTTCTATGTACAAATAACATTGTTGAGTATGAAGCTTTAACAAATGGACTTAAGATGACTATAGAATGAAGAATTATAGAGTTACACATCTATGGGGATTCACAGCTAATAATCAAACAAGTCAATGACAATTATTTAACAAAAAATGAGAAATTGGTACATTAAAAACAAATGGTTGATTCTTTGAGATGCTACTTCACATTTGTCTCATTTCAGAAAATCCCTAGAGTAGAAAACAAAGTAGTTGATGCTATGGATAAACATGGATAAACTTGCTTCACCTCTTCAATTAGAGCAACATAAATCAAGATTTGAATTCCTAGTGGAAGAGTTACATCAACCTATCTATTTGTACCCTTGTTGGTCATGAGTCACCCTGTTATGGTGCCATTTATTCATATCTTCATGATGGCATTATACCAAACATCTTTTAATTGATCTAAATGCAAAAACCTTATTCAGAACACCTCTCACCATTTCCTTATCTCTAGAGATTTATATAGGAGGGGTCTAGATGGAACACTTCTTAGATACTTAGAAAAGGAAAAATCCAATCAAGCATTAGTTAACATGCATGAGGGCATCTATGGGCGAAATTCCAATGGAGTTTCTATGGCTTGATAGTTGCTTAAGGTGGGATACTAATTGCCTACAATGCAAACTGATGTAGTATCTTTTGTATAGTCATGTGAAAAGTGTCAATAAACATGGTAACCTAATACATGCTCCAAGTTGGGAACTCATTCCTTTTATCTCTTATAGGCTGTTTCAGTGTTGGACCTTTGATCTTGTTGGGAAAATTCATCCCAACTCATCATGTGGACACAAGTTTATTATCACTGCTACTGATTACTTCACTAAATGGGTAGAAGTTTTTCCACTTTCTATTGCCTCAGGCAAGACAATTTCTCTATTTATTCTGAATCATATTATCTGTAGATATGGAGTTCCTTCTGAGATTATCATTGACAATGGAGGCCAATTTAAAAATAAGTACCTTAAACAACTTTGTAAGAAATTCAAGAGAAAACAACATTGGTCCTCCATTTACTTATGAGAAGGAAATAGTCAAGCAGAAGCATCAAATAAAACCATTCTCAAAATCTTACATAGAACAATTCATAAGAATGGTAGGGATTGGCACTTACAAATAAATTTGGCTTTGTAGGTGTATAGAACTAGTATTCATACTCCTATTGGGGTGACTCTTTTAGCCTTTGCATATGATGCTAAAGTAGTGTTACCTTTAGAGGTTGAGATTTCTTCACTCATAGTTTCCCTCAAAGGTCTACTTATAGATGAAGACTACCATGCCATGAGACTTTAAGAGTTAGAACTTCTAGATGAGAAACACCAAGAATCATATGACCATATGAGGGTCTATCAAAAGTGCATGTCAAAACCATTCAACAAAAAGTTTCACCCTAGAGAATTCCTGGTGGGAGATCTTGTCCTGTATTGTGAAAATCCTAAGAATCAATAGAATATAGATCAAAAGGGTAAATTTGAACCTAATTGGCTTGGACCTTACATTATTATAGCAACTTTTGGATCTAATGCCTATTTACTATCTATAGTAGAGGGAGAGCAACTCCTTGATCCTATCAATGTTTGCACCTAAAGAATTTCTATCCATGATGCCTATTCTATCTGGGGGCATCTTTGTACATATTTATTGATCCTAAAAAATACAAAAAAAAATTGATATATTTCAAAAAATACAAAAAAAATGATATATTTGAAAAATCCAAAAAAATGATATCCTATCAAAATTCTAAAAAATGGAAAATTCTCTAAAAAAAATGATCATCTTAGTAATAAGTACTTTGATGTATCTCCAAAAAAATTATATATTCCAAAACAAAAACAAAAAAAATATCCAAGTGGTGAAAACCTAGAAAGGTGCACTACTTGAGGCCTTTGCATCCCTATTTCTTAGTGCATGTCCTTGACACTTGGCCTTTCTCCATCATGCCTTTTCCTTGTTGCCTTGGTTTAGAATTGGTCTTTGTCTAGGGGGCATAATTATGTTAGCTTTGGTCTCTTTATTGTGTTAGTCTTTAGGACACCTCACAAGTAGTGTTTTTTTCTAACACTACCCCAATTGTATTTTTTAATACAACTCCTAACATCAAGTCTTTTTTCAAAACTTATTGGTTTGGTCTTGCCCAGTTTTGTCATGTGATCTTATCTACCTACAAGAATTCAAACCTCATTCTTGAAACTCGATATCAATTAACACACTTAATTTTTTTAACACAAATACTTAATGCTTGAACTATGTCATAATCTTTTTATTATATGCTAATTGTTATTGATTTTTGTTGAGTGTCCTTGTCTAATAAGTCTCTCCAAGATGCATAGATAGAGGACTTGGGGCATGGGGAATACTTTAATTTTTCTTTACTTGTGGGTATGGCCTTGAAACTCTAGAGTGTCTCTTGTTGTCCCCTTGAAACACTTAGGAGATTTGAGGCATCATCCTTGACTACTTTTGCATAATCATTCATTTGGTTATCTTGGTATCTATGCCTTCATGCGAGCATGGTTTTGCTAAATAAAATTGAGTAAGGTAACATCAAAGTCATCTTGACCTTTATGTCTTTGATTCTTATGTTAGAATCTTTCCACATTCCAATTTGATATAAATCATATTCATATCTCCATAGTTGCACTTGTGACTAGTGACATGATTGTGTGATTTTCTAATGTCTGTTAATAATGGCCCAATGATGAACATAAGTCTTTTAACATTCTCTAATGAATGATGAACAAAAAATCCTATGTTATAGTTGTTCTTTTGCAAGTACACCTTTGCATTTTCATGTAGCTTGCATTATTATACTTCATGTTAGTTTGCATTTTTAGGCAGCTTTATGAGTTTGAGAGGGTTTCCCATTCATCTTTCTTGTGGTCTTTTGATCAACTGTGGCCATGTTTTGATCTTCATTTCCTTATCTTCTTTCATGATCTCAATCAAAATTTCTATCTTAAATAGTTAATTGATTTTGGGGCATTATATTTCTTACAAAAAATTTCTTTCCATATCTTCCAAACTTCTATCTTACATTTTCTTTTACCCCACTATTTTTTTTCTAATTCACCTTCGAGGCATATATTTCATGCTTGATGGTCTACCTTGGTTTTTTAAATTCTTATATCTTTCATCTTACATCAAGAACTTTATCTTTTGTTCAATTTGATCAAATTTATCAATTTGTTATTTCTCCTCTCTCATTTTGATTTTGATCGTGATAGGGAAGTACCTATCAACTTCAATCCTTGATTCAGTTTTATCAATTTTATCCTTGAATTTTTTAGTCAAAATTTATTTTTATTATTTGTCCTAATGCATTTCTAAATCGACCACACATCTGGGTTATTTTGTGATCTCAAATCCATATCACACTTCAATTTTTTCCTTTGACTACGTGTGTTCTCAAATCGATCACACATTAGTCAAAGAGGGGCAAATATATGCACCCTAAAATGGTTGTCTAGACTATGGACCCCCATTATTCAATTTATCAAATTTCCTGAATCAATGTATTGCAATATTTTATTAAATCAATTCAAATCAATTTCTTTGATCAAATTGTAATTTAATTCAATTATTTCAACATTTCCTAAGGTTTGATCATTTTATCCTAAATCTTATTTAATTAAAAGAAAACCTCTCTTTTAATTAAATAATTAATCCACATTTAATTAATTAAGAGAAAAACTCCACCTTTAAAATAAAATAAAAAATTTATTGTTTAATTAAAAGAACTTGCTCCTTTTTAATTAAATAAAATCCCACTTGAGAAAGAAAATTAAATAAAGAAATTAAACCCACTTGAAAAAGAAAATAAATTAAATATAAATAAATAAATAAATATTTTTTCTCTACACTTGAATGCACATATCTCTAAGTGAGATTCCTCTTTTTCCTCTTTCCACTTTCTTCTCAAACACTCCATTTTTCTCATTATGGAATTTTGTGTCACATGGATCAAACTCTATTATCTCATATTGGTTGTGAGAAGCCTCTCACCTTCACATTTTCCTTTATAAGGAGCCCTCTCCTTTTCATTTTGATATAGAGCAATAGAGAGAGATATAGAGAAAATAGCTCAATGCTATAGTATTGTTATGCTATAGGTTTAAAGAGAGATTTTGGAGGAGTTTGAGCTTAGGGTTTGGGCATTGGAGCTTCATTGCAACTTCTCTCTTCTTGTCTTATTCTCTCTTGCATCTATGGCTTTCATCATCAAGTTTCATCCTTGCATTTTCATATTATCTTAGAGTCATATTTTTTTTCATAGATTAATATTGCATTGTTATTTCCTTTCATAGCTATTATTTTCTTTTCTTGCATTACTCTACATTGTTATCATTTAGCTTAGTTTGCATCCTCATTTGCATTCATATTTTGATCATTGAACCTCTCATTTTAATGTGCACATTCATGGGCTCAAATTAGGTCAAACTAAGGGCTTTCATCACAAACCCTTGCACTCCATGAATAGAGAGCTATGAGCCACCATTTGATACCTCATTCTTGAGAAATCTTAGATATAGTGATTCATAGAAGTGTGCTCACATTTTAGGCATACAGTGGACACTTTGGCTTGTAAGAAATATTTTTCTTTTCTTGATGGGTACAATGGTTATAAATAGATAATTATAGCTCTAGAAGATTAGGATAAAACCAAATCTACATGCTCATGGGGTACTTGATCATATTCTATCTTGTCATTTGTCCTCTGTAATGGTCCTACAATATTTCAAAGAGTTGTAATCAATATTTTTGTTGATATATCATATGACTGGATGTAAATATACATGGATGATTTCATAGTGTTTGGAGTCACCTTTGAGGAAGCCTTGACAAATCTTAAAAAGGTTCTTATTTGATGCAAAGAACATAATCTATCACTCAATAGTGAGAAATGTTTCATGCTCATGTAGGAAGAAGTGGTGCTTGGTCATTTTATATTACTTGTAGGGATACAAGTGAACCTGGCAAAGTTAGAGATAATTCTAACATTGTTGGCTATTATAGGCATTTCATAAAATATTTCAGTAAAATAGCTAGTCCTTTGTATACACTATTTACTAAAAAAGCTGAATTCATTTGGACACCTGCATGTAATGAAGCCTTCCTGCACTCTTAACCATAGCACTAGTTCTGAAGGGGCCAGACTGATCAATTCCATTTCATATCCATACTAATGCATCAGACTATGTTGTAGGTGTTGTATTAGGACAAAAGCCTACTAACCTTGAAAATGAAATCTACTATATTAGTAAAAGCCTCCATGGTCCTAAACTAAACTACACAGTAACTAAGAAAGAACTTTTAGTTGTATTTTATGCATTGAACAAATTTAGACATTATGTAACTAGATTTCCTTTTTTTTTTTTTATACTGACCACTTAGCTATAGAGTACTTAATGAAAAAACTTGTTGTAACTGGTAGATTGGCAAGATGGATCTTGTTGTTGTAGGATTTGGATATTACCATTGTTGATAAGCCAAGCAAGTCCAATGTAGTTGTTGATTATTTGTCTAGACTGCACATTATTGATGAAAGTTCGACTCCAATTGAAGATACCTTTCCAGATGAGAATTTGTTCCACATAGAAACTCATACACCATGGTATGCATATATAGAAAACTATCTTGCTACAAATAGAATGCCCCCACACTTCTCTCACAAAGACAAGAGGAAGCTAGCAAAGAAAAGTTTTCATTATTTATGGATAGATAACAATCTCTTCTATACTAGACTAGATCAAATCATGAGGAGATGTGTTATGGAGGATGAGATATATGACATAGTACATGCCTATCATGACTAACCATGTGGAGGTCATTTTGTAGGAAAAAGAACAGCATTGAAGGTACTTACAACTACATATTATTGGCCAACATTACATAAGAATGAAGTAAATTATACAACCAAGTGTGACAAATGCTAGAGGATGGGTCAGTCAACCAAGTCAGATGAGATTCCACTCAATCCATAGATTGTTGTAACACCCTTTGACAAGTGGGGTATGGACTTTATAGGTCTAGTTTACCCACCATCAAATGGAAAATCCTACATCTTAGTATGCATAGATTATTTAACTAAATAGGTGGAAGTTAGGGCAATGAAAAATTCAAGAGATAAGAAAGTAGCTAAATTCTTATATGAGGAAATATTCACATGCTATGGAGTTCCTAGAGAACTTGTCACAGATCAAGGAGCCTAGTTCACATCAAACTTGATGACTAAACTTATGAAAGAATATAGCATAATTCACTGGAAGTTAAATCCTTATCACCCTCATGAAAATGGGAAAGCAAAGGTCACCAAAAGAGAAATTGAGGCCATTCTAACCAAGACAATGCAAATACATAGGAAGGATTGGAGCAAGAGGTTAACTAAAGTTGTTTGGGCATACCAACTTACATGGAAGGCAACAACTAGATTCACTCCATTTGAACTTGTGTATGGAAAAACAATAATGTTTCCTATTCAATTTGAACATAAAACATTGTGCACTACTTTGGAATTGAACATCAGTCTTCCTATAGCACAAATAGAGAGACTTCTCCACTTAAACTCACTGGATGAAATGAGAAAGAAAATTTTGGAAAGAACAACGGTCATTTAGTAGCAAAATAAGAAGTGGCATGATGCACACATCAGTAATAAATAATTCCAAGTGGGAGATTGGGCTCTCCTATACAATTCTCATTTCAAAGAGAATTGAGGGAAGTTGCAGACTAGGTGGCTAGCACCTTATGAAATTTAGTATGTATTTAAACATGGACCAATCCAGCTAACAAAAATTGATCTTGTCTAGTTCAAATTTCTTGTAAATGGCCATAGGTTGCACCTCTATCATAAACCATAGACCAAATATGAGTTCCTATAGTAGTTCCAATCAAATAATTTATGAGCTTCTATGGACATAATTCCTGTAGTGGAGGGCGCAAACCATCTTCCTATAGCCATACCATGACAAAAATTCAATGAGCACTCATAATAAAACCTCATTTAATCTAAGGTCCATTCTTTAATTCATTTTTTATTTGTCTTCATATCAACTCATATCATTTCTTTATCTATCATCCACTCACACTCCACATCACCTATAAATTCTATTTTTAATACTTTCAACAAAATGTTCTATTTGCAGCTTTTTTGTAGTTACCAAACTTTGCCATCTCATTAATTTGCATGAAAAATTACACTCTAAAATTTTCATGTAAAACATTTTCACTCTTTATTCATTTTTAGCACATAAGTTTTGATATTTATATATAATACTGCATTAAATGTATCGTATAAGCCTTAAGCCATTTTCTCATTCCTATGCCAAAATTTTTAAGTTTGGACACTTGTGAAAATTTAGTGGGGAGCCAAGAAAGTGTATTAATTTCCAAATTTCATATCCAAGTCATCCTAGTCATGTCCACATTATAGGTTGTACTTTGGTGGTGATCTGATTTTAATTTTAAAATCCTTTTGTATCTATCATACTTTTTCATTGCAATTTTGGGAAAGATCTCCTATGTTTGACAAGACTCAAAAGGACTATGATTTATTATGAGAACACTTCTATTTAAAGGTTTATTATGAGAACACTTCTATTTAAAGGTTTATTATGATGAAAGGGAAGCCACAATATGGGGATTAATATTAATTGCTACTAAGGAGCAGATATCAGAAGTCATAGGACTACTAGCTAATGGGGAGCATTATCTGAATGAACATGATGCTAGGTCATCACAGGTGTAGTTCATTTAGTTGGTTGACCCTCTACTATAAATTTCAAAGTAAGGGTCTAAAAGACTCACTCTCCCAGCTCTATATCCAGAATTGGAAACCCATATCATTAGGTATTTGACCAAAAGGTAGGTTTTCAAACTTGCATGCTCACCATTTTAAGCTGCTCAGTTGTGTAAGGCATACCATTGAAGTTAATGTTCACAATTTTCTTAATAATATGCTAAGTATTAGCACTAAAGAAACTCATAAAGGAAATTCAAATTATATTTCTCATCATGGCTTCCTCAAACTTTTAGTTGAAAGGTCTCTTAGGGACTCCTCCCCTATATCATGGGTAGAATTTTTTGAATTTAAAACCTTGCAGCCTCAAGCCAACCCTGTTCTACAAAATTTAGGGAATAAGGAAGAAATTGCAAAGCATAGTCAAAATTTGGTTAAAATAGAAAAAGAATTGGCATTGCCCTCTCCTAATAAACCTATTGAGCCTATTTGAGAGGGTAATATACCTAGCTCTTCCAGAGAAAAAGGAAAGCATAAGGTTGGTAAAGAGAGCCTTAATCTTGAAAAGAAAGCCCAAAACCCTTCTGTTAAAGTGAAAAAGAGAAAAAGGTTTTTTCCTACAGTAACCACTCCTACAACATCTACCCCAGTAGCACCTAAACCAAAGTGGGCCTAGAAAATAGTAAAAGTTAAAGAGGTTCATGTGCATCAAAGCCCTCTTATGCAAGGTTAAGCATCCCTAGTTTCCACTAAAAACCTAAATGCTTCAATCTTAAAATCTCATATAGAATCAATGGTTGAGAATATTCTAGATGAATCTCCTATATGGTTGGAACCCCAAAATGTAGAAACAAATGAAAATGAGCCTATTAATGAAATGTCATAGGGAAATTAGGAAATGTGTGAGTAAAACCCTATTATTGTCTTAGAAAAAGCCCCTAAAAATGATCAACCTACTTCACCACTAGTCCCTGTATATTATAGTGTTTCTATCATGCCTTATAGATCCTCCTAGTATAACCATTACTTCTAGAAAGTTGTTAAGGAAAAAAAGAATAAATTTATGGCTCAAGAATTACCTTAATCTACAATTCAATTTATATTATTTGGTTTGTACAATCACTTCATTTTTTAAAAGGCCTTGTGGAGGCAAGAAAAGAGACCAAATGCAAAAGGTAATATTTGACAAAGATGAGGAAATTGAGTCATTGAAAGAGCAACTTGAGAAATAGAAACAATGAATGAATAAGGATTTAAAGTTAGTTGACTAGGTAATAGACTATAGGCCACCACCAAGGGTGTATTCCATTTGTCTGAGGGAGTAGTTTTTGCTATTTCAATTGATGATGAAAAGAAGCGATGTTAATTGTGAATTTAAAAATGCTCAATATTTCTACAATGTGTATCAAACTTTTCCTTCATGGTAGAAGAATTTATTGTGTGAACTTTATTTAGATAAAATTTCATAATTCCACATGAGAGAGAGTGGAACCCTCTTCTTTACATAGGGGATGTTCACCTCAAGGCTTTAATGTATTGGATGCACAACGACACAAACTATGATAGACAGTTAAATTCCTATAAAGATCTTGAGAAGTCTAAACCATTACCACTATGAGCTAAATCACACAACTCTGATGACCTTCTAAGAGACTAGTTCAGACTAACCTATGGAAAATTGAAACTAGAGATTAGGGAGAAATTTTTTGTAGAAAGAGAAAAGATTTATAGAGATTACCAAATACTTCCAAACTTTACATAGTAAAGAACTATTGTAGGGCTTAGGAACCGATGGAACTGACTACTAGAAGCTTTCAAAAAGGTAGAACCACATAGCCCTATCAATTATGAGGTAGGTGTTAATAGGGTGGCTAAGTATATACAACTCAGAAGACAAATCAGAAGGGTGGCTAAGTATATACAACTGGATTCCATTGACTTTTCAGCCTCCTACCCTTCTTTTGCCTCTTTATTGTAATTATGCTACTAGACTAGATCCATTGGTTGAGGAACACATGGGTGAATATTGGAAGTGCACCAGAGGATCCTTCTACACTTTCAAAAGTGGGAAGAAAGGGAAAACTATAGTGGGAGACTTCAAAGCTATGGAAAAGAAGTAAAATAGTTGAGCACAAGCATTTGAAAAGTACGAGGTAGATGATGAGGCATAGTAATGTCTTTATTTTGTTATAGTTTTCATAGTTTGGACTTACTCTTTATGCTTTGTCAAAAACATTTCCAAAACATTTGTGTAAATATCTTGTGAACTTATGCCAAAGATAGCTAGAACTTACTAAACCTATGGGTAGTGTGTATGACATACTTTTCTTAATATTATAAATACAATGTAGTATTTCATATAAATATCTTAAGCTATGTTCTAATATCTTAATAAGAGTAGGAATGTTATCTTGCATATACACATAATTGTTTCTAACTTTTAAAAAAGTGAAGAGCAATGCAAAGGGTGGTGATTACTGCATTAAAGGAAGAGAATGATGGAGACTGATCATGGCAAGGAAAGTGTAGTTTAATTCCTATGGATAAGCCCTGCTTGTAGAGGAGTTACTATTCTAGAAAATCTAGGAGACACAACTTGCTATATTTCCTGCAAGTTGTTATTATGTTGCTTAGTAATAAATGTACTATGTCATGGTTGATCTTGCACCTTCTTTTTTGGTGATGTTTGTTCAAGAATATTATGTCATGTTTTTAATAAGTATCCAATTCTCTATATAATGGATTTGGATTGTCTTAGTAAGCTAATGAGAAAATAGACAAAGCTAGTTTAAGATTCATAAGTTACTCTTATTCTATTCTTTATGAATTATTCAATTGATGTAATCAAAGAATGATTTTAATGAAAGAGTGATTTTGGAATGCTTGTTGTGTTCATAGTTATTTGAAACCAACCAAGGGGGCCCACTTGGGAGATGGAATAAATTTAGGCAGAGTAGATTCATTCTTTGCAATTTCCTATTTTCAATATAGATTTATCGTATTAGTCCTCCAACATTGTTATAGTAAAAGTTCCTATAAAACTTGTAGAAAATGATCATGGTGGATGTTTTAAGTTGTTAACTAGTTTAGGTTCATTTTTCAAAGCTTTCTATAGTTATCTATCATTAGTCCAAGTGTGTTCACTATTTTGTAATAGTAGTATTGATTCTTTTCATGCATTTTACTTTCCTACAACATAGGTGTTAAGCCTCTTAAATGAACTTAGTGCACATATCGTGCTGACCCATTTCAAGTCTTACATCCTTGGGTTGACAATTCAAATGTATTTCATGATGTAATAGGCAGTCCTTAGAATAGATATAGTATCCTTGAGAGAGATAGTGGTGTGATTATCTTCATCTATTATGAAACCATACAATTTGTGCCCAAAATTTGAGCCAAGATTGCCCAAATTTTATTTTTCTAAGAACAAAGAAAAGTCAACATTTTTTAGAACTATATGAGGTGGTTCATTGCTATTGCACAAAATGATAAATCTATTGACAAATACCTTAAATTCTTATTATTCAAGGTTTTCAGTATATATCATTTTTTAAATCTTTTTAGTTAGGTGTTAGCTTTCTTTGTGTTGAATCTATTTTTTATTTTATTTTTACATTTTGATTTGTTTTTCTTTTCTAGTCTTTGAGTCAGGAAGCCAGTGTGTTTTGTCAAGGTTTTTTCCAACATGTGATCCATCCCAACTACTCTCAACTTTAGGGAAGAGGTATTTCTTTGTCAAAGCATTCAGATGATTTTTCTCTTGTACAAACTAAAAATAGGTGTTGCTTGTAGTTGTAGAGGACTTCTAGTCTTAAAATCAAAATCATAGATTGATAGCTCTTAACACTTTACAAATTAAAAATTTGATTATCTAAGTGTTTTTTGAATCTAGGTTGATAGTAGCAAGGGATAATTGAAAACATGCCAGTTCTGAAAAAAGGGTCTCTTTAAAGAACTACTAAGATCACTTTTTGGCATGTGAGTTTCCTAAAATTTCATCAAAAGTGGAATGCAAGAGTTATCAACTAAAGTACATATCTATAAAACAACACCAATGCCTTGGCCACATAGTCTAAGCATGGTTAGGGTAGAAAAGAAACAAAACAAGAATCACAAAGGTGTTAATCTAAAGATTCTAGACTATTGTAAAAGGTAATTAAATATATAAGGATATGTACTGCAAAGTACCAATCCTATTCTATGAAAATGTTCGAAGGAAGAATCAAGTGGAAACACATGAGTTCTATGAAGCAAGTTAAACAAGATTACTAAATACTCAAAAGGAAAGAATTGATAACTTGCTAAGAGCCCTCAAAATATAAACTCTCATCTAGTTAAATAGTGATGCATAAACAAGTTTACAAGGATTCTTGATGAATTGATCATTCAAGATAAGTATTTTCTCCTAGTTGCTAGATACTCATGATAGACTAAATCTTGAGATGTCAAAGGAAATTGATACACTAAACACACACTGAGCTAGAAAATTTGAGATTCCAAGGTTTCAACTTTCAAAGTATTTGAATTTTATTTGAAATATTTGAAATCTTGTTATCACTAAGAATACTTGTTGATGAAGAAATGTCGTAGTCATTTATTCCCTTTTGTTTGGACTATTTTTTGTGGCCTCACATGCATGCCCCATTTTGACTCACAAGATGGGGACCACCTAGTTTCAAAATTCCCTATGAGACATCTACTCCAAAGCCTCAGTCATTTTGGACCCTCCTCATGGTCTAGGTAAAACCCTAGTCTCTAACTGGGAAGAATTAGGTAGTTAGAGAGTAGAAAAAATCAAGGATAGACATCATAGTGCATGAAGCACACACATGCACTTAGGTGCATGTGCCCCAAGTGCACTTCACCTTTATTATAGATGAACACATGTACACATGTGCATGTGCA
Organism: Cupressus sempervirens; assembly: GCA_028749045.1. Taxonomy (NCBI): domain Eukaryota; kingdom Viridiplantae; phylum Streptophyta; class Pinopsida; order Cupressales; family Cupressaceae; genus Cupressus; species Cupressus sempervirens. Next base: position 452,876,034 of record CM053793.1, read on the forward strand.
CAACCTAGGAGGTGAGCACAAGACTCCCCCTCTTTACAAACACACTAATGTGCATGTGCTCTAATGTGCACCATGCATACCTATTCAAAGTGTGCATGTGTGCTAGTACTTGACTATGAACTTAACCACTTAAGAGGAAAAAAATCTGCACATTAGCTCACCTTATGAACTTGCGTAGGTGTGCTAGGTGTGTTAGTGTGTAAAACTAGCTATTAGGGGGGAAATTTCACTTTTTGGGTAGTCTGACTAGTTTTCACACAACTTTTTGTCAGTCTGAGTCCTATGGAGTCCTCTTTCAACATAAGATGACTAATTTTTGCTTCTTTTTGCAAATAAAATAGCATCCTCATCATCCATAGCACAAACAATATCCATGGTAGTGCATGTGCATTTTCAAAATAGACACCTTGGGATTTTAGATAGAAGAAGTAGGAGTTCAAGTCTATGAAATTGTTGGGCTATAAAGAAGGTACAAATCATCAAAAGTGTAAAATAAGTACACTAGAGTTCTTCTAGACCTCATCTGAGAAAAATCTAAAAACTATTTTCAAAATTGAGAACTTTGATTTTTTTATGAATTAAGCATCTTGCATGATTCCTTGAAGGTTTGTAGGTGTGCAGGTGTGCAATTTGAAGATCTGGTGAATGAATTATCTCTAAAGGTGCATAGGTGTGCATATATAAAATATCTAGAGGTCCCTTGAGGTCATAAAAATTACTATGTCCTCCTTATCTTCTGTAGTAACTAAGATCACACTCAAACCCATGACTTGCAAGTTCCAAGGAATTCCAAGGAAGTCATAGTTCATGATTTCCATAGGGAAGTGAGGTAAAAGTACAAATATTTAGACTTATTATATCCTCAAGAAATCACCTCTTTTATCCAAAATTGCAAAGGCAAACATCCACACATCATTTTGGTATAAAGGGGAATAAAACCAAGATGCTAGAAATCAAGTTTTGACACTTAGAAGAATTTTTGGATTTTTGGGTCTTATCATCAAGGTGTGTAAGTGCGCTTTTCTTAAAGATTCACTAAAAGTATTCAAGAATAATAAGTGCACTAACAATTAACTTTAAGTTTCTAATTTAGAGCATTCCATGCAATATTTTGATGGTAGTTCAACTCCTAGAAATGCCTAGAGAAGGCTAAGCTTCCATTTTTAAATCTCCTAGAGACTTCTAGATCATCTCATGGCTTTTATCTTCTTATCTTCTTATTATTTTATTCATTTAAGTCATGTAAAGGCTCATGCACCATTAATTTATATAAAAAAGAGTGGAGATCTACTTAGCACCATTTAGAGAGTCAGTTTTTATTTAAATAGCTTTTTTAAATTAGTTTTTAGCACAAGTTTGCATTAGAAGAGATCTCATTCCTAACACAAACAGAGGAGATGATTTCTTTTAAATACATAGATGTAACTCTAGGCCATTATTTTGATGCAATAATATATATTATTGGTGCTCTCATTCTAAGTGTAGTTATTCTTGCTAGAGAGTGTTATTTTTATAAATGCATGTTCATAAATAATAATGGATCCAATGGTTTTATTGTTTTGATATGTTTGCGTGATCTTTTAGTTCTGTTGTTTGCTTCATGTTAATAAATTCCACTTATGTAACAAATTGGAGAAAGGATCATCTTTGTTCTTGCATAATATCTTATTTTGCATGAGTGCACATTCTATGGCCTTGCGATTTGATGAAATGTGAAACATCTTTTGGTTTATATTGAGTTTCTATTGATGATTACATTAGTGGAATTGAGGAAGCATTTCTCCTATTTTCATTGGTTTCCTACCCAATTCCTTTTGATAATTTAATTCGTAGACATGTTGTTACTATGCTTTATGTCCATTAGGAATTACCCTGTCAAGTTATTTGTTTTAAACTCTCATTATCTTATCTTTGTTATTTGTTTTGCTAACACTTGGTTAAAATAGGAATTCATATAGTTACATCAATAAATTTCATTCATCATAAAATATAAAATATAAAATATATATCTTTTTTGATAGCAACATATCAAACATCTTATTTGAAATTGGTTCAAACTAGAAAAGGCCTCCTCATGAACCTGTAATACCCCAAAATTGGCTCATTGCCATGATACGAATTTTGGTCTATCTAAATCAATTCTCAAGTCCTATTTCACTAGACAAATTCTTATTTTGATTCTCACTACTTGACTTAATTGTCAGATGCAGAAAACCCTAATCTGCATTAATCAGATTCTTTATTTAATCCCTATACTACGAACTCATATTAGTCACATTAAACCTATTGGTTAAGATTTAATTTAATTATTAAGTATTTATACTTTAATTAAATTAAAACATTACCTAATGCTAATGTACTATGTAATTAAATTTATTTAATTTAACAAATATGCCTATTTTAATTAATTAAAACAAAATTATTTAATTAAATAGAAAAGCTATTTCTAATTAATTAAGCAAAGTTATTTAATTAAATAGGAAGACATTCCTAATTAATTAAATGAAGTTATTTAATTAAATAAGAAAAGTGTCTCTAATTAATTAAATAAAATTATTTAATTAAATAGAAAAGGTATTTATGAGAGCATATCTCATTTTATTAAATTAAATATTCTTTCTAATTCTTCTCTTTAGTTCAAAAATGGAAATTCCCAGTTCACTGCTGATCAAATTAGAAGTGACCTAAATCACTTTCTTTTACACTAAAGTCTATCTGAGCTGACTGACTCTTACACTCAGATTTGAGTTAGTTAACTCCCTTTAATTTGGGAATCTTCCACCTTAACTAAACCTTCTCTTCAATCTTGACCATTGATTGAAATAGATCTCAACCGTTGATGGATTCTAGGAAAAGCTATTTAAGAGACCCTCATTTCTTCATTTTGAGAGGATGAATTGAATTGCTATCGAAGTGCTGTTGAAATTCACACTCACATTTGCTCACATTTGCTCACATTTTTCATACACTTGCATCCTTAGTTTAATTTCATTTAGCTTAACTATGCATATGTTAATCTAGTTTGCTTTATTTTGTTCTTAGATTACATTGCATATCTCATTTAGAATACTTTGCACATTCATCTAGATTAGCTGCATTTCTTTAAATCCTTCATTCTTAGAGGGTCTAGTTGCTTGCTCCTTGATTTTGAGGATATTAACAAGCAAAATCCCTTTCGATAGAAGGCAACAGGTCACTTTGCAGGGAAAATCTTGGGTGAACAATCTCATGTTCATTCTAGCATGAATCTGCATACAATGACCATGTTGAAGTGTGTGTGTTAACAGAGGCCACATATTCACGCATACATTTCTAGCACCCACCATGGGGCCGAGAAAATCAATTTCTTTTGCCTTACTCTAAGTTTTTTTTTATCATTTTTTTGTTCTCTATCTGTATGATTTTGTACAGGTTCTAAATTTTTGTGCAAGATTGTTCCTTTTCACATGAGGATTCTAAATCTTCATATGAAGATTCTTTGTGTGTCATGTAAGAAAGTGCCCGAGCACACAAAACTTCATGCAAAACCTATTTTCTTTACACAGCCCATAAAAGAATTTTGTATGGGCCTAAAAATAATTTTGCACGACTTTGTCAGAGATCTTGCGTGAGATCTTGTAACAACAGCTTTAATTTTTTAGCATTTTTTGATCTTCAAATTATCTAATTTTACTAACGTACTTGTCTTAATCTGTTCTCTAGTTTTTGTTGTAGCCTAACTATTGTTTGCAGGATGTTTGCCAAAGATTCCTTCTAAAACCCACTTAAACATGGATTAACAGTTTGCTTGCAAGACGATTGTCGAAGATACACTTGTCAAAGATCAAATTTAAAACTCACAAAACAATGTGTTTCTTCTTTTCTTGCTTTCAAAATTAGATTAAATAGGGCTTGTGAACTTCTTAGGGTGCAAGATAGAAGAATAGGGGATTATGATGTTCACCACTTGGAGGTCATGACCAAGGGTGAATCAGAAACGTAAATGCTTTCGAAAGATGACATTCTAATGGAAGCAAGCAACTTAGTGGTTCTCCCAAATGAAGCCTTTAATGAAAGGATGATGATTTCCTTTTAAGGAATCAAAGTCTTGGAATAGGTCAAGGTGGGATTAATTAAGCTAAGTCAGTAATTAACTTATTTTACATGTTTGGGCAAGAAAGTAAGGTAGAGGAGTATGCTCTTTCCCCTTGAGGGAAATCAAAAACTTTGACCCTTGCAATCAAACCATCAGTCTGAGTCAATCCTTTAGAGGGCCTACTAGAGTGATCCAACCTCTAGGAACAACCCAAGTGAGCACACTCCTTTCATTGGAGATTCCAATTCACTATAATCAAGATTCTTTGTAGAGCGAAAGACTCATAAGCTGGATTAATTTCTTCCCCTTAATTCATGATATCACATATCAAGGAGAAGCTCTATCTGTGCACTAGTCAGCGCCAGCCCCTAGCTTGTTAAGCAAGTAGTGTGCACTTTTAGATGTTGGTGTGGGTTGCTGGCCTCAACTCTTCTTGCAGAGCCACTAGGGATTAATTTGAATAGAAGCCAAGTAAAAACCTCTTAGTTAGAAGCCATCTGATTCACCTCTGAAAGGAGGCATAATCTGTGTGCAAGGAGGGTGAAGAATCTATCTTGTAGAACTCACCATAGGCATGCTACTAGATGTTTGAAGGTGGTATACATGCTTGTCCCCTACCACAAGGGCACTCATTCATCATATACTATTGAGTCCTTTGAATATACCAAAAATAGAGGCACCCTCTAGGGGGTGACATGACTGTGTGAAGTACATACATGTGCATAAGATGTGGGACAAAGGTTTTTCCTTCTCTACCAATTTTTGTTTCTAGGGATAAATCGTGTTTATTATTGATTCCTAAACATGTCCAAACTTTCTCAAATAAAATAAAAGTCAAGACTCCCCTATCCCTCTAAGTTTCTTTGCCCTCAGTTGGATTGTATTCGACTACTACTTGCTTCCTATGTCTTGTTGAAAACACTTGCCTTGTTCAAAACCAAATGTTGTTTAAACACTTGAAAATCAACCTTGCTATCTGTCTAAAATTTTCCAAATGAATCAACAATCTATTTGAATAGTATGAAAATCTCTTCAAAATCCAACGCTGTTGTTAATCTGGTCCTAATTTGTGTGGACTTGTACTTTTTTGCATGAGAATTCATCCTTTTGCACGAGCCCGTTCAGTCTTCGTGCGAGATCTTGCATATACTCGCATGAAATTAAACCACTATCATAAGTCTTTTCGCAACCTGTAAAACTTTCTTGCATAAAATTAAACCACTATCATGAGTCTTTGTGTGACCCTATGAACTTCTTCATGCAGCTTGAAGAAAATTAGTCAGTTTGATTAATTTGTGATCTTAGTCCAGTTAGTTTCTTGCACTAAGTTGTCCTTTTCTGTCTAAAAATAGTCCTCAAATAGCAGCACTTTGCTTAACTAAATACTTGTGTCTCGTACTTTGATTGGTCTCATCTCTTGAGTTATCTTTTGTCTTCATCTCTTAAATGCTTATCATACTTTGTGTTATGATAGTCATAACCTTTAGCTTTTCTAGCCTTTAAATCAGACTACTCATGCCTTAGCATACAAAATTCTTATCCTACCCTATTGAGACTAATTCTTAGTGTAGTACTTGTCTAGGTTTTTTCTCTTTGCCCTCATTTATGACTATAGTGACAAGGAGTGGAAACATGTTTTATCCTCATAACCTTAGACATGGTCATGCTAGGGGTTGTAATCATGATAGAGGTCACTTATCTTTCATTACACAATCTATGTCTAGTTCAGCTAGTGAGACATCTTCACGATCTCCCTCACCTACCAGGTCACCTCGAAGTCAGCAAACATTTTCCATAAACGTGCAACAAATTAGGAATCCTTTATATCAAGAGGACATTGAGACAAGTAGAGGTCCTACATCACCAAACACGATGCCTAATTCCTTTTTCAGAGGACCTTTTGAAACACAACACACTAGAACTGAACACATTCCTACAAATCATGAACATAAACATGGTAGTCATAGTAGACATCAAGAACCACCTAGGAATGACAAAGAGAAAGGGAAAGACTATGACACCGATGAAGAATAGGAAGAGGTGAAAATACTCCTTGAACACATAGAAAAGTGTTGAAGAGACAAAAACTTTCAAAAGGTCACGGGAATCCTACTCAACAAAGAAAAAGAAAAGTACTTTCTCAAACTTTCCCAAGAGGGAGCTAAGTGACCCTCTCATTTCAATGTGGAAACCATTATCACGCTTGAAGAAGAAACTAAGACTTCTAAACTCCAAAAACAATCAAAAATTATGCAAGATCAACTAGCTCAGATGATGCATGAGAAGGAGAAACCCACAAAGACATATAGATTGGACACTCTTTGTCCATTTCCATTTGACAAAAGCATAAACATTTCACCTTTCCCACAAGCCATAGAGCTACCCAAGTATGACAAGTACTTTGGTACTATAGATCCCCAAGATCACTTGCAAGAATTTGGTGCTTTATCTATGGAGTTTATACACAACCAAACATACATCATGCGTTTATTCCCTAGAAGCTTAGGTGGTCAGGCTTTGGAGTGGTTCTTACATTTACCTCCTGGTATCAAGACATTTGACGAAATTGCCAATGTATTTGTTCAATAGTATTCTCATAAAATAAAATACAACACCCTGTCAATATTCAAGATTTATGAAACCTTAAACAAAAAGTTGGAGAACCTTTTCTCACATTCCTCCAACAGTGGAGACAATTGTACACTAAGTATTCTCGCAAAATTCCAAAAATGGATAAGCTTGACATTTTCACTGATAACCTCCTACCTAATTTTGGGTATAAAGTCCAACTTCAAGGTTCATGTACCTTTGAAGACATGATCACACAGGCTATCCATATCAAATAATTTATGGTCAAGAAAGGTGAATTTACTCTTCAGAGGGACATAAAACAAGGTTCTACTTCCAATAGGGATAAAACCAAACATGTCAACAAGAATCGAGAAATTGTACATGACAAAGTCATTGACAATGTCACATCCAAACCTGCTAAAGTGGCATTTAATCTCACAGATGGCCTCAAAGAGGCCAAAAATAATGAGAAACCTCCTAACAACAAAATATTTGGGAACAAATCAAGAAATTCCTAGGCCACATGCCCTAAGCGAGAATATACACCCTTGGGAGAACCTTTGGATGTGGTTTACAAAACATTGCTACAATATAAGCTTATTTCACCAATGGATAATCCTTGTCACTATGATCCACAACCATGTCCACCATGGTGGAATGAAACCTCATTCTATTAGTATCACCAAAACAAAGGACACAAAACTAGCAACTACATAAACTTGCACCATAAAGTCCAGGACATGATTGATGCTGGTGATCTCGTAGTAGATGGACATAACAAAAACTTGGATCACAAGGTGTTCAAAGAACCTTTCCCAACTTATGAAAAAGGAGAGACTTCGAAACCACAACCCTACAACAAGGTCAACTATATATATTCCAATGATGAAAATGTCATTCACATGGTTGAACCTATGGATTCTGAATACTACGATGTTATTACCATTAAGAGAAAACAAGAGGATGAAAAACCCAAGAAACCATTTGTCTTGAGGGGCCCTACTTCCAATGCAATGGATAATATGCCTTCGTAACACTATGCTAATGTTGTCAGTCATTCTCACACCAAGTTGGTGCTCAAAGGCCCTGTGCCTCCTAATTCAGATTTTGAACAACACAAAGACAAAGCCCTTGCTAGACCATCTGGCGAAGGTGAAAAACCCACAAAAAACTTGACAAAAACTAGTTATAGTGTTCTTGATCAATTGAAATGAACTAATGCTCATATTTCCATTAGGCAGATTTTGGACAAAGCCCTTGTGGAGGCAAATGTTCCTCAAGATCTTGATCTTGAGAAATTTCAATCCATGGTAGGTCACCTAACCTCACCTTATCTCATGACTTTCTTCAAGGAGGATGATAACTCACTGATTCACCCACATAATCAACCCTTACATATTGAGTTTATGATCCATCAGACATGTATTCGTCGAGTACTTATTGATAATGGTGCTGGCCTAAATATTGTCTTTGCTACTCTCCTTAGACAATTGAATTATTTTGAGGACTCTATTGATCCTCAACATAAGATCACTATCAAAGCATATGAAAAATTGGAATGAAAGTCTCTAGGTCTTGTGGTTTTACCCATTTTTGTCGATCTTATAGAAAGGGATGTCACCTTTTAGGTGCTTGACATTCCCTTGGCTTACAACATCTTATTAGGATGACCATGGATACATGAGATGCATGCTGTGCCATCCACATACCACCAATGCATCAAGTTCCCATTTCATGGTTCAAAAGTTACTATTCCTAACACTACTAGCTATACTTGCAATATGCTCAAGGGTGCTAATTTTGTCCCTGCTAATCATGAGTCCACTAATTATCATGACAATAAGCTAAAACAAATTGAGCACTCATTCAAATTGAAATAAATTGGCATGGGAGAGTATCACATTGAGCCAGTGCTCTCATTAACATCTCTCCCAGAGCCTCCTTGACATTATGGGAGACCCTTAGAGGCAAAGAAGCTATTTGTGCTAATGCCCCAGACCAAGTATAATAACACTTTTGTCAAGGTTACAATTCCCTTAGAAGATGAAAGTGAAAATAGAGCCATTGTTGTATGGCTTTATAGAGAAAAGGCTCTATTTGATCTAATAGAACAAGCTCGAGAAATCACTCCTAAAAAATATGGGCCTGGTTTTAGGCTTATGAAGTGTTTTGTATACAAGGGAACTAGCCCTATTAGGTGCAATAACAATGCCCTAATTGATCCTATCAAAGCAAGAGCTCGAAGAAACCATGATACAACTAGCCTAGGGTCTAAGAAGGTTCCTTTTCATTTGGGACCAAATAAATTCATACCAACACCTAAGAGTTCATCTAAAAATGAGTCACAAGCTGAGTCAAATACTCAAGAGGAAGAATCTAATGATGAGGATTCATATCCTCATCCTATCCCTTATGATCTCACTAAATTCTTTACTGAGCCAGATGACTTTATGCCATGTGTTAGCACTATGGATGATACTAGTGACTCTTCTAAGGACAATATTGACCAACTCAAATATCATTCAGAAAAGGGAGAATCTAGTCAGTCATGCCATGTTGAGTATTTGTGTAAGAACCCAAAGGATGAAGGTGACTATGTCCCTATCACTTTTGGGGAGTTCTATAATCTCTCACCTTGTAGCACTGATTCTAAGGAATATGTGTTTGACTCTCTTTTAGAAGTGAGTACTGATAAAGACATTGACCAAGTGCATGTCTATGAAAACCAAATTGAAGTGGGTGAAACATCTAGGGTTAGGTCACATGGGTCGGATCCAACTAGTGTCCTAGAGTCATCAATTACTAACATTCGTACTCTGAGGCATTTGAACAAACTTGTGGACGAGGTCACTGTAGATCTTGAATTGCTGGTCCAAGCACTTAATGACTATACTATGAATGCAATTGAACCAGCCACTACTCTCTCACTCACACATCCCTAGCTTATAGACTGGAACCCAAATGCATCTAGCGAAGTCCCCATGTTCCAGAATGACTATGCTCTCACCTGTTACCTAAATGTTATCGAACTTGTAACATCTTCCACCAATGAGCAGAGTGTCAACATGATTGAGGCTAACATCAAATATCTCAATCCTAGAATTAAGAAGAAAAAATGCAAAAGGTTTGATGGTGAAAACCACATTGTGGTAATGTTGGAACCCAAAAAAGTGAAAACAAAAGATATATCCAAGGGTGAAAACCTCTCTGAGGTGCCCGTGGATGAGATATTTGATGCACTTCCTAGTCACTTTCAAGAGAGATCATCAGTGTTGATACAGCTGACACAGCCAATTAACCTAGCATAGAAGAACATCCTCATATGATACATCTGGCACAGTAACTGTCACATGAAGAAATGGAAGAATTCATTGCCTTTTTCAAAGAAAAGAAAATAAATTTTGCTTGGACATACTCTGACATGCCAGGATTGGATCCTAATCTTATCATGCATCAATTGTCCATAGCACTAGGCATCAAACTAGTTAAACAAAAGCTTCAAAAAATGCATCCTCATGTTGCATTGCTCATCAAAGAAGAATTGGAGAAACTTCTAAAAGCTAGTTTCATCCGTGCAATTGATTATGTTGAATGGATATCCAATATTGTTCCAATTTCCCAGCATGATAAATCTATCAGGGTTTGTACAGACTTCCATGATCTTAACTTGGCATGTCCTAAAGATGACTTTCCACTCCCTAATATTGATATGATCATGGAAATGATAGTTGGCTATGAGATGTACTCACTTATGGATGGTTTTTTTGGATACAATCAGATAAAAATTTCACTAGAAGACTAGGAGAAAATGGCTTTCACATGTGCATGGGGAACCTTTTGTTGGAATGTAATGCCATTTGGGTTGAAGAACGCTAGTGCTACATATCAATGAGCTGTTACTACAATTTCCTATGATATGATGCATAGAACCATGGAGGACTACATTGATGATACCTTGGTCAAAAGTGCTAAATGCAATACTCATCTGCAAGATTTGGGGCCCATCCTCAATCGTATGGAAAAATTTAGTCCTCGACTCAATCCTAAGAAATGTACATTTGGTGTCACATCAAGGAAGTTGTTGGGATACATTGTTTCTACAAAAGGAATTGAGGTAGATTCGAATAAAGTACAAGCAATAATGGACATGCCACCACCTTTGAACATCAGTTAGATGAGAGGACTACAAGGAAGGCTTCAATCTATTCATAGGTTTATTTCACAATTGGTGGATAGATCACAACCCTTCACAAAGACCTTACATAATGGTGTAAAATTCAATTGGAGCTAGGATTGTGAGCAAAGCTTAACACATATCAAACAATATCTTGTCAATCTTCTAATCCTGGTGCCTCGTATTCATGGGAAGCCTTTAATTTTATACATTTCAGCCACTAAAACATCTTTGGGAATCTTGTTGCCTTAGGAAGATAATGACAACAAAGAAATGGATATTTACTACTTGAGCCGAACACTAGTCTCTTATGAGAAGAATTACATCATTATTGAGAAATCTTGCCTGATAGTTGTCTTTACTTCCCAAAAGTTGAGACACTACATGCTTGCCCACACTATGAGGCTCGTGGCTAAGATAGACCAACTAAAGTACTTTCTCAATAAGGCTACTGAGATAGGAAGATTGGCTAAATGAGTTATGATACTTAGTGAGTTTGACATCCAATACATTGAACACAAGGCTATCAAAGGATAGGTAATTGCAAATCAGCTAGCCAATGCACCCATACAAAATCTTCTGCCAATGAACATTGATTTCCCAGATGAGTCAATTCTAATACTCATGCACCACACATGGGTTATGTTCTTTGATGGGTCCTTCACACAACAAGGATCAGGTACTAGATTACTCTTCATTACACCACAGAGATACACATTACCCAAAGCATACAAGATTCTATTTCCTTATACAAGCAACATTGCAGAATATGAGGCTTTGATCAATGGCATGAAAATTGCAGCTGAATGGAGAGTGGATCAGTTAGATATCTTTGGTGACCCTCAACTTTTCATCAACAAGGTTAATGATGTGTATCATACAAAGGATGAGAAACTAATTCCTTACAAGCACATAGTTGATGACTTAAAGAAGTATTTTGCACACATCACCTTCTAGCAAGTTCCATGAGTAGATAATAAAGCAACTGATGCTATGGCCACTCTAGCCTCCCTGCTACAAATGCCTAAAAATGATCTCTGACATGAGTTCTTTGTGGAAGCATTACACTACCCAGCCTATGACACTCTTGATTCTAAGATGATTTATTCTGTTATAGGACAAGAATCATCTCACTACCATCACATTTATTCCTACCTTCACAGTCAAACCATTTTGAAAGGTCTAACTCAGAATGAGAAATGTTACCTAATCCATAATGCTTCACATTATGTCATTATTGCTGATGATTTGTATAGGAGAGGTCTTGACAAAACACTCCTTAGGTGTTTAGAACTCGAAGAATCCAAATGTGCACTAATTGACATTCATGAGGGCATTTGTGGATCTCATTCCAATGGCCTAACACTAGCTCATAAACTCCTTCATGCTAGTTAGTACTAGCCCAAAATGGAGCAAAAAGCTATCAAGTATGCTAGATCCTACAAGTAGTGTCAACTACATGGGAATCTCATCCTTGCTCTAGCTAGAGAGCTAATTCCCTCTACTACAACATGGTCATTCCAACAATGGGCCTTTGACTTGGTGGGATAGATACACCCAACCTCCTCTAATGGACATAAGTTCATTATCATGACTATAGATTATTTCACAAAACGGGTAGAGGTAGTACCTCTCATAGTTGATAATCAAAAAATTGTAGCACTTTTCATCAGAAACTACATCATCTGTAGATATGGTGTGCCATCCTCAATCATTACTAATAATGGAGGACAATTCAAGAATAAAGACCTCAAGGAATTATGCAAGAAATTCAACATCACACAACATTGGTCTTCCATTTATCACCAAGGTAATGGCCAGGTTGAGGCATCCAATAAGGTGATCCTCAAAATTCTTCATTGCACAGTCAGCAAATTAGGGAGAGATTGGCATCTCTAGATCAATCCAGCCCTATGGGTGTATAGGAAAAGCATCAGAACTCCAACAGACATGATTCCCTTTGCATTGGTGTATGGTACGGATGTTTTGCTTTTCATAGAGGTCAAGATTCCTACCTTGAGAATCTCTATGAAGGGCCTTATCATTGATGATGACTATAGGATAGCTTGGCTTCAAGAGCTAGTGTTACTGGATGAATGATGACAAGTGGCATGTGATCATTTGTGAGCATACCAACAATGAATGGCAAGAAGCTACAATTAGAGGGTCAAGCCATGTGACTTCTAGCTGGGTGATCTCATCCTGAGAGAGAACCCTAAGAATCAACAACGAGTCCAAAAAGGAAAGTTTGAATCAAACTAGCTTGGTCCTTACATCATTACTATAGTATATGGATCTGGCACCTATCATCTTTCCACAATTGAAGGAGAAGTGCTTAAAGAACCTGTCAACACTCTCCACCTGAAGTGGTTTTTTAGTTGATCTGATATAAATAAGCTCTTTGTACATATCTATATGTCCTAAAAAAATTCTAAAAATTAGAACAAGTCTTGAAAAACATTGTTACCCTGGTGAAAACCTAGCAAATAGGTATCTTGTTAACACCAAAAAAAGTGAAAAATATAAAAAAATTGAAAAAAAAAAAGAAAAGTGCCATTGGTGAAAGCCTGGAAATAGGCATCATGGTAGCAAAAAAATTAAAATCCTGCCAAGAAGGTGAAAACCTAGTAAACAGGCACCTCTTGTTCTCAATGCTCCATCTTGCAGTACATCTTCTAGCTATTTTGTACAGTTTCTTTCATGATTTCGCTTTCCTACTTTTCCTACTTTCCACTCATGTATCCATGGATTGAATCTTTTCATGGCTCGAGGGCATTCCCCTTCAATGTCACTACTTTTGAGATTCTCCTCATAGAATCTCCTTCATGATAGTCACCAGTGGTCCTCATTGCATTTGCCTACTGTCGCCAGTGTCACTCTTTCGATATTCTTCTCATAGAATCTTCTTTGTGAGTCACTAGTGGTCCTCACTGCATCTGTCTACTATTGCTAGTATCACTCTTTCAAGATTCTCCTCATAGAATCTATTTTGCAATAGTCACCAGTTGTTTCAGCTATGTCTTCCTACTGTTGCTTGGGTCACATCTCCAAAATCCTTTATGAAAGATCTCTCTTGTGTTAGTCACCAGTCATCCTGGCTGTGTCTATCTACTATCACTTAGTCCTCTTTAGGTTCTTCATTGTGAAGTTTCCTCTTTGACCTTAGTCGCCAGTCAGTCTTACTACGTCCGCCTACTATCGTCACCCTATTGAAGAGATTTCTTTCAAACATATTATAGACACTGACACTTGACATCAATCCCAAAAACATTAAATTTAAAAATGATATACTTGTTTGGATATGCTCAGCATTTTCTTTGTTTGCTTCATTTTGCTTTATCATATCTCCTCGAGCAACTTGATGATGTCATCTTCAACTAGAGAAGTAATGACTAGGGCATGTTCTTTTCTTTGCTTTCTGTTTGTAATTTAGTTCCAATTAGTTGACATATGCCTATAAGAAGGGTGTCCACTATAAGAGCCTCCATCTCACATTGGATGGCTGGGTGTACCTTGACTCCTTCTATACGAATACATCAATGACATTGGTACTTCTCCTTGTCTGTTGGAGTGAACTCTTCATACTATAGTATACACTGATACTTGTCCTGCTAAGTGAACATAAGGGTCATTGCGAGTATACCTAGCACACTTTTGTCTCGGGTTATGAATGCAAGGGTCATTGTGGATAGAATACTTACTTAATATTGAGCATAAGATGGATCTCCCATGTGTTTGGTGTGCCTGTCATGCAAGTAACATTTTGGTCATCCTAGTGTTTATGCTTTGATGCTTATGTTAACTTGCTACATTAAAAGGGACAAATGTTCTGGTCATTCTGGCTTTTTGTGCCCTGAATGCTTACATTTAATCCCAACAAACCTATAATGTATGTTCTATTCATATTCCCATGATTGCAATGTCAGAGATAATTGTATAACATACAAGCTTTGTTCTATATCTAGTGGTGATAAATTGTCAAGGCTTGGTAACTAGACCTAGGGTTACATTTAATATAGTCTTGCATTACATAATTCACATGTATAAGCATGCAATTCAGTTGTGATTCTATTTTTCCCCTATGTAAGGAAAGATTGGGGGCATCTTCAAACATATCAAGTTTCTCCACTACTGTATGAGCATTTGATTCCTCGATTCATGCTCCTCAATGGAATACCTATTACTATCAAGAAAAAACATGCAACACTACATGAGATGCCAGTCCATTTCCATATGCATTACATCCATATACTCATAATATCTACTCTACATGCTCATAATCACATCACATCACATTAGAATACATATGCATTCATATCAAAGTACAACATACATCTCATAATCATCATACTAAGAAAATGAACAATGACATGTACACTGATTATTGACTTAAAAAAATCTCATATGTATATCTCAAAAGAATGGGTCAATACAAAAATGGGCACTACTCAAGTGCTATTGATCAAAATGATACAAAATAGTGCTGGCACACCAATCAATACATAGCCAAAGAAAAAAATCAAGATCTAGATGCATAGCATCTAACTCTTCCCTATGCTCTCATCTCCAAGAGGAGCAGGAGTAGGAGCTATAGGTAGAGGAAGAGGTGGTGGCATGTCAGGTCTACTAGGAGGTCATTCACCTCCTAACTCTCAAGCATACTATGAGAATCACTGCACCTACAAAGCCTCATCAAGCACCACTATCAAATATGTAGTAAAGTAGTAAGCCACCCAAGCTGATTGAAGGTAGATCTCCTCCTACACAATCTCCAATCTCTACTCAGTAGTCGCCATGCTCTCTCCACTGATCAATCTCCCACTATTGCTCCACCAGCTATGAGTCACAGACAACTACCTGTATCTATAAATCCCCCAACTACTGGGAGGCTTGAAAAATCCACTCTTGATAGCACCATACTTTGTCTTGCACCCCAACTATAGGCTGATCTAGCATGTCCTCATCAAGCATCTCAGGTGCTTTCCACTATGGTGGTGCCTACTACTATGGTGGCACCTATTGTTGTGGTGGCACCTACTACTATGGGGCTTGCTCCTCTGTCCTCTACCTCCACCACTAACCATGTCATATCCCACTACCACTGGCACCTAAGTCTGATCCCATCTATCATAGGGGAATCTACAACTACTATTCTCAGTGCCAGACCTGTGGCTGCTCCTATGGCTACACCTATGGTTGTGGTTGTGCCTACTGCTGCTGAGGCACCTATCTCTATCCTTGACCTTCCATCCCTAGTGGGTCAGTAAAATGAAATACTAGATGGCTAATCAAATTCTTGATAAGAAAGCATCATCCCTGCATCTGCTACCTTCAAAAGGTAGTCCCACTAAACTATAGCTAGGCTGCACACATCTATCATGGATCAACCTGGATCCATACATGGAGGCCATCTCTACCCTACATCTCTAGACAGTCTAGCATATGTGTAGTACTCCTAAGAAATATCCTATGGTCAACCATACTACCTCCACACCCGTGAAATTTCAAATTGATCTATGATCTATGTCGTCCTACCCAATAGTGGTTGTGAGCTAAACATCCATGGCAGCTCTCTTTGAGTGTCATTCCACTCCTCTATCTCTCACCAAGGCCTCTATATGATAGAGACCAAGTCATCGAGATGTGTCCTCCAATGCTTTGTCTTACCCAAGAAGACTTGATATCAGTAGATGTAAGGCTCCATCGACTCTTTTGCATCCTCATGAATGGGCCTATATATGGGAAGATGCTCCCAAGTCCAGATCTAGAACACATAAACTCTGACAGCCATAGTCTTCTTCTCATGGAAGACTGTCTTGTGCATCTCATGGTACAAGTGGGCTAGCATGCACTGACCCCACCCAAAAATCTCAGGTGCCTCTACCATCCAGTGCAGCATCACTCCCCACCCACACTCCAAACTGTGTTGTCCTCTGTCAGGACACAAGAAATAGCTCAAGAATATAGCTAGCATAGATGCCATCCTATGTGTTGGCTCGTATGTATGTATCAGCTCATCCCAGCTAATGGCTTGAACTCTCTATAACTCCCTCTTAAACACAATAGAAAGTGCTTCTATGCCTACTTGTGGCATTATATCATACACCACTCGTGCTCCATGGAATGGGATTTGTAGTATCCTCTAGATGTCCTCTAGGGTGATCATCATCTCCACCACTGGAAAATGAAAGGTGATCATCTTTGAATGGAAATGCTCCACCAAAGTTGTGAGTAAGCCATGATTCACCATCACGAATGGGATTTGGCATAGCAAGGACAAACCCAATCGAGCAATGTGTACCTGATAACCATCATCAAGATTTTGTAACAACTCTCCATAAGGTGGATAATGTGATCTGAATGAGATGTTGTTGAAGACCTCCTACAAACACACAAACAAACAATGACAAGAAAATGATTATTACCAGAATGAAATGGAAAAACAAAGCTAATAAAAATGCAAATTTTACATGCAAAATTGAAAATTTTAAACACTTTTGTCATGGGTCCTCACGTGAAGATCTTAAGATCTCGCATGAAGATATCAGACTCTCACACGAAGTTTCCCTCCTCTATGTGAAGAATCTCTTTCTCGTACAAGAAATGAAGTGCCTATGTGAGAAACGAAGTTCTCATGCATAAAGAATCTCTCTCTTCATGCAAGAGGTGGGTGTCTTCCATACAAGAAACCTCACCAACGCATGCAAAGAAACAACACACCCTATTTATTTGCATGAGAAGAGATCATCTTCATGTGAGAAAGGATAGTCTCGCATGAAGACCATTTGGACAACCCTAAAATATGCTAAAAAATACAATAAATCACCTTGTAAAGCATGAAAATAAAGGTATGAAGGTGGGAAATTGATGACTCATCAATGGTCTATAGTCTATTGGTTGGTTGTGTCATCTGAGTGCTCAAAATGATGATATCTCACGTTCACTACCATGTCTCTCTTAGAACTCAATTCACTACAAGACAAAAAGCACAAATGAATTGAAAATGATCCCTTAAGCCCTTATATAGTAGTTGACCTAATTTTTTTAAAGTGCTCTGATATTCACAAAAATACCTCCTAGCTAATTTTATCATTTTGAATCTATTTTCAGGATCAAATTCAAAATCTGACACCCTAAGTGCCTCAAAAACATGTTTTAAAATTTTGGAGACTGACACAATCGAATGCTTGTGCAGCCCAAATCTTTCTGATACTTTGCGATTCTTGAAATCCTTTCAACTCTATATTCTTCATGTTTTCAAAACTCATTTTGGATATAGTCAACTCAAGTAAACTATGCTCACTTCTGGTCAAATCCTTGGTCAAACTTGGTCTTTTGGACCTTGAAATCACTTTGGATTGACTTCCAATTTTCTTAAGATCATCTTGATCTCTTCATATTTTATTTTGATCATTTATACACTCTACCACATCTTAGATTTCTTTTGTATCTTTCATCATTCTCCTTACATCATACTTTTGGTGTGTCATCTTTTAATTTTGCTCTCGAGGGGGTAGGATGATTACATCATTGAACTTACATTTCAAATCGATTTGAATCTTCATCACTTGGGACATCTTGTTCCTATCTTATGTCCTCGTCACTTGGGGCATCTCATCACTCAAGGCATCTTGCTCCCTCCTATCTACCATCTTTGGTATCTATCTTATCTTTTCATCAACAGATCGATCTTATAACAACTCATCTTAGAGTTTGATGGACAAGTATTGGGACAGTCTAAACCCTAACTCCTGAGGATCAAGCCTTGTTCTAGGGATGATTATATGACTCATGATTTGATCTTTCTATCTTTTATCAATCTTAAGTATCTAGGTATTCTATCTAGATTAAGCTCCATTCTGGAGACAATCTTTTAAATTCTTTCAATCTTCAGGTATCTAGGTGTTCTATTTGGATCCTTAAAGGTTAAGCTCCATTCTGGAGATGATCTTTTAAATGCTTTCAATCGTAGGTATCTAGGTGTTCTATCTAGATCCTTGAAGGTTAAGCTTTGTTCTAGAGACAATCTTCTAAATGCTTTCAATCTCAGGTATCTAGGTGTTCTATCTGGATCCTTAAAGGTTAAGCTCTATTCTAGAGATAATCTTTTAAATGCTTTCAATCTCAGGTATCTAGGTGTTCTATCTAGATCCTTAAAGGTTAAGCTTCATTCTGGAGATAATCTTTTAAATGCTTACCAATTTTAGGTATCTAGGTATTCTAGTTGGATTCCTTAGGATTAAGCTCTGTTCTAGAGATAGTCCTTAAAAGCTTATCAATTGGTCTTTGTATCATCAATTTTGCAACCAATCTCATTTCTTGATCCTTCATTCATGCTTTCTAATTTTCTTTGAATTAAATGTGCTACTCGCACATTCATTCAAAGAGGGGCAAAATGCAATACCCCAAAATTGGCTCATTGCCATGATACCAATTGTGGTCTATCTAAATCAATTCTCAAGTCCTATTTCACTAGGCAAATTCTTATTTTGATTCTTGCTACTTGACTTAATTGTCAGATGCAAAAAACCATAATCTACATTAATCAGACTCTTTATTTAATCCCTATAGTATGCACTCATATTAGTCACATTAAACCTATTGATTAAGATCTAATTTAATTATTAAGTATTTATACTTTAATTAAATTAAAATGTTACCTAAGGCTAATGTACTATAGAATTAAATTTATTTAATTTAATAAATATATCTATTTTAATTAATTAAATTAAATTATTTAATTAAATAGAAAAGCTATTTCTAATTAATTTAGAAAAGTTATTTAATTAAATAGGAAGCCATTCCTAATTAATTAAATGAGAAAAGTGTCTCTAATTAATTAAATAAAATTATTTAATTAAATAGAAAAGGTATTTATGAGAGCATATCTCATTTTATTAAATTAAATATTCTTTCTAATTCTTCTCTTTAGTTAAAAAATGGAAATTCCTAGTTCACTGGTGATCAAATTAGAAGTGACCCAGATCACTTGCTTTTACACTAAAGTCTATCTGAGTTAACTGACTCTTACACTTAGATCTGAGTTAGTTAACTCCCTTTAATTTGAGAATCTTCCACCTTAACTGAACCTCCTCTTCAATCCTAACCGTTGATTGAAATAGATCTCAATCATTGATGGATTCCAAGAAAATCTATTTAAGAGACCCTCATTTCTTCATTTTGAGAGGATGAATTGAATTTCTATCGAAGTGCTATTGAAATTCACACTCACATTTGTTCATGTTTGCTCACATTTTGCATACACTTGCATCCTTAGTTTAATTTCATTTAGCTTAACTATGCATATGTTAATCTAGTTTGCTTTATTTTGTTCTTAGATTACATTGCATATCTCATTTAGAATACTTTGCACATTCATTTAGATTAGCTGCATTTCTTTAAATCCTTTGTTCTTAAAGGGTCTGGTTGCTTGCACCTTGATTTTAAGGATATTAACAAGAAAAAATCCTTTAGATAGAAGGCAATAGGTCACTTTGCAAGGCAAATCTTGGGTGAACAATCTCATGTTCATTCTAGGATGAATTTGCATACAATGACCATGTTGAAGTGTGTGTGTTAAAAGAGGCCACATGTTCACGCATATAGAACATACACATTTATTTTCAATCAAGTGGATTGTAGTAGGTTGCAATATTGCTTGTAACATTGGAGTTGATCCTTGATTGTCTTTTCAAAAGAGGGGTTTGAAAGGATCCTTGTTATTCAGCATCGTACAAAATGATAGCTCAACATCCATTAATGTAAATGTGATACATTTTTTCAGCTTCACCTACTATCCATGCATATGGAATAGTACTATACATGCATTCTTTATTTTGAGTGGTTGAATATTATTTTGGATGGAAGGGAGAGAAGCCAAAGACATATGAATGCTTTAATGGCTACAAACAATGATTTTTAACTATTTACATTGTAGTTCTATTATTGAGTTCCTTATTTTGATTATTGCTACATTCTATATTTTGATATTATTAAAAGTAATGTTTTTTTCCTTTGTTGAAATGTGTCATGCCCTCATCCACTAAAATTAGTCTCTTCTAATTGGAACCATATTGGTAACATGTTGATCTTAGTCTTCTTAAAGCTGTTTTTATAACACTATAGATCCTAATAGGCATATAGCACACTCACCAATGCAACAAAAGAGGAACATATCTTGAAAATTTTCAACATTTTTTGAATACTAATTGATCATGATTTTGTTTTATTTGGTTGCAGGGCATCAAGAAAAAAATTTGAATGAGAAATTGTGGTTGTAGGGCAAAGAAAGCATCTCTCCATCATTTGAGGTTAATTCTAGGTAAGGACTAAATCTATTTATGCTTTGAATCTAGAAGGAAAGTATCAATGACAATATTTTTTCAAGGTTCCTACATAATGTTATTTTGTTACATGTTTGCTACTAAATGAGGGTCATTATATACCTGTACCTCTCTTGCTCATGAATTTCTATTTTTGTAAATAATTTCTATATTTCTAAACCTTATCTGAACCATTCTCTTTTTAGAACTTGTACCTCTCTAATGGTTAGCATATAGATGTAATTGGTATCTTGCATTTAGAACTTTTCTTTTCTTTTCATAGTAATCATTTTAACCTAGAAAAATACAAAAACATAGCTTTCATATCTTACCTAGAAAAGTTATTTTCTAAATTAGAAGGAACATTTTTCATAGGTCACTCATTTAAGGTCTATTTTGTTTTTGGAATCTTTTCACTTAAAATTAATTTCACTTGTTAGGTTCTTCAATGTAATGCCCTTGCTAGAATTAAGAGACATTAAGTTAATTTCTTACCAATCTTATTCCTAATATCATTATTAAGGCTTGATTTGATATAAATATTTTGATTCGTTCCTTAAAAATTATATAATTCATTCAAAGATCTTGGTTAATGTTCTTTTCTTAATAATCTCATCTATTTTCCATGTGTTTGTCTTTGCTCAAGCCTCCCAAGATATCACCAATCATTGCTAAGAAGATAAAAAAAGGATAATCCTAAAGTTGGCCTTTATGTCATTTATATCCACTATATTAGTATATCAAATATATATGTTGATTATCAAGGATAACTTTAAGAAATATCCCTTTGTAAAAAAGTATAAAACTTTGGCAAATCTAACAATATATGGGGGGGCGAGGGGGGGGGGGGGGGGATTTTATTTTTATTGGAAATTTTTTTCTCAAAGTAGAAAATATTTAATTCCACTAGTGATTTTTTTTTAATTGTATTGAAATTCTATAAAATGTTAGCAAATGTGGTGCACTCCATATCATTGTATAGGGAAAGGTTGAGAGACAACTCGCCCATTGGGGTTTTCAAGGGTAGCACCCCCACAAACTCAAATAACATTTAATTTTTTATTAACATGTCCTAATTTAATATTATATCATATAATAGACAGAAACCCTATTTTTATAATCATTGGATGGTTCTTAATCAATGGCCCAAATCCTATTTTGGGCAAAACTTTTAAAGGATGACAAGTTTCTGAGAAAGTTCTTGAAATAAAGACATGTGTCCATAGTAAAATCTATTTTGGGCCAAAGTGAGAAATGATAAAATGTTCCATGGAAACTCTTTGGGATAGAGACACGTGTTCAATGTATGTACTTAGCCTATAACTGGACTTTAATTTCTAACACATATTAGCGAATATGATCATCAATCAAGGCAAGCCTTGGAAATTGTATGTGATAATATTTAATTTGTCATGTAAAAATATTAGATTCTATTGGCAACATCATTACTAAAATTAAAATAATTTTGTAACACTACTGGAAATTTGATGAAGCATGCTACCCAATTTTTGTAAAGTGCAGGTGACATGGCCACCCTAAAAATCTAACTTATTTTGCCAAATTTGGGGTCACTGATGAGTGAAATTTTCCAATTGGTGAATATTTGCCACTAATGCTATCCCTACCAGGATAACTTTAAGAAACAACCCTCTAGAAAAAAGAAGTATAAAATCTTGACGAACCCAAAATTATTTTGGGGGAAAATTTAATTTCTATTGGCGATTTTTTTCAAACTTGGAAAAAATTAATTTCATTGGCAATTTTTTCCCATTATATGAAAATTTTGTAAAATCTAGGTGAATCTTTAATTATTGAAGAAAATCATGACCAAAAGTATCAATACCTAGAAGCCATATTTTATATCATCTGAAACATAGTAACTCATTTTAATAACCATTAGATGATCATAAATTGATGGTATAAATCCTATTTCAAGCCTAAATGTTAGAGGAAAACAAATTTTATTTCATGCCAAAATTTAAAAGGATAAAAACTTATTTAGAAAGTCTCTAGAATAGAGACATGTGCCATGTATATGTACTTATCATATAACCTAACTTAGATTTTTACCATATATTGGTGAATCTGATCATCAAATAAGACAATATTGGAAATAATTGTTCAATTGTGTGTTGTCTTTGATGTTACAAAAATGTCTTATTAGTCAATAGATAGAGTCTATCAAGCTTAGTTGGTCAATAAAGCAAATTCCAGAGTCTACTGAGCATTCCTAAAAGTTACTCTGAGGAAAAAAAATTTATCGAGATCACTCAGGCATTGAAGGATTTTGTGGTAGAAGTTAGTGTTAACCAAGCTCACAAGGTTAACAAAGGAAAATCAGTGTTTACTGAGTCGACTCAGTCTTCATAGGATTTTTCAAAGTTTGTAGTGTTTACAAGGCTTCAGTTACTTAACACTGGAAATCATTTCTGGAGTAGTGTTTACCAAGCAAGGTTGACCAATGAAGGATTTCATTGTTTTGGAAAATAAAGTTTAATTGTTTCATGTAATGATTATAGCCGATTGATGTAATGATTATTGGCAATTATAACTTGTAAATGAGCTGACTTGATAATTTTTAAGGTATAAATAAGAGGTCAAGTTATGAATTCTAAAGTATGGATGAGTGTAAAGAGCAAGTATACAAGTGTATTGATTATGTGAAGAGGAAAGTGTGAGTGAATTTTGAAGAAAGACTAGATATCCTTGAGGAGCAGAAAAGTTGTATTTGATCAAGAGGATCTAGTAAAGTAGAACAAAGATTTGTATCAGCAATTTAGTTGCATCTCATTCAAGTCAAGTCATTGTTACTTTCTCACCATTGTAGCAATGATTTCTAAATCTCTTAACAGAGTTGGTCTAACAACCATTTTTGTAAATCCTCTAACAAGGTGAAAATTCTATTGAATTGTTCTAAAGTCCTCCAGTAAGGCCACTCCTAGTAGGGTGATTAAATCCTTCAACAAGGTCACACCTAACAATGTGTTTTGTAACCTTTAACAAGGTTGGCTCCTAATAGGGCTCACTTTAGAAGAGTGAAAATTAGTAGCTAGTTACTTGGTGGTTTTTCTCATATTGGGTTTCCACATTAAATTTGGTGTCTCATGTGTTCATGTTATTTATTTTATGCATGCATGTTAATCACTGTGAATGTTTAAGAGTTGTTAAAAATAATATACACTACATTTATCGAGTTACAACATTTTTTTGTATAGCTACTGAGTGATAGTAGTAACTAGTTTTATAAGACATATCAAAGATCTATGGATTTGTTTTTGTGGCAATTGATTCACCCCCCTCTCAGTTACTCCATCTATATTTCCAAAAATTGGTATCAGAGAATTTGGTGCTTGTAGGAAGGATTTAAAGGATCTAAGCTAAATATTAGGATGTCTTAGAAGAGGGAAATTCCAAGGCTTAACAAAGATAATTTTTCAGCATGGCAAGGTCTCATGAGACTCCATCTAGCTTTTACTGGAGATATAGGATTGACATACCTTGATCAAGAATATGTAACTCCTTCTAGTACATTATATGTCAATGACATTGCTGAGAAAAAGACACATAACACCATGATGATAGACATTGCATCTGCCTTAAGCTATGAAGAATTTGATGATATCAAGGACTCCAAAATTGCCTATGAAATGTGGAACAAACTAAAAGATATCTGTGGAGGTGATAACAATGTGAGGAGAGCCAAGGTAGAAATTCTAAGAGGACAATTTGATCTGATGAGGATGAGAGAGGATGAGAACATTGCTAAATATGTTGAAAGAGTCAGAGCAAGTGTTAGTGCAATCAAAGCTTTTGGAGGAGATATCAAAGAGGAAATAGTTGTAAGTAAAGTTGTTAGAACATTGCTTCTTATTTATGCAATTAGAGTTTCTATAATTCAAGAAAGAAGATGTGAAGCAAATCATAAGATAAATTTAGATGCCATAGTAGGAAGATTGACTACATTTGAGCTAGATAACTATGACAACTATGTTCCAGCTTCCAAGAACATCGACTCAACATTTGAAGCCAAGCTTTCACTCAAAGATAAGGGGAAAAAGATAAACGATTCTCAGTTAGAAAGTGAAGAAGAATCAAAATAGAGTTTTTATAGTGATCTTGAGGTGGTTGAAGCTCTACTAGCAAGGAAATATTCTAGAGGCAAAGGAAAATACAAAGGTAAAGTTCCTCTAATCTATTTTTCATGTGAGGAAATTGGTCATATTGTTGCTAGGTGCCCAAAAAAGAAAAAAAAGGATGAGAAGAAAGGTCACAAGTGCAATGGCAAGAAAGACTTCAAATCATTCAAGGACAAAGGTAAGGAAACATGTTTCATGGCTAAAGATTCTAAGGATTCTGATAATAATGAACATAAAATTGTTTACATTGCTATGAAAGATGAATCTGATAATGATGAAGAAGATAAGATGGTGCTTATCTCTCATGTAAAAAAAATGATACATGGATCATAGAAAATGGTTGTTCTCATCATATGATTGGTGAAAAAACAAAGTTTGAACATTTTGAAGATTATGATGGTGGTAGTGTGAGATTTGGTAATAATGAACCTTGTTGCATAAAAAGAAGAGGAAGAATCTCACTAACCAAAGATCTTGTATGTGATAATGCCTATTGGGTTGAAGGACTAAAACACAATCTATTGAGTGTGGCACAACTAATAAATATTGGATTCAAGGTGGAATTTATTAATGGAAAAGAAAGACTGTTGGATGAAAAAAGAAAGCTGATTAGATCAGGCATACAAACAAAAGGTAACTTGTTTTATCTTGAACTTGGTGAATGTTAATTTTTTATTGCTCAAGTTGAAGAAAGTTGGTTATGGTATAGAAGGCTATGTCATGTGAATTTTGATAACTTTATGAAAATAAGAAAATTCAAGAAAGTAAGAGGCATTCCTAGTATAAAGAAACCTAATGTTGGTCTATGCAAGAACTGTCAGATTGGTAAGATGAGAAAGACTAGCTTTAAAAGTAAAAACTATCAGTCTAATTTTTTTTTGAAAATTGTGCATATTGATTTGTATGGACCTATTGGAATTGAGAGCTATACTGAAGAAAAGTTCTTCATTATTTTTGTTGATGACTATTCTAGAATGATGAATGTCATGTATCTGAGAAAGAAATCAAAAGCGTTTGAGAAGTTCAAATGGTATTTGGCCAGAGTAGAAAAGGAAATAGGGAAAAGACTAAAATTTTTGAGATCAGACATAGGTGGTGAATTCATCTCCCATGAATTCAATAAATTTTGCATTGAAAGAGGAATCAAAAGATAGGTATCAGCTCTTGAAACTCCTAAACATAATGGAATAGCTAAAAGGAGGAAAAAATCTATCATGGATTGTGTAAGAACTCTAATGATTGAAAAAAAAATTGCTATCAAATACTAGAAGGAAGCTATTAGCTCTATAGTTCATACCTTGAACTAAATACAGTTGAAGAAGGACTCATTCAAAACTCCCTATGAGTTATGGTATGGATATAAACCTAATATAAGTTATCTAAAAGTATTTGGAAGTAAATGTTACATCTTAAAAGAATTTTAAAAAGGTAAATTCAATGTGAAGGGTGATGAAGGTATATTTTTGGAATATTCTTGCAAGAGTAATGCATATAGATGTTTGAATTTATCTACTCAC
The DNA here is from genome assembly GCA_028749045.1 of Cupressus sempervirens. NCBI lineage: Eukaryota > Viridiplantae > Streptophyta > Pinopsida > Cupressales > Cupressaceae > Cupressus > Cupressus sempervirens. Next base: position 452,902,829 of record CM053793.1, read on the forward strand.
AAAGTCATAGAAAGTGCACATGTGAAAGTTGATGAGTTTTTAGAAAGAACTGAAGAAGAAAGAAAAAAGGAACCAAAAGACTACAAAAGATTTGTTTTCATTGAACCTAATACAGTGCCAGATACATTTGTTAATCAAGAAAATTCTACTCTTGAGTCTTCAGTCACTGAGTTGCAAGAAGTTCAAACTAAGTTGAAGGAACTCGAGTCACATTTAGATGCTATCATGCCAATGCCTACAAATTCTGAAGGACTTGAGCAGTAGTCAGATCAACTAGAGCCAAAAATTGAAATTCAAAATGAAGACAGTGGAACTCAGCCAAAAGGCAAGGAACCTATATTGTCTTAAGTATGTCAGGAGACATCATGCACCAGATCAGATTATTGGAGACAAATTTGAAGGTACTATGAAAAGAAGTAAGTTAAAAGGTACTTGTTTACTTGCTGATTTTGAACCTATAAATGTAAAAAATGCATTGGAAAATGAAAGTTGGATTAAGGTTATGAATGAAGAGATAGAGCAAATAGATAAGAACAAAACATGGACTCTTGTACCTAGGCCTAAAGACAAAAATGGGATTGGAACAAAGTGGGTATTTAGAAATAAGTTGAATGTGGATGTTAAGATATCAAGAGACAAAGTTAGATTGTTATGTAAAGCCTACTCTCAAGAATAAGGAATTGATTATGGAGAGACTTTTTCTCCTATTGCAAGACTGGAAGGTGTCAGAACCTTACTTGTATATGCTACATATAAAGGATTTAAGGTATATCAGATGGATGTCAAATCAACATTTCTCAATGGTATTCTTGATGAAGAAGTCTAAATTGAGCAACTTGAAGGTTTTGTTCATCTAGACAAAAAGGATATGGTCTACAAGTTACACAAAGCATGGTATGGTCTAAAACAAGCCCCTAGAGCATGGTATGAAAGATTGCATAACTATCTTATTCAGATTGGTTTTTAGAGAACTAATGATAATAGTAGCTTGTATACCAAGGAAGGACTAGATAAAAAGATTGTTTAGGGTAGAAATATTTGTGGATGATACTTTATTCATATAAATGATGATCAATGCAAAGAATTTTTAGAGCAAATGAACAAGGAATTTGGGATGTCTATTTTTGGTGAGATCAAATTCTTTGTTGATCTTCAAATTTAGTAGAGCAATAATGGTATCTACATTACTTAGTCTAAATACATCAAGGAGATACTCAAGAATTTTGGTATGGAAGATTATAAACTAGTTGGGACTCCCATGTGTATTGGATTAAAGCTTACCAAGGATGATGAATCAAAAAAGGTAGATTAGACCTTATATAGATCAATGATTGGAAAGTTGTAGTATGTAGCTCACACAAGGATTGATATTGCTCTTGGAGTTGGTATAGTAGCAAGATTTTCAGAAAAACCTAGAGAAAATCACATGATGGAAATCAAAAGAATCTTGAGATACTTGAAGGCATTGAAGATTATGGATTGTGATACAAATTTGGAAGAAATTTGGACTTGAAAGTGTTTACTAATACTAATTGGGCAAGAAACATTGATGATAGAAAGAGTACAAGTGGTGGAGCATTCTTTCTTGGAAAGAGGTTGGTTTCTTGGACAAGTAAAAAGAAAAATTGTACATCCCAATCTATAGTAGAAGTAGAGTATGTTGTAGCAGTAGTAAATTCTTCTAATATTGTTTTGCTTAAGAAATTATTGGAAGGCATGAAGGTTGAGATCAAAGAACCAATTGTTATGTTTTTGATAATACAAGTGCAAGAAACATATCAAAGAATCTAGTAATGCATTCTAAAACCAAGCACATTGCAATAAAGTATCACTTTGTCAGAGAATTGGTGTAGGATAAGGAGATTAGATTGGAATATGTCCATACAAAGGAGAAAATTGTTGACATATTCACTAAGCCATTACCTAAGGATGAATTCTTGTATCTAATAGGTAAGCTAGGGGTCATTCCCCTATTTGAAGCTCACTAAAATAAATTTTTAGTGACACATCAACAAGAACCAAGGTGAAGATCTATTAGTTGATGCAACATAGTCATGGAAACATTGCATATGAATCAATACTCAAGGTACATTGTTACTGATTTGGTATGTGTTGTATTTGGCATGTGTTGTCAAAGAGGGAGAGTGTACTATCATATACTATCATATCTTTCTAAAATTTGAATTTGTTTATGGAAAGTTTTTTTTTTAGAAAAGAACTTATGTAATTCCTTCACAGAGGGAGATTACTACATTAGAGATCTTTGTGGCATAAAATCTAAGAGGGAGAAATGTTTTTTCAAAAAAAGACTTCTTTTCAAATTTCATTTTCTATGACATGTTGTGCTGCCATGAATTCCAAAGAGGGAGACTATTGGAAATAATTGTTCAATTGTGTGTTGTCTTTGATGTTACATAAATATCATATTAGTCAGCAGATAGAATCTACTAAGCTTAGTTGGTCAGCAAAGAAAATTCTAGAGTCTACTGAGCATTCCTAAAAGTTACTCTGAGGAAACAATTTTTACCGAGCACACTCGGGCATTGAAGGATTTTTTGGTAGAAGTCAGTGTTAACTGAGCTCAGAAGGTTAATGAAGGAAAGTTAGTATTTACCAAGTTCAATTGGTATCCAAAGGATTTTGTAGAGTTCATAATTTTTACTGAGCTTTAGTTAGTTAACATTGGAAATCATTTATAGAGTAGTGTTTACCGAGTAGGGTCAGCCAATGAAGCATTTCATTGTTTTGGGAAATAAAGTTTAATTATTTCATGTAATGATTGTAGCTGACTAATGTAATGATTATTGGTAATTGTAACTTGTAAATGAGTTGACTTGAAAAATTTTAAGGTATAAATAAGAGGTCAAGTTATGAATTCTAAAGTACGGATGAGTGTAATGAGAAAGCATGCAAGTGTATTGATTATGTGAAGAGGAAAGTGTGAGTGAATTTTGAAGAAGGATTAGATATCCTTGAGGAGAAAAAAAGTTGTATTTGATCAAGAGGATCTAGTAAAATTAAATAGAGATTCATATCAGCAATTTAGTTGCATCTCATTTAGGTCAAATCATTGTTACTTTCTCACCATTGTAGCAGTGATTTCTAAACCTCTGAATAGAGTTGGTCTAACAAAGATTTTTGTAAATCCTCTAACAAGGTGGTAGTTCTATTGAATTATTCTAAAGTCCTCTACCAAGGCCACTCCTAGTAGGGTGATTAAATCCTATAACAAGGTCACACCTAACTGTGTGTTTTGTAACCTTTAATAGGGTTGGCTCCTAACAAGGCTCACTTTAGAAGAGTGAAAATCAATAGCTAGTTACTTGATGGTTTTTCCCATATTGGGTTTCCACATTAAATTTTGTGTCTCATGTGTTCATGTTATTTATTTTATGCATGAATATTAATCACTATGAATGTTTAAGATTAGTTAAAAATAACATACACTGCATTTACCAAGTTACATTATTTTTCTTTATAACTACCAAGTGACAGCAATAACTAGTTTTATAAGACATCTAAGGGATCTATGGATTTAATTTTTGTGGTAACTGATTCAACCCTGCCCCCCCCACCCCCCTCCCCCCCCCCCCCTCTCTTAGTTATTCCATCTATATTTCCAACAGACAAGCCTCAAAAATTATTGGCAAAAAAATTAATTTACCATGTGGAAATATTATAATCCATTAGTGAAGTCATCAACAAAATAAAAATGATTATGTATCATTATTAATGATTAGTCCAAGCATGGGACCCAATTTTCATAAAGTCCTAATGATGTCGCTACTCCAAAAGTGCAAAAAAATTTGTCAAATTTAGGGTCCCTAATGGGTGAGATTCACCACTAAAATAAAACTTGATTACCAAACAAATAGAATTCTTATGATTTTATTTTTTTTACAAACCAGGGCTATCGTCAAAGTTTCGACTACTATTAGTCGATCTATGGATGATAGTTTTTGTTGATGCCATGGCAACATCATCAAAATCTCATAGGATTTTTATGATATTTTGATGATGTTTTGATGAGGCCTTCCATTGATGGCATGGAAAGCTTGTTTATAACCACACTAATTTTGAAGTTTTAACATTTTCTAGTTATGGATCATTTTTTATGGGGTTTTTTGTCTATTATGTTTTTAATGCATAGGTTGGGTTCCTACATCCCTATCTAATATAGATTATATTTATATCCTCATAGTTTATGCTAGTGATTTTCGTATTATATTTTGATGTCCTTAATAAGGCTTGATGATAAAAACTAGGACCTACGTACATAACCCTTGCAATTGCACTTTTCATACTAGCTTGCATTTTAGGGTTCATTCTATATAAGTTTTCATTTGAGTGTTGAGAGTGTCTTCTTTATTTTTTATGGACATGTCATTCATCTACACTCATCCTCTTGATTCTCCTTGGTTAGTTATTCATAGTATTTTTATATTTTCATCTCATCATCATTTCTCTTTCTTGTCAGTCCAAAGGGTTCATAATATCATCCTATCTAATCTACCCTTTTGGATCTTTTATATAGCTTTTTGACCTAATTTTTTGATTTGTTTGGAATTCTGTAAAAATTGCATCCTTACTTAATTTTGACATCTTGGATCTATTTTCAAGATTGAAATCAAAATCTAGATTTATCTTGTTGGTCAAAATTGTATTTTAAAACTCTTCCTTATTCTTCACAATTAGCTGACCATTTGAAGCTTAATCTTTGAATCTTTCTGAGGAAATATCCATTTCTTCATTTCTTTACCATATATGATCTCTTACACAACTCTTTCCATTTCACATTTCTTCTTATTTTGATCTAATTCCTATGCTTTATCTTTCTAGTCAAACTTAGTCAAACTAGGGCATATCTTCATTACTTGGTGGTCATTCTTTAGTTTGAATCTCTTATCTATCATCATGGACATTGACTTATCTTGATTTAATCAACTCTATCTTATTTTTGCATGTCCTCTATTTGATTTCAATTTCAATTTCAAAGGGGTAGGAATACTCTATAATTTCTTTTTTCTATAAGCTATTTCCCAGGATCATATACTTGACCTTTTGATTTTCTCTTGATCTATCTATCCGTTGTTGTGATATAGAGCCTAATCAGACTCAAAGGTTATTTTTTTCCCACTTTATTCTTTTTGGTATTCCCCCATATTATTACTACAAGGGTTTGGGGTCAAGGGGTTGTGTGTGTGCTCCCTATCACAACACAAGGTAGGGTCAAGGGGCAACACCCACATAGGGATTTTTTTTTATTTTTATTTTTCGGGGGGGGGGAGGCACCCCTAAAAGTTCAATTGACTCTATTATTTTAAAAGGTTTTGGATGCTATTTTTTCTATTGTATGACTTATTCTAGCCCTAATTTTTAAAGTGGAAAAAAGATTTTATAAAATGGCTTAAGGTTAGGGATATAAGAATGTATGATGAGTTTGTAGTTTCTTGGGGTGGTATTGAGATGTAAGGGATTAAAAATTTTAGTGATTGGATAATAGTAATATTGGACTTGTTTTTTTTGGACATAGCTTAAGGATTCAATGAATTACATTAAATGTTTGTGTCTTATGTTCTCTTATGTGTGATTTATTACTTTGTGATATTGGTTATATTTGCATGTAATTGTTATTTATGTCCATGATTAATCCTAACATTTCTTAGGAGTGTATGCTTGATATTTTCCATTTTCCCTTGATATCTATCTCTTTATGGAATATTCTTGGCCTTTCCATTTTATTTCGATCTTTTTCTCTCCTAATATTTAGTCCTACAACTTATAGATTGTGCAGTCAACATTAACTATCTTTGTGAGCTTCATTCTTTGGAGTCAAATCTATCTATCAACTAATAGCTTGACATCTTCATACTTTAACTTGATATATTCCCAAATAAATCACACATTAATGAGTTATCTTTGATTAAATTGTCATTTTTCTTATTTATTCAATTATGGTTTGACCACCTTTCAAGGTTGGTGAAATATTTATTCTCCTCCACACATGATTTTTCCCTTAAACATATCTATTAATCTTTCTTAGGTGATATACTTGTGCACATGGATCACTCAAGGACCACTCTTCATCCTTGATTTTTCCACTTATTCTTTATTATCCATTTCTCTTTAAAAGGAGGCCCTCTCCTCATTCTCTTATCTTAGATCTCCTACACTCTTATCCTATTGTTATGCTACAAGTTGTCTGAAACTTAAATTGGAAAAAGAAATTGTCATTGATGTCAAACCTAATTAGTAAGACAATTTTCTTTCTTATTAGAGAGTCATATCTAGATGATTGATAAAGATGATTTGAGATGAGACATAAAAATAGCACCTAGAGGAAAGGTTGAGTTATGATTAAACTATAATGGACACTTGATTACTAAGACTTTTACAAGGTAAAGTGATTATTCAATCATGCTACAAGTGAAGAAGATAGTTGTAGTGAAGCCTTGACAAAGTGATCAAAGGATGAAAAAATGCATAGGCTTGAACAAGAAAAAGAGTAGAAGATTATGAAACTTAAAGAGTACGTCGAGTAATTCTAGTGTCAACTAAATCCCAATATAAGCCAAAAAAATTTAGCATTGAACAAGAATTAGTATTGACTAAGCATTAGTATATGTGTCAAATGGGAAAGATAGTAGGCATTGATTAACCCAGTGATGACTGAGCATTATAACACAATGTTGGCCGAGGGACAACATTTGACAAATTATGAGGAAATTTTGATATCTAGTCCATATAATTGATTTCTTGAAATATGTAAAATATGTGGAAATAAGGATGGATGACCCAGAATATTTAATTCAAAGAAAAGTTTGGAGAAGTTTCTAGAATAGAAAAGAGGAGACAAAATTTTGGAAGGATTCAATGAATCTAAAAAAATCCTAAGATCTATAGTGGTGTTTAAGTCACAAAATATCAAAATTGCCTATTTTGGGATGTTTAAGGGCTAATTTAAGTGAGGAGTTGAGGTTAGCAAAACTAGTAAAGACCTAATCAAGGTTGGAGAAATTATTGATGCTATTTATTGGCAAACCTAAGTAGGAGGTTGAGAAGTATAAGTGAAGAGGTAAAGTGTGATTGCTTGAAGGAGTTCCAAGAAGATCATAGACAAAGTTAACAATGAAGGCCAGTCAATGGATTAACATGTAAATCAAACTGTGATCTACATTTTCAAAGTGATTTGTATTAGCTAGATCAAAAATTTTATTACTTTCTAAGCATTGTATTAGTAATAAAATCTTTTAATCAAAGTTGACCTAATAGTCATATATAAATCCTTTAATCAAGGTGGCATTCTAATGGAATCTTATTAAGTCCTCTAGAAAGGCCACTCCTAATAGGATGATTAAATACTTTAAGAAGGTCACATTTAGCCATGTGTTTTATAAGCTTTAATAGGGTTGGCTCCTAGCAAAGCTCACTTCAGAAGAGTGAAAGATTGGTGACATGTTATTGGTGATTTTTCCCAAATTGAGTTTCCATGTTAAATCCTAGTGTCAAACTTGTATCCATGTCATTTGTGATGTTTTACTATTAATGTTTACATTCTACAAGTATTTTACTACTAAGATAGTGGGTTGTAACATTATGTTACTTATTGTCTGCTATAACACTAGTACAAAAATAACAATATGTGACTAAAATATACTAAAAATTGTATTTAAGTGACTAAACTTAGTCACATGACTAATAGTAGTTAATATCTAGTCATTTATAACACAACTAAATTTACTTCTAAAATATTCTAGCCACTTATTTGGTCACTAATTTTGATCACTGATTTAGTCACATATTTAGTAGTATATATGATCACATATTTAGTCATATATTTAGTAGTATATTTAATCACATATTTAGTAGCATAATTAGTACCATATTTAATCACATATTTAGTCTATTTAGTTACCTATTCAATAGTAATTTACTAGCATATTTAGTTACATATTTAATAGCATATTTGGTGATAATATAGAACAATAAAATCAAACCACCATCCTCCTGCTTGTAAAACATTTGTTATTCCCTTGAGTTAGCATCCTTTAAAGAATAATCATACAATTTTTATCTTTCTACATTGTCTCTATTATAAACTAATGAAAGATGGCATAATCTAAAAGAGATCACTTTTTGAATGTATACAATTTTCAAATACACTTCTACCAAATGATTTCAAAGAAAAACACCACTACTATAATTGTAATGAGAATTAAAATTGAAAAGTGAGGAAATAAAAATATTTAAAAGGTTTAGAATTAAATATATGTTTAGAGGAAATACTATAATGGAAGTTGGCATATTGGATTTCATGAATTTAGCTCTACAAAATGCTTTATATTGTGTCGAAAATTAGAACTCTACAAAGTTGAAACTACAAGAGGTACAGTCATGAGTGACCAAGTAATGAAGAACCTACAACTTATTCATGTCATTAGCTAACATATATTGAAAACAATATATGTATAGAGAAAGGAAAATACATGAAAGAGATTAGAAATTTTTTATGTACAATCATTGAATCAACATTCATACTTAAATAGGGTAAAATGAAAAAATTATCATGATGAAACAAAGCATAGTAGGACATGTAACTACTATAACATAGGATCAAACCCTACATAATCCTTTTTTTGATCAAGAGAGAACATTCTTGTAAAATCTCAAGAATCACGTTACCATTCCACGAGGAAAAAATGTTAAGGAATAGGTCTTATACAACCATAGTAGGCAATGATTCAATGAAGATTTTTTTATTTCTCATACATTAAATAAAATCTATGTGAGACATGTACACTAGTAGGGCAAGGCACTTATAATAGAGGTCATTAAATAGTTTAAAATAATGATATCAATAAGAATAATTCAACTACTACCATTAATTTCTAAGTGTACATGTAACTTTGAACATGTAATAAAATTAAATTTAGATGAAAGGAATACATTTGTAAACAAAATTTATTCATGTATGATAGTGACATACTTAGATCAACAAACCATACTAGTATAAAAGTGTTGCAGTAGTAGGCAGCTCACTCATATGAAGTCTCAAGAATGGCAATGACATGATTAATATGAGAGGATTATCCAAACACTAGAATGATATCATTAGTTTTAGATTTATCAACAATATCTTAATCAATAGTAAAGTTAGGAGTGGTGTAATTCAGATCAATACAAGATATCATGATAGCCAATGAAGTCAAATAGTTTATTGGGAACATTTGAATTATATATGTATTGCTGCTAGAGAATGTCACCATTATATAATACTTGAACTAGTCCAAAATGCTTGCAAGAAGCATATTCATTCAAAGCAAAATAGAGCTCTAAATTGATACAATTATGTAAGACATAAAGAGTTGAAAAGATAGTGATTAGAGGTGAACATTTTGTGTCCAAGATATTAATGGGTGGTATTTACTATCCCACCCTTGAGTCCATTAGAATTGAATACTTGGAAATTCTTATGGAAGTGAATTTGAATAGTGTAAATACCTCAAATTCACTAACTATTACATATTGTAATAAATTCACAAGATTGATAGCTAGTACTCATCTTACAAATTGGCTGCTATTAAAGATTAATCTATGCCCAGAACTTGAGGAGCCCAGGCTTTCTCACCCATGACATCTTAAAGGAATCACAATCACTAATTATCAAAAATTTAAAAGTCTGTTGGGTAGGTGCACCAAGTTGTGGTGCCAAAAGGGGGGTATAAGTTGCTACATTTTTTTCTAAAATCAATAATTTCTAAACTTTGACAAGAATTTGAAGATAGTCATGCTCAAAATTTTAAGATATGCCAAAAAAAAAGTAGTAGTCCTTTGAATCTAGTTTCTAAACTATTCATTTTTTTTCAAAATGGTTTAGTTTTAGGTCATCAAAAAAGGAGGCCATAGAAAGTGGTATTATTTTTTTAGAAAAAATATAACACAATGCAAAGTGTGGCCCCACTAAAATTTTAACTTTTTTTTTGAAATTCTTTAATCACTTTGGTCAAAATTTACATTACACTATGTAGTTTATCCCATATTTTTCAGGTAATTTTATAATGTGTATTTTTTTATGAATTTTTTAATTAGAAACATCTCAAAAATGTGAAATGTATTTGTGCTCTCCCTATAAATAATTAAAAACTAATCTAATATAAAAACTTCTATAATTCAAAGTGTGTATAATGGATTCTAGTTTCTAAAAAACTAAGTTATTGAAAAATTTGATGGATGAGCTAAAATCTATAGCCCAATTAGTACCTGTTGGTTTTTGATAGAAAATGGACATAAATTCAAAGGAAATTATAGTTGAAAGGCTTGAAATAGTTCAAATTAAAAAGAAATTATATGGTTATATAGCTAACATAGAGATCTACAATGTCATGTAACCTAATTTTACCAATGCTCAACCATGAGGAATCTTGAAGGAGAGCACACAAGAAAAATCAATCATTTTTTGTATGTTTGTAAAAAAAAACATCCCAAACCACTTTAGAGACTTCAAACCTTTGGGTTGGTTCCCCAAGGAAAAACCAAGCCTTAGTCTTAGTAGAATCCAAAGCTTTAAATAGCATGTGTATGTTATTTAAAGTGTTTTAAAAATTTAGGCTTGCATAGCACATACACACTTTAGTGTGCATGCACTCTTAAAGATTGAATTTCAATAGAGAAGGAAGGAGAGAGGGAGAGAGGGTAGATAATGAGAGAGAGTAAATGATAGGGAGAGAGTAAGAGGTGGGATATATATATATATATATATATATATATATATATATATATATAGAGAGAGAGAGAGAGAGAGTAGGAGAAGGGAGAGGGAGAGAGGGAGAGAGAGGGGGAGAGGGTGTGATAAAGATAGATTGATGTGTGTGAGAAATATATAGTAAAAGAGAGGAGTGCGAGAGGGATTTAGATAGAGAAATATGGAGATGAATATCAAGATAGATACATATATATATATATATATATATATATATATATATATGTATATATATATATATATAGAGAGAGAGAGAGTAGGGGATGAGAGTCTATGTGTGAGAGAGAAAGAGAGAGTATGGGATGGGAGTGTATGTGTGAGAGAGAGAGTAGGGGATGGAAGTGTGTCTAAGAGAGGGAGTAGGGGATGGGGGAGTAGGAGAGAGAGAGAATAGGATGGCAATGTGTGTGTGAGAGAGAGAGAAACAATAGGGGTTGAGTGGGAGATGGGGGAGAGAGAGAGTAGGGGATGCAAGTGTGTGTTTGAGAGAGAGAGTAGGGGATGGGAGTGTGAGAGAGAGAGAGAGAGTAGGGAATAGGAGATAGTGAGCGAGAAAAGGGGGTGGGAGAGAGAGAGATAGTAGGGGATGGGAGAGAGAGTATGGGTGGGAGAAAGAGAGAGTGAGAGAGAGAGTAGAGGGTGCAAGAGAGAGAGTAGGGGATGAGAGAGAGTGAGAGAGATTATGAGATAAGAGAGAGTAGGGGGTGGGAGAAAGAGAGAGATAGATAGTAGGGGATTGGAGAGAGAGAGTAGGGGGAGAGAGTGGGGGAGAGAGAGAGAGAGAGTAGGGAATGAGAGTGAGAGAGAGTGAAGGGGATGGGAGTGTGTGTGAGATAGAGAGACTAGGGGATGGGAGAAAGAGTAGAGGTGGGAGAGAGAGAGAGAGTGAGAGAGGGAGAGATTAAGGTGTGGGTTGAGAGTGGGAGAGAGTAGGGGAGAGAGAGAGAGTAGGGGGTGGGAGAGTGGGAGAGAGAGAGTAGGGATGGGAGTGTGTGTATGGGAGAGAAAGAGAGAATAGGGGATGGGAAGAGAGAATGAGAGAGAGAGAGAGAGTAGGGGGAGAGAGAGTATGGGATGGGAGAGGAGAGAGAGAGTAGGGGATGACAAAGATTGGGATAGAGAGAGATAGATTTTTCACATGGTACATAGACACTATACTATGCATGCACTTTAGATGGTGTGCACTATAGTGTGTACACACTATATGAAAACACCAAAAAATGGTCATAATACAAATTTGGGTCCCTACTGATCCATATTATATATTTTTTCTATTATGTGTTCTATTGTTCTGATAGAAACCATGGGTTTCATGCTCTTGGAAGTTAGCAAACACATATTCAATCATTGGATACACTATTTAAAGGATTTTTGAATATTCTTTCATTCTATTGGAAGCTAGCAAACACCAAATTCAATCATTGGATATACTATTTGAAGGATTTTTGAATATTCTTTCTATAGAAAAGGTTAGTGTGGTCCTTTTTAAATACTCTTTGTTTTTTATTAAGGAAAACAAGATTTAACAGGGCCTTGAAACCCATACAATAAAAGGAATAGTCATAAAATATCACTTAAAGTAGCAACAATAACTAAAAGAAAACCAAAGAAACAACTCCTTACAAAAAGATAGGAGCTAGTGAAAAGCCAGGGAGAAATGACAAAAAGCTAGGCCACCCATAAAAGCCAAGGCACTCAGGAAATCTCTCTTAACATTTCAATTGCATTAACTTCAAGCTTTGAAAGTTTTCCTTTTGCCTCCTTCATTTTTGAATGCTCTTTATCAAGATCTGGAGTATCCTTCTTCCTCATGTTGGATCTTGTGTGCTTCCTAGAACAATGCTTTGGGGCCTTTTCCTTGGTGTTGTGGGAGGCCAGATCCTAATTCTTGCTAGTTCTCTAGTCCTCCATATTTTTGTTAAGGATCTTGAGGTTTTCATTGGCTTCCTTAAGGATATTCTAGCTTTGTTCCACAATGGTCCTCATGGAGCTTTCCATAATTTCAACCCATTTTGTGACTTCTTGCACCTTGTCATCCTTGTTCTTTTCTTCTTCAATGATTATATTCTTCAGGCTGTAGTTTTCTCTTTCAAGGTTGCACACCATGTACTTTAGGTCTTGGAGTTCATGGAAGATCCATTTAGTAGTACGAAAATTGTCAACCACAATATTCTTGGCATTGTTGATGACATCCATATCTAGGTGCTCCTTAGCAATGTCACTAAAAATAATCAGGGCCTAATCAATTAATTGCTCCATTAGAATTTTTCCTTCATCATCCTCTTTTACTTGAGTTCTAATTAGTTCTCTGTTTAACCCCATCTTGGCTAAGGTGGCTTTGAAATTTCTCCATACCACCTTTTTGTCTCTATGAGTAATCAAGCACTTGTATCAGCCAGTGCCAAAATCCTAAAGCCTTGATTTTTATCATCCCTCTTGCTACCTTCTAACACATCCCCCTTGACCGCTTTTTTCTCCTTCTTGGCTTAAAGATGCTTTGTTTTTTGACCCCTAACAGTGTTCTCAAAATCCTCTCCATTTTTCATCATTTTTATAGTGATGGTTTTCATTCCCTTTTTCCTCTCCAAACCCTCCTCTTCTCTATTCTCCTCCATGCCTTCATCACTCTCTTCTCTGATGTCCATTCCCTTAGCCCCTTCATTATACTCCCTATCAAAGGAGGAATCAAGGTCATGCTTGGGTTGAGGAGTGGTATCTCTTTTATTTTCCTATCTAGAGTTGTGTTTCCTAGAGCCTCTCTATGGAGTGTCATCCTTATCCAATTCAGTGTGCATGTCTTGGCTATATTCAATGTTTGATGGCAGATAGTCATCTTTCAACTCTTTTATGTCCTCTCTATCCTTCTTCCCATCCTTTTTAGGTTAATTTTTTTTCTAATTGTTCTAGCTTTGAAGAATTCATAACTTAAAAGTAAAATCCCCTCACGGAGTGCAAGATTCCTAGTGTGCTTCTCCTAATATTCATTTATATTCTCATTCATTGAAGAGAAAAGATAAAAGGGGATAGAAATTTTGGCCCCATACTTGAAGTGATTTAAAATCACAAAGTGGTAAGTTCATAGCCAATAAAATCTAGTATCAAGGGTGATATACTTGATAATAGCCCTTAAAATAAACCTCAATAGCTACTTTATAGAACTTGGGAGATAATGGGTACCTCTCTTTGCAAGAGCTTTCTTTTCCTCTTGATCCTTAGTAAATTCCACCACTACTTGGCTCAAGATTTTTTGGTCTCTATAAAATTTCTTCCCCATGATGGGAATACCAATAACCACATAAATAACATCCTTAGTTCCAGTAAACTTAACTCCATCATTTTTCATGATGCCCTCGTTCCAGCTTTTCACCATAGCCTTGGTGATTGAGGGCTTCCAACTATGTAGCCTTTCTATAAAAGTCATGAAATCCCCTTTTTTCAAAATTTCCTAGACCTTTGACCTCCTACACCATTTTTGGGCTTCATCCTCTAGTTCCCTCCTATGCCTTTCCCTCACCATCTTGCCCTTGATGCTAACTTGAAACCCAATATCAAAACCCCTCAAAGTAAAAGAGTTTCTTCTCATTTTCTTAAGCCTATTGTCAGTTTTATTGTCCAGCAATCTAAAGTCTATAATTGAATTAAGAGGATAGAGATGAATGTGTGAGAAGTATGAGTGATATTTTACTTCCACATCTCATTTCTACACATTCCCCATAAAGCACTAACTATCATATTAAATTTATAAATCAAATTTCTAACCCTCCTCCAAGTCATATTATCTATCATAATGATTTTTAATTATGCCCAATCTTCCTAGGATCCTTTCCCATTCAATCATATCTTTAATTCTTGACAAGAGATTATTGCCTTCTATCCACTTGGCCATCCCATTGTACTTGATGGCCCAATTAGCCAAGGTATCAGCCATTTGGTTGGCCTCATGGTACTCATGTGCCACATAAATTTCTTCAAAAGATTTGCAAAGAAGATTGCATTCATCTATAATGTTCTCTATTGTCTAGGTAGGTTTATTCTTCTCCTTAAGGCAATCTATAATATTTTTCAAATCATCTTACAACCAAAGTTTTTTCACACCCATATCTTTAGCTAGTTTAATGATATAATGAGCTCCTATAGCCTTCGCATAATGGTTGGTTTGAGTTCCCAGGGGATTAGCCACTATAGTAATACCTTTGTTGAAGTTGTTTCTAATAACACCTCCTACTCTAGCCTTTCTGGGGTTTCCTGTGTTCACCCCATCAAAGTTATCTTTAGACCATCCCTCAAGTGGCATCAACCATATACAC
Organism: Cupressus sempervirens; assembly: GCA_028749045.1. NCBI lineage: Eukaryota > Viridiplantae > Streptophyta > Pinopsida > Cupressales > Cupressaceae > Cupressus > Cupressus sempervirens. Next base: position 452,917,895 of record CM053793.1, read on the forward strand.
CCTTCCCTCTTGCTTTTATTATTTTCATTGGTGCCAATAGAGGGGATAGGACCTTTGATAGTAGAATAATTCTCCGTCAAAGAATTAAAGCATTTGTGGAAAACAACCTCAGCCTGGGTTTCCTTGTCCTTGAAAATTCTATTGTTACACTCTTTCTAGACCCCCAAGAAAACATGGGGTAAGGTCTAGTTCCACAAAATTGTATCATCACTCCCAAATCTACCATGGATCCACTACTCAAACACATCAAGGATGTTAAAAAAAAACAGTAGGATATGTTTAAAAAGATAGGAAAAGGGACCATATAATGTTAATGAAAGGGTAGTGGATGAAAAGGTGATCAACACTCTCACATTGATTTTTAAAAAGAATATATCTATTAGGCATCATATTTCCCCTCTTTGTGAGGTTATCAACCATCAAGATGTGATTTTGAAGCATAATCCATAGGAAGATGTTGATTTTTGTAGTGAGCCTTGAGATTCGTGCTTTGGCCCGCATAAGGGGAGGACCAAAATTTTGAAGATTCTCATAGCCAAAGGCCACAATGTAAATTCCATTAATAGTCTCTCCCTAGAAAATGGTGTCTTTCTTGTGAGATAAGGCAAGATGTCTAATTAGGTCCATGAGTGCCTTGAGATCCAAGTATATCTTAGCTAAGTCAATCCATTCACTTTGGTTCTTATAGTCTCTTACCTTGCTCCCAAACCTATTAATGCAAACATTATCCAATCTACTAAAAGGTTCAATTTCCTAGATAGGGCCAACACTAAGCTAGTCATCATGCCAAAAGTTGATATCTTCTCCATTGCCAAGTTTCCATTTAGCTTTTTTGAAGAAAAAACTCTTATTCCTTAGTATGCCACTCCAAATAATAGAACCCCTAGGATCATAAACTTTGTTAATGAATTTTTTGAGACTAAGGTTTTCCAAATACTTGAGCTCCATAATATCTCTCCATTCCCTTTCAAAATTGAAGATTATCTAGATTTGTTTTGCTTGGAGAGCACTATTAACTTGTTTCAGCTTTCTAATCCCCAAGCCCCCTTTATTCTTGGGTCTACATATATTCCAAACCACATGAATTGCCTCTCAATGGCCTTCAAATGCACAACAACCTTGGTAGGGATAGTGAAGAGATGAAGAGCATAAGTAGGAGGGTTTTGGAGGGTAGACTTGATCAATAATACTTGTCCAGCCTGGCTAAGAGTCCTTTCCAACCCGCCAGTTTTCTATTAAACTTGTTAATGAGATTGTCCCAAAACTAGTTAGGTAGTTTGGTACCCAAAGGAAGGCCTAAGTAAATGAAGGGAAGAGTCCCAATATTATAGCCTAGGATGCTAGCAATTTTCCTCTTTCTATCAAGGGGAGTATTGAAGGACAAAAAAACTCTTATCCTAGTTAATGAGCTAACCAAAGGCTTGGAATATGTTGTGAGTATCTCTTTGACACTAAAAGCTTCTCTAATAAAGGCCTCACCTCCAAAAATTATATCATCCACAAATTGCTAATGAGTAAAGACTAGAGGACCTAAAGAAGATTTCAAATCCACAAAATCCCCCATACTTCTTTTGGAATTAATAAGTCTACCCACACCTTCAGCAAGGATGATGAAAAGAATAGGAGATAAAGGATACCCCTGGTAGAGACCTCTAGAAGATTTGAAAAAATCTAAAGGGGATCCATTAGCAATAACTACAAAGGTGGGGGAGGAGATCAATTGAGAAATTAACTTTCTCACTCTGGAATTGTAACCAAAAGCTTCAAGCACCCCACCCAAAAACCCCCAATCCACCCTATCATAAGCTTTAGAAAGATCAAGTTTAATCAAGAAGCCCTCATATTTACCATCTTCTAGAGAATGAATAAGTTCATGGACCTCCATGATGGAGTCAAGAATTTGTCTACCAGGCAGGCACAAACCCAAATTGTTGTAGAGCAATAATCTCAAGAAGTAATTTGATAACTCTATTGGTTAAGAATTTAGCAAAATTCTTGTAGAGGGAATTGCAAAGGCCAATAGGCTTGAAAGATCCAAAAGAATCAGCCCCTATAACTTTTAGAATCAATACCAAAAACGTAGCATTAATTTCTTTAAGAAGATTCCTAGCACCAAAGAATTCCTAAACAACTTTGACTAGGTCATACTAGATAATATCCCAGTACATCTAGAAGAAAAAGGTAGGAAATCCATCAGGACTAAGGGCCTTTTTAGCAGGAAAATAAAAAATTGCCTCTTTAATTTCCTCCATTTTGGGATTGGCCAATAAGCCCCTATTCTGAACCTCATTTATAATCAAAGGGATAGTATTAATGATAATATTTTGATACTCCTTAGCCAAATTGAGATCTTTAGTAAGAATAGAGGAAAATTACCTAATGGCCTCCTCAGCTATCTCATTATCTTCCTTTATCAAATCACCTCCCTTATTAATCTAACTTATTCTATTGGTTGTCGTATGTTTCATAGTGGAAAGGTGAAAGAACCTCAAGTTTTTATCCCCTTCTTTGAGCTAGATCAACCATAACCTCTATCTCCAAAACATTTCCTCCTTTCCAAAAATATTATGAAGATTAGCAAGGATATCCTTCTCTGTATTCTTCTTAATTTCATCATACCCCTATGTCTAGATCTTTGTTGTACCTACAAAAGCTCCTTTATAACCCTTTCTTTGGTTTGGAAAATATTTCCAAAATCACTTTTGTTCCATATTCTAATTTTAGATTTAATGAATCTTAGTTTTTTGGCCACCTTGTACATTGTTGTTCCATCAACCTCTATCCCTCACCACCCATTTATTTTATCATATAGGCCAAGATGCACCAACCACAGCTTTCTAGTAATTCTATCAATAGAGAGAGAGAGAGAGATTGGGGAGTGATTCAAACCATGTCAAACCAACAAGGAAAGTTTGCAATGAAATTGACACATCAAATTAGAAGTTAAGAGCTTTGTCTAGTCTCACATGAATACAATTTGAGCCTATTCTCTTGTTGGACCATGTGAAATTGCATCCACCAAGATCCACATCAATAAGATCTGAGTCCCTTATTGGGTCAGCTAAATGTTGCCTACCATCCACATTAGGTGGAAGACCTCCTTGATTCTAAGTAGCCAAAAGGGGGGTGTTAAAATCTCCCATAATAATACCCATGGACCCTCCAAAATGACAAACTAGGTTCAAAATTTTATTCTAAAATTTTCTTGTACCATTCTTAGTATTAGGGGCATATAGATTAAGAAGAAACCATCTCTTCAAATTCTTTGGATCAAAAAATTCATGAGTAAGATATTACCTTCATCAATAATGATATTAGCATCTAGGGAATCCTGCCATATAGTAAGAAGATCACCAAACACCCCATTCAAGTTAGTGGCCGAGTTTCTCCAACCTTTACCAAAGGAGATCTTATCAACTTTTTCCTTCTTCATTTTAGTTTCCTGAATTAAAAAAATATCTAGTCTATGATCCCTAACCATATTCCTAAACATTTCCTATTTGTAGATGATCTTTTGAGATCCATCCAAAATATTCCTCCTTGCTTCTTCCCTTTTCATTTGTTTCAAGCTCTTCCTACATGGGTTACTTGAAGATCCTCCAATATTTTCTTTGACCCTACTCCTTGTTGCTATTGGTGAGATCGATGATGGTTCTCTACTATTTTTATTTTTCTTATGGGTGATTTGAGTCCAAGGGTTCTCCTTGGTTTTCTTGCAACTATCAAAGAGTGATTCCAAATGAGATAAGTGCTCAAGTGAGGCAACTGAGACCATGTCTAGGAATCTACTTGCTATCGATGGAAATAACCCATTACCTAAGATGATTTATTCACTCCTTCCATAAGAGTCCCATCTAAATAGTCTATTGTTTTCACAAAAATATGATTCTCAGTGTTACTAGCTACCTCCATTCCTCCTTTGTCCTCTTTTAGAGATATATTTCTAGGAAGCACCTTTCCTACATTTTCTTCCACATTTTTGTTCTACTTTCGCTTAGAGTCTTTCAGGATCTTATTATTATCCCCCAAAGGGATAATAAGTTGTGATTCATTCATAGATGCAATATCCCTAGTTTTTGCACATACATCTAATGTGTTGGGTTCCTTAGGTGTAGGCATAGTGTCTTTTCTCCCTTGGTCCCTTTCATGTGAGGTATTTTCCTTCCATACCTTTCTCGGTGCCTCAATTAAAACCATTTGGTTGTGTTTTCCCTTTTTGAAATTATCTTTTTAGTTCTTTTCTTTGTCTTTGAAAATTGGGCAAGCCTTAGCTTTGTGTCTAGAATTTTTACAATGGAAAAAAGAAAAAGGAACCAACTCATAGTCAATCTACTACATTCTTTTGCCTATACAAGACTGCAACTCAATCATCTAAGGCATATCCTATCCTTCAACCACACCTACACATATCCTAGCATACATTAGTCTCTTCTTGTTACTGTGACTGGATCTATGGAAAACCATTCCTCAAAAGAGCTGGCTATGCCAACCAAAACATCTTCATGCCAATATTCTAGGGGAAGCTCTAGAAGCCTTATCCAAACCAAGGCCTGCATAAGAAAATCATTGTTCAAATCTAGATTGGAATTCCATTTTTGAAGGATAAAACTAGATTTACCCAATGTCCACTTCCCCAAATAGATAACCGTAGAGTAATCCTCTTGACAAGAGAACTCAAAGGACATAAACCCTTTAGCCATAGCCATAACTTCAACCTACACTTTCAATTCCCATTTGTTTCTAGAAAATATCCTCACCAAATCTATATTAGGTTGGGGGATAATGAATTTTCCCACCAGGGTAACCACCATTCTCAAAATATTATGGTCTATGATTTTAGAGGGAACATCAACAATGAAAACCCCTTTTTCCTTATCTATTTTATCAATAATCTTGGGAAAAGATGACTTACCTATGTGTTTAACACCAAAAAGATTATTTCATTTCCCCTAGGCTCAAGGGGTCCCTCCACTAGATGCTCGATGTACCAAAACATGAGCATGAATCTTGCCTAGGTGTGGGTGTAGGTCATGTAGGTCTACATCTTTCACAACTTCACCCTTCCCATTGTCGTTGACCTACACATAACCCACAAACTAGGATCCATGTGTCCCTATGGAGTTCCTACTCAAACAATTCAAACCTCACACCCCTTCCCACTCCACTCTCCCATTTTGAAT